>JALAZF010000203.1:0-2973750 GCA_022829125.1 Lathyrus tuberosus | reverse complement strand
AATATTATTTATTTCATATAATTGATATTTTTGCAAAGAATTAATATTTTAATTGTTTTTGACATTTTAAATATTTTTTCTACATTGATTTTGCAACTTTTAATGCTTTCTAATTATTTTGTAGGTCAATACTTAATTTTTGAAGCATTAATCCAAGATCACAATTTGTTTTCCATGTGTTAAACAATTTTTGATCATTTTAATTGAATTTTTATTCAATTAAATACATTTTGAAAACAAATTAGGGTTTTTGATTAATTCAACCCTCATAAATCATTTTCAAAACTCTTTGGGCCTCTTGAGAGAGTGTAAGACCCATCCCCCCTTGTACAAAAACTTTTTCGGCCTCACTCATTGTATAAGTCCCTCTATACAAGTAAACGGCGCGATCGTCGCCCGTTTAAAAATAAAAAAAACTTGGGCCTCTCCTCGAGCTATAAGACCC
The DNA here is from genome assembly GCA_022829125.1 of Lathyrus tuberosus. Lineage (NCBI taxonomy): Eukaryota > Viridiplantae > Streptophyta > Magnoliopsida > Fabales > Fabaceae > Lathyrus > Lathyrus tuberosus. The sequence continues at coordinate 2,973,305 of JALAZF010000203.1, read as the reverse complement.
ATTCAAAACTTTTGGGCCTCTATTAGAGTGTAAGACCCAATCCCCCTTTTAACCAAAACATTTTGGGCCTCACTTATTGTATAAGTCCCTCTGCGTTAAAAGAAAACCTCGGCGCGATCGCCATTTTTAAACGAAAAATCATTTGGGCCTACCCTCGTGTTATAAGCCCCTCTCTTTTCTTTAAACCTTTTTTGGGCCTCTTGAGAGAGTGTAAGACCCATCCCTTTGTACAGAAAACCTTTTTGGGCCCCAGTCACTTGTATAAGTCCCTCTGTACAAATTCAAACAGTGCGCTCACTGATAAAACCCTGGGCCTCTCCTTGAGCTGTAAGCCCCAAATCTTTCTTTTTCGAAGCACTTTCTCCTTTTATTTTGAATATACTGTTGTTTTCAATCTTTCTTTGTTGAACAACTAACCAAACAGCATGGAAGCACTACAACCGAGTAAGTGGTTATCGCTTTCATTTACTGCTTTTATATTATAAACTGTATTGTGGGGCTGCTCACTGTAAGTCTCCTTTCATAAACTCATATCTACTGTGTAATAATAGTATATATATTTCGAGTTTCCCCGGCAACTACGTCTAGAACTAGGTGATGCCGTTTCATTTATTCGTAGAAATAGACGCCTAGATCCCCAATAGGAGCACCAAATACAGTCTTCTCTTCGGCTGTCCTCCTTAGGAATCGTCAAGAAGCTCTACTCCCCAAGATGAATGTATTCTCCGTGAATGGCATCTTTGAGTTTCTTCCAAATTCACGAACTTTCCTGACTTGATCTATTCCTTGTGGATGGCTTGCCTTGAATGTCTCGGGGTTTGGGTACCCACTACGGTCATAATCTTGGACCTTAACTAAGGAACCCTCTTCAAAAGATAAAAGTCGCTGGATAGTAAACCTCGCACGTTTACCAGTGGTTTTTATCTTTAAAAGAGTTATCTCTCCTAATGGAAAGGAGATGATAGACCCACGGGCTTCTTAAAAGCATCGGCCTCCTCTTGGGCATTATTCAAGGACCCTACGGCTTCTTAGAAGTATTCACAGCCTCCTCTTAGGTTTCGTATAATGATCTCTTCCTTCGGGAATGATAGCCTCCTCTTGGGCTTCGTACAAGGACCCGTCGGCTTCTTAAAAGTTTCCAGCCTCCTCTTGGGCTTCGTACAAATTGTCCCGACGACCTCCTAGAGGTATAGGAACAGAACCTAGTCATCCTCATAGAACAGTCCTTTCATAGAGTCTACTACTGTTTCTCAAAGCATGGTACAAAAGAAAAAAAACTCTAGACTTGGACAGTCTAACTTCCTTGATTATCAAAGACATTCTCAAGTGACCCCTTCGTTAAATAGGAAGGAAACCCGCAGACTCGGACAGTCTCAATACCCTTTGGATTTCCCGTTTCCTCAAAGAGAAGGAAATATCCCTGATCCTCAGATCAAATCCCTGAGTACAGTGTTGCTCATATAAGAACTGATTTTCTCTTTTAAAATCAGCATATTGGATCTGTCACTCAACTGAAACAAACCTTTAGCCTCCATCTCGGGCTTCGTACGAGATACAAAAACACTCTCTTGTTGAGTATCAAAGACTCTCTTATTGAGTCAAACTTTTAGCCTCTATCTCGGGCTTCGTACGAGACACAAAGACTCCCTCGTAGAGTCAAACAAACAATAGCCTCTATCTCGGGCTTCATACGAGACACAAAGACTCTATCGTCGGGTCAAAATCTTTTAGCCTCTCTCTCGGGCTTTGTACGAGACACAAAATAGCCTCCTCTTAGGCTTTGTATAATGATTTTCCTAGCGGAAATTAGCCTCCTCTTAGGCTTTTGTATAAGAAAACCACTGGTTGATCCAATCAACCTTTTAGCATCAAAGTTGTGCCTCGTTCACAGTACACAAACATCAACAACTCCTTTCCTTTCACCTAATCGCTGTAAGCGGCAAGCCTCTGGATCATCTATATCCATGCCACTGTCCCTCTTTTAGCATGAGAAATTCCTAAGGAAAGATGGCATTGCTCTACACTGAGTTAAAGTCTTCTCCTCCAGGTTAAAACCCTTTCTTCGGAAATTATGGCATTGCTTGGATCCGCGTATCCCAGTTAAAGTAATTCTCCTTCCCCCTCTTTAGAGATGACAAATTCTCTCTAAAGTCGAGGTCTTTCAGCTTCACGTCTTGGGCTTTGAACAAGACACAAATAGACCTTTCAGCTTCACATCTTGGGCTTTGAACAAGATACAAACCACCTTTCGCTTCACGTCTTGGGCTTTGAACAAGACACAAAAACAACCATTTCCTCCCATAGAATAGGAGGAACTACGAACGCTCTGATTTCCCTGTTTCGGTAAACGGGAATACGTAGGCATAAGATCGAAAGAAAAGATCTTAGCGAGCACAATCAACAAAAAACCCAAATCCCATATCTCCATCAATTAAAAGCAGTAATTCAAAAGCATCAGTCCTAACATCCTAATCCTTGTTCCCCGCCAGAAACCTTCTGCCCAGGAAAAAAGAGAAAGAAAACAGTATTGGCGAAAATACAAATAACCAGTACAAAGGCCCCCCCACATTGATAGCATCCGTAACCTAACAGACCGCTGTTTAAACTCAGTATGCAAGCAGGGTTAATTGGAGACATCTATTTCCCTTCCTTATTCAGCTCACAATAGGATAAAAAATGAATCGACCTGTAGTCAAAGCTCAAACCGCAGAGAACGACCAGCGCTTAAGAACCGCGTCCAAAATCGTTCGCTACAGAAAAAATGGCGCCCACCGTGGGGCCGGTCTTTGTCAAATTCGGTCTTCCTTCTCTTCACTTGTGTGAACACCACAGATTGGGGCTTCCGTCGGGGAACCCATTTTCTGTCAGGAACTTAGGATTCATAGCTTTAAAGGTCTAGGATGGTTAGGACAAATATATATACTGCTTTTCCTAAATGCTATACGTGTTTATTTTTCTGCTAATGGGAATGCGGGTGATGTCGTATGTGGAAAGATTGAGTATACACCTAGAAAAGCCAACCCTTTCGTAGTGCGGAAACTATCGGAAATAGTTGTTATGCGATATTACCCTCATTTGAGGCTGGTGATCTATTCTCGGTGAATGGCACTTACTCTAAGATTGCACACAACTCGCTGGCGATCCGCTTGTTGTCTGCCTTCCTGGGAGGAGCTGATGATAATGAGTACAGGTACAAAAATCACCCTAGTATAAACCTTTGGGGATGGGTAGAGCCTTGACTTCATGACAACGACCCTCTGACCCCATGTTTTTTCTATGTTTTTGTGTGCTGCATTCATGCATCCATTTAATAAAACATTAAAACATTCAAAAAAAATTCTCTTCTAGTCTCTTTGTTTTTCAAATTAAACTAAGACTGTGATTGCAAATATCAGAGAAAAAGATTACGCTAATGGATTTCGGTAGAAGGAGAACTCGCCAGTATACCTTCAAGGTTCCAAAACTAGGGGATTTGAGAAGGTTAGCAAGGATGATCGTTAACCCAAAGGCTTTCAGAGCCAAACACGGTGGTTTGCTACCACTGTTAAGAGTCCATGTGATTGAGGGGATCATGGACGCGCTCATTCAGTTCTACGATCCGGTTTATCACTGTTTCACATTCCCGGATTACCAGCTATCACCAACGCTGGAGGAGTATTCTCATCTGGCTGATTTACATATCACTGATCGAGCTCCATTTTCTGGACTGGAAGAAATTCCAAAGAATCAGACTATTGCAAGAGCAATTCATTTGGACGAGTCTGAGGTCAAGACTCACATGATTACTAAGGGTGGCATCCATGCCAGCCCAGTTCTTGACAAAAAAGGCTGTATACTTCGCTAGTATAGGGAACGGAACTGCTTTTGAAAGCATCTTTGTCTTGCTCACCTACGGATTATTTTTATTTCCCAACATCAATAACTTCGTCGATATCAACGCTATTAAGGTTTTTCTCATTGGAAACCCTGTGCCAACTTTGCTCGCAGATGCGTATCATTCTGTACACTTGGGAAATTTGTACAGCGGAGGGGAGATCACATGATGTGTACCTTTTCTCTACAAATGGTTTATCTCTCACTTGCCCAAGTCTGCTGCTTTTTGGGATTGCAAGAGTGTCTTACGTTGGTCGCAGAAGATCATGTGTCTCACCAATTCCGATATAGATTGGTGTAATAGGATTTTTGAGGGAATCAGGATCATTGACCGTTGTGGAAACTTCCCCAGCGTACCCCTCATAGGAACTAAAGGAGGAATCAACTATCATCCGATATTGGTTCTCCGTCAATTTGGATACCCGATGCGACACATCCCACTGGGTGTTCATCTGGAAGGTCTTTTCTTCAAAGAAGGAGAAAGTGACAGAGCACTAAAGATGGAAATAGTGCAAACTTGGAAACAGGTTCATAAGAAAGGACGAGAGTCTCTGGGAAAACCGGACTGTGTCTCGGTGGAGCCTTATCTCCACTGGGTACAAACCAGAGCTCTCAAGCTAAAAATGTCTTATCCTCGTTACAGAATTCTTCCGCCGAGAGAAACTGTCATGTACTTCATGACGGAAACTGAAAAGCTTCAGGTTACTCTCAACAAGGTTCAAAAGGAAAGAAGATCTTGGAAGAACAAGTACCGCACCCTCGACGTAGAGTGTATCCAAATACAGCAACTACTAAAAGAGAAAGATGCTCTGATTGAAATTTTGGAGCAGCATGCTGTAGAGAATCAAGATGACCAAAGGAATTTGCTCACTCCTTTCACTTGGCAAAGGAATGACAACCCGACAACGGCCCAAGCGCCCCGGTCAAAGAAAAGGAAGATACCAGAATCAGCACCCAGTTTCTCCTCAGAGAGGACTCAGGACCCATTAGTTTAGGTTTCTGTTTCTGCACTTTGTAATCTACTGTATTTCCATTTCTGTAATCCTTTGAATTTCAATAAAAAGGGGTTTCCCCACTATTTGATATTTGCAATCTAATTGTCGAAGTTTATTTTGATTAAACCAAAAAACAACAATTAATATAATCATTGCATTCATCATTCTCACATCGCGTATTCTTCTTCCCTACGAATCTCACGTTTGTGTCTCGATTCTAGAGTCAAACTGTCTCATTCGTATAATACTCGGGCCAATCGTCAGAAAAAGATGGATGATCTTGAGGAAGAAAACAGAGAGTTGAAAGAAGAGATCGACGCTCTGAGAGAGGATATGAGAAAGCTTCGTAACGACATGCAAGCCATGGCAGAAGCTCAGCTACAAAGAACTGTGATCTCAGAGATCACCTCAACGCCCATCATAGAAAAGTATGATCCTAGGTATCAGATGCCGAAAGATCGTCCTTGGGGCATGCCTGTTAACTATATCCCAGAAGGATATGTTCCACCGATCACTGAAGATCAGGGAATCGCAACAGAAGCCGCTGGGCCTGAAGGTTACAAACTTCGGGAAAGCGAAGATGCCAGGGGCATACTGAAGACTCCTGAAGGTTACAAACTTCGGGAAACGCCAAGACTTACTGCCGTAGTCACGGTACCACCCCCTGTGGTGCACACTGTCCCTGAAGGACAGATTCCGCCAACACCTTCTAGTAAGAAGGAAACTATGTTCGATAGAATGGATGAATTCCAGGAGCAGTTCTTGGAAATGCAGAAAGAGCTGCAAGCCATTCGTGGTCAGGATCTATTTGGAAAGGACGCCACAGACCTCTGCTTGGTCCCAAATGTGAAAGTCCCGCACAAGTTCCAAGTGCCCGACTTTGAAAAATACAAGGGTAACTCTTGCCCTCAGAGCCATCTGGTGATGTATGCTCGGCGGATGTCAGCTCAGACGGAGAATCAGGACCTGCTGATTCACTACTTCCAGGATAGCTTAACAGGTGCCGCACTCAAATGGTACATGGGTTTAAACCGTACTATGATCAGTACATTCAGAGATCTTGGTACTGCCTTCGTCCAACAATACAAGTACAATTTGGACATGGCACCCGACAGAGATCAACTCCGATCAATGTCGCAAAAGGAAAAGGAAACCTTTAAGGAGTATGCTCAAAGGTGGCGTGAAATTGCCGCTCAAATTTGTCCACCTCTTGAGGAAAAAGAGATGACAAAAATCTTCTTAAAGACCTTAAGCTTATTTTACTATGACCGAATGATTGCCAGTGCACCCAGTGATTTCACCCAAATGGTCGGCATGGGTGTACGTCTTGAGGAACCCGTCCGAGAAGGACGTTTGGTAAAAGACACTGGATCAACGAGCGGTACTAAAAAATACGGTAGTGCTCTCCCTAAGAAAAAAGAGCAAGATATTGGGAATATCTCTCTCGGAAAGCAAAGGCGACGTTATCAGCCAGTAGCAACTGTTACTCCTGCTATCGGCCCCGCGCCTGTTCCTTATTATCAACCTCAGGTTGCGCAGAGCCAACCTGACCAACAAAGGACATAACAGCCTCTTCAGCAGGCTCGTCCTCCATATAACAACAACCGTACAATACGGTCACCAGGATTTGATCCTATACCCGTAACGTACGCAGAGCTGTTTCCGTTACTGCTGGCTAAGGGGCACATCCAGACTAAGTCTCCTCTTACAGTACCGGAAAATCCGCCTTTTTGGTTTAAAGCGGATCAAACATGCCCTTATCATCAAGGAGGTTCAGGGCATAACATTGAGACTTGTCTCAATTTCAAATCCGACGTGCAAAAGCTTGTTAGGAGCGGGCTCTTATCTTTCAAAGATACGAATCCTAATGTTCTTACGAACCCGCTGCCTCAACACGAGAAAGCTGCAGTCAATCTGATTGAGAAAGAGACTAACAATGTCTATCAAGTTCACGATGTACTCTTATTGGGGACCAATCTGGTCAAGATGCATTGTAGACAGAGTGGATATGGCCATGTGCCACCTCATAATTATCACCAGTGTGATATCTGCTCTAAAGACAACCAGGGGTGTTCTGTAGTGCAAGCAGCTCTACAGGAAGAAATGGATCTTGGATGGATCCAAGAGCACCGAGTTCGTGGAGTTAACATGGTTTACACGAATTCCAACGTCATTCAAAACCACGACATCCGTGCGGTGAATGTCAACTTGGTGGCGATGCACTCAAGGCAAAGCCAGTATCATAATCTGCCGCGGCACGATTACAGTTCCTGTCTGATTTGCTCGGTAAACAAACAGGGATGCTCTTTCATACAAGAGGCCCTCCAGCGTCAGATGGATCTTGGATGGATCCAAGACTACCATGATAGGAACTCCTATCAAATCAACATGGTTCAGATCTTCGACATCCGCGTAATGGATACCAACCTTGTAGAGTTACATGCTGAGCAGGTCCGACTTGGATTCTTAATATCACATGACTATCAAAATTGTAAAGCGGGTTGCGAAAACGATCGAGGTTGTACCCTTGTCCAGGAGGCACTTCAGCACTTGTTAAATCACTGGTGGATGCCAATCTATATGGACGAAGATACTCAGCAGATTAGTATCAATAACAGGAATCCTACTCATCGTCAAAGTCAGGATGTCCGATCAATGGAAGGTAACCTAGTGAGGTTACATTGTATTCAAAGTGGGCGTGGCCAGGTGCCACCGCACAACTATGACCGTTGTAGCGTCTGTGCAGAAAGTAACCAAGGGTGTTACCTTGTGAGAGCAGCTCTTCAGGGTCAGGTCGATCATGGAGAAATTCGTCCATATCCCGGTTCAGGACCCATCATTTGGTCGCCGAACTACCTTGCCGAGCAAGTTGAGGATGTTGTCACGATCTCAGGTCATCACAGGACCAGGGATGTTTTTGCCATCTTCCCTCTACTTGACAAATCTAGAGTTCCCAACCGGGAACGGATCAAGGTTACTTATGATGGTCAGAAAAATCAGAAGGTTCCCATAGTCATCTATCTACCGGGGCCACTACCGTATGAATCAGCTAAGGCAATCCCTTACAAATACGGTGCAACAATAATCGAGAATGGAAAGGAAATTCCATTACCCTCCGTTGTGAATATTGTAGACATCAGTCGTGTAACACGGAGCGGTCGAATCTTCAACCGAGGGGTTGGAGAATCCAACAAAGAAAAGGAACTTCAGGCGGAAATTCCTGATCCACCAGTCAGTCAATCTGGTAATCCCGACTTTTCAAAAGACAAAGATGAGATGCTAAAGCTCATCCAAAGGAGTGAATATAACATTGTTGATCAACTGTTACAGACTCCTTCAAAGATCTCAGTATTATCACTGTTACTCAGTTCAGAAGCACACAGAGAGGCTCTACAGAAAGTCTTGGAGCAAGCCTTTGTGGAATAGGATGTAACAATCAGACAATTCGATAGCATTGTCTCTAACATCACTTCCTGCAACAATTTGGGATTTAGTGATGAGGAATTACCTGAAGAGGGTCGTCGTCATAACATGGCGCTCAACATTACAGTTAACTGCCAGGGCGATGCTTTAGCCAATGTACTGGTAGACACAGGGTCAGCCCTGAATGTTATGCCGAAGTCCACTTTGACGCAATTATCATTTAAGGGCCCTCCGATGAGAGTCAGCGAGGTCGTCGTCAAAGCATTCGACGGATCCAGAAAAACAGTTATCGGCGAAGTTGATCTTCCCATAACTATTGGTCCTCACACTTTCCAAATCACTTTCCAGGTCATGGACATCCGGGCAACATACAGTTGTTTATTAGGAAGACCTTGGATACATCAGGCTGGAGCGGTTACTTCAACCCTCCACCAAAAGCTAAAGTTCGTCAAGAACGATCAACTTGTCACGGTTTGTGGGGAACAAGCCTTGCTTGTGAGTAACCTATCATCATCTGCTTGTGTAGAACCCGAGGAGGTTATTGGAACTCAGTTCCAAGCACTATCGGTGAGCAAGAACGATCAATCCGAAGAAGGAACTTCAATTTCTTCATACAAAGATGCTATCAAAGCGGTCAAGAGTACCGATACGACAGGATGGGGACAGCTTGTCATTCCCATTGACAATAAAACAAAGAAGGGTCTTGGTTTTTCTGCGACCTGTACTCAGACAGCCGCCAATGATGAAAGTCTTCATCCCCTTCAAAACTTCTTCCACAGTGGAGGTTTTCTTCACCCAGTGTCTCAGACAGTTCATGCTATCAATGAGGAAGATCCCTCTGACACAGATGAAGAATGGAAGTCCTACCTTAACAAGGACGGCTATATGTCTCAGGAAGAGGTGCCTATGCCTTTTTACTTTCCTACAGAAAGTCCAAGATTTATACCAAGATCAGATGTCGAAATGATCTATGGAGATTGTGATCCGGAAGGATGCCGTGCTCCGCCAAATTCATTAGAGGAAGACACTCTGATGAAAGAAAACTTTGATCACAATTACTATGGCCCGATGGATGGTGTGCCAATGTGGCAGCCTTACCCAGGAAACTTGGGGCAAGAAAGTCAGTCGAGTAACGAAACTCAGCTGAGCGTCATTGAACAGAATACCTGTGTCCCCGCCATGTCACGGGATCAACACTCAGGTCATTCGGAAACTACTCAACATGAAGATGAATTCACAATGTTTGCAGGACTAGAATTCATCAACTATGCTTTTCCTGAGGTCAACGTCATCGAGAGGGATGACTTCTCCAGTTCCAAAGAAGTTTGGGACACTTTGGGACAACCAAGTGGAAAATACGACTTTATGGTTAAGTACACTGCTCCCGAAAGCTCTCGTATCAGGCTCGAAGATATCCAGCCTACTGGATAGGTAGATACAGCTGAGGGCACCAATACTATGCAATATACAACAGAGGAATCCTCCTACGACAATTCTGCCTGGGAACAGATTCCAATGATCCTACTCCACCAGAAATCAGCGTCATTTCTGAAGACAAATCAAGGAAGGTGCCAGACTTTGTGATTCACCGAGGAGTTCGCCGCCAATGGGTTGCCGTCGAGGTTCCGAAGGTCGTTCATCAGTTAAAGTAATTTCCATCTTTAACCTTTCACCCTGCCCAGGTGAAACAGATGTTTTGATAGGGCTCGCTTTTTGTAAATTTCCCTCTTCGCTTTGCCCAGAGCGAGTGAGTTTTGTTTTATAGGGCTGTAGTTTCAAGATTCGACTTGTTCATTAATAAAATAACGTCGTTCTGTAATTTCCGCATTAATTGCTGTTTTCTCTTTTCGTTTTTCAAAAAATGGTAATCCTAAAAAAAACAATTCAAAAATAAAAACAAGCAGTAAGATAAATACACTGCACACACTTACATTTTCTCTATCTCTTCTAAATACGAATCATCACGTCATGCAGATTGCTTGTTTTATACCCCGTTGAAACATACGATCCGATGCCTTCTTCCAACTTTGAGTTCCCGGTATTCGAGGCTGAAAAAGAAAATGACGACGAAATTCCAGAAGAGATCTCCCGACTACTCAGACAAGAGGAAAGGTCCATTGAACCTCACAAAGAGCCGTTGGAAACGGTAAACTTGGGTTCAGAAAAAGAGAGAAAAGAAATCAGGATCGGAGCACTGCTCAGTCCAACTGTCAAAGAAAGTTTGATAAAGCTTCTCAAAGAATTCCCCGATGTATTCGCTTGGTCCTATCAGGATATGCCAGGGTTGGATACCAGCATCGTGGAACATCACTTATCGCTAAGATCGGAATGTCCGCCAGTAAAGCAAAGGTTGAGACGGACTCACCCGGACATGGCCATCAAAATCAAAGAGGAGGTACAGAAACAGATCGACGCGGGTTTCCTCGCTACATCTGAATATCCTCAATGGTTAGCCAACATCGTACCCGTTCCCAAAAAGGATGGAAAGGTCAGAATGTGTGTTGATTACAGAGATCTAAATAAGGCAAGTCCAAAGGACGACTTTCCTTTACCACACATTGACATGCTGGTTGACAGCACAGCAAAGTTCAAAGTATTCTCCTTCATGGATGGATTCTTGGGCTATAATCAGATCAAAATGGCGCCGAAAGACATGGAGAAAACTTCGTTCATTACCCCATGGGGTACCTTTTGTTACAAGGTAATGCCGTTCGGTTTGAAGAATGCCGGGGCAACCTATCAAAGGGCCATGACTACTCTGTTTCATGACATGATACACAAAGAAATCGAGGTATATGTCGATGATTTGATTGCAAAATCAAGAACAGAGGATGAGCACGTTGAACATCTGTCAAAATTGTTCGAACGTCTAAGAAAATTCAAGCTCCGCTTGAATCCTAACAAGTGCACCTTCGGTGTCCGTTGGGGGAAATTACTAGGGTTCATCGTCAGCCAGTGGAAGGAAGACCACTGATCATTTACCTCACAGTCCTAGAGGACTCAATGGGATGTGTACTTGGCCAACAAGACGAAACTAAAAGGAAAGAGTCTGCCATTTACTATCTAAGCAAGAAATTCACCGACTGTGAGACTCGGTACACAATGCTTGAGAAAACTTGTTGCGCTTTGGCTTGGGCAGCCAAACGTCTTCGCCAGTACATGATTCGTCATACTACTTGGTTGGTCTCCGAAATGGATCCAATCAAGTACGTTTTCGAAAAACCTGCTCTCACAGGAAGGATTGCCCGTTGGCAGATGTTACTATCAGAATATGACATAGAGTACCATGCTCAGAAAGCCGTTAAAGGAAGTATTTTAGCCGATCATTTGGCTCATCAACCGATTGACGATCAAGAATCAATCGGGTTTGACTTCCCAGACGAAGATGTCATGTATCTAAAAATGAAAGATTGCGATGAACCGCTACCCAGTGAAGGGCCAGAGCCAGGTTCCCAGTGGGGACTTATCTTTGACGGAGCAGTCAATCATTATGGAAACAGAATTGGGGCAATCATTGTTACCCCTCAGGGTACCCACATTCCTTTCACTGCCAGACTTACGTTCAAATGTACGAACAACGAGGCCGAATACGAAGCTTGTATTATGGGTCTCGAAGAAGCGATTGATTTAAGGATCAAGAACTTGGACGTATACGGCGATTCAGCCCTGGTTATCAATCAGATCACAGGAGATTGGAATACATACCAATCAGGATTGATTCCTTACAAAGACTATGCAAGAAGGTTGTTACCCTTCTTTAACAGAGTCGACTTTCATCACATCCCTCGTGATGAGAATCACATGGCTGATGCTTTAGCCACTCTTTCTTCCATGATTAGTGTAGGTCGATGGAATGACATACCTAAGATCGACATCATGCGCCTTGAACGGCCCGCTTACATCTTCGCGATTGAAGCAGTCATAGACGACAGACCTTGGTATCACGATATCAAATGCTTCCTTCAGAAACAAGAGTACCCATCTGGGGCACTCAGAAAAGACAGGAAAACCCTCAGAAGATTGGCTGGAAACTTCTTCCTGAGCGGTGACACTCTTTATAAGAGAAATTTTGACATGGTCTTGCTCCGATGCATCGACAGACCAGAAGCAGACATGCTCATGAAAGAAATTCATGAAGGATCCTTTGGCACTCATGCCAACGGACACACAATGGCGAGAAAAATTCTCAGGGCCGGGTATTATTGGTTGACCATGGAATCCGACTGCTACAAGTACATGAGGAGGTGTCACAAGTGTCAGATATACTCCGACAAAATTCATGTACCGCCATCACATCTCAAAGTTCTTTCTTCCCCGTGGCCTTTTTCCATATGGGGAATCGACATGATTGGCTTGATTGAGCCCAAGGCTTCAAATGGACATCGGTTCATCCTGGTAGCCATTGATTATTTCACCAAGTGGGTCGAAGCAGCGTCATTCGCCAATGTAACCCGACAAGTGGTGGTCCGATTTATCAAAAACAATATCATCTGCCGTTATGGTGTTCCAAGCGAGATCATTACTGATAATGGATCTAACTTGAACAATAAGATGATGGAAGAGTTGTGTGCAGAGTTCAAGATCGAACACCATAACTCATCTCCCTACCGACCCAAGATGAACGGAGCGGTAGAAGCGGCTAACAAGAACATCAAGAAGATCGTTCAAAAGATGGTTGTAACCTATAAAGATTGGCACGAAATGCTACCCTTTTCTCTTCACGGTTATCGAACATCTATCTTCACTTCAACAGGGGCAACCCCTTTCTCTCTAGTATATGGCATGGAAACAGTGCTCCCCATAGAAGTAGAGATCCCATCAATCCGGGTATTGATGGAAGCTCAGCTCACCGAAGCTGAATGGTGTCAAAGTCGACACGACGAACTGAACCTGATCGAAGAGAAGCAAATCACGGCACTATGCCATGGTCAGTTATATCAACAGAGAATGAAAAGGGAATTCGACAAAAAGGTCCGACCTCGTATTTTCAGAAAAGGGAGACCTCGTGCTCAAGAAGATACAATCATTTCTCACTGACTCTCGGGGCAAATGGACCCCAAATTATGATGGCCCCTATGTGGTCACGAAAGCTTTCTCAGGCGGCGCCTTGAGACTTGCAACCATGGACGGAGAGGAATTTGCCTACCCCACGAATGTTGATGTAGTCAAGAAATACTTCGCCTAAAAAAAAAACGTCTTGGTGGATTGAAAACCCGAAAGGGCGGTCCAGGCAAAAGTTAGAGACATGAAAAAATCATCCCGATGGATTGGAAATCTCATAGTACAATCCAGGCAAAAATTAGGGATAATGGCAAGTAACTATGTTCAACAGAGGCAATTCCCTCAGCAGCAGTTACAACATCATCTATCAGAGGAAATCTCCAGTCAAAGGTCATCTTCGACGGAAGCTCAGGATGTCCCGAACTCAAAGTTGGTAGAAGGATAGTGGTCGTTATGTTTCAACGTAGCCCTTTTCCCTGTAAATTACCATTTTCTAACTTTGTATATACTCTTTGGAATCACACGTTTGGCTGATCTCCATCTTATCAATAAAATTTGAGCCCTTGTGCTTTTATTTGTAATTCTTTACTTGTTTTAGCTTTACAGAACGACGTTGTTTAAACTTAATTAGCGATTCTTGAAATAAAACAAAAATAAATTTACTTGTTAAACTTTTTCTCCTTTTAAATTAAAGATGGCATTTCTTTTGACTGTTGAACATCAGAAGAACATCGATCGCTTCTCCCGAAGTAAGCGAACTTCAAAGTGCAGAATCAAATTACTCCTTCTAAACCAGTTCGCCTGAATGAAGGGATCAACTATGTCAGAGACCTTGTTTCGTCTGACATCCTCGGCCGAGTTCTCATCTCCTAAGCCCGATCAACATAGCTCCCAATGGGACTATCTCTCCTAAGCAAGGTGGAATTGCTATTTTGAATCAACGGTACTTCTTCGCCCCGCGATGGCCGAGTATCCAATTGTGTTCATCTCTTAGTCTGTATGTTGCGTCTGTTTTGTCAGCACATACATACATACATCATGCATTTTTTATTTGCATTCACATTTCATATTGCATCACTATCACTCTAGTCGGTCCTGTCCCCTAGTGGTAGAAGTCCTCTCAATCGAGTTGTCAGTTCTTGCCTCGTCAGGAAATACTGTGTCTGAACAACCTCGCTTCCAGTTTAATTCTGGAAAGAAGTTGGTCCTTGACCACTTTGATAACTTGAACCTCTGAAAAGCCAGAGAAAACTTTCAATAAGTATCACTCTTCGCCATTGAAGATGATATCCTTGCTTTCCCGGATTAAGGAAAATCCACAGAGAAAGCCTCGTGATCAGAGATTCGGCAGCACGCCAGTTTTGCTCCGAAAAACCACTGATGAGAAGGTCATCGGCACCTCAAAATTGGATCCCATCATATGGAATTTCTTCGGGAAGATCCCGAGAAAAGTATGATGTAACCCCAAACGAAAACAGTCTCTCAAGAGACTCGCTTTCCCCAGTAGAATCGACAAATGGCGTCTCCAAAACAGAGAAGTTTGTGTACCTCTACAACTCAGACGAATGGGTTCCCCAGCAAGTCTGACATCAAAACTTTTTCCACTCAAATGGCATCTCCCCAGGAAAATTTGGCGAGAAGTTTGAAGGAAAGCCGCTACGAATAGCGTCCCTTGTCAGTAAAGTTTATTGACAAAAGAAACTAAGACCAGTTCCTTGGTAGGAAACCAAGATCGAGGGGAAGTTTAAATTAGAAACTAAGACCAGTTCCTTGGTAGGAAACCAGGATCGAGGGGAAGTTTAAATCAGAAACTAAGACCAGTTCCTTGGTAGGAAACCAGGATCGAGGGGAAGTTTGTTTCCACAACTGAGACCAGTTCCTTGGTAGGAAACCAGGATCGAGGGGAAGTTTGTTTCCACAACTAAGACCAGTTCCTTGGTAGGAAACCAGGATCGAGGGGAAGTTTATTTCAAAAGAGACTAAGACCAGTTCCTTGGTAGGAGACCAGGATCGAGGGGAAGTTTACCTTTTCTAAGCATCATTGCTTAGCTAAAGAAGATGAATGCGTAAGCTACCATTCATAACCACCATCAAAATTTCAGGTATTCCGATATTTAATCCTCTTGCACCCCGAATGCCCGAATCCCTTCGTCATTCACACCTTTGGGTCCAAGAAGATTAAATAGGGGCATCTGTAATACCCCAAATTTTGACCACTTAGATTTCCCATCATTGTGAAAATCATCATCACAATATGGATGAACCATCATGCTTCATCAGTCTCCCCAAAGATGGGTGAGCATCCAATACAATCAGAATTAGGGTTTCAAGCCCTCTCATAGTTCTCAGACAAAGGATCAATCAAGAAATGACATGATCTTCAACTTGTTTAACCTCCCAAGTAACTACACAGGATCAAAAGGACTCCCACTTCAAGGATTAAGCACAAGGATGCTCCCTTCTAGGTGGATCAAGTCTCAAGATCGACAGTGTCACCAAATTAGGGTTTTGGTCGACCAGGGCCTCCAGATGGAAATTTTCATCTGGGCACAAGGCAATGATCCAAAACATAACCTAATATACTTCATGGAACATCATGAACCCATGCATCAAGTCAATTTTTCCTCAGGGGATGCATTCATAAAAAATCAGGAATTAGGGTTTCTTGACCTAATTCACCCCTAAGTTGACTTTTGGGACAAACTATGAGCCAAGACCTCAAGACATGATTTGAGGGTCTCTAATATACCATATTGATCCATTTGGAACAATGGATTGATCCAAGAAGTTTGAGCAATAAGTCTCAATTTCATCTGCACCACAATTAGGGTTTTAAGAGAAAAGTCAACTGTAACTCTGACTTTTGACCAAGACATGCTCCCAAACCCTAATACATGATTGAATATACCCTATGACACCCATGGAACATGTCCATCAAGTTTGATTTAGGTCAAGGACATGATTTCCTAAAGAATTGCACAGTTTGGAATTCATCTGATAAAAAGTCAACTGTGCACAAAAGTCAACTTTGACTTTTTGAGATTTTTCACCAAAATGGATTTTTAACCCTAAAATGATGTTAATGTATGATTTGAATCATCATTCATCAAGAAAAATCAAGAAAAGTGAGATAACTTGTAAAAGGGGTAACCATAAAACTTAGAAATTTTTCTAAGTTAAAAATAAAGTGGCAAAGGTACTAACTTTGGAGAACCATAACTCCTAAACCACAAGGCCATTTTTTCTCATCCAAAGATGGATTTGTAGCCCTCATTATCACCTACAAAAACTTAAACTACAAGTCATTCCAATTCATTAAGGATTTTGAGTTATGGAGTGATCAAAGTGGCTGAAAAGTGAAAATGTCACTTTTTCCAACACTTAGTGAAATTTTCACTAAGTCAGATTCTGCCTCACTTTTTGCCAAATGTAGGGGGATTTTTCACTTGGAATCAAAAGGGATCAAAACCAAACTTGTTCAAACAGTTGTTGTATCATGTAAGAGCTTTCCAAAATGGCCAAGAACATTGCCAAATTCAACCTACACCATGAGATACAACATTGCCAAGTTGCCTTGCTGAAATATGTCAAGGCAAGGCAGAATTTGCAACTTTGGTCGATTTTCCAAAATCAGCCAAATTCAATTGCTCCTATCCACTTGGACACCTCAGAGGATTGAATCTAAAGGGGACAATCACTGATCCAAGCCTCCAAAGTCCATGGAACAAGAAATAGCATGTTGAACCTAGAATGGCCAAAATAGGGACAAGACTTCAAATTTGGAATGAGGCATTCAATGGAACCATCAAGGTGGCATGGACTGAGCCATTCTCATCTGAAATCAGTCAAGACTTATCCAAGACCAAGGGAACCAAAGCTCTGTGCCCTAACCTCTAGTCAATGGCTAGAGGAGACTTGGATTTTCATTTGCCAACATTGGCCAAACCTACTTACCAGCTGCCATGCACTATTCCTTGCAAAAAAAACTTGCTCTACTATAAATAGAGCTCAATTGTGGTCAGTTTGAGTACACCAAAGCCATCTAACAGATGCTTTCCTCAAAATCTCTTCTTTCACTCCAATTTTGCCTTCTAAGGCAAGTCACTATCGGGTTTTGAGTTTGAGAGCAATTCCAATCAAACCAAACACTCACACACCTCACATACATCACATATGAGCTGATCAAACACTTAGATTACTTCTGAAACATCAATTTCACAAAATCACCAGCTGGTTGCTCAAGGTTTCAACCAAAGTGCAGCTGAGGTACCACAAAATGATCCAGCCAATTTCAATCAAGTCCAACCATCCAAACATAATCCATAGGGTGTAGGGAAGCTGTTCAGATCATCACCACTCATCTGTAACACCTCCAAATCAAAAATCACTTTGAACTTGCTGTCACGACTTGGAGGTAAGCACATACTTGGTCATCTCTCAATCTATGCATATTTCCTCGCACAATAATTTGGTCATATGTTCATAATCATGCATGAAATGTTTTCCCTCAATTAATTGCATTGTTTGAATCGTGTATCAAAAATCCTAGCCTTCATGCAGAAATTAGGGTTCTTGAGGTCTCTTCGTGATTTCTTGTTGTATGTTTAATTAAAATGAAATTAAAGTACATAGACATGATCGTGAGGTTGAGGCGAGCATAATGATATGTGGATTGCATGATATGATTACGTATTCATGGAGATTGGATAGAAAATGCAAATCTGAGAAACCAAGAACACGCGCGTGTTCTTCAGCTTGTTCTTGGCGCCATTTTTAGAAATTCAAATATTTGAATTTTGTGATTTTGTTTAATTGATTCAAAAATTAATTTCTCTCTGAGTTTTAATGATTTTGAGTTGATTCTTTTTTTAATAATTCACAAAAATGTTAAAATATTTTATTTTCACAAAAAATCCCAAAAATATTATTTATTTCATATAATTGATATTTTTGCAAAGAATTAATATTTTAATTGTTTTTGACATTTTAAATATTTTTTCTACATTGATTTTGCAACTTTTAATGCTTTCTAATTATTTTGTAGGTCAATACTTAATTTTTGAAGCATTAATCCAAGATCACAATTTGTTTTCCATGTGTTAAACAATTTTTGATCATTTTAATTGAATTTTTATTCAATTAAATACATTTTGAAAACAAATTAGGGTTTTTGATTAATTCAACCCTCATAAATCATTTTCAAAACTCTTTGGGCCTCTTGAGAGAGTGTAAGACCCATCCCCCCTTGTACAAAAACTTTTTGGGCCTCACTCATTGTATAAGTCCCTCTATACAAGTAAACGGCGCGATCGTCGCCCGTTTAAAAATAAAAAAAACTTGGGCCTCTCCTCGAGCTATAAGACCCATTCAAAACTTTTGGGCCTCTATTAGAGTGTAAGACCCAATCCCCCTTTTAACCAAAACATTTTGGGCCTCACTTATTGTATAAGTCCCTCTGCGTTAAAAGAAAACCTCGGCGCGATCGCCATTTTTAAACGAAAAATCATTTGGGCCTACCCTCGTGTTATAAGCCCCTCTCTTTTCTTTAAACCTTTTTTGGGCCTCTTGAGAGAGTGTAAGACCCATCCCTTTGTACAGAAAACCTTTTTGGGCCCCAGTCACTTGTATAAGTCCCTCTGTACAAATTTAAACAGTGCGCTCACTGATAAAACCCTGGGCCTCTCCTTGAGCTGTAAGCCCCAAATCTTTCTTTTTCGAAGCACTTTCTCCTTTGATTTTGAATATACTGTTGTTTTCAATCTTTCTTTGTTGAACAACTAACAAAACAACATGGAAGCACTACAACCGAGTAAGTGGTTATCGCTTTCATTTACTGCTTTCATATTATAAACTGTATTGTGGGGCTGCTCACTGTAAGTCTCCTTTCATAAACTCATATCTACTGTGTAATAATAGTATAGATATTTCGAGTTTCCCCGGCAACTACGTCTAGAACTAGGTGACGCCGTTTCATTTATTCGTAGAAATAGACGCCTAGATCCCCAATAGGAGCACCAGATACAGTCTTATCTTCGGCTGTCCTCCTTAGGAATCGTCAAGAAGCTCTACTCCCCAAGATGAATGTATTCTCCGTGAATGGCATCTTTGAGTTTCTTCCAAATTCTCAAACTTTCCTGACTTGATCTATTCCTTGTGGATGGCTTGCCTTGAATGTCTCGGGGTTTGGGTACCCACTACGGTCATAATCTTGGACCTTAACTAAGGAACCCTCTTCAAAAGCTAAAAGTTGCTGGATAGTAAACCTCGCCGTTTACCAGTGGTTTTTATCTTTAAAAGAGTTATCTCTCCTAATGGAAAGGAGATGATAGACCCACGGGCTTCTTAAAAGCATCGGCCTCCTCTTGGGCATTATTCAAGGACCCTACGGCTTCTTAGAAGTATTCACAGCCTCCTCTTAGGCTTCGTATAATGATCTCTTCCTTCGGGAATGATAGCCTCCTCTTGGGCTTCGTACAAGGACCCGTCGGCTTCTTAAAAGTTTCCAGCCTCCTCTTGGGCTTCGTACAAATTGTCCCGACGACCTCCTAGAGGTATAGGAACAGAACCTAGTCATCCTCATAGAACAGTCCTTTCATAGAGTCTACTACTGTTTCTCAAAGCATAGTATAAAAGAAAAAAAACTCTAGACTTGGACAGTCTAACTTCCTTGAGTATCAAAGACATTCTCAAGTGACCCCTTCGTTAAATATGAAGGAAACCCGCAGACTCGGATAGTCTCAATACCCTTTGGATTTCCCGTTTCCTCAAAGAGAAGGAAATATCCTCGATCCTCAGATCAAATCCCTGAGTACAGTGTTGCTCATATAAGAACTGATTTTCTCTTTTAAAATCAACATATTGGATCTGTCACTCAACTGAAACAAACCTTTAGCCTCCATCTCGGGCTTCGTACGAGATACAAAAACACTCTCTTGTTGAGTATCAAAGACTCTCTTATTGAGTCAAACTTTTAGCCTCTATCTCGGGCTTCGTACGAGACACAAAGACTCCCTCGTAGAGTCAAACAAACAATATCCTCTATCTCGGGCTTTGTACGAGACACAAAGACTCTATCGTCGGGTCAAAATCTTTTAGCCTCTCTCTCGGGCTTTGTACGAGACACAAAATAGCCTCCTCTTAGGCTTTGTATAATGATTTTCCTAGCGGAAATTAGCCTCCTCTTAGGCTTTTGTATAAGAAAACCACTGGTTGATCCAATCAACCTTTTAGCATCAAAGTTGTGCCTCGTTCACAGTACACAAACATCAACAACTCCTTTCCTTTCACCTAATCGCTGTAAGCGGCAAGCCTCTGGATCATCTATATCCATGCCACTGTCCCTCTTTTAGCATGAGAAATTCCTAAGGAAAGATGGCATTGCTCTACACTGAGTTAAAGTCTTCTCCTTCAGGTTAAAACCCTTTCTTCGGAAATTATGGCATTGCTCGGATCCGCGTATCCCAGTTAAAGTAATTCTCCTTCCCCCTCTTTAGAGATGACAAATTCTCTCTAAAGTCGAGGTCTTTCAGCTTCACGTCTTGGGCTTTGAACAAGACACAAATAGACCTTTCAGCTTCACATCTTGGGCTTTGAACAAGATACAAACCACCTTTCGCTTCACGTCTTGGGTTTTGAACAAGACACAAAAACAACCATTTCCTCCCATAGAATAAGAGGAACTACGAACGCTCTGATTTCCCTGTTTCGGTAAACGGGAATACGTAGGCATAAGATCGAAAGAAAAGATCTTAGCGAGCACAATCAACAAAAAACCCAAATCCCATATCTCCATCAATTAAAAGCAGTAATTCAAAAGCATCAGTCCTAACATCCTAATCCTTGTTCCCCGCCAGAAACCTTCTGCCCAGGAAAAAAGAGAAAGAAAACAGTATTGGCGAAAATACAAATAACCAGTACAAAGGCCCCCCCCACATTGATAGCATCCGTAACCTAACAGACCGCTGTTTAAACTCAGTATGCAAGCAGGGTTAATTGGAGACATCTATTTCCCTTCCTTATTCAGCTCACAATAGGATAAAAAATGAATCGACCTGTAGTCAAAGCTCAAACCGCAGAGAGCGACCTGTGCTTAAGAACCGCGTCCAAAATCGCTCGCTACAAAAGGATTGTCTTTCAGTTGAACAGTTTGATACAGTCACCAGAGGTTATGACTGTTAGAGATCACTGAGGTGATTTAGGAATTGAGATGGGTTTCTCTTATCTAGATGGGTTTTTAGGTAGAATTGCACTGGGTAGGGAATTAAGTGATAAGTTACCGAAGGTTGTATACTTGGAATTAATACTACTGATAGTAAATTCATTCCTGGCTTGGTAGCCCCCAGATGTAGGTGTTGTTGTACACCTAACTGGGTCATCATATCTTGGTGTTATTTTTCATTCAGTTATGTACAATTCAATATGTTCTTATGCTCTGAAATATATGTCTTGACAGATGTTGAAACATCTGTCATGATACTGTTATGCCTTTGAGATATCAGAATGTTCTTGTTCTGTCCTTGTTTAGTAAAGCAGAGATCAATGTCTCGACATCTCTCAGGACATCTGAGATATGCATACCAATATTTCAATTGGTATCAGAGCAGACATCCTGTTCTGTTTTTGGATGAGTCTAGGGAAAATACTTTCTGGTCTTTTGAACAAGGAAGGAGATTGCATGATCAGACCATCCATTGTTGTTGTGGGATTGGAAGCTAGGATATTAGCCTTTTAAATCTAGCTAGACAGCTACTGAAGGTTGACTGATACTTTGTGAAGACTCTACCGCTGCTGCTAATAATGATGGTATTGTTTCGCATGGTGTCTTATAAGATGTGACATGAAAATGTCATACCATTGAAGAGAGACAAGAGAGATTTATTTTTGCTTCCAACCCTATAAGAGATTGTCTATGTTTGAGGATTCCCTATCAGAATTCTTGGAAGGCAGTTTATAGAAGGAACGATATGGTTATTCAAATGTCAGTATAATTGTACTGACATTTAACTAGACTGTAACTGGAGTAAATGTTGATCAATGTCAGAGCAGTCTTATGAGTGTGAAGACATTGGATCTTTGTGGAGAATTTTTTTTCTAGTGATTTCAAGAACAACTACATGAGGTTTCTGAATCTTGGAAAATGATCCTGTTTATTCAAGGATATTACTGGTTTGTCTGAAGATGGTCTTCTAAGGAAGATTTATGCTTTGAAGATTTCTTCCTACGTTGTGCTGAATGCCTTATTCCCAATCTTGTAGCTGGAGTAAGGAGGGATGTCAAATTGAAGAAATAGGAGTCTGTAAGGACTGCACAGTTGTAGAGGGCTCATCTATTGAAAAGGCTTTTGGAAGATTTAGGAGGATATGGTTTTCCTAGTCTGAACACCAAAGAGAACACTGAACTGTCAAAAGGTTGTGTATCAAGAAGCAAGTTGAGTCATGGATGTTAATCTTAATGTCTCAACATTGTAATCACCATCAGGATTCTCTAGCTAAAAGGGATTCTAATGGCATTTGGTGACTGAAGAATACAGAATTGGGATTTAAAATCAATTGCTATTTGTGGCCTTAACAAGTATTTAATCGATTATCCTTTTGCTTGGTGTTCAAGAAAGATGATGTCAAAATGTCACACCTAAAGGTGCTGCTTCAGACAGTTGCAAGAACTTAAGAACCTGTTCTATGCATTTGATGTGTCTTGAAGAATGGATACAGTCGATATCATCTATGAAGTTCTCAAAGGTCATTATCTTGTCCTTAAATGTAATCAAGGTGTGTCATTCTGGAAATGGCTTCAGAACCAATTTCAATGATCTGTTCATTGGAAAAGGAACTAATGTTCAACCAAATGTTGAAACATAATTCTAGAAGAGTGTGTACAAAATCTTGTTGATCCAAGGAGTGAACTTTTTGGACAAAGGAGTGTTGTGGCATATGCATGTGCGTTGATCAAAAGTGTTGGGAATCTTCTTCTAATTGGACTTGAAGAGACATTTGGTTTGCAGTCTAGGAAGTCTCTATAGGTGTCATACCCCAAATTTTGACCACCCGATTGTCAAAACCTGATTGTGTTTTCACTTCGTGTCATCTACATATCATATCATCTGTTTCGTCATGCATATTGTTTGAATTTTTAGTTAGAATATATGCGTTAAAATCTCTGTCTTTTTTGGTTAATTATGCGAAAAATCGATGAACAGAGTGTTTTTCAATCGAGCTGACAAATGTCCCTTATTCACTCATTTTTCTCACAATTTAATCCAATATCTCATTTATGTTTTATTTTGCGTGAATAATATATATATATATATATATATATATATATATATATATATATATATATATATATATATTGTATTTCATTTTCTTTAAAAATAAATAAATAAATAAATATAGTTTATTTTATTTTATCCATGAAAGAAAAAAAATAATAATAAATTATGTATATATATTTGTTTTGTGCGCCACTTTATATATATATATATATATATATATATATATATATATATATATATATATATATATATATATATATATATATATTCAAAACTTTTGTTTATTTTAGAAATAAAAATATAATGTCATATATTTGATTTTTTGTTTTTTTGTGATTTTTGTTTCTAATAAGTTTTATTTTTACTAACTTTTGTTTTTCATGATTTGTTTTACATACATTAAATTGTAACAAACTTTGAAATTTTGATCCAAGACTCATCATTCCATTTGAATCTTGGAGGCCAAGTTTTGAACTTTGAATCAAAACTTTGAATGTCATAGTTTAATCCTTTTGTATCTTCACCTCCAAGTTTCAATTGTCTATAAATAGACATTTCAAATTTCATTTTAAAATCACACCAAACAAGTCTTAACTTGTTTCTCTTTTCTTTTTCTCTCAAATTTTTCTTTACTATATTTATAACTTTGGAAATATGTGAAGCATACACAAAGGAGGAGGGCATCACGCCTCACCTCATTTCAATTCCTATGTTAAAATTTTTCTCACATACACATCCTACCTTCACAATTTTCACACAATTTCTGCAACAATTGCAGAACTCAAAATTCAACTGAACCTTCACAATTTTTGCAATCAATTCATAATTTCAATTTGAGTTTAGCAATTTACTAGATTCAATTGCAAGAAAGTTCGAATAACGTGTTTTTTTCTATTTTCAGGTTTGAAATTCAAAAGAAAAAAGGACAGAGAAATCAATATGTTTACCTTCATCATCCTCGTCGGAAAGAAAGGAAGGGCGGAGCGAAACTCTCGCTGCCGAAAATCGCACCCTTCTCATCATTAAATCTCCGCCGCGCCACCCTTTCCTCCTCTTCAATTTGAAGCCGCGCCGAAAATTGAACGGAGGAAGCGTCAATGGAATCGCACCCGTTTCCTTCATCGAAAGCCATCGCCGGAAGTCACAGCTGAATCTCCACCATGAAACGCCACGAGAGAAAGAGGAATATTGCACGGGATCGTGTTTTGAAGAAGAAGAGCGTTCTAGGTTTTTTTTCTTTCCCTAAATGTTTTTCTATTTTATATATATTAATCTTTGCTATAATATATAATATAATCTCACAAGAAAAACCAAAAAAAAAAACATTTTTATTATTAACCTTTGGGCTCAGCCCAATTTCGTTGATAATCACCCCCTTCATGTACTATTCCAAACCCTACTTTATTTTCATTAAGTTAAAATTAAATAATTATTATATTAATAATTAATATGGTTTAGTGAGTTTTATTAAATATATTTTAACTTAATTGATAATCTAATTGTTTATTTGATTATTATTCGATTATTTGATTTTCCGTGGTTTAGAATTACTTTCAATAAATGATGTTTGTAATTAAATATTTGTTTTTCGATTTACTCTGTGACATCGATTCAAATCTAACCACTTGATGAGATCAAAGGCATATCTATGCGATCTCGGGTTTTCTCCGCTTGTTTGGTTTTTCACTGAACGCAGGAATTCTTAATTGAATAATTCAATGATCTCTGAAAAATCATTGGACGCTTAAAGCTCCCTCAGATGGTTCTCTGCTTGCGTAGACAAATTCACCGGTGTTCGGTAAACTCGAATTTAAACGCTTTGCTTGTATGCCATGCATTTATTCACATCTGTTAAAAATAATTGAACTTGCAAACAAGTATTTCCTATAAATACACTATGCACTGATGCAGAGAGAGGAGTTATTCACAGTAAAACCTCTCTCGAACTTTTCAAAACCTTTTGGGCCTCTAATAGAGTGTAAAACCCAACCCCTTTGTAAATACACCACTTTTTGGGTCTCAGTCATTGTATAAGTCCCATTGTATTTTCAAAAACAACGGCGCGATCGTCGCCTTTTTAACAAAAACCCCTGGGCCTCTCCTTGAGTTGTAAGCCCCATCTCTTGTACAAAATGAAAACTTTGGGCCTCTAGTAGAGTGTAAGACCCAACCCTTTTTTAAAACTAAAATAATTTGGGCCTCAGTGTATTGTATAAGTCCCGATACCATTAAAAAGTTCGGCGCGATCGTCGCCTTTTTAACAAAAACCATGGGCCTCTCCTTGAGCTGTAAGCCCCATCACTTGTACAAAAATAAATTATAGGCCTCTAATAGAGTGTAAGACCCAATCCCCTTTTAACCAAAACCTTTTTGGGCCTCACACATTGTATAAGTCCCTCTGCATTAAAGGAAACCTCGGCGCGATCGCCAGTTCAAAAATCAAACCCTCTGGGCCTACCCTCGTGTTATAAGCCCCATTCCTTTTCTTTAAACATATCTGGGCCTCTTAAGAGAGTGTAAGACCCATCCCTTTGTACAGAAAACCTTTTTGGGCCTCAGTCACTTGTATAAGTCCCTGTACAAATTCCAAACAATAGTGCAATCACTGATAAAACTCTGGGCCTCTCCTTGAGCTGTAAGCCCCAACAATCTTTTCAAAGCACTTTCTCCTTTGATTTAGAATATAATATTGTTATCAAAGCTTTCTTTGTTGAACAATTAACAAAACATCATGGAAGCTCTACAACCGAGTAAGTGTTTACCGACTTTCTTTATCCGCTTTCATCTATATATAACTGTATTGTGGGGCTGCTCGCTGTAAGTCTTCTTTCACAAACTTTATATACTTGTCAAATATCAACTGTGTAATTCTAGTATAGTTATTTAGAGTTTTCCCCGACAACTACGTCTAGCACTAGGTAAAGCCCTGTTGGTCACTCTTAAATACAAACAAAACTAGATCCCCATAGGATTACCAGACACAGTCTTCCCTCCTCTTGGGGTTAAACAATATGGAGACGTGAAAGGCAACATTCTCAGTGAACCCTTTCTCAGACTGTCACCCTTAGAAATTGTCAAAGAAACTCTACTCCCCAGAGATGATCTTTTCTCGGTGAATGGCATCTTTTGAGTTTCTTCCAAATCCTCGAACTTTCCTGGAATGATCTCTTCTCGGTGAATTGCATTTCTTGAACTTCTCTTGGTTTGGGGACCCACGGGCTTCTTAAAAGCATCCACGCCTCCTCTTGGGCATTGTACAAGGACCCTTCGGCTTCTTAAAAGCTTTCATGCCTTCTCTTGGGCTTAGTACAAGGACCCAGAGACCTCTACAGGTATAGGAACAGAACCTAGTCATCAATTTTCTAGAGCTGTCTTTCTGAGTCAAGTGTCAGACCAGTTAATGGGTTAACCTTCATCCCTTAACACACCAGCCTTCTCTTGGGCATCATACAAAGATCATTCACTACCTGAGAATCAATTTCTCAAAACACCAGTAGACTTGGATAGTCTCAATACCCTTTGGATTTCCTATTTCCTTAAAGAAAAGGAAATAAACCTAATCTTCCGATCAGTGCCCAAAGCACAGCCTTACCTTTAATCGTTCCCTTTTATAAGAACTGATTTTCTTTTTCATCCAACATACTGGACCTATCACTAAACTGAAACAGCCACCAGCACAGATAGCCTCCTCTTGGGCTTTGTACAATGATTCTCCCCAGTGGAGCCAACCTTTTCATACTCTCTTGTTGAGTATAAAAGACTCCCTTGTTGAGTCAAACACTTTAGCCTCCATCTCGGGCTTCGTACAAGATAGAAAACACTATCTTGTTGAGTATAAAATACCCTCTTGTTGGGTCACAAACACCTTTAGCCTCCGTCGTGGGCTTCATACAAGGCACATATAAATCACTCTCTTGTTGAGTATAAAAGACTCTCTTGTTGAGTCAATTCCCTTTCAGCCTCTATCTCGGGCTTCGTACGAGACAGCAAAACACTCTCTTGTTGAGTATAAAAGACCCTCTTGTTGGGTCACAAACTTTTTAGCCTCCGTCTTGGGCTTCGTACAAGAAACATAAAAACACCCTCTTGTTGGGTCAAT
Organism: Lathyrus tuberosus; assembly: GCA_022829125.1. NCBI lineage: Eukaryota > Viridiplantae > Streptophyta > Magnoliopsida > Fabales > Fabaceae > Lathyrus > Lathyrus tuberosus. Next base: position 2,945,644 of record JALAZF010000203.1, on the reverse strand, counting down.
AACCTCCTCTTAGGCTTTGTATAAAGAAAACCTCGGTTGAGTCAATCAACCTTTTAGCATCACAGTCATGCCTTGCTCACAGCATACAAACATCAACAACTCATTTTCCTTCATCTAATTGCTGTAAGCGGCAAGCCTCTGGATTATTTACATCCACGCCACTGTCCCTCTTTTAGTATGAGAAATTCCTAAGGAAAGATGGCATTTCTCTACACTGAGTTAAAGTCTTCGCCTTCAGGTTAAAAATCCCCTGTAAAGAAAATTATGGCATTACTGGATTCACACATCCCAGTTAAAGTAATTATCCTTTACAGATGACAAATTCTCTCTAATCCTAAACCTTTTAGCTTCACCTCTTGGGCTTTGAACAAGATACAAACCACCTTTAGCTTCATGTCTTGGGCTTTGAACAAGACACCAAAACAAACTTTTTCCTCCCATAGAATAGGAGGAACTACGATCGCTCTGATTTCCCTGTTTCGGGAATACGTAGGCATAAGATTGCAAAATCTTAGCGAGCATACTAATAAAAAAAACCCAAAATCCCATACCTTCATACATCAATCAAAAAGCATCAGACCTAACATCCTATCAATAGCCTAGACATTGTTTTTAAGCAAAATAACCTAAGAGAGACCCACAATCTTAATAGCATCTGTAAACCAACAGTCATCTGTTTAAACTCAATTTGCAAGCAGGGTTAATTGGAGACATCTATTTCCCTTCCTTCATCAGCTTCAATAGGATAAAAAATGAATCGAACTGTAGTATCCCAAAGCGATAGTGCTTCGCAACCACGCAAAAATTCGCGCTATAATAGGTGTGCTGGTATAGGGGTGCAGAAGTTATGTTCCATTATCTCCTATAGAAGTATGTGTTCTAATTCCTAGTGGAAGATTGTTAAAGGCATCTCAACCAGACTGTATGGAGGTCAATATCAAATATCTATGACTCTTTCTCAAATTTCTTGAAGATTCTTCTGCTCATAAGAAGCCAGATTCGTGTGAACCCGCTTGTGGATACTCTGTTCAAATAGAATAGTCTTTGGTATGGATGATTATGTTGGGGAAAGGAACTTATAAAAGCAATTGATCAAGATGGTTTTTTCAGAAGACTGGGTGTTGTTTTTTTCTTAAAAACAAGATGGAGGTTGTTTAATCAAACTTGAATATAAGTTTCAAGTCTATGAGAACATGGAACTCTTGTTCTGTTGAGATAGAAATCCCAAGGTGCTTAAGGATGATTGATGTCCCTAGCATCAGATAGATTGTTTACACATTCTATTTCTTGTAGAAGATGCATAAGATACATGAGAGTTTATTTCCCTCAGTGGTTTTTTGATTCGTGTGAAGATTAAGCCGATACAAGTGTGTATCATATTAAGATCTTCATGTGTACCTTGACGAGGTGTAAGATTGGTAAGTTCGGTGATTGGTGTTTCATGAATCAAAGTACATGGCTCTTCTGAGTGAGACTGATGTCCTAAATGATGTTGGAACATCATTCTTGCTATTGGTTATTCTTGGAGGATGACTGAGTTTGATTTTCAGCTTCGGAGCTATATCTATTCATTGTGGAGTATGGTGTAAAGCTACTGGTCAAGACTGTGTGGATTCTGATTATATATGAGTCGATGATAGGTTATGCTGGAAGTATCACTAGAAAAGATTATATCAGGCTGAATCCTGAGAAGAATGCAGACTGAGGATGTATCTCTCTTCATATGGAAAAAGGGGTTTGATGTCTTCCAAGTGTGAATGACATTTTGGCTAAGCAAGGAGTTAAGAGAGTTTGTATGTCTCTCTTTGGGATGTGAGCATTTCAGACTTGATTGGATTTATTCTCAAAGAATAAGGTTGTTTATGGCTGTAAGATTCAAGATGGATTTATACAGTGTGTGGATGCGTTCAGGGGGAGAGTGATCAATGGTGTTATTTGGTCTCAATCCAAGAGTTTATTGGTTATGGTACAAATATTATGATCTTGGAATTTTCTCACTTATGGGCATGAAGATGTTCATGTGATTCATGTGAGGTTGTAATGTCAGACAAGGTGTCTTGACATCATGGTCAGTTTTTCTTTAATTTTGTTTGAAAGGAGTATACTTGAAGGCGCTGTGACTATGCTTCAAAGTTTACAAGAGAGAGTAGACAGGGTCTGACTGGGTGTCAGGACATTGCTTCGGACTCGTGTTTGCTTACAAGTGGTTCTATGTGGACGGTGTTCCTTGGACGGTGGAAAACGTGCCTTAAAGAAGGCGTGCAAAACATATTTTTTTTGGTACATGCATATTCAATGGACGGTTCTCATTAAAGAAGAAACAGTCAAAAATGAGTTGGGCGGTGCATATTCATTTATGGTGAAGTTATCTACCTCAATTTATGTCCTCGTTGAATTGATCTTCGGTAACAACAATGGCTCGTTAATTCCTAAGGAAACTGCTCGGGTATTTAAAGGGGGTCTTTGCTTCTTTTGTCTTAGGTTGTGTTTTTTATTGTGTTGTAAGTTTATGGCATTCGTCCGGGTTTGGGTGAGTATTGTTTGGGTATGGAATTGTGTTGGATACTTTTGTCAATTTTTGGCTAAAAAGGGGGAGATAGGTTGTGTGTCTATCTCAGTTGTGTGTTGTCCCTTGCAACACATGACTGATCTTCATGTGTTTCTTGAGTCTATTCTTGCATTTGTTTTGCAAGGATGTTGGATAAGATGTTCTAACATCCTGTTTGTGTCTCAGTTCAGGTGGTTCTGAGTTTTCTTTTTGTGTCTTGTGATCTGAGTTATGAACACAATTGTGTCTTGTGTTCTGAGTTATCCAAAGTTGGGGTTTGGTCCACTGAGCCTTGATTTGGATAATGGAGGATGGTAAATTAGGACTAGTTTTGAGGGGGAGTGTCTTGCATCTTCTTCCTCATGTACGCCAGGGCAAAAGGTACACGTCATACAACAGGTGGTGCGTTTTGTGTAAATCATCCGAACAGCTGGACAGGAAGAATGAAAGCTTCCAGGAGTCACATTATTTTCTGCTAGACACGTCATAGGCAGGCTGAAATGACTTTAGGACTTTCTACTCTTTCTCTCCTTGATTTCCTAGGTTTATTGTGCAAAAGGAGTTTTAGCCAAAATTTGTCAAAAGGGGGAGATTGAAGGCTCTAAGATTTGACTAAATTTTGGTAAAACATGATGTTGAACAAGATGTCCTAACATGAAGAAATCTGTTAAGAACAACATGTCAGACAATAAGTCCTATCTTGAGGACTCAACATCTTGGTCTGATACAGCAGGTTTGTTGCAGATCTGTTCCAAGACTTAAGGTGCAATCAGAACATAGATCAAGGAATGATTGGACAGAGATTTTGAAGCCCATAGACAGCTGAAGATTATAAAAGGAAGACAAAGACCTAGGGCAAACTACTAGTCCTTTTTAAGACTTTTGTAAAGCAAAAATAAGGGTTTAGGGTTTTGAGAGTCGTGTGTTTTTCTTGTATTGTAAGTCACCCTTTGTGTCGGTTTGATACATTGTGGTAGACATAATTTTTCATATTCAGAAACCTGTAGGTAATAAATTGTATATTGTTCTTGGATGAAGCTTTTAATCAAATTCAAGTATTAGAGTTAGTCAAGAGTACTGACTGAATATTGTGTTGAAAGGATTGTCTTTCAATTGAACAATTTGATATAGTCACCAGAGGTTGTGACTGTTAGAGATCACTGAGGTGATTTAGGAATTGAGATGGGTTTCTCTTATCTAGACGGGTTTCTAGGTAGAATTGTACTGGGTATGGAATTAAATGATAAGTTATCGAAGGTTGTATACTTAGAATTAATACTACTGATAGTGAATTCATTCCTGGCTTTGTAGCCCCCAGATGTAGGTGTTATTGTACACTGAACTGGGTCATCATATCTTGGTGTTATTTATCATTTTGTTATGTACAATTCAGTCTATTCTTATGCTCTGAAATATATGTCTTGACAGATGTTGAAACATCTGTCATGATACTGTTATGCCTTTGAGATATCAGAATGTTCTTGTTCTGTCCTTGTTTAGTAAAGCAGAGATCAATGTCTCGATATCTCTTAGGACATCTGAGATCTGCATACCAGAATTTCAATATTCAACACATCAAACTATCTTTTCTCGCCGACGTACGAATAATCCCTAAAACAAATTTCATAAATGAAAGATATTGTGTCTTGATCCATTCTGTTGTGATGCAAACGTCCGCTCCTCACTTGTTTTGGATAAAGCAATGTTTTTCGGTTGAATGCGACTAAATATCTTTCGCTAAAATTGATAAATAAACAAACCTTGTTACCCATAACTATGAACGCTCTGATGTCTCATTTATCAATGAGAGTACGTATGCACAAGGGTCCTAATCCTTGGCGGGTCACCTTTCACCTTTTTCACCATATTCCCTGAACTACGAATGCTCTGATTTCCCCATTGCACTATGAGGATATGTAGGCACGAGATTGCGAAGTCTTGTCGAGCCCCCTAGTAATAAAAACCTCTTTAGGTTCTCTTTCTCTCTCTTTAATAATAATTCAAAACATTTCTTCTCTCTTTTCCAACTAGAAGATTAGAAACTAACATTAAGCTAACACCCACTCAATTCTAACTAAATGGTTCCCGTTGAGTACAACGGACATGAGGGGTGCTAATACCTTCCCTTTGTGTAACCGACTCTCGAACTCAGATATTGGTTGCGATGACCATATCATTGTCCTTTCTTTTAGGAGTTTTATTCGATATTTTCCCTTTCCCTTTATGGGAATGAATAAAGATCAGTGGTAACTCTGTTAAGTCCATCCAGCAAGCGTGCGATTGTGCTTCGCGAGGTCATTCTCATTTTTCGAGGTACGACAGTTGGCGACTCTGCTGGGGACTTTCTCATCCCTAAGTGAGTAAAGCCTAGTTTAGTTAGGTGTTATATGTGTGTTATTTTTGTTTGTTTCTTTCTTCTTTGATTATATGCTTTCTTTATCTTTGCTTTATGGCATTTATATGTCTCTATATACTTCATGTGTGGGCTTTGGGGATCTGATTTCTTGAATAAAGCTCTACACCCGAGTTTTGAAAAAGTAAAGAGAAAACATAAGGTTAGATTTGGTAGTTAGTAGTGTTAGACTTCAAGGGCAAGCTCCTTGTGGCAATTAGCATGAAGGCTCATATATAGTAGACCTGTTTGTAGATCTCGTTATAAAAATAGCTAACCTATTGTATAACGTTAATTTATGAAGGGTCTACGACTCTAGGTCCCTAATTTAGAATCAGTGTTATTTGGTGGTTGTGTAATATTGGACTTCAAGGACACCTCCTTGTTCCAACCAATATGAAAACCCCGATCAGAAGAGACCTTTTCGTCATTCTCCTTCTAAAATGGCTAGCCCGTTGCATTATGTTGATACAATTAAGGTCTGTGACTCTGAAACCTTGTCAAAAACATAGAAGTTATCCTGCGAGTGGGTTTAAGGATAATTGTCATAGAACTATCTTTTAAGAAGCATACCTAGTAGGATGTTCTAAATTGCTCGTGTTATCCTAGATCCTAACTATACCTACATTGCATTTTCTTTATACATCTGGTATTGTATGACGTTATATATCATTTGCATCCTTTGTATGATTCATGCATACATCTCGATTGTCCAGCAACTCATTCCAGTTGTCTCTATCTTTCAGTCATCTTTCAGTCGTCAAGCTGATTCCTCATCACCGATACAGGACTAAAGCTAACATCAGACGCAGAATGTCAGAACAAGAACAACATAAATAGATGTAGCGAGCGATTTTGGACGTGGTTCTTAAGCACTGTCGCTCTGGGGTACTACAGGTCGATTCATTTTTTATCCTATTGAAGCTGATGAAGGAAGGGAAATAGATGTCTCCAACTAACCCTGCTTGCATACTGAGGTTAAACAGTCAAAACTATTGGTTTACAGATGCGGTTTTAGTTCGTGGGCCTCTCTCTGCTTATTTTGTTCAGAACGAATTACCGAGACTGTTCATGGGGAATTTGTTGGGATACTGTGCTAGATTGGCTGGAGGTAGGGGACTTTGGGGTTTTTTGATTAGTGTGCTCGCTAAGATTCTTTTTCAATCTTATGCCTACGTATTCCCGGGATAGGGAAATCAGAGCGATCTTAGTTCCTCCTATTCTATGGGAGGAAATGGTGTTTTGGTGTCTTGTTCAAAGCCCAAGACATGAAGCTAAAGGTGGTTTGTATCTTGTTCAAAGCCCAAGATGTGAAGCTGAAGGGTCTATATGTATCTTGCTCGAAGCCCAAGATGTGAAGCTAAAACGGTGTTGACTTTAGAGAGAATTTGTCATCTCTAAAGGGGTCTGTTTGTCACAATTGTTGGGTGACTGATTATAAAGGAGAATTACTTTAACTGGGATATGCGAATCAAGCAATGCCATAATTTCCTTTATATGGGATTTTCAACCTGAAGGAGAAGATTTCAACTCAGTTTAGAGCAATGTCATATTTCCTTAGGAATTTCTCATGCTAAAAGAGGGACAATGGCGTGGATGTAAATAATCCAGAGGCTTGCCGCTTACAGCAATTTAGACGAGGAAAAGGAGTTGTTGATGTTTGTATACTATGAACGAGGCACAGCTTTTGATGCTAAAAGGTTGATTGAATCAAACGGGGATTCCTTTATACAAAGCCTAAGAGGAGGCTATTGACCCAACAAGAGGATGCTTTTGTGTCTCGTACGAAGCCCGAGATAGAGGCTGGAAGGGTTGACTCAACAAGAGAGTGTTTTTATATGTATCTTGTACGAAGCCCAAGACGGAGGCTAAAAGGGTTTGACTCAACAAAAGAGTCTTTTATACTCACCAAGAGAGTGATTTGTATCTCGTACGAAGCCCGAGATGGAAGCTAAAGGTGATCGACTCAACAAGAGAGTCTTTTTATACTCAACAAGAGAGTGTTTTGTATCTCGTACAAAGCCCGAGATGGAGGCTGAAAGAGGATCGACTCAACAAGAGAGTCTTTTATACTCAACAAGAGAGTGTTTTATATCTCGTACAAAGCCCGAGATGAAGGCTGAAAGGTTAACTCTGCTGGGGAGAATCATTGTACAAAGCCCAAGAGGAGGCTAGGGTTACTGTTTCAGTTGAGTGACAGGTCCAGTATGTGGGTTAAAAGAGAAAATCAGTTCTTATATGGGTAATGTTGTACTCATGGATTTGATCTGAGGACCGGGATTATTTCCTGTTCTTTAAGGAAGCGGGGAATCCGAAGGGTATTGAGATTGCCCAAGTCTACGGTTTTTTTTCTATTTTTTTAAAGGAACTTGAGAATGTCTTCGAGACTCAAGGAGATTAGACTGTCCAAGTCTAGAGTTTTATCTTTTGTACTATGCTTAAGAGAGATCAAGAGACAATACGTTCGCGGTAGAAAGATCTAGACTCTTTGAAAGATTGTTCTATTAAGATGACTAATTTCTGTTCCTATACCTTTAAGAGGTCGTCGGGACAATTTGTACGAAGCCCAAGAGGAAGCAAGAAAAACTTTTAAGAAGCCGAAGGGACAATTTGCACGAAGCCCAAGAGGAGGTTATCTTCCCGGAGGAAGAATCATTATACGAAGCCTAAGACGAGGCTTGTGAAAACTTCTAAGAAGCAGACGGGTCCTTGTACAACGCCCAAGAGGAGGCGGGGATGCTTTTAGGAAGCCTGTGGGTCCTTGCACTAAACCCAAGAGGAGGTTGATGAACAGTTCCAGAAGGGGTTTCACTTGGAACATTGGCCTTCTGTATATGAACTGTTCAAGGGGGAGATTTCTTAGATCTAGTTATCTAAAATTGTCGTAAAAGAAGATTCTCATGGTTTAGGTTATGTTGAAATATATGGGAGAACGTCGGATGTAAGGAGACGAGGTTTTGTCTAGTTCTAGACGTAGTTGCTGGGGAAACTCTAAATATCTATACTAGTATTACACAGTCGATATGAGTTTATGAAAGAAGACTTACAGTGAAACAGCCCCACAATACAGTTATATACATATGAAAGCGGTAAATGAAAGTGGGTAAACACTTACTCGGTTGTAGAGCTTCCATGATGTTTGGTTAGTTGTTCAACAAAGAAATTGAAAATAACAGTATGTTACAAAATCAAAGGAGAAAGTGCTTTTGAAAGGGAAAATTGGGGCTTACAGTTCAAGGAGAGGCCCAGGATTTTATCAGTGATCGCACTGTCGTTTTGTACAGAGACTTATACAAGTGACTGAGGCCCAAGAAAGATTTTATGTACAAGGGGATGGGTCTTACACTCTCTCAAGAGGCCCAAAATGATTGAAAGTGAACAAAGATGGGTCTTATAGCTCAAGGAGAAGCCCAAGGTTTATTTTGAAAAGGGCGACGATCGCGCCGAGGTTTTGAAAACACCGTGGGTCTTATACAATGACTGGGGCCTAAAAGTTTTTGGTTTCAAAAGGGGATAGGGTCTTACACTCTATTAGAGGCCCAAAATGATTTTGAATGGGTCTTATAGCTCGAGGAGAGACCCAGATGGTTTGTTTTAAACGGGCGATGATCGCGCCGAACTATTGAAATACAACGGGACTTATACAACATTTGAGGCCCAAAATAGGTTTGTATTTACAAAGGATTGGGTCTTACACTCTATTAGAGGCCCAAAGAGTTTGAAAAAGTTTGATGAGGGTTGAATTAATCAAAAACCCTAATTTGTTTCCAAAATGTATTTTAATTGAATAAAAATTCAATTAAAATGATCAAAATTGTTAAACATGTGGAAAACAAATTGTGATCTTGGATTAATGTTTCAAAAATCAAGTTTTGACCTACAAAATGATTAGAAATCATTAAAATTTGCAAAATCAAGAAGGAAAAAATATTTTAAATGTCAAAAACAATTAAAATATTAATTCTTTGCAAAAATATCAATTATATGAAATAAATAATATTTTTGGGATTTTTTGGTAAAATAAAATATTTTAACATTTTTGTGAATTATTAAAAAAAGAATCAACTCAAAATCATTAAAACTCAGAGAGAAGTTAATTTTTGAATCAATTAACTAAAATCACAAAATTCAAATATTCAAATATTTGAAAAAGTGCGCCAAGAACATGGCAAGAACACGCGCCCTTCCTCTGTTTCTGTAGATTTACGTTTTCTATCCAATCTCACTGAATACTTGATGATATCATGCAATCTACATATCAATCTACTCGTTTCAACCTCACGATCATGTCTATGGTCTTTAATTTCATTTATTTTAAACATGGAATAAGAAATCAAAGAGAAACCTCAAGAACCCTAAAATTTTCATGAAGGTTCAGAAATTCCATACACGATTCAAACAATGCAATTGATTAAGGGAAAACACTCCATGCATGATTATGAACATATGGCCAAATTATCGTGCGGCAAAAATTGTATGGATCATAGAGTTAGAAGAGCTCATGCTAACCACTTGCAGCTGGTGATCATGTTTTGGGTTAGAGATATTACAGCTAGGTTCCAATGATCTGGATAGCTTCCCTAGGTGCCATGGAGTGTGTCTGGATGCTTGGAGTGGATTAATTTGAGTTGGAACTTGATTTGGCACCTCAACTGCAAATCTGTCAAAGGCTTGAGCAGTTGGCTGGTGATTTTGTGATTTTGGTGTTCCAGATGTTATGTGAGTGCTTGGATCACTTCTATATGATGTTTATGAGGTGTGTGTGTGTGTGATTGGTTTGATTGGAATTGCTCTCAAACTCAAAACCCGATAGTGACTTGCCTTAGAAGGCAATTTTGGAGTGAAAAAAGAGATTTTGAGGAAAGCATCTGTTTGATGGCTTTGGTGTACTCAAACTGATCACAAATGAGCTCTATTTATAGTAGAGCAAGTTTGTTTTGCAAGGAATAGTGAATGGCAACTGCTGCATAGGTTTGGCCAATGTTGAGCAATGAGAATCCAAGTCTCCTCTAGCCATTGACTAGAGGTTAGGGCACAGGCTGCTGGTTCCCTTGGTCTTGGATAAGTCTTGACTGAATTCAGTTGGCAATGGCTCAGTCCATGCCACCTTGGTGTATGCATTGAATGCTCCAATCCAAAATTGGAGTCTTGTCCCTCTTTTAGGTAATTCTAGGTTTGGCATGCTATTTTTGGTTCCAAAGACTTGGGAGGCTTGGGATCAGAGTTGGTTCCTCCTTGGTCCCCCCTTGAGGTGTTCAGATGGATAGAGTTGCTTTCCCTTTGAAAAATTTGGGCAAATCGAGCAAAACTCCAAAATCTGCCTTGCTTTGGCAGTTCTCAGCAAGGCATACTGGCATTGTCACATCTCATGGCTCAAGTGGAATTTGATGGAGTTCTTGGCCATTTTGGAAAGCCCTCATATGATACAACAACTGTTTAATCATAATTGGTTTTGATACTATTTCGATCCAAGTGAAAAATGCCCCTGCATTTGGAAAAAAGTGAAGGCAGATTCTGACTTAGTGAAAATTTCACTAAGTGTTGGAAAAAAAGTGACATTTTCACTTTTCTTGATTTTGATCATTCCATAACTTGAAATCCATGGGGAATTGGAATGAGGTGTAGTTGAAGCTTTTGTAGAAGGTAATGAGAGCTACAAATCCAGCTTTGGATGGGAAAAAATGGCCTTGTGGTTTAGGAGTTATGATCCTCCAAAGTTGGTACCCTAGCCACTTTGGTCCATAACTTAGAAAATTTTCTAAGTTTTTTATGGTTACCCCTTTACAAGTTATCCCACTTTTCTTGATTTTCCTTGATGAATGATGATTCCAATCACACATTAACATCATTTTAGGGTTAAAAACCATAATTGTAAAAAATCTCAAAAAGTCAAAGTTTGACTTTTGTGCACAGTTGACTTTTTATCAGATGAATAAACTGTGCGATCCTCTATGAAATCAAGTCCTTGACCTAAATTAAACTTGATGGATTGATTTCATAGGTGTTATAGGGTGTATTGAATCATGTCTTAGGGTTTGGGAGCATGTCCTGGTCAAAATTCAAAGCTACAGTTGACTTTTTTTTATCAAAACCCTAATTGTGATTCAGATGAAACTGAAACTTGTGAATCGAGCTTCTTGGATCAATCATTGTTGCAAATGGATCAATGTGATGTATTTGAGACCCTGAAATCCCCTCTTGAGGTCTTGGCTCATGTTTTTGTCCCAAAAGTCAACTTAGGGGTGAATTAGGTCAAGAAACCCTAATTCCTGATTTTTTTATGAATGCACCCTCTAAAGCCAAATTGACTTGATGATTGGGTTCATGATGTCCCTTGGAGCATCATAGGTTATGCTTTGAAGCATTGGCTCATGCCCAGAGGAAAATTTCCATCTGGAGGCCATGGTCGACCAAAACCCTAATTTGGTGACACTATCAATCGTGAGGCTTGATCCACTCAGAATGCTGCAACCTTGTGCTTGATTCTTGAAGTGGGAGTCCTCTTGATCCATTGTGGATGTTTGAGAGGCTAGACAAGTTGAAGATCATGTCATTTCTTGATTGATCCTTTGTCTAAGAGCTCTGAGAGGGCTTGAAACCCTAAGTCTGATTGTAGTGGATGCTCACCCATCTTTGGGGAGACTAATGGTTCATCCATATTGTGATGATGATTTGTACAATGATGGGAAATATTGGTGGTCAAAATTTGGGGTATGACAGATGCCCCTATTTAATTTTCTTGGACCCGAAGGTGTGAATGGCGAAGGTATTCGGGCATTCGGGGTGCAAGAGGATTAAATATCGGAATACCCGAAATTTTGATGGTGGTTATGAATGGCAGTTCGCGCATCCTTCCTCTTTTGCTAAGCAATGATGCTTAGAAAAGGTAAACTTCCCCTTGATCCTGGTTTCCAACCAAGGAACTAGTCTCAGTTTCTGAAATAAACTTCCCCTCGATCCTGGTTTCCTACCAAGGAACTGGTCTTAGTTTCCAAATTAAACTTCCCCTCGATCCTGGTTTCCTACCAAGGAACTAGTCTCAGTTTCCGATATAAACCTCCCCTCGATCCTGGTTTCCTACCAAGGATCTGGTCTTGGTTTCTTTTGTCAATAAACTTTATTGACAAGGGAAGCTATTTGTAGCGGTTCTCCTCAAACTTCTCGCCAAATTTTCCTAGGGAGATGCCATTTGATGGAAAAAGTTTTGATGTCAGACTTGCTTGGGGTATTTCATCATACTTTTCTCGGAGATCTTCTCGGAGAAATGCCATATGACGTGATCCAATTTCGAGGTGCCGATGACTTTGTTGACATTGACGTTCTGGAGAGAAGGACCAATGTGTTGCTGAAAGTCTTTAGTTGAGAGGCTTTCTCTAGGGATTTTCCTTAATCTGGGAAAGCGAAGACATCATCTTCAATGGTGAAGAATGATGCTGGATGAGGGTTCTCTGGTTTTTCAGAGGTTCAAGTTATCAAAGTGGTCAAGGGGATAAGAACGACGCAACATTTCCTGACGAGGAAAGAACTGACAACTCGATTGAGAGGACTGTTATCACTAGGGGATAAGACCGACGAGAGTGATAGTGATGCAATATGATTATGCATGTGAATCAATAATGCATGGTGTATGTATGTATATGCTGACAACACTGACGTGACATACAGACTAATAGATGAACACGACTGGATACTCGGCCACAGTGGGGGATGAAAAGTATACTGGTTCATGATAGCAATTATGCCTTGCTTAGGAGAAGTAGTCCTCATGGGGAGCTACGTTGGTCGGGCTTAGGAGATAAGAACTCTATCGAGGATGTCAGATGGAGTGTTCGCATCTGACATAGCTGATCCTTCATTCAGGCGCACTGATTTAGAAGAAGTACTTTGATTCTGCACTTTGAAGCTCGATTACTTCTGGGGAAGCGACCGATTTTATTTCGACGTTCACCAGTCAAAAGAAATTGTCATCTTTATTTTAAAAGCAGAAAAAAGTTTAACAAGTAAATTCATTTTTGTTTTATTTCAAGAATCGTTAATCATATTAAAATGTCGTTCCGTAAAGCTAAAACAAATAAGAATTGCAAACAAAAGCACAAGGGCTCCAATTTTATTAATAGGATGGAAATCAGCCAAACGCGTGATTCCATAGAGTATTTACAAAGTTTAGAAAATGGTAATTTAAGGGAAAAGGGCTACATTGAAACATGGCGACCGCTATCCTTCTACCAACTTTGAATTCGGGACATCCGGAGCTTCTGTCGAAGATGGCCTTGACTAGAGTTTTTCTGACCGATGGCATTACTGCTGCTGAGGAATTTGCCCCTTTGTTCAACATAGTTAATTGCCATTATCCCTAATTTTTGCCTGGATTGTACTGTGATGTTTCCAATCCACCAGGATGATTTTTTATCATGTCTCTAATTTTTGCCTGGACCGCCCTTTCGGGTTTTCAACCCACCGAGACGTTTTTTTATTTAGGCGAAGTATTTCTTGACTACGTCAACATTTGTGGGGTAGGAAAATTCCTCTCCGTCCATGGTTGCAAGTCTCAGGGCACCGCCTGAGAAAGCTTTCTTGACCACATAGGGGCCGTCATAATTCGGAGTCCAGTTGCCCCGAGAATCAGTGAGAAATGATTGTATCTTTTTTAGCACAAGGTCTCCTTTCCTGAAGATACGGGGTCGGACCTTTTTGTTGAACGCCTTCTTCATCCTTTGCTGATACAACTGACCATGGCATAGTGTCGTGATTCGCTTTTCTTCGATCAGGTTCAGTTCGTCGTGTCGACTTTGACACCATTCAGCTTCTGTTAGCTTAGCTTCCATCAATACCCGGATTGATGGGATCTCTACTTCTATGGGGAGTACTGCTTCCATGCCATATACTAGAGAGAAAGGGGTTGCCCCTGTTGAAGTGCGGACAGATGTGCGATAACCGTGAAGAGCAAAGGGTAGCATCTCGTGCCAGTCTTTGTAGGTTACAACCATCTTTTGAACAATCTTCTTGATGTTCTTGTTAGCTGCCTCTACCGCTCCGTTCATCTTGGGTCGGTAGGGAGATGAGTTATAGTGTTCGATCTTGAACTCTCTGCACAACTCTTTCATCATCTTGTTGTTCAAGTTAGATCCATTATCCGTAATGATCTGGCTTGGAACACCATAACGGCAGATGATATTGTTTTTGATAAATTGGACCACCACTTGTCGGGTAACATTGGGGTATGACGCTGCTTCGACCCACTTGGTGAAGTAATCAATGGCTACCAGGATGAACTGATGTTCGTTCAAAGCCTTGGGTTCAATCATGCCGATCATGTCGATTCCCCATATGGAAAAAGGCCATGGGGAAGAAAGAACTTTGAGATGCGTTGGCGGTACATGGATTTTGTCTGAGTATATCTGACATTTGTGACATCTCCTCATGTACTTGTAGCAATCGGATTCCATTGTCAACCAATAGTACCCTGCTTTCAGAATTTTTCTCGCCATTGTGTGTCCGTTGGCATGAGTGCCAAGGATCCTTCATGAATTTCTTTTATCAGCATGTCTGCTTTTGGTCTGTCGACACATCAGAGCAAGACCATGTCAAAGTTCCTCTTATAGAGTGTATCACCGCTCAGGAAGAAATTGCCAGCCAGCCTTCTAAGAGTTTTTCTGTCTTTCCTTAGTGCCCCAGGTGGGTACTCCTGTTTCTGAAGGAAGCATTTGATGTCGTGATACCAAGGTTTGTCGTCTATGACTGCTTCAATCGTGAAGATATAAGCGGGCCGTTCAAGGCGCATTATGTCAATCTTAGGTAAGTCATTCCATTGACCTACACTAATCATGGAAGAGAGGGTGGCTAAGGCATCAGCCATGTGATTCTCATCACGGGGGATGTGATGAAACTCGACTCTGTGGAAGAAGGGTAACAACCTTCTTGCGTAATCTTTGTAAGGAATCAATCCTGATTGGTATGTGTTCGAATCTCCTTTGATCTGATTGATAACCAAAGCTGAGTCGCCATATACATCCAAGTTCTTAATCCTTAAGTCGATTGCTTCTTCGAGACCCATAATACAAGCTTCGTATTCGGCCTCGTTGTTTGTGCACTTGAATGTGAGTCTGGCGATGAAAGGAATATGGGTACCCTGAGGTGTTATGATAATTTCCCCAATCCCGTTTCCGTAATGATTGACAGCTCTGTCAAAGATAAGTCCCCATTGGGAATCTGGTTCTGGCCCTTCACTGGGTAGCAGTTCATCGCAGTCTTTCATTTTTAGATACATGACATCTTCGTCTGGGAAGTCAAATCCGACTGATTCCTGATCGTCAATCGGTTGATGAGCCAAATGATCGGCTAAAACACTTCCTTTAACGGCTTTCTGAGCGTGGTATTCTATGTCATATTCTGACAGCAACATCTGCCAACGGGCAATCCTCCCCGTGAGAGCAGGTTTCTCAAATACATATTTGATTGGATCCATTTCGGAGACCAACTAAGTAGTGTGACGAATCATGTACTGGCGAAGACGTTTGGCTGCCCAAGCCAGAGCGCAGCAAGTTTTCTCGAGCATAGTGTACCAAGTCTCGCAGTCGGTGAATTTCTTGCTCAAATAGTAGATGGCAGACTCTTTCCTTTTGGTTTCGTCTTGTTAGCCAAGTACACACCCCATTGAGTCTTCCAAAACTGTTAAATAGATGATCAGCGGTCTTCCTTCCACTGGAGGTGATAGAATCGACGGATTCAACAGGTATTCCTTAATATTGTCGAAGGCGATTTGGAAATCTTCTATCCAAACGCAGTCCTTGTTCTGTTTGAGTAATTTGAAAATCGGCGCACATGTCGCGGTCATGAGGAATATGAATCTAGAGATGTAGTTCAAACGTCCCAGGAATCCCCTGACTTGTTTTTCAGTTTTCGGAGAAGGCATTTCTTGAATGGCCTTGACCTTGTCAGGATCAACCTCAATTCCTTTCTGGCTGACGATGAACCCTAAGAGTTTCCGAAGGTGCATTTGTTGGGATTCAAGCGGAGTTTGTATTTTCTCAACCGCTCGAATAGTTTTGATAGGTTGGTCACATGCTCCTCTTCTGTTTTTGATTTAGCAATCATGTCATCGACATATACCTCAATTTCCTTGTGTATCATGTCATGAAACAGAGTAGTCATGGCCCTTTGATAGGTTGCCCCGGTGTTCTTCAAACCAAACGTCATTACCTTGTAACAAAAGGTACCCCATGGGGTAATGAACGAAGTTTTCTCCATGTCTTTCGGCGCCATTTTTATCTGATTATAGCCCGAGAATCCATCCATGAAGGAGAAAACTTTGAACTTTGTTGTACTGTCTACCAGCATGTCAATGTGTGGTAAAGGAAAGTCGTCCTTTGGACTAGCCTTGTTTAGATCTCTGTAATTGACACACATTTTGACGTTTCCATCCTTTTTCGGAACGGGTACTATGTTGGCTAACCATTGAGGATATTCTGATGTGGCGAGGAAACTCGCGTTAATCTGTTTCTGTACCTCCTCTTTGATTTTGATAGCCATGTCTGGGTGAGTCAGTCTCAACCTCTGTTTTACTGGCGGACATTTCGATCTTAACAGTAGATGATGTTCCACGATGTTGGTATCCAACCCTGGCATATCCTGATAGGACCAAGCGAATACAGCGGGAAACTCTTTGAGAAGTTTCGTCAAACTCTCTTTGACAGTTGGACTGAGCAGTGCCCCAATCTTGACTTCTTTTCACTCTTCTTCTGAACCCAATTTGACCATTTCCAACGACTCTTTGTGAGGTTCAATGGACCTTTCCTCTTGTCGGAGTAATCGGGAGATCTCTTCTGGAATTTCGTCGTCAACTTCTTCTTCAGCCCCAAATACCGGGAACTCAAAGTCGGGAGAAGGCATCGGATCGTATGTTTCAAAGGGGTTTAAAACAAGCAATCTGCATGACGTGATGATTTGTGTTTAGAAGAGATAGAGGGAAAATGCAAAAGTGTGTGCAGTGTATTTCTTTTACTGCTTGTTTTTATTATTGAGTTGTTTTTTAGGATTACCATTTTCTGAAAAACGAAAAGAGAAAACAGCAATTAATGCGGAAATTATAGAACGACGTTATTTTATTAATGAACAAGTCGATTCTTGAAACTACAGCCCTATAAAACAAAACTTTGTCGCTTTGGGCAAAACGAAGAGGGATAATTACAAAAAGTGAGCCCTATCAAAACATCCGTTTCACCTGGGCAGGGTGAAAAGTTAAAGACGGCAATTACTTTGACTTATGAATAATCTTCGAAACATCGACAGCAACCCATTGGCGGCGAACTCCTCGGTGAATCACAAAGTTTGGTACCTTCCTTGATTTGTCTTCAGAAATGACGCTGACTTCTGGTGGAGCTGGATCATTGGAATCTGTCTCCCAGGCAAAGTTGTCGTAGGAAGATTCCTCAGTTGTATTTTGCGTAGTATTTGTACTCTCAGCTGTATCTCCCCATCCAGTTGGCTGGATGTCTTTGAGCCTGATACGAGAGCTTTCAGGAGCGGTGTACTTTACCTTGAAGTCGTATTTTCCACTCGATTGTCCCAAGGTGTCCCACACTTCTTTGGAACTGGAGGAGTCATCCCTCTCGATGATGTTGACCTCGGGAAAAGCATAGTTGATGAATTCTAGTCCGACAAGCTTTGCGAATTCATCATCGTACTAGATAAGTTCGGAATGACCTGAGTGTTGATCCCATGACATGGTGGGGACACAGGTATTCTTTTCGATGATGCTCAGCTGATCTTCATCGTTCGGCTGACTTTCTTGTCCCAAGTCTCCTGGGCACGGTTGCCAAATAGGCAGACCATCCATTGGGCCATAATAGTCGTGGTCAAAGTTGTCCTTCATCAAAGTATCTTCCTCTAATGAATTTGGAGGAGCACGGCATCCTTCCGGATCACAATCTCCGTATATCATTTCGACATCTGACCTTGGTATAAATCTTGGACTCTGTGCGGGATAGCAAAAGGGAGTATGTGTTTTGCCCTGAGACGTATAACCGTCCTCGTTGAGATAGGACTTCCATTCTTCCTCCTTATCGGAGGAATCATCTTTATTGATGGTATGTACGTCTTGAGTCACTAGTTGAAGGAAGCCTCCATTGTGGAAGAAGTTCTGAATGGGATGAAGACTTTCATCGTTAGTAACTGTCTGGGTGCAGGTTGCAGAAAAACCAAGACCCTTCTTTGTTTTGTTATCAGTAGGAATGACAAGCTGTCCTCATCCTTTTGCATTGTTATTTTCTATCACTTCGAGAGCATCTTTTTACGAGGAAATCGAAGTTCCCTCTTCGATTTGATTGTCCTTGTGTAGCGAAAGCGTTTGGAACTGGGTTCTGATTACCCCCTCTGGTTCTACATAAGTGGATGACGATAAGTTGCTTACGAGCAAGGCCTGCTCTCCACAGACTATGACGAGTTGGCCGTTCTAAACGAACTTTAGCTTTTGGTGGAGGGTCAAAGTGACCGGCCCAGCCTGATGTATCCAAGGTCTTCCTAATAAACAACTGTATGTTGCCCGGATGTCCATGACCTGGAAAGTGACTTGGAAAGTGTGAGGACCAATAGTTATGGGAAGGTCGACTTCGCCGATAACTGTTTTTCTGGATCCGTCAAATGCTTTGACGACGACCTTGCTGGTTTTCATCGAAGGTCCTTTGAATGATAATTGCATCAAAGTGGACTTTGACATAACATTCAGGGTTGACCCTGTGTCTACCAGTATGCTGGCTAAAGCATCGTCCTGGCAGTTGATTGTAATGTTGAGCGCCATGTTATGACGGCGACCTTCTTCAGGTAATTCCTCATCACTAAATCCCAAGTTATTGCAGGAAGTGATGTTAGAGACAATGCTATCGAACTGTATAATTGTTGCATCCTGTTCCACAAAGGCTTGCTCCAAGACTTTCTGTAGAGCCTCCCTATGGGCTTCGAAACTGAGTAAAAGTGATAATACCGAGATCTTTGAAGAAGTTTGTAACAGCTAATCAACAATGTTGTATTCACTCCTTTGGATGAGCTTTAGCATCTCATCATCGTTTTTTGAAAGGTCGGGATTACTGGATTGACCGACTGGTGGATCAGGAACTTCTGTCTGAGGTTCCTTTTCTTTGTTGGGTTCTCCAACTCCTCTGTTGAAGATTCTACCACTCCGTGTTACTCGACTGATGTCTGCAATATTCACAACAGAGGGTAATGGAATTTCCTTTCCATTCTCAATTGTTGTTGCACCGTATTTGTAAGGGATAGCCTTAGTTGATTCATATGGTAGCAGTCCCGGTAGATAGATGACTATGGGAGCTTTCTGATTTTTCTGACCATCGTAAGTAATTTTGATCCGTTCCCGATTGGGAACTTTTGATTCGTCAAGTAGAGGGATAATGGTACAAACATTCCTAGCCCTCTGATGATCAGAGATTACGACAACGTCCTCGATTTGATCAGCGAAGTAGTTGACTGATCCAGAACTTGACCATGGTTGAATCCCTTTGCGGTCCAACTGACTTTGAAGGGCTGCTCGCACGAGGTAGCATCCTTGATTATCCACTGAGCAAACTCCACACCGCTCATAGTTGTGTAGTGGCACCTGGCCACGTCCGCTTTGAATACAGTGTAACCTTACTAGATCTATTTCCATCGACCGAACATCCTGACTTTGATATCTAGTAGGATTCCTATTAGTGATACTAATATGCTAGGTGTCTTCATCCATATAGATTGGAAGCCACCAGTGGTTCAACAAGTGCTGAAGTGTTTCCTGGACAAGGGCACGACCCTGATCGTCTTCACAACCCGCTTTGCAGCCCTGATAATCATGTGATACCAGGAACCCGAGCCGGACCTGTTTAGTATGTAACTCCACCAGGCTGGTATTCATCAAGCGAATATCGAAGATTTGAAACATGTTGATTTGATAATGATTCCTATCATGGTAGTCCTGAATCCATCCAAGATCCATCTGACGCTGGAGTGCCTTTTGTACAAAAGAGCATCCCTATTTGTTTGCCGAGCAAGTCAGGCAGGAATTATAATCGTGACGCGGTAGATTATGATATTGGCTTTGCCTTGAGTGCATTGCCACCAGGTTGACATTCATCGCACGGATATCGTGGTTTTGAATGATGTTGGAATTTAGTATAAACCATGTTAACTCCACGAACTCGGTGCTCTTGGATTCATCCGAGATCCATCTATTCCTGTAGAGTTGATTGCACCACAGAACATCCTTGATTGCTTTTAAAGCAGATATCACACTGGTGATAATTATGAGGTGGCACATGGCCATATCCACTCTGTCTACAATGCATCTTGACCAAGTTGGCCCTCAATAAGAGTACATCGTGAATTTGATAGGTGTTGTTAGACTCTCCCTCTATCAAATTGACTGTAGCCTTCTCGTGTTGAGGCAGCAGGTTCGTGAGAACATTCGGATTCGTATCTTTGAAAGATAAGACCCCGCTCCTAACAAGCTTTTGCGCGCCAGATTTGAAACTGAGACAGTTTTCTATGTTATGCCCTGGTCCTCCTTGATGGTAAGGGCAAGTCTGATCCACCTTAAACCAAAAAGGCAAATTTTCCGGTACTGTACGAGGAGACTTAGTCTGGACATGCCCCTTGGCCAGTAGTAACGGAAATAGTTCTGCGTACGATACGGGTATAGGATCAAATCCTGGTGGCCGCGTTGTACGGTTGTTGTTGTATTGAGGACGAGCCTGCTGAAGAGGTTGTTGTGTCCTTTGCTGAAATTACTGCGAATGCGGTTGGCTTTGAGCAACCTGAGGTTGATACGTAGAAACAGGCGCAGGGCTGATAGCAGGAGTTACAGCTGCTACTGGTTGGTACCGTCGCCTTTGCTTTCCGAGAGAGATACTCCCAATATCTTGCTCCTTTTTCTTAGGGAGAGCACTACCGTATTTTTTAGTACCGCTTGTCGAACCAGTGTCTTTGACTAGACGTCCTTCTAGAACGGCTTCCTCGAGACGCACTCCCATACCGACCATTTTGGTGAAGTCGCTGGGCGCACTAGCAACCATTCTGTCGTAGTAAAATGAGCTCAAGGTCTTTAAGAAAATCTTTGTCATCTCTTTTTCCTCAAGAGGTGGACAAATTTGAGCGGCCATTTCACGCCATCTCTGAGCGTACTCCTTAAAGGTTTCCTTGTCTGGTGCCAGGTCCAAATTGTATTTATATTGTTGGACGAAGGCAGTGCCAAGATCTCTGAAAGTGCTAATTGTAGCGCGGTTTAAACCCATGTACCATTTTAATGCGGCACCGGTTAAACTATCCTGAAAGTAGTGAATTAGCAGATCCTGGTTCTTTGTCTGAGCTGACATTCGCCGAGCGTACATCACCAAATGGCTTTGAGGGTACCCTTGTATTTTTAAAAATCGGGTACTTGGAACTTGTGCGGGACTTTCACATTGGGGACCAAGCAAAGGTCTGCGGCGTCCTTTCCAAATAAATCCTGACCGCAAAGGGCTTGCAGTTCCTTCTGCATTTCCAGGAACTGCTCCTGGAATTCATCCATTCTGTCGAACATACTTTCCTTTCTACCAGAAGGTATCTGTGGAATCTGTCCTTCCAGGACAGTGTGCACCACAGGGGGTGGTACCGTTACTACGGCAGTGAATCTTGGCGCTTCCTGAAGTTTGTAGCCTTCAGGAGTCCTCATTATGCCTCTGGCATCCTCGCTTTCCCGAAGTTTGTAACCTTCAGGCCCAGCGGCTTCTGCTATGATTCCCTGATCTTCAGTGATCGGCGGAACAATCTGTCCTTCCGGGATATAGTTAACAGGCATGCCCCAGGAACGATCTTTCGGCATTTGATACCTAGGATCATACTTCTCCACTTGGGTGTTGAGGTGATCTCTGAGATCACAGTTCTTTGTAGCTGAGCTTCTGCCATGGCTTGCATGTCGTTACGAAGCTTTCTCATATCCTCCCTTAGAGCGTCGATCTCTTCTTTCAACTCTCTGTTCTCTTCCTCGAGATCATCCATCTTTTTCTGACGATTGGCCCGAGTATTGTATGAATGAGACAGTTTGACTCTAGAACCGAGACACAAACGTGAGATTCGTAGGTAAGAAGAATACGTGACGTGAGAATGATGAATGCAATGATTATATTAATTTTTTTTTGTTTAATCAAAATAAACTTCGATAATTAGATTGCAAATATAAAACAGTGGGGACACCCCCATTTTATTGAATTCAAAGGATTACGGAAATGGAAATACAGTAAATTACAAGGTGCGGAAACAGAAACCTAAGCTAATGGGTCCCGAGTCCTCTCTGAGGAGAACTCGGGTGCTGATTCTGGTACTTTCGTTTTCTTGGACCGGGGCTCTTGGGCTGTTGTCGGGTTGTCATTCCTTTGCCAAGTGAAAGGAGCGAGCAAATTCCTTTGGTCATCCTGATTTTGTACAGCATGTTGCTCTAAAATCTCAATTAGAGCATCGTTATCTTTCAGCAGTTGCTGTATTTTGGTACACTCTACATTGAGAATGCGGTACTTGTTCTTCCAAGACCTCCTCTCCTGTTGAACTCTGTTGAGAGTAACCTGAAGTTTTTCCGTTTCAGTCATGAAGTACATGACAGATTCGCTCGGCGGAAGAACTCCGTGACGAGGATAAGGCATCTTTAGCTTGAGAGCTCTAGTTTGTACCCAGTGGAGATAAGGCTCCACCGAGACACAATTCGGTTTTCCTAGAGACTCCCATCCTTTCTTATGAACATGTTTCCAAGCGTGCACTATTTCCATCTTTAGTGCCCTGTCATTTTCTCCTTCCTTGAAGAAAAGACCTTCCAGATGAGCATTACGCGGGACATGCCCCATCGGGTATCCAAATTGACGACGAACTAAAACTGGATGGTAATTGATTCCTCCCTTAGTTCCTATGAGGGGTACGTTGGGGAAGTTTCCACAACGGTCAATGATCCTGATCCCGTCATAGATTTGATTGTACCAATCGATGTCAGAGTTGGTAAGATACATGATTTTCTGCGACCAACGTAAGGCACTCTTATGATCCCAAAAAGCGGCAGACTTAAGCAAATGGGAGATAAACCATTTATATAGCAGGGGTACACAGCACGTGATCATTCCTCTGCTGTATAAATTCCTTAAGTGTACAGAATGATACACATCTGTGAGCAAGGTTGGTACGGCGTTTCCAATGAGAAAAACCTTAATGGTATTGAAATCGATGAAGTTATCAATGTTGGGAAACAAAAATAACCCGTAGATGAGCAAAACAAAGATGCTCTCGAAAGCAGTCACATTCCCTATACTAGCAAAGTACAGAGCCTTCTTTACCAGAAACTTGGCTGGTAAACCTGGGATTCCTCCCTTGGGGGTCAGGTGAGTCTTGACTTCTTATACATCCAAATAAATTTCTTTTGCAATGGTCTGATCCTTTGGAATTTCTTCCAGTCCAGAAAAGGGAGCTTGATCACTAATGGGTAGATCAATCAGATAAGAATACTCCTCCAGCATTGGTGCGAGTTGGTAATCCAGGAATGTGAAATAGTGATAGACCGGATCGTAAAACTGAATGAGTGCCTCCAGGATTCCCTCAATTACATGGACCCTTAACAGAGGTAGCAGACCTCCGTACTTGGCTCTGAAAGCGTCAGGGTTAGTGACCATCCTTGCTAATCCTTTCAAATCCCCTAGTTTTGGAACCTTGAAGGTATACTTGTGAGTTTTTCTTCTACCGAAATCCATTAGCGCAATCCTTTTCTCTCTGACATTTGCAATCATTTTCTTAGTTTAATTTGAAAAAGAGAGACTAGAAGAGAAAAAATTTTTGTTTAATGTTTTTTGTTTTATAATGAATGCATGAATGCAGCACACACAAAAACATAGAAAAAACATGGGGTCAAAGGGTTGGTGTCATGAAGTCAAGGCTCTACCCATCCCAAAGGTTTATACTAGTGATTTTTGTACCTGTCTCTCAAAATCATTGATTCTTGTCGAGATAACATCAGCGGGCCGGGAACCGTGTTAGGTGATGTATTTCGAAGAATCTCAGAAGAGGGTAGTATCGCGTGACAACTATTTCCGATAGCTTCCGCACTACTGAAAGAGGTTTTTCCTAGGTGTATACTCAATCTTTCCACATGCGGCATCACACGCATACCCATTTGTAGGGAGCGATTTTGGACGCGGTTCTTAGGCGCTGGTCGCTCTCTGCGGTTGAGCTTAAAACTACAGGTCGATTCATTTTTTATCCTATTAAAGCTGATGAAGGAATGGAAATAGATGTCTCCAATTAACCCTGCTTTGCATACTGAGTTTAAACAGCGGTCTGTTAGGTTACGGATGCTATCAATGTGGGGGGGCCTTTGTACTGGTTATTTGTATTTTCGCCAATACTGGTTTTTATCTAGACAGAAGGTTTCTGGCGGGGAACAAGGATTAGGATGTTAGGACTGATGTTTTTTTTTATAGGTATGTGAGAGTATGGGATTTGGGTTTTTTGTTTAGTGTGCTCGCTAAGATTTTTCTTTCAATCTTATGCCTACGTATTCCCGTTTACCGAAACAGGGAAATCAGAGCGTTCGTAGTTCCTCCTATTCTATGGGAGGAAATGGTTGTTTTGGGTGTCTTGTTCAAAGCCCAAGACGTGAAGCGAAAGGTGATTTGTATCTTGTTCAAAGCCCAAGATGTGAAGCTGAAAAGTCTATTTGTATCTTGTTCGAAGCCCAAGATGTGAAGCTAAAGGTTTGAATTTAGAGAGAATTTGTCATCTCTAAAGAAATGTTTGTCTATCACAACTGTTGGGTGACTGGTTTATAAAGGAGGATTACTTTAACCGGGATACGCGGATCCGGTAATGCCATAATTTCCTTTATAGGGGGTTTTTTACCTGAAGGGGAAGACTTTAACTCAGTGTAGAGCAATGCCATCTTTCCTTAGGAATTTCTCATGCTAAAAGAGGGACAGTGGCATGGATGTAGATGATCCAGAGGCTTGCCGCTTACAGCGATTAGATGGAGGGGAAGGAGTTGTTGATGTTTATGTACTGTGGACGAGGCACAGCTTTGATGCTAAAAGTTTGATTGGATCAACCAGTGGTTTTCTTATACAAAGCCTAAGAGGAGGCTAATATGTGTCTCGTACAAAGCCCGAGAGAGGGGCTAAAAGGTTTTTGACTCGACGACGGAGTCTTTTGGTATCTCGTATAAAGCCCGAGATGGAGGCTATTTGACTCAACAAGAGAGTTTTTTGTATCTCGTACGAAGCCCGAGATGGAGGCGAAAGGGGTTATTGACTCAACGAGGGAGTCTCTTATGTGTCTCGTACAAAGCCCGAGAGAGAGGCTAAACGTTGTTTGACTCCGCTGGGGAGGATCATTGTACAAAGCCCAAGAGGAGGCTATGGTTACTGTTTCAGTTAAGTGACAGGTCCAGTATACTGATTTTGAAAGAGAAAATCAGTTCTTATATGAGTAATACTGTACTCATAGATTTGATTCAAGGATCCGGGATATTTCCTTCTCTTTGAGGAAACGGGAAATCCAAAGGGTATTGAGACTGTCCGAGTCTACGGGTTTTCTTCCTATTTAACGAAGGGGTCACTTGAGAATGTCTTTGAGACTCAAGGAAGTTAGACTGTCCAAGTCTAGGGTTTTACCTTTCGTGCCAAGCTTTGAGGAACAGTAGTAGACTCTATGAAAGGACTGTTCTATGAAGATGACTAAGTTCTGTTCCTATACCTCTAGGAGGTCATCGGGACAATTTGTACGAAGCCCAAGAGGAGGCTGGAAACTTTTAAGAAGCCGACGGGTCCTTGTACTAAGCCCAAGAGGAGGCTATCATTCCCGGAGGAAGAGATCATTATACGAAGCCTAAGAGGAGGCTGTGAATACTTCTAAGAAGTCGTAGGGTCCTTGTACTAAGCCCAAGAGGAGGCGGGTTGCATTTAGGAAGCCTGTGGGTCCTTGTATGATGCCCAAGAGGAGGCCGATGCCTTTAAGAAGCCGATGGGTCCCCAAACCCCGAGAAATTCAAGGCAATGCTATTCACCGAGAATAGATCAAAGTCAGGAAAGTTTCAAGAATTTGGAAGAAACTCTAAGATGCCATTCACGGAGAATACATTCATCTCTGGGAATAGAGTTTCTTGACAATTCCTAATGAGGACAGCCGAAGAAAAGACTGTATCTGGTGGTCCTATTGGGGATCTAGTTGTCTATTTCTACGAATAAACGAAACGGCGTCACCTAGTTCTAGACGTAGTTGCCGGGGAAACTCAAAATATCTATACTATTATTACACAGTTGATATGAGTTTATGAAAGAAGACTTACAATGAAACAGCCCCACAATACAGTTTATATGTATATGAAAGCGGTAAATGAAAGCGATAACCACTTACTCGGTTGTAGAGCTTCCATGCTGTTTGGTTAGTTGTTCAACAAAGAAAGATTGAAAACAACAGTATATTCAAAATCAAAGGAGAAAGTGCTTTGAAAAAGAAAGATTTTGGGACTTACAGCTCAAGGAGAGGCCCAGGGTTTTATCAGTGAGCGCACTGTTGAATTTGTACAGAGGGACTTATACAAGTGACTGAGGCCAAAAATGTTTTCTGTACAAAGGAATGGGTCTTACACTCTCTCAAGAGGCCCAAAAGGTTTAAAGAAAAAGAGTGGGGCTTATAACACGAGGGTAGGCCCAGATAATTTTTCCGTTTAAAATGGTGATCACGCCGAGGTTTTCTTTTAACGCGGAGGGACTTATACAATAAGTGAGGCCCAAAATTATTTTGGTTAAAAGGGGGTTGGGTCTTACACTCTAATAGAGGCCCAAAGTGTTTTTGAATGGGTCTTATAGCTCAAGGAGAGGCCCAAGGTTATTTTTCAAAAGGCAATGATCGTGCCGTTTATTTGAAAATGTACAGAGGGACTTATACAACGAATGAGGCTCAAAAATTAAGTATTGACCTCTAAGTCGTGACAGCAAGTGCAATGTGATTTTTGATTTGGAGGTGTTACAGATGAGTGGTGATGATCTGAACAGCTTCCCTACACCCTATGGAGTGTGTTTGAATGCTTGGACTTGATTGAAATTGGCTGGATCAATTCATGGCATCTCAGCTGCAACTTGATTGAAAATTTGAGCAACCAGCTGGTGATTTTGTGAAATTGGTGTTTCAGAAGTGATCTAAGTGTTTGATCAACTCATATGTGATGTATATGAGGTGTGTGAGTGATTGGTTTGATTGGAAAAGCTCTCAAACTCAAAACCCGATAGCTACCTTGCTAAGAAAGGCATTTTTGCCAAGAGAAAGAGATTTTGAGGAAAGCATCTGTTAGATGGCTTTGGTGTACTCAAACTGATCACAATTGAGCTCTATTTATAGTAGAGCAAGTTTGTTTTGCAAGGAATAGTGAATGGCAGCTGGTAAGTAGGTTTGGCCAATGTTGTCCAATGGAAATGCAAGTCTCCTCTAGCCATTGACTAGAGGTTAGGGCACAGAGCTTTGGTTCCCTTGGTCTTGGATAAGTCTTGACTGATTTCAGATGAGAATGGCTCAGTCCATGCCACCTTGATGCTTCCATTGAATGCTTCAATCCAAATTTGGAGTCTTGTCCCTATTTTGGCCATTATAGGTTCAACATGCTATTTCTTGTTCCATGGACTTTGGAGGCTTGGCTCAGTGATTGTCCCCTTTAGATTCAATCCTTAGATATGTCCAAGTGGATAGGAGCATTTGGATTTGGCTTATTTTGGCAAATCGAGCCAAAATGCAAAATCTGCCTTGCCTTTGACAGATTTCAGCAAGGCAACTTGACAATGTCATATCTCATGGTGTAAGTTGAATTTGGCAATGTTCTTGGCCATTTTGGAAAGCCCTTACATGATACAACAACTATTTGAACATGTTTGATTTTGATCTCTTCTGATTCCAAGTGAAAAATCCCTCTACATTTGGCAAAAAGTGAAGCAAAATCTGACTTAGTGAAATTTTCACTAAGTGTTGGAACAAAGTGTGATTTCTTGATTTTGAATACTCCATAACTCAAAATCCTTAATGAATTGGACTTAGGTCTAGTTGAAGTTTTTGTAGAGGGTAATGAGGGCTACAAATCCATCTTTGGATGAAAAAAATTGGCCTTGTAGTTTAGGAGTTATGGTCCTCCAAAGTTGGTGCATTAGTGGTACTTTTTCCATAACTTAGAAAAATTTCTAAGTTTTATGGTTACCCCTTTTACAAGTTATCCCATTTTCTTTGATTTTTCTTGATGAATGATGATTCAAATCATACATTAACATCATTTTAGGGTTAAAAATCCATTTTGGTGAAAAATCTCAAAAAGTCAAAGTTGACTTTTGTGCACAGTTGACTTTTTATCAGATGAATTCCAAATTGTGCAATTCTTCAGGAAATCATGTCCTTGACCTAAATCAAACTTGATGGACATGTTACATGGGTGTCATAGGGTATATTGAGGCATGCCCTAGGGTTTGGGAGCATGTCTTGGTCAAAAGTCAAAGTTACAGTTGACTTTCCTCGCGAAACCCTAATTGTGGTGCAGATGGAATTGAGACTTGTTGCTCAAACTTCTTGGATTAATCCATTGTTCCAAATGGATCAATATAGTTCATTAGAGACCCTCAAACCCTCTCTTGAGGTCTTGGCTCTTGATTTGCCCTAAAAGTCAACTTAGGGGTGAATTAGGTCAAGAAACCCTAATTCCTGATTTTTGATGTATGCATCCCCTGAGGCAAAATTGACTTGATGAATGGGTCCATGAGGTTCTATGGAGTACATTAGGTTGTGTTTTGGATCTTTGGCTTGTGTCCAGATGAAATTTTTCATCTGGAGGCCCTGGTCGACCAAAACCCTAATTTGGTGATACTGGCGATCTTGAGACTTGATCCACCTAGAAGGGAGCAACCTTGTGCTTAATCCTTAAAGTGGGAGTCCTTTTTTATCCTTTATGGATGTTTGAGAGGTTAGACAAGTTGAATATCATGTCATTCCTTGATTGATCCTTTGTCTAAGGCTCTGAGAGGGCTTAAAACCCTAATTTTGATTGTAGTGAATGCTCAACAACCCTGGAGGCATTTGATGAGGCACGATGGTTATCCACATTGTGATGATGATTTGTACAATGATGGGAAATATTAGTGGTCAAAATTTGGGGTATTACAGATGCCCCTATTTAATCTTCTTGGACCCGAAGGTGTGAATGACGAAGGTATTCGGGCATTCGGGGTGCAAGAGGATTAAATATCGGAATACCCGAAATTTTGATGGTGGTTATGAATGGTAGCTTGTGCATTCATCTTCTTTTGCTAAGCAATGATGCTTAGAAAAGGTAAACTTCCCCTCGATCCTGGTTTCCTACCAAGGAACTGGTCTTAGTTTCTGATTTAAACTTCCCCTCGATCCTGGTTTCCTACCAAGGAACTGGTCTTAGTTTCTGGTTTAAACTTCCCCTCGATCCTGGTTTCCTACCAAGGAACTGGTCTTAGTTTCTGATTTAAACTTTCCCTCGATCCTGATTTCCTACCAAGGAATTGGTCTTAGTTTCTGGTTTAAACTTCCCCTCGATCCTGGTTTCCTACCAAGGAACTGGTCTTAGTTTCTGATTTAAACTTCCCCTCGATCCTGGTTTCCTACCAAGGAACTGGTCTTAGTTTCTTTTGTCAATAAACTTTATTGACAAGGGATGATATGCGTAGCAGCTTTCCTTCAAACTTCTCGCCGAATTTTCTTGGGGAGATGCCATTTGACGGAAAAAGGTCTGAGGTTAGACATGCTGGGGGACCCAGTCGTCTGAGTTGCAGAGGTACATAAACTTCTCTGTTGGAGACGCCATTTGTCGATTCTACTGGGGGAAAGTGGGTCTCTTGAGAGACTGTTTCCACTTGGGATCTTACATCATACTTTTCTCGGGATCTTCCCGGAGAAATGCCATATGATGTGATCCAATTTTGAGGTGCCGATGACCTTTTCATCAGCGGATTTTCAGAGAAATACTGATGTACTGCCGAACCTTTGCTTAAGAGGCTTTCTCTGGGGATTTTCTTTAATCTGGGAAAGCAAGGATATCATCTTCAATGGCGAAGAGTGACATCTGTTGAAGGTTCTCTGGCTCTTCAGAGGTTCAAGTTATCAAAGTGGTTGAGTGCCGACTCTGATCTAAAGATACACTGGTGGCGAGATTGTTCAGACACCACATTTCCTGACGAGGAAAGAACTGACAACTCGATTGAGAGGACTCCTATCACTAAGGGACGAGACCGGCTAGAGTGATAGTGATGCAATATGAAATGTGAATGCAAATCAATAATGCATGATGTATGTATGTATATGCGGATAAAACTGACGCGACACACAAATTAAAAGATGAACATGACAGGATACTCGGCCATCGCGGGGTGTGTAGAGATATCGCTGGTTCAAGATAGCAATTCCACCTTGCTTAGGAGAGATAGTCCCTACTGGGAGCTACCGTTGATCGGGCTTAGGAGGTAAGAACTCTGCCGTGGCGTGTCAGACTAGACAAGGTCTCTGACACTGTTGATCCCTTCATTCAGGCGTACTGGGTTAGAAGGAGTACTTTGATTCTGCACTTTGAAGTTCGCTTACTTCTGGAGAAGCGGTTGATGTTCTTTTGATGTTCAACAGTAAAAAGAAATTGCCATCTTTATTTTAAAAGCAGAAAAAGTTTTACCAAGTAAATTCATTTTTGTTTTATTTCAAGAGTTGTTAATCATGTTAACAATGTCGTTTTGTAAAGCTAAAACAAGTAAGAATTACAAACAAAAGCACAAAGGCTCAAATTTTATTGATAAGATGGAGATCAGCCAAACGGGTGATTCCAAAGAGTATATACAAAGTTTGAAAATGGTAATTTACAGGGAAAAGGGCTACGTTGAAACATAACGACCACTATCCTTCTACCAACTTTGAATTCGGGGCACCCTGAGCTTCAGTCGAAGATGACCTGGACTGGAGTTTTTCGACAGATGATGTAACTGCTGCTGCTGAGGGATTCGCCTCTATTGAACATAATTACTTGCCATTATCCCTAATTTTTGCCTGGATTGTACTATGATGTTTCCAATCCATCGGGATGATTTTTTTATATGTCTCTAACTTTTGCCTGGACCGCCCTTTCGGGTTTTCAATCCACCGAGACTTTTTTTTTTTAGTTTAGGCGAAGTATTTCTTGACTACATCAACATTCGTGGTGTAGGCAAATTCCTCTCCGTCCATGGTTACAAGTCTCAAGGCGCCGCCTGAGAAAGCTTTCGTGACCACATAGAGGCCATCATAATTCGGAGTCCACTTGCCCCGAGAGTCAGTGAGAAATGATTGTATCTTCTTGAGCACGAGGTCTCCTTTTCTGAAAACACGGGGTCGGACCTTTTTGTCGAACGCCCTCTTCATTCTCTGCTGATACAACTGACCGTGGCATAGTGCCGCGATTCTCTTTTCTTCGATCAGATTCAGCTCGTCGGGTCGGCTTTGACACCATTCAGCTTCGGTGAGCTTAGCTTCCATCAATACTTGAATTGACGGGATCTCTACTTCAATGGGGAGCACTGCTTCCATGCCATACACTAGAGAGAAAGGGGTAGCCCCTGTTGAAGTGCGAACAGATGTGCGTAACCGTGAAGAGCAAAGGGTAGCATCTCGTGCCAATCTTTATAGGTTACAACCATCTTTTGAACGATCTTCTTGATGTTCTTGTTTGCCGCTTCTACCGCTCTGTTCATCTTGGGTCGGTAGGGAGATGAGTTATGGTGTTCAATCTTGAACTCTGCGCACAACTCCTTCATCATCTTATTGTTCAAGTTAGATCCATTATCAGTAATGATCTCGCTTGGAACACCATAACGGCAGATGATATTGTTTTTGATAAATCGGACCACCACTTGTCGGTTTACATTAGCGTATGATGCTGCTTCGACCCACTTGGTGAAATAGTCAATGGCTACCAGGATGAACCGATGTCCGTTTGAAGCCTTGGGCTCAATCATGCCAATCATGTCGATTCCCCATATGGAAAATGGCCATGGGGAAGAGAGAACTTTGAGATGTGATGGCGGTACATGAATTTTGTCGGAGTATATCTGACACTTATGGCCCCTCTTCATGTACTTGTAGCAGTCAGATTCCATGGTCAACCAATAGTACCCTGCTCTCAGAATTTTTCTCGCCATTGCGTGTCCGTTGGCATGAGTGCCAAAGGATCCTTCATGAATTTCTTTCATAAGCATGTCTGCTTCTGGTCTGTCTACGCATCGGAGCAAGATCATGTCAAAATTTCTCTTATAGAGAGTGTCACCGCTCAGGAAGAAGTTTCCAGCCAATCTTCTGAGGGTTTTTCTGTCTTTTCTGAGTGCCCCAGATGGGTACTCTTGTTTCTGAAGGAAGCATCTGATATCGTGATACCAAGGTTTGTCGTCTATGACTGCTTCGATCGTGAAGACGTAAGCGGGCCTTTCAAGGCGTATTATGTCGATCTTAGGTAGGTCATTCCATTGACATACACTAATCATGAAAGAGATGGTGGCTAAAGCGTCAGCCATGTGATTCTCATCACGAGGGATGTGATGAAACTCAATTCTATTGAAGAAAGGTAACAACCTTCTTGCATAGTCTTTGTAAGGAATCAGTCCTGATTGGTATGTGTTCCAATCTCCTTTTATCTGATTGATAACCAGGGCTGAGTCACCGTATACGTCCAAGTTTTTGATCCTTAAATCAATTTCTTCTTCGAGACCCATAATACAAGCTTCGTATTCGGCCTCGTTGTACGTACATTTAAACGTAAGTCGAGCAGTGAAAGGAATGTGGGTACCCTGAGGGGTAACAATGATTGCCCCAATTTCGTTTCCATAATGATTAACTGCTCCGTCAAAGATAAGTCCCCACTGGGAACCTGGTTCAGGCCCTTCACTGGGTAACGGTTCATCGCAATCTTTCATTTTTAGATACATGACATCTTCGTCTGGGAAGTTAAACCCGATTGATTCTTGATCGTCAATCAGTTGATGAGCCAAATGATTGGCTAAAATACTTCCTTTAACGGCTTTTTGAGCGTGGTACTCTATGTCATATTCTAATAACAGCATTTGCCAACGGGCAATCCTTCCTGTGAGAGCAGGCTTTTCAAAGACATACTTGATTGGATCCATTTCTGAGATCAACCAAGTAGTATGACGAATCATGTACTGGCGAAGACGTTTAGCTACCCAAGCCAAAGCGCAACAAGTTTTGTCGAGCATTGTGTACCGAGTTTCACAGTCAGTGAACTTCTTGCTTAGATAGTAGATGGCAGACTCCTTCCTTGTAGTTTCGTCTTGTTGGCCAAGCACACAACCCATTGAGTCCTCTAGGACTGTGAGGTAAATGATCAGTGGTCTTCCTTCCACTGGAGGTGATAGAATTGGAGGATTCAACAGGTATCCCTTAATACTGTCGAAGGCGGTTTGGCAATCTTCTGTCCAAATGCAATCCTGGTTCTTTTTCAGTAATTTGAAGATCGGCGCACATGTGGCAGTCATAAGGAATATGAATCTGGAGATGTAGTTCAAACGTCCCAGGAATCCTCTGACTTGTTTTTCAGTTTTCGACGAAGGCATTTCTTGAATGGCCTTGACCTTGTCAGGATCAACCTCAATTCCTTTCTGGCTGACGATGAACCCTAGTAGTTTCCCTGAACGGACACCGAAGGTGCACTTGTTGGGATTCAAGCGGAGCTTGACTTTTCTTAGACGTTCGAACAATTTTGACAGATGTTCAACGTGCTCACTCTCTATTTTTTATTTTGCAATCATATCATCGACATATACCTCGATTTCCTTGTGTATCATGTCATGAAACAGAGTCGTCATGGCCCTTTGATAGGTTTCCCCGGCGTTCTTCAAACCGAACGGCATTACCTTGTAGCAAAAGGTACCCCATGGGGTGATGAACGAAGTTTTCTCCATGTCTTCCGGCGCCATTTTGATCTGGTTATAGCCCGAGAATCCATCCATGAAGGAGCAAACTTTGAACTTTGTTGTACTGTCAACCAGCATGTCAATGTGTAGCCAAGGAAAGTCATCCTTTGAACTTTGTTGTACTGTCAGCCAGCATGTCAATGTGTAACCAACATGTTCATTGATTTGAGTTGGATATGATTGATATGATGTGCTTGCTGCCCTATCTTATTTTGTATCTCATCTTCTCCTTCTCTTTCCTTTTCTTCTCTTTCACTCTCTTCCTCCCATGAATCTCAAGACTTGTTTAAGTCTTGGATTCTTTCCCTTTAGAGCTACCTAGTCCAACTTAATTTTTTATTAAGCTTGGAGTAGGATTAGCATTAGGTTTTAGGTAGTTGTCTCTCCTAAGCCTCACTAACCATAGGATCTCTTTTGCATGTTAGAGTTTCCTTCGAGTCGTCTCTCTTCTCATCTCAAAACTTCTTGAAAACACTTAATAAAGATAAAGTGTATTGCGCACGAGCTTTAAGCGTGGCGAATGAGAAATGAGGGGCTTCCTCTCATCTTTCTAGAGTGCTTAGCGGGCGTCCTGTCTTGGGACGATTTGTTAAGTATTCGTCCCTGTGCCTTAGACTTTGGTGCAATGCAAGTTATGAACTAACTTAAAAACACTTCTGTCTAAAAAACACAAAAACAAATTCAAATCTTTTTATCCTTTGGGATTGTTGGGTTTCAAACTTCTTCTTTTCAGAAAAGAGCTCTTCGCTCACGTAAAAAACACTTACCCATCCGTGGTCGTACCCACGAACTACATTAGCTCTGATTCCTCTCTCTCGTCCGATTGAGGATATGTAGGCACAAGACAGCGATTGTCTTGGCGAGCAACCTTCCCCCACAGTTCCCGTCCGAACTATGTTGACTCTGACTTTCCCATTGCACTAAGGGAGTACGTAGGCCTAGGACAACGATAACATCCTATCGAGTCACTTCTTTTTTTTCTTTTCTTCTTTATTTCTCCGTTCTTTCCATTCTCGTTTCTTCTTCGGTCCAGTAGCAGTGGAGCTCCAGATGACGACACCCTTTGATGCAGACAACAAGCGTGGATCCCATCGAGTACGATGGACGTGTTGGGTGCTAACACCTTCCCTTCGCATAACCGACTCCCGTACCCGTTTCTCTTGGTCGTGAGACCATGTTCTTTCCCTTCCCTCAGGTTTATGCAGTGTTTCCTTTCCCTCTCTCAGGATAAATACACATTGTTGGTGACTCTGTGTTTTCTGCGCCACTCTCGCGTTTGTACTGTTGGATGCAAATCTTTCGGGAGGGACAGCTGGCGACTCTGCTGGGGACAGGTTGACCTCTTGCTGGTCCATCCCCTTTTGCGAGTCAATCCTAGCGCTTGTCTGTTTTATTTCATTGGGTGTTTCTTTGTGGTGCTTTAATTTGTTGTATATTACTGTATTGTTATTTTCTGTATTTTTTCTTTACTGTTTACTATTTTTTTACCGCATTTTACTGCATTGCATTTCACTGTTATGCTAGACTGTGTTGCGCTGTGCTGTTTTTCTGTTTGGCAAGTTGGGAGGCTCTGAGAGATGAGCCCACTACCCAGGCTCGAGCATACACATAGGTTTTAGTGTGGGCAGGCGTGACGCTCCCGTGGTGTTGGCCACGTGCGGGTGATCACGATCCCCACAGTCAGACGAGGTTCTATCGAGAGATATCTGCTACTGTATGTTGATACATGCCAGTAGTTATTCTCTTGAGGAACTGTCGACTCTGATGACCATTCCCGAGGATTCAGTAACGGCACTCCTACCGAGAACGATAATGGCAGACCAGAAATGGCAAACCCATTACGATTCTCGACCCAAGGACCCAATGCTGGGAACTTACCATAGGATCTTTTTTTTAAAGTGAATCAGTGGAGGCGCTCCTCGATTGGCGATAGTACTGTACCCCGAGGGATGAATGTACTATTGCTTCTCGACCTCAGTGCCAGAAGCTGAGGACCTTTTGTTTTAGAGAATCAGTTGAGGCCTCCTCGATTGATGATGATGCCAAACCAGAAATGGTGAACGTATCATCATTTCTCGACCTGAGAGCCTAGGATACTGAGGATCTTAGCACCCACATGTGAGAGGGATGGGTGTTTGCAGATTTGCAATTGACCTTGACCTTTAACCTACCTGGTTTTCTAGTTTTATCACTGTGGTTGCTTTTGTTCTGGGTTTTGGTACAGAGCCTTGATTTGTTCAGTCAGCGCAGTGCATCCAGTTTGTGTGGATACCTTGATCCCGTGTCTGTTGCATATGCATCATCATTCTTGCATACATGTTCTTGTATTTCCAAGGATATCATTGTTGAGGCTCACTGCTGAGCATTTTTCATTTATTCCTTGTGGTTCTTCTGAAAAGTCTCGAATTAAAACAGAATGATTCCTTGGAAATATTTGAACATGGCATTTGCATTTGCATAATCATACTCATGTGAATAACAGGTGTTCAAGGCTGGTTATTCTTGTTCTGATCTGGTTTTCTTCAGAATTGTAGACTTAACTCCTCAGGCCATTCAAGAGTTGATCATGGAGCAAATTCAAGCTGAGTTGAGGGAAATGCGAGGCCAGATGGGGCAATTTATGGGGAATGTGCAAACTCTCATGCAAGACCAGAAGATGCTGAGGGAGGAGGTCAATCAGATGAAGACTCAGATGGGTTTGGTGGAAATTTTGAAAATAGTGTTAAAGAAGGAAAACAGTCAT
Source organism: Lathyrus tuberosus (assembly GCA_022829125.1). Classification (NCBI taxonomy): domain Eukaryota; kingdom Viridiplantae; phylum Streptophyta; class Magnoliopsida; order Fabales; family Fabaceae; genus Lathyrus; species Lathyrus tuberosus. The sequence continues at coordinate 2,908,973 of JALAZF010000203.1, read as the reverse complement.
GTGCTCGCTTCCGCAACAGAAGTCCTTAATCCTCCCATCTCTTTGGGGCCTTCGCTAGATCATGGATTTCCTCGTGAATACCCTCCACAACCCAAGGTTCCAGAACTTTCCCAACAGCAACCAGGTCTTGTCTCCCAAGATAAGCCTAAGAATAAAAAGTGTGCACAGAGACCGAAGCAGTCTGAAAGAGTTTTTCATCCGCTCCCTATGCCATATTCTCAGCTATTGCAGCATCTCCTTCAGTTACAACTGGTACAGAAAAGGACTTTGGCTCCTCTTACTGGTAATCCCCCACCAGGCTACAATGCAAGAGCCCATTGGGATTTCCATTCTGGGGCACCAGGGCATACTGTGGAGAAATGTAGGGCCTTTCAGCACCAAGTCCAGGATTTGATTGATGTAGGCGTAATTGAATTCACGTCGGGCGGCGTGAGCATACAAGGTGATTTTACCCCAATTGTTGGAAAGGAAGTAGAGACTCCTCCCCTCTTTGCAGGATCCACCTCATGTCATGGACTTTCTCCACAACCTTTTGCTGCAGAAGCTCTACATCAGCAACCTTTGTTTGTGCCTCAGCCAAATGTGGAAAGGAAAGTGCAAGCGCAGGTGAGGCGCCCAAATCAGCAGCAGAAGCAATTCAGACCAAGAAGGCCCAAGAGGATATTTGATCCTATTCCAATCCCTTATAGTCAGTTATTTTCTCGTCTGCTCAAGAACTCTCTGATTTAAACGAGGAGTACTACGCCGGTACCGTACCCTATTCCTCCGGATTATGACATGAATGCCAGGTGCGAGTTCCACTCGGGAATGTTTGGGCATACAATTGATAATTATACTGCATTCTAGCACAAGGTGCAAGACTTGATCGACTCAAAGGTCATCACGCCAGATGGCACCCCTTTGGATTGAAGCTTCTTTGTCAGAGTAAGCACCAGATTGCAAGAGCGTCATCAGAAGCAATAAGTCCAGACGGAGTCAAGTCTCCTCAACAATGGCAATCATTAGTTCCTTTACTGCATTTTCATATGTAGCTTTCCTTTGTTTGTTTAAACATTGTCTGCATGTAAAAACTTATTTGTGTTTGAATGTTGATTTTAATGCAATGATGTGTTGTTCCTGAAGTATCAAACTTTTATGCACTCATGCCATGTTTATACGCACTGCAATACTACCTTTCTTGTCTAGACTCTTGGAGGGAGGATGACGAAATAAGAACGCAGATTTCTAATGGTACGCTTTTGGATAAAACCCTGTTAAGGATGTATAGGCATTGTTTCCAATTCACAAACACTGGAGAGATAAGGAGATATACCTTTGTCAACCCCTTTGAGCCTAGTAGTAGGAGTTCTTTCTGAAAACAAAAAACCCTCAATTTTAACCCAGGGGCAGGGTAGGCGTCAGTTAGTTTGACCAAGTGTTCAACTTTCAGAAGGAGTGTACATCTGAGGATCCATTACCTTCCATTCCACTATCAAGAGGTTAAGAGGTGTAGAACCACAATGGTTACTCCTCACCAACCAAAGAGTGAAACAGTCACAGCCCTTTCAAACAAGTCAGGCAAAACGGTGTCACATGACTTGTTCAAAAAAAAAGAGAAAAAAAAAGCCTGCTAAGTCGAAAAACTTGAAAGCAAGTGACTCAGGCAAAAGTTAAGGCATCCCGCTGGACTTCAAAATTGAAAACTCAAAAGAGTCAGTCCAGGCAAAAATTAGGGAACAAAAAGCAAAAGAATGAGAAAGCAAAAAGCCAAAAGGATTACAAAGAAAATCCTCGATAAGAACAAATTCGTGTGACTATAGACACAAAAGACAAAAAGGGGCGACTGTTAGTCCAAAACCTCGTCAAGTGTCGAATCACCAGTTGCATGGATTCCCTAGAAATCGGGAAACCTTTTGAGAGACGAGCGCTTGTGTCAAATTAGCTGAACATAGGACTGGAGAATATCATGAAGAGTGGGTGGGTACCAATAAACTTTGAGCCATAAATCCTTTTTTCTCAAACCGCGAACCAGACCACGCTACAACCCTTAAAAGTCCTAATTGAAATAGGGTTTAGTCTGAAGGCGTACTTCAACGAGATAGCGTTCCTGACTCCCATGAGTTGTGCTAATAAGATTTTTGTTGGTGTTGCATGTGCGTATTGCTTTCCTTTCAAAAATAAGTGTCGTAACTCGGTTGTGTGACATATTTTCAATAAGGACTTCCAGATTAACATATGTGTTGCATTTGAATAATCATTCTCAGAATAAATATTTTCTACTTGCATACATTTGTTTGACATCAAAGAAGCTTACACGATGAACATCAGTCGAGAAGCTTAAACTGGCCAAGTTGAGGTGCCTGAGACTCCAGAAGATATGTTGCTGAAAGATTATGTGGCGTTCCCAGCCATTTGTGTTGAGATGTAACCAATATGGGACAATCACACCGGGAAATCTCTTCAAAATGTAGCCAAGCTGGGGCATTCAAGTTGAGAAGGTCTTTTCAGAGAACAATCAACCATGGGGCATTCATGTTGATAAAATTTCTTCGAACTGGGGCAATTATGTCAAGATCCGATAAATCTCTCCACAAGCGTGTAAACTAGGGCAATCACGTCGAGATTCGGTAAATCTCTCGAAGACTAGTCTGTCAGAGACAAATGTACTGCAAGGCTTGTACTGGGGCAGGTCATTTCAAGAGCGTGAGAAGTTTTTCCCTTCAGAACACAGTCAATCAATAGTACCTCTGCAAGGTTCAGAATACTATGGTAGAACATTTCAGGTCATTACGAACCCTCTCGAGGTGGTTTACTTCATGAATCATGAAGTATGGGACAGTTATGTCCAGACCAGATACATCTCTAAGAGTTTGAAAACCCTGGGGTGTTGTTGAACGCCAGGTTTTCTGTAAAATCCTCTTAAGATGTTTGCTTCAAGTAGACCTTGTGGTCTGGGGCAAGGTGGAGAGTTAAAGGAACTGTGTTTCGCTCTTGACAATCAGCACTGAGTTGTTCCCAGTGTGGGACTTTTGGAGTCTTTTCCCTACAGTAAAGAGCCAGAGTGTATCTTTTTCCAGCAAGGTGTGGGAATTGTTATTCTTCCTCAAGCAGAGAATTGTCCTATGTTCGAAAAGGGCTTTTACGAAGGTTTCTTATCTCTAGCAGTACAGATGGAATCCTTACTCTCAGCAAGGTAAGACGATAGAATATCGTCAAGAAGACGATGAGGAGTCAGAGTGTTCTCTTCCTCAATGGTCAGATCTAGTCATCTCAAGTAATCCAAAGTCCAATCTTCATTGGTATCTCCCCAGTAGAGCTGCTCTCTTAACTTTGAAGTCTGATCATCCTCAGCAGTTTATTACTCTTCCCCATCAGAGTATCGAGAATCGTCTTCCTCAACAGAGTATAAAGAAGTAATTCTCCAAGCGGAGTCGTTGAGGATCGTCCCCCTCAGCAGGATATAAGAGGTTTTCCCCCGGCCAGAGTTGTGATTTGGCTCACCTTGCTTCAGCAGGTGGTGTTTCCCCACAGAGTATGGGGCAGTCATTTTTTCCTCAGCTAGTCAGGAAACATGTGTTTATACCCTAGCAGAGTGGATGTTGACAACTACTTTTTTCCAAGTAGATGTGTCGATGAGGATTGTCCCCCTTAGCAGGATATAAGAGGATCGTCCCCCTCAGCAGGAGTACAGAGGATTGTATACCCAGCTGAAGTTGTGTTTGGATTATTATTCCCCAGCAAGCATTCAGAAGTTGATTGCTCTAAGGTGGATGTTGTTGTATCTCCAGCAGGAGATTCGTGGACGAGGATGTTATTATCCCCACAGAGTCCTGGTGTTTACCTTCCTCAGTTGGTCAGAAAGTATAGTCCCAATGACAACATTTTGATCTAATCCCCAGCAGGGTGAGGGTAAAGTTATTTCCCTAGCAGCAGATTAAGCTCTTATCCCCAAGCAGAGTCTGGTGGTGAGTGGTATCCTCAGCAGGTCTTAAGTCCAATCGTTTTTGGCAGGCATCAAAGCCAAGTTCTGAAGTATTTGGTGATCCCCAGCGGAGGAGTTTCCATTTTCAGTATTCTTTCCCTCCCCAGCTGAGTGGGTATTCTCTCAGAGTTTCGTCCACCTCCAGCAGAGTTGTTGATCTTGATATTCCCCAACAGAGTGGGTATTCAATCGGAGTTTCGTCCATCTCCAGCAGAATTGGTGACTGTGATCTTCCCTAGCAGGGTGAAGTTTTCCTCAGGATGTTCTTTGGTTTGATGACAATGTAGTTTGTCGTCCTCAGTGGAGCTGCTTTTGTTCTCAGCGTTTATTTCGCTGGGACGGTCTTTTGCATTGCATAAGCATTTTTTGCATGGCATCCTCCTAAATGTGTAGCATTCCCACTTCGTGTGGAGCATTACGGCAAAATTCAAACATATGCATCCGAAGCATAAGCCAGGTTTGAGTTTTCCTTCGTCGGGAAAGCCGGATTTCAGGAAGATAGCATTCGACTTTACTCCACAGGTGTTGGGTTTAGTCATTCAAAGCAACATTTGACATTCCCTTGCAGAGTTGTTTGCCAGGGTCGTTAATCCATGATCTCTTTTTACCCCTTCGTCCAGGTGGTCCTTTGGTTTATCCCCTCAAGGTTTTTACCGTCAGACACCCGTCCGTGTTCTTTCAGCACTCGTCCGTGTTCTTTCAGCACCCGTCCGTGTTTGAACCTTTGTTTCAATGCTCGTCCGTATTGACTTTTGACACCCGTCCGTGTTCTTTCAGCACCCGTCCGTGTTTGAACCTTTTAAGCCAATGCCCGTCCGTATTGACTTTTGGCACCCGTCCATGTTCTTTAAGCACCCGTCCGTGTTTGAACTTTTGCTTCAATGCTCGTCCGTATTGACATTTGGCACCCGTCCGTGTTCTTTCAACACTCATCAGTGTTTGAACTTTTGTTTCAATGCCCGTCCGCATTGACATTTGGCACCTGTCCGTGTTCTTTCAGCACTCGTCCGTGTTTAAACTTTTGTGTCAATGCCCGTCCGCATTGACATTTGGCACCCGTCCGTGTTCTTTCAGCACCCGTCCGTGTTTGAACTTTTGTTTCAATGCCCGTTCGCATTGACATTTGGCACCCGCCCGTGTTCTTTCAGCACCCGTCCGTGTTTGAACATTTTTTTCAATGCCCATCCGCATTGACATTTGGCACCCGTCCATGTTCTTTCAGCACCCGTCCGTGTTTGAACTTTTGTTTCAATGCCCGTCCGCATTGACATTTGGCACCCGTCCGTGTTCTTTCAGCACCCGTCCATGTTTGAACTTTTGTTTCAATGCCCGTCCTCATTGACATTTGGCACCCGTCCATGTTCTTTCAGCACCCGTACGTGTTTGAACATTTGTTTTAATGCCGGTCCACATTGACATTTGGCACCCGTCCGTGTTCTTTCAGCACCCGTCCGTGTTTGAACTTTTGTTTCAATGCCCGTCCGCATTGACATTTGGCACCCGTCCGTGTTCTTTCAGCACCCGTCCGTGTTTAAACTTTTGTTTCAATGCCCGTCCGCATTGACATTTGGCACCCGTCCGTGTTCTTTCAGCACCCGTCCGTGTTTGAACTTTTGTTTCAATGCCCGTCCATATTGACATTTGGCACCCGTCCGTGTTCTTTCAGCACCCGTCCGTGTTTGAACTTTTGTTTCAATGCCCGTCTGCATTGACATTTGGCACCCGTCCGTGTTCTTTCAGCACCCGTCCATGTTTGAACTTTTGTTTCAATGCCCGTCCGCATTGACATTTGGCACCCGTCCGTGTTCTTTTAGCACCCGTACGTGTTTGAACTTTTGTTTTAATGTCGGTCCGCATTGACATTTGGCACCCGTCCGTGTTCTTTCAGCACCCGTCCGTGTTTGAACTTTTGTTTCAATGCCCGTCCGCATTGACATTTGGCACCCGTCCGTGTTCTTTCAGCACCCGTCCGTGTTTGAACTTTTGTTTCAATGCCCGTCCGCATTGACATTTGGCACCCGTCCGTGTTCTTTCAGCACCCGTCCGTGTTTGAACTTTTGTTTCAATGCCCGTCCGTATTGACATTTGGCACCCGTCCGTGTTTGAACTTTTGTTTCAATGCCCGTCCTCATTGACATTTGGCACCCGTCTGTGTTCTTTCAGCACCCGTCCGTGTTTGAATCCATTTACACCCGTCCGTGTACCTTTTCGATACCCGTCCGTATTGAACCCTTTTACACCCGTCCGTGTATCTTTTCGATACCTGTCCGTATTGAACCTTTTTACACCCGTTCGTGTACCTTTTCAGTACCCGTCTGTATTGAAACTTTTACACCCATCCGTGTATCTTTTTAGTACCCGTCCGTATTGAACCCTTTGCACCCGTCCGTGTACCTTTTCAGTACCCGTCCTTATTGAAATCCTTTTACACCCGTCCGTGTACCTTTTCAGTACCCGTCCGTATTGAAACCCTTTTACACCCGTCCGTGTACCTTTTCAATACCCGTCCGTATTGAACTTTTTACACCCGTCCGTGTATCTTTTCGATACCCGTCCGTATTGAAACCTTTTACACCCGTCCGTGTATCCTTTCAATACCCGTCCGTATTGAACCCTTTACACCCGTCCGTGTACCTTTTCTATACCCGTCCGTATTGAAACTCTTTTACACCCGTCCGTGTACCTTTTTGATACCCATCCGTATCTGATATCCTTGATTCCTTGACACCCGTCCGTGTTTATCCCCAGCATAACTAACGCTCGTTTGTGTTTATTTCAAGACTTTTCAATACATTGTTTGTATTGGTTTCCAACACTCGTACGTGTTGTGACAGTGCAACATTTATTGCTTGTTCCCTAGTGGAGTCGTCCCTCCTTTGAGGATTGCAAATTTAAGGTTTCTTTTGGTATTCAATCTCCGTGAATCCTTTGAACGCATGACAGCCGTTGCTATCATACCTTCAGGACCAAGTTGATTGAATAGGGGCAGCTGTAACACCCCAAAATTTGCCTTCTTGCTTTTAGCTAACTGGCTTATGTTTCTTTGCATTTCTTGCATTAGCATTTGTGCATAGCATTGGTTCTTAGCATGGGATCAAGGTACTTTGTTCATCTCAAACGAATCTCAAGCCTCAAGGTGGTTTGAGGAATTCATCATATCATCAAAAGGTCAAGAATGGCAAAGGATTTCAAGTGAATCTTTCCCTCCTAACCAGAGGGACCAAATTAGGGTTTTTGACCCAAAGGACTTCTTGAAGGGCTTTGTGGATTCAAGCATGTTCTTATGGTATTCCATATGCTCACAAGTGTTAATGGATTGAGACTTGGCTAGTGGTTCATTGTGGAAGATGTTCAGTGGATCAGTTACTTGTGAAGTAAGCAAAAGTCAACAGTGGAGAAGAAAGTCAACCATGGAATTTTGAGGTTCTCTTCATGGTTTTCAAGGTCTCACATCCTCCTATGGTCTTCAAGGATCAAGTTTCATACCATTCTTCAAGAATCAAGAGTTTGTGCAAAAGTTACTAAATTTGGAAAATGACCTATAATGAGAACTTTCCATTTTTGGCAATCTTTCCACCACATTCAACTTGACTTTTCATCATCAAGGAAGCTTCAAATGAATTTTCCTCCAACATGAAAGTTGAATATCTTTCTCTCCCATTTCAAAAAAGTACTAGATGGTTTCCATACCATTTGTGGTTCTCAAGTTATGGTCAAAACAATGCAAGGTGTTTTTAAGGGTTTTCACATGTACCACTTTTTCCACCTTTTGCAAATTGGTTCCAATTTGTTTCAAATGACCTCTAATGGTTCAATTCACATTTCCACATTCAAGTACACATCATAAGGATCATTTTTGGCCTTTGAACCAAGAGATTTCGTGCCATATTCATCACTTATTTCACATTATGCAAAATGGAAAGATGTTTCAAAACTCACAAACCAAGTGATTTCAAGGCCCATTTCCAATCCAATTCTGGTAAGTACGAGATTTGTGAGTGATCCATCATGAAAAGCTTGCCAATACACGCGTGGAGGAGGGTGTACAACTCTAAGTGCAAATTTGCAAAATCATCCAAAACTCATTAATCGAGGAATTAACAAGACCTTAATCATAATCAGGGGAATAACCAAGTGTATATAAGCTAACTCATGCCCTCATTGCTAGGTCATGCACTCTATTTTGGTCAGAATCCATTTTTCACCCTAAACCTTCTCCTCTTTGAATCTCACTACTCACAAGAGCTTTTCACAAAATTCTTTCACATTCTGAATCATTGGGCTCCATAGAACACAAATCTACCATCATCTGAAGCTCATAACAAGGATATCATAGGGTTTGAATTTGGAAACCTCTTCTTCAAAACTCAAGATCTAGGTCAGATTCAAGCTCTAATTGCATTTATTTTGCAATTAGAGACTTCTGAGGTGTGATCTGGAGCTTACAGACGGGTTTCTAGGAGTATTTTGAGCTCTTAAAGATCTCAAGTTAGTGGTGATTTCATGCTCTTAGAACTTAATTTTTTGATGTGCATAATGATCTATGAGGTTCACTGAGTGTGCTGATGTGTTTTGTTTTGAGTTTGGACGTGTATCATGAGAGTATTTGATGGTTGAAGTTTTTGGATCCAAACTTATTTCGTTCGATTCTCATTATTGTTGCATTGTTCGTGATTTTTAATATGATATTTGAGATCAGCGTGTGTTTCTGAGTAGAACTGTGGTTTTGTTTTGAACTTCTGGAGATTTTGTGGTTTAGTGTCACTGGAGAAGACGACCGAAGCTAGGGCTCCGGCGTCTGGTTCACTTTCAGGTGGCCTGAGGTTTCAATGAAGGTGACGAAATCCTGGCCGTCCATGTTTAGATCTGACGGTCCTTGCCTTGCCATCTCATTCAAATGCACGCATCTAATTGGCTTTGATTTTAATATGCGTGTGTGTTAGTCCATGGTTATCACTGTGTGCATTAGATCCTAGCCATACATCATGCTTACTTTATGATCTGTTGACTTGTTTGCATGCGTTAGATTAATCTTGTGATTCACAAATTGCCAACGCATTAAAACATCCACTTGCTTGTCACGTGACTTTATGATGTGTCCAGATTGATCTTTGTGTGTGCCTGCCTATGTTTAGTATTGTGTGCTTTGAATCCTGGCCTTTCATCATGATTACCTTGGAATCAGTTGACTGCGTGTGGACCTTGGGATCAATCCTGTGGCAGTGATTGAGTCAATCTGTTTGACTCAGAGCCTAGGTTAAAAAACGCATTGGGCTTCTACTCTTCACACCCCCCAGTCTGATCCAGCCCATTTATTTCAACGTGGTTTTTTGCTATTTGCGCCCCCCTTGGTTTTTTTATTTCATTTCATTTTATTCTTTTTGCATAGTTTCATTTTTATTTTTTTAAAATAGTTTTATGCATCCAAAAATTATGAAAAAAAATCATGAATCATCCTTAGGGTTTTATAAAAATTTTCCAGATTTTATTTTCCATTTTTTATTTTATTTTGTGCATCTGAATTAATTGTGTAATTAATTTCTTTGTGAATTTTTTCATATATGCACACCTTGCCTTGTTGATTTTTGTTCTCATCATCTATACATGATTTGCATCTCATCCTTTTTGCATTTTTCAGAGGACATCTTGAGGTCCTTAAAAACATTTTTCTCATATTTTTAAGACCATTTCACATTGCATTTTAGTCCCTCTCTTTTGCATATTGAGTCATGTTTCTTATGTGATCTTTGCTCATTTGTTTGAGATGCTTAACTTGTGAATTTTTGTGAGATCTTTTAACATGTGATTGGCTTCTGACTTAGGTCATTTGGATTTTAATTTCATAATTTTTTAATGTCATTTGATATATGTTTGTTTATTTGTGCTTAAATGACTTATGCATGATTATATCTTGACATCTCTTTACACAAGTTGACTTGCCATGCCTATTTGCTTGAGTTTCTTCTTGATTCTTTGTGTGAGCATTTGATGGGATGTTTACCCCTGGTTGAGGTCCCTTGTGACCAAATTTTGCAATTTGTGGATCATGTTTGGCATGTGTTAAGTAATTGGACTTTGAGTTTCCATTTGTGGATTACTTTGGTGCATGTCTTGAAGGTGTTGCTTGATGTTTGGATTTGTATGACTTGAGTTTGGTTTTGATATGATATTGATGCATATGCTACTGCCCCTTGAGTTCTTTACTTGGTTTCATTTCACTTGAGCATAGTTAAATGCATTTGGTTTGAATTGTATGATAAACATCATTACCATTTGCTTTGTAACTTCATTGGATCATAATGCTTCATGATATGATTTCCTTTTGCACATGTGAATTGTTGATGATAATATGAGCTTGGTTCTGACTTGTCTTCATCTTTATCTTACCTTTCTCATTTCATTTTGGTATGAAGTCCATGTATGCTTAATTGTGCATTGCATACAAGTATGCTTGCATTCTTTCATGTTTATCTTTGCATGATTACTTGAATTGTTTTGCATTGATCTTTGAGACATGTTCATTGATTTGAGTTGGATATGATTAATATGATGTGCTTGCTGCCCTATCTTGTTTTGTATCTCATCTTCTCCTTCTCTTTCCTTTTCTTCTCTTTCACTCTCTTCCTCCCATGAATCTCAAGACTTGTTTAAGTCTTGGATTCTTTCCCTTTAGAGCTACCTAGTCCAACTTAATTTTTGATTAAGCTTGGAGTAGGATTAGCATTAGGTTTTAGGTAGTCGTCTCTCCTAAGCCTCACTAACTATAGGATCTCTTTTGCATGTTAGAGTTTCCTTCGAGTCGTCTCTCTTCTCATCTCAAAACTTCTTGAAAACATTTAATAAAGATAAAGTGTATTGCGCACGAGCCTTAAGCGTGGGGAATGAGAAATGAGGGGCTTCCTCTCATCTTTCTAGAGTGCTTAGCGGGCGTCCTGTCTTGGGACGATTCGTTAAGTATTTGTCCTTGTGCCCTAGACTTTGGTGCAATGCAAGTTATGAACTAACTTAAAAACACTTCTATCTAAAAAACACAAAAACAAATTCAAATCTTTTTATCCTTCGGGATTGTTGGGTTTCAAACTTCTTCTTTTCAGAAAAGAGCTCGTCGCTCACGTAAAAAACACTTACCCATCTGTGGTCGTACCCACGAACTACATTAGCTCTGATTCCTCTCTCTCGTCCGATTGAGGATATGTAGGCACAAGACAACGATTGTCTTGGCGAACAACCTTCCCCCACAGTTCCCGTCTGAACTACGTTGACTCTGACTTTCCCATTGCACTGAGGGAGTACGTAGGCCTAGGACAACGATAACGTCCTATCGAGTCACTTCTTTTTTTCTTTTCTTCTTTGTTTCTCCGTTCTTTTTGTTCTCGTTTCTTCTCCGGTCCAGTAGCAGTGGAGCTCCAGACGACGACACCCTTTGATGCAGACAACAAGCGTGGATCCCATCGAGTACGATGGACGTGTTGGATGCTAACACCTTCCCTTCGCGTAACCGACTCCCGTACCCGTTTCTCTTGGTCGTGAGACCATGTTCTTTCCCTTCCCTCAAGTTTATGCAGTGTTTCCTTTCCCTCTCTCGGGATAAATACACATTGCTGGCGACTCTGTGTTTTCTGCTCCACTCTCGCGCTTGTACCGTTGGATGCGAATCTTTCGGGAGCGACAAGTATGTTACAAAATCAAAGGAGAAAGTGCTTTTGAAAGGGAAAATTGGGGCTTACAGTTCAAGGAGAGACCCAGAGTTTTATCAGTGATCGTACTGTCGTTTTGTACAGGGACTTATACAAGTGATTGAGGCCCAAAAAATATTTTCTGTACAAGGGGATGGGTCTTACACTCTCTCAAGAGGCCCAAAATGATTGAAAGTAAACAAAGGTGGGTCTTATAGCTCAAGGAGAAGCCCGGGGTTTATTTTGAAAAGGGCGACGATCGCGCCGAGGTTTTGAAAACACCGTGGGTCTTATACAATGACTGAGGCCCAAAAGTTTTTGGTTTCAAAAGGGGATTGGGTCTTACACTCTATTAAAGGCCCAAAATGATTTTGAATGGGTCTTATAGCTCGAGGAGAGGCCCAGATGGTTTGTTTTAAACGGGAGATGATCGCGCCGAACTTTGGAAATATAACGGGACTTATACAACATTTGAGGCCCAAAATAGGTTTGTATTTACAAAGGATTGGGTCTTACACTCTATTAGAGGCCCAAAAAGTTTGAAAAAGTTTGATGAGGGTTTAATTAATCAAAAACCCTAATTTGTTTCCAAAATGTATTTTAATTGAATAAAAATTCAATTAAAATGATCAAAATTGTTAAACATGTGGAAAACAAATTGTGATCTTAGATTAATGTTTCAAAAATCAATTTTTGACCTACAAAATGATTAGAAATCATTAAAATTTGCAAAATCAAGAAGGAAAAAATATTTTAAATGTCAAAAACAATTAAAATAATAATTCTTTGCAAAAATATCAATTATATGAAATAAATAATATTTTTGGGATTTTTTGGTAATATAAAATATTTTAACATTTTTGTGAATTATTAAAAAAAGAATCAACTCAAAATCATTAAAACTCAGAGAGAAATTAATTTTTGAATCAATTAAATAAAATCACAAAATTCAAATATTCAAATATTTGAAAAAGGGCGCCAAAAACATGGCCAGAACACGCGCCCTTCCTCTGTTTCTGCAGATTTGTGTTTTCTATCCAATCTCACTGCATACTTGATGATATCATGCAATCTACATATCAATCTACTCGTTTCAACCTCACGATCATGTCTATGGTCTTTAATTTCATTTATTTTAAACTTGGAATAAGAAATCAAAGAGAAACCTTAAGAACCCTAAAATTTGCATGAAGGTTCAGAAATTCCATACACGATTCAAACAATGCAATTGATTGGGGGAAAACACTCCATGCATAATTATGACCATATGGCCAAATTATCGTGCAGCAAAAATTGTATGGATCATAGAGTTAGAAGAGCTCATGCTTACCACTTGCAGCTGGTGATCGTGTTTTGGGTTAGAGGTGTTACTCTAGGTTCCAATGATCTGGATAGCTTCCCTAGGTGCCATGGAGTGTGTCTGGATGCTTGGAGTGGATTGATTTGAGCTGGAACTTGATTTGGCACCTCAACTACAAATTTGTCAAAGGCTTGAGCAGTTGGCTGGTGATTTTGTGATTTTGGTGTTCCAGATGTTATGTGAGTGTTTAGATCACTTCGATATGATGTTTATGAGGTGTGTGTGTGATTGGTTTGATTGGAATTGCTCTCAAACTCAAAACCCGATACTGACTTGCCTTAGAAGGCAATTTTGGAGTGAAATAAGAGATTTTGAGGAAAGCATTTGTTTGATGGCTTTGGTGTACTCAAACTGATCACAAATGAGCTCTATTTTTAGTAGAGCAAGTTTGTTTTGCAAGGAATAGTGAATGACAACTGTTGCATAGGTTTGGCCAATATTGAGCAATGAGAATCCAAGTCTCTTCTAGCCATTGACTAGAGGTTATGGCACAGGCTACTGGTTCCCTTGGTCTTGGATAAGTATTGACTGAATTCAGTTGGAAATGGCTCAGTCCATGCCACCTTGGTGTATGCATTGAATGCTCCAATCCAAAATTGGAGTCTTGTCCCTCTTTTAGGCAATTCTAGGTTTGGCATGCTATTTTTGGTTCTAAAGACTTGGGAGGCTTGGGATCAGAGTTGGTTCCTCCTTGGTCCCCCCCTTGAGGTGTTCAGATGTATATAGTTGCTTGCCCTTTGCAAAATTTGGGCAAATCGAGCAAAACTCCAAAATCTGCCTTGTTTTGGCAGTTTTCAGCAAGGCATATTGGCATTGTCACATCTCATGGCTCAAGTGGAATTTGATGGAGTTCTTGGCCATTTTGGAAAGCCCTCATATGATACAACAACTGTTTGATCATAATTGGTTTTGATACTTTTTGGATCCAAGTGAAAAATGCCCCTACATTTGGAAAAAAGTGAAGGCAGATTCTGACTTAGTGAAAATTTCACTAAGTGTTGGAAGAAAATGACATTTTCACTTTTCTTGATTTTGATAATTCCATAACTTGAAATCCATGGGGAATTGGAATGAGGTGTAGTTGAAGCTTTTGTAGAGGGTAATGATATCTACAAATCCAGCTTTGGATGGGAAAAAATGGCCTTGTGGTTTAGGAGTTATGATCCTCCAAAGTTGGTACCCTAGCCACTTTGTTCCATAACTTAGAAAATTTTCTAAGTTTTTTATGGTTACCCCTTTTACAAGTTATCCCACTTTTCTTGATTTTCCTTGATGAATGATGATTCCAATCACACATTAACATCATTTTAGGGTTAAAAAACCATAATTGTGAAAAATCTCAAAAAGTCAAAGTTTGACTTTTGTGCACAGTTGACTTTTTATTAGATGAATTCCAAACAGTGCGATCCTCTATGAAATCAAGTCCTTGACCTAAATCAAACTTGATGGATTGATTTCATAGGTGTTATAGGGTGTATTTAATTATGCCTTAGGGTTTGGGAGCATGTCCTGGTCAAAAGTCAAAGCTACAGTTGACTTTTTTATCAAAACCCTAATTGTGGTTCAGATGAAACTAAAACTTGTGAATCAAGCTTCTTGGATCAATCCATTGTTGCAAATGGATAAATGTGATGTATTTGAGACCCTCAAATCCCCTCTTGAGGTCTTGGCTCATGTTTTTGTCCCAAAAGTCAATTTAGGGGTGAATTAGGTCAAGAAACCCTAATTCCTGATTTTTTATGAATGCACCCCCTAAAGCCAAATTGACTTGATGATTGGGTTCATGATGCCCCTTGGAGCATCATAGGTTATGCTTTGAAGCATTGGCTCATTCCCAGAGGAAAATTTCCATCTGGAGGCCCTGGTCGACCAAAACCCTAATTTGGTGACACTGTCGATCGTGAGGCTTGATCCACTCAGAATGCTGTAACCTTGTGCTTGATTCTTGAAGTGGGAGTCCTAATGATCCATTGTGGATGTTTGAGAGGCTAGACAAGTTGAAGATCATGTCATTTCTTCATTGATCCTTTGTCTAAGAGTTCTGAAAGGGCTTGAAACCATAAGTCTGATTGTAGTGGATCTCACCCATCTTTGGGGAGACTAATGGTTCATCCATATTGTGATGATGATTTGCACAATGATGGGAAATATTGGTGGTCAAAATTTGGGGTATGACAATAGAGATCATAATGGAGATTAAGGATCTGAAGTCAGGCATGACTAAGCTTATTGAGATGCTCCAAGTCCTAATTTCTAGAGGGGAGCAACCTTAAAGAACTGTTATCCAAGAGGTTTCAGGTGTTGTTACCGATCCTCAGCCTGTCCAGATGCCACCTTCTACTTGGCCAGAGTTTAGTTTACCCCATAATTACTCTCCACCTCTTGCTACTACTTCTATGATTGGTCCAACTGCCAGACCAGTGTTTCAAGTTCCTGTTTTCTCCGAGCCCAGACCTATGGTTTATACTGTTGCCCAGAATACCTGAGCTCCCTATGAGAATCCTCTCTTTGATTACAATGTTGCTAGTGCTCAAGGTGAAGATCATGAGGATTTTGTTGAACCTGAGGTTGTTCGTGAACAGTTTCAGACTATAGACATGAGACTTCGAGCCGTGGAGGGTACTGATTTCTTAAGTGTTGATGTGGACAACATGTGCCTCGGTTTTGACCTTGTCATGCCTTCCATATTCAAAACTCCCAAGTTTGTGAAATACCAAGGTCATTCCTGTCCAAGAGCTCATTTGGTTATGTACTTTAAAAAGATGGTTACTTACACCAATAATTAGAAGTTGCTTATCCATTGCTTTAAAGACAGTCTGAGTGTAGCTTCACTCAAGTGGTACATGAACCTTGAACATAGTAATATCCAGTGCTTCTAGGATCTTGTCAATGTTTTTATGAAGCAATACAAGTATAATCTTGACATGACTCCTGACCGTCGTCAACTTCAGAATATGTCTCAGAACGAGAGAGAATCTTTCAAGGAGTATGCTTAACGTTGGAGAGAGCTAGCTTCTAAAGTTGAACCTCCTCTAGTTGAGAAAGAACTCACAGGAATGTTTATAGACGCCTTGTCTCCCTTTTATTGGGAAAATATGATTGGTAGTGTCTCCTCCAGCTTCACTAATTTGGTGACCATTGGCCAAAGACTTGAAGAAGGTATTAAAAATGGTAAAGTGTCTAAAGTTGTTGAATCTTCTAATGGTGCAAAGAAATCATATGGGAAATTCCAAAAGAAGAGAGAAGACCAAACCAATGTTGTCATGACTGAGGATAGAAGACCTCGTCACAGACCTCAGTATTCTAACCAAACTTATGTTGTTGCTGTTACTCCTGTGGTTGCTACTCGACCAGCTCAAGTTCTTCAACGTCCGGCTGTTGGACAAAACCAGAACCGCAATAGGACAAACTTTGATCCTATTCCTATGACATACACTGAACTGTATCCTAGTCTAGTTTAGAGAGGTTTGATTACCACTAGGACTTTACCTCCTCCCCTAAATCCTCTTCCAACCGGCTACAGGGTTGATCTTTATTGTGAATTCCATCAAGTTGGTACAGGACATAACTTGGAAGGTTGGTATGCGTTGAAGGAAAGAGTACAAGAGCTTATCAGAGACAAGATCCTCACCTTTCATGACACCAATCATAATGTCAAGAACAATCCTCTGCCAGGGCATGAGAAGTGAAGCTTCGGTCAACTTCAGACTATTCTCCTAAAGCCAGTGTTTCAGAGAGGACAACTCATCCTTGTTACTAATTAGACACTAGGCCATGTTTCTTGTTGTTTGCATTTTCCTTTATTTGTATTAGTTGTTTGCTTTCAAATTATGTTTGTACTTACATGTTAATGACATGATCATTGCAATGTTTTAATTCAATTCATTTGTGTTTGTTATTTACATCTTTATGCTTTCCCTTTCAAAAATATATATATCTCTTGTCCACTTTCTTTTGATTATGCAAAAATTTGAGGGCGGATGACGAAAACGTATTATCCATAATTGTTGTTGGTATGCTTTCAGATCAAAACTTTGCTGACGATGTAAGGCATTGTTTCAATTTCCCAAACACTGGAGAAATAAGGAAGTTATTCCCTTGTCAACCCCTTCGAGCCTAGAAGTTGGAGTTTCTTTCTTTACAAAAACCCGCAATCTTAACCTTGGGATGGGTAGTTCTTAGTTAACTTGGTGGTGCGTTCATGCAAGATGCCTTGCAATAAATGTTTCATTCTCAAGTTTTCCTTCGCACACGGCAAGCAAGTGTCGAAGATGTCTTTTAAATCAAAAGCCAATGATGGTTCACTGTAATCATTAAGCCAGGTAGTCACTTTCTTTCTCAAAAAGAAAAGAGAAATCAAAAGAAAAAGTCCTCTGAGTCAAAACCTATGAAGGAGATTTAGGCAAAAAAACCGGGGCATCTCGTTGACTGTAGGCTTTAAAAAAGACAGTTCATGCAAAAGTTAGAGATAAGAAAAAGAGGAGATCTTTGAATCCTTACCATGAAAGTCCTTAATGGCAAAAACAACCAAATGTTGTAGGGAAGCAGTGACTGCCATCTCAAGAGTCCATTGACTTCTGAACCATCGTCACTATCATCAGTGCAATTCCCGACTTCTGGGAACCTGAGTTCATAGCCTGAGTTAATTGAGCATAGGACTGAAGATCATCACGAAGATTGGGTGGGTACAAATACACTTTGAGCCTTTATCCTTTGTTTCATAAATCGTGAACCAGTCCACATTACAACCCTCAAAAGACCTAACTGAAGCAGGTTATTTTGAAAGCATACTACAGCAAGGTTGCGTAAACTAAATCCAAAAAGATCTTTGCAGATTATTTGTTTTGGTACCACACCTTTGCTTTACCTTCCACTTTGAATGTCTTGAACCGTTGTGTTATGACTAGTGGCTCATATGTTTTGCATTATTCCCACAATGATTTCAATTTCAAAAGTTGCATGAATTTTGCATTAAGATTACCATGTTTGAACAAATACTTTTGTTTACAAACTGGCTTTCCTCTCAAGGAATTTTCAAACGGTCAGTGATCCTATCAGGGGAAAGTTCCTTCCTGATCCTGTTGAGAATCAGTCCAAGATTTGTTGTTCAGTGCAAGTCCTTCTCAAAATTGGTTTATCCAAAAAATCTTTTAAGACTCATACTGGGGCAAGCCTTCTAAGCGCACAATAGAGCAGTCGGTTGTGGTGCAAACGTCCGCTCCTCACCTATTTTGTTTAAAGCAATGTTTTTTGGTCAAATGCGACTAAATATCTTTCGCTAAAATTGACAAACAAAAAAACCTTGTTACCTAGAACTACAGACGCTCTGATTTCTCATTTATTAATGAGAATACGTAGGCACAAGGGCCCTAATCCTTGGCGAGCCACCTTTCACCTTTTTCACCGTAGTCCCCGAACTACGAAGGCTCTGAGTTCCTCATTGCACTATGAGGATACGTAGGCACGAGATTGCAAAGTCTTGTCGAGCCCCCTAGTAATAAAAACCTCTTTAGGTTCTCTTTCTCTCTTTAATAATAATCCAAAACATTTCTTCTCTCTTTTCCCAACTAGAAGATTAAAAACTAACATTAAGCTAACACCCACTCAATCTTAACTAAATGGTTCCCGTTGAGTACAACGGACGTGAGGGGTGCTAATACTTTCCCTTTGCGTAACTGACTCCCGAACTCAGATATTGGTTGCGATGACCATATCCTTGTCCTTTCTTTTAGGGGTTTTATTCAATATTTTTCCTTTCACTCTCTGGGAATAAATAAAGATCGGTGGCAACTCTGTTAAGTTCATCCCACAAGCGCGCGATTGCGCTTTGCAAGGTCATTCTCATTTTTCGAGGTACGACAGCAGTCAGTCATGCAATCATAATTCCAATCATGCATGAACACACTGTTAGTAGTTAAGTCATAGTCAACAACAAATATTACTAACACAATGATCAATACACATAGTTAGAGTCCATATGCCAGGCTAGATGCTTTAGCATGTCTGCACTCACAAAACCAAATTAGTTAGTACCTAACTGTAGCGAGCGATTTTGGACGCGGTTCTTAAGCGCTGGTCGCTCTCTGCGGTTGAGCTTAAAACTACAGGTCGATTCATTTTTTATCCTATTGTGAGCTGAATAAGGAAGGGAAATAGATGTCTCCAATTAACCCTGCTTGCATACTGAGTTTAAACAGCGGTCTGTTAGGTTACGGATGCTATCAATGTGGGGGGCCTTTGTACTGGTTATTCGTATTTCGCCAATACGGTTCTTTCTTTCTTTTATCTAGGCAAAGGGTTCCTGGCGGGGAATAAGGATTAGGATGTTAGGACTGATGCTTTTGAATTACTGCTTTTAATTGATGGAGATATGGGATTTGGGTTTTTTGTTGATTGCGCTCGCTAAGATCTTTTCTTTCGATCTTATGCCTACGTATTCCCGTTTACCGAAACAGGGAAATCAGAGCGTTCGTAGTTCCTCCTATTCTATGGGAGGAAATTGGTTTTTGGTGTCTTGTTTAAAGCCCAAGACGTGAAGCGAAAGGTGATTTGTATCTTGTTCAAAGCCCAAGATGTGAAGCTAAAAGACCTCGACTTTAGAGAGAATTTGTCATCTCTAAAGAAGGGAGAAGCAGAATTACTTTAACTGGGATACGCGGATCCGAGCAATGCCATAATTTCCGAAGAAAGGGTTTTAACCTGAAGGAGAAGACTTTAACTCAGTGTAGAGCAATGCCATCTTTCCTTAGGAATTTCTCATGCTAAAAGAGGGACAGTGGCATGGATATAGATTATCCAGAGGCTTGCCGCTTACAGCGATTAGATGAAGGGAAAGGAGTTATTGATGTTTGTGTACTGTGAACGAGGCACAGCTTTGATGCTAAAAGGTTGATTGGATCAACCAGTGGTTTTCTTATACAAAGCCTAAGAGGAGGCTAATTTCCGCTAGGAAAATCATTATACAAAGCCTAAGAGGAGGCTATTTTGTGTCTCGTACAAAGCCCGAGAGAGAGGCTAAAGGTTTTTGACCCAGTGGGGCATATCGTTATACAAAGCCTAAGAGGAGGCTATTTTGTGTCTCGTACAAAGCCCGAGAGAGAGGCTAAAGGTTTTTGACCCAGTGGGGCATATCGTTATACAAAGCCTAAGAGGAGGCTAGCAAAGAGTTCGACTCTTGCTTAAGGGATTTATATCTCGTACGAGGCCCGAGATGGAGGCAAAAAAATGGGTGATTGACTCAACGAGGGAATCTTTTGTGTCTCATACAAAGCCTGAGAGAGAGGCTAAAAGGTTGTTTTGACTCCACTGGGGAGAATTTTAGTATCTCGTACGAAGCCCGAGATGGAGGCTATTGTAACTGTTTCAGTTGAGTGACAGATCCAATATACTGATTTAAAAGAGAAAATCAGTTCTTATATGAGTAACACTGTACACAGGGATTTAATTTGAGGATCAGGGATATTTCCTTTTCTTTGAGGAAACGGGAAATCCAAAGGGTATTGAGACTATCCGAGTCTGTGGGTTTCCTTCCTATTTAACGAAGGGTGCTTGAGAATGTCTTTGAGACTCAAGGAAGTTAGACTGTCCAAGTCCAGAGTTTTATCTTTTGTATTATGCTTTGAGAAACAGTAGTAGACTCTATGAAAGGACTGTTCTATGAGGATGACTAGGTTCTGTTCCTATACCTCTAGGAGGTCGTCGGGATAATTTGTACGAAGCCCAAGAGGAGGCTGGACTCTTTTAAGAAGCCGACGGATCCTTGTACGAAGCCCAAGAGGAGGCTATCATTCCCGAAGGAAGAGATCATTATACGAAGCCTAAGAGGAGGCTGTGAATACTTCTAAGAAGCCGTAGGGTCCTTGAATAATGCCCAAGAGGAGGCCGATGCTTTTAAGAAGCCCGTGGGTCTATCATTTCCATTAGGAGAGATAACTCTTTTAAAGATGAAAACCACTGGTAAACGTGCGAGGTTTACTATCCAGCGACTTTTAGCTTTTAAAGAGGGTTCCTTAGTTAAGGTCCAAGATTATGACCGTAGTGGGTACCCAAACCCCGAGACATTCAAGGCAAGCTATCCACAAGGAATAGATCAAGTCAGGAAAGTTCGAGAATTTGGAAGAAACTCAAAGATGCCATTCACGGAGAATACATTCATCTTGGGGAGTAGAGCTTCTTGACGATTCCTAAGGAGGACAGCCGAAGAGAAGACTGTATCTGGTGCTCCTATTGGGGATCTAGGCGTCTATTTCTACGAATAAGTGAAACGGCGTCACCTAGTTCTAGACGTAGTTGTCGGGGAAACTCGAAATATCTATACTATTATTACACAGTAGATATGAGTTTATGAAAGGAGACTTACAGTGAGCAGCCCTACAATACAGTTTATAATATGAAAGCAGTAAATGAAAGCGATAACCACTTACTCGGTTGTAGTGCTTCCATGCTGTTTGGTTAGTTGTTCAACAAAGAAAGATTGAAAACAACAATATATTCAAAATCAAAGGAGAAAGTGCTTTGAAAAAGAAAGATTTGGGGCTTACAGCTCAAGGAGAGGCCCAGGGTTTTATCAGTGAGCGCACTGTTTGAATTTGTACAGAGGGACTTATACAAGTGACTGGGGCCCAAAAAGGTTTTCTGTACAAAGGGATGGGTCTTACACTCTCTCAAGAGGCCCAAAAAGTTTTAAAGAAAAAGAGTGGGGCTTATAACACGAGGGTAGGCCCAAATGATTTTTCGTTTAAAAATGGCGATCGCGCCGAGGTTTTCTTTTAACACAGAGGGACTTATACAATAAGTGAGGCCCAAAGTGTTTTAGTTAAAAGGGGATTGGGTCTTACACTCTAATAGAGGTCCAGAGTGTTTGAAAAATGATTTATGAGGGTTGAATTAATCCAAAACCCTAATTTGTTTCCAAAAAATGTATTTAATTGAATAAAAATTCAATTAAATTGATCAAAAATTGTTTTACACATGGGAAACAAATTGTGATCTTGGATTAATGCTTCAAAAATTAAGTATTGACCTACAAAACAAATAGAAAGCATTAAAAGTTGTAAAATCATTGTGGAAATAATATTTCAAATGTTAAAACAATTAAAATATTAATTCTTTGCAAAAATATCAATTATATAAAATAAATAATATTTTTGGGATTTTCTTGGTAAAATAAAATATTTTAACATTTTTGTGAATTATTGCAAAAAGAACCAATCAAAAATGATAAAAATTGAAGGAGTTATTAATTTTTCAAATCATTAAAAATAATAGTATGAAAAATAATAAAATAAAAAAGTGATAAAAAGAAGTCTGGGGCGAGGGGGATTCGAACCCCAGACCTCTCGCTTGCTAATACTCACAAAACCAGCTGATGAATCGATGGGGCGCAATGCCAATTCATTAAATATATGGCAAGTGAAAATTATATAGAGAACTTGGTGGGTTTTCTGAAAATGGCGCCATGGCCATCTCCTTCCCCGAGCTCGTGCATGAAGCACCCTATCTCACTCATCTCTCAACCATTGGACATGATTCAAACACCAAACTCGTGCGTTTTTTCACAAGGAACAAGATGGCAATACCCAATTTTATTCATTTTCAGTGTGGAGTGAAATAATCATGATGAACACAGATGAACCCTAATTTGCAAAAGCAATCGTGCAAGCATGGTTATGAGGTCTATGATCAAATTTATTGAGGCAAAACAATCAGCATATGATGGTAATCAAATGGCAAAATTATCATGCGAGGAAATATGCATGGATCATGGAGTTTGAGTTTGAAGCTCACCTTGATGCAAGCTGAAATGGAACTTTGCCCAGATGGTGTTCCAGTCGTGAATTGATGATCCCAACAGCTTCAATGGATGTTATGGAGTGTGTTGTAAGCTTTGGAAAACTTTGAAATTCTCTGGATCAAGCTGGAGACCTCCACCTGCAAAACTGAAGCAAAATGGCTTGGTTGAAGTGTGATTTTGAGCTGGGAGTGTTACAGATGTTGTTTAAGCACTTGGACACCTCAAATACATCATATGTGATGTGTTTGAGCAATTGGAATTGATTGCTTATGGATGCAACTCAAAACCCGATAGTGGTTACTCAAAAACAAGAAAACTTGAAGTTCAAGAAAGAATAAGAGAAAGCAGTGTTGTAACTGGCTTTGGGGTGAGTTGAGTGATCCATTGAGACCTCTATTTATAGGTGATCAACTCTTGTCTTGGAGGAATAGTGAATGGTAGCTGGATCAGATCACATTTGCTTGGATTGGCTTGGCATAAATGCCTCTTGCACTAGGCATAACAGCTACTCCAAATAGATCAGCTATGCCTTGACTGAAATCACATTCTTCAGATGTTTTTAATGTTGTTTAATCAGAGAACTTGACTGAGGAGAGTGAGAATCTTGACAATGCACTATTCCACATAAATGCATTTTGAATTCAAGGCAAAAAGTGCCAAAGTGGATGAATTTCAAGTTGGAAGGTTCTTTGGCTTTTTGACTCAGATTTATCAGTTGGATTAGATGCAATGTGATTGGTTTGAACACAAGTGGCATGCTGATCCTCAGTCTTTGGCTCAAAATCGTGTGAGATAAGCAAACATGCAAACTGATTTTTCCAAAACAGCTTGCAGCAGCATGACTTTGGGCATGGATTTCTCATGGCTTGAGTTGAATCAATTCATGTTGTTGAGCCCTTTGAATTCTTAGCAACATATGCAACAACATTGATGTTTAACTTTGGGACTGATTCAGCTTGCATCTATGTGCAAAAATCCCACGAGTTTTGGTGTTTCAACAAAATTCTGTTTTAGGCAGAATTTTTCTAAGTGTTGGAAAATGGTTTTTTTTCACATTTTCAGCCACTTTGGCTCACTCATAGCTCAAAATCCATAAGGAATTGGAGTTAGGCCTAGTTGAAGTTTTTGTAGAGGGCACTGAGATCTACAAATCAAGCTTTGGATGGAAAAAATTGGCCTTGTGGTTTAGGAGTTATGGTCCTCCAAAGTTGGTACCTTTGCCACTTTATTTTTAACTTAGAAAAATTTCTAAGTTTTATGGTTACCCCTTTTACAAGTTATCTCACTTTTCTTGATTTTTCTTGATGAATGATGATTCAAATCATACATTAACATCATTTTAGGGTTAAAAATCCATTTTGGTGAAAAATCTCAAAAAGTCAAAGTTGACTTTTGTGCACAGTTGACTTTTTATCAGATGAATTCCAAATTGTGCAATTCTTCAGGAAATCATGTCGTTGACCTAAATCAAACTTGATGGACATGTTCCATGGGTGTCATAGGGTATATTCAATCATGTATTAGGGTTTGGGAGCATGTCTTGGTCAAAAGTCAAAGTTACAGTTGATTTTTCCCTTAAAACCCTAATTGTGGTGCAGATGAAAATGAAACTTGTTGCTCAAGCTTCTTGGATCAATCCATTGTTCCAAATGGATCAATATGGTGTATTAGAGACCCTCAAATCATGTCTTGAGGTCTTGGCTCATGGTTTGTCCCAAAAGTCAACTTAGGGGTGAATTAGGTCAAGAAACCCTAATTCCTGATTTTTTATGAATGCATCCCCTGAGGCAAAATTGACTTGATGCATGGGTTCATGAGGTTCCATGAAGTATATTAGGTCATGTTTTGGATCATTGCCTTATGCCCAGATGAAAATTTCCATCTGGAGGCCCTGGTTGACCAAAACCCTAATTTGGTGACACTGTCGATCTTGAGACTTGATCCACCTAGAAGGGAGCAGCCTTGTGCTTAATCCTTGAAGTGGGAGTCCTTTTTGATCCATTGTGGATGTTTGAGAGATTAGACAAGTTGAAGATCATGTCATTTCTTGATTGATCCTTTGTCTAAGCACTCAAAGAGGGCTTGAAACCCTAATATTGATTGTATTGGATGCTCACCCATCTTTGGGGAGACTGATGAAGCATAAAGGTACATCCATATTGTGATGATGATTTTCACAATGATGGGAAATCTAAGTGGTCAAAATTTGGGGTATTACAGATGCCCCTATTTAATCTTCTTGGACCCGAAGGTATGAATGACGTTAGTATTCGAGCATTCGGGGTGCAAGAGGATTAAATATCGGAATATCCAAAATTTTGATGGTGGTTATGAATGGTAGTTTACACATTCATCTTCTTAAGCAATGATGCTTAGAAAAGGTAAACTTCCCCTCGATCCTGGTCTTCAGCCAAGGAACTGGTCTCAGTTTTCTTTTGAAATAAACCTCCCCTCGTTCTTGGTTTCCTACCAAGGAACTGGTCTTAGTTTCTGATTCAAACTTCCCCTCGATCCTGGTTTCTTACCAAGGAACTGGTCTTTGTTTCTGAATTAAACTTCCCCTCGATCCTGGTTTCCTACCAAGAACTGGTCTTAGTTTCTTTTGTCAATAAACTTTCTTGACAGGGGACGCTATTCATAGCGGCTTTCCTCAAACTTCTCGCCGAATTTTCCTGGGGAGATACCATTTGAGTGGAGAAAGTTTTGATGTCAGACTTGCTGGGGAACCCAGTCGTCTGAGTTGTAGAGTTGTACAAACTTCTCTGTTAGAGACGCCATCTGTCGATTCTACTGGGGAAAGCGAGTCCCTTGAGAGACTGTTTTCGTTTGGGATCTTTCATCATACTTTTCTCGGGATCTTCCCGGAGAAACGCCATATGATGGGGTCCAATTTTGTGGGGCCGATGACCTTTTCATCAGCGGTCCTTTCGGAGCAAAACTGGCATGCTCCCGAATCTCTGATCACGAGGCTTTCTCTATGGATTTTCCTTAATCCGGGAAAGCGAGGATATCATCTTCAATGGCGAAGAGTGACATTTGTTGAAGGTTCTCTGATCTTTCAGAGGTTTAAGTTATCAAAGTGGCCAAGTGCCGACTCTGATCTAAAGATACACTGGTGGCGAGATTGTGCAGACGCAACACTTCCTGACGAGGAAAGAACTGACAAACTCGATTGAGAAAACTGTTTATCACTAAGGGATAAGACCGACTCAAGTGATAGTGATGCAATACGAAATGCGAACGCAAATAAAATGCATGAAGTATGTATGTTTATGCTGACAAAACAGACGCGACATACAGACTAATGGATGAACACAATTGGATACTCGGCCATCGCGGGGCGAATAAGTACCGTTGATTCAAAATAGTAATTCCACCTTGCTTAGGAGAGATAGTCCACGCGGGGAGCTTATGTTGATCGGGCTTAGGAGATGAGAACTCGGCCGAGGCGTGTCAGACAAAACAAGGTCTCTGACACAGTTGATCCCTTCATTCAGGCATACTGGCTTAGAAGGAGTACTTTGATTCTGCACTTTGAAATTCGCTTACTTCGGGAGAAGCAATCAATGTTCTTCTGATGTTCAACAGTCAAAAGAAATGCCATCTTTAATTTAAAAGCAGAAAAAGTTTTAACAAGTAAATTCATTTTTGTTTTATTTCAAGAATCGCTGATTAAGTTTAAACAACGTCGTTCTGTAAAGCTAAAGCAAGTTAAGAATTACAAACAAAAGCACAAAGGCTCAAATTTTATTGATAAGATGGAGATCAGCCAAACGCGTGATTCCAAAGAGTATATACAAAGTTAGAAAACGGTAATTTACAGGGAAAAGGGCTACGTTGAAACATAACGACCACTATCCTTCTATCAACTTTGAATTCGGGGCATCCTGAGCTTCCGTCGAAGATGACCTTTGACTGGAGATTTCCTCCGATAGATGATGCTGTAACTGCTGCTGAGGGACTTGCCTCTGTTGAACATAGTTACTTGCCATTATCCCTAATTTTTGCCTGGATTGTACTATGAGATTTCCAATCCATCGGGATGATTTTTTTTCCATGTCTCTAACTTTTGCCTGGACCGCCCTTTCGGGTTTTCAATCCACCGAGACGTTTTTTTTTTTTAGTTTAGGCGAAGTATTTCTTGACTACATCAACATTCGTGGGGTAGGAAAATTCCTCTCCGTCCATGGTTGTAAGTCTCAAGGCGCCGCCTGAGAAAGCTTTCGTGACCACATAGGGGCCATCATAATTCGGGGTCCATTTGCCCCGAGAGTCAGTGAGAAATGATTGTATCTTCTTGAGCACGAGGTCTCCTTTTCTGAAGACACGAGGTCGGACTTTTTTGTCGAACCCCCTTTTCATTGTCTGTTGATACAACTGACCGTGGCATAGTGTCGTGATTCTCTTCTCTTCGATCAGGTTCAGTTCGTCGTGTCGACTTTGACACCATTCAGCTTCGGTGAGCTAAGCTTCCATCAATACCCTGATTGACGGGATCTCTACTTCTATGGGAAGCACTGCCTCCATGCCATATACTAGAGAGAAAGGGGTAGCCCCTGTTGAAGTACGGAAAGATTTGCGATAACCATGAAGAGCAAAAGGTAACATCGCATGCCAGTCTTTATAGGTTACAACCATCTTTTGAACGATCTTCTTGATGTTCTTGTTAGCCGCTTCTACCGCTCCGTTCATCTTGGGTCGGTAGGGAGATGAGTTATGGTGTTCGATCTTAAACTCTGTACACAACTCTTTCATCATCTTATTGTTCAAGTTAGATCCATTATCAGTAATGATCTCGCTTGGAACACCATAACGGCAGATGATATTGTTTTTGATAAATCGGACCACCACTTGTCGGGTTACATTGGCGAATGACGCTGCTTCGACCCACTTGGTGAAATAATTAATGGCTACCAGGATGAACCGATGTCCGTTTGAAGCCTTGGGCTCAATCATACCAATCATATCGATTCCCCATATGGAAAATGGCCACGGGGAAGAAAGAACTTTGAGATGTGATGGCGGTACATGAATTTTGTCGGAGTATATCTGACATTTGTGACACCTCCTCATGTACTTGTAGCAGTCGGATTCCATGGTCAACCAATAATACCCGGCCCTGAGAATTTTTCTCGCCATTGTGTGTCCGTTGGCATGAGTGCCAAAGGATCCTTCATGAATTTCTTTCATGAGCATGTCTGCTTCTGGTCTGTCGACATATCGGAGCAAAACCATGTCAAAATTTCTCTTATAAAGAGCGTCACCGCTCAGGAAGAAGTTTCCAGCCAATCTTCTGAGGGTTTTCCTGTCTTTTCTGAGTGCCCCAGATGGGTACTCTTGTTTCTGAAGGAAGCATTTGATATCGTGATACCAAGGTCTGTCGTCTATGACTGCTTCAATCATGAAGATGTAAGCGGGCCTTTCAAGGCGTATGATGTCGATCTTAGGTATGTCATTCCATCGACCTACACTAATCATGGAAGAGAGAGTGGCCAATGCATCAGCCATGTGATTCTCATCACGAGGGATGTGATGAAAGTCGACTCTGTTGAAGAAGGGTAACAACCTCCTTGCATAGTCTTTGTAAGGAATCAATCCTGATTGGTATGTGTTCCAATCTCCTTTTATCTAATTGATAACCAAGGCTGAGTCACCGTATACGTCCAAGTTTTTTATTCTTAACTCAATCGCTCCTTCGAGACCCATGATACATGCTTCGTATTCGGCCTCGTTGTTCGTACATTTGAACGTAAGTCTGGCAGTGAAAGGAATGTGGGAACCCTGAGGGGTAACAATGATTGCCCCAATTCCGTTTCCATAATGATTGACTGCTCCGTCAAAGATAAGTCCCCACTGGGAACCTGGTTCTGGCCCTTCACTGGGTAGCGGTTCATCGCAATCTTTCATCTTTAGATACATGACATCTTCGTCTGGGAAGTCAAACCCGATTGATTCTTGATCGTCAATCGGTTGATGAGCCAAATGATCGGCTAAAATACTTCCTTTAACGGCTTTCTGAGCATGGTACTCTATGTCATATTCTGATAGTAACATCTGCCAACGGGCCATCCTTCCCGTGAGAGCAGGTTTTTCGAAAACGTACTTGATTGGATCCATTTCGGAGACCAACCAAGTAGTATGACGAATCATGTACTGGCGAAGACGTTTGGCTACCCAAGCCAAAGCGCAACAAGTTTTCTCAAGCCTTGTGTACCGAGTCTCGCAGTCGGTGAATTTCTTGCTTAGATAGTAAATGGCAGACTCTTTCCTTTTAGTTTCGTCTTGTTGGCCAAGTACACATCCCATTGAGTCCTCTAGGACTGTGAGGTAAATGATTAGTGGTCTTCCTTCCACTGGAGGTGATAGGATCGGAGGATTCAACAGATATTCCTTAATACTGTCGAAGGCAGTTTGGCAGTCTTCTGACCAAACGTAATCCTGGTTCTTTTTCAATAGCTTGAAAATCGGCGCACAAGTGGCGGTCATAAGGAATATGAATCTGGAGATGTAGTTTAAACGTCCCAGGAATCCTCTGACTTGTTTTTCAGTTTTCGGAGAAGGCATTTCTTGAATGGCCTTGACCTTGTCAGGATCAACCTCAATCCCTTTCTGGCTGACGATGAACCCTAGTAGTTTTCCTGAACGGACACCGAAGGTGCACTTGTTGGGATTCAAGCGGAGCTTGAATTTTCTTAGACGTTCGAACAATTTTGACAGATGTTCAACGTGCTCATCCTCTGTTCTTGATTTTGCAATCAAATCATCGACATATACCTCGATTTCTTTGTGTATTATGTCATGAAACAGAGTAGTCATGGCCCTTTGATAGGTTGCCCCGGCATTCTTCAAACCGAACGGCATTACCTTGTAACAAAAGGTACCCCATGGGGTAATGAACGAAGTTTTCTCCATGTCTTTCGGCGCCATTTTGATCTGGTTATAGCCCGAGAATCCATCCATGAAGGAGAATACTTTGAACATTGTTGTGCTGTCAATCAACATGTCAATGTGTGGTAAAGGAAAGTCATCCTTTGGACTTGCCTTGTTTAGATCTCTGTAATCAACACACATTCTGACCTTTCCGTCCTTTTTGGGAACGGGTACGATGTTGGCTAGCCATTGAGGATATTCAGATGTAGCGAGGAAACCCGCGTCGATCTGTTTCTGTACCTCCTCTTTGATTTTGATGGCCATGTCCGGGTGAGCCCGTCTCAACCTTTGCTTTACTGGCGGACATTCCGATCTTAGCGGTAAGTGATGTTCCACGATGCTGGTATCCAACCCTGGCATATCCTGATAGGACCAAGCGAACACATCGGGGAATTCTTTGAGAAGCTTTATCAAACCCTCTCTGGCAGTTGGACTGAGCAGTGCTCCGATCCTGATTTCTTTTCTCTCTTTTTCTGAACCCAAGTTTACCGTTTCCAACGGCTCTTTGTGAGGTTCGATGGAACTTTCCTCTTGTGAGTAGTCGGGAGATCTCTTTTGGAATTTGGTCGTCATTTTCTTCTTCAGCCTCGAATACCGGGAACTCAAAGTTGGAAGAAGGCATCGGATCGTATGTTTCAACGGGGTATAAAACAAGCAATCTGCATGACGTGATGATTCGTGTTTAGAAAAGATAGAGAAAATGCAAGTGTGTGCAGTGTTTTGATTTTACTGCTTGTTTTTATTATTGAATGTTTTTTAGGATTACCATTTTCTGAAAAAGCAAAAAGAGAAAACAGCAATTAATGCAGAAATTACAGAACGACATTATTTTATTAATGAACAAGTCGAATCTTGAAACTACAGCCCTATAAAACAAAACTCACTCGCTTCGGGCAAAGCGAAGAGGGAAATTTACAGAAAGCGAGCCCTATCAAAACATCCGTTTCACCTGGGCAGGGTGAAAGGTTAAAGATGGCAATTACTTTGACTGACGAACGACCTTCGGAACCTCGACGGCAACCCATTGGCGGCGAACTCCTCGGTGAATCACAAAGTCTGGCACCTTCCTTGATTTGTCTTCTGAAATGACGCTGATTTCTGGTGGAGTAGGATCGTTGGAATTTGTCTCCCAAGCAGAGTTGTCGTAGGAGGATTCCTCTGTTGCATTTTGCAGAGCATTTGTGCTCTCAGCTGTATCTCCCCATCCAGTTGGCTGGATATCTTCGAGCCTGATACGAGAGCTTTCGGGAGCGGTGTACTTGACCATAAAGTCGTATTTTCCACTTGGTTGTCCCAAAGTGTCCCAAATTTCTTTGGAACTGGAGAAGTCATCCCTCTCGATGATGTTGACCTCAAGAAAAGCATAGTTGATGAATTCAAGTCCTGCAAACGTTGCGAATTCATCTTCATGTTGAGTAGTCTCTGAATGACCTGAGTGTTGATCCCATGACATGGCGGGGACACAGGTATTCTGTTCAATGATGGTCAACTAAGTTTCATTACTCGGCTGACTTTCTTGCCCCAAGTTTCCTGGGTAAGGCTGCCACATTGGCAGACCATCCATCGGGCCATAGTAATTGCGATCAAAGTTTTCTTTCATCAGAGTGTCTTCCTCTAATGAATTTGGCGGAGCACGGCATCCTTCCGGATCACAATCTCCGTAGATCATTTCGACATCTGATCTTGGTATAAATCTCGGACTTTCTGTAAGAAAGCAAAAAGGCATAGGCACCTCTTCCTGAGACATATAGCCGTCCTTGTTAAGGTAGGACTTCCATTCTTCATCTGTGTCAGAGGGATCTTCCTCATTGATAGCATGAACTGTCTGAGACACTGGGTTGAGAAAACCTCCACTGTGGAAGAAGTTTTGAAGGGGATGAAGACTTTCATCGTTGGCGGCCGTCTGGGTACAGGTTGCAGAAAAACCAAGACCCTTCTTTGTTTTATTGTCAATAGGAACGACAAGCCATCTCCATCCTGTCGTATCGGTACTCTCGACCGCTTTGATAGCATCTTTGTATAAAGAAATTGAAGTTCCTTCTTTGAATTGATCGTTCTTGCTCACCGATAGTGCTTGGAACTGAGTTCCAATTACCTCCTCGGGTTCCACACAAGTAGATGATGATAAGTTACTCACGAGCAAGGCTTGTTCCCCACAAACCGTGACAAGTTGATCATTCTGGACGAACTTTAGCTTTTGGTGGAGGGTCGAAGTGACCGCTCCAGCCTGATGTATCCAAGGTCTTCCTAATAAACAACTGTATGTTACCCGGATGTCCATGACCTGGAAAGTGTGAGGACCAATAGTTATGGGAAGATCAACTTCGCCGATAACTGCTTTTCTGGATCCGTCGAATGCTTTGACGATGACCTCGCTGACTCTCATCGGAGGGCCCTTGAATGATAATTGCGTCAAAGTGGACTTCGGCATAACATTCAGGGCTGACCCTGTGTCTACCAGTACGTTGGCTAAAGCATCGCCCTGGCAGTTAACTGTAATGTTGAGCGCCATGTTATGACAACGACCCTCTCCAGGTAATTCCTCATCACTAAATCCCAAATTATTGCAGGAAGTGATGTTAGAGACAATGCTATCGAACTGTCTAATTGTTACATCCTGTTCCACAAAGGCTTGCTCCAAGACTTTCTGTAGAGCCTCTCTGTGTGCTTCTGAACTGAGTAACAGTGATAATACTGAGATCTTTGAAGGAGTCTGTAACAGTTGATCAACGATGTTATATTCACTCCTTTGGATGAGCTTTAGCATCTCATCTTTGCCTTTTGAAAAGTCGGGATTACCAGATTGACTGACTGGCGGATCAAGAATTTTTGCCTGAAGTTCCTTTTCTTTGTTAGCTTCCCCAACCCCTCGGTTGAAGATTCTACCACTCCGTGTTACACGACTGATGTCCATAATATTCACGATGGAGGGTAATGGAATTTCCTTTCCATTTTTAATTGTTGTTGCCCGTATTTGTAAGGGATCGCCTTAGCTGATTCATACAGTAATGGCCCCGGTAGATAGATGACTATGGGAACCTTCTGATTTTTCTGACCGTCATAAGTAACCTCGATCCGTTCCCGGTTGGGAACTCTAGATTCGTCAAGTAGAGGAATGATGGCAAAAACATCCCTGATCTGGTGATGACCAGAGATCGTGACAACATCCTCAACTTGATCGGAAAGGTAGTTCGGCGACCAAATGATGGGTCCAGAACCCGGATATGGAAGAATTTTTCCATGATCGATCTGACCCTGAAGAGCTGCTCTCACAAGGTAACACCCTTGGTTACTTTCCGAACAGACGCTACAACTGTCATAGTTGTGTGGTGGCACCTGGCCACGCCCACTTTGAATGCAATGCAACCTCACTAGGTTATCTTCCATTGATCGGACATCCTGACTTTGACGACGAGTAGGATTCCTGTTATTGATACTAATCTGCTCAGTATCTTCATCCATATAGATTGGCATCCACCAGTGATTTAACAAGTGCTGAAGTGCCTCCTGGACAAGGGTACAACCTTGATCGTTTTCGCAACCTGCTTTACAGTTTTGGTAATCATGTGATATTAAGAATCCAAGTCGGACCTGCTCAGCATGTAACTCTACCAGATTGGTATTCATCACGCGAATATCGAAGATCTGAACCATATCGATTTGATAGGAGTTCCTATCATGGTAGTCTTGGGTCCATCCAAGATCCATCTGACGCTGGAGGGCCTCTTGTATGAAAGAGCATCCCTGTTTGTTTACCGAGCAAATCAGACAGGAACTGTAATCGTGCCGCGGCAGATTATGATATTGGCTTTGCCTTGAGTGCATCGCCACCAAGTTGATATTCATCACACGGATGTCGTGGTTTTGAATGACGTTGGAATTCGTGTAAACCATGTTAACTCCACGAACTCGGTTCTCTTGGATCCATCCAAGATCCATTTGTTCCTGTAGAGCTGATTGCACTACCGAACATCCCTGGTTATCTTTAGAGCAGATATCACACTGGTGATAGTTATGAGGTGGCACATGGCCATATCCACTCTGTCTACAATGCATCTTGACCAGATTGGTCCCCAATAAGAGTACATCGTGAATTTGATAGACATTGTTAGTCTCTTTCTCAATCAGATTAACTGCAGCTTTCTCGTGTTGAGGCAGCGGGTTCGTAAGAACATTAGGGTTCGTATCTTTGAAAGATAAGAGCCCGCTCCTAACAAGCTTTTGCACGTCGGATTTGAAATTGAGACAAGTCTCAATGTTATGCCCTGAACCTCCTTGATGATAAGGGCATGTTTGATCCGCTTTAAACCAAAAAGGCGGATTTTCCGGAACTGAAAGGGGAGACTTAGTCTGGATGTGCCCCTTAGCCAGTAGTAACGGAAACAGCTCTGCGTACGTTACGGGTATAGGATCAAATCCTGGTGGCCGTGCTGTACGGTTGTTGTTATATGGAGGACGAGCCTGCTGAAGAGGCTGTTGTGTCCTTTGTTGATCAGGCTGGCTCTGCGCAACCTGAGGTTGATACATAGGAACGGGCGCGGGGCCGATAGCAGGAGTAACAGCTGCTACTGGCTGATAACGACGCCTTTGCTTTCCGAGAGAGATATTCCCAATATCTTGCTTTTTTTTCTTAGGGAGAGCACTACCGTATTTTTTAGTATCGCTCGTTGATCCAGTGTCTTTTACCAAACGTTCTTCTCGGACGGCTTCTTCAAGACGTACACCCATGCCGACCATTTCGGTGAAATCACTGGGCACACTGGCAATCATTCGGTCATAGTAAAATGAGCTTAAGGTCTTTAAGAAGATTTGTGTCATCTCTTTTTCCTCAAGAGGTGGACAAATTTGAGCGGCAATTTCACGCCACCTTTGAGCATACTCCTTAAAGGTTTCCTTTTCCTTTTGTGACATTGATCTGAGTTGATCTCTGTCGGGTGCCATGTCCAAATTGTATTTGTATTGTTGGACGAAGGCAGTACCAAGATCTCTGAATGTACTGATCGTAGTACGGTTTAAACCCATGTACCATTTGAGTGCGGCACCGGTTAAACTATCCTAGAAGTAGTGAATCAGCAGGTCCTGATTCTCCGTCTGAGCTGACATCCGCCGAGCATACATCACCAGATGGCTTTGAGGGCAAGAGTTACCCTTGTATTTTTCAAAGTCGGGCACTTGGAACTTGTGCGGGACTTTCACATTTGGGACCAAGCAGAGGTCTGCGGCGTCCTTTCCAAATAGATCCTGACCGCGAATGGCTTGCAGCTCTTTCTGCATTTCCAGGAACTGTTCCTGGAATTCCTCCATTCTGTCAAACATAGTTTCCTTCTTACCAGAAGGTGTCCGTGGAATCTGTCCTTCTGGGACAGTGTGCACCACAGGGGATGGTACCGTGACTACGGCAGTAAGTCTTGGCGTTTCCCGAAGTTTGTAACCTTCGGGAGTCTTGAGTATGCCCCTGGCATCTTCGCTTTCCCAAAGTTTGTAACCTTCAGGTCCAGCGGCTTCTGTTGCGATTCCCTGATCTTCAGTGATCGGCGGAACATATCCTTCTGGGATATAGTTAACAGGCATGCCCCAAGGATGATCTTTCGGTATCTGATACCTAGGATCATACTTTTCTATGATGGGCGTTGAGGTGATCTCTGAGATCACAGTTCTTTGTAGCTGAGCTTCTACCATGGCTTGCATGTCGTTACGAAGCTTTCTCATATCCTCTCTCAGAGTGTCGATCTCTTCTTTCAACTCTCTGTTTTCTTCCTCAAGATCATCCATCTTTTTCTGACGATTGGCCCGAGTATTATACGAATGAGACAGTTTGACTCTAGAATCGAGACACAAACGTGAGATTCGTAGGTAAGGAGAATACGCGATGTGAGAATGATGAATGCAATGATTATATTAATTGTTGTTTTTAGGTTTAATTAAAATAAACTTCGACAATTAGATTTCAAATATCAAACAGTGGGGAAACCCCTTTTTATTGAAATTTAAAGGATTACAGAAATGGAAATACAGTAGATTACAAAGTGCAGAAACAGAAACCTAAACTAATGGGTCCCGAGTCCTCTCTGAGGAGAAACCGGGTGCTGACTCTGGCACTTTCCTTTTCTTTGACCGGGGCGCTTGGGCCGTTGTCGGGTTGTCATTCCTTTGCCAAGTGAAAGGAGTGAGCAAATTCCTTTGGTCATCTTGATTCTCTACAGCATGCCGCTCCAAAATTTCAATCAGAGCATCTTTCTCTTTTAGTAATTGCTGTATTTGGATACATTCTACGTCGAGGGTGCGGTACTTGTTCTTCCAAGACCTTCTTTCCTTTTGAACTTTGTTGAGAGTAACCTGAAGCCTTTCAGTTTCCTTCATGAAGTACATGACAATTTCCCTCGGCGGAAGAATTCCGTAACGAGGATAAGGCATCTTTAGCTTGAGAGCTCTAGTTTGTACCCAATGGAGATAAGGCTCCACCAAGACACAATCCGGTTTTCCCAGAGACTCTCGTCCTTTCTTATGAACCTGTTTCCAAGCATGCACTATTTCCATCTTTAGTGCTCTGTCATTTTCTCCTTCTTTGAAGAAAAAACCTTCCAGATGAACACCCAGTGGGATGTGTCTCATCGGGTATCCAAATTGACGAAGAACTAATATCGGATGATAGTTAATTCCTCTTTTAGTTCCTATGAGGGGTACGCTGGGGAAGTTTCCATAACGGTCAATGATTCTGATTCCCTCATAAATCCTATTACACCAATCTATATCAGAGTTGGTGAGGGACATGATCTTCTGCGACCAATGTAAGACACTCTTGCAATCCCAAAAAGCAGCAGACTTGGGCAAGTGAGAGATAAACCATTTGTAGAGCAAAGGTACACAGCATGTGATCTCCCCTCCGCTGTACAAATTTCCCAAGTGTACAGAATGATACGCATCTACGAGCAAGGTCGGCACAGGGTTTCCAATGAGAAAAACCTTAATAGCGTTGATATCGACGAAGTTATTGATGTTGGGAAACAAAAATAACCCGTAGGTGAGCAAGACAAAGATGCTTTCAAAAGCAGTCCCGTTCCCTATACTAGCGAAGTACAGAGCTTTCTTGGTCAAGAACTGGGCTGGAAAACCTTGGATGCCACCCTTAGTGGTCATGTGAGTCCTGACCTCAGACTCGTCCAAATGAATTGCTCTTGCAATAGTCTGATTCTTTGGAATTTCTTTCAGTCCAGAAAATGGAGCTCGATCAGTGATATGTAAATCAGTCAGATGAGAATACTCCTCCAGCGTTGGTGATAGCTGGTAATCCGGGAATGTGAAACAATGATAAACCGGATCGTAGAATTGAATGAGCGCGTCCATGATTCCCTTAATCACATGGACTCTTAACAGTGGTAGCAAACCTCCGTGCTTGGCTCTGAAAGCCTCTGGGTTAACGATCATCCTCGCTAACTTTCTCAAATCTCCTAGTTTTGGAACCTTGAAGGTATACTGGTGAGTTCTCCTTCTACCAAAATCCATTAATGCAATCCTTTTCTCTGATATTTGCAATCACAGTCTTAGTTTAATTTGAAAAACAGAGAGACTAGAAGAGAAAGTTTTTTAATGTTTTAATGTTTTATTAAATGAATGCATGAATGCAGCACACAAAAACATAGAAAAAACATGGGGTCAAAGGGTCGTTGTCATGAAGTCAAGGCTCTACCCATCCCCAAAGGTTTATACTAGGGTGATTTTTGTACCTGTACTCATTATCATCAGCTCCTCCCAGGAAGGCAGACAACAAGCGGATCGTCAGCGAGTTGTGTGCAATCTTAGAGTAAGTGCTATTCACCGAGAATAGATCACCAGCCTCAAATGAGGGTAGTATCGCGTAACAGCTATTTCCGATAGCTTCCGGACTACGAAAAAGGTTGGCTTTTCTTAAGTGTATACTCAATCTCACCACATGCGGCATCACACGCATTCCCATTAGCAGAAAAATAAACACGTATAGCAATTAGGAAAAGCAGTATATATATTTGTCCTAATCATCCTAGACTTATAAAGCTATGAATCTTAAGTTCCTGACAGAAATGGGTTCCCCGGCGGAAGCCCCAATCTGTGGTTCCCTGCCTAAGAGATGGACCAGCATAGGTCAATCTTTCTCTTCGGTAGAGTTCCCATTTTCCGTAGAAAATGGGGATGATGCCCTAAGGCAGAAAAGGAGACTCCCCAGCAGAGTCGCCATTTGTGTAAATTTTCACACAAGAGAAGTAGAAAGAAGGAAAAAGAAAGACGGGCCCCACGGTGGGCGCCACTTTTCTGTAGCGAGCGATTTTGGACGCGGTTCTTAGGCGTTGGTCGCTCTCTGGGTTGAGCTTAAAACTACAGGTCGATTCATTTTTTATCCTATTGTGAGCTGAATAAGGAAGGGAAATAGATGTCTCCAATTAACCCTGCTTGCATACTGAGTTTAAACAGCGGTCTGTTAGGTTACGGATGCTATCAATGTGGGGGGGCCTTTCTACTGGTTATTCGTATTTCGCCAATACAGTTCTTTCTTTCTTTTTTCTAGGCAAAGGGTTTCTGGCGGGGAATAAGGATTAGGATGTTTAGGACTGATGCTTTTGAATTACTGCTTTTAATTGATGGAGATATGGGATTTGGGTTTTTTGTTGATTGCGCTCGCTAAGATCTTTTCTTTCGATCTTATGCCTACGTATTCCCGTTTACCGAAACAGGGAAATCAGAGCGTTCGTAGTTCCTCCTATTCTATGGGAGGAAATTGGTGTTTTGGTGTCTTGTTCAAAGCCCAAGACGTGAAGCGAAAGGTGATTTGTATCTTGTTCAAAGCCCAAGATGTGAAGCTAAAAGACCTCGACTTTAGAGAGAATTTGTCATCTCTAAAGAGGGGAGAAGGAGAATTACTTTAACTGGGATACGCGGATCCGAGCAATGCCATAATTTCCGAAGAAAGGGTTTTAACCTGAAGGAGAAGACTTTAACTCAGTGTAGAGCAATGCCATCTTTCCTTAGGAATTTCTCATGCTAAAAGAGGGACAGTGGCATGGATATAGATGATCCAGAGGCTTGCCGCTTACAGCGATTAGATGAAGGGAAAGGAGTTGTTGATGTTTGTGTACTGTGAACGAGGCACAACTTTGATGCTAAAAGGTTAATTGGATTAACCAGTGGTTTTCTTATACAAAGCCTAAGAGGAGGCTAATTTCTGCTAGGAAAATCATTATACAAAGCCTAAGAGGAGGCTATTTTGTGTCTCGTACAAAGCCCGAGAGAGAGGCTAAAAGTTTTTGACCCAGTGGGGCATATCGTTATACAAAGCCTAAGAGGAGGCTAGCAAAGACTTGACTCAGTTGGAGAATCTTTTATACTCAGTAAGAGAGTGTTTTTGTATCTCGTACAAAGCCCGAGAGAGAGGCAAAAAGGTTTTGACCCGACGATGGAGTCTTTTGGTATCTCGTATAAAGCCCGAGATGGAGGCTATTGTAACTGTTTCAGTTGAGTGACAGATCCAATATACTGATTTAAAAAGAGAAAATCAGTTCTTATATGAGCAACACTGTACTCAGGGATTTGATTTGAGGATCAGGGATATTTCCTTCTTTTTGAGGAAACGGGAAATCCAAAGGGTATTGAGACTATCTGAGTCTGCGGGTTTCCTTCCTATTTAACAAAGGGTGCTTGAGAATGTCTTTGAGACTTAAGGAAGTTAGACTGTCCAAGTCTAGAGTTTTATCTTTTGTACTATGCTTCGAGAAACAGTAGTAGACTCTATGAAAGGACTGTTCTATGAGGATGACTAGGTTCTATTCCTATACCTCTAGGAGGTCGTCGGGACAATTTGTACGAAGCCCAAGAGGAGGCTGGAAACTTTTAAGAAGCCGACGGGTCCTTGTACGAAGCCCAAGAGGAGGCTATCATTCCCGAAGGAAGAGATCATTATACGAAGCCTAAGAGGAGGCTGTGAATACTTCTAAGAAGCCGTAGTGTCCTTGAATAATGCCCAAGAGGAGGTCGGGTTGCTTATAGGAAGCCTGTGGGTCCTTGTACGATGCCCAAGAGGAGGCCGATGCTTTTAAGAAGCCCGTGGGTCCCAAACCAAAGAAAAGTTCAAGAAAACTCTTTTAAAGATAAAACCACTGGTAAACGTGCGAGGTTTACTATCCAGCAACTTTTATCTTTTCAAGAGAGTTTGAACAGTTCGAAGGTTTGAAGAAATTCAAGAGAAGTTTCACCGAGAATAATTCATCTCTGGGGAATAGAATTTCTTGACGATTCCTAAGGAGGACAGCCGAAGAGAAGACTGTATCTGGTGCTCCTATTGGGGATCTAGGCGTTTATTTTTACGAATAAGTGAAACGGCGTCACCTAGTTCTAGACGTAATTGCCTGGAAAACTCTAAATATCTATACTATTATTACACAGTAGATATGAGTTTATGAAAGGAGACTTACAGTGAGCAGCCCCACAATATAGTTTATAATATGAAAGCAGTAAATGAAAGCGATAACCACTTACTCGGTTGTAGTGCTTCCATGCTGTTTCGTTAGTTGTTCAACAAAGAAAGATAAAAACAACAGTATATTCAAAATCAAAGGAGAAAGTGCTTTGAAAAAGAAAGATTTGGGGCTTACAGCTCAAGGAGAGGCCCAGGGTTTTATCAGTGAGCGCACTATTTGACTTTGTACATCGGGACTTATACAAGTGACTGGGGCCCAAAAAGGTTTTCTGTACAAAGGGATGGGTCTTACACTCTCTCAAGAGGCCCAAAAAGGTTTAAAGAAAAGAGTGGGGCTTATAACACGAGGGTAGGCCCATATGGTTTTTAATTTTAAACGGGCGACGATCGCGCCGTTTACTTGTACAGAGGGACTTATACAATGAGTGAGGCCCAAAAAGTTTTTGTACAAGGGGGGATGGGTCTTACACTCTCTCAAGAGGCCCAAAGAGTTTTGAAGAAAAATAAATGGGTCTTACTACTCGAGGGTAGGCCCAGATGATTTTTGAAAAGGCGACGATCGCGCCGTTTATTTTTTGACGGTATCGGGACTTATACAATAAGTGAGGCCCAAAGATGATTTGGTCAAAAAAAGGATTGGGTCTTACACTCTAATAGAGGCCCAAAGTGTTTTGAAAATGATTTATAAGGGTTGAATTAATCCAAAACCCTAATTTGTTTTCAAAAATGTATTTAATTGAATAAAAATTCAATTAAAATGATCAAAAATTGTTTAACACATGGAAAATAAATTGTGATCTTGGATTAATGCTTCAAAAATTAAGTATTGACCTCCAAGTCGTGCAGCAAGAGCAAATCAAATTCTGGGTTGGAGGTGTTACAGATGAGTTGTGATGATCTGAACAGCTTCCCTACACCATATGGAGTGTGTTTGAACACTTGGATTGAATTGAAATGGACTGGATCAGTTTATGGCATCTCAGCTGCAACTTCACTTCAAACTTGTGTGGATGGCAAGTGATTTTGAGATTTGATCCACCTAGAAGGGAGCAGCCTTGTGCTTAATCCTTGAAGTGGGAGTCCTTTTTGATCCATTGTGGATGTTTGAGAGATTAGACAAGTTGAAGATCATGTCATTTCTTGATTGATCCTTTGTCTAAAGCTCAGAGAGGGCTTGAAACCCTAATTTTGATTGTATTGGATGCTCACCCATCTTTGGGGAGACTGATGAAGCATGATGGTTCATCCATATTGTGATGATGATTTTCACAATGATGGGAAATCTAAGTGGTCAAAATTTGGGGTATTACAGGATCTAGGCGTCTATTTCTACGAATAAGTGAAACGGCGTCACCTAGTTCTAGACGTAGTTGCCGGGGAAACTCGAAATATCTATACTATTATTACACAGTAGATATGAGTTTATGAAAGGAGACTTACAGTGAGAAGCCCTACAATACAGTTTATAATATGAAAGCAGTAAATGAATGTGATAACCACTTACTCGGTTGTAGTGCTTCCATGCTGTTTGGTTAGTTGTTCAACAAAGAAAGATTGAAAACAACAATATATTCAAAATCAAAGGAGAAAGTGCTTTGAAAAAGAAAGATTTGGGGCTTACAGCTCAAGGAGAGGCCCAGGGTTTTATCAGTGAGCGCACTGTTTGAATTTGTACATAGGGACTTATACAAGTGACTGGGACCCAAAAAGGTTTTCTGTACAAAGGGATGGGTCTTACACTCTCTCAAGAGGCCCAAAAAGTTTTAAAGAAAAAGAGTGGGGCTTATAACACGAGGGTAGGCCCAAATGATTTTTCGTTTAAAAATGGCGATCGCGCCGAGGTTTTCTTTTAACGCAGAGGGACTTATACAATAAGTGAGGTCCAAAGTGTTTTGGTTAAAAAGGGATTGGGTCTTACACTCTAATAGAGGCCCAGAGTGTTTGAAAAATGATTTATGAGGGTTGAATTAATCCAAAACCCTAATTTGTTTCCAAAAAATGTATTTAATTGAATAAAAATTCAATTAAATTGATCAAAAATTGTTTTACACATGGGAAACAAATTGTGATCTTGGATTAATGCTTCAAAAATTAAGTATTG
Source organism: Lathyrus tuberosus (assembly GCA_022829125.1). Lineage (NCBI taxonomy): Eukaryota > Viridiplantae > Streptophyta > Magnoliopsida > Fabales > Fabaceae > Lathyrus > Lathyrus tuberosus. Next base: position 2,866,708 of record JALAZF010000203.1, on the reverse strand, counting down.
ACCTACAAAACAAATAGAAAGCATTAAAAGTTGCAAAATCATTGTGGAAATAATATTTTAAATGTTAAAACAATTAAAATATTAATTCTTTGCAAAAATATCAATTATATAAAATAAATAATATTTTTGGGATTTTTTTGGTAAAATAAAATATTTTAACATTTTTGTGAATTATTGCAAAAAGAACCAATCAAAAATGATAAAAATTGAAGGAGTTATTAATTTTTCAAATCATTAAAAATAATAGTATGAAAAATAATAAAATAAAAAAGTGATAAAAAGAAGTCTGGGGCGAGGGGGATTCGAACCCCAGACCTCTCGCTTGCTAATACTCACAAAACCAGCTGATGAACCGCTGGGGCGCAATGCCAATTCATTAAATATATGGCAAGTGAAAATTATATAGAGAACTTGGTGGGTTTTCTGAAAATGGCGCCATGGCCATCTCCTTCCCCGAGCTCGTGCATGAAGCACCCTATCTCACTCATCTCTCAACCATTGGACATGATTCAAACACCAAACTCGTGCGTTTTTTCACAAGGAACAAGATGGCAATACCCAATTTTATTCATTTTCAGTGTGGAGTGAAATAATCATGATGAACACAGATGAACCCTAATTTGCAAAAGCAATCGTGCAAGCATGGTTATGAGGTCTATGATCAAATTTATTGAGGCAAAACAATCAGCATATGATGGTAATCAAATGGCAAAATTATCATGCGAGGAAATATGCATGGATCATGGAGTTTGAGTTTGAAGCTCACCTTGATGCAAGCTGAAATGGAACTTTGCCCAGATGGTGTTCCAGTCATGAATTGATGATCCCTACAGCTTCAATGGATGTTATGGAGTGTGTTGCAAGCTTTGGAAAACTTTGAAATTCTCTGGATCAAGCTGGAGACCTCCACCTGCAAAACTGAAGCAAAATGGCTTGGTTGAAGAGTGATTTTGAGCTGGGAGTGTTACAGATGATGTTTAAGCACTTAGACACCTCAAATACATCATATGTGATGTGTTTGAGCAATTGGAATTGATTGCTTCTGGCTGCAACTCAAAACCCGATAGTGGTTACTCAAAAACAAGAAAACTTGAAGTTCAAGAAAGAATGAGAGAAAGCAGTGTTGTAACTGGCTTTGGGGTGAGTTGAGTGATCCATTGAGACCTCTATTTATAGGTGATCAACTCTTTTCTTGGAGGAATAGTGAATGGCAGCTGGATCAGATCACATTTGCTTGGATTGGCTTGGCATAAATGCCTCTTGCACTAGGCATAACAGCTGCTCCAAATAGATCAGTTATGCCTTGACTGAAATCACATTCTTCAAATGTTTTTAATGTTGTTTAATCAGATAACTTGACTGAGGAGAGTGAGAATCTTGACAATGCACTATTCCACATAAATGCATTTTGAATTCAAGGCAAAAAGTGCCAAAGTGGATGAATTTCAAGTTGGAAGGTTCTTTGGCTTTTTGACTCAGATTTATCAGTTGGATTAGATGCAATGTGATTGGTTTGAACACAAGTGGCATGCTGATCCTCAGTCTTTGGCTCAAAATCGTGTGAAATAAGCAAACATGCAAACTGATTTTTCCAAAACAGCTTGCAGCAGCATGACTTTGAGCATGGATTTCTCATGGCTTGAGTTGAATCAATTCATGCTGTTGAGCCCTTTGAATTCTTAGCAACATATGCAACAACATTGATGTTTAACTTTGGGACTGATTCAGCTTGCATCTATGTGTAAAAATCCCACGAGTTTTGGTGTTTCAACAAAATTCTGTTTTAGGCAGAATTTTTCTAAGTGTTGGAAAATGGTATTTTTTCACATTTTCAGCCACTTTGGCTCACTCATAGCTCAAAATCCATAAGGAATTGGAGTTAGGCCTAGTTGAACTTTTTGTAGAGGGCAGTGAGATCTACAAATCAAGTTTTGGATGGAAAAAATTGGCCTTGTGGTTTAGGAGTTATGGTCCTCCAAAGTTGGTACCTTTGCCACTTTATTTTTAACTTAGAAAAATTTCTAAGTTTTATGGTTACCCCTTTTACAAGTTATCTCACTTTTCTTGATTTTTCTTGATGAATGATGATTCAAATCATACATTAACATCATTTTAGGGTTAAAAATCCATTTTGGTGAAAAATCTCAAAAAGTCAAAGTTGACTTTTGTGCACAGTTGACTTTTTATCAGATGAATTCCAAACTGTGCAATTCTTCAGGAAATCATGTCCTTGACCTAAATCAAACTTGATGGACATGTTCCATGGGTGTCATAGGGTATATTCAATCATGTATTAGGGTTTGGGAGCATGTCTTGGTCAAAAGTCAAAGTTACAGTTGACTTTTCCCTTAAAACCCTAATTGTGGTGTAGATGAAAATGAAACTTGTTGCTCAAGCTTCTTGGATCAATCCATTGTTCCAAATGGATCAATATGGTGTATTAGAGACCCTCAAATCATGTCTTGAGGTCTTGGCTCATGGTTTGTCCCAAAAGTCAACTTAGGGGTGAATTAGGTCAAGAAACCCTAATTCCTGATTTTTGATGAATGCATCCCCTGAGGCAAAATTGACTTGATGCATGGGTTCATGAGGTTCCATGAAGTATATTAGGTCATGTTTTGGATCATTGCCTTATGCCCAGATGAAAATTTCCATCTGGAGGCCCTGGTTGACCAAAACCCTAATTTGGTGACACTGTTGATCTTGAGACTTGATCCACCTAGAAGGGAGCAGCCTTGTGCCTAATCCTTGAAGTGGGAGTCCTTTTTGATCCATTGTGGATGTTTGAGAGATTAGACAAGTTGAAGATCATGTCATTTCTTGATTGATCCTTTGTCTAAGCACTCAAAGAGGGCTTGAAACCCTAATATTGATTGTATTGGATGCTCACCCATCTTTGGGGAGACTGATGAAGCATAAAGGTACATCCATATTGTGATGATTATTTTCACAATGATGGGAAATCTAAGTGGTCAAAATTTGGGGTATTACACTAACACATCAGGTAGAACCATTCCCACCAAAGTTAGCAACATATATCAGCTCCACGCCACATAGTTAGTAGAGTAAGTAGTCATATTACCTTACTTACTAAAATAATGGAGGCAACAACAACGGGTTGAGGTAAAACAGCTCCAAGACTTCTCCATCAAAAGCCATATCAGATTCATCAACTGGTAAAGAAATGTTGGACACAGTGTCTGAGATATCTGACCCCACAAGCAGTTTTAAACTGAAACTCAACAACTAAATAGGAAAACCATCATTCTTAACCACAATCTCCTCCAAAAACCTAGGATAACAAGCTCCATAAAATCATTATACTTCAGTGCTTCAACAAAATGTTCATTTGCATCTTTATTTGTAGTTTCTTCTTCTTCCTCAATTCCATTTTCCTTGGTCATAATCTTGCCAATAGAGAGAACCTTGATTTTTCCCAATCAATTAAAGGTTGAAGATGAAAACTTTGCACATTTTCCTCTATCAAATGCTTTTCTAAACTCTTTTACCAACTTTTCATAACTAGGACCATCATTAGTAACAGTCTTCAGTAGCCCAACATCTTTCATTATTTCTTTGCAATCAAGAGCTTCTTCACCTAGCTCTCTTTCAGTCGCAATCCTTCTTTGAAGAACATATTTCCACTTTTGAATACTTGTTTCATAATGGAATGACACATTATCCATGTGAGCAGAGGTGACAGTCACATGAATTTTCTTCCCTCCAACCTTTCTCCTTATGATGGACATAATGTGAAGATGATGTTGTTGTCGAAATGTTGAAGATTAATATCGTAAAGATACTCTTGAATTTTCTTATTTACTACTGATCTTGACGACTGATCAGAACCTAAAGTGGGCCAGTGGCTGCGTCTGCGATGCTGGGGGTGAAAGATGAGGAGGGGGTGTACCTACAAGGCACTCTGATGCTAAAGTAAGAATCGAGAGAAAAGAAGGCAAGTACAAAGTATGTGTTTCGTAGGATGATTCAGAATACCTAACCCTCTCGAATGAGAGGGTTTTTATAATTCCCCCAGTGCTTGGCCATTGGTCCCTATTTTTGGGGCGAGATAACTGTTTCCCAAAGAATAGGTAACTGCCAGAAACTAGTCATTGAGACGAGCAGAGGTGCCCGAAACTAGTCGTTACCACGGGCAGAGGCGCAGTTGCAGGCACGGGAGTCATGATTGTTTTTAGATGGTAGAACCGTGCATGGCAGGGGGGACTGCTGAGGAGGGGCAGCAGACCCTGGGGGTCATCCGACCATCCTTGCCCGGTAGAGGGGCAGAAAGGTAAATGTTGCCCTAAGTTGGCTGGACTTAGGCAATTGGGACGTTCTGAGAGCAGAAGTGGATTGGGCCATACCTAGCCATTGGGCCAGTCTGGAACAAGATCCCCCCAAGTCGTTGCTTCCGAGTATGGGAGTGATGACTTAAGAACAGCTCGCAGCCCTGGGGAGGACCAGAAATGTCTTTCGACGATACGAGGTTGTTTTACAGTGCCTGAGGGAATCTGTGCCCGGGGGACCGGCTACGATGTTTGGCGTGCCCGGCTTGCGGGGAGCCCAACAGTTGATGTGATCTAAAGAGCTGAAGTGACACGCATGCCTCGAGCCACGTGGCGCATTTAATGCGTAATGATAGCTAGGTTAGGGTCATGATGATGCCCCTAGCCGCGCGTGAATGTGCCTACAAACCGTCTATAAATAGAGGGAGAAGCTGCTCATTTTCACTTTTCGCTTCTCTTTCTATCTTTGCTCTCTGTTTTGCGCTCCACCATACACCACCGCTCAACGTCGTTCAGCCACAGTTCGTCATCGTCCAGCAACCGTTCGTACACCGACCAGAGATCCTCGACCTCCTAAGTTACTTCCCCGACCACGTAAGTCTTTAAACTGACCTCTGTTATGTGTTTTTCACTTTCTATTTACTTAGAATGCATGTGGTTAGGGCGATATTAGGTAACGTAGGGGGCTGTTTCCGGTGACTGTTGGTGGTTGGCGGTGGTCTGGCCATTTTCCATTGCTGTCGGCGTCGCTGGAACCTTAGAAGCTTAAGCCTTTAGTTGATTGTGGCGCCGTTGCGACAATGGATGTGTTCGTCGCCGGTGGAGTCTCTGAATTTTCTGGTGTACTTATGAGTTTCCCGGTGGGTTCCCAACGAAGGTTCTGGGTAATGTACCATGGAGGTTCTCCCTGCGTGTGTTAGAGGGGTTGCCCTGTGCGTCCCCGCACACCGTTGCTGTGCCATTTGAGTAGGGCTTAGGTCAGGGACGTTATCGTCGGTCCTTCGCGCGCCCGTTCACTTGACTAGCGGTGGAAAGGTGGATTTGACTCTGTCATCGAATTCACCTTTTGCCTTCTGCTTTTCAGGTAAAAGGAGATAACACGCAAAGCCGAGGATAAAATTATATTTGAACATGATCTGATCGAGGACAGTTCTTCGGATGATAGTAGTTCAGAGGAGACAACTGCTTCCTAGAATTCTGGCAAAGCGTCTGATCCCCGGTCTGGTGGCAAATCCTCTGCCCCTAGTAGTGCTGTGGAAGAGTGGGTTGTTGCTGAACCTCGCGAGCATGCTTCACTTTTTGCTTCATATGTCCGGGATGCCTTCACAACAGTCGGAGACGACAGGGACTGGAGGGTCCACTATCCCCGGGAGACTGATAGGATATGCTCGGATTACGGGGAGAGTTTCCCCATGTACGAGTACGTTCTTAAAGAGATACGGTTGAAGCTGCCCTTTACAGATTTTTAGACAGCCGTATTTCTGCACTTGGATCTGGCGCCTTCTCAATTACACCCAAACTCTATTTCCTTCATACGGGCGTTCGAGGTGACATGCAATTACCTAGAGATAGGATCTACTCTCCCACTTTTCTTCATTGTTTCCATCTGCATCGTCAGGTTTCGGGGAGGCAGTTCGAATGGGTCTCCTTGAAGCAGGGCAGAAAAGTGTTCAAGCCTATCTCTGAGTCCATCCGAACGTTCAAGGAGAGATTCTTTATTGTTGGACCTATGTCAGAGAGGGCCAGCGACTCTTTGTTTGTCTGGGAGGTCCAGAATGATGAGAACGGGGAAGATATTCTTGATGGGCAAGGCAGAGTAGTGGGGGAAAGACTGTTGAAGTTTCCATTCTGTTGGAGCGGGGACCACTTCTCCTGGGGGACCGACGACTATATTGCCAGCCCGGGCCAGCTGGGTGAGGATGATCAAGCTAGCTATGATAAGTTGGTTCCTTCCTTGATGGCTTTGTCCCCGCTAAGTGTGTGACTAGGAGCGGGGATCTCATTTATAATGAGGACGGAGGGGTTAAGGTCGATGCCCGATATATTAACACGAAGGAGCTCCTCGAGTGTAGCACTCGGGTAAAGGCTCTTGAACTTCTTGGTAGCTGTTTTTTTATCTTGCTCGTATTGTAGTTCTTGTAGTCGTTTACTAATGTTTTCCCGTTGTTCTGCAGGTAACATGTCTTCTGCCCAGGAGAGGATAGTGGGGAACGTCCAAGCGAGACTCAAAGCGGGCCAGAAAACCGACAAAGGTCGCCTAGGTGAACGGGTACCACCTCAGCAATCGGGAACGGGGACTTCCTCATCGACACCGGCCCCCGTCCAGACTTTCACCGGACCGGTAGCGTTAGGGCCCAAGCTCCATCAGCCAGCAAATGAGATCGACCTCATAGGGGAGGGGGACAAAAGCAAGTTCGAGTTGCCCCACTTCTTTCTCAACAGGAGCTTCTTTGAAGGCTCTTCTCTCACACTTCACCGAGTGGAGTCCTTGAAGCTCGAGGAAACGGATCGCCCGAGAAAGAGGACTATGTTGGCCCAGGATGCTTTTGCCCTGATAAGGGTCCTCGGAATGGATGTTGTGTATACTGAGGAGGGGCCCTTCAAGAGGCTGAGCTGAAGAAGGCCCAGGCTACGATTTTGGTCTTGGAAGGAAAACAGAAGGCCGCAGAGGAGGCGACACAGAAGGCAAAGGAGGACCTATCCAAGGCTGCTGAGATGGTGGAGCAAAAGTATAAGGACGAACTGGCCTGGGTGAACGGGGAGAAGAAGGCCGCAGAGGATTTGGTCGAGTCGCTTCGGGTCGTCGCCGCTCCTACTGAAGGTGAAAGCGAGGATATGAAGAAACTTAAGACTCTAGCTGAACTCGTCGCTCGCCTTACACAAACCGAGGAGGATAACATCGCGATCAGCGAGGAGTCCTTAAATAATGTTGTGGCGCAGTTGAGGGTCGCGAACCCCGGGGTGGAGTTGTCCATCGAGGGGACCGGATTCCTCCACAGCGTGGTGGATGGATGAGTCGTTGTCCCCGAGTTTCTTCAAATCCGCGAGGAGCATGTATAAATGACCATTGACGAGCCTTAGCATATGGATGAGTGACCCCTCTTCAGTTGTATTTTTGGCCTGCGTGCCAAGTTTTTGTAATTTATTTTTTTGTATGGGGCTTGGCCCATTTGTGGTGTAACAAGTACAATTGTGGTCCTCGTGGCCACTTTTATTGTAATTGTTGCGGTGAGAATCAGATATCAAGCTATTAATTAACTTGAATCACACATCTTTGAAATTCACCACCGAGCTTTGATTTATCCAAAGGAAAGGGTAAAGATCGAAAAACCCTAAGTACGCTATGTAGGAACACAGCTCAGAGATCTAAGGTTCGGGGGTTGGTTATACCTAGGGAAGGTGTTAGCATCCTAAGTATCTGTAGTAATCTACAGGAACCTCTTGTTAGTATTTGTGTTATGTTAATGTTTGCTTGCTAAGGGAAATGTGCTAAGGTAAAGAACTAGGGGTATATACACTAAGTATGCTCGCCAAGACATCGCATCTCGTGCCTATGTATCCTGACGGGAATGGAATCAGAGCATTCGTAGTTCCCCTCAATGGGGTGAGGAATTCTTGACTGTAGTCAAGGTTCCAAGGGAAATCAGGGTGAAAAGCTTGAAAGTAAAGCTTGTGAGGATTGATTGTTTAGGAGAAGAGATTAATGGCTATCTCTGAAAGGATTTGGATGAAGGGTTAAAGGTTGGTGAAGGAGAATAGGTTAATGGCTATCTCTTGTGAAGGTTAAAGAATGTTTTAAGAGTTATAAAAGATTAATGGCTATCTCTTGGGAAGGCTAGTTTAAAAGGGAATGAAGTGTTCACGGGAAAGTAGGGTCTGACAGCAAGACACCTACGTGGAGTGCGGCGACTCCAAGCCTAAGGTTAGGTTAAAAGGGTAATGAGCTATCTATGACTTTGAGGTCAATAGAGAGACTTTCCTTTGGAAGGAGGGGAAGATAATAACTTTCTATTGTTCCAATATTGTTATAATGGGAACAAACAAGAGAGAATAGTATCAATCAAGTGTAATTAAACTCAAAAACATAATTCAAACATTCATATATGGCAAGAGGTAGTTATATGATTCACAACAGTTAAACACATACATATTATTTTCAAGCTTGAAATCAGAGGCAAAACAATCAAGGTAAAGGACTTAGTAACAAAGCCACACAAAATCCTAGTATGAACTCTCAAAAACATCTCCCTCATGTGTCAAAAATTATCACAAGAACTCTCAAGGAAAAGGTGATTTTTAATTGGAGTACAACATTTAATAGAAAAAGTTTTATACTTGTTTTTGTGGATTTTTCAATTAAATGTAAAATAAAATAAAAAGAAGAATAAAAATATGAAAAACAATAAATTAAGATTTTTTGGGAATTTTTGGTTTAAAGGAAAATATTTTTATGAATTATAAATGAAATGAAAAATTAAGAAAAGGAAAAAAATATAAGTGGAAATAAGAGGGGGTGCATCAGAAACTTTTGTCATGAACAAAATGGTGGTACTACAGCAAATGGGCCCTAAACCTGGGGTGCATTTATCAAATCTCGCTAGGCCCAAAATATGAAAATAAAAAGGCTGGAAAAGAAAAGAAAATAAACAAAAAAAGTTTCTGGGCGAGGAGGATTCGAACCCCAGACACCCAAGGCGCAACGCATGATCTCTACCACTGGGGTGGCTATACATCCGTTGTATAAGCCACCCCTAATAATATATGAGTCAAAGGATGTTCAGAAAAAAGATTTCCTAAATGAACCACATAAACAAAACAGTGCCACAGACCAATCACCACCTAGTCATAACCCTTTAAGCCACTAAATTCCAATAAGTAAAAACTGGGCCAATCACAATATCATGCTTCCTTTCACTCATGCAATGTAAAACTAGAGATTACAAATGATCGTGGATTGAAAAAAAAGAACATGGTGCAACCAAATATTTCCAAGCTGCCAGTTTCTCATTCTTCTTCGTGCACATCTAAATGAATATAGAACTGAGTGTAAACTAAACCAATAACAGCCATGCTAGATCTATCCCTTGCCCGCACAGTTCATCATCAAATCTCTATGACAACAACTCAAGCCAAAGAATCTTAAACAACAACTCAAGAAGACATCAGAGTTTAGAGAAAAAGAAAAAAAGTCATACATTGGCAACTGTTATGATCTGAAAAGATAGAGTCAGGGATAACCTAAAAATTCCAACATATTATTCTTCTTTAGGCTACCCTTTCTAACTTACTTCAAGCTTATATCCAGGCCTCACAGTGCAGGCACATTTTAGAGTCAAAAACTAACCCCTAATGCTTTCATCAAAAGCAAACACCAAGTGCAACATGGTGTGCTCAAAACTGGGACCAAATTTCACAAGATGCCATCATGCCAACAACCAAACTCAAATATCAACTTAAACTTAATGTGATCGTGGAGTTTGTAGGTTAATCAAGGTGGAAAAAAAACGAGCATAAATGCTTGTCACGAAAATAACCTCAAATGAAACCTTCCTATAACCAACCTAGCTTATCATGATAAGGACATCCAGAACATAACCTGAAGCAAAAGGTTGTGAGCTTTACATCATCCAAAACTGGCATTCTCAAGAGATATTATGTGGGTTCAAATATTATCCCCCCTGAGGTCATTAAAGTGCAAGACCTCATTAACATAACCAGCATGGGATTCATATGACCTTGGTTATTGCATCTTAAACATGATGTTAAGGATTAAGAGACAGTGGGGGCAAATATTGATCATGCCAACAAGCAGATTACATGTTGCTAACTTAAATATGGGGTGAACCACTTAGAAACAGTTCAATCCTTGTTGTAACATGAAGAGATTAACACAACATTACTTCAAACCAACAGTTGCTAGTTTCATTATAAACATCACACTATCACATTTGAAACCATTTCAGAGTGACTCAAATACAAGATGTGTATGATAACAAAATGACATGCCAACATGAATATAACAATGATAAAAAAAAAGTGAAGAATACCTAGTGGAATAAGTCCACTGCAACCTCAAATGTAAACTGAGTTTCCTTTTCCTCCAACCTTGCAATGGCTGCCAAAAGCTCTTTTCCTTCTTCCTCCTTGATAAGTAAAAAGAAACTCACGAGTTCTTCAAGTTTGGAAATATGTGTTCAAGTATTGTGGTGATTGTTGGTATGATGTTGGCTCAGGATAGATTGAATGAGGGTTTATGGAGAGGTTTGGAAGTGGTTTTTGTTCTGATCTTGTTATTCTCATTGTTGATGCCTTTCACTGAAGTTCCATACTCTATTTATAAGAGAAAAAATAAGGGCTGAGGTATGGGCAGAAAAGTGCACCTTGCCAAAACCTCCCTTTTTTTCATCGTGCAAGATGAAAGCATGACCAAGTCTCCAAGTTTCAAGGACACGGTTGGTGATCAGACTATGCTTCTGAGTTGCTTAGCTGGACTAATGGGATTGGAGCATGGGTCAAGGTCTGCACAAAGTTTGGAGTGCCCATGCTTTGAAAAGTCTCTCTTTCATGATGTCATGCTTGATCCACTTGTGCCAACTTATCCAAACTGTTATTTTAAGGTTACAACTTGATGAAATCTTGGCAAGGATCCAAATGGTGTTAAGTTGGTCTCTAAACATCAGAAAAGTGAAAGTTTTGGTGATATTCTGATTTTTCTAAGTGTAAGACAAAGTGCCAACATACCAACTTTAGTGCACCATAACTTAATAACCATTGATCCAAATTGTGAGATTTTTTATCCTTTTCAAAATAGGCATTTGATAGAACAAGTTTCATGTGGAAGAAATCTTGAGATGAGGCTTGGAATCATTAGAAAATCGTCCATGAAGTTAGGTACAAAGGGTTGTCCAAGAAACTTAGAAAAAATTCTAAGTTATGAAAATTTCACAACTTGAAACAACCATCTTTAGGACATCATAACTTGAGATTGGTTTATCCAAATGAGGAGTTCTACACATGCTTGTATGTCCAAAGATTTTTGATTTGAAGCTTGGAACTAGGTGAAAATTGAGTTAAAGTTGGATGAAAATTATGATGAAAATGCTGAAAATTTCACTAAGACCCAAAGGCAACTTATCTTCCAAGTCTTATAACTTAAAAACCATGCATTTTTTGAAAGAGTGTCCTCTAATACACTTTGAAGATCATGGAAAGAGCTTCCATTTGAGCTTTGAGTCACTCAATTTGGATGTGTCGTTTGAAAGTTATGACCTTTGCAATTTTGCACAAGAAGTGAATTTTCCACATTTGAAAAGTTACAAAGACCAAACCTTGCTTCCTTTGCAAGAAACCTTTCAAAACTTGATCTCTCATGCCTTAACTCATCAATGAGACATGTCATGATGGATTGAGGACTTGGATGCCTCATCTTGGATCAAAATCCCAAAGGTTAGAACCTCAGTCAAAACCCTCATTTCACTTGTGAATGCACTTGAATGATCTCTGATGATCTTGCTTCTTCAATCACATCTAAGGCTCATAGATGGTCTCTAGGGATGTCTACGATCACATGGAGTCATGTCCCAGGGTTTGAGAATAACTCTTGATCAAATACCAAAGGCAATGGTTGACTGGTGCTGATGAAACCCTAGTTTGAGGCATAGTGAACTTGTGGCTCAAGCCACCTGTGGTGGGAGCGAAACACACATGGCTTCTTGTTGAATTGGACCTCTAGGATGTAGGTGAGCTCACATGGTTGCATTTGGAGCCTTGAATTTCCTTCTCTCTTTGAATCAAATGAGAGCTTGGCTTAGGAGACTTTTCCCTCTTTCTGTGTAAACCCTAGTTTTCAACACAAAAGAAACAAACTTGCAAGATGTGGGTTAGTTAATAATGCATAAAAGATTGAAGTCTAAATGCAAATGCAAGATGTTATGACATCTAAGAGGTAAAATTTGGGGTACAACAATTGCCCCTATTTAAATAATTTTACCGGATGACGCAAGGAATGGAAATCCTTGGGACATTAAGGTGAAAGGTATTTAAATATAGCAAACCGAAAATTTTTCCCTTTAGATGGAATGCAGATGCTAAGGACAGGAAACAGACATGTAAATGCTGACATGCCATGAACTTCTAGCATGATGATATGATGTCATGATAGATGCAAAGGTGCAGACAAACAAAACACCAACAGATAAGGAGCAAACCACCACAGATGAGCTTACTGGGGAAGGATAAAGGTTAGTATCCATAGGGAAGACTTACTGGGGATACAGACTGACCAACAAAAGAGACTCACTGGGGAGACTCCGAGGAAACACCGGGGATAGAAAAATAAAACTGAGGGAAAACCTCACAGATCCTCACTGGAGATAGGAGCCAGAGAGGTGTTCTCCACTGGGGAAAAGTCCAGGGAGATGGACGATAGGTTTATAGGTGACCGGACGACACTGGGGAAATGAAAGTACACTCTTTACTGGGCATGAAACCAGAAAGAAGACATGATCTTCACTAGGGATCAATTTGAAATAAAAGGATAGACATCAACAAAATATTTTCTGGGATTTTCTTATACTGAAGAGTTCAAACGGGATCTTCAAGAAAAGCCAGAAAAGATAGAGAAAGGCACATCCGAAAAAACATCAGATGGTAAAAGAAACCAGACATCCAATAATGGCTTTGAATGAAAGGTACAAATCACAATATCTAATAATGGCTTTAGATAAAAATGAACAAAGCAGGGATCCAAGAAGGCATTGGATACAAAGAAACCAATCATCCAATAATGGCTTTGAATGAAAGGTACAATCACAATATCTGAGAATGGCATCAGATGGTAGTGAGCAAACAAGGATCCAAGATAGCATTGGATGCAAAGAAACCAGTCATCCAATAATGGCTTTGAATGAAAGGTACCAATCACAATATCTGAGAAGGCATCAGATGAAAGTGAACAAACAGGGGTCCAATACAACATTGGGTGCAAAGAAACCAGTAATCCAATAATGGCTTTGAACGAAAGGTACAAATCACAATATATGAGAAGGCATCAGATGAAAGTGAACAAAGCAGGGATCCAAGAAGGCATTGGATAAGAGGATACCAGTCATCCAATAATGGCTTTGAATGAAAGGTACAAATCACAATATCTGAGAAGGCATCAGATAAACGTGAGAAAGGTAGAGATCCAAGAAAGCATTGGATAAAAGGACACCAAACATTCAATAATGGCTTTGAATGAAGGGTACAAATCACAATATCTAATAATGGCTTTAGATAAAAGTGAACAAACTGGGGTCCAAGACAGCATTGGATGCAAAGAAATCGATCAACCAATAATGGTTTTGAATGAAAGGTAAACTCATAATATCTGAGAAGGCATCAGATGCAAATGAGACAAAAGGTGAAATCCAAGAAGGCATTGGATAAAAAAGAAACCACAACGTCCAAGAAAGTATTGAACAAATATGAACAAGGGGATACCCAAGAAAGCATTGGATAAAAGGAATCATAATATCCAAGAAAGCATTTGATGAATGTGAACAAAGGTGAAATCCAAGAAAGCATTAGATAAAAGGAATCACAGTATCCACGACAGCATTGAATGACTGTGAACTTTCAGGAATGGAACTGAAAGTAAAGGTAAATCACTATATTCAGGAATGGTATCAAATGATAGTGAGAAAGACATCTAGGAATGGCACTGAATGCAAAGGAGAAAACTCCTCCAAGAATGGCACTGAATGAACAAATAAGACTTTCAGAAATGACACTGAAAGATATCCAAGCAAATTTGATGAGGATTACAGAAGAGAGGCAAAACTTCCAGGAATAGCACTGGGAGAAACAAGAGGAACAAGATATCCAGGAAAGGCACTGGAGATCACAAGAGACGGACATCTATGAATGACACTGGCGTGAGAGAATATAAAGATCCAGGAATAGCACTGGAATGAGAGAAGACCAACATATATCACGGGATTAGATGTGCAAGAGAATGACAACATTCAGGAATAACACTGAATGAAAAGGACAGGTAACATTTTGGTAGGCGCCAAGTAAGTTGGACTTTGACCACAAGGTAAGACGCAGATAACGACACGACTTCTGGTGAGATGCAAATGAGGATGAAACACTCATGATATGCATATGGTGTATGAATTATGCAGATGATATATGATCAAATGCAAATGAAGATGTTGACGACACCGCTCGACTCTTTTGGGGAGAAGACAAGATTGGAAGACTGACTCCTCAACACGGAGATCACGGTCATTCTTCTTGGGGACTAAAGATGCTACCATTGAACACATCTCTGCCACACTAGTAAACTGTATCCAAATTGATGATCCTTGTAGGAAGGATGAAGAGCTGCTTGGGGATTCTTCAAGTAACTTGCCCCAGATTAGCTGACTGTTGTAGATGAGTTGATCATTGCTTCAACCGGATTGATGTTAGAAATGACTATTTTGCTGTTCTCTTTAGAAAGCTTGCCCCAGTCTGAGTCTTAAAAAATCTTCTGGATAAACCATTTCTGAGAAGTCGCCATTAAACCATAAATCTTGAACTGATTCTCAACAGGATATGGAAGGAACTTGCCCATGATTGGATCACCGACCAAGTTTCTTAATTGTTTGAAAATTCCTTGAGAAGAAAGCTAGTTTGCAAACAAAAGTATTTGTACAAACATGGTAAATGCAAAGTTTATGCAACTTTTGAAATCAATTTATTTTTTGAAAGATGCAAAACACACGAGTCATTGGTCAGATCACAGCGGTTCAAGACATCAAAGTGAAAGGTAAAGATGCCAAAATAGATGATTTGCAAAGATCTTTGGGAGTCAGTTTACGCAACCTTGTTGTAGTATGCTTTCAAAATAACCTTGCTTCAGTTAGGTCTTTTGAGGGTTGTAACATGGTTTGGTTCACGGTTTATGAAACAAAGGATAAAGGCTCAAAGTTTATTTGTGCCCACCCAATATACGTGTTGAACTTCAGTCCTATGCTCAGTTAACTCAGATCATGCAATCAGGTTCCAATAGGAGAGGAATCACAATGATGATGGTAACAAAGATGATTCAGAAGTTAAGGGAATTTGAAATGGAAGTTACTGCTTCTTTACAAAATGTTTGCCATTGAGAACTTTCATGATGAAAATTTAAAGGTTTCCTCTTTTTGGGTTATCATACAAACTTTTCTTTCTTTCTTTTTTTTCTTTTTTTTTATAAGGCAAGGTCATGAGCTTCCCATCTTTCTCAGCTTTTTCCTTGAAAGGGACTCGGCTCATTCTTTAGGTAAGGAAAGTGAATAAACAACTTAATGATTACGGTGAACCATCATTGGTATTTAACTTGAAGGACATCTTCGACACTTGCTTGTTGTGTGTGAAGGAAAATTTGTGAATGCAACCATTATATGAAAGGTATTTTGCATGGACGCACAACCAAGTTAACTGAGAACTACCCTGCCCCAGGTTAAGATTGCGGGTTTTTGTAAAGAAATAAAACTCCAACTTCTAGGCTCGAAGGGGTAAACGAGGGATTATCTTCCTTATTTCTCCAGTGTTTAGGGATTGAAATAATGCCTTACATCGTCAGCAAAGTTTAATTGGAAGCATACCAACAGCACTTATGAGTATAAAGTTTCCATCATTCTCCCTCCAATCTTTGCACAATAAAAAAGAAAGTGGAAAAAGAGATAAAATATTTTGCAAAAGAAAGTATAAAGATGTAAATAGTGGACAAAATGAATTGAATCAAAAGTTGCAATGCTCATTTCATTAATCACGAAAGTACAAACATAATTTGAAGGCAAACAGTCAGTACAAAATAAGGAAAATGCAAACAATAAGAAACAAGGCCTAGTGACTAGTTAAACACAAGGATGAGTTGTCATGTCTTTAAGAAGTAGCTGAGCTGAAGTCGACTGAAGCTTCACTTGGCGTGCCTTGGCAGAGGATTGCTCTGAACATTGGGATTGTCCTTAAAGGAGAGGATTTTGTTTCTCATCAGCTCTTGTACTTTAGCCTTCAATGCAAAGCAACCTTCCAAGTTATGGCCCGCACCACCTTGATGGTATTCATAATGAAGATCAGCCCTATAGCCGGCTGGAAGAGGATTTGGAGGAGGAGGCAAAGGGCTTGTGGTAATCAAACCTTGTTGAACCATACCAGGATAAAGCTCGGTGTATGTCATGGGAATAGCATCAAATTGATTCCTATTACGGTACTGGTTCTGTCCTACAGTTGGACGTTGGGAAGCTTGAGCTGGTCGTGGAGCAGTAACCACGGGAGTGACAACAACAACAGTAGGTTGAATAGTATATTGAGGTTGGGGACGAGGCCTTCTCACTTCAACCATTACAGCGTTAGTCTGATATTCCCTTTTCCTCTGAAAGTTCCCATAGGATTTCTTCACAGCATTGGAAGATTCAGCAGCTTTTGACACTTTTCCCTTCTTAAGTCCTTCCTCGAGTCTTTGGCCGATGGTAACCAAATCAGTGAAGTTGGAGGAAACACTTCCAATCATCTTCTCCCAATAGAATGGAGACAAGGTATCCATGAACATTCCAGTTAACTTTTTCTCAGCCAAAAGAGGTTCAACCTGGGAAGCTAACTTTCTCCAGCGCTGAGCATACTCCTTAAAAGATTCCTTCTCATGCTGAGTTATATTTTACAGCTGGCGGCGATCAGGAGTCATGTCAAGGTTATACTTATACTTCTTCATGAAGGCATTTACAAGATCTTGGAAGTAGTGAATGGAGTTTTGCTCGAGACTCATATACCATTGGAGTGATGCTTCACTCAAACTATCTTGAAAACAGTGGATAAGCAGCTTCTGATTTCTGGTATAAGCAGTCATCTTGCGAAAATACATGACCAAATGAGCCCTCGGACAAGAATGGCCCTTGTACTTCACAAATTCTGGAGTTTTGAACTTAGCAGGAATAACAAGATCAGACACTAAGCACATGTTGTCTGCATCCACATTAAAGAAGTCATTACCCTCAACGGCTTTAAGTCTTTTGTCCATGATCTGAAACTGCTCACGGACAACTTCAGGTTCAACAAAGTCTTCACAGTCTTCACCTTGAGCACTGGCAGCATTGTACTCAAAGAGAGGATTCTCAAAAGAAGCTCGAACAGTCTGTGGAACAGCATGAACCACAGGTCTGGGCTCGGCGAAAACAGGAGCTTGAAATACAGGCATAGCAGTCTGGCCAGTCATAGCAGTAGATACAATCGGTGGAGAATAGTTGTGTGGCAAACCAAACTCGGGCCAAGTTGAAGGTGGCATTTGAACCGATGGAGGTTCAGCACTTGAAACTTCCTAGATGACAGTTCTTTGGGGAGGCTCTCCTCTAGCAATCAATACTTGAAGCATCTCGATGAGTTTAGTCATGCTTGACTTAAGGTCATCGATCTTCATTCGGACCTCAGCATTGTGTGCCTCTTGCTCTGACATCTTGCGTCTGTAATTAGCTCTAGTCCGGTATCGGTGTCGAGGAATCAGCTTGACGACTCACAGGTGACACTAGTGGATAGAGACAGCTGGAGATGAGTAACTAGACAAACAGACGCATGCAATGAATCATGCAAAGATGCAAATGATATGCAATGTGATGCAAACAGGATGCAAAACGCATGCAACAGGATCAAAGGTTAGAGATCACATCATGGAGTCTGGGTAAAGAACCAACCATATGGTGTGTACTAGGGCTCTTGTATCCGTAGAACAGGGTTCTAAGAAGTTCCCATAGTCAACAATCCAGCTTTCGGATATTATTGATTTCCCAATTACTCGGTAGTCAATAATATTCTCAAGAGAGTCTCGTTTGAGTATAGTATCGTGTATCAAACATTTTGGGATTACTCCCTCATAGTCATCGCACTACGTCCTAAGAAGGCCAAGTGGGGTAAAGGGTAACTAAAGGTCATCAAAATCACGGGCACCTAGGTTGAAAGTGGTAATGCATTCACGATAGCTCGTTCAACATATACCACCCTCAAGAGGGCCTCAACTGAGTGTGGAATCTCGAGTCAACTTCTTCAGGATTACTCCCTCGAAGTCTCCTTGACTATATCCACTATCCTATCATAAAGGTACGCTCAAGTCCGGGTTAGGACTTATCCTCACCACTCAAAGTAACAACCCTGCACACAAAAAAACCCAAGCACAACAGGTATATATACAGATATGAATATGTACAGATATACAAGCCAGCAAACATGTAAGATTACACAAATACAAACAAGATAGGCTTAACCCTCTTAGGGAAAGTCATCCCCAGTGATGTTTCCATTTTCTGTTGCGGTGAGAATTGGATATCAAGCTATTAATTAACTTGAATCACACATCTTTGAAATTCACCACCAAGCTTTGATTTATCCAAAGGAAAGGGTAAAGATCGAAAAACCCTAAGTACGATATGTAGGAACACAGCTCAGAGATCTAAGGTTCGGGGGTTGGTTATACCTAGGGAAGGTGTTAGCATCCTAAGTATCTGTAGTACTCTACAGGAACCTCTTGTTAGTATTTGTGTTATGTTAATGTTTGCTTGCTAAGGGAAATGTGCTAAGGTAAATACCTAGGGGTATATGCACTAAGTATGCTCGCCAAGACATCGCATCTTGTGCCTACGTATCCTGACGGGAATGGAATCAGAGCATTCGTAGTTCCCCTCAATGGGGTGAGGAATTCTTGACTGTGGTCAAGGTTCCAAGGGAAAGCAGGGTGAAAAGCTTGAAAGCAAAGCTTATGAGGATTGATTGTTTAGGAGAAGAGATTAATGGTTATCTCTTAGGAAAGGATTTGGATGAAGGGTTAAAGGTTGGTGAAGGAGAAGAGATTAATGGCTATCTCTTGTGAAGGTTAAAGAAAGATTTAAGAGTTATAAGAGATTAATGGCTATCTCTTGGGAAGGCTAGTTTAAAAGGGAATGAAGTGTTCACGGGAAAGTAGGGTCTGACAGCAAGACACCTACGTGGAGTGCGGCGACTCCAAACCTAAGGTTAGGTTAAAAGGGTAATGAGCTATCTATGACTTTGAAGTCAATAGAGAGACTTTCCTTTGGAAAGAGGGGAAGATAATAACTTCCTATGGGCAAGAATGTTATAAAGGGAACAAACAAGAGAGAATAGTATCAATCAAGTGTAATTAAACTCAAAAGCATAATTCAAACATTCATATATGGCAAGAGGTAGTTATATGATTCACAACAGTTAAGCACATACATATTATTTTCAAGCTTGAAATCAGAGGCAAAACAATCAAGGTAAACAGCATGGGATTCATATGACCTTGGTTATTGCATCTTAAACATGATGTTAAGGATTAAGAGACAGTCAGGGCAAATATTGATCATGCCAACAAGCAGATTACATGTTGCTAACTTAAATATGGGGTGAACCACTTAGAAACAGTTCAGTCCTTGTTGTAACATGAAGAGATTAACACAATATTACTTCAAACCAACAGTTGCTAGTTGCATTATAAACATCACACTATCACATTTGAAACCATTTCAGAGTGACTCAAATGCAAGATGTGTATGATAACAAATGACATGCCAACATGAATATAACAATGATAAAAAAAGTGAAGAATACCTAGTGGAATAAGTCCACTGCACCCTCAAATGTAAACTGGGTTTCCTTTTCCTCCAACCTTGCAATGGCTGTCAAAACCCCTTTTCCTTCTTCCTCCTTGCTAAGTAAAAAGAAACACACGAGTTCTTCAAGTTTGGAAATGTGTGTTCAAGTATTGTGGTGATTGTTGGTCTGATGTTGGCTCAGGATAGATTGAATGAGGGTTTATGGAGAGGTTTGGAAGTGGTTTTCGTTCTGATCTTGTTATTCTCATTGTTGGTGCCTTTTACTGAAGTTCCATACTCTATTTATAAGAGAAAAAAGAAGGGCTGAGGTATGGGCATAAAAGTGCACCTTTCCAAAACCTCCCTTTTTTTCATCGTGCAAGATGAAAGCATGACCAAGTCTCCAAGTTTCAAGGACACAGTTGGTGATCAGACTATGCTTCTGAGTTGCTTAGCTGGACTGATGGGATTGGAGCATGGGTCAAGGTCTGCACAAAGTTTGGAGTGCCCATGCTTTGAAAAGTCTCTCTTTCATGATGTCATGCTTGATCCACTTGTGCCAACTTATCCAAACTATCTTATTTTAAGGTTACAACTTGATGAAATCGTGGCAAGGATCCAAATGGTGTTAAGTTGGTATTTAAACATCAGAAAAGTGAAAGTTTTGGTGATATTCTGAATTTTCTAAGTGTAAGACAAAGTGCCAACATACCAACTTTAGTGCACCATAACTTAATAACCATTGATCTAAATTGTGAGATTTTTGATCCTTTGCAAAATAGGCATTTGATAGAACAAGTTTCATGTGGAAGAAATCTTGAGATGAGGCTTGGAATCATTAGAAAATCGTCCATGAAGTTAGGTACAAAGGGATGTCCAAGAAACTTAGAAAAAATTCTAAGTTATGAAAATGTCACAACTTGAAACAACCATCTTTAGGACATCATAACTTGAGATTGGTTTATCCAAATGAGGAGTTCTACACATGCTTGTAAAGCTTGAAGAACAAGGAACAACTTTCATGTCCAAAGATATTTTATTTGAAGCTTGGAACTAGGTGAAAAATTGAGTTAAAGTTGGATGAAAATTATGATGAAAATGCTGAAAATTTCACTAAGTCCCAAAGGCAACTTATCTTCCAAGTCATATAACTTAAAAACCATGCATTTTTTGAAAGAGAGTCCTCTAATACACTTTGAAGATAATGGAAAGAGCTTTCATTTGAGCTTTGAGTCACTCAATTTGGATGTGTCGTTTGAAAGTTATGGCCTTTGCAATTTTGCACAAGAAGTGAATTTTCCACATTTGAAAAGTTACAAAGACCAAACCTTGCTTCCTTTGCAAGAAACCTTTCAAAACTTGATCTCTAATGCCTTAACTCATCAATGAGACATGTCATGATGGATTAAGGACTTGGATGCTTCATCTTGGAACAAAATCCCAAAGGTTAGAACCTCAGTCAAAACCCTCATTTCACTTGTGAATGCACTTGAATGATCTCTGATGATCTTGCTTCTTCAATCACATCTAAGGCTCATAGATGGTCTCTAGGGATGTCTACTATCACATGGAGTCATGCCCCAGGGTTTGAGAATAACTCTTGATCAAATACCAAAGGCAATGGTTGACTGGTGCTGATGAAACCCTAGTTTGAGGCATAGTGAACTTGTGGCTCAAGTCACCTGTGGTGGGAGCCAAACACACATGGCTTCTTGTTGAATTGGACCTCTAGGATGTATGTGAGCTCACATGGTTGCATTTGGAGCCTTGATTGTCCTTCTCTCTTTGAATCAAATGAGAGCTTGGCTTAGGAGACTTTGCCCTCTTTCTGTGTAAACCCTAGTTTTCAACACAAAAGAAACAAACTTGCAAGATGTGGGTTAGTTAATAATGCATAAAAGATTAAAGTCTAAATGCAAATGCAAGATGTTATGACATCTAAGAGGTAAAATTTTGGGTACAACAGTAATATTTATTCCCGGCCCATATGGTCAGTTTTGCATGGTTTGTTTACGTGCATGTCTTTACTTTGTTCTTTTTTCGTTAAGTGTTAGAAAATTGCTCGATATGTGTGTGCCTTTTGTAAGGGTTACTTTAAATGATTCTTTATTTCGGGATTTGCTCGACTTAGATGTGTTCGGCAGTGAGGGGGACTGGTCGAACGTCCTGGATAGCTTCCGGGCTTGAGGACGGAGCTCAGGTCGCGTTTGTGGCCTGAGTTCGCGGCGTGAACTTCCCATCGCGGGCTAGGTGTTATGCCGATCATGGTACTTGGACGACGTCGGGCTTGGTCGAGGGACCGCCGTCTAACATGGGTTTTGATTTGAGATCTTGAGCGAAAGCTAGCCTTGATTTATTTTGATGTGCAACGCTTGTACTTGGGCGCGCACTTATGGTCGGCGCATTCTGCTTGTCGTGTTGACGGAGCGTGCCGATAGTCAGGGCCTTAGCTATAATATTGTTTTAGCTTTTCGGCGTTCCATGGTCGAGCAAGTTCTTCCCCGTAAAGCTGTTCTAGGAAATAGGACCCATTCTATGTCTTTTCCCGAACACGATAGGGCCCTTCTCAATTAGTAGCAAGTTTGCCTTCTCGAGAATCTTTGTGATTCCTCCTTAAGACGAGGCTTCCTACTTGGAATTCTCGTCGTGTAACCTTGGTGTTATGCCTAATGGCGATTTTTTGTTTTAGTGAGGCCTCGCGGAGGGCTGCTCCGGACCGAACCTCTTCGACGAGATCGAGCTCCTCCTTTAGTGCCTCGCTATTTGTCTCCTCGTCTAGGGGGCATTCACTCCGCCTGGAGGGTATGTGTCTCTCAATGGGGATTACCTCCTCTGTTTCATACGCTAGACGGAAGGGGGTTTCCCCGGTCAAATAGTGGGTCGTGGTACGGTAGGCCCAGAGTATGTTGTGCAGCTCCTCGACCCATTGTTTCTTCGTTTCATCTAGCCTTCGTTTGAGGCCTCGTAGGATTACCCTGTTTGCTGCTTCGGCTTTCCCGTTAGTCTGGGGATGCTCGACGGACGCGAAGTGCTGCTTGGTGCCCAGTTAGGCGACGAACTCGTGAAACTTTTTGTCCGTGAACTGTGTCCCGTTATCAGTCACGATTGCTAGGGGGATGCCGAAGCGGGCAAGGATGTTCCGCTTGTTGAAGCGAAGTATGTTGTGGGACGTTATTTTGGCCAGAGCCTCTGCCTCTATCCATTTTGTAAAGTAGTCAAAGCCTACTATTAGGTACTTGCTCTGATTCGACCCCACGGCGAATGGTCCCAGGATGTCCAGGCTCCACCATGCGAAAGGCCATGGGGAAGACATTGATTTGAGTTCATTGGACGGCGTCAAGTGCATGTCCCTGTGACATTGGCATTTGTCGCATCTTTTCATGTGCTCTTTCGCGTCGTGTTGCATGGTTGGTCAGTAATACCCTGCTCGTAGGGCCTCCCTGGCGAGGGATCTCCCCCCGAAGTGTTGGGCGTGGATCCCCTAGTGGATCTCGCGCAGGACGTGGGCGACCATCTCTTCTTCGACAAATTTGAGGAGAGGAATGGAGAATCCTCGTCTGTAGAGCTTACTCTCGACCAATACATAGGAGCAGGCCCTGCGCCTGACTATGCTGGCTTCTTTTGGGTCGGGCGGCAATTCGTCCTTGGCAAGGTTGTAGACTGGGGTCATCCAGCAGTTGTTGTCGCCCACGACTTGCACGTCGAGGGTCGAGGAAGCTTTCTCGATGCTGGGTCGAGGGAGTACTTCCTGGATAACAGATTTGTTTCCACCCTTCTTTTTCATGCTCGCCAGCTTCGACAAATCGTTTGCTCGGACATTGTGTTCGTGGGGAACATGCTTTACCTCTACCGATGCAAACTTTGATATCTTTTCCCTGACCTAGGTCAAGTATTCGGAGAGGTTGTCGTTCTTTTCCTGATATTCTCCCCAAACCTGGAGGGCCACGAGTTGAGAATTGGTGCATATGATGTCTTCCTCGGCTCCCAGGTTTTCGGCGAGGCGTAGACCTGCGAGGAAGGCTTCGTACTCGGCCTGATTGTTGGAAGTGGGGAAAGATAAGGTAAGCGAGACTTCGACGAGGATTCCTTCCTTGTTTTCCAAGATGATACCTGCCCCGTCAACGAAGAATGTCCACTTGCGAGCCTCGCAAGTGAGGGAATCGGGCAGTGTCATCTCCGCGACAAAGTCGGCCAGTGCCTGAGCCTTGAGGGATTTTCTGATCTCATACTGGATGTCGAACTTGGACAGTTCCAACGACCATTTGAGCATTCAGACGACCATATCTGGGTGGCCCGGCAGCTGCTTTACGGGCTGGTCCGTTCATACCACGATTGTGTGGGCTAGAAAGTAGTGCCTCAACTTCCTTGCGGCATTGCCAAGGGCATGGGCCACTTTTTCTATCTATTGGTATCTTAGCTCCGGTCCTTGCAGCACTTTGCTCATGAAGTATATGGGCTTCTGCCCATCAGGGGTTTCACGTATGAGGGCAGTGCTGACGACCTCAGCAGCAACGGTGAGATAGAGATAGAGGGTTTCCCTGGTATCTGGTCGGGAGAGGACTGGTGGCACTGATAGCGCTTGTTTTAGGTGGAGGAGAGCCTGGTCACATTCCTCCGTCCACTCAAAAGTCGTCTCCTTGCGGAGGAGTTTGAAAAAGGGGAGTGCGTGCTGAGCGGATTTTGCCACGAAACAAGATAGTGAAGCGAGCATCCCGTTTAGGGATTGGATGAACTTCTTCGAGTTCAGCGTGGGGAAATCAGAGAAGGCTCTGCACTTGTCGGGGTTAGCTTCGATTCCTCGTTATGTTAGGTAGAAGTCGAGGAACTTGCCCGCTCGCACCACAAACGTGCACTTCTCGGGGTTGAAGCGCATCCTGTATTTCCTAGCTTGCTCGAAGACTTTCCTCAAATGAAGCGTGTGATCGGATTCCTCGTGGGATTTCACGATCATGTCGTCCATATAGACTTCGAGCATATCCCTGATTTCTCCCCGGAAGACTTTGTTCATCATCCTTTGGTAGGTCGCGCCAGCGTTTTTCAAGCCAAAGGGTATTACGTTGTAGTAATAGTTGCCCGACTAGGTCATGAAAGTTGTGTACCTTTTGTCTCTTTTGGCCATGGGTATTTGGTTATAGCCATAATACGCGTCCATGAAAGACAACAATTTGAAACCTGTAGAATTATCAACCAATTTATCTATGTTGGGGAGGGGATATGCATCTTTAGGGCACGCCCTATTGAGATCGGTATAGACAACACACATGCCTTATTTTCCATTTGATTTTTTAACGAGTACTACATTAGACAGCCAAGTAGTGTACTTAGCCTCCGAAATAAAATATGCCTCTATGAGGTCTTTTACAGCTTGTTCGGCAGCCTCCGCTTTCTCCGGAGAATGCTTCCTCCTACGTTGAGCTACTGCCATAACGGCGGGGTCGATGGTGAGCTGGTGGCAGGCCACCTCGGGGTCTAGGCCGGGCATTTCCGCGGCGCTCCAAGCGAACAAATCTGCATTCTCCCAGAGACAGACTTTGAGTTGTTTCCTCGCTAGGTCGGGGAGTCTTGTCCCGATCTTTTCTCCTTGCTGAGGATCGTCGCCGAGCAGGATAAGTTCAAACTTACCATCTGAAATTGGACGCATCAGATGGGAGGTCTCGCCGGTGCTAGTTGAAGTTGAAAGACTGCTCGAACATGGCTGAATCTCCTTCCCCTTCCTTTTCTGCTCCCTCTGGTCATCTTCGGAGAAGCGGCTGTCAAGGTCGATGGAGTCGACGCAGGGCAGTGGCTTTGCCTCTTCAGAGCTGCTGGGCAGGGCAGGCTTGCTGGAAGTCTTTGGCTTGGCGGCGATGGTGTTCAGCCCTTTGGAGGCCGCCTCGAAACATCTCATCACTGCTTCGATGTCTCCGTGCAGTGTGGCAACGAGACCCTTAGAAGTGTAGTACTTCATCTTCAGGTGCACGGTTGAGGGTACGACTACCAACTCAGCCAAAGTTGGCTGTCCGTAGATGCATTGGTAGAGGAACGGGCAGTCGATGACCAGGAATTGGACTTTGATAGACCTGTCTCTCTTTGCAGATCCAAAAGTCACTATCAGTTCCACGTACCCCCAAGGGTTTGCGACCGACCCGTTAAAGCCTTGCAGGTCAGGGCCTATGTAGGGCGTCAGGTGTGTCTCATCCAGCTGGAGAGTGGAGAATAGCTGGGAAAACATGATGTCTACCGAGCTGCCTTGATCGACCAGGATCCGGCGAACGTCGAAGTTGGCCATTTGGGCTCTTACGAGCAGAGGGATGCTGGAGTTAGGAACCCCGCCGAGGAGTTCCTCACAGTAAAAGGTGATGGGGTCAGACTCTCCCCGGACTTTGTCGAGCGTGGTACTCCGGTTTGAGCTTGTGCTGAGAAGATGTTCGAACTTCCTTTTGACGGAGCCCACAATAACCTTGAAGCCTCCTCCGGAGATGACCATGGCGGAGGGGAAGGTTTCCCATGGGCTGTGTGCAACAAAGTAAGGAGGACGTTGAGTCCCTCGGGGATGTAGAAGTCCTCGGGCCGCGAAATGCTCATGGCGACCTGAAGGCTTGTCTCTTCTGAGGAATGCACCTCTTCCTCGACCTTCTTATACTCTTGGGCGTCCTGCCGAGGAGCGTCCTTCTTCTTGGCAAATTGCTTTAGGTGCCCGTCCCTGATCAGTATCTCAATGGCATCCTTCAGATGGATGCAGTCGTCGATCGTGTGGTCGTGGCTCTTGTGGAACCGACAATACTTTGATTTGTCAGTATTCGGCTTGGCCTGTATTTGTTTAGGGAATCAGACCCCTGCTTGTCTGAACTCTGAGTTGGCACACTCAGAGTGGATCTTCTCCATGGAGACGGTCAGAGGAGTATATTCGTGGAAGCGGCCAGAGGGACCCTTGTTGTCCCGGGACTCTCGAGGGCGGTCTTCGCGTCTTCTATCTCCCCTAGGAGATGTCGAGGGGTCGTCGTGCCTGGAGGACCTGACACTCTCTTGGTGCCTTGAGTCTCGGGTGGAACTAGCAGCTTCTTTTTCCTCGTACTGGATGTACGCTTGTGCTTTGAGGAGGAGGGCGTCAAGCGTTGCCGGAGTTTCAATGCCAACTTGCTTTGGCAAATTCAGTACGGGGGGCGGAGTCCTCGCTCGAGCAAGAACTTCTTCATATCATCGATCGTTGAGACCTGCACAACTTATTTATTGAACCTTCCGATATAGGCTCGAAGAGGTTCGTCTTTCCCTTGAATTATGGCCTCAAGGGAGGCTTCGGTCTTTGGGTGACAATGGGAGGCTGTGAAGTGCCTGGAGAACATTCTCCCCAACTGTCTCCAGGATGTGATGGATTCGTCGAAGAGCTTCTTGTACCAAGTCATTGCTCCCTTCCTTAGCGTGGTAGGGAACAATATACATTTGATGGCGCCCCGGACGCCACGATAGTCGAGCAGCGCATTGATATTTTCGATGTGCTCGTCAGGGTCTGTTGTACCGTCATACGTTTCTAGAGATGGCGGTTTCTCCAGCCCCTTGGTAGGCGCATGACCATGATTTCATGGGACAACGGCCGTCAGACTCGTCGTCGCTGTTGTTGGACCATGACGGGGAGCGGGTGCTTCGCCCAAGCGTAGGACGGCGATCTCGGCGGGGAGATGGGGATCGTTCCCGACCCTTGGATCTAGGCGGAGGCGAACGCTGGGGCTCTGCTCGTTGGTCCCTTCTGGTCCTCTTGGTTCCCGGGGAGTACTGGCTCCGGGGGGAGATGCGATTGCGCTTTCTGATAGTTTGGGATTCCGGCTCAGATGGTGCTCGACGGTCTCTTTCACGTCGAGGAGGCGGACTTCGAGATCTTCGGCGCTCTTTCCTCGGCGGAGGGGATCTTGGCCGGTTGGACTCTTCTAGGGTTGTAATCCTCGCGTTTTGCTAGAGGATTAGGAGATTGGTTTTGTTGAGGGCCTCGAGGAGGGACGCCATGACCGGGTCGGCGCAGGGCGGAACCGGGACAAGTTGGTGGTCCTGGGAAGGCTGGACCTCAAAGTGATCAGCGCGAATCGGGGAGGGAGACGCGGTGGCTCCATCTCTCAGCTGACGGGCGTCGTTCCCAAGAAAGGGGTTGCTTCGTCAGTGTCAGTCTTGCTGACGGAGAGGAAGGCACTATTGCGAGCATCGTGGACATGGTCTTGGCTGGCCATGATCGGAATCTTGGAAGAGCTATTTTGATCTTGAATCTACAACGGAAGGAAGACGGGGATAACAGAGTTTCCCACAATCGGCGCCACTGATCTTAACGACTGATCAGAACCTGAAGCGGGGCAGAGGTTGCGTCTGCGGTGCTGGGTGTGAAAGATGAGGAGGGAGTGTACCTGCAAGGCACTCCGATGCTAAAGTAAGAATCCGGAGAAAAGAAGGCAAGTACAAAGTATGTATTTCGTAGGATGATTTAGAATACCTGACCCTCTTGAATGAAAGGGTTTTTATAATGCCCCCAGCGCTTGGCCATTGGTCCCTATTTTCAGGGGGAGATAACCGTTTCCCGAAGAATAGGTAACTGCCAGAAACTAGCCGTTGGGACGGGCAGAGGTGCCCGAAACTAGCCGTTGCCACGGTCAGAGGCGCAGTTGCGGGCACGAGCGTCATGATTGTTTCTGGATGGTGGAACCGTGCGTGACGAGCGAGAACTGCTGAGAAGGGGCAGCTGACCATGGGGGTCATCCGACCATCCTTGCCCGGTAGAGGGGCAGAAAGGTAAATGCTACCATAAGTTGGCTGGATTTAAGCAATTGGGTCGTTCTACAAGCAGAAGTGGATTGACTCATATTTAGTCATTGAGTTAGTCCGAAACAACTACTAATTTAAATGCAAATATTGAAAGAAAACTATGGATTTCTATAATTTTGATGAATTTTCAGCTTGATTAACCATTAAAATCATCTGCTCCATTTCAAGATTTGTTTCTTGACAAATATTGCCGAAAATGAATTTAAATTTCTTTTTTTTATGGTTGCAAAATCAAAATCTTTGTCTTTATAGTAATCGATCAGAATCATAATTATCAACAAAAGTTTCATCGAATCAAAGAGACGAAGATTGGTTTCGTGAAAAATAAACTTGAGAGTTTTATATAAAAAAATCCATAAAATTCTTATTAAATTAAATTGAAAAAAATAAATAATTACATGAGATAATTTAAATAAAGAGTTTATAAGAAATTAACAAACTTTAACTAACTAATAACAAAATGTAACTAATTACCTAATAACAAACTCTAACTAACTAATAACAAAATCTAACTAATTACCTAATAACAAACTCTAACTAACTAATGAACTGAATTCTATATACTATTGCATATTAGAATCATCATTTATCTCAAAAACACACACAAGTGCTGTTTCAATTTCAATTTCAGTTTCAGTTGAGAGAGCAAAAGAAAATGACGATGAAGAGACTGTTACTACTGCTAAAACCTTCTGCTGTATCAGCGCAACCTTCCCACACTCACCCTCTGGTAATTCTTCTTCTACTTCTCAATAATGGCTTCATGGGGTTGAGTTTTTTTCGCACTTTCTTATTTGCACGCATCTTGTTTGATGAAATGTCTATATGGGTATGGTTATATTGTATATGACTTGTTTCTTGGCAAATATCCAAGAACTTGAACCTTAATTGAATTTGAAGTTCTAATACTGCTAAAGAAATACAGGTCTTACAGTTTTTGAATAATAGGCATAAGGTGCACGGTGAATCCGTTAACTTTTGTCAAGAAATTCTGCGGAAAAAGGCAGTTGAATGGAAACTTTGGAAAGCAGTGCTTGGAAACAATTTGACACAGCCCATCAATAATGTGGACCTGGTTGTTGCAATTGGTGGCGATGGAACTCTTCTTCTGGCCAGCCATTTAATGGACGACAAGATTCCTGTTCTTGGAGTCAACTCAGATCCTACTCGGATTGATGAGGTTTATTATATACATACAATCTTTGTTTTAAATATTGATATATTGGCTTCAGAGTTGACACATTTCATTTGAATTAATTCATATTTTATTTATAATAGGTGGAAAAATTCAGTGGCGAGTTTAATGCTTCCAGAAGCACTGGTCATCTTTGTGCTGCAACTGTTGAAAATTTTGAACAAGTAAGATTAGTTCTTTCCTAACTTTAGAAGAAACAGTAGATGTTATATTTTTCCTTTCTTAGTATGCATTGAGGTTCAGGTGTAGTGACTTGCATTTTCTGGAATGAAAACTTGATTTCTTCAAATTTGATGGCGCTTTTGTCATAATGATAAACCAGTATTTACCTATGTGAAAACAATTATCATACCCATAACTACCTGTCAGCGCTATTTTAGCCTGGAATAACGATAGGTTGATAGGACAGGTTTGAGGTTAGAAAAAGCTACTCCATTGTGTTCAATATCCACTATACGCAAATGTGTGTTCAAAATCCATTCTATATACTGTTTTGGCCTCTAAAATTGATGCATGTGTCAAAATTATAATCATTGCTTAACTTATAATTTGATACCAATCTGGCCTCACAAGGGGCAATAACTTTTAAGAGAAATCCTTTTTAATTTGGACAAATGTGTTGTTACACTGAGTTAGTGTTCACATGATGTATTGTTATGCTAATTTTTGCAAGACTTGTTCAAATTTGGTACTAATATACTCAGCACCAAATGCTCATTTCTAGAGAATTAATATGAACAAGTGCTAATACCTTCCCCTTTTTTAACATCAGGTGGAAGAAACTTTCCATTAATTCTTAATTCTTCAATCAAATCTCTATGAACAAGTGCTACATCATATGATTTCATCCTTTCTGTTAAACCTTGAACAAGTGTAAACATGAGCTTAGTAGATGTTTTTCAGTATGATATTTTTCTATCTATTTTTTTTCTTAAATCTTTCAGGTTATAGATGGTATACTCGAAAATCAAATAGCTCCTTCCAAGTTAACAAGGATCAAGATATCTGTAAATGCACTACAGTTGCCAACTTATGCTCTCAATGATATCTTAGTTGCAAATCCATGTCCTGCTGCAATCTCTAGATTCTCCTTCAGGTAATGTCTTCCATGTGAGACATCAAAACTCTGATTCATATACTTTTTTTTTAGTGAAAATGGATTTTAGTCTTTGAGAAAAACTGCGAGACTAAATTTAGTCTCTGAAAAATAAATTCAAGTTGTTGTCTCGGTTATTTTATTATCGGGAATAAAAGTTACTTCTATTTTTTTTAAGCACCATGTTGGTTCTCAGCTTTACTCAAAGACATAATTGAGAGTATTCACACTTTTTGGTTTTACTTTTTTTCATCTCCAAAATTAATTCTGTCTCCCACCGCCGAAACAAAAGAGAAGCCAATTAAGCTTATTTGTTTGCAGAATTACAAAGGAAAATCAACCATTTTCGCCACTAGTTAACTGTAGATCAAGTGGTCTAAGGGTTTCAACAGCTGCTGGTTTAACGGCTGCAATGCATTCAGCAGGTGGATTTTCGATGCCCATTTTATCTCGCGGTCTTCAGTACATGGTAAGGGAACCTATCTCGCCTGCGGCAGTGTCTGACTTTATGCATGGATTCATTAAACAGGACGAAACAATGAACACTACATGGGCTTGTAGAAAAGGTGTGATATATATTGATGGTTCTCATATCAACTATGCCATTAAAGATGGGGATCTCATTCAGATTTCTCCCAAGGCACCTAGTCTGAAAATTTTTTTGCCTGATCACTTGATACGTTTAGAAAAGATGTAAAGTGAAGTGAAATTCACAGTATATTTTCATCATAAGCTGGTGACTTTTAAGCATGTAGGTGAGAGAGATAGAGAAAATGATGAAGAATTAAGAAGCTAAGAAAAAATAGAGAGAATGGAGAGGATGTAGAGGGTCTAAATCTAGTGATCCATAGAGGGGAGAGTTTTGTATGACCACCCAAGTTAAGAAAAGAGTTATTTTGAACATGTTTACTGTGTTTTGTTGTAAATAGCTGTGAAGAGTGCCTTTCCAATTATGTGCTGACATTTTACTTGTTATTTCAATGATGTTATCTTACAAGCGTTATCACAATTAAGTTTTAAGTTGTTTTGAAAGGATTTTTTTGGATGCATTTTTTCTTTCTAGATGAATCCTTTCGGTACATAGGAATATGAATCAACCTAGTTTCTTCTTCTTTCTAACTTCATACTTTCCATTTCTTCAAACATCCGAACAACCTCTAAAAATTCTTAAGAGATTACTCTGATTTTTTTATTAAATCGAATTACATTTCTCTGATTTTTTTTATCAAATCGAATACCAAAGGATTACATTTCGATGTAAATCTCATTTCAATATATCATGTATATATATGGTTTTGTAATGTATTTCCTTGTTGATTTCATTATTAAATTGTTGCTTTCACTATTTTTGGGCCTGGTTTTTATCAAGGTTAATTTAACAATATTCATTAAAAGAAAATAATTCTTCATTATATATATATATATATATATATATATATATATATATATATATATATATATAAAGCTAACGGTTTATCCTAAATAATAGGAGAAAATGTAACAGCTATATAAAACAGAAAATAAATGAAAATAGTAAAGTATCTATATTAAGACATTCCACAAGCTGGATTATGGAGATTTTGTAGGCTAAGCTTGGAAATATGAGTCTCAAAAGTAGGTTTGTAAAGCAGTTTGGTCAAGAAATCTGCTATTTGTGAGCGAGTGTGGATGGGGAAGAGTTTGATGATTTCGGCTTCAATTTTTTTGCGAATAACATGAAAGTCAATTTCGATGTGTTTTGATCTCTCATGAAAGGATGGATTAAGTAAATGGCGGAGTTGATGTTGCAGTAGACAGATGTTAGTTGATTGAAAGAGTAATTCAAAACGTGGAACAGGTTGTGCAACCATTGAATGTCGCAAGCCAAACTTGTTAAGGCTCGGTATTCCGCTTCTGAGCTGCTCTATGAAACTGTTGTTTGCTTCTTTGATTTCCATGAATTTATGGACGATGAAAAACAGCATATCTGGTGATAAATTTTCTGCAAATAGGGCAAGTCGTCCATTCAGAATTTGCAAAGCCAGATAAAATTAAGTTAGTGGTGGCGGAATAAAATAAGCTCGTAGCAGGGGCAGTTTTTAAATATTGTAATATCCTAATAGCAGCTTTAAAGTGAATTGTTTTAGGTTTTGAAAGGTATTGGCGAAGTTGTTGAATGACAAAGACAATATTGGGTCGTGTTGTAGTTAAATATAAAAGACTTCCAATGAGTCGTTGGTATTGAGTTTCATCCTCTAAAGGAGAAGAATTTTCACAGTCAAGCTTAAGGGAAGGATCATATTGAGTTGCCCAAAATCTTCCAAAAGTTCTAATGTGTATATTTTCTTTGATAATAGCGATACCTTTGGAAGAGCGGAAGACTTCATTGCCAAAAAAAAATATATAAGATTCCCTAAATATTTAATTTTAAAACAGTCATGAAGGTATGATTTAACATATTGAATTTATTTAAAATCATTTCTAGCAAGAACAATGTCATCGACATATATTAGTATAGCAGAAAAATAAGAATTGTGATGTTTAGTAAATAAAGAGTAATCAGCAAGGGCATGTTTATAACCGATCAAAAGTAAAGAATCAGACAACTTAGAATACCATTACCTGCTAGCTTGTTTAAGTCTATAAAGGGACTTTTACAGCTTGCAGACTTTGGGATTGTTGATAAAACAAAACCTTTAGGTAATGTCAGATAGACCTTTTCATGAAGGTCACCATGTAAGAAGGTGTTGTTAACGTCTAATTTCTCTAAAAACCAGCCTTTGACAGAAGCTAAAGCGAGTAAGGATCTTACCATGGTGAGTTTTACGACGGGAGATAAAGTGTCAAAATAATCTATACCTTCAATTTGAGTGTAACCCTTTGCGACAAGACGCGCTTTGTAGCGCTTGATAAATCCATTTGCATGAAATTTAATTTTATATATCCATTTATAATCTATGGGTGTTTTTTACGGGATAAGTCAACTATAGACCAACTATTGGTAGAAGTGAAGTGAGGGCATCTAGTTTAGTTTACATAGCATGGTTCCAACATTCTAGTATAGAGGCTTGGTTATAGGTTTTTGGTTCAATGAGGGTGGAGATGGAAAGACAAAAGTTTTTATATGATGGAGAGCAATTGTTGTAGGTGAGGACAAAGGAGAGAAGGAAGGGATTATCATGGGAAATATTGTTGGTTGTTAGGTGGTTGTGCAGAAGGTTATAGTGGTAGTCACAGAGATAGCTAGAGGGACGACTAATTCTATTGGAAACTCTTAGAGGGGGAGAGGGGGTTAGGGCGTTTAGGGGAGGTAGTTAGGGAAGTAGGAGAATTGTTGTTATGGGAATGAGGGGGAATGTGAGAGGGGATGAAGAGGTTAAGTAGGTTCGGGTTGGGGTGCAAAAGGTGGGGAAGGTAGGATAGGGTCAAGGTCAGGTTCAGTAGTGATAGTAGTACTTTTAGAAAAGTTGTAGATTGGTTGAACATTACTATTAAAGGGGAAGATAGATTCATTAAAACCCACATTCATGGAAGTAAAAAATTCATGAGAATTCAAATCATATAGCAAGTATCCTTTTGTTCCATTTTTACAACCTACAAAAACAGTTTTCCTAACACGAGTGTCGAATTTGGTTCTATAAGCGGTTATCGTTGAGGCAAAAGCAAGACATCCAAAAGTTTTTAAATGCAAAAGTAGGGGATCATTGTTATATAAAATTTGAAAAGGGAATTTGTTTTTCAGTAAAGGTGAGGGAATTCTATTTATAAGATGAACGACATGTTGTATTGAGAAATGCCAATAAAAATTAGGAAGATTTTCTTGAAAGGAAAGAGCACGAGTAACATTTAAGATATGTTGGTGTTTCCTTTCAATCAAACCATTTTTCTGAGGGCATTCAACACAAGAGCGTTGGTGAAGAATTCCTTTAGAATTCAGAAAAATCATGCATGAGAAATTCAGTATCATTGTCACTTCTAAGGCATTTAAGTGAGGTATTAAATTAATTCTCAATAAAGGAAATGAAAGTAGAAATATGTTTGCAATTTTCACTTTTAAGTTTCATCAAAACTATCCATGTAAAACGGCTATAGTCATCTAAAAAGGTCAAAAAAAATAGTGATGTCCATCAATAGAGGGGATATAATAGGGCCCCCAAATATCAGCATGGACGGTATCAAACATATTAGATGAAACACTATGATAAATAGGAAAATGGAAATGTTTTTTTTAGAAAAGTGACAAATGTCATAGGGGTCAGTTTTATTAAAAAGGGTAAAGGGGAATTGCATAGTTATACATTGGTGCACAGAATCAAAAATGTGTCCTAATCTATAATGTCATAAGGTAGCATCGTGCTCTAAAGAAGAAACTGAATTGCTACTAGAAATAGGAAAAGTATTAAAGCATAGAGGTTGAGCATGGAAGACATATAAGTCGCCAAAGCGGTTAGCTAAACCAATCATTTTCTTGGACGGATTTTGCAAAATCGAACATTTTTCAGTAGGGAAATTTAAAAAACAGTTTGAAACAGATTGAGTTGAGTAACAAAAATTAAGTTAGCGGTGAAGGAAGGAATGTAATAAATATTTGTAAGTGTAATAAATTTAAGATAGAATAACAGTTCTAGAGGAGTGGTGGCCAGAGGAATGTTATTGATGAGGTGATGTTGTAAGAGGGTAAGCAGCTAATTATATTGATTTTGGACATTAACAGTGGAGGGGATAGGAGAAGTAGCAGCGAAAGTTTCTGCAGAGGTTGAAATGATAGATAAAGTTTTGGAACGATGTTGGAAGCCGGGTGGATGAACGTGTTTGACGAAGCAACTTTCAACTGTGTAATTGGTGCGACCACAGTGTGTGAAAACACGATTAGAACCTGAAACATGGTCGCGACCACCATAGGAATTGTGACGACCTCTCCCTTTTTAGCAATATGTTCTACTATTTTTATTGAATTATTATAATAAAATAGAAATATTGGATTGTCTAAGACATGATGAACACATGATTTCTTTAGCCTCTATTATTAGAGTGTACGGAAAACAAATGAATGATCAAGAACAATCCTCTTAGTCAATGAATGATACTAGACAATCCACTCATAAATTATTCTCATAAAATTGTCTCAAGTGTTTGTGATTTATACACTCAAAATTTTGAATATGCATTATTCTACTATGTACTTGAATAAATTTTACACAAATATCAAATATGCAATGAGGCTAGAACATAAGTGAGATATTTTTAGAAAGTAAGTTAAATTTTGGAGCCAAATAGATTATTCTCATAGACTAGGTCTATTCTCTCTTTTTTCTTTCAAATATACTTATTTTCTTCAATTTTAAACTTGTATTCCTGCTTCTCTTTTATTCTTCTTTTTTTCTTTTATATATATATATATATATATATATATATATATATATATATATATATATATATATATATATATATATATATATATATTGATCCGATTGATTTTTCAATTTTTTAATTTTTAATTATTTATTTTTTTTCTCCAATTTATCAATCTACAAGTAGAATGAAATTAAATTCAAATTTGTAATTGATATCTCAAATATAATGGTTGATATTTCAACAAAAATCCCAAATTTAAATTAGATGTGATATATTATAATTAGTCTTCGTGACTCCAAATAGAATAGGATTATTTTGAGGTCATATGATCATAATCAGGATTATTAAAAATAAACAAAGAGAATTAAATTCAAAGGAGTTATTCAAAGGATAAAATATAAAAATGTTAGCTTGAAAGGCTGGGGCTAAAAAATCTTGTTTCAATGTGTATAGATATCACAAATGAATTCAGTTAAGAACGCACACAAGTTCTGAATATGTAATATATACTGAAATTCTCTCAAATCATGAATACATTGTTTAGATTTTTTTATGTCACTCATCATGTTGGATATGAAATAAATAGTTTTAAGTCTTATTTAGTGTTGAAGTCCCTTAACTTAATTTCATATTTCGGTTTAGTCCCTTATTTAATAAACGTTACAACTTAGTCCCTTAATAATGGTTATGTTAGCCAACTTAAGCCATTCCGTTAAATTGGCTGAAAAAATGTTAACTGGCCTGATGTAACATGACAACAAGGCTTTACTTTCATTAGTGACTCAACAAGGGATTATATTAACGTTGTAAGCTCAATGTTTCTTCATTTTAAAGTTGTCACTCGTTTTATATCTAGGGATACTATTCATATTCTTCCTTCAACCTTCTTCTTCCAAATTTCTTCATCCAAATCATCATCTTCATAATTTCTGCTAAGATGTCAATGAATTCCAACACCTATTCAAAATCGAACGACCAAAGTTGTGGGTGATTTCGATCTGTGGTCATAAGAAACAAGAGGAGGGATTGTTGGTGCCAAGAAGAGTGTATTATTCGTACTGTTAAAGATTTGAACAGTGTGAATGTTGGAAAAAAGTTTTGCGGTTATAGGAATTACAAAAATCAAATGGAGAAGGATGCAATTTTTTCAAGTGGGTAGGATATGAAGGTATTGACGAAAGAGATTTGAAGATTGAAAGGCAAAGGAAGAAAATATTCAAGTTGAAGAATGGGGTTTTGAGCACAAGAGGAATGTTGAAAATTGCAATGGTGTTTGGAATTATTAGTTTAGGTTTTTTTTAGTGTTTTTAAACATGTATTTCAAATAGGGTTGTGCTCAAAACAATATATAATTTGATGTTATGAAACTATGTGTTGCAGTGAGAATCGGATGTCAAGCTATTGTATTAACTTGAATCACAAAACAATGAATATTCACCACCGAACTTTAATTTATCCAAAGGAAAAGGAAAAGATCAAATAAAACCCTATTTATGCAATTTAACAACAATGCAAAAAGATCTAAGGTTCGTGGGTTTCTAATACAAAGGGAAG
Organism: Lathyrus tuberosus; assembly: GCA_022829125.1. Lineage (NCBI taxonomy): Eukaryota > Viridiplantae > Streptophyta > Magnoliopsida > Fabales > Fabaceae > Lathyrus > Lathyrus tuberosus. Next base: position 2,828,872 of record JALAZF010000203.1, on the reverse strand, counting down.
GTATTAGCACCCTAAGTATCTATAGTACTCTATAGGAACCTCTTGTTGTATTTGTGTTATGTTATTGTTTTTTTGCCATGTTTGGGAATGTCTATGGGGAAAGACCTAGAAGTTTATTGCTAGTTTGCTCGCCAAAACTTCGCGTTCTTGTGCCTACGTATCCTAACAAGGATGGAATCAGAGCAATCGTAGTTCACCTAACTAAGGGTGAATAACACTTTATAGTGATCAAGGTTCTAAGGGGAGGTAAGTGTTCATAATAATAACACTTACATAGAGTTTACAAACTCTAACCTAAGTCTAAGTTGAAAAGGGAAATGACTCTAACAAGGTCAATAGGGAAGTTAAGGTAAGGCTAAGCTACCTATGACATGAAGTAAAAAAAAGACATTTCCTTATTATTTGGAAACAAAAGAGAACCAAGAAGGATGAAGGCTAACAAGCTAACATTATTTAGGGATAACTTAACAAGGTTAAAGTAAACATGAACAATATGAGATGAATAAGGATGATATTCAAACAAGATATCAATCAAAGGTAGCACCACTTAATCATGAATACAAGACAAACATGGATAAGTCATAACAATACTTAAACATGGATATCATTCAAAAGTTCAACAAAACATGGATAAGTCATAACAATACTTAAACATGGATAGTATTCAAAATTCAACAAAACATGTATAATTCATAACAATACTTAAACATGGATAGCATTCAAAAGTCAACAAAACATGTATAAGTCATAACAATACTTAAACATGGATAGCATTCAAAATTCAACAAAACATGTATAAGTCATAACAATACTTAAACATGGATACATTTGGAAAGTTCAAATAAGCATGGATAAGTCATAACAATACTTAAACATGGATACAATTCCAAACAATCATGGATAAGTCATAACAATACTTAAACATGGATATAATTTCAAACAATCATGGATAACTCATAACAATACTTAAACATGGATAAGGTTCAAAGTTCAAATAAAACATGTATAAGTCATAACAATACTTAAAAATGGATAAGATTCAAAACCAATCATGAAAACAAGTCAAGACATTACTTTAATCATGCAAACAAGTTTGGACATGGTTCAAAACATCAAGGTAACAACTAAGGGTACATGTTAAGTTTCATGGTGATCACATTCAAGGGTTAAAACATCACAAAGGTTTCAACATGGTAAGCATACAAGTTAGGAATCATGTAAAGACATGTTATCAAAGTTTAAGGCATTTATGAACACATAAACAAAGGTGGACAAGCACAAGGGCATACATTACACACAATGGTTTAACAAGTTATGACAAAATCAACAAGTCTCATGGCAAAGGTTGAAGAAACGTTTTACAAACATACATGGAATAAATAAGTCATTTAAAGATGGAAAAGAAAGCATTTAAGTACCATAAACTTATGCAAAACCAAAAGCAGCATGTCATAAACATCACACAAGGTTCACACATGGTGTATTACATTCATACACATCAGTATGATCAAACACAAATAAAGAATCAATCAAATAGAACCATTGAATGACCTAAAACCACTTTAAAATGTGCCTTACTTTGACTAAGTAAAAGTGTGAAAAATAAATTATTTTTAGAATTTTTTCAAGGATTCAAAAAATAGGCATAATAAAGAATAAGTGTACAAAAAATCATCTCAAAAGGATAAATGGTTTAGGAGAGAGAGAATCTCACTCTTTACATAACAAATGTCCTAGCCACATGTCACGACATTGTGCTGATCATGATGTCTGACAATTTTGTCAAGACATCTGGATCGACATCTTGATGTGAACTTGTTTTAACAAAGAGTGAAAGAGCACTTACAGATGCAATGTAGTGATCCCTACAGCTCCACTGACCTCTCAGAAATGTGCTAGAGTGCTTAGCTTGCTTTGAAACCCTCTAGAACTCTCTACCCAAATCAAGTTGTAAAGTGAAGAAGTGAGGTTGTGGTTATGGTGTTTGGGCTGTTACAGAAGTGTTATAATGGTTTGGAACACTTTTATGATGCTTATGGAAGGTGTTTGTGGTGTTGGAATGAAGTTTTGTTGAGAGAGATGAGAAATCACAAGTTTTGGTTTTTTGGACAATTTGAAATTTCAAGAAAATGAAGCAAGATGATTCTGAGGTTATGATATGTTTTTGTGTGTGTTTTGCATCTGAACAAGGCCTCTATTTATAGTGTAATTGGTCTGAAATGATGCAATGGATATTGGCTTTGTTTTGTGGATTTTGGAGGGAAACCATAAAAGTGGACAAAAGGTACAAAAGTGGATTTTTACTTTATAGCTCCTAATTAACTTTTGCATCACATGATCTATAGCATACACCAACTATGTCTAGTGTTTAGATCAGCTACATGACTTCAAAAACAAGTCAAGATGATTAAAGCATAATCTCATGTAATAACCATAATCACTTCAAGTTAGCACATTGGATTGAGCTTTTCCATGGCGAATCAAGATCAAATTCTACAGAACTTAGTACCATTGGAAGGATTTTGTATCAAGGAGCAAGTTTCAAGTTGGCAACTTGTTCAGAAAATGCTTGGAAAATGGACAAAAGCATCATCCAAAACGTACAAAAATCTGGTTCAAAAATTCAGCTAAATCTGTCTTGAACAAACAACTCTATCATGGTTTCTTGCAAAAATCATAACTCCATGCTCAAGTATGATAATTTTAAATTCTTGGACTCTTTGGAAAGCCTGAAACATGCTCTACAACTTTCATGTTTTGAGTTTTCCTTGAATCAAAAGGGATCATGATGAAAAATGGCTCTCAAGGTTGGAACTTTTACTTAAAATAATTCTTGATGTTTTGACATCTATGGCAATTAAGAAATCCAAACTTGGCACTTCATAACTTCCAATCCTTATGAGCTTTTGATCCAATATTTGCACCAAATTGAAGTATGAAATGTCATCTTTAAATACATCCTTTGGGCCTGAAGATTGGTGGCTTGAATTGATCACAAATTGGTCACAAAGTAGTGCACATGTTAAGGTGAAAAGCTTTGAAAATTTTTGGATGTTTTGACATTTTCAAACAACTTGAAACTCCAACTTTGAACATCAATAACTTCCACTTCAAGAAAGCTTTTGGCTTGTAATTTTCATCAACTTGTAGTATCAAATGCCATCTTTCAAAGAAGTCTTCAAGTGTTTTCAATGGATGATTGAGGAAGAAGTTACACTTTGGAAAGTAGGTCACTTAATCATGCATTTTAACTTAGAAAAATTATAAGTTTTCTTCAATTTGGACAATTTTGCAAATTTGAATGATTTCTTGATTCTAACTTGATCAAATGTAATCATCCATCATATTTTCTTGAATAATGACTTGTGAAGCTCAAAGTTGACTAAAAGTCAAACTTTGACTTTGTGCACTAGTTAACTTTGTATCAAATGAATCCAAATTTGCAATCTTCAAAGGATCAAACTTCTTGGGCAATTTAAATCATGTGAATGGACTTCAAATATGTATTTGAGACCCTTGAATCATGCCTTGAGGCTTGAGATAATGTCTTGGTCAAAAGTCAAAGGTGCAGTTGACTTTGGCTCCAAAATCCTAATTTGTGGACCAGATGAATATGAAACTTGATGAACTTGTAATGAGGCCACAATACACTTAATTGTTGATGGGGGGAGATCTCTTGAGTGTGTGAGAAATTGATTGATTGATGATCCATCCAAATCCTTGACTGGTCAATCCCTTGAGCCTCATAAGGCAAACCTAATTCACAGGTGAGCAAAAGCAAACATATCCTGACAATTGGTTAGTTATGCATGAATGGTTGACCTAGAATGTTATGAAAATGATAATTGAATCTAGGGGTAAAATTTGGGATATGACAGTTGCCCATATTTAAATATCTTTACCGGATAGCATGAGTGATGGCAATCCTCATGAAATCAGGGTAAAAGGTATTTAAATACAGAAAAACTGGAAATTTTTCCCTTAGATGCAATGACATATTATGCTATGGACAAAAGAAACTTTCAGATAATGTTGGAAAAATACTGACATGCAATGAACTATGGCATGATGATTCATGATATATGATAAATGCATAATGCAGACAGAGAATGAAAGCAAGGGGTAACGTCAACAACAATGGATAACAACTCACTAGAGATGACAAAACACTGGGGAAACAGAAACAAACTGGGGAAATCTAAAGTGATTGATCAACAGGTTCAAACATGACCGGGTGACACTTTAGAAGAAAAGATACTCACTGGAGGTAGAACTAGAGAGAAGGTCTCCACTGGGAAATATCCAGAGTGATTGATCAACGGGTTCAAACATGACCGGATGACACTCTAGAACAAAAGACAAAATAAGACCCTCATAACAATATGATCATGTAAAACGGAACCCTCATAACAATAATATCAAACAAAGCAGGGTAGAATCCTCATAACAATAGGATGAACCAAGAGCAAGACCCTCATAACAATAGGATCAGGCAAGAATAAAATCCTTATAACAATAGGATGAAACAAGAGCAAGATCCTCATAACAAAAGGATCAAACAAAATAGGGTAGAATCCTCATAACAATAGGATTGAACAAAAGCAAGACCCTCGTAACAATAGGATGAAACAAAAGATAGACCCTCATAACAATAGGATCAAACAAGAATAAAATCCACATAACAATAGGGTGAAACAAGGACAAGACCCTCATAACAATATGATCAAACAAGAACAAAACCCCCATAACAATAGGATGAAACAAGAGCAAGACCCTCATAACAATAGGATCAAACAAGAACAAGACCCTCATAACAATAGGATCAAACAAGAACAAAATCCTCATAACAATAGGATTGAACATAAAACAAGATCCTCATAGCAATAGGATTATGCAAAACAAGACAAAATCCCCATACAATAGGATTGAACAAAATACAAGATCCTCATAACAATAGGATCAAACAAGAACAAAATCCTCATAACAATATGATGAAACAAGAGCGAGACCCTCATAACAATAGGATCAAACAAGAACAAAATCCTCATAACAATGGGATTGAACAAAAGTAAGACCCTCATAACAATAGGATCAAACAAGAACAAAATCCTCATAACAATAGGATTGAACAAAAGCAAGACCCTCATAACAATAGGATTTAACAACAACAATACCCTCATAATAATAGGTTCAAACAAGAACCAAATCCTCATAACAATATGATTGAACAACAGTAAGACCCTCATAACAATAAGATTGAACAAGATCAACACCCTCATAACAATAGGATCAAACAAGAGCAAGACCCTCATAACAATAGGATCAAACAAGAACAAAATCATCATAAAAATAGGATTGAACATAAAACGAGATACTCATAGCAATAAGATCATGCAAAATAAGACAAAATCCTCATAACAAAAGGATTGAATAAAAAACAAGATCCTCATAGCAATAGGATCATACAAAACAAGACAAAATCCTCATAGCAATAGGATTAAACAAGGACAAGGTAGAATCCTCATAACAATAAGATGAAACAAGAGCAAGACCCTCATAACAATAGGATCAAACTAGAGCAAAACCCTCATAACAATATGATCAAACAAGAACAAAATCCTCATAACAATATGATTGAACAAAAACAAGATCCTCGTAGCAATAGAATCAAAGAAGAACAAAATCGTCATAACAATAGGATTGAACAAAAGCAAGACCCTCATAACAATAGGATCTGAAGGCTCCTTAGTTTTTGATTGGCATTAATTTTGGTAAAATAAACCTGACATAAACATGTTGGACAATATATCCTAACATGTAGCAAAACTTGAAGAACAATATGTTTTGACAAGATGTCCTAACAGGGTTATTCAACATCTTTATCTGTTACAGTTTTTAAATCTGGCTTGAGTTTGTTAATTTAAATTCAGATTGCAGAAGATCGTTTATGTATCCTAGGTGGCGTTCAGATTAAGGAATCAAATATTCTCTTAGAATTTGAAGATGTGTCGTTTTCTAAAGTGTGGAAACATTTTAGGAAACTTAGGATTGGAGAAACTATTCTTGAGGAGAATATTTTGTAGATACCGAGGAACATAATTGCTGCGTTTTTGAGGCCCTAATCCAGTCTTCTTTATGGTTATAAAAGAAAGACCTAGACCTAGGTCATATCAACTAATCCTGTGTAATACTTAAAAAGTATAAAATAAGGGTTTAGGGTTTTGAGAGTCGTAGGCTTTTTTGTGTTGTAAGTCTCCCTTTGTATCGGTTGGATACATTGTGGTAGACATAGATGTTTATACAGATTCAGAAACCTGTAGGTAATGAATTGTATATTGTTCTTGGATGAAGCTTTGAAGCAAATCCAATAGAATCCGAGGAGGATTGTTAGTCAAGGTTGCTTGGCTGAACTTTGTATTGAAAGAGGAGTCTTTCAAGTAGGATTATACAGTTATTGTGACTATAACTGTTAGATATCACATGATGTGATTAAAGGAGTGGGATAGGTTTCTATTATTAATTAGATGGGATTTCTAATGATAAAATTTTCATTGGGTAGTGATGGGTAAACTAGAGGTTGTTTACTGTAATCCAGAGGTTGTTTACATAAAACTATACTACTGATAGTGGATTCTTCTTCCTGGCTTGGTAGCCCCCAGATGTAGGTGAATTGTACCGAACTGGGTTAACATATCTTGTTTTATTTATCATTCTGCAAATTTACAGTTCAGTATTTGCTTGTTGATTAACATGTTGTAACAGATGTTGAAACATCTGTCGCGACTCTTTTGCTGATATTCAGAGTATCAGCTTGTTTATTTTGTCCTTGTTTTAAAGTGATGCAGAGATCAATGTCTTGACATGTTGTTAGAACATCTGTGATCTGCATGCTAGAATTTCAATTGGTATCAGAGTAGGCATCCTGTCTATTTCTGGATGAGATCTTGGGAGATACTTTCTGGTTCATTAAACAAGGTGTGTGTTTGTGCAATCAGACCTTTCATTCTGATGTTTTCAAAGGTATTGGATATCTAGAATGATTGGAATTGAATCAAAGATGATAGCTACTGTTTGGTTGTCTTTTGCTACTGTGAAGATGCTTCAGCTGCTGCTGGTGAAGAGGTTCTTCAGCTGCATCAGTCCAAGCACAAACATTTTTCTCCTTCACCTAGTCAAGAATTGTGCGTTCAACATATTTCAACAAATCAGGATATTTTTCGCACACTTTTCTGAAATGCATAACGGAATGACTTATAATTATTTAGTGGAAGAATTTACTATATGATTCCATTCGTCTATTATTTTTACCACAACCGCACCCGCTTTCACCATTGTTCCATCTTTAACTATATATGTTTCGTCCCTACTGCGGTATTTAACCCGACTTTTCACCTTCTTTGTTATGTGATACCTACAAAGTAATGTGTAAGAAGTAGGAAATACTTTTGCCACCGATTTCATCAAGGCAGTATCGCGGTCGGTAACAATCACTTTAGACATCTCTTCTTGGTCTTTCAACATTGTTCCGCACACCTCAAGACCCAAGTAACATTCTTCTCTTTTTCGCTCTCTAGAAATGCAAACCCGGAAAAATAGGTCTTCTTAGTAGAGGTAACCCCAACCATCTCCAATAATTGAAGTCTATACTTGTCGGTCTTGTATGTTGAATCAAGTATGAGCACAGTAGAAAATGTGTTGAACAACTTCATGGAATTTGAAGGAGTCCAAAATATATCTCTAACTGTAACTTCATCCTCACACGTTCGGTACATTGACACATAACTGTTATCATCCAACAGCTTCAAGAGTTGTTACATTTCAGTTCTATCCCTCATAAGTTCATTGTTAGTTTGGTACCGAATATGGTACACTCGCTTGATATTTGAGATATTTTCCAGTCTTTTATGTTTCAAAGTTGCAAGTATACTTTTCGGTTGAACCAAATTCAATGTCATTTCAGCAACGCATTCCTTCTCTTCCGGCACAAGCCGACACACAATTGAATGATCGACTAACTTTTCACACAAATTATGGTTATACAAATCACATATGACATTCAATCTTTAGTTTTTGTTTGCCAACATACAACCATGCACCTTAAAGGGACACTCACGTTTCTTGAATCGGTGTCGTATCGTTTAAAATTTCAGAGAGGTCTATATTTCCCGCTTCTTTCACACGTCATTGTCACAAAAGCACATCTTTTATCCAAACCATTATCGAACCTTCAGATAACCACACCAAATTCAAATTTGGAGGTCTCCGTACGAATCCATTAAAGCATGTGATCACGAGATTCAAACTCTTGCTCATTTTTAAATTGGTTGTCTACATCTACTGCCTTCACAGCAACACCTTTAATAGTGGGAGACACCGCTTGTTTAGGAAAAATATCGGGGTGCACCATATCTAATAAGAACAATTACCACAAAATGCTGTAAAAATAGCTGAAAAAATAAACACAGACAGATACCGAAAATGCATTTTCGAATGATTTCATACTCGTTCTGAAAATGTGTTTCCGAAATCAACGATCATTTTTCATAACAAAAACAAGCTTAATGTGAGCAATGCGTCTTGAAATAAATGATCGTTACCTAGAATTTCAACTTCTTTTGCTCCTTTTGATGTGATGAAACATAAGATTGAAGATTTAGAGTGAACATGTGGATTGAGAATGGTAAAGTTTTTGGTGAGGGTTTTGAGTGAAAAACAAGTATGGATATGTGATCATAGCTTTGTGTTTTATCAAATTATTCCGGAGATACATCTCCGAAAATATCTGACATGTAAAGGTAACAGCAAATTTCAAAATCTCGCCTCAAACTTCAAAAGATGCATCTCCGGAATAACCATTGGACTTATTAAATTTCATTATATTTGTTGAAAATACCCGGAGATGCATCTCCAAAAAAAATTTTAATATTCATCTAGGGTGGCACTCATTTGATGCGCTATAGTATTGGTGCATAGTTAGAGCTGTCAAAATGGGCCTAACTCATTGGGTCAGCCCATAAGCCCTAAATTTTAGCACGGGCCGGACCATAAAAAATTATTAAAAAAAATACAACCATGTCTTTTTGGGCCAGCCCATCGGACCAATGTTTTTATGGGTCGGGTCGGGTCGGCCAAGCGGGTTTCGGACTGGCCCATTAAAAATATTAAAAAATAGTAATTTGTTCTCATTATATTACTTTATTTTTCTATTCAAGCCTAGTTTAAATAGTTTTTGCATGTCTAATTTTAAGAATACCATCAAGAAAAGATACAAAAGATTTCAAGTGATGGCAAGTCCAAACTTGAAATATACCTGGATGAAAAATGTTTGGATGATGATGTAGATATTCTTCAATATTGGAAATTAAATAGTTTTTGAATTCCTCAACTTGCTATAATGATTTGTGACATTTTAACCATTCCAATCACAACAGTGGCTTATGAATCTACTTTTAGCATTGGAGGTCGTATTTTGCATAAGTATAAGAATTGCTTACTCCCTGAAACTGTGCAAGCATTGATTTGTATGCGTAATTGGTTGCATGATTTTAAAGATGTTGGACCTTCTAGTGAGTTTTTAAATTGTAATTAATAGTCTTTGTATTTTATTTTCAATTTACATTTGTTTTCAAGTTATTGAGTTGTCAGTTATGTTGTAACATTAACAAGGGCATGCATGCACCACAATGTGGTAGTTTAATATTCATCTACAACATTATAAATAAAAGGACTGGATAGAGAGGCAGAAACATATAAAAACATAATTGCTTTACCATTTGTTAATATAATCGTTCCTAGAAAATGGGCTTTAAAAGATTATCATAGTTGAAGTGGGGGAGATACAATTGTTGGATTCACCAAGTGTTCAAGAGACTTAGGCCACAACATTGTCTACTTTATAGTTTATTTTGTTATATATTTTGAATTGTTAGGTGATTAATTATTTGGTTATGTATGTGTGAATCTATTCTATTGTCTCTAAAGTTGCACTATGTGACAATTGTTGGATTCACCAAGTGTTCATGGGACTTAGCCAAAAAATTGTCTACTTTATAATTTATTTTTATATCTATTTTGAACGATTAGATGAGTAATTATTTTGTTATGTATGATTGTATTTATTGTCTCTAAATTTAAAAACTAAAATTATAATATTGAAATATATAGGTGAGTCTGGCCCATCGGGATGCACAGCCCATAAAAAACTGGGTCAGACTCAATTTTGATAGCCCATGAAGTAATCGGGTCAGTCCACTCCAGCACCGGGCCGATGCGAGCTGGACCGGGGCAACCCATTTGACAGCTCTATGCATAGTGCATCCGGATATGCACTTCCGAAATCTGAGAAACATTTTAGTATTTTTGCATAGTGCGTAAATTACATATAAGGTGCATTAAGAAATTCCCTTATATTTAAAGGTTCTAGAGGCCACTGCTGAGGATCCAACTTGAAACATACAAGGGAACAGATAAACAAGGTCATAAACGCTGAATCTGGTTCATTGAGCATAACAGCATTCATGATATTAGCAAAGCTATGAACCCTTGATCAGTACCAAATAACTATTGAGACATTCCAACTATGAGAAATCTAAAAGCATAAAACTTAAATAAAGTGACTCAAGTGGGAGGAAAAAATCTCATACTACTAGCCTGTAATACAACTAAGATGAATAATCACCAACAAGTTAAACAAACATACAGGTTGATTCTTAACGGATATATTGTAGTCTATGACATAATTGAATCAGCAATCTGTGATATACCAGATATTAACCAGCGATGAGATAATTTTGCATGTTTCCTAATCATTGCAAATTTAAACTGCGTACTGGATAGGTATTTATTTAACCAGCTGCTTGAAAATCGCCAAAATCATCATCTACTACTTCCTGTGTGCTTTGATTTTCAGGAGGCTTTTCATGTTCTGTTTCTTCTTTAACCGTTTTAGAGGTCTCGACTTCAGCAGGTTTCTCAAGTCTCAATTTTGTAGGTGAGTCTGTCGGAGACTTCTCCGGTGTAACAGCAGGGGAACCTGGTGATGGAGGAGGTGGTGGTAACTTAATACACGGTACAGATTCTTTTCTCTCATTCTTTTCTTCCGAGGAGTTGTTTTGACTCAGCTCAAAAAACTTGGACCTCACATTGCCGCCACTTCTCTGCATACAATACATAGGATAGTATAGAGATCATGACGCTGGAAAAAAAAACTACGTGCATAACAGAAAATGAGGATTTGCATACATTGTTTTTTATTTGAAGTACAAGAGTCTCTCCTTCTTTCAAACTGTAATCAACCGAGGAACTATGCTGGTAATGTTGTTCCATCTCTTCTGCAGTTTTCTTTTTGTTCAGGTATCTTCAAAACAATTTAGGATAAACTCGGGGAGTAAAAAAAAAGAGGCCGAATTTGGCCAATAATGAGAGTAAAACTTTGTAAATTCAAAATATGCTAGATAGAAGGATACTTCATATGATCATGCAAGGCAGCTTGGAAGTCATAAGCTTCTGTTCTTTCTCGGAATCCGATGCCTATAAAAGCATGCCGAAGGCGACCACCTGCGTGATTTTTCAGTAATTAAGAGCAAATCTCATAAGTAAAAAGAAATAGAGTGCAGAAAAATGACAAATATTATTCGATAATATGGGAGTAAAACACAATAATCTTTCCAACTTAAAATGTCCAAACTTTCTTTTGCTAAAAAAAGAAGTAATGCTAATGCAGCATAATAGTAAAACTAAAGCTACTTGGCATTAAAGGAACAAAGAATCAATTTATCTTGTACTACAATAGATTATCCCAATACAGACAAAGTAGGAGAGTACCAAGAATGATATCCGTATGTATGATCATATTCTATTGATTGCTATTGTGATACAATTTAATCAAAGGCATAAAGTTTATGATGTTAGGAATATCTATGATTGGTAAAACACCTTGTTCGTTCACATTTTCAGTAGGACTGAAAACTAGGTATCCTATATTAGTCTCAAAACTCTCAACTCAAACAAGTAATGACTGATATTTCAGTGTCTTTCTGATATATATGATTGAAAGCGGGTAGTATGAATAATCTAGATAAAACTTCTCACCTATGTTCTCTTCTATGCGAAGAACAAAATACCTGCAGAAGATAAGGATGATTATTTTAGCATCAAAAAGTACAAAAAGGGATAAATAATAACGTTCGAAAAAATCTATCAACAGTTACAAAAACCACCTGCTGCTGTCAATAACAGCTTCCACAGGATGCGGCTCTCCATTTCTTAAAAACGCCCGAGCATATAATTCACCTAGTTACATATATTTCATTCAAGTATTAATTTTTTTTATTTTTAAAAAAGTAATTAACTGTATAATCTAATTAGCGCATCTTTATAGTAATATTTACCTGTGTTCTTATCTTCTAGTTTTATGATACATTCTTCTCCCTTGCTAACGACTTTCAAAATCCCTTCCCATGTCCATTTGTTAACATCCCATTCATCAGCCCTGAAATGAACTTCACAGGTATAAATGCTGAGCAGTCACACACTTAGCAGAAACATACAGGAAAAAGTTGAAACTCAATCCCATCAAAAACAATCAAAGTATAACGAGCGCATTAATGATTAAACTGACAGAACAAACTTCCATGATGAACATTGAAAACTACTGCTTCTTGAATCTTTATCAAGATAGAGTACACTACTAATTTCAACATTACTAATCTCAAGCACAAGATCATAAGCTATAATTAGCAATTGATATGAAACCTGTAAGAAGCTGCACTCATTCTTGGAGGTATCTGCATAAACAGTAGAAATCCATTAGCTTCACACCACAAAATTTCGAATTCCAAGCCTCATTTCATCATTACCATTGTCAATCGAAATTATCAAAATCAAATTTTGAATATATAAACCTTCCTATCAGATACTATTCCCAAAATCAAATGAATTAAAATCAAATTTTGAAACAAGACTTACTATATAGACGTAACACTCGGGCACTTGAAAGAGAACGATTTCTATGGGTTCCATATCTTCACTTTCTTTCCCGATTTTCTCAATGTCGGGTTTGATCTCATCCTTCTCCATGATTCGGAAACAAAAGAGGGTTACAAATTCGATGGCAGTGGATTTGGAGGAAGAAGAAAACGATCTGGGTCTTCAGGAGGTGCGAATTTGGGGAAGAATTTTGGAGATTAGGGTTTGGTAAATTTTGGTAGAAGAGAGAAGGAGAAAAGGGGTTTGGAAGGAAGGTTCGGTGTGCTTCGATTCTTTACTCGGGAAGGAGATGAAGTTGCACCGAAGCAGTTCTGCATCGAAACAATGATGGCCGTCTATTTGAACACCTGTGAGATCTAACGGTCTGAAATGGAGGGTTCGGTTCATGGATTGGAACTGATGGATAGTGATTGCTTTGGTTTCAAGTTAGTCAAACAACCCTACCCAAAATAAATAAATAAATAACAAAACAAAAATGATATAGTCTATAAATAAAGAGTTTAATTGGTATGCACTGAAAGTGTAAAATAATTTTACACTGTCATCCAAAAGAAATTTAACAATCTGGCATGTTATATTAGTAACTTAAAATTTACAGTCTGATGTGGCACGATACATGAGGGTGAATGATTGACAGTGTAAAATAATTTTACACTGTCAGTGCATACCAATTAAATTCATAAATACAATAGGCTCAAGAATAAGGGGAATATGCTCGGCAAAACTGGAATTTGCTGAGCAATTCAATCTAAAACATATCATAGATTATTTATTTAGAAAAATTACATTTTAGAATGGTAATATTTTATATTTTTGTAAATGTTTTATTCGTTCTTAGTTGATTTTAACTAGTTTTTTTGTCAGTTGAGATAAATAGAGTAATTAGTAAATTTATATGAGTTTAATTCTTATTCGTTTAATTGATCTTTGTTAATTTATAGAAGAAATAAACCTTTTGATAACATTAATGAATAGTCAATTACTCTATAAGAGAAATATCTCTTCATAAGATATTTTCTTATACCCTTTCTTTTCAATTTTACTCTTGTTGGAAAATATCAAAAAGAAGATATATCTCTTTAAGATATTTTCCTTCTTCTATCTAACCAATCATTCATTTCCTTTGTTAGTAAGAGAGTAGAAGAGTAAGAAAAGAGAGGGGGAAACGTGGAGAAAGAAAGAAAGAAGGTAGAAAAGGAGAAGAAGAGAAGAAATGGGAAGAAGACTGGAAGTGGAATCAAGAACTTGGATCATCATCATCATCATCATCATCTCATCTGAAATCTATATTCATCTTCATCTTTTAAGGTGGGTTCAAGATAGTTTAGCTTTTGGGGAAACGATTTACAGGAAATGGGAAATTAGGGTTTAGGTATTGTTGTTATGATTATGGAAAATGATATTGATACATGTTATATTGATTGTTTCATGCTTGTTTGTGATTTCTATGTTGTTCGATGTTGTGTTGATAATATGTTGTTGTTGTTGATATGTTGAATATATGCTTTATGAATGAAAAAGAAACATGGTTGCATATATGTCTTGCTCTTAAGGTTATGGCTCATAGTCGCATGAAGTTGTGTTGGTCTATGAATTGGTTTGGATTATAATGGTTAAGGTTAGAAAATGATGTGTTTAAAAGTGGTATTTTTGAGAAAAATGCAAGGGACAATCGATTGGTATGAAGAAATTCCCGAGAACAATTAATTGCTTCCATGAATGTGTGAAAAATCTGGAAAAGTGCAGGTGTCAATCGATTGACACCCCTGACCAATCGATTGCTCCTATGCCTTTTTAATAAAAATTTGGACAGAAAGCTCATGGCAATCGATTGGTCCTTCCCAATAATCGACTGGTCTGCTGCTTTTAGTGAAAAACTGGATAGAATGACCAGACCAATTGATTGGTCCTCCTAGGTAATTGCCCTTGTGTCTTGCTAAAAACCACTTGTATGATGATCCTAAACTATCATAAGTGTCTTATAACTTATAATATGATATGTATGCATTGAATTAACAATAATTGATTGAAATCCATAAAATGGGTGAATTTTAACTTAGAATCTAGATTAGGTTAAAATGTTAGGAAGAAAACTTAGGGTATAAACGTGATTTAGATAATGATGTTTGGAAACGAAGGTACCTCGGTATCTACAGTGGACGAGTAGTGACTTGAATTGTGAATTAATAGGCTTTGTATGGAACATGTTATTATGATATGAGAATTTGGTGAATGTGAACATCTAGTGATTGATTAGTGCAATCACAGCGATGTTGGAACCTAATTACGTATTCAGAAATAATCTTTGACTGTGCACATCCCAATTGAGATGCTTATGTAAAGTAGAATTGGGATGTAGGCACCAATGATTTGTACTTCACAATGGGTTTGAGTCTCAATTATGGATTAAGTACATAGAAGAGATGTTGACCTCTAAGTGAGATCAAGTCCCATATGAGGAAAGATACCATAAGTGGATCCAAGTCCCGTACGGGTGACGGTTCTTGAAGTGGGTTTGAGCCCCATGGAGAACCCGAATCCACACGAAAGTCAAATCATACAAACATTTGTGACCCGAGCCTTGCCTTATACGTAGGTCTGGTCAGGGAAAGATGCTATGTGACAATTTTCCAAATAGTGGTTTATTGAGTTATGTGAACTTAAGTTACATGTTTCCATATAATGCGAATATTTCTTACATACTTAAGTCTTTCTCTATTGTGTAAGTGTACACATGTATTATTTTATCGAGAAACTTAAGTTGAGGATTTGAGATTAACCCTTTAGAGTTGAGTGGACTCATAAGATAGAGAACCCAGTGAGAATATTATCTCACCCCATTACTATTGTTGCAAGTGGTTCTTTGCTGGTGAAGGGTAAGGGTAAGCTTTATTGGTGATGTTTCAGAGGCTTTTGATGTGAAGATCTTTCGTTATAGCTTGTGTACATATATGAATATTGTACATAGATCTTAGTTTTGTCTAGGCATTTTTGTATAGCATGTGCCATATTGTATATTATTCTTTTTGACATGTATATATAACGTTGCTGATAGGAACTTATGTGTATCAGTACCAAATTACACTATATGTAATATATTTTTTAGATGTATATAATGTGTGGGTGTTACAAAAACATAGTCTAATTGCAAAGGCTACAACTATTTTTTTAGGGTAATTGTCTATACAATATAGGATGACACAATGTAGTTTCACACTTCTTATGACATTCAAGTTTCACACTTTCGATGACATTCATGTGAACTGACACACTTAATTAATTAGGCATCTAAAAGCTTGAAGTACTAGCTTTGTTTCGAGCTACTGTTTACCACGAAATTTGGTAAACAACTGTTGGTCTTCCAATCTTTAAAACAGTTTGGCAACTCACAGGATCGACCAGATTGATCCTAGGACATGTGCTAATTGATTTAAAATGATATCTGGAAAAAGATGAACACTTCGACGGTATTCATAATTTAAATACAGTTTGCTTCGAAAATACTAAAGAATATGTAATGCAGTGAAATAATCGAAAGTGCGTTGGAAAACAACTTACGAAAATAAAAGATAAACTTCTGGGCAAAAACTAACTGAATTGTATTGAATAAAAATATTGTGTTACATCAAACGTACATTTCTCACACACTCGTTTCTCTACACGCGGGTACTTTGAGTAAATCAGAGAATTTGTACAAACTTGAACACACACCAAATCCTAACACTAGGACTTGCTATTTATACTAATAAAAAATAATTGCCTCTAACGACCTACAAACTAGAGCAAGACAAATGGCATTTTGTATGTCTTCAATTTCTGAACGCACTCCACGTGTCTTCTGCCAGTGATTAGATAAGAACAAAGTTCCCTCCCTTATTTGAATTCAAATCTTAAATCGAAACGTCATCAGTAACACTTCTGTCAAACAATATTCTCAAATTGCTAGAAATATTTCTAAGTCCTCAAAACACTATTTTCTTGCACAAGGACCTCTTCGACTAGAACTCCGGAAAACACCATTCCAATCGAAGTCTTCCAAGTCTTCTTCAAAATTATATTCTTCTAATTTCAACATTACTAATCTCAAGCACAAGATCATAAGCTATAATTTGCAATTGATATGAAACCTGTAAGAAGCTGCACTCATTCTTGGAGGTATCTGCATAAACAGTAGAAATCCATTAGCTTCACACCACAAAATTTCAAATTCCAAGCCTCATTTCATCATTACCATTGTCAATCGAAATTATCAAAATCAAATTTTGAATATACACCTTCCTATCACATACTATTCCCAAAAACAAATGAATCAAAATCAAATTTTGAAACAAGACTTACTATGTAGACGTAACACTCGGGCACTTGAAAGAGAACGATTTCTATGGGTTCGATATCTTCACTTTCTTTCCCGATTTTCTCAATGCCGGGTTTGATCTCATCCTTCTCCATGATTCGAAAACAAAAGAGGGTTACAAATTTGATGGCAGTAGATTTTGAGGAAGAAGGAAACGATCTGGGTCTTCAGGAGGTGCGAATTTGGGGAAGAATTTTGGAGATTAGGGTTTGGTAAATTTATTGGTAGAAGAGAGAAGGAGAAAAGGGGTTTGGAAGAAAGGTTCGGTGTGCTTCGATTCTTTACTCAGGAAGGAGATGAAGTTGCACCGAAGCGGTTCTGCGTCGAAACAATTATGGCCGTCTGATTTGAACACCTGTTAGATCTAACGGTCTGAAATGGAGGGTTCGGTTCATAGATTGGAACTGATGGATAGTGATTGCTTTGGTTTCAAGTTAGTCAAACAACCCTACCCAAAAAAATAAATAAATAACAAAACAAAAATGATATAGTCTATAAATAAAACAGGCTCAAGAATAAGGGGAATATGCTCGGCAAAAATGGAATTTGCCGAGCAATTCAATCTAAAACATGTCGTAGATCATTCATTTAGAAAAATTACATTTTAGAACGGTAATATCTCATATTCTCGTAAATATTTTATTCTTTTTCAGTTGAGATTAATTAATTTTTTGTCAGTTGAGATAAATAGAGTAATTACTGAATTCATATGAGTTTAATTTTTATTCACTTAATTGACCTTTGTTAATTTATAGAAGAAATCAACTTTTTGGTAACATTAATGAATGGTCAATTACTCTACAGGAGAAATATCTCTTCATAAGATATTTTCTTATATCCTTTCTTTTCATCTTTACTCTAGTTGGAAAATATCAAAAAGAAGATATATCTCCTTAAAATATTTTCCTTTTTCTATCTTACCAACCATTCATTTCCTTTGTTAGTAAGAGAATAGAAGAGTAAGACAAGATAGTGGAAAACGTGGAGAAAGAAATGAAACAGAAAAGGAGAAGAAGAGAATAAATGGGAAGAAGCCTGGAAGTGGAATCAAGAACTTGGATCATCATCATCTCATTTGAAATCTATATTCATCTTCATCTTTTAAGGTGGGTTCAAGATAGTTTAGCTTTTGGGGAAACGATTTACATGAAATGGGAAATTAGGGTTTAGGTATTGTTGTTATGATTATGGAAATTGATATTGATATATGTTTTATTGGTTGTTTCATGCTTGTTTGTGATTTCTATGTTGTTCGATGTTGTGTTGATACTATGTTGTTGTTGTTGATATGTTGAATATATGATTTATGAATGAAGAAGAAACATGGTTGTATATATGTCTTGCCCTTGAGGTTATGGCTCATAATCGCATGAAGTTGTGTTGGTCTATGAATTAGTTTGGATTAGAATGGTTAAGGTTGGAAAATGATGTGTTTAAAAGTGGTATTTTTTAGAAAAATGCAGGGGACAATCGATTGATATGAAGAAATTCCCAAGAACAATTAATTGGTTCCATGAATGTGTGAAAAATCTGGAAAACTGCAGGTGCCAATTGATTGACACCTCTGACTAGTCGATTGCTCTTATGCATTTTTAATGAAAATTTGGACAAAAAGCTCATGGCAATCGATTGGTCCTTCCCAACAATCGACTGGTCTGCTGCTTTTAGTGAAAAATTAGATAGAATGATCAGACCAATTGATTGGTCCTCCTAGGCAACTGATTGGCTCCCTTGTGGCTTTCCAAAAACCACTTATTTGATGATCCTAACCTATCATAAGTGTCTTATAACTTATACTATGATATGTATGCATTGAATTAACAATAATTGATTGAAATCCATGAAATTGGTGAACTTTAACCTAGAATCTTGATTAGGTTAAAATGTTAGGAAGATAACTTAGAGCATGAACATGATTTAGATAATGATGCTTAGAAACGAAGGTACCTCGGTGTGTACAGTGGACGAGTAGTCGCTTGAATTTTGAATTAATAGGCTTTGTATGGAACATGATGTGATGCTATGAGAATTTGGTGAATGTGAACATGTAGTGTTTGATGAGTGCAATCACAGTGATGTTGGAACCTAATCACGTATTCAGAAATAACCTTTGACCGTGCACATCCCAATTGAGATGCTTATGTAAAGTAGAATTGGGATGTAGGCACCAATGATTTGTACCTCACAATAGGCTTGAGTCTCAATTATGGATTGAGTTCATAGAAGAGAGGTGAACCTCTAAGTGAGTTCAAGTCCCATACGAGGAAAGATACCATAAGTGGATCCGAGTCCCGTACGAGTGACGGTTCTTGAAGTGGGTTCGAGTCCCATGGAGAACCCGAATTCACACGAAAGCCAAATCATACAAACATCTGTGACCCGAGCCTTGCCCTAGACGTAGGTCTGGTAAGGGAAAGATGCTCTGTGACAATTTTCCAAATAGTGATTTATTGAGTTATGTGCACTCAAGTTACATGTTTCCAGATAATGCGAGTATTTCTTACTTACTTAAGTTTTTCTCTATTGTGTAAGTGTACACATGTATTATTTTATCGAGAAACTTAAGTTGAGAATTTGAGATTAACCCTTTAGAGTTGAATGAACTCATAAGATTGGGAACCCGGTGAGAATATTATCTCACCCCATTATTATTGTTGCAAGTGGTTCTTTGTAGGTGAAGGGTAAGGATAAGTTTTTTTGGTGATGTTTCAGAGGCTTTTGATGTGAAGATCTTCCATTGTAACTTGTGTACATATATGGATATTATACATAGATCTTAGTTTTGTCTAGGCATCTTTGTATAGCATGTACCATATTGTATATTATTCTTTTTGACATGTATATATAACGTTCCCGATAGGAACTTATGTGTATCAGTACCAAATTAACTATATGTAATATATTTTTTAGATGTATATAATGTGAGTGTTACAAGAACATGGTCTAATAGTAAAGGCTACAATTATTTTTTTAGGGTAATTTTCTATACAATATAAGATGGCGCAATGAAGTTTCACACTTCTGATGACATTCAAGTTTCACACTTCCAATGACATTCATGTGAACTGACACACTTATTAATTAGGTATCTAAAAACATTGAAATACTAGCTCGGTTTCGAGCTACATAGGCCGGTATAGTATCTGCCGCAGATGTATATCTATTTGAATTATTATAGAATGTGTCAAGAAATATATTATGAGTTTCTAAGACGCCACCATCACAATTAGGGCAACTTTCTTAATTTTCTGATATCTAGTTTTCGCTCCCGCTAAGGCTTTAGACACAAAGTATATCAGATTCTATTTGTCACCTGTTTCTCTTATGAGGACGACACTTTCTGCTTCTTCGGCCATTACTAAGTAGAGATACAACGTCTCTCATAGTGCTGGTCGGGTGAGCACTGGCAGAGTAGCCAGGATCCTTTTCAAAGAGTCGAACACAACGTTACATTTGGCTGATTTTGAGATGAACCTGTTCAGAGCTGTCAGCATCCCATTCAATTTTTTATGTCTTTTTTAGATGATAGAACCTTCATCTGAATGACTGCTTCGCATTTGTCCGAGTTGAATGTTGCAGAAATCCAAAAACTTGACCGCCCTTACGACGAAGGTACATTTCTCAGGTCAAGCCTCGAAAAATAAATCAGCATCGTCAGTTCTTAAGAAGCAACCAACCTAAGGGTCAATGTTTTAGAAAGAAAATAAGAAAAATATATAAATGAAGTTGAAATGATATATTAAATTGGAAGAGTATACTTCTCATTCATAGTTGTTATTGAAATTGAAAATTAGTCGATTGATCGGTTAATAAATAATTTTTTTCAAGCGATTTTGTTGAGGGGAGAATTATGTCTCTCAAAGTACAATGTCATAAAACAAGTTCATTCATTGTGTGTTTGGTCAAAAGATTGAAACCTCCTTAAATCAGGTATCAACCTAGCTATCTACAAAAGTTCCCAACACATGTACAACCCAAGATTCACATCACATGTGAATATACCAACAACAAAAGAACAAGTTTTATAAGAAATCTCCTAAAGATGATGAAGAACTGAATATAGAAATCCTCCTTCTCTTTCTAGTTTCTAAAATATCCTGTGAAACAGAAAATCTATCAAGAACAGATCTAAGAGCTTGATGAACCGATCCAGCTAGAAACTGTCGATACTCGGCATCTTCAAAATTCTGTTCTTTGCAACTAATTATGACAAAGACATTCTTCATTCTACCTCCTAAAGTTGCAATCTCTGCCCTTATTATCATAAGATGAAGTTCATCAAGTGCTTGTCTTATATCAGACAATAAACCTGGTTTGTATTCACAACATAGTGATGCTCGAATCGAATAAGGGAAACCATTTAATCCACCTTCTTGTGATTCAACTCTTATCTCATCATTGTCTTTTGGTATCATTAGTCCTTCACTTGCTTGTGCTGCTTTTGTTTTTAGCTCTTTCAAATGTGTAATAACCTCAGCTAGTAAAGATGCTTTGTCCAACTATATTCAAAAAGTACATAGAGAAAAAACTTAGATTCTCAAGCCATCAAAGATTAACATATATATATCATTTTTTTTGGGCTACCACATATAACTAAGATTCATCTGACAAACCGGTTTTGTAAGGACAAATTAGACTCCGACTCAACCTAAATTTTAAAATGATATTAAAGTAAGTTGAATAGTCGCATGCTATCAGGTTTCCGATATAGGGTCTGGTTTCTCCAAGTCTAAATAAAATAAAAGTACTAACCTTATTAGCACCTGGAATAACGGTACGAAGAGTATCAAGATGTGAATTAATTCTTGCTCTTCTTCTCCTCTCAGCTTCACTATGATTCTTCAAAGCTTCAATGGTTCTCTCAGGTGAAACACCTTTGCGTTCCAACTTCACGGATGCTTCCACAAGCTCTCCTCTTTCTCTATCCAAAACCAGAGAAGAAGATGAACCATACTCCATTTCCATACACGGTTTCCAAGAAGGAACAAACACAAAGAAGAGGACAAATGGAAAGACAGGTTTGGAGGAGGCAAAGGTTGTTTTGTTTGGGAGAAAAAAAAAGTGAAATAGAATGATGAAAAGGGAAAGGGTTGTTTTTAATTTGTGAAGTTGGGGTTGGAGAGTATTTGGAAGTGAAGTGTGTGTCAGATATGATATGATGATGGTGAGTGAGTTTGGTGAGATCCAGAAAGAGAACGGTGATGTTGCTGCTTGCTGTTTCTTCTCTTAAAGATTGCTTCTTATGGTGGGGGACTACATCCACACACTTTTTATATACTAAACCTTTTCACATTTAGAGTAAATCAAGTTTATCGATAGTGTATTTTTTTTTTTTAATTTTTCATTTTTTTAAACCAATGAACACTCCTATACTATCATGTTAGTTATTGTTTTTTTACTTTTCATTTTTTAAAATCTTAAGTTGCTTTTTTTTCATTTTAATTTTTTTAAAGTTGAGAAGCCAAGAAGACAAAGCTACATAGTACAAATGTACCTTAATTCAAGCGAAAATATCTTGGTAACAGTACAACGGTATAAAAGAAGATAATCTGACAAGACAGGACGCAAAAGTTTTTATCTGTCCTCACGCTTCTAGCTGTCAGCCTAGTTAGCTATCATGATTACACTTCAACGGCTCTTTCTGCACGGCTATAAAAGGAAGCAAAAGACTTAAAGAAAGATACACACGAACGCTACTGCAATATTCTTTCCAACTGAAATCTTTCTTAAGTCATTCTGGTCGAAACTTGTTTACATTTTCAGTTTGTTTAAGAAGCACTTGTCTGTAAACGAAATTTATTCAAACTTAGGTTTGTGTTCCTTGAGAAAGACCGTGTGGTTGTATTTCTTGAGAAGTCTAGGACGTGTAGTCTTAGAGGTTGTTCCTTGAGTAAGATCTGTGAGGTTGTATTACTTGAGAAGTCTAAAACTTGAGAGTTTTAGAGCTTGTGTTAGTCACCAGCATTTTGGCAAGTGCATTGTACTGATTTGATTGAATAGTGGATTAAGACCTCGTTGAGAGAGGCAAACTCACCTTGGCGGGTGGACTAGATTAACTTGAGTGTTTCTCAAGTGAACTAGTATAAACATAACGTGTTCATCTCTTTATTCTCAACATAGGTCATTATTGTTAAAAGAAAGAGTCTTATAAAAGGAGTTTATTTTAAAGAAACAATTTTATTTTGAAAAACCAATTCAAACCCCCTTTCTTGTGTTTTTCACACCTTCAATTGGCATCAGAGCTCCGGTTCTGAGGTGATAAAAATGTTGAATTTTTATCAAGCACTTAACAGTGTTCAGTACCGATCCAAGTGTGAAAAATAATGACTACACCAACTCCTGAAACAAGTGTCATTGTGAATGAAAGAGATTTTTATACTGCAAAACCTCCTATCTTTGATGGCGAAAAATTTGATTACTGGAAAGATAGAATTGAAAGTTACTTTTTGTCGTTTCACTTAGATCTATGGGATCTGATAGTTGATGGCTACAGTCACCCTGTAGATTCTGCAGGCAAAAAGATTGAAAGAAGTGCATTTACAGATGCACAAAAGAAAAATTATTAAAATCATCATAGAGCAAGAACTATTCTGTTAAATACAATTTCATATACAGAATATGAAAAAATTACAAACAAAGAAACTGCAGAGTCTATTTTTGACTCTCTTCGTATGACTCACGAAGGCAATGCTCAAGTCAAGGAGACAGAGGCTCTTGCACTAATTCAAAAATTTGAGGTCTTCAAAATGGAAGAAGATGAATATGTGGAAACCATGTTCTCAAGGTTTCAAATGCTTGTTGCAGGACTTAGAGTTCTAGACAAAGGATATTCTACTACTGATCATGTCAAGAAAATCATCAGAAGTCTGCCTGTCAAATGGAGACCAATGGTGAATGCTTTGAAACTGGCAAAGGATCTGAATAGTATAAGTCTTGAGGAACTTATCAGTTCTTTAAGAAGTCATGAAATAGAACTTCAAGGAGATGAACCTCAGAAGAAAAATAAATCCATTACCCTAAAGGCCAAGTCTGAGAAGAAAAAGACGTATCAGGCAGAGGAAGAATCTGAAGAAGATTCAGATGAAGATAATATATCTCTCATATCAAGGAAAATAAGTCAATTATGGAAATACAGGAAGAATAAGTTCAGAGGACTAAGAAGAAGATCTGAATCTACATATGGTCAAAGGAGAAATTATGGAAGAGATGTTACATGCTTTGAATGCAAGGAACCTGGACATATAAAAAATGATTGTCCAAAATTTAAGAAAGAGGAGAGACCTAAGAAAGCCAAAAAGGGTCTTATGGCAACTTGGGATGATTCAGAATCTGAGGATGATGTCGATGAAGAACTTGTCAACATGGCATTCATGGCGGAAACCAAAGATGCTTTATCAGAAGAAGAACTATCAGACTCTGACGATGAAAGAGAGGTACTTTCTTCCTTATCCCGTTCTGAACTTGAAATAGGATTATATGAACTTATGGAAAGATATCAAACCCTTCTAAGAAAACACAAAACTCTGAAAAAGACGTTTGTGATTCCTTTAGAAGATCTTACTAAAAGCAAACAAACTATCTCAGAATTAAATGAAAAATTATTTGTTTTAGAAAATTCAAATGTTGTTTTAAAAAGTAAAGTCTCCAAGTTAGAAGAAGAAATCACTTCCACCACAACTAACACTAATGAAGTAGTCAGATATGATAAAGCCTTTCAACACTTCCTTGCTAAAAGCATAGATAGAAGTAAAATGGCTTCAATGATCTATGGAGTCAGAAGGAATGGTAACAGAGGTATGGGATATTCAGGACCATCACAACCATATGATGAGACCAAGAATATCTAGATAATACCTTTGTCCAAACATTTTGTGCCCTCTGGCACTATCTTGAAATGTTCTGAACAAAAAGGTTCAAAATCTATCACTACATAAACACAGACACTAAAGAAAACTCCCAAACTTAAACCCTATGCACAAATTTCACACTATTATTCCAATGTAAGGAAGTCAAAAGGTGTCAGAACCTCTGGAAAAGCTAATGTGAAAGGACCCACAAAATGGATACCTAAGAATAAGATACTTTATGTTGCAGACATCCTTAATGGCATCATTGAAACACCAGTCATGGTACCTGGACAGTGGATGCTCGCGACACATGACGGGAGAAAGGCATATGTTCCAAGATCTAAAACTTAAGCCTGGAGGTGTCGTCGGTTTCGGAGGAAATCAAAAAGGAATAATTATTGGCTCCGGAACTATTGGAAATGGTAAGCTACCTTCTATTAATAATGTGTTGTTAGTTGAAGGTCTAATGCATAATCTATTGTCAATTAGTCAACTTAGTGACAATGGTTATGACGTTATTTTTAATCAAACATCCTGTAAAGCTGTAAGTCAAAAGGATGGATCTGTCCTGTTCAACGGAAAGAGGAAGAACAATACTTACAAAATTAAATTATCAGATTTAAAACATCAAAGTGTAAAATGTCTTCTTTCTGTAAATGAAGAGCAATGGTTCTGGCACAGACGTCTTGGTCATGTTAGCTTGAGAAGAATTTCTCAGCTGAACAAGCTAGGTCTTATCAGAGGCTTGCCAAATCTGAAGTACTCTTCAGATGCTCTTTGAGAAGCATGTCAGAAAGGCAAGTTTTCAAAAACTTCTTTTAAAGCAAAGAATATTGTTTCCACCTCCAGACCATTAGAACTTCTTCACATTAATCTCTCTGGAGCAGTAGAAAACTGCCTTTATCAATGGTAAGAAATATGGACTAGTCATAGTTGACGATTACAGTCGTTGGACATGGGTGAAATTCTTAAAACACAAGGATGAGTCACATTCTGTGTTTGCTTCCTTCTGCACTCAAGTACAAAATGAGAAAAATTGCAAAATCGTCAAAGTCAAAAGTAATCATGGTGGAGAATTTGAAAACAAAGACTTTGAAAACCTTTTTGATTCACATGGGATATCCCATGATTTTTCGTGTCCTAGAACTCCACAACAAAATGGAGTTATAGAAAGAAAGAACAGAACTTTACAAGAAATGGCTCGCACCATGATCCAAGAAACTGACATGGCTAAGCACTTTTGGGCAGAAGCAATTAACACAGCATGTTATATTCAAAATAGAATCTCTATTAGACCTATCTTGAATAAAACTCCTTATGAATTGTGGAAAAATAAAATTCCCAACGTCTCCTATTTTCATCCATTTGGATGTACTTGTTTTATGCTAAATACTAAAAAGAATCTTGGCAAGTTTGATTCCAAAGCACAGAAGTGTCTGCTGTTAGGATACTCTGAACACTCAAAAGGTTATAGAGTTTATAACACATAATCACGGATTGTGGAAGAATCAATTCATGTTAGATTCGATGACAAGCCTGACTCTGAAAAGTTAGAGCTAGTTGAAAAACTTGCAGATTTAGATATTAGCTTTTCAGAACCTAAAGAAAAGGCAGATGAAGTTAAAGAACAAGAAGATCCTACTCCGGACACTGTTGATGTAACTCAGAATACTCCACATCAAAAGAAAAGAAGAATGTCTACTTCTCATCCTGAGGAACTAATTCTGGGTAGTAAGGATGCTCCAATCAGAACCAGATCAGCCTTCAGACCATCAGAAGAAACACTATTGGGACTGGTGTCATTAATCGAACCAGCTACAGTTGAAGAAGCTCTTATGGACAAGGACTAGGTTCTGGCTATGGAAGAAGCACTGAATTAATTCTCAAAGAATGATGTTTGGGATCTAGTTCCAAAACCTAAGAATGTTCATGTTATTGGAACCAAGTGGGTATTCAGGAACAAGCTAAATGAGAAGGGAGAAGTTGTCAGAAACAAGGCACGACTTATTGATCAAGGATACAGTCAACAAGAAGGAATTGATTACAACGAAACCTTTGCTCCGGTCGCCAGACTTGAAGCAATACGGTTACTAATTTCATTTTTAGTAAATCATAACATCACCCTATATTAGATGGATGCTAAGAGTGCATTCTTAAATGGTTATATATCAGAAGAAGTCTATGTCAAACAACCTCCTGGTTTTGAAAATTCAGAAAAATCAGATTTAGTCTTTAAACTCAAAAAGTCACTCTATGGTTTATAAAAAGCTCCCAAAGCTTGGTACGATAGATTGAGCAAATTTCTTTTAGAAAACAATTTCACCAGAGGAAAGGTTGACACAACTATCTTCTGTAAAACATATAAGAATGATATTCTTATAGTTCAAATCTATGTTGATGATATCATTTTTGGTTCTGCTAACCCCTCTTTATGCGAAGAATTTTCAAAGTTAATGCAAGCAGAATTTGAAATGAGTCTGATGGGTGAGTTAATGTTCTTCCTGGGAATTCAAATCGATCAGAAACCAGAAGCCACTTACATTAATCAAAGTAAGTACACGAAGGAACTTCTGAAGAAATTCAACATGATGGATTGTAATACAGATAAAACACCAATGCATCCAACATGTATAATGGGAAAAGAAGAAACAGGAGTTAAGGTTTGTCAGAAGCTCTATCGTGGTATGATAGGCTCTCTCTTATATCTAACTGCTTCTAGACCTGATATATTATTCAGTGTACATTTATGTGCTAGATTCCAATCAGATCCAAGAGAATCTCATTTAACTGCTGTTAAACGAATTCTAAGGTATCTGAAAGGAACAACTAACCTTGGCTTGATGTATGAGAAAACATCAGAGTATACTCTTTCTGGTTACTGTGATGCAGACTATGCTGGAGACAGATTGGAAAGAAAGAGCACATCTGGAAACTGTCAGTTCCTAGGGAACAACTTAATCTCGTGGTCAAGCAAGAGGCAATCTACAATTGCTCTCTCTACAGCAGAAGCAGAATACATCTCCGCTTCTCTATGAAGTACACAAATGCATTGGATGAAAAATCAGCTGGAAGACTATCAGATATATGGGAGTAACATCCTTATCTTCTGTGATAATACTGCTGCTATTTGTTTAAGTAAAAATCCAATTTTACATTCTAGGGCTAAACACATTGAAATAAAACACCATTTTATCAGAGACTATGTTCAGAAGGGAACCTTATGCTTAAAGTTTATTGATACAGACCATCAATGGGCTGATATTTTTACAAAACCCTTAGCTGAAGATAGATTTCAAATTATTTTAAAACATCTGAAAATGGAGTACTGTTCAGAATGAGATTATTTCAGAACCAAATGTGTTTAGTCAGAGAAAATAAGTATTTTTAAAATCATCAGAATCACTTTTGTGAGATGTGTTCTGATAAATTTTTCTTCTAAGACAGTTTTGACGTGTCATTTAATTAGCAAATAATTTTTGCATGTGATTTGATCACTTCTAAATCACGTTACTTATCCAAATCAAACGAACAGTAATTTTCTTGAGATTGACTCAAAACTTTATTACATTTATTCACTTATCCCCTGTACGATGTCTATCTCTTTAAAACTTTCAAAAACCATTCCTATTCTCACTCTAGCTCAAGAGGAAACTCTAAAACCCTAAATCCTTCTATCTCTCCCTCGAACAAACTCAATCCCTGTTTTCATCCTCTCCGATCTTAACTACCATCATGACGAACATCATTCAACAAGAAAATGTTCTCCTCTCTAAAGAATTTGAAGCGTCACTAAATCCCTCTCAAGAGCTACCATCTTCATCTAGCACACCTTCTACAACCCCCGCGACCACCGCAACGATCGCTTCAACTCCATTATCTCTTCCCACGATCGATGCAAACCATGTAACACAGAGAAATTCCTCTGTTACTTGTGGTGTGCATGCAAATGAACTAATCATTCTGAAAGAGCTAGTGTCAACTTCGACAATCTTCCCGATAATGGGTTTAACCTAATTGATCAACTAAATACTCAAGGATGGAAAAGTTACTTTGACAGACTTAGAGGACCAACCTTTGATGACCTAGTAAAGGAGTTCTGGAGACATGCTGAAACATACGATCTTCATGTTGTATCTTATGTTATGGATCAAAGGATCATTATCACTGAAAAATATATTTCAGGCCTACTAGGGATGCAATTCTTGGAAGGAAAAAGAGTTTATGGAAAAACTGAAACATCTGACTGTGTCATCAACAAAGCAATTTTAAAAAATTGTCAACCTGGGACTACAGAGTACAAAAGCAAGAATCTGCGTGACAATCTGAGAATCTGGCATACAATTATTCTTGGATGTATCAATCCAAGACCTCCAAAGAGTGCTGCAGATTTCTTCAACACAAATCAAAAGTACATGCTATACTACTTGCACAAGAATGAGAAAATGAGTCTTCCATCCATTTTATTCTACTACCTGAGAGATATGGTGCGCAAGACAAGAACAACAGCTTCACCGGATAGGAAGATTTTAAACTACATTCCTTTTGGAAGACTTCTCTCTAATATCTTTGTTGAAAGCGGCCTAGTGGAGTATCTAGTCAAGGAAGCTAGATACACAGATTATCTGGCTGGCAAAGTAGGAGAAGTTTTCAATGCTGTGAACCTTAAGCATATGAAAATGATTACAAGTGTTTATGTGAAACCCATATCTATCCCTCACGACACTATGATCAAAAATAGACATCCAGTAACGAACTACTCTTACTATCACAAAGAAGATAATCCAACAGCAATTGCTTCGTTTGTGGCTATAATGAGAGAAAAAGGGCATGACATGCCAAAATCCAGAGTTGAAGATGTAACTCCTAAACCTAAATACATCACCAGGAGTAAGAGGAAGCAAACTGAAGAGGATGTTGAGCCTAAGAAGAAGAAAAAGGATGAAACTGAAACCTCCAAAACTTCTAGACTGGAATCTCTTCTTCTTGAGAAAATCAATAAATCTGCTATCAATTCTTCTGGGTCCATGTCTGTCATCGAGACTGTTACTGCACCATCATCATTTCAAACAACCTTTATTCCTACCTCCAATCCACAGGTGAAGTTCAAATCACCATCTTTTTCGATTCCTCCTCCAACTACCACTATCCAATCTTCACCCAACGCATCAATCAGTACCCCTATCTCGACTGAAGCCACTCCAAACTACACCTCATCAATAGTCTCGTGAATCATTTAGCCAAATGAACAAAGCTCCATAAACCTAATCTTCGAATCTCAAGTCCTCAACATTGAGTCTATCTCTGAGGATACAATCTCTGAATCTCTAGAGATTATCACCCTTGAATCACTCATAGGTTCAGACACTCTAGAAGTGACATCTCCTGTTGATCAACAAATCTTTGAAAATGCTCCTACTGAGATCGTTTCATCTCAGCAAGCACCACCTGAAACAAATTCTACCAAGGCTGACCTTGCTTTGGTCATCTATAATGAAGCACCTCCAACATATTTTGAAGAATGCACAAGTCAATTTTATGACAAGGCATTAAGGAAGTTTGCAAACCTAAGAGCAGAATTTAGCACAAGTACCAAGCCTATGGAGCTTGAAAGCTCTTGTTAATTCTTCCAGAAATGGTTGGATATTGAACTGGCAAGAATTGTAAGCTTCTCAGACGCAACCATCAATGCTGGAATTTAATGGGCAAAGGAAAGAGTAGAAGCTGAAGAACGGATCAGGGTACTTAAGTTCTTGGCTATAAAGCAGAAAGAAGTTAAAGAAAAGGCTGCTGAGGAAGCAAGACTTCTTGCAGAAAAGGCTGCTGAAGAAGCCAGAATAGCACAAGAAGTTGAAGCCATGGAAAAGGCCAAGCAAGATGCTGCAGTTATTCCCACATCTGATCATACTGTAAAGCGTTTGGAAAACGCAATTGGAGAAATCAGAGAAGAACAACAGAAGTTCAGAGAAAACTTTGAAGAACAAAAGACTGTCAATGCTAATCTTCAGGGCATACTTCAGAAAATATGGGACAAGATGTCTTTTGGAAGCACCTAAAAGTATCGTTTATCTTTAAGATTTTAGATCTTTGTTTTTCACCCTTGAACCACTAATCTTTTTGATCAATGACAAAAAGGGGGAGAAATAATATGAATGTGATATTTTGATTCCATAGTCAATCTCTGAAAAACAACGTTGTTTACATGCTAACAGATAAACTGTTATTTCTATTAGAGTGTTTTTCTTTTTCAGGAATTCTGATCCAAATCAAGCTTTATTAAGAAAATCTGAACTCAGCTGAAAAGAGAAACAAGACTAAGAGCTCATGACCTAGTAAAATCAGGGGGAGCCCAAACACAGAAATTCATCAAGTATAAGACTCAGGGGGAGTACTTCATACGAAGGATAAGCTATCTTTAGAATTTGATATTTTCCCTGCATTATATATATCAAAATTGTGTCATCAAAATACATAGTTTTGTCATCATCTAAAAGGGGAAGATTGTGAGAACAAGATTTGGTTCTGCAATTTTATCTCTAAGTTTTGATGATATCAAATGAGTATTTCTGTATGAACAATTTTGTACAACTAATGTTTGTTATTTGTGAGAACTTAACAAACATGTTATGCTTCCGTAAATTGGCGGGAACACAATGCTTAAAGGAAAATACTTCGCCTATACACTTGAAAAGTAGAACTCATTTCAAGATAATCTGATATTCATAAGACTCTGATACAAAAAGAAAAAGGGAAGATCTGAAGACAGAGGTTCTGATTGAACGAAGTCTAGATGCTGAAGACTTATGCTCACTGATCAAGGTTCTGAAGACCTAATCAAGTCTCTACTCATGCTTCAACCTGATACTATCAGAAGCCTCTGAAGATATGAAGACAACGCACCAAGCAAACAAGGTTCTGAAGACTAAGTGCTCAAGACTCTGATGACGCTGCTCTGAGGATTCGAAGACTTGATAATCTCAAGAACCAAGCTATGTTTTCCCTTCTTACTCATGCTCGTAAAAAGCCTATGAAGTTGAGAAGCCAAGAAGGCAAAGCTACATAGTACAACTGTACCTTAATTCAAGCGAAAATATCTTGGTAACAGTGCAACGGTGCAAAAGAAGATAGTCTGACAAGACAGGACGCACAGGACGCAAAAGTTTTTATCTGTCCTCACGCTTCTAGCCGCCAGCCTAGTTAGCTATCATGATTACATTTCAACGGCTCTTTCTACACGACTATAAAAGGAAGAAAAAGACTTGAAGAAAGATACACACGAACGCTACTGCAATATTCTTTCCAACTGAAATCTTTTTAAAGTCATTCTAGTCGAAACTTGTTTATATTTTTAGCTTGTTTAAGAAGCACTTGTCTATAAACGAAATTTATTCAAACTTAGGTTTGTATCCCTTGAGAAAGACCGCGTGGTTGTATTTATTGAGAAGTCTAGAACGTGTAGTCTTAGAGGTTGTTCCTTGAGTAAGATCTGTGAGGTTGTATTACTTGAGAAGTCTAAAACTTGAGAGTTTTAGAGGTTGTGTTAGTCACCAGCATTTTGGCTAGTGCATTGTAATGATTTGATTGAATAGTGGATTAAGACCTCGTTGAGAAAGGCAAAATCACCTTGGCAGGTGGACTAGATTAACTTGAGTGTTTCTCAAGTGAACTAGTATAAACATAACGTGTTCATCTCTTTGTTCTCAACATAGGTCATTATTGTTAAAAGAAAGAGTCTTATAAAATGAGTTTATTTTAAAGAAACAATTTTATTTTGAAAAACCAATTCAAACCCCCATTTCTTGTGTTTTTCACACTTTCACCACACACTTTTTATATACTACACCTTTTCACATTTAAATTAAATCAAGTTTTATAGATAATGTATTCTTTTAAAATGTTTAATACATTTAAAAATAAATAAATAAAGGTTCATATTGAGAAAATATAAGGGATACACAAAAGAGGTAGGGGGACTTAACCCACACAAAAGGAAGGAAATTAAAAAAAAATGCAAATTCAATTAGGAATGGCAATAAAACTCGTAGTCGCGGATATTCATCCGAATCTATTTCGAATTTGACAGGAAAAATCCATTTTGATTGAGTTTAAGTTTGAGTTTGGAATTTCCTCGATTATAAAATACCGGGACGGATCAGATAATGAGGACATCAGTACACATCCTGAATTCAACCACCCCATTTATTTTATTATTTAGTTATGATAATTTAAAATATTAAATATGTAGTTAATGTTTTAATATTTTGATTTGTATTTATTATTTAAAATATTTGAAATGTATGCATTAAATTTTTTGAGATTCTTTTGTTTTATTATTTGTAATGTAATTTGAATTTGAAATTAAAATTGTTTGAGGATTTGAGTTTGAGTTGGAGGAGGTAAAAATCGTCCCCAACTCACCATGTAGCCATGCCTAAACTCAGCATATTTTTTACAATGTCTCCTCTTATTTTCAAAGGGATAAAATAAAAAATTGTGAAACCTTGATTGGCAAAAAAATCTACACAATTGTTCTCCTCTCTATAGATGTGAGTTAGCAAAAAAGACATAGGATTTTTCAGAGATTCCTAAGCTGCCAAAATATTGATGGAAAGTTCGGTGTAAGCTTGAACAGTCCAAAAAGGAGTTAGTTTATATCCATAGCTTGAACCAACCTCTCTCGTTAGCAATAATAATGACACATATTACTGCACCAATCTCATAGTGGAAGGAGGAATGAAATAGAAGTTTCTCTGAGTATGTCAAAATGAAATCACCCATACTATTCCTAAATATACCACCACAACTCGAGTTTGTTGTTTCACATATGAATGTTCCATCAAAATTATATTTGTACCAATCTGGGTTGGGAGTTTTCCACAATACTTCTTTGATCACAAGAATTGGGGGAAGGTGTATCAAAACCTTAAAAGCTTTTAGGAGAATGGAATCATGTATAGAGGAATTAGAAGTGAGGTTAGAGTTGTTACTTATAAGAACAATTTAAACTTGACTTTGAGAGATTGTGTAGTTGACATTTGGAGTGTGAAGTTTGAAGAGCCATGTGTTCTT
This sequence comes from Lathyrus tuberosus, assembly GCA_022829125.1. Taxonomy (NCBI): domain Eukaryota; kingdom Viridiplantae; phylum Streptophyta; class Magnoliopsida; order Fabales; family Fabaceae; genus Lathyrus; species Lathyrus tuberosus. Next base: position 2,794,618 of record JALAZF010000203.1, on the reverse strand, counting down.
AGCTTTCCAAATGTGGTAGACAATGTAAGTAACTGAAGCTCAGAGAACAAGGGATAATTGCTTGCACCTACCATGATTTAAATTATGGAGAAGTTCTTCAATTGTGTATGATTTGGTACTAATCTTGGTCGAGCTGAAAAGCCAATTCCAAATAGTTTGTTCAGAACTACAAGTGGAAAAGAGATGAGCAGTGGTTTTAATGTCATGATGACAAAGGCAATAAACTAAGGTTAGTGAGACTCACTTTGTCACTAGCTCCTCATTATTAGGGAATTTGTGAATGATTAGCTTCCAAACCAAGATTGACTTGGATGGTGAAATGTATTTGAAACATAAGAGTCTAACCCAAGGTTAGGGAAGAGAATGAGGGCCTTGAGCTGGTAGGCATCTTTAAGGCTTAATAATCTCGAAGAAGATGAGGGTCGAACCATTTGTTCTTGAGTCTGATCCTCTTGAGATGTAGCAGTTAGTCTGTGAGATAGGAAAGGAAAAAGATTAGACCAATTGAAAGGTAGGGACCATTGATTTCTGATCAAGTATGTGGATACAGTTACACTGATGTTTATGCCTTGACTTTTGAGGAAAAAGTCATAAGTTTCCAAGAGGAAAGGATAACCTGGCCAAGCATCTGTCTAGAATTTAATGGTGGTGCCTTGACCAAGGATCCAATAGACATAGTTGCACATCAAATGATATTCATGTTTGATTGTTTTCTAAAATATATAGATTAATTTGTGAATACATTGTGATAATATTTTAAATAAAATCTTATTTGATCATTCACTTTTAAAATGTCTCAAGAGTCATAAGTATGTTGTTGGGGAGTCCGGGGAAGTCGGGAGCACCAATGGGACTAATGCTCTAGGACCACAAGAGAAAGAGAGAGAGAAAGAGAGAGAGAGAGAGAGAGAGAGAGAGAGAGAGAGAGAGAGAGAGAGAGAGAGAGAGAGAGAGAGATACCACATCTCAACCCAAAACCTTAAGGTGTTAGGTAAATGGGTTCTCTCTCTTATAAATCCAACACTCCACCCTATTTATAGGTAATGTGGGACTTTAACCACTCACACTTGCACCAAATATTCTCCCCCACAAGTGTGAGTCTTCCACTCCTATAACAGGATCCAACACTGGATCCAGCTCCCGCTCCCCCACAAAGTCAAACCAGGCTCTGATACTAGTTGTTAGGAAAAAAACAAAACAAATCTAGAGAAAAAAGAGAAACACAATCACAAAACAAAAACATAACGTGGAAACTCCAAAACCGGAGAAAAAACCATGATCGTTGTCAATAGACAACCAGAGAATAACACTATGTGAAAATTGTTACAACACATAATATACCCTCAACTAACTCAGGCCCTCAGTACACTCACACCTTCCAAAACAAATATTTAACTACATCTCACAACACTCTAATACAATAGCATAAGAGAATAAAGAAAGTCAAATACAAGCTTAAAGTGCTTTTGACTGGTGCATCTTGGAATGAAGAACTTGAATCCTATATATAGCCTTGGACTCCATATTCCTTCACAAAACTAAGTGATGTGGGAGTTCAAAGAACTTGTATCCTATATATAGCCTTGGACACTCTTTTCATTCACAAAACTAAGCGATGCGGTACTTTTTCAGCAATATGTATATTTTCAACCAACTCCAACAATCTCCACCTTGATTGACCGACAAACATACTCAACCATAAAGAGTATCAACATGTATATTTTCAACCAACCCAACAATCTCCACCTTGATTGAAAATAATACATAAACTTTCATTATCTTCACCGACAATCATACTCCACATAAAGAGTATATTCACTTGAAGCTACACCACTCCAAGAATTTTCACATTATCATCACCGACAATCATAGTTTTAAAAATTATCATATTCTCTCATTAAGAATATATTTCACTTTAAGATATACCACTTCAAGAAGTTCATATTGTCATCATCGACAATCATCTATTTTATCATGAAGAATAGATTTCACTTGAAGCTAAACCACTACAAGAATTTCAAATTGTCTCCACCGACAATCATAGTTTAAAAAAACTATCATACTCCACCTAAAGAAGAGTATATGTCCCTTGAAGTTAAACCATTTCAAAAAAATTCACCTGTCAAAAACCTGGTTGAAACATTATGGTGCAACTTCCTTGTTGGCGGGAAGCTCTTTAACCATCGACATAATCTTGCACCTTGTATAATCTTGATTGTATCAAGACATCTTGGACATGAACTTTCCATAAGTCAAAAAAAACTTCCATCAATTTTCTCTAGCCCAAATTGAACAGCGAAATTTTTTACTGCAACTCAACAACCCTTTCACAACATTACCCTTCTTTTCCGATGTGGAAGATCGGACAAAACTGCAATCACAGAGCATACTAAGAACACTTATCCCCGGATCGAATCAGACTTTGATACCACTATTGGGGAGTCTGGGAGAGTCGGAAGTACCAATGAGACTAATGCTCAAGGACCAAATGAGATGGAGACGCCACATCTCAACCCAAAACCTTAAGGTGTTAGGTAAATGAGTTTTCTCTCTTATAAATTAAACATTTCATCCATTTATAGGAAATGTGGGACTTTAACCACTCACACTTGCACCCAATATTCTCTCCCACAAGTGTGAGTCCCCTAAATCCTATAACAGGATCCAACACTGGATCCAGCTCCCGCTTCCCCATAAAGACGAACCAAACTCTGATACCAATTATTGAAAAAAAACAAAGCAAAGTTAGAGAAAAAAGAGGAACAAAATCATAACACAAGAACATAACGTGGAAAATCCAAAATCGGAGAAAAAACCACGACAGTTGTCAATAGACAACCAAAGAATAACACTACGTGAAAATTAGTATACACTCTTAACTAACTCATGCCTTCAGTACACCCAGACCCTCTAAAATAAATATTTAACTACATCTCACAACACTTTAATACAAGAGCATAAGAGAACAAATAAAGTAAAATACAAGCTTAAAATGTTTTTGACTATTGCATCTTTGAATAAAGAACTTGAATCATATATACAGTCTTAAACTACCTCTTCCGTCACAAAATTAAGCGATATAGGACTTCAAAAAACTTGTATCTTATATATAGTCTTGAACTCTCTCTTCATTCACAAAACTAAGTGATATGAGACTTCTTCAACATGATAGTTCGCACTATTTAAAATAAATAAATAAATAATTTAAAATCTTAACATGGCAGTCCCAAGTTACATTTTTTGGCTAATAGTCAAAATGAAAAATCTTCAAACTACTAAGATATAATCTTTATTATTTTTTTTACATAAGTGTATTTTCAATTTGTCTCATTTAACACCGAAAGAATAGATATTAATTTTTTTTTTATAAATTAAATATATTAAAGTGTAATAGTAGAGACTCCTGTCGAATCAGAAAAGATCACAATAGTCAATATTTCATATTTCTACTTATTCACATAAAGAAATTATTCACCTTAATATATGTTCTTAAATATATGGAATTACTGTCCATAACCATTGATTATTTAATAAATTAAAAATAATTTTTTTATTTGTAATAAACTCAGAATATTTCTACATATACACAAATATAATAACAAAATTTTCAAATTTCATTTTTAGAAGATCAATAGCAAACATCATTAAAGACCTATCAAAGTTGTCCACTCTATATTTTGCTTTTAAATAAGCAAAATTTTGTAGAAATTATACGTATTTGTCAATTAAAAATTGAAAATGAATTCAAATTCTATTTTAAAACTAATCTTTCTTATGTATGCTTAACCTCAAAGCTCTTTTCTCTTTATGTATAGTTCCAACCTTTGATTGATAGAAGAGTCTTTACTTGTTTGTCTACACAAAACTATTCTATTTAGTCAAACATTCATTAATATTTTTTATCATTTTATATATATTATTTTATTGTTAAATATTTGTATGCATATTTTATAGTTATGACTTTAAGCAATTAAGGTAATTTAAGGAGAGACTTTTATTTTTAAGAATTATTCTACGAGATTTCATTGTCATATAAATTAAAATAGCATGTTTGATTTGAATTGAAATAGCATGTTTGATAATAAAAATTGAAATAGCATGTTTGATTTGAATTGAAATAGCATGTTTCTTTATTTCATTGTTTATATCATGCCGAATTGAATTGAAATAGCATGTTTGATAATAAAAATTGAAATAGCATGTTTGATTTGAATTGAAATAGCATGTTTCTTTATTTCATTGTTTATATCATGCCGAATTGAATTGAAATAGCATGTTTGATAATAAAAATTGTTGTATTTATATTTTGTATTATTAAAATTAAATTTTAAAAAAAAATTGTTAAAATTCAAATGTGAGTGAATAAATTTTACATCTACTAAAAAATAAAGAAAACGTTAAATATATAAAAGAAATGACTCATATTCTCATTGATTTAAAATCTTTTGAATTTTAAATGTTTATCTCATTGATATTTCTGACGCTTCTCAAACTCTCCAACAAGTGATATTTGAGTTATGGTTATAGATCATGCTAGTGAAGTGGATGATTTACACTTATAAAAAAATTATAAAAAAAAATAAAGTAGTATATAAGTGAATCATACTCTCATTATCTTAAGATTTTTTTATAAATATAAAATATCAAGATTTCTTAGATCCCAAAAATCCGTTTAAAGTGCAGGATGTGATAGAGACATGATAAAATATAAAATAGAATAAATATAGAATGTGATATAGAGAAGATAATACTTATTCTATCATGCATTTGATTCACACATAATACCAAATATATATATATATATATATATATATATATATATATATATATATATATATAATTTACCCTTGTAAAATAAGTATATTTTTTCAAATTATTTTATAAAATGTTTTAAAATTTATAAATTGAGAAAAAAATTAATAATTTTATATCATTTTTAAAAAAGAGTTCATTGACACTATTGAGTAAACAATTTCAATTTTTTTAAAAAAAAGTTCATGAATTCTATTAAATATATGTTAGATAAGTAAAATTAAAATATGTATATATAATATGTAAATGACAAAACTATCCTTGCAAAAAATATATTTAATTTGATAAAAAAATAAATAAAAATAGTATTCATACTTTTAAAATTTTACTAAATTATTTTATTTTTAATACTTTTTTTTTGAAATAAAAGAGAATTTTATATTCCAAAAACTTGCAATAAAGTACATCAAGAGTTCAAATCGGATTCAATGAAAATCAAATCCAAAACCAAAACACAAAAGGTAAACTATGTCATTAGCTTAGCTAATGGCTTCCTATACTTATTAATCATCCACATTCTATATGTCGTATTGTCTATAATATTTCGTATCGTACTATGTTGCTCTTCCGCATCTCCAAAAATGGTTGAATTTCTGTATCTCCAAACCCCGTAAACAGTCTCAGCCATTGCCGTTTTCAGAAGCCCTGCGTTGAATCCTTTCCCTTTTGTGTTCCTCATAAACCAATTCAGTTCATATGTCCATGGCATTGGAATATGAATCACATCCATCCAGGCCAAGACTCCTTTCCAAATGTCTTTAGTGATCACACAATCAAACAAAAGGTGGTCTATAGTTTCAGCACAACCCTTACACATACTGCACAAGTCTTCCTGCAATAAACCAAGTTGTTTCAGTCGACTTTTTGTTGCTATTCTTCGATGACAAGCCAGCCAAAGGTAGTATACAGCCCTTGGCCTTGCATAATTGCGTTGAATCACATGACTCCAGCAGACTTTCGTGTCACACTCCATAACCTCATCATAAATTCTTTTGATGGAGAACTCCCCTCTTTGCTTCATATCATCTCAGGCCTGCTGATATCCAGGAATTTTGGACCTATTTTCCATAATTGATTTCATAATCCAAGAGCTATTAGATTTGATTTTGGCCACCATGACATCTTCTCCTCTTAGATAATAGTTGTGAACCCACTTCACCCATAGGTTATCAAGCTTCATGCAAATATTCCATAAACATTTCATCATTGTAATTCCATTCCACACTTCCAAGTTAATCAGATTCAGTCCCCCTTGATCTACAGGGCTGCACATAGTACTCCAAGCCACAAGGCTTTTCCTACTTTTTTCCTTACCAGACCAAATAAACGAACGGCAAATCGAATTTATCTTATGCACGACCCCTTTAGGGATTGGAAAACAAAGCATCCAATTTTGTGCCATTGCAACAATAATGCTTTTGACCAGTTGAATTCTGCCAGCTGCACTTAGTAATTTTGCAGTCCAGTGTCTTATCCTGTTAGTTATTCATTCAATTAGGGGTAAGTAATGAACCATATTCAACCTTTTACATGTTAATGGGACTCCCAGGTATCTAACAGGGAGTTGTCCCTCAACAAAACCAGTTCTCTCCCTCACCTGCTGAATGGTTTGATCTGTTATGCCACTACAGAAAAGCTTGCACTTATGGGGGTTGACAAATAAACCAGTTGATTCAGAGAAAGATTGGAAAGCTTTCAACATTAAGTCAATAGAATGGAAATCACCTCTACTAAACAGCAGCACATCATTAGCAAAGGCCAGGTGAGTAATCCCAAGTCTCTCACACTTACTATGATGATTGAAGTTTGGATTTAATTGCATTTTTACCATAACTCTGTTCATATACTCCATTAGCAGGATAAACAACATAAGAGAAATGGGATCTCCTTGTCTAATCCCTCTTTTTGCATCTAACACTTGTGTATATTCTCCATTCACATTAAACCTATATGTCACAGTAGTAATAGCCAACATAATCCATTCAATAAATTTATTAGGCAGACCTATTTCCTGGAGCACACATTTTAATGCAGACCAATCCACCATATCATAGGGTTTCTGTAAATCTAATTGAATCATGCATTTTGGGGTTAATCCCTTCTTTGAGTAGCCCTTTAGCAGTTCAAAAGCAAGAAGGATATGGTTATGAATCACTTGCCCTGGAACAAATGCTGCTTGACTGTCATGGATCACATCTTTCAAAACCTTTCCTAGCCTGTTGGTCATGACCTTAGATATTATTTTATAGACAGTTGTATAACCTGTAATAGGCCTGTAATCTTTTATGGCTTTTGTTGTATTACACTTGGGAATGAGAGTTACAGTGGTACCATTGAAAGCTTTGAATAGTTTCCCTTCTTGAAAGAATTCCTGAATTGCCCTTATGATATCATCCTTTATGATATTCCAGCTAGACTTGAAAATTTTTGCTCCATAACCATCTATGCCTGGTGCTTTAAGGTCTCCAATACCATTTAAAGCCTCCTCAATCTCTTTTTCACTCACCTGGGCAATAAGTGGATCACACTGAGTTTGAGTAAATTGTTTACCTTTCCTCATTACCTCAATATCTATATGTTTAAGATGTGTTGCTTTTGTACCCATCAATCCTCCATAGAATCTCATCACCTCCTATTTAATATCTTCCATATCTGTTATTTCTATCCCATCTTCCCTTTACAATGCTTCAAGGTTCCTTTGCTGATGTTTAGTTTTAATGGTGGCATGATAGTAGGCAGTATTACTATCCCCTTTCCTCAGCCAATCAAGTTTTGCTCTTTGGATCAAAGTATTTTCCTCTATCTCATTCCATCTAATCACTTCATCACTGCATCTCTTTACCCTCTCTATTTTTTCTGTATTCATTCTGTCATTACTAAGTTCAGTCTGTGCATTCTCTAAATCATTCCTAGCCTTCACAACTTGCAACCTCATTTGTGACATGGTATGGCTGAGTTCTGTCAACACAGGTTTCAGCCTTTGCAACTTATTCCAGAGTATATACATTGCAGTCCCTCTAATTGGCAAATTCCAATTTTTACTCACTACCTCTTCATACCCAACTAAATCAGTAATACTGTTGTTAAACTTGAACCTTCTTTATCTTGTCAGCTTTTGATCATTACCCTCAATACTGAGCATGGCATGATCTGACACACTTGGGGCTTTGATTTTCAATGTCTTGTCAAGGTTTCCTTGGAACCACTCTGAATTACATAAAAATCTATCTATCCTTGAATAGATAGTACCAACACCATGCTAGTTACTCCAAGTATAGTAATCTCCTATACTATCCATTTCACTAAGCCCCACTTTATCCATCATACCTTGTAAATCCTTGTACTCAGCCTCTTTCATTATTCTTCCTCCCACTCTATCTTGTGGTTTCAACACATTATTGAAGTCCCCCATTATACACCAAGGTCCTTGAGATGTGGCTTTCAAGTTCTCAATTGATTTCCATAACTCTCTTCTTTGGTCCAAATGATTGTGAGCATACACTGCTGTCAGCCAATATTGGAAGGTACCTAACATGTCATACACTCCACAGTGAACTTCTTGATAAGTACTCTGGACAAATTTCACATCAACCTTTGTATCATTCCATGAAATCCATATCCTACCATTCTCATACTTGGCATAATTATCTATATACTTGCTATTGAGATTAATTTTATCTCTGATAGCCTTTGCCTTATTCTCTTTCACTCTAGTTTCTACCAAAATCAAAATATCAGGTTTAAGCTTATGGAGACGGGAGCTTATCTCACGAAGCTTACCTGCTTTATTCAACCCCCTAGTGTTCCAGGATATGATCATGACCCTCCATCCAAGGTCATTAGAGGGTCATTCCAAACCCCTAATGCTTCAAAGCCATTCATACAATTTACATCTACTGAAGCCACTATAGTAGCAGATTTCTTACCTTTTTCTTTTGCGTTGCTCACCCTGGTCCATTGTTCTTCAGTTTCTACAATTGTTGGTCCTCTTGTTTGTAGCACCTTTCCTTGTTGGATCTCTATTTGGTTGGCACCTGATAACTCTTCTGTTCTTTGTTTAGGTTCCTCTTCTATGACTTGAACTGAGTTTTCTCCATCTTGTTTTTGTTTAGGTTTCTATTGTTTCATTTGATTCCGCTCCCTCTTCCTCTCTTGATTCTTGCAGTTGTGACCTATCCTTTGACATTGCTCGCAGTACAAAGATCGCCATTCATATTCAGTTTTCTGCACTAGCTTCCTTCCTTCGTAGTCTTTTATATTAACTTCTTTAACCAACTCCTTTGTCACGTCGACCTCCACAAGTAGCCTGGCATATGATACCCTTAGCTTACCTGCTGTGCACTCATCTATAACAATTGGCATTCCAATGGCACTCCCGATTTTGCTCAAGCTTTTCACCCCCCACAAGTGGAGAGGTAGTTGAGGCAACTTTATCCATAGTGGGAGAGTTCGCAACATATCTCATTTTAGGTTAAAATCCAGATGCCATTCCTTCAAAAGTAGTGGAATATTTCTCATCGAATAGGGACCCTTCATTAACACATCTTCCATGTCCTTCTGCTTGTGAAATCTCAATGGGAAATACCCCTCATCATGGTAATATAAATCTGGCAGCTTGACAAAATTCCAAGTTTTTGTCATGGAATTCTTCACATAGTGCATACTTAGGTCTTCTCCCACGGCACACATAATAAGGGTGTTTTCATAGAATTTAATTTTCAATTCAATGTCTTCTTCTTCGATTTCAATTTCTATATCCCCGTTATTCACAGACGGTGCTATATATTGCATTGACAAACCCTTAGCAGGATTTCTATTTTCTGCTACCACATCTATCCATAGTTTACGATCGATACTTGACTTGTTGCTGCCCTGCTCTTTCACGTTTTCATTCGTTTCTTGGTTAGCTAAGGTTTCCTCCTTTTCTGTATTGTCTTCGTTGCTATCTTTCAGAACATCCTCTTCCACAATATTCTCTTGCCCAATAACTGGACTCGTAGGATTACTCTTCTCTGTCATTTGTGTCGCTGCTGTTTGTAAGGGTTTCGGCGACGACGGTGCCAGATGTGGCCGTCCTCGTCCTCGTCTCCCACGTGCGCCCATTAAAAATATTTCTAGTATTATTCATTTTATTTTTAATACTTCCAATTTATTAGGTTTTAATTTTTTATATAATATAAAGTTACAAAATTACCTTTATGACAAAATCATACATATATTTTTAAAATTATTTATTAATATTTTTTAAATATGTATTTGGTCCCTATAAAAAATAGTGTGTTTTGCTCCTTACAAAATAATTATGCACGTAGTTTTAACCCCTACTATTAAATCAATGTGTATTTTTTTATGATTATTTTGCAGATATGTTTAGAACGTTATAAAAAGTTCCTCAAAAAAAGAAACTCAAGATTTGATTTGTAAGTCGAGATTTTCATTATTTTAATCATTATCTTTTGAAATTTAAAAAATTCATATTTAATTCTTCACATTTTAAAAAATTATATAATTTGGTAAAGAAACATTTTATAATAATCTGAATACATATAAAAAAAATTATTCAAAAATTTAAAAGTTTAGGGGTAATTAAGGGTCTGTTTGTTTTAGGTTTTAAAAAATAGATTTTTTCTTTGTATTTTCAAAAATGGATTTTATAAAACCGTTTTTAAAAATATTACAAGTTTATCTATATTAATTTTTTCTAATTTAGAAGATTAATTTTGATATCATACAACATAAACATACATTATTGAAGATCAAAATATAGTCGAAATCTTAATTTTTGAAAAAAGTTGTGTCTCAAAAATGAATTTTATGAAAAGCTATTTGAAATAACTTCAAAATTAAGTGATTTTTTTTTAAATTTTGATATCCAACAAAATTTCCGATAAAATGTTCATATATCTAAAATAACATTTTAAGAATAACTATTCAAAACAAATTTTCATTTGAAACTTTTATGAAAAGTTTCTTTATAATTTTTTTTTTCACAAAATTTTATTACACTATAAAAATTATTTTTAAAAAAGCCAAAATAAACGGGCCCTAAATAGTTTTCAAAATTTTAGAAAATAACAAGGACTAAAACTGTATTCATAAAATTTTTGTAGGGATTAAAATATGTCCTTTTTTTATAGGGACTAAAAATGAAATGTGAAATATTTATAGGAACCAAAAACATATTTAACCATAATATAAAATTAATATTTATTTATATTTTATCATATTTTTAATTTTTTATTTTTAATTATATTTTATAGCGCAAATTTGTAAATTATTTTCTTATCTTATCCTGCCGGATTCTAACTCAGTTCATACTCAAGATAAATTTTAAACTAGTGAGGCATGATATGATAAGTTTCAAGATTAACTTATCATATCCTATTATGTCATAAAACACTGGATTGAGATAGAATATTGTTGAGAATATAATTATATGTGTCAACGCACCATTTCGACAAAGTCTGTTGTTGTCGAAATGCTTTGTGTGTAGAAATTGTATAACTGTCGAAATGTCGAAGAAGTGTATCTCGACTGAAACTTAGACTTAGGTTTATTTTGTATTTTTATATGAGTTATGTTAGTTGGATATTGCTTGGTGTGAAAACAATCTCAGCTTATAAATAGGGAGGTACCATATCATTATAATAATAATGCAATTACATAGAGAAAAGATTGAATTAAACTTCAGTTTGAAGGCAGAGAAATATTCTCGCTTTTACCCTTTTCTCTTAAAACCTTAATTTCTTTTTTCTTCCCCAATTCATCTTTTCTTTTCTTCTTTAATAATCATTGCGCAACATAATAATTTTGCAACCAAGGTGTGGTTGATTCATTCAAGTGAAGAGTGAATAACAAAAGGTGGAATCAATAGGAGGAATTGATTCTTGTTCGTCAAGATTGATTCGGAATTCTCCAATTTTTGGGTGTAATTCCAACATCTGGTATCTAGAGCACTGACTGTGTGATTCTAGGGAAGCATAGCGCGATGAATCATCCGAACAGACATTTTTCAGCATGTCTTCCAATTCTGAATGGTAAAAATTATGATAATTGGTGTAAACAGATGAAGATTGTCTTTTGTTATCAATACATGTGGGATCTTGTGAAGGAAGGAGTAATGCCACTTATAGAAAACGTGATAGATGCAGAAAATGTTGCACACAAAAAATGGAAGAAGAAAAATCATAAAGCTCTCTTTACAATTCATCAATGTGTTGATCTAGAAAATTTTGAAAAGCTGAATGATGTTGAATCAGCGAAAGAAGCATGGGAAATTTTGGAGAAATCATTTGGAGGCGCTGAGAAAATGAAAGAGGCAAGGTTACAAACTTACAAAAGAACGTATGAATTGCTTCAAATGGAAGAAAGTGAAAGCATTATTGATTTCTTCACTAGGGTTATGAAACTGGTGAATCAAATCAAGGTATGTGGAGAAGTGTTGACATTAAGATCAGCTGTTGCAAAGATCTTGAGGTCATTGACTCCAAAATTCGATCATGTGGTAGTAGCCATATAAGAATCGAAAGACTTGTCAACATTGACAAAGGAAGAGCTTCAAGGGACATTTGAATCTCATGAACAAAGAATGGGTAAAAGAGCTGTAAGCAAGTCGAAGAGTGATGTGGCTTTATAGGCGCAATCAACAAGAGAAAAGAAAGGCAAAGGAAAATGGTTCAACAACAAAGGTAGAGGAGACTACAAAAATTTGATTGGTAGAGGAAACCAACAAGAAGGAAATTCGTCGAACCAAAGAAGACCCTCATACCAAAGCAACCGTGAAGGTGTTGTTGCATATAGAGGAAGAAGTGGTGGACGAAAACCTGACAAAAGTCACATTCAGTGTTTCAATTGTCAGAAGTATGGTCATTACTCTAGTGATTATCCTGAAAAACAAAAGAATCAAGAAAATAATGCAAAGCTTTCAAAGCATGAAGAAGAAGAAGAATAGATGTTGGTGATGGTCACAACAAGAGGTTATGAAAGATTCAAGGACCAATGGTACTTGGACTCAAGATGTTCATCAAACATGACTTATAAGAAAGATTGGTTTGTTAACATAAAGCCCTCAATGAAAAACATGGTGAAATTTGCAAATGAAAATACTCTAGCCGCTGAAGGTATTTGAAGGCTCTAAAAGATTTGACTAAATTTTGGTAAAACATTGTGTTGAACAAGATGTTCCAACATGATGAAATCTGCTCAAAGAAGACATGTCGGACAAGATGTCCTAGCTTGTGAACTCGACATCTTGGTCTGATATAGCAGGGTGTTGCTGTTCTGGTCCAAGATTTAAGGAGCAATCAGAACATGGGTCAATGAATAATTAAACAGAGATTTTGAAGCCCATGGACTGCTGAAGATTATAAAAGGAAGACCAAGACCTAGGGCAGAATAGGATTCTTATTAAGACTTTTGTAAAAGTAGAAATAAGGGTTTAGGGTTTTGAGAGTCATGTGCTTTCTTGTATTGTAAGTCACCCTTTGTATCAGTTTGATACATTGTGGTAGACATAGTTTTACAGATTTAGAAACCTGTAGGTAATAAATTGTGTATTGTTCTTAGATGAAGCTATTAAGCAAATTCAAGTGTTATTGTTAGTCAAGAGTCTTGACTGAATATTATATTGGAATGGGTGTCTTTCAATTAAACAGATTGATGCAGTTGTCGGAGGTGTAACTGTTAGATATCACTGAGGTGATTTCGGAATTGAGATGGGTTTCTCTTATTTAGATGGAGATTTCTAGGTAGAAGTTGCATTGGGTAGGGATTAAGTGAAGAGTTGTAAACCTGAGGTTGTTTAGCTCTAAATTAATACTACTAATAGTGAATTCATTCCTGACTTGGTAGCCTCCAGATATAGGTTTTGTTGTTCACTGAACTGGGTCATCATATCTTGGAGTTATTTATCTTTCTGTTATGTTCTATTAAGCCTGATCTTATGTTCTGAACTATATGTCTTGACAGATGTTGAAACATCTATTATGATATTGTGATGAATTTGCAATTTTGTTTGGGTGTTCTTGTTTTTGGCCTTGTTCAGAGAAGCAGAGATCAATGTCTCGACATCTCTCAGGACATCTGAGATCTGCTACCAGAATTTTAGTATTAGTGATGTTCTGATTATGAGGAAAGATGGCAAAAAAGTCTATAATTTTTAATGTATTGTATATATCAGGCATGAAGAGTAATTTACTCAGCATAAGGGAGTTGGTCAAAAAGAATTACAAAGTGTCGATTAAAGATAAGATGATGAGAGTTATCGAATCAGGTGGAAGGTTAATCTTGATGGCTCCCATGTCTCAGAATAGAACCTTCAAGATTGAACTTAATGTGATCGAGTATTAGTGCCTTGCAACTGCAGCTGGCAGGGATGAATGGATATGGAACTATAGACTTGGCCATCTCAAATTCAAAGACATCAGAGATCTAGAAAGAAGAAATATGGTTTCAGGATTATCAGAAATCAACATTTTAAATGAAGTGTGTAAGGAATGTGTGAAGGAAAAGCAGCACAAGAACAACTTCAGCAAGGATGTAGGAAGTAAGTCAAAGGTGATTCTTGAAATCATATACTCTGATGTATGTGGTCCTATGAAGGTGGATTTGATTGGAGGTAACAGATACTTTGTCACATTCATAGATGATTTTAGTCGAAAATTATGGACTTACTTGATCAAGAAAAAAAGTGAAGTGATTGAGGTATTAGCCAAGTTTACATCTATGGTCGAAAGCTCAAGATTCTGATGATTGATGTTGGTGGAGAATATGTGTCGAAAGACTTCGACACATTATGTGAGAAAGAATTGATTGTGCATGAGGTGGTGCCATGCTACACTCCACAATAAAATGGAACTATTAAAAGGAAGAATAAAACCATCACGAATATGGTGATAAGTATGTTGAAAGGCAAGCATCTACCTAAAAAATTATGGGGAGAAGATGTGTCGACTTCAACATAATTTTTGAACAAATGTTCAATGAAAAAGCTATAAGGAGTCACACCAGAAGAGTGTTGGCCTAGTGTCAATCCTAGCTTAAGTCATCTGAAAGTATTTGGATCCATAGCACACAAACATGTGCCTGGTCAATTGAGAAGAAAACTTGATGAAAAGTTGAGTCAAATACTCCTAATATGATATCATTCGATTAGTAGATACAAGATGTTTGACCCAGTGAACAAGAAAGTAGTGATCGGCAAGGACGTGATCATTAATGAGCTTAAGGATCAGGATTTGACTGAAAATGGAAAGAAGGATTCAATGAGAATCTTATGTGAAGAACCTACAAGTGAAGTCGAAAGAGAAGTTCAACAAGAAGAAGTCAGAGGTCAAGCAAGCACAAGCAGACCTCAAAGAACAAGACACATGCCTACAAGGTTGCAAGAATGTGTGATTACATCAGATGATGTGATCAATAATGAAGGTAAGCTGGTAGACTATGATTTCTATGAAGATGTCAAACCAGTCAATGCACCTAAGCCATTAAAGAATTCGAAGTGGGTGAAAGCGATGAATGAGGAACTGAAGTCCATTGAAGTCAACAACACTTGGTCACTTGTTGAATTATCTCAAGTCAAGAAGGAAATCGATGTGAAGTGGGTATACAAGGTGAAGTTAAGTCCCAAAGGAGAAGTAACTCGACACAAGGCAAGACTTGTGGCGAAAGGATTTCTTCAAAAAGAAGGAATCAACTTCAAGGAAGTTTGTGCACCTGTTGCTAGGATCAAAACAATAAGGTTGGTTGTTGGTATAGTAAACATGAACAACTGGCATATGTGTCAGATGGATGTGAAATGTGCATTCCTGAATGACCCCTTAGATGAAAAAGTTTATGTTTCACAACCAGTTAGGTTTATGAAACAAGGCTAAGAAAGAAAAGTATACAAGCTGCATAAAGCCCTGTATGAACTCAAATAAGCTCAAGAGCTTGGAATAAGAAGATAGATAGTTTCCTAAGGGAGAAGGAATTTGAGAAGTGCACAACTGGGCATGAAGTATATGAAAGAAGAAGCAATAATGAATTGCTTATATTGTGTCTCTATGTCGATGACTTGTTAATAATAGGTAGTTGCAAGAAAGAAATCGAAGACTTCAAAGGTGATCTTAGCAAGGAGTTCGAAATGTCTGATCAGGGAAATATTTCATACTTCCTTGGTATTGAATTCTACAAGACTAGTAGAGGCCTGATTATGTATTAAAGAAGATATGCAAATGAAATACTCAAAAAATTTGAGATGAAAGACTGAAATGGGACTTCGACACTTGTTGAACCAAGACTGCAACTGTTGAAAAACTCAGATGAAGATAATGTCGACCCAACACATTACATAATAATTATTGGGTCATTAAGATAACTTTGTCACACAAGGCTTGATCTAGCATACAATGTAGGTATGGTGAGTAGATTCATGCAGAAGCCAAAGGTATCACATCTAGTAGCGACGAATAAGATACTAAGGTATCTCAAAGGAACTCTCAACTATGGCATTTTATTTCCTACATCTGATGAAGGAAAAAAATGCATACTAGTGGGTTACACCGACTCAAGTTGGTGTAGTGATGTTAAGGATAGAAAATCCACATCTGGTTATGTGTTTATGCTAGGTGGTGCACCAGTTGTTTAGAGCTCAAGAAAAGAACCAGTAGTAGTATTGTCGTCGTGTGAAGTACAGTACATAGCAGATTCCCTATGTGCATGTCAAGTAACGAGGATGGTGAATTTGGTCGAAGAAATTACAGGGAAGAATCATGGAGTAATTACCATGAAGATCGACAGCATGTCTGCTATCAATCTGGCGAAGAATCCGATAGCACATGGAAGAAGAAAACACATCGAAATAAGGTTCCATTATCTTCGAGCGCGAGTAGCAAATGAGAAACTGAACTTAGAACACTGTAGAACTGAGAATCAGATTGCAAACATCATGGCGAAAGGTTTGCAGGTCGAAGTGTTCAAAAGATAAGAACAATGATGAATGTAGATAGCTTAGACACAATGAATTATGTGGTGTGTTGAGGATAAAATTCTTTGTGTCAGCGCACCATTTCGATAGAGCCAGTTATTGTCAAAATGTTATGTGTGTAGAAATTGTATAGTTATTGAAATGTCGAAGAAATGTATCTCGACTGAAACTTAGACTTATCTTTATTTTGTGTTTTTAGTCAAGTTAGGTTAGTTGGAGATTGCTTGGTGTGCAAGCAATCTCAGCCTATAAATAGGGAGGTACCCTATCATTGTAATAATGCAGTTGCATAAGAAAAAGATTGAATGAAACTTCATTTTGAAGGCAGAGAGAAACTCTGCAGAAATATTCTCCATCTTCCCCTTTTCTCTAAAAACCCTAATTTTTCTTTTCTTTCCCAATTCATCTTTTTTCTTCTTTAATAATTGTTGTGCAGCGAAATCATTTTGCAACCAGCGCACCAACCAGATTCTAAATGTTTAATATATTATCACTCTATAGACTCCCCAATATTAATTTTTTTTTGAAATAGTACTTTATTTTCTCTAATGGCACTTGTTTAGGTTTAATTTCAAACTTAATTTTCCCTTAATTTAAATTAACACACGGTTTAAGAAAAGGTTAAAATTCAATTAAAACAAACACCTCTGGATACAGAGTGCAGAAAATTCAAGGTTTCATAATTTTGTCCTAATTAATATCACCAAATAACCCTTTTTATTAGAACTGAACCATGTTTGTCCATACATCATGATGTTGAATAATGACAAGTACATATTTTAGCACATTTTGAAGGGAATCTTATGTATGACTCCAAATTATTTGAGGATATAATTAACTTAATTTTTTTCCCATAATTAACTCCATGATTTTAGGTTTACTTAGCATTCAGAAGAAATTGAGATTTATTTTTTCAGATTTTTTTTGTTTTATAATCTAGCATACAGGTTCATATAACCAAAATAAACATGTTTAAGCTTTTTCATATCATTTTTAATACCTTTATAAGTTAGGCAAAAGCCAATTCTGAATGGCAACCTTTAAGCTAAAAGTCACCTAATCGCTTTTTTTAATAAGCTAATTAGTAGCACTATGCCAATCATTTTCCTTTGACAATGATGGTGACACAAAACGCAGTTTTATTTGAATAAAAGCCACTTAGATTCACACAACTTTTGTTTTTCACATTATTAATTAATCCATCTTGTAGTGCTCCTCACAACACTCCACTAAGACAAATTAGAATTTTTAATATTGGTAACTTAGTTTAGTTGTCCTTGTTTTGAAAATAGAAAATTAATTAAATTATAAATCTTTGCCGCTGAGTAAATTAAATAATCATATTTATTATAAAATATATTTTGTTAACGTGTAAAGTTTAACAAGTCTTTTTTTTGTTGTTGATAATGGCAGCACTTAATTTAGCCTATAGAATAATGGTATTTCAGTTATCGAAAAAGTTAATAGTTATCTACATAAATTTTATATAAATGTTTAAATATAAAATTAATTTATCATTATTATCCGTTTATATTATTTTATAAGTAATTAAAATAAAAATCAAACTTTTTCTACCATTAAATTTATTACATTTATATGGTTAACTGAAAATATAAAATCCATTTACAATATCAATGTATTTTAATTAAATTCTTAATTAATTATATAACTTTTTACTTACCCCACTTACATTTTATATCTAACTTCCCTATTTTTATATTGATTAAAATGCAAGTATTATTATTATTTAGGGTCAATATTCATTTCACCCCTATCATAAGAGCGAATTTAAAAAAGATCTCGGTAAAAAAAATTTGGTCAACAGAATGACTTTGGGCATACATAAAAAGGCACCTACCACTAAACCAGTTTGATTTTTATAATTTATTTTCACCTCAAAATATATATATTACATAGTTAATATTTATTTTTAAAATTGATTTTACATAAATATTATTTTTGATGTATGTTTCATTTCAATTTATTACACTTATTACATTAGTAATATTTATTTCCTCCTCAAATATATTTAATTTCAGTTTATTATTTACTTTTAATTTGTTATTAAAAAAATATTTTTATTTTCAATTTATTATTAATAAATATTAAAATATATTAAAATAAATATTAAAATATATTTACTTTCAGTTTAATATATTTAATTTTAATTTTTTAATAATAAATATTAAAATACATTTAATATTTATTTTATTTACTTTCAATTTATTATTAATGAAGTTATAAAGTAAATATCTGCATAGGGGTCTTTAGGTCTGCAACATAACCCTAACTTCAATTTCCACCCTATATGTGAAAAATTAAGAATAATCAATATCTGCTTTAGTGGTGATATCTTGGTCTTTTTGAGAGGTTGATTCTATGAAGTTGATTCTGAAGAAAATGCAAGAGTTCACTGATGTTACATGCCTGCACATAAGCAATCCTAAAAGCAAGCTCTTCTTTGGTGGTGTGGATAGAGATACTCAAGACCATATCCAACTTGAAATAGGTTTTGATATTGGAACAATGCCTTTTAAGTATCTAGGAGTTCCTTTGGACGGTAAAAAGCTAATTGTGACCCACTGCCAGCCTTGATTAAGAAGGTGGTGCAGAGGTTGAAGCATTAGAGCACAAGGTTACTATCATATGCTAGAATATGTCAAGTGGTTAAGAGTGTCTTGTTTTCTATAACCAATTATTGGATGTAGTTTTTTCCTTTACCAAAGAAGGTGATTGCTCATATTGATAGCATTTGTAGAAAATTCCTCTGGACAGGGAAAGATTCTGATAGCAGAAAAGCTCATATTGCTTGAGAACATGTTTGTCATCCTTGTAATGCAGGTGGTTTGAATCTTATGTACCTACAACTTGGAATATAACAACAATTGGAAAACTTATTTGGAACATTTAGGCAAAAAAGGACAAACTCTAGATTAAATGGAGACATAAATACTATATGAAAATGGATGATGTAACAGTGTACCAGCCATCAACCAACAACTCATGGATCCTAAAGGCCATATTCAAGAATAGAGATGTGTTAATGAATTCAGATACTTCGGAGGAATTCCAAAATGAGGGCAGGTACAGTACGAGAAAAATGTATCAAATGTTAAGGGGAGAAAAACCTAGAGTGGCATGGAGAAAGATACTCATTGAGAGCATGGCTCATCCTAGAGTTGTTTTCCATCTTTTGTTGACTTGCAATGACAGATTGCCAACTAAATATCGTTTCCAACGCTTTGGGGTGGACACGAATGACTTGTGTGTTTTTTGTGGGTTGCAGGAAAGCTGTAACCATTTGTTTTTTGACTGTGATGTAACTAGGAACATTTGGACTCAAATGCTCAATTTGATGGGGATTTACCACATACCGGGGAGACTGGCATAATGAATTAACTTGGATTAGTCAACTTATCAGATTTGGTCGGTGCGAAATTAAATCATCTTTCAAGATAGTAAGATAGAAGATGTAACACCCTACTCTACCCATTCGTATAATAATTAAAAATACAAAAATAGTTTGCGAAAATTAAACAGAGTTACACACGTAGGATGCCACATCAACAAAGATACCATTATGAAGTGTCAAATCATTTCATATCTTATTCCTCAATAAAATAAATAATTTGATTAAACAGCGGAATAAATCAATTTGTTCGACACTAAGGCTCAAATTACATCAACCTCCACAAAAGACGTGATTTAACAACAATTAAAATAAATCATGATATGTAACAAATAACAAATAACAAATAACATGAAGAAAATAACGAAATCCTCATCATTTTCGTGTTACGTATCAGAGCGACTCCTAGGACTCGATCACATAGCAACACATGCTCCAAGCACTACTCAGGTACCTGATCATCTGTACTCCCCAAGGAGCACAGACACAACAACAGAAAAGGGGTGAGAATTACATTCAGTAATACACGGTGAAAATCACATGCTAAGGAGTGGGTAACACACAAATCACACCAATCATACAATTACAACGCACATACAAGTGCCACATCAATACTCGGCATATTCGGCCCACATTCAATCATACACATATGTTATGTGACTCAACTGACAAGACACAATGCATGCGGTACTATCACAATCCATACGATTCACCCTAGAACTCGATTCCCGTCGGAATCTGGATAAGTCGTATACATTCCTCTGAACTACAAGTTATCTCCACTCGACTCGCACATGGAATCCGGACGAGACTAGGCACCCATCATGGATTCCCACCTAGCTCATCTCCACATAACATGACATGAATGCATGACACACAATTATGCATAATATAATAATCATTCGTGCATAATTCAAGATCCTCAATGATCACCTGTGAGCCACATACTCACCATAATTCCCTCCGAAATTACCACCACAACCCAAGACCGTCCACATGACAACCGTCTAGGCGCACAAGCATTAAACATGCCTCATAAGGACAATTACGTAAAATCCCTTATTTTATCACATTTCCTATCATTACTGGTTCCCTTATGTCCCATCATATCATTTTAGTCTTATGGATCAAGAGAAATTGCATCGCACGCGAAATTGGGACGGAAATCGCAAAAACGGGAAAATTGCACTATAGCTCTGCCCATACGCGTATGACCATGCCCATACGTGTATGAACCTGCTTCCCTCGCCCCATGCCTGCGTATCATACGCATAGGGCTCAAATGCCCAGGCCTCCATACGCGTATTGCCTTAGGCCATACACGTATGACCAGAGAGGATTTCCCTCTCAAAACCCATCCAAAACCTCCCATACGCGTAATGACTAGCCCATACGCATATGACCCACTTCCCTTTATGCGTACCTTACGCGTATGACCAGAGGGTCGTGTTGGCTCTGGGGACAGGTGCGTACCATACGCGTAACATCCTGGGAATGTCCCCTCATACGCGTAATGCCTCGTGCCTTACGTGTATGGCCAGTCAGTTACTGAAAAATGGGTTTTTCCCATCAGTGCGATTTCCCCCCATTGGAGCATCTTCAAGCTCCTATTTCAGACCCAAAATAACACCTATACGAGTTTATCATTAATGGGTTGATTCTACTTTGTTAATTCATCATTTTGTCGACGTTTCCTACCATTAGAATCTATTTTCGTTAACCCCCAAAAACCTCAATTTTCAGATATGTTCCCATATCAGAACTCAGTAACAACAATACATAATCACACAAATTTCACATTCGAAATCAGCAAACAACACAGATTCATATCAGAATAGTGCACAAACATAAATTCACAATAATCACTACACAAGCATATAAACAATCAAGGAGAAGAAGAAATGCACAAAAATTCCTAAGAGGGAAAGGAACCCTCACTACCCTCTCATGTTCAGACCACCATTAAAGAATCCCATTCTCCCCCCTTACCTGAATTTCCAAGCTTTCTCTCTTCAACAATGGTGGAAAAATCTCTTGCTCCTCCCTTGCCCTAGTTCTCCTTCTTTCTCTTTTCTGTTCTCTTTTCACGTGTAACTGGTTTTTCTGTAACCTCTCTACCACTCTTTCCTAATTATGGCTTATTTTCCCTAATTCTCTCTATTTTCTTAATTCCAATAATAATAATAATAATAATAATAATAATAATAATAATAATATAGCTATTATTACGGGTAGATATTCCATGTCCTAATAATAATATTAATCATAATAATACTAATACTAATATTAGTAATGTTCTGGACTGGGTCGGCGCCTGCCCATCAGTCGGGCAGGCCCAACCCAAGGACATGCCAAGCATCCCATTAAGGCCCAATTCACTTCCTCGTCGGGCACACCCAATGACATTGTCGTCGAGCAGATACCACTTGGCTCGGGGAGAAGTCACGCCTCTCCCCCAACGTACTCCACGTGCTCCTCCCGTGGGGACACGTCATCAAGTGACTACCCACCTCCGAAAGAGTTGGTAAACCCACTTTCTGGAGAACACGGGGCAGTTACTCCAGGGTGAAGACCACGTGCTGATCTTCCCTACGCCATGTAAGCCCTAGCAGTTATCTGCAATGGGCCCAGCGCTGGGGGCACAATATAAATACCCTCTTTCACTAGAGGGTAAGGTATTCTAATTCTTACTCTCACTACCTTCTATACTTGCTTGCTCCGTTCCTGACTTTAGCATCGAAGTACCTTACAGGTACACCCCCCACCGTCTCACATCACCGGATTAGCGGAGCTCACGACGTTTGCTGGCCACTGATCTACTTTCTGATCAGGTACGATCAGTGGCGTCGTCTGTGGGAACTTTTGCTTCCCCGTTTTTCTCCTCGTAAAAACCAAAGCAACTTTCATTTTCTGATAATCATGGCCAGCCCTGGACCTGAGGCCAACTCTCCGGACACCGCCTTCGTTCAATTCAACAACGGAGACGACCACAAGCCCAATGTGGTCGTTAATGTCGAAGAAGGAGACCTGAGGGACGTGCGTACCGCCTCCCCCTCCTCTGATGATGCGGCCTTCAATGCCGCCCAACATGATGGCAACCCAGCTACCTACCAGCCAATCCCCGCGCCACTGAATGCTGATCCAAACACGGTGGCCCTGTTCGCACCGATCAACTAGACCAATCTGTTGATCTCCCAGTAGAATGTGCAGATAGGAGCGCTCGAAAGGGAGCGACAACAACGCTCTCCCTCGCAAAGACAACGTCGCCCCACATCTCGCAGCCCTTCTCCTCCCCTGCAGAGGACATGACAAGACGACTCTCAGAGTCCTACTCCCCGACCTACCAGACGTCGCCCGCGTTTAGAACGACCCTAGCCTGTGGTCGCCCAGAAGCACAATCGGTCCCCTGCTCGGAAGGAATAATGGCATTCCCCTGTCCAAAAGAGGAGCAAAGATTACGGTTATGGCGATAAGCCGAAGATCCGACCAAGAATTCCTGCCCGACGAAACAGACGTGGTCGTGGCGACCGCTCCCCCTCACAGTCATCGGTTAGGAGTGACGAAGACGACCAGCATACGCTACTGTCCAGGGAAATTATGGTGACCCCTTTGCCCGTCAGCATGGAGAAGCCTCCATCTTTGGCGACATACGACGGCACCGCCGACCCAGACGACCACGTCGAGAGTTTTGAGGCCATGCTCGACTAGAGGAATGTCCGGGGAGCTATCAAGTGTAGGATCTTCCCGACTACCCTTCAGAAGGGTGCCATGGCGTGGTACAAAAGCCTAGCACTGGAATCCATCACCGCCTGGAAGAAACTGAAGAGACAGTTCTCCAGGCACTTCACTGCGTCCCGACGCCACCCGAAGACGGTGGCCTCACTAGAAGCCATCATCCAAGGGAGGGACGAATCTCTCAGAGACTACATCGAGAGATTCAACCGGGAAGCCGTCCAGGTAGCCGCCACGGACGACATGAAGAATTTTTTGATCGAGCGAGGACTACGACCTCACACTGAGTTCGCCAAGGCTGTGGGCATCCAAAGGCCCCGCAACTTGGAAGAGCTCCTCCACAAGGCCCAAGCATACATTCAGTATGAGGAGCTGGAGGCTGCCCATTGTGCCCGCGACTCACGGAACCAAGAGGGCCCCCAAAGCTCTAGGCAAGAAGACTCTACCGCTCCCCGACGAGGGGGTGATGGAAGAAGAGAATACCGTCCCAGAGACTCTCGTGAATCGAGAGGTCCAGTTGGCCGGTTCACAGAGTACACGCTACTCACTGCTCTCCGCGAGCGAATTCTGTCCGAGTGCATCAACTCGGATCTCCAGAAAGGAGGTGTCTGCTTTCCAAAGCTGACACCACTTAAACCAAATGTTGACAAGTCCAAGTACTGCAGGTTCCATAGGAGCCATGGGCATGTCACTGAGGACTGCATCCACCTCAAGGATACGATAGAAATTCTGATCAAGGAGGGGTACCTCAAGCAGTACACGAAGAGGAACGACGTCCCTTGACAGGATGCCCGGGAGACACAAAGGGTCGAGGAGACGGCCACTGCCGCTAGAGAGAACAGGCTGCAACTTGCTCTGAGTATCACTCGGCCATAGGACTTCTACATCCCCGACGAGCCCGAGGTCCCTGCGACCGCTCGTAGCCTGTGGGAAAGTCTTCCCCTCGAGGACCTTATGACCGCTCGTAGCCTGTGGGAAAGCTTCCCCACGACAATGGTTATATTAAGAGGGGGTTCAACAAGGTCTCCGTCGGGTCGATCAAGCGAAAGTTCGACGAGCTGATCGACGCGAGCTCGACCCAGACTGCCACCTTCGAGAAGGTACAAGGGAAGCCAAACCCTATCGCCTTCTACCTCGAGGAACTGCTGTATGGCGCCCTTAAATCCACCATCCCTCTCCTGATCAGAGCGCAGATGGCAAACTTTGATGTCCGTCGAATCCTATTCGACCAAGGGAGTTCGGTGGATATCATGTACGCCCACCTCTTCGAGACCCTCCAGCTTAATGAAAGGCATCTGACCCCCTACGTGGGCTCAGATCTCCAGGGTTTCAACGGCACGACCACCGGACCATGGGCTTATGTCGAGCTGATGGTCACTTTCAGATGCGATGACACTGCCTGACAAGTTAAGACCCGCTTCCTGATAGTGGACTGTCCTTCCCTGTACCAGTTCATCATGGGGAGGATAACTCTGGCCGAGCTCACGGCGGTACCATCTACAGTCCATCTGAAGATGAAGTACTACACCACCAGAGGTCGGGTCGTCACCCTCCACGGGGATATTGAAGCTGCAAGAAGGTGCTTCGAAGATGCGACCAAGGGTCTGAACTCGATCAACGTTATGTCCAAGACCGGAGAGAAGTCAACCCCGAACGCGGAGCAGAAGCCACTCCTGCGCGTCAACACGATGGACCTCGACAGTCGTTTTCCCGACGAGCAGGAAGAAGAGGGAGCAACTGACAACGACCTCCCAACTGAAGGCAACGGGCAGCCTCTCCACCCAACGCGCCCTATTCCAGATGGAGACTTCGAGCTCATTGCCCTCGAAGATGTACCAGATAGGAATGTGAAGATTAGTACTGGGCTCCCCGACCTGGCGAAGAAGCAGTTGAAGGCCTGCCTCCGGGAGAATACTGATTTGTTCGCGTGGAGCACGTCGGAGATGCCCGGCCTCGACCCAGAGGTGGCCTGTCACCAGCTTACTGTAGATCCAACCGCTAGGACTATAGCGTAACGTATGTGTAGGCAGTCTCCCGAGAAAGCGGAGGCTGCTGAAAAAGCTGTAAAAGACCTCTTAGAGGCAAATTTCATTTCGGAGGCCATGTACACAACCTGGCTGTCCAACATTGTACTTGTCAAGAAAAATAATGGAAAATGGAGGATGTGCGTTGACTACAGTGATCTTAATCGGGCATGCCGAAAAGATGCTTATCCACTGCCTAACATCGACCAACTGGTCGACAACTATACAGGTTTCAAATTATTATCCTTCATGGATGCTTACTCGAGGTACAATCAAATCCTCATGGCCAAGGCCGACAGGCAGCACATCGCCTTCATGACCGAGTCGGGCAATTACTACTACAACGTAATGCCCTTCGGCCTGAAGAACGCCGATGCGACCTACCAGCAGATGATGAACAAAGTCTTCTGGGGAGATATCGGCAACATGCTTGAGGTCTAAATGGGAGACATTATCATAAAGTCTGCGGAAGAAGTCGACCATGCTACCCACCTCAAGAGGGTCTTCGACACGGCGACGAAATGCAAGATGAGGTTCAACCCAAAAAAATGCACATTCGGCGTTCGGGCAGGAAAGTTCCTCGGTTTCTACCTCACAGAACGAGGGATCGAGGCGAACCCCGACAAGTGTAGGGCATTCTCCAAACTCTCGAAGCCGAACTCAAAGAAATTGATACAATCGCTAAACGGGATGTTGACCTCGCTTTCCTGCTTCGTAGTCAAATCGGCACAATACGCGCTCCTATTCTTCAAACTCTTACGCCAGAAAGCCACGTTCAAATGGACCGAAGAGTGCGAGCAGACGCTCCTCCACCTCAAACAAGTCATTTCGCAACCCCCGGTTCTTTCGCGACCAGAGGGTGAGGAGACGTTATTCTTATACCTCGCCATCACGAGCAAAGCAGTCAGCGCGGTTCTAATCCAGGAAACCCCCGAC
This sequence comes from Lathyrus tuberosus, assembly GCA_022829125.1. Classification (NCBI taxonomy): domain Eukaryota; kingdom Viridiplantae; phylum Streptophyta; class Magnoliopsida; order Fabales; family Fabaceae; genus Lathyrus; species Lathyrus tuberosus. The sequence goes on along the minus strand of JALAZF010000203.1, from coordinate 2,767,740 downwards.
GGGCAGAAGCCAATTTACTTCACCAGCTTCTTTATCTCAGCCTCGACTTGCCCTGAAGCTCGACCTGGGCTTCATTTTTCTTCTTACACTCTGCGAGGTACTTGCCCTAGTCTCCTCCAACTTTCCCTGAAGCTAGAGCTGGGCTTCATTCTGCTTCTTACACTCCGCGAGGTACTTGCCCAACTTCTTCATCTCAGCCTCGACTTGCGTGAAGTTGTCCTGCAATTTGGTCAGCTCAGCCGATGGACATGTATCATCGTTCAAGACTAGGGTTGTGGCAAAGACCTGCATCATCGCGGCCATGTCCTCCGCCAAGATTTTTCTCCTCGCAGCCCGATCAGCGCCCAAGATGGCCTGGGACTCTGATGCACTAACAGCCAGGGAGTTGGCCCCTGAGAAGAAGTTAGGCCTTAGGTGACAGGGCGGGAGCACGAACTTCTCGCTGGGAGGGCTCTTAGTAAGGTCGATATGCGCCGGTTCACTGGTTCACTGCTTTTCGGGGACCCCTGCGAACGTGGAGATTGGCTACACTGAGGGGAGCTGGAGGAGACCTCGAATGTCGGGATGGGGCCTTGCCGCTGCTGTCGGATCTGATCGACTCGTCCCTTTCCACCCTTCTTCGGGCCTCGGGCAGCAGCCAACTTCTTGACACGTTCCTCCATGCTTGACATTTTGTCTACAAAAGAAAAATAAAGCACGTAAGTAGACCAAATACAGAAATATACAGGGGAGGCAAGTCAAGGAGCTGATCGCCACCTAACAGCAGGAGAGTGTCATCGTCGAAATGTGTCTCGAGGAGATCTCTCGTGTTAATCAATCGAGCCTTCTCTAAAATCTTCCTGTTGTCGTCGCAGATAAATTTCCCGTCCGGAGTCATGAGTTGCGCGGGTTTAAAACCAGAGACGAACGTGACTATCTCCTGGTAGGCCAGCCAGTCCTCCTCGGCTAGTGCGCCCAGGCTGAATATATAGCTGTCAGTGATTTTCTTGAAGTGCTCCTCTGTCCACTGCAAGGGGAACTTCTCCTCGAGGAATTCTACCCGCTGCCCATTTTTTTCTTTGAACACCCGGTTATACACTGTCTCCGCAGCCTTGAATGTGATGGGCTTGACGATATAATACCGAGACTTAAAGTGGCTGACAGAGTCCATGTAAGTCCAGAATAACCTGCTCACTTGCTTGAAAGACACCTAACTGTGTCTTCCATCAGTCGTCTGCCTCTGTAGGTGAAAAATACGGAAGAACAAGGGTATAGTAGCCCCAATACCGAGGTACTGGCGGAGGAACTCGTATGCCCGTATGAAGGCAAGCGCGTTGGGGTGAAGCTGCGAAGGTGCCAGACGCAGCCAACTGAACACCTCTCGTTGGAAGCTACTGAAGGGCAGGCGCCAGCCCACCTCGTCGAAGGTGAACTCGTACATAGGGAACCTCATCCCTTTGAATCTCGAGCAGATGCGGTGGTGTTCTAGAGGCTTGTACACCAGCCAGTTCTTCGAGGAACCCTCACTGCGATTCTCGACAATGGCAAAGGCATCACTGGAATCCGTAGCAAACAAGGACGGAACACCCATAGGCTCCTCTCCAGCCCAATCTTCAGGCGTCCGCTCCCTAGCACCGGTGGTCGGTGCCAACGGGGAGTTTGGCTCATCGTCGGTCTCTATGATTCCCTCGACCATAGTCGCCATTTTTACCTAAAAAGCAGAGGAAATTGGGGAATTCGATAGTCCAGATCAAATTCACCCTTCCACCGCAAATCAAGTGAAAGGGTGAAGAAAGGATAATATCAAAGGTAACAGAAATATCATATTGTAACACCCCACACATATATGCCTAGGATAATATGCATGTAGTATTATCAAAGGTACGAGAAACATCATACATAAGCAGCGGAACTGGATAAGTATCAGTACAAGGTACAAAAGCCGAACATATCATGGCCAAAGGATACAATTCCAAAGTGTACTAATACATAATCCAAAATACATAAGCTGAAAGATCCAAAAAAGAGATCACAGAACATAGCCAAGAAACATCGCCACCGTGCTAAGCCATCTTACCTTTCCCTTTGTCCTGCCTCGAACAACCTGAAAAATTATAATTGGAATGGGGTGAGATTACTAAATCTCTGTGAGTCCCTCTAGGGATTCACTCGGTTCTACAAGGTGCATACAATAAAACGAATCCACCATAGATCCGGGTTTTTCTCACGGTCTGGTGCAAATACACAATAATGGGTAATATCGTCATTAGTAGTCCCTTGACTCACCAATGAGGTAACAACGAATTCATAATCAATTCACAAACCAGTATACAGATCCGTACCCGTGTACGAGGAATCCAGAAGTAAGTTCTACCTATCTACCTAGGTTACACAATCACACCCTCGATGGGTTATCTCTTGTGTCTAATCGTCAAAAGACTTCCACATGCACACCGCAAGGTGAGTCAGATGGATCTAACGTGGCATCTCATCCGTGATGAGTTTATCTGAAGTGACGTTGCCTATGTGGCGTCATAACCCCACCAATCACCCATATGCGTATGTGTTAACGGCTAGTGCAAATATGCCATAATGACTACACAAGCCCACCGGGAGATAGCCCAGTGATATTGTCTACGTGGCATCACTAGAGGTGAGTTTATCTGAAGTGATATTGCCTATATGGCATCACGACCCCACCATACCAAGCACGCCGAGGTTTATCTGCCATGGAAATGCCTTTTTCATACCCACTTAGCGCCTCGCAATGGTAGTTCAGGTGTGCATGACGTACCGAGATCACACAGCAGGGTACCGACTAGAGATCACACAGCAGTAGTCGTTGTCATAGTAATTTACCACCTAGTAGCATAGGCCTAGTTTGATTCAAGCATAGATCATAATCACATGGACATCAAGCCACACAGGAAAACACCTCCGAGCGTTCAACCGGAATGAATGGGATCAACCATCAGATGATCATCTCATAGCACATCCAACATAATGCAATTCATTAAGCATACACACATACATGTAGCATAAGTGATCATATTAAGCCACAAGTCAATCCAATATACATCACATTAATCACATATGCAAAGTTCATATCATGTCATACATATTAGCACATTACTAGTGTCCTTACTTATTGGCCTAAACTCATTCCATAACAATTACTCATCCATAATCTTAACACAAACATGATTCCTTCTAATCCTTATGAGATACATATTAGTGTATCATATTTAACCTAGTTATTATTAAGTTATACTTAGGCTTCTACCTCACTATCATTTAGAGCATTGAAATACCTTTCCAATGCTTCGAACAGGGACCAAAACGGACTTACGGTTCAAAAGTTACGATCTTTTTAATTTCTGAATTTCCACACAACAGTGGTAACCAGTTACTAAAAAATGGGTAACCGGTTACTTGCTCGAAAACAGCCCAGAAACATGATTTTTCCAAGGGTAATCGGTTACACTCAGTAGGGTAACCGGTTACTACTGTAACAGGGCCAAAAACCTCATTTTTTTTCATCCAAAACACTACCAATCCATACCCCACCAACCCATACATGTAATAACGATTTAAAGCATGTATTATCATCATAAGAACAAATTTAGACATGTTATAATGATCCAATACATATATTATCATCATGGGAACACAATCTCATCAATTAATTAAACATGCAAACATTTCATCTCACCCAAACATGCATTTATTCCCAATTCTCCTACCCCAAGTTCTAACTATGGGACTCACCTCAAGCTTGAAGATTCTGAGTTGAAGAGGTGAATAGGATGGTAATGGTGCCTTTAAGGTCATCTCTTGGTTAAAATTCCACTTCCATGATCATCAAACCCGTAGCTCCTCTTATACCCATTCCCAGCAAGAATTGCTCAACTTCAAACACATTTATCTCCTTCAATATAGACATGCAAGCAACTAAATATATATGCAAACTAAATGGAATTTCGTGCTCTTTCCAAAAAGTTCAGAATCGCTTCAATCGGAGTTACGAGTGAAAAGTTATTACCTGATTTGTGAAGGCTGTACCAAGAGTGCGAAAATGGAACAAGAAGATGATGAATATGAACCCCTCATCTTCTCTCTTGCTCTATGCTCCTTCATTCTTCTCCTTAAAATCTGATTTGGAAAGGTAAGTAACTTGCACATCCAAATAAGCCTTATGCCACTTGTTTAACATGAAATGACCAAGATGCCCCTTAACTGAGTAATATATACAAGTTTTCCATTTAGTTAGTTTCTAACCAAATACTTGGATTCTAACTAACTCCTCATGATATCCCATTATTCTCCTTTAATACCATTAGGTTTAGACATTAAAGATTTATCTCTTAATCTTTCACACTCATGCTTAGACAAATATGGGATATTACATTCTCCCCCCCTTAAATAGAATTCGCCCTCGAATTCCTTCCAATCACCATGAAAACAAACTCTTCATATCTCTCCCAATGAGGGGAATGAAATGTTCCTTACATTCCTCCTTTGGATAAACCTGGCGATTCCGTCTGAAGATTGTTCCATCCAAGGAAACGCAATCCGCCAATACACTTGTGTCCTAAAATCTTTGACTAAAACCCTTAGTTCTCACACAACACGTCTCTTCTGATACTCTGTCTCGACATCCAAGGTCCCCGACCTATACTTCTTCGCACGAAATCTTTGTAGCTTCAGATTTCCTGGAAATCCACTCTAGTTAGATATTTCATATCCTCAACGTTTGCCAAGTTCGTACTTGCTCAACACATGCCACTAATTTTCCACTTTTTTCCTTGGTTTCTGGAAGTACTTTCATCCCAAGGAATTCATGCTACAACCTTTCGCTTCAGTGATGATGTTTCAAATTTACTTCTACACAAGTCTATACGGAGTCATACACATGCTTGCTAAGTCCTTAGGTCATGATTTCCAATTCTACCTCCTTCGTACAACCAAGTTTCTTACTTCGATCCTACCTTCAGTCTTAGACAACATAACTTCCATCAAAAGCCACAAGGGTGTACAATTTCGCAACTATAGCCTTGATATCCAACAACTTCACACAAAGTTCCACCAACGAAGGGTGAACTCTAACAGTGAACTTGCAACTATCTTCCAAGTCTTCATGCATGCTTATAAGTGCACAGGACATAGCCACAATGAGTCTACGTCCATTAAAATCCCTTACTCGTCTTCGTTATTCCAATGGTCTTGATACTCTGTCTAACCCTTGATACTCACAAGCTCAACCGTCGACCCATGAACATCTTATCACATATCAGCCATGGAGTCTCCTCTAAGCTGGTCCATCGACCGTACCTCTCTAGATTAAGGTGGATCTTTGAGAGACTGAGACGAACAAAACATTGCTTCGACGAGTTACTCTTAGGAAGATATCTCCACTCTAACATTATCGTACAAGTAGTCTTCTCACACCTGCTACAGGAATATCGGGTTCCTCTTTTTATCTGTTGCGCTACTCTGATCTCAACCGATCACACACTTCTTGAAACCCTCTAAATCATACCACGTCCACTATCCAGTTAGTTCCATTACTCTACTACACTTATTCCCTTAATAACAACGGTGCCTTCTCGACATCCGTCCAATTACGATACGAGCTTGAATCTTAAACGTACTCATCAACAATTACTCCTCGAGGTTGAGTCATTTCCAAGATTAGGGCACTAATTATTCCATCATTTTGGGTTAGGTCCATTTGAACACAACTTGGTCAAACGCTTCGGTTCCAGAACGTCTAGATCCGAATACTCAATGAATAGGAGTTCGTCTTACCCTACCAACTCTCACATCGTACGGCTGCTATGATAACTCTGCAAACTTTTCCATACTTCTTACCAATCATCCGGCCTCATACTCTTAGGGTTTCAGTACCTCTCACAGTCACAACCTGGCTATACGGTCGTCCAATAACCTTCGCTCATAAAGTTGTCACTGTACTAATCTCTCCGAGGGTACATCTTAGGATAGTGCTTCCAACATCTCCAGACAACCACAATACCATAAATCCTACTTAATATATTAAACATCCTTCTTTGGAATTCCACGACACTCCAAAACTGGGCGCGTCTTGACTTTACTGAGACTGACATTTGTTCACTTCCGAGGATCTACCGTTACTCCTCTAGATATCTCACATGGAGCTAATCCAAGGTATACTTCATCTATTCTAACACTGATCGCCAATGTTAAAGAACAGTCACACAACGTGCTGGTCGGGATATGATTACACACAATACTCCATCTCAGACACTACGCATAAAGGTTCACTAACTCCAACGGAACAAGAAGCATCTACGATGTTGAATCTAAAATTCTCACACGGTCCCAACCACCCAAGGTCTCCTTGTAAGCGTAGCATTAGAATCTAATCCATCTCATTGTCGCCCGCTCACATAATACTTAATCATCAAGCACGACCTATAAATCCTTATTCCACATGCCTTATAAGAATTCAGATCCGTATCTTACTAGTACCAATTCAGAATTCTACACTGAGATCGGAACCAACGTTATCCCACATCCAACAGGGAAGGATAACTCACCCATCTCATGCACAATAGCGATACTGCAACATTATACATGTCTGGTAGTACTAGCATGATGGTCCAACTTCGATGCCACATACACAAGTGAACTACCCAGTATCGTATAACGAACCCCACATGTATCCTTTAGTTATGATAGATGGATAACTGAACAGGTCTCCACATAGATCACCGCCTTTCAAGTCCTACCAGTCTCACTCCTTAAGAGGCTAAAACCTAAGGGTACACCACGTTTAAGGTTTGACTCCTTTGAACACAACAAGATAAATTTGAATTTATAAGAATCCAGTTCAATTTGCTATACCAAGTGTGTACTCACCCACACAGGGCATACACGAGAGATTCATATGACAATTCCACCAGATAGGGATACTACAGTTCCACACAACTGTCACAGAATATAGTTAATCTGCTGATGCTTTAGATAGCCACTAGTTCCATTAACCTAATTACCTAACACCTAGTATAATTCTATGGCCTCACTCGGGATTAGATGAATCATAACTAGCAGGAAACCTGGCTTACTGCACTCTGTGTATCCATCCACTCCGCTAACGTCTAATGCAGTTCTAAGACTTGGGCATGTCAGAATAATCAAGGAGATACAATATTCCTTTCCACCAACTGGGTACAGAAGAATTCTTGAACGGAAGAATCACAACCTTCACAAGTACTTCTGATCCTTCCCCAAATCACTTCCTATTACTTTGAGTATACCAGAATAGGGTCAGGGTCTAGCACTTCATCAGTATCAAACATGTGTCCTAAAAGGTATTGTAACGCCTACTTCCCACTAATTAGAGAAACTTAAGAAGGTTCGGTCTCTCTGACTAGACTTCCCATAAGTTTCTTCATCCAACAAGTTCCCAAGTTACATTCGTCACAAGCAACCACAATTGATAAGTGAATACTACTGACTTCAAGCTCATCAACTCCGCAGAATCCCTTGCTGCTCCATCACAATTTCCCATTTGAATCTCCTCAGCTATAAGAATCTTATAACATGCTCACTTCGTTCAGTCGACGCCTTCGAATTTCCAATTGTCTTACTCTTACCATGAAAGTTGGGGTTGTCAAATATTCCGCGTCAAACACTTCATTCACGCCTGACACTCCCAATATTCCCTTACTTAGCCAGCTTCTACTACTTTAGCTCAAGTCATTTCGGATCTTACGCATCCTCGTGGTGGCTCCGCCGTGATCCTATCCATCACGTACATAGTCAGTGAGTTGATCAGGCTCATCAACTGAATATTATGACGGTAGAAATCAGGCTAGCAACACACACATATGAGAGAGAAGAGAATTGCTAGTGATGTTTCATGGCAAAGCCGAGAATCGACCTGCTCTGATACCAATTGTAACACCCCACACATATATGCCTAGGATAATATGCATGTAGTATTATCAAAGGTACGAGAAACATCATACATAAGCAGCAGAACTGGATAAGTATCAGTACAAGGTACAAAAGCCGAACATATCATGGCTAAAGGATACAATTCCAAAGTGTACTAATACATAATCCAAAATATATAAGCTGAAAGATCCAAAAAAGAGATCACATAACATAGCCAAGAAACATCGCCACTATGCTAAGCCATCTTACCTTTCCCTTTGTCCTACCTCGAACAACCTGAAAAATTATAATTGGAATGGGGGTGAGATTACTAAATCTCAGTGAGTCCCCCTATCCTAGGGGTTCACTCGGTTCTATGGGGTGCATACAATAGAATGAATCCACCATGGATCCGGGGTTTTCTCATGGTCTGGTGCAAATACACAACAATGGGTAATATCGTCATTAGTAGTCCCTTGACTCACCAATGAGGTAACAACGAATTCACAATCAATTCACAAACCAGTATGCAGACCCGTACCCGTGTAAGAGGAATCCAGAAGTAAGTTCTACCTATCTACCTAGGTTACACAATGACACCCTCAGTGGGTTATCTCTTGTGTCTAATCGTCAAAAGACTTGGACATGCACACTGCAAGGTAAGTCAGATGGATCCTACGTGGCATCCCATCTGTGATGAGTTTATCTGAAGTGACGTTGCCTATGTGGTGTCACAACCCCACTAATCACCCATACGCAGAAGTGTTAACGGCTAGTGCAAATATGCCATAATGACTAGACAAGCCCACCGGGCGATAGCCTAGTGATATTGCCTACGTGGCATCACTAGAGGTGAGTTTATCTGAAGTGATATTGCCTACATGGCATCACGACCCCACCATACCAAGCATGCCGAGGTTTATCTGCCATGGAAATGCCTTTTTCAGACCCACTTAGCGCCTTGCAATGGTAGCTCAGGTGTGTATGACGTACCGAGATCACACATCAGGGTACCGACTAGAGATCACACAGCAGTAGTCGTTGTCATAGTAATTAACCACCTTGTAACATAGGCCTACTTCGATTCAAGCATAAATCATAATCACATGGACATCAAGCCACACAGGCAAACACCTCCTAACGTTCAACCAGAACGAACGAGATTAACCATCAGATGATCACCTCATATTAAGCCACGAGTCAATCCAATATACATCACATTAATCACATATTCAATGTTCATATCATGTCATACATATTAGCATATTACTAGTGTCCTTACTCATTGGCCTAAACTCATTCTATAACAATTACTCATCCATAATCTTAACACAAACATGATTCCTTCTAATCCTTATGAGATACATATTAGTGTATCATATTTAACCTAGTCATTATTGGGTTATACTTAGGCTTCTACCTCACTATCATTTAGAGCATTGAAAGACCTTTCCAACGCTTTGAACGAGGACTAAAACGGACTTACGGTTCAAAAGTTACGATCTTTTTAATTTCTGAATTTCCACACAACAGTGGCAACCGGTTACTCAAAAATGGGTAACCGGTTACTTGCTCGAAAACAGCCCAGAAACGTGATTTTTCCAAGGGTAATCAGTTACACTCAGTATAGTAACCGGTTACAACTGTAACAGGACAAAAAATCTCATTTTTCTTCATCCAAAACACTACCAATCCATACCCCATAAACCCATACATGTAATAACGATTTAAGGCATGTATTATCATCATAAGAACACATTTAGACATGTTATAATGATCCAATACATATATTATCATCATGGGAACATAATCTCATCAATTAATTAAAAGGTAATACATCTTTTGCCCCCTGTCATATGGGCGAAATCCAAAAAACAACCATGTAAAAATAAAAACACAGATTCTATCTCTATCATTTGTAGATTCCCTCGTTTTGCCCCCTGAGTAGATTTGGTCAGCAAAATTGATGATGTGGCGCTGCTTTGTTGGCTTTTTTTATTTTTTTATTATTACGTGGAAATGCCACATGGACTTTTCTTTTAGTGTTATATTTAGAAAATATGTTAAACACAAAAATTTGTTGGAGGTGGAAATTGAACCCACACCCTTTCTTTCAAAGCTTAAGCGCCTACCACTAGGCTAGAGGATTCATTTTGTAATTCAATTGCCTTTAAATATACATATTATACATTTGCATATTTGTTTTCATTTTGATCAGTTATTATTAGAATATATTGTAACTATATTATATATACTATAACTATTATTAGAATATAGTTAAATAACGTATTATAAACATTATACTATATTATACTGTAACTATATTGTCATACCCCAAATTTTGACCACTAAGATTTCCCATCATTGGGCAAATCATCATCACAATATGGATGTACCTTTATGCCTCATCAATATCCTTAAGGAATTATTGAGCATTCACCACAATCAAAATTAGGGTTTCAAGCCCGCTCTGAGTGCTTAGACAAAGGATAAATCAAGGAATGACATGATATTCAACTTGTCTAACCTCTCAAACATCCACAATGGATCAAGAGGACTCCCACTTCAAGGATTAAGCACAAGGTTGCTCCCTTCCAGGTGGATCAAGCTTCAAGATCGCCAGTGTCACCAAATTAAGGTTTTGGTCGACCAGGGCCTCCAGATGGAAATTTTCATCTGTGCATGAGCCAATGATTCAAAACATATCCTAATATACTCCATGGAACCTCATGGACCCAATCATCAAGTCAATTTGGCCTCAAGGGATGCATACATCAAAAATCAAGAATTAGGGTTTGTTGACCTAATTCACCCCTAAGTTGACTTTTGGGACAAATCATGAACCAAGACCTCAAGACATGATTTGAGGGTCTATAATATACCATATTGATCCATTTGGAACAATGTATTGGTCCAAGAAGCTTGAGCAACAAGTTTCAATTTCATCTGAACCACAGTTAGGGTTTTGCGAGAAAAGTCAACTGTAGCTTTGACTTTTGACCAGGACATGCTCCCAAACCCTAACACATGATTCAATACACCCTATAACACCCATGGAACATGTCTATCAAGTTTGATTTAGGTCAAGGACATGATTTCCTAAAGGATCGCACAGTTTGGAATTCATCTGACAAAAAGTCAACTGTGCACAAAAGTCAACTTTGACTTTTTGAGATTTTTCACAAAAATGGATTTTTAACCCTAAAATGATGTTAATGTATGATTTGAATCATCATTCATCAAGAAAAATCAAATAAAGTGGGATAACTTGTAAAAGGGGTAACCATAAAAACTTAGAAAATTTTCTAAGTTATGAAATAAAGTGACAAAGGTACCAACTTTGAAGGATCATAACTCCTAAACCACAAAGCCATTTTTCCCCATCCAAAACTTGATTTGTAGATCTCATTGCCCTCTACAAAAGCTTCATACTGATCTATGTCCAAATTCCTCATGGATTTTGAGTTATGGAGTGATCAAAATCAAGAAAAGTCACTTTGTTCCAACACTTAGTGAAAATTTCACTAAGTCAGAATCTGCCTTACTTTTTTCCAAATGTAGGGGGATTTTTCACTTGGATCCAAAAGGTATCAAAACCAAATATGATCATACAGTTATTGTATCATATAAGGGCTTTCCAAAATGGCCAAGAACATCACCAAATTCAATTTGAGCTTTGAGATATGGTAGTGGCAAGATGCCTTGCTGAAATCTGCCTAGGCAAGGCAGATTTTTGCACTTTTGGTCGATTTGCCAAAATCAACCAATTCCAAGCCTTGTCAACACTTTGGACACATATGAGGATTGAATCTAAAGGGGACAATCACTGAGCCAAGCCTCCAAAGTCCTTGGAACAAGAAATAGCATGCCAAACCTAGAATTGCCCAAAATAGGGACAAGACTCCAATTTTGGATTGGAGCATTCAATGGAAGCACCAAGGTGGCATGGACTGAGCTATTAGCAACTGAATTCAGTCAAGACTTATCCAAGACCAAAGGGACCAGCAGCCTGTTCCCTAACCTCTAGTCAATGGCTAGAGGAGACTTGGATTTTCATTTGCCAACATTGGCCAACCCTACTCAGCAGTTGCCATTCACTATTCCTTGCAAAACAAACTTGCTCTACTATAAATAGAGCTCAATTATGATCAGTTTAAGTACACCAAAGGCCTACAACACTTGCCTTTCTCAAAATCTACTTCTCACTCTCCAAAATGCCTTTCTTAGCAAGTCACTATCGGGTTTTTCAGTAGAGAGCAATTCCACTCAAACCAATCACACACACACCTCACATACATCATATGTGAGCTGATCAAACACTTAAACAACATATGGAACACTGATTTCTCATAATCACCAGTCAATTGCTCAAGGTTTTAACCAAGTTGCAGTTGAGATGCCATGAAGTGATCCAGCAAATTTCCCTCAAGTCCAAGCATTCAAACATACTCCATAGGGTGTAGGGAAGCTGTTCAGATCATCACAACTCATCTATAATACCTCCAACTCAGAAATCACTTTGAACTTGCTGTCACGACCTAGAGGTAAGCCTAAACTTGGTCATCTCTCAATCTATGCATATTTCCTCGCACAATACTTTTGCCAAATGCTCATAATCATGCATGGAATGTTTCCCCTCAATTAATTGCTTTGTTTGAATCGTGTATCAAAATTCTCAACCTTCATGCAGAAATTAGGGTTCTTGAGGTTTTGTCTTGATTTTTTATTCCATGTTTAATATAAATGAAATTAAATACCATGGACATGATCGTGAGGTTGAGACGAGCAGATTGGTATGTGGATTGCATGATATAATCAAGTATTCAGTGAGATTGGAGAGAAAATGAAAATCTGGGCAAAACCCCGAACACGCGCGTGTTCTTGGGGTGTTCTTGGCGCCCTTTTTGAAAATTCAAATATTTGAATTTTGTGATTTTATTTAATTGATTCAAAAATTAATTTCTCTCTGAGTTTTAATGATTTTGAGTTGATTCTTTTTTTAATAATTCACAAAAATGTTAAAATATTTTATTTTCCCAAAAAATCCCAAAAATATTATTTATTTCATATAATTTATATTTTTGTAAAGAATTAATGTTTTAATTGTTTTTGACATTTAAAATATTTTTTCCTTATTGATTTTGCAAATTTTAATGATTTCTAATCATTTTGTAGGGCAAAACTTGATTTATGAAGCATTAATCCAAGATCACAAATTGTTTTCCACATGTTAAACAATTTTGATCAATTTAATTGAATATTTTATTCAATTAAAACACATTTTGAAAACAAATTAGGGTTTTTGATTAATTCAACCCTCATAAATTATTTTCAAAACCTTTGGGCCTCTAATAGAGTGTAAGACCCAATCCTTTTTGTAAAATAACCTATTGTGGGCCTCACTTATTGTATAAGTCCCTCCGGGTATTTTCAAAAACCTCGGCGTAATCGTCGTTTTGTACGCAAATAACCCTGGGCCTACCCTCGAGTAGTAAGACCCATTCTTCTTTTTTAAACTCCTTGGGCCTCTTAATAGAGTGTAAGACCCAAACCCCCTTGTACAAACAATTTTGGGCCTCACTTATTGTATAAGTCCCTCTGTACAAGTAAACGGCGCGATCGTCGCCTTTTAAAAAAAAATCAATTGGGCCTCTCCTCGAGCTATAAGACCCATTCAAAACTTTTGGGCCTTTAATAGAGTGTAAGACCCAACCCCCTTTTAACCAAAACAACTTTTGGCCTCAGATATTGTATAATCCCCTTTGCGTTAAAAGAAAATCTCGGCGCGATCGCCATTTTAAACGAAAAATCATCCGGGCCTACCCTCGTGTTATAAGCCCCACTCTTTTTATTTAAACCTTTTGGGCCTCTTGAGAGAGTGTAAGACCCATCCCTTTGTACAGAGAACCTTTCTCGGGCCTCAGTCACTTGTATAAGTCCCTCTGTACAAAAGCAATAGTGCGATCACTGATAAAACCGTGGGCTTCTCCTTGAGCTGTAAGCCCCAAATCTTTCTTTTTCGAAGCACTTTCTTCTTTGATTTTGAAATATACTGTTGTTTTCAATCTTTCTTTGTTGAACAACTAACCAAACAACATGGAAGCTCTACAACCGAGTAAGTGTTTATCCGCTTTCATTTATCGCTTTCATATACACATAACTGTTTTATGGGGCTGTTTCGCTGTAAGTCTTCTTTCATAAACTCATATCGACTGTGTAATACTAGTATAGATATTTAGAGTTTCCCCGGCAACTACGTCTAGCATTCAGTTCGTTGGTCACTCTTAAATATAGTCGAAACTAGATCCCCATAAGATTACCAGACACAGTCTTCCCTCCTCTTTGGGTTAAACAATATGGAGATGTGAAAGGCAGATTCTTTTTGAACCCTTTCTCAGACTGTCACTCATAGAAGTTGTCAAAGAAACTCTATTCCCCAGAGATGATCTCTTCTCCGTGAATTTCATCTCTTGAGTTTCTTCCAAATTCTCGAACTTTCCTGGCTTGATCTATTCTCTGTGAATAGTCTGTCTTGAACTTCTCGGGGTTTGGGGACCCACAGGCTTCTTAAAAGTACCCTTAGGAATTGTCAAGAAACTCTACTCCCCAGAGATGATCTCTTCTCCGTGAATTGCATCTCTTGAGTTTCTTCCAAATTCTTGAACTTTCCTGGCTTGATCTATTCTTTGTGAATAACATGTCTTGAATTTCTTGGGGTTTGGGGAACCACAGGCTTCCTAAAAGCATCCCCACCTCCTTTTGGGCGTTGTACAAGGACCCGTCGGCTTCGTAGAAGTATTCACAACCTCCTCTTAGGCTTCGTATAAATGATTTCTTCCTCCGGGAATGATAGCCTCCTCTTGGGCTTAGTACAAATTGTCCCTCGACTTCTTAAAAGTTTCCAGCCTCCTCTTGGGCTTCGTACAAATTGTCCCGACGACCTCCTAAAGGTATAGGAACAGAAATCAGTCATCTTAATAGAACAGTCTTTCCAAGAGTCTACTACTGTTTCTCAAAGCATAGTATAAAAGATGAAACTCTAGACTTGGACAGTCTAATTTCCTTGAGTCTCAAAGATATTCTCAAGCACCCTTCAAGAATAGGAAGGAACCCCGTAGACTCGGACAGTCTCAATACCCTTTGGATTTCCTATTTCCTCATAGAAAAGGAAATATCCCTGATCCTCGAATCAAAATCCCTGAGTACAGTGTTACTCATATAAGAACAGATTTTCTCTTTGAACCCATATACTGGTCACTCAACTGAAACAGTACCCTCTTTCGCCTCCATCTCGGGCTTCGTACGAGATATAAAAAAAAGGTTCTTATTGAATCAACACTTTAGCCTCCATCTCGGGCTTCGTACGAGATACAAAAAGACTCTCTTGTTGAGTCAAAACTTCCTTTTACCTCTATCTTAGGCTTCGTACGAGATACAAAAAAACTCTCTTGTTGAGTATAAAAGACTCTCTTGTAGAGTCGACCCTCTTTAGCCTCCGTCTTGGGCTTTGTACAAGACACAAATCACTCCATTGTTGAGTATAAAACTTTTAGCCTCCATCTCGGGCTTCGTACGAGATACCATAAAAGACTCTCTTGTTGAGTCAACTCCCTTTTAGCCTCCTCTTAGGCTTTGTATAAGGAAAACCTTTTAGCCTCCTCTTAGGCTTTGTATAAGAAAACCACTGGTTGATCTAATCAACCTTTTAGCATCAAAGTTGTGCCTCGTTCACAGTACACAAACATCAAAAACTCCTTCCCCTTCATCTAATCGCTGTAAGCGGCAAGCCTCTGGATCATCTACATCCACGCCACTGTCCCTATTTTAGCATGAGAAATTCCTAAGGAAAGATGGCATTGCTCTACACTGAGTTAAAGTCTTCTCCTTCAGGTTGGAAATCCCCTATAAAGGAAATTATGGCATTGCCGGATTCACATATCCCGGTTAAAGTAATTCTCCTTTATAAACAGTTATGACAGACAAACCCCTCTTTAGAGATGACAAATTCTCTCTAAAGACCACAACTTTTAGCTTCACATCTTGGGCTTTGAACAAGATATAAACTACCCTTCAGCTTCACATCTTGGGCTTTGAACAAGATACAAATCACCTTTAAGCTTCACGTCATGGGCTTTGAACAAGACACCAAAACACCATTTCCTCCCGTAGAATAGGAGGAACTACGATCGCTCTGACTTCCCTGTTTCAAAAAAACGGGAATACGTAGGCATAAGATTGAGAGAAAAATCTTAGCGAACACACTCAACAAAAACCCACAATTCCATACCCACACCAATTAAAAAGTATCAGTCCTAAACCCTTACCCATAAACCTTCCCAGTGTTCCGTTATAAACAAAGAAATAAGAAAGAGGCCCCACTTCCATATCGCATCCGTAATCTAACAGGCCGCTATTTAAACTCAGTATGCAAGCAGGGTTAATTGGAGACATCTATTTCCCTTCCTTAGTCAGCTCAATAGGATAAAAAATGAATCAACATGTAGTAACCCCCAAGGAGCGGCAGTGCTTAAGAAACACGTCCAGTTTCATTTTCCTCAGAAAAATGGCTCCCACCGTGGGGCCCTTTAAAGTAAGATCTAGGCATGGTCGTCCCCATTTTCCACAGAAAAATGGCGCCCACCGTGGGGCCGGTCTTTCTTTCTTTCTTTCTTTCTCTTCTGGGATAAGACTTTTTGTTGACCTCACTAGGATCTTAGGTCAAAACCCTTTAAGTGGGGAAGGAACCACAGAATGGCGTCTCCGCCGGGGAGCCATTTTCTGTCAGGAACATAAGATTCATAGCTTTTAAAAAAGTCTAGGACATTAGGACAAATATATATACTGCTTTTCCTAATTGATATCTGTGTTTATTTTTCTGCTAACGGGAATGCGTGTGATGCCGCATGTGGAAAGATTGAGTATACACTTAAGATAAGTGATGGCGACGAGGTCGACCATCAACCTCAGTGGAGGCTTCCCAATGCAACCCATTCCCTCTCACATGCACTGGGTAGATTGTGATGTCTGGGAAGCTGAGGAGCCAACCCTTTTGTAGTGCGGAAACTATCAGAAATAGTTGTCACGCGATACTACCCTCATTTGAGGCTAATGATCTATTCTCGGTGAATAGCATTTACTCTAAGATTTCATACAGCTCGCTGGCGATCCGCTTGTTATTTGTTATCCTGGGAGGAGCTGATGATTTTGAGTACAGGTACAAAAATCACCTTAATATAAACCTTTGGGGATGGGTAGAGCCTTGACTCCATGACAACGACCCTTTGACCCCATGTTTTTTCTATGTTTTTGTGTGCTGCATTTATGCATTCATTTAAAAAACATAAAAACATTCAAAAAATTTCTCTTCTAGTCTCTCTGTTTTTTCCAAAATAAACTAAGACTGTGATTGCAAATATCAGAGAAAAGGATTGCGCTAATGGATTTCGGTAGAAGGAAAATTCATAAGTACACCTTCAGGATTCCAAAACTAGAGGATTTAAGAGGTTTGGCGAGGATGATCACAAACCAAGAGGCTTTCAGAGCCAAGTACGGAGGTTTTCTATATCTACTAAGAGTCCATGTGATTGAGGGAATCATGGATGCGCTCGTTCAGTTCTACGATCCGGTCTATCATTGTTTCATATTCCTGGATTACCAGCTAGCACCAACGCTGGAGGAATATTCTCATCTGATTAATCTACACATTACTGATCAAGCTCCATTTTTTGGACTGCAAGAAATTCCAAAGAATCAGACCATTGCAAAAGCAATTCATTTGGACGAGTCTGAGGTCAGGACTCACATGACCACTAAGGGTGGCATACAAGGTTGGCCAGCCCATTTCTTGACAAAGAAAGCCCTGTACTTCGCTAGTATCGTGAACGTGACTGCTTTTGAAAGCATCTTTGTTTTACTCACCTACGAGTTATTTCTGTTGCCCAACATTAATAACTTCGTCGATATCAACTCCATTAAGGTTTTTCTCATTGGAAACCCTGTGCCGACTTTGCTCGCGGATGCGTATCATTCTGTACACTTAAGAAATTTGTACAGTGGAGGGGAGATCACGTGCTGTGTACCTTTGTTTTACAAATGGTTTATCTCGCACTTGCCTAAGTCTGCTGCTTTTTGGGATCACAAGAGTGCCTTACGTTGGTCGCAGAAAATCATGTCCCTCACCAACTCTGACATTGATTGGTGTAATAGGATTTATGACAGAATCAGGATCATTGACCATTGTGGAAACTTCCCCAACGTACCCCTTATAGGAACTAAGGGAGGAATCAATTACCATCCAGTTCTTGTTCGTCGTCAATTTGGATACCCGATGAGGCATGTCCCATGGAGTGCTCATCTGGAAGGTCTTTTCTTCAAGGAAGGAGAAAGTGACAAAGCACTAAAGACAGAAATAGTGCACGCTTGGAAACATGTTCATAAGAAAGGACGGGAGTCTCTAGGAAAACCGGACTGTGTCTCGGTGGAGCCTTATCTCCACTGGGTGCAAACTAGAGCTCTCAAGCTAAAAATGCATTATCCTCATCATGGAGTTCTTCCACCGAGGGAGTCTATCATGTACTTCATGACTGAGACTGAAAAGCTTCAGGTTACTCTCTACAAAGTTCAACAGGAGAGGAGGTCTTGGAAGAACAAGTACTGCACCCTCAACGTGGAGTGCATCAAAATACAACAACTACTGAAAGAAACGGATGCTCTGATCAAAATTTTGGAGCAACATGCTGTAGAGAATCAAGATGACCAAAGGAATTTGCTCACTCCTTTCACATGGCAAAGAAATGACAATCCGACAACGGCCCAAGAGCCCCGGTCAAAGAAAAGGAAAGTACCAGAGTCAGCACCCGATTTCTCTTCGGAGAGGACTCGGGACCCATTAGCTTAGGTTTCTGTTTTTGCACCTTGCAATCTACTGTATTTCCATTTCTGTAATCCTTTGAATTCAATAAAAAGGGGTTTCCCCACTGTTTGATATTTGCAATCTAATTGTCGAAGTTTATTTTGATTAAACCAAAAAACAATTAATATAATCATTGCATTCATCATTCTCACACCGCGTATCCTTCTTACCTACGAATCTCACGTTTGTGTCTCGGTTCTAGAGTCAATCTGTCTCATTCATACAATACTCGGGCCAATCGTCAGAAAAAGATGGATGATCTTGTGGAAGAGAACAGAGAGTTGAAAGAAGAGATCGACGCTCTGAGAGAGGATATGAGAAAGCTTCGTAACGACATGCAAGCCATGGCAGAAGCTCAGCTACAAATGACTGTGATCTCAGAGATCACCTCAACGCCTATAGTGGAGAAGTATGATACTAGGTATCAAATGCCGAAAGATTGTCCTTGGGGCATGCCTGTTTACTATATCCTGGAAGGATATGTTCCGCCGATCACTGAAGATCAGGGAATCATGACAGAAGCCGCTGGGCCTGAAGGTTACAAACTTCGGGAAACGCCAAGATTCACTGTCGTAGTCACGGTACCACCCCCTGTGGTGCACACTGTCCCGGAAGGACAGATTCCATAGATACCTTTTGGTAGAAAAGAAACTATGTTCGACAGGATGGACGAGTTCCAAGAACAGTTCCTAGAAATTCAGAAGGAACTGCAAGCCATCCGTGGTCAGGATTTATTTGGAAAGGACGCCGCAAACCTTTGTCTGGTCCCCAATGTGAAAGTTCCACACAAATTCCAAGTGCCCAACTTGGAAAAATACAAGGGTAACTCTTGCCCTCAGAGCCATTTGGTGATGTACGCTCGGCAAATGTCAGCTCAAACGGAGAATCAGGACCTACTGATTCACTACTTTCAGGATAGTTTAACTAGTGCCGCACTCAAATGGTACATGGGTTTAAACCGTGCTATGATCAACACTTTCAGACATCTTGGCACTGCCTTCGTCCAACAATACAAATACAATTTGGACATGGCACCAGACAGAGATCAACTCAGATCAATGTCACAAAAAGACAAGGAAACCTTTAAGGAGTACGTTCAAATATGGCGCGAAATTGCCGCTCAAATTTGTCCACTTCTTGAGGAAAAAGAGATGACAAAGATCTTCTTAAAGACCTTAAGCTCATTTTATTACGACAGAATGGTTGCCAGTATGCCCAGTGATTTCACCGAGATGGTCGGTATGGGAGTTTGTCTTGAGGAAGCCATCTGAGAAGGACGTTTGGTAAAAGACGCTGGATTATCAAGTAGTACAAAATGATACGACAGTGCTCTCCCTAAGAAAACAGAACAAGATATTGGGAATATCTCTCTCGGAAAGCAAAGGCGACGTTATCAACTGGTAGCAATTGTAACTCCTGCTATCAGCCCTGCGCCTATTCCTACGTATCAACCTCAGGTTACGCAGAAACAACCTAATCAGCAAAGGACACAACAACCTCTTCAACAGGCTCGTCCTCCATATAGCAACAACCGTACAACGCGGCCACCAGGGTTTGATCCTATACCCATGTTGTACGCAGAACTATTTCCATTACTACTGGCTAAGGGGCACATCCAGACTAAGTCTCCTCTTACAGTACCGGAAAATCTACCTTTTTGGCTTAAGGTGGATCAGACATGCCCTTATCATCAAGGAGGACCAGGGCATAACGTAGAGAATTGTCTCAATTTCAAATCTGACGTGCAAAAACTTGTTAGGAGCGGGCTCTTATCTTTCAAAGATACGAATCCTAATGTTCTCACGAACCCGCTGCCTCAACATGAGAAAGCTGCAATCAACCTGATTGAGAAAGAATTTAACAATGTCTATCAAATTCATGATGTACTCTTGTTGAGGACCAATTTGGTCAAGATGCATTGTAGACAGAGTGGGTACGGCCATGTGCCACCTCATAATTATCACTAATGTGATATCTGCTCTAAAAGTAATCAAGGATGTTCTGTGGTGCAAGCAGCTCTACAGGAACAGTTGGATCTCGGATGGATCCAAGAGCACCGAGTTCGTGGAGTTAACATGGTTTACACAAATTCTAACGTCATTCAAAACCACGACATCCGTGCAATGAATGCCAACTTGGTGGCAATGCACTCAAGGCAAAGCCAGTATCATAATCTGCCGCGACACGATTATAGTTCTTGTCTGACTTGCTCGGTAAACATACAGGGATGCTCTTTCATACAGGAGACCCTCCAGCATCAGATGGATCCAGGACTACCATGATAGGAATCCCTATCAGATCAATATGGTTCAAATCTTCGACATTCGCTTGATGAATACTAACTTGGTAGAGCTACATGCTAAGCAGGTCCGACTCGGATTCCTGATATCACATAATTATCACAGCTTTAAAGCGGGTTGCGAAAATGATCAGGGATGTGCCCTTGTCCAGGAAGCACTTCAGCACTTGTTAAATCATTGGTGGATGCCAATCTACATGGATGAAGATACTCAGCAAATTAGTATCAATAACAGAAACCCCACTCGGCATCAAAGTCAGGATGTCCGGTCTGTGGAAGCTAACCTAGTGAGGTTACATTGTATTCAAAGTGGGCTTGGCCAGGTGCCACCACACAATTATGAACGTTGTGGAGTCTGTTCAGAAAGTAACCAAGGGTGCTACCTTGTGCGAGCAGCTCTCTAGGGGCAGGTGGATCGTGGAGAGATTTGCCCATATCCAGGTTCCAGACCCATCAATTGGTCACCGAACTACCTTGCCAATCAAATTGAGGACGTTGTCGTCATCTCTGATCATCAGAGGATCAGGAATGTTTTTGCCATTATCCCTCTGCTTGACGAATCAAGAATTCCCAACCGGGAATGGATCGAGATTACGTACGATGGTCAGAAAAACCAGAAGGTTCCAATAATCATCTATCTGCCGAAACCACTACCGTATGAATCAACTAAGGCAATCCCTTACAAATACGGTGCAACGATAATTGAAAATGGAAAGGAAACTCCATTACCCTCCGTCGTGAATATTGCAGACATCAGTCGTGTAACACAGAGTGGTAGAATCTTCAATAGAGGAGTTGGAGAGTCCAACAAAGAAAAGGAACTTCAGACAGAAGCTCCCGATCCATCAGTCAGTCAATCCAGTAATCCCGACCTTTCGAAAAACGATGATAAGATGCTGAAGCTCATCCAAAGGAGTGAATACAACATTGTCGATCAACTGTTATATACTCCCTCAAAGATCTCGATATTATCACTGTTACTCAGTTAAGAAGCGCACAGGGAGGCTCTACAGAAAGTCTTAGAGCAAGCCTTTATGGAACAGGATGTAACAATCAGACAGTTCGATAGTATTGTCTCTAACATCACTTCTTGCAATAATTTGGGATTTAGTGATGAGGAATTACCTGAAGAGGGTCGCCGTCATAACATGGCGCTCAATATCACAGTCAACTGCCAGGACGATGCTTTAGCCAGCGTACTGGTAGACACAGGACCAACCTTGAATGTTATGCCGAAGTCCACTTTGATGCAATTATCATTCAAAGGCCCTCCGATGAGAACCAGCGAGATCGTCGCCAAAGCGTTCGACGGATCCAGAAAAACATTTATCGGCGAAGTTGACCTTCCCATAACTATTGGTCCTCACACTTTCCAAGTCACCTTCCAGGTCATGGACATCCGGGCAACGTACAATTGTTTATTAGGAAGACCTTGGATACATCAGGCTGGAGCGGTTACCTCGACCCTCCACCAAAAGCTAAAGTTCGTCCAGAACGACCAACTCATCACAGTCTGTGGGGAACAGGCCTTGCTCGTCAGCAATTTATCGTCATCCACTTATGTGGAACCAGAAGGGATAATCGGAACCCAGTTCCAAGCGCTTTCGCTACACAAGGACGATCAATCTGGAGGAAGAACTTCGATTTCCTCATACAAAGATGCTATTAAAGCAGTCAAGAGTACCGATACAACAGGATAGGGACAACTTGTCGTTCCTACTAGCAATACAACAAAGAAGGGTCTTGGTTTTTCTGCAACCTGTACTCGGACAACTGCTAACGATGAAAGTCTTCATCCCATTCGAAACTTCTTCCACAGTGGAGGGTTCCTTCACCTAGTGCCTCAATAAGTGCATACCATCAATAAAGATGATTCCTCTGTCATGGAAGAAGAATAGGAGTCCTATCTTAACGAGGACGGTTATATGTCTCAGGAGGAGGTGCCTACGCCATTTTGCTATCCCGCACAGAGTCCGAGAATTATACCACGGTCAGATGTCGAAATGATATACGGAGGTTGTGATCCGGAAGGATGTCGTGCTCCGCCAAATTCATTAGAGGAGGACACTCTGATGAAAGACAACTTTGACCACAATTACTATGGCCCGATGGACGGCTTGCCTATCTGGCAGCCTTACCCAGGAAACTTGGGGCAAGAAAGTCAACCGAGTAATGAAACTCAGCTGAGCATCATTGAACAGAATACATGTGTCCCCACCATGTCATGGGATCAACACTCAGGTCATTCAGAAACTACTCAACATGACGATCAATTTGCAACATTTACAGGACTAGAATTCATTAATTATGCTTTTCCCGAGGTCAACGTCATCGAGAGAGATGACCCCTCCAGTTCCAAAAATGTGTGGGACACCTTGGGACAACCGAGTAGAAAATACGACTATATGGCCAAGTACACCGCTCCCGAAAGCTCTCGTATTAGGCTCGAAGATATCCAGCCAACTGGATGGGGAAATCTGCCTGAGAGCACAAATGCTATGCAAAATGCAACAGAGGAATTCTCCTACGACAATTCTGCCTAGGAGACAGATTCCAATGATCCTGCTCCACCAGAAATCAGCGTTATTTCTGAAGACAAATCAAGGAAGGTACCATACTTTGTGATTCACCGAGGAGTTCGCCACCAATGGGTTGCTATCGATGTTCCGAGGATTGTTCATAAGTCAAAGTAATTGTCGTCTTTAACCTTTCACCCTGCCCAGGTGAAACATATGTTTTGATAGGGCTCGCTTTCTGTAAATTTTCCCTCTTCGCTTCACCCAAAGCGACAGAGTTTTGTTTTATAGGGCTGTAGTTTCAAGAATCGACTTGTTCATTAATAAAATAACGTCGTTATGTAATTTCCGCATTTATTGCTGTTTTCTCTTTTTGCTTTTCTCAGAAAATGGTAATCTTAAAAAATAATTCAAATAGAAACAAGCAGTAATAAAAAAAATACACTGCACAAACTTTTGCATTCTCTCTATCTCTTCTAAACACGAATCATCACGTCATGCAAATTGCTTGTTTTAAACTCCGTTGAAACATACGATCCGATGCCTTCTCCCAACTTTGAGTTCCCGGTATTTGGGGCTGAAAAAGAAGTTGACAACGAAATTCCAGAAGAGATCTCCCGACTACTCAGACAAGAGGAAAGGTCTATTGAACCTCACAAAGAGCCGTTGGAAATGGTAAACTTGGGTTCAGAAAAAGAGAGAAAATAAATCAGGATTGGGGCATTGCTCAGTCCAACTGCCAAAGATAGTTTGATAAAGCTTCTCAAAGAATTCCCCGATGTAGTCGCTTAGTCCTATCAGGATATGCCAGGGTTGGATACCAGCATCGTGGAACATCACTTACCGTTAAGGTCGGAATGTCCTCAGTAAAGTAGAGGTTGAGACGGACTCACCCGGACATGGCCATCAAAATCAAAGAGGAGGTAAAGAAACAGATTGACGCGGGTTTCCTCGCCACATCAGAATATCTTCAATGGTTAGCCAATATCGTACTCGTTCCAAAAAAGGACGGAAAAGTCAGAATGTGTGTCGACTACAGGGATCTGAATAAGGCTAGTCCAAAGGACGACTTTCCTTTACCGCATATTGACATGCTGGTTGACAGTACAACAAAGTTCAAAGTTTTCTCCTTCATGAATGGATTCTCGGGCTATAACCAAATCAAAATGGCGCCGAAAGACATGGAGAAAACTTCGTTCATTACCCTATGGGGTACCTTTTGTTACAAGGTAATGCCGTTCGGTTTGAAGAACGTCGGGGCAACCTATCAAAGGGCCATGACAACTCTGTTTCATGACATGATACACAAAGAAATCGAGGTATATGTCGATGACATGATTGCCAAATCTAAGACAGAGGAGGAGCATGTGACCCACCTGTCAAAACTATTCGAGCGGTTGAGAAAGTACAAACTCCGCTTGAATCCCAACAAGTGCACCTTCGATGTCCGTTCAGGGAAACTCTTAGGGTTCATCGTCAGCCAGAAAGGAATTGAGGTTGATCCTGACAAGGTCAAGGCCATTCAAGAAATGCCTTCTCCGAAAACTAAAAAACAAGTCAGAGGATTCCTGGGACGTTTGAACTACATCTCCAGAATTATATTCCTCATGACCTCGACATGTGCGCCGATTTTCAAATTACTCAAAAAGAACCAGGACTGCATTTGGACAGAAGACTGCCAAACTGCCTTCGACAGTATTAAAGAATACCTATTAAACCCACCGATTCTATCACCTCCAGTGGAAGGAAGACCACTGATCATCTACCTCACAGTCTTGGAAGACTCAATGGGGTGTGTACTTGGCCAACAAGACGAAACCAAACGGAAAGAGTCTGCCATTTACTATCTAAGCAAGAAGTTCATCGACTGTGAAACTCAGTACAGGATGCTCGAGAAAACTTGTTGTGCTTTGGCTTGGGCAGCCAAACATCTGCGCCAGTACATGATTCGTCACACTACTTGGTTGGTCTCCAAGATGGACCCAATCAAGTATGTATTTGAAAAACCTGCTCTCACGGGAAGGATTGCCCGTTGGCAGATGTTGCTATCAGAATATGACATAGAGTACCACGCTCAAAAAGCCGTTAAAGGAAGTATTTTAGCCGATCATTTGGCCCATCAACCGATTGACGATCAAGAATCAATCGGGTTCGACATCCCAGACGAAGATGTCATGTATTTGAAAATGAAAGATTGCAACAAACCGCTACCCAGTGAAGGGCCAGAACCAGGTTCCCAGTGGGGACTTATCTTTGAAGGAGCAGTTAATCATTATGGAAACGGAATTGGGGCAATAATTGTCACCCCTCAGGGTACCCACATTCCTTTCACCGCCAGACTCACATTCAAATGTACGAACAACGAGGCCGAATACGAAGCTTGTATTATGGGTCTCGAAGAAGCGATTGATTTAAGGATCAAAAACTTGGACGTATACGGCGACTCAGTCCTGGTTATCAATCAGATAAAAGGAGATTGGAACACATACCAATCAGGATTGATTCCTTACAAAGATTATGCAAGAAGGTTGTTACCTTTCTTCAACAAAATCGAGTTTCATCACGTCCCTCGTGATGAGAATCACATGGCTGACGCCTTAGCCACTCTCTCTTCTATGATTAGTGTATGTCAAGGGAATGACATACCTAAGATCGACATAATGCGCCTAGAACGGCCCGCTTACATCTTCACGATTGAAGCAGTCATAGACGATAAACCTTGGTATCACGATATCAAATGCTTCCTTCAGAAACAAGAGTACCCACCTGGGGCACTAAGGAAGGACAGAAAAACCCTCAGAAGTCTAGCAAGTAGCTTCTTCCTGAGCGGTGACACGCTGTATAAGCGAAATTTTGACTTGGTCCTGCTCCGATGCGTAGACAGACCAGAAGCAAACATGCTGATGAAAGAAATTCATGAAGGATCCTTTGGCACTCATGCCAACGGACACACAATGGCGATAAAAATTCTAAGAGCAGGGTACTATTGGTTGACCATGGAATCCGACTGCTACAAGTACATGAGGAGGTGTCATAAGTGTCAGATATACTCTGACAAAATTCATGTACCGCCAACGCATCTCAAAGTTCTCTCTTCCCCGTGGCCTTTTTCCATATGGGGAATCGACATGATTGGCATGATTGAGCCCAAAGCTTCAAACGGACATCGGTTCATCCTGGTAGCCATTGATTACTTCACCAAGTGGGTCGAAGCAGCGTCATACGCCAATGTAACCTGACAAGTGGTGGTCCGATTTATCAAAAACAGTATCATCTACCGTTATGGTGTTCCGAGCCAGATCATTACTGATAATGGAACACCATAACTCATCTCCCTACCGACCCAAGATGAACAGAGCGGTAGAAGCGGCTAACAAGAACATCAAGAGGATTGTTCAGAAGATGGTCGCAACCTACAAATATTGGCACGAGATGCTACCCTTTGCTCTTCACGGTTATCGCACATCTGTCTGCACTTTAACAGGGGCAACACCTTTCTCTCTAGTATATGGCATGGAAGCAGTGCTCCCCATCGAGGTAGAGATCCCATCAATCCGGGTATTGATGGAAGCTAAGCTAACAGATGCGGAATGGTGTCAAAGTCAACACGACGAACTGAATATGATAGAAGAGAAACGGATAACGGCACTATGCCACAGTCAGTTGTATCAGCAGAGAATGAAGAAGGCATTCGACAAAAAGGTCCGACCTCGCGTCTTCAAGAAAGGAGACCTTGTGCTCAAGAAGATACAATCATTTCTCACTGATTCTCGGGGCAAATAGACTCCGAATTACGACGGCCCCTATGTGGTCAAGAAAGCTTTCTCAGGAGGTGCCCTGAGACTTGCAACCATGGACGGAGAGGAATTTGCCTACCCCACAAACGTTAATGTAGTCAAGAAATACTTCGCCTAAAAAAAAACGTCTCGGTGGATTGAAAACCCGAAAGGGAGGTCCAGGCAAAAGTTAGAGACAAAATAAAAAAAATCATCCCGGTGGATTGGAAACATCACAGTACAATCCAGGCAAAAGTTAGGGATAATGGCAAGTAACTATGTTCAACAGAGGCAAGTTCCTTAGCAGCAGTTACACCATCCATCGGAGGAAAACTCCAGTCAAGGTCATCTTCGACAGAAGCTCAGGATGTCCTGAATTCAAAGTTGGTAGAAGAATAGTGGTCGTTATGTTTCAACGTAGCCCTTTTCCCTATAAATTACCATTTTCTAACTTTGTAGATACTCTTTGGAATCACGCGTTTGGCTGATCTCCATCTTATCAATAAAATTTGAGCCCTTGTGCTTTTGTTTGCAATTCTCATTTGTTTTAGCTTTACAGAACGACATTTTAATATGATCAACGATTCTTGAAATAAAACAAAAATGAATTTACTTGTAAAACTTTTTCTGCTTTTAAAATAAAGATGGCAATTTATTTTGACTGTTAAACATCAAAAGAACATCAATCGCTTCTCCAGAAGTAAGCAAACTTCAAAGTGCAGAATCAAAGTACTCCTTCTAACCCAGTACCCCTGAATGAAGGGATCAACTGTGTCAGAGACCTTGTTTCGTCTGACACGCCTCGGCCGAGTTCCCATATCCTAAGCCCGACCAGCGTCGCTCCCAATAGGGATCGTTTCTCCTAAGCAAGGCGGAATTGCTATCTTGAACCAGCGGTACTTCTTCGCCCTGTGATGGCTGAGTATCCAGTCGTGTTCATCTTTTAGTTTGTATGTCGCGTCGGTTTTGTCAGCATATACATACATACGTCATGCATTATTGATTTGCATTCACATTCATATTGCATCACTATCACTCTAGTTGGTCTTATCCCCTGGTGATAAAAAGTCCTCTCAATCGAGTTGTCAAGTTTTTTCCTCGTCAGGAAATGCTGCGTCTGAACAATCTCTCTCCTCCAATTTATTTCTGGACTGAAGTTGGCTCCTCGACCACTTTGATAACTTGAACCTCTGAAAGACCAGAGAACCTTCAATCGATGTCACTCTTTGCCATTGAAGATGATATCCTTGCTTTCCCGGATTAAGGAAAATCCCGAGAGAAAGCCTCTTAACCAGAGATTCGACAATACAGTAGTTTTTCTCCAAAAAAAACCGCTGATGAAAAGGTCATCAGCACCTCGAAATTGGATCCCATCATATGGCATTTCTCCGGGAAGATCCCAAGAAAAGTATGATGCAATATCCCCAAGCGTGAAAGCAGTCTCTCAAGAGACTCATTTTCCCCAGTAGAGTCGGCAAACGGCGTCTCCAACAGGGAAGTTTGTGCACCTCTACAACTCAGACGATTGGGCTTCCCAGCAAGTCTGACGTCAACTTTTTCCGTCAAATGGCATCTCCCCAGGAAAATTCGGCGAGAAGTTTGAGGAAAACCGCTACGAATAGCGTCCCTTATCAATAAGGTTTATTGACAAAAGAAACTTAGACGAGTTCATTGGTAGGAAACCAGGATCGAGGGGAAGTTTATTTTAGAAACTAAGACCAGTTCCTTGGTAGAAAACCAGGATCGAGGGGAAGTTTATTTCAGAAACTAAGACTAGTTCCTTGGTAGGAAACCAGGATCGAGGGGAAGTTTATTCAAGAAACTAAGACCAGTTCCTTGGTAGGAAACCAGGATCGAGGGGAAGTTTAAATCAAGAAACTAAGACCAGTTCCTTGGTAGGAAACCAGGATCGAGGGGAAGTTTAAATCAAGAAACTAAGACCAGTTCCTTGGTAGGAAACCAGGATCGAGGGGAAGTTTAAATCAGAAACTGAGACTAGTTAATTGGCTGAAGACCAGGATCGAGGGGAAGTTTACCTTTTCTAAGCATCATTGCTTAGCTAAAGAAGATGAATGCGTGAATTACCATTCATAGACGCCGTCAAAATTTTGGATATTCCGATATTTAATCCTCTTGCACCTCGAATGCCCGAATACCTTCGCCATTCACACCTTCGTGTCCAAGAAGATTAAATAGGGGCATCTGTCATACCCCAAATTTTGACCACTAATATTTCCCATCATTGGGTAAATCATCATCACAATATGGATGTACCTTTATGCCTCATCAATATCCTCAAGGAATTGTTGAGCATTCACCAAAATCAAAATTAGGGTTTCAAGCCCTCTCTGAGTGCTTAGACAAAGGATCAATCAAGGAATGACATGATCTTCAACTTGTCTAACCTCTCAAACATCCACAATGGATCAAGAGGACTCCTACTTCAAGGATTAAGCACAAGGTTGCTCCCTTCCAGGTGGATCAAGCTTCAAGATCGCCAGTGTCACCAAATTAGGGTTTTGGTCGACCAGGGCCTCCAGATGGAAATTTTCATCTGGGAATGAGCCAATGATTCAAAACATATCCTAATATACTCCATTGAACCTCATGGACCCAATCATCAAGTCAATTTGGCCTCAAGGGATGCATACATAAAAAATAAGGAATTAGAGTTTCTTGACCTAATTCACCCATAAGTTGAATTTTAGGACAAATCATGAACCAAGACCTCAAGACATGATTTGAGGGTCTCTAATATACCATATTGATCCATTTGGAACAATGGATTGGTCCAAGAAGCTTGAGCAACAAGTTTCAATTTCATCTGAACCACAGTTAGGGTTTTGCGAGAAAAGTCAACTGTAGCTTTGACTTTTGACCAGGACATGCTCCCAAACACTAAGGCATGATTCAATACACCCTATAACACCCATGGAACATGTCCATCAAGTTTGATTTAGGTCAAGGACATGATTTCCTAAAGGATCGCACAGTTTGGAATTCATCTGACAAAAAGTCAACTGTGCACAAAAATCAACTTTGACTTTTTGAGATTTTTCACAAAAATGGATTTTTAACCCTAAAATGATGTTAATGTATGATTTGAATCATCATTCATCAAGAAAAATCAAAGAAAGTGGGATAACTTGTAAAAGGGGTAACCATAAATTTTTAAGTTATGAAATAAAGTGACAAAGGTACAAACTTTGAAGGATCATAACTCCTAAACCACAAAGCCATTTTTCCCCATCCAAAGCTTGATTTGTAGATCTCATTGCCCTCTACAAAAGCTTCATACTGATCTATGTCCAAATTCCTCATGGATTTTGAGTTATGGAGTGATCAAAATCAAGAAAAGTCACTTTGTTCCAACACTTAGTGAAAATTTCACTAAGTCAGAATCTACCTTACTTTTTTCCAAATGTAGGGAGATTTTTCACTTGGATCCAAAAGGTATCAAAACCAAATATGATCAGACAGTTGTTGTATCATATAAAGGCTTTCCAAAATGGCCAAGAACATCACCAAATTCAATTTGAGCTTTGAGATATGGTAGTGGCAAGATGCCTTGCTGAAATCTGCCAAGGCAAGGCAGATTTTTGCACTTTTGGTCGATTTGCCAAAATCAACCAATTCCAAGCCTTGTCATCACTTTGGACACATCTGAGGATTAAATCTAAATGGGACAATCACTGAGCCAAGCCTCCAAAGTCCTTGGAACAAGAAATAGCATGCCAAACCTAGAATTGCCCAAAATAGGGACAAGACTCCAATTTTGGATTGGAGCATTCAATGGAAGCACCAAGGTGGCATGAACTGAGCTATTAGCAACTGAATTCAGTCAAGACTTATCCAAGACCAAGGGGACCAGCAGCCTGTGCCCTAACCTCTAGTCAATGGCTAGAGGAGACTTGGATTTTCATTTGCCAACATTGGCCAACCCTACTCAGCAGTTGCCATCCACTATTCCTTGCAAAACAAACTTGCTCTACTATAAATAGAGCTCAATTATGATCAGTTTAAATACACCAAAGGCCTACAACACTTGCCTTTCTCAAAATCTACTTCTCACTCTCAAAAATGCCTTTCTTAGCAAGTCACTATCGGGTTTTTCAGTAGAGAGCAATTCCACTCAAACCAATCACACACACACCTCACATACATCATATGTGAGTTGATCAAACACTTAAACAACATCTGGAACACTGATTTCTCTGAATCACCAGTCAATTGCTCAAGGTTTTAACCAAGTTGCAGTTGAGATGCCATAAAGTGATCCAGCCAATTTCCATCAAGTCCAAGCATTCAAACACACTCCATAGGGTGTAGGGAAGCTGTTCAGATCATTATAACTCATCTGTAACACCTCCAACTCAGAAATCACTTTGAACTTGCTGTCACGACCTAGAGGTAAGCCTAAACTTGGTCATCTCTCAATCTATATATATTTCCTCGCACAATACTTTTGCCAAATGTTCATAATCATGCATGGAATATTTCCCCTCAATTAATTGCTTTATTTGAATCGTGTATCAAAATTCTCAGCCTTCATGCAGAAATTAGGGTTTTTGAGGTTTTGTCTTGATTTTTTATTCCATGTTTAATATAAATGAAATTAAATACCATGGACATGATCGTGAGGTTGAGACGAGCAGATTGATATGTGGATTGCATGATAATCAAGTATTCAGTGAGATTGGAGAGAAAATGCAAATCTGGGTAAAACCCAGAACACGCGCGTGTTCTTGGGGTGTTCTTGGCGCCCTTTTTGAAAATTCAAATATTTGAATTTTGTGATTTTATTTAATTGATTCAAAAATGATTTTCTCTCTGAGTTTTAATGATTTTGAGTTGATTCTTTTTTTAATAATTCACAAAAATGTTAAAATATTTTATTTTCCCAAAAAATCCCAAAAAATATATTTATTTCATATAATTGATATTTTTACAAAGAATTAATGTTTTAATTGTTTTTGGCATTTAAAATATTTTTTCCTTATTGATTTTGCAAATTTTAATGATTTCTAATCATTTTGTAGGGCAAAACTTGATTTATGAAGCATTAATCCAAGATCACAATTTGTTTTCCACATGTTAAACAATTTTGATCATTTTAATTGAATATTTTATTCAATTAAAACACATTTTGAAAACAAATTAGGGTTTTTGATTAATTCAACCCTCATAAATCATTTTCAAAACCTTTGGGCCTCTAATAGAGTGTAAGACCCAATCCTTTTTGTAAAATAACCTATTGTGGGCCTCACTTATTGTATAAGTCCCTCCGGGTATTTTCAAAAACCTCGGCGTAATCGTCGTTTTGTACGCAAATAACCTTGGGCCTACCCTCGAGTAGTAATACCCATTCTTCTTTTTTAAACCCCTTGGGCCTCTTAATAGAGTGTAAGACCCAAACCCCCTTGTACAAACAATTTTGGGCCTCACTTATTGTATAACTCCCTCTGTACAAGTAAACGGCGCGATCGTCGCCTTTTAAAAAAAAATCAATTGGGCCGCTCCTCGAGCTATAAGACCCATTCAAAACTTTTGGGCCTCTAATAGAGTGTAAGACCCAACCCCCTTTTAACCAAAACAACTTTTGGCCTCAGATATTGTATAAGCCCCTTTGCGTTAAAAGAAAATCTCAACGCGATCGCCATTTTAAACGAAAAATCATCTGGGCCTACCCTCGTGTTATAAGCCCCACTCTTTTTCTTTAAACCTTTTGGGCCTCTTGAGAGAGTGTAAGACTCATCCCTTTGTACAAAGAACCTTTCTCGGGCCTCAGTCACTTGTATAAGTCCCTCTGTACAAAAGCAACCGTGCGATCACTAACAAAACCGTGGGCCTCTCCTTGAGCTGTAAGCCCCAAATCTTTCTTTTTCAAAGCACTTTCTCCTTTGATTTTGAAATATACTGTTGTTTTCAGTATTTCTTTGTTGAACAACTAACCAAACATCATGGAGGCTCTACAACCGAGTAAGTATTTATCCGCTTTCATTTACCACTTTCATATACACATAACTGTATTGTGGGGTTGTTTCACTGTAAGTCTTCTTTCATACACTCATATCGACTGTGTAATACTAGTATAGATATTTAGAGTTTCCCCGGCAACTACGTCTAGCATTCAGCCTGTTGGTCACTCTTAAATATAGTCGAAACTAGATCCCCATAGGATTACTAGACACAGTCTTCCCTCCTCTTGGGGTTAAACAATATGGAGATGTGAAAGGCAAATTCTTTTTGAACCCTTTCTCAGACTGTCACTCGTAGAAGTTGTCAAAGAAACTCTATTCCCCAGAGATGATCTCTTCTCCGTGAATTGCGTCTCTTGAGTTTCTTCCAAATTCTCGAACTTTCCTGACTTGATCTATTCTCTGTGAATAGCCTGTCTTGAACTTCTCGGGGTTTGGGGACCCAAAGGCTTCTTAAAAGCACCCTTAGGAATTTTCAAGAAACTCTACTCCCCAGAGATGATCACTTCTCCGTGAATTGCATCTCTTGAGTTTCTTCCAAATTCTCGAACTTTCCTGGCTTGATCTATTCTTTGTGAATAGCCTGTCTTGAATTTCTCGGGGTTTGGGGACCCACAGGCTTCCTAAAAGCATTCCCGGCTCCTCTTGGGCGTTGTATAAGGACCCGTCGGCTTCGTAGAAGTATTCACAGCCTCCTCTTAGGCTTCGCATAAATGATTTCTTCCTCCGGGAATGATAGCCTCCTCTTGGGCTTAGTACAAATTGTCCCTCGGCTTCTTAAAAGTTTCTAGTCTCCTCTTGGGCTTCGTACAAATTGTCCCGACGACTTCCTAAAGGTATAGGAACAGAAATCAGTCATCTTAATAGAACATTCTTTCCAAGAGTCTACTACTATTTCTCAAAGCATAGTACAAAAGATGAAACTCTAGACTTGGACAGTCTAATTTCCTTGAGTCTCAAAGACATTCTCAAGCACCCTTCAAGAATAGGAAGGAACCCTGTAGACTCAGACAGTCTTAATAACCTTTGGATTTCCCATTTCCTCAAAGAAAAGGAAATATCCCTGATCCTCGAATCAAAAGCCCTAAGTACAATGTTACTCATATAAGAACAGATTTTCTCTTTGAACCCATATACTGGTCACTCAACTAAAACAGTACCCTCTTTTGCCTCCATCTCGGGCTTCGTACGAGATACAAAAAAAAGGTTCTTATTGAATCAATACTTTAGCCTCCATCTCGGGCTTCGTACGAGATACAAAAAGACTCACTTGTTGAGTCAAAACTTCCTTTTGCCTCTATCTCGGGCTTCGTACGAGATACAAAAACATTCTCTTGTTGAGTATAAAAGACTCTCTTTTAGAGTCGACCCTCTTCAGCCTCCGTCTTGGGCTTTGTACAAGACACAAATCACTCCCTTGTTGAGTATAAAACTTTTAGCCTCCATCTCGGGCTTCGTACGAGATACCATAAAAGACTCTCTTGTTGAGTCAACTCCCTTTTAGCCTCCTCATAGGCTTTGTATAAGGAAAACCTTTTAGCCTCCTCTTAGGCTTTGTATAAGAAAACCACTGGTTGATCCAATCAACCTTTTAGCATCAAAGTTGTGCCTCGTTCAAAGTACACAAACATCAACAACTCCTTCCCCTTCATCTAATCGTTGTAAGCGGCAAGCCTCTGGATCATCTACATCCACGCCACTGTCCCTCTTTTAGCATGAGAAATTCCTAAGGAAAGATGGCATTGCTCTACACTGAGTTAAAGTCTTCTCCTTCAGGTTGGAAATCCCCTATAAAGGAAATTATGGCATTGCCGGATTCACACATCCCGGTTAAAGTAATTCTCCTTTATAAACAGTTGTGACAGACAAACCCCTCCTTAGAGATGACAAATTCTCTCTAAAGACCACAACTTTTAGCTTCACATCTTGGGCTTTGAACAAGATACAAATCACCTTTAAGCTTCACGTCTTGGGCTTTGAACAAGACACCAAAACACCATTTCCTCCCGTAGAATAGGAGGAACTACGATCGCTCTGATTTCCCTGTTTCGGAAAAACGGGAATACGTAGGCATAAGATTGAAAGAAAAATCTTAGCGAGCACACTCAACAAAAACCCACAATCCCATACCCACATCAATTAAAAAGTATCAGTCCTAAACCCCTACCCATAAACCTTCCCAGTGTTCCGTTATAAACAAAGAAAGAAGAAAGAGGCCCCACTTCCATATCGCATCCGTAACATAACAGACCGCTGTTTAAACTCAGTATGCAAGCAGGGTTAATTGGAGACATCTATTTCCCTTCATTAGTCAGCTCAATAGGATAAAAAATGAATCGACCTGTAGTAACCCCCAAGGAGCGGCAGTGCTTAAGAAACACGTCCAGTTTTGCTCGCTACATATATATATATATATATATATATATATATATATATATATATTTACATATTATACATATTGTAACTATATTAGAATATACATATTATACATATTGTATATTTAATATTTCAATTTAATATAAGATAAATATTAATTAATAATAAACTGAAATTAATTTATATATTTATAGTAACAATTTTTGTAAATATAGTTATAGTAAAATATAAATATTTGTAATTAAATATAGTTATAGTTAAATATTTATAAATATAGTTAAATATAGTTATTAATAAATATAGTTATTAACGTAGATAAATTTTAAATATTTACCGTAGCTAAATTTAATTGATTATTTTACTGTAGCTAAATTCTAAATATTTACTAAATATTAATATTAAAACACATTTACTAAATTATTATTTATATTTTAATAATTATTAATTACAGTAAATAATTACTATTACTAAATTTATTAAAATATTAGTTAAATTTACAGTAAATAATAACTAAATAATTACTATTACTAAATTAATTACTGTAATATTTATGTTAATAATCTATTGTAATATTTATGTTAATAATCACTAAATTAATTATTGTAATATTTATGTTAATAATCTACAATAATTTAATTTAATAATTACTGTAAATAATAATTACATAATTACTATTACTAAAATTAATAATTAAATATACTGAAATTAATAATTGAATATGCTAAATAAATAAATAATTTCAGTATATTTAATTATTTATTTACTTATTTAAAATTTAAATATACTGAAATTAGTAAATAAATAATTAAATATACTAAAATTATTTATTTAAAATTTACAGTATATTTAAAATTTAAAGAAATTACAACATAAATTTCAGTATATTTAATTATTTATTTACTTATTTAAAATTTAATATTTAATTGAAAGTATATTTAAAATTTTCAGTATATTTAATATTTAGTAAATTATAAAAAATATTTGGTAAATTATTAAATAACTAAAAAACTAATATTAGTTATTACAAAATATTAATTTAGAATAATTATAAACTAAAAAACATTTCAGTTATTACAAAATATTAATTTAGAATAATTATAAACTGAAAAACATTACAGTTATTTGAAAAGTTATGTAATATATATATTTAAGTAGAATATAATAACAAAGCAAAGCTGTAGTCTAGTGGTAGTGTTCCTTGCAATTGTATTGAAAGTCTTGGGTTCAACACCCATTAGGACCAATTTTGGTGTTTTTACATGATTTTAGCATTCAAAGCAAAAAAAACCAAGCAACACGTTACATTTAAAAAAAATTAAAAAGTCAACATGGATAATCCACGTAATACTAAAATAAATAAATAAAATAAAAAAAAGCTAACAAAGCAGCGCCAAATCATCAATTTTGCTGACCAAATCTACTCAGGGGGCAAAACGAGGGAATCTACAAATGGCATGGATGAAATCTGTGTTTTTTTTACAGGGTTGTTTTTGGAATTTCGCCCAAATGACAAGGGGTAAAAGGTGTATTAACCTATTAATTAAACATGCAAACATTTCATCTCACCCAAACATACATTTATTCCCAATTCTCCTACCCCAAGTTCTAACTATGGGACACACCACAAGCTTGAAGATTCTGAGTTGAAGAGTTGAAGAGGATGGTAATGGTGCCTTTAAGGTCATCTCTTGGTCAAAATTCCACTTCCATGATCATCAAACCCGTAGCTCCTCTTATACCCATTTCCAGCAAGAATTGCTCAACTTCAAACACATTTATTTCCTTCAATATAGACATGCAAGTAACGAAATTTATATGCAAACTGAAGGGAATTTCGTGCTATTTCCAAAAAGTCCATAATCGCTTCAATCGGAGTTACGAGTGAAAAGTTATTACATGTTTTGTGAAGGTTGTACCAAAAGAGCGAGAATGGAATATAAAGATGATGATTATGAACCCTCCTCTTCTCTCTTGCTCTATGCTCCTTCATTCTTCTCCTTAAAATCTGATTTGGAAAGGTAAGTAACTTGCACTTCCAAATAAGCCTTATGCCACTTATTTAACATTAAATGACCAAGATGCCCGTTAACTAAGTAATATTTACAAGTTTGCCATTTAGTTAGTTTCTAACCAAATACTTGGATTCTAACTAACTCCTCGTGATATCCCATTATTCTCCTTTAATACCATTAGGTTTGGACATTAGAGATTTATCTCTTAATCTTTCACACTCATGCTTAGACAAATTATATGGGATATTACATATATATAAGTGTAGATTTCATTTAGAAATATTTTTTGGCCTAGTGGTAAAGATTAGGGATGGCAAACAAACTCGGACCCGCCCGAGCCCGCCCCAAAATTAATGGGGAAAACCCAATTTAATTAGGTGCGGGTGCGGGGGAAACCCGGTTCATAACTACAGTGTCATACTCCAAATTTTGACCAAGGTTTTCCATCATTGTGAAAATCACCATCACAATATGGATGTACTTTCATGCCTCATCAATCTCCTCAAAGATGATTGAGCATTCACAACAATCAAGAACTAGGGTTTTTGAGCCCTCTCAATGCACTTAGACAAAGGATCAATCAAGGAATAACATGATCTTCAACTTGTCTAACCTCTCAAACACACATAAAGGATCAAGAGGACTCCCACATCAATAATCAAGCACAAAGTTGCAATATTCCAAGTGGATCAAGCCTCAAGATCGCCAGTGTCACCAAATTAGGGTTTTGGTCGACTGAGGCCTCCAGATGGAAATTTTCATCTGGGCATGAGCCAATGCTTCAAAGCATAACCCAAGATACTCCAAGGGACCTCATGGACCCAATCATCAAGTCAATTTAACCACAGGGGATGCATTTACCAAAAATCAGGAATTAGGGTTTCTTGACCTAATTCACCCCTAAGTTGACTTTTGGGATTAAGCATGAGCCAATACCTTAAGACATGATTTGAGGGCCTCAAATACACCATATTAATCCATTTGCAACAATGGATTGATCCGAGAAGTTTGATTCACAAGTTTCAATTTCATCTGGACCCTAATTAGGGTTTTGAAGGAAAAGTCAACTGTACCTTTGACTTTTGACCAGGACATGCTCCCAAACCTTGGGACATGATTCAATGTACCTTATAACACCTATGGAATCCATACATTAGGTTTGATTTAGGTCAAGGACTTGATTTTACAAAGGATCGCGTAGTTTGGATTTTATCCGATAAAAAGTCAACTGTGCACAAAATCAAGTTTGACTTTTTGGAATTTTTTACAAAAATGGTTCCCCAAAGTCAAAAATAATGTTAATGTATGATATTGATCATCATTCAACAAGAAAAATCAAGAAAAGTGAGATTTCTTGCAAAAGGGTCAACCTTGAGAAACAAAATTTTTTCTAAGTTATGGAATAAAAGTGGATTTGGTACCAACTTCCAAAGTCCATAACTTGAGATCCAAGCAACCATTTTGGGTTATCCAAAGCTGGATTTGTAGGTCTTTCTACACTCTACAAAAGCTTCAACTACCTCATACTCTAATTCTTTATGGATTTTAAGTTATGGAGTGACCAAAATGACAAAAACATGAAAATAACATTTTTTCCAACACTTAGTGAAAATCTGCCTAAGTTACCAGCCTTGAACATCAATGTTCATGATGTTTTTTCAGTTGGATCCAAATAGTTTCAAAACAAACTATGACCACACATGTTTTGTATCATATGAGAGCTTTTTAAAATGCACAAGAGCCTCCCATACCTCAACCTGAGCAGGGAGATATGAATCCCTCAAGATCACCATTTCCAACTGTCCTAGGCAAGGCAGATGTTGGCAGATTTTGTTGTTTTGCTCGATTTGAGAAATTTGAACAACTCCAAGCCTTGTCATCATTTTGGACACATCTGAGGATAAAACAAAAGGAGAATGATCTGATCCCTAAGCCTCCAAAGTCCAAGATTCTACCTTAGCCATAACAAACCTAAAAAGGCTAAAAAGGTGCCAAGACTCCAATTTTATTTCAATGCATTTAAGAGATACACCAAGGTGGCATGGACTGACATATTCCTAACTAAATGAGTCAAGGATCAACACTGAATCATAGGACCATAGGCCTGTGCCCTAACCTCAAGTCAATGGCTAGAGGAGACTTGAGATTCCTTTTGCTCAACATTGGCCAAAGGCCTGCTGCAGCTGCCATTCACTATTGCTTGCAAAACAAACTTGCTCTACTATAAATAGAGGTCATTTGTGCTCAGTTTGAGTACACCAAAGCACTACAACACTTGCTTTCTTCAAAATCCCTCTCTTTAGGCCAAAATGCCTTCTTTTGCAAGGTATCTCTGCTTTTTTGAGTTAGAGAGCAATTCCACCACAACTTATTATCCAAACACCTCTAATATGTTGTATCTAAGTTGTTCAAACACTCACTTGTGACCTGAAACACCAAAATCACAAAGTCCACTTCCAAAACCTCAAAATTCGACTTTTCTGCATTTTTCA
The DNA here is from genome assembly GCA_022829125.1 of Lathyrus tuberosus. Taxonomy (NCBI): domain Eukaryota; kingdom Viridiplantae; phylum Streptophyta; class Magnoliopsida; order Fabales; family Fabaceae; genus Lathyrus; species Lathyrus tuberosus. The sequence goes on along the minus strand of JALAZF010000203.1, from coordinate 2,727,480 downwards.
AGCCATGTCTTGATTCAGTCACTTCCAAAACCAAACAAAGCCTCAAATACTCCAAATATCATCCTTGAACTGTCCCAAATGGTTCCCCTCATCTGGAACACCATATGAGAGAGTTGCCATATTGGTCACTTTTGCCCCTTTTGCAAGAAAGTGCCACAACTTGTTCCTGAGGATTCCAGCTGGTTCTAACCATTCTAAAAGCTTTTAAGGGATCAATTGAGAGTGTCCAAAGTATCAAATTACTTCTGGCACAAGGAACTTGGCAGATAGCACAAAAAGCTCCAAAAGGTAAGTGCATCATCACTTGAACTTTCTGAATTATGCATTGCTTTGAAGTCCACTGATCATAAACATCTCATACATGTTATATATGTTGTGTTTGAACCAATTTGACATGTAATTCTTGTCTGTACCATGTGTTAGCATAGAAAATGCAAATTTAGGCCTATTTCAAAACCACTATCAGGTTTTAAAATAGGGACCTCATCTGAAAAAAAGAAAGACCACCATTGGATTCCTTGTGAAATTCTAGGTCAGATGAACCTAAATTTTGTCCCAATCCATGGAAAAATGAGAAAGTTAGAGGCTTCACGTAAATTGCCCAAAAGCTTGCCTTGCCCAGGCCTGGAAACAAGGCATGACTTATGATTTAATGGGGTGGTTTTGATACACGGATGTATCACCACCCCAGTGGTAGCGCGCATGTGTGTTTGGCTTGATGGTCGTGGGTTTAAACCCCACCCAGACCATTTTGCCATTTCCCCTATTTTTGCTATTGTTTTCATATTTCCATGTTTTTGTTAATTAATTGAAAAATTAATTTCTCTCTCAATTTTAATTATTTTTTATTGGTTCTTTTTTTGAAAATTCCCAAAAATGTTAAAATATTTTATTCCATGAAAAATTCACATAAATATTATTTATTTCATATATTTGATATTTTTGTAAAGAATTATATTTTTATTTGTTTTTAAACACTAAAAATATTTCTTTCTCTTGGTTTTGCAAAATTCAAATGATTTTTAAATCATCCCATGAATGAAACATGATTTTTTCAAATATAAATCCAAGGTTACAACCTCTTTTTCATATGTTTGATTATTTTAATTGAATTTTTATTCAATTAAAATATATTAAAAACCAAAAAATTAGGGTTTTGATCACTATCACCCTAACAAATCTTTTCAAACAACCTTTGGGCCTCTAATACAGTGTAAGACCCATTCCTTGTAAATAAAACCTTTTTGGGCCTTAGTCATTGTATAAGTCCCACTGCGATTTCAAAATCTCGGCGCGATCGTCGTCTTTTAAACGAAAATCATATGGTCCTACCCTTGTGTTGTAAGTCCTATTTCTTTTCTTTCTCAAACTTTTGGGCCTCTCCTTGAGTTGTAAGACCCATCCCTTTGTACAAAAAACCTTTTTGGGCATCAATAATTGTATAAGGCCCAATACAGTTTACAAAACAACGATATGATTACTGTTTTTCATCTGGGCCTCTCCTTGAGTATAAGCCCCAATCTTTTCAAAAACAACTTCCCTTTTGATTTAGGTTCAAATATACAGTTGTTATCAAAACTTTCTTTAATTTCTTGTACAACTAACCATACAGCTGTTACAATGGAAGCTTGCTCGCCTGTAAGTTTTTATCAACTTTCTTTTACCTGCCTTTATATATATAACTGTATTGTGGGAAGCTTGCTCACCTGTAAGTCCTTCTTTCATTATTTTAAATACATGTCATATATATAGCTGTATTGTGGAAGCTTGCTCACCTGTAAGTCCTTCTTTCATATCTTTTTAAATACTTGTCATATATCAACTGTATATATACTTGTATATCTGTTTAGAGTTTTTCCCAGCAACTAGGTCTAGAACTAGGGAAAGCCAGTTGGTCACTCTTTAATACAGTCAAAACTAGACCCCCATAGGATTTCCAGATACAGTCTTGCCTTCTCTTAGGCTTAAACAATATGGAACAAAGAGAAAGGCATTATTCCCGGTGAAACTTTTCTCAGACTGTCACTATTAGAAATTGTGAAAGAAGTTCAGTTCCCCGGAGAGGATTAATTCTCGGTGAAACCTCTTTTGAATTTCCTTAAACCCTAGAACTGTTTACTAAAGGATTAATTCTCAGTGAAACCTTTCTTGAACTTTTCTTAGGTTTGGGACCCACATGCTTCCTAAAAGCATCCCCGCCTCCTCTTGGGCTTTGTACAAGGACCCTTCGACTTCTTAGAAGTTCTCATGCCTTCTCTTGGGCTTAATACAAGGACCCTGAAGACCTCTTAAAGGTATAGGACAGAACCTAGTCATCCTTCATTAGAGTTGTCTTTCTAAAAAGAGTCAAAACCTCAGACCAATTTTAGGGTTGATACTCATCCCTTGAAAGAGTCAGCCTCCTCTTGGGCGTTATACAAAGATAAACTCTTCCACACCAGTAGACTTGGACATTCTCATCCCTTCTTGAGTCTCAAAGACATTCTCAAGTTCCCTACAAACATAAAAGGAACCCTGGTCATTTTAATAAATCTCCAGCAGAGTTAGAACCCATGGGTTCTAAAACCCAGTATTTCTCCTAAAAATCCCTGAAGATGCGAGAAAGACACAAGAAATAGGGGTTTGAATTGTGTATTTACTCTTAGACAACTTTTCGATTCTTGTTGTTAAATCACTTAGGCTAACATCAGAGTTTGTTGAGAGACTCTGACTGACGAAGTTACATTCAGACTTGCTTTGCATGACGCATGAGAACTAACGAGAGTCTGAACATAAACTACGTTTCTCAGAACTTGCAGTGCGGAAGCTTATCAGACTTAAGCTGCAAGGTTCTGACTTTGCTTATGTAGGATTTCGATACTCAATATAGAAAGATTAATAAAGACATTAAGCATAAGAGTAAAGAACACATGATATATCCTGGTTCACCACAAAGGCTAATCCAGTCCACCCTCCTTAGGTGATTTCTCCTTGAACACAAGGACTTAATCCACTATAATCAATCTCGATTACAGATGCACGGGAAACAGCCGGTGACTAACCACTTGCACAGCCGCACTGTGACTAACATACAATGGACCGTTCAGGGATTCAACTTAATGAATATAACGAACATTGGCCTGCATGCTCCAATCTCGTAAGATCTACTGCTAGGCTTTTACAGCTAGACGTTCAGGGATTCATCGCAATGAATATAACACTACTGACCCTATTTTAGGATTTTCCCACAATGACATCTCGCCATTGTCTTCTCGAGTCTCCTGTCACACTGACCACTCAAGGAATCCTAATTCACCAAGAATTAGTTAATAGGAGATTACAAAGATGCTTCTTAACAAACAGATTACTCCTAAGTTTAAGTACAAAGAACACACAAGTGTTCGAGCAAGATGTGAGCAACAGCTCCCTGCTTATACAAAGAAACTACAGAGATGTTTAATGATTTGGCAGTGGTTGACATCGTATAAATCTTCTTCTTCTTCGTCTTCTTGGGTGAGCAAGCTTTGAGCAACAACTCCTTGCTTCAGATCTTCAATGTAGCGCTGACGAGAAGGTGGGTTGATGACTTGACTGATCTTCAATGTTGTCTTCTTCATCAACAACTTTTGTACCAATTCATTGTTGTTGTGTTAAATGATGATCTTTGAGTTTCAACAACAATGGCCATGTGTAAATGGTGATAGCTTTGGATATTCTAAGTGTTACAACGAGAACTCATCGTTGTTGCCATCTTCACACAATGACTTTGATCAATTCGCCATTTTTGGACGGAATCGATAATTCAAAAGCGAATGCTCTTTCCTTTAAATAACCCAGTAGAAATATAGCCGTTTGAAATATTGTTGGCTGTTGGAAAAGAGACGTTGTGTAATAACTAGCTGTACTGACACATATCCTTTTTACTGTGGGAGAAGTGACGGGATATATCTTTCTTGGGCGCCGTGTGCAGTTACTTAGAGCGGTAACATGTGACTTCTGAACTTCAGAGGCTTCTGATGATTAATTGATGAAGCATGAGTAGAGTCTTCTTAATAGGATATCTGATACGTCAAGTCTTCAATTATTTGAAGAAGTCCATTACGAATCAGTCTTCAGAACTTCAACACTTGTCTTTAAGCACATTATCCTTTACTTCTTCAAGTCTTCCGAAACTTCAGAACTTGTCCATTAGGAATCTGTCTTCAGAGTCCTCAATACTTGATCTTCAGAACCTTAATCTTCAGAACACATAAGTCTTCAGAGTCTTTCTGCACTTGGTCTTCAGAGCCTTCCGCCTTCAGAACTTCAAGTTATGAGAGTCTTCAGCACTTCGGTTCACTTCTTCAGAAGCTTCGCAATCTTCAGAATCTCGACCACTTTCAGAGAGCATCCACAAGAGCATTGCATCAGCAATATTGACATCCTTGGATCTGACTGATCACGATCAGATAAATAAGCGTTCTTGCTTCTTGTGACTTGTGTCACACATAGTAACTTCGCATATTATCAATTTCGCTCATCTAGCTGGTGCTTGTTGGATATGATAATTTCTATGATTATGATCTGCACACAAAACACGTTAGAACATAAAATGGTTCTTTCACAAATACGTATTGTTATCATCAAAACATAGATCGACTTGTAGAGACAATTCTTGCTCTCACAATCTCCCCCTTTTTTATGATGACAAAACCAAGTATTTTGATTGAACATTTTATACAAGGTAATCACCAAAACAAACATATTCAGAGCCTGGAACAACAACTCCCCCTGAATGTGTTATCCTCAGAGTTTTATCTGTGGTCATCTAGAATCTTATATGATCCAAAGACATACAGAGTAACAACTTGAGTTGCCAAAACGAAGAATATAAAAGGACTACTTCTCTATCTTGTCTTTAAAAGAATAAAGAATCTTTAGCATCTGGACTAGTTCATCAGAACTTCAATCTTCAGATATTCAGAACTCAGTTCCTTTGTAGTCGTATCAGAGCTTGTAATCTTCAGAGACTTCTGAAGCATTTCTACCTTTCAGCAGATTCATTTAAGCACAAGCATATCAGTTCTTATCTGATAACATAGCCTCGCTATTCATCAGAGACAGACACCGTCTTTTAAGAAACTCCCCCTGAGTTTCAGACTTTTGTGAAGATTTGAGATTTTGCAATAGGATCTTCAGGGCAGTCTCCCCCTAATTTCTATAAGTCAGATATTGGGATCTTCAGAATCATAATTCAGGATGGTAAGATTTTAACCACCAATGTAGATCATGACTTTTCAGAGTTTGACTTTTGAACACAGGTCTTCATCTCAGAACCTTGTTACTGTCACAACTCAGTGGTTCATCAAAGCTTGATTTTTGATCAGATACGAATTGAAGGTTAATATTTATGATCAATTAATGCTTGATTCTGAAACTGTCACACATGTTTTAATCTTAGTCTGGTAATGAATTATACCAGAGTATGTTGTGTCTGATACCAAGTGAAGGATTACTTTTCATACCACTTGAAGGGTATTTCCTTAGTGTGCTGAGATTGATACCAATGAAGGTATACAAAACATTTCACAGCTTAGCTCTGATTGATGAGTCTGATATTAATCTTTGTGTATACTGAGTCTGATTACCATTTGTTGACTTAGTCTGATACCAAATCATTTCTTCTTAATTGAGTTCTTGGTAGACATCAGAACTACTTCTTCTTGGATCTTCAATCCGGATCTTTAGACAGTTCTTTGACTTTTGATTTGCACAGTTCTTCTGAATAAGCATCTTGAGATGTAGACTTTGTCTTGACTGCTTTCAGAGTTTCCTTCTTCAGTTTCTTATGTTCTGGATCTCATATTATTAGACAACTTACAACTTCTGGACCAAGTGAGACAGAGATCACGATAAACTTTGACTTTCAGACAATTCTCAACTTCTGAATAATACTGGGTAGATCTGATTCTGAATATATGTTCACGAAGTGTACTTCACTGTTCTTCTTGCTTAACCTGTCTTAGAATGCCTAGTGAACTTGTTTAGAGTTCCTCGGATAACATCAAACGAACAAACGTTAGAAGTAACACATTTTTATATTTTATGTGAGTACTTTGTTTGAGTTATGTATTCTTTCTGCATTCTTTCAGATTTCATTTTCTCAATCAAAATCATTATACTTCTCCCCCTTTTTGACATCATCAAAAAGTGTTAGAGCATATGAGCATTTAAGCATGTAATTCCTTCATCAGTCAAGCATTTAAGCATTTAAGCATATCAACATCATTATATATACTCTGGATATGTTAAACAATATAGAGCATAGAGCCAGCATTTGAGCAGTTAAGAACAATCTGAGTCATTTAGTGATAACCATCTATAACCATAGCATATTCATTTGAAGGACAATTAGATGGAATCTTTCGATTACCAATTGAAGATTTTGGATCATCTGTAGAGATTAATTATAGCATTTTCATTTATGAACAATTAGATAGACGCATCAACACAAATTAGTTTTTAAGATGCAGAGCATAGGTTGAGCTTAATCTTGAAAAGTTCAGGATAATCAAAACATAGATATTTCAAACATAGATTCCTAGTGAGAAATGATTTAAGTAAACATAGACTTAATAAAACTGGGTTTCAATGGGTCCTTATGAGGTAGACTAGAGCGAGCCTAAAGATGATGAAGAAGATGAGAAAAGGTTTTCAGAATCATCATTTCTTGAGACATGAAACTTTTCTTCTACTTGAGTAATTGCCAGCCTCTTGCTCTTCACAGTTTCTTCTGAGATCCATTCATGGAACTCAGTCCAGATATTTCTTATTTCCATGGAGTCCACACAGGAACTGTAAGCTCCTACTAAGCTTTGGATTTTTGTGATTGCATTATCCTTAAAGGATTTTAATGTATCATTCACGGTTTTTGATCTTTTAGATGAGGGTTCCTCATCATCAACCATTTTCTGCTTCTTACTTCCTTCTTTCCAATTTGTGAGTTCTTGAAGTACATCAGTAATATTCTTCATGTTGATCCAAACACTGATATCTTTATCTTTAAATCTTCTCAGATAGTTTCTGACTTCTGCCTGATTGTAAGTAGCAAATTTTGGAAAACCTTTAACTGGAACCCTGGGTGTCAGAGTTAGTTCCCTAAAGAATGTATTGTCCAGAGTGGTGTCTTCCTTCATAAGATCCTCAAACTTGAGAATCTTCCCAGCGTTTTTAAGCAGCTTTCTTGATTCACCTTCATCGATTAAAATGTCATCAACTACTCCAGATTCAACTAAAATGTCAAAGATGAGTCTTCCGTACGGAATAAGTTTGATCTCTGAATTAGAACCACTTCTGGAGTTTCTAATGGCTTCCTTCAAAAGTTTGAAGAGAACGGAGGGGAGAGTGATCTTAATTCCTTTAAGGAGAAGGAACAAGACACACTTCTGAGTGTCGTTGAGTTGATTTGCAGGAAGATGATGAAAAATGCTTCCCTGCAAGATTCTGAACCAAACTTGTAGTGGTTCTTTCAGGTTTGAGAATACTTGGTTCTCAACTGCTATTCCTTCTTTGAAAATAAAGGCTATGACTTTGGCTTCTCTCTCCTCACTAAGTAGATTCTTGGTAATTCTGAATCCATTATTCTCGTGCTCCAAGAGATCTGTAATAGTCTTTTCAGATATGTAGACTCTTCTTCCAAAGACCGAAGAACTAATGAGAGTCGAGCCTGCATTAGCATGAATCCAGAACTCTTTAACCAAACATCCATAGGTTGCTCCTTCCAACCTCTTGAAGTAGTTACTCCATCCTTGTGCTTCCATTGAGGGAGTAATATTACATTCTTTCGACTTTAGATTGTTGAAATTTACAATCGTTTCTGACAAAATGACAAGATAATCAACTGGATTTTGTATGGTTGTGAGAGTTGAAGCATTTTGTGAGACGAAGCCCATTTTTAGGGATTGATGAAGAAAAAAGAAGGTAATTAGGCTGAGGATTCATATGAGTAAGAGTGTGTTGCTGTCTTAGGGTTTGATGCTTTTATAGATTAAGAAGTAAGGTTATTTCTATGGAGAGTTTGAAACCGCAACGTTTGATTTTCCTAGAAGCACTAAGTATCGTGGGAAGGTAGGTTAATGATTAATTCCTTTAATCAAGAATCGTGGCATAATCTTAATAAGTGGTAATGGAACCGTTACTTAATCATGACCTATGGGGGATTTATGGTCTCTAGACAATCCTAGACCTTTTGCGTGAATTCTAAGCAGCGCTCATTGTTTTATTATTAATTAGATAATCGTGATCATGAGAACCATTCAATCAAAAACACATAAATCATACTTAATAAATATAGATATCAAGATTTAACATAAGTTTAGTCAAATAAAAAATTACTAACTTCCTATCTTAGACTAAGAGCGTCATAGGTTGACAAAACTCAGGAAGAACCTTCTCAGTCATTCCATTTCTTCTGCAATGACCAACTACTCCCTGGAGGTCAAGAATGTGGGAGATAACCCTGCAGTAGGGAACTTGGTAGATTGTGTCTTCCCTAGACAGATTAATTTCTTCCTTTAAATGGTTGTACATGGATTGAGGTAAGTTTATTTTGATCCTAGACACTAAAAAGAAAATGAATAATCTTTCTTGGTCAGACAACCAGTCTCCTCCTCTTTCTCTAGGTCTTAGATTAGTCACCATAAGCTTGTACCAATCTTTAGCAATTGGAGTGAGGGTGCAAAGTTGAGTAGGACGCCCCTCTGTTTCAAAAATGACGTGCAAATACCTGTCGAAACTATGGTTGTTGATGTTTCTTTCCACAGTCACACCATCTTTGACACACCTAATGGCTTTAGCTGTGATGGTGGGGTTGATCAAGACTGGACAACCAGCCACAACAGATAGAATAACACTCTTGCCAAGATCATATTCTAGTGCTCGTGCATTTGCCCAAAACTCAGTCACCAGTTCAGCGAATACAGGTCCAAGAAGCATGGAGAAATAATTCTCCCAGTTCTGAAATTTAATTTCAGAGAGAACGCTTGTTTTGTTGAGCTGTGGCAGAAGGTTTAAATTCACTGTGAATTCCTTTAGGAGTTCTAGATCGGATGTTTCTCCTCTGATGTCGTGGGAAGACATTCTGAGCAAAGTTGAATTGTTTGAGAGATGAGGTTCTACCTAGTTAGATAATGGTTTTTCCTAGAGTGAGGATAATGGAGTGAAAAGGAATTTGAGATTTAATAGCTATTTATCAAGCTGGAGCACGCGGGGTTCATCATTTCTGAGACTAGCTATAAATAACTGTGGTAATCAGTGAAACAACGTGTGATGGACTCTAATCGCCGTATATCTATAGCAGTAGGTGGCTGACACAACGTAATTATAACTGCTTATTTAATTCTTGAAAATTATCTAATCATAAATGCGTGAGAATATTATTATAGTTTCAATAATTCTAATATGACTAAGTTCAAATTATTGCTACTATTTCAAATTTCAATAATGAGGATGAACGAAGGCAAACATACCTTAGAGATTCTGAAATCTTTTTACGGCTATTCTGAGTGCTTTCCAGTCTGACTCTGAGCTTCCGATCATCATCTTTTAGCTTATGCTTCCTTCTGATGTTTGAAGAAGAGATGCCTTCTAAACTTGGATTTAATGCTGATTTAACTTGTCTGAGGTTGGTCCAGCATATCTACTTCTGAAGAGAATGTTAACTGATTTCTCCATTCTGAACGACATCAGCCACTTAGATCCTTTTGACTTCAAGTAGAGGATTTTAAGTGTTTGGCTTGACATCTTCTGATTCCGGTGCTTGAGGGGTTCTGAACAACTTATCATATAATGATCTGATCACTAACATTTGATTCACCTGAGAGATAGTTTCAAGTTATCAGAACTCAGTTATGCTGATTCAAGCAAAGCTTAAGAGTTCCTTCTTGATCAAGTATTTGATGAATCCTTGACATTCTTCTTCCTGAATATCCTTTCAGTTCTCCGTATTGCTTCTAAGAAAACAATATTCAGTTCTACATTGAATCTTTTATCTTCTAGATCATTCAAGATTCAAATGCTGAAGAGTTTGAATTCATCAGTTTTTCTGACTTCAACAGACTTTACTCTGAAGTTCAAAATCATAGAACAACAATCTTTCTTCTTTACATGAAGAAGTTCTGAAGGAGTTTTTATACGAGAAAGTCAAGGGTGGACCTAATCCGTTTCTTGAAAACATCTCAAAAACTCATAAAGAATTAATCTTCAACAAACAAGACTTCTTGTTTTCTGATGATTCAACTTTAAGCAAATATGTGGTTCATCCACACACATCTTCCAAGATAGGCATTCGACAGATACTACTTCTTATCTGATGAGTCTATCTTATCAGCTGATTCTTCAATCTTCATTAAAACTTTAGTGAGGAAGATTTAGTTGTTTGACAGCTGCACAACTTCTAGAATCAGTGATTTGCTCAAATACTTAGATCGATTACAATTTTGTACACAGTCATCTTCTGAACTGTTACAGAAATTGCAAGTGGATTTCAACCTCACCTAGAGTATTTCTACGCTCTGCATCCGGATCTTTTTCTGACACTGTTAGGTGTTTGATATCCATCAATAACAGAATCGGAGCTCTGATACCAATTGAAGGTGCAAGAAAGACACAAGAAATGGGGGGGTTTGAATTGTGTATTTACTCTTAGACAACTTTTCGATTCTGGTTGTTAAAGCACTTAGGGTAACATCAGAGTTTGTTGAGAGACTCTGACTGACGAAGTTACATTTAGACTTGCTTTGCATGACGCATGAGAACTAACGAGAGTCTGAACATAAACTACGTTTCTCAGAACTTGCAGTGCGGAAGCTTATCAGAGTTAAGCTGCAAGGTTCTGACTTTGCTTATGTAGGATTCCGATACTCAATATAGAAAGATTAATAAAGACATTAAGCATAAGAGTAAAGAACACATGATATATCCTGGTTCACCACAAAGGCTAATCCAGTCCATCCTCCTCAGGTGATTTCGCCTTGAACACAAGGACTTAATCCACTATAATCAATCCCGATTACAGATGCACGGGAAACAGCCGGTGACTAACCACTTGCACAGCCGCACTGTGACTAACATACAATGAACCGTTCAGGGATTCAACTTAATGAATATCACGAACATTGACATGCAGGTTCCAATCTCGTAAGATCTACTGCTAGGCTTTTACAGCTAGACGTTCAGGGATTCATCGCAATGAATATAACGCTACTGACCCTATTTCAGGCTTTTCCCACAATGACATCTCGCCATTGTCTTCTCGAGTCTCTGGTCACACTGACCACTCAAGGAATCCTAATTCACCAAGAATTAGTTAACAGGAGATTACAAAGATGCTTCTTAATAAGCAGATTACTCCTAAGTTTAAGTACAAAGAACACACAAGTGTTCGAGCAAGATGTGAGCAACAACTCCTTGCTTATACAAAGAAACTACAGAGATGTATAATGATTTGGCAGTGGTTGACATCTTGTAGTTCTTCTTCTTCTTCGTCTTCTTGGGTGAGCAAGCTTTGAGCAACAACTCCTTGCTTCAGATCTTCAATGTAGCGCTGACGAGAAGGTGGGTTGATGACTTGACTGATCTTCAATGTTGTCTTCTTCATCAACAGCTTTTGTACCAATTCATTGTTATTGTGTTGAATGATGATCTTTGAGTTTCAACAACAATGGCCATGTGTAAATGGTGATAGCTTTGGATATTCTAAGTGTTACAACGAGAACTCATCGTTGTTGCCTTCTTCACACAATGACTTTGATCAATTCGCCATTTTTGGACGGAATCGATAATTCAAAAGCAAATGCTCTTTCCTTTAAATAGCCCAGTAGAAATATAGCCGTTTGAAATATTGTTGGTTGTTGGAAAAGAGACGTTGTGTAATAACTAGCTGTACTGACACATTTCCTTTTTACTGTGGGAGAAGTGACGGGATATATCTTTCTTGGGCGCCGTGTACAGTTACTCACAATGGTAACATGTGACTTCTGAACTTCAGAGGCTTCTGATGATTAATTGATGAAGAATGAGTTAAGTCTTCTTAACAGGATATCTGATACGTCAAGTCTTCAGTTATTTGAAGAAGTCCATTAGGAATCAGTCTTCAGAACTTCAGCAGTTGTCTTTAAGCACGTTATCCTTTACTTCTTCAACTCTTCCGAAACTTCAGAACTTGTCCATTAGGAATCTGTCTTCAGAGTCTTCAATACTTGATCTTCAGAACCTTAATCTTCATAACACATAAGTCTTCAGAGTCTTTTTGCACTTGGTCTTCAGAGCCTTTCGCCTTCAGAACTTCAAGTCATGAGAGTCTTCAGCACTTCGGTTCACTTCTTTAGAAGCTTCGCAATCTTCAAAATCTCGACCACTTTCAGAGAGCATCCACAAGAGCATTGAATCAGCAATATCGGCATCCTTGGATCTGACTGATCACAATCAGATACAAAAGTGTTCTTGCTTCTTGCGACTTATGTCACACATAGTAACTTTGCATATTATCAATTTCGCTCATCTGGCTGGTGCTTGTTGGATCTGATAATTTCTATAATTATGATCTGCACACAACACACGTTAGAAAATAAAATGGTTCTTTCACAAATACGTATTGTTATCATCAAAACATAGATTGACTTGTAGAGACAATTATTGCTCTCACAATCCCTAGCCAGGGTCAGCCTACCATCAGTATAACACTGTCCCAAATTAGAACCTCAAGGCCTCTGATATCTCAACTCTTCTGTAACCTTCAGCAAAAGTTGATTTCCCATTTGGACCTGCCTCTGGATCTTAATAATCCTCGGCAGAAGCTAGCCTCCTCTTGAGCTTTGTACAAAATTTTCCTCAGCTGAGCTAACCCGTTCAGACTCTCTTGTTGAGTCAATCACCTTTCTGACTCTCTTGTTGAGTCAACCACCTTTCAATACTCTCTTGTTGAGTCAATCCTTTTTAGCCTCAATCTTGGGCTTTGTACAAGACAGATAAAAACACTCTCTTGTTGAGTCAATCTTTTTCAGCCTCCTCTTAGGCTTGGCTTAATGATTTCCCCTAGCATAAGTTAGCCTCCTCTCAGGCTGTGTATAATGATTTCTCCAGCTTATTCAGCCTCAATCTTGGGCTTTGTACAAGACACCATATAAATATCCTAAGCAGAGTCAATTCTCTTTCCAGCCTCAATCTTGGGCTTTATACAAGATAGATAATACTCTCTAACAGAGTCAAAATTCTTTTAGCCTCAATCTTGGGCTTTGTACGAGACACCTAAAATATCCTCAACCGAGTCAATAAAGTCTCATTTTTGCCTCAATCTTGGGTTTGTACAAGACAAATAAAGATTTCTTTCCCACAGAGTCAGTCTCTTTTCAGCCTCAATATTGGGCTTTGTACAAGACACATATAAACCCTCCCCGGCAGAGTCGAAATCCCTTTTAGCCTCAATCTTGGGCTTTGTACAAGACAGACGGAATATTTTCCCCGAAAAAGTCAAACTTCTAGCCTCATCTTAGGCTTTGTATAATGATATCCCCAAAGGAGTCAGTCTCTTTCAGCCTCAATCTTGGGCTTTGTACAAGACATATATAAACACACTCTTGTTGAGCCAGTCTTCCCCGACATCCTCTTAGGCTTTGTATAAGGACTTCCCCAGTGGAGCCAATCAACCTCTTAGCTTTAACCTTGGGCTTTGATCAAGGCACACAAAAATCAACATCCCCTCAGAGGAAATCAAAATCCCTCTGTAGGAAGTCATTTCTCTGTATATCACATATCAAAACAGACATTCAAAACAAACCCTAATCCCAGATAACTGTTGTAAGTGGAACACTTGTTGATTCAAATATCCAAGCTGTTGTCCATCTTTTATCCTGGTAAATCCTCTCTTTCGTCTAATTGTTGTAAGCGGCAAGCCTCTGGATTGTTTACATCCACGCCACTGTCCCTCTCTTAGCATGAGAAATTCATAAGGAAAAATGGCATTGCTCTACACCGAGTTAAAGTTTACCCCTTCAGGATAACACCCCTATAAAGGAAATTATGGCATTGCTGGATTCACATATCCTAGTTAAAGTAACCCTCCTTTATAAACAGTCACCCAACAGTTGTGATAAACAGACGAGATGTCTCCCTTTAGAGATGACAAATTCTCTCTCATTCAAACCTTTTAGCTTTAATCTTGGGCTTTGAACAAGACACAAATACTCCTTTAGCTTCAATCTTGGGCTTTGAACAAGACACCAAAACATTATCTTTTCCTCCCTTAGAATAGGAGGAACTACGATTGCTCTGATTTCCTTGTTTCTTTAAACGAAAATACGTAGGCATAAGATTGCGAAATCTTAGCGAGCATACCAATAAAAAACTCTAGGTCCAGTACCTTCATACTAATCAAAACTTAGGTCCAGTACCTTACCAAAAACATCGAAAAACCCGAACATCAACAAAAACTCTCCCTCTCTCTCATATTTCCCAAGAAACTTTCCCAACCCATTTCCAGATAAACACCATCAAGTACAAAGTGTAACCTAATGCTAGCAACATGTGGATAACCACATATAGGATGGGTAATTGACAACTCCCCATTGTATAACCTGACCCCGAACCCCCAATCTCTTTAAGCGTTTGTTCAGTTAAACATTCGCGTGCAAGGTTAGTTTTAGATAACTTCCCTTTCCCTTCCAGCTTCACGGGATAAATAAGAAATCAGAAAGTAGTACCCCAACTCCTCCTCTTTGAGAAGGAAACCAATTCTGCGATAAGGTGGTCGCGTCACCGACAAAAATCGCATGCTACAGAAAAAAGGCGACTCTGCTGGGGACGTCTTTGATCTATTTAGGATTATAGACTAGAATTCTTAAGAGGTCTAGGATGTTAGTTTTAGGAATGAATATATATATATATATATCACTTTTCCTACTTGATATCCGTGTTTCTTTTTCTGCTAATGGGAATGCGAGTGATGTCGTATGTGGAAAGTATGAGTGATACCTAAGATAGGTGATGGCAGAGACGAATGGTCTTACAGGGAGTGAATCCCGAATAAGCTGTCCCGGTAGACCATCAAATCAGTGGAGATACCCTTTGCGGATTCAATGTCTAACGACTTCGGTTGTGAAAACAGATTCTTCGATTGTTGTATCCATGAAACTGAGGATTTAGTAGACAGTAACCATATGACTATTAGTAGTGCGGAAGCTATCGGAAATAGTTGTCACGCGATACTACACTCAATTGAGATTACCCTAAGATGCTACAGCTCGTTCGGGTGAACCAGCCTGCTGTAGTTATCCTAAAGGGGGTCAATTATTTTGAGTACAGGTACAAAAATTTACCATAGTACAACCTTTGGGATGGGTAGAGCCATGACTCCATGCTCGTGACACTGAACCTTTGAACCCATGTTTTTCTATGTTTTTGTGTGCTGCATTCATGCATTCATTTAAAAAACTTTTAACAAAGAAAAATTTTCTTTTCTAGTCTCTCTTTTTCAAATTAAACTAAGACAATGATTGAAAATATCAGAGAAAACGATTGTGTTATGGATTTCGGTAGAAGAAAGACGCACAAGTACACCCTCAAGGTTCCAAAACTAGAGGATTTAAGAGGGCTGGAAAGGATGATCACCAACCCTGGTGCTTTCAGAGCTAAGTACGGAGGATTGCTGTCTCTGTTAAGGGTCCATGTAGTTTAAGGAATCCTGTCTACGTTAATTTAGTTCTACGATCCGGTTTATCACTGTTTCACATTCCCGGATTATCAACTGGCACCAACACTGGAGGAGTACTCTCACAGAAGTCAGGACTCACATGACCGTTAAGGATGGAATCCAAGGTTTACCGGCCAAGTTTTTGATAGAGAAAGCCCTGTACTTTGCCAGTATGGGAAACGTTACTGCTTTCGAAGATATCTTTGTTCTACTTACATACGGGTTGTTCCTTTTTCCCAACATAGATAACTTCATTGATATCAATTCCATTGAGATATTTCTGATTGGAAACCCTATACCGACCCTTCTCATAAATGCTTATCATTCTGTACACTTAAGGAATTTGTACAGCGGAGGAATAATCACATGATGTGTACCCTTGCTATACAAATAGTTCTCTTCCCATTTACCCAAGTCTACTGCTTTTTGGGATCATAAGAGTACTCTGCGTTGGTCACAGAGAATCATGTCACTTACCAACTTTGACATAGATTGGTACAATTGAATCTATGACGGGATAAGGATTGTTGACAAATGTGGAAACTTCCCTAATATACCCCTCATAGGAACTAAAGGAGGAATCAACTATCATCCAGTTTTAGTTCGTCGTCAACTCGGATACCCGATGAGACATATCCCGTGTAATGTTCATCTGGAAGGTCTTTTCTTCAAGGAAGGAGAAAATGACAGGGCACTAAAGACAGAAATAGTGCATGCCAGGAAACATGTTCATAGGAAAGGAAGAGAGTCTCTAGGAAAGCCAGACTGTGTCTCTATGGAACCTTATCTCCACTGGGTACAAACTAGAGCCTTCAAGCCGATGATGCTTTACCCTCGTCAAGAAGTTCTTCCGCTAAAGGAATCTGTCCTTTATTTTATGTCTGATACGGAAAAACTCCAGGTCACTCTCAACAAAGTTCGACGGGAAAAGAAATCTTGGAAGAACAAGTACCGTATTCTCATTGTGGAGTGTACCAAAATTCAGGAACAATTAAAAGAAAAGGATGCTCTGATCGAGATTCTGGAACATCATGCTATAGAAGATCAAAGGAACTTGCTCGCTCCTTTCACTTGGCAAAGGACCGACAACCCGACAACGGCTCAAGAGCCCCGGTCAAAGAAAAGGAAAATACCAGAACCAGCACCTGAGCTCTCCTCAGAGAGGACTCAGAATCCATAAGCTTAGACATTTCCTTTTACAGCACTTTGTAAAATACTGTATTTATCTTTCTGCAATCTTTCAAATTCAATAAAACAGGGTTTTCCCACTGTATGATATTTGCAATCCAATTGTTGAAGTTTCTTTTTGATTAAAATAACAAATTTTTTTTTAATATATATATATATATATATATATATATATATATATATATATATATATATATATATTATTGCATTCATCATTCTCACATAACGTATTTTTCTTACCTTCGAATCTCACGTCTGTGTCTAGATTCTAGAGTCAAGCTGTCTCATTCGTACAATACTCGGGCCAATCGACAAAAGAAAATGGATGATCTAGAGAAAGAGAACAGAGAGCTGAGAGAAGAAATCGACGCTCTGAAAGAAGATCTGAGGAAACTTCACAGTGATATGCAATCTCTGGCAGCAGCTCTGAGGCAACAACAAAGTACTGTGATCTCGGAGATCACATCTACACCCATAGTGGAGAAGTATGATCCTCGGTACAACATGCCTAAAGATCGTCCTTGGGGCATGCCTCTCAACTTTATCCCTGAAGGATATATTCCGTCGGTCACGAAAGACCCGGAAACTGCAGCAGGAACCACTGGGCCTGAAGGTTATAAACTTCGGGAAGGCGAAGATGTAAGAGTCATGGCAGCAACTCCTGAAGGTTACAAACTTCGGGATAGGGAAGCACTAAGAGTCACTGTCGTAATGACTATACCATAACCCGTGGTACACACTGTCACAGAAGGACAGATTCCACAGATACCTTCTGGTGGAAACGAAAGTATGTATGACAGAATGAATGAGTTCTAGGAGCAATTCTTGGAGATGCAGAAGGAACTGCATGCCATTCGCGGCCAGGATTTATTCGGAAAGGACACCGCAGACCTTTGTTTGGTCCCCAACGTGAAAATCTCGCACAAATTGAAGGTGTCCGACTTTGAAAAATACAAGGGCAACTCTTGCGCTCAAAGTCATTTGGTGATGTACACTTGAAAGATGTCAACTCAGACAGAGAATCAACAGCTACTGATCCACTACTTCCAAGACAGTTTAACCGGTGCCACACTCAAATGGTACATGGGTTTAAACTGCACCAAGATTGCACTTTCAGAGATCTTGGTGCTGCCTTCATTCAGCAGTATAAGTATAACCTGGACATGGCACCAGACAGAGACCAACTCAGAGCCATGTCGCAGAAGGACAAAGAAACCTTTAAGGAATATGCTCAGAGATGGCGTGAAATTGCCGCCCAGATTTGTCCCCCTCTTGAGGAAAAAGAGATGACAAAGATCTTTTTGAAAACCTTGAGCTCATTCTACTACGACCGAATGGTCGCCGGTGCGCCCAGCGACTTTACTAAAATGGTAAATATGGGAGTTCGTCTTGAATAAGCAGTCCGAGAAGGACGTCTGGTCAAAGATACAGGACCATCAACCAGTACCAAAAGATACAAAAGTACTTTCCCTAAGAAAAAAGAGCAAGATATTGGTAATATCTCTCTCAGAAAGCAAAGGCGGAGGTATCAACCAGTAGCAGCAGTAACTCCTGCTATCACCCCTGCGCCAGCTCCAACGTATCAACCACAGGTTATTCAGAGCCAACTAAGTCAACAACAGTATCAGCAAAGGACACAACAGCCTCTTCAGCAGGCTCATCCTCAGTACAACAATAACAACCATACAACGCGACCACCACGGTTTGACCCTATACCAATGTTGTACGCAGAACTATTTCCACTACTACTGGTCAAGGGGCACGTCCAAACCAGATCTCCTCTTACAATACTGAAAAATCTGCCTTTTTGGTTCAAAGCGGATCAAACTTGCCCTTACCATCAAGGAGGACCATGGCACAACATAGAAAATTGTCTCAGCTTCAAATCTGATGTGCAGAAGCTTGTCAGAAATAGGGTCTTATCCTTCAAGGATACAAATCTAAATGTTCAGACGAACCCATTACCTCAACACGAGAAGGCTGCGGTAAATTTGATAGAGGAAGAGTCTAACCACATCTATCAAATTCACAATGTACTCCTATTGGGAACCAATCTGGTTAAGATGCATTGCAGACAGAGCGGGTATGGTCATGTACCGTCTCATAATTATTACCGGTGTGATATCTGCTCAAAGAATAATCAAGGATGTTCCATAGTGCAATCAGCTCTACAGGAACAGATGGATATCGGATGGATCCAAGATCACCGAATCTGTGAGGTCAACATGACTTATACAAATTCCAACATCATCCAGAACCACAACATTCTGGCGATAAATGTCAACTTGGTGGCAATGCACTCAAGGAAAAGCCAACATCATGATCTTCCACGACACGATTACAATTCCTGTCCGATCTGCTCAATAAAAAATCAGGGATGCTCTTTTGTATACGAGGCCCTCCAGCGTCAGATGGATCCAAGATTACCGTGATAGAATTCATTATCAAGTTAATATGATTCAAATCTTTGATATTCGCCTGATGAATACCAGTCTGGTAGAATTACACGCTAAGCAAGTCAGGCTTGGTTTTCTGGCTTCACATGGTTATCAGGACTGTAAAGTGTGTCGTGAAGACGACCAAGGATGTGCACTGGTCCAGAGAACACTTCAACACTTGTTGAACCACTGGTGGCTTCCTATCTACCTAGATGAAGACACACAACATGTCAGTATGACTGATGGGAATCCTACTAGGCATCAAAGTCAGGATGTTCGATCAATGGAAACCGATCTAGTAAGGCTGCACTGCATACAAAGCGGACGTGGCCAGGTGCCACCACACAACTATGAGCGCTGTAGAGTTTGCTCAGAGAACAACCAAATATGTTACCTTGTACGAGCAGCCCTTCAAAATCAGTTGGACCGAAAAGAGATTCAACCATGTTCAAGCTCTGGTTCGATCAACGTAATGCAAGACTATCTTCCTGAGCAAAGCAAAGACGTTGTCTTAATCCCTAAACGAGAAGTGACCAAAGACTTATACGCCATAATCCCTCTACTCCATGAATCAAGAGTTCCTCTAGATATTAAAAAGATTATCAACCTCGAACCAATTGAGGTCGGCTACGATGGTCAGAAAAATCAAAAGGCTCCTGAAGTTATCTATCTGCCGGGACCAATATCGTACAAATCTGATAAGGTTATCCCTTACAAATACGGTGCAACAACAATTGAAAATGGAAAGGAAACTCCATTACCCTCCGTCATGAATATTGCCGATATCAGTCGAGTAACACTAAGCGGTCATATCTTCAACAGAGGAGTTGGAGAACCCACCAGAGAAAAAGAACCACAAACAAAAGTTCCCAATCAACCAGTCAGGCAATCCAGTAATCCCGACCTTTCAAAGAAAAACGATGAGATGTTGAAGCTCATCCAAAAAAGTGAGTACAACATAGTAGATCAACTGTTGCAAACTCCTTCGAGAATCTTTGTGTTATCTCTATTGCTCAGTTCCGAAGCTCACAGAGAAGCTCTATAGAAAGTCTTAGAGTAAGCCTTTATGGAACAAGATGTGAGGATAAGACAGTTTGACAACATCATTTCCAACATCACTTCCTGCAACAACTTAGGATTTATGAAGAACTTCCAGAAGAAGGCAAAAATCACAACATGGCACTTAACATTACAGTCAACTGCCAGGACGATGCTTTAGCCAGCGTACTGGTAGATACAAAGTCAGCTCTAAATGTTATACGAAAATCTACTCTGATGCGACTATCATTTCAAGGATCTCCTATGAGAGGCAGTGATGTCATCGTCAAAGCATTTGATGGATCTAGAAAAATAGTTATCGGTGAAGTCGACCTTCCCATAACTATCGGTCCTCACACTTTCCAAGTCACTTTTCAGGTCATGGACATCTGGGCAGCATACAACTGTTTGTTAGGAAGACCTTGGATACACGAGGCTGGGGCAGTCACTTCGACACTTCACCAGAAGCTGAAATTCGTCAAGAATGACCAACTAGTCACAGTCTGTGGGGAGCAAGCCTTAATCATGAGCAACTTATCATCATCCTGTGTAGGACCAGAAGAGGTTATTGGAGCTCAGTTCTAAGCACTTTCGGTGAGCAATGAGAATCGACCAGAGAAAGGAACATCGATTTCCTCATACAAAGATGCTCTTGAAGTGATCAAAAGTAACAATGCAAAAGGATGGGGGCAGCTTGTCATTCCTACTGATAACAAGACGAAGAAAGGTCTTGGTTTTTCCTCAACCTATACCCAGACTGCTACTAACGATGAAAGTTTTCATCCCATTCAGGACTTCTTCCACAATGGAGGCTTCTTTCACCTAGTGTTTCAAGAAGTACATACCATCAATAAGGGTGATTCCTATGATACAGATGAAGAGTGGACGTCCTATCTCAACGAGGACGGTTATATGTCTCAGGAAGAAACACGTATGCCTTTTTACTATCCCACGCAAAGTCCAAAATATATACCAAGATCATACGTCAAGATGATGTACGGGGATTGTGATCCTGAAGGATGTCGTGCTCCACCAAACTCATTAGAGGAGGACACTCTGATGAAAGAAAACTTCGACTATGACTATTATGACCCAATGGATGGCCTACCTATCTGGCAACCGTACCCAGGAGACTTGGGGCAAAAGAGTCAGCCAAACGATGCATATCAACTGAGCATCATTGAAAAGAATACCTGCGTCCCCACCACTTCATGGGATCATTACTCAGGACATTCAGAAGATATCCTGTACAACAATGAATCTGCAAAGATTGCAGGACTAGAGTTCATCATCTATGTTTTTCCTGAGGTCAACGTCATCGAGAAGGACGACTCCTCCGATTCCACGGAAGTATGGAACACATTAGGACAACCGAGTGGCAAGTACGACTTCTTGGTCAAGTACACCGCTCCTGAAAGCTCTCGTATCAGGCTCGAAGACATCCAGCCAACTGGATGGGGAGATCTGCCTGAGAGTGAAAACAATATGCAAGATAAATCAGAAGAGTTCGTTTACGACAACTCTGCATGGGAGGAAGACTCCAACGATCATGCTTTGCCAGAAATCAGCGTCATTTCTGAAGACAAACCAAGAAATAAGGTACTAGACTTTGTGATTCACCGAGGAGTTCGCCGCCAATGGGTTGCTGTCGATGTCCCAAAAGTCATTCATAAGTCTAAGTAATTGCCATCTTTGTTTTAACCTTTCACCCTGCCCAGGTGAAACAGATGTTTTTATAGGGCTCACTTTCTGTAAATGTCTCTCTTCGCTTTTCCCAAAGCGACATAGTTTTGTTTTATAGGGCTGTAGTTTCAAGAATCGACAAAATCATAAATAAATAACGTCGTTCTGTAATTTCTGCATTTTATTACTGTTTTCACTTTCACTTTTTCAGAAAATGGTAATCCTAAAACAACCAAAAATAAACAATAACAAGCATTTTTCAGAGAATACACTGCACACACTCTTGCATTCTCTCTATCTCTTCTAAAAAAACAATCATCACGTCATGCAGATTGCTTGTTTTAAACTCCATTGAAACATATAATCCAATGCCTTCTCCCAACTTTGAATTCCCGGTATTTAAAGCTGGAGAAGAAGAGGACGAAGAAATTCCAGAAGAGATCTCCCGATTACTCAGACAAGAGGAGAGGTCCATTGAACCTCACAAAGAGCCGTTGGAAACGGTCAACCTGGGTTCAGAAGAAGAGAGAAAAGAAGTCAAGGTTGGGGCACTGCTCAGTCCGACTGTCAAAGAAAGTTTGATAAAACTTCTTAAAGAGTTTCCCTATTGTTGAACCCTAATTTTTACCCCTAAGATTTCGCATGTCTCATTTGCATTTCATACCACAAACAAGATCACAGTCTTTGTTTCTCCTGAGTATCTGTATATTATTCTTACTTGCTTCATTACTTGTTTCTGTTTACTAACCTCTAACCAAAATACCAAAAATTTGCTACAATTTCTCTCTCTATGTGTTATGCAGGTTTGTCAAAGACAATGAAGCAATTTCAAGTCACATGTGGTTCATAATCCAGTTCATATGGATGTTTGACCTAATCTTGGTCAAACTATCAAGCATTTGTTCCAAGTGCAAGTTATCTGGTTCAGTGAGCTATTTCTCAAGCAGTGATCATCAAGTTGTTGTGTGGTGATATCCATCATGATCAGAGTTCATCAGTCTAAGTTCAATTGTGTTCAAAGCTATGGATTTATTTTCCCAAAGATTGATTCAGACAAATTCTGAAGTAATTCAGAACTTATTATCAGATATTCAAGAGATGTTGAATTCAAATGTTTTGTTTCCAGTGGCAAGATTGTTCAATAGTGGTTGTGTGCATTTTCATCAGATGCTTTGTGGGAAATTTCAAGTTAGCTTTGGATTAAAATCGAGGTTTCATGGCCGTGTTGTTGGAAAGTATTAGTGTATATCCATATTGTACCCTAAATTTTACCCTTAGATCCATTGATCTCTTGCATGTCATATTAGGTCAATCATGTTGCATAGCTAACCCTTTTATCAGGTTTTTGTTTGTGCTTGTTTCATTTGTGAATCAGGTTTTATTTTAAGAAGATTCAAGAGGTGATTAATCAAGATTTTGGATGGAGCATTGGATCAAGCAAGTCTCTCATTTCAAAGAGATATCTCCATGATCTTCTCCATAACCAAATACCTATCCATTTTATTCACCCTCAATTGTCACCTTTAATTCCAAACCAATTTCAATAACCATTTTTATCTAATTTTATCTCTATTTGCCAATATCCATTTTTCTCCTAAAACCATGACCATTTCAAATACCAAATTCACCTATTATTTATTTTTCTAACCATTTCTTTTTATAACAAAGAATAGAAAACCAATCCTACAAATATTTTCTTATAAGCCCATCATCATAGGCCCAACGTTGCAATTCATGTTACAAACTATATTGGAAAGAACTCATTAGCCGAGGACCAATGGGATTCAGGCAATGTGCTTTGACTTTTCAACTTTGCCTCTTTGACCAATGGAGGGATGACGCGTGGCTAGCAAAGAAGCAAAACAATCCAAAGTTTGTTCTTCTCCTTTGTCGTGTTTGCAAATTGCAGAAGAGAAGAGGAAATTCAAATACAAGTGTATCAAATTCATCCAAAATCGTTTCACAACCCAATCCCTTGGCGCGTTTTTATTCATTTTTGAATTCTCCAAAACACTTCCCGTTTAAGCTTCCAATGGTTTGGTTCATTAAAAGTGATTCTGAAGAATTACTTGTTTTAGCATACAGACTGTTTTCACCTGCAAATTGGCCCTGTGCAATCCCAACCATTACCTCATCTGATCCCCTCTCATATGACAACAGAGAAGGAGTGTCAAGCAATGCACTAAGTCGTGAAATTGGCCCTGCAATCTCTGAGGTTTTGTGCAGCAGAGAAGTGCATTTATCTCCAAGAAGTGGACCAAGTTTGAATTTGAAAAGAGACGTTGTAAACCCTAGTGATTAACTCAGCATACCAAGTGTTTGCTCTTGGGTCTCAATGAAGCAAGGCCCATTTGCTCAGCCTATAAAATGAGCTTACCTCAACACTTGAACACACCAACAAATTTTCACAAACACTCAAATAGTCCCTGAGTTCTTAAGTTTCGAGCAAGAAAAGAGAAAGGCTTGCTTTGGAGTGCTTTTGTTAGCTCAGAAGGAAAGCATTCAGCACACTTGAAGGTGCAGTGGACATTACTCCACTGGGTCTCATACCCTTTCCCTCTTGTTAATCATGCTCATTTGATATCATTATGTCATGTGCAACATGTTGTTCTTTTATATATGTAGCTTGCTAATATGTGCTTGCGTATGTTGTTTGTTTGCTCATGGCTTGATATCATAAAATAGAATGATTTTGTTTGTTGATATGTTGAGGTATACATGTATGCTTTTTGTATTAAGCTATAATGCTTTTGTTTTTGTTCATTGAATGGCTGCAAGTTTACAAGTTCTCACTTTGGTGTTGTATTGTCAAGATTAGATGGTTGAATTTGTTAACCTACTTATGTGTCATATGTGCTTGGATGTGATTTTGAGACGAGAGACTCATGAATCTTAGTTCCCTATGTAGTTCTGATATGCTCATAAGTTGTAGGATGGATGAACCTATCTATCGCTTTTGGTTTAATGGTTGACTGAATGTTATTAAGTTATTTTCATTAAAATGGCTTTATTTTTCTCTTTCTATGGATAATCCTTGTGTATACCTAAGCTCATAGCCACGATTTGTATCCAAGATTACCTAAGTGTTACTGCTTTTGTCATATTCTGTCATAGAAGTTGCCTTTTGATGCTCTTGTATGTGACTACATTCTGATATGCACTTGTTGTCCATGGCATGATCTTCATTTTCTTGACTTATGTGTTCAAGTGTTTAAATTGCTAAAAATACACAACTGTTATACTTGTGCTTTTGATTAACTTGAACTGGCCGCTATTCTGTCTAGTTTAAGTCTTTGTTCTAACCATGTACTTGCAACACTTCACTACTTGCCTGAAATTTGTGTGTTGTGGCTATTTGTTTATATGCCTAAGAGTTGATAACATCCAACTGCTGAATATATGCTGAATGTGTACTTGTTGTGTGCAGTTTGCTGGTGTGATAAGTGTCTTTCCAAGCATGTTTGCCTTTATTCTATCAACCTTTGATACATAGTGTACCATTGGTGTTTTGCTGCCTCTATGATTCGTGTTTGGTTTGTAACCTAGAATCCATGTTAGGTATGCCCTGCTATGTTTGAACTTGCATTGTCCATATGCCTTGTCATTAGTATGCTGTCAGTTTGGTATCTCTAATTTATGTGTAAGTTTTAAATGTCAAACATGACTTGTGTTTTTCTACCTTGTGACCTTGTCTGATCTTGATTGTTAAATCTTTTGGAAGTATTTGCCTTGGTGCTTCATGCTTGCTACCATGGAACTGTGTGCTTGTCTGCCATATAACTTTGCCTCACATCAGAACTAATTCTTAATCCACGTCCTATGCTTGTTTTCACATCCACTGCATTTGCTTCACCATGCTCTGCCACTGCCTGTACCTGAGTAACTTGTTGATATGCCATCATGTCTTATGCCTTATTGCCTAGAATATGTGGGCTCAGTTTCTGACCATATGGATGATATTCTTATTGTGTATTCATCATTAGAAGCATGACTAACTATACTTGTACCAACATGATAAGTATGTAACCTTTTGTGTGTGCTTACATATAATTCATTTTGCTAAACTGCTTTTGATTTGGGATGTCACTGCTCATATATACACACAATTCTGTTTGATCTATGCTTCATGATGTACCAAAATTCCATGAACCTAAGTAAACTTGCCTTGACATTGTATTTAATTCGTGTGCCCTTAATCTAGCTTTGATACATGAATCATCACTATGCCTTCTACCATTATGACTGAATGCAATTTTCCTTGACATTGTGTGACATTATGTTTGATTGGTATTCCTAATCTGGCCTTAATAGGCATTTAAGATGTATGAACTATTGTTGTATCTTGCTTTGTATGTTAGCATTAGTAGTTGCATTCTGAACTCATTGCCTTGTGGAATGTACCATAACTGGTCTGAATGTTGGTTACTTGTCTGCACTGTTGTTGTTTGTTGATGTTTTACCCTGATGATATCATCCTATTTTAACACCCATTTAGCATGTTTCTAAGGTCTGTCACTGATGTTTGGATTTATCTTGGAATATGTCTTTGTTTAACCTGTCCTTTTTCCTATTTTTACAAATGGATTAACATATTTGAGTTGCTTTTGAATTTTAAGAATGTATCATTAGAACTGACTGCATCATGCCTTAACATATCTTCTATTTTCTTGCATTTTGTGCATTAACCTTGTCAATCATATGATTTAGTCCTAGAACAGTTCTGCTACATTCCTTTAAAGCATGTTAAGTCTTGGAAACTTTTGCTATTATTGAAATTCAACCTTGCCATGCTGTTTGGAATCTTTATTCCACATGAATGATTGTTCAATAGCATCCAAGACATGTCTTTTATGATTTCTAATTGAGTATATTATATGCTTGTTAATTATTGCTGCTATGACTGTGTTGGAACTCAAATGTTCTTCTACTTTATGGATTTGTATGATAAGCATTTACTTGGCATTTAACATATGTGGAGATTCATGATGTTGAGATGGTAACCATGTGTTTCTGCTTCATTTTATTTGGCAATGGTTGATGTTTGAATGGCATGGCATAGATGTTTTTCTTTCGTGAGCAGATTGTGTATGGTTGGTTTGTGTTGTTAATTTGAAATATTCACACATGGAAGGTTTATGTATTTACCAAGTTGAGTTTGTTACCGGATGTAACAGCCATCCCAGTGGCAAGCACACACTATCACGCGCCCTTTAACCCTTAGGACTGGGGTTCGAATCCCCCTCGCCCCAGTCCTTTTGTTTTGTTTTCTGATTTTGCTCCGCTTCCCATATATACATGTGTTATCATTACTTGTTCAAGGCGCGCGCATGGCACGGTTGGTAATGTTTTAAGCTTGTGCACGCAGGGTCCTGGATTCAATCCCTAGGAATGCCATTTCCTTCTTTTTTACTACTTGGTTGTTTTATTTATTTTCAAGTTTATGCTTTAACTTCAAACTTTCATAACTTGCTTGTTTTTTATCCTTTTTCTTCCATTCTTTTTGTTGTTGATTTCTAATTGGATCTACTTGTTGATTATAAAAAGAAATGATTGGAAATTTTTAATATTATTTGCTTTTATTCAATTGGAAATTGGAAATTCTCTTAAAAGTTTTATAGCACCTTTTTATCCATTTCATGATGTTATCTTTGTTTATTATGTTTGAGCATTGTCTAATATGAATGATTCTAACTGTGTATGGTATTGTGAACTTTGTTTTATCCTATTATCTTGTTTATGTCTTTTTACATCATCATATTGAATTCATATAACTCTTTGTTTCTTGGTAATTTTAAAACTGTTATCTTTTCCCCCATTCCAAAGGGAGATCATCCTAAATTTACTCATGAGTCACTAAGCAACCACCCTACCTTATCCTTTTAAGTTTATCCCATTTCTTGGCCTCATGAGAGCCATGAAATCATAACTTAGAAATAGGTTAGAGTTTTGAACTCTATGTGATTCTCACCATCATGAGAACTCACTTTCCCCCCTATAACTTAGATTTAGAGAGTTATCGTGAACTCTAAAATGAGCTCATACTCATTTCCCCTTGGAACTTTGGCCATAGTCAATGGTTCCTTCCTTTCACCCTTAGATCGGTGAACTACGGATACTATGATTCCACTCCCGTCAGGATACGTAGGTGCAAGGTGTGTTACCTTGTCGAGTATACTTAGATACTAACCCCTAGGGTTTCAACCTTTAGCATAGCACCCTTAGCAAGCGAGTAAGACATAACGAGTTAAAACAAGAGGTTCCCGTAGAGTACTACGGACATTTAGGATGCTAATACCTTCCCTAGGCGTAAACAACCCCCGAACCTTAGATCTCTCCCCTTTAGGTTTTTCTCGATCTTGAACCTTTCCTTTGGATAAATCAAAGTCGGTGGTGAACTTCAAAGTTTTGCGATGCAAGTTAATTAATAGCTTGTTATCCGATTCTCACCGCAACAGAAATGACGACTTCACTGGGGATGAACAGTTTGAGGGTTAAGCCCACCTTGTTTTTGCTTATTTTATCTATGCTTGTCTGCTATATTTGTATATATCTGTTTGAATGCCTGTATATGCTTGAGATCTCTTGTTGACTTGGTTCTTGAGTGGTGAGATAAATCCTAACCCGGATTTGAGTGCACTTATGATAGGACGATGGTATATTTAAGGAGGCTTTGAGGGTGTCGATTCCTGAAAAAGTTAACTTGAGACACCATCACTCAGTTGTGGCCCTCTTGAGAATTTAGTCATGTTGAACGAGTCTATTCGTGAAAACGTGCTATGCTTGACCTAGGAGCCCTTGATATTGAGAACCGTAGTTACCAAACCCCACTTGGCCTTTTAAGATGTAGTGCGGTGACCATGATGGAGTCTATTTCTGAATTGGTTGTCACGCGATACTACACTCGGACGAGATTCTCTTGAGAATTTTATTGATTACCAAGTCATTTGGGAAGTCGATAAAATCCGAAAGATGGGTTGTCGACTCTGGGAACTCCTTAGAACCCTGTTCAGCAGATGAAAACCAATAGTACATACCAAAGGGAAGGGTAAACCCTGGCTCCATGCTTAAACCTATCCCCTTTGTTTGTGTTTTGTGTGTATCTTTGTGTGTGCTTTGCATTCATACATCATAAGCATTCATGTTACATCTGTTTCATTGAACTAAGATTTCTTTTCTTATATCAGAGGGATATCTTGGATAGCTCAAGAAGGAACACCATCAAATACACTTTCAAAATTCCAAAATTGGACGACCTAAGGAGATTGGGAGATTTGCTAATAGACCCTGAAGGATTCATAGACAGATATGGGAAATTGTGGGTTTTGTTGAAGAAGAACATTGATGAAGGACTCCTTTCAACTCTGCTTCAGTTTTATGACCCAAAGTATCACTGCTTCACGTTTCCTGACTATCAACTCTTGCCCACCCTCGAGGAATACTCTCAGATAATTGGTTTGCCTATCAAGGATGAGTCCCCGTTTCCTATCTTCGAGAAGGACCCTAAAGAGGAAGAAATAGCTAAGAAAACTCATCTGGAGTTAGTTGACATCAAAAGCAATTTAACTTCTAAGGGAGGAATTTTTGGGTTAACTGCTAAGTTTTTGTTTGAAAAGGCTCGTTATTTTGCTAAACACTCCAACCAGGATGCCTTTGAAGCTATTTTTGCATTGCTCATCTATGGACTTTTCTTGTTTCCAAATATTGACAACTTCATGGATCTGAATGCAATCAAAATCTTCTTGAAACAGAATCCGGTACCTACCCTGCTTGTTGAAGTTTACAACTCAGTCCATATAAGAAACGCTCATGGAAATGGACAGATTACTTGTTGTGTCCTCATATTGAATAAATGGTTTATTTCACATCTGCCAAAGGCAAGTGCATTCTGGGATTCCAAGAGAGGATGGTGGTCTCAGAGAATTATGGCACTCTCCCATGCAGACATTGACTGGTATAATCGGGTGTATGATGGAATCCTGATTATAGATAGCTGTGGAAACTATGGCAACGTGCCTCTTCTTGGCATCAAAGGTGGAATCAGCTACAACCCTGTATTGGCACGACGTCAATTAGGGTATCCTTTGGAAGATAAACCTCTCAGTATTCATCTGGAAAACATCTACTTTGAAGCATATGACAAGAACGCATAATAGAAGAAGCTGATCTTGAACGCTTGGGGTAGCAAGCGTAAAAGAGGAAGAAGTTCTTTGGGAAGACCTAATTGTGTGCCATTGGAGCCCTATCTTCAATGGGTCAGAAGAAGAGCCATAGAGTTAAAGATGCCCTACAAAAGGCAGGAACCAATTGCTTTGAAGACAAAGCCTGTTTTATACTTCATGACAAAAGAAGAAGAGCTGGAGATTTCTTTAAGACAAGCCCGACAGTCAGAAGAAGCCTGGAAGCTCAAATATTAAGTGGTTGTCGAAGAAAACCTGGAACTCTATAAACAACTACAGGACAAGAATGAAGATTTACTTTCATACAAGAAGAGAAAAGCCCTAGAAGATCCAAGCTCCTCTAACACTCAGCCTCCCGCTTGGAAATCCATCATCAACAACCTTGTTGCAGAAAGGGAGGAGATGGAGAAAGAAATCAGAAGACTCAACACGAGACTCTTAGGAGAATTTCCTTAGGACTTTCTAGCTTTTATTTAGCTTCATGTTTAGGGCTTTTGAAAGTGTATCAACTCTTGTAATTCACCTTTTATTTAATGAGAATGAGGTCTTTTGATATCTCTTGATATTCTGCGAGTGTCTGAATTCCATGAAACTTTGCATTGCATCTTGCATTCTTTGCTAAACTATCAAGATACTAATTTTGTTTTGCAGATTTTGTAGAAATGGATGCTGCAGGGAAAAGAGTTTGGCCTTATTTTTTTGAACTACCAGAGGTGGAGCATTTATTGTGGTTGGGAGAGATGGTTGAAGACCAGTCAACCTTCGCTGATAGATATGTGTGTGTCATTCCACTGATGAAGACACCAGTGACTGTAGGGCCCCTTGAAGTTTTGGTCCAGTTGTATCATCCTGCGTACCGCTGTTTCGTATTCCTTGAATTCCAGTTGGTGCCAACCCTAGAGGAATTCTCAGCCATGATAGGGATTCCAGTCAGAGAAGCTCCCATCTTTTCTGGGATTGAAGAAATGCCTTCCGCCAGAGACATCGCCAGAGCAACCAGAATCAGATTATCTGACATACAGGCTAACCTGACCAACAAGGGAGGAAAGCGTGGACTTCCCGCTCAATTCTTACTGGAAAAGGCTCTTTTCTTCAAAAACAGAGGAAGTGAGGCTTTGTTTGAATCAACCCTCGCTCTGATGATATATGGTTTGTTTCTGTTCCCAAACGCCAAGGACTTTGTGGATACACAAGCCATTCAGATTTTTACAGTCAATAATCCAGTTCCAACACTGCTAGCTGATGTATACCATGCCATACAAACCAGATACACAAGAGGCTGTGGGCCAATTGTTTGTTGCGTAGCCCTCTTTTACAAATGGTTCGTCTCTTATCTGCCAAAAACTCCGACTTTCTAGGAAGTCGAAGACTGTAAGATTTGGTCTAAAAAGCTGATGGAATTGAAGCATACCGACATCGAGTGGTATGATTCAACTGAAGAAGGAATTATTATAATCCATAGCTGTGGGGATTGCCCCAATGTGCCGCTCATGGGGAGAAACGGTTGTATCAATTACAACCCTGTCCTTGTACACCGTCAACTGGGTCATCTAAAGGAGGGAATTCCAGATGACGAAGATATGCAGATGGTGTTTTATGACGAGAGAGGAGGTTTTGAAATGAAGATGCGATTGGAACGCGCTTGGCGCCAAATTAACAGATAACTGTGGAAAGCTGAATGCCCAGTCACAGAGGCCCACTTACAATGGTCTCGTGATATAGCTCGTGTAATGAGGAAGCTGCTTCCTCACCATGAACCACCTTCCAAGACAAAGGAAAAGATGGTGGAAGCTTTAGGAGAATTGATTCTTGCAAGAGAGGAGACAAAAAAGTGTATCAGCAAATTGATGAGAGTAATTAATGGAGGAGAGGGATCATCAACCAGTGGATTCAATCCTTAGTATTGCTGTTGTTACTTCTTTTATTGCTAATGTTCCCTTTCATATTGATGTATTTCTACTTATGTACTTGGAGTATGAGGATACACTGCTCCTGATGTAATGCTCACCAGACTCTTGAATGAAGAAGTTTATTTTGTCAAAGAATCTATTATCTATATTATTTGCAAAATTTCTTTGGTTTCTTGATAGTTTAGCTTGCATTTGCATTTGCATCCTCATTTGCATCTTCATGTGCATTTTCCCTTGTCTTTATCTCATGTCACTGTGTTCTCTTCAGAATCGTCACACTGAATCCCAGACACAACTACAACATTCGGGCCCAAGCTCGATTCAAGATGTCAGAGGAATACGGAGAAATGGACAGAGTCAACAATGAACTAAATGAAATACGAGGAGGAATGGGACAAATCTTCGAGGCTATTAATGTTATGAGAGCAAAGATGGACACCCAGACCACTGTGGTCTCTGAAATCGTCACCACAACGGTAGAACCTCCTATCATTCCTGTCATAAACCATACGTTGGGCATGCCAGGTGATTTTATCCGTGCTACAGTTCCTTAATCACCACAGCAAACAGTTCCTTTGGTCAATGAGACTCTGCAAGCTATTCCTACCTACGCTCCCCCAGCAGTACAAACGCAAGTGCATCCGATTTTCCAAAACCATCACCCCTACGATTATGTTGATGTGTCAGAAAAAGGGGATGATCGACACGAGAAATTGAGGGAGAGTGTTGAAATAATGCAGAGGAAGATGAAGGCGATGGAGTTAAGTAATGCATTCAGTACTGATATTAAGGATATGTGCTTGGTTTTAGACTTGGTAATTCCACTAAAATTTAAGTTGCCGAATTTCGAGTTGTACTCAGGGGCCACGTGTCCCAAATCCCATCTGATCATGTACTACCGAAGAATGGCCGTACACGTAAGTAATGACAAACTAATGATCCATTGTTTCCAAGACAGTTTGAAGGGGGCTGCTGCTAAGTGGTATTTAAGTCTAGACCAGTCCCAGGTGCATTGTTTCCAGGATGTGACTGAGGCTTTTGTAAAACACTACAAGTACAATATGGATTTAGCCCCTGACCGTAGGCAGTTATTGAGTATGGCCCAGAATAGTACTGAGTCCTTCAAAGAATACACACAACGATGGAGAGACACTGCTTCTCAGGTTGAACTGCCCTTGACTGAGAAAGAGTTGGCTGATTGGTTTGTAGACACAGTAAAGCCTGAGTTTTATGAGAGAATGATCAGTAGTGTCAGTGCTAATTTTGCTGATATTGTTGCGATTGGCGTGAAGATAGAGGCAGGATTAAAGAGTGGAAAGGTAATCAGTTCTCCGAGAAGTTTAACTGGCGTCAGTACCAAGAAGTCTCCTAGTCATTCTCATAAGAAGAGGGAAGGAGAGACTAATGTCGTCATGGCAGGAAAGACCCAGAGCCCTCGATGGAAGCAACCAATATACCAGCAACAGCTGAGACCCAACTTCTCTCAACATCCAATCTACCAAATGCAGTATGCTCAGCAACCCTACGTAGCTGCTATTACACCTACTTTCAACCACCAAGCAGCGCAGCAGGCATCAGCCTATCAACAAACAGCTTATCAGCAATGGCCTAAAAACCAGAATTATCAGCAACCAAGGCAACAGATTCCACAACAGAATTCTTCCCACAAGAGGCAAGGGGGAAAGCCAGCATTTCCACCTATACCAATGTCTTATACAGAGCTCTACCCTTCTTTAGTGGAGCAAGGGTTGATCGTTACTAGACCTTTGGGACCACCAACCGAGAAATCTATGCCTTTCTTCAACCCAAATGCGACTTGTGCTTTTCATCAAGGAGGGGCTGGTCACGACTTGGAGGGTTGTTTAGCGTTGAAAAATGTAGTGAAGGGGTTGATGGAGAAGAATATCCTTTCATTCGCTGATAATCACCCGAATGTGAAAAACAATCCTTTGCCTACCCATGGGGCTACTAATGCCATCGAATATGAAAAGGATGAGGTATTAGTTTTGGATGCAACGAAGATCAAAGCTCCTATCAAGACTTTTCATGCCAAGTTATTTAAGGCTGGGTTAGTTAAAATTTGCCACGATGACTGCGAAGAATGTAGTATCAGTACCAAAGGCTGCCGTATAGTCCATGACGATGTTCAATACCTGATCAATGAAGGGTTTCTACAGGTGTTCAGCAAAGAAAAGGAAAACAGAGTTGCATCAATCGAGCCTGTGTTTAACCTACCGAAGCCAAAAGGGCAGATATCCGGGTCCGGCACACCTAAGTCTGGGTCTGTAGTTCCTATATTTAATAAACCAGAACCAGTTTTCAACAATCCTGGAACGACTGATGCTTCCACTATTAATCATTCCAAGCAATATGACACCCGACAATCTGTTCCATTTAGGTTCAGAGGGACCAAAGTCGTGCCATGGGCCTATGAGAATATCATGAGTAGCAGAAGACGAGAAGACGTAATTCCAAGGAAAGAGGTGGAAATCGCTGTTGAAGACATAGTTCCAAGGAAAGAGGTGGGAACTACTGTTGAAGATGTGACTAATATAGTTGGAACTGGGAAGATGACCCGAAGCGGTAGAGTATACACTTCTTCTTCCAAAGAAACCACACCCAGGGAAACTGTTGTCCCCACACCATCTGGAGATAAAGGAAATGAGGTAATTTCTCAAGAAGAAGACGAAGAGTTCCTAAGGATTATCAAGAGGAGTGATTACAAAGTGGTAGGTCAGCTCCATCAGACACCATCCAAGATTTCGATCTTATCTCTGTTAGTCAATTGCCCTATCCACAGACCAGCCTTGCAGAAGGTATTGGCTCAGGCACATGTGGCCCAAGATATAACAGCTGGACAGTTTGACCATGTCGTCACCAATATTACAGCCTGTAACACTCTCAGCTTCAGTGACGAGGAGTTACCTCGAGCATGAAGGAATCATAATCTTTCCTTACATGTATCGGTGAAATGCCAGGAGGATACGATGGCCAGAGTTCTTGTAGATACCGGTTCATCCCTGAATGTTTTACCAAAAAGAACTCTTGAGAAACTATCTTACCAAGGAGCTATAATGAGACCCACTTCACTCATTGTCAAAGCTTTTGATGGCTCAAGGAGATCGGTGATGGGAGAGATTGAGCTACCTGTCTTGATTGGCCCTCAAGTATTCAACATCCTTTTTCAGATCTTGGATATTAACCCTGCCTACAGTTGTTTGTTGGGTAGACCATGGATCCATGAGGCTGGCGCTGTAACCTCTACCTTGCATCAGAAGATGAAGTTCGTGGCCGAGGAGAAATTAGTTATTATACATGGTGAGGAAGACCTGATGGTCAGCAATCTGTCCTCATTTCGTTACATTGAAGCGGATGAAGATGCTTTGGAAACTTCTTTCCAGGCTCTTGAAATAGCGAATACCGTTATGCTTGATGATAAGGAACCAGTGGCCTCCGGTTATCCATCTTTTGCTTCTTTCAAAAGCATTCAATTTGCTCTATAAGGAGGAGTACCTGAAGGCTGAGGCAAGATCGTCGAAGTCCCAGAGAGAGAGAAATACCAAGGGTTGGGTTACGAACCGACTCTTGAGGGAAGAGCTGCTTCAACAAGGGGAAGACCAAGGACCATTCAAGAGGTGTTCGTCAGTGGAGGACATCAGGTCCATGCCATTATTGAAGACGCTGAAGAAGAAGATATTAACAACTTGGTGTTTCGGTGTGATGCCGCTTTAAGTAATTGGGAAGCCATTGAGATACCTAATTTGTACCCTATGCCAGAGTAATTTGTTTGCTTTGATGTTTTCAATTTCGCAGCCTTGCCCGAGGCTTTCGGATTATTTTGTATGGGCCACCGCTTTTAAATCTTATTAATCAATGAAAGTGTTTGTTTTGTTAAACTCTTTGTCTTTATTCTTGTTTCCGTTTTAAGAAAAATGGCAATCTTTTCAAAACTACAAATTTCTCCTTCTTGCGTTCATGTTTGTGCATTTTTAATAAATAAATCCCTCCATCATGCAGAGTAACTCCCAAACCAGTTGTATTCAATGACCCTACTCTCACTATCGACTTTGATTCGCCTATTTACCAAGCTGAGGAAGAAGAGGATTATGAGGTCCCTGATGATTTGGCAGAGATGTGCGAGTATTAGTACACGGATCTCCAGCCACACGAAGAAAGAGTTGACGTCATCAACCTTGGCACTGAAGAAAAGAGGAAAGAGGTCAAGATTGGGGCAACACTTGGGGCAGAAATCAGACAACGACTAGTCCTGCTTTTGGAAGAATATGTAGATGTGTTTGCTTGGTCTTATCAAGACATGCCTGGATTGGATACAAACATAGTAGTTCATAAACTACCACTCAAGCCTGAATGTCCACCTGTGAAACAGAAGTTTCGTAGAAATAGACCTGATATGGCTCTCCAAATCAGAGATGAGGTTAAGAAGCAATTGGACGCAGGATTCTTGGCAGTTTCAAAATACCCGGAATGGGTAACCAACATTGTGCCAGTTATGAAGAAAAACGGCAAGGTGCGAGTGTGCGTAGATTACAAAGATCTCAACAAAGCTAGTCCCAAGGACGATTTTCCTCTACCTCACATCGACACTCTTGTGGATAATACAACCAAGTTTGCAGTGTTCTCCTTCATGGACGGTTTCTCCAGTTACA
This sequence comes from Lathyrus tuberosus, assembly GCA_022829125.1. Classification (NCBI taxonomy): domain Eukaryota; kingdom Viridiplantae; phylum Streptophyta; class Magnoliopsida; order Fabales; family Fabaceae; genus Lathyrus; species Lathyrus tuberosus. The sequence continues at coordinate 2,690,676 of JALAZF010000203.1, read as the reverse complement.
ATCAAATCAGAATGGACCCAGCTGACATGGATAAGACTACATTTATCACCCCGTGGGGAACCTACTGTTACAAAGTCATGCCCCTTGGTTTGAAAAACGCAGGGGCAACTTATCAGAGAGCTATGGTGACTTTATTCCATGACATGATCCACAAGGAAATTGAAGTATACGTGGATGATATGATTGCTAAATCTCGAAGTGAGGAGGAACATTTGGATCATCTCTTGAAGTTGTTCAAAAGATTCCGGAAGTATCAGTTGAAGTTGAATCCGGCCAAATGTACTTTTGGTGTCAGGTCAGGGAAGTTGCTCAGTTTTATCGTCAGCTAAAAAGGAATTGAAGTAGATCCCGACAAGGTACGAGCTATTCAAGAGATGCCAGCCCCGCAGACTAAATCACAAGTGAGAGGTTTTCTGGGTCACTTAAACTATATATCCAGATTCATCTCTAACATGACTCCAATTTGTTAACCGGTCTTCAAATTGCTCTGCAAAGACCAGACTGTAAGGTGGAATTCTGATTGCCAGCAGGCTTTTGAAAAACTCAAGAACTATTTGTAAGAACCACCTATCCTGATCCCTCCTGTTCTTGGAAGGCCTCTCATTATATACATGACTGTTTTAGAAGGATCCATGGGTTGTGTATTGGGCCAACATGATGAAACTGGTCGCAAAGAGCATGCCATCTATTACCTGAGTAAGAAGTTCGCTGATAGCGAAAGCCGTTATTCACTGCTTGAGAAAACCTGTTGTGCCTTAGCATGGGCCGCCAAACGTTTGAGGCAGTATTTGATATGTCACACAACTTTGTTGATCTCGAAAATGGATCCAATAAAGTATATCTTTGAGAAGCCTGCTCAAACAGGAAGACTTGCCCGTTGGCATATGTTATTGTCAGAATATGATATCCAATATGTACCTCAGAAGGCTATCAAGGGAAGTGTATTATCAGAGTACCTTGCGGATCAGCCAGTTCAAAATTATGAACCTCTCAGGTTTGATTTCCCTGATGAAGACATTATGGTAGTAAAGAATAGTGAAGAGCCTGGTCCTGATGAAGGTCCTGAGACCGGTTTTAGATGGAAGATGATGTTTGATGGTTCTTCCAATTTCAAAGGACATGGTGTAGGTGTTGTATTGATAAATCCCGATGGTGGTTATACTCCTTTCACTGCAAGGTTAGACTTTGGATGCACGAACAATATTACCGAGTATGAAGCATGTATTTTGGGTCTAGAAGCTGCAATTGACCTTGGAATCAATGTTCTTGAAGTTATGGGTGATTCTGCCCTGGTCATTTACCAAGTCAGGGGTGAATAGGAAACCAAAGATGAAAAACTCATCCCATATCGTGCATACATTATGGAATTGATTAAGTGTTTTGATGAAATCACTTTCCGTCACATACCTCGTATTGAAAATCACATAGCTGATTCCCTAGCCATGTTAGCTTCAATGTGGCAAGTCAGGTTTCACAATGAAGCACCTCTCATCAGTATCGAGCGCAAGACCGAACCCGCTTACTGCCAGTTAGTTGAAGAAGAGAAAGATGGGAAACCGTGGTTTCATGACATCATGAATTATCTGAAGACTCAGGATTACCCTGTCAATGCTTCCAATCTGGATAAGAAAACTTTGCGAAGATTGTCATTCAAATTCTTTCTTAGTAATAATGTGCTTTACAAGAGGAATCATGATATGGTCCTGCTAAGATGTGTTGATAAACGAGAAGCATACCTATTGATTCATGACATTCATGTAGGAGCCTTTGGCACTCACGCCAATGGATATGCCATGGTTAAGAAAATCTTGAGGGCTGGATATTATTGGTTGACTATGGAAGCTGACTGCATCCAGTACGCCAGGAAATGTCATAAGTGTCAGATCTACGCTGATAAGATGCACGTTCCTCCGACCTTGCTAAATGTGCTGTCATCCCCTTGGCCTTTCTCTATGTGGGGCATTGATATGATTGGAGCTATTGAGCCGAAAGCTTCTAATGGCCATCGTTTCATTTTAGTGGCCATTGATTATTTCACTAAGTGGGTTCAAGCTGCTTCTTTTACTAATGTAACCAAGCATGTGGTTGCTCGTTTCATCAAGAATAATATCATTTGTCGTTATGGAATCCCCAATAAGATCATCACTGACAATGGGACAAATCTGAACAACAAGACAATGAAAGAGTTATGTGACAATTTCAAGATTGAACATCACAATTCCTCACCTTACCGTCCCAAGATGAATGGAGTTGTCAAAGCTGCTAATAAAAACATCAAGAAGATCCTGCAGAAGATGGTCAAGACTTATAAGGATTGGCACGAGATGTTAACTTTTGCTTTGCACGGATATAGAACTTCGGTTCGAACCTCAACGGGGGCAACCCCTTTTTCTCTTGTATATGGAATGTATGCGGTCCTCCCCATTGAAGTAGAAATACCATCTCTGAGAATCCTGGTGGAAACTAAGCTTGACGAAGCTGAATGGGTAAGAGAAAGATATGACCAACTGAACCTCATTGACGAGAAGCGACTGACTGCTATGTGTCATGGTCATCTATATCAAAAAAGAGTGAAGAGGGCATTTGACAAGAAGGTCAGTGTTCGGGAATTTCGAGAAGGAGAGCTTGTACTCAAGAAGATCCTGCCATCTCAAAGGGATGCTCGTGGAAAATGGGCGCCCAACTACGAGGGTCTATTTGTGGTAAAGACTATATTTTCAGGAGGTTCTTTATTCCTCACAACAATGGATGGTGAACAGCTCGCACATCCTGTAAATGTTGACGCAATACGAAAATATTACGCTTGAGAATCTATGCCCTCTTGTCCACATCAGCAGCAAAGAATTCTAGAATTTTTAGTCATTAGGGGGTTGTTCATTGAATATGATGTAATCTTTTCCCATTGCCATTTTTCAATTGTAATGATCCATGGAACTTCGCTATTGGCAAGTTACCATTCTAATGAAATCAGATTTTTGAGCCATTCTTTGTTTGTTATTTATCACTACTTTGATATTTTCCTTGTTATGCAAAACTTCACTTATTTATTAATAATGGTTTTAAAAGCGGAAAATGTTTTGAAAACTTTGAACTCTCTTTGTTACTAAAAGAGGATTGGCGATAGTTCCCTGGATTAAACGTTTCAACAATGGCTGACCACTAATACAAAGGACGTCTCACCAGTATCTTTGCAAGATGATTGTTAAAAAAATTGATTCCCCAGAAAACTAAGGATGTTCTCACATTGGCTTTAAGACTGATTACCTGCTCAGATTTTAGTGTGATTCCCTGTAGTGGACACGGTGTCTTTCCTTTCGCTGTCCCCGGTCTGCCGTCTCTTGTTGGTGTCGTTTCTTGCATATCATTAAGCATTTGCATCATACCATAGCATTGAGCATCTTTGCATTTGGGGCGTTCTGTTTGTGTGGTTATTTTTTCTCTCTTTTTCCCTTGTTGCTGGTCTTTGGATCTTTGTCTTTGTTTTGCGTGTGTCCGGTTTTTCACCTCTGTGCGCCAGATTTTGACTCTTTGTGCAGTATTCCCCAGGAAGTCCAACCTGCAACCATTCTTGTACTTAATCCCCATTTGGAAGCCTAAAAGTCCAGTAACTGCTGGCATTATTTATATCAGGTTATCGTGAACCAAGACTTCCGGTTATCGTGAACCAGTTGTTTATATCAGGTTATCGTGAACCAAAACTTCCGGTTATCGTGAACCAGTTGTTTATACCAAGTTATCGTGAACCAAAACTTCCAGTTATCGTGAACCAGTTATTTATATCAGGTTACCGTGAACCAAAACTTCCAGTTATCGTGAACCAGTTATTTATATCAGGTTATCGTGAACCAAAACTTCCGGTTATCGTGAACCAGTTGTTTATATCAGGTTATTGTGAACCAAAATTTTCGGTTATCGTGAACCAGTTGTTTTTATCAGGTTATCGTGAACCAAAACTTCCAGTTATCGTGAACCAGTTGTTTATACCAGGTTATCGTGAACCTAAACTTTCCGTTATCATGAACCTAAACCTCAGGTTATCGTAAACCAGTTGCTTAAACTCAGGTCAAATATGAACCTAAACCAAAATTACAAATCCAGCTCATACTGGTTTTCCTCATAAAGCAAATTATTTGTTATCTCAACCAACTCTTATGAGTACCAGAGTCTATTCTTGGCTCATTAACCTTGTTCCCATTTAAACTCCAGTTGTTTTTATTTATCTGGCGCGCAAAGCTCGTCTCTGTCTTTTCTGGTTTTTCTTGAAGATCCCGTTTGAACTCTTCAGTATAAGAAATCCCCAGAAAATATTTTCGGGTGTCTATCCTTTTATTTCAAATTGGTCCCCAGTGGAGATCACATCTTCTTTCTGGTTTCATGCCCAGTAAGATTGTGTCTTCTTCCCCAGTGTCGTCCGATCACATTTGAACCTGTCGTCCATCTCCCTGGATCTTCTCCCAGTGGAGATTACCTTTTTCGCTTCTATCCCCAGTGTTTCCTACGGGTCTCCCCAGTGAGTCTCTTTTGTTGGTTAGCCTGTATCCCCAAGGAGTCTTCCTTGTGGATACTAACCTTTTTCCTTCCCCAGTAGGCTCATCTGTGTTCGTTTGCTCCTTATCTTCTTTAGTGTCCTGTTTTGTCTGCATCTTTGCACTATCATGGCATCATATCATCATATTAGTAGCATTGCATATCTTTGTATCTAAGGGCAAAATTTCCAGTTATCTGTATTTAAATATCTTTCACCTTGATTCCATGAGGATTTTCATCTCTTATGTCATCCGGTGAAGATATTTAAATAGGGGCAACTGTTGTACCCTAAATTTTACCCTTAGATCCATTGATCTCTTGCATGTCATATTAGGTCAATCATGTTGCATAGTTAACCCTTTTATCAGGTTTTTGTTTGTGCTTGTTTCATTTGTGAATCAGGTTTTATTTTAAGAAGATTCAAGAGGTGATTAATCAAGATTTTGGATGGAGCATTGGATCAAGCAAGTCTCTCATTTCAAAGAGATATCTCCATGATCTTCTCCATAACCAAATACCTATCCATTTTATTCACCCTCAATTGTCACCCTTAATTCCAAACCAATTTCAATAACCATTTTTATCCAATTTTATCTCTATTTGCCAATATCCATTTTTCTCCTAAAACCATGACCATTTCAAATACCAAATTCACCTATTATTTATTTTTCTAACCATTTCTTTTTATAACAAAGAATAGAAAACCAATCCTACAAATATTTTCTTATAAGCCCATCATCATAGGCCCAACGTTGCAATTCATGTTACAAACTATATTGGAATGAACTCATTAGCTGAGGACCAATGGGATTCAGGCAATGTGCTATGACTTTTCAACTTTGCCTCTTTGACCAATGGAGGGACGACGCGTGGCTAGCAAAGAAGCAAAACAATCCAAAGTTTGTTTTTCTCCTTTGCTGTGTTTGCAAATTGCAGAAGAGAAGAGGAAATTCAAGTACAAGTGTATCAAATTCATCCAAAATCGTTTCACAACCCAATCCCTTGGCGCATTTTTATTCATTTTTGAATTCTCCAAAACACTTCCCGTTTAAGCTTCCAATGGTTTGGTTCATTAAAAGTGATTCTGAAGAATTACTTGTTTTAGCATACAGACTGTTTTCACCTGCAAATTGGCCCTGTGCAATCCCAACCATTACCTCATCTGATCCCCTCTCATATGACAACAGAGAAGGAGTGTCAAGCAATGCACTAAGTCGTGAAATTGGCCCTGCAATCTCTGAGGTTTTTTGCAGCAGAGAAGCGCATTTGTCTCCAAGAAGTGGACCAAGTTTGAATTTGAAAAGAGACGTTGTAAACCCTAGTGATTAACTCAGCATACCAAGTGTTTGCTCTTGGGTCTCAATGAAGCAAGGCCCATTTGCTCAGCCTATAAAAGGAGCTTACCTCAACACTTGAACACACCAACAAATTTTCACAAACACTCAAATAGTCCCTGAGTTCTTAAGTTTCGAGCAAGAAAAGAGAAAAGCTTGCTTTGGAGTGCTTTTGTTAGCTCAGAAGGAAAACATTCAGCACACTTGAAGGTGCAGTGCACATTACTCCACTGGGTATCATACCCTTTCCCTCTTGTTAATCATGCTCATTTGATATCATTATGTCATGTGCATCATGTTGTTCTTTTATATATGTAGCTTGCTAATATGTGCTTGCGTATGTTGTTTGTTTGCTCATGGCTTGATATCATAAATAGAATGATTTTGTTTGTTGATATGTTGAGGTATACATGTATGCTTTTTGTATTAAGCTGTAATGCTTTTGTTTTTGTTCATTGAATGGCTGCAAGTTTACAAGTTCTCACTTTGGTGTTGTATTGTCAAGATTATATGGTTGAATTTGTTAACCTACTTATGTGTCATATGTGCTTGGATGTGATTTTGAGACGAGAGACTCATGAATCTTAGTTCCCTATGTAGTTCTGATATGCTCATAAGTTGTAGGATGGATGAACCTATCTATCGCTTTTGGTTTAATGGTTGACTGAATGCTATTAAGTTATCTTCATTAAAATGGCTTTGTTTTTCTCTTTCTATGGATGATCCTTGTGTATACCTAAGCTCATAGCCACGATTTGTATCCAAGATTACCTAAGTGTTACTGCTTTTGTCATATTCTGTCATAGAAGTTGCCTTTTGATGCTCTTGTATGTGACTACATTCTGATATGCACTTGTTGTCTATGGCATGCTCTTCATTTTCTTGACTTATGTGTTCAAGTGTTTAAATTGCTAAAAATACACAACTGTTATACTTGTGCTTTTGATTAACTTGAACTGGTCGCTATTCTGTCTAGTTTAAGTCTTTGTTCTAACCATGTACTTGCAACACTTCACTACTTGCCTGAAATTTGTGTGTTGTGGCTATTTGTTTATATGCCTAAGAGTTGATAACATCCAACTGTTGAATATATGCTGAATGTGTACTTGTTGTGTGCAGTTTGCTGGTGTGATAAGTGTATTTCCAAGCATGTTTGCCTTTATTCTATCAACCTTTGATGCATAGTGTACCATTGGTGTTTTGCTGCCTCTATGATTCGTGTTTGGTTTGTAACCTAGAATCCATGTTAGGTATGCCCTGCTATGTTTGAACTTGCATTGTCCATATGCCTTGTCATTAGTATGCTGTCAGTTTGGTATCTCTAATTTATGTGTAAGTTTTAAATGTCAAACATGACTTGTGTTTTTCTACCTTGTGACCTTGTCTGATCTTGATTGTTAAACCTTTTGGAAGTATTTACCTTGGTGCTTCATGCTTGCTACCATGGAACTGTGTGCTTGTCTGCCATATAACTTTGCCTCACATCAGAACTAATTCTTGATCCATGCCCTATGCTTGTTTTCACATCCACTGCATTTGCTTCACCATGATCTGCCACTGCCTGTACCTGAGTAACTTGTTGCTATGCCATCATGTCTTATGTCTTATTGCCTAGAATATGTGGGCTCAGTTTCTGACCATATGGATGATATTCTTGTTCTGTATTCATCATTAGAAGCATGACTAACTATACTTGTACCAACATGATAAGTATGTAACCTTTTGTGTGTGGTTACATGTAATTCATTTTGCTAAACTGCTTTTGATTTGGGATGTCACTGCTCATATATGCACACAATTATGTTTGATCTATGCTTCATGATGTACCAAAATGCCATGAACCTAAGTAAACTTGCCTTGACATTGTATTTAATTCGTGTGCCCTTAATCTAGCTTTGATACATGAATCATCAGTATGCCTTCTACCATTATGACTGAATGCAATTTTCCTTGACATTGTGTGACATTATGTTTGATTGGTATTCCTAATCTGGCCTTAATAGACATTTAAGATGTATGAACTATTGTTGTATCTTGCTTTGTATGTTAGCATTAGTAGTTGCATTATGAACTCATTGCCTTGTGGAATGTACCGTAACTGGTCTGAATGTTGGTTACTTGTCATCACTGTTATTGTTTGTTGATGTTTTACCCTGATGATATCATCCTATTTTAACACCCATTTAGCATGTTTCTAAGGCCTGTCACTGATGTTTGGATTTATCTTGGAATATGTCTTTGTTTAACCTGTCCTTTTTCCCATTTTTACAAATGGATTAACATATTTGAGCTGCTTTTGAATTTTAAGAATGTATCATTAGAACTGACTGCATCATGCCTTAACCTATCTTCTGTTTTCTTGCATTTTGTGCATTAACCTTGCCAATCATATGATTTAGTCCTAGAACAGCTCTGCTACATTCCTTTAAAGCATGTTAAGTCTTGGAAACTTTTGCTATTCTTGAAATTCAACCTTGCCATGCTATTTTGAATCTTTATTCCACATGAATGATTGTTCAATAGCATCCAAGACATGTCTTTTATGATTTCTAATTGAGTATATTATATGCTTGTTAATTATTGCTGCTATGACTGTGTTGGAACTCAAATGTTCTTCTACTTTATGGATTTGTATGATAAGCATTTACTTGGCATTTAACATATGTGGCAATTCATGATGTTGAGATAGTAACCATGTGTTTCTGCTTCATTTTATTTGGCAATGGTTGATGTTTGAATGGCACGACATAGATGTTTTTCTTTCGTGAGCAGATTGTGTATGGTTGGTTTGTGTTGTTAATTTGAAATATTCACGCATGGAAGGTTTATGTATTTACCAAGTTGAGTTTGTTACCGGATGTAATAGCCACCCCAGTGGCAAGCACACACTATCACGCGCCCTTTAACCCTTAGGACTGGGGTTCGAATCCCCCTCGCCCCCCAGTCCTTTTGTTTTGTTTTCTGATTTTGCTTCGCTTCCCATATATACATGTGTTATCATTACTTGTTCAAGGCGCACGCATGGCACGATTGGTAATGTTTTAAGCTTGTGCACGCAGGGTCCTGGGTTCAATCCCTAGGAATGCCATTTCCTTCTTTTTTACTACTTGGTTGTTTTATTTATTTTCAAGTTTATGCTTTAACTTCAAACTCTCATAAGTTGCTTGTTTTTTATCCTTTTTCTTCCATTCTTTTTGCTGTTGATTTCTAATTGGATCTACTTGTTGATTATAAAAAGAAATGATTGGAAATTTTTAATATTATTTGCTTTTATTCATTTGGAAATTGGAAATTCTCTTAAAAGTTTTATAGCACCTTTTTATCCATTTCATGATGTTATCTTTGTTTATTATGTTTGAGCATTGTCTAATATGAATGATTCTAACTGTGCATGGTATTGTGAACTTTGTTTTATCCTATTATCTTGTTTATGTCTTTTTACATCATCATATTGAATTCATATAACTCTTTGTTTCTTGGTAATTTTAAAACTGTTATCTTTTCCCCCATTCCAAAGGGAGATCATCCTAAATTGACTCATGAGTCACTAAGCAACCACCCTACCTTATCCTTTTAAGTTTATCCCATTTCTTAGCCTCATGAGAGCCATGAAATCATAACTTAGAAATAGGTTAGAGTTTTGAACTCTATGTGATTCTCACCATCATGAGAACTCACTTTCCCCCCTACAACTTAGATTTAGAGAGTTATCGTGAACTCTAAAATGAGCTCATACTCATTTCCCCTTGGAACTTTGGCCATAGTCAATGGTTCATTCCTTTCACCCTTAGATCTGTGAACTATGGATACTCTGATTCCACTCCCATCAGGATACGTAGGCGCAAGGTGCGATACCTTGTCGAGTATACTTAGATACTTACCCCTAGGGTTTCAACCTTTAGCATAGCACCTTTAGCAAACGAGTAAGACATAACGAGTTAAAACAAGAGGTTCTCGTAGAGTACTACGGATGTTTAGGATGATAATACCTTCCCTAGGCGTAAACAACCCCCGAACCTTAGATCTCCCCCCTTTAGGTTTTTCTCGATCTTGAACCTTTCCTTGGATAAATCAAAGTTGGTGGTGAACTTCAAAGTTTTGCGATGCAAGTTAATTAATAGTTTGTTATCCAATCCTCACCGCAACAATCCATATCCATTTTTTTCTAAACCAATTATCCACATTTCAACCATTATCTATTTTTTTTTCCAATTATCCATTTTCACCTATCCAATTTCTATCCATTATTTTCCAAATTACCCATTTCAATTCTCAAATAACCAATTATCCAAATTTGTCCAAATTTTATCCATTTTTATATCCATTTTCATTTAATATCCATTTCATATCCACATTTTATTAACCAAAATATCCATTTCTTCATATCCAATTTTCTAAATATCCATTAACCATTTTCATTATCCACTTCATTTTTATCCACTTCCATAAACATTTCAATAACCATTTCTAATCCATGACCAATACTCATTCATAAATCCAATTTCTAAAATCCATCTTTAAAATCTTTTTTTTATCCATTTCATTAATCATCTTTTAATTTCTATTTCTTTCCAATTTTAATATCCATTATCCAAAAAAATAAATAAAAAAACCACATTTTGTTACAATTAAGGCCCATTACTACACAAATTACAACAAAATAAAAAGAGTCCAAAAAAAATGAAAAAATATTACATCATGATAACAACACACGGCCTAACTTCACAATATCCCAGCCAATTTGAAACTTTCAACGCATGCTGCTGCCAACGAGCCGTCCAAGCATTCACAAGCCGTGCAAGCCCCACACACACTTCCAAGCGGCATCAAACGAGCCAACTGCACACGACTCAATAAGCCAACACAAACGCAGCAAATACACAATTCAAAACGCACACAACAATTGGCAACGACCTGCAAAACGACTTCATTCCACACACCAAGCTGCAGAACATTCCAAAACGTCATCACAAATTCACAAAACGGCAATGCAGCAGCAAAATTGATTCATTTCATTATCACCTCATAACTCTATAAATAGAGCTCAAACCTCCTTCATTTTTCAAGCTTGAATAGCAAAACTTACCATGCCAAAATAAAGTCTCAAGCTACATCAATAATCTCTAACCTTCATATCTTCAAGTTCCTTCAATCTTCGAAGCTTTTCTTTCAATTTTCCTTCACAATTCCAAAAAAAAAACCTGTAAATTTTATCAACACTTAAGTATCACACCTGCAGAAAATTCAACCATATTCATCTTCAAGATTCATCCAAATTGAATTCAATTTCCGCAAACATTCATCAACATCCTTCAACAAACAACACTCGCGCATAACATTAACACACAACAACAAATCCAGACACGCACAAGAAGAAAAGGAGAAGAAGATTCAAAACATTTATCACCTTAATTCAAAGGTAGTCACCGGTTTCGACGAACTTTTGTGATCTAGATTCACATCCATGTTTGAGTTTCGCTTAAAATCGACAACATATTTGGAATCTACTTTGTGTTGCGATCATTTCTGTCTAATTACCAAGCCGTTTCGTTCCGCCGTGAACTTTGAAGCTTTTCCTCCTTCGCCATGAACAGTATCTGAGCGAGTCAAGGAAGAAGAAGATCATTTTTTTCCTGATATTTTACATTTAACTTCTTTTTTTTTGTTTTTTTTAATGTTTTAATGTGATATGTTGGGCCTTGGCCCGTGTGGCTTCATTATCTCACCATCACCATTTTTCTAAAAAAACCTCCACCTTTTTTTTAAGACTTTTTCTTTAAACTTTTCTTTTAATTCTTTTGTTTTTTTTTTCTTCTTAACTTTTCTAAAAAAAACTTTGATTTACTTTTATTTTTTATCTTTAGATTTTGATTTTGTTTTAAAAAGATATTTCTTAAAAAATATTAAAAATAGTTTTGATTTTATTTTCTTGAATTTCTCATTATTGTTGGTTGTGTGGATCATAACTTGTTAGATCCACTTTTCTTCATCTCTTTTCTTTTGATCGATGAAAGTCTAATGGATCTTAGAATTCCTTTGTTGAATTTTGATCAAGAATAGATCGCTACCTTCTTTTCTTTTCGTGCGGTATTACTATCGGATGACAATTTACATATCGTTCATCTAGCATGCATTAGCACAAAGATCTATTGACCGGCCTCATTGTAGGGTAATTACTCCGTAAATTACTCGGCGATTGCTTAACATAGTGCAACATATGTCCCATATCGGAAAACGATCAAGGATGGTTGATTATTTGTCTTTTGGTTCAATACTTATGAAACTTGTTGTTAGGAGGCTTTGGTCTTATCAATCCTCTAATGAGTTCTCATTAATCTTGACCTAAGTGCAATTATTCAATCATTATTGATCACTTACTCTAACTACTAATCACTAACTTACTAACAATACTATTGTACTAATCTTGTTTACAATTCTTTCTCGCTCCCTATCTCTTTTACTTTTATGCTCCATTATTATCATTTCATATCATGTTTATGCTTCCGCAATTTTTCCTTTGTCCGTTGGACACATGTTTATGCTTCCGCAATTTTTCCTTTGTCCATTGGACACATGTTTATACTTATGCCTTTTTCTCTTTGTCCACTTGGACCAAAAACATTAATAAAGGCCAAAACCTCTAAAAAAACGTGTGCTTCTAATCTTGGACTATGGTTATTATCCTTTGCAATGGACATGGAATTTTGTACCTAGACCTTGGACTTCAATGCTATTCTTGGATCCTTGGACTTAGAACTAGGACCTTTTCCCTTTGCTTTGGAATTATGGTTCGAAGACTTTGAAGACTTGTGCTTTTGCTTGGTTTATGGTGAAGATAGCTACACTTGTGGTTAGATCTTTCTTATCCTTAGCTTTTACTTTATGCTTTAGGATAGTCACTTCTTCTCCACCCATTCTTCAATTTTCAAAACTTTCTCTCTTTTTCAAAACCTTCTTGATTTCAAACTCTCACCTCTTTCATAATCAAACCTTGACTTTGTCAAGTAATTTTACTCTTTTCCTTTCATTTCTTAACAAATGCTAAACTACATAAGCATATTGACACCTTTTTCAAAAGACTTTAAAAAACACCAAACTCATTCAAACTCCTTTTGTGCCCTCGTGCACTTTTCTCTTTCAAAACTTTTTCATAAGTTAAGACATGATTCATTTCTTTAAGCGGAATTATTCACTTGGAAATGTCGACCTGTCTTTACATTTAAAATCATTCAAAACAAACAAATTTCATTCTTTGTACCACGAACTACGAGGTTTTGATCCTACATTGCACATCGTGGGTACATAGGCATGAGGCAGAAAGTCTCTCCAAACACAAAAACCTTAAAAATAATTTCTCTTCTCATCCCCTCAATCACTTTTCTAGCAAACTTTTTCAGACCAAAAAGAGTAAATATTTCAAAGGGTTCCTATAGAGTACTGTAGACGTTTTGGGTGCTAATACCTTCCCTTAACGTAACCAACCCCCTTACCCAGTCTTTGTTCACTTGTTCTCGTTGTAGAGCTTGTGTAGGTTTTGTTCGCTCTTTTTTCTTTCCTTTTTGGATAAAATAAAAGTGCGGTGGCGACTCTTGCTTTTTGAGTTAAGTTAATCAATAGCTTATACTCACGATTTTGCCACTACACCGATGTATTTGCTTGGTCCTATCAGGACATGCCAGGGTTGGATACCAGCATCGTGGAACATCACCTACCGTTGAGATCAGAATGTTCGCCGGTAAAACAAATACTTTGACGGACTCATCCGGACATGGCCATCAAAATCTAAGAGGAAGTACAGAAACAGATTGACGTGGGTTTCCTCGCCACCTCAGAATAACCTCAATGGTTAGCCAACATCGTACCAGTTCCGAAAAAGGACGGAAAAGTCAGAATGTGCGTGGACTACAGGGATCTGAACAAAGCCAGTCCGAAGGACTACAGCGAAATTCAAAGTATTCTCCTTCATGGACGGATTCTCGGGCTATAATCAAATCAAAATGGCGCCGAAAGATATGGAGAAAACTTCATTCATCTCCCCATGGGGCACTTTTTGTTACAAGGTAATGCCGTTCGGTTTGAAGAACGCCGGGGCGACCTATCAAAGGGCCATGACTACTCTGTTTCACGACATGATACACAAAGAAATAGAAGTGTATGTCGATGATATGATTGCCAAATCTAAGATGGAAGAGGAGCATGTGACCCACATGTCAAAATTATTCGAGCGGCTGAGAAAGTACAAACTCCGCTTGAATCCCAACAAGTGCACATTCGGTGTCCGCTCAGGAAACTTTTAGGGTTCATCGTCAGCCAGAAAGGAATTAAGGTTGACCCTGACAAGGTCAAGGCCATTCAAGAAATGCCTTCTCCAAAGACTGAAAGACAAGTCAGAGGATTCCTGGGACATTTTAATTACATTTCCAGATTTATATTCCTCGTGACCGCGACATGCGCGCCAATCTTCAAATTACTCAAAAAGAATCAGGACTGCGTATAGACAGAAGACTGCCAAACCGCCTTCGACAGTATCAGGGAATACCTGTTGAATCCACCTTGTGAGAACAAGATTTGGTTCTGCAACTTTATCTCTAAGTTTTGATGATATCAAATTGTATTTCTGTATGAACAATTTTGTACAGCTAATGGTTGTTATTTGTGAGAACGTAACAAACAGGTTATGCTTCCATAAAATGGCACGAACTCAATGCTTAAAGGAAAATACTTTGCCTAAAAAAAGTAGAACTCAATACGAGAGAATACAAAGTCCAGATGCTGATACAAAAGAAAAGGAGAACGAGTTCTGAAGATCTGAAGACATAGGTTCTGATAGAATGAAGTCCAGATGCTGAAGACTTGCGCTCTCTGATCAAGGTTCTGAAGACCTAATCAAGTCTCTACTCATGCTTCAATTAGATACTATCAGAAGCCTCTGAAGATATGAAGACAACGCACCAAGCAAACAAGGTTCTGAAGACCAAGTGCCGAAGACTCTAAAGATGCTGCTCTGAAGATCTGAAGACTTGAGAAACTCAGGAACCTAGCTATGTTTTCCCTTCTTACCCATGCTCATAAAAAGCCTCTGAAGTTTAGAAGCCAAGAAGACAAAGCTACATAGTACAGCTGTACCTCAATTCTAGCAAAGATATCTTGGTAACAGTGCAACGGTACAATCGAAGACAGAAAGCGCAGCACGCAGAAGGTTTTATCTGTCCTCACGCTTCTAGCCGCCAGCCTACTTAGATATAATGATTACACTTCAACGGCTCTTTCCACCCGGCTATAAAAGGAAGCAAAAGACTTGAAGAAAGATACATATGAACATTACCGCAATACTTTCTCTTTCTGAAATCTTTCTTAAGTCATTCTGGTCAAAAACGTGTTTACATTTTCAGCTTGTATAGAAGCACATTTCTGTAAACGTAACTTGTTCAAACTTAGGTTTGTGTTCCTTGAGAAAGACCTTGTGGTGGTATTTCTTGAGAGTCTAAGTCGTGTGTCTTAGAGGTTGTTCCTTGAGTAAGACCTGTGAGGTTGTATTAGTTGAGAAGTCTAAAACTTGTGAGTTTTAGAGGTTGTGTTAGTCACCAGCGGTTTGGCTCGTGCATTGTACTGATTTGACTGAATAGTGGATTAAGACCTCGTTGAGATAGGCAAAATCACCTTGGCGGGTGGACTAGACTAACTTGAGGGTTTCTCAAGTGAACTAGTATAAACATAACGTGTTCATCACTTGATTCTCAACATAATTCACTACCATTAAAACGAAAGGGTTTCTAAAAAGAATTTAGTTTTAAGAAACAAGTTTATTTTGAAAAACCAATTCAAACCCCCCCCCCCCCCCCCTTCCTTGTGTTTTTCACACCTTCAATTGGCATCAGAGCTCCGGTTCTGAGGTGATAAAAAGTTTGAATTTTTATCAAGCACTTAACAGTGTTCATTACCAATCCAAGTGTGAAAAACAATGTCTACACCAAATGCTGAGTCAAGTGTTATTGTAAATGAAAGAGATTCTTATAGTGCAAAACCTCCTATCTTTGATGGAGAAAAAATTGACTATTGGAAAGATAGAATTGAAAGTTACTTTTTGTTGTTTGACTTAGATCTATGGGATCTAGTAGTTGATGGCTACAGTCACCCTGTAAATTCTGCAGGTAAAAAGATTGATAGAAGTGCATTTACAGATGCACAGAAGAAAACTTACAAAAACCATCACAGAGCAAGAACGATTATGTTAAATGCAATTTCCTACACAGAATATGAGAAAATTACCAACAAAGAAACTGCAAAGTCCATCTTTGACTCTCTTCGTATGACTCACGAAGGCAATGCTCAAGTCAAGGAGACGAAGGCTCTTGCACTAGTTCAAAAATATGAGGTCTTCAAGATGGAAGATGATGAATCTGTGGAAACCATGTTCTCAAGATTTCAGATGCTCATTGCAGGACTCGGAGTTCTGGACAAAGGCTATTCTACCACTGATCATGTCAAGAAAATTATCAGAAGTCTACCTGCCAAATGGAGACCAATGGTAACTGCCTTGAAACTAACAAAGGATCTAAATAGCATAAGTCTTGAGGAACTAATCAGTTCTTTAAGAAGTCATGAAATAGAGCTCCAAGAAGATGAACCCCAAAAGAAAAACAAATCCATTGCTCTGAAAGCTAAATCTAAAAAGAAAAAGGCGTATCAAGCAGAGGAGGAAATGGAAGAATCTGAAGAAGAATCAGACGAAGATGACATATCTCTCATATCAAGAAAAATTAGTCAACTATGGAAGTACAGAAGAAATAAGTTCAAAGGACCAAGAAGAAGATCTGAACCTACATACGGTTAAAGGAGAACGTATGGAAGAAATGTCACGTGTTTTGAGTGCAAAGAACCTGGACATATCAAAAATGACTGTCCAAAGGTTAAGAAAGATGAAAGACCTAAGAAAGCTTAAAAAGGTCTTATGGCAACTTGGGATGATTCATAATCCAAAGATGATTCTGATGAAGAATGTGCTAATGTAGCATTCATGGCTAAAACCAACGACGTTCTATCAGAAAGAGAACCTTCAGACTCCGACGATGAAAGAGAGGTACTTTCTTCCCTACTTGAAATAGGATTATATGAACTTATGGAAAGATATCAAACTCTTCGAAGAAAACACAAAACTCTGAAAAAGACTCTTGTGGTTCCTTCAGAAGATCTTACTAAAAGCAAACAAACCATCCTTGAATTAAATGAAAAACTACTTTCTCGTGAAAACTCAAATACTACCTTAAAAACTAAAATCTCTAGGTTAGAAGAAGAAATCACCTCTAACAAGACCAATACTAATGAAGTAGTCAAGTATGATAGAGCTTTTCAACGCTTTCTCGCTAAAAGCATAGACAAAAGAAAAATGGCTTCAATAATCTACGGAGTCAGCAGGAATGGTAACAAAGGTCTGGGATATTCAGGACGATCACAACCATATGATGAGACCAAGAGTATCAAGATAATACCTCTGTCCAAACATTTTGTGCCCTCCGGAACTATCTTGAAATTTTTTGAACAAAAAGGTTCAAAATCTATCACTACACAAACACAGACACTGAAGAAAGCTTCTAAACTTAAACACTATGCACAAGTTCCACACTATTATCCTAATAGAAGGAAGTCCAAAGGTGTCAGAACCTCTGAAAAAACTTATGAGAAAGGATCCACAAAATGAGTACCTAAGAATAAGATAGTTTATGTTGCAGACATCCTTAACGGCACCATTGAAACACCAATCATGGTACCTGGACAGTGGATGCTCGTGACACATGACGGGAGAAAGGCATATGTTCCAAGATCTGAAACTTAAACCCGGAGGTGTCGTCGGTTTCGGAGGAAAACAGAAATGAAGAATCATTGGCTCCGGAACTATTGGAAATGGTAAGCTCCCTTCTATTAAAAATGTTCTGTTAGTTGAAGGTCTAATGCATAATCTATTATCAATTAGTCAACTTAGTGACAATGGTTATGACGTTATTTTTAATCAAACATCCTGTAAAGCTGTAAGTCAAAAGGATGGATCTGTCCTGTTTAACGGAAAGAGGAAGAACAATACTTACAAAATTAAGTTATCAGATTTAAAACATCAAAATGTAAAATGTCTTCTTTCTGTAAATAAAGAGCAATGGTTCTGGCATAGACGCCTTGGTCATGTTAGCTTGAGAAGAATTTCTCAGCTGAACAAGCTAGGTCTTGTCAGTGGCTTGCCAAATCTGAAGTACTCTTCAGATGCTCTTTGTGAAGCATGTCAGAAAGACAAGTTTTCAAAAACCTTATTTAAAGCAAAGAATATTGTTTCCACCTCCAGATCGTTAGAACTTCTTCACATTGATCTTTTTGGACCAGTAAAAATTGCTTCGATCAATGGTAAGAAATACGGACTAATCATCATTGATGATTACAGTCGTTGGAGATGGGTGAAATTTTTAAAACACAAGGATGAGTCACATTCTGTGTTTGCTTCCTTCTGCACTCAAGTACAAAATGAGAAAAATTGCAAAATCATCAAAGTCATAAGTGATCATGGTGGAGAATTTGAAAACAAAGACTTTGAAAACCTTTTTGATTCACACGGGATATCCCATGATTTTTCCTGTCCTAGAACTCCACAACAAAATGGAGTTGTAGAAAGAAAGAACAGAACTTTACAAGAAATGGCTCGCACCATGATCCAAGAAACTGACATGGCTAAGAATTTTTGGGCAGAAGCAATCAACACAGCATGTTATATTCAAAATAGAATCTCTATTAGACCTATCTTGAATAAAACTCCTTATGAATTGTGGAAGAATAAAATCCCCAACATTTCCTATTTTCATCCATTTGGATGTACTTGCTTTATGTTAAACACTAAGGAGAATCTTGGCAAGTTTGATTCCAAAGCACAGAAGTGCCTGCTGTTAGGATACTCTGAACGCTCAAAAGGCTACAAAGTTTATAACACAGAATCTCAGATTGTGGAAGAATCAATTCATGTTAGATTCAATGACAAGCCTGACTTTGAAAAGTCAGAGCTAGTTGAAAAACTTGCAGGTTTGGAAATTAGCTTCTCAGAACCTAAAGAAAAGGCAGATGAAGTCAAAGACCAGCAGGATCCTACACCGAACTCCACTGATGTAACTCTGAATACTCCATATCAAAAGAAGAGAAGAATGTATATACCTCATCCTGAAGAACTAATTCTTGGTAACAAGGACGCTCCAGTCAGAACCAGATCAGCCCTCAGACCATCAGAAGAAACACTCTTGGGACTGGTATCGTTAATCGAACCAACTTCAGTTGAAGAAGCGCTTATGGACAAGGACTGGGTTCTGGCTATGGAAGAAGAACTGAATCAATTCTCAAATAATGATGTTTGGGATCTAGTTTCAAGACCTAAGAATGTTCATGTTATTGGAACCAAGTGGGTATTTAGGAACAAGCTAAATGAGAAGGGAGAAGTTGTCAGAAACAAAGCACGACTTGTTGCTCAAGGGTACAGTCAACAAGAAGGGATTGATTACAACGAAACTTTTGCTCCAGTCGCCAGACTTGAAGCAATACGGTTATTAATTTCTTTTTCAGTAAATCATAACATCGCCCTATATCAAATGGATGTTAAGAAGGCATTCTTAAATGGTTATATATCAGAAGAGGTCTATGTCAAGCAACCTCCTGGCTTTGAAAATTCAGGAAAACCAGATTTTGTCTTTAAACTCAAAAAATCACTCTATGGTTTAAAGCAAGCTCCCAGAGCTTGGTATGATAGACTGATCAAATTTCTCTTAGAAAACAATTTTACCAGAGGAAAGGTTGATACAACTCTCTTCTGTAAATCATATAAGAATTATATTCTTATTGTTCAAATCTATGTTGATGATATTATCTTTGGTTCTGCTAACCCCTCTCTTTGTGAAGAATTTTCAAAGTTAATGCAAGCAGAATTTGAAATGAGTCTGATGGGTGAGTTAAAGTTCTTTCTGGGAATTCAAATAGATCAGAAACTAGAGGCAACTTACATTCATCAAAGTATGTACACAAAATAACTTCTGAAGAAATTCGACATGATGGATTGCAATATAGCTAAAACACCAATGCATCCAACATGTGTCATGAGAAAGGAAGAATCAGAAGCTAAGGTTTGTCAGAAGCTCTATCGTGGTATGATAGGCTCTCTCTTATATCTAACTGTTTCCAGACCTGATACACTATTTAGTGTACATTTATGTGCCAGACTCCAATCAGATCCAAGAGAATCTCATTTAACTGTTGTTAAATAAATTCTGAGGTATCTGAAAGGGACAACTAACCTTGGCCTGATGTATGAGAAAACATCAGAGTACACTCTTTCTGGTTATTGCGATGCAGACTATGCTGGAGACAGATTGGAAAGAAAGAGCACATCTGGAAACTGTCAGTTCCTAGGAAACAATCTAATCTCATGGTCAAGTAAGAGGCAATCTATAATTGCTCTCTATACAGCAGAAGCAGAATACATCTCCGTGTCTCAATGCAGTACACAAATGCTCTGGATGAAAAATTAGTTGGAAGACTATCAGATATATGAGAGTAGCATTCCTATCTTCTGTGATAATACAGCTGCTATTTGTTTAAGTAAAAATCCAACTTTACATTCTAGGGCTAAACACATTGAAATAAAACACCATTTTATCAGAGACTATGTTCAGAAGGGAACCTTATGCTTAAAATTTATTGATACAGACCATCAATGGGTTGATATCTTTACAAAACCCTTAGCTGAAGATAGATTTCAAATTATTTTAAAGCATCTGAAAATGGTGTATTGCTCAGAATGAGATTATTTCATAACCAAATGTGTTTAGTCAGAGGAAATTTTAAATCACCAGAACCACTTTTGTGAGAAGTATCTCAGTTCTGATTAATTTTTCTTCTGAGTCAGTTTTGACGCGTCATTTAATTAAAAAATGACTTTTTGCATGTGATTAGATTACATCTAATTCACTATATTTACCCAAATCAAATGAACAATAATTTTCTTGGGATTGACTCAAAACTTGATTACATTTATTTACTTATCCACTGTAAGTATCTATCTCTTCCAGTTTTCAAAATCATTCCTATTCCCTCTTTCACCTAAACGAAAATCCTAAAACCCTAATCGCTTTTCCTCCTCTAAACCAACTCAATCCTTGCTCTCATCCTCTTCGATCCAAATGAATCAAATTCAACAAGAAACTGTCAAATTTTTCAAAGAAACAAATGCATCTTTGAATCCCTCCAAAGGGTCATCATCATCATCAGTAGTGTTGTCTTCCACTTCAACAATGCCCACAGCATCTGTGACAGTCACGCCATCTTCCATACAATCTTCTAAGATAGATAAGAATCATGTAACTCAACGAGAAGCCTCAGTCACCTGTACTCTTCAGAATTTACTTGTACTCAAGGAACTACATGTAGACTTTGAAAATCTTGCTGAAAATGGATTTAATCAGATCGATGATGTGAAAGCTCAAGGTTGGAGCAACTTTTTTGATAGGCTTAAAGGTCTAGTTTTTGAAGCACTCGTCAAAGATTTCTGGAGACAGGCTATCTGTGATAAACTCCATGTCGTCTCCTATGTCTTGGGAAGAAAAATTGTCATCGCAGAAAAATCAATTCCTGAACTTTATAAACTGCATTTTCTAAAGAACAAAAGAGTTTATGAAAGGGTCAATCAATCCCTGTTTGTGAAAAAGGTAATCAACCCAACTATCTTCACCAACCATCGAGCAAATAAAATAGAATACAGGAGAGAAGACCTGCATATACATCTAAAAATCTGGCACAAGATCATTCTTGGTTGCATCAATCCAAGACCCTCATCATGTGCTGCAGATTATTTCAATGCTAACTAGAAGTATATGCTATATTATTTGATCACCAAGGAAAGGATGTGCTTACCCTCCATCTTATTTTATCATTTGAGAGATATGGTGAAGAAAACAAGAACAACAGGGGAACCGAAAAGTGACATACCCAAGTACATTCCTTTTGGAAGAATGCTTTCAGACATATTTTATGAAAGTCGTATAGTGGACACTCTGATTACAGAAGTTCAACACACGGAAGATCTGGCAGCAACCCTTGGAAAGACAGTCAATGCCACAACACTCAAGCATATGAGAATAATTAATAAAGTAAGAGTAAAACCTTTTTCTATCTCTGAGGACTTATTCAAACCCAGGATCGCAGTACCAGGTTATCCTGCCTATTATAGAAGCGACCTCATTGAAGAAATTGCTGCATCTATAGATACACTGGAAGCCCGGTGATATGATGTATCTGAAGTCAAGGAGGAAGAAATTGAACTTAACAAAGAAGAAGAAGAGCAAACTAAAGAGGCTGATGAATCTTCCCCTGAACTAACTCTTGCAGAATCCTTCAGAAGGAAAAGAAAGCAAGCTACTATTTCTGAGCCACAGAATAGAAAGAAAAATGACAAATCAGACATCTCCAAAACTACTACTCTAACCTCTACTTCAACAAAAACAAGTAAGCCTATTTCTGATCCATCTGTTTCTAGAGTTGAATCAATTTCTACCTCATCTTCTCAACAAACTATCTCTATTTCCACTTCACAAGTGAATTTTAAACCACCATCTTTCTCAATTCCTCCTTCAACTATCACTATCTAATCTTCACCCAATTCATCAATCAGTACCCCTATCTCGTCTGAATCCATTCCTACCTACACAATAACCTCATCAATCATTCAGCCAAATGAACAAAGTTCCATGAACCTAATCTCTGAATCTCAAGTACTCAGTATTGAGTCTATCTCTAAGGAGACAACCTCTGAATCTCTTGAGATCGTCACCCCTGAATCTCTCATGATCTCAGACACTCCAGAAGAGACATCTCCTACTGATCAACTAAGCAATCAACATCCTCCTACTGAGATCATTCCATCTTAGCAAACAACACCTGAGTCAAATTCTGCCAAGCCTGACCTTGCTTTAGTCATCTATACTAAACCTCCTCCAACATCTTTTGAAGAATGCACAAGCCAATTTTATGACAAGGCATTAAGGAAGTTTGCGGACCTAAGAGCAGAACTTAACACAAGTACCAAGCCTATGGAACTTGAAAGATCTTGTCAAAACTTCCAGAAATGGTTGAGCAGTGAGCTTACAAGAATTGTAAGCTTCTCAAATGCAACCGTCAAAGATGGAATTCAACGGGCAAAGGAGAGAGCAGAAGATGAAGAACGGATCAGGATACTTCAATTCTTGGCTGCAAAGCAGAAAGAAGTTGAAGAAAAGGTTGTTGAGGAAGCGAGACTTCTTGCAGAAAAGGCTGCTGAAGAAGCTAGAATAGCACAAGAAACTGAAGCCATGAAGAAGGCCGAGCAAGATGCTACAGTTGTTTCTACATCTAATCCTACTGTCAAGCGTTTAGAAGACGCCATTGGAGAAATCAGAGAAGAACAACAGAAGTTCAGAGAAAGCCGTGAGGAACAAAGGACTGTCAATGTTGAACTAAAAGGCATGCTTCAGAAGATGTGGGACAAGATGTCCTCTGGAAGCACCTAATTCTTATATATTTGTTGTCCTTAAATCCTTAGATCCTTGTTTTTCACCCTTGCACCACTTATCTTTTTGATCAATGACAAAAAGGGGGAGAAGTAATATAACGTGATATTTTGATTCCATAGTCAATCTCTGAAAAATGTTGTTTACATGCTAACAGATAAAACTGTTATTTCGATTAGAGTGTTTTTCTTTTCAGGTATTCTGATCCAAATTAAAGCCTTGTTAAGAAAAAGAAAATCAGAACTCTGCTGAAAAGAGAATCAAGTCTAAGAAAATCAAAACTCATGATCTAGTTAAATCAGGGGGAGCCCCAAGCTCAGAAATTCATCAAGTCTAAAACTCAGGGGGAGCACTTCATACGAAGGATAAGCTATCTTTAGAATCTATTATTTTCCCTGCATTATATATATCAAAATTGTGTCATCAAAATACATAGTTTTGTCATAATAAAAAATGGGGAGATTGTGGGAACAATATTTGGTTCTGCAACTTTATCTCTAAGTTTTGATGATATCAAATTGTATTTCTGTATGAACAATTTTGTACAGCTAATGGTCGTTATTTGTGAGAACTTAACAAACAGGTTATGCTTCTGTAAAACGGCGCGAACTCAATGCTTAAAGGAAAATACTTCGCCTAAAAAAAGCAGAACTCAATACGAGAGAATACAAAGTCCAGATGCTGATACAAAAGAAAAAGAGAACGAGTTCTGAAGATCTGAAGACATAGGTTCTGATAGAACGAAGTCCAGATGCTGAAGACTTACGCTCTCTGATCAAGGTTCTGAAGACCTAATCAAGTATCTACTCATGCTTCAATTAGATACTATAAGAAGCCTCTGAAAATATGAAGACAACGCACCAAGCAAACAAGGTTCTGAAGACCAAGTGCCGAAGACTCTGAAGACGCTGCTCTGAAGATCCGAAGACTTGAGAAATTCAGGAACCTAGCTAAGTTTTCCCTTCTTACTCATGCTCATAAAAAGCCTCTGAAGTTTAGAAGCCAAGAAGACAAAGCTACATAGTACAACTGTACCTCAATTCTAGCAAAGATATCTTGGTAACAGTGCAACGGTACAATCGAAGACAGAAAGCGCAACACGCAAAACGTTTTATCTGTCCTCGCGCTTCTAGCCACCAGCCTACTTAGATATAATGATTACACTTCAACGGCTCTTTCCACACGGCTATAAAAGCAAGCAAAAGACTTGAAGAAGGATACATACGAACGCTACCGCAATACTTTCTCTTTCTGAAATCTTTCTTAAGTCATTCTGGTCAAAAACGTGTTTACATTTTTAGCTTGTATAGAAGCACATTTCTGTAAATGTAACTTGTTCAAACTTAGGTTTGTGTTCCTTGAGAAAGACCTTGTGGTGGTATTTCTTAAGAAGTCTAAGTCGTGTGTCTTTGAGGTTGTTCCTTGAGTAAGACCTGTGAGGTTGTATTACTTGAGAAGTATAAAACTTGTGAGTTTTAGAGGTTGTGTTAGTCACCAGCGGTTTGGGTCGTGCATTGTACTGATTTGACTGAATAGTGGATTAAGACCTCATTGAGAGAGGCAAAATCACCTTGGCGGGTGGACTAGACTAACTTGAGGGTTTCTCAAGAGAACTAGTTTAAACATAACGTGTTCATCACTTAATTCTCAACATAGGTCACTACCATTAAAACGAAAGGGTTTCTAAAAAGAATTTAGTTTTAAGAAACAAGTTTATTTTGGAAAACCAATTCAAACCCCCCCCCCCCCTTTCTTGTGTTTTTCACACCTTCACACCTATCCTGTCACCCCCAGTGGAGGGAAAACCACTGATCATTTACTTAACAGTCTTGGAAGACTCAATGGGTTGTGTACTTGGCCAACAAGACGAAACAAAAATGATGAGATTTCCAATCCATCGGGATGATTTTTTTTGCTTATGTCTCTAATTTTTGCCTGGACCGCCCTTTCTGGTTTTCAATCCACCGAGACGTTTTTTTTTTGCTTAGGCGAAGTATTTCTTGACTACATCAACATTTGTAGAATAGGAAAATTCCTCTCCATCCATGGTTGCGAGTCTTAAGGCACCGCCTGAGAAGGCTTTCTTGACCACGTAGGGGCCGTCATAATTCAGAGTCCATTTGCCCCGGGAATCAGTGAGAAATGATTGTATCTTTTTAGCACAAGGTCTCCTTTTCTAAACACACGGGGTCAGACCTTTTTGTTAAACTCCTTCTTCATTCTTTGCTGATACAATTGACTGTGGCACAAAGCCGTTATTCGTTTTTCTTCGATTAGGTTCAGTTCGTCATGTCGACTTTGACACCATTCAGTCTCTGTTAACTTAGCTTCCATCAATACCCGGATTGATGGGATCTCTACTTCTATGGGGAGCACTGCTTCCATGCCATATACTAGCGATAAAGGGGTTGCCCCTGTTGAAGTGCGAACATATGTGCGATAACCGTGAAGAGCAAAGGGTATCATCTCGAGACAGTCTTTGTAGGTTACAACCATCTTCTGAACAATTTTCTTGATGTTCTTGTTAGCTGCTTCTACCGCTCCATTCATCTTAGGTCGGTAGGGAGATGAGTTATGGTGTTTGATCTTGAACTTAACACATAAGTCTTTCATCATCTTGTTGTTCAAGTTGGATCCATTATTAGTAATGATCTGACTTGGAACACCATAAGCCAGATGATATTGTTCTTGATAAAGCGGACCACGACTTGTCGGGTTACATTGGCGTATGACGCTGCTTCGACCTACTTGGTGAAGTAGTCAATGGCTACCAGGATAAACTGATGTTCGTTTGAAGCTCTAGGTTTGATCATGCCAATCATGTCGATTCCCCATATAGAAAATGGCCATGGGGAAGAAAGAAATTTGAGATGCATTGGCGGTACATGGATTTTGTCTGAGTATATCTGACACTTATGACATCTCCTCTTGTACTTGTAGCAATCGGATTCCATGGTCAATTAGTAGTACCATGCTCTCAGAATTTTTCTCGCCATTGTGTGTCCGTTGGCATGGGTGCCAAAGGATCCTTCATGAATCTCTTTTATCAACATGTTTGCTTCTGGTCTATATACGCATCGGAGTAAGACCATGTCAAAGTTTCTCTTGTAGAGTGTATCACCGCTCAAGAAGAAGCTACCAACCAGTCTTCTGAGATTTTTCCTGTCTTTCCTGGATGCCCCAGGTGGGTACTCTTGTTTCTGAAGGAAGCATTTGATATCGTGATACCATGGTTTGTCATCTATGACTGCTTCAATCACGAAGATGTAAGTGGGCCTTTCTAGGCGCATTATGTCAATCTTAGGTATGTCGTTCCATTGACCTACACTAATCATGGAAGAGAGCATAGCTAATGCATCAGCCATGTGATTCTCTTCATGAGGGATGTGATGAAACTCGATTCTGTTGAAGAATGGTAACAACCTTCTCGCGTAGTCTTTGTAAGGAATCGGTCCTGATTGGTGTGTGTTCCAATCTCCTTTAATTTGATTGATAACCAGGGCTGAGTCTCTATACACATCCAAATTCTTAATTCTCAAGTCAATCGCTTCTTCGAGACCCATGATACAAGCTTCGTATTTGGCCTCGTTGTTTGTACACTTGAATGTTAGTCGGGCGGTGAAAGGAATGTGGGTACCCTGAGGTGTTATGATGATTGTCCTAATTCCGTTTCCATAATGATTGACAGCTCCGTCAAAGATTAGTCCCCATTGGGAACCTGGTTCTGGCCCTTCACTGGGTAGCGGTTCATCGCAATCTTTCATTTTCAAATACACGATATCTTCGTCTGGGAAGTCAAATCCGATGGATTCTTGATCTTCAATCGGTTGATGAGCCAAATGATTGGCTAAAATACTTCCTTTAACGGCTTTCTAAGCATGTTACTCGATGTCGTATTCTAATAATGACATCTGCCACCGGGTAATCCTTCCCGTGAGAGCAGGTTTTTCAAAGACATACTTGATCGGATCCATTTCAGAGATTAACCAAGTAGTGTGACAAATCATATACTGGCAAAGATGTTTGGCTGCCCAAGCCAGAGCACAACAAGTTTTCTCAAGCATAGTGTACCGAGTTTCACAGTCGGTAAACTTCTTGCTCAGATAGTAGATGACAAACTTTTTCTTTTTGTTTCGTCTTGTTGGCCAAGTACACAACCGATTGAGTGTTCCAAGACTGTTAAGTAAATGATCAGTGGTCTTCCTTCCACTGGAGGTGATAGAATCGGTGGGTTCAACAGGTATTCCTTGATACTGTCGAAGGAGGTTTGGCAATCTTCTGTCCAAATGCAGTCCTGATTCTTTTTGAGTAATTTGAAGATTGGCGCGCATGTCGCCGTCATGAGGAATATAAATCTGGAAATGTAATTCAAATGTCCCAGGAATCCCCTGACTTATTTTTCAGTCTTTGGAGAAGGCATTTCTTGAATGGCCTTGACCTTTTCAGGATCAACCTCAATTCCTTTTTGGCTGACGATGAACCCTAAAAGTTTCCCTAAACGGACACCGAATGTGCATTTGTTAGGATTCAAGTGGAGTTTGTACTTTCTCAGTCGCTCGAATAGCTTTGACAGGTAGGTCACGTGCTCCTCTTCCGTCTTAGATTTGGCAATCATATCATCGACATACACTTCTATTTCTCCGTGTATAATGTCATGAAACAGAGTAGTCATGGCCCTATGATAGGTTGCCCCGATGTTTTTCAAACCGAACAGCATTACCTTGTAACAAAAAGTGCCCCATGGGGTGATGAATGAAGTTTTCTCCATACCTTTCGGCGACATTTTGATTTGATTATAGCCCGAGAATCCGTTCATGAAGGAAAATACTTTGAATTTCACTGTACTGTCTACCAGCATGTCAATGTGTGGCAGAGGGAAGTTATCCTTTGGGCTGGCTTTGTTCAGATCCCTGTAGTCTACACATATTCTGACTTTTCTGTCCTTTTTCGGAACTGGTACAATGTTGGCTAACCATTGAGGATATTCTGAGGTGGCGAGGAAACCCGCGTCAGTTTGTTTCTGTACTTCCTCTTATATTTTAATGGCCATGTCCAGATGAGTCCGTCAAAGTCTTTATTTTACCGGCGGACATTCTGATCTCAACGGTAGGTGATGTTCCACGATGCTGGTATCCAACCCTGGCATGTCCTAATAGGACTAAGCAAATACATCGGGAAACTCTATGAGAAGCTTTATCAAACTTTCTTTGACAGTTGGACTGAGCAGTGCCCCAATCTTGATTCTTTTCTCTCTTCTTATGAACCCAAGTTGACTGTTTTCAACGGCTCTTTGTAAGGTTCAATGGACCTTTTCTCTTGTCTGAGTAATCGGGAGATCTCTTATGGAATTTCGTCGTCATCTTCTTCTTCAGCCTCAAATACCGGGAATTCAAAGTTGGGAGAAGGCATTGGATCGTATGTTTCAATGGGGTTTAAAACAAGAAATCTGCATGATGTGATGATTTATTTTTAGAAGAGATAGAGAGAATGCATGAGTGCTGCAGTGAATTTTCTGAAAAATGCTTGTTTTTATTATTTGAGTTGTTTTTTTAGGATTACCATTTTCTGAAAAAGCGAAAAGAGAAAATAGCAATAAATGAAGAAATTACAGAACGACGTTATTTTATTCATGATCTTGTCGATTCTTGAAACTACAGCCCTATAAATCAAAACTATGTCGCTTTAGGCGAAGCGAAGAGGTACATTTACAGAAAGTGCGCCCTATCAAAACATCCATTTCACCTGGGTAGGGTGAAAGGTTAAGATAAAGACGACAATTACTTAAACTTATGAATGACTTTTGGAACATTGACTGCAACCCATTGGCGGCGAAATCCTCGGTGAATCACAAAGTCTATAACACTGATTTATGGCAGAGCAGGATCATTGGAATGTGTCTCCCAAGCAGAGTTGTCGTAGGAGGATTCTTCAGCTGTATCTTGCACAGTGTTTGCACTCTCAGGTAGATCTCCCCATCCAGTTGGTTGGATGTCCTCGAGCTTGATACGAGACCTTTTGGGGGCGGTGTACTTGACCAAGTAGTCATACCTGCCACTTGGTTGTCCTAATGTGTCCCACACTTCTTTTGAACTGGAGGAGTCATCCCTCTCGATGACGTTGACCTCGGGAAAACGTAGTTGATGAACTCTAGTCCGGCAAGCTTTGCAAATTCATCGTCGTGCTGAATGTTTTTTGAATGCCCTGAGTGTTGATCCCATGACATGGTGGGGACGCAGGTATTCTTTTCAATGATGCTCAGGTGATATGCATCGTTTAGCTGATTCTTTTGCCCCGAGTCTCCTGGGTACGACTGCCAGATAGGCAGGCCATCCATTGGACCATAATAGTCGTGGTTAAAGTTGTCTTTCATCAGAGTATCCTCCTCTAATGAGTTGGGTGGAGCACGGCATCCTTCCGGACACAATCTCCGTATATCATTTTGACATCTGACCTTGGTATATATCTCGGACTTTGTTCGGGATAGAAAAATGGCCTAGGCACCTCTTCTCGAGACATATAACCGTCCTTGTTAAGATAAGACTTCCATTCTTCATCTGTATCGGAGGAATCACCCTCGTTGATGGTATGCACTTCTTGAGACACTGGGTGAAGGAAACCTCCACTAGGGAAGAAGTTCTGAATGGGATGAAGACTTTCATTGTTAGTAGCAGTCTGGGTACAGGTTGAAGAAAAGCTAAGACCTTTCTTTGCTTTGTTATCAGTAGGAATGACAAGATATCCCCATCCCTTTGCATTGTTATTTTTGATCACTTCGAGAGCATCTCTGTACGAGGAAATCGACGTTCCTCTTTCTGATGGATTGTCATTACTCACTGTAAGTGCTTGGAACTGGGTTCCTACAACCTCTTCTAGTTCTACATAAGTGGACGGCGATAAGTTACTCACGATCAAGGCTTGCTCTCCGCAGACTGTGATGAGTTGGTCGTTCTTGACGAACTTCAGCTTTTGGTGAAGCGTCGAAGTGACTGCCCCAGCCTCGTGTATCCAAGGTATTCCTAACAAGCAGCTGTATGCTTCCCGGATGTCCATGACCTGGGAAGTGTGAGGACCGATAGTTATGGGAAGGTCGACTTCGCCAATAACTGTTTTTTGGGACCCATCAAATGCTTTGACAATGACCTCACTGCCTTTCATCGGAGATCCTTTGAATGATAGTCGCATTAGAGTGGACTTTGGCATCACGTTTAGAGTCGATCTGGTGTCTACCAGTATGCCAGCTAAAGCATCGTCCTGGCAGTTAACTTTAATATTAAGTGCCATGTTATGATTTTGGCCTTCTTCCGACAATTCTTCATCACTGAATCCCAAGTTGTTGCAGGAAGTGATGTTGGAGATGATGCTGTCAAATTGTCTTTTTGACACATCTTGTTCCACAAAGGCTTGCTCTAAAACTTTCTGTAAAGCTTCCCTGTGAGCTCTGGAACTGAGTAAAAGAGATAACACAGAGATTTTTGAAGGAGTTTACAACAGCTGATCAACGATGTTGTATTCACTCTTCTGGATGAGCTTCAGCATCTCATCATTGTTCTTTGAAAGGTCGGGACCATTGGGTTGATCGACTGGTTGAATTGGACCCTCTGTTTAAGGTTCCTTTTCCTTGCTGGGTTCTCTAACTCCTCGGTTGAAGATTCGACCACTCCGTGTTACTTGACTGATGTCTGTAATATTCACGACGGAGGGTAATGGAGTTTCCTTTCCATTATCAATTGTTGTTGCATCGTATTTGTAAGGGATAGCTTTAGTTGATTCATAAGGTAGCGGTCCTGGTAGATAGATAACTACAGGAGCCTTCTGATTCTTCTGACCCTTATAAGTAATTTCAATTAGTTCCTGGTTGGGAACTTTTGATTCGTCAAGTAAAGGGATGATGGTACAAACATCCTTGGTCCTCTTATGATCAGAGATTACGACAACGTCCTTGATTCGATCAGCGAAACAGTCTGACATCAAATTGATTGACCTAGAACTTGGACACGATCAAATTTCTTTGTGGTCTAACTGACTTTGAAGGGTTGCTCCCACGAGGTAACATCCTTGATTATCCTCTGAGCAAACTCTACAGCACTTATAGTTGTGTGGTGGCACCCGGCCACGTCCGCTTTGTATGCAGTGTAACCTTACTAGATCTATCTCCATCGATCGAACATCCTGACTTTGATGCCTAGTAGGGTTCATGCTGACTTGTTGTGTGTCTTCATCCATATAGATCGGAAGCCACCAATGGTTTAAAAAGTGTTGCAAAGTTCTTTGAACGAGAGCATATCCTTGGTCGCTCTCACGACATCCCTTACAGTTCTGATAATTATGCGAAGTCAAAAAACTGAGCTGGACTTGCTTAGCATGTAGTTCCACCAAGCTGGTATTCATCAAGCAAATATCAAAGATTTGAATCATATTCACTTGATACTAATTTTTATCGCGGTAATCCTGAATCCATCCAAGATCTATGTGACGCTGGAGGGCCTCTTGTACGAAAGAGCATCCCTGGTCGTTTTTTGAGCAGATAAGACAGGAATCGTAATCGTGCCATGGCAGATTATGATGTTGGCTTTGCCTTGAGTGCATTGCCACCAAGTTAACATTTATCACACGGATGTCGTGGTTCTGGATGATGTTAGAATTCGTATAAGTTATGTTGACTTCACGAATTCGGTGATCTTGGATCCATCAGATATCCATCTGTTCCTGTAGAGCTGATTGCATCACAGAACATCCTTGATCGTTTTTCGAGCAAATATCACACTAATGATAGTTATAATATGGTATATGACCGTATTCGCTCTATCTACAATGCATCTTGACCAGGTTGGTTCCCAATAAGAGTACATAATGAATTTGATAGTTGTGCTTAGACTCTTCTTCTATCAAATTTACCGTAGCTTTCTCGTGTTGAGGCAGCGGGTTCGTCTGAACATTAGTATTTGTATCCTTGAAGGATAAGACCCCGCTCCTAACCAGCTTCTGTACGTCGGATTTGAAGCTGAGATAGTTTTCTATGTTATACCCTGGTCCTCCTTGATGATAAGGGCAAGTCTGATCCACTTTGTACCAAAAAGGCGGATTTTATGGAATTGCAAGAGGAGACCTGGTTTGGACGTGCCCCTTGACCAGTAGTAATGGAAACAGTTTTGCGTATAACATTGGTATAGGGTCAAACCCTGACGGTCGTGTCGTACGATTGTTGTTGTATTGAGGACGAGCTTGCTGAAGAGGCTGTTGTGTCCTTTGCTGATATTGTTGTTGAATCGGTTGGCTTTGAGCAACCGTAGGTTCTTCATCAAACTTCACTGACGTTGTAACGATTGGTGAACGGATTGAAAACTGAAGACTGGAAAGAAACCTGGAGCTGCTTCCCAGCAGCCGGTCACTAGGAAATCTCAGAACAGTCAGCCCAAGAAAAAGGATGGTGAAGCCAATGCTGTGACAGATCAAGTTTCTCCTCGGTATCAAGCTCCCATGGCTCCCATGCCATACTATCTGTATCTATACATTGCTGCTGCATAGTATCAACAACCTTAGTATCAGTATCATCCGCAACAACCAGTTCAGAATGCTCAGAATCAGCAACAGAATCAACAGAACAAAAGTCACCAGAATCAAAACCGTTAGAACAACAACAATCAAGGAAACTGCAAACGTCCGAATTTTGACAGAATTCCGGTGTCATACACCGAGTTGTTTCCTTATTTGGTTCACCAAGGGGCAATCGTCCCCAAACAGATTGCACCTACAATTCCTCCATTTGGCCCGAAGCATAATCCAAATGTGCCATGTGCTTACCATGCTGGATACATAGGACATGCCACAGAGGATTGCTTTGTTTTCAAAACCAAGGTTCATGAACTCATTGATAAGAAGGTTCTGACTTTCACTGAGGAGGGACCTAACATTCAGAATAATTCGTTACCGAATCACGGTGGACCTGCAGTTAACATGATTGAGGATAATTCAAGGGCTGAATTGATCATGGATGTTGACGAAGTAAAGACCCCGATGACTGTGGTTTTCAAGAAATTGAATGAACATGGGCTGTTGAAAGGGCTGCATGGTAAGTGTTAGATTTGTGACGATAATCCCAACCAGTGTCGAAGGCTGAAGGGTTGTGTCCAGATTCTGATGAACCGTGGCGAAGTGCAATTTGCCAGATCTAAATCTATTGAGGAAGTTGCCACTATCGAGCCGTTAACCACCGTTTATAGAAAGGTTCCCGTGGAATCTCCTAAACAGAAGAGGGTACAACCCATCGTTGTTTGTCCGCCGGAGCCGTTTCCGTATCACAATTCTAAGGAGGTACCTTGGAAGTATGGGTCAACTGTGTTTTCTGGAGGTCAAGAGATAAGGTTCGTGAGATCGTGAATGTTACAGCCGGTGGAGGTATAACTCGTAGTGGACGAGTGTTTGCTTTGAAGGTAATTACAAAGCCTGTTCAAGTTCCAACTGTCGTTACTCCCAAGGAAACACCTGCATCTGTAACCCTTGCTGTTCAACAAGGGGCATCTTCTACCGCAGTTCCAGTACCGGCTATCCCGTCTGAGGATGTTTCAAAGAGCAAAAATACCATTGATGATCAAGATTTCCTTAAGTTGATCAAGAAAAGTGACTTTAAAATTGTGGATCAGTTAGGTCAGACTCCCTCGAGGATTTCAATCTTATCCTTACTCATGAGTTCGCCTGCGCACAGATCAGCTTTGTTGAAAGTCTTGAACAGTGCCCGTGTCATGCAAGATATATCCGTCGTCGAGTTTGATGATGTAGTGGCCAACATAACTGCAAGTCGGTATTTGGGTTTCAATGAATCAGAATTGCCTCCTAAAGGAACTGCCCACAATAAAGCACTGCACATATTTGTGACCTACACAGACATCCTGTTATCTCATGTTCTAGTGGATACCGGTTCTTCTCTCAATGTGATGCCTAAGGGCACATTGAGTCAATTACTGGTGGAAGGAAACGAGATGAGACCAAGGGCCTTAGTTGTCAGAGCCTTTGATGGTTCTCAAAGACAGGTCATTGGAGAAGTGGACTTACCCATCAATGTTGGGCCGCATTTGTTTACCATTACTTTCCAAGTGATGGACATTAATCCGGCATACAGTTGCCTACTGGGTCATCCGTGGATCCACGCGGCAGGGGTAGTTACCTCCACTTTGCATCAGACGTTAAAGTTCATGTTTGATGATCAGCTCGTCATTGTCTGTGGTGAAGAGGATTTGATTGTAAGCGAGTTATCATCTTTTTGATACGTAGAGACCGAGGAAGGCATAGCTGAGGTGCCGTTGCAGTGTCTCGAGTTCGAATATGTCAACTCTGCTTCAACTAGTCAAAGTAGATCACCACAATTGACTTTAGCATCTGCTAAGAGTGCTAAGGAGATTATCCAGAAAGGTGCTTCGTTGGGATGGGGGCACGTGATTGATGTGGTTGATAAGCATAATCGTTTTGGATTGGGTTATCGTCCTGGCCATCAATCTGATTCCTCTGGTCAGAAGCAATGCAACTTGATCAAGGTCAATAGCGCAGGTTTCCAACAGGGTGACATCGTGGCAGCTGCTGACGATGCTGGTCCCAGTAATCAGGCATCAAGCCTTGTGCGCAAGTGTCCGCCAGGTTTCAAGCTCAACAACTGGACATCTACCGTGATTCCTGTGGTTTTCCTATATAACATGTAATGCATTTTGCTTTCTCATTCCCTCGTCCTCGGGCGAGGACGAGTGGATAGCTTGTAAAGGGCCTCGCGCTTTTGCAATATTATGTGATCAATAAATAAAATTTTTTGCTTTCAAAATCATGATCTATTTTCTTTCTTTATTTTACCTTTTCACAAACAAATGGCAAAAGTTTCTTTTCACTTTTAAAAAAAAAAGGCTCATTCTAAACATATTCATAAACATGCAGAACTAATAAAAGCATTGATAACAACATGGCAAACATCCATTGAAATTCTGGAATTCCAATTAACCAAGCCGAAGAAGATGGTGAGGAAGATTGTGAATTATCGGCTGAACTAGCAAGGCTCCTTGAGCACGAGCGTAGAGAGATTCAGCCACACAAAGAGCCAGTGGAAGTTGTCAATCTTGGTACTGATGAGGTCAGAAGAGAATTCAAGGTTGGCACATCCCTCGCTAAGCATGTACACGCCGAGTTGGTCAAGTTATTGAAAGAATATGTTGATATCTTCGCCTGGTCCTATCAAGATATGTCTGGGTTGGATACCAACATCGTTGAACATCATTTGCCACTCAAGCC
Source organism: Lathyrus tuberosus (assembly GCA_022829125.1). NCBI lineage: Eukaryota > Viridiplantae > Streptophyta > Magnoliopsida > Fabales > Fabaceae > Lathyrus > Lathyrus tuberosus. Next base: position 2,654,990 of record JALAZF010000203.1, on the reverse strand, counting down.
CGGATGTCCTCCTGTCAAGCAGAAACTCAGAAGGACTAGACCCGACATGGCACTCAAAATCCGAGAAGAGGTAAAGAAACAGCTTGATGCTGAGTTCCTAGCCACTTCCGAATATCCTGAATGGATTGCCAATATTGTCCCGGTTCCTAAGAAAGATGGGAAGGTTAGAATGTGTGTGGATTATCTAGATCTCAACAAGGCAAGCCCGAAGGATGATTTTCCTTTGCCTCATAATGATGTCTTGGTAGACAACACAGCGCAGTTCTCCATCTTTTCCTTCATGGATGATTTCTCATGATATAATCAGATCAAAATGTCCCCAGCTGATATGGAGAAGACTACTTTTATCACCCCATGGGGTACATATTGCTATAAGGTCATGCCATTCGGTCTAAAGAATGCAGGGACAACATACCAGCGTGCCATGACAACCATCTTTCATGATATGATCCATAAAGAGATTGAGGTTTACGTGGATGATATGATGGCCAAGTCCAAAACTGAAGATGATCACCTGGTTCATCTGAAGAAACTGTTTGACAGACTCCAGAAGTTTATATTGCGGTTGAATCCTACGAAGTGCACCTTTGGAGTTCGATCTGGTAAACTGTTGGGCTTTATTGTAAGTCAGAAGGGCATTGAAGTTGATCCTGATAAGGTTCGGGCAATTCAGAACATGCCGCCTCCCAAAACAGAAAAAGAAGTCTGTGGCTTTCTGGGCAGACTCAATTACATTTCAAGGTTCATTTCCCATTTGACGGCTACATGTGAACCAATGTTCAAATTACTAAGGAAAAATCAATCGGTTGAATGGAATAATGATTGTCAGGAAGCATTTGACAAATTAAAACAATACTTGTAAGAACCACCGATCTTAGTACCGCCGGTTCCTGGTAGGCATCTAATCATGTATCTCACTGTTCTCGATGAATCAATGGGATATGTATTGGGTCAACATGACGACACTGGCAGAAAAGAACATGCAATATATTATCTGAGCAAGAAGTTCACTGATTGAGAGACCAGATACTCACTCTTAGAGAAAAGTTGTTGTGCTCTGGTATGGGCTACTCGACGCCTACAACAATACATGATTTGCCACACTACTTTGTTAATATCCAAAATGGATCTGATAAAGTACATATTTGAAAAGCCTGCTGTCTCTGGAAGGATTGCTCGGTGGCAGATGCTGTTAACCGAGTATGATATCTAACATGTTACCTAGAAAGCAATAAAAGGGAGCGTCTTGTCTGACTACCTTGCCCATCAACCTGTAGAGGGTTATCAACAAATAAAGTTTGACTTTCCCGATGAGGATGTTCTGTTTATCAGAGATTATGAGACTCCAGATCATGATATAGGACCCGAACCAGGGGCGCGATGGACACTCGTGGTCGACGGTGCCTCTAATCCTATAGGGCATGGAATCGGTGCTATCCTCATCTCTCCAATAGGTTTTCACCTTCCCTTCACTGCCAGATTATGCTTTGCATGCACCAACAATATGGCTGAATACAAAGCATGTATCTATGGCATTGAAGTGGTAATTGACATGAGAATCAAGATGCTTGAGGTCTATGGAGATTCTGCCTTGGTCATCAGTCAAGTCAGAGGGAACTTTGTGACTCGGGATTCTAAGCTAGTTCCGTACCAACAACACATAGCGAAGTTAATTCCTTAATTTGATGAGATTTCTTTTCATCATATTCCCAGAGAGGAAAATCAACTAGCTGATGCTCTTGCCACTCTAGCATCCATGTTCAAGGTCAAGTGGAAGAATGAAGCTCCTCATATCCGTATTGATCATTTGAACGAACCAACACACTGTTTAGCAATTGAGGATGAGTCTGATGACAAGCCTTGGTTCTACGACATTAAGAGATATATGGAAAAACATGAATATCCTGAGGGTATCACTATCACTAATAAGAAAGCTCTTAGGCAGCTTTACGCCAAATTCTTCTTAAGTGGTGGTATACTATACAAGAGGAATTATGATTATGTGTTGCTCAGATGCATGGATAGACACGAAGCAAACACGATCATAGGGTCCATACATGAGGGCTGCGAGGGTGTACATGCAAAAGGTCCTGGTATGGCCAAGAATATCCTCCGGGCTGGGTATTACTGGACAACAATGGAGGTAGATTGTTACAACTTTGCCAAAAGATGTCACAAGTGCCAAATCTACGGAGACAAGATCCATGTGCCTCCAACTCCATTGAATGGTTTGACTTCACCTTAGCCATTCTCCATGTGGGGTATAGATATGATTGGAATGATCGAGCCGAAGGCTTTCAACGGTCATCGATTCATTTTGGTTGCCATCGACTACTTCACCAAGTGGGTTGAAGCTGCTTCTTATGCAAACGTTACACGACAAGTGGTTACCAAATTTATCAAGAAAGAGATAAAATGTCGTTATGGCATTCCTAGCAACATTAACACGGACAATGCAAGCAACCTGAATAACAATATGATGAAGGAGTTGTGTCAAGAATTTAAGATCGAGCACCACAAATCTTCACCATATCGGCCCAAGATGAATGGCGCCGTTGAAGTAGCAAACAAAAACATCAAGAGAATTGTCCAGAAAATGGTCAAGACTTACAAGGATTGGCATGAAATGATTCCCTTTGCACTACATGGCTACAGAACTTCAGTTCGTACTTCTACTGGGGCAACTCCGTATTCCCTCGTGTATGGTATGGAGGCAGTTTTACCCATCAAAATCGAAATTCCTTCGCTCAGAGTCATCATGGAAGCAGGCCTTGACGAAGCTGAATGGGTTCAATCCAGATACGACCAGCTGAATCTCATCGAAGAAAAGCGCCTTACAGCCGTTTGTCATGGTCAATTGTATCATAAATGCCTCAAGCGAGCTTTTGACAAGAAAGTTCTTCCTCGAACGTTCTGTGAAGGCGAACTCGTGCTCAAGAGATATTCACCTGTTCACTCGGATCCACGAGGCAAGTGGACTCCCAATTACGAAGGACCCTTTATTATCAAGAAAACCTTCTCAGGTGGAGCCCTGATCCTCACCACAATGGATGGGGAGGAGTTGCCATCGCCCGTGAATTCCGGTACAGTCAAAAAATATTATGCCTGAAAAAAATGGATAAGAGTCCGCTAGGTTGACATCCACAAGGACAATCTAGGCAAAAATGGACGTCCCGATGGACCAAAAAAAGAAATGTCCATGCAAAATTTAGGGAAAATAAAAAAACAATAATGGCCCACTAAGTCAAAAACCCGAAAGGGCGACTTAGGCAAAAATGGGTATCCCGGTGGACAAAAAAAAGTGAAAACATGTCCAGGCAAAAATTAGGGATAAAGGCATTGACTGTGAACACTTGAGCCTCTCTTCCTCACGGCTAGACCTCAGACGGATGGTGGCCAATGTTGTAATCAATGCACAGCATGATTTCCCTTTGCCATTTACATTTGTTTTTCAATTTTATTACAAAGTTCCTCATCAAGGATTTTGCATCCTTGTACACACTTTATGTACAAAAATTTTACATTCAATAAAATGCATTCTTTGTTATCTCAATTTGTTCATTCCCGTATTGTTTGGAAAATAAATAATTATTTGTGATCACATAATACAAAAAAACGTTGAGAACAATAAAAAGCTAAATCAAACGAGAAAGCATTATGCATTGCATGTGTTACTGGTAACTTCTGCAGGATAATCAGTAATATCCATTGGTAAGCCTAACGCCTGGCCGGCAATGTTATGGTTCCCTGAAGAAGTTGTTGTTCCCTCAGCAGTTCCTCAGCAGAGTCATCATTCGCCCCAGCAAACGCCATTACGATTTGTCGAAATGCCTGTTTACATATCTTTTCTCTGACAGATTTGTAATGTCTATAGGCAGGATGCCGAAAGTGTTCCCAGCAAAGACACTTTGCTCGCTTTTCCCCAACAAAGGTTGTACATCAGCTCTGATGACTTGAAACTATCTGGACCTGGCAGCAGTGGTTTCTCCTCAGCAAAGTCAACATGATTTGGAAACTTCTTTTCCCCACGCAGAGCCAGGCTTGGCAGGAAGGATTGATTTGATTCTTTCATTCCCAGCAGAGACAGCTATGGTGATTTAGAAACCTAGGGTATTCTCGGTTTCTTTCCCCAGAGGGATCATCATCCTTTGTGAACTCTCTTCTCCAGCAGAGTTTGTCTTTATCTACAGGTCCTCTGCCCGACCGAGGGTGTCGAATTCGTTTTGCTACGATTTCTGCCTAATCACTTCACATTGTGCCTTATCTTGCGCCTTTGCATTGCATGATATCAAACATCATGTAGAAATGCGTACATAGCATATGCATCGATCATACTCCCTCTCTTTTGCCTGACTTATCTCCCAGCAGATTTTCAGCCTGTTTCGCACTTATCTTTTCTTTCTTAACACTCTTCTTTTGTCGTCGTCGGCCAAATTCTCGAGCTACTCTTTTATTTAATCCCCTTTTACCTCGAATCATCGAAAAGCTGGCGCAATTCGTACATTCAGGTCCAAGAGGATTAAATAGGGGCAGCTGTCATAACCCAAAATTTGACCTCCCTCTTTTTCCTTTTGCATGAGCATAAGCATCTGCATCGTTGGCATACGCATTCGCACTTTTCCTCCTGTGCTTTGATTGCAGGAATATTCAGGTTTTCCAAGCCCGATTAATCGTATCCTCACAAGGTCATCATATCATCAAAACAAGCACAAAATAAGGGTTTCTATGCCTATTCATCAATACAAGGAGTGGAAAATCGAAGCCGCGACCACAGCATCCTTTTCAGGCAAAATTGGGCAAATTTTTGACTGGTTAACTGGTTAACCATTTGGTTAATCGATTAACACCCTTTTACAGCGCCAGATTCAGCTTTTTAACACCTGTTAATCGGTTAACCTGTTGGTTAATCGATTAACACCTGCTATTTCAGCAAAAATTCAACATTTCCATCATATTTCAGCAACTTTATCCATTCTCTTTTGGTCTATTCTATTCTAGTATTGTGTGGAACATTCTAGACAGTTCGAGACCATTCAATACATTTCCCTTACATTTATTCTATGCATCACTTTAAATCAAGTGCACCATGTTCCTTATTTTCCAAGTAATGTGGACCTTTGGATGATGGAGTGCACCTTGGGATTGTTACCGAGTTGGTTCTAACTAACCAAGTTAACCGCCTTGACTCGGTGATTCAAGTCCAACTAACTCCTAGCCTAGTTCCAAACCCAAAGCTAATTCCAAACCAAATTCCAAACCTCCCACACTCCAAACCAAAAGTCTATACAAACACACATTCACTCACTTTTCAGGGGGGAACCATTTTTCACCACATTTTCACACAAATTCTCCACTTATCACTCTCAATTCTCTCACATTCTCTCTGATTCCTCTCTACTACATCTTCATTTTCATCCCAATTCTCTTCCAAGACCACACCAAAGCTCATTTCTACTTTGAAGGATAATCACGTTTACACCAAAAGTGATTATTTCTTGAGCTCAACCTTCATCAATTTTGCAATTCTACTAGGATTTATGGAGTTATTTCAGTTTGTGGAGTAATCTTGAGTATTTTCTGCAAGTTTCAATGGTTCGAATTCGCATTTTGGAGCTTTATCGTATTTTGCTTGATTTCGACACGTTTCATCACCGAATCGAAGATTCCTCTGGTTTTCTTTAATTTTCTGCATCAAGAATACTTTGCAACAATTACCAAGGCACATCTCAGCCTTGTAGGTTGGTAGATCTTACTTTACTCTTTGTTTCGATTGTTTCCGCGCATTTACGATGTGAATTTCGATTGTTTTCGATTTGGTTTGCCATACTTTTGATTGATCTTTGATCTCCATGATTGATGCTTGCAATTTGTGTTAATTGTGTATACATGATGTAATTTTCATGCGCAAAATCATACCATACCATGAGGAAGTTTGGATAAGTGATTATGTGTTGAAAACTACTTTTGAAAAGCTATTTCTGCTGTTATTTTTGCCACTGTCACAGTGTTAATCAGTTATCCATTTGGTTAACTGGTTAACCAGTTCATTTTTCACCAAAGAACGCAGATTCTCAAGCCGTTAACCGATTAACCATATGGTTAACTGATTAACACTGTACCAGAAGGTTATTTTCTTGCATTTTCAAGTGTGTTTGCCATGCTTTCTTCCTTCTAACTTCCATTGATTATCATGCTTGATTTTATGGATGTTTTAAGTGTCATTTCACTTCTGGTTGAAGCATATTCATGAACTTTCGATGCACATTTTTTATTATTCATTTGTTTCATGTTCTTAGCATTTTATGAACATAATCATTCTTGCATTATCTTTGTTCACATGATACATGATTTTGTGTGGCATTATGATGATCATTTGGCACTGTTTTGCACCTTCCATTTCAGGTTTGTATTAAGGTTGTTCTTCATGGATAAACTTAATCTTGTATGATCAATAATTCATACCTTTTTGCTTTAGTGACTTTTCATCCTCTTTGGAAAGTTGTTAGCATGGTTCTCCCTTGATTAATTGATCGAAACCTTGTTTCGATTAATCGATCTTCCCTTTTCCTCTCTTTAGGCCTCCTTTAGAGCTTTCTCTCTCGATGCCCTCGTAGAGTTGGAGTTTCGCGTTACGCCTTGCATCGGAGCACTGTACAAATTGACGTCGTTATGCTATCCGTTTCTCTATGCAGAAGCACTGTACAACTTGGAGTTGTTGTGCCGTTCAGTTCAACTTCTGCATTACACCCTGTGTGTTAGAGAAGGAATGAGAAGTGAGAATTCCTACTCTCATTCTGATTACTTCAGGTAGAGGACGAATGACCCTGTGCTTGGCTTAGTCACCTCTATCTCCAGGTGGTAGTGTGCTTCTTTTCCCCAGTCGAGTCGATCCTTGATCACTCTTTGCTCTTTGCGATATCTTTCGATCCTTGATTACTCCTATCTCTATCTCTCTTGGTCAATCACCTTTTTGGTTACGATCCTTTGTTCATTGGATTAGCAAGCTATCTTCATTTTAATACCCTATTATTTCCTTGCGGTCGATCACTGTTCTTTTGATTCCCCTGGAGAGTCTCTCTTCTCTTTCTTCGGTTAAACATAGTACTCCTGTTACAACTGAATCCCCTGCGGAGCTCGCAACCTTCTTTTGGTTCTTCTCCCTTTGTTAGTTAATCACTGTCTATCAGTTAAAACACCAATGTTTGCACTCATTCTCAGTTAATCACAGTCCGTCTATTAAAATACTGGGTTTCCTTGGGCTAATCACCTTTTCTTCGGTTAATCACCCTTTCCTTCAGTTAACCACAACATATCTGTTAAAATACTGAAGCCCTTTTTGAGTTAATCACCTTCTCTTGGTTAATCACTCATTTTTCTCGGTTAATCACAGCTCTCCTGTTTAAACCAAATTCCCAGCAATTGGCAGCCTTTATTGGTTCGAATACTTGCACCCTTGAGCTAGTAACCTCTTTTGGTTCAATACCCTTCTTTGTTGGTCAAGTGTTGTTTGTTCAGTCATTACCAACATCCCTTTTGGGTTACGACCTTTGATCGGTCCTACACCCGTTCTTCTGGTTAATCACAGTTTTCTCTGTTAAAACCAATGCTTTTCTATCCCCACAGAGTTACAATCCTTGTTTCTTCGGCTAACCACTGCCAGTCAGTTAATATACCGAGGCCCCTTCAGAGTCGAACACCTTCTCTTGGTTCAGCACTCTCTCTCTTGGTTTATCACAGTCCGTCTGTTGACACCAGCTTCTTTTCCCCGCCAGGGTCCTACTCTCTTTCTTCGGTTAACCACTGCCAGCCAGTTAATATACCGAGTCTCCTTTTTCTCTTGGTTATGACACCATCCCTTTATTCGGATCCCCAACGGAGCCCTTTCTATTCACTTTGCTCTTACTTTTTTAGTTTCGACACTTATTCTCTTCGTTGTCCCCAGCGGAGTTTCTTTCATTCTTGGTTTTAACACCACTCTTTTTCTAGTCTCTTGTACAATCGCTCTTACTGCGGGGTCTTCCCTAGTAGAGTTTTTCCTTCACTCTTGCTCTTGGTTTTGACACCACTTCTTTCGTATCCCTGTTTCTTTTCTTATTTTGTTATCCGTTCGGTTCCCCGAACTACGGAAGCTCTGATTCTGTATTCTTCTGAATGTCAGATACGTAGGCACGAGACGCGATGTCTTGGCGAGCACACTTCCACCCTTTCTTCCATCTTTCTCCTTCTTTCCTTCCTTTTTTTATGTCCCCTGGTTCCATGAACTACGACGCTCTGATTTCCTCATTGCACTATGAGGGTACGTAGGCACGAGGGCCACAATCCTCCGCGAGAACTTTCCTTCTTTTCTTTCTTTTTCTCCTTTCTCTTCTCTCTCTCCTTTCTTTTAGCTAGAATCCTTTAGATAGATAACCCATCCAAGCCTAGAAGCAAGCAAAATGGTTCCCGTCGAGTACGACGGATGCGTTAGGTGCTAGTACCTTCCTTTCACATAACCGACCCCCGTTCCCGTTTCTCTTCCCCTTGGGTTTTATCGATATTTTCCCTGTCCTTCGAGACTAAATAAAGTTCGGTGGTGACTCTGTTGTATCTCTGAGTGTTCGATTCACTCAGATGTAAACCAGCCATCTTCACTAGTATATATACAGTTGATATATGACAAGTATTTAAAAAAGGTATGAAAGAAGACTAACCATGCGCAGCTTCCCACAATACAGTTATTTATATGTTAAAGCGAGTAAAAGAAAGCCGATAAAACTTACAGGTGAGCAAGCTTCCATGTTGTATTGTTAGTTGTTCAAAGAAATTAAAGAAAGTTTTGATAACAACATGTATATTTGAATCTAAATCAAAAGAGAAATTGCTTTGAAAAGATTGTTGGGGCTTATACTCAAGGAGAGGCCTAAGGTTCAACAGTGATCACACCGTTGTTTTGAATATCGTCTCGGGACTTATACAATGACTGAGGCCTAAAAAAAAGGTTTATTCACAAAAAGGGTTGGGTCTTACAACTCAAGGAGAAGCCCAAAGATTATTTAAAGAAAATAAATGGGACTTACAACACAAGGGTAGGCCCAGATGATTTTCTTGTTTGAAAATGGCGATCGCGCCGAGATTTTTTTAACGCAGAGGGACTTATACAATATCTGAGGCCCAAAAAGGTTTTGGTTAAAAAAAGGGATTAGGTCTTACACTCTATTAAAGGCCCATGAGAGGTTTTAAGAAAAAGAATGGGGCTTACAACTCAAGGAGAGGCCCAAGTGGTTTTATTTTAAACTGGCGATCGCGCCGAGATTTTTGAAAATACCGTGGGTCTTATACAATGACTGAGGCCCAAACTATTTTGGTTTTCAAAGAGGGATTGGGTCTTACACTCTATTAGAGGTCCATGTGTGTTTTGAAAAAGATTGATGAGGGTGAAATCAATCAAAACCCTAATTTTGCTTAAAATGGAATTAATTTTGTTTAAAAATTAATAAAAATTATTGAAAACATGTGAAAAATGAGTGGTGATCTTGGATCAATGTTTCAAAAATCATGTTTTTATCCACAAAATGATTGGAAACCATTTAAGTTTGGAAAATCAAAAAGGAAAAAAATATTTTAAATGTTAAAAACAAATAAAAATTAATTCTTTTGCAAAAATATCAAGTATATGAAATAAATAATATTTTTGGGAATATTTTGTAAATTAAATATTTTAACATTTTTGTGAATTATTAAAAAAAGAATCAACTCAAAATCATTAAAATTCAGAGAGAAATTAATTTTTGAATCAATTAAATAAAATCACAAAATTCAAATATTTGAATTTTTGAAAAAGGGCGCCAAGAACACCCAAGAACACGCGCGTGTTCTGAGTTTTGCCTAGATTTGCATTTTCTCATCAATCTCACTGAATACTTGATGAAATCACACAATCCATATATCAATCTACTCGTTTTCACCTCACGATCATGTCTATGGTCTTTAATTTCATTTATTTTAAGCATGGAATAAGAAATCAAAGAGAAACCTCAAGAACCCTAAATTTTACATGAAGGCTCAGAAATTCCACACACGATTCATACAAAGCAATTAATTAAGGGGAAACATTCCATACATGATTATGAACATATGGCAAAATTATTGTGCAAGGAAATATGCATGAATCATGAGATGACCAAGTTGAGGCTTACCTCTTGCAGCTGGTGATCGAGTTCTAGGTTGGAGGTGTTAGAGCTTGGTTCCAATGATGTGGACAACTTCCCTAGGTGCTATGGAGTGTGTCTAAATGCTTGGAGTGGATTGAATTGAGCTGGAACTTGATTTGGCACCTTGATCGGTCACCTATTCAACTTAGTTTCCGTCAGTTATTCGGCAAGAATTCCATTTAATCGGTAACACTTCGGCTTGTTTTTATCGCTTTCCTTTAAGTATTTAAGTTTTCGCATTTTGTTTACTTGCATTGCTTTAGTTTAAATTTATGATGAATAAAACACTTTTGAAGTCTTGGTCTGGTAGTTTTGATGTTTTCAGGTTCATGTGAATATTCCGAGGAATTGGTGCGAATTCGGCAAAGTTCGGAGAGATTTCTCTCAAAGTCATAGGCCTAACACGGGTGCCCGTGTCACCTGACACGGCCCGTGTCAGGATGGGAAAAGGAGAGAGGCTGATTTGAGGAACCAGTGGGCTGGCACAAGTGCCCGTGTCACCTGACACGGCCCGTGTCAGCATGCCTGAAGCTGCAAACTTGACTGACAAAGGGAAGAGGCCAACACGGGTGCCCGTGTCACCTGGCACGGCCTGTGTTGGCAGGCGCGAACCTATTTCTGATTTTTTTTTAAGTATTGTCTGTGTTAGTTCATTAAGGGTATTTTGGACATTGTGCATGGGAAAGAATGATCTGATACTATTAAGACCTGATTTTTGGAAGGAAAAAGGGACTTTTGATCGTACGAAAGAATTACAGAAGAAAGAATAGAGCTCTGGAGGATTGGAAAAGGAGGAGATTTTCATGATCGGAAGAAATTGAAGATTAACTTTTATCACCAATTCTTGTAATGTCTTTATTTTGTATTTTGTGTTCTTTGAATATTATGAGTAGCTAAACCCCCCAATGCTAGGGGGTGTCCCTGAATTATTATGTAATGAACATCTTCTGAATTATTCAATGATACTTTGCTTTCTTGCGTTAATCTTTTGTTATGCAAATTATTTAATACTTTTTCGATCGTACAAATTGGGAACGATTTACGATTAGGGATTTTGCCTGAAAAACCAATCTATTGTTTTGCATAATACATTACAGTAGATATTACCTAGGAATAGGTATATCCTATAGTGATTGATAAAAACCTTGTTAGGACTATTGCTTGATGTTCTTCCTTGACTGCTAAGGAATTAAGGTCAAGGGAGAATCTCAAAGGTTTTTCGGTTAACGAATTTAAGAAAAATATTATTGAGGTTCAGTAAAAATTAAGGTTTTGAGACATGTCTCATTGATAATGATTTAGGGTTCTTACTGAGCAATTCATACACCTCCCCTAGCATATTTTCTCATAATTGTTAAAGTAATTTTATTATTCTGCTTATTTCATTTTGTCACTATAATTATTTCAAAACCACCAAACAAAGCCCCCCAAAGATATTTTTGTTTAATCGAATCAACACATGTACTTACAATTGCACGCAGTCCTGGAGAGATCGATTATGGGGATAACCCCACTTATTACTGCATTGGTAAAAATAGTACACTTGCTATTTATCCGATCAAGTTTTTGGCGCTGTTGCCGGTGACTGCCAAATTTTAAGTACTTTGTTAGTTCAATTGGAATTTTGTCACTCTGTGACTAAAATTTTTAATTTTATTTTTCTGTTATTTTTATAATTACTAATAATTTTCTAACCTGTGTATGCGAGGTAAGACCTCAGCTGTATTTTCTTTTGACGCAGAACCAGAGAGATCTTTTCACGCTAGACGTCGTCAAGCCAAGCAAGAAAGACTGACAGCGTTAGGTTCAGAACTAATTATTTCTGAGCAAGAAAAAGAAGAAGCAGTTTCAGTCTACTCTGAGCACACAGATTCTGGCACAGACTCAGAGCCGGAAACTCTTATTATGGCTGCCGACCGACCAGCAGAAAGACTTCTCGGTGACTATGGAATAGCAAATGCTCCAACAGTGTGGTTGACAATAGTAAATCAACCAGTCACTGTAGCGCAATTCCAGCTGCACCCGTCCACTATCTGACAGCTTCAGAGTAGGCCTTTTTCAGGAAGGATCAATGAAGATGCAAATAAGCATCTACAGAGGTTCCTTACTATGAGTACGTCATTAAAAATTGAGGGACACTCTGAAGAAGCGAAGAAGCTGGTGATGTTTACGTTTACTCTATCTGATGAAGCCGAAGAGTGGTTTTACTCATTACCTGATGGGAGTATTACTACTTGGCAAGAGATGGAAACGACATTTCTAAATGAATATTTCCCTGCTTCTGTGTACATCCGAAAGCGGTACGACATCGTGAACTTCAAACAGAAAGAGGGAGAGTCACTTGGAGATGCGTATAAGAGGTTTAAGAGGTGTTTGGTTACGTGTCCCACTCATAACATGGACGCAACCGAACAAATGCAGAATTTTGTGAATGGTCTCAAGATGAAGACTAAGCAGCTTATTATTACAGCTGCCGGTGGCTCAACCAACTTTACAACAGGCACTGACATTAAAAAAATAATTGAGGCTATTGCAGCAAATGAGCACTTGGAGTTGTATGATCGCAGTGTAAGCCAACCTGAAAAGATTATTGATATGAAGCTTACGGAGCAAGTGGTAAAAATGGAAGAGCAGATTGTGGATGAGGTAGAAAGGAGGATTAAAAAGATGAATCTTGATACTCAAACTATGGCACAGGTTCAACCAGTTCAAGCAGTTAATTGTGAAATCTGTGGGGGACCGCATTTTACTGTGCATTGTGTTGCTACCGCGCAACAAGTGGAAGCAATCAACTTTTTGAAGCAAAATAACCCTTATTCCAACACCTATAATCCGGAGTGGAGGATTCATCCGAATTTCTCATGGAAAGATCAGCAAGGGAATGTTCCAAAGCAAGGGGTTGCTCCACCTCTGAAACAACCGCAACAACAATAGTACCGTCCTCAACAACAACAACCTCAACAGCCGTATCCTCAACAATTTTAGCAATAGTTTTAACAACAGCCACAACATTTTCAGCAGCAAGCACCACGAAAAGCTGATTGGGAAATTGCCATTGAAAAAATGGCCGCTCAGAGCTCCCAATTCCAAGAAGAGACAATAAGCAATCTTAGGAACACAGGTGCTTCGATAAAAAACCTTGAAATTCAGATGAGCCAAATAGTACAACAACTAGCAAGTTCTCAAGCACCAGGTGCTCTACTTAGTGCCACTGTGCCTAACCCGCAGGATCATAATAATGTTAGTGTCGTGACCACAAGGAGTGGTAAATCTATTGATGTTCCTGAGAAAAATTTTGAATCAGAAGACCAACTGCTTGAGGTCGATCTTGAGATCAAAGAAAATGAAGTAGTTACTGAAAAGGTGGTGTCACCAGAACAAGTGGTGAAAGAGAAAGTTATTGAGCCCAAATCGGTCATTAAGCTTCCTTATCCTCAAAGGGACAAGAAGAAGGGGCAGCAAGAGAAGAACTTCGAAGGATGTCATTTCAAAGAAGCGAACCGTTGACACGGATCCGATTATTCTAGCCGAAACTTGTAGTGCTATTTTGTAGGGCATGAAGATTCCGGTAAAGAAGAAAGATTGAGGTGCCGTCACTATTCCTTATACAATTGGGGATAGATCATTCAAGAAAGCTCTTATTGACTTGGGTGCTAGTGTAAGCCTAATGCCCTTATCCATCTACCGAAAGTTGGGTATAGGTGCGGTGCAAGACACTAGGATGACACTTCAATTCGAGGATCACTCGGTAAAGAGACCTTATGGGGTTGTGGAAGATGTTCTAGTGAAAGTGAACAAGTTTGTGTTCCCGGTGGATTTCGTTATTCTTGAAATGCCGGAAGATGAAGAGATCCCTCTTATTCTTGGAAGACCGTTTTTGGAAATCGGGAGATGCTTAATTGATATAGAGGGGGGAACCATGACTATGAAGGTTTATGATAAAGAGGTGAAGATTGATGTGAGGAGTACAATGAAGCACAAAAATGATCTTGGAACAAGCAATAATATTGGGGTGATTGACCAAGTTGCCGCAAATGAAAATCTTAAAAGTGCAGCCAAATCACCTCTAGAAAAAGTGTTGAGTTTGTCAATTTTCGAAGAAAATTAAGAAGTGGGTGAGGGAGAGTTAAAAGTGCTAGCCATGATGAAAGCTCTACCTCCTTGGAAGGGATCTCAGCCACACCGATGGGAGGATCTAAGACAACCTCAATCGGTGGAAGGGAGTGAAGAGACCAAAAAGAGTGCGGAATTAAAACAACTTCTGGAAAACCTCAAGTATGTCTTCCTCGACACTGAAGGTAAATGTCCAGCCATCATAAGTACTAGCCTCAAAACTATCCAATAAGATAAGTTGATTGAAGTTATCAAAAGGTACAAGCGGGCTATGGGTTGGAAAATTGAGGATTTGAAGGGTATTAGTCCCACTATTTGTATGCACAAAATTCTCATGGAAGATGATCATAAACTGGTTAACCAACCTCAAAGGAGGCTTAATCCAGCTATGAAATAAGTTGTAAGAAAAGAAGTGGTAAAGTTGTTAGATGCGGGTCTGATTTACCCAATATATGACAGCTCGTGGGTGAGTCCAGTCCATGTGGTGCCCAAGAAGGTGGGAACCACCGTCATAAAAAATGAGAAAAATGAGTTGATTCCTATAAGGACGATTACAGGGTGGCGGGTGTGTATTGACTACAGAAGGTTAAATCTTGCCATAAGGAAGGACCACTTCCTACTACCGTTCATTGATCAGATGTTAGAACAGCTAGCGGGTCATAATTACTATTGTTTCCTAGACGGGTACTCCGGCTACAATCAAATTGCGGTTGCGCCGGAAGATCAAGAGAAGACAGCTTTTACATGCCCGTATGGTGTTTTTGCTTACAGAAGGATGCCATTTGGGTTATGTAATGCCCCAGCTACATTTCAGAGATGCATGAATTCTATCTTTGCTGATATGCTTGAAAAGCATACAGAAGTCTTCGTGGATGACTTCTCGGTATTTGGTTCTTCTTTTGATAATTGTTTAACTAACATTTCTCTTGTTTTAGAAAGATGCCAGGAAAGCAACTTAATCCTCAACTGGGAGAAGTGCCATTTCATGGTCTGTGAAGGTATAGTGTTGGGTCACAAAATTTCCCACAAGGGAATTAAAGTAGACCAAGCCAAAGTGGAGGTAATCTCAAAGCTTCCGCCTCCGGTGAATGAAAAAGGTATACGGAGTTTCTTAGGCCATGCAGGTTTTTACCGTCGGTTCATAAGAGACTTCTCTAAAATAGCTAAACCTCTACCTACTCTTTTGGTTAAGGATAGAGCTTTTGTTTTTTATAAAGAGTGTGTCGATGCATTTGAGACATTGAAAAATAAATTAGTGTCGGCACCTATTGTTATTGCCCCCGATTGGTCTCTACCGTTTGAGATCATGTGCGATGCTAGCGACATTACAGTAGGGGCTATTCTTGGACAGTGAAGAGATAAGCTATTGCATATTATTTACTACGCTAGTCATGTGTTAAACCCTGCACAGATGAACTACGCAACTACCGAAAATGAGTTGTTAGCTGTTGTGTATGCCTTTGATAAATTTAGGCAATATTTGTTGGGTTCGAGAGTCATTGTTTATACTGACCATGCTGCTTTGAAGTATCTTTTTGCTAAGCAGGATTCTAAACCAAGACTCTTGAGATGGATTCTACTCCTTCAGGAGTTCGATGTTGAGATTCGTGACAAGAGAGGGTGTGAAAATACTGTTGCTAATCACCTCTCTCGGATGTCACCGATTGAAGAAACAGAAGAGAAACGCCCAATAAAGGATGAGTTTGCTGATGAACACATCCTTGCTGTTATTGGTGTTTCGTGGTTCGCAGACTATGTGAATTATCTGGTAGGTGGTATTATCCCTGATGATTTTTATTCTAACCGGAAGAAAAAGTTTTTGCATAATTGCAGGTTTTATTTATGTGATGATCCATTCTTGTACAAAAGAGGAATTTATGGGTTGGTAAGGAGATGCATACCTGAAGTAGAACAGAAGGATGTGTTGAAGGCTTGCCATGACTCAGATTATGGAGGACATTTCAGTGGTGATAGAACTGCAGCCAAAGTCCTTCAGTCAGGGTTATACTGGCCCTCATTATTCAAAGATGCACAAAAAATGGTGAAAGAGTGTGACAAATGTCAAAGAACTGGGAATATATCTAAGAGGAACCAGATGCCTAAGAATTCCATGTTAGAAGTTGAGTTGTTTGATGTTTGGGGCATAGATTTTATGGGGCCATTTCCACCGTCCTTAGGGAAAAACTATATCTTAGTAGCGGTGGACTATGTATCTAAATGGGTGGAAGTCGTGGCTTTGCCCACCAATGATGCAAAGGTAGTGGTGAAGTTCTTGAAAGAGAACATTTTTGCTAGGTTTGGAGTACCGAGAGCGCTTATAAGTGATGAAGGAACACATTTCCTAAATCACCTCATGGAAAGATTACTCCAGAAGTATAATGTGAAACATCGGATAGCCACTCCGTACCATCCTCAAATCAGTGGCCAGGTAGAAGTGTCCAATAGGTAACTCAAGCAGATCCTTGAAAAGACCGTTAGTTCCGCTCGGAAGGATTGGGCAACTAAGTTGGATGATGCTCTTTGGGCGTATCGAACGACATTCAAAACGCCAATAGGTATGTCTCCTTACCAACTTGTGTATGGAAAAGCATGTCACCTACCTCTTGAGTTGGAACACAAGGCTTTATGGGCCTCTAAGTTCCTTAATTTGGACCTCACGAAAGCAGGAGACTCTAGGATCCTTCAACTCCATGAGCTAGAGGAATTTCGGAATCGGGCGTATGAAAATGCCAAAGTCTATAAAGATCAAACAAAGAAATGGCATGATAGGAGGCTTCACAAGAAAGAGTTTTGGGAAGGCCAGCTGGTCCTATTATACAACTCCCGGTTGATACTATTCCCGGGAAAGTTGAAGTCTAAATGGTCAGGACCGTTTGTAGTTCACAAAGTGTTTCCTCTTGGGGCTATTGAATTGAAGAATTCAACGAATGGAGACACGTTTAAAGTGAACGGGCAAAGGTTGAAACCTTATTTTCAAGGACAACCAAGTGAAAGAATTGAAGTAGTTCATCTTACGGAGTAGGATGGACGACCTTCGAGCCATGCGACGTTAAACGAAGCGCTTCGTGGGAGGCAACCCATGCATTTTTTTACACTCATCGTTTTGTTTTTGTGTGTTTATTTGTTTTGTTTTATGTAGGTACTCACATATGCTGCACTAGTTCAGAGGAGAAATTGAAGAAAAAGTGAAAAAAATTGGCAAAAATGTGGAAAACAGAGGCCTGACACGACCGCCTGTGTCACCGGACACGGCCCGTGTCAGGGAGGCTATCAAAGACTTAAAAAAAAAGGAAAAAATTATTGAGTTCCAGGGGCCTGACACGGCCGCCCATGTCACCGGACACGGCCCGTGTCAGGAGGGCGAGAAACATCTTTTTTGAAACATGAGGAAAATGGTTTTCCAGGGGGCTGACACAGCCGCCCATGTCAAATGACACGGACCGTGTCAGTTCTCCTGAAGCTTGGAAATTTTTTTAGTGGATTTTGTTGTGAGACAGTGACCTGACACGGCTGCTTGTGTCACAGGACACGACCCGTGTCAGGGCGCGTGACTGATCATTTTGAATTTTTTTTTTCAAATTCTGAATTTTTTTAATGGAGCCCACAAGGATTTATCATGGGTGAATCAAATTCTAACCTCTCATTAAACCCTTTTATTCTAGTAACATCCCACAATAACCACTCATTAAACCCTTTGATTCTAGTAACCTCCCACAATTACCACTCATTCCACACTTCATCTTCTCATTCTCTCAAGAAAAACCTAAAATTCCATTAACATTCTCACATAAAGCTTCCACCTTTACCCTCTTAACCTCACCAAATCTTCATCTCCCTTCATAAAACCTTCCCCATTTTTCATCCCCTACCACAAGCACTAATTAGTTTTCAATTTCACCGTTATTTTTTTTCTCACTATTTTTGCAGGTACAACATTATGCCTCCACGTAGAGACAAAGGAAAGGTTGTGGCTGAAGCATCTCGGCCACGCAAAAGAGCCCATCTCGTGTCTAACGCTCATGACATCCTATTAGAAGAAGACTCACATCAAAAGAGGAATTTTTTGTTGGTAAAGCGTAAGATAATCCCTACCAGGTATATCTGTGATAAGACTTTAGATGATCTAGGGCTGAAATTTGAGGTTCTTAAAATGTTTCACAATTTGGGCATGTTAGAGTTTATGCAACTTGAGGCGCCAACCTTTGAGCGCATAACTCTAGAGTTTTTGAGCACTGTAGATTTTAAGCTGAAGCATAAGTGGACAGGCTCTGAGTATGAGTATTACGGTGATTTAACATTCCATCTGTTTGGTAATGAGCATTCTTTATCTGTGGCTGAGCTATGAGGCATTCTTAAACTCCCGGCTGATGGCCCTGGAGCACCTCCAAGCACTTTCATACCGGGTGATTTTTGGACTGCAATCACAGGAAAAACTGGGTATGTCGTAAAGGCGGCAAAAGCATCCGGTATTCATAACCCATGCTTCCGATATGCCCAAAAGGGGTTGGCTTACACCCTGTTTGAACGCGGTGACAGTACCGGCGTTGCAACGCAGAAGGGGTTGTTCTTCTTATACAGCATGTACCATAAAGAGCAGATTAATGTAGCTGCCTTTGTGGCCGATCACTTGAAAAGAGTAGGACATACCAACTCAGGTGAAATTTCAGTGGGCGGCATGATCACTCAAATATCTGATCATTTTGGGTATGGTAGGTTGATGATTGAGGAACCACAGGTAGAAGGTAAGACAAAAATTGATATGGATACTCTCATTACTCAAGGTATGATTAAGGTGTGTGGTAACTATTATTCTCTTATCATTCATAATAGACATATTCTGGCATTACCTGCACCGGATTTTATTAGCATTTCCAAGATTGCTAACTGGCTCTATGAGTGTTCCAACCAGGATGAAGAGGATGGCCACATACAGTCTGGTGATTTTGTAGGTGTCGATTGGGAAGAAGAGCTTCCCACTGAGGAGCAAGTTGTGCCACCCCCTCGAGACTCGGCCCGACAGGGTATCGGGTCCTCGTATATGTCTCAGGATCAATGGGGTTGGGTGCAGACGGAGACGGGCTACCTCCGTACCGAGCAGACCAGACAAGGTGAAGAGCTATTTAGGCAAGGAGCAGAGCAGACCCAACAAGGGACTACTATTGATGAAATGCATGCTATGATGCAACGTCTGATGTTACACTTTCCACACCCTCCTCCTCTGCCTCAGTGAGCACTGCGAATTCCTCCTCGCTATCTTGTTCTGAAACATTGAGGCCAATGTTTGGTTCAAGTGTGGGAGGTTTTTATTGCTTTTTAGTATTTATAATTATGTTATCTCATTTTCATTTTGTTGTTCCTTTACTTTGATTCGGTATGCGTTGTGTACTTTGTGTTACAGATGGATTGGATTCGGCTGGATGAATGATGAACGAGTGGTGAGAGGATGAAAGATTCAAACCCAGACTTGCTACCTAGGCACCCCGGAAGTTGATACAACCAAAAACAATTGTTGGACACAGCTTGATGACACCGGACCGAGAGTGGAAGGTTGACCCAGACCAGAAAAGAAGATGCATTACATGAGAAGTGCTTTGGAACCTGCAAGTTTTACCCAACATGGTGAGCGCATAATAAGCCAAATATTACATCATCATGAGAGTTGAATCAGGTATGACTTTATTGCTTTGAATTTGCGTACGTTGTACTCACATATCACTACATGAGAACACACACTGAGGCAAATTTTTTTTTTATTATTACCCTGGGCCTTTCAAGCCTTCCCTTAATTATGTTTATCCATTGTTACCCCCTGTTGAGCCTGAATCCATTTGCTTGTGATAGCCACCAATGTTAACCCATGGCCAAACACTCCCTACCCTGCTCGGCATACGTGTTGTAGTTGTTGAATATGTGCAAAATTCTAAGTTTGGGGTAGTACACCTACATTAAGAAAGGCAAGTGCGAAAAAATATCATAAGAAAAAAAAGAGAGAAAAAGAAAATATGGAGACACTAACATGTCTTAATAGGAAAAAGAGAAGAAAAAGCACTTGCCTAAGCGTCAAAGAGTCACAAATAAAAGGCGTGATTGAATCCCCATGGTAATAAAATAGGCACAGAGAAAAAAAACCAACATCACGAATGCTGAGCCTCAAAACCTTTGTGTATCCTTTTCCTTGTTTATCCCACCGTACCTCAGCCTCGTTACAACCCAAAGACCTCAAAAAGTGTGTGTAATTTGTCTATGTAATGAAGGTAGAATTTATTCAAATTTAAGAGTTGGTATTGCATATGCTGAATTATGAGTGAAAAACACTTTAACACCGAGAGATTTGGTGAGAAGTGTGAAAAAGCTTGCAGGTGAAGAAGTACTTTGATATTGAAGTGCAGCGGACAGTTGTATCGGTAAAACCTTAAACTTGACCAAATGGTGAAAAGCGAGTTGCGAAAGACATTGGTTGTATTGTGGTAAGAAGGAATTTTGGGGTGACCTCGTTTTTGTCTCATACATTGCTTGAGGACAAGTAATGAGCTAAGTTTGGGGTTGTGATCGGTCACCTATTCTACTTAGCTTTCGTCAGTTATTTGGCAAAAATTCCATTTAATCGGTAACACTTTGGTTTGTTTTTATCGCTTTCCTTTAAGTATTTAAGTTTTCACATTTTGTTTGCTTGCATTGCTTTAGTTTAAATTTATGATGAATAAAACACTTTTGAAGCCTTGGTCTGGTAGTTTTGGTGTTTTCAGGTTCATGTGAATGTTCCGAGGAATTGTGCGAATTCGGCAAAGTTCGGAGAGATTTCTCTCAAAGTCAGAGGCCTGACACGGGTACCCGTGTCCGTGTCAGGATGGGAAAAGGAGAAAGGCTGATTTGAGGAACCAGTGGGCTGACATGGGTGCCCGTGTCACCTGACACAGCCCGTGTCAGCATGCATGAAGCTGCAAACTTGACTGACAAAGGGAAGAGGCCAACACGGGTGCCCGTGTCACCTGACACGGCCCGTATTGGCAGGCGCGAACATATTTCTGATTTTTTTGAAGTATTTCCTGTGTTAGTTAATTAAGGGTATTTTGGACATTGTGCATGGGAAGGAATGATCTGATACTATTAAGACCTGATTTTTGGAAGGGAAAAGGGACTTTTGATCGTACGAAAGAATTACAGAAGAAAGAATAGAGCTCTGGAGGATTGGAAAAGGAGGAGATTTTCATGATCGGGAGAAATTGAAGATAAACTTTTATCACCAATTCTTGTAATGTCTTTATTTTGTATTTTGTGTTCTTTGAATATTATGAGTAGCTAAACCCCCCAATGCTAGGGGGTGTCCCTGAATTGTTATGTAATGAACATCTTTTGAATTATTCAATGAGACTTTGCTTTCTTGCCTTAATCTTTTGTGATGCAAATTATTTAATACTTTTTCGATCGTACAAATTGGGAACGATTTACGATTAGGTATTTGGCCTGAAAAACCAATCTATTGTTTTGCATAATACATTACGGTAGATATTACTTAGGAATAGGGATATCTTGTAGTGATTGATAAAAACCTTGTTAGGACTATTGCTTGATGTTCTTCCTTGACTGCTAAGGAATTAGGGTCAAGGGAGAATCTCAAAGGTTTTTTGGTTAAGGAATTTAAGAAAAATAATATTGAGGTTCAGTAAAAATTAAGGTTTTGAGGCATGTCTCGTTGATAATGATTTAGGGTTCTTACTGAGCAATTCATACACCTCCCCTAGCATATTTTCTCATTATTGTTAAAGTAATTTTATTATTCTGCTTATTTCATTCTGTCACTATAATTATTTCAAAACCACCAAACAAAACCCCCCAAAGATATTTTTGTTTAATTGAAACAACACATGTAATTACAATTGCACACAGTCCTCGAGAGATCGATTCTGGGGATAACCTCACTTATTACTGCATCGGTAAAAATAGTACACTTGCTATTTGTCCGATCACACCTCAACTGCAAATCTGTCAAAGGCTTGTGCAGATGGCTGGTGATTTTGAGAATCTGGTGTTCCAGATGTTGTTTAAGTGTTTGGATCACTTCTATATGATGTTTATGAGGTGTGTGTGTGTGTGTGTGTGTGTGATTGGTTTGGTTGGAATTGTTCACAAACTCAAAACCCGATAGTGACTTGCTTTAGAAGGCAAAATTGGAAGTGAGAGTGTGATTTTGAGAAAGGCAAGTGTTATAGGAATTTGGTGTACTCGAAATGATCAGAAATGAGGTCTATTTATAGTGTGTCAAGTTTTTTTTGCAAGGAATAGGGAATGGCAACTGCAGCAGGCCTTTGGCCAATTGGATCACTTTGGAATCTCAAGTCTCCTCTAGCCATTGACTTGAGATTAGAGCACGGGCCTATGGTTCTTTGATTCAAGGATAAGGCTTGACTGAAGTGTTCATCTTTGCTCTGATACATGCCACCTCTAAGCATCCATTAAATGTTCCAAAACAAAATTGGATTCTTGGCCTCCTTTAGGCTTTTTAGGTTTGGCATGGCTATTGTAGATTTTGGGACTTTGGAGGCTGATAGATCAGTGATTGTCCCTTGTTTGTTCCCCCTTGAGGTGTAAAGATGTATAACCATGGTTGGAGTTGTACAATTTGATCAAATCGAGCCATAATACACAAATCTGGCTTGCAAGACAGTTTGCATCAGGGCATATTGCAGCCATCATATCTTCTAGCTCAGATGGAATTTGATGGAGTTCTTAGACATTTTGGAAAGCTGATATATCCTATTTCAACATGATGTCCAACTTTGGTTTCGATCTAACTTGAATTACAATGAAAAATGCCTCTACATTTGGGAAAAAATAAGGCAGATTCTGACTTAGTTAAAATTTCACTAAGTGTTGGAAAAATGTAACTTTTGTGTTTTCAGCCATTTTGATCACTCCATAACTTAAAATCCATGAGGAATTAGAATGAGGTGTAGTTGACACTTTTAAATTATGCCATGAGAGCTACAAATCCATCTTTGGACCATCCAAAATGGTTGCTTGGATCTCAAGTTATGATCCTTGGAAGTTGGTACCCTAGCCACTTTGTTCCATAACTTAGAAAAATTCTATGTTTTTATGGTTACCCCTTTTACAAGTTAACTCACTTTCTTTGGTTTTTGTTGATGAATGGTGATTCCAATCACACATTAACATTGTTTTAGGGTCAAGGAACCGTAATTGTGAAAAATTCCAAAAAGTCAAACTTGACTTTTGTGCACAGTTGACTTTTTACCAGATGAATTCCAAACTGTGCGATCCTTGGTGAAATCAAGTCCTTGACCTAAATCAAACCTAATGGATATGTTCCATAGGTGTTATAGGGTGCATTGAATCGTGTCCCAAGGTTTGGGAGCATGTCTGAGTCAAAAGTCAAAGGTACAGTTGACTTTTCCCTCGAAACCCTAATTGTGGTCCTGATGAAATTGAAACTTGGGGATCAAGCTTCTTGGATCAATCCATTATTGCAAATGGACCAATGTAGGGTATTGGAGACCCTCAAATCATGTCTTGAGGTCTTGGCTCATGTTTTGTCCCAAAAGTCAACTTAGGAGTGAATTAGGTCAAAAAACCATAATTCTTGATTTTTGGTAAATGCATCCCCTGAGGTTAAATTGACTTGATGATTGGGTCCATGAGGTCCCTTGGAGTATCATGAGTTATATTTTGAAGCATTGGCTCATGCCCAGATGAAGATTTTCATCTGGAGGCCATGGTCGACCAAAACCCTAATTTGGTGACACTGTCAATCTTGAGGCTTAATCCACTTGGAATGCTTCAACCTTGTGCTTGATTCTTGATGTGGGAGTCCTCTTGATCCTTTATGTGTGCTGGAGAGTTTATACAAGTTGAATATCATGTCATTTCTTGATTGATCTTTTGTCTAAGAGCTCTGAGAGGGCTTAAAACTCTAATGCTTGATTGCAGGGAATGCTCAACAATTCTTGAGGAGATTGATGAGGCATAAAGGTACATCCATATTGTGATGATGATTTGCACAATGATGGGAAATCTTAGTGGTCAAAATTTGGGGTATGACACTACCCTTGGGTTGTAAGTCCCATTTCTTTTATTTCTCAAACCTTTGGGCCTCTCCTTGAGTTGTAAGACCCATCCCTTTGTACAGAAAACCTTTTTGGGCCTCAGTAATTGTATAAGGCCTAGTACAATTTACAAAACAACGGTACGATTAATGTTTTTCATTTGGGCCTCTCCTTGAGTATAAGCCCCAATCTTTTCAAAAACAACTTCCCTTTTGATTTAGGTTCAAATATACAGTTGTTATCAAAATTTTCTTTAATTTCTTGAACAACTAACTATAAAGCTGTTACAATGGAAGTTTGCTCGCCTGTAAGTTTTTATCAGCTTTCTTTTACCTGCCTTTATATATATATATAATTGTATTATGGGAAGCTTGCTCACCTGTAAGTCCTTCTTTCATTCTTTTAAATACATGTCATATATATAACTGTACTGTGGAAGCTTGCTCACCTGTAAGTCCTTCTTTCATATCCTTTTAAATACTTGTCATATATCAACTGTATATATACTTGTATATCTGTTTAGAGTTTTTCCCGACAACTAGGTCTAGAACTAGGTAAAGCAAGTTGGTCACTCTTTAATACAGTCAAAACTAGATCCCCATAGGATTTCCAGATACAGTCTTGCCTTCTCTTGGGCTTAAACAATATGGAACAAAGAGAAAGGCATTATTCCCGGTGAAACTTTTCTCAGACTGTCACTATTAGAAATTGTCAAAGAAGTTCAGTTCCCCGGAGAGGATTAATTCTCGGTGAAACCTCTTTTGAATTTCTTCAAACCCTAAAACTCTTTACTAAAGGATTAATTCTTGGAGAAACCTTTCTTGAACTTTTCTTAGGTTTGGGACCCACAGGCTTCCTAAAAGCATCCCTACCTTCTCTTGGGCTTTGTACAAGGACCCTTCGGCTTCTTAAAAGTTCTCATGCCTTCTCTTGGGCTTAATACAAGGACCCTGAAGGCCTCTTAAAGGTATAGGACAGAACCTAGTCATCCTTCGTTAGAGTTGTCTTTCTAAAAAGAGTCAAAACCTCAGACCAATTTTAGGGTTGATACTCATCCCTTAAAAGAGTCAGCCTCCTCTTGGGCGTTATACAAAGATAAACTCTTCCACACCAATAGACTTGGACAGTCTCATCCCTTCTTGAGTCTCAAAGACATTCTCAAGTTCCCTACAAACATAAAAGGAACCCTGGTCATTTTAATAAATCTCCAGCAGATTTAGAACCCATGGGTTCTTAAACCCAGTCTTTCTCCTAAAAATCCCCAGCCAGGGTCAGCCTACCATCAGTATAACACTATCCCAAATCAGAACCTCAAGGCCTCTGATATCTCAACTCTTTTGTAACCCTCAGCAAGAGTTTATTTCCCTTTTGGACCTGCCTCTGGATCTTAATAATCCTCAGCATAAGCTAGCCTCCTCTTGGGCTTTGTACAAAGATTTTCCTCAGCTGAGCTAACCCTTTCAGACTCTCTTGTTGAGTCAATCACCTTTCAGACTCTCTTGTTGAGTCAACCACCTTTCAATACTCTCTTGTCAAGTCAACCCTTTTTAGCCTCAATCTTGGGCTTAGTACAAGACAGATAAAAACACTCTCTTGTTGAGACAATCTTTTTCAGTCTCCTCTTAGGCTTGGCTTAATGATTTCCCCTAGCAGAAGTTAGCCTCCTCTCAGGCTGTGTATAATGATTTCTCCAGCTTGTTCAGCCTCAATCTTGGGCTTTGTACAAGACACCATATAAATATCCTAAGCAGATTCAATTCTCTTTCCAGCCTCAATCTTGGGCTTTATACAAGACAAATAATACTCTCCAACAAAGTCAAAATTCTTTTAGCCTCAATCTTGGGCTTTGTACAAGACACCTAAAATATCCTCAGTCGAGTCAGTAAAGTCTCATTTTTTCCTCAATCTTGGGCTTTGTACAAGACAGATAAAGATTTCTTTCCCACAGAGTCAGTCTTTTTTCAGCCTCAATCTTGGGCTTTGTACAAGACATATATAAACCCTCCCCGGCAGAGTCGAAATCCCTTTTAGCCTCAATCTTGGGCTTTGTACAAGACAGACAGAATATTTTCCCCGGAAAAGTCAAACTTCTAGCCTCCTCTTAGGCTTTGTATAATGATATCCCCAAAAGAGTCAGTCTCTTTCAGCCTCAATCTTGGGCTTTGTACAAGACATATATAAACACTCTCTTGTTGAGTCAGTCTTCCCCAGCCTCCTCTTAGGCTTTGTATAAGGACTTCTCTAGTGGAGTCAATCAACCTCTTAGCTTCAACCTTGGGCTTTGATCAAGGCACACAAAAATCAACATCCCCTCAGAGGAAATCAAAATCCCTCTGTAGGAAGTCATTTCTCTGTATATCACATATCAAAACAGACATTCAAAATAAACCCTAATCCCAGATAACTGCTGTAAGTGGCACACTTGTTGATTCAAATATCCAAGTTGTTGTTCATCTTTTATCCTGGTAAATCCCCTCTTTCATCTAATTGATGTAAGCGGCAAGCCTCTGGATTATTTACATCCACACCACTGACCCTCTCTTAGCATGAGAAATTCCTAAGGAAAAATGGTATTGCTCTACACTGAGTTAAAGTTTTCCCCTTCAGGATAACACCCCTATAAAGGAAATTATGGCATTGCTGGATTCATATATCCCAGTTAAAGTAACCCTTCTTTATAAACAGTCACCCAACAGTTGTGATAAACAGACGAGATGTCTCCCTTTAGAGATGACAAATTCTCTCTCAGTCAAACCTTTTAGCTTCAATCTTGGGCTTTGAACAAGACACAAATACTCCTTTAGCTTCAATCTTGGGCTTTGAACAAGACACCAAAACATTATCTTTTCCTCCCTTAGAATAGGAGGAACTACGATTGCTCTGATTTCCTTGTTTCTTTAAACGGGAATACGTAGGCATAAGATTGCGAAATCTTAGCGAGCATACCAATCAAAAACTATAGGTCCAGTACCATCATACCAATCAAAACTTTGGTCCAGTACCTTACCAAAAACATCGAAAAACCCGAACATCAACAAAAATTCACCCTCTCTCTCATATTTCCCAAGAAACATTCCCAACCCATTTCCAGATAAACACCATCAAGTACAAAGTGTAACCTTATGCTAGTAACCTGTGGATAACCACATATAGGATGGGTAATTGACAACTCCCCATTGTATAACCTGACCCCGGACCCCCCAATCTCTTTAAGCGTTTGTTTAGTTAAACATTCGCGTGCAAGGTTAGTTTTAGATAACTTCCCTTTCCCTTCCAGCTTCACAGGATTAATAAGAAATCAGAAAGTAGCACCCCCACTCCTCCTCTTTGAGAAGGAAACCAATTATGCGATAAGGTGGTCGCGTCACCGACAAAAATCGCATGCTACATACGGGTCCGGGTGCTGGGGCGGGAAGACACTAAGACTCACCTACACCTGCCTTCGGATAATGCATTTTTCACTTTAATTCCTTTATTTTTAATTTTTTTAATATTCATTTATTAATTATATTTTTAATTAAATTATTAATACCCTTATTGCAATTAAAATAATCAAATTAATCAAGTTAATATTCATTTACTAATTAAATTTTTAATTAAATAATTAATTAATTTATTAAAATAATCAATTTTTTCATTAAATGATTAACTTTTATTGCAATTAAAAAGAAATTAATTTTCTGCGGGTGGGGACGAGGCGGGTGCGGGTGCGCCCCTTCTCCACTGGGGGCGGGTCTGGGCGGTAAATTTTTACCCTCGGTTGGGTTTGGGGGTGGGGGCAGGTGTGTCACATGGAGGCGGGTGCGGGTGCGGGTATAGTTAAACCCGCCTCCGCCCCGTCCCGTTGTCATCCCTAGTAAAGATGCATATGCATTAAGGGGAGAACCTGGGTTCAGCTCCTTATATGGTAGGATTCGCCCCATATGGCAGGGGAAATGGATATTAACTCTATTATTTACTTATTTCAAAATTATAGATGGTTAAAAACTTTTAGTCTAGATGCACTGTGCATATTTAAAAATCGGATGGTTATAATCAAAAATCTCGTATGGAAATTTGTTGAATTTGGTGAAAAACTTGCATTTTTATTGAATTTTTAAAAATTGGTCTGATTTTTATTGGATTTCTTTAAAAAACAGATATTTTTTGAGAAAAATGCTGCATTTGTATCGAACTTTTTAAAAACCTGAGGCAATTATAAATAAAATAAACTCCCGTTGGCAGCCACGTCGGGAATAAAAAACTAAAAAATAGGCACTTGGAAGTGCCATGTCACCTATTATGTTGACCGAATTCATTCAGAGGCCAAAATAGAGATATCTTAAAATGATAAGGATGAAATCTGTGTTTTTTTATCGGGACTTTTTTCGAATTCGCCCCATATGGCAGAGGAAAATGGGTACTATCCCTGTTATTTATTTATTACAAAATTATAGATGGTTAAAAAATTTTATTCTAGAGGAATTGTACATATTTAAAAATCCGATGGTTATAATAAAAAATCTGGTATGGAAATTTGTTGAATTTGGTGAAAAGTTTACATTTTTATTGAATTTTAAAAAAATTGGTATGATTTTTTACTGGATTTTTTTTAAAAATTACATATTTTTTAAGAAGAATGTTGCATTTGTATCAAACTTTTTAAAAATCCAAGGCAATTATACCGCATTTTCCAAAAAAAAAAGTCAGGTATTTTTTAGGGAAAATGATATTACTCCAAAAAATCACATAAAAAAGGTGAGGAACCAAGGTGGGAGATGAAGTTTTAGTCTTTCAAAAAAGCCGAGAAATCCTTATAAGTTAGGAAAAGACTATAAACATGTAGTGTAACGTGTCAAAAGTGGAGACAAAGATGAAAGTCGGCATCTATTTGCAGAAAATGAAGATTTTAATAAGTCAAAAGCATCAGTCAGTAAGTAAGATGAAGCATACTACATAGAATAAAACACATGACTTGCATTCAATACAAATAATGTAGGGCCTTAGAGACATTGTCACCACATTTATTTAGGGAATTTCTCTTTCCATCCACATTTCTGCTTCCCCACCACCGTGAAAAGTCATAACTGCCCCTAGTGTCTGGAGATGTATATCCAGGCGCACCATTTTTAAGCTAATCTTCAAAACAAGTTGAAGATACCCCCTATTATGCCAAAATTTAATCCGGATATGTATCTCTGTAGGTGTAAAAGGTACATCGAAAGATGCATCTTCGTAAACACCATTTATTCAAAAATTAATGGGTGATCTGGATATGCATCTCCCGACATTTATGTTTCATATCATGTTTCAGACCCTTCCCTCTTCCTCCTTCTTCATTTTCTAAAAAGTTCTCAAAACAAATCATTTGAGCTCTACAACATTTAAGCTTCTCATCCATTCATTCAAGCTTTTACCATTACAGCTATTTCTCCTTCTTTCCAGCATCTCAAGCATTCAAGCTTCTACTTCACATCAGTTTGATTTGGTAAGTTTTTCAAAATTTTATCTTTTTATATGTTTTGATTTGTAGTTTTTTTTAAGGTATGTAAGTTGTTTTAGGTACATTAGATAGTGGTGCAAACAAAATTAGCCTACAAGAACATGCATTGACATATTTTTGGAGGATTAGGGCAACAATGGCGCTTCTGCCATGGCTAAGAATCACAAGTTTGTCTAGAATGCATCTTTGAATTTGACTCTGGCTAAAATTTGGTTGATTTTGTGGATTTTTCCTAACAAGTTGATTGTTATTAATTCATTTGTTACACTTTTCTTATTGTTTGTTATTAATATTGTATTTAAATCATATTTCAAGGATGGATTATATCCCACTTCCCTCGCATACCAGGTGGGAAGTTGTGCCAACATACACTGAGGTTTGGAAGCGTGCTGCCTCATTTGTGCCATATAGGGGGAATAATATGGTCGAGCCATTCATAGTGCATCTTGACCTTCTTGCAACATATGACATTTCCTTTTGCCCATACGAGGGTCACTGAACACCGAAACACACTGCGTATTTGGCTAGGATTGCACATGGTTATTATAGTTTATTAGCTATTTTTCTTATATTATGCTTATGTTTTGTGTTGTTTTCAGGTAAAATGCCTTAATGGAGCCTTCCGTGAAGAAAATAAGCAAAAAGAGCAAAAATCATAAGAATTCAGTGGAAAATACACACATGGCATTGGCCAAGGAGGACGCCATGACGTGTGGGGTTTCACCCACGTCTCAACGGTCAAAAGAGCACGTCTTCCACCCTTTGCACACATGGCGGGCGCCATGTAGCGATGGCAGGCGCCATCTTCCTAAAACGCGCCTTGGTCAAAGGCAGTTGAAGAAAATGGTCATGACCAGAGAGAATATCTCCACAGGATTTCTGAATGGCTCGTGTAACTTCCAAGGGTTTTCACACTATAAATAGGCCATAGTTTTCATTGTTTAGGCATCCTCTCTTAGTTGTAGCATAGGCATAAATTCAGTTTGTTTAAAGCGATAATCTGTCACATCGAGGGGTTGTCACACCGTTGTTGTAATCAAGATTGGAGCATTTTTAGAAGTAGAGTAATATTGCTGCCATTTTACATTTCAAGTCAGATTTACTTTCCAGCATTGTAGCAGATTAAAGTCTCCTGTTTGGAGCAAGTTTATTATTCAATTCGTAATTTATTTTCATTCGCACCGTCTCTATTTTGTTTAAATTCCTGCACTGCTTTACTTTGTTTATTTTTCGTCTTGCTTTAATTTCGTTTACATTATTGCTACGTTTTACATTCTTTACTTTATCGCATTACTTGTTTTAAATTTCTTTACCATAAAAGGATTTGTGTTCAAACCGAACTTAAGCGTGACACTTTCGTTCTTACATTTAAAAATCAGTCGCACCCTTTACACATCTTTTTTTAAATGACTTATCCCGCAAATCAATTTCATGCCATGTTTACCATAGTCGTGTCTAGCTAAATCCTTAGTGCTGGGATGTGAGGATCGTCGTTTCGACAGTACTCCGTATGTTGTGTTTGTAGAAATACTTTAGGGGCTGTTTTGGTTTTAATACAACTTTTCTGAATTTAACTTGATCGACCATTACGTAAATGGGACCGTGTTTCTATTTATGCAGTAACCATGATTATGTCGGGTAAGATCGAAAGTTGTCTGACACTTATGATAAAAGTCGGTTAGTTTTTAATTGATAAAAATAGTGAAAGTGCTTTGTTAATTAATTAGGGAAATTTAATATTATTAGAAAGTGATTTTAAAACTATTTTCGGACGTGTTTATAGACTTAGGATCCGGTTGGCCGAGCATATGCCGGAAACCCTTTGATGTTAAAAGTTTCCAATCAAAAGCACTTTTTAACTGAGTCTTAGAGGTGATTATATAAAAAAATACTTTATCACTTTAAAGCGATACGCGACCGGTGGAGCGTGAGCGGCTGGTATAGATTAGGGGTTAGGTCCAGTTCCGATCATGCTAACACGGCGGTTCCTTTTTAATCAAATCTTTTTTCGAGTGTCTCTACTTAAACAATAGGAGTATCATTTGATCGATGTGAATTACGTACCAGTACCATTTATCTAAATTCGTTTTTATTCATTATTTTACGTTGCCCGTGTACTTTACACGTTGTATCTATTAGCCTTAGATAAACACCGTAACAATAGTAATCGATAGATTGACAATGGTCTCTGTGGGATCGATAATCTTATATATTACTCTGACGTACTCGTATACTTGCGGAAAGCATGCATCAAGTTTTTGGCGCCATTGCCAGGAACCAATTACGTCAAATTTCGTACCCTGTTGTTACACCGTCTAGACTAAGGTACCTCTTTCTCTTAGTCGGTCAATGCAAATATCTCGCAGTACCGAAAACTTAGTTGATCCAATAGCAGAACCTAAAAGATACGCTCGCGCTCATCTTTTGCTCTGAAGAATTAGAAGAGCAATGGCAGAAGAACAAAACCAAAGACCACTTAAGGACTTCGCCTTGCCATCCAACGAAGAAATCCACTCTAGTATTATAAACCTGATTATTCAAGTTAATAACTTTGAATTAAAACCTTCGTTATTGCAACTAGTGCAACAGAACCAGTTCGCAGGTCTTCCTACGGAGAACCAGAATAAACACTTAAAGGTTTTTATTCAAGTAGCAGACACCTTAAAAACCAACAGTGCTTCTCCTGAGGCAATACGTCTAAGACTATTTCCTTTTTCCCTCAGAGATAAAGCCCGATCATGGTTAGATTCCCTTCCAGCAAATTCAATAACCACTTGGAATGACATTAAGAAAGTATTCCTAGCTAGACACTTTCCACTAAGTAAAACCGCTGTCCTAAGGAACCAAA
This sequence comes from Lathyrus tuberosus, assembly GCA_022829125.1. NCBI lineage: Eukaryota > Viridiplantae > Streptophyta > Magnoliopsida > Fabales > Fabaceae > Lathyrus > Lathyrus tuberosus. The sequence continues at coordinate 2,622,296 of JALAZF010000203.1, read as the reverse complement.
TAACCAGATTCACTCAATAAGAGGGTGAATCACTTTTCGATGCATGGGAAAGATACAAAGAACTATTAAGAGCTTGTCCACACCATGGTTTAAAACAATGGCTTATAATTCATACATTTTTTAATGGACTCATGTACAACACGAAGATGACCATCGACGCTGCCGCTGGCGGTGCTCTGATGAACAAACCTTACCCCGAAGCTTACGCTCTCATTGAAAATATGGCACAAAACCATTACCAATGTGGAGCGGAATGAGCTCCGGTAAAGAAGAAAGAGATCAAAGGAGGTATTTACGAAGTTAGTTGTCTTGACCATATGAAGGCCAAAATGGATGCCATAGCCCAAAAAATTGAAAGTTTAACAATTAACCCTATAGCTACCGTAGCTGCAGTTCAATCCGGATGCGAAATCTGTGGAACCTAAGGAAATACCATGGCTGAATGTCATCTTTTAGCCGAAACAAGCACAAATCAGGTCAATTATGCCCAAGGTAATCCCTATTCAAACACGTACAACCCTGGATGGAGAAATCACCCAATTTTTCCTATAAGAATACTAACCCTACTCAGGCTTCTACACCCCAAAGACCGACAGTTTTCCAAGCCCAAAGACCAAATCAACCTGTGCAAGATGCTCCTCAAAAATCACATCTTGAGAAAATTATGGAGAGCTTCATTACAGCCCAAACTCAGCAAAACAAAGAATTCATGAACCAAAACATTCACATGAATGGACTAATTACACAATTAACCACCAGAGTTGACTTTGTGATTACCCACAAAAAAATGCTTGAAACCCAGATCTCTCAAGTAGCACAACAGCAAGCTACTCAAGCTGCACCAGGAGGACAATTCCCTGAACAACCTGAACCTAACGCCAAAGGGCATGCAAATGCTATTGCCCTACGGAGTGGAACTACTTACGCTGAACCTGTAAACCCTAGGTTGAAAAAGCCAGAACCCCTCAAGAAAAATGTTGCGACCACACCTGAGAAACAAGTAGAGGAACAGTAGAGTCTGAGAAACAAAAGGATTAAGAGGTTAAGGATAAGGAGGGAGAAAAAGATAATGAAGTATATGTACCACCCCCACCTTACAAACCACCAATCCCCTATCCGCGAAGACTTAAACAAACCAAATTAGATAACCAATATAAGAAGTTTGTAAAAGTGATTGAGAAGCTCCACGTTGAGATTCCATTCACCGAAGCTATTACCCAAATATCATCTTATGCCAAATTCTTGAAAGATATCTTAACCAACAAACGAAGACTTGACGATCCTAAACCCTTAGAATGCAATTCTATTGCAGAAAATAAGCATGCTAAAAAGGAGAAAGACCCCGGAATTTTTTCTATACCTTGCGTTTTATGAAATTATGTCATCGACAAAGCACTTCTAGACTTAGGAGCCAGTGTAAGCTTAATGCCTTTAGCCGTTTGTAATAGGTTAAACCTAGGAGAAATGCAACCGACTAGGATGTCTCTTTAATTATCCGATAGATCAGTTAAATATCCAATAGGCATTTTAGAAGACATTCCAGTTAGGATAGGCCAACTCTATATTCCAACAGATTTTGTCGTCATGGACATTAAAGAGGACGACGAAATCCCGATCCTTCTAGGTAGACCATTCTTATCAACAGCTGGAGCTATATTAGATGTCAAAAGAGGAAAAATGACCTTTGAAGTAGGGGATGAAAAAGTAGAATTTATATTATCCAAATTCTTAATGTCACCAGCCATAGATGACTCCTGTCATGCCGTTGATATCATTGATGAGTGCATAAGAGAGTTAGACCAAACAGATCCCGTTGAAACAATTAAATTGCCTTCGACCCCCATAATGGAGGATGACATATTTGAAAGTTTAACTAAAATTTATATAGATGACAGCCTTTATGAATGCTTAGCACTCACCCTAAACCATATGCCATGTCCTAAGAAACCTGCAGTAGAGCTTAAGGAATTGCCTAAGAATCTGATATACGAGTTTTTGGATGAAGAACTAAATCGTCCAGTGATAGTTAGCACCTCCTTAAACGGTGATGAACCCAATCAAATCTTAGATGTCTGGAGAAAATATCCCGTAGCTCTAGATTATAACATTTCTGATCTCAAAGGGATAAGCCCATCCATGTGCATGCACCAGATTATGCTGGAGGAAGATTCTAAACCCTCTAGAGAACATCAAAGAAGGATAAACCCCATAATGAGTGATGTGGTAAAAAGGGAAGTATTGAAATTACTAGAGGCTGGGATAATTTATCAAATTTCTGATAGTAAGTGGGTAAGCCCTGTACATATGGTACCTAAAAAGGGAGGTGTCACAGTAGTACAAAACGAAAGAGGAGGACAAGTAGCTAAATGTATAGAAAGTGGTTGGCATATGTGTATCGACTATAGAAAACTTAATAAAGCAACTAGGAAAGATCATTTCCCTCTTTCATTCATAGATCAAATGCTTGAACGTCTAGCTAGACATTCTTACTTTTGCTATTTAAATGGATACTCGGGATTTTCCCAAATTCCTATTCCTCCCGATTTGAACCAACCTTTCGAAATAATGTGTGATGCAAGCGACTACGATGTTGGTGTTATTTTAGGAAAAATGAAGGATAAGAAACTGTACGTAATCTATTACGCAAGTAGAACATTAGACACCGCCCAGCTTAATTATGCCACAACCGAAAAGGAATTCCTCACCGTAGTTTTCGCTATTGACAAATTTCAATCTTATTTAGTCAGAGCCAAAATTATAATTTACACCGATCACGCTGCAATCCGATATCTTCTAAGCAAAAAGGAAGCTAAGCCTAGATTACTTCGCTAGGTCCTTTTGCTATAAGAGTTCGACTTGGAGATTCATGATAAGAAAGGCACCGAAAACGTGGTCGCTGATCACTTTTCGAGGCTAGAATACCTAAAACCATATCTAATCCCAATAAACGATGACTTTACTTATGATAGACTGATAGAAGCAGTTAGAACTGATCATAATGATGACCCTGACCTTCATGTAGAATTAGACCTAGAAAAAGCCCTAGTAGTCAGAACATACCTTGGTACACCGACTTTGTAAACTACCTAGCCGCCGATATCATACCCCCTGACCTCAACTACCAACAAAAGAAGAAGTTCTTTCATGATGTGAAACACTTTTACTGGGACGAACCCCTTCTATTCAAGAGAGGCGCAGACGGTTTATTTTGTCGCTGTGTCCCTGAAGAGGAAGTAGAAAACATAATCAAACATTGTCACTCTGCACCATATGGTGGACATGCTGTCACATCTAAGACTTGCGCCAAAATACTCCAAGCAGACCTTTTTGGCCAACACTATGGCGCACCGTCCATGCCTACATTATCAAATGTGACCGGTGTCAACACACTGGGAATGTCTCAAGACGTGACAGAATGCCCTTGAAAAATATCCAAGAAGTAGAACTCTTCGATGTTTGGGGAGTAGATTTTATGGGACCCTTTCCATCTTCGATGGGAAACAAGTATATCTTAGTGGTCGTTGACTACGTGTCTAAGTAGATTGAGGCTATAGCTTCACCTACTAACGACACTCGTGTGGTCATTAAATTATTCAAAAACAACATATTCCCTAGATTTGGAGTACCTCGTTTCGTAATAAGCGATGGCGGATCACACTTCATATCAAGGATATTTGATAATATTTTAAATAAACTAGTAACTAACCTGTGCGTTCGCACAGGCATGTATGTTCGAGGATTTTATGTTATGGACGCGTAATTGTTAATCAATTTGAAAAAAAAAATGGTAAAATTATAAAAATAGGTATGTTAGAAATTAAAATTTTGTATTGCTATGTATAAGAAATTGTTGTGGGTTGTAAAAGAATGAATTAAATTAATTGTTTTCGTATATAAAAATATTTTAATCAACAATGTATTTTTTCCGTAAATAAATATTTGTTTTGTTTTGACACTATTTATACAAAAAAAAAATGAATGAACAGTAAAGTTATTTTCGTATATAAAAATATTTGAATCAAAAGTAAAGGTGTGCCCGTTTATAAAAATAGTATTTTTTTTGTATATAAAATAATTTGAATCAAGATTAAAGTTGTGCCCGTTTATAACAATAGAATTTTTTTCGTATCTAACAAATTTGAATCAAAATTAAATTTGTGCCCGTTTTTAACAATAGTATTTTTTTGTATATAAAAAAATTTGAATCAAAAGTAAAGTTGTACCCGTTTATAACAACTATTTTTTTTCGTATATAAACAAATTTGAATCAAAAGTAAAAGTGTGCTCGTTTATAACAATAGTATTTTTTCGTTTATAAATTAATTTTAATCAAGATAAAAATTGTGTCCGTTTATAACAATAGTATTTCTTTCGTGTGTGTGTGTTTGTGTGTGTGTATATATATATATATATATATATATATATATATATATATATATTAATTTGAATCAAAATTAAAGTTGTGCCAGTTTATAACAATAGTAATTTTTTCGTATACAAAAAAATTTGAATCAAAATTAAAGTTGTGCCCGTTTATAAGAATAATATTTTTTTCGTATATAAAAAAATTTGAATCAAATTTAAAGTTGTGCCTGTTTAGAACAATAGTATTTTTTTTATATATATAAAAATTTGAATCAAAAGTAAAGGTGTGTCTGTTTATAACATTAGTATTTTTTTCTGATATCAAATAATTTGAATCAACATTAAAATTATGCCCGTTTATAACAATAGTATTTTTTTCGTATATAAAAAAATTTGAATAAGAATTAAAGTTGTGTTCGTTTATAACAATACTATTTTTTTCGTATTTACAAAAATTTGAATCAAAAGTAAAGTTGTAGTATTTTTTCGTAAATACAACAATTTGAATCAAAAGTAAAGTTGTGTCCGTAGAATATTTTCATGTGTTTAATATATTTCTCATCATTTGTATTTTGCACTCAACCATGTAGTTTTAAGTTTTATGTATGCAGAAATATATTTCTCATTATTTATATAAGTATATATATGTCACATGGACCATATTTTATTTGTAAACTTACCCAGATTATTATTTTTCATGGTACTTGCAAATTTTATTGAAAGCTACTAACCGAAAAGGTAAAGCATATGTTCTTCAAAATTTTGTTTTAAATATTTTGCAATGGAAAAATTTATCAATAAATACATTCACAAAAATACCTTCACATGGTTAATGTAATTTACACTTTAATTAATTTTGGGTGTCTTTTAACATTCTTCCTGGGCTTCACGTTGGAAGCCCGGTGTTAAGTACTCCTTAATTACAATTATTTGTTGCTATAGTTCAACAGGGTTAAGAGAAATAACACATTTTTCTAATTGACACTATATTTGGCATGCAACTATCATTTTTCATGCACGCAAAATCTATGTTCCAATTGCTACTGTCGTCACTAATTTGCATCAAAAACTGTTCATGGTCTCCATTAATAATTCATAATTAAAACTTATTGATTGGAGGTGATCAGACTGGATCGTCATGGCCTTCGTGTAGGGCAGATGAGGATGCTGGTAGGAGAGGAGGGGGGTGTACCTGCAAGGTACTCCGATGCCAAAGTAAGTAATTGGGCAAGAGAGAGAAAGCAAGTACAAAGGTAAGATTTCAAGTATTGAATAGTGATCTTGAATACCTGCCCCTCTCAAGTGAGAGGGTATTTAAAGAAGTAACCCCCGGTGTGGGGCCAAGGTCTCCCATGTGGCTGAAATATCTGGTCGACCAATGGGAGACTGCCAGGTGGGGGTTAGGTGTGTGACCCTTTTACCTGGTCCAACTGCTTCGTGAAATTCGGGGAGGCACTTGGTCGGGTGAACTGTCAAGCGCGTGAGGGGGATGTCCCCAACGGCTAGTTCCTACCCAACAGCTAGTTTCTGCCCAACGGCTAGTTTCTGGCTATTGGGCCTGGCCAAGAGCTGGACTGGATTGGGCCTTGCCCTACTGTGGGCCAGGCACCTGCCCAGTCTAGAACAAGAGCCCCCCAAGTCTTTGCTCTGAGGGAGAATGATGACTTGAGATAGCTTCGTGGGCAATTACCTTTGAATGTTGGTGTTCAGGGACATGCCCCTCACCTGTTCCAATGCAAAGGTGGTCGACATTGGTCCTCAACTAGCCCGACAAGCCTTTCATATGCGAGGACATGCTCGCGGAAATGGGGTTTTTATGTCGACCAGGTTTAGGAAGTGTGCCCGCTGAAGTGGAAATTTTGTGTCGACGAGCCCTGACGAGGACATGAGTTGTGCGCATTGTCGAGGAAGTTGTGCTCGCGGGGTAGCAGAGGACTTGGTGAATATATCGTCTAGCTTTGGGAATGCCAAATGAAGATTCCATTTCTGACACATGGTGGAGCATTCAATTGTTGTCAGGCCTAGAGGTGCCTAGGCTATGATGGCCTTTGCGCTTCCCAAGCGAGGAAATGCTTATAAAAGGGGGGAGAGAAGATTCATTTGACACTTTACTCAAATTCTTCTCCCCAACCCTCTTTGCTCTGCAAGTTGTGCTCTCCCCGGAGTTTTAGCACCACCGTCGATCTTCATCTTCTACCTCCGTACTTATCAAGTAAGTTCTACGTCCCTTTCTGCAATTTCCATGGTGTTCTCCATTTCTGGAAATTTGCATGAATTTTCCGGCGACACATGAATTTTCGGGTTGAATGTTTATGTGTTCTTCGATGAACATATTAATTTCTGGAAAATTCACCAAGAACATGAAGAACACGAAGAACGTGGGATGAATGTTCATGATTATTGCATAGACTTGTGTAGATCTTTCTAGATTCTGGTTAGGATTAGTTTTAGGTTTGTAGTCGGCCATTAGGCCTGTTTGACATGAAACTTTGGTTGTGATGAGCTTATTTTGTTGAGTAAGCTCCTCTTTAATCTTCTTAAAGTCGCAGAGACTAGTCCCCGTCGTAGGGAAAAGTGAAGTCGCCGTATTCTGTCGTGGTCGACTTGGGCTCGAGGTTATCCTCGCCCTTTCACTTGACTAGTGGTGGAAGGGTGGATTTGATCTTTGTCGCCGAATTCACTTTTTCTTCCTCTGCTTTTCAGGTGAGATGACTGATCAGTGCGAAGGGGTTGTGCCCGACGCTGGGGTCGCGCACGAGGAGGCAGAGCAGTCCGTTGATTACGCCAACATCCATGGATTGCCCAGGAACCCCTATCAACAAGGTCAACATTTACCGAAGAAGAAGTTCAGGATTTTCCCTATCTAGAAGACCGGGCTAAGGACGCGCCGGTGCACTGGAGAGTTATCTGCCTGACAGAGAACGGTTGTATCTGTTCGGTGTATCCGGGGATGTGGTTCCCCATGTACGAATTCGCCTTCATGGAGGCAAAGTACCGAATACCATTTAGCGACTTTCAGGAGGCCATCTTCTGCCACTTAAAGTTGTGCCCGGCTCAACTCCATCCGAACGCACTGGTGTTTATTCGTGCTTTTGATTTGGTTTATCATTACTTGAGGATCGAGGCGACCGTGGATCTCTTTTTCTGCATCTTCCAGATCCAGCGGAGCACAACGGGCCCGAAGCAAAGCTGGGTGTCTTTCAAGCAGCAGAGCAGGCTCTTCTAGCCATACTCAAAATCTGTCCGACATTTTAAGGACAGGTTCTTGGTCGTGAAACCTGTCTCTGAAGTGGCTAGGAGATCCATCTCTACGCTTGAGACCGTGGAGGTTGACAGTCAGCAAGTTCAAAAGGTTGTGTCTAAGTTCCCTTTGGAGTGGGTGTATGCCCATTTCAGATATAGGACCGACCAGTTCCTCATCAAGCACGAGCAGCTTTGTGATGGGGACAAGGAGTCCTATCGGGTTCTGCACGCATACTTGGATACTTTCAACCTTACCTTTATGGTGGACAAGGACAGCAACGAGTTGTTCGGGGAGGACGGAAATGAAATTCTGGCAATAGATATGAGATGTCGAACGTGATGTCACGACACTTATATCTTAACAATAATGAACAAGGTAGAAAATGCAGAAAACAACAGTAAAGAACACAATCATTTATTGACCCAGTTCAGTGTAAACACACTTACATCTGGGGGCTATTAAGCCAGGAAGGAAGTCCACTATTAGTAGTATCAATTCATAGACTCTACAGCCAACACACCAGTTGACAATCTACTCACTTAATCACTACCCAATGACACTTCTATCTGAGACACTCTCAGATATGAGACATCTCTCACTCCCCCTCAATCATAGCAGTGATAACAACTTAAAATAATAAAAGTAGAAGACACACTTCAAAGACACACCTTGGTCTTGCTTAAGAGCTTTAACCAAGAACAATACACTCGTGCTTAAAAGCTTTGAGTGGACAAAATACAACTCAACTAAATCAGTCCAATTCAAACATCAAAACAGATGAATGAATGGCTCACAAAAACAAACACAAAACACAAACCCTAAAACTTGAACACAACTCTCACAATCCTTATTCTCCACGAGCAGCAGTTAGGGTTGATCATCTATAAATAGCAATACATTCCTTGGGCTTGGGCAATTGCAGATCCTTGATTTAATTTCCAATAAAAGAAAATTAATCTCCAAATCTTTATGCAAGAAAATAGCAACTCCCTATTCTTCATAAACAGATTGCCTCCAAAAATAACACTCCAATATATTACCACTTCAGTAAATTTCGCAGCAATCAGATAACATAAACACACAAAAGATTGCTAAAAATAGCGCAGCAAATAAAACCTAAAACCAGAACTGGAAGTTCTGTCAACTGATGTCAGAACATCGTGTTCGACATCAAGCACACAGTCTGCAATACTAACAAACACCGCCAACACTTCACCTGTAGAATGTTAGAGACAGCATGTCAAGACATCAAGTAGAACATCTTGATGCAACACATTGTTTTACCAAAATTGCTGCCAATACAGAACCAACAAACTCCCCCTTTGGAAAATTTTGGCTAAAACAACTCCATATCAGAGATCCCTGCAGCAACCCACACAAACACAACTAACATTCTCAGAAAACTAGAAACTCCCCCTCAAGCCAAGGAGCACAGAAAAACAAAGAAGCACGGCACAATTGGACAAACACCCTCAGAAGCACGGCACAACAGAAAACCAGCAAAAGCACAAAACACAATTTTCAAAAAAAATTGCACAGGACACAAGGAAAAATACACCACCTCCAACAACTACATCTTTGACTGGTCAGGCGATACAAACAAGGTTCTCCTTTGATATAAAAACAGCTACACCTTACTGCTACTGCAAGGATAAGGTTGAAACATGAGCCAGACCTCCAAAACGATTGTTTCCAAAACAAAACACATGTTAGAAGACAAGAGGCAAAGGAGTACAGAACCAAAGAAGATGAAGTCCAAGGACGAGAAAAGGTAGGATCATCTACTGGTGCAACAAGGACAGGGAAAAAGACTGAGACACATAAGAAGCCCATCAAGAAACAACATTGTCAATTACATGAGTCAGACAAGGATGTTGATGAAGATTGGGTCAATTTCATTAACTCAGGTGGATGGAATGCATAGCTGACTCCAAAGATGAAGAGTATTTGCTTGTTGTTTCTGTTATCTTTGTAATAAACTTCTAATAAAGAATGCTTCCAGCAGTTGATTTGCTTTTGATTGTTTCCAATTTCCTTTACATTTACTCTAATTTTGGTAATATCACTTGAACACCAAATAGAGAAATACACTTGCACACATAATACATCTACAGATTTTCCTTCAAGACAACTCATCATCATCCTGTACTTTAGTGCAGCATTCCATAAATCCATTAATTGCTACAAATCCTTATATATGCAAATACCTAGTTTTCCCCTTAAATTTTCAAACTGGTTTGCATCTAAAGCCTTAGTAAAAATGTCAGCCAGTTGTCTTTCAGTGGCAACATGTTCCAAGGTAACCACTTTGTCTTCCACTAGGTCTCTGATGAAGTGATGATGTATATCAATGTGCTTAGTCATGCTGTATTGAATAGGATTCTTGGATATATTTATAGCACTCAGGTTGTCACAGTATAATGTCATGACATCCTGCTTGACATTGTACTCAGACAGTATTTGTTTCATCCACACTAGTTGAGAACAACTACTCCCTGCAGCTATATACTCAGCCTCAGCAGTAGATAAAGACACACAATTTTTCTTCTTGCTAAACAATGAAATAAGATTACTTCCCAAAAAGAAGCAGCCACCTGATGTGCTTTTTCTGTCATCAGCACTTCCAGCCCAATCAGCATCACAATATCCACTCAGCATGGACCAAGTTCCATGACTGTACATCATACCATAGTCACTTGTGCCATTCACATACTTCAGGATCCTTTTCGCCTGATTTATATGGCTGACTTTTGGTTCAGCTTGGTATCTGGTACACACCCCCACTGCAAAGAAAATGTCAGGTCTGCTAGCTGTAAGATATAGCAAACTACCAATCATGCTTCTGTACAGACTTTGATCAACACTCACACCTTTTTCATCTTTGGATAATTTCAGATGAGTAGGTGCAGGGGTCCTCTTATGACTAGCATTCTCCATTCCAAACTTCTTGACTATATTCTTGGCATACTTGCTTTGAGACAGAAAGATTGAATCTTCCATTTGCTTGACTTGCAAACCAAGGAAATAAGTTAATTCACCAACAAGACTCATCTCAAATTCTGACTGCATTTGCTGAACAAAATGTTTAACCATCTCATCAGACATCCCACCAAACACAATATCATCAACATATATTTGAGCAACCATGATCTTCCCCTCTTCTTCTTTAACAAACAATGTCTTGTCTATCCACCTTTTCTGTAACCATTCAGATTCAGAAATTCAGTTAGCCTTTCATACCAAGCTCTAGGAGCTTGCTTCAACCCATACAGAGCTTTTCTCAACTTAAAGACATGATTAGGATATGTTGGATCAATGAATCCCTTGGGTTGTTCAACATAGACTTCTTCATTCAAGTATCCATTTAAGAAAGCACTCTTAACATCCATCTGAAATAGTTTAAATTTGAGATTGCAAGCAACACCTAAGAAAAGTCTTATGGATTCAATCCTATCCACAGGAGCAAAATTTTCATCAAAGTCAACCCCTTCAACTTGTGTATATCCTTGAGCAACCAACCTTGCTTTATTTCTAGTGACCACTCCCTGCTCATCAGATTTGTTCTTGTATATCCACTTAGTTCCAATCACATTTGTCCCTTCAGGTCTAGGAACCAGTTCACAAACTTCATTCCTCTTGAATTGTCCTAGCTCTTCTTGCATAGCATTAATCTAAAACTCATCATTCAAGGCTTCTTTAACATTTTTGGGTTCAATTTTTGACATAAAACAGGAGTTAGAAACAACTTCTCTTGACCTAGTAGTAACATCAGAGTTCATATCACCTATGATAAGCTCCTTTGGATGATCTTTCTGAATTCTGATGGAGGGTCCCTTGTTGACAGGTTCAGATTTAGATTCAACATTTGTAGGATTAGGATCTGTGTTGTCTTCTGAAGCTTCTGCAGGCAAATCAAGGAATGTTCCAACATCCTCTAGAACATCAGTTTCCTTATACAAATCATCAATAACAACATTTATAGACTCCATCATAACCTTAGTTCTGGGGTTGAATACTCTATAGGCTCTGCTGTTAGTAGAGTAGCCCGAGAAGATTTCTTCATCACTTTTAGGATCCATCTTTCTTCTTTGCTCACGATCAGCCAAGATATAACATTTACTGCCAAACACATGGAAGTATTTAACAGTAGGCTTTCTTCCCTTCCATATCTCATACAATGTAGTAGTGGTTCCTGTTCTTAGGGTCACTCTATTATGAACATAACAAGCAATGTTCATAGCTTCAGTGCAGAAGTGGTAAGGCAGTTTCTTGGCATGAATCATAGCTCTAGCTGATTCTTGGATAGTTCTATTCTTTCTGTCAACAACTCCATTTTGTTGTGGAGTAATAGGAGAAGAGAATTCATGACTAATCCTTTCAGTTGAGCAAAATTCAGCAAATTTCTGATTCTCAAACTCCTTTCCATGATCACTTCTGATCCTGACAACATTACTCTCCTTTTCTCTTTGAAGTCTTTGGCACAGATCCTTAAACACTTCAAACACTTCAGATTTTTCTCTTATAAAGCTAATCCAAGTGTATCTTGAAAAGTCATCAACCACCACATAAGCATACTTCTTCCCACCAAGACTCTCCACTTGCATAGGCCCCATTAAGTCCATGTGAAGAAGTTCCAACACCTTAGAGGTAGTGAGATGTTTAATCTTCTGATGTGACATTTTGGTTTGCTTTCCAATATGACATTCACCACATACCCTTCCTTCTTCAATCTTTAGCTTAGGTATTCCTCTGACAGCTTCCATGTTGATGATTCTTTTCATACCCTTTAGATGCAGATGACCAAGTTTTTGATGCCACAACTTTACTTCATCATCTTTAGCAAGAGCACAAATTGAGGAATAGCTAGAATATTAAGGAACCCATAGGTAGCAGTTGTCCTTAAATCTAACTCCCCTCATGATAACTTCATTCTTTTCATTTGTAACCAAACATTCAGATTTGGTGAAGTTAACATTAAACCCTTGATCACACAATTGACTGATACTTATCAGGTTAGCAGTGAGTCCTTTAACCAGCAGCACATTATCAGGTTCTGGAACTCCTGAGCAGTCCAGCTTTCCAATCCCCTTGATTTCACCCTTAGCTCCATCACCAAAAGTCACATAGCTTGTGGTGTGAGATTTGATGTCAACCAACAAATTCTTAATCTCTGTCATGTGCCTAGAGCAACCACTATCAAAATACCAATATACTTTAGCTGAAACTCTGAGAGACATGTGAGCTATAAAACTTGTAGCAGCAGCCTTGGGAACCCATTGTCTTCCATTAGCAGAAGTCCTTTGATTTGATTTAGCTTAAGGAACAGCCTTAGGATAACCAAAAAGTCTGAAACAGAAAGGTTTTATATGACCAAACCTTCCACAGTAGTGGCATCTCCATCTCTGAAACCTTCCTATGAAGTGATTTGGATGTCTTCTCCCATGATGTTGAGGTTTTCTTCCTCCATGATGTTGTGGCAGCTGATGAGGCATAAACTGCTTAGGCTCAGGAACATGAACTTTCCCATGATGTTGAGACATCAGATGAGACATGTTTTCCTTAGGCTCAGAAGAAACAGCCTCTGCAGAGTAATCCTTCTCAAAACCCAACCCAGTCAGATCTCCTGCCATTCTTCCATATTGAAGTATTTCTTCCAATGTGTTAGTTCCCCTATTCAGCATTCTGAGAGATTTTGTCATTTGATCAAGTTTGGAATTCAGCAAGCTGACTTTATTTTCCAATTCAGTATTATCAGCTTCTAGTTGGATTATGAGTTTCTTTTGCCCCTCACTTTCTTGACACACTTCTTTACTTCTGCTACATAGGTCTTGGTACAAAGCTACAAGCTCTTCAAAGGTTAATTCCTCATCACTACAATTTCCATCAGAAACATATCTTCATGTCAAAGCTATCACATGATTAGCAGATTCCTCTTCAATTTCACTACCTGAATCCTCATCAGACCAGGAAACAGCTAGACTCTTCTTTTGTTTCTTGAGGTAAGTAGCACATTCAGTTCTGATGTGACCAAACCCCTCATATTCATGGCACTAAATTCCTTTCCCTTTAGAGGAATTTTCTTCAGACCTAGTTCTTCTCCCATCACCACTAGACCTGCTGATGTCAGATGAGTTGTTCTTGACATTATACCTAGTCTTTAGGTTCATCCTCTTCATCACTTTGTTGAACTATCTTCCTAGCAGAACTATATCATTAGACATACTTTCATTGGTCTCTTGATCACATTCCTCCTTTCCCTCTTTAGCCTTGGACACAAATGCTATGCCTTTGGCTTTCTTTTCAGGTTTGTCACTTATTCCTAGCTCAAATGTTTGGAAAGATCCAATAAGTTCATCCACCCTCATTTTGCTGATATCTTGAGCTTCTTCTATGGCAGTCACCTTCATAGCAAATCTCTTGGGAAGAGACCTAAGTATCTTTCTCACCAGCTTTTCATCAGACATCTTTTCACCAAGGACACTTGAAGCATTGGCTATTTCAAGAACATTCATATGAAAGTCATGTATGCTTTCATCTTCCTTCATCTTTAACTCTTCAAATTTGGAAGTCAGTAGCTGAAGTTTTGACATCTTCACTTTAGAGGTACCTTCATGAGTATTCTTGAGTATGTCCCAAGCATCTTTAGTAACTTCACAATTATTCACCAATCTGAATATATTTCTGTCAATTTTATTGAATAAGGCATTCAAGGCCTTAGAATTCCCAAGAGCCAATTCATCCTCCTCCTTAGTCCATTCTTCCTCAGGTTTCAGTTCAGATGTAGCTATTCCATCTTTCCCAACAATGACAGGATGTTTCCATCCTTTTATGACAGCTTTTCAGGCCCTACTATCCAAAGATTTCAAGAAGGCCACCATGCGTGGTTTCCAATAATCATAGTTAGATCCATCCAAGATGGGTGGTCTGTTCACAAATCCTCCTTCCTTGTCCATAGAACCAGAAAGTAACTTCCCTAGATCTCACCCAGAAACAGAACAGGGTGCCTGCTCTGATGCCAATTGAAATTCTGGCAACAGATATGAGATGTCGAACGTGATGTCACGACACTTATATCTTAACAATAATGAACAAGGTAGAAAATGCAGAAAACAAGAGTAAAGAACACAATCAATTGTTGACCCAGTTCAGTGTAAACACACTTACATCTGGGGGCTACCAAGCCAGGAAGGAAGTCCACTATTAGTAGTATCAATTCATAGACTCTACAGCCAACACACCAGTTGACAATCTACTTACTTAATCACTACCCAATGACATTTCTATCTGAGACACTCTCAGATATGAGACACCTCTCACTCCCCCTCAATCACAGCAGTGATAACAACTTACAATAATAAAAGTAGAAGACACACTTCAAAGACACACCTTGGTCTTGCTTAAGAGCTTCAACTAAGAACAATATACTTGTGCTTAAAAGCTTTGAGTGGACAAAATACAACTCAACTAAATCAGTCCAATTCAAACATCAAAACAGATGAATGAATGGCTCACAAAAACAAACACAAAACACAAACCCTAAAACTTGAACACAGCTCTCACAATCCTTATTCTCCACGAGCAGCAGTTAGGGTTGATCATCTATAAATAGCAATACATTCCTTGGGCTTGGGCAATTGTAGATCCTTGATTTAATTTCCAATAAAAGCAAATTAATCTCCAAATCTTTATGCAAGAAAATAGCAACTCCCTATTCTTCATAAACAGATTGCCTCCAAAAATAACACTCCAATATATTACCACTTCAGTAAATTTCGCAGTAATCAGATAACATAAACACACAAAAGATTGCTAAAAATAGCGCAGCAAATAAAACCTAAAACCAGAACTGGAAGTTCTGTCAACTGATGTCAAGTAGAACATCTTGATGCAAGTAGAACATCTTGATGTCAACTGATGTTAGAGACATCATGTCAAGACATCAAGTAGAACATCTTGATGCAACACATTGTTTTACCAAAATTGCTGCCATTACAGAACCAACAGGAAAGCCTGCCTGGGCGGCTCATTATATTAACACTAGGGCCCTTCTTGAGTGCGAAACCGACGATGTCGTATTCCAGCTTCTCGGTATAACTTGTTCCTTTGTCCGTGTCTTCAAGTTTTCGCCCGACGTACTAATTTTCCTCTTTTATGTTTGCAGGGAAAATGGCGGACATAAGGGAGCGCCTGGTGAGGTCTGCGGTGGGCCAAAACCTGAAGAAGGTACCTCTAGTATCGAAGACTGGTGCTGTGAAGTAGCAAGTTACACTGGAAAAGTTTGTGGGCGGCATCGGCTCTGCCCCAGGGACCACTTCAACTCCCCCAACTCCGGACACGACCCATAAAAGGAAATGGGATGATGTTGGATCTTCGCCGTTTGGTTGCCCGGGTGGTTTTGTTGGAGGGAAATTTGTGCTGCCCCCGTGCTATCTTTAGGGAAAAATGTTTGACGGGGAGAGTTCTGTCGTCGTCCCAGAGCTCGATGTATCAGCTATCTTGTCAGCCGATCCTCATGTGCGGAGGAAGCTTCTCTGCCAGGATACGGCCGCTATGATCAGGGTATTGGAGGCGGCGCTAGCCCTCAGGGATACAGAGATGGTTCCACTTGCCGACCTCAAAAAGGCGAAAGCCAAGATCAACGACTTGGAACTAGAGAACGCAGAGATTTACAATGATCTGAAGAAGCTTCAGGGCAACTTGGAGGCCAAAATCGAGCTTCAGAAAGAGGTCACCCAGATGAAGGGGGAGTTAACCGAAGTGAACAAGGAGAATGCCCGACTGAAGGCGAGGATAGCTAAGCTGGTGGGCTCGTCGGCGGTTGGTCAGGACGAGACCGGCAACGAGAAGGCCTTAAAGATGCGGAGAGACCTGGTCGAGAGGATCCGTTTTCTTGAGCAGGATAATCTGGGGCAGCAGAGTTTGGTTTCAACGCTACTTTGGAGTAGTTGAAAGCCCTCAACTCCGACGTCCAGCTGCTGATCGAGGGGATGGACGTTCTCAACGTGGTTGTCAAGGCGAGGTGGTTCCCCCGGAGGTTCCTGGCGATGCAGTTTAGTTTTTATTATGTTGTACTTGTATTTTTTGGGCCTGTGTGCCTTCTGATATGTAACAGTTTGTCGGTCACAACCCTTTTTGTACTGATGACTTATTCTGGCCTTGTGGCCGAAATTATATAAATATTTTTCGTTTGGCATTGTCTTGTTGCATTTATTTGTGTATGCTTTTATTGTTTAAATGTTAAGTATAGACGCTTTGCTCGATTTGTTCATGTTGTGCTTGATAGTTTGGGAGACTCGTCGAGGAGACGAAGTAGTTTCGCCGGTGATGGGATGAGGATCTCGGTCGAGATACTAATCCCATAAGCTTGGACTGTTCCCATCGCGAGCTGGTTGTCCTGCCTCAATGGTGCGGCAACGACAGAGCTCAGTTGAGGTTTCCCTGTTGTGCGCAGAGTCTGCTCGTCCCATGAGCAAAAACTGGCTGACATTGTAAAGTGGGGGATCATGCTTGCACCAGTGCACGGTCCCGTGGCCGAGCCGTCTCCCCGTTGGGGGGTGAACTCGTCGGCAGTTAGTCCAACCTCGTGGTTGGTCCTAACTGTAATATTGTTTAAGCATTTCAGCATTCCATGGTTGAGTAAATGGTTCTCTGTCCAGAGTTTCTAGGTAGTAGGCTCCAGTGCCTGTTTTTGACTTGACCCTATAGGGTCCTTCCTAGTTTATGGCCAGCTTACCTTCGCGTGAATCCTTCTGGTTTCTGCTTAGGACCAAGCTGCCAACAGGGAAGTCGCATTTTATGACCTTGGCATCATGGCGCAAGGTTATTTTTTGTTTTAACGAAGCCTCGCGGAGAGCTGTCTCTGATCGTATTTCTTCGACCAGGTCGAGCTCTTCTCTTAATGCCTCGTCGTTCATCTCCTCGTCGAGAGGAGCTTCCATTTGTCTGGAATATTCTTTGATCTCCACCACTATCACCGCCTCGGTTCCGTAATCTAGTCGGAAAGGGGTTTCCCCGGTGGTGGAGTGTGGGGCTGTTCTATAGGCCCAGAGCACCCTGTGTAACTCCTCGACCCACCTCTTCTTGGCTTCACCTGGCCTTCGTTTTAGACCCCGAAGGATTACCCTGTTCGCTGCCTCTGCTTTCCCGTTAGTCGACGGAAGTGAAGTGTTGCTTCGTGGCTAGTTTGGCGACGAAGTCTTGGAACTTCCTGTTCGTGAACTGGGTTCCATTGTCGGTCACAAGGGCTTGGGGTACTCCGAATCGCGCGAGGACGTTCCTTTTGTAGAAACGAAGTACGTTGAAGGCCGTGATCTTGGCGAGAGCTTTGACTTCGATCCATTTTGTAAAGTAATCGACGGCCACAATCGGAAATTTGTTTTGGTAAGACCCAATTGTGAAGGGGCCAAGTATATCCATCCCCCACCAGGCGAAGGGCCAAGTCGAGGACAGAGTCTTCAACTCGTTAGGGGGTGTCAAGTGCATGTCCCCGTGGCGCTGACATCGGTCACATTTTTGGACGTGCTCCTTAGCGTCGCGCTGCATGTTCGGCCAATAATATCCTGCCTGCAGGACCTTTCGTGCCAATGATCTTCTTCCCAAGTGCTGCGCGTTGATGCCCTAATGAATTTCTTGGAGGATTTCGGGGACCTTGTCCTCCTCAACGCATTTCAGGAGGGGGATGGAAAATCCTCGTCGATAGAGTTTGTCTTTGATCAGCACGTACGAGCAGACTCTTCGTTTAGTCACGCTGGACTCCTTGTTGTCCTCGGGCAGTTCCCCCGTGGTGAGGCAATTGTACACTCGGGTCATCCAGCAGCGGCTATCTCCAATGACATTAACGTCGAACAACTCTGGTGGCTTCTCAATACTTGGTCGAGCGAGTATCTCTTGTACGACGGACTTGTTACCGCCTTTCTTTCTGGTGCTAGCCAGTTTTGCCAAGATATCTGCCCACGTGTTTCATTCGTGAGGAATGTGCTGGACTTCCCACGCGTCAAACTTGGTAATCCTTTCCATCACCAGCGTCAGATACTCGACCAGCTGATCGTTTTTGGCCTGATATTCTCCTCGTACTTGAGATGCTACGAGTTGGGAATCAGTGAAGATCTTTACCTCTTTAGCGCCCAAGTCTTCGGCCAGCCGTAATCCTATGAGGAAGGCTTCGTACTCGGCTTGGTTTTGGACATAGGGAAAGATAGGACTAATGATACTTCAATTAAGATTCCCTCTTCATTCTCGAGGATGATGCTTGAGCCACTACCAGTGGAACTGGATGCCCCGTCCACATAGATGGTCCATCTATGCGTTCCGCTTGGTGGGGATAATGGCGGTGTCATCTCTACCACGAAATCGTCCAGGACATGTGCCTTGAGGGCCTTCCAGCCCTCGTAGTGGATTTCAAATTCTGACAGCTCCAAGGACCATTTGAGCATTCTGTCGGCCATGTCTGGTCGACAAAGTAGATGTCTAATGGGCTGGTCCGTACGCACTACTATGGTGTGGGCCAAGAAGTAATGCATGAGCCTTCTTACGGCATTGACGAGGGCGAGGGCGACCCTCTATTTGTGCGTATCTGAGTTCTAGCCCTTGCAAGGCCTTGTTCGTGAAGTAAATGGGTTTTTCCTTGTCCGTTGTTTCACGAATGAGTGCAGCGTTAATGGCTTCGCTGGTGGCAGAGAGATATAAGTACAACGTCTCCCCGCACTCTGGTCATGAAAGCACGGGAGGTTTAAACAATGCTCGCTTGAGGTAGGTCAGAGTCTGCTCGCATTCCTCAGTCCATTCAAATGTGGCCTCCTTTCTGAGGAGTTTAAAGAAGGACAGAGCGTGCTGGGCAGACTTGGCCACAAAGCGAGAAAGTGAAGCGAGCATCCCGTTGAGGGACTGTATGGATTTCTTTGACCTGGGTGTGGAAAATTAAGCAAATACCCGACACTTCTCAGGGTTGGCCTCTATTCCCCTCTCGGTGACGTAAAATCCGAGGAATTTCCCTGCCCGCACGCCGAATGTGCATTTCTCTGGGTTAAAACGCATTTTGCACTTTCTTGCCTGGTTGAAAACCTTTTGTAAGTGGGTCATGTGATCGGATTCCTCTTGGGACTTCACGATTATATCGTCCATGTAAACTTCGAGCATGTCTCCAATTTCTGATCGGATGACTTTGTTCATCATGCGCTGATATGTGGCTCTAGTGTTCTTCAGACCAAAGGGCATTACGTTGTAGTAATAGTTCCTCGACGAGGTCATGAACGCGGTGTATTTCTTGTCCTTTTCGGGCATAGGGATTTGATTGTACCCCGAGTAGGCATCCATGAAGGAAATGAGCTTGAGATCAGTGTAATCAATGCACATGCACCATTTTCCACTATGTTTCTTGACGAGTACAATATTGGACAACCAGGTTGTATACCTGGCCTCCGAGATAACATTTGCCTCTAAGAGTTCTTGTACAAGTCTTTCGGCAGCCTGTGCCTTCTCATCGGATTGCTTGCATCTGCATTGTGCAATGGCTCGAGCAGCTGGGTCAATGGTCAGTTGATGGCATGCAGTCTCAAGGTCCAGGCCAGACATGTCTGCGGCACTCCATGCAAACAAATCAGCTTTGTCCTCCAGACATGTCTTCAACTGCTGCTTTACCTCGTCGGGCAGCCCCACGCTTATCTTCACTCCTCTGCTCGGGCTGGCTCCGAAGGTGATGACCTCGAACTCCGTATCTAGGACAGGGCGCATGAGGGTCGTTGCAGAGGAGCTTCTTATCCCCATCGACATGCCTTCACCATAGTCCTTGCACTCTTCTGACATCCGGCTGTTGAGGTCGATGATGTGTATAGGGAGAGTCGGCTTCTTGTCAGGCTGGCTTTCTTCGCCGGGCTGGTCTTCCTCCCTTGACCGCTTGGCAGTCTTGGGTGCTGCACCAATCGAGCTTTATCCTTTAGTAACTGCTTCAAAGCACCTCCTCGCAGCTTCTATATCCTCGTGCAATGTTGCGACGTGGCCCTTCCCCGTATTTTACTTCATCTTGAGATGAACGGTCGAAGGAACGGAAATCAGCTCCGCTAAGGTTGGTCCGCCAAGGATGCGTTGGTACAGTGAAGGGCAATTAATTACCAGAAACTGAGTCTTGATCGACTTCGACGCCTCCTCTTCCCCGAAAGTGACTGGGAGCTCCACGTACCCCCAGGGTCTGGCAGTTGCCCCGTTGAATCCTTGCAGGTCAGATCCTACGTACGGTGACAAGTTCTTCTGGTCCAGCTTCAAGGTTCTGAACAAACTAGTGTACATGAAGTCCACGGAGCTGCCCTGGTCGGCCAGGATCCATCGGACATCGGTGTTGTCAAGTCTCGCTCTGATGAGCAAAGGGATGTGTGAGTTCGGGGAGCCCCCAGGAAGCTTCTCCCCGTAGAACGTAATTAGCTGGGAACGCCCCCGAACCTTCTCGAGCGTGGATAGCTGGTCGGGACTACAGTCGATGAGCTAGTCGAATTTTCTCTTGACCGACCCCACTGTGAGCTCGATGTATCCCCCACAAGAGATAACCAAGGCCGTCAGGAAAGTCTCCCAGGTGCTGTGCGCGGATATCTGAGGAGGATCCTCAATATGGTCAGGGATAATGAAGTCCTCTGGCCGTGTGATGGACATGGCAACCTGAGGAGGAGGACTGGGCGGCGTAGACTCTGCTTCCTTCTTGGTCTCCGAAGTCTCTCGTCAAGAGGATTCACCCTTCTTCGTATATTGCTTTAGGTGACCCTCCTTGATGAGGATTTCAATGGCGTCTTTCAAGTGCACGCAGTCCTCGATTATGTGGTCGTGGCTGCGGTGGAAGCGGCAGTATTTACTCTTGTCTGTGTTGCCCTTAGACGGCGTTGGTTTGGGGAACTGGACACCTCCCTGCTTGAACTCCGCGTTGATGCATTCGGAGAGAATGCGCTCGCGGGGAGCTGTCAGCAGGGTGTACTCTGTAAAACGACTAGCAGGTCCCTTGTCGTCGCGAGGACGATCGTCTCGTCGTCTCTCTTTATCGCGCCTGGGGGCCTCTGATTCGTCTTTTTTTGCTGCCCGGGAGCTCTCGTGATCCTTAGTGTCCCGGGCTTTGTATGCCGTCTCTTTCTCCTCGTATTGTATATACGATTGAGCTTTACATAGTAATTCGGCCAGGGTGAGAGGAGGCTCTATACCCACCGCCTTACGGAATTCGCTCTTTGGTCTCAACCCTTTTTCGAGGAGATACTTCTTTATATAGTCCGTCGTGAGGACCTCAACAGCCTCCTTGTTGAAACGCTCGATATATGCATGCATGGGCTCATCCTTGCCCTGCATAATGGCTTTCAGCGTGGCCTTCGACTTGGGATGTCGTTGTGAGGCGGTAAAGTGTCGGGCAAACTGGTTCTTTAGATCCTTCCAGGACGTGACCGAACCCCGGGGAAGACGCTTGAACCAGGCCATGGCCCTCTTCCTGAGAGTGATGGGGAACAGCCTACATTTAATGGCCCCGCTTACATTGTGATAGTGGAGCATGGCTTTGATGTTTTCTATATGCTCGCCTGGGTCGGTGGTCCCATTGTAAGTGGCCAGGGAAGGTGGCTTCTCCAATCCACGAGGAATGCGCATGTCCATGATCTTCTGAGATAAGGACCCATGGACATCGTTGTCACTGCTTGTGATGGATGACCGACAGGGGGAGTCACTAAGCCCACGGCTCCTGCTGCATCGGGGAGAATGTCTGCGTGACCTGCGGTGCTCTTGATGGTTCCTCGAAGGTCTGTTCCTCTTTGGAGTGGGAGAGCGTCTGGATCTCCGCAGGGGAGATCGGTGTCGTCGTCTGGCAAATTTTGAGTCAGGTTCCTCCGATCTTGAGCATCTCCGGTCGGGAGAAAAACTCCTGGACCTGTCTCACTTGCGCTTCTAAGGAGGAGGAGACTATGGCCGCGGAGAAGGACTGTTGGGCTTCTGCGATGGATGCTGCTCCTGGAGGGCGTGTTCGAGCATGCTGGTCTTTTCTCCTTGTTGGAAGATCAGAAAGTTGGATCTGTTGAGGGATGCAATTAGGGCGGCATTGATTGGGTCCGCATTTTGAGGGATAGGTATAGGCTCAAAAACGGGACCAGCAACTTGTGCGCGCGGCTTCACGTCATCGGGGGTAGGAGAGGTGGTATTTCCATCCCGATGATCTGTCTCCAGGAAGGTAGCTCCGGGGATAAGATGATCAACGTTATCAATGATAACAGCGACGGAAGGCTCTTGACGAGTATAATCGTTCCTGTTGGAGGCCATGATGATCAAATGAAGTTTGGAGAGAGAGCTTTGGTCTTTTAGGTAAAAAAGAGGGAATCTTGAATCAAAAAGACGGGGAAGTTATTTCCCACAGATGGAGCCACTGATCGGAGGTGATCAGACTGGATCGCCGTGCCCTTTGTGTAGGGCAGATGAGGATGCTGGTAGGAGAGGAGGGGGTGTACCTACAAGGTACTCCGATGCCAAAGTAAGTAATTGGGCAAGAGAGAGAAAGCAAGTACAAAGGTAAGATTTCAAGTATTGAATAGTGATCTTGAATACCTGCCCCTCTCAAGTGAGAGGGTATTTATAGAAGTAACCCCCGGCGCGGGGCCAAGGTCTCCCATGTGGCCGAAATATCTGGTCGACCAATGGGAGACTGCCAGGTGGGGGGTCAGGAGCGTGACCCTTTGACTTGGTCCAACTGCTTCCATGAAATCCGGGGAGGTAGTTGGTCGCGTGAACTGTCAAGCGCGTGAGGGGGATGTCCCCAACGGCTAGTTCCTGCCTATTGGGCCTGGCCAAGAGCTGGACTAGATTGGGTCTTGCCCTACTGTGGGTCAGGCGTCTGCCCAGTCCAGAATATTATGTCACAAAGACATCAGGTGTACAGAAACAAAAAATAAATCCAAAAAGTAACATTACACATAGCAATACGCCACCTATTTCACAAAAGCAAACCAAAATATTATTGCAAAGTGAAGCCCGATTCAGTTACAGATACATAAACAAAATGGAACGTTGCACCAGCTTTTCATCAACTGCTACACATTTCTTCTTTTAGGACCCTCAACGGTTTAACAGAGATACATACATGGTTTCTGGAGTGAAAGTATTTATGGAAAAACCAAGCTTATCACCTCTTCGTAATCTCTTCTTTTTAGCAAACTCATACCAGCCAGTCCCTATAAATTTTTCCTTTTTCACCATTTTTCTGTTCCGCTTTGCACAGTGAATGTTTCCAGAGTAAGTCTTCCCAGTATCTTCATCAACAATGACTATTTATTTTTGGTCCCAAAAAAGACAATTTTTTGTGACCTCTCTTGGAAAATGATGTACAAATTAAATTTAAAACCATTAAATATCAATTTGTAACATAAATTTGATTTAGAAAATATTGTGACTTAGGTTGTCTTACAAGAACATTTTTCTGAGACTTATAACCAAAAGAGATTTCCTTTTCCTAGTAAAATGCTTCCTCTCTCTCATCATTATATTCTTTCTCCGAGTCTTCCTCGTCTGAGTCGTCATCATCAGAATGATCTTTGTCGCTGTTTTCTTCGTCCGACTCAGACCATTTACTGTGACGCACTAATTTTGGTTCCAGGCCTCCATTCCACAGTTTGTCTTGTACACTTTTGGATTCCTCCTTTTCTTCATCGCCTATCTTTTCTTCCCTTCAAAACATTAACAAACAAAATACAAAATATAACACTTCAACATGCAGAACAAACTGATAATAACAAAGTAAATAAAGGCGTCACTTATTTCAGCTTCATTTTTACATTTTACACTTGCATACAAACATGTCATTGATACATGCAACATCATCAAACCGAAATTTTATCATCAAATAATGCATGCATTTACAAAATATAACCCTAAGTCATAAATAACATATTACCTGTTAAACTTTTTTTCAGCAAACTCATTAAGTTTAGAACTTTCACCAAAGGATGATATTTTCAAAATAATGTCTTCGTTCACACCCCTTTTAGCAGCCTTTCGCACTTTCCAAATATCAAGAACACTTAATTTTGCTTTTCCCTTATTTTTATTTCTGGATGCAGCTTCTACTTCTTTAGTGACATCAACAACTTCTAAATACATGTTGTCAAGATGTTGTTGAATCCGTTCCTTTGTTGCTAAGCTATCAGATGAAGTTCTGGAAAAAAAAACAAATTTGATACATTAAAGCATTGATGATCTATAACACTAAAAACATTTTTTGATTAGTTGAAAGGAAAATGAACAGCTTACCCGCTTAAACATGAAATGAATTTCCCAGTTTCCATGGAGTGTTGATTTCGTGTACAGTTCCAACAAATGCCTCTAACCATTCCTTGTTATGGTTTTCTGCACTATGCATACCAATTTATACTATATCAAGTGGGCCTTTTTTCAACCGATGATAGCTTATTTTCAACCCAGCCCAATATTACTTTAAACTTCTATAATTTTTCTTACGTTTCCTATTATATGTAGGTACATTATAAAAATCATTTTTTATTGAATACTAAAAGTAATTCAAGGTAATGATAAAATAAATTATAAACCATATTTTTAGATTTTTATTATATTAACTGATATTAATTGATACTTAATTGATATTTATTGAAATGACTATTATATTAATTGATATTTATTAGCTACCATAAAATAATAGAAAATATTCAAAAAATAATTATCAGTACGTTACAAAAACATACCATTTTAAGTATTATAATAAATATTTTTTTAACTATTTTCTTTATAGTTTAATATTAAAATTTATCTTTTAAATTTTTAAGCATACAATTAAATTAAATATAATTTTCATTTTTATAAAAATTAATCATGCTTATTAACTTGTGTGAAATATTAAAAATAATTTATAATGTGAGACATAGCAAATATTTAAAAAATCAACTTTAATTAGTGAAATATTTAAAATAATTTATACTTTGATCAAAATTGTCTTTTTAATGATCTTTCATTAACCCTTTTTAATGACTTTCAATTCCTCTTTAATATGAAAAAATTTTAGTAAAAAAAATTCTCTTTAATATCTCAATTAATTATTTATATATAATTACCAATTTTTAAATTTATTTTATTTTTCATAATTTTTTATCAAAGTTAATAAATAAAATTTAATTCATATTATTTATAATAATTTTATATTTACACCAATATACTTAAAATAATTTTTTATCAGACTCTCTTTGTAAAGACCCTTCATTTTCATTTTTCTAATCCTTCATTCTTTTATTTTCTTTGCAGCCTACATAGTCTCCTTTAATTTTGTTTCTGATTAGACTACTCTTTACTTTTCTTTGTAGCATACCTAGGCTCCATCAATCTTGGTTCTAATTTGACTACTCTTCACATTGATGGCCATCAGCATTTATGGAAATGATTTTTGTATCTCTCTACTGTCAATACCATCATCACATATTCTCTACTCCCACGTGTTCTTACCTTTGTCACCTTAATCACTTTTTTCATTGCATCAAATTTCTGCACACTCAGAATATTACAAATATGTTTCAATTGGATTTTAGACTACTCTGTCAGTAGATTTTATTTTAGAAAGAATTATTTTTTTGAGTACAATCACAACAAATGTAAATATGTTAGAATTAGTTTTGTTTGTGTAATGTTAACTAAAATTACCAAAAACATACAAGAATTAAATATTTCACATGAGGACAAATTTATAAAGTCATGATCAATGCAATTAGGCACAACAGACATAGTGTTAAAAATGACAAACAGTCTATTGTGCCATTTCTATACCCCCTACATATTATCTCCATTAATATGACAAGCAGACAAAATTTTGATGTACAGTGCAGACAACCATATTAATTTAGACAGAAATGCAAGCAATAGGAGTTTAGAGCCAAAATATTTCTTACCATAAATATCATCTCTTCAAAATTGATTTTTGTGTAGTGGGATTCCTTTATCGTGCATTATTGTAAAAAGTTTCTGATAAGCTCTATACAATCTGCAACAATTAAGAAAATTTATACTTCTGACAAGAAGAAAGATACATAGGATAATAAAAATAAAACAGGCCATGGCACGCCCCAATAGGATTGTATCCTGGCAAGCAAACTGGAGAAAATGATTCTTACATCCTGCATAATTTTGGCTATGAAATAGAGTAAGAACATGCAGAAAGAATGCTAAAAATTACACTATTTTCTACTAAATCCTTCTATTCATTTGAAATATCTCACAGAAACATATTTTTACCCATTGTAGATTAGTGTTCACGTCACATGGTGCTTTCCTGGTATCTGTTTTACCTTGCAAAAAACATGAAAATTGATAAGAATCTTAGTTTGATATACAATAATAATGGAATTCTGTTATCTGATTTCCTAGTGTAGGAACACCTTGGTGAATAATCAACACATGCATTATGGGAATATTGAGGCTTGTGTGCAGCAGTAGAACCATCCATAGTTAAGGGTTGAGAGTGTGTATATCTTTTAGTCACTTATCTTGCTCCTTTGCATACCTCTCCTCTTGAAATGATTGCAACTGAAACGTGAATCACATGTAACTCATTCTATTAATAAAATATTCAGTACCCTCTATTTTTAACTAAACCCTTTATTGTAGCATAGCACTTCCACCGTGCAAAATAAAATTTCTAGACACACCTGGGTGCGAATGTGATTCAAAGCCTCGGAGTTAGTTGCTTCTTCAACTTTGTCCTTAATTTCCATAATCTACAATAAAATTTAACAGAATGGGATTAGATTTTCATTGTGTAGAAAGAAAAATAAAAGCTAAGTTGTTGTAATCATAAATTATATTGTTGATCAAACACATTTGCGAAAGAAGTAGGGAGCGAAAAATCATGATATGCAGTTCACAAAAACAAAGTTGTTTCTCTATAAGAAGATCAAGATCCAAAAAGTTGTTTCACGTCGGGAGTGTGTCCTGTTAAATCCAATATTGTTGTGTGTCCTGTTACACTCTTGTCACAATTCACATCAACAATTTCATAAGTTTAATTAATAATAGAATGCAGCAGTTGATGAAGCATTTAGAAGTTTAATACAACTTTTGTTAATTAAGAAAGTTTCAAGATATAAAGCTACAAACCTCATGTCCAGGTGAACTAATGTGATATATGCAACAATTGTGGATCAACAGGTACTATGCTTCAGAACAAAATAATAACCCCTGAAAGCAGGAGATGTCTAATGAAACCGCAATACCACACGCATGGAAAGAAAAAAAATTAAACTGTCAGTATATAAACAAAAGAAACAATGTAAAGAAAGTAATTATTTATGGTAAAATCCACAAAAAATCATTTAGATTTTGTTTACTATGTATATAACATTTTAGGAACCTTGACAGAACAAAAGAATCCAAACATAGCAATTATAGCCAAAACATCCTAGCAAGAACTGACAAATAAATAAGTGAAACAAATGCAAATAAATAAATGGATTTTTGAACCTGATAAAGGTATATAATTGATTCAGCATGTCTTCCTTAGCTTTTTCAACTTGGCCAAGAACAATTTCCTGTCAACGAAACAACCAATAAAGGACTTAAAATCAACATTGTTAAAAAGGAACAATTTTAAACATAGAATATGTCAAAAACCAAAGCTTACCTTGGGTAAATTAGCAGGTAAACTTTTTAATACTGCTTCAACATAGCCATAGACTTCTCGAGACATCCATCGGAGTTCTTCCTCAAGATTAGCAGGTATACGGGCCATTGTATCCTGAGATGGTACATGAAAATAAAATAACAACAACTCAATAATCACAAATTCAAGTTTACCTCTCAGTTATAGCCTATAGTTAAGAACTTACAATGGATCCAAGTGCTTTCTCAGCTTCTTAACCACCATCTTTCGGTAATCTGTACAACACATCCCAAAATATCATTATAGTTATTTCAAATTCGGTAATCTGCATAACACATCCCAAAAGAAAATAAATTAAATAGAAAGAGAAAAAAATCCATATCTATCCACATAGCCCTTATCATTTAAAAAAAGAAAAGAAAAGAAACAAAAACAAAATAAGCGCTTATCTATTCTCAAAAGCGCTTATTTCTTCTCCCTCTCACGGTTCATACGCTCTTAACTCGTCGCCAACATTGTTCGGTTTTTGAAAAATTTCTCTGAGCAAGAAACGTAAACGTAAACATATAGATGAATAACCACCATCTGAAATCTCAAAACAAAAAATACAAAACCACAGATTTGAGCAGGGAACAACACAAGAAGATAGAACAAAAAACCTAAAAATTAAAAGGTTAGAGGCAGATCTAAAGAGGAGAAAATTTCATCTTGTATATTAAAGTTGAAATCAGTGATTTATAATCAACATCTTCTTAAAACCCAATACATATTGCAATTTCCACAGATTATTTTTACCACCATACTATTCAAGGTAACACCTTGCATGCAATCGGGGCAATGTAACATTCCATGGAACATCCAGAACATAACCCACCTGCAGAGTTGTTACGAAAAACATAAAAATAAAAAAGTTACACATAGATTTATACAAATCGATACATACCAAAAATAAAATGGAATCACTTCGGTTAGGGTTTCGAAAGCGACATTGTTGATAACTGAAGATGGCTGGTTTACATCCTGAGTGAATCGCACACTCAAAGATACAATAGAGTCGCCACCGAACTTTATTTAGTCCCGAAGGACAGGGAAAATATCGATAAAACCCAAGGGGAAGAGAAACGGGAACGGGGGTCGGTTATGCGAAAGGAAGGTACTAGCACCTAACGCATCTGTCGTACTCGACGGGAACTATTTCACTTGCTTCTAGGCTTGGATGGGTTATCTATATAAAGGCTTCTAATTAAAAGAAATAGGAGAGAGAGAAAAGAAAGGGGAAAAAGAAAAGAAAGAAAGAAAGTGCTCGCGGAGGATTATGGCCCTCGTGCCTACGTACCCTCATAGTTCAATGAGGAAATCAGAGTGTCGTAGTTCAAAGGAACCAGGGGACAAAGAGGAAGGAAGAAAGGGAGAAGGAAGGAATGGTGGAAGTGTGCTCGCCAAGACATCGTGTCTCGTGCCTACGTATCTGACATTCAAACGAATGCAGAATCAGAGCTTCCGTAGTTCGTGGAATTAAGATGGAAAAGGAAAAGGAAAGTGGTGTCAAAACCGAGAGTAAAAGAAAGCAGGAAATTCCACTGGGCATTCCAAAGAAATGGTGTCAAAACCAAGAAAGAAGAGCAAAAGACAAAAAAAGAATATTCCACTGAGGAGTAAGAGACTAAAGTGACTGTGCAAGAAACAAGAGAAATGGTGTCAAAACCAAGAGAATAAGAGATAGAGAAAGATCCGCTGGGGATGCAAAAAGAATGGTGTCATAACCAAGGAAGGAGTGCAAAGGAAAAGGTAGTAATTGTGCTGAGAGTAAAGTGCAATAGTGGTGTCGAAACCAAGAGAGCAAAAGGAATAAAGAGACTCTACTGGGGAGTAAGAGAACAAAGAAACCATGACTGAGAATCAGAAGGTAGCGACCCTACTGAGGAAACAAACAAAGGAAAGGTGTTAAAACCAAGAGAAAAGAAGACTTGGTATGTTAACTGACTGACAGTGGTTAACCGAAGGAAAAGATTAAGACTCTGTGGGGAAAAGGAGTTTTGACAGATAAGAAATGTGATCAACCAAAGAATGGGTGTAGGACCGAGCGAAGGTCGTGACCCAAAGGACGAGTGTAGGACCGGGCAAAGGTCGTGACCCAAAGACGGGTGTAGGACTGAGCAAAGGTCGTGACCCAAAAGACGGGTGTAGGACCGAGCAAAGGTCGTGACCCAAAAGGACGGGTGTAGGACCGAGCAAAGGTCGTGACCCAAAGACGGGTGTAGGACTGAGCAAAGGTCGTGACCCAAAGGATGGTGTAGGACCGATCAAAGGTCGTGACCCAAAGGATGGGTGTAGGACTGAGCAAAGGTCGTGACCCAAAGGACGGGTGTAGGACCGATCAAAGGTCGTGACCCAAAAGGACGGGTGTAGGACCGAGCAAAGGTCGTAACCCAAAAGGACGGGTGTAGGACCGAGCAAAGGTCGTGACCCAAAGGACGGGTGTACGACCGAGAAAAGGTCGTGACCCAAAAGGGCGGGTGTAGGACCGAGCAAAGGTTGTGACCCAAAGGACGGGTGTAGGACCGAGCAAAGATCGTGACCCAAATCAAGAACATACCTAATTACGAGAATTGATAAATCAATCATTGAATTATTGTAAATATGCTTTAAACAGAGGTTAACAGCACTTAAAAACACCCATAAATATTAAGTATGTCAATCTATGGAAGTTAGAGGGAGAAAGAATGTCAAACAAGTTTGAAAAAAACTCAAAATGGCCATTCTGTACAGTGGTAACCGGTTACTCACCACACGTTAACCGGTTACTTTCTCACAAATATGCGTTTTGGGTGAAAATTACACTGAGTAACCGGTTACCCACCAGGCGTTACCGGTTGCCACTGTGAGAGTGGCAAAAATAACAGAAAAACAGCTTTTCAAAAGTGGTTTTCAACACTTAATCACTTATGCCAACCACTACATGCTAGGACATGAATTTGTGCACTACAATTACATCATGTAAGGGAAATCAAACACAAATTACAAGCATTAATCATTGCGATTAAAGATCAACCAATTGCGTGATAAATTAAACCGAAAGCGATCGAAATTATAACTTAAACACGCGGAAATGATTGAAACAATGAGTAAAGTAAGATCTACCAACCTACAAGGCTGAGATGTGCCTTGGTAATTGTTGCAAAGGATTCTTGATGCAGAAAATCAAAGAAAACCAGAGGAATCTTCAATCGTATCCGAATCATACCGAAATCGAGCAAATTGCAACGAAGCTCCGGAATGCGAATTCGAACCGTAGAATCTTCAAGTAAACACTTGATATGAATCCTAAAGTTAATAGAACTCCAGAAACTCAAGTATAATAGCAAGATGATGAAGATAATCAAAGAAAACCAGAGGAATATTCAATTATAGCCGAAACGTATCGAAACCTAGCAAGTTGCGATGAAAACTCCGAAATGAGAATTATCACCGAAGAAGCTTGAAGTGATCACTTGAGATGAATCCAAAAGCTACTGAATCTCCACAAAATTCAGTAGAATGGAAAGATAATGAAGGTTAAGCTCAAGAAAAAGCACTTTCAAGGTGAAAGTAGCTTTTCTTCAATGGTGAATTGAGACCTTTTGTGAGGTTTGGAAAAAGAAATGAGATGAAGATGAAGAAGTTGCAGAAACTTTGGAGAGGAATGTGAGAGAATTGAGAGTGAAGAAAGTGTGAATTTGTGTGAATGATTGTGGAGGAGTTGCAAAATGGTGAAGCTTTGTTTATATAGACTTTTGGTTAGGAGTTG
Organism: Lathyrus tuberosus; assembly: GCA_022829125.1. NCBI lineage: Eukaryota > Viridiplantae > Streptophyta > Magnoliopsida > Fabales > Fabaceae > Lathyrus > Lathyrus tuberosus. Next base: position 2,590,304 of record JALAZF010000203.1, on the reverse strand, counting down.
CTAGGTTTGGAATTTGGTTTGGGATTAGCATGGGAGTTAGGCTAGGAGTTAGTTACACTTGACTCACCGAGTCAAGGTGGTTAACTCGGTTAGTTAGAACCAACTCGGTAACAATCCCAATGTGAGCTCCAACATCCAAAGGTTGATATACTTGGAACCCAAGAACCATGGTGCACTTAAATTAGAGTGAAGCATTGGAATAAATACACTTGGAACGTCTTGAATAGTCTTGAAATGTCTAGAGAAGTCTAGAATGTTCCACACACTGCTAGAATCAAGTAGAACCAAAGACGAAAGAGAGTGCATGGATGCTGTCCCAAAAATACAGCAGGAATTGCAATTTTGCACTGAGTAACTGGTTACTCACCACACGTTAACCGGTTACTTCAGTCAATTTTTGCCCAAATTGCTTAGGAAATGATACTGAAGTCCCGGTTTCTATTTCCCACCTCTTGTTTTGATGAATAGATATGGAAACCCTTGTTTTGTGATTGTTTTGACGATGAGATGATCTTGAGAGGATGCAATTAATCGGGCTTGGAAAACCTGAATATCCTGCAACAAGAAACACATAGAGAAAAGTGCGAATGCATATGCCGATGATGCGAATGCACATGCTTATGCAAAAACAAAAAAGGAGGTCAAATTTCGGGTTACGACAATAACAAAGGAAGAAGGAAGAAGACGAGAATGAAGAAGAGGAAGAAGAAGGAAGAAAAAGAGATAGAGAGAGAGAGAGAGAGAGAGAGAGAGAGAGCTAAAAATACGCATAAGAGAGAAAGGAACACGGTGGAGAGAAGAGAGGGAAAAAGCTAATAGCATAAAGTTATATTTTAGAATTAAGATAATTGTAATAGAACCAAATGACATCATCATTTCAATCAAATATAACCAACAAAGGCTTAATACAATAACTAAGTAGTTGGATTACAAAAATGTGACATCATCGGTTGTATAAAGTAAATTTTGGACAAAAATTACCCCTGAAATGGACATGTGCCAAAATAAGAGCAAGGGACAAAGATGAAAATTTCAGAACATCAACTTTTCTTATATTATAGATATGGAGTTAAACATAGAGTAGCAACACCCTATCATCCGCAAACCAGCGGACAAGTAGAGGTGTCGAATAGGGAGATTAAGCAAATCTTAGAAAAAACTATCTAATTATCCAGAAAGATTGGTCCCTAAGACTTCAAGAAGCATTGTGGGCTTATAGGACCGCTTTCAAAACCCCTATAGGAACAACCCCATACCAATTGGTTTACGGAAAGTCTTGTCACTTACCCTTTGAGCTGGAACATAAAGCCTACTGGGCCATCAAAACCCTTAATATGGATTGCTTAGCAGTCAGTGACAAACGCATTCTCGACATCCATAAATTAGAAGAAATATGTCGCGATGCTTATGAAAATGCCATCATCTATAAAGAGAGAACTAAAGCGTGGCATGACAAAATGATTGTTAAGAAAGAATTTAACATAGACCACCATGTACTTCTCTTCAATTCTAGATTGCAGTTGTTTCCTGGTAAGTTACGCTCAAGATGGAGTGGCCCCTATAAGGTCACTAAAGTCCTGAGGCCTGGGGCAGTAGAAATATGATATCATTCATGTAGTCCTTTCATGGTAAACAAACAACGGTTGAAACACTATTACGGAGGTGATATCCCTACCTATTACTCTGGTCATACTCTGATCGAGCCACTCATTGCTACATCTACTATGTGAGTTCCATAATTGTCGAGCTAACGGCGTTAAATAAGCGTTGCATGGGAGGCAACCCACGGCCGTTTTATATTTATTACTTTCTCGTTTTTATTATTTATGCATTTTTTTCTCAAAAGGTGAATTATTTACTTTTATCTGCTTAACAGGACTGACTTGTGTGATATTTATGTTTCAGGTTTCAGATCTCATCGCCTTTGACAGCATTCTCCACTAACCTTATTTTTCAGGATGCAGCACTTCGATGATATGCATGTTGTGTTCAGAGATGACACTCAGAGGAAACGATTTCTGGTCCTTTCTGAGCGACTAATGCTTCCGACCAAAAACCCTGACCCTAAGTGCCTAGAAGCCTTAGGTCTCGAAGCTGATGTGAGATACCATTGCCACCAACTCCAATGGGACGAATACTCTGATGCCATGAATGTGACTTACAGACACCTCACCCTAGAATTCCTCAACTCACTTATCTATGAACCCTACGTAAGTAGAGGATTCAAAAGAGGCCGCATTAACTTTAGATTATTTGGAAATGAGTACACTTTTACCCACAAAGATTTTGCTAACCTGCTAGGATTTCAGTGTGGCCTTGATGTTGTACATGAATTCCCTGAGTGTGACATCATGCAGGATGAGTTAGATAAGTTCTGGAGTGAAATCACTGGTGGAGGAAGCCCTTATCCCTCCACCCAGCTGTCAAACAAGATCCATAACCCAGCTTTTAGATACTTTTAGATGATTTTGGCCTAAACCTTCTTTGGAAAGAGTGAAACCGATAACCATGTTAGTGCTGAGGAAATCCTTATGCTCTTTTGCACCTCCCAGACACATCCTGTAGCCAGCGGAAATTTCCTAATAAATCACCTTAACATGGTTGCCAGATCCTCCGAGGGACTCATCCACGTAGGAGGAACAGTGACACACATCGCCTATGCCCTAGGTCTCATTAGCAAAATATCGCACCTGATTGCCTATTATGGCTGTACCTTAATTGACCTAGACCATTGCATGGATCGTGGCCTAATTAGGAGAGTTTATTTCAGTCCCGGACATTATAAGCTCCTGACAGACGATGAGACCATCCACTACATTGGATTACCACATCCTACCCGAACGAATATCTATAATAAAGAGAATTGGTCATACCCTTTAGAGGCCCAGGATGAGACACCTAATAAACTCAAATCCCCACCTGTTCCTAAATACTATCCTACACCTCTCCCAGAAAGGACCACAGTGTATTTTTCTAATGTTAATTTGCAGCGACACAACATTTACTCTGAGTTCGACACTATGCGCAAGGAGATGATTTCTCTTCACGAAGATCTTACCGAATTGACCATTTTGAAGGAGGACTCTGATGCCACTCATGCCGTCGAGATTGATTGCCTGTATCAGGAAATCTATAGTCTCAGATGTCAGCATGCAGAGGCGCAAGCATCTTGTCCACATATGAATCAGGGTGTCCGTCGCCAATCATTCTATAAGAATTTTCTGGAGCCCTGAGGACATTTCTCGCACTACGTGTGGGGGAGATTTACTGCATCATTATTATTATTATTTGATTCACCTTTATCAGACTTTCTCTTATTTTTAGTCGTTATATTTATTTTCGTGTTTTATTTCCGTTACACACTTATTATTATTATGCCCATTTATTATATCAAGTATCTTGATACTTGCATTCACTTACTATATGCAATTATCATCGTACTATATTTTATCAGTAAAGTTTAAAAATTTGCAAAATTTTATTCATAGTGCATATCCTATTTTTATCATATATATTATTATTATTTATGTTGCATACCCTATTTTTATCATTTTTATCATGTAAAAATATCCTTTATGTCTCTTGCATGTACCAATACTAAGAAAAATCTCAGAAGACGCTACATACACCCCCAAACAAAGATACAAACCAAGTCAAGGCCCACAAACCCGTATAAGGGATGCCAGCCCAAAAGACAAAGATGGCGGGCACCATCTCCTACATGGCGGACGCCATGGGGTCGGGGACCTTAACACAGGACAGAATGTGAAACACCGCCATTTTTCACATTCAACTCATCTCCTTCCCCATTATCTCCATTTTTTACCCACGTAAAAATCCACCAAATCCCATTAACCACTCATTCAATCATCAAACCCACTACCATTTCCACTACCCCACTCACTTTCCACCCATAAAAATACAATCTTTTATAAAAAAATTCCACAAAATCTCATTTCACAAATTTTCACAAAAGCCCTCATTTACCTTCAACAAACATCAACAATGGCAGAAATGGAGCACAGAGGGATTATCTTTCGAGATGGAAAAGTGGGGGATAGACAGAGGAAGAAATTTGAAGCACTGCTGGCACACAAAAATTTTGCGATGAGGTATATCGATTCTGACTGCATGTATAGCTTATGTATCTACCATAGTGTTTTTTACATGCTTGATAATTTAGGATTACATGACATATTTATTCGTGGAGAACCTACCTATGAGAGGCTGGCCCGGGAATTTTTGAGTTCCCTGATTTATAATGTTAATCCTAATACTGCTAGCACCGCCGGTACAGTGAAATTTAGGATGTTTAATGTCGAATATGAGGTCACTACCGACCACCTTGCAGTTTGGTTAGGACTCCCTCACGGGGAAGGTGCTATTTGCGAGACACCTTTAGACACTAACTAGCAAATTGAGGCGTTCCAACTGTAGAATGATCTGACAGGTCGAACCACAAACTCTTTCGGAGGTAACTTGGCCTCGGATATCCACAACCAGGCCATACATGTTTTTAGACTTTTGTTGGCATCCACTGTTTTTTCCCAAGAAAATCCAAATAAATTAAATTCTAAAGAATTCATCTTTTTACAGGCTGCCCTCTTACAGAGGAGATTGAATGTCATTCCTTTCATGATAGCACACATGTGTGCTGTTGAGAAAAAGGGCGGAACTATAGTATTTGGAGGATTTATTACCTTCATTGCACGTGCACTTGAGCTAGACAGCGAGCTATCTACACTAGAACCACTCCCACCTCGCACAATAAATTTAAAATTGTTAAGAGATATGATATTGTGCAAGGTAAGTAAAGAAGAAGGCTACACCCTCATGGTTCATAATGTAGCTATCCTGAGTGCTATTTTACCCTGTTCCCGTCATACCTATGTGCGACTTAGAACAAACTAGATTTATGATTTACAGGATACATCTTTTCTCGGCCCGTTACCACCAAACGTCCCAGAGGACGAGGATGACGGAACCGATGACGAATATGAGCGGAGAAACCAATCTCCTGTTCATAATGCACCTCCTCCACATGCATCACCTGCACACACTCCACCTTTTACTAACCCTTTTGCAGGTGCACCTACGAGATTTTATATCACTAAAGAGATGTGGAGAGCACAGCAAGCTCGCGAAGAAGAACGTGATGGCCTGTTTTACGCCATGTATGAGCAGTAGCATGACATGTTGGAATTCATGTGTGAGTCGCAGCGGTAGACTGAGCGATCTATGCGTTCTATTTTAGAGTCTCAGCTCGCCGTAACTTCTCAGTAGTAGCGCCAAGAAGCCTACCTTGACAGACGATTCGGGATAGTGAAGGCTACTCAAGGTTCCATACTAGGAAACCTCTACGAACTCCGAGAGTCTAATGCTTTATTAGCAGCGAAGATTCAGCAGCTTGAGCTTTCACAGAGTGCCCGACACCGCAGTAGGAGTCGTCACCCTCGACCAGTGGCGGAGCCACGACCTTGGTCTAGGGGGTGCAAATTATTTTAAATTATTATTATTATTATTATTATTATTATTATTATTATTATTATTATTATTATTATTATTGTTATTATATATTTAAAAATAAAAGTTCAAATTTTTTATATAGTTGAAATATAAATGCTAATATATATATATATATATATATATATATATATATATATATATATATATATATATATATATATATTTAAATTATATATTTATCAAAAAGTTCAATTTTAAATATTAATTAAAATATTTTCAAAATATTATGTAATCTATATTTTGAAACCGAGAAATATCATAAAATACTAGTTGATTTAGTAGAAACCATAGGTTGTTTTGCACTTTGAGGCGTTAGATCAATTCCTAGCTTTGGCAATTTTTAAAATTGTTTTAAAACCTTAATTCATCATAGAGACACTGACAAATCTTTACAATGAGAGAGAAAACTTTTATTCAACATAGAGAATGTGGCATAACTTTATAATGAGAGAGAAAAAATTACACTTTACAATGAGAGAGAAAAAGATATGTGTGGTGCAAGCTATACATTTCAGGGGGTTCAGAGATCAAAATGCCTAGCAAAAAGGATGTAAAATGTAAAAATGAGGGGGTGCAGTTGCATCCCCTGAGCTGCATGTAGCTCTGCCACTGTCCTCGACGTTCAGAGCAGGGAGGAGAGGGTACTAGTGGTCAGCAGTAGCATCATCCAGGTTCTACCTATCTCTTTTTCACCTTTTATCGAAATATTAGGGTCAATGTTCAGTTTAAGTGTGGGAGGAGATATTTACCATTTATAGTTTTCCTTTATGTTTTCCATTTTATCGCTTTCTAGTTTAGTTTCTAAGTATGTTTTTAGTTTATTTTTACTTAGTTCTTAATAAATACATGTGCCTGACAAGTCATTTGTGTAGTTTATCTATTTTCCCCATTTCTTGAGCCATAACAAAAAAAAATTAATAAAGTAAATAACTTTTATTTTTGAAATTTTGGGTTGTTAGATGATCGCGACTTTATGAGTCGAATGAGGGTTACTGCAAGTATACAGTTGTATCGCGTAGTTTTAAAAGATTATCGATCCCACAGAGACTAGAAATCGAACGCACCGTTATCTATCATTACTATGTTTATCTAAGGCTAATCAGAATTTGGGTTTTTAGTTCAAACGAGAAATTAAAGGGAAATTAAAATTTGGGAATACTAGTTATGAATAAGTTATCGGTATATAATTCGGTAACCTACGTAGAATTAATTAAACCTAAGCCTGTAGAGATTTATCACCCTATTCATCTGTAGGAGAAACCGGTTTGAAAGCCCTCAACTCACACTCCCGTGGATCTTGCTTCGGACTATACTTCTAAGTCAATACGTCTGCTCTCGCTAGCCCGTATGAGGTTAAAAATACTTTTTGAAAACTAATTAAACCTAATTAACTTTAAAGCGCTTCCGCTGTTTTTAAACCTAATGCCCAATTTCAGCTATTCGGGTAAAGCCTCACACTCCCGTGGTCTCGAGTTTAACCTATGTTACCTTTTTACTCTCGTAATAAAAGTTTGGGTTTTATATTAAGAAATCGAAACCAGAAGAATGATTGATTATTGATTTTATCTTAGAGAAAATTAATTCATTTTAGTTACTTCATTATACACCGATAATCTCGGTTTAGCTCAACATAATTAGGAAATTAAACGCGAAAGCAAGGAAATAAACAAACACAGACATAATTAAGAAATAAATAAGCAATGCTTGAATTTAATAACGAAACCTGGAATGCAGTAATAATGACAATAGCAATCCCTCCACAAGTCGGTAAGTTCTTGCTTTAATGTAATAAATTGCAAAGGTTGAAGGCAATGAAACAAAGAATCTAAAGCTAAGTTGTAACAGTTCCTCAGTGTGAGAAACTGTCACTTTTGTTCGGTAACGGTTAACAAGGAAATGGAAATGCAAAGTAAAAAGAAATGACTGAAGTTCTGAAAATAAATTGGCAGCAAGACGGTATACTTTGAAAACAGAAATGGCCACCCTTTGTTCTTCGTGAATGTCTCTATTTATAGGCTCAGCTCAGGTGGAAGTTGGAGAAAAATCAGCCATTCATGCTAACGGTTATCCCATGTTGGACCTAGAAAACTTCGAAGAAAAAGGCATCGTGTGAAACTGCTTCATCTGAGAATTCGTAGTTGAGTCTCTGCATCCAACGTGCAATTTAAGCGCATGACGATTGTGGTGTCATGTGACGGTCGTGGTGAACTTTGGAGCTGCCACGGTCGTGGCACTCCCATGACGATCGTGATATCAGCAAAAAGTGGATTTCTTCAATTTTTCTTCTCTTTTCTGCTCCTTTCTCGCATGTTTTGGTTCTTTCCCACATTTAGCATACTTTGACTTGTGAAATATGATTACCTGCAAAAACACTTAAATAATCTCGAGAAAATCGAATATTAGACGAAAAACGGAATAAAAACTAACATAAATCGAAGTAAAAATATGATATAAATTCGTGTTATCAAACTCTCCCACACTTGGATCTTTGCTTGTCCTCAAGCAATCAATCTATTAAAACGGACAAACTTTATCAAATGCACGTACCTGGCATACCAATGGTGTTGAAAAAGAGTTTCTTGTTAGTCAGACGGGTAGTTGTGCAAAACACTAAGGATACAATAACGACACAAAGCAACAAGCTTGTCATAGACCTCTCTGTTGTACAATCCAGTCCAGATCATTATATTATAGTTCAACCATAAGTTTTCGTATCCATTTCGCCCGGTTTCATTCTAACGCAATCACATTAAGCACTTTGCCTTATTCACACGCGTAGTGGAGTAACCGGTTAGTGACTTTGATCCCATTTTCTCGCACGGGGCCTGATACACAAATGTGGTAACCCTTTATACATCCCATTCGTAGATTGCGGGGGATCGAACAGTAGTTCGCCCTACCAAGTTCAGAATCAGGTACCTTTGAACCAATCAACAACGGATTTTCTTTCTTTCTTTCCTTGCACATTTTCACAATTGTGAGAGTTGTTGCATAATTTATTTATTTTTTTCTCGGCATATAGATAAGAAAGATTTTTTTTTCTTTTTCTTGATTTGGGTATCAAACACTTATATTCATCGGTTCCCCACGTGGTTTGTGATATAGACGGTGCTAACTGCTAATATAAACTACTAAGGGTTACTTTGGGACTGAACTCAAGGTATCGTGTAATAAGTATCGAAATTGATATCGCATACGCAAGAGGTCTAAGGTGTCAAGACGGTATCGATCTTGTTAGCACTTCCCACGCTTCCTAACATAGTTTAAAGCTTGGTACGCCACAGACGTGCATTAATCGTAAAAAAAAAATTTCGTTCTGGCAGAATAAAGTGAGGAAATCGGATAACTGAACGAAAATATTCATATATTAATTTGATAAGGAAAAAGAAAGTACAAGAAAGGGAAATATATGGAAATAAATCTAACTCTCCCACACTATATCGGACATTGTCCTCAATGTTGCGATATAAAGGGGAATGGAAAACTAAAAAGGGGAACAAAATACAAAAAAAGCAAAATAAAATCAAGGTGGACCACGTCCTCTGCCTCTAGAGCGTCCTCTTCCATGCTGTGCGACGTGATCAGGAATGCCCACATGGTGGATGTACTCGTGTAAGCTCTGCACTCGCACTGTCAATGCACCCATCTCCTCGATGACACCGTCAAGTCTTTGTCCTTGGTTAACTTGCCCTTGTTGGATTTGATGCATAAGTGTCATCATTTCATTCTGTTGCTGGGTTTATTGCCATATAGCCCTTAGGATTTCATCATTAGTAACTGGGTCTTGGTCAGGGCGGCGACGACGTCTGGAGGTCGAAGGAGCATCATTAGCTGGCGGTGGTTGGTCCTCATGGGCGTTATCCATTTCATGCTCCATCTCATCAACAGGTCCATGTGCTTGATCATCTGGAGCAGGCGTATTTTGCTCAGGAGCATTAAGATCAAAAAGCCAATTAGCCATATTATGAGGGTCAATGTGACTCCTGCAAGGCATGATGATACTTCTTACGATTTTGGCTCGGACCATAGGATGGTATTTACCATCTCGTCGTAACTTGATGAGCTAAGAGTTTCTGCAATAATCGATATCAAGGAAGACTGGAGGCAAGGAGGGTAGTCTAGCAAGGTCGTTTTCCAAATTCAAACTGAGTGCAATAGAGGTGACAATCCCTCCAAAGTAGAAGGGTTTGGAGCCTCTAGCACAATTTGACTGTATGTGTGCTAATAAAAATGGTGCGGCATTGATTAGCTCCGGATGAAAAATGCAATGAAGGAAAAACAACTCTTTAGAATTAACCTTATGGTTACTATCTCATGCAAACATGGTGCTTCCAAGTGTGCGGTGGACGTATCTGACGGCTGGGTTGTGGATAAATGTAGCGTTAAGGCTATCCCAACTGTCAACTGTTGTTCCGGTTAAATGATTCCAAAGTTCGAACCCCGCTTGATAGAAAGTGTCCTGCGGTACTCGGCGATGGACATTCTCGCCGTGTTTGAAGCCAAGCATCTCGGCAAGACGATCTTGTTTGATTGAGTATTCTTTGCCGAACATGCAGAACTTTGCGACTCCGGATAATTGGTTCGTTTCGCCCGGAGGGGTTATGTAGGTAAAGGAACTGAGGAATTCTAGAGTGAGGGCTTCGTAAGTGGGCCGGCTCTGAGTGCAAAGCTGCCAAAGACCGGCATTCTGTAACATCCATTGAACTCCCTCAAGCAATCCTAGTTCTTCTAAGCATGCAATGTCGACATAGCGAGTTGGTAGAACGGAACGACGGTAGAAGTCGATATACTGAGCTATTTGGCATTCTCCTGCCTCTCCATCTCGGAAGTTTAGTGTAGATAAGTCTGGAACTTCACGTGCCATTGTTGTGTTAGAGAGGGTTTTGGGAAGAAAGTGGGTTATGGAATTTTTTAGGGTTTGTGAAAAGAGAATTGCGTATGATGTGATTATATAGTGTAATGGGAAGTTGAATGGTTATTGAAATGAGTAATGTGGTGTAAATGATAGTGGGACGGTTTGGAATTTCAGAAGGTAGTGGATGGCTGGGGTTTGAATGGAGGAAGAAGAGGGAACGAATTAAACAATTCTGTTTTTAAGCAGAATTCCTTTCAGACCCGCGTGACGGTCGTCACGGGGTTGTCACGATCGTGACGCCTACAAAATCTGGGTGGTGAATTAGTTTAATGACAGACATGGTTCTAAACATTTTAATTCAATAGCAGGTTATAGAAAGCACATGGAATAGCAGTAATTTCATACACATAGATAAGTAACAATATAACACAAATTAATTTAGAATGAAAAGAATAGGAGTGGAATTTGAAATCACATGGATTGAATAGCAGCAGCAAATGGAATTATTATTTAAAAACCAGATAGGTGCTAGTTAAACTACTAGCACTGTGTCCAAAATGTATGAAATCAAATTATTCCCAACATGAAAAAAAATGAAAACAGAATTAATGTAAATTGCTCTAAAGTAAAATGCATAAAAAGTAAGTCTTGAAAATAAGGTGCTTCATAAATCTAGCCAAGGCATTTCTTCAAAGATGCGATGGCTTGATTTAAATGATCAAACTGTTCAACGGTCATGTCCATAAGTCCAACAATATTTTGACGCACAGTGTTAAGCTCATCCTTCACTGAATTGATTTCTTTATGATATTCATCCATGGTCTTTAAAATAGAATTCAGATTAGAAGCATAATCAGTGGCATCAGCTTTAGGAATGTCAATATTTTCTTGGAAATCCATATAGTCTAGATCATGGTAATGAGGGGGTGTCTTTGGGTCAATCTCAGGTTCAGGAAAGGTTTCTTCTGCTTCAGGCACGGGTTCATCAAGGTTATATAGCCAGTTATGTTGATCATGCACACTTGTGCGTTCATGATTTGGAAATGTAAAGTGTGGTACGGCAACATTGTTAACTAAAAGCTGGAAGTGGTTCGGACCTTGGTCCCTAATCATAGCCATATTGAAGCAAAAGGTAATATTCATGGGTCTAAATTCTCCAAAGGGGTTAATCTTAGAGAGTCGGATTCTGAATCCCATAGCATTAGTTATCTTAGTAACCAGGCTACCTATCAAAATTGGACTGTTTTCATTATTGATAAGTTTGCAAAAGTTATTCAGCATAAAAGTAAGTCCATTAACCTCTCTAGACTGAGAAGCACAAAACATAATAAAAAGTTGGTCCCTCGAAACAGTGTTATCATTTTCAGGTTTACCAAACAGGGTATAGGCCAGGATCATATGAAAGTATCGAAAAGCAGGGTTATGTATCTCGGTTGAAAGCATAGGGTCCATGTCAAAATCAGGTTTCCCTGAAATTCTACCCCAAAAGTCACTCAGCTCTCCAACTAACTCTAGGTTCTCTTGAACCACAGAGAAAACATGGGGTCCTTCAAGAAATCCCAAAAGATCTGACAGTTCCTTTATGGTGAACTGGCAGCTATATCTAAATAATCTAAATGTAATTCTTCCCCTGGTTAAACCTTTTCCACAGTGAGGGTTATAACTTAGAGAACTCAGGAATTCTAAAGTCAGCCTACGGTAACACTTATGTTTCTTATTGGCAAAACCCTCCCAACCTAACTGGCTAAACAAAAAGTCTATGCTCTCACCTACACCTAAGGCGGTCATGGTGGGTCTGTGGGCAAATTTTTTCAAAGCAAAAGGTCTAAGAGACAGAGCCTTATAGCGACGCCACTGTGTTCCATCTCTGAATACTACTGGCATGTTATCCTCGTTTGCCATTAGTTAGTACTTTTAGCAAAAATGAAAGCAGAAGAGGAGAACAGAGAGAGTAGAAAGACTTTATAATCCTGTAGTTTTTTTCAGTTTTTAAGATCAGCACAATATTTCCAAATTAAATTTAAAACGATATACAAAAGAAACTGAAAATTTGGAAAATAAAAACAAAACATAGAAAGCATAAAGAAATAACAAATATAAAGCATGAAAAACGGAAATCATGGGGTGCCTCCCATTAAGCGCTGTTTTTAACGTCGAAAGCCTGACGAATTCAATTATATGCTTAGTTAGGAGGTTCGGTGGGCAACTCTAAAAGTCCAAGGCAGTTCAAATAATCTCTATTTCCAATCCTGTGATAGTGTTTTAGACGTTGTCCATTGACTAAAAATGGGTTACTATTCCTCCCCTTTATTTCTACCGCTCCACTTTGTAGAATTTTTGTAATTTCAAAAGGACCGGACCATCTAGACCTTAATTTCCCAGGAAAGAGTTTTAATCTTGAGTTAAAGAGGAGTACAACGTCTCCCACACTAAATTCTTTTCTAGATAGGCGCTTATTGTGCCATCTTTTAGTTTTTTCTTTATATATCTTAGCATTCTCGTAAGCGTCTAATCTTAACTCTTCCAGTTCATGCAGATCTAGGATACGTTTTTCACCTGCGGAATCATACCTTAAGTTCAATGTTTTAATAGCCCAATAGGCTTTGTGCTCTAATTCCACTGGCAAATGGCAAGATTTACCATAGACAAGCTTGAAAGGTGTAGTTCTGATTGGTGTTTTGTAGGCCGTCCTATATGCCCATAAAGCTTCGTTGAGTTTTGATGACCAGTCTTTCCTAGAGGTGGCTACGGTCTTTTCTAGAATTTGTTTTATTTCTCGGTTCGAGACCTCAACCTGTCCACTTGTTTGTGGGTGATATGGTGTTGCTACGCGGTGTCTTACTCCATATTTCGATAGTAATTTGTCAAATATTTTTTATATGAAATGAGAACCACCGTCACTTATGACAAGTCTCGGTACACCAAATCTGGGAAAGATTATGTTTTTAAAGAGCTTTATGACTACTCGTGCGTCATTTGTAGGAGAAGCTATTGCCTCAATCCATTTTGAAACATAATCGACGGCTACGAGTATATATTTATTTCCAAAGGATGATGGAAAGGGTCCCATAAAGTCGATCCCCCATACATCAAAGACTTCTACTTCTAGTATACCTTTTTTAGGCATCTCATCGCGTCTTGATATGTTACCAATGCGTTGGCACCGGTCGCAGTTTAGTATTGCGATGTGGACATCCTTCCAAAGGTTGGGCCAGAATAGGCCGGATTGCAAGATCTTAGCGCATGTCTTTGAGGTACTAGCATGTCCTCCATAAGGAGCAGAATGACATTGAGAGATGATGTTTTCTATTTCTTCTTCTGGGACGCAACGACGGAAGATACCGTCGGCTCCTCTCTTAAACAGCAAAGGTTCATCCCAATAGTAATGTTTTAGATCATGAAAGAATTTTTTCTTTTGTTGATAAGATAAGTCTGGTGGAAGTACTCCAGCTGCTAAGTACTTGACTATGTCAGCATACCATGGCAGGGTTGCGTGCATGTTAATTTCTTCCACGACTTCTTCCATCTTTGGGTAATTTAATCGTAGAGTAGACATATCACTTTCTAGTTGGGCTATGAGCCGTTCATAAGGGAAATCCTCATTAATGGGTACTGGCTCTGGTTTAATGCCTTCTAATCTGGATAAGCGGTCTGCTACTATGTTTTCGGTTCCTTTCTTATCTTTGATCTCTAAATCGAATTCTTGTAGAAGTAGTATCCACCTTAGCAGTCTAGGTTTTGTATCCTTCTTGTTAAGTAAATATCTGATAGCTGTGTGATCTGTATAAATGATGATCTTAGCTCCCACTAGGTAGGAACGAAATTTGTCAAGGGCAAAGATCACGGCTAAAAGTTCTTTTTCTGTGGTAGCGTAATTTATTTGGGCGGAGTCTAAAATTCTGCTTGCGTAGTAAATGGCATGAAGTTTTCTATCCCTCATTTGTCCTAAGACTGCACCTACAGCATAATCACTTGCATCACACATGATTTCGAAAGGTAATCTCCAATCTGGTGGTTGCATGATAGGTGCGGTAATAAGAGTTGTTTTCAGCTGTTCAAACGCTTTTAGGCATTTCTCATCAAAGATGAATTCAGCGTCTTTCATTAATAGACCGGTAAGAGGTTTAGTGATTTTCGAGAAATCCTTTATGAATCGTCGGTAGAAACCGGCGTGTCCTAAGAAACTTCGTATTTCGCGTACGGTTTTTGGAGGTTGAAGATCTTTTATAATTTTTATCTTGGCTTTATCAACTTCAATTCCTCTATCGGACACAACGTGTCCAAGTACAATTCCTTCATTTACCATAAAATGGCATTTCTCCCAGTTTAGTACAAGATTAACTTTTACGCATCTTTCCAATACCATTTCTAGGTTCGATAGACATCCTTCAAAACTCTGCCCACATACGGAGAAGTCATCCATAAACACTTCCATAATGTCATCTATAAAGTCAGCAAAGATTGACATCATGCATCTTTGGAATGTGGCAGGTGCGTTACATAGTCCAAACGGCATTCGCCGATAAGCAAATGTACCATAAGGACATGTGAAGGTCATCTTTTCTTGGTCATCAGGGTGAATAGGAATTTGAAAGAATCCTGAGTAACCGTCTAAATAACAGAAGTATGAGTGTTTAGCCAATCTTTCCAACATTTGGTCAATGAAAGGCAATGGGAAATGGTCTTTACGAGTGGCTTTATTTAGTTTCCTATAGTCGATGCACATTCTACTTCCCGTTACAACCCTTTTTGTTATAGATTCGCCTTTTTCGTTCTTAACAACTGTAACACCTCCCTTCTTTGGAACGACATGTACTGGGCTAACCCATTGACTGTCTGATATCGGGTATATGATTCCTGCTTCTAAAATTTTTTTCACTTCGTCCTTGACTACAGTGCTCAAGATCGGGTTAATCCTTCTCTGATGTTCCCTAGAGGATTTACAGTCTTCCTCCAGCATAATGCGGTGCATACAAATAGAAGGGCTTATTCCTTTAAGATCGGCGATGTTATATCCTAACGCAGTTGGATATTTTCTTAAGACGTCTAATAGTTTCTTTGTTTCAGTCTGTCCTAAGTCTGCATTGACTATCACAGGTCGTTCGAGAGCTTCGTCTAGGAATTCATACCTTAAATTTTTGGGTAATGTTTTCAGTTCTAGAGCTGGGTTCTTTGGGCAAGGTAGATGATCTGGTGTAAGTGCTAAGCATTCGCTTAGGCTATCATCTTGATAAGGTTCACGCCAGTTATCATCTTCGAAAATTGGAGGTATAGGAATTTTTAGAATATCTGAATATATGGTCGGTTCCATCTCGATTTCTCTTACGCACTCGTCTATGACATCTAGTAAATAACATGTGTCGTCTATGGCTGGAGCTTGTAAGAATTGTGTCAAGATAAATTCAACTTTCTCTTCACCAACTTTAAAAGTTAGCCTGCCTCTCTTTACATCTATAATTGCTCCAGCAGTAGCTAGGAATGGCCTTCCTAATATGATAGGAGTAGTAGAGTCTTCTGTAATATCCATGATTATGAAATCATTAGGGATATAGAATTGTCCTATACGAACTGGAACATTCTCTAGTATACCAACTGGGTATTTAACAGAGCGGTCAGCTAATTGAACAGACATTTTAGTTGGTCTTAATTCTCCCATATCAAGCTTCTTGCAAATGGATAAGGGCATAACACTAATACTGGCTCCTAAGTCGCATAGAGCTTTATCTATGACGAACTTCCCAATTACACAAGGTATTGAGAAACTACCTGGGTCTTTTAGCTTAGGAGGCATTTTGTTTTGAATTATTGCGCTACACTCAGCAGTAAGCGTAACTGTTTCATTTTCCTCAATCTTTTTCTTATTGGATAGGATTTCTTTTAGGAACTTAGCGTACGAGGGCATCTGGGTGATGGCTTCTGTAAAAGGTATTGTGATGTTTAACTGTTTCAGAAGTTCAACAAATTTCTTAAATTGCCCTACTGTTTTGGAATTTTTCAATCTTTGAGGGTACGGAATATGTGGCTTATAAGGTGGTGGAGGCACATAAGGTTTTTCTTTGTCTATATTCTCTTGGTTATTATCTTCCTTTTCCTTGGGTTCACTCTCCTTCTCAGTTGTTTGGTCATTAGCAGACTTTTGGTACATGGCTGGATTTTGAAGTCTTGGGTCAATGGGTCCATCTAATTCTTTTCCACTTCTCAATATAACAGCGTTTGCATGCCCTTTAGGATTAGGTTGTGGCTGTCCAGGAAATGTTCCAGCAGGAGGAGCAGTAGGTGCTTGTTGTTGAGCCACTTGGGAAATTTGTGTTTCAAGCATTTTGTTGTGAGTGGCCAAAGCGTCTACTTTGTTTGCTAACTGCTTTATCTGTTCGCTAGTGTGTACGTTTTGATTTAGGAACTCTTTGTTTATTTGAGTCTGGGTAGCTATGAAGTTCTCTATCATCAGTTCGAGGTTAGACTTCCTAGGAACATTTGGAGCAACTGTTGCAGCCTTTTGATAACCTGGTGGTGCAGCAGGTGCTTGACCAGGAGCATACAGTGCATTGTTGTTTTTGTAAGAGAAGTTGGGGTGATTCTTCCAACCAGGATTGTAGGTATTTGCATAAGGGTTTGCTTGAGCATAATTCACTTGATCTGTAGAGGCTCCTTCTAAAACTTGGCATTCAGGGGCAGCGTGTCCAGTTGTTCCACATAATTCGCAGTTTGGCGCTACAGCAGCCACGGTGGTTGTGGGTGTCATGGTCAAGTTGTCTATCTTTTGAGCTATTGCATCTACCTTAGCACGGACAACATCTAGGCTAGATACTTCGTACATTCCTCCTTTCGGTTGGGATTTCTCCACTTGATTTCTTTCACCTCCCCATTGGTAGTGATTCTGAGCCATACTCTCGATGAGTTGTTGGGCTTCATCATAGGGTTTATCCATGAGTGTACCACCTGCGGCGGCATCTATCGTCAATCTTGTGTTGTACAAAAGACCATTGTAAACTGTGTGGATAATTAACCAATCCTCAAGAACATGATGTGGGCATATCCTCCTCATATCTTTGTATTTTTCCCATGCATCATATAAAGACTCGTTGTCTTTTTGTCTGAAGCTGTTGATTTGGGCTCTCAGCATAGCTGTTTTGCTAGGCGGAAAATATCTGGCCAGAAAGACCTTCTTTAAATCTTCCCAAGAAGTAATAGAATTTGATGGCAAGGATTGCAACCAAGCCCAACCTCTATCTCTTAATGAGAAAGGGAAAAGAAGTAGTCTTATGGCGTCTGCGGTTACACCATTCGCTTTCACTGTGTCTGCATACTGCACAAACTTGGTTAGATGTTCGTTCGGATCTTCTGTTGGGTTTCCAGAAAATTGATTTTGTTGTATAACAGATAACAGCGAGGGTTTCAACTCGAAATCGTTTCGGTTGATAGCTAGAGCGACAATGCTGTTGTGAGGTTCTTGTTGAGATGCGGCAGCATAATACTTAAGAGGTCGGTTCTGCGATGGGTCATCCATGTCTGGTTCTGTTTCGGAATCTGATTCGGATTCGAGTTCAGGATCTGATTGAGATTCAGGTTCTGATAAAGGAAAAGGGATATCGTGAGTTAAGCAGTATTCTTGGATACGTCTTTTTACAGTAAGAAGACGTTCAGGTTCGTCTGTTGATCGTACGAGGTCTTCGCCAGAAGAGCGAGTACTTGGCATACAATCAACAGAAAGGGAATTTTGGTTTTTTCCTTAGTCTATACAACGTAACAAAGGAATTACGATGTCGACTTAATTAGTCCCCGGCAGCGGCGCCAAAAACTTGATCACGACTTTATGAGTCGAATGAGGGTTACTGCAAGTATACAGTTGTATCGCATAGTTTTAAAAGATTATCGATCCCACAGAGACTAGAAATCGAACGCACCGTTATTTATCGTTACTATGTTTATCTAAGGCTAATCAGAATTTGGGTTTTTAGTTCAAACGAGAAATTAAAGGGAAATTAAAATTTGGGAATACTAGTTATGAATAAGTTATCGGTATATAATTCGGTAACCTACGTAGAATTAATTAAACCTAAGCCTGTAGAGATTTATCACCCTATTCATCTGTAGGAGAAACCGGTTTAAAAGCCCTCAACTCACACTCCCGTGGATCTTGCTTCGGACTATACTTCTAAGTCAATACGTCTGCTCTCGTTAGCCCGTATGAGGTTAAAAATACTTTTTGAAAACTAATTAAACCTAATTAACTTTAAAGCGCTTCCGCTGTTTTTAAACCTAATGCCCGATTTCAGCTATCCGGGTAAAGCCTCACACTCCCGTGGTCTCTACTTTAACCTATGTTACCTTTTTACTCTCGTAATAAAAGTTTGGGTTTTATATTAAGAAATCGAAGCCAGAAGAAGGATTGATTATTGATTTTAGCTTAGAGAAAACTAATTCATTTTAGTTACTTCATTATACACCGATAATATCGGTTTAGCTCGACATAATTAGGAAATTAAACGCGAAAGCAAGGAAATAAACAAACACAGACATAATTAAGAAATAAATAAGCAATGCTTGAATTTAATAACGAAACCTGGAATGCAGTAATAATGGCAACAGCAATCCCTCCACAAGTCGGTAGGTTCTTGCTTTAATGTAATAAATTGCAAAGGTTGAAGGCAATGAAACAAAGAATCTAAAGCTAAGTTGTAATAGTTCCTCAGTGTGAGAAACTGTCACTTTTGTTCGGTAACGGTTAACAAGGAAATGGAAATGCAAAGTAAAAAGAAATGACTGAAGTTCTGAAAATAAATTGGCAGCAAGACGGTATACTTTGAAAACAGAAATGGCCACCCTTTGTTCTTCGTGAATGTCTCTATTTATAGGCTCAGCTCAGGTGGAAGTTGGAGAAAAATCAGCCATTCATGCTAACGGTTATCCCATGTTGGACCTAGAAAACTTCGGAGAAAAAGGCATCGTGTGAAACTGCTTCATCTGAGAATTCGTAGTTGAGTCTCTGCATCCAACGTGCAATTTAAGCGCATGACGATCGTGGTGTCATGTGACGGTCGTGGTGAACTTTGGAGCTGCCACGGTCGTGGCACTCCCATGACGATCGTGATATCAGCAAAAAGTGGATTTCTTCAATTTTTCTTCTCTTTTCTGCTCCTTTCTCGCATGTTTTGGTTCTTTCCCACATTTAGCATACTTTAACTTGTGAAATATGATTACCTGCAAAAACACTTAAATAATCTCGAGAAAATCGGATATTAGACGAAAAACGGAATAAAAACTAACATAAATCGAAGTAAAAATATGATATAAATTCGTGTTATCATTAGACAAGTTAGGATCATAATCGGAGACTTCGGAAAAATTGTGAAAAATCGATATCGTTTTAACATCGTATGTTTCTCAACTATAGGACCCTATCCAGATACTTATTATGTTGTGGCCTTGAAATCTCATCTTTAAAATTCACTCCTTAAGTAGTTTATTTCAGCAGTCAGCATCATCTTAGTCACTACTAAGTGGACGAACCATGCAAATAAGTGAATGATCCCGCAAAAAGAAAGAAAAAGAGAAAATATAATAAAAGCAAAGAATTTGAAAAAGGATCCACCTTCTAAGTTAGGTAACCCTCACCCGGTTATTTAACCCAACGGTAGCGAGACTTCCAAAAATTATGCTTGTGTCTCTTTGTTAAAGTGCAAAAAAGAATTGAATTTTGGCACAAATATGGATCAGGATCACTAACAGGTTTGTTCACCATGCGAGTGCAAGATAACGGGATTAATGTGATTGCACCTGAATGAAAAGGGGATAAGAAAGGAATGAGTGAAGTAGGCTTAAGTATAATATCATGATGTGGATTCGTTCGTATAGGAGAGTAACTTACGACCGCAACCTGCGAAAAATGTTACCACGATATCCTTGGTTCACGAGTCAGTACCTATCAAAGCAGCCTTGATCAAACTAAAGTATATAGCCCAGATTTAATCCTTGTGTGTTGCTATTTATCTTTTGTGCTTATAAGAGTTTGCTTGAAGACAAGCAAAGGTTTAAGTGTGGGAGAATTTGATAACTCCGAAACACACTATGTATTTTGCTTGGATTGCACATGGTTATTATAGTTTATTTTCTATTTTTCTTGTATTATGCTTATGTTGTGTGTTGTTTTCAGGTAAAATGCCTTAATGGAGCCTTCCATGAAGAAAAGAAGCAAAAAGAGCAAGAATCGGAAGAATTCAATGGAAAATACACACATGGCGTTCCACATGGCGTTGGCCAAGGAGGACGCCATGACGTGTAGGGTTTCACCCACGTCTCAACGCTCAAAAGACCACGTCTTCCACCCTTTGCACACATGGCGGACGCCATGTAGGGATGGCGGACGTCATCTTCCTAAAACGCGCCTTGGTCAAAGGCAATTGAAGGAAGTGACCATGACCAGAGAGAATATCTCCACACAATTTCTGAATGGCTCGTGTAACTTCCAAGGGTTTTCACACTATAAATAGGCCATAGTTTTCATTTGTTAGGCATCCTCTCTTAGTTGTAGCATAGGCATTGTTTAAAGTGATATTCCGTCACATCGAGGGGTTATCGCACCGTTGTTGTAATCAAGATTGGAGCATTTTTAGAAGTAGAGTAATCTTGTCGCCATTTTACTTTTCAAGTCAGATTTACTTTCCATCATTGTACCAGATTAAAGTCTCCGGTTTAGAGTAGGTTTATTATTCAATTTGCAATTTATTTTCATTTGCACCGTCTCTATTTTGTTTAAATTTCTGCACTGCATTATTTTGTTTATTTTTCGCCTTGCTTTAATTTCATTTACATTATTACTCTGCTTTACATTCTTTACTTTATCGCATTACTTGTTTTAAATTTCTTTACCATAAAAAGATTTGTTTCCAAACCAAACTTAAGCGTAACACTTTCGTTCTTACATTTAAAAATCAGTCGCACCCTTTACACGTCTTTTTTTAAATGACTTATTCCGCATATCAATTTCATGCCATGTTTACCATAGTCATGTCTAGCTAAATCCTTAGTGCTATGATGTGAGGATCGTCGTTTCGACGGTACTCCGTATGTTGTGTTTGTAGAAATACTTTAGGGGATGTTTTGGTTTTAATACAACTTTTATGAATTTAAGTTGATCGGCCATTACGTAAATGGGACCGTGTTTCTATTTACGTAGTAACCGTGATTATGTCGGGTAAGATCGAAAGTCGTCTGATACTTAAGATAAAAGTAGGTTAGTTTTTAATTGATAAAAACAGTGAAAGTGCTTTTTTAATTAATTAGGGAAATTTAATATTATTAGAAAGTGATTTTAAAACTATTTTAGGACACGTTTATAGATTTAGGATCCGGTTGGTCGAGCATATGCCGGAAACCCTTTGATGTTAAAAGTTTCCAATCAAAAGCACTTTTTAACTGAGTCTTAAAGGTGATTATATAAAAAGTAACTTTATCACTTTAACGCGATATGCGACCGGTGCAGCGTGAGCGGCTGGTATAGATTAGGGGTTAGGTCCGGTTTCGATCACGCTAACGCGGCGGTTCCTTTTTAATCAACTCTTTTTCCGAGGAAGAAAATATTTCCCTGTAAGTGTCTCTACTTAAACAATAGGAGTATTATTTGATCGATGTGAATTACGTACCAGTACCATTTATTTAAATTCGTTTTTATTAATTATTCTCCGTTGCCTATGCACTTTACACGCTATATCTATTAGCCTTAGATAAACACCGTAACAATAGTAATCGATAGATTGACATTGGTCTCTGTGGGATCGATAATCTTATATATTACTCTGACGTACTCCGTATACTTGCGGAAAGCACGCATCAGTCACCGCGAGATACGTCCATTTGATGTCATTTCCTTATACCCCGGATGGTTGGCATGTGGGTCATCTGATGTATCCTTATTTGTCTTACCCCTCATTCAACTTCATTTGGCTCGTGACTTTGTATTCATCTGCATATATTACCCCAACCATTCATTTTCATTCATTTGCATAAGGTAACATCATTTGTGCAAAAAGTTCATAATTTCAAACACAAAGGCCATGATTCAAATGTACACACATACAGACCATCATACATACATAGCAGCCATGGCATGAATAAGGTCACACTTCCATCAAATTCAGCATACACATAAAAAGCCAGCATGTGCAATTCAAAATAACCAAAATAAGAGCACTGCATGTTAACCATCAAGATTCAGAATAACACATTATGCATTCATTCACTATATCCACTCAAATTCAAACTATTCAATCATACTCATATTCCATACCAATTAACATTCAATCTCAAGATATGTTTTGTACCTAAAAATCAAATGACAATACATTTCAGAATTTGATGCAAGTTTTAAGCAAAGCATACAAGTCATGTACATCGGGATTCATAGTTCAATACAGTACAACAATGCATACAAAAGAAGGCAAGTGCAACCAGTTCAGCTCATGCTAAGTCACCCTAATTCTAGCATTCAAAAAGACAATACAAACCCATGTTTGCATCTAGCATAATCCATCAAGCCCCCAACTTAACCAATCTAACTTCACTCCAACAAACTTTAAGACCAACCTAAGATAACTGTCAATTTCAGTTAACTAACCAACAAAACTACTTGCCCTAACTAACTGCCCAAATTAGTTAGAAATCTCCCTCCAATTTTCAATTGAAACAACTAACATAGATTCACTCTTTTCCCCAAATCACTTCAAACATCTAACAAACTTCAAAACCAACTATAACCATCTAAAAAACTTGAAACGGGTTCTTAACTGCCAACTGCCACGTGGCCCTATACAATTACCAAATTGCCCCTGAATTCAATTTTTCCTCCAAACTTGGTTTTTGAATCTAACTAACTTTTAACCTATGAAACTAACATACTCCTACTTCATTTTTTAAACTAAAATCAGTACAAAAGAAACACATTCCTCTCAATTTTCTCACACTCCAACTAAAACACAATCTAACTTATCGTCATTTATTCTCCACCCTTAATTAATTCAGCCTATGATCACTATCCCATGGCTATAATTCAATCTCACTCAATCCCTAACTGAATCAGTTAACCTCCCCTCCAATTTTCCTCATGCACTCATCTATATAAGCCTAACTTTCACCATCATCATATACACAAATCTTCACCCTATTGTTACTCTATCAAATTCACTCCCCAAACCTCACAAAAGCTCTAAAATCCATAAATTGCAAGAGCTTCAATATCTTAAGCTCTTAGCAATCGAGCTAAGCTTGCACTCTTCAACATCTGCCCTAATTATTCATCATCAATATCTCTACAAATTCACACTTCCAACCTAATCTGTAAATCTATATATCTGCAATCCCTACCATCCTTATTATTCTAATACATCAACAACAACCACAGTCCACACAAAAAAGAAAAGAACAAAAAAAGAGGTGGAAGCGGAATTTGTACACAGAATCAAGAATCATACCTTATAGCCGGAGCCTCCTCTCTGGGTTTCTTGATCATTATTTTATTCATCAATAACTATGTGAGCAATTATCTGTTCAATAGGTAAACACGAGATCCTCCAAATTGCCATCTTTTCCTCTGTTTCTTGAGACCATGTCGTGGTGTTTAGCTTGTTGAGTTGTATCCCTCTTCCAATTGCTTGATTGCGCAAAAATGTAGAGTTTAATTTAAGTTTTTATAGGGTTAGGGCTTCGTTTTTTGGGGTTATATTTGGTTGCATCTAGGGGTTTAGTGGACAAACAAGTTACATAAATGGAGAGAGGGTGAAGAGACGAAGTTGGTGGTGTTGATTAGGTGTGGTTTGGGGCCGCGCCGCCGCCGGAGGCGATTTACAGTGTGGCGGCAGTGATATTAGGTGTGTAAAAGATAAGAGATGAGAGGGAAAGAGACTGATTTGAGTGGCGTTGAATGAGGGGAATTCTTCTCCCTTCCCCCTTTTTGATTTGTCATGGGCCAAAGAGTCCAATGCTCATTGGCCTTTTCCTGCGGGCACCTTTTCCTTGCTTGTTACATCCCATTCTGAAATAATAAAAATAATAACAAATTGGCTTAGGCCATGTACTCTGGGCCCAGCGCCCTAATTACTTCTTCACACCTATGTTCTCAACTCTACACCCCCTTTGGCAACATGTTTTCTTTAGAAAATTCCTTTTTTTTATCTTTTTTTATCAAATTAATACCTTAGTCATGATTAACATTTGGTTAGCTAATTATAGGATTAACATTTCCTAATTAGGATTAGATTAGAATTAATTATAAAATTAGATTTAATAGTATCAATCTTGATTTTTCTTTTTATTGGTCCTTAATTCATAATTCATGGATAATTTGATATTGGGAAATATAGCTTGATCCATAATATTGCATGCTCCCCTTTGTCTTAGTTTAATTAGTTGATTAAAAGTCATTTTAGTCAATTAGTTAAATTGAAATGTTTCCTTAGGCCTTTTGATTGATTAATCCTTTAGGTTAATTGAATGATCAAAACTCTAGGGTGAAGGCTTTTGAATAATATGCATGATAACATTAGGACTAACACCTTTTAGAATGTATCTTGCCTTGTTATCCCACTACTTGTCCAACTTAAGACTGAGCTCTTTTTTTTTGGCAAATAAACTAGAAATAGTTAACAAATACAATGTGATTTGTGTGCCATGAGCCTTAAGAAATGAAGAAGAAATAAGAGGGTGTATTCCTACCCTTATTTTGAATATCTTTGGATACGGGACAAATGACCTAGTTGTTTAAAGTATTCACTTCCATTCATAGACTTTAGTGCAATTCAAATCAAGGCAATTTTTCATAATTAAAAGAATAACAAGGATGAGGATGTAGATTATCTCTCTCTCTCTCCAAAAGTTCAGACACTACTGTAGAGCCCCATGTTTGAATATTTGTCTTCAGACTAAAATCGATCACAACCAATCAAATTCAATTTTTTTGCCTTAGGGCATTCAAAAGATTTTCATAAAGGACATGTTATTTTAGTTCTACCGCAATACGAACAACGTTTAAAGCTCCCATGCGCGAGCATACAAGCTACGTTTAACTGCTAGAATGTGATCCAAATGCATTCATTCTACCGTTATACAAACAAACATATAAGTCTCTCATACATGAGTATACAATCAATGTTTAATTGCTAGAATGCGAACGTTAACATCGTTCAGTAAAAACTACCAACAAACACTTATTTTCTACTCCACGAACTACGGAGCGCTAATTTTCTCATTGCTCTATGGGAATACGTAGGCACGGGATTTCAAAATCTTGGCAAGCACATTAATTAAAAACTTATTTTTCCCTTAATTAAAACCAATCGCAAGTAACCTTTAGATATTTACATCCATCCGCACAAAAACAATTAAAACGGTTCTCGTTAATCACAACAGATGTAAGGGGTGCTAACGCCTTCCTCTTCTACAATCGACTTCCAAATTCGCTTTTGGTTGCGACGACCATTTTCCTTTTACTTTCGGGGTTTTATCGATATTTTCCCTTTCTTTTGGAATAAATAAAGTTCGGTGACGACTCTGTATTTTTCGCGGCTCGACAGCTGGCGACTCTGCTGGGAACTCTCCCTAAGCAAATCAAGCCTAGTATTGGGTTGTTTTCTTTGTGTGTTTGAGTATTTAGGCAAAATAACATTTTTCGTCCCTTAACTTTGCCCCAAGGTCCAGTTTGGTCCCTTAACTTTAAAAAGTGGCAAGTTCGTCCCTTAACTTTCAAAATGGTGTCACGTTTATCCTTCCGTCTGGTTCTGTTAGTCAAATGTTGAAAACAGTGCCACGTATTTCCAGGTGGACTTTATGTGCAGCACTGTTGGCAATGGCTCCATTAATCATACGTTCCATATAATGCCACGTTATATTTTTATTATTTAATTAAAAAATACATATATTTTATTCTTGTTTCAGATCAAATAGAAACATGGAATTAGAATACCGATACCCATTCCTCTTGCTGTAACCACCATCCTGCATTTCGTCACCATCTCATCCTGCCGCTACCACTGGTATTTTCGTCGTCATATCTTCTTTGTGTCTGCTTTTAAAACATTTAAGATTCTTTGAAACTAAATGAGTATTAGGTTATAGTTCATTGTTCTGTAACTGTAATTGAATTGAGATGTGTTTAACATTAGTAATCTATTTTTCACTGCAACTAAACTTGTGACCAAACGTTGTTAACATATATCTTACAAATACATAACCAGGAGAACAGATACAGTTCACACTGATAAAATTTTGTGTTTTCTGATGTGAACTTCTGCTATAGTAAGACAGTGAAAAAGTATGTTTTACTCTCTGCAAATTTATTATTGAGTGATATCCTGCTCTGTGAATCACATTGATAAATTCAACAACATGGGCATACCATATTGTGGTCTGAATCAACAACGCATACATTTATTTCAGGCTGTAGATTATAACGTGGCAGCTGCTCAGCAAGGTATTGTTTACATTGATGAAGTTGACAAGATTACCAAAAAGGTTCTCCATTATTTTCTCTATTTTCCGTTCCAACTATTATTTGTCCACTGTTCTAAATCACTTCTTGACATTTCAGTCTCGCGCAATTTCTGTTTATCAAGAGATAATCTGATTTTTTCAAGAAATAATCTGATTTGCCAAACTGAATTTGTACAACTGTAACAGATTTTTTCGTCAGGTTTTAGCGTTCTTCTACATTCATCAGATGAGTTTATCTCTGTTTCGATTCATTGTTGCTATTGGAAGAACACAAGTTGTGGCAAACACACTTGGTACCTTTATGCTGTTACTCGTTTTCTTACTTGGTGGTTTCATTATCGCCCGAGGTGAGCACTATTTATTCGTTCTTTGTTCGTAAAAGTTAAACGCATGCAGAAAACAAGGTATTAGAAGAATGACTCATGCAACTTTAATAATGTCATTTACAAATGACATTGAACCATGGATGCTATGGGGCTATTATGCTTCTCCTATGATGTATGGTTAGAATGCTATTGCCATCAATGAGTTCCTCGACGAGAGATGGAGTTCTATAAGATCTTGATCATCTGGCAAAAAAAAAAACTTTGATTTCGTTTTCTTGCTAAATTGTATTCATTTATCTTACTCATGAAACAAGTTTTGTCCGACTTTTAAAGTCGATATTGATTAAAGTCGAATCTTTTTAATGATCTGTTACAGCCAAATTTGGACCCAAGAGTACCTGAACCTATAGTTGGGAAGGCTCTAAGGCTAGAAACATGTTTATAGAAGAATATTGGCACTGGATTTGTATCGGTGCTCTCTTAGGATTTTCCTTGCTTTTCAACGTTCTTCTTATTGTTGCGCTGACATTTTTGAATCTTAAGTCTCCATACTGCTTGTTTCAGTTTCTGTTTCTGCTCTAAGACTGTCTTTAACAAGGTCTTAAAGTTGAATTGCAGCATTTGGAGACTCTAAAACCATTGTTCTGGAAGAGGAGAATGAGAAAAAGGAAACAACAAAAGAGAGTTATGCTTCAAAAGCTAAATCATTTGAATGTAAATTACTCAACTATACCCTTTTCTTTTTGTCAAATGTTTATGTTCTTAGGTACTAAATTTCAGTTTTGATTTGAAAAAATGTTGTGCAAAAGAAAAACAATGTGGCGGTTTTATAATCAAAATGACTACATGCAGACATTGAAATGACACAAAGAAACACCTCAGAGAGTCTAATTCTCAAAGCAGACACTTCAACAATCAAGAGGGGAATGGTGTTACCCTTTAGGCCACTATCACTTGCTTTTAATAGCGTGAATTACACTTCAATATTTAAGAATGTTGATTGTTGAATTTCATATCTGGTATATTCTAGATCGCAAAGAGTTGTCTGCAGTTTTCATTTTTATTTATTATTGTGGTGCCATATGTGTCTTTCCACTGCCTATTGAATCTCCACTTTCTAAATTTCTCTTACTCATCAAAGAAGAAGAACTACCCAATTTCATATTTCCCTAAACCCTAACTTTTAATTTTAAGAGAAATTGTAAAGAAAGAAGATGAATTGTATTTGCCCTAAGAAAAAATTGGGGGAAACTAGGGATGGCAGGCCGACCCAAACCCGCGGAGCCCACCCGCACCCGAACCCGAGTCAACGGGTGAAAACCCGAGTTGACTGGGTTCGGGTTCGGGTTCGGGTGCCACCCGATATTTCGGGTGCGGGTTTGGGTAGTATAAAACCCGTGCCCGAAACCCGAAATCACACCCGCTATATATATATATATATATATATATATATATATATATATATATATATATATATATATATATATATATATATATATATATATATATATATATATTTATTTATTTATTTATTTATTTAAATATACATACATATATATATATATATATATATATATAAATAAATATATATATATATATATATATATATATATTTATTTATATATATATATATATTTATTTATATTTATATATATATATATATATATATATATATATATATATATATATATATTTATTTATTTATTTATTTATTTATTTATTTATATATATATATATATATATATATATATATATATATATATATATATATATTTATTTATTTATTTATTTATTTATTTATATATATATATATATATATATATATATTTATTTATTTATTTATTTATTTATTTATATATATATATATATATATTTTTTTTTTTTTTAGTTTTTGGTATGGGTTCGGGTTTGGGTGAAAAAACCCGAACCCAACGAGTGTGGGCGTGGGTGTTATTTTACCACCCGAATAGTCTTTGGGTTCGGATGGTGATTTCGGGTGCGGGTTTGGGTAGTGTAAAACCCGCCCCCGACCCGACCCGTTGTCATCCCTAGGGGAAACGAAGAAGATGAATTGTAAAGAAGGAAGAAGATGCTATTCAAAGTCCATGTCACCTGTCACATAACAAATACTAAACGGACGTTTGACTAAACCAACGGCAAGGACTAACTTGACACCATTTTAAAAGTTAATGGACGAACTCGCCACTTTTTAAAGTTAAGGGACGAAATTGGACCCTGGTGTAAAGTTAAGGGACGAAAAAGGTTATTTTGCCAAATGTTTATCTTTATTGTATTACTGGTTACTTGTTTTATATTATTGCATTTACTGCTTTATATATTTGATATATTCTGGATGTATATGTTTATTGGTTCTCAATTGTGGGTTGTGTTTCATGATGATATTTGAGAGAAAAGCTTCCTACCCGAGCTTGAGTATACACACATGATAGAATCGTGGATAGTCGTGTTGACATGCGTTTCGCGCGATGGGTTAGCACGAATCCATGAATCTATGAGGCCTTTTTAGGAACCACCTTTTTCAAGACTAGAACCTACCTTTGAGGGGATATAGGTTGCAGGAAACCTAAAACTCTACCTACCTCAAAAATCATATACAATTTATTCAAAAGTAAAGTCGAACCTTTGAATTTGAAAAGTTCACCCCACTTTGAGAATCGTATCAGGTTTATTCATATTATACTGAACCTTTGAACCTAATATATTGCATACCATTCCATCCTTCAAACCTAAAAAAAATATTGCATAACATTACATGGCACTGCATTCTTCATGCATCCATCAACATGCATGCATATTTTCCCACCATACAATAAAACTTCATATCGCCTTTCGTTTATAACCGATTAACTAATTACTCGGCACTCGATTAGAATTGGAAGCATGTCTCAAATGATTATGGACAAACTTCAGCGAGGCGAGGAATTGTTGAGGGAGGAGGTCAACCAACTAAATTCATATAAGGTTAGGATTAGACATACCCAGTAGTTAATGTTTGAATGTATACTTTTGTATTTTCAAACAAATGTTAAATATGGTCTTGACTTTTTGAATTAATATATGATTTTTAAATTTCATTTAACTTTAATATAAATTAGATTTTAATATAATTTTACTCTAATATAATTTGACACCAAAAAAATTACAATAATAAGACAATGATGATACTCTCAAAAGAGTCGAGGTGAATTTCTTTGAAAATACATCTCCGAAAAAATTCTTCTTTTATCATTAACAAGCTTCTAATTTCTATTAAAGATTTCAAATGACATTTCAAAAATGCAACTACAAACACACTCAAATAACATAGAGAGGACGTTTGTTAAAAATGTAGTGATTCTAGACCATAGACTCTCGGAACAGAAGGTAATCGTAAAGGTAACCAAAATCTTATTCAAGGTCTGTCAACACTAAATGCAGGTGCATCACTCTGTCACGAATCAAACCAATTTAGCTTAGATCCAACACAAGGGGCTAGACATTTACTAAGGCAAAATAAGGTTCAATGGTTTATAGTTTTAATCATTCAGAACCCCTGCCAGTTTAAACAAATCATCAAAACAAAATTAAACATCAGTAACCCTTGTCACAGATTATCAAAATAACTCAATTCATGTGCCATTTTAAATCATGCAATATTATTAAAACTAGAAATCTCTAGTAACTCCCTTTTCAAATGTCAGTCTTAGTTTCCATTGTTAACAGCAAACAATATTCATTTAACTTTATGTTAATGTAATCAACATTAATCAACAATTCCATATATACCTGGCAAAAGCACACTCATTGGAAACAAACTCCTAAGTGAATCACTGATTCCAGTCTGTTCAACAATGACTTTTGAAGCTTTAATTGCTATCATTCCCGTCATTTTAGCCTTGAGGGGGCAAGCAAAGGTTTTATTGTATCTAGCAAATATAATCTCTGGAAATTCAGTATATCAAATTGGCAAATTAACAAACACCTTCACTTCATGTAATTATCCCTATGTAAGAACACAAACTATAAAGGGAATAGAAAGAGAATATATATAGATTCTACAAAGCTGTGATTTCATTAGATAATCGATGTAAAACAAAGAGTTTTACAACACAAGAACATGCCTTTAACCCTAACCCTAACCCCCAAATCCATAAAGTGTCCTCCCCTGTCTCTTGAGTGCATAAACAACATCCATCGCAGTAACAGTCTTACGGCGAGCATGTTCAGTATAGGTAACCGCATCACGAATAACATTCTCAAGAAAGATCTTCAAAACACCACGAGTTTCCTCATAGATCAAACCACTGATACGCTTCACACCACCGCGTCTTGCAAGACGGCGAATAGCAGGCTTTGTAATTCCTTGGATATTGTCCCTCAGAACCTTACGGTGACGCTTTGCACCGCCCTTTCCTAAACCCTTTCCTCCTTTACCTCTTCCAGACATGGTGCTGTTGCTAGCTGATTTTTTTATCTATCGAGACGAAGACATCAGAGATGATTTGAATGTGGATTTGTGGGGTTTATATACGGTGAGAGGATAAATCTTAGGCCGTTCGTTTCATTGGTTATCCGCGTGAATAACCTATCTTAAGATCTACACCGTTTGATTTAAAATTAGTTCAAGATTGAGTATCACGCGGATCGCCAGGGTTTCAAATTTTCAACTGCCGTTAACTAATACTATTTTCGGTATCAATTTGTAGTAGTATGTTCTTATATTTAAATAAAATAATTCTCCTTTGCAAAAGTTATATAAACAAAACAAAAAATACCTCATGACCTATCATTTTATGCCCTATTTCTACATTATACTTTCTTTACCAAAATGTTCTCAGAAAAATAGTTTATATATAATTTTTTTTACGTTTCTTTATTTTCGTTTTTCAAATGTTCTGGTCGAGTAAAATTATCTTTTATTTTGAAATTTTTATGACAATTCTTCTGATACATAGCTTTTAAATTGGAACTAAAACATTAAATTTTTCGATTTTATTTTTACATTAGAACTCTTGTGGCAACTCTTTCAATTCACAACTACGTATTAGAACTCATTTTCAAAGTCTCGTGCTTTTTTTTTAAACCCTCGTCGGAATTGTTTTGCAAAGTGTTGTAATGCCAACATGCTCATAGTTACCCTTTTATTTATGAGAATCTTCTACAAACAATTTTCAACTTTCATGTGGAATGATAACCCTACACTTTTCGATGTTGTTGTCATCATCGATCTTCAACCAACAAGGGATACTTTCGACCCCATTATCAAGAACAAAACCAAGCCCAATTACCTTTGATCATGCTGATTTCAATGCCTGCATCAAATATCACCATGAACAAACTAAAGAAGTTTCCGACTATGAGCATATCGCTTTCCCCACCCTTTGGTTATCCCACTTCATCTTTTGTTATGGCTCTCTTCAAATAGCCAAAAAATTCATACCGCTAGCAACCCAACTCCATGATCAAAAAGTGTTTCTCTTAGCAAATTGATTATGGGTTGTCTTTATGAATCTTTAAGAGTTGTCTCCCTTTACCTCAGAACGTGAACCAACTATGAGAAAAACTTCCTAATTTTTGGCTCCTTCAACTCTAGCTTAATGCCACCTTTGAACATTTTTTAGATGTTGTTGTTTCACTTGATTTGGAAAGGCAAGTCGAAAGTATTACACTTGATTTGAATTGCGTCGAATTAATTTCTTCTATGGCATCATTCGCCAGTCAAAGTAATGGACCGGATTGGTTCAAAATAAAGTTTCCGACTTTGTCATCTAGAAACCAATCTAAAGCTCTCGACATCTGGGTAAATATCTTCTAGCCCGCTATTCTATCAACCCGAATTTTAGTCGGGAAAGTTGGGCTTGGGCTTATTGAATTTCAGCCAAATGTGGTGGCTATGCAATTTAGCTTCATCCAATTCTTGCTAAGGTCGCTTTTCACCAAGGAGACCGAGATCTGCTTGGCTAATACAACATTGACGGAAATGACTACAGGGCGTGTTTAGACTTTCATGCTAAAAAAGCCATTAACCTGAGCCCCTTCAATTTTGAAGCTTCTTTTCATTGCACTAAAGAATTCGAAGAGTGATAGACTGCATATCATAATAGTGTCGTTGTGGGTCACTCAACTCTGCTTCAACATCTAACATATGTTTTTCCTCTCTGCATAAAAAACAAGAAACCAAAAGGTCAAGGTACACATATCAAGGCGATTCGAGCTTTTCAAAATTGTGTATAATCCTTGTCAACTTATTAGCAATACTTATGAGGCAGCTTTTTCCTTAAAACAAAAAATTGTTGAAAATATTCCAAAACTTAAATTTCCTCCTTATGTAACAAAGAGATATGAATTTGCTTTAGAATTTCATCTTCCCAAATTTTGACCATTACCAACTTGTGAACTTGGCTTAGCTTTTAAGTTGTCACTTCCAAAATGGTATAGTTGTGGGTCTTTGGCAGCCCTTATAAATGATTTGAAAAAGACTAGCCAAATAGTAACTTCGACTAGGTATAATATACAATTATCCATGGCCTTTAAGAGTTAATCTTGAGCACATCCGAGTCAAATACATTGTTCTAGAAGGTGAAATAACTAGACTCTTAAACTTCATCGACTCCTCTTTTTGTTTCACATTATTTATATGTGTCGAAACTTTGTAGCTCGAGCTCGAGCTCTGCCGAAAGAGTTATAAAAAAAGAAGACAATTGAACAAGCTGAAATAAAGTTATGGAGAATTTGGTCAAATACTTTGTCAATCAAAAGGAATAAAACAAGTACATTTTACAAACCTTTGTTCTCTTTGTGTTAAATTCCTTACCTTTTATTTATCATTGTTCTCATATTTCAGAGTCAAAAAAAAAGTAAGTAGCACCACTACTACTTCAAGTTGCAAAAGGATAATGAGAGAAACACCATTTGTCACCATCGATAATGAAAGCACTCAAGTTTAACCCAAACTTCGACCTCTATTAACATTTTCTATCTCTTTAACTCAGCTATTCTTAACACTAATAATTGTAAATATTTTAGTCTAACCCAAGAGTCGACAAAGAGGACAACAAGGTCAAAGAGAATGATGAGTGTTGTCCTTTTGATTGGGTGTTTTAGGTTAAAACAACATGTGTAGCACAAGATGTATTTTTTGTGAAGATGCAAAATGCGGGACAAAATGTTCCAGCATGTGCGCAACATCTGTCCCCAGCCTGGAAGATAGAATCAATGAGTTATTTAGAGCAAAATTTTGTTTAATTCAAAGAAGATTTGTTGTTGTATCTTTTAGCAATATATTATTAAGTAATATTTGCTTAATAGATTTAATAAGATCAAAGCCAATTAAATGAAGATTTAATTGAATGAAGATTTAATTGAATGAAGATTAAATCAAATCAAATCTTTTTGTTGATGTTTTAAAAGTAAATCAAATCTAAATCAAATTTGGTTTAAGGAGACTCATTCCTACCTTTGAAGACACGTAAATATTGAAGATCTAGTATACTTTGAGTCTTTGTATTCTTGTTGTTTGTTGTAAACCTATAAAGAAGCTTAAACTGAATATCGAAGGCATAGAGGTGGATTGTTAGTTGAGTTGTAATTCAACATCTTTAATGTGTAATCTTTTGAGAGCATTGATCACTAGGTTAGTGATTGAAAGAAAGTGAGAATTATTCTCATATATATTTAGGGTGGGCCCTAAATAGAAAGACACATGTAGTATTAGGAAGTATGCATTGAATAAGGTTTATTCATTTAAGACTATTATACTTGTTGCGGTGAGAATCGGATATCAAGCTATTAATTAACTTGAATCACACATCTTTGAAATTCACCACCGAGCTTTGATTTATCCAAAGGAAAGAGTAAAGATCGAAGAAAAACCTAATTGCGTTATTGTTGCACCCCAAAATTTGCCCTCCTTACTATTTTACTAACTGGCTTATGTTTCATTTCTTTTTCTTTTGCATTATCATGTGTGCATATCATTAGCATGGGGTCAAGGTGCTTGAGGCAGTCCAAGAAGGTCATATATGGTCCATCACATCATCAGGGGTTCACAGGTGGCAAGGGATCTCAAGTGGAGTACTCCCTCCTAACCAGTGCATGAATTAGGGTTTTGAGATTCTTGGGTTTATTGCTCCAATGGGCAAGCTCCTTGGGTTTTTATCATCACCAAATGGCATATCTTATCTTTGTTGGAGAGGATACACATCATATGCAGAGGAATTTGGATTTGGAGACTGTGTTATTTCCTCCTAGACGGAGGGTACCAAAACTAGGGTTCCCTATAAAGTCAGTTTATTTCTGATTTTTGTTGGGCAAGACTTGAGTCCATGGTATTCCTTGGGTCCCTAAGTATCTAGGAGTGGAGGATTGTCCATCAGTTTGATTTAGGAGAAGTTCAATTGGCCAATGGATTGAAAATCAGTTAACTTGGTCAAAAAGTCAACTGTGGTCAACACAAAGTCAAACCTCAAGATTTTTGGTCAACATCAAGATTATGGGGTGAAATTCATCATTTGATCAAGGGTTGATCATGATTCATCAAGGAAACCTCAGAATCATCAAGAATCAGGAGTTACTAAATTAGGGTTTTTTGTAGGAAAAGTCAACTATACTTTGACCAGACCTAACTTCTACATACTTCATCAAAAATTCCTCAAATAACATCCATCTTGAAGGAAATTTAATTCCCTATAACTTTGTGTCTCACGAGCCAAGTCCAGAAATGCTTCATTCAGGAGATATGAGCCAAGACATTATAGGTCATTTTGAAAGTCAACAAAAGTCAACCTTTTTCAAAAGCTCATAACTTGAACATGGAAGATCAAATTGACATGGGACCAAAAAGGTTGGTTAGAGGACATCTTGAGGTTTCTAAAAAGTATTAGTTTGCATTAAGGAGCTAAAAATTGAAGGAGTTATGCTTAGTCAAAGTTGGGCAATTTTGAGGAGGTGCATAAAGCAAACTATGCCTAAAATCCAAATTTTGACAAATGGGCCATAAGTTTCTTAAACCAAACTCAAACATAAAGCCATGCACGACCCAAAGAGCATATATTTGATTTTTCCTCATTTTATTTTATTTTTATTGGATTTAATTAGTTAAAATTCAATATTAAATGAAATAATTCAAAAATCATTAAACATGGATTATCCAGGCCCAACTCATCATCAGAAGAATAACCCTAGCTTATTTAAACCTAAAGATGCACTGGTTAGGGTTCATGCACGTGAAATTGGAGGAGTTCTCAAGAAAACCCTAAAAGAGGATTTTTTTCATCAAAACTCACGATCCACAAGGTTTTGGCCAAAAGCTCTTCCATAAATATTTTTCTGGGGATTTCTAGAGTGCAAATCGACCACCGTTCGCAGCCAAAGGCAAGGATTGGAGCTGCTCCATCTCCGGTTGAGAGGTTTTTTTGTATTCTTAAAACTCCTATTTTTTGCATGAATATTGACGTGTGATGAATGGTGATCACTCTGGTATAATTATTTTTAATTATGGATGTGTGAATTGCTTGTAATATGGATTTAAAGTTTTGTGCCCTAATGGTTTTTTATTTGTTTTTTATTATACACTAACAATTTGCGATTTTTAAGGCCATATTTGGATTCCTCACGAAATTCTGGGTCGGATAGTGTACCCATATGCATTTTCTGGGCAGGTTGGGTGGTTGCAGGTGGCGGCCGGCGGTGGAGCTCCGACGAAGGTGGTGGTCCGGCGAACAGGATGGCTGGACGGAGAAGACGAAATCTCCACCCTTCATTCGCATGATCTAACGGCCCCCAGCGCGCCACTTGTCTCTTTTTTTGTTTTTTATTTTATTAATCACATGTTTCTCATTCCATGAATTCCACCGTGCATCTACTAATCGTGGCCCTTTATTTTCTTTTTATTTTGATCACATGGCCAGTTTTTTTGACAGCACATTAATGAAGCATGTGCCTTGCACATAGGAGGGCGCATGGTGGTCACTTTTTATTTTTGTTGGCTGATTGATCAATTGGGCG
Source organism: Lathyrus tuberosus (assembly GCA_022829125.1). Lineage (NCBI taxonomy): Eukaryota > Viridiplantae > Streptophyta > Magnoliopsida > Fabales > Fabaceae > Lathyrus > Lathyrus tuberosus. The sequence continues at coordinate 2,553,113 of JALAZF010000203.1, read as the reverse complement.
GGCCGTGCTATGCGCACCCCCAACGCCTTGGCCCAACCACAATTTCCCCTTTATTTCGCTGCTGACCACACCCCCACGTTCCTTTTCTTTTTTTGACGGACTTATGCGCTTGGGCTGCTATTCGCACCCTTCCCTTTGGCCCAACCACATTTTCAACGTAGTTTTTTACTGATCACACCCCCAGCCCGTTTCTTATTTTATTTTATTTTCAATTACTATTTCATATTTTAAATCATTAAAACTAGTAAATTGCATTTAAAAAATTCTAAAAAATTCATACATCATTTATATTGTCTTATAAAATTTTTACAAATTTTATTTTTTATTTTTATTTTATTCTTATCATTTAAATTAATTGTTTAATTCAACTCTTTTTTTCATTACACATCGCATGCATACTTGAACTTCTCCATTTTATTTCTCTTCATCTACAAAGCATTTTTGATCCGTTCTTTTTGAATTTATTCGTTAACATTCTAAGGTACTTAAAAATATTTTTCTTTCATTTTTAAATATTTTTTATGTGGCATTTAGGTCTTTCTCTCTGGCATAATTAAAACCTATCCCTTACTTGAATTTGTATGATTATTTGAATGGCTAACATTTTGGATTTTTGCAGGGACCTTTTATATGTTGTTTGCCTCTGGTTGAGGAACTTTAATGATTAATTTGGGAATTTTAGGAATCACTTTGCTAATTATTTGATTTGCTTTCTTTTGAGATTCTCTTGTGTGCATATTTTTTATCCTATCTAATTGCCTTGCTTGAAAGGCACTTGTGCCATTTGCTTTGGGGGTTGTCTCTTTGTTTCTTTGATTCATGTTTGGATTATTATTATCATTGTTTGCCGTTGTTTAATTTTCTTTCACCTCATTTCTCTTATCCACGTCTGTTTCTCACTAACCTTTTATGCAGGATCAAGGTAAGTTCCTTAAGGGTATGGATAAGTATCCATGGTTACCCTTACCTTTTTCTCTCCTAGCTTTATTCTTTAGGGTTTAGGTCATCTTCAAACCCCACAAACCGTAGGTCACCCATGCATGATAATTTTAGGACTCATAGTCCCCCTTTAGAGTTACCCTTGTGTCTTCTTTCTTCTCATCTCAAATTTTTTTAAAACACTTAATAAGAATAAGGTGTATTGCGCACGAGCCTTAAGTATGGGGAATGAGAAATGAAGGGCTTCCTCTCATCTTTCTAGAGTGCTTAGCGAGTCTCCTGTCTTGGGACGATGCGTTAAATATTCGCCCCTGTGCCCTAGACTTTGGTGCAATGCAACTTAGGGACTAACTTAAGCCACTTCTGTCCTAAAAAATACAAACCAACTTCAAACCTTTTTGTCCTTCGGGACTTCCAAACTTAAAGGATATTTTCAAAAAGGGCACGTTACTTTCCGTCTGAGTCGCAAACAGGCATCGACCCTAACTGTCGGACGCGAACTTAACGTCGCTCATAAAAAACACAAAAAGTACCTGGTCCGAACTACGTTGACTCTGAATTCCCCATTGCACAAGGGGGGTACGTAGGCCTAGGACGTCGACGTCCTACCGAGTCGGTCTTTGTCGTCCCCTCCTGTTTTAGTACAGCCCTAGATGATAGTATAACTCACCCTTAGATTTGATAACAACCGTGGATCCCATCGAGTACGATGGACGCGTGGGGTGCTAGCACCTTCCCCTCGCGTAACCGACTCCCGAACCTAGGTTATGGTGGCGATGACCATTCCTTTCCCTCTTCCTCAGGTTTATGCGGTGTTCCCTTTCCCTCTCTTGGGATAAATTTACACGGCTGGCGACTCTGTTTTTTTCGCGTCACTCTCGCGTTTGTACCTGGATGAAAATCCTGGGAGCGACAGTTATGTAAAGACACAGCTAAGAGATCTAAGGTTCGGGGGTAGGTTATACCTAGGGAATGTGTTAGCATCATATATATCTATAGTACTCTACAGGAACCTCTTGTTTGTATTTGTGTTATGTTATGTTTGTTTGCTAAGGGATCTACGTTAAGGCTAAGGTAAAGACCTATGGGTATATACACTAAGTATGTTCGCCAAGACGTCGCATCTCGTGCCTATGTATCCTAATAAGGACGGAATCAGAGCATTCGTAGTTCACCTCAACAAGGGTGAGGAACCATTGACTATGGTCAAAGTTCCAAGGGGAAATGAGTATGACACTCCCATAGAGTTAAAGAACTCTCTAAGTCTAAGTTGTAGGGGTAAGTGAATACTCATGATGATGAGGATCACATAGAGTTTAAGAACTCTATCCTAGTTCTAAGTTGAGGGGTGAATGGCTCTTATGAGGCCAAAGGGAATGAAACATCACGATGATGATGCTCACATAGAGTTGAAGAACTCTAGGGGGAAACCTAAGTGGGAAGATAAATGTCTCTAATGAGGTCAAGGGTTGGTCCTAATTAGGATAAAGGATGGCTCTAATGAGGCCAAGGGTGGAAGATGGCTCTAATAAGGCCAAAGGTGGAAGATGGCTCTAATGAGGCCAAGGGTGGAAGATGGATCTAATGAGGCGAAGGGGGTAATGAGATATCTATGACTTTGAGGTCAATAGAGAGACTTTCCTTTGGAAGGAGGAGAAAACAACTACTTGGGAAAATAAGTGTTGGTTAAGGGGAATTAAAGTAAGAGTGATAAGACAGGAGTTAAAGAACTCAAGTAGGATAAACATCCAAGAAGGGCAATAGCATCTACCAAGCACAAATCACATATATAACATCAAAATGTCAAGATAAACATCCATGTGAATCATCCTCAGGCATGAGCAAGGTTAAGTATGACAAAACATAATGAAATGATGCACAACAACTCAATCATGAATAAATGATCAAATAGGCAAACCAAAGCACTCTTGAACCATGAATTCAGAAGTAAAACATCCTTATTTAACCATGTATAAACACAAGTTCAAAATACAAGACAATTCAAGTAGTGTTACAAAAGAACTAGGTCAAACTAGTTTAAACGCAAAGGTGAAAGGAGGGTTACATTAGCATAATGGTCAAAATTAGAAAAGAGGGTGAACAATTCCAAAACTAGAGTCTAAACTCAAGTTTAATCCTTCAAAAAGGTGTGTGTGAAGTACTATGCAAAGATAAGCAAGATAGCCATCTTAAAACCAAACTTCAAGGTGAAGTACCAAGGGTATCGAGCCTAAGTCGAGGGTCAAACAAGAGCAACTAAAACCAAACCAAAATACCTCATTCAAGGTCAACAATCAACCTTAAAACATCCTCCTAATGTGCCCTAAGACACTCTAAAAAAATTAACCCAAAAAGCTAAAGGGAAGTGGTCTTTTTAAAAGAAGTTCATAAATTAGGTAAAAATATACTTTTTCATTTGTTAAATCCCAAATAAATAATAAAATAAAATAAAAATAAAAAATAAAATTTTATAAAATTAAATAAGACCTTAAAGTGTCACCATGATTTTTTCTCTGAATTTTTAAATAAAGCAAACTATTATGGAAGATTGTGAAGACTTGAGTTTGATTTTAGATGTGAACGAAGTCCAAACTCCCTTGGGTGTGGTGAAGGAAAGACTGTTGAAATGAGGGGTATTTCCCGGTTGTGACGAAGGTTGTATGGGATGTGTGTCACAGCCAGGCGGTTGTGAGTTATTGAAAGCATGTATTCAGAAAATGATCAACGAAGGGGTATTACAGTTTGATAGAGGTTGCAAGCAGAATAATGTTACTGACAGAGAGATTGATGTTGCCACCATAACAATTCCGTTCAAGACAATAACTATATCAGCACCGGCGAGACCAGCGCCGGTCACTATCACTGTTCCTGGACCAGTCCCGTATGAGACTACCAAGGCCATCCCATGGAACTATGGGGCCGAGGTGTTTGTTAATGGTGAGAAGCAGGAATTGGAGAACACATCAGCTGTGAATACAGGGGTTGGAAATCTTGTTGAAGCTGGGGCTATCACTAGGAGTGGTAGGGTCTTTATTCCGTCCGAGAATCAAGCTGGCAGTTCAAGATAAGACAAGGGTAAACAGATGATGGACGAGTCCATACAGAGGCAGGAAGCTAATAACTCTGCGACAAAGCAAGGTGGGGATACTTTCTCTGAAGATGTAGAAGAGTTTATGAGGTTGATCAGAAAAAGTGATTACAAGATTGTTGACCAACTTCACCAAACTCCATCGAAGATTTCCATTCTGTCCTTACTGTTGTGCTCTGAGGCACACCGAAATGCATTGCTGAAGGTTCTGAATATGACCTATGTACCACAGGAAATATCCGTCAATCAGTTAGAAGGGGTTGTGGCTCATGTGAATGCTGGTAATGGTTTGGGTTTCACCGATTTAGATCTGACTCCGGCTGGGAGGAATCACAACAATGCTCTGCATATTTCAGTGGAATGTCGTGGTTCGTTAATGTCGCACGTGTTGGTTGATACTGGGTCATCTTTGAATGTGTTACCAAAGAAGGCTTTTATGAAGTTGGATACTCGTGGGTTGATTTGTACACCAAGTGACCTGGTGGTACGTGCTTTTGATGGCTCCAAGAGGTCAGCTTTTGGGGAGTTAGTCTTGCCGATCAAGGTGGGTCCTGAGGTTTTCAACACCACCTTCTATATAATGGATATTCAGCCTGCCTACAGTTGTTTGTTGGGTCGCCCTTGGATCCATGGTGCTGGGGCAGTAACTTCTACGCTGCACCAGAAATTGAAGTATATGGTGGATGGCCACGTTGTGACTGTTTGTGGCGAAGAAGATATTATGGTGAGTCACCTATCAACCTTCAAGTATGTAGAGGTGGATGGTGAAGTATAGGAAACTTTGTGCCAAGCCTTTGAAGCTGTGAAGATTCTCGGAGAACCCCCAAAGGCAGTTAGTCAGCCTGAGGTGGTTGCCCAACCAGAAATTATCAGACAACCAGAAGTTCCAATGTCCTCTTTCAGAGAGGCGCGTGCTATAGTTGAAGCTGGTGGTTCTCAGAAGTGGGGCAGTGTCATTGATGTTCAAAAGAAGCAGGATACCTATGGGCTAGGGTACAAGCCACCTAGACGTGCTGAAGAGCCTCCCAAGTTCTATGGTCCAGTCCGTTTCACCAGTGCCGGCGTGTTCTTCGACAGAGTCAATGCCATTGAGGATGAAGGAGATAGTGATTGTGACATGGATGGATGGATTCGTCCCTGCATCCCCGGTCGGAGTTTAGGCAACTGGTCCTCCGAGAGAGTCATCCAAGTGACGCGCCCGGAGTAATTTACTTTTGTTTTCTGTTATGTTGAGTCCTACGTTCTGCCCAAGACGTAGTGATACTTATTTGTAGGGCTTGGATGTTTTATTTGTTTTTTTTATCATCAATAAAGGACGTTTTTTCATTCAAATATTTTGTTCCCTGTCTTTCTATTTTTACTTTTTGCATTAACCCACATCAAAATGGCAATGTGTTTTCTTGTTTGTTGCACTCATAATGAACATAAAACACTCATCATGCAGGTCCCTTTGTTCAGATTCCACCCATAACCTAGCTATGGCTCGATATGACTTTGACAATCCTATCTATCAAGTCGAAGAAGAGACTGACGAAGACTGTGACTTACCAGAAGAATTAGCCAGGCTACTAAAACAGGAGGAAAGGATTATTCTACCTCATCAGGAGGAAGTTGAGACTGTTAATCTGGGAACCGAGGATGTCAAGCGGGAAGTAAAGGTTGGGGCTGCTTTGGAAGACACTGTTAAGAGGAGATTGGTTGAGTTACTTCGAGAGTATATGGATATCTTCGCCTGGTCTTACCAAGACATGCCTGGGCTTGACACCGACATTGTTTCACACCGGTTACCGCTTAAAGAGGGTTGTACTCCAGTCAAGCAGAAATTGAGAAGGACTAAACCAGAGATGTCTGTCAAGATCAAGGAAGAGGTACAGAAACAGTTGGACGCCGAATTTCTTGTTGTGACAAATTATCCTCTGTGGGTTGCTAATATTGTACCTGTACCTAAGAAGGATGGGAAGGTCAGGATGTGTGTGGATTACCGAGACTTGAATAGGGCGAGCCCGAAGGATGATTTCCCGCTCCTCCACATTGACGTGTTGGTGGACAATACTGCTCAATATTCTGTGTTTTCCTTCATGGATGGCTTCTCTGGGTATAACCAAATCAAAATGGCCCCAGAGGACATGGAGAAGACTACTTTCATAACACCGTGGGGAACATTTTGCTACAAGGTAATGCCCTTTGGATTGAAGAATGCTGGGGCAACCTATCAGCGGGCAATGGTGACTCTCTTTCATGATATGATTCACAAGGAGATTGAAGTCTATGTTGATGACATGATTGTGAAGTCACAGACAGAGGAAGAACACTTGGTGAACCTTCAGAAGTTGTTTGAAAGGTTGAGAAAGTTCAGATTGAGATTGAATCTGAACAAGTGCACTTTCGGTGTGAGGTCTGGTAAATTGCTGGGTTTCATTGTTAGTGAAAGAGGTATAGAGGTTGATCCTGCCAAGATAAGGGCCATACAGGAGATGCCTGAGCCAAGGACAGAGAAAGAGGTTCATGGTTTCTTGGGGAGGTTGAATTACATTGCTAGGTTTATCTCTCATTTAACAGCTACATGTGAACCTATTTTCAAGTTGTTGAGAAAATATCAAGAGGTCAGGTGGAATGAAAATTGTCGAGAGGCGTTTGAGAGGATAAAGACGTATTTGCAGGTACCTCCAGTCCTCATGCCACCGGTATCTGGGAGACCGTTGATTATGTATCTTACGGTTCTTGAGAATTTGATGGGTTGTGTGCTCGGTCAACACGACGAGACAGGTAGCAAAGAGCATTCCATTTACTACCTGAGTAAGAAGTTCACTGATTGCGAATCAAGATATTCTATGTTGGAAAAGACATGTTGTGCACTCGCTTGGGCAGCCAAGCGCCTGAGGCAGTATATGTTAAATCACACAACCTTGTTGATTTCAAAGATGGATCCGATTAAGTATGTGTTCGAGAAGCAAGCACTTTCTGGAAGGATAGCCCGTTGGCAGATGGTTCTGACAGAATACGATATCCAGTATGTTTCCCAGAAGGGCATTAAGGGGAATGTTCTGTCAGAATATCTTGCTGAACAGCCGGTCGAGGATTATCAGCCTATGAAGTTTGAGTTTCCGGACGAGCATGTTATGTTTCTAAAAATGAAGGATTGTGAAGAGTCTCTGCCTGACGAAGGACCTGAGATTGGATCACAGTGGAAGATGATTTTTGATGGGGCTGTCAACTCATATGGTAATGGAATTGGGGCAATTATTACAACTCCAAAGGGTTCTCATATACCTTTCACTGCCCGGTTAGCATTCGTGTGTACCAACAACGAGGCGGAGTATGAAGCATGCATCATGGGGTTAGAGGAGGCAATTGATCTGAGAATTAAGAACCTCGTTGTCTATGGTGATTCCGCGTTGGTAGTTAATCAGATTACAGGAGAATGGGAGACTCGTCAGGAAAATTTGGTACCTTATAACAACTATGCCAGAAGATTGTTACCTTTCTTTGATAGGGTGGATTTTCATCATGTGCCCCGAGCTGAGAATCAGATGGCTGATGCGTTGGCAACATTGACATCCATGTATAAGGTGAACCATTGGAATGAAACACCTTCGATTAGAATCATGCGTCTGGACAGACCGGCTTTTGTGTTTGCAATTGAAGATGTGTCAGATGGCAAGCCGTGGTATCATGATATTAAGGTTTTTCTGAAGAGACAAGAATATCCAGAGGGTGCCTCCACCAAAGATAAGAAGACTCTGAGGAGGTTGGTAGGAAATTTCTTTCTGAACAAGGATGATGTGTTATATAAGAGGAACTTCGACATGGTCTTGCTACGTTGTGTTGATGAACACGAGGCAAGCTCATTGATGGAGGAAGTTCACGAGGGTTCTTTTGGTACTCATTCCAGTGGTCACACCATGGCTAGGAAGTTGCTGAGTGCAGGATATTATTGGATGACTATGGAGTCAGATTGTTTCAAGTACGCCCGGAAGTGCCATAAGTGCCAGATTTATGCAGATAAGATGCACGTACCACCTACGCCCCTAAATGTGTTGTCATCCCCTTGGCCGTTTGCAATGTGGGGTATAGATATGATTGGAAAGATTGAGCATACTGCTTCCAACGGACATCGTTTCATTTTGGTTGCCATTGATTATTTCACGAAGTGGGTGGAGGCCACCTCGTACGCCAACGTCACCAAGCAAGTAGTAGCCCAGTTTATAAAGAAGGACATCATCTGTCGTTATGGGGTCCCAGAGAGAATCATTACTGATAATGGCTCGAATTTGAACAACAAGATGATGAAGGAACTATGTCAGAGTTTCAAGATCGAGCATCATAATTCTTCTCCGTATCGTCCGAAGATGAATGGTGCTGTTGAGGCAACAAATAAGAATATCAAAAAGATTGTGCAGAAGATGGTGGTAACATATAAGGACTGGCATGAGAAGTTACCTTACGCCCTACATGGTTACCGTACTTCGGTGCGTACGTCGACTGGGGCAACCCCTTTCTCATTGGTATATGGTATGGAAGCAGTTTTACCCTTAGAAGTCGAGATTCCGTCGTTGAGAGTTCTCGCAGATGTGAAGCTTGACGAAGCTGAGTGGGTGCGTTCCAGGTTGGATCAGTTGAACCTTATCGAAGAGAAGAGATTGGCAGCCATCGCACATGGTCGTTTGTATCAGATCAAGATGAAGCACGCCTTTGATCAGAAGGTGCGTCCTTGGAGTTTTCATACAGGCGAATTGGTTTTGAAAAGGATCCTTCCTCCTCAAACAGATCACAGTGGCAAATGGACTCCAAACTACGAAGGGCCGTATGTAGTCAGAAAGGTTTTCTCTGGTGGGGCCTTACTACTTTCAACAATGGATGGCGAAGATTTTACTTCCCCTGTGAACGCAGACGTAGTCAAAAAATACTTCGCATGAAAGATACCCGCTGGACGTAAAAAGAAAGTCCAGGCAAAAAGGGGCATCCCGGTGAACCATAAAAAGGAAAAGGTTCGGGCAAAAATTAGGGATAAAATGTAAAAAGAAATGTGTAAACCCGCAAAGTTGAAAACCTGAAAAGGCGACTTTGGCAAAAATGGGTATCCCGGTGGATTGAAAACCCGAAAAGGGCGATCCAGGCAAAAGTTAGGGATTTATAAGCGAAAGGCTACGGTCTGCGTTCGATCTGTGAACGTTCTCGATACCTGGAAGTTCTGAAAGAAAGGAATCAGTATAGTTAGTCTCTTCGAAGGTCAAGACATTTGTGGATAAGCCAGTCATATGGGTTATAGCTAAGTCAAATCATGGTGGATATCTGTTCCCCACATTGCCGACATGTGTATTTTCCTTTTGTTTTTGCGCAATTACCTCTTTCCAGGAATTGTTTCCAATTGTAAATGCCTATTTACAGGCCACTTTTCTCAATAAAATACTCATTTCACTCAAAGAGCTTCCTATTGTTTTATTTTACTTTTACTTTTACCATTTTGTTTGCAAAAACGTCCGATATTTTTTATAAACATTGCATATAAAACTTCGAGCTTTGCGAAGCATAACGAAAAGCAGTAGAAATTACTTAGGCGTTAACAGATTGTCATATTCTATTTGCTGTTATTTGACTTGCAGGGCAACAGGATCATACTTCCCCAGCAGCTTGCTCTCCCCAGCATTGAGATTGCACTCTCCTCAACAGAGCAGACCTCCCCCAGCAGGAGACTTGAGAAGTATTTTCTCCGGATTAAGACATATTTCCCCACAGAGTCTGAACGCTTGTTTTCCTCAGCCAGTCAGGAAATGTTTTTCTCAGCAGCAACAGTGTAATCTGATCCTCAACAGATAAGTAAGCTTGATGTTATCTGCTAGCAGGGTGGATGTCAGCATCTACCGTTCCCCTAAGCAGAGTTTGGTGGCAATCCTCGCAACATTTGTCCAACGGTGGTTGACGTCCCTAGCAGGTTTTAAGTTCAAGTGATATTTGGCACTCTTCTGATTCAGGTCGTGGCCTCCCTGTTCAAAGCGTTATGTATAATCCCCAGTAGAGCAGATGTTCTTTTGGATTTCATCCCCAGCAGAAGTTGTTGATCCAAAGGGTCGATCACTATGATCCTTCTCAACGAAGTTCCTATTCAGAGGACAATTTACTTTTGGCATCCCCAGCTAAATTAGTCTTTTCTCTCCAGCATTTATTTTGCTGGAGGGACCCTGTTTGCATATCATAAGCATCTGCATTGCATCCTTTAGCACATATCATTTTCATTTGCATTCGAAGCATAAGCCAGGTTTGATACTTTCTTTGCCAATTCTCTTTCTCAGCAGAGATGGCATAACTCAGGAGATTTTTTTGGAGAGATGCGCTCCCCGGCAGAGTCTTTTATTTAGACTTCTCCTTCCTCGACAGAGTCTTTTATTTAGACTTCTCCTTCCCCAACAGATTCTTTTATTTAGACTTCTCCTTCCCCGACAGAGTCTTTTTTTTTAGACTTCTCCTTCCCCGACAGAGTCTTTTATTTAGACTTCTCCTCCCCCAACGGAGTCATCTTACCAGTAGATTTTGAAACGAGGTGGTTTAAAACCAGAAGTTTCGTTTCACGTTATCCCCAGCAAAGTTGCCATTTATTTTGCTAGATTCTCTTTATCAGCAGGGAACGACAATGTTTTGAAGACTTTCTTTCGTCAGTTTCCCTTTGTCAGGAGGGATGGCATTTATTTTGCTAGATTCTCTTTATCAGCAGGGAACGACAATGTTTTGAAGATTTTCTTCGTCAGTTTCCCTTTGTCAGCAGGGATGGCATCTATGTTGCAAGATTCTCTTTATCAGCAGAGGACGGCAATGTTTTGAAGATTTTCTTTCGTCAGTTTCCCTTTGTCAGCAGGGATGGCATTTATGTTGCTAGATTCTCTTTATCAGCAGAGGACGACAATGTTTTGAAGATTTTCTTTCGTTAGTTTCCCTTTGTCAGCAGGGATGGCATTTATGTTGCTAGATTCTCTTTATCAGCAGAGGACGGCAATGTTTTGAAGATTTTCTTTCGTCAGTTTCCCTTTGTCAGCAGGGATGGCATTTATGTTGCTAGATTCTCTTTATCAGCAGAGGACGGCAATGTTTTGAATATTTTTTTTCGTCAGTTTCCCTTTGTCAGCAGAGATGGCATTTATGTTGCTAGATTCTCTTTATCAGCAGAGGACGGCAATGTTTTGAAGATTTTCTTTCGTCAGTTTCCCTTTGTCAGCAGGGATGGCATTTATGTTGCTAGATTCTCTTTATCAGCAGAGGACGGCAATGTTTTGAAGATTTTCTTTCGTCAGTTTCCCTTTATCAGCAGGGATGCCATTTATTTTGCTAGATTCTCTTTATTAGCAGAGGACGGCAATGTCTTGAAGATTTTCTTTCGTCAGTTTCCCTTTGTCAGCAGGGATGGCATTTATGTTGCTAGATTCTCTTTATCAGCAGAGGACGACAATGTTTTGAAGATTTTCTTTCGTCAGTTTCCCTTTGTCAGCAGGGATGACATTTATATTGCTAGATTCTCTTTATCAGCAGAGGACGACAATGTTTTGAAGATTTTCTTTCGTCAGTTTCCCTTTGTCAGCAGGGATGGCATTTATGTTGCTAGATTCTCTTTATCAGCAGAGGACGACAATGTTTTAAAGATTTTCTTTCGTCAGTTTCCCTTTATCAGCAGGGATGGCATTTAGGTTACTAGATTCTCTTTATCAGCAGAGAACAGCAATCTTTTGAAGATTTTCTTTCGTCAGTTTCCCTTTATCAGCAGGGATGGCATTTAGGTTGCTAGATTCTCTTTATCAGCAGAGAACAACAATCTTTTGAAGATTTTCTTTCGTCAGTTTCCCTTTGTCAGCAGGGATGGCATCTATGTTGCTAGATTCTCTTTATCAGCAGAGGACAACAATCTTTTGGAGATTTTCTTTCGTCAGTTTCCCTTTATCAGCAGGGATGGCATCTATGTTGCTAGATTCTCTTTTTCAGCAGAGGACAGCAATCTTTTGGAGATTTCCTTTCGTCAGTTTCCCTTTATCAGCAGGGATGGCATTTATTTTGCTAGATTCTCTTTATCAACAGAGGACAACAATCTTTTGGAGATTTTCTTCGTCAGTTTCCCTTTATCAGCGGGGATGGCATTTATTTTGCTAGATTCTCTTTATCAGCAGAGGACAGCAATCTTTTGGAGATTTCCTTTCGTCAGTTTCCCTTTGTCAGCGGGGATGGCATTTATTTTGCTAGATTCTCTTTACCAGCAGAGAACAGCAATCTTCTGAAGAGTTACTTCGTCGATTCTCTTTATCAGCAGAGATGACATAACTTTGGAAAGTTTGTTTCATTTTATACCCAACATAGCAACATTTTTAGCTAATTCTCTAGTGAAGGAGTGTAAATTTCTGGGTTCGTTAGTATTCAATCTCCGTGCATCCTGATTATCTGAAAGTTGTCACTATCATACACTCAGGACCAAGTTGATTGAATAGGGGCAGCTGTTGCACCCCAAAATTTGCCCTCCTTACTATTTTACTAACTGGCTTATGTTTCATTTCTTTTTCTTTTGCATTATCATGTGTGCATATCATTAGCATGGGGTCAAGGTGCTTGAGGCAGTCCAAGAAGGTCATATCTGGTCCATCACATCATCAGGGGTTCACAGGTGGCAAGGGATCTCAAGTGGAGTACTCCTTCCTAACCAGTGCATGAATTAGGGTTTTGAGATTCTTGGGTTTATTGCTCCAATGGGCAAGCTCCTTGGGTTTTTATCATCACCAAATGGCATATTTTATCTTTGTTGGAGAGGATACACATCATATGCAGAGGAATTTGGATTTGGAGACTGTGTTATTTCCTCCTAGACGGAGGGTACCAAAACTAGGGTTCCCTATAAAGTCAGTTTATTTCTGATTTTTTTTGGGCAAGACTTGAGTCCATGGTATTCCTTGGGTCCCTAAGTATCTAGGAGTGGAGGATTGTCCATCAGTTTGATTCAGGAGAAGTTCAATTGGCCAATGGATTGAAAATCAGTTAACTTGGTCAAAAAGTCAACTGTGGTCAACACAAAGTCAAACCTCAAGATTTTTGGTCAACATCAAGATTATGGGGTGAAATTCATCATTTGATCAAGGGTTGATCATGATTCATCAAGGAAACCTCAGAATCATCAAGAATCAGGAGTTACTAAATTAGGGTTTTTTGTAGAAAAAGTCAACTGTACTTTGACCAGGCCTAACTTCCACATACTTCATCAAAAATTCCTCAACTAAATCCCATATTGAAGGAAATTTAATTCCCTACAACTTTGTGTCTCACGAGCCAAGTCCAAAAATGCTTCATTCGGGAGATATGAGCCAAGACATTATAGGTCATTTTGAAAGTCAACAAAAGTCAACCTTTTTCAAAAGCTCATAACTTGAACATGGAAGATCAAATTGACATGGGACCAAAAAGGTTGGTTAGAGGACATCTTGAGGTTTCTAAAAAGTATTAGTTTTCATTAAGGAGCTAAAAATTGAAGGAGTTATGCTTAGTCAAAGTTGGACAATTTTGAGGAGGTGCACAAAGCAAACTATGCCTAAAATCCAAATTTTGACAAATGGGCCATAAGTTTCTTAAACCAAACTCAAACATAAAGCCATGCACGACCCAAAGAGCATATATTTGATTTTTCCTCATTTTATTTTATTTTTATTGGATTTAATTAGTTAAAATTCAATATTAAATGAAATAATTCAAAAATCATTAAACATGGATTATCCAGGCCCAACTCATCATCAGAAGAATAACCCTAGCTTATTTAAACCTAAAGATGCACTGATTAGAGTTCATGCACGTGAAATTGGAGGAGTTCTCAAGAAAACCCTAAAAGAGGATTTTTTCATCAAAACTCACGATCCACAAGGTTTTGGCCAAATGCTCTTCCACAAATATTTTTCTGGGGATTTCTAGAGTGCAAATCGACCACCGTTCGCAGCCAAAGGCAAGGATTGGAGCTGCTCCATCTCCGGTTGAGAGGTTTTTTCGTATTCTTAAAACTCCTATTTTTTGCATGAATATTGACGTGTGATGAATGGTGATCACTCTGGTATAATTATTTTTAATTATGGATGTGTGAATTGCTTGTAATATGGATTTAAAGTTTTGTGCCCTAATGGTTTTTTATTATACACTAACAATTTGCGATTTTTAAGGCCATATTTGGATTCCTCGCGAAATTCTGGGTCGGATAGTGTACCCATATGCATTTTCTGGGCAGGTTGGGTGGTTGCAGGTGGCGGCCGGCGGTGGAGCTCCGGCGAAGGTGGTGGTCCGGCGAACAGGATGGCTGGACGGAGAAGACGAAATCTCCACCCTTCATTCGCATGATCTAACGGCCCCCAGCGCGCCACTTGTCTCTTTTTTTGTTTTTTATTTTATTAATCACATGTTTCTCATTCCATGAATTCCACCATGCATCTACTAATCGTGGCCCTTTATTTTCTTTTTATTTTGATCACATGGCCAATTTTTTAGACAGCACATTAATGAAGCATGTGCCTTGCACATGGGAGGGCGCATGGTGGTCACTTTTTATTTTTGTTGGCTGATTGATCAATTGGGCGGGCCGTGCTATGCGCACCCCCAACGCCTTGGCCCAACCGTAATTTCCCCTTTATTTCCCTGCTGACCACACCCCCACGTTCCTTTTCTTTTTTTGATGGACTTATGCGCTTGGGCTGCTATTCGCACCCTTCCCTTTGGCCCAACCACATTTTCAACGTAGTTTTTTACTGATCACACCCCCAGCCCGTTTCTTATTTTATTTTATTTTCAATTACTATTTCATATTTTAAATCATTAAAACTAGTAAATTGCATTTAAAAAATTCTAAAAAATTCATACATCATTTATATTGTCTTATAAAATTTTTACAAATTTTATTTTTTATTTTTATTTTATTCTTATCATTTAAATTAATTGTTTAATTCAACTCTTTTTTTCATTACACATCGCATGCATACTTGAACTTCTCCATTTTATTTCTCTTCATCTACAAAGCATTTTTAATCCGTTCTTTTTGTATTTATTCGTTAACATTCTAAGGTACTTAAAAATATTTTTCTTTCATTTTTAAATATTTTTTATGTGGCATTTAGGTCTTTCTCTCTGGCATAATTAAAACCTATCCCTTACTTGAATTTGTATGATTATTTGAATGGCTAACATTTTGGATTTTTGCAGGGACCTTTTATATGTTGTTTGCCTCTGGTTGAGGAACTTTAATGATTAATTTGGGAATTTTAGGAATCACTTTGCTAATTATTTGATTTGCTTTCTTTTGAGATTCTCTTGTGTGCACATTTTTGATCCTATCTAATTGCCTTGCTTGAAAGGCACTTGTGCCATTTGCTTTGGGGGCTGTCTCTTTGTTTCTTTGATTCATGTTTGGATTATTATTATCATTGTTTGCCGTTGTTTAATTTTCTTTCACCTCATTTCTCTTATC
Source organism: Lathyrus tuberosus (assembly GCA_022829125.1). Lineage (NCBI taxonomy): Eukaryota > Viridiplantae > Streptophyta > Magnoliopsida > Fabales > Fabaceae > Lathyrus > Lathyrus tuberosus. The sequence goes on along the minus strand of JALAZF010000203.1, from coordinate 2,537,625 downwards.
CACGTCTGTTTCTCACTAACCTTTTATGCAGGATCAAGGTAAGTTCCTTAAGGGTATGGATAAGTATCCATGGTTACCCTTACCTTTTTCTCTCCTAGCTTTATTCTTTAGGGTTTAGGTCATCTTCAAACCCCATAAACCGTAGGTCACCCATGCATGATAATTTTAGGACTCATAGTCCCCCTTTAGAGTTACCCTTGTGTCTTCTTTCTTCTCATCTCAAATTTCTTTAAAACACTTAATAAGAATAAGGTGTATTGCGCACGAGCCTTAAGTATGGGGAATGAGAAATGAGGGGCTTCCTCTCATCTTTCTAGAGTGCTTAGCGAGCATCCTGTCTTGGGACGATGCGTTAAATATTCGCCCTTGTGCCCTAGACTTTGGTGCAATGCAACTTAGGGACTAACTTAAGCCACTTCTGTCCTAAAAAATACAAACCAACTTCAAACCTTTTTGTCCTTCGGGACTTCCAAACTTAAAGGATATTTTCAAAAAGGGCACGTTACTTTCCGTCTGAGTCGCAAACAGGCATCGACCCTAACTGCCGGACGCGAACTTAACGTCGCTCATAAAAAACACAAAAAGAACCTGGTCCGAACTACGTTGACTCTGAATTCCCCATTGCACAAGGGGGGTACGTAGGCCTAGGACGTCGACGTCCTACCGAGCCGGTCTTTGTCGTCCCCTCCTGTTTTAGTATAGCCTAGATGATAGTATAACTCACCCTTAGATTAGACAACAAGCGTGGATCCCATCGAGTACGATGGACGCGTGGGGTGCTAGCATCTTCCCCTCGCGTAACCGACTCCCGAACCCAGGTTATGGTGGCGATGACCATTCCTTTTCCTCTTCCTCAGGTTTATGCGGTGTTCCCTTTCCCTCTCTTGGGATAAATTTACACGGCTGGCGACTCTGTTTTTTCCGCGCCACTCTCGCGTTTGTACCTGGATAAAAATCCTGGGAGCGACAGTTATGTAAAGACACAGCTAAAAGATCTAAGGTTCGGGGGTTGGTTATACCTAGGGAATGTGTTAGCATCATATATATCTATAGTACTCTACAGGAACCTCTTGTTTGTATTTGTGTTATGTTATGTTTGTTTGCTAAGGGATCTACGTTAAGGCTAAGGTAAAGACCTATGGGTATATACACTAAGTATGTTCGCCAAGACGTCGCATCTCGTGCCTATGTATCCTAATAAGGACGGAATCAGAGCATTCGTAGTTCACCTCAACAAGGGTGAGGAACCATTGACTATGGTCAAAGTTCCAAGCGAAATGAGTATGACACTCCCATAGAGTTAAAGAACTCTCTAAGTCTAAGTTGTAGGGGTAAGTGAATACTCATGATGATGAGGATCACATAGAGTTTAAGAACTCTATCCTAGTTCTAAGTTGAGGGGTGAATGGCTCTTATGAGGCCAAAGGGAATGAAACATCACTATGATGATGCTCACATAGAGTTGAAGAACTCTAGGGGGAAACCTAAGTGGGAAGATAAATGTCTCTAATGAGGTCAAGGGTTGATCCTAATTAGGATAAAGGATGGCTCTAATGAGGCCAAGGGTGGAAGATGGCTCTAATAAGGCCAAAGGTGGAAGATGGCTCTAATGAGGCCAAGGGTGGAAGATGGATCTAATGAGGCCAAGGGGGTAATGAGTTATCTATGACTTTGAGGTCAATAGAGAGACTTTCCTTTGGAAGGAGGAGAAAACAACTACTTGGGAAAATAAGTGTTGGTTAAGGGGAATTAAAGTAAGAGTGATAAGACAGGAGTTAAAGAACTCAAGTAGGATAAACATCCAAGAAGGGCAATAGCATCTACCAAGCACAAATCACATATATAACATCAAAATGTCAAGATAAACATCCATGTGAATCATCCTCAGGCATGAGCAAGGTTAAGTATGACAAAACATAATGAAATGATGCACAACAACTCAATCATGAATAAATGATCAAATAGGAAAACCAAAGCACTCTTGAACCATGAATTCAGAAGTAAAACATCCTTATTTAACCATGTATAAACACAAGTTCAAAATACAAGACAATTCAAGTAGTGTTACAAAAGAACTAGGTCAAACTAGTTTAAACGCAAAGGTGAAAGGAGGGTTACATTAGCATAATGTTCAAAATTAGAAAAGAGGGTGAACAATTCCAAAACTAGAGTCTAAACTCAAGTTTAATCCTTAAAAAAGGTGTGTGTGAAGTACTATGCAAAGATAAGCAAGATAGCCATCTTAAAACCAAACTTCAAGGTGAAGTACCAAGGGTATCGAGCCTAAGTCGAGGGTCAAACAAGAGCAACTAAAACCAAACCAAAAGACCTCATTCAAGGTCAACAATCAACCTTAAAACATCCTCCTAATGTGCCCTAAGACACTCTAAAAAAATTAACCCAAAAAGCTAAAGGGAAGTGGTCTTTTTAAAAGAAGTTCATAAATTAGGTAAAAATATACTTTTTCATTTGTTAAATCCCAAATAAATAATAAAATAAAATAAAATAAAAATAAAATTTTATAAAATTAAATAAGACCTTAAAGTGTCACCATGATTTTTTCTCTGAATTTTTAAATAAAGCAAACTATTTTTAAAAGAATAAAATAGAAATGGAAAAATAAAATAAAATAATTAAAAGGACTAAAACAGGGAGGGTGTGTCTAGCAATCTGGTTCTAATAAGAACCTTCCTTTTGCGCATGGGCCCTTCAGATAGGGGGTGCTAATATCGAAATGACAAAGGCTCAGGTCCAAAGAAAATAAAAATTCCAGCCAAGTGAATGTTACATGGCCATGAACAAAATATTCATGTGAAAACATTACATCAACTGGTCACTAAGGATTTAAGTGACTACACGACAAGAAAGTATAACACCCAACCATGACTTGCCGTGCCATCATCTTCAACATGCATACTGCACGGCTCATAAAACCCTACGTGAAAACCAGTGATGGGCATGGTTTCTTCTCCACTTTCCCAACCAATTCCAACCTCATCTCTCAACCAAAATCAATGAAATAAACAGCATAGTGTAGTGTCCAAGGGGTAGAACAACATCACACTCTAAACATCTCAAAACAAAAACTTAACATAGAGAAAATGAACATGAAAGTTGAGCATTCAAACTGAAACAAAATCATCTGAATGGTAATGCACCAACACAAATCCAAACAACCAGCCATGTTACCAATCCAAACTAATGCAGATGCACGGCATGAACAGAATAAGAGCATACACAATCAGTTAAACTCGGACATGAGATCATGGGAGCATGGAAGTAGCACTTACCAAGTGGAGAAATTCCACTGCTTCTTCAACTTTGGAGCTTGGAAATCCAACAAGTTCAGCCTCCTTTTATAGCCAGAACAGGTTGGTTATTGTCTCGAAGACACATTGGTTTCTTACTTTGTCTAAGAGAGAAAAGTAGATAGACTTGGAACCTACACGATGGCCTCTCTTCTCCTCAGTCTTGAGCCAAATGAAACTCAGATATTGCTTGTGTTAGGGTTCAAGTCAGAAGCAGAAAAGATCAAGAACCAAAAGGGTTGTGGTGCAAGAAAGGATTACACGATGGTCCATAGTTTTAAAGCATGGCAACTTTTATATGTCAACTTATCAAGTACATGGCAGCTGTAACTTTTGATCTACTTTCACAGGTTTTAGGGCAAGGTACATGTTGGGAACTGAATAGAAAATGTACTTGGCAAGTGGTGTTCAGACTTTGGTTCAATATGAAGGCTTTTGTGTAGTGAAAACAAAACCATGCCATTCACTTTGGTGCACGACAGTTTCTTGTCCAATGAGCCAAATGAAATGATTCTTGAACCTTTTGAAAGATGGCATGAATAGAGTAACTTTGATGTTGGTGAAAGGTTGAGATAAAGTTTAGATACACATGAAAAGTTGTGGTAAAGTTAGTGACTACAAGGGACCAAAACCAGAATTTTTCTAAGTATACAACAACATTGCAACATGACCACTTTTAAGCACTATATCTTGATGACTACTAATCTAATTCTTGAGATTTTTGGTTCCATGTAAAGTAGGGAGATCATAGAGCAACTTTCATGTGAAAAACATCTTGAGATGGGGCTTGGATGATTGAGATGAATGACCATAAAATCGTGTACCACATGTTGTCCAAAAGACTTAGAAAAATTCTAAATTATTGGTTTTTTTCCAACTTTGAAACAACATAACTTGAGATTAAATGATCCAAATGAGGAGTTTCACATATGCTTGGAAAGCTTAAAGAACAAGGAACAACTTTCATGTCCAAGAATTTTGATTTTGAAGCTTGGAACTATGAGAAAAATGGCCATGAAATTGAGTGAAAACTAGAGCAAAATTAAGTAAATTTTCACTAAGTCATAAATGGATTTTGGCTTCCAAGTCTCCTAACTTAAGAATCAAACCTTTTTTGAAGAAGGACCCTCTAATACACTTTGAAGTTCACGGCGAGAGCTTCAATTTGAGCTTTGAGTCGCAAAAATTGGATGTGTGGTTTGAAAGTTATGACTCTTTGAAGTTTGCACAAGGAGTGAATTCTTCCACACAGAAAATTTCAAAGACCAAACCTTTCCCTTTTTGTAATAAACCTCTCAAATGTTAACTTCGCATGCTCTAACTCAACAATCAAGCATGTCTTGATGGAATATGGTTTGAACACTTCATCTTGGATCAAAACCATCAAAAGTCAAAGGTTTGACTTTTCAGTCAAAACCCTAATTTATTCAAGAATCCCCACTGGATGATCTTTGATGATCTTGCTTTCTCAATCTCTTCAAATACTAATGGATGGCCTCTAAGGATGTTTATGAACACATGGAATTATGTCCCAGGCTTGGGGTCATGCCTTGATCAAAATCAAAGGCAATGGTTGGCTTTCTTGACAAAAACCTTAATCTGGGCTAGATGAATCTTGGGGCTCATTGTATTTGTGATGGGAGCCAAACACACTTGATTTCTTGATGAATAAGGTCTCTTGAGTGTATGTAAGCTCAATTGGTTGATGAACCAATCAAGATATTGACTGATCACACAAAGATTCCTTAATAATTCTCCAGGTAAATACCCTAATTCCACAACTCTTGATCTGATGGTCTCTTTTTCATTCCTCTTGATCCAATCACATGAGAACATGGCATGTGACTTGAGGACCTCATGACTAGTCTTCAAGACCAAATGGTTGAACTTTGGAGCCTCAGTTGGCTTTCTTGAACAGATGACTTTAAACATCAATCTTAATCACCTAGTGAACACTTGGGGTGATTGTATGGAACCAAAGAGTGTCTTAGGAGACCTTGAAACATGTGAGAACTTGGCTTATTGATCTTGTCCTCTTTCTTGTGCCAACCCTAACTTTTACACAAAAGAAACAAACTGGCAAGATATGGTGGTTAGTTAACAATGCATAGATGATTGAACCCTAATGCAAGTGCAGGATGTTATGACATCTAAGGGGTAAAATTTAGGGTATAACAATACTAATACTATTGAGAGTGAATTTCCTTTCTTGGGTTAGAAGTACCCCAAATGTAGACAATGTTGCACTTAACTGGGTTAACAATTCTCTTGTGCTCTTTATTACTTTCTATTTTAATCCCTTAGTATCTGTCAATCTAGTTTAAACTGTTGTACAGTTATCCCAGATACCGTGTCCAATATCTGTCATACTAAGAACATAATTCCAATTGGCATCAGAGCAAACTCCCTATTCTATTTGGGTGAGTTCCAACAAAAATAATTATGTTCGAATGGAAAATAATAAGAAGGAAGATCAATCAATAGACCATCAATCTTGGATGGCACCAACTAATGAATATTGGAAAGCTTGAATGATTGCTTTCTTGAAGCCCATGGACAACAAAACATGGAAGGCAATAGTAAAAGGTTGGAAACACCCTGTGACTACCTCTTAAGATGAAACATCAATCTTAAAGTTCAAAGTTGAGTGGACTAATGGTGAAGGTGATGCAGATCTTGAAAACTCCAAAGCTCTAAATTCTATTTATAATGATGTGGACAAGAACATGTTTAGATTGATTAACACGTGTAGTGACGCCAAAGACGCATGAGAGATTCTCAAAACTGCACATGAAGGTATCTCTAAAGTCCGTATGTCAAGGTTGCAGCTCCTCACAACAAAGTTTAAAAATATGAGAATGAAGGAAGATGAAACCATCTCTTGTACTTGTTCTAGTTCTTCGAGTAGAATAGGGAAGGATTTTAAGAAAAACCCTCATGTCGCTAAAAGAAATAAAAGAAGCATTTCATCTAAAGCTATTTATCATTATTATGGCGATAAGACGAAAAATGTCATTTAAAGAGTGAAAGAGGGAAACATTTCATGTAATTAAAATAAATAATAAAATGTAATTAAAATGAAAAGAAGAAAAATGTCGAACGAGAAAGTATTTTTAATAATTATTGTCCTCAAATGAGCTTCATATTTGGTTTTGCATAGGTGTTTGAATTTAGTTAGTTTCAACGATCATAATTTTCATTTTAATTTCAACCATCATAAGTTTCATTTAAATTTAATTAGTTTCAATGCAAATAATTTGAATTTTATTTGTTACACACACAACACACAATTTTCATTTTGTAAATATGAGAGAGAGAATATAATTTGAATTTAATTTGTTTCACACACACACAATTTTCATTTTATAAATATGAGAGAGAGAACATAATTTGAATTTAATTTATTTCACACATTCACAATTTTTATTTTGTAAATATGAGAGAGAGAATAATATAGAAAACTAAAAAAATTGAAATAAAACGTAAGGAATTCAAAACATTTTATGGACCCCCTTTAATTTAAAATATCTAAAGTTGCTTGATCTTAATTTTAATCAAGATTCTTTAAAAGTGATATAAATCACAACTTTAAAATATTCCATTCTCCACTTCATTTCTATCTTTCGCATGATAAGTCACAAACTATTAAAAAAGTATTTCTATTATGAAGATAACAAAATATTACCCAAAATAACAAAATAATAGCTTAAATATAATAAAAAACTAGCTATCCAATTTCTATTATGAAGATTGAATTGTTTCAATTGGAGAATTTTTAGAGATACATATTCGTGTCTCTTATAAAATGTTGCAGATATTGTTAATAATATCATAATGTTGCATCTAAAAAGACGAAGATACATATAAAGTAATAATGATGAAGAGATATGAATGACAACTTCAAAATCTTCCATTCTCTACTTCCATTCTATCATTCTCATGATGAATCGCAAATGTCTTATACACTAAAAATAATTAAAAATAATAACATTATACAAAATAACAAATAAAAGCCTAAAGATAATAAAAAATAGTTATCCAATTTCTGTTATGAAGATTGAGTTGTTTTAATAGCAGAGTTTTTAGGGACACATCTCCTTATCAGTTTTAAGTTGTTGCTGATATTGTTAATGATGTCATAATGTTGCACTAAAAAGATGAAGATACATGTAAAAACATAAGAAATATGTTGAAGAATGATATGAAAGAGATAATATTTGCTTAGTTCTCCGATATAATAAATAATTGGCTAAAATACAGTTTTGATCCCCCTGTTTTTTAAAATTCACGGTTTTGGTCCCCCTATTTTGTTTTTTAACCGTTTTGGTCCCCCACCCCTCACTATTCATGTACGGACATGTACTATTCATGTACGGACATGTACTGTTCATGTACGGACAAAGTACTGTTCATCATTTTTTTTGGGCCAAAATTGGAGTGGGGGACCAAAACTGTTAAAAAACAAAATGGGGGGACCAAAACTGTGAATTTTGAAAAACAGGGGGACAAAAACTGTATTTTAGCCAAAGTATTTCATGTTACTTCATGATGAATAAAATCATCTTTTCTGTGAAATTGTATAAACTCAATAAGAGATGACAATTGTTTGTCTTTGCAATTGTTGATAAATATAATTGTAAATTATTGGGCGGATATAAGGATAATAGTTGTTGATATCTGTAAATATATAGTGTTAAGAATATTTGTATATAGAATAGTCTTATATCGACTATATCATGTAATTAGTTATAATCTATCTATATATAATAATGTCTCTGTAGTGCTTTTCAAAACACATGGTTTAATCTAAATGTCTCTTAGTCTCGCTTATTTCAACATGGTGTCTAAAGCATGCTAAGAGGCAATTCTTTCTTCGTCGTGTTTTACCCGGTTAACTCACTATCTTCCGGTGAGCTTTTTTTTTTGCAAACTGTGTTGTCACTCTGGTTTGCCTCTCACTTTTCAAAATTTTCCGGTAACCACCCTACCGCCATTGTCGCCTTTACTGTTCCGGCAAATCTTCCGGAGACGTTTCAGAAAACCGACCCCACCATACAACTCAGCGTCCTCCAATCCGGTTGCGCCCTTTTCCGGCCGCTGCCCCGCGCGTGCTAGTGCGTCTGCCGATTCCTACCGTTTTTCCGCTGGTCTACTCGCCTCTCCCCACCCGTTCCAGATCCGGCCTTTGTTGTACTTTCCAACTCACAAAAAACAGTGCTCTGGTGCAAACATCCCCGATTTCACTCTGTTTTTTATGTCATTAAGCCATGAGAGACGCTGATTTTGTCTCGTTTACTAAAATTCCGCTTATCCCATGTGAAAAACTAATTGGATCATCAAACTATAGCATATGGTCTTGTGCTGTCGATATGTGGTTCCATGGTTAGAGATATGAAGATCACCTAACCATACAATTGACTAATGTTGTCGCCGCCAAACTCGGTAAATGGAAGAAAACTAATGCCTCTCTGCTTACCGTGTTATGGTTCTCCATAACACTTAACCTCCAAGCGCAGTATCAAGCCTTCTCCACTTGCTATGAGGTTTGGGAAAAGGCCAAGAAAGTTTTCTCCAACAACGTTCATTTTCTATACAGTGTCATCCTCAAACTCGACACACTGAAGTTGGAGAATATGGATATACAAACCTATCTGAGTAAGCTTGATGCCTTGAAAGCAAGTTACACAACCCTCATGCCGTACGCAAAAGATGCAACAGCTCATGCCGAATAACAGAGTAAAATTTTCATGGTCATGGCACTTAAAGGACTACCATCCGAACTCGACTCCGTTTGTAACCAGATTTTATCAGGTACTACCATTCCTAACTATGATGCAATTAGTGAACAATTGTTGCGCTTGGCTACACCTCATGTGTTTGGTCTGGTTTCCCCTCCATCTGCTTTTGCTCCGACACCAGGTGACACTGCTGCCCTCGCATCTCTTGGCAACAATCAGAATCGCCCTCGAAGAGGGTCATCCAAATCCAAACCTCGTCCCAAGCGTGACCATTGTAACCGATTTTGGCATACTATCGATCATTGTTGGAAGCTACATGGCAAACCTCCACGCCAGGTATATGCAACTCAAAGTGATAACCCAGACACTATGCAAACTTCACCTTCTATTCAGAACCCTACGCCAAGCTACGAGGATTTTCTCAGGTGGTATCAGACTAATCAGATCTATGGTTCCACGACTTCGGTTGCACACACTGGTAATTTATTAGTTTCCTTCTCTCAATCATTTCCTATTGGTCCTTGGGTCCTCGATTCCGGTGCGTCTGATCATGTTACTGGTAATAAAGGTCTTTTTTCTTCCCTCTCTACCTCTAGTTTCTTACCCATTATAACTGCCGCAAATGGTTCTCAAACCCGATTCCCAAGGGATTGTTACTGTTCAAATTTTACCATCTGTCTCTCTTACTTTTGTCCTATATGTACCTAATTGCTCATTTAATTTACCGTCAGTCAGTCGTTTAACTCGTTTCCTTAATTGTTTTATCACCTTTACTAATAGTAATGTTACTCTGCAGGATCGGAGTTCGGGACAGACGATTGGCATCGTCTGTGGGAACCTTTTGCTTCCCCGTTCTTCCTCCCGTAGAAACTCAAGAACCAAAGCTACCTCTAATCTCTGATGATCATGGCCAGCCCCAGAAATGACGTCAACGCTCCAGACACCGCCTTCACCCTATTCCCCAACAGGGAAGATCACGACCCCAACGTGATCGTTCACGTTGAAGAAGGTGACCCCAGGAACGGGCACACCGCCCCTCCTTCCTCTGATGACGCGACCTTCGACACCGCCCGACGCTTCGATAACCCGACGGTCTACCGGCTGATCCCTGCGCCACCTAATGCTGATCTGACAACGGTGGCTCTGTTTGCAGCGATCAACAGACAACTCTGATGATCTTCCAACAGAATGAGCGAATAGGGGAGCTCGAGAGGGAGCGACAATCACGCCCTCCCCCGCGGAGACATCGTCGCCCCGTTTCTCACAATCAATCTCCTCCCCCACAGAGGACATGACGCAAGGACTCTCGTAGCCCTTCTCCCCAAAAGCTCGGGCGCCGCCCGCGTCTGGAACGACCTTAGCCCATGATCACCCATAAGCGCGACCGGTCCCCTCCACGGAAGGAGTGACGTTCCCCCACACAGAAGAGGAATAAAGCGGACAGATACGTTGAGAAGCCAAAAAGCCAACCAAGAAGCCCCCGACGGAGCAGGAACGGTCGAGGTGACCTTTCCCCGTCGCGATCGCGCGTCAGGAGCGACGAGGAAAACCAGCGCACACCGTTGTCCAGGGACATCATCCCCTTGCCCGTCGGGATGGAAAAACCCCCGCCCTTGGCGACATATGATGGTACGACCGACCCTGGACGACCATATTGAGAGCATTAATGTGATGCTCGACTACCGGAACGTTCGGGGAGCTATCAAGTGCTGGCTCTTTCCCACTACCCTGAGGAAGGGTGTTATGGCGTGCTACAAGAGCCTCACACTTGAGTCCATCACTTCCTAGAAAGAATTGAAGAGACAGTTCTCCAGGAATTTCACCGCTTATCGACGCCACCCGAAGATGGAAGCATCCCTGGAAGCCATCATCTAGGGAAAAGAAGAATATCTCCGAGATTATATTGAGAGATTCAACCGAGAAGCTGTCCAGGTATCCACCTCGGACGACATGAATAAATTTTTGATCAAGCGAAGACTGCGACCTCGCACTGAGTTCGCCAAGGCAGTTGGCATTGAAAGGCCCAACACCTTGAACACGCTCCTTCACAAGGCCCAAGCATACATCCAGTATGAGGATATAGAGGCCGCCCACTGTGCCCCCGATTTGTGGAATCAAGAGGGTTGCAGAAGCTATAGGCACGAGGACTCCACTGCCCACTGACGAGGCAGGGAAAGAAGAAGAGAAGACCGGCCCCGAGACTCTCGAGAACCGAGGGGACCGGCAGTCCACTTCACTGAGTACACGCAACTCACTGCTCTCCGCGAGCGCATCCTGGCCGAGTGCATCAACTCGGAATTCCAAAAAAGACGTGTTCGCTTCCCGAAGCCGACGCCCCCTAAACCAAACGTTGACAAGTCCAAGTACTGAGGGTTCCACAGGAGCCACAGGCATGTCACGGAGGATTTCATCCACCTTACGGATGCCATCGAAATCTTGATTAAAGATGGGCACCTCAAGCAGTACACGAAGAGGAGCGAAGCCCCCCAACAAGAGGCCCGGGAGACGAAAAGGGTCGAGGAGGCGACCCCATCCCCCGACAAGAACGGACTACAAGTCGCTCTGTGTGTCACCCGACCAGAGGACTTCTACTTCCCTTGCTAACCCGACACGCCTGTAACCGCTTGCAGACCATGGGAATGCTTCCCCGTCGCCATGGTCATATCCGACGGAGGTTTCAACAAGGTCTCAGTGGGGTCGATCAAGCAGAAGTTCGACGAGTTGATAGAGGCGAGCTTAGCACAAAACGCCACCTTTGAGAAGGTCGAACCTCATCACCTTTTACCTCGAAGAACTGTCGGGCGGCGCCCCTAACTCCAACACCCCCTCCTGATCAGGGCAAAAATGGCAACCTTTAATGGCTGCCGCATCTTGGTCGACCAAGGGAGCTCGGTGGACATAATGTATGCCCACCTGTTCACTACCCTTCAGCTCAACGAGACACATCTAACCCCTTACATGGGCTCAGACCTGCAAGTATTCAATGGCACCACCACCAAACCGCGGGGCTACGACGAACTGATGGTTACGTTCGGGAACGACGACATTGCCCGACAAGTTAAGGTCCGCTTCTTGGTGGTGGAATGCCCTTCTCTGTACCAGTGCATCCTAGGGAGGCCGACCCTAACCGAACTTACGGTTGTACCATCTACATTCTATCTGAAGATGAAGTACTACACGACCAGGGGTCGTGTTGTCACTCTCCACGGGGATATTGAGGCCGCCAGGAGATGCTTCAAGGCTGTAACCAAGGGTCTAAACTCGATCAACGTCAAGTCCAAGACCGAAGGGAAGCCAACCCTGGATGAAGAGCAGAAGCCACTCCCGCGTGTCAACACGGTCAACCCTGATAACTGCTTTCCCAACAAGCAAGAGCAGGACGAGGTAGCGGATCACACTCCTCCAGCTGAAGGTAACAGGCAGCCTCTCCACCCCATGCGCCCTATTCCAGATGGAGACTTCGAGCTCATCACCCTCAGGGATGACCCAGGCAGGAGCATGAAGATCGACACGGGCCTCCCCGATCTGGTGAAGAAACAGTTGAAGGCCTGCCTTAGGGAGAACGCTGGCCTGTTGTGTGGAACACTGTAGAGATGCCCGACCTCGACCCAGATGTGGCCTTCCATTAACTCACAATAGATCCAGTCATTAGGGTTATAGTGCAACGTAGGCGTAGGCAGCCTCCCGAGAAAGCGGAGGCTGCTGAAAAGCCTGTAATAGACCTCTTAGAGGCGAACTTTATTTCAGAAGCCCAGTACACAACCTGACTTTCTAATGTTATACTTATTAAAAAGAATAATGGAAAGTGGAGAATGTGCGTTGATTACACTGATCTTAATCGGGCATGCCCAAAAGATGAATACCCATTGCCTAACATCGACAAACTGGTCAATAATTCTGCAGGTTTTAAATTGTTGTCGTTCATGGACGCATACTCGGTATACAATCAAATCCCCGTGGCGAAGACCGACAGGCAGTACACGACCTTCATGACTAAGTCAGACAACTATTACTACAACGTAATGCCTTTCAGTCTGAAGAACGCCGGCGCGACCTACCAGCGGATGATGAACAAAGTCTTCTGCAGCGAAATCAGAGACATGCTCGAGGTCTACATGATGGACGATATGATCGTAAAATCACGAGAAGAAATCGACCACACTATCTATCTCAAAAGGACCTTCGACACAGCGAAGAGATGCAAGATGCGGTCTAACCCAGAGAAATGCACCTTCGGCGTCCGAGCAGGCAAATTCCTCGGTTTCTATCTCACAGAACAAGGAATCAAGTCAAACCCCGACAATTGCAAGGCATTCTCCAAGTTCTCAATGCCGAACTCGAAGAAATCGATACAATCGCTAAACAGAATGTTCACCTCGCTGTCTCGCTTCGTGGCCAAATCAGCGCAACACACACTTCCATTTTTCAAACTCCTACGCAAGGAGGCCACATTCGAGTAGACCAAGGAGTGCGAACAGGCGTTCCTCCACCTCAAACAAGTCCTCTCGCAGCCCCCTGTCCTCTCGCGACCAGAATACGGGGAAGCTTTGTACTTGTACCTCACTATCACGACCAAGACAGTTAGCGCGACTCTAATCAGGGAAACCCCGGAAGGGCAGAAGCCGATATACTTCACCAGTAAAGCCTTCCAAGGCCCCGATCGTGGTAAGGAAGGACCAACCCGTGAGACAGCTCCTCGGCCGACCCGACATGGCGGACAGGATGCTCAAATGGTCGCTCGAGCTCTCCGATTTTGACGTCCAATACGAGGGTAAAAAGGCCCTGAAGGCTCAAGTACTAGCCAATTCGTCGTGGCGATGACCATCTCGGAACCTTCGGCGGATGGGTCCTAGAATTGGACGATCTACGTCGACGGGGCATCCAGTTTGACGGGAAGCGGAGCAAGCATCTTCTTAGAAAACGAGGAAGGCATCTTGATCGAGGTCTCCCTCACATTGACCTTCCCGACATCAAATAACAGGCCAAATACGAGGCTTTCCTCGCCGGACTATGCTTGGCTAAGGACCTCGGCGCGAAAATGGTGAAAATATATACCGACTCCGAGCTCATGGCCTCCCAGGTGCGGGGAGAGTACCGAGCCAAGAACGGCAGCCTCAACGAATACCTGGTCCTGGTAAAATAGAGGATGAAAAAATTCGTAGCGGCGGAAGTAAGTGACGCTCGCGCGAACACAATACCCGGTCAGACATCCTGCCTAAGTTGGCGAGCACAAAAAAGAAAGGCGGGAATAAATCTGTCATCCAAGAAGTGCTTCCACGCCCAAGTATTGAGAAACCCACCTCTACCGCCAACGTGAACGCCATAAGCGACGGTCACTGCTAGATGACCCCGGTATACGATTACCTCAGCACAGGGAAACTACCTGACGACCCCAAAGACGCCAGCATAGTCAGGCAACGCGCCTGCTCGTATACTATCGTCGAGGATAAGTTATACCGGTGGGGTTTCTCTATCCCCCTCCTCAGATGCGTCGAGGAGTCTAAGGTACCCGACATACTTCAGGAGATCCACAAAGGGATCAATGCACAACACCTCAGCCGACGGTCCCTAGCCCATAAAGCATTGTGGTCGGGGTACTACTGGCCCACCATGCAGCAGGACGCCAAGGAGAACGTCAAGAAATATGACAAATGCCAGCGACACAGGGACATGCACCTGGCCCCCCCAGTGAGCTCAAAATACTCTCATCCCCGTGGCCATTCACCTGGTGGGGGATGGACATCCTCGAGCCCTTCACCATAAGGTCGTACCAGAATAAGTATTTGATAGCCGACGTCGACTACTTCACTAAGTGGATAGAGGCCGAAGCCTTGGCCAAAATCACGGCCGACAGCATACTCAGTTTCTACAAGAGGAATATACTTGCCCGGTTTGGCATACCCCAAGAAGTCGTCACCGACAATGGGACACAGTTCACCGACAAGAACTTCTAGGACTTCGTTACTAAGTTGGGCACTAAGCAACACTTCACGTCGATCGAGCACCCGCAAACGAATGGGCAGGCCTAAGCCGCGAACAGGGTGATTATGCGAGGCCTGAAACGAAGACTGGGCAACGCCAAGAAAAGGTGGGTCGAGGAGTTGCACAACATGCTTTGGGCCTACAGAACGACCCCATACTCGACCACAGGGGAAACCCCGTTTCGACTGAATTACGAAACCGAGGCGGTGATTCCAGTAGAAATAACGTAGCCCTCGAGGAGGACCGAGTCCCCCCCGACGAGGAAGCCAACGACGATGCCCTAAGGGAAGAGCTCGGCCTAGTCAAAGAGATTCGATCGAGGGCATCCCTCCGCGAAGCCTCACTTAAACAGTCAAATGCGAATTTCAGGTAGGCACTCTAGTCCTATGAAGGAACCAGAAAGATTAGCGCGAAGGCAAGCTCGCCGCGAACTAGGAGGGCCCCTACAATGTCCGCAGGAAAACAGGGACGGGAGCCTACTACCTGGAAAACCTACATGGAGAGGAACTTGCTTGACCATGAAACACTGAAAAGCTTAAACAGTACTACGGTTAACCACTGCCCGCGACCTATTCGCTTCGCGACCACAAGAGCGCACTAAGGTACAAGCGCGACTCTTAAAAACTCGAAACAAGAAGGCAAACGCTCGCTTTTGTGTGTGCGCTAGGACCCTTGATTCGACGAGGACACCTCCACCGAGCTCCACCGTCATCGTACCGACTAGGCAGAACGCCCAACTCGCGTTGGGAAGTTCACGCCTAGGAGCAAAGACCTCGATCAAGTTCTTAGCTTCGTCGAAGGTCAGAATATGACTCCGACCACTCGACCAGTTCCTTACACTATCGAGGACCAATAACGTTGAGCAAAGGCCCCAAATAACAAAAACACGCACCAAGCACTTAAACAAAAACATGCAAATACGAGATACAAGCAGCACACACAAACATATCAAGATAAAAATAATGCATTAAGACGGGAAAAGCCCATTGTTTGAACAATACAAACCCATGGTACGCAGGCCGGGCAAAGTCAATCTACAAAATCATGGCACGTAGTGTTGCACCCCAAAATTTGCCCTCCTTACTTTATTACTAATTGGCTTATGTTTCATTGCATTTTTGCATTATCATGTGTCCATATCATTGGTTATTAGCATGGGGTCAAGGTGCCTGAGGCAGTTCTTCAGAGGATCAAGCAAGAGTCCTGGTATTGTCCAAGAGAGCTCAAGGGGGTCACTCTCTCCTAACCAGTGCATAAACTAGGGTTTTGAGATTCTTGGGTTTATTACTCCAATGGGAAAGCACCTTGGGTTTTTATCATCAATAAATGGCATATCTTATCTTTGTTGGAGAGGATACACATCATATTTAGAGGAATTTGGATTTGGAGACTGTGATATTTCCTCCTAGACTGAGGGTACCAAAACTAGGGTTTGCCATAAAGTCAGTTTATTTCTGATTTTTTGGGTAAGACTTGATTCTATGGTATTCCTTAGGACCTTAGGTATCTAGGAATGGAAGATTGTCCATCATTTTGGTTCAGGAGGAGTTCAATTGGCCAATGGATTGGAAATCAGGTGAATGGGGTAAAAGTCAACAGCGAGAGGAGAAGTCAACTGTGGAATTTTGAGGTTCTCTCCAAGGTTTTCAAGGTCTCACATCCTCATATGGTCATCAAGAGTCAAGTTTCATGCCATTTATCAAGAATCAGGAGTTGGTACAAAAGTTACTAAATATGGAAATGACCTATAATTTGAAAGTTTCCTTTTTGGGCAAGTTCCTGCACTGCATTCAACTTGACTTTTCATCATCAAGAAAGCTTCAAATGAATTTTTCTCCAACATGAAAGTTTAAGATCTTTTTCTCCTCTTTCCAACAAGTACTAGTGGGCCTCCATATCATTTGTGAAACTCAACTTATGATCAAAAGAAGGCAAAGTGGTTTTTAGGGTTTCTCATGATTCCATTTTCACAACTTTGGGCATAATGACCTATAATCAATTCCATTGCTTCATGCCATATTCTAATATCAAAGAACATTCCTTGAGGATTATTTTGGGCCCAAGAATTAAGAAATTTCATGGTGTATGTATCACTTATTCTCCATTACTCAAAATTCCCAAATTATTTAAAAGTCATGAATCAAAAAGTTTCAAGGCCCAATCTCAATGTGGGTATGATTAGCAATTCAAACACAAGTGATCCATCATAGAATATTGGGATATCCATGCATGGGAGGAGGTGTATCTAACATTATGTGATTTTCCAAATTTGTCCAAAACTCACTAAACAAGGAATTGCCCAAGCCCAATTCATTATCAGTGGAAAACCCTAGTCTATTTAACCCCATTCATGCACTGGTTAGGATTCATTCACGTGCATTTGGAGGAGAACGAGAACTTGAACCCTAAAGCCTTTCACACTCATATCTCTCAATCCATTAAATCTTTTCAAGAACTTTTTCCACAAACCTCTTCCTGGTGATCCATAGAGTAAATACCAACCATCATTCGCAGCTAAAAGCAAGGATTCAGACAGTGTCATCTCAGGTTAGTCACTTTTTGAATGATCACGAAACTCTCCTTTTTGATATGCATAATGTTGTGTGATGTCTATAGATCATGCTGATATATTTTGTTTTGAATATGGATGCGTATATTGCTTGTACCGTGCGTTTAAAGTTTTATGCCCTAACATATTTCTCATCGTTTTTTATTATGCGTTGATTATTTGCAAATTTGGATTGGATATTTGGAATCCTGATGTTTTTCTGGTCAGAATAGAGTACTCATATGCATTTTCTGGAGATTTTGGGGTCGCAGCTCACCGGAGAGGGTGGCCGGAGCCCTAGCTCCGGCGGCTGCCTGAAGTACAGTCCGACGAGGTGAGTAAAGGAGGAAGACGAAGCAGGACCGTTAATGCGTTTGATCATGCATCACATGTTGCGCCACGTGTCTTTTCTTTTTATGTTTTATTTTATTGATTACATGTTTGTTATTCCATACTTGTTACTATGCGTCCCCATCATTGGCCTTTGCTTTTAATTAACTTTTGAATTTGTGATTTAATCTGGAGCACTGATCTAATCTTGTGGTGGTGGTGAGGACAACACATTAATGAAATCATGTGCGTGGCACATGGCTGGTGCATGGTGAGCTGACCGTTTGTGTGTGCATGTGACTATCATGGGCCTTTAATCTGGACAGTTGGTTTCATTTAAGTTTGATCGTGTGGTTTGGTTTAATTCTGAAATTGTTGACTATTCCCATGCTTCAATTGACTTCGCTAATGGGCTCCTTTCCCTTGGGCCTTAATTTTCGCACCCCCCAGTCTGGGCCCTTCTCCAAGTCCAATGCATTTTTCTTACTAAACACACCCCCTGCATTTTCTTTCTATTTATTTTATTTAATTTATTTTGTTTCATTTTCATTTATTAAAAATAGATTTTTACATTAAAAAATTACTAAAAAATTCATGCATCATATTTATCATTTTATAAAATTTTCCAAATTTTATTTTTTATTTTTTATTTTTATTTTATTTTTTATCATCTAAATTAATTATTTGATTATTTTCTTTTTGAATTACACATATCATGCATACCTAAATTTGTTTATTTTATTTCTCTGCATCCATAAAATATTTTCAACCCGTTCTTTTTGCATTTGTTAGATAACATTCAGAGGTACATTAAAATATTTTTCTTTCATTTTTAAAACTATTTCATATTGCATTTTGGTCCTTCCCTTTGGCACACTGAACCCTGCTTCTCATCTGAGCCTTGCATAATTGTTTGAGTGACTAACACCTTGAATTTTTGCAGGAGTTTTTGATATTTTGTTTTCCTCTGGTTGAATAATATTGATGTTTAATTTGGGAAATTTGGAAGCTATTTCTCTAATTATTTAATTACTTTCACTTGAGATCTGCTTGTATGTGTATTTCTGATCACGTCTGGTTACCTTGTTTGGAAAAGCATTTGTGCCATTTGTTTCGGGGTTGTTTATTTGATTTCTTAATTCATGTTTGGATTGTTATCACTATTATGTTCCATTGTTTGGTTTTCATCTGCTTTGATATTATTTATGTCTGTTTGGTACTAACCTTTATGCAGGGACTAAAGTAAGTTACTTGAGGGTATGGATAATCATCCATACTCACTCTCACTCTTTCCTTCTCTCATCTTTTCCTTTCTTTAGGTTTAGGTTGTCGTCAAACCTCACTAACCGTAGGTCACCCAAGCATGATAACGTTAGGACTCTTAGTTCCCCTTAGAGTTTCCTTTGTGTCTTCTCTCTTCTCATCTCAAACTTCTTGAAAATACTTAATAAGGATAAATTGTATTGCGCACGAGCCTTAAGCGTGGGGAATGAGAAATGAGGGGCTTCCTCTCATCTTTCTAGAGTGCTTAGCGAGCGTCCTGTCTTGGGACGATGCGTTAAGTATTCGCCCCTGTGCCCTAGACTTTGGTGCAATGCAACTTATAAACTAACTTAAGTCACTTCTGTCCTAAAAAATACAAACAAACTTCAAACCTTTTTGTCCTTCGGGATCGTCAAACTAAAGGCTATTTTCAAAAAGGCACGTTACCTTCCGTCTGACTCGCAAACAGGCA
The DNA here is from genome assembly GCA_022829125.1 of Lathyrus tuberosus. Lineage (NCBI taxonomy): Eukaryota > Viridiplantae > Streptophyta > Magnoliopsida > Fabales > Fabaceae > Lathyrus > Lathyrus tuberosus. The sequence continues at coordinate 2,517,984 of JALAZF010000203.1, read as the reverse complement.
TCGACCCTAACTGCCGGACGCGAACTTAACGTCGCTCATAAAAAACACAAAAAGAACTTGGTCTGAACTACGTTGACTCTGAATTCCCCATTACACAAAGGGGGTACGTAGGCCTAGGACGTCGACGTCCTACCGAGTCGATCTTTGTCTTTCCCTATCCGTTTTAGTACAGCCCTAGATGATAGTATAACTCACCCTTAGATTAGACAACAAGCGTGGATCCCATCGAGTACGATGGACGCGTGGGGTGCTAGCACCTTCCCCTCGCGTAACCGACTCCCGAACCCAGGTTATGGTGGCGATGACCATTCCTTTCCCTCTTCCTAAGGTTTATGCGGTGTTCCCTTTCCCTCTTTTGGGATAAATTTACACGGCTGGCGACTCTGTTTTCTGCGCCACTCTCGCGTTTGTACCTGGATGAAAATCTTGGGAGCGACACGTAGGTAGTACAGAACAATAACCCAAAAACAGCACGCAGGCCGACTAAACAACTAAACATAAATTCAAACAGCTGCCTCCTTCTCAAGCCGGGGTTCCCCATCACCTCGACCAGTTCCATCGTCAGTCTCCCTGGGGACGACCACCCTGCCGTCAACCACTTGGTGGAAGGGACTGACCCTCTCAAGGGCGAGTTGGATCCCCGGGTTCTCGACCTGGACTTGACCTAAAGCGCTATTGAAGTTCACCTCAAGAGCCTCCAAGAACTCTTGCTCGAGCTCCCGGATCTGGACGATCAGAGCACCACGGGCCGCGAGACCTTTCTCCTCCTCTGTCTCGTGCTCGGCAGGCTTGGCAGCAGCTTCCAGCTTGGTGACCTTGGTCTGAAGGCTATCCCGCTCCTTCTTGGTTTTCTTCAACTTCTCCTGTATCTCATTCATATAATAGAGAAGGTGCACATGAGTTTAATGCCTCGTCTGAGCCTTTTGCAGATCGTTCTCCGCTTTGTTCTTCTCTGCCTCGAGGACATCGTTCTCATCTCGCAGCTTTTGCAGCTCGGAGGTCGGGTTGGTGGGCCGTCTCGAAGATCCTCATCATGGTGGCCATATCCTCTGTTAGCGCCTTTCTTCTAGCCGCTATCTCGACCCCCATGATCGCCTTGGCTTCAGCCTCGACCACAGTAGGGGAATTAACCCCGGAAAAGAAATCTCGCTGGAGGTGGCAAAGGGGCAGCATAAACTTCTTTACGGGTGCATTCTCCTCGAGGTCCACGAGAATGGGCTCCTCGGTGCGCGGCATCTTGGAAGGGGTCTCCTACGGAGAAGGAGACTGGCTACTTTGAGGGGAGGTAGAGACATTTTCCTCATCTCCGGGATTCACCATCTGTTGGACTTCGGCGACTCTACCTTTGGTCTTCTTCACGCCCTTGGTGGTCACCAACTTCATGATACGCCCGTGCACGTTCGACATTTGCACTGCGACAGTAAACAAAAAATGAGTCAGTCTAAAGGAAAAGAAAAAGGGACAGACGCCCGAGCAAAGCAAATGACCACTACCTAAAAACCTCAAGGCTTCGTAATGGGACTCGCACTCGAGGAGGGCCTTAGTGTTAATAAACTGTGGCTCACTACAAACCTCCCTGAGAGCGTCGAGGATAAAACTCCTATCTTTATTAACACATTTGGCCGGAGTAAAGCTGGAGACAAACTCGACCATATTTTTGTATGATTCTTGGTCGTCAGCGCCCAGGTCACCATGCTTCACGATGTAGCTTTATGTGCTACTCTTGAAGTACGTCTCCTCCCACTATAGGGGACATTTTGACACCAAATTCTTCTCACCTGCCTCGTCGACCACAAGGTTGTATAAGGAGTCGACGGCCACGTGCGAGAAGGGCTTGACAACGTAAAATCTGTCCTTGAAGGAGCAGACATAATCTAGGTACACCTTGAACAGTTTCCTCGACTGCTTCAAGGAAACTCAGCTATGTCGACCATTGACGGATGACCGTCGTAGATGGAAAGTACGGAAGAACAGAGGAAGAGTGGCCCCGATGCGGAGGTGTTCGCACAGGAGCTCGAACGCCCGTACGAACGCTATCGCGTTGGGGGTGGAGCTGGGAGGGCGCCAGACGCAGCCAGTGGAATACTCCCCTATGAAAGTCGCTGAAGGAAGACAGATGCCCGCTTCCCGGAACACAAACTCATACATCAGGAACCTCATCCCCCTGAATCTCGAGCATATACGATGTTATTCCATGGGTTAATAGACCATCCAGTCCGGAGAAGAGCCCACGGTAATATCCTTGACCGTTGCAAAATCATCGGTGTCGTCGACGACAGAGCACGATCCGACTCTAAGAGGCTTCTCCCCTGCCCAGTCTTCGAGCGTGCAGACTCGCTCGGCTCTGGCTTTCTGGACGGGAGCTTCAAGTTCGGGCTCGTCGTCTATTTGGATTACCCCATCGAGCCGTACGACCATTTTACCTGAAAAGCAGAGGAAAATGGTGAATTCGACTTCCGAAATCAAATCCACCCTTCCACCGCAAATCAAGTGAAAAGGCGAAGAGAGGGACGAAGAGCCCAAACAAATTCTCCCCGACACAAAGTTGCGAGCCTCTCCTCGACGGACAGACTCATCCAAGGGGAAAACCCCGTTGACATGACACAGTGAGCCTCCTCGACAGGGAGACTCCTTCCACGAGAAGACCTCAATGGACATGAGGGAACTCTTTGATAGAGACCCCTTCGCGATTCTCGTACGCTTACGGGGTGCATGGCTCTCTGAGATCTTCATCCCATCTCCCCGTGACCTTCATCGCATCTCCCCGAGACCTTCATCACAGGTCCTCGGGGCCTTCATCAGGAGATCCACGAGGCTCCCGGAATCCTCATGAACTTCCCGGCGACTTGGCCGGAAACTTCATGAACACGGCCGGAAAATTCATAGTGCCGCCGAAAACTTCAGGAAAGTCGTCGGAACACTCGTACGTCCCTCGTAAAACCCACACTCTCCCCAAAAAATTAAAAATAAATTCATATTACTGGAGACAGAACACGAGAACTTACTTGAAGAATGTAGGTCCGGACGACGAGGAGTAGCTAGCAACGGCGGTGACGGCGGACACATGTTGAAGAACTTGAAGGACTTGGAGAACTCTGATCAGTTTGAAGGAAAGCGTGAAAATGAAATAGGCTTCCCTTCTATTTATAATCCTAGCACGAGAAGCGAGGCAGCACTAGGCACTCAAGTGCCCCTACGCGTAGCCGCCATAGGCATTAATGACGCATGACATGTGGCACAATAAGACACCACGTGCGTCCTCTCAGCTTCCCCTCGTGACCGTCAAACGAGCATATTTGTTCCTTTTGTTTTCCCCATGTCATCGACCAAGGTACCAAATGGGGACATGCTCAGAGAGAGAAGAAAGGTCGGTAGAGCGTCCGACGGACATACCTCCCCGTGAGCTCCTGTTGCATCGAGCATCTCCTACTCCTGGTCGCGCACACCACCCACCTTCTTGGAGGTTCGGATGCACTGTTACCCCTCCAGACGGGTCCCCGGTGGGCTGACTCTTAAGTCATTACTCCTCTACTTCGGAGCAACGACTTGAGGGGCTCCTATTCTGGACTGGGCCTAGGGCTGGCCCACCGTCGGGCACGACCCAACCCAAGTCTTCGTCGGGGAGGGCCCAATTAAAATCCAACCTATCTGCACATCCGGGGAGATCTCACACGTCTCCCCCACGGACTCCACGTGCCCCTCACGCGGGGACACGTCATCAGACAACTACCCACTTTCAAAAGAATTGGTCAGCCCACCTTCCGAAGATCACGGGGCAGTTGATCTAGGGCGCAGACCACGTGCTGGTCTTCCCTACGCCATGTAAGCCCTAACATTTACTCGTATTGGGCCTTGCAATCCGACCCAATGCAAAGTAACCGTTGGTCCTGCGTTGGGGGCACATTATAAATACCCTCTTTCACTAGAGGGTCAAGTATTCAATTCTTTACACTCTTTTTATGTACTTGCGCCATTTACTCCGTCCCTGACTTTGGCACCGGAGTACCTTGCAGGTACATCCCCCTCCTTCTTCATCACCACCGACGAATAACAGAGCTCACGACGTGTTGCTGTACACTGATCTATTTCTGATCAGGTACAATCATAAATAAATAAAATACTTTTCATAAAAATATTTTAAAATCAATTTTTTTCCTAGTTAAGGTATTATCATGTAATTTTTTAAATTTTATATATATATATATATATATATATATATATATATATATATATATATATATATATATATATATATATATATATATATATTTGTAGGAATACTTTTTTATATAAGATTCTATAAGGATAGTTTGCTTATTTTAATATTTAAATAAGTAAATTATTTTTTATATGAACATTTTTTTCTAGTTAAGATTTTATAAAGAAATTTTATTCATTTTTATTGTCTAAAATAACAAAAGTTAATGAAAATAATTTTTTGAAAATTACATTATTATATTTAAGTTTAAAAATTTATAAAGTCAATGCACAAAAAAGAGAAAAATAAAATAAAATTAGGGTTGAGGTTAGAATTGCTCTCAAAATGACCCTTCAACACTTAGAATTTTGTTTAGGATTGCTACCATGACAGTTTTAAATTTATATTAAGTAAATGCTCCGTACGGGATTGATTTAAATCTTTACCTCAAATATTATTTTAAATAAATAAATATATTTTAGTAAATATAGTTACATATAATATATACTCATAATAATACTAATAAATATTATGAATTTATTCTATAATATTTCCCGTGAAATTTTATAAATCAAAGAAGTTACAACATGAAAATCAATATCATTCAAAATTCATATATATATATGTATATATATATATATATATATATATATATATATATATATATATATATATATATATATATATATATATATATATATATATAATTGGCTCCCTTTTAAACATTAAATAATTACCATCAAAGAACTTATTTATTAATTACTATTGAATGGAAAATAAAAAATGTGTCTAAACTACATAAAAGTATATCATTTCACATTTAATTAACAATTTAGAATATGAATAATAAAAAATCTAACTTATCAGTTATAATACAATGAATTTTTTTAATTCAGCAAACAAAAAATTAAAGAAATCATAAGTATGGTAATAAATAGTGGCTACTCAATAATAAAGAAAAAATGATGAGATTTTTTAGTTAATAATATTTTCAAATAATATAATATTTAGTCAATATCTTCAAAAACATACCTTATATATTTTATTTAATGAAATAAAAAATATTTAAAGTGCTCAAGTATTTATTTTAAAATTAGTATCAAATATATTTTTAAATAATATTTTTAATTCTATACAATAAAATATTTTAGAGTAAAAGGTATTTTAATCCAAAAATATAATTATGTTCAATATAGTCAACTTAAAAAGTGAAAAAAAAAATCTTAAATAAAGTATAATATAATTTAATATAAATATATTCAATACCATAAAGTTATTATAGTAATACTAAACATTATAAAAAAATATCCTTCTTCTTAGACAACTTATTTTTTACTTGATAAACATCTAAATCTCTGATAATATCTAATTTATACATAGTGTTGAACAAAAAATAGATAAATATTAATATAATTCTCTTCAAAATAATCAACTTAAAAAGTTAATTAAAACTTTAAAATGAATATAACATAAAGAATTCCAATACTATGAATTTATTATGATAATACAATTTTTATTCATTAAATTAATTTACACCATATCAATATTAATTATATTTAAATTAATAATAAACTCAATCACATCTTATTAACAAAACATATAATATTTTTTATTATAAATACAATATTTGTTAACAAAAAGAAGAAGAAAATTACAATAGTGAAAGGGCGACTCGTATCCCACTATATTAAAAAATGAAAGAAAAAATAAAATAAATGAGAAAAATAAAAGAAAACAAATAAAAACTGAAAAGATCAATTATAAATAAAATAACTAAATCATGGAGGTCAAATGATTCTTGAAAAATCTTTCTGAAGAAAATGTCCCAGTATGTTCCATCAGATAAAATTTTGTAATATCTGTCATTGGTTTGTCAGTTTGTCAGCACATCCATTTCATTCATTATTTAGATTTATCTTTTTTTTTTCCGAGTTCACATGAAAAATAATCATACATTAATAAATAAAAGAAAATGAGAAGGAAAGATAGAAAAACAAACTAACAAAAAATATATCAATAGAAAAATAATTGATTTATACAATTATTACATATACAAATTTATGCTTACATGAACAACCATTTCATAGACTTCTCAAACAAAAATGATGCAACATAAATCTATCATCTTCACCTAATTCACATGAAAAAAAACCATATTCATATCAAGAAATAAAAGGAAATTAGAAAGAAAGTTAAGATATTAAATTAACAAAAGTTAAATCAATAAAAAAGAGAGTTTAAATATTTAAATAAAATAATTTGAGTTTGTATTCTTCCACAAAAATCAATAATAGGCATGAATAGGAATAAAAACTTTTATACAAAATCGAACCATACCACCAAAAAATTGTTTGTAGACAATGATGATAACTCAATATCACATTTATATGTAGTCTGTATAGTGATTATGGATGGAATAAAAAAATATAATTTTAATATTAAACTGAATAATTAAAAGAGAATAATTTAAAAATAATAATTAAAAGAGAATTAGGATTATAAGATATAATAGTTTTAATTGAATATAATAGTGTTAATTAAAAAAATTTGTATTATCATTATTATTATTATTATTATTATTATTATTATTATTATTATTATTTGATAATTAAAGATTTTTTTGTATAAACAAATGAGAATTAGGATAATAAGATATAATAGTGTTAATTCAATATATTATTATTAGGGTTAAATAAGTTTTTAGTCCCTATAAAGTTTGAAATTTCATTTTTAGTCCCTCCTAGGTTTTGGCAACGGTTTTAGCTGGTTTTGGCAACGGTTTTTTTGTAAAAACCGTTGCCAAAAGGTAGGGAGGGACTAAAAATGAAATTTCAAACTTTATAGGGACTAAAAACTTATTTAACCCTTATTATTATTACTATTATATTTATTATTATTATTATTTATAATTGTAGTAGTTGGTTATTATATTATTATTTTTGTTATTAGTATTATTATTATTATTATTATTATTATATTATTATTTTTTTTTTTTTTTTTTTATTATTATTTATTTTAATATAGAGTTTGTATAATTAGGATTTGTACTTAAATTTGTTACCAAATGACATGTGGTGAGGATTGTTACCAAGATGACATGTGGCTAGGGTTGCCATCATAACTTCTTTGGATTTATATTAAGTAGATTATTAGAAATAACAATCCACAAACTATAATATACTTGAATGTGACATTAAGAGATCATAATGATGGAGAGAAACTGTAATTATTGGAATTAATTCAGGCTTGTGATTTCATCACCATTATATTTATTGTGTTACAATTATTATTTAAGATGAAAAAAATTAATATTTATTTTTAAACAAATTTATATTAAACAAATATATTTAAATAACATGAAAATATAATTAATAAATTTTAATTAAACATATATATTTAAATGACCTGAAAAATATAATTAACCAACTAGTGCATCCTGGGGAGGCCGACCTTAGCCGAACTCACGGTTGTACCATCTACAGTCTATCTGAAGATGAAGTACTACACGACCAGGGGTCGTGTCGTCACTCTCCACGGGAATATTGAGGCCGCCAGGAGATGCTTCAAGGCTGCAACCAAGGGTCTAAACTCGATCAACGTCAAGTCCAAGACCAAAGGGAAGCCAGCCCTGGATGATGAGCAGAAGCCATTCCCGCGTGTCAACGTGGTTGACCTCGACAACCGCTTTCCCAACAAGCAATAGCAGAACGAGGTAGCGGATCAAACTCCTCCAGCTGAAGGTAACATGCAGCCTCTTCACCCCATGCGCCCTATTCTAGATGGAGACTTCGAGCTCATCACCCTCAGGGATGACCCAGGCAGGAGCGTGAAGATCGGCACGGGCCTCCCCGACCTGGCGAGGAAACAGCTGAAGGCCTGCCTCCGGGAGAACGCTGGCCTGTTTGTGTGGAGCGCTGTAGAGATGCCCGACCTCGACCCAGATGTGGCCTGCCATCAACTCACAATAGATCCGCCCATTAGGGTTGTAGTGCAACGTAGGCGTAGGCAGTCTCCCGAGAAAGCGGAGGCTGCTGAAAAAGCCTGTAAAAGACCTCTTAGAGGCGAACTTTATTTCAGAAGCCCAGTACACAACATTGCTTTCTAATGTTGTACTTGTTAAAAATAATAATAGAAAGTGGAGAATGTGCGTTGATTACACAGATCTTAATCGGGCATGCCCAAAAGATGCATACCCATTGCCTAAAATCGACAAACGGGTCAACAATTCTGCAGGTTTTAAATTGATGTCGTTCATGGACGCATACTCGGTATACAATCAAATCCCATGGTGAATACCGACAAGCAGTACACGATCTTCATGACTGAGTCGCACAACTATTACTACAACATAATGCCCTTCAGTCTGAAGAACGTCGGCGCGACCTACCAGCGAATGATGAACAAAGTCTTCCGCAGCGAGGTCAGAGACATGCACGAGGTCTACATGATGGACGACATGATCGTAAAATCACGAGAAGAAGCCAGTCACACTATCCATCTCAAAAGGATCTTCGACACATCGAAGAGATGCAAGATGTGCTTCAACCCAGAGAAATGCACCTTCGGCGTTCGAGCAGGTAAATTCCTCGGTTTCTATCTTACAGAACGAGGAATCAGGTCAAACCCCGACAATTGCAGGGCATTCTCCAAGTTCTCAATGCCGAACTCAAAGAAGTCAATACAATCGCTAAACGGGATGTTCACCTCGCTGTCCCGCTTCGTTGGCAAATCAGCGCAATACGCACTTCTATTTTTCAAACTCCTACACAAGGAGGCCACATTCGAGTAGACCGAGGAGTGCGAACAGGCGCTCCTCCACCTCAAACAAGTCCTCTCGCAGCCCCCTGTCCTCTCGCGACCAGAATACGGGGAAGCTTTGTACATGTACCTCGCTATCACAACCGAGGCAGTTAGCGCGACTCTAATCAGGGAAACCCCCAAAGGGCAGAAGCCGATATACTTCACCAGCAAAGCCTTCCAAGGCCCCGATCGTGGTAAGGAAGGACCAACCCGTGAGACAGCTCCTCGGCCGGCCCGACATGGCGGGCAGGATGCTTAAATGGTCCCTCGAGCTCTCTGATTTTGACGTCCAATACGAGGGTAGGAAGGCCATAAAGGCTTAAGTACTAGCCAATTCATCGCGGAGATGACCATCCCGGAACCTTCGGCCGATGGGTCCCAGAATTGGACGATCTACATCGACGGGGCATCAAGTTCGACGGGAAGCAGAGCAAGCATCTTCCTAGAAAATGAGGAAGACATCTTGATTGAGGTCTCCCTCACATTGACCTTCCCGACATCAAACAACAGGCCGAATACGAGGCTTTCCTCGCCGTACTACGCCTGGCTAAGGACCTTGGCGCGAAAAAGGTGAAAATATTTACTGACTCCCAGCTCGTGGCCTCCCAGGTGCGGGGAGAGTATCGGGCCAAGAACGACAGCCTCGACGAATACCTGGCCCTGGTAAAATAGAGGATGAAAAATTCCTAGCGGCAGAAGTAACTGACGTCCCGCGCGAACACAATACCCGGGCAGACATCCTGCCTAAGCTGGCGAGCACGAAAAAGAAAGGATGGAACAAATCCGTCATCCAAGAAGTGCTTCCACGCCCAAGTATCGAGAAGCTTACCTCGACCGCCAACGTGAACGCCATAAGCGACGGTCACTCCTGGATGACCCCAGTATACGATTACCTCAGCACAGAGAAACTACCTGACGACCCCAAGGACGCCAGCGTAGTCAGGCGACGTGCCTGCTCGTATACTATCGTCGATGACAAGTTATACCGGTGGGGTTTCTCTATCCCCCTCCTCAGATGCGTCGAGGAGTCTAAGGTCCCCGACATACTTCAGGAGATCCACAAAGGGATTGTCATACCCCAAATTTTACCCTCGAATATTCTGATCATTTGCATATCATTTTGAGTCGGACTTTTCATTTTTTCAGTTAAACATCTTATTAATCACACATCTTTATTCCAAGACTTTTTTTTTATTTTAATTTTAATTATTATTATTCTACTATATTTAGTTAAATAGTATTTTAGATTTATTTAGGATCTATTTAGCTTAATTTTTATCTTAGTTTATTTTTACATAGTCTATATCTAATTTAATTTATTTTCAATTATATTTTTAATCATAACTTATTAATTTTAATTTTTAATATAGCTTTTTTAGTTTGGTTTTAAATTAAATTCTTTATTTTAGTTTAATTTTAATTAAATAGTCTGATTAATTATTTTAATTTAAAATCTTATTGCTATCATTACTTTCAAATTATTAGAGAGTAATTTTTTGTTTATTAATATAGTCTTTTTATTATTATTATTTCATTTTTCATATTATTATTATTATTATTTCATTTTTTCATTTTTATTATTATTTCATCTTCCGCTACACACTGACCAAAACCCAACAAGAGTCCAAACAAGTCCATTGACCAAGTTCTGCTATCACACCAAAACAGGTACAAGGCCTGCGCAAGATGTTCATCAAAAACTAGTCCCTACGCCTTGTATCAGAATCCTACCGTAAGCTTCGCAAACACCAAATTGTGTAACTGTAGCAAAACTCCAAAAGCAACAAGACCACAACTTGCTGCTCTTTAACCTGCTCAATCCTGCTGTTTGACCTCTGCAACACCCTGTCATGAAAGGGACATAGCACCAACGTTCAAGAAATAAAAAAGGAGACAGAGGAAACAAATTTGGATTTAAGGGGAGGGACCTATTCAAAGGAGGGGATTCGCAGAAGAAAAAAAGAACAGAAAAAAAAACTTAACTCTGTGAAACCACTTGATTCCCTTTCCCATTTTTCTTCGACACTGCTCAGCTTCCCTTCAACCTCACCTTAGTCACTTTCATCCACCATCACAAAACAATCGGCTGAAACCCTCCTTCACATCTACTTCAACCTTTAAACCTTTCAACCACTTACCTGTAAACCTCCATTTCCAACCAAACTCCCAAATTCATAACACCCTCCACCGTCCTTAAACCATTCTCCACTTCAACCAAACTTTCCTCCGCCAAAACCGTAACATAACCATCAATAACTCCAATCAATTCAAACACAACTGGACCCTTCAATCTCTTTTTTCTGCAAACCAAAACCTACACTCAAACACAAACCCAATACTCAAACTTCAATCCACCCTCCAATAACCTTTCGAAACTTCTACCTTCTTACCTGCAATAACCACAAACCAATAACACTCACTCCAACACTTTTCTTCCACAACCTTTATACCTACTCAAATCCAAAAATAGAACCAAACCCACGCATACGCCTCTCTCTGTTCTTCAACCACAGAATCGAATCGAAAACTACAAACCTCAGGACCAGAACAAAGTGGATTAAGATGAAAAGAATTTGAACAAGAAATCTACAAACATTCACCAACAACCTTCCTCAAAACTTCCATTCAACAACAAAGAAGGATTCACGGAAGAAGAAATTGATAAATCGAAAGGAGGAAGATACCTTGACACTAACACGAAAGCTTCATCGTCGGTATAGTTCTCGTCTTTACTCTGTATAATCTTGTTTTGTTTTCTGTGTGTCCTATTAAAATATGATTTTTTCGAGCGAGATGGCTTGCGAAAGGGAAGACGTGAAAGCGTGCGAGGGTATTAGCTTGTGAGAGAGAGAGAGACGTTGATACGATGTGAATCAAAGAGATCGTTATGAGGAGAGAGGGTTTCGCACAAGGATGAGGGTGGAGTCTGGTGAGAATCGCGAACGAGAAAGATTCCGGTTTTGACATCGTTGGATTTTATTCGTTTTCTACTCTGTTTGGTTTTGTTTCAGAATACGTTGTTTCATAGAAGAAGAAGCGGCCGTATTTGGAATTGTTTAGTGTTTATTTATTTCTACCTACAGTTATTCAAACCGGGTTTTTGGCTCAATAAACCGACCCAGACACTCATCCGCCTTGCTGTGTTTAATAGACTGGGCTTTGCTCAGTTTTGTCTTTTTTATTTTTTATCATTAAGTTCAATAACCCTTCTTCTGGCCCACCATTTTTTTAAGTAGTTATTTTAATTAAAGAAAAAGATTTATCTTCATGATAACAAACTTTCAATTTTTTTATATAACATATTTTTTAAATTTATTTTATTTATAGAGATAATCTTTTAAATATTTTTAGTAAAAAGGAAATTTTAGAAATATAGTTATTAAATTAGTTTTACTTATATCATCTTTGTATTTAGAATTGGCTATTTGGTTGAATCTCAGTTTAATTAAATTTTATTTATTCCAATATTTATTTAATTCTTAATTTTAATCCTGACATTTTCATTTTTTATTTTCATTATAGTTAATTCTCGAGATTCATTTTCAATTTAATTCTTATTGTATTCACTGTATATATGTTGTTGTTCATTCTACTCTTGATACCTGAGTTTTTCTGCTCGTCGGTTTACTTCATTCCAAAGGAAAGGATCATTCCCAGTTGACTGCCATGTCATAGCCTTGTCCATCATTCCCTTTTCAACCTAACCTTAGTCGCGTACTCTACGTAGATGTCTTGCTGTCAGACCCTACTTTCCTGTAGACCTTATTTTCCCATTTTACCTAGCCTTAGGTTTGGAGTCGCCGCACTCCATGAAGGTGTCTTGCTGTCAAACCCTACTTTCCCCTTGGAACCTTGACCACAATCAAGAGTTCTTCACCCCTGTTGAGGGGAACTACGGACGCTATGATTTCTCAAGTTCACCTTGAGAATACGTAGGCATAGGATTGCGATATCCTAGCGAGCCACCTTTTTCTTTTTCACCTTTTTATTTTTCCACCTTTTCTTTCTCACCCTTTTACCCCGTAGTGAGGGGAACTACGAATGCCCCGATTCCATTCCTGTCAGGATACATAGGCACGAGATGCGATGTCTTGGCGAGCATACTTAGTGTATATACCCTTAGGTCCTTAGCCTTAACATAGATCCCTTAGCAAGCAAACATTAACATAACACAAATACTAACAAGAGGTTCCTGTAGAGTACTACAAATACTTAGGATGCTAACACCTTCCCTAGGTATAATCAACCCCCGAACCTTAGATCTCTTAGCTGTGTTCCTACATAGCGCACTTAGGGTTTTTCGGTCTTTACCCCTTCCTTTGGATAAATCAAAGCTCGGTGGTGAATTTCAAAGATTTGTGATTCAAGTTAATTAATAGCTTGATATTCGATTCTCACCGCAACATAAATGGCGACTTCACTGGGGAGACTCTCCTTAAGAGGGCTAAGCCTACCTTGTTTGTCTTTGTGTTATCTTACATGTTTGCTTACTCGTATATATGTACATATTTATATTTGTATATATACCTGTGGTGCTTGGGTTTTTCTGTGTGCAGGGTTGTTACTTTGAGTGGTGAGGATAAGTCCTATACCCGGACTTGAGCGTACACTTATGATAGGATAGTGGATATAGTCAAGGAGACTTCGAGGGAGTAATACCAAAGGAGTTGACTTGAGATTCCACACTCAGTTTAGGCCCTCTTGAGGATGGCATATGTTGAACGAGCAATCGTGAATGCATTGCCATTTTTGACCTGGGTGTCTGTGATGCTGATGACCTTTAGTTACCCTGTTACCCCTACTTGGCCTTTTAGGACGTAGTGCAGTGACTATGATGGAGTAATCCAAAAATAGTTGTCACGCGATACTACACTCAAACGAGACTCTCTTGAGAATATTATTGACTACTAAGTAATTGGGAAATCGATAATATCCGTAAGATGGGTTGTTGACTCTGGGAACTCTTTAGAACCTTGTTCTACGGATACAATAACCCTAATACACACCCTATGTTTGGTTCTTTACCCAGACTCCATGTTGTGATCTCGAACCCTTGATCTTGTTGCATGTGTTTTGCATCCGGTTTGCTTTGCATTGCATATCATTTGCATCTTTGCATGTTTCATTGCATACGTATGTTCGTCCAGTTACTCATTTCCAGTGGTCTCTATCTTCCAGTGTTGTATGTGAGTCGTCAAGTTGATTCCTCGACACCGATACCAGACTAGAGCTAACTACAGACGCAAGATGTTAGAGCAAGAGGCACACAACGCTGAGGTCCAAATGGAGATCGATGACTTTAAGTCAAGCATGACCAAACTCACTGAGATGCTTCAAGTATTAATTGCTAGGGGAGAGCCACCCCAAAGGACTATTATCCAGGAAGTTTCAAGTGTTGATCCTCCATCGGTTCAAATGCCACCTTCAACTTGGCCCGAGTTTGGTTTGCCACATAACTACTCTCCACCAATTGCATCTACTGCTATGATTGGTCAGACTGCCAGACCAGTGTTTCAAGCTCCTGTTTTTGCCGAGCCTCAACCTATAGTTCAGACTACTCGAGCTCCCTTTGAGAATCCCCTCTATGAGTACAACGCTGTCAGTGCTCAAGGTGAAGACTTTGTGAAACCTGAAGTTGTCCGAGAGCAGTTTCAGAGCATAGAGAAGAGACTTAAAGTTGTTGAGGGTACTGACTTCTTTAATGTGGATGCAGATAACATGTGCTTATTGTCTGACCTTGTTATGCCTGCTAAGTTCAAAGCTTCAAAATTTGTGAAGTATAAGGGACACTCTTGTCCAAGGGCTCACTTGGTCATGTATATCACAAGATGGCTGCTTATACCAAATATCAGAAGTTGCTTATCCACTGTTTTCAGGATAGCTTGAGTGGAGCCTTACTTAAATGGTATATGACTCGAGCAAAATTCTATTCACTGTTTCCAAGATCTCACAAATGCCTTCAAGAAGCACTATAAGTATAACCTCGATATGGCTCCTGATCGCCGTCAATTGTAGAACATGTCTCAGCATGAGAATGGATCTTTTAAGGAGTATGCTCAGCACTGGAGAGAATTGGCTTCCCAAGTTGAACCTCCTTTGACCGAGAAAGAGTTAACAGGAATGTTCATGGATACTCTGTCCCCATTCTAGTGGGAGAAGATGATTGGAAGTGTTTCCTCCAACTTCACCGATTTGGTTACTATCGGCCAAAGGCTCGAGGAAGGTCTTAAGAATGGAAAAGTGTCCAAAGCTGCTGAATCTTCTAATGCTGCGAAGAAATCCTATAGGAACTTTTAGAAGAAGAAGGAAGAACAGACTAATGTTGTCATGGTTGAAACAAGAAGACCTCGTCCCCAACCTCAGTATACTATTCACCCTGTCGTTGTTGATGTTACTCCTGTGGTTACTGCTCCATGACCAGCTCAAGCTCCTCAACGTCCAGCTGTTGGACAGAATCAATACCGTAATAGGAATTAATTTAATCCTATTCCAATGAAGTACACTGAACTGTATCCTGGTTTGGTTGAGCAAGGTTTGATTACCACAAGGACTTTACCTCCTCCAAATCCTCTTCCAGTTGGATTTAGATCTGATCTCCACTGTGCATTCCATGAAGGTGTCGCATGCCACGACTTGGAAAATTGTTATGCACTAAAGGGTAGAGTGCGTGATTTGATTAAGACTGGAACTCTTAGCTTTCAAGATAATCCTAATGTTTAGAACAACCCTCTGCCAGGGCACGCCAAGTGAAGCTTCAGTCGACTTCAGCTCAGCTACTTCTTAAAGACAGGACAACTCATCCTTGTGTTGATTAGTCACTAGGTCTTGTTTCTTGTTGTTTGCATTTTCTTTATTTTGTAATGGATGTTTGCCTTCAAATGATGTTTGCACTTTTTTATTAATGAAATGAGGATTGTAACTTTTGATTCAATTTATTTGTGTTTGCCATTTACGTCTTTATGCTTCCTTTTGCAAAATGTTTTATCTCTTTTCCACTTTATTTTTGATTGTGCAAAGATTGGAGGGAGGATGATGAAAAAATTATAATCATAATTGCTGTGGTATGCTTTCAAATAAACTTTGCTGACGATGTAAGGCATTGTTTCAATCCCTAAACACTGGAGAAATAAGGAAGATGACCCCTTGTTAACCACTTCGAGCCTAGAAGTAGGAGTTTTTCTTTCCTTACAAAAAATCCTTAAATCTCAACCTCGGGGCAGGCTAGTTCTCAGTTTAACTTGGTTATGTATTCGAATACAAGTGCTTAATGCAAGACGTCAGTCAGCTGTCTCAAGTCAAATGAATAAATGTTGTATAAGTTGTATGACAATGAAGACAAGAAGAGGTCTCAAAACCTCAACACATACAAGAAGAGGTCATCAAATCCTCAACAATAAAGGACAATCAAATGTTGTAAGGGAGTAATGACTACCTTAGGTGTCTGAATCATCATCAACTATCATTAAATTAACTCCTAGCCTATGGGAATCTGAATGTATATCTTGTGTTAACTGGGCTTAGGATTGAAGTTCATCACGAAGATTGGGTGGGTACAAATAAACTTTGAGCCTTTATCCTTTGTTTCATAAATCGTGAACCAGTCCACGTTACAACCCTTAAAAGACCTAACTGAAGCAAGGTTACTTTGAAAGCATACTACAGCGAGGTTGCGTAAACAGACTCCCAAAGATCTTTGCAGTTCATCTATTTTGGGCATTACCCCCTTTGCTTAAAACTTTTCACTTTAATGTCTTGAATCGCCGTGTTCTGACTAGTGACTCATTTTGTTTTGCATCTTCCAAAAATAATTTTGATTTCAAAAGTTGCATGACTTTGCTTTAAAATTACCATGTTTGTACAAAAAACTTTTGTTTGCAAACTAGCTTCCTCTCAAGGAATCTTCAAACAATTAAGAAACTTGGTCGGTGATCCTATCGGGGGCAAGTTCTTCTCAGAATTGGTTTATCCCGAAGACTTTTCAAGACTCATACTAGGGCAAGATTTCTAAGAGCACCATGAGCAGTTATTACAGAATCAGACAAGTTAAAGCAATGATCAGCTCATCTACAACAGTTAGCTAATCTGGGGCAACTTGAAGAATCCCCAGATAGCTCTTCATCCTTATACAAGGATCATCACTTGATACAGTTTACCAGTGTGGCAATGATGTGTTCAGTAGTATCTTTAGTCCCCAAGCAGAATGGCAATGATCTCCGTGTTGAGGGATCAGTCTTCCAGTCTTGTCTTCTTACCAAAAGAGTCGAGTTGTGTCGTCGACATCTGCATTTGCATTTGATCACATATCATCTGCATAATTCAGATACCATATGCATAACATGAGTGTTTCATCCTCATTTGCATTTCTCCCGAGGTCGTGTTGTTATCCACGTCTTACCTTGTGGTCAAAGTCCAACTTACATGGCACCTACCAAACAAATATTGATGTGCTATCTGATGTTCTTCCAGATATGACCTTTCTTATCCGATTGTTTTTCCGAATATGTTTGTTCCTCTTTTGTATCCAATGCCATTCTTGGATGTCGTTTATTTGTCTCTCTCTGATATTTTTCCAGATTGAGTCTTTGTTCTGATGTTTTTTCAGAACCTATCTGATGTTTTTCCAGATAGTCCTTTGTAATTCTGATGCTTTTCCAAAATTTCATTTCTTTTACTATCTGATGCTCTTCTGGATGTGTCTCTCTTTCTGATGTTTTTCCAGATTGAGTCCTATCTGATGTTTTTCTAGATAGTCCTTTGTAATTCTTATGCTTTTCCAGAATTTTATTTCTTTTACCATCTGATGCTCTTCCAGATGTGTCTCTCTTTCTGATGTTTTTTCAAATTGAGTCTTATCTGATATTTTTCCAGATATTTCGCTTTGTTATTCTGATGATTTTCTGGAATGACATTGCTTTTACCATCTGATGCTCTTCCAGATGTGTCTCTCTTTCTGATGTTTTTCCAGATTGAGTATTTTGTTCTGATGTTTTTCAAGAACTTATCTGATGTTTTCCACATATTTTGCTTTGTTATTCTGATGCTTTTCTAGAATGACATTGCTTTTACCATCTGATGCTCTTCCAGATGTGTCTATCTTTCTGATGTTTTTCTAGATTGAGTCTTTTGTTCTGATGTTTTTCCAGAACTTATCTGATGTTTTTCCAAATATTTCGCTTTGTTATTCTGATGCTTTTCCGGAATGACATTGCTTTTACCATCTGATGCTCTTTCGGATGTGTCTCTCTTTCTGATGTTTTTCCAGATTGAGTCTTTGTTCTGATGTTTTTCCAGAACTTATCTAATATTTTTCCAGATATTTCGCTGTTATTCTGAAGCTTTTTCGGAATTACATTGCTTTTACCATCTGATGTTCTTTTGGATGTGTCTCTCTTTCTGATGTTTTTCCATATTGAGTCTTTTGTTCTGATGTTTTTACAGAACTTATCTGATGTTTTTCTAGATATTTCTCTTTGTTATTCTGATGCTTTTCCGGAATGACATTGCTTTTACCATCTGATGCTTTTTCGGATGTGTCTTTCTTTCTGATGTTTTTCCAGATTGAGTCTTTTGTTCTGATGTTTTTCCAGAACATGTCTGATGCTTTTCCAGATATTTCCATTGTATTTTAATACCTTTCCAGGTTTTGTTTCACTCCCCAATGAGTTCCCAGATATATACCTTTGTAATTCTGATGTTTTTCCAGAATTTCTTCTCCTTTACCGTCTGATGTTTTTCCAGATGTGTCTTGTTCTGATGTTTTTCCAGAGCCCCTTTATGTATATTTGATGTTCTTCCAGATATAATGTTGTTGATCTGATGCTCTTCCGAATATGTCTTCAAAACGTTTTCCCGTGCATTTAATGATGTTCTAAATGTTTCGGATGTATTTTCAGAATCTTTGTCTTCATCTAATGCCCTTCTAGATGTTTTCAATTTATTTCTGATTGTGGTTAACAGTTGCTAGATGTTTTCAAGTCTGTTTCCATTCTCCATCCAATGCTTTTCTGGATGTCTCTGATGTTTTCATATGTTTTAGAGTTCATTCAATGCTTTTCTGAATATCTCTGAGGTTTTCCGGAGCCCATTCATTGCTTTTCTGGATGTCTCTGATGTTTTCGTGTGTACTGCAGTTTACTCGACGCTTTTTCAAATATCTCTTATTGGTTTCCCGGAGTTCATTCAGCGCTTTTGTGGGTGTCTCCGTTGTCTGTTTTTTTCCAGAGTCTATTCAACGCTTTTCTGAATACCTCTGATGTTTGCTTATCTCATGTATTTCCCAGTTTTTTTCCACCACATTCAATGATCTTTTGAATGTCGTGACTCTTTTCCATCCATTTCCATTCATGGATGATGACTTTTGATTCCCCAGTGGAGACCGTCTTTAGGGTTCTGCTTCCATTGAGGAGCTTGTGTTATCTTTCCTTTCTAAAGTGTCAGTCGGTCACGCTTGAACCAGTTCCTCCATCACTTTAGATTTTCTCAGTTTTGTTTCAGCTTCCCCGGTGTTGTTGTCATCCCTAGTGAGTGATTGCTCATTGTGTGGACTTTGTCCCTGTCTGCTTTCGTTTTTGTCTGCATTTCGCATTTATCATTCTATCATTTTCATCATATTAGAATCTTAGCATGTCAGCATTATAGATTTAGTTTTCTTTTGTCCATAGCATAGCATGTCCTTGCATCTAAGGGCAAAATTTTCGGTTATCTATATTTAAATACCTTTCACCATGATTTCATGAGGATTGTCATCACTCATGTCATCCGGTGAAGATATTTAAATAGGGGCAACTGTCATACCCCAAATTTTACCCTCGGATATTCTGATCATTTGCATATCATTTTGAGTGGGACTTTTCATTTTTTTTAGTTAAACATCTTATTAATCACACATCTTTATTCCATGAATTTATTTTATTTTATTTTTAACTATTATTATTATTATTCTATATTTAGTTAAATAGTATTTTAGATTTATTTAGGATCTATTTAGCTTAATTTTTAACTTAGTTTATATTTACATAGTCTATATCTAATTTAATTTATTTTCAATTATATTTTTAATCATAACTTATTAATTTTAATTTTTAATATAGCTTTTTTAGTTTAGTTTTAAATTAAATTCTTTATTATAGTTTAATTTTAATTAAATAGTCTAGTTAATTGTTTTAATTTAAAATCTTATTTCTATCATTACTTTCAAATAATTCGAGAGTAATTTTTTGTTTATTAATATAGTCTTTTTATTATTATTATTTTATTTTTCATATTTTTATTATTATTATTTCATTTTTTTCATTTTTATTATTATTTCATCTTCTGCTACACACTGACCAAAACCCAACAAGAGTCCAAACAAGTCCATTGATCAAGTCCTGCTATCACACCAAAACAGGTACAAGGCCTGCGCAAGATGTTCATCAAAAACTAGTCCATGCGCCTTGTATCAGAATCCCACCGCAAGCTTCGCAAACACCAAATTGTGTAACTGTAGCAAAACTCCAAAAGCACAAGACCACAACTTGCTGCTCTTTAACCTGCTCAATCTTGGTGTTTGACCTCTGCAACACCCTGCCATGAAAGGGACATAGCACCAACGTTCAAGAAATAAAAAAGGAGACAGAGGAAACAAATTTGGATTTAAGGGGAGAAACCTATTCAAATGAGGGGATTCGCAGAAGAAAAAAAGAACAGAAAAAAACTAAACTCTATGAAACCACTTGATTCCCTTTCCCATTTTTCTTCGACACTGCTCAGCTTCCCTTCAACCTCACTTTGGTCACTTTTATCCACCATCACAAAACAATCGGCCGAAACCCTCATTCACATCTACTTCAACCTTTAAACCTTTCAACCACTTACCTGTAAACCTCTATTTCCAACCAAACTCCCAAATTCATAACACCCTCCACCGTCCTTAAACCATTCTCCACTTCAACCAAACTTTCCTCCACCAAAACCGTAACATAACCATCAATAACTCCAATCAATTCAAACACAACAGGACCCTTCAATCTCTTTTTTCTGCAAACCGAAACCTACACTCAAACACAGACCCAATACTAAAACTTCAATCCACCCTCCAATAACCTTTTGAAACTTCTACCTTCTTACCTGCAATAACCACAAACCAATAACACTCACTCCAACACTTTTCTTCCTCAACCTTTATACCTACTCAAATCCAAAAACAGAACCAAACCCACGCGTACGCCTCTCTATGTTCTTCCACCACAGAATCGAATCGAAAACTACAAACCTCTGGACCAGAACAAAGTGGATTAAGATGAAAAGAATTTGAACCAAAAATCTACAAACATTCACCAACAACCTTCCTCAAAACTTCCATTCAACAAGGATTCACGGAAGAAGAAATTGATAAATCGAAAGGAGGAAGATACCTTGACACTAACACGAAAGCTTCATCGTCGGTATAGTTCTCGTCTTTACTCTGTATAATCTTGTTTCGTTTTTTGTGTGTCATATTAAAATACGGATTTTTCGAGTGAGATGGCTTGCGAAAGGGAAGACGTGAAAGCGTGCGAGGGTATTAGCTTGTGAGAGAGAGAGAGAGACGTTGATACGATGTGAATCGAAGAGATCGTTGTGAGGAGAGAGGGTTTCACACAGGGATGGGGGTGGAGTCGAGTGAGAATCACGAACGAGAAAGATTCTGGTTTTGACATCGTTGGATTTTATTCGTTTTCTACTCTGTTTGGTTTTGTTTCAGAATACGTTGTTTCATAGAAGAAGAAGCGGGCGTATTTGGAATTGTTTAATGTTTCTTTATTTCTACCTGCAGTTATTCAAACTGGGTTTTGGGCTCAATAAACCGACCCAGTCACTCATCCGCCTTATTGTGTTTAATAGTCTGGGCTTTGCTCAGTTTTGTCTTTTTTTTTTATCATTAAGTTCAGCAACCCTTCTTCTGGCCCACCATTTTTTAAGTAGTTATTTAAATAAAAGAAAAAGATTTATCTTCATGATAACAAACTTTCAATTTTTTTATATAACATGTTTTTTAAATTTATTTTATTTATAGAGATAATCTTTTAAATATTTTTAGTAAAAAGGAAATTTTAGAAATATAATTATTAAATTAGTTTTACTTAGATCATCTTTGTATTTAGAATTGTGTCTTTGGTTGAATCTCAGTTTAATTAAATTTTATTTATTCCAAATTTATTTAATTCTTAATTTTAATCCTGACATTTTCATTTTTTATTTTCATTATAGTCAATTCCCGAGATTCATTTTCAATTTAATTCTTATTGTATTCATTGTATATATGTTGTTGTTCATTCTACTTTTGATACCTGAGTTTTCCTGCTCGCCCCTCTGCTCACCGGTTTACTTCATTCCAAAGGAAATGATCATTCCCAGTTGACTGCCATGTCATAGCCTTGTCCATCATTCCCTTTTCAACCTAACCTTAGCCGCTGTGCTCTACGTAGGTGTCTTGTTGTCAGACCCTACTTTCCTGTAGACCTTATTTTCTCATTTTACATAGCCTTAGGTTTGGAGTCGCCGCATTCCATGTAGGTGTCTTGCTGTCAGACCCTACTTTCCCCTTGGAACCTTGACCACAGTCAAGAGTTCTTCACCCCTGTTGAGGGGAACTACGGACGCTCTGATTTCTCAAGTTCACCTTGAGAATACCTAGGCATAGGATTGTGAGATCCTAGCGAGCCACCTTTTTCTTTTTCACCTTTTTGTTTTTCCACCTTTTCTTTCTCACCCTTTTACCCCCTAGTGAGGGGAACTACGAATGCTCTGATTCTATTCCGGTCAGGATACGTAGGCACGAGATGCGATGTCTTGGCGAGCATACTTAGTGTATATATCCTTAGGTCCTTAGCCTTAGCATAGATCCCTTAGCAAGCAAACATTAACATAACATAAATACTAACAATAGGTTCCTGCAGAGTACTACATATACTTAGGATGCTAACACCTTCCCTAGGTATAGCCAACCCCCGAACCTTAGATCTCTTAGTTGTGTTTCTACATAGAGCCCTTAGGGTTTTTCGGTCTTTACCCTTTCCTTTGGATAAATCAAAGCTCGGTGGTGAATTTCAAAGATTTGTGATTCAAGTTAATTAATAGCTTGATATCTGATTCTCACCGCAATAGGGATCAACGCACAACACCTCGGCGGACGGTCCCTAGCCCGTAATGCATTGCGGCGGGGGTACTACTGGCCCACCATGCAGCAGGACGCCAAGGAGCACGTCCAGAAATATGACAAATGCTAGCAACACGGGGACATGCACCTGGCCCCTCCCCCCAGTGAGCTCAAGATACTCTCATCCCCGTGGTCATTCGCCTGGTGGGGGATGGACATCCTTGGGCCCTTCACCATAGGGTCGTATTAGAATAAGTATTTGATAGTCGGCGTCGACTACTTCACTAAGTGGATAGAGGCCGAAGCCTTGGCCAAAATCATGGCCCACAACATACTTCGTTTCTACAAGAGGAATATACTTGCCCAGTTTGGCATACCCCAAGAATTCATCACCGACAACGGGACACAGTTCACCGACAAGAACTTCCAGGACTTCGTTACCAAGCTGGACACGAAGCAACATTTCACTTGATCGAGCACCTGTAAATGAACGGGCAGGCCGAAACCGCGAACAGGGTGATCCTGCGAGGCCTGAAACGAAGACTGGGCGACGCCAAGAAAAGGTGGGCCGAGTAGTTGCACAACGTGCTCTAAGCCTATAGAACGACCCCATACTCGACCACAGGGGAAACCCTGTTCCGACTGACTAATGAAACCGAGGCGGTGATTCCAGTAGAAATAAGGGAGTCTTCGAGGAGGACTGAGCCCCCCCTCGACGAGGAAGCCAACGACGAGGCCCTAAGAGAAGAGCTCGACCTAGTCAAAGAGATTTGGTCGGGGGCATCCCTCCGCGAAGCCTCGCTCAAACAGTCAAACCCGAAATTCAGGTAGGCACCCTAGTCCTATGAAGGAACCAGAAAGATTCGCACGAAGCCAAGCTCGCCGCGAACTGGGAGGGTCCCTACAGGGTCCGCGGGAAAACGAGGACGGGAGCCTACTACCTCGAAAATCTACACAGAGAGGAACTTGCTTGACCATGAAACACTGAAAAACTTAAACAGTACTACGGTTAAACACTGCCCGCGACCTATTCGCTTCGCGACCACAAGAGCGCACTAAGGTACAAGTGCGACTCCTAAAAACTTGAAACAAGAAGACAAAAGCCCGCTCTTGTGTGTGCGCTCGGACCCTTGATTCAACGGGGACACCTCCACCGAGCTCCACCGTTGCCGTACCGACTAGGCAGAAGGCCCAACTCGCGTTGGGAAGTTCACGCCCAGGGACAAAGGCCTCGATCAAGTTCTTAGCTTCGTCAAAGGTCGGAATACGACTCCGACCACTCGACCAGTTCCCTACACTGTCGAGGACCAATAACGTTGAGCAAAGGTCCCAAATAACAAAAACACGCACCAAGCACTTACACAAAAACATGCAAATACTAGATACGAGCAGCACACACAAACATATCAAGATAAAAATAATGCATTAAGACTGGCCAAGCCCATTGTTCGAACAGTACAAACCCATCGTATGCAGGCCGGGCAAAGTCAATCTACAAAATCATGGCACGCAGGCCGTACAGAATAATAACCCAAAAATAGCACGCAGGCCGACTAAACAACTAAACATAAATTCAAACAACTGCCTTCTCCTCAAGCCGGGGCTCCCCATCACCTCAACCAGTTTCATCGTCTGTCTCCCCGGGGACGACCACCCTGCCGTCAATCACTAGGTAGAAGGGACTGACCCTCTCAAGGGCGAGCTGGACCCCCGGGTTCTCGACCTGGACTTGCCATAAAGCGCTATTAAAGCTCACCTCGAGAGCCTCCAAGTAGTCTTGCTCGAGATCCCGGATACGGACGATCAGAGCACCACGGGCTGCAGGACCTTTCTCCTCCTCCGTATCATGCTCGGCAGGCTTGGCAGCAGCTTCTAGCTTGGTGACTTTGGTCTGAAGGATATCCCGCTCATTCTTGGTTTTCTTTAACTCCTTCTGCATCTCATTCATGTAATAGAAAAGGTGCACATGAACTTAATGCCTCATCTGAGCCTTTTACCATATCGCTCTCCGCTTTGTTTTTCTCTACCTCGAGGACAGCGTTCTCATATCGCATCTTTTGCAGCTCGGAGGTCGGGTTGGTTTCGTTATTTAGGACCAGGGCCGTCTCGAAGATCCTCATCATGGTGGCCATATCCTCTGTTAGTGCCTTCCTTCTAGCCGCCATCTCCACCCCCATGATCGCCTTGGCTTCAGCCTCGACCACAGTAGGGGAATTAACACCGAAAAAGAAATCCCACTGGAGGTGGCAAAGGGGCAACATAAACTTCTCTACGGGCGCATTCTCCTCGAGGTCCACGAGAATGGGCTCCTCGGTGCGCGGCCTCTTGGAAGAGGTCTCCTACGGAGGAGGAGACTAGCTACATTGAGGGGAGGTAGAGCCGCTTGCCTCGTCTCCGGACTTCACCATCTGTTGAACTTCGACGACTCTACCTTTTGTCTTCTTCGCGCCCTTGGTGGTCGCCAGCTTCATGATAAGCTCGTGCACGTTCAACATTTGCCTCGCGACAGTGAATAAAAAATGAGTCAGTATAAAGGAAAAGAAAAAGGGACAGACGCCCGAGCAAAGCAAACGACCACTACCTAAAACCCTCAAGGCTTCATCATGGGACTCGCACTCGAGGAGGGCCTTAGTGTTAATAAACCGTGGCTCACTACAAACCTCCCTGCGAGCGTCGAGGATAAAACTCCCATCTTTATTAACAAATTTGGACAGAGTAAAGCCTGAGACAAACACAACCATATTTTTGCATGATTCTTGGTCGTCAGCGCCCAGGTCACCATGCTTCACGATGTAGCTTTCTGTGCTACTCTTGAAGTGCGTCTCCTCCCACTATAGGGGACATTTCGACGCCAATTTCTCCTCACCTGCCTCGTCGACAACAAGGTTGTATAAGGAGTCGACGGGCGCGTGCGAGACGGGCTTGACAACGTAAAACCTGTCCTTGAAGGAGCGGACATAATCTAGGTACGCCTTGAACAGTTTCCTCGGCTGCTTCAAGGAAACTCAGCTATACCGACCATTGACGGATGACCGTTGTATATGGAAAGTACAGAAGAACAGAGGAAGAGTGGCCCCGATGCGGAGGTGTTCGCACAGGAGCTCGAACACCCGTACGAACACTATCGCGTTGGGGTGGAGCTGGGAGGGCGCCAGACGCAGCCAGTGGAACACTCCCCTCTGAAAGTCGCTGAAGGAAGACAAATGCCCACTTCCCGGAACACAAACTCATACATCAGGAACCTCATCCCCCTGAATCTCGAGCATATACGATGTTATTCATTGGGTTTACAAACCATCCAGTCTGGAGAAGAGCCCACTGAAATATCCTCGACCGTCGCAAAATCATCGGTGTCGTCGACAGCAAAGCGCGACCCAATTCTAAGAGGCTTCTCCCTTGCCCAGTCTTCGAGTGTGCAGACTCGCTCGGCTCTGACTTACTGGACGGGAGCGTCAAGTTCGGGCTCGTCATCTATATGGATTACCCCCTCGTACGACCATTTTACCTGAAAAGCAGAGGAAAAAGGTGAATTCGACTTCCGAAATCAAATCCACCCTTCCACCGCAAATCAAGTGAAAGGGCGAAGAGAGGGACGAAGAGCCCAAACAAATTCTCCCAACACAAAGTTGCGAGCCTCTCCTCGACGGACAGACTCATCCACGGGGAAAACCCCGTCGACATGACACAGTGAGCCTCCTCGACAGGGAGGCTTCTCCCACAAGAAGACCTCGATGGACTTGGGGGACTCTTCGACAGAGACCCATTCGCGATTCTCGTACGCTTAGGGGTGCAAGGCTCTCCGAGATCTTCATCTCATCTCCCCGTGACCTTCATCGCAGCTCCCCAAGACCTTCATCACAGGTCCTCGGGGCCTTTATCAGGAGACTCACGAGGCTTCCAGAATCCTCATGAACTTTCCAGCGACTTGGCCGGAAACTTCATGAACACGGCCGAAAAATTCATAGTTCCGCCGAAAACTTCATGAAAGTCGTCGGAACACTCGTACGTCCCTCCTAAAACCCACACTCTCCCCAAAAAATTCATAATAAATTCATATTACTGGAGACAGAACACGAGAACTTACTTGAAGAATGTAGGTCCAGACGACGAGGAGCAACTAGCAACGGCGGCGACGGTGGCGGTGACGGCGGACACATGTTGAAGAACTTGAAGGACTTGGAGAACTCTGATTAGTTTGAAGGAAATCGTGAAAATGAAAGAGGCTTCCCTTCTATTTATAATCCTAGCACGGGAAGCGAGGTAGCACTAGGCACTCAAGTGCCCCTATGCGTAGCCGCCATAGGCATTAATGACGCATGGCATGTGGCACTAGAAGACACCCCGTGCGTCCTCTCAGCTTCCCCTCGTGACCGCCGAACGAGCATATTTATTCCTTTCGCTTTCCCCATGTCATCGACCAAGGTACCAAATGGGGACATGCTCAGAGAGAGAAGAAAGGTCGGTAGAACGTCCGACGGACAGACCTCCCCGCGAGCTCCTGTTGCGTCGAGCATCTCCTACTCCTGGTCACGCACGCCACCCACCTTCTTGGAGGTTCGGACGCGCTGGTACCCCTCTAGACGGGTCCCCGGTGGGCTGACTCTTAAGTCATTACTCCTCTACTTCGGAGCAACGACTTGGGGGGCTCTTGTTTTGGGCTAGGACTAGGGATGGCCCACCGTCGGGCACGACCCAACCCAAGTCTTGGTCGGGGAGGGCCCAATTAAAATCCAACCTATCTGCACATCCGGGGAGCTCTCACACGTCTCCCCCACGGACTCCACGTGCCCCTCACGCGGGGACACGTCATCAGACAACTACCCACTTTCGAAAGAACTGGTCTGCCCACCTTTCGAAGATCACGGGGCAGTTGATCTAGGGCGAAGACCACGTGCTGGTCTTCCCTACGCCACGTAAGCCCTAACATTTACTCGTATTGGGCCTTGCAATCCGACCAAATGCAAAGTAACTGTTGGCCCTGCGTTTGGGGCACATTATAAATACCCTCTTTCACTAGAGGGTCAAGTATTCAATTCTTTACACTCTTTTTCTGTACTTGCGCCATTTACTCCGTCCCTGACTTTGACACCAGAGTACCTTGCAGCTATATCTCCCGCCTTCTTCATCGCCACCGACGAATAACAGAGCTCACGAAGTGTTGCTGTCCCCCGATCTATTTCTAATCAGGTACAATCATAAATAAATAAAACACTTTTCATAAAGATATTTTAAAATCAATTTTTTTTCTAGTTAAGGTGTTATCATGTTATTTTTTAAATTATATATATATATATATATACACACTTTTTTTAGGAATACTTTTTTATATAAGATTATATAAGGATAGTTTGCTTATTTTAATATTTAAATAAGTAAATTATTTTTTATATGAACATTTTTTTCTAGTTAAGATTTTATAAAGACATTTTATTCATTTTTATTGTCTAAAATAACAAAAGTTAATGAAAATATTTTTTTGAAAATTACATTATTATATTTAAGTTTAAAAATTTATAAAGTCAATGCAAAAAAAAAAGAGAAAATAAAATAAAATTAGGGTTGAGGTTAGAATTGCTCACAAAGTGACCCGCCAACACTTAGAATATGATGGAGGAGAGAGAAAAAAAACTGACACATAATCTTCACCATTTATTTTAAAATCTAATGGTTCAGATTTATTCCCACGTTCTCATATAAAAATGACATTCTCATATGATACGTTCCATATATATATATATATATATATATATATATATATATATATATATATATATATATATATATATATATATATATATATATATATTTTTTTTTTTAGGAATACTTTTTTATATGAGATTCTATAAGGATAGTTTGCTTATTTTAATATTTAAGTAAGTAAATTATTTTTTATATGAACATTTTTTTCTAGTTAAGATTTTATAAAGACATTTTATTCATTTTTATTGTCTAAAATAACAAAAGTTAATGAAAATAATTTTTTGAAAATTACATTATTATATTTAAGTTTAAAAATTTATAAAGTCAATGCAAAAAAAAAAGATAAAAATAAATAAAATTAGGGTTGAGGTTAGAATTGCTCTCAAAGTGACCCGCCAACACTTAGAATTTTGTTTAGGATTGCTATCATGACATTTTTAAATTTATATTAAGTAAATTTTATTATTAGAAATAACAATCCACAAAATATAATATACTTGAATGTGACATTAAGAGATCATAATGGTGGAGAGAAAATGTAATTATTGGAATTAATTCAGGCTTGTGATTTCATCACCATTATATTTATTGTGTTATAATTATTATTTAAGATGAAAAAAATTAATATTTATTTTTAAACAAATTTATATTAAACAAATATATTTAAATAACATTAAAATATAATTAATAAATTTAAATTAAACATATATATATATATATATATATATATATATATATATATATATATATATATATATATATATATATATATATATATATATATATATATATATATATATATATAAATGACCTGAAAAATATAATTAACCAATTACCAATTAATGTGTCACCTATTAAAAATATTGACACACCGTTACTATTTTACAAAAAATGAGAAAGAAATCAAACTTGATAAAAAATAAAATTGAAAGACTAATCGTGTAAATAAATCAAGGATTTAATGGTAGTGCACTATCAGTGTAAAACAATTTTACACATGCAACCAATCCAAATGTTTACAATTGTCATGTAATATAAGTATTTTTAAAATAAAAATATGTTTTATTCTTATACATGGTTTGTGATAAAATATTTTACACTATGACTCTGTTTGATAAAACTAGCTTATGGCTGATAGTTGTTAGTTTATAGGTTATAGCTGATGACTGATAGCTGATAAGTTAATTTGAGTGTTTGGTAAATTAGCTGTTACACTAGCTGATAATTACAAAATGACTTAAAAGGTCATTTTTAATTAAAAAATTAATGATTTCATTATCTTATTATAGTATATTTTGAAATTAATTTTTATTCGATAAAAGTAAATGTATTAATAAAACATGCAAAACAATTTTAATATATATGAAAAATTGAAGATATCATCAAAAATATATAAATTTGTATATAAGTTTTATGAGTTTTGTTATTTAGTATGAATATATTGACAACAAAATTAAATGAATAAAAAAACCAGCAAACCATACATGAAGCAAGAGTATTTCATAAAGCCATTTATGAATACATAAAAGTAAAAGTAATCCTAATAACTACAATTCTTTGTATGGTTAACTCATTCATTCGTAAAATATAGTTTTTCTTTTCAATTTTAATAATGAAATTTAATAAAATATGTGAAATAATAACATTGTAATTTTGAATTTAGTTTTATTAATCTAAAATAATAACAAAAACAAGTTTATTGTCTAATATTTTACAATAAGACTGTAATAATATTCTGAATTTTTTCCACCTTAGTTGATTTTATTGATTCTCCTCCACTGTTTCACTAACTTGAGAACTAGCTGTATACCCGTGCTTTCGCACGGGTACCCGTCGGTGACGCGTATTTGTCTACATTTAAAATTTGAAAAAAGAAAATAAAAATAATAAAAAATTAATAAATATAAAAATATAATTTATATTGCACCACGACACATCAATTTGTTATAATGGTAAATTTGAAAGATTTATACAAAATTTATTGGTGTTCAAAGGCACACATTAGTGTTAGATAAATGAAGTTGGACCGACCGACTTTCTATGGACAACAAGAGTTTGTATTAGTATTGTTAAGTAGATTATAAATTGTATTATTGCATATACTAAAACACTTCTAAATAGCAAGTGCTTCCTTGTATATGTATGTATATGTAGTGCTAGACTAATAAGTTACAGGAACTACTTATTTTGCAGCTGATGGAAACTGTTCTTTTCTTCCCTTTAGCACAGTTAGTAATTTGCTCAAAAGACGAAGCTGCGGATGGAAACTTTGATACTTACATTGCCTTTGTTCACAACTTTGATAGAAACTGCTATCTATTTATCAAACAATGCACAACAGAAAAAACTGCCATGTAATGTAACTCAAGAGTTTGTGCCGAATACTAGAGATAAATAGTAGTATAAAAAACTGAACAACAGTAGCGATGTCTAGCAGAGCCAGAGCCACTCAGAATACTACACCAGCACTACCTGAGCCTAGCAGAGCCAATTTAGTACAACTCAATTCAAACTAAGCCATACCCCCAAACATATAACACCTGTCTCAAAATTACAACCAGCAAAATCAAGCAACAGTAATTGATAAAAAGCCTCCTCAACTGAACAAAAGTATCATACAACATGATAATTTTAAATATATAAAAAATAATATTCAATTATCTAAAACAGTGATGATAGAATGCACTTACTCTACTGTAAAAGCACTTGATGAATACAAAATTATATTAATCTGACAACATCTCCAAGGCAATCGAAGAAATGTGATATATTAATTATATTTTTGCTAGAGTAGATAGCTTCGGCCGGTCCACCTTGTGCACCTTACGCTGCAATCTCAATCAACATGTATAAGTCTTGATAGGCATCCGAGGATAACATTAATCATAAAACTAGAGTTATAATGAGTATAAATATAACAACAACTAGAGTTAGAATCAACATACCGGCCAAATTTGGCTCGATCCCTATCCTGTAGCTCTGCTTCAAGGAAGTGATAACCACGCATAAACTTTTCACTCTGATAAGAGTTATGCTTGCCTAAAAGTAATAGAATAATAATTATTAGTTCTGTTAGTATTACAAAAAACTCATTTACTATGCACACCAAAAGGAAATATTCATTAGTACCAATGCATAAAAGAAATGGTGACAACCCCATTTTGTCATATGTATTATCATCACAAAAATGAATGCCAATCAAAAGACTGTAAACTGTAATTCCTTCGGCTTCTAAAAACTCGCAATTCCGTTCCATTTGTTTGCACAAAAGGAAAGTTATTGTCATCATTCAAATATGTGGACTGAGAATAAGGTGTGAATTATGAGTCCAAGACACAAGACGATCATCATTCAAATTTAGTTAACAGAAAATTCAATACAAGCCGCTATATGACATCGATTTGAACTAAACAGTACTAAATATCAAAAAGACAATAACGATTTGTACTAAATATTGTATCATGGAACAATAACGATTTGTTCAAATTCAAATACGACAACAATATAAAACATCAAAAAGACAAAATTCCACACAACACTATAAGACGTTATGAAGACAATCAAGATATTTAGGAATTGAATATGAAAAGTCATATCCGATAGTGGGTTTCTCCTTGGAGCTGCAAGAAAGACAATCAACATTAAGATTGAATATGAAAAGTTAAAAATCAAATAATAATCAAGATAAATGTTAACTAAATTAAACAGATTTTAGTATATTATTATTAATAATACAATTAAACTGAACAATAAAGGAATTAGGGTTGAAAGAACATAAAAAATACTTTTTTTTAAATCAATAGGAATTAGGGTCACTTTAAGAAAAGCGATTCCGAATATAAGAAAACCTAATCAACGATTATGGATCTAAGAAAACCTAATAAACGTTAACTAACCCTTCTGATTTCATATCTTGAATCAGCACATCAACTTTTAAGGTTTGCTTGAGATGATTGGGTTTCAGGAGCAACATACATTGAAGTAACCAAAACATTGGCTTACCCGCTCGAATCCCGGTTCCATATCTTCCTGAAAGAACAAAAACAAAAAGTCGGATACAAAATGGCAAGACAAAGGCATCTGTAGCTTTGAGAAGATACAAATCTGTAGGATCGAGTTCGATAGGTTTATCGGATTCGGTTAGGGCTTCGTTAGCTGAGTAAGGATCTGGGTTGGTTGTTGGAAGAACTTTGACGGTATCATTACAGTTTGTAAAGAAGAGGAAGAAGGAAGAAGAAGAGGGAGAAGGAAGAAGAAGAGAGAGGGAGAGAGTGTCAGAAGAAAATTGAAAAATGAAATTGAATTTTTGAATTGGAGCCAAAAGTGCAATAGCTGTGTTGCATAGCCAAAACAAAATGAATGGAGCTTACTTAAGACATCCACGTGGAAGCATATATGTAAATTTCAGAGCATCTACCTTTCTTATATGGTAGATTATCAACACTATTTTTAAATTAGTTATATAATTTATATTTAATAAATAAAAATAATGTTTAATAAAGTAGAAAAAAATAGTAAAAATTTTCTATAACATTCTTCAAAATCTTCCTAAATTCAATTTTTTAAAATCAAATTTTTAATAATAACTATTATATATATATATATATATATATATATATATATATATATATATAGTTATTATTAAAATAATAAGGGTATAATTTAAATAAAAAGTCATAAATTAAAAACTACAAGCTCAAAAGCTATTTTAAATAGTTTTTGAAAAAAAATTAAAATTTTGTTAAAAAATTATAAACTAAAAGTTAAAATACATTTATCAAATAGAATTTTTTAATCAAAATAAATTGAAAAGATAAAAGTTATAAACTAAAAACTCTTTTTTAGTCTTATCAAACAAATTCTATCTATAAGTGCATTTCCTTTTTCTTCTCGGTTAAGTAAAATGACTTTTGCCAGAAAAATATGACACTAATTTTTTTCTCCATTGAAATTTCACTACAAAAAGAAGAAGCAGATGGCGGGAAACAAATTATTTTAATATATATCGACACACAGAATTGTGAAATTTTAATTTTCTTTTCAATCTCGGTATTTCAATTCCGAAAAGTTTCACCATGAATGCGAGCCAGTTCGACGGTAACGCTGCCTTCTCCGGCGGTGGTTTCATGCCTCAAACTACTCCGGTCGCCGACTCTCCCCTCACTCCCTCCAAGGTTCTTATCTTTCTCACCCTCCGTTTTCCTCCTAACGATTTTAATCTCATCCACAATAAACTAAAATTGCACAACCGCTAGGGTTTAGGGTTTTGACTTGCTTTTCTTGCGAAATTGCTCTGTTCGGAGAACTTACAATAAACCTAAAATTATTTTACAGAATCGTGATGCTCAGGTCTTGCTTCCCCTGACGATCAAGCAGATCAACGATGCTCTCCAATCATGTGATGATAGAACCAATCTGACTGTTGATGGTGTTGACGTTGGCACAGTGCGTTCCTTGAACATTCTATTGTGAATTCGTTATCATGAACTATGATTTGTGGCTTTTCTTTTTCTCACCATTTTGTGTTTAGATTTCTCTTGTTGGTAGGATGTGCAACAAATCTGAACATATTACTGATGTTAAATTTGTGCTTGATGACGGTACTGGAACGATTGAGTGCACTAAATGGTGAATGTTGTTAAATTTGTGCAACTTGTCAATACTTAGTTTGATTTTTTTTTTCTTTTAATATTTTCCTTTCTGAGTTTTTGTTTATTTGTAGGCTTCAAGAACCTGCAGATTCAATTCAAGTGGAGAGTATGTTGTGAGTTTCTTTATTGTATTGCATTGCATTGCCAGTTAGTACTATACTAATTAGGTTTTATACCTTCCTCTAGTATAGAGAAGACTGACAAGAAATGTTACTTATTATAACTACTTTTTGATTGTTTCTCATCAGCTTCTTTTTATCACTATTTTTTATTAGGTTAATTGATCAAGAAATTTTTTTATTTGGTTAAGAGATGAAGGAAAGAAAAATATATGATATAGCTAACTTTCTTTTGGTTTTTATGATTTTATCTTTCTGTTAACGTATACACAACTGGTCATTTTGCATTGAGGTGTTCTGTAAAATTGTTTTTGCTCCTTCTGCAGTTTCTTCATTTATCATAGAACTTATATTCATTTAAACTTATAAAGTTATATTCATTTAATATGAACTGAAATTCTGTTTTCATTGGTAGGAATGGAATGTATGTGAGGGTTTATGGACATTTGAAAGGCTTCCAGGGTAAAAAAAACTTAAATGTTTTCTCTTTTAGGTATGATGATATAAAGTTCACATTTCACTTTTTATTTTAGCAGTTCAGTATTTTAAATTTCTTGGATATATTTGTCGTTAACCTATTACCATAGGTTAGTTATCCATTTGTATGTGCAAGTGACAAGGGCAGACCTGTTATTTTGCTAACAGATTAAAATTTTACTTCCTTAATTTGTGTCATTTTCAGGCCTGTGACTGACTTCAATGAGATTGCCCACCATTTCATTCATTGCATATATGTTCATCTATATAATTCGAAGTTACAGGTATAATTTATACAATTGCCAAGTTTTATGTTTGATTTTGACATGATATGATGTATATATAAATTATGGATTTTGACAAGTCTGTACCATATGCGTGACTGCATTCTAATATTTCACATGGCGGCATTTCCAGGCTAGCATCCCCAATCAGCAACATGCTCCTAATTCCACACAAATCACTCCCACAAAAGGTTATCAACCTCAAGTCATACCACCAAATCAAGTACGTGGACCATGGCTTTTAGTTTCTGCCTACTTTTAACGTATACTCACTGATTTATTATTTTTTCTCTGTAGTTCTCTGGTCAGCATAATAATGGTCAGAAGAGTGTTGAAGTATTGGTGTTAGATGTTTTGCATCTTCCTGCAAACAGGTATTTTTTAAATGTAGTTTTGTTTTGTTTAATCTGATTGCCTCCTATAACATTTAACTAACTCCATCATTTCTTGGAGCCTCTGTTATTTCTTGAATTTTGGGGTTTAGGCCAGTTAGTTATGGGAGTTAAGTTAGTTAGGATTACCTTGGATTTGGGACCTAGACAATATGGTAGGCCACATTATATATAAATGGTAGAAAAGAACGAGAAGATGCTTTCTAATTTAGTGGGACCTCTAGGAAATACGCTTCCTAGCACTCCAAACTCTGCAATATTTCTACCTTTGAAATTAAGGTTATCACTATAACTATCCCCCGTGTTTTATAGCGGCGATCAAGTTATTCCTTTGTGGATTATTATACCAATCTTAACAAATTTAGATAGAAGGCAAACTTGAAAAACTGTATTTGTAATAACATAGGTTTGTTAATTTATACCCACTCAATTTTTAATGTGTGTAAATTAACAAGTTATAACTTCAAATTAGTGAAATATGCCACACTAGTCTCTCTTTGCAAATATGGAGGGAGAGAGGCAGAAAAGGCTTTGGGGGAGGGGAGTAGAAGAAAAAATAGAGAATTTTTTCACATTTTTTAAGAATGTGTTTTTGTTGAAAATGATAAATGAATGTTTATCATTTGAATTTGAAGAATTTATATCTAAGAATTTATATCTAATTTCTCCAAAATCTCTTTTCGAAGCAATTTATTAGTTACCCTATTTTGGGGAGATTTTGTAATACTAAGAAAAACTAATGCTCTAATCAAAATGGGCGATATTATTTTCTACATTTCTCTTTCCTCCCTCTTTTCCAAAGCGCCCCTAATTAAGAACAACTGGATAATTAGTGGGTGCACGTTAGGAAATCAAACATGAACTTGAAAATTTACATCACTTCTTTAAGTGGGTCTAAATTAACAAATTATAACAAAAACTTCATGAAATATACCTTAAGGCGTGACTTGTTACTTTACACTCCTTTTGGATTTCCTAACTTACCCCTTCTATTTTAAGCCGGTCTAAATTAACCAGTTAATAGAAAAAGTTTGCGAATATATCATAAGGTAATAAGGTGCAACTTGCTAGTTTACTCTCACTAAAAAGCAATTGAACGTAAATTAGCCAATCCCATATGTTGAAATAGTTAGTGATGGTGTAAAAGTGCTAATATCTTTTATACTAATCTAAGTTGATTGGGTATTCGTATGCACATGTTTCTTAAATGGATATGTTTTTTTCTTAATCTACAATATCTGAGTTTATGGGGCTACAGGACGTGTAGTAAAAGTGTCTCCATGTAATGGAATGGTCCATCTTACCATCTATAGTGTGATTTCAAAAGGCCCAAATGGTTGATAGAAATATCCTTAATCTTGTAATGTGAATGGGCAAAGATTTGGTGTAGTAGTTATTACATATTACCTTTTCTGGCAATTTAACTTCATGGCATATTACATTGTTAACACATTCGTACAAATTCATCACACTAGATTACTAAGTTTTCAATTTTCACTTGTGTGTTCTTAAGAGATGCACGTGTAGAATATTGCATTTAGTTTTAATTTTTCAATTGCTTAACCATTCTATTATTTATCTGTGTATTGCTTTCTAGAATTGAGACTACTTGGAAGATTTTGTTCAGTATTCACAATCTAAAATTTTGTTACTGATGTTTCAGGATAAAGGATGAGGGAACCAGTGTTGACGTTATTGCACAACGTGTTGGAATTCCCATGGATAAACTCATGTATCTGTTCTCTCTCAATAGTCTCACTTCCCATGTCCAAGTTATGTTATATTGACTCCCTATCTGGTTTTGCAGGCTGGCTATTGATAATCTTATTGGAGAAGGTGCCATATATGAAACTATGCCTAATAAGTATAAGTCAGCTGTCGACGGTTGACATCTTGGTGGCGGAGGGGCATCAATATTGCCAGAGTATGCTGACATACCAGTGATTCAACATATGCGGTCGTAAGGAAAGCAGTAGATTTGCTAGATTTTGATCAACTCGTTGTTTTCTCTTGGTAACTAATGTATTTGACACTGACCTAGTGACAAAGATTGCGTGACATTGGATGAATCTCTACTATGTTAAGGGGTTTTAACATATTGTTGAAAACTTTTAAGAGCTTATTGTTTATGCAGAAACTATGTTTAGTCCAAAGTATCGGCATATCACAACGGTTTTTTGATCTTAAAAGTTGAGTACTGTGTCACTGTTGACAACATTACATGCTACTGTTGACAACATTACGCACACATGTCGCATACTGGGGAGTCGACAACATTATAAAATTTGGCCAGATGAACTGTTCTGATACTACTATGTAACCACCTTAAACCCCAGTATTTATATATTAAAACTTTATTCAACAATATAAGGTTTCACCAACAACAAAACCTTTAACAAAACAAAAATTTAACAAACACACACCAAATAAGATATCAATGTCATACAACACATGTCATCGCACTCTCACATCATTTAAGATATCATCGCGGCAGTATAGATCTGATTTCAAATAATAAAAACTTTGCAACTTAAACTTTTAGTCTCAATCTTCAAATCACAATAAACGGCTTTAAAAAATAAAGAGTTATCATATTCCACTCTTTAACAACTTCAACATAAACCAAATAAAACAAATTAAGCTCTAACAAAACAAAATAAGCAAACAAACATTCTCAACTCCGATGTTGAAGGAACAGAGCAAGATTTCTAAACAACGAAGTAATTCCAGGAGCTAACTTCCACTTACATCAGCTAGCTCTACTCCTGAATATCTACAAGATGTTCATGGTGGTCAACATGAAAGCAAATGGGGTGAGAAACAAGAAACTAATATTAGTGTAAAAAATGCTAAGAGAGAGAACACATCACAAAACACACATATTGTTACACAAATCAACAACCACACAGTCTCACACCCTTCACAACATGTACACATTCACATCCAATAAACATCATCATGAATAGGGGTGGAAGTAGGTCAGGCCGATAACAGGGGCCTACAGGCTAGCCTACACAGGCTCAGGCCAAGCCAAGCTATTTTTTTATATAGAAAAGACCTAGGTTTTTTTTATAAGCCTATTTAGTTAAAAAGACTAGGCTTTTTGGCCATAAAAAGAGTCTTTTAAGTCTAACAGGCCGACCTATTTAAATAAATATGAATATTTTTTTTATTATCTTATGTTATGTTTTGTACTATGAGTTAGAATACATAAATAAAAATTGATTATTTTTTAGAACTTATGAAAATAAGATGAAAACACCTTATAAACAATGTTATAAGTTGTTTTCATAAGTTATCTTAAACAAATAGTCTCACAAAATTTATGCTAATAGGTATGTTAAAATAAGTCAATGCAAACAAACCTTTAGTCTCATTATTTTTTAGTTTGTTAGTCTATTTAAACATTATTTTAATTGTGTATTTATATATTTTTAAATAATAGGCTTTTATGTAGGCTAACAGGCTAACCATGCCTTAGAAAAGGTCAGACTCAGGCCTAAAAATAAGCCTATGACAGGCTACAGGCCAGGCTTAGGCTTCAGTTTTTTTGGCAAGGCAGACTTAGGCTTGGCAAAGTCTAGCTCGGCCCAGCCTATTTCCACCCCTAATCATGAACAATAAACTACATATGTAATCATGTATGCAAATGTACTACACAACTAACTCATTATGCATGCGGTACCATTTATGAACACTCAAGTTCATCTCACTCCCGATCCCCACTGAAGCTAGCGGGATTATACCCGAATGAATCACACACTCAAAGATACATCAGAGTCGCCACCGAACTTTATTTAGTCCCAAAGGACAAGGAAAATATCGATAAAACCCAAGGGGAAGAGAAACGGGTAAGGGAGTCGGTTATGTGAGAGGAAGATATTAGCACCCCACGTATCCGTTGTACCTGACGAGAACCATTTTGCTTGCTTCTAGGTTCGATGAGTTATCTATCTAAATGCTACTAGCTAAAGAGGGAAGAGAAATGGTAAAAGAGAATGCTCGAAGAGCCTACGTATCCTCATAGTGCAATGAGGAATTCAGAGCTCCGTAGATCATGGAACCATGGAAGAAAAGGAGAAAAGAGGAAAAAGATTGTCGAAGAAGGGTGAAGACGAAGGAAGGTTGCTTGCTAAGATCTCGCGATTTCGTACCTACGTATCCTCACAGTGCAATGAGAAAATGAGAGCTCCGTAGTTCGGGGAACCAAGACGGAGAAAGAAAGAGAAATGATGTCAAAACCAAGAACGAAAAGCAAAGAATGGTGTCGAAACCAAGAGAATAAAGAAGCAAGGAAGTTGAATCGAGACAAGGTGTTGGACCAACTGGGGATGCAGTATATTAACTGATAAATA
Source organism: Lathyrus tuberosus (assembly GCA_022829125.1). Lineage (NCBI taxonomy): Eukaryota > Viridiplantae > Streptophyta > Magnoliopsida > Fabales > Fabaceae > Lathyrus > Lathyrus tuberosus. Next base: position 2,477,889 of record JALAZF010000203.1, on the reverse strand, counting down.
GTGATGATCGTACCTGGATCAGACAGTTATTCAGTGGCTAACAACGTCGTAAGGACTTCAGCTCCGGTGATGTTGAAATACGGCCGGGGGGGGGGGGATTGTACCTGCAAGGTACTCCGACGCTCAAGTAAGATAATAGTCAGAGAAAGGCAAGTACAGAAGGACAGGTGTGAGAGTTAGAATGTAATGTGTCATCTGACCCTCTCAAGTGATAGGGTATTTATAGAGAGCCCCCAGCGCGGGGCCAACGGTTACTTGCACTGGGCTGGATTGCAAGGCCCACCCCAAGTAACTGCCAGGGCTTACGTGGCGTAGTGGAGATTAGCACGTGGTCTTCGCCCTGGTGTAACGGTTCCTAAATCTCTGGAAGTAGGGCAGACCGATTCCTTCGGGAGTGGGAAGTTACAAGAGAACGTGTCTTCGTGAGGAGGATCATGTAGGCGTCGAGGTGAGGAACGTCCACAGGCTATTTGCCTCTGCTCGATAGTCTTTACCCGCGTGTCCGACGTCCAAGGGGACATGTACGTGCCCGACACAGAGGCGACTTTGGGCCTCGTTGGGCCTTCACTGGTCATTGGGCTTGGGCCTGCCCGGCAGTAGGGCATGCGCTGGCCCAGTCCAGAACAGGACCCCCCCAAGTCGTTGCTCTGAGGTGTCAGAGTAATGACTTAAGGGCCAGTATTATGTCGAGGATGTATCCCGTCGGGGAAGGGATTCTAGACGAGGAGCGATTGGTCAATCAGGGAGAAATAAATCGACTTGCTCGCGCTAGACTAGCCGTGGATGAGTGACGTCGCGGGGATCCGAGAAGTCTGAAGCGGGACGAATGGAAAGACGCGTGTTGGGGAATGAAGAAACGTGTGTGGGGAAGCGTGTGCGACATGTCACACCTCATCATTGCCTAGGGCGGCTACGCTAGGGTAGCATAATCGATTGCCTAGGAGATCCTCGAGTCTCGTAACGCCCTTATAAATAGGGGTCATCCCATCTCATTTGCACTTTCGCTCCCCCTTTGCTCAGACTCTCTCTCCCTCTTCCTTCTCTATTTCGCCACCGTTCGCCGCCACGACTGCCGCACCGGAACCCTACCGGAAATGTATTTCAAGTAAGTTTCTTTCTTTTTTCTCCCTTTGTTTGCATTTATAGGGTGGTTTTATGGTGAACTGATGAAGTTCTCATGGAAATCACGAAATCTCCGGCGAAAACAGCGGAATTTCTTAGTTTCTTTGTTGAATCTCGCAGGGAGGAGGGATGAATACCCCGGGGACAAGAAGAACGTCCCGAGGACACGAGATGAACGTCTCTCAGTTCCTTTTATTGAGTATCCCGGGGATAAATGGTGAAATCCACAGGGAAACGAAGCATGTCATGGAGACGTGGGTCGAATATCTCGGGGTCGTGTTCGACGTCGCTCCCCGCGGACCTGAGGATGGTCGCGGGTTCGCGTTCCCCAACGTTCCTTCCTCGCCCTTTCACTTGATCAGTGGTGGAGGGGTGGATTTGATATGGGTCATCGAATTCACCATTTCCTTCTGCTTTTCAGGTAAATGGACGTATTGCAAGTGGCCGAGGGATCTTTAGATACTTACGACGAGCCTGAATCACCTATGGCGGAGGCAACCAGCGTCGGGGAGAGGTCGCCCGACGACTGGGCCTGTGAGGAGGCCATAACCATGGCCTCCCATTTTGTCGACGGGGACGAAGATGACATATTTTGCACCGTCGAGCACCGTCTAGTGGGTTCTGCGAAGTCGTGGAACGTGTTCAGGCCGAGGCCACATCATCGAATATGCTCGACATACAACAGGATACGATTTCCCGTATACGAGTTTATGTTCGACAAGGCGGGGTGGCGTCTGCCCTTCACGGATTTCCAACAGTCAGTGTTTGTCTGGCTGCGTTTGGCCCCTTCTCAGCTCCACCCCAACTCTCTCGCTTTCATCAGGGCTTTCGAGCTCGTGTGCAAATACCTGAAGATCGTCGCCCCTGTTTTTTTTCACATTTTCCATCTTCAACGACAGGCCATCAACGGTAAGCATGGCTGGGTGTCCTTCAAGCAGGTGAGCAGCTTGTTTCACACTTATATGGACTCTGTGCAAGATTTCAAGTACCGGTATTACCTTGTGAGGCCAATCACGCTTGAGGCCGTGCATTCAGTGTACCATCGGGTCGTCGAGGAAGCAGATGGGTGGCGAGAGGAGAAACTTGTACCCAAGTTCGCGTTGTTCTGGACTGAAGAACACTTCAAGAGGGGAGCGGACAGCTATATTGTCAGCCCTGGCAAGCTTTGTGAAGGGGATCACTTGGCTCACGAGGCCATAGTCCAGTTCGTCAGTGGGTTTAACAAGGCCAAGTTCGTGATGCCGAACGGGGACTTCCTTCTGGGAGACGACGGGGAGGTCTTAACGAAACGTTGACTGGTCAACACTAGGGCTCTCCTCGAGACGTTTTCTGACGAGGAAGCTCTCGAGCTATTAGGTGGGGTGGCCTCCTCGACCTACTTTCCCTTCGTCTTCCTTTTCAAATTACTGACCTCTTTGTTTTCTTTGTAGGCAAGATGGCGAGTGCTGAGGAGCGCTTCAAGAAGCTGAAGGCCTCCCAAAATGCGAAGAAGAGTCGGGTTGAACATCTCCGTTCACAAGACCCCGGTCCCATTCCGGCAACCGGGGGTTCTTCTGGCTCTCCCCGGGACAATGATTCCCCCAGCACTCAAAGCTCCCCGAAGAGGCAATGACTTGCTGATCATGTGGACGTCGACATGAAAGCTCTCCCGTTGTAAAATTTGTGCTCCCGCCTTGCCACTCGAGGCCGAACTTCTTTACGTGGAACAATTCCCTGTGTGTCGGTGACCCCGAAGTTCAGACCATCTTGGGTGTCGACCGGGTTTCTCGGAGAAGGGCGTTGGTGGAGGATGTATCAGCGGTGATGCGGGTTTGTGCTGCTGCCTTGGTCCTGAACGACGAGACGTGCCCAGTGGACTAGCTGAATAGGCTGCGAGAGAGTTTCAAGTCTATCTCAGCCGAGATGGAGAAGGTGGGCAAGGAGCTGACGGACTGCAAGAACCAAAACAAGGCCTAGGCCGAGCATCAAGAGAAGTTAGAGGAGAGGTTGAAGAACGCTGAGGAGGAGAGGGAGTGTCTCTTGGCGAGGAACACCGAGCTGGAAGAAGCTATTCGTCCGTCCGAGGAAGAAACCGAGGAAGACAAGCTGTTGACCTCGCGGGCAGCGCTGATAGCGAAACTCCGGGAAGCCGAGCAAGATAACCTCGTGGCGGCTGACATAGGTTTCAAGAATGCCGTGGAGCAGCTTCGGATTCTCAACCCCGTCCTTATCACTGAAGGGGATGACCCCGACTACGATGTGGTCGATGGTCAGATCGTGCGGCCGATGCAAGTGGACGAGGTCGACGGAGGGGCGACCGAACACGAGTAGCCCGGGGGGACCGTTGCAGACTAGGATTTTCCTTCCTCATTTTGTTTGGCCTGTGAGCCATTTTATTTATTGATGCATATGCCCGACCTGCGTGCCAGGGACTTTTTGATTTTTGTTTGTAATGTCTGTACAATGGGCTTCTACTCGCTTAATGCATTTTTGTTTATCTGCACGTGTGATGTTTGTATGTTTTCGTTTGTGTGTGATGCTTTGTATTTGCTATACTTTATTTTGGCTAAGTAACAGAGATTTTGGGGCTTGCTCGACTTCGATACTCCTCGACTGCGTGGAGAGCTGGTCGAGTGGCCGGAAGTGTATTTCGACCTTTAACGAGCCTAAGAGCTTGGTCGAGGTCTTAGCTTCGTGGCGTGAACTTCCCATCGCGAGCTGGGTGTTCTACCTAATTGGTACAACAACGAAGGAGCTCGGTCGAGGTGTCCTCGTCGGATCAAAGCGCTTGCGCACACACAACGCTGCCCTTGATCATCGTGTTTTGTATAGGGGTGTCGCGCTTGTACCCTAGTGCGTCCCCGTAACCGCGATGCTAGTGTGTCAAGGGCAGTGCTTAACTGTAGTACTGTTTAAGCTTTTCAGCGTTCCATGGTCGAGCAAGTTCTTCCCCGTGCAGATTTTCGAGGAAGTAGGCTTCTGTCCCCGTTTTCGCGCGGACACTGTACGGGCCCTCCCAGTTCGTGACGAGCTTGCCTTCTCGCGAATCTTTCTGGTTCTTTCGTAGGACGAGGGTGCCTACCTAAAAATCACGTTTGATAACTTTGTCGTTATAACGTAAAGTTATTTTCTGTTTAAGTGAAGCTTCTCGGAGAGAAGCGCCCGAACGTGTCTCCTCGACGAAATCGAGTTCTTCCCTCAGGGCTTTGTTGTTCGCGTCTCCGTCGAGGGAGGCTTCCATCCTCCTCGAGGGTTCCCTGATCTCCACGAGGATCACCGCTTCCATTCCGTAGGTCAGACGAAAGGGGGTCTCTCCGGTCGTGGAATGTGGGGTTGTTCGGTAGGCCTAGAGGACGCTGTGTAGCTCCTCGACCCACCGTTATTTGGCGTCGCCTAACCGACGTTTCAATCCTCGGAGGATTATTTTGTTCGCCACTTCGGCTTGCCCATTCGTTTGAGGGTGCTCGACCGACGTGAAGTGCTGCTTCGTGCCCAGTTTGGTGACGAAGTCTTAGAAGTTCCTGTCGGTGAACTGTGTTCCGTTGTCGGTGACGATAGCTTAGGGCACGCCGAATCGGGCAAGGATGTTCCTCTTGTAGAAATGTAGTATGTTGAAGGCCGTGATTTTGGCCAATGCTTCTGCCTCGATCCACTTCGTAAAGTAATCCACCCCGACAATTAGGTATTTGTTTTGATACGATCCCACGACGAAAGGTCCGAGGATATCCATTCCCCACCATGCAAACGGCCACGGGGAGGACAGTGTCTTGAGTTCGTTAGGAGGAGCGAGGTGCATGTCCCCATGTCGCTGGCATTTCTCGCACTTCTTGACGTGTTCCTTGGTGTCCTGTTGCATGGTGGGCCAGTAATACCCTGCTTGGAGTGCCTTACAGGCTAACGATCGCCCGCCAAGGTGCTGTGCATTGATTCCCTCGTGGATTTCCTGAAGTATGTAGGGGACCTTGGTCTCCTCGACGCACCTGAGGAGGGGGATAGAAAACCCTCGCCGGTATAGTTTATCCTCCACTATCGTGTATGAGCATGCCCGCCGCTTGACCATCCCTGCTTCCTTGGGATCTTTGGGAAGTCTGCCCGTCGTGAGGTACTCGTATACCAGGTTCATCCAGCAATTGCTATCCCCAATGGCGTTCACGTCCGCCGCCGGAACGGATTTGTCGATGCTCGGGCGGGAAAACACTTCTTGTATGACGGATTTGTTTTCGCCCTTCTTCTTTGTGCTTGCCAATTTGGACAAGACATCTGCTCGGGCATTGTGCTCGCGAGGGATGTGGGTTACTTCCGCGATGGTGAATTTTTTCATCTTTTCTTTCACCAAGGTCAAGTATTCGATGAGGCTGTCGTTCTTGGCCTGGTACTCTCCTCGGACTTGCGAGGCCACGAGCTGGGAGTCGGTGAAGATTTTGACCTCCGTGGCGCCGAGGTCCTCGGTCAACCGAAGCCCGGCGAGGAAAGCCTCGTACTCTGCTTGGTTGTTCGACGTCGGGAAGGATAGTTCGAGGGATACTTCGATCAGGATGCCTTCCTCGTTTTCGAGGATAATGCCCGCCCCACTTCCCTTCGGGATGGACGCTCCGTCGACATAGATCGTCCATTTTTGGGATCCGTTGGTCGAAGGTTCCGGGACGGTCATCTCCGCCACAAAGTCGGCCAATACCTAAGCCTTCAGGGCTTTCCTTCCCTCGTATTGGATGTCGAATTTGGAGAGTTCGAGCGACCACCTGAGCATTCTCCCCGCCATGTCTGGTCGTCCAAGGAGTTGCCTTATAGGCTGTTTGGTCCTCACGACGACAGTGTGGGATAGGAAGTAATAGCACAACCTCCTAGCCGCGGTGACGAGGGCCAGGGCGACTTTCTCTATCTGGTGATACCTGAGCTCGGGGCCTTTGAGGGCTTTCCGGGGTTTCCCGGATGAGGACGGCGCTGACCGCTTCACTCGTGATTGCGAGATACAAGAACAATGTCTCCCCATTCTCAGGCCGTGAGAGGACCGGGGGTTGCGATAGGAGTTGTTTTAGGTGGAGGAGCGCCTGCTCGCACTCCTCGCTCCATTCAAACGTCGCTTTTTGTCGAAGAAGTTTGAAAAACGGGAGCGCGTATTGCGCAGACTTGGCGACGAAGTGGGAGAGGGCGGTGAGCATCCCGTTCAGTGACTGTATTGACTTCTTCAAGTTCGGAGTTGGGATCTCAGAGAAAACCCTACGCTTGTCGGGGTTGGCCTCGATTCCTCCTCTGTGAGGTAGAAGCCGAGGAACTTACCTGCCTGAACGCCGAAGGTGCATTTATCGGGATTGAACCTCATGCGGCATCTTCTCGCTGTGTCGAACACCTTCTTGAGGTGTGCGGCGTGGTCGACTTCTTCTTTGGATTTGACGATCATGTCGTCCATGTATACCTCAAGCATGTCACCGATTTCTCCCCGAAAAACCCTGTTCATCATCCGTTGGTAGGTCGCGCCGACGTTCTTGAGTCCGAAGGGCATTACGTTGTAGTAGTAATTGGCCGACTCGGTCATGAAGGCCGTGTGCTGTTTGTCGGCCTTATCCATGGGGATTTGGTTGTACCCCGAGCAGGCGTCCATGAAGGACAATAGCTTGTAGCCTGCAGAATTGTCGACCAGCTGGTCGATGTTAGGCAAAGGATAACAGTTTTTCGGGCAGGCCCGGTTAAGATCAGTATAATCAACACACATCCTCCATTTTCCATTATTCTTTTTGGCAAGTACAACGTTGGACAGCCAGATCGTGTACCTGGCCTCCGAAATAAAATTGGCCTCTAGAAGGTCTTTTACAGCTTTTTCAGTAGCCTTCGCTTTTTCAGGGGACTGCCTACGCCTACGTTGAACTATGGCCCTAGCGGTTCGGTCTACTGCGAGCTGATGGCAGGCCACCTTGGGGTCGAGGCCAGGCATTTCGGAGGCGCTCCACACGAACAGGTCAGCGTTCTCCCAGAGGCATACCTTCAGCTGTTTCTTCGCTAGGTCGGGGAGCCCGGTGCCAATCTTCACGTTACGATCTGGATCGTCCCCGAGGGTGACGAGTTCGAAGTCTCCGTCCGGGATGGGGCGCGTTGGGTGGAGAGGCTGCCCGTTGTTTTCTGCCTGGAGGTCGAGGTCTATTGCTCCGTCTTCATCGTGTTCACGCAGGAACTTGCTGTCGAGGTCGACCGTGTTGACGCGTGGGAGAGGTCTCTGTTCGGTGTCCGGGGATGACTTTGCTCCGGTCTTGGGCTTGGTGCCAATGGAACTCATGCCTTTGATGGCAGCATCGAAGCACCTCCTGGCCACGTCTATGTCCCTGTGTATCGTAACCACCCGCCCTCTGGCCGTGTAGTACTTCATTTTGAGGTGGACCGTTGATGGCACTGCTGTAAGTTCAGCCAGGGTGGTCCTCCCGAGGATGCAGTTGTAGAGGGATGGACATTCGACCACCAGGAAACGGGTCTTTACTTGACGACCAGTGTCTTCGGCCCCGAATGTGACCATCAATTCAACGTAGCCCCATGGTCTGGTGGTGGTGCCGTTGAACCCATGCATATCTGAACCAACCTACGGGGTCAAATGTCTCTCGTCGAGTTGGAGAGTCCTGAACAGGTGAGCGTACATGATGTCGACCGAACTGCCCTGGTCGACAAGGATCCTTCGAACGTCAAAATTCTCCATCTGTGCCCTGACCAGGAGGGGGATTGTGGCGTTGGGCGCTTCGCCTGGGAGCTCTTCAAGGTAGAAGGTGATAGGGTTTGAGTTCCCTCGCACCTTCTCGAGAGTAGTGGTCTTCGCCGATGTTGCGGACTCTAGTTCGTCAAACTTCTGCTTGATCGACCCGACGACCAGCTTCTCGTAACCTCCCCCGGAGATGACCATTCTCGAGAGTAATGGTCCTGGCCCTCAATGTCTCGGGGATAAAGATATCTTCAGGTCGGGTGACGCTGAGGGCGACCTGAAGGCGACTCTCGTCGGGAGGAGGTGTCGTCTCCTCAACGTTTTGTTCTTCCCGGTAACTGGGACGAGGGGCGTCATTCTTCTGGGTGTACTTCTTTAAGTGGCCTTCCTTGATCAGGATCGCAATTGCATCTTTGAGATAGATGCAGTCTTCTGTGACATGTCCGTGGCTCCGATGGAACCTGCAATACTTAGACTTGTCCGTGTTTGATTTGGGGGGAGTTGGCTTCGGGAAGCAGACGCCTCCTTTCAAAAATTCCTAGTTGGAGCACTCGGAGAAGATTCACGCGTGGGGAGCGTTGAGCGGCGTGTATTTCGTGAACAAGCCAGCTGGTCCTTTCTGTTCGCGGGAGTCCCGGGGGCGGCCTTCCTTCTTTCTTTCTACCCCACGTCGGGGAGGAGAGTCTTCTTTGTGGCCGCGGGGGCCTTCCTTCCGTCTCGACTCGAGGGTGATCTATGCTGCCTCTGACTTCTCGAGCTCGATGTACGACTGAGCTCGTTGAAGGAGGTCCTCCAGATGACGAGGTCTGCGGAGGCCCACGGACTTGGAAAAATCGGATCCAAAACATAGTTCGTGGATAATTAAATACTTCTTCATGTCATCGGTCGTATGAAACTCGACAGCTTCTCTGTTGAATCTCTTAATGTAGTTTCTGAGAGATTCGTTCTTCCCCTGGAAGATGCTCTCTAGTGCGGCCTCCGTCTTCGGGTGTCGACGAGACGCTGTGAAGTGTTTGGTGAGGCGTTGTCTTAGTTGCTTCCAGGATGTGATCGACCCGGGTGCCAGACCTTTGTACCAAGTCATGGCGCCTTTCCGTAAGGTGGTGGGGAAAATCCTGCACTTAATGGCTCCCCTGACGTTTCTGAAGTCGAGCATGGCTTCGAAAATCTCGACGTGATCATCAGGGTCGGCCAGGCCGTCGTAGGTCCCCAGTGGCGGGGGTTTCTCCATGCCCGCAGGAATTGGGGCGCCCATGATCTCCCATGATAGTGGGGTCCTCTGGTCGTCGTCTTCGCTTCTGGTCGGGGACCTTGAAGGGGATCAGTGATGTCGACCAGGTCCTTGTCGCGGAGGGAAATTCCGTGAACGGTTCCTCGGCCTTTCCTCGATAGTCTTGCTCTTTTTGGTAGTTGAGGAGGGCCTGGGTTCCTTCCGAGGCGGGGAACGATGGCCCTTCTGGGAGATCACCGGCTAGGGGAGTTCGAGGTGTGGCCTACAGCCCTTGCGCACCGACGAGGGAGTTCGAGATTCTTCTGAAGGAGTCCTTCACAGGGAAGGAGAATGGCGAGTTGAAGGTGGGCAGCGATATCTTTACGGGGAAGAACGCCGTGGTCGCCCTCGCTCGAGTACTTCAATCCTGAGATTCTGGTGCATGATCAGCTGGTTGGTCTGATTGACCATGGCAAATAGGGCCACGATGCTCGAATCTGCATTAGGTGGAGGAGCAACTGGCTGAAAGACTGCTTGATGGTCGTCATGTCGGGGGACGTCGTAAGGCGTGTCTTGTGAGTCTCGGGAGGCGGGCTGCCCGTCTCTTACGTCGCCTTCTTCGACGTTGAGGGCAGCGACGTCTTCACGATGGTTTCTGTTCTCGAGTTGCGCGAGGACGGTGTCCAGAGCTTTGTTCGCAGACGAGTTTTGGCCATGCTGGTGATGAGCGAAAGGATTGCTTTGGTTTATCGTTGAAGGAAAAACGGGGAAGCAAATGCTTCCCACAGACGACGCCACTGATCGTACCTGGATCAGACAGTTATTCAGTGGCCAGCAACGCTGTAAGGACTTCATCTCCGATGATGTTGAAAGACGGCGGGGGGGTGTACCTGCAAGGTACTCCGTCGCTCAAGTAAGATAATAGTCAGAGAAAGGCAAGTACAAAAGGACAGGTGTGAGAGTTAGAATGTAATGTGTCACCTGACCCTCTCAAGTGAGAGGGTATTTATAGAGAGCCCCCAGCGCGGGGCCAACGGTTACTTGCACTGGGCTGGATTGCAAGGCCCACCCCAAGTAACTGCAAGGGCTTACGTGGCATAGTGGAGACCAGCATGTGGTCTTCGCCCTGGTGTAACGGTCCCTAAATCTCCGGAAGTAGGGCAGACCGATTCCTTTGGGAGTGGGAAGTTACAAGAGAACGTGTCCTCGCGGGGAGGAGCATGTAGGTGTCGAGGTGAGGAGCGTCCACGGGCTATATGCCTCTGCTCGACAGTCTTTACCCGCTTGTCCGACGTCCAAGGGGACATGTACGTGCCCGACACGGAGGCGACTTTGGGCCTCGTTGGGCCTTCGCTGGTCATTGGGCTTGGGCCTGCCCGACAGTAGGGCATGCGCTGGCCCAGTCCAGAACAAGTGATTAGCCAAAGAAAGAGAAAATGCGACCCTGATGGGGGAATAGAGAAATTAGTCTTAACAGAAGGACTGCGATCAACCAAAGGAATGAGTATTTTTACCAAGAGGTGAATAACCCAACAAGAAAGGGAAGGATTAGTTTTAACAGACGGACTGTGATCAACTAACAGGACGGGTGTGAAACCAAGCAAAGGTTGCCAGCCCAAAGGGGGTTCGGTACACTAACTGACGATTGTTGTTTACCGAAACAAAGGGTATTGAACCAAAAGAAGGTTACGAACCCAAGGAGACTCGATATATTACCTGACAAGTAATAAATAACCGAGAAAAGGGTATTGAACCAAAAAAAGGTTACAAACCCAAAGAGATCGATTGGTTTTAACAAATGGACTGTGATCAACCAAAAGGCACGGGTGATAAACCAAGAGAAGGTGATTAAACCCAATTGAGGAGATTGGTTCTAACAGACAGACTGTGATCAACCAAAAGTACAGGTGATTAACCCAACGGAGGAGATTGGTTTTAATAGACGGACTGTGATCAAACAAAGGTATAGGTGATTAACCAAGAGAAGGTGATTAACCCAACGGAGGAGATTGGTTTTAACATACAGATTATGATCAACAAAAGGAACGGGTGGATGCGAGTCTTCTAGGGAACCAACGGACAACGATCGATCAAAAGAAAGGGTATTAAACTAAGAGAATGCTGTTAACCCAAAATGAGAGAGGGAGTTTGAGGGCAAGAATGAGTGACCAAGGATCGAATCAAGAAACACGACAGTCTGAGGATAGAGACGAATATTCCAAGCACAAGGTCTTTCGTCCCCTACCCAAAATAGTCAGAATGAGTGTAGGATTTCTCCACTCTCATTCCTTCTCTAGCACTCAAAGCATAGTGCAAGAATTGAAATCGACAAAGTAACGATGCAATTTGTATAGTGCTCCAGCTTGTTGTGCAGACGTCCGACTCAGCAGGGGATCAAGAAAGAGAGGCTCTAAAGAGATCCTAAAGAGAAGGGCAGGAGACGATTAATTAATAGAAACAAGATTTCGATAAACTAATCAAAGGGAAGAAATTGCCAATAATCTTTCAAACAAGTCAAAGATTATCAAAGCAAGTGTGTGAATAATGTTGAACAAGATTAAATTTGCTCAATGAAGAACAAATCTAATGCATCAAGTTGAAATTGCAAAGCATTAACAAGAACAAGCTAGCATGCATTTATTCACATTAACACATAAGCAACAATGAGCAAAAATGCCTTAAACATGTGATAAATTACAAAATAATCGAAGAAAATCATGCAATTAATCGAGCAAAAATTATTGTAAGCATGTGATGAGTTAAAACAGTAGCATCTTTAGGTCATACGGTCTTTGTGTGTGTGTTTATCGCAACTAACCAGTTTGTGCAGACACATTAATTTCGAGTGGAGATAATACTCATTCTCTCAGTCAGGGAACTCGGGTCTAAATACCTTCTTATTAAGGACCGAGTTCACTTTCCTCAAAGTTTCTCATAAGCTTCAGTGGATTCCTTAAGACGTTGTTCTCCGTAAGATCATCATCATCATCTAAAAGGTTGCTTGGATTTTCATTAAGTCAAAGTGTTTCGTGTTGGATTGAGATCTCAGCAGATGAAGTCTGATTACCTTCCTGATTGAATTGAGGATCAGAATGCTAGGGCTTTTTTATGCCAAGATTTATTGCCTTTATTTATCTTCAAGGACTCTTCACTGCATTACTATCATGTTTCTTAGCAAGTCAATATTTCCTTTATGGACTAAAAAAGGTACAAGATATAAGGCAAGGATCCGTGGTATTCAAGGCGTTGTTCTCTTCTCAAGTGCCCATCACTTATGATGCAAGTTAGGTTGATTAAGAACTTCGGTGGAGTGTTCAAATAGACTGGTTCGAAGTTTTATTCCTTTGATTCCTCAAAGAAGTGATTCAAACGTGCTAAGGTTAAGGAGTTCCTGGATTTCTTGGGAGTAAAGGTATAAATCACGAGTTATTCAGAATCAAGACATTCATCCATCCTAATTTGATTCAGTACATCATTTACTATTCATTTCAAACTCAGTTTATTAAAGAACTTAAGTCCGATATGTGATCATTCATTTCAAGCTATGATTAAATTCATAAAGAGTTCAAGTTGCGATGTTTTGTTCATATTCAAATTTCAAGGTTCGTGAGTACAAGTATGTTATTAACCTCCTCATAAGCACAAAATTCATACAAGTTGCGAAAATCACTTTAAGTGATTCGGTGTTCAACCGTTCCTTGAGGGTTTGAAACGAGAACAACCTCGTACCATAAAAAAAACTCTGCCCTGCACGCAACAAAGGACATGTCACGTATACTATTTGGATATAACATCTAATATTTTTTGCACATTGAATTGCTTATCATGGCAATCATTCCAGCTAGGGATCTAAGCTTAGAAGAATTAATGTTTCTTACCAACGCATGCCCTTGGTGGTGCTGAAAAGGATATTCAAACAAGTTTCTCAATTGAATTTGCATAAGAAAGCATGAACATTTCAAAGCAGTACGGCCAAACTACCATTCATATACAGTAAACAAGTTTCATAAAATCATCCAAGTCATAAGCCTTTACACATGATTAAATCGTATCAATACAAACAAGAACATGAATATAATCATCATAGATACATGATATCTTTGTTTCTACCAGCCACATAAAACAAGCAAAAAACATCCTCACAGTGATGAAAAACATTCAAAAAAAGCAGCACTCATGACGATCCCGTGCATCATCATAATCATGTTCGCAAAGATAACGCTGTACCATTTCTCCATCAAAAAGGCAGACTTGAGTGTGGAAGCGGCATTCCTAAAACAGTCCAAAATACAAGAGAACTTCGGAAACAATCTGCTAGTACCATCTGTTCATGGACTTCAATTCTGGTACCATCTGCTGAGGAACGAACTTCGGAAACAATAACTGATGCTACCAAATACTCCAAGCTCATGCTTCAACATCCCGATCTCGCCAAAGCTGCTTCAAACGAATCCATATCTGCAGGGAAACATGAAGATGACGTTATTAAAAACCAAACTTAAATTCATCAATTATTGAAATCAATCACGGTAAATCCATCAGGTCCATTCCAAAACCATTCTCAGAAGTTCATTTATCATACGATTGCATCTCAGTAATGGTTGCCGACATGACTAAGACACATTTTCAAAGTGGATGATTTTGTCTAGTGAATTTCCAAAATAGAACATTTCCAAACTAAAACTAGTAAGTTTGAATCAGCATCATCAAATAAAGAAACAAGGATCAAAGAACAAAGAATAATTTACCAAAATTCAGCAAGATAACTACATCAAAAATTTTCAATGGCGTTGCAGGATATCTAATATGTCAACACATAATTTCTTTCAGTTCCATCTTCCTCTTGTTTGATCTTCATGATTGGCAGCACTTATTGGCAACTCGCTGGAGTTTCGGTGTGAGCTATCTTAACAATATGCAGATTGATATCAGTAAGACATTCACATACCATGTGTCAGCCCACTGTTAAGTCGTTAAAGGTGGATTTAACAAAGATGCTTTTGTTGTCACTTCGCTGGCTTTCACATATACGGCCAAACAGCTTTATGATTCCTATCTGCAATAAGCTAGTTATGCTGAAAAGAGTGGTATAAAATCTGCAGTTAAATCCAGGCAGTGAAGTTAGGAATAGGACCAGATGTGATTACCTTGATCCTCATGGAAGTACACGTCCTTCACTCCTTTCTATTTGACGAGTTTTCCCGCGGTTGTGAGATTGGGAAATCAAGTGACGGAGTTTGTTCTCCAGAACACACACCTGTGAACACAGAAGATGGATATCATATCCTATGGTTACAAATAAATCGTCAACAAACCATAAAAACCTACTCAAAATTCATTCCAAAATAATGAATCGTAAAACAAGAAAAGGGTTAAAGAATATCACCGGAATACAATCAGACACAATCGAGGCATTTATCAGGTGTTCCAAACATGTCTCAGCAAACTTAAACTCTTTCCAAAACAAGGTCAAGCACATCATTCAAGTAGAGTAGAGAATTATAGAAATCGTCATCAATCCTCATAAATCATAACTCTCAAAACACAATCCCAACATGTCTAAGTTGAAAGTGGAAGGTTTTTAAACACCATCAGACAAGATAAATCAAAAGCTACAATTTTGAATTCTTTCCAAAACTACATCGGGCACATTAAATCGAGAATTAACTCACAGCTGCCTATGAAAGAATCATACGCAGGACAGGGGAGACAGACAAGGGAAATCAGTATCACAAAATCATCACAAGCATCACACACGGTTTCGCAAAATTCAAAATGAGAAGAAAAACAGAGTGCGAACAGAGAGCAGTACCACATCATCACGAAAAATATTTAACATCACAGCATCACAAAATTCACACAGGGTCATGAAAAGCCTGATAAAAATCTCTCAGCACTCATGAAAACCTCACAAGCCATTCACCATAGCAGACATCAGTGAAAAAAGAAGCACCACGCGAGCAGCAGATTACACAACATATACACATCGCATCGAGGCAGAAATTCACATCCAGAAACACACGCATTGCAGCAAACCAGAACGATATGCAAGAAAATTGGCGACAACAACTTCACGACCATACGCAGGGCAGAAGAGGATACACACGCAGCATGACACATTACCACATACATCAACAACAACATTGATTCGAAAAGTGAATTGAAGGAGCAGCAGGGGTACAAAGCATACCCGGGAGTTGCAATACGAGGTAGCGACCTTTCCCTTTAGGTTTTTTAATTTAATTTGTCTTGCCTTGACTGAATTGGGTCGGAAATGACCCGATCCAGGCCTCCAGTGATGGGCCTCTATTGATATTAACACCCCCTCCTTGCCTGCGCCCCTACTTTTTGTTTCATTTCTATTTCATTTAGTTTTTATGTGATTATTATTTTACTTCAATCTTAGTATGAAAAATAAAATAAAAATCTTTTTCATTTCATTTGAACAAATAATGAAATAGAATATTTTTAACTAAGAATATTTTCATTAATTAAAAGGAGTTAATTTGACATATCTAATTTATTTTATAACTAAAAATAAAATTGGTTCTTAATTTGGTTAAGTATTCCTTTTAAATATTAAACAAATTTATAATTTAATTTTTTATAATTACTTTTATTCAAATTTTAATCACATTTTTAGTGATTAGAATGACTATTTAATCAAATATTAAAATTGATATCGATCTTTTCCTTTACAGTTAATCGTTAGTATATTATAACCTTAGATAAAACTTATCCTTAATTTATATCTAACCCTTTCGTACCCTTGTGTGTTTGTGCTTTCTTAGTTTTTATATTTACTTGACATGATGTACATTTGATTCATGCTATGTTATCTTGTTTCATAAATTGGTTGAACATCTTATTGCATGTTTTATCATGACTTCAACTTTGATACTTAATACTTTTATCTATACATTTATCATAATATGATTACTTGCATCTATCCAAGGGAAGAACCTATGCATGACTATCATGTCGTGCATGTTACATATCATTTGCATTTATCATACCCCCTCTTAGTGGTTTTTATGCCCTCTTAAGATAAATATCCTTAGATAACTATGCCTTAAGATAGTTCCCCTTAAGTTGACTAGACAATTAAACAATTTAGTTCCCTGATTCTCCCCACAAGAGAATTAGATGTGAGTCATCTCTAGAAGAGATATACATCTCCTACTCCACAATATAGTCAAGATGTGGATTCCTTTTCCACTTAGGAGAGGTATGTGGCATACTTGTCGATTCTATATCCGAGTTGGAGCCATTCTCCTAAGATGAAGCAAAGGTCCATTCTCATAAATCTGTGGTGGTTTAAACACTCTTCTTAAGATGACGACTCGTATTTTCTCCCAAATCAACAAACTTTATCTACCCTTTTAGGGGAACTACGGATGCTCTGATTCCACTCCCGTCAAGATACATAGGCACAAGATGCGACGTCTTGGCGAGCATATCTAAATAACACCTTAGGTCTTCCTATCCATTTAACCCTTAGCAACAGATAGCAATCAATAGATAACATAAGTATTAACAAGAGGTTCTTGTAGAGTACTATAGATATTTAGGATGCTAATACCTTGCCTAGATATAACCAACCCCCGAACCTTAGATTCTCTCTTTGCATTGCATTGCATACTCATGGGTTATTTCGTTCTTTTTCCTTTCCCTTAGATAAATTAAAGACCGGTGGTGAATAACGATTTGTGATTCAAGTTAATCAATAGCTTGATATCCAATTCTCACCGTGACAGTGAGGTAGGTTTGGAATTAGGTTTGGGGTTAGTTAAGGGTGGTTTGGCATTTGGTTTAGAGTTAGTTAGACCCAACTCACTGAGTTGAGGTCTAACTCGGTTAGTTATTTGTTAACTCAGTTAGAGAATCCTAATGCAACTCACTTGATCAAATGGTTCACATGCTTGGAAATGGGGGTGCATGATGAGTTTTATTATTGGTGATGTATTAGAGCAAATGCAAGTGATTTCTTAAAGTGTCTAGAATCTTCCACACAATGCTAGAACAATGTAGAGCAAAGGAATATGATAGGAGTTGCTGCAGTGCTGACAAATAGTGGAAAATCTGCAAAAATGTTAGTGGTAACTGGTTACATCATGAGGTAACCGATTACCTCACGCAAAACTGGACTTCCTGGACTGAAAAAATGATGATGTAACCGGTTACTTCATGAAATAACCGGTTACCTCAGGTAAAAATTCGTTTTTTGGCTTGAAATGGAGTACTTTGGTTGTGGTTCTGCATTTTAACCTTGTGCTTTGATATATAGGCATAGAGATCCCTCTGTTTGGCTTGTATCGAGGCTGTGATGACTCTGTGGGGATGTGACTCATTATGGCTTTGAAACTTTCTGAAATTCTGGATATGCCTGCAACAAAACCACAGAAAAAATGCTAATGCATATACTGGAAATGCGAGTGCACATGCTTTTGCAAAAAGGCAAAAGGGGAGGTCAAATTTCGGGTTACGACACCCACCATACGACCAAAGCACAACAAATGGTTACCATCACCATAGGTAACGCTTCACCGATTCCTATTTTAAACGGGTTACTCGCTCCCAAACCCCACCATAGGACCACAACACACCAAAACTGGACCGAAGTCCGTACACCATGTTGCGTGACTCTCAATAACATGCATTTTCACCTAAAGGTTCACAAATCGAATCACCATGCACATCTCACTATTTATGCACCACATCTAATTTATGCACACCTAAAGGTTCACCGACTTCTCATTTGGACTTATGGAACAAAAGTTACGATCGAAATCGGCAAAAGGGCCAACCATCCAAAACAAGGAGCCAATCGATTGCTCCAGGGGGAACAATCGATTGTCTCAACTCACTGCCATCGTATTTTTCAAAATTGTGAGTGAATCAATCGCTTGTCCCAAGGATTCCATTCAATTGGTCTAAGCCGATTTTGTCCAAAAACCCAATTTTTCTCACGTACAACATGTTTTCTTACTTTCAATCCTTACCCAAACACACCCAAACACCTAAACAACTTATTTCTAGAATTTAACAATGAATTATATCTTAATAATCGTTAACATATTACATCACTTATCCCATCATCATCATAGCAATTTCATTATTAAATTTAAAAACAATTTTCATCACTTCATGAATAAAACTCAACATTCAAGCATTCATCCATGACAAGAATTATAGATACATGATTATGATCATTCAACCATCGATTCAAACATAACATCACATATATATTCAAGACCAACAACCAATTTTCAGAAATTTATCATAAATAATTCATAAGAAGAAAAACCTAAGAACCCTAATGAGTTTAATGACTCCCCATCTCTACCCCATCATGCAATACACCTAATTGTTAGCCCTTTTCCCCTTACCTTAGATTTCCAACAAATGATGATGAATCAAGTAACTTATATGGATTCTCTATTCAAAACCCTAGCTTTTGCTCTTCTCCCTTCCAAAAGTTCTTTCTCTTCTTTTGCCTATTTTCTCAAATTTCATGTACTGACAAATTCTCCCAAAAACCTAGCTTTTCTCCCAACTTTTAAAACATATAATAATCTCCTTACTTTTTACTAATTATTATTATTGCCCAATTTAACTCTAGCTTCTCTCCTTTTACCATAACTCTCCTCAAATCCCACAAATGACTCAAAAGCCTATTTTCTCCAATTTCTTATTTTATCAATAATAAAAATAATAATTAAAATTTTGATTATTATAATTATTTTCTAATTTACTCTACCTTCTCACCACACCCTTCTTGATCGGAGGTGATTATACTGGATCGTCGTGGCCTGCGTGTAGGACATATGGGGATGCTTGTAGGAGAGGAAAGAGGGTTGTACCTGCAAGGTACTCCGATGGCAAAGTAAGTAATTGGGCAAGGGAGAGAAAGCAAATACAAAGGTAAGATTTCAAGTATTGAATATTGATCAAACCTGCCCCTCTCACATGAGAGGGTATTTATAGAAATAACCCCCAGCGCGAGGCCAAGGTCTCCCATGTGGCCGAAATGTCTGGTAGGCCAATGGGAGACTGACAGGTGGAGGGTCAAGCGCGTGTCCCTTTGACCTGGTCCAACTATTTCCGTGAGATCCGGGGAAGCAGTTGGTCGCATGAACTGCCAAGAGAGTGAGGGGGACATGCCCAATGGCTAGTTTCTGCCCACCGGCTAGTTTCTGGCAATTAGGCCTGTCCAAGAGCAGGACTAGATTGGGCCTTGCCCTACTGTGGGCCAAGCGCCTGCCCAGTCCAGAATAGGATACCCCCAAGTCTTTGCTCTGAGGAAGAGTGATGACTTGAGATAGTTCCGTGGACAATTGCCCTTGAATGACAATGTTCGGGGGATATGCCCCTCTCCTGTTTCAACGATGAGGTGGTCGACATTGGTTCTCAACCAGTCCGACCAGCCTTTCATACGCGAGGACATGCTCGTGGAAATGACACTTTTACGTCGACCAGATTAAGGAACTATGCCCGCTGAAGTGGCATTTTATGTCGATGAGCCTTGACGTGAATGCGAGTTGCACGCATTGTCGAGGAGGATGTGCTCGCAGGGTAGCAAAAGACTTGGTGAATGATACATCTAGCTTTGGAAATGCCCAACGAAGATTCCCTTTTTGACACGTGGTGGAGCATTCAATTTTGTCAAGCCTATAGACGCCTAGGCTATGATGGCCTTTGCGCTTCCCAAGCGAGGAAGTGCTTATAAGAGGGGGGAGAGAAAATTCATTTAACACTTTCCTCAAATTCTTATCCCCAAATTTCTACGCTCTGCAACTTGTGTTCTCACCGGAGATTCTTTGCCGCCGTCGACCTTCAACGCTTAGTTTGCGATCTTATCTTCTACCTTTGATTTAGCAAGTAAGTTCTTCATCCCTTTCTGCAATTTCTTTGGTGTTCATCCGTTCTGGAAAATTGCATGAACTTTTCGGTGACACATGAATTTTTCGGTTGAACGTTCATGTGTTCTTTGATGAACACATGAGTTTTTGGAAAATTCATGAAGAACATGAAGAACACGAAGAACATGGAATGAATGTTCATGATTATTACGTAGGCTTGAGTAGATCTTTCTAGATTCTGGTTAGGATTAGTTTTAAGTTTGTAGTTGGACATTATGCCTGTTCGACATGAGACTTTGGTTTTCACACGACGAGCTTATTTCGTCAGGTAAGCTCCTCTTCAGAGTCTCGTAAAGTCGCGGAGACTCGTCCCCGTTGTAGGGGAAGGTGAAGTCGTTGTATTCTGTCGTGGTCTACTTGGACTCTAGGTTGTCCTCGATTTATTCCTCGCCCTTTCACTTGACTAGTGGTGGAAGGGTGAATTTGATCTTTATCGTCGAATTTACTTTTTCTTCCTCTACTTTTCAGGTGAAATGGCTGATCATCGCGAAGAGGTTGTGCCTGACGCTGGGGCCGCGCACGAGGAGGCGGAGCAGTCTGTTGATTATGCCAACATCCACGTAGCAAAAGGGGATCTCAAATGGATCGCCCCGGACCCTTTATCGACCAGGTCGACGTTTACCAAAGAGGAAGTTCGGGATTTTCCCTATCTAGAAGACCGGGCTGAGGATGTGTTGGTGCATTAGAGAGCTATCTTCTAGACAGAGAACGATCGTATTTGTTCGGTATTTCAGGGTTGCGGTTCCCTATGTACGAATTCGCCTTCGTGGAGGCAAAGTACCGCCTGCCCTTCACCGACTTTCAGGAGGCCATCTTCTGCCACTTGGAGCTATATCCGGCTCAACTCCATCTGAACGCGCTGACTTTTATTTGCGCTTTTGAGTTGGTATACCGTTACTTACGGATCGGGGCAACTGTGGACCTTTTCTTCTGCTTTTTCCAGATCCAGCGGAGCACAACGGGCCCGAAGCAAAGCTGGGTTTCTTTTAAACAGTAGAGCAGGCTTTTCTGGCCGTACTCAGAGTCTGTCTGGAATTTCAAGGATAGGTTCTTGGGCGTTAAACCTATCTCTGAAGCGGCTAGGAGATCGATCTCCACGCTTGAGACTAGGGGTGTCAAAACGGGCAGCCCGCCCCGCCCCGCTTAATGCCCGCCAAAAAAAGAGCGGGGCGGTCATGCCCGCCAAGTTTAAATGGGCATGAAAATCAAGCTCGCCCCGCCAAGGTGGCGGGTTGGCGGGCGGCGGGCTTGCCCGCTTTCTTTTTTTATTTTTATTTTTTCCATTTTTTAAAGAAATTAAAAGGCTTTTTTTACCTTTCAATAAGAACAAACTGGGTTAGAAATTTCTCAAACAATCCCGTTAAAAGCATGCACAAAACATGTGTTTTTATAAATTTTGTATAAAAATTGGCCTACTGAGCAATGTATATAAACTATGTGTTTTTTTAAAAGCATGCACAAATTAAACAAACTATGTGTTTTTATAAAAGCATGCACAAATTGGCATACTGAGCAATTTTTGGCGCAAGGCAAATAAAATACGAGCAAGACTAATCATTTGGAGAATCTTCAAATTTTCATACTGTATATCAATTTTCATACTGTATATTAATTTTCATACAATATATAATTTTCATGTGATGCAAGGCTAGTAAATAATTTTCATACTGTAAATAATTTCATAATGATTATCATAGTAAATAATTTTCATAAAGTATATAATTTTCATGTGATGCAAGGTTGTATATAAATTTCATACTATATATAATTTGGAAAATAAAATACCAACCATGTTAATAAAAAAGGTGCGGCGGGCTTTTGCGGGCGACAGGTTTTGGCGGGGCGGGCTTTGGCGGGTGGCGGTCTTTAGCTGGGCGGGCGTTGGTGGGCGGCGGGCCCAAAATTCCAACCTAACCCGCCATTTTTTGGCGGGTGGGTGGTCCGGCCCGACGGGCCATGGCCTGTTTTTCCACCCCTACTTGAGACAGTGGAGGTTGACGGTCAGTAAGTTCAGAAGGCTGTGTCTAAGTTCCCTTTGGAGTGGGTGTATGCCCATTTCAGATATAGGACCGATCAGTTCCTCGTCAAACACGAGCAGCTTTGTGACGGGGACAAGGAGTCCTATCGAGTTTTGCATGCATACGTGGAGACCTTTAGTCCTGCCTTTGTGGTAGATAGGGACGACAAAGAGTTGTTCGGGGAGGACGGAGAGCCTGCTCGGGCGACTCGTTATATCAACACTAGGGCCCTCCTTGAGTGCGAAACCGACGATGTCGCGTTTCAGCTCCTCGGTATAATCTGTTACTTTCGCCCATGTTTGTTAATTATTGTCTAATTGTGCTGACCTCCCTTTCTTTATGTTCACAGGGAAAATGACGGATATGAGGGAGCGCTTGATGAGATCTCAGGCGGCCAAAAACCTGAAGAGGGTGCCCCCAATGTCAAAAGCTGGTGTTGCCAAGCAGCAAGCGACGCTGGAAAATTTTGTGGCCTGCGCTGGTACCACTCCGGGGACAACCTCTACACCTCCGACTTCGGACATATCCCACAAGAGGAAGCGGGATGAAGTTGGCTCTTCGCCGGCGGGCTGCTCGGGTGGTTTCACTGGAGGGAAATTTGTGCCGCCCCTGTGCTATCTTCAGGGGAAAATGTTTGACGGGGAAAGTTCTGTCGTCATCCTGGAGCACGATGCATCAACTATCTTATCCGCCGACCCTCAGGTGCGGAGAAGGTTTCTCTGCCAGGATGCGGCCGCTATGATCAGGGTATTGGAGGAGGCGTTGGCCCTTGGGGATGCAAAGATGGCTCCACTTACCGATCTCAAGAGGGCGAAAGCCAAGATCAATGACTTGGAGCTAGAGAACTCAGAGATATAAAACGACCTTAAGAAGCTCCAAGGCAATCTAGAGGCCAAGATAGAGCTTCAGAAGGAAGTTACTCAGATGCAGAGGGAGGTGGCCAAGGTCAACGAGGAGAATGCCCGTCTGAAGGCGAGGATAGCTGAGCTAGAGGGATCGTCGGTGGTTGGTCTGGATGAGACCGACGACGAGAAGGCTCTGAAGATGTGGAAGGAACTGATCGAGAGGATCCGTCTTCTTGGGAAAGATAATCTGGGGGCAACTAAATTTGGTTTCAATGCTGCTTTGGAGCAGTTGAAGGCCCTTAACTCCAACGTCAAGCTGTTAACCGAGGGAATGGGCGTTCTCAACGCGGTCGTCAATGGCGAGGTGGTTCCCGACGAAGCAGTTTAGTTTTGTTTTGAGGTTGTATTTATTTTGTGGGCCTGCGTGCCTTTTGACATGTAATATTTTGTCGGGCACAACCCTCTTATTGTACTGATGACTTATTCTGGCCTTATGGTCGAGATTATAAATATTTTTCGTTTAGCATTGTGTTTGTTGCATTTATTTGTGTATACTTTTGTTGTTTAAACGCTAAGTGTGGACGCTTTGCTCGATTTGTTCATGTTTTGCTCGACAGTTTGGGAGACTCGTTGAGGAGGCGAAATAGTTTTGCCGGTGATGGAACTAGGATCTCGATCGAGATACTAATCCCATAGGCTTAGACTGTTCCCATCGCGTGCTGGGTGTCCTGCCTCAATGGTGCAGCAACGGCAGAGCTCGATTGAGGTATCCCCATTGTGCGCAGAGTCTGCTCGTCCCATGAGCAGAAACGGGCCGACGTTGTAAGGTGAGGGATCGTGCTTGCACCAGTGCATAATCCCGTGGCCGAGTCGTCTCCCCGTTGGGGGGTGAACTCGTTGGCAGTTAGCCCGACCTCGTGGTTGGCCCTAACTGTAATATTTTTTGAGCTTTTCAGCATTCCATGGTCCAACAAATGGTTCTCCGTCCAGCGTTTCTAGGTAGTAGGCTCTAGTGCCTGTATTTTATTTGACCCTGTATGGCCATTCCTATTTCATGGCCAGCTTGCCTTCGCGTGAATCCTTCTGGTTTCTGCATAGGACCGAGCTGCCGACGGGGAGGTCGCGTTTTATGACCTTGGCATCATGACGCAAGGTTATTTTTTGTTTTAACGAAGCCTCGCGGAGAGCTGATCCTGACCGTATTTCTTCGACCAGGTCGAGCTCTTCTCTTAATGCCTCGTCGTTCATCTCCTCGTCGAGAGGATCTTTTGTTCGTCTGGAAGGTTCTCTGATCTCCACCGATATCACCGCCTCAGTTCTGTAAGCTAGTCGGAAAGGAGTTTCCCTGATGGTGGAGTGTGGGGTTGTTTGGTAGGTCCAGAGCACGTCGTGCAGCTCCTCGACCCACCTTTTCTTGGCTTCGCCTAGCCTTCATTTTAGACCCCGAAGGATTACCCTGTTCGCGGCCTCTGCTTGCCCGTTAGTCTGGGGGTGCTCGACGAAAGTGAAGTGTTGCTTTGTGCCCAGTTTGACGACGAAGTCCTGTAACTTCCTGTCCGTGAACTGGGTTCCATTGTCGGTCACAAGGTCCTGGGGTACTCCGAATCGTGCGAGGACGTTCCTTTTGTAGAAACGAAGTATGTTGAAGGCTGTGATATTGGCGAGAGCTTCAGCTTCGATCCATTTTGTAAAGTAATCGACGACCACAATCAGAAATTTGTTTTGATAAGACCCCATTGTGAAGGGGCCGAGTATATCCATCCCCCACCAGGCGAAGGGCCAAGGCGAGGATATAGTCTTCAACTCTTTAGGGGGCGCCAAGTGCATGTCCTCGCGGCGCTGGCATCAGTCACATTTTTGGACATGCTCCTTAGCGTCATACTGCATGGTCGGCCAATAGTATCCTGCCCGCAAGGCCTTTCGTACCAATGATCTCCCTCCCAAGTGCTACGTGTTGATGCCCTCATGAATTTCTTGGAGAATTTTGGGGACCTTGTCCTCCTCGACGCATTTCAGGAGGGAAATAGAGAATCTCCATCGATTAACTTTCTCTTTGATCAGCACGTACGGGCAGGCTCTTTGTTTAGTCACACTGACCTCCTTGCTGTCCTCGGGCAGTTCCCCCGTGGTGAGGTAATTGTACACTAGGATCATCCAGCAGCGACTGTCTCCAACGGCGTTAACGTCGAGTAGCTCTGATGGCTTCTCAATACTTGGTCGGGCGAGTATCTCTTGTACGACAAATTTGTTACCGCCTTTCTTTCTCGTGCTAGCCAGTTTTGACAAAACATCTGCCCGCGTGTTGCGTTCGCGAGGAATGTGTTGGACTTCCCACGCGTCGAACTTGGTAATCTTTTCCATCACCAATGTCAGATATTTGACCAGCTGATCTTTTTTTGCCTGATACTCTCCTCGTACTTGAGATGCTACGAGCTGGGAATCGGTGAAAATCTTTACCTCCTTGGCGCCCAAGTCTTCGGCCAGCCGTAGTCCTGCGAGGAAGGCTTCGTACTCAGCTTGGTTGTTAGACGTAGAGAAGGACAGGACTAAAGACACTTCAATTAAGATTCTCTCCTCGTTCTCGAGGATGATGCCTGCGCCACTACCCGTGGGAATGGATGCCCCGTCCACGTAGATGGTCCATCTATGCGTTCCTCTTGGTAGGGATGATGGAGACGTCATCTCCGCTACGAAATCGGCCAGGATGTGTGCCTTGAGGGCCTTCATGCCTTTGTAGTGGATGTCAAATTTTGATAGCCCCAGGGACCATTTGAGCATTCTGCCGGCCATGTCCGGTCGACAAAGCAGCTGTCTTATGGGCTGGTCCGTACGCACTACTATGGTGTGGGCCAGAAAGTAATGCCTGAGCCTTCTCGCGGCGTTAATGAGGGCGAGAGCGACCTTCTCTATTTGCGCGTACCTAATCTCTGGCCCTTGTCTCGCGAATGAGTGCAACGCTAATGGCTTTGCTGGTGACAGAGAGATAAAGGTACAAGGTCTCCCCGCACTCTGGTCGTGAAAGCACGGGGGGTTCAGATAAGGCTCGCTTAAGGTGGGTCAAAGCCTGCTCGCATTCCTCAGTCCACTCGAATGTGGCCTCTTTTTTGTGGGAAATTCAGCAAATGCCTGACATTTGTCAGGATTGGCCTCTATCCCCCTCTAGGTGAGGTAGAATCCGAGGAACTTCCCCGCCCGAACGCCGAAAGTGCATTTTTCTGGGTTAAAATGCATTTTGCATTTCCTCGCTTGGTCGAAGACCTTTTGTAAGTGGGTTGTGTGATCGGATTCCTCTCGGGACTTCACGATCATATCGTCCATGTATACTTCGAGCATGTCTCCGATTTCTGATCGAAAGACCTTGTTCATCATACGCTGGTACGTGGCCCCAGGGTTTTTTAGACCGAAGGGCATTACATTGTAATAATAGTTCCCCGACGAAGTCATGAGCGTGGTGTACTTCTTGTCCTTTTCGGCCATATGGATTTGGTTGTATCCCGAATAGGCGTCCATGAAGGACAAAAGCTTGAAACCTGCAAAATTATCTACGAGCTTATCTATGTTGGGCAAAGGATAAACATCCTTCAGGCAAGCCCGATTGAGATCAGTATAACCAAGGCACATGCGCCATTTTCCACTATGTTTCTTGACAAGTACAATATTGAACAGCCAGGTTGTATACCTAGCCTCCGAGATAAATTTTGCCTCTAAGAGGTCTTGTATAAGTTTTTCGGAAGCCTGTGCCTTCTCAGCTGGGTCAATGGTCAGTTGGTGGCATGCGGTCTCAGAGTCCAGGCCGGGCATGTCCGCGGCACTCCACGCAAACAAATCAGCATTGTCCTCTAGACATGTTTTCAACTGCTGCTTTACCTCGTCGGACAGCCCTGCGCCTATCTTCACTCCCCTGCTTGGGTTTGCTGAAGGTGATGACTTCAAACTCCCCATCTGGGACAGGGCGCATGAGTGTCGTTGTAGAGGAACTGCCTGTCCCCGTCGACGTGCCTTCACCGCAGTGTAGCGTACGATTTTTGTCGGTGATGCGACCACCTTATCGCCATGGGTTTCTCCTCACCGCAATGGTAGGAGTGGGATGCTACTTTTTGATTTCTTATTTATCCTATGAAGCTGGAAAAGAAAGGGAAGCTATCTAAAACTAACCTTGCACACAAATGTTTAACTAAACAAATGCTTAAAGAAATTGGGGAGTTCGGGGTCAGGTTATACAATGGGGAGCTGTCAATTACCCATCCTATATGTGGTTATCCACAGGTTGTTAGCAATTTTCCTTACTGCTTTCTACTTACTGGTGTTTATCTGTTGTGGGTTGGGAAAGTTTCTTCTTTAGGAGTGTTGAGAGAGAGAGTTTTTGTTTGATTTCAGGATTTCCGAGGTTTTTTTGATGAATGAAGGTATTGGACATAAGTTTTTTGTTTAGTATGGTCGCTAAGATTTCACAATCTTATGCCTACGTATTCCCGTTAAAGATAAACAGGGAAATCAGAGCAATCGTAGTTCCTTCTATTCTATGGGAGGAAAAGAGATGTTTTGGTGTCTTGTTCAAAGCCCAAGATTGAAGCTAAATGAGTATTTGTGTCTTGTTCAAAGGACAAGATTGAAGCTAAAAGGTTTTACTAAGAGAGAATTTGTCATCTCTAAAGGGAGACATCTCGTCTATTTATCACAACTGTTGGGTGACTGATTATAAAGGAGGATTACTTTAACTGGGATATGAGAATCCAGCAATGCCATAATTTCCTTTATAGGGGATTTGTCCTGAAGGAGAAAACTTTAACTCAGTATAGAGCAATGCCATTTTCCTTAGGAGTTTTCATGCTAAAAGAGGGACAGTGGCGTGGATGTAAATAATCCAGAGGCTTGCCACTTACAACAATTAGATGAAAGAGGAGTTTTACCAGGATAAGAGATGGACTACAACTTGGATATTTGAATCAGCAAGTGTGCCACTTACAGCAGTTATCTGGGATTTAGGGCTTGTTTTGAATGTCTGTTTTGATGTGTGATATACAGAGAAGTAGCTTCCTACAGAGAGATTTTGGTTTCCTCTAAAGGGAATGTTGATTTTTGTGTGCCTTGATCAAAGCCGAAGGTTGAAGCTAAGAGATTGATTGACTCCATTGGGGAAGTCCTTATACAAAGCCTAAGAGGAGGCTGGAAAAGACTGACTCAACAAGAGAGTGTTTATCTGTCTTGTACAAAGCCCAAGATTGAGGCTAAAAAGAGACTGCCTCTTTGGGGGATATCATTATTTAAAGTCTAAGAGGAGGCTAAAAGTTGTCTTTTTCGGGGAAATATTTTGTCTATCTTGTACAAAGCCCAAGATTGAGGGTAAAAATAGTTTTTGACTCCACTGGAGAATATTTATGTGTGTCTTGTACAAAGCCCAAGATTGTGGCTAAAAGGGAAAACTGACTCTACTGGTGAGAGATTTTATCTGTCTTGTACAAAGCCCAAGATTGTGGCTAAAAGAAGATTGACTGACTCAGCTGAGGATATTTTAGGTGTCTTATACAAAGCCCAAGATTGAGGCTGAAAGAAGATTGACTTTACTGGAGAGTGTGATTGATTTTGTATAAAGCCCAAGACTGAGGCTGAAAAGAGGATTGATTCTGCTTTAGGGAAATTTATATGGTGTCTTGTACAAAGCCCAAGATTGAGGCTGAAAAGATGGGGAATCAACTCTTGCTGAGGGTTACAGAAGAGTTGACGTATCAGATGCCTTGAGTTTCTGATGATAAGTTGACCCTAACTGGGGAAATTTGGGATGAAAGACTGAGTTTTTAAATCCGGTGAGTGTTTTAACTATACTGGAAATTTGTTAAATGACCAGGGTTTTTTCCTGTGTTTGTAGAGAACTTGAGAATGTCTTTGAGATCTAAGAGGAGAATAGACAGTCCAAGTCTACTGGTATTGAAGAGTTTGTCTTTGTATGATGCCCAAGAGGAGGCTGGTGCTTTAAGGGATGAGATTCAACCCTAAAATTGGTCTGAGATTTTGATTCTTTAGAAAGACTGCTCTAGCAAAGGATGACTAAGTTCTGTCTTATACCTTTAAGAGGTCTTCAGGGTCCTTGTATTAAGCCCAAGAGAATGCATGGGAACTTCTAAGAAGCCGGAGGGTCCTTGTACAAAGCCCAAGAGGAGGCGGGGATACTTTTAGGAACCCTGTGGGTCCAAACTTAAGAAAAGTTCAAGAAAAGTTTCACCTGGAATAATTTTTTCTTTAGTGAACAGTTCTAGGGTTTGAAGAAATTCAAGAGAGGTTTCACCGGGAATTAATCCTCTCTGGGGAAGTGAATTTCTTTGATAATGTTCTAATCGTGACAGTCTGAAAAAAGTTTCATCGGGAATAATGCCTTTCTCTTTGTTCCATATTGTATAAGCCCAAGAGAAGGCAAGACTGTATCTGGAATTCCTATGGGGAACTAGTTTTGACTGTTGAAAGAGTGACCACTGGCTTTATCTAATCCTAGAGCTAATTGTCGGGGAAAACTCTAAGCAAATAATATACAGGCATATATATACAGATGAAATATATACTGTATGTAAAAGAGGGTAGGAGGACTTACAGGTGAGCAAGCTTCCAGCACAAACAAATATATATATATATATATATATATATATAGGGTTAAATAAGTTTTTAGTCCCTATAAAGTTTGAAATTTCATTTTTAGTCCCTCCTGGGTTTTGGCAACGGTTTTAGCTGGTTTTGGCAACGGTTTTTTTGTAAAAACCGTTGCCAAAAGGTAGGGAGGGACTAAAAATGAAATTTCAAACTTTATAGGGACTAAAAACTTATTTAACCCATATATATATATATATATATATATATATATATATATATATATATATATATATATATATATATATATATATATGCAAGTATGTAAAAGAAAGTTGTTTAAAACTTACAGGCGAGCAAACTTCCATTGTAACAACTGTATGGTTAGTTGTTCAAGAAATTAAAGAAAGTTTTGATGACAACTATGGATTTTAATCTAAATCAAAAGGGAAAGTTGTTTTGAAAAAGAAGATTGAGGCTTATACTCAAGGAGAGGCCCAGATATAACAGTGATCGTACCGTTGATCTGAAAATTGTATCGGGACTTATACAATGACTGAGGCCCAAAAAGGTTTTCTGTACAAAGGGATGGGTCTTACAACTCAGGGAGAGGCCCAAAGGTTTGAAAAAGAAAAGAAATAGGACTTACAACACAAGGGTAGGCCCAGATGATTTTATTTTGAAATGGCGATCGCGCCGAGATTTTCTGAAATCGCAGTGGGACTTATACAACGACTGAGGCCCAAAAAGGTTTTAATTTACAAGGGATGGGCCTTACAACTCAGGGAGAGGCCCAAAGGTTTATTTTTGTACAATAGATGAGGCTTACAACTCAAGGAGAGGCCCAAAGAATTGTTTAAAAGGCGACGATTGTGCAGTGGTTTCAGAAAACACAGTGGGACTTATACAATGACTGAGACCCAAAAAGGTTTTTATATTTACAAGGGATGGATCTTACACTGTATTAGAGGCCCAAAAGTTTTGAAAAAATATTTGTGAGGGTGAAAATAATCAAAACCCTAATTTGATTTTTATATGTGTTTTAATTGAATAAAAATTCAATTAAAATGATCAAAATTATCAAACATGTGTGAAAAAGCAAGTTGTGATCCTGGATAAATGTTTGAAAAATTATGTCTCATTCATAGAATGATTTGAAAATCATTTTAATTTGCAAAATCAAGAGAAATAAATGTTTTGAAATGTTTTAAAAACATATAAAACATATTTCTTTACAAAAATACTAAATATATGAAATAAATAATATTTTTGTGAATTTTTTATGGAATAAAATATTTTAACATTTTTGGGAATTAAAAAAAAAGAATCAATAAAAAATGATTAAAATTAAGAGAGAAATTAATTTTGGAATTAATTAACAAAAAGCATAAAATAAATGAAAAATAGCAAAATAAGGCAAAATGATAAAATGGTCTGGGTGGGTGTTGAACCCAAGACCTCAACAACAAACACACATGCGCGCTACCACTGGGGTTGTGATACATCCGTGTATCAAAACCACCCCATTAATACGTAAGGGATGCCTTGTTTTAGGCCTGGCCAAGGCGCCATGCCTGACCCTTGCCCAAAGCAAGGCCTGATTTTAGGCCTCTTGCGTGAAGGTTCTAACTTCCTCATTTCTCCATGGATCGGGACAAAATTTAGGTGTATCCTGCCTAGAATTTCATGAGGAATCCAATGGTGCCCTTGGAATTTTCAGAAAATGTTTCCATTTTAAAATCCGATAATGATTTTAAAATAGGCCAAATTTTGCATGTTATATGCTATCTCATGGTACAAGCAATAATAACATGATAAATTGGTTCAAACACAACACATATGATATGTATGAGAGGTCCATGATCAATGGACCTCAAAGCAATGCATGATTTAGAGAGTTCAAGTTATGATGCACTTAACTCTTGGAGCTTCTTGTGCTATCTGCCAAATTCCTTGTGCCAGAAGTAATTCAATGTTTTGAACACTCTTATATGGCTATATGTAGATTCTTGAACTTGGGAGGCTTGGGGATTAGATCATTCCCCTTGGATTTTATCCTCTGATGTGTCCAAATGGATGAAAAGGCTTGGAGTTGTCCAATTTTGCCAAATCGAGCAAAATGCCAAATTCTGCGTTGTACAAGACAGTTGGAAATGGTGATTTTGAGGGGATCATATCTCCTTGCTCAGGTTGAGTTATGGGAGGCTCTTGTGCATTTTAGAAAGCCCTCATATGATACAATACATGTGTGATCATAGTTTGTCTTTAAACCATTTGAATCCAACTAAAAAATCCTCATGAACATTGATGTCCAAGGCTGGTAACTTAGGCAGATTTTCACTAAGTGTTGGAAAAGTGCCATTTTCTTCATTTTTGTCATTTTGATCAGTCTATAACTCAAAATCCACGAGGATTTGGAATCTATTGTAGTTGACACTTTTAAAGTATGTCAGATGGGCTTTCATTTGAGCTTTGAATGAGAGAAAAAGGCTTTGTGGTTTAGGAGTTATGACCTTGCAAAGTTGGTACAAAATCACTTTTGTTCCATAACTTGGAAAAATTTTGGTTTCACATGGTTGTCCCTTTTGCAAGAAACCTCACTTTTCTTGATTTTTCTTAATTAATGATGATCAATACCATACATTAACATTATTTTTGACTTAGGGGAACCATATTTGTGAAAAATTCCAAAAAGTCAAACTTGATTTTGTGCACAGTTGACTTTTTATCGGATGAAATCCAAACTGTGCGATCCTTTGTGAAATTAAGTTCTTGACCTAATTTAAACCTAATGGATGGATTCCATAGGTGTTATAGGGTGTATTGAATCATGTCCCAAGGTTTGGGAGCATGTCTTTGTCAAAAGTCAAAGATACAGTTGACTTTTCCTTCAAAACCCTAATGGTGGTCCAGATGAAATTGAAACTTGTGAATCAAGCTTCTTGTATCAATCCATTGTTGCAAATGGATCAATGTAGTGTATTTTAGGCCCTCAAATCATGTCTTGATGCCTTGGCTCATGCTTTGCCACAAAAGTCAACTTAGGGGTGAATTATGTCAAGAAACCCTAATTCCTGATTTTTTATGAATGCATCCCCTGAGGCTAAATTCACTTGATGATTGGGGTCATGAGGTCCCTTGAAGTATCTTGGGTTGTGCTTTGAAGCATTGGCTCATGCCCAGATGAAAATTTTCATCTAGAGGGCTTGGTCGACCAAAACCCTAATTTGGTGACACTGGCGATCTTGAGGCTTGATCCACTTGGAATTTTGCAACTTTGTGCTTGATTTTTGATGTGGGAGTCCTCTTGATCCCTTATGGGTGTTTGAGAGGTTTAGACAAGTTGAATATCATGTCATTTCTTGATTGATCTTTTGTTTAAGTGCTCTAAAAGGGTCTGAAACCCTAATTCTTGATTGTGGTGAATGCTCAACAATCCTTGAGGAGATTGATGAGGCATGATGGTGTATCCATATTGTGGTAATGATCTTCACAATGATGGGAAATCTTGGTGGTCAAAATTTGGGGTATGACAGATGCCCCTATTTAATAATCTTGGACCCGAAGGTGTGAATGACGAAGGTATTCGGGCATCCGGGGTGCAAGAGGATTAAATATCGGCATACCCGAAATTTTGACGGTGGCTATGAATGGAAATTTACTCATTCATATTCTTTTGCTAAGCAATGATACTTAGAAAAAGGGTAAAACTTCCCCTCGATCCTGGTCTTCGGCCATGAAACTGGTCTAAGTTTCTTAAATAAACTTCCCCTTGATCCTGCTCTTCAGCCAAGGAACTGGTCTCAGTTTCTGATATAAACTTCCCCTCGATCCGAGTCTTCAGCCACGAAACTGGTCTCAGTTTCTGAAATAACCTTTCCCTCGATCCTGGTCTTCCTCCAAGGAATTGGTCTCAGTTTCTTCTTGTCGAGTTTCTTCCTTGACAAGAGGCACTATGTGTAGCGGTTTTCATCAAACTTCTCGCCGAGTTTTACTGGGGAGATGCCATTTGATGGAAAAAGTTTAAGGTCAGACTTGCTGGGGACACCCATTCGTCCGAGCTGTAGAGGTGTACAAACTTCTCTATTGGAGACGTCATTTGTTGACCTACTGGGGAAAAACGAGTCTCTTGAGAGACCACTTTCTGCTTAGGGATATTCATCATACTTTTCTTCGAGATCTTCTTGGAGAAATGCCATGTGATGCGATCCAATTTTGAGGTTCTGATGACTTCATTAACATTGACTTTCTGGAGAGAAAAACCAATGTGTTGCTGAGAGTCTTCGATCGAGAGGCTTTCTTTGGGGATTTTACTTAATCCAGGAAAGTGAAGATATCATCTTCAATGGTGAAGAGTGACGTTTGTCGAATGCCTTCTTGCCTTTCAGAGGTTCAAGTTACCAAAGTGGTCGAGGACCGTCTCTAATCCAGAAATAAACTGGGGGGAAAGATTGTTCAGATAAAACATTTCCTGACGAGGAAAGAACTGACAACTCGATTGATTAAGAGGACTTTACCACTTGGGGGTAGGACTGACCAAAGTGATAGTAATGTAATATGATTATGAATGTGAATCAATTATGCATGATGTATGTATGTTTATGCTGACAAAACTGACGCGACATACAGACTAGTGGATGAACACGACTGGATACTCGGTCACTGCAGGGGATGAAAAGTACCATTAGTCCAAAATAGCAATCCTGCCTTACTTGGGAGAGGTAGGCCCTGTGGGGAGGAAGAATTATCAATCGGTCTTAAGAGATACAAACTTTGTCGGAGATATCAGATGAAACATGGCATCTGAAACAGTTCATCCTTCATTCAGGTGCACTGGTTTAGAAGGAGTACTTTGATTCTATACTTTGAGGTTTAATCACTTCCGGAGAAGCCAACAATGTTCTTTTTGATGTTCAAAGTCAAAAGGAATTGCCATCTTTATTTTAAAAGCAGAAAAATTTTGACAAGTAAATTCATTTTTGTTTTATTTAAAGAATCGTTGATCATGTTAACAATGTCATTCTGTAAAGCTAAAATAAATCACTAGGGCTCAAATTTTATTGATAGAATGGAAATCAGCCAAGCGCGTGATTCCATAGAGCATTTACAAAGTTTAGAAAATGGTAATTTAAGGGAAAATGCCTACATTGGAACATAGCGACTGTTATCCTTCTACCAATTTTGAATTCTGGACATCCTGAGCTTCTGTCGAAGATGACCTTGACTGAAGTTTTCCTGATGGATGGCATGACTGTTGAGGAGTTGAACTTATCAGGTGTAGT
This sequence comes from Lathyrus tuberosus, assembly GCA_022829125.1. NCBI lineage: Eukaryota > Viridiplantae > Streptophyta > Magnoliopsida > Fabales > Fabaceae > Lathyrus > Lathyrus tuberosus. The sequence goes on along the minus strand of JALAZF010000203.1, from coordinate 2,443,256 downwards.
TACTTACCATGAATCCCTAATTTTTGCCTGGATTGTACTTTGAGATTTCCAATCCATCGGGATGATTTTTTTTAGCTTATGTCTCTAATTTTTGCCTGGACCGCCCTTTCGGGTTTTCAATCCACCGAGACGTTTATTTATTTATTTATATTTATGCAAAGTATTTCTTGACTACATCAACATTCGTGGGGTAGACAAACTCCTCTCCATCCATGGTTGCGAGTCTCAAGGCACCGCATGAGAAGGATTTCTTAATAACATAAGGGCCATCATAATTTGGAGTGAGGAATGATTATATCTTTTTGAGTAGTTTGAAGATCGGTACGCATGTCGCGGTCATGAGGGATATGAATCTGGAAATGTAATTCAGACGTCCCAGGAATCCTCTGACTTGTTTTTCAGTCTTTGGAGAAGGCATTTCTTGAATGGCCTTGACCTTGTCAGGATCAACCTCAATCCCTTTCTGGCTGATGAAGAACCCTAAAAGTTTCCCTGAGCGGACACCGAACGTGCACTTGTTAGGATTCAAGCGGAGTTTGTATTTTCTCAGACGCTCAAATAACTTTGACAGGTGGGTCACATGCTCCTCTTCTATTTTAGATTTGACAATCATGTCATCGACATACACTTCGATTTCTTTGTGCATCATGTCATGAAACAGAGTAGTAATGGCCCTTTGATAGGTTGCCCCGACGTTCTTCAAACCGAACAAAATTACCTTGTAATAAAAGGTGCCCCATGAGGTGATGAAGGAAGTTTTCTCCATATCTTTCGGCGCCATTTTGATTTGATTATAGCCTGAGAATCCATCCATGAAAGAGAAAACTTTGAACTTTGCTGTACTGTCTATCAGCATGTCAATGTGCGGTAAGGGAAAGTCATCCTTCGGACTAGCTTTGTTTAAATCCCTGTAGTCTACGCACATTCTGACTTTTCTGTCCTTTTTTTGGAACTAGCATTATGTTGGCTAGCCATTGAGGATATTCTAAGGTGGCGAAGAAACCTGCGTCAATCTGTTTCTGCACTTCCTCTTTGATTTTGATAGCCATATCTGGGTGAGTCAGTCTCAGCCTTTGTTTCACTGGCGGACATTCTAATCTTAACGGTAAATGATGCTCCACGATGCTGGTATCCAACCCTGGCATGTCCTGATAGGACCAAGCAAACACATCTGGAAACTCTTTAAAAAGTTTTATCAAGCCTTCTCTGACAGTCGGACTGAGCAGTGCCCCAATCTTGACTTCTTTCCTCTCTTCTTCTGAACCCAAGTTGACCGTTTCCAACGGCTCTTTGTGAGGTTCAATGGACCTTTCCTCTTGTCTGAGTAATCGGGAGATCTCTTCTGGAATTTCTTTGTCTCCTTCTTCTTCAGCTTCAAATACCAGGAATTCAAAGTTGGGAGAAGGCATTGGATCGCATGTTTCAACGGGGTTTAAAACAAGCAATCTGCATGACGTGATGATTCATTTTTTAGAAGAGATAGAGAAAAATGCAAGAGTGTGTGCAGTGTATTTTATGAAAAATGCTTGTTATTGTTTTTTTTTTTTTGGGATTACGATTTTCTGAAAAAGCGAAAAGTGAAAACAGTAATAAATGCGGAAATTACAGAACGATGTTTATTTATTTATGATTTGTCGATTCTTGAAACTACAACCCTATAAAACAAAACTCTGTCGCTTTGGGCGAAGCGAAGAGGGATCTTTACAGAAAAGTGAGCCCTATAAAAACATCCGTTTCACCTGGGCAGGGTGAAATGTTAAAACAAAGATGGTAATTACTTAGACTTATGGATGACTTTCGAGACATCGACAACAACCCATCGGCGACAAACTCCTCGGTGAATCACAAAGTCTGGTATCTTCTTTCTTGGGTTGTCCTCAGAAATGACGCTAATTTCTGGCGGAGTCGGATGGTCGGAGTCTTCCTCCCATGCAGAGTTGTCGTAAACGAACTCTTCTGTTGTATCTTGAACGATGTTTTCACTCTCAGGCGGATCTCCCCATCCAGTTGGCTGGATGTCTTCAGCCTGATACGAGAGCTTTCAGGAGCGGTGTATTTAACCAGGAAGTCGTACTTGCCACTCGGTTGTCCTAAAGTGTCCCATACTTCGGTGGGACTGGATGAGTCATCCTTCTCGATGACGTTGATCTTAGGAAAAGCATAGTTGATGAATTCTAGTCCTGCAATCTTTGCAGATTCATCGTTGTGCTGGATATCTTCGGAATGTCCTAAGTAATAATCCCATTACTTGATGGGGACACATGTATTCTTTTCAATATTACTCAGCTGATATGAATCGTTGGGCTAACTCTTTTGCCCCAAGTCTTCTGGGTACGGCTGCCAGATAAGCAGGTCATCCAGGGGGTTATAATAGTCATAGTTAAAGTTGTCTTTCATCAGGGTGTCCTCCTCTAATGAGTTTGGCGGAGCACGACATCCTTTCAAATCACAGTCTCCGTACATCATCATGACATCTGATCACGGTATATATCTCGGACTCTGCGTGGGATAACAAAATGGAGTATGCGTCTCTCCCTGAGACATATAACCATCCTCGTTGAGATAGGACTTCCACTCTTCATCTGTATCGGTGGAGTCACCCTCATTGGTGGTGTGTACTTCTTGAGACACTGGGTGGAGGAAGCCTCCACTGTGGAAGAAGTTCTGAATGGGATGAAAACTTTCATCCTTCTTTACAGTTTGGGTACAGGCTGAAGAAAAACCAAGACCTCTCTTCATCTTATTATCAGTAGGAATGACAACCTGTCCCCATCCCTTTACGTCGTTACTTTTGATTACTTCGAGAGCATCCTTGTATGAGGAAATCGATGTCCCTCTCTCTGATTGATTCTCATTGCTTACCGAGAGTGCTTGAAACTGAGTTCCAACGACCTCCTCGGGATCTACACAGGAGAATGATGATAAGTTGCTCACGATTTAAGGCTTGCTCTCCGCAGACTGTGACTAGCTTGTCATTCTTGACGAACTTCAGCTTCTGGTGAAGTGTCACAGTGACTGCCCCAGCCTCGTATATCCAAGGTCTTCCTAATAAACAACTGTATACTGCCTGGATATCCATTACCTGGAAATTGACTTGGAAAGTGTGAGGACCGATAGTTATGGAAAGATCAACTTCGCCGATAACTATTTTTCTGGATCCGTCAAAGGCTTTGACGATGACCTCACTTCCTCTCATCGGAGACCCTTGAAATGATAGTCGCATCAGAGTAGATTTTGGCATAACATTCAGAGCTGATCCTGTATCTACCAGTATGCTGGCTAGAGCATCGTCCTAGCAGTTAACTGTAATGTTAAGCACCATGTTCTGATTTTTGCCTTCTTCTGGTAGTTTCTCATCACTGAATCCTAAGTTATTGCAGGAAGTGATGTTGGAGATGATGCTGTCAAACTGTCTTATCGTCACATCTTGTTCTATGAAAGCTTGCTCTAAGAATTTCTAAAAAGCCTTCCTGTGAGCTTCGGAACTGAGCAAGAGAGATAACACAAAGATTCTCGAAGGAGTTTGCAATAGTTGGTTTACAATGTTGTACTCACTTTTCTGGATGAGCTTCAGCATCTCATCATTGTTCTTTACCAGTTTTAGATGACTGGATTGTTCGACTGGTTGATTGGGAACTTCTGTTTGAGGTTCCTTTTCCTTGGTGGGTTCTCCAACTCCTCGATTGAAGATCCGACCACTCCGTGTCACTCGAATGATGTCAGCAATGTTCACGACGGAGGGTAATGGAGTTTCCTTTCGATTTTCGATTGTTGTTGCACCGTACTTGTAAGGGATAGCCTTATCGGATTCGTACGGTATTGGTCCTGGCAGATAGATAACCACATGAGCCTTTTGATTTTTCTGATCATCGTAGCCGACCTCAATTGGTTTGAGGTTGAGAATCTTTCTACTATCAAGAGGAACTCTTGATTCATGGAGTAGAGGGATTATAACGCATACGTCTTTGGGCATTTCATGATTAGAGACTAAGACAACGTCTTTGCTTTGATTTGGGAGATAGTCGGGTATCCCGTTGGTCGACCCAGAACTTGAACATGGTCGGATCTCTTTGTGGTCCAACTAATTTTAAAGAGTCGCTCACACAAGGTAACATGCTTGGTTGTTTTCTGAGCAAACTCTACAACGCTCATAATTGTGAGGTGGCACCCGGCCACGTCCGCTTTGTATGCAGTGCAACTTCACTAGATTTATTTCCATCGAACGGACATCCTGACTTTGATGCCTATCAGGATTCTCGTCAGCCATACTAACCTGTTATGTAGCTTCATCCAAGTAGATTGGAAGCCACCAGTGGTCCAACAAGTGTTGAAGTGTTCTTTGGACAAGTACACATCCTTGGTCGTCTCTACGACTCACTTTACAGCCTTGATAATCATGTGAAGCTAGAAAACCGAGTCTGGCTTGCTTAGTGTGTAATTCTACCAGACTGGTATTCATCAAGCGAATATCAAAGATCTGAATCATATTGACTTAATGGTTATTTCTCTCTTGATAGTCCTGAATCCATCCGAGATCCATCTGACGCTGGAGGGCCTCTTGTACAAAAGAGCATCCCTGATTGCTTATTGAGCAGATCGGACAGGAATTGTAATCATGCAGTGGCAGATCAGGGTATCGACTTTGCCTTGAGTGCATTGCCACCAAGTTGACGTTCATCGTCAGGATGTTGTGGTTCTGAACAATGTTGGGATTTGCGTGAGCCATATTGACCTCACAGATTCGATGATCTTGAATCCATCCGAGATTTATTTGTTCTTGTAGAGCTTATTGCACTACGGAACACCCCTGATTATTCTTTGAGCAGATATCACACTGGTGATAATTGTGAGGCGGTACATGACCGTACCCACTCTGTCTGCAATGCATCCTGACCAGATTGGTTCCTAATAGGAGTGCATCGTGAATTTAATAACTGCAGCTAAATTCCTCCTCTATCAAATTTACTGCAGTCTTCTCATGTTGTGGCAACGGGTTCGTCTGAACATTTAGATTAGTATCTTTGAAAGATAGGACCCCGTTTCTGACAAGCTTCTGTACATCAGATTTGAAGCTGAGACAATTTTCAATGTTGTGCCCTGGTCCTCCTTGATGATAAGGGAAAATTTGATCCGCTTTAAACCAAAAAGGTGGATTTTCCGGTATCGTAAGAGGAGTCTTGGTTTGGACATGCCCCTTGGCCAATATTAGTGGAAGTAGTTCTGCGTATGACATTGGTATAGGGTCGAACCCTGGTGGTCGTGTCGTATGATTGTTGTTGTTGTTGTTGTACTGAGGACGAGCCTGCTGAAGAGGCTGTTGTGTCCTTTGCTGATATTGTTGTTGATTTGGTTGACTCTGAGCAACCTGAGGTTGATACGTTGGAGTCGGTCCAGGGTTGATAGCAGGAGTTACTGCTGCTACAGGTTGATACCTTCGCCTTTGCTTTCCGAGAGAGATATTACCAATATCTTGCTCTTTTTCTTTTGGAAAGCACTACCGTATCTTTTGGTACTGCTTGATGGTCCTGCATCTTTGACCAGTCGTCCTTCTCGGACTACTTCTTCAAGGCGTACTCCCATGTTCACCATTTCAGTGAAGTCGCTGGGCGCATTGGTGACCATTCGGTCGTAATAGAATGAGCTTAAGGTTTTCAAAAAGATCTTTGTCATCTATTTTTCCTTAAGAAGGGGACAGATCTGGGCGGCAATTTCACGCCATCTCTGAGCATATTCCTTAAAAGTTTCCTTGTCTTTCTGCGACATTGCTCTGAGTTGATCTATGTCTGGTGCCATGTCCAAGTTATACTTATACTGCTGAACAAAGGCAGCGCCGAGATCTCTGAAAGTGTTGATCTTGGTGCGGTTTAAACCCATGTACCATTTGAGTGCGACACCGGTTAAACTGTCTTGGAAGTAATGGATCAGTAGCTGTTGATTCTCTGTCTGAGTTGACATCTTTCGAGCGTACATCACCAAATGACTTTGAGGGAAATAGTTGCCCTTGTATTTTTCAAAGTCACAGACCTTGAATTTGTGCGGGATTTTCACATTGGGGACCAAACAAAGGTCTGCGGCGTCCTTTCCGAATAAATCCTGACCGCAAATGGCATGCAGTTCCTTCTACATCTCCAGGAATTACTCCTGGAACTCATTCATTCTTTTGTACATGTTTTCGTTTCCACCAGAAATTGCTTGTGGAATCTGTCCTTCCGGGACAGTGTGTACCACTGGTTGTGGTATAGTCATTACAGCAGTGACTCTTGTTGCTTCCATGCCCCGAAGTTTGTAATCTTCAGGTGTTGCTGTCAATACTCTTGCATCTTCGCTTTCCCGAAGTTTGTAACCTTTAGGCCTAGCGGTTCCTGCTGCAGTTTCTGGGTCTTCCGTGACCGGCGGGATATATCCTTCAGGGATAAAGTTGATAGGCATGCCCCAAGGGCTAACTTTAGGCATGTTATACCGAGGATCATATGTCTCCACTACGGGCGTAGATGTGATCTCTGAGATCACAGTCCTTTGTTGTTGCTTCTGAGATGCTGCTAGGGATTGCATGTCACTGTGAAGTTTCCTCAGATCTTCCTTCAGAGCGTTGACTTCTTCTCTCAACTCTCTGTTCTCTTCCTCGAGATCGTCCATTTTCTTTTGTCGATTGGCCTGAGTATTGTATGAGTGAGACAGTTTGACTCTAGAATCGTGACAGATACGTGAGATTCGAAGATAAGAAGAACGCGTTATGTGAGAATAATGAATTCAATGATATATATATATATATATTTGTTTTTTTTAATCAAAAAGAAACTTCAACAAATAGATTGCAAATATCGTACAGTGGGGAGACCCTTTTTTATTGAATTCGAAAGATTGCAGAAAGGGAAAATACAGTATTTTACAAAGTGCTATAAAAGGAAATGTCTAAGTTCATGGATCATGAGTCCTCTCTGAGGAGAACTCAGATGCTAGTTCTGGTATTTTCCTTTTCTTTGACCGGGGCTCTTTAGCCGTTGTCGGGTTATCAGTCCTTTGCCAAGTGAAAGGAGCGAGTAGATTTCTTGTCTTCCTGAATTTCTACAACATGTTGCTCTAATATCCTAATCAGAGCATCCTTTTATTTTAACAGTTGCTGAATTTTGGTAAACTTCACATTTAGAATTCGGTACTTGTTTTTCCAAGAGCTTTTCTCCCGTTGAACCTTGTTGAGAGCGACCTGGAGTTTTTCCGCATCAGACATAAAATAAAGGACAAATTCCTTTAACGAAAGAACTTCTTGACGAGGGTAAGGCATCCTCAGCTTGAGGGCTCTAGTTTGCACCCAGTGGAGATAAGGTTCCATGGAGGTACAGTCTGGTCTTCCTAGAGACTCTCTTCCTTACCTGTGAATATGTTGCCAGGCATGCACTATTTCCTTCTTTAGTGCCCTGTCATTTTCTCCTTCTTTGAAGAAAAGACCTTCCAGATGAACATTATGCGGGATATGCTTCATCGGGTATCCGAGTTGACGGCGAACTAAAATTGGATGATAGTTGATTCCTCCTTTAGTTCCTATGAGGAGTACATTAGGGAAATTTCCACATCGGTCGATGAGATTTATCCCTTCGTAAATCCTATTATACCAATCTATGTCAGAGTTGGTAAGAGTCATGATTCTCTGTGACCAACGTAGAGTACTCTTACGGTCCCAAAAAGCAGCATACTTAGGTAAATGGGAAGTGAACCATTTGTAAAGCAGGGGTACACAGCATGTGATCATTCCTCCGCTGTACAAATTCCTTAAGTGTACAGAATGATAAGCATCTGCGAGCAGAGTTGGTACGGGGTTTCCAATCAAAAATATCTTAATGGTATTGGTATCGACGAAGTTATTGATATTGGGAAAAAGGAATAACCCATATGTTAGTAGAACAAAGATATATTTGAAAGCAATTATGTTTCCTATACTGGCAAAGTACAGGGCTTTTTCTACCAAAAACTTGGTTGGTAAACCTTGGATCCCTTCCTTAGTGGTCATGTGAGTCCTGACTTTTGACTCGTCCAAATAGATCGCTCTTGCAATGGTTTATTCTTTTGGAATTTCTTCCAGTCCAGAAAAGGGAGCTTGGTCAGTGATGGGTAAATCAGTCAGGTGAGAGTACTCCTCTAGCGTTGGTGCTAGTTGATAATTCGGGAATGTGAAATAGTGATAAATCGGACCGTAAAACTGAATTAACATAGACATGATTCCTTCAACTACGTGGACCCTTAATAGAGATAACAGTCCTCCATGCTTAGCTTTGAAAGCATCAGGGTTGGTAATCATCCTTGCCATCCTTCTTAAATCCTCTAGTTTCGGAGCCTTGAAGGTGTACTTGTGCGTCTTTCTTCGACCAAAATCCATAACGCGATCTTTCTAATATTTGCAATTATTGTTTTAGTTTATTTTGAAAAAGAGAGAGAAAAGAAAAGAGCAGATTTTTTCTTTGTTTAAGAGTTTTTTAAATGAATTCATGAATGCAGCACTCAAAAACATTGAAAAAACATGGGTTCAAGGGTTCAACGTTATGAGCATGGAGTCATGGCTCTACCCATCCCCAAAGGTTGTATTCTGGTAAATTTTTGTACCTGTAGAACGGGTTAAAGGTTCCCAAAATCATTGTAAGCCACCCGTTTATGCCATCACCTATCTTAGGGTTCTCTCAAACTTTCCACATGCGACATCACTCGCATTCCCATTGACAGAAAAATAAACACGGATATCAAGTAGGAAAATCAGTATATATATATAGTATGTAGAAAATTTCTAACAACCTAGACCTCTTAGGAATTCTTATCCTAGTCCTAGACAGACAGATAAGATGAATCCTCCCCAGCAGAGTCGCCATTTTACTGTAGCGTGCGATTTTTGTCGGTGACGCGACCACCTTATCGCCATGGGTTTCTCCTCACCGCAATGGTAGGAGTGGGATGCTACTTTCTAATTTCTTATTTATCCTATGAAGCTGGAAAAGAAAGGGAAGCTATCTAAAACTAACCTTGCACGCAAATGTTTAACTGAACAAATGCTTAAAGCAATTGGGGAGTTCGGGTCAGGTTATATAATGGGGAGCTGTCAATTACCCATCCTATATGTGGTTATCCACAAGTTGTTAGCAATTTTCCTTACTGCTTTCTACTTACTGGTGTTTATCTGTTGTGGGTTGGGAAAGTTTCTTCTTTGGTAGTGTTGAGAGAGAGAGTTTTTGTTTGATTTCGGGATTTCCAAGGTTTTTTTTATGAATGAAGGTATTGGACCTAAGGTTTTTGTTTAGTGTGCTCGCTAAGATTTCGCAATCTTATGCCTACGTATTCCCGTTAAAGACAAACAGGGAAATCAGAGCAATCGTAGTTCCTTCTATTCTATGGGAGGAAAAGAGATGTTTTGGTGTCTTGTTCAAAGCCCAAGATTGAAGCTAAATGAGTATTTGTGTCTTGTTCAAATCCCAAGATTGAAGCTAAAAGGTTTTACTGAGAGAGAATTTGTCATCTCTAAAGGGAGACATCTCGTCTATTTATCACAACTGTTGGGTGACTGATTATAAAGGAGGATTACTTTAACTAGGATATGAGAATCCAACAATGCCATAATTTCCTTTATAGGGGATTTTTCCTGAAGGAGAAAACTTTAACTCAGTATAGAGCAATGCCATTTTTCCTTAGGAGTTTTCATGCTAAGAGAGGGAAAGTGGCGTGGATGTAAATAATCCAGAGGCTTGCCACTTACATCAATTAGATGAAAGAGAAGTTTTACCAGGATAAGAGATGGACTACAGCTTGGATATTTGAATCAGCAAGTGTGCCACTTACAGCAGTTATTTGGGATTTAGGGCTTGTTTTGAATGTCTGTTTTGATGTGTGATATACAGAGAAGTATCTTCTTACAGAGAGATTTTGGTTTCCTCTGAAGGGAATGTTAATTTTTGTGTGCCATGATCAAAGCCCAAGGTTGAAGCTAAAAGATTGATTGACTCCACTGGGGAAGTCCTTATATAAAGCCTACGAGGAGGCTGGAAAAGACTGACTCAACAAGAGAGTGTTTGTCTGTCTTGTACAAAGCCCAAGATTGAGGCTAAAAAGAGACTGCCTCTTTGGAGGATATCATTATACAAAGCCTAAGAGGAGGCTAAAAGTTGACTTTTCCAGGGAAATATTTTGTCTGTCTTGTACAAAGCCCAAGATTGAGGCTAAAAGTGGTTTTTGACTCCACTGGAGAATATTTATGTGTGTCATGTACAAAGCCCAAGATTGTGGCTAAAAGGGAAAACTGACTCTACTGGTGAGAGGTTTTATCTGTCTTGTACAAAGCCCAAGATTGTGGCTAAAAGAAGATTGACTGACTCAGCTGAGGATATTTTAGGTGTCTTATACAAAGCCCAAGATTGAGGCTGAAAGATGATTGACTTTACTGGAGAGTGTGATTGATTTTGTATAAAGCCCAAGATTGAGGCTGAAAAGAGGATTGATTCTACTTTAGGGAAATTTATACGGTGTCTTGTACAAAGCCCAAGATTGAGGCTGAAAGATGATTGACTCAACAAAAGAGTGTTTTTATCTGTCTTGTATAAAGCCCAAGATTGAGGCTGAAAGATACTGACTCAACAAGAGAGTGCTTATGTGGGCATCTTGTACAAAGCCCAAGATTGAGGCTGAAAGATATTGACTCAACAAGAGAGTGCTTTTGAGACTTACTCTGCTGAGGAAAATCATTATACAAAGCCTAAGACGAGGCTGAAAAAGGTTGACTCAACAAGAGAGTACTTTAAGAAAGAAGATGGACTCAACAAGAGAGTACTTTGTTTGTCTTGTACAAAGCCCAAGATTTAGGCTGAAAGAGGTGACTCAACAAGAGAGTGGGGAAAAATCTTTATACAAAGCCTAAAGGAGGCTAGTTTCCGCTGAGAATTATTAAGATCCAGAGGCAGATCAAAGATGGGGAATTAACTCTTGCTGAGGGTTACGGAAGAGTTGAGATATCAGATGCCTTGAGGTTCTGATGATAAGCTGACCCTAACTGGGGAAATTTAGGATGAAATACTGAGTTTTTAAATCCAGTGAGGGTTTTAACTCTACTGGAAATTGGTTAAATGACCAGGGTTTTTTTTTCTGTGTTTGTAGGGAATTTAAGAATGTCTTTGAGATCCAAGAGGGGATTAGACTGTCCAAGTCTACTGGTATGGAAGAGTTTGTCTTTGTATGATGCCCAAGGGGAGGCTGGTGCTTTATGGGATGAGAATCAACCCTAAAATTGGTCTGAGATTTTGACTCTTTAGAAAGACTGCTCTAGCAAAGGATGACTAAGTTCTGTCTTATACCTTTAAGAGGTCTTCAGGGTCCTTGTATTAAGCCCAAGAGAAGTCATGAGAACTTCTAAGAAGCCGGAGGGTCCTTGTACAAAGCCCATGAGGAGGCGGGGATGCTTTTAGGAAGCCTGTGGGTCCAAACTTAAGAAAAGTTCAAGAAAAGTTTCACCGAGAATAATCTTTTATTTAGTGAACAATTCTAGGGTTTGAAGAAATTCAAGAGAGGTTTCACCGGGAATTAATCCTCTATGGGGAAGTGAATTTCTTTGACAATTTTCTAATAGTGACAGTCTGAGAACAGTTTCACCGGGAATAATGCATTTCTCTTTGTTCCATATTGTCTAAGCCCAAGAGAAGGCAAGACTGTATCTGGAATTCCTATGGGGAACTAGTTTTGACTGTTGAAAGAGTGACCACTGGCTTTATCTAATCCTTGACCTAATGCTGGGGAAAATTCTAAGCAGATAATATACAGGCATATATATACAGATGAAATATATACTGTATGTAAAAGAGGGTATGAGGACTTACAGGTGAGCAAGCTTCCAGCACAAACAAATATATATATATATATATATATGTGTGTGTGTGTGTGTGTGTGCGCAAGTATGTAAGAGAAAGCTGTTTAAAACTTACAGGCGAGCAAGCTTCCATTGTAACAACTGTATGGTTAGTTGTTCAAGAAATTAAAGAAAGTTTTGATGACAACTATGGATTTGAATCTAAATCAAAAGGGAAAGTTGTTTTTGAAAAGAAGATTGGGGCTTATACTCAAGGAGAGGCCCAAATATAACATTGATCGTACCGTTGATCTGAAAATTGTATCGGGACTTATACAATGACTAAGGCCCAAAAAGGTTCTCTGTACAAAGGGATGGGTCTTACAACTTAGGGAGACGCCTAAAAGTTTGAAAAAGAAAAGAAATGGGACTTACAACACAAGGGTAGGCCCAGATGATTTTGTTTTGAAATGGCGATCGCGCCGAGATTTTCTAAAATCGCAGTGGGACTTATACAACGACTGAGGCTCAAAAAGGTTTTTATTTACAAGGGATGGGTCTTACAACTAAGGGAGATGTCCAAAGGTTTATTTTTGTACAAGAGATGGGGCTTTAAAAGGCGACGATTGTGCCGCGGTTTCAGAAAACACAGTGGGACTTATACAATGACTGAGGCCCAAAAAGGTTTTTATATTTACAAGGGATGGGTCTTACACTCTATTAGAGACCCAAAAGTTTTGAAAAAATATTTGTGAGGGTGAGAATAATCAAAACCCTAATTTGATTTTTAAATGTATTTTAATTGAATAAAAATTTAATTAAAATGATCAAAATTATCAAACATGTGTGAAAAAACAAGTTGTGATCTTGGATAAATGTTTGAAAAATTGTTTCATTCATAGAATGATTTGAAAATCATTTTAATTTGCAAAATCAAGAGAAAGAAATGTTTTAAAAACAAATAAAACATAATTCTTTACAAAAATACTAAATATATGAAATAAATAATATTTTTGTGAAATTTTTATGGAATAAAATATTTTAACATTTTTGGGAATTTAAAAAAAAAAAGAATCAATAAAAAAAATTAAAATTGAGAGAGAAATTAATTTTGGAATTAATTAACAAAAAACATAAAATAAATGAAAAATAACAAAATATGGCAAAATGATAAAATGGTTTGGGTGGGTGTTGAACCCACGACCTAAAAAAAAACACACATGCGCGCTACCACTGGGGTGGTGATACATCCGTGTATCAAAACCACCCCAGTGGCAGCGCGCATGTGTGTTTTTTGTTGAGGTCGTGGGTTCACCACCCACCCAGACCATTTTATCATTTTGCCATATTTTGCTATTAACTTGAGGTTAGGGCACAGACCTATGGTCCTTTGATTTAGAGCTGAATCTTGACTCATTCAGTTATAAATGTCTCAGTCCATGCCACCTTGATGCATCCATTGAATGCTTGGAAACAAAATTGGAGTCTTTTGCACTTTTTAGCCTTTTTAGGTTTGTTATGGCTATATGTAGATTCTTGGACTTGGGATGCTTGGGGATCAGATCATTCCCCTTGGATTTTATCCTCTGATGTGTCCAAATGGATGACAAGGCTTGGAGTTGTCCAATTTTGCAAAATCGAGCAAAATGCCAAATTCTGCCTTGTACAAGACAGTTGGAAATGGTGATTTTGAGGGGATCATATCTCCTTGCTCAGGTTGAGTTATGGGAGGCTCTTGTGCTTTTTAGAAAGCCCTCATATGATACAATACATATGTGATCATAGTTTCTCTTGAAACTATTTGAATCCAACTGAAAAATCCTCATGAACATTGATGTCCAAGGCTGGTAACTTAGGCAGATTTTCACTAAGTGTTGGAAAAGTGTCATTTTCTTCATTTTTGTCATTTTGATCAGTCCATAACTCAAAATTAATGAGGATTTGGAATCTCTTGTAGTTGAGACTTTTAAAGTATGTCAAATGGACTTTCATTTGAGCTTTGAATGAGAGAAAAAGACCTTGTGGTTTAGGAGTTATGACCTTGCAAAGTTGGTACAAAATCACTTTTGTTCCATAACTTAGAAAAATTTTGGTTTCACATGGTTGCCCCTTTTGCAAGAAACCTCACTTTTCTTGATTTTTCTTAATGAATGATGATCAATACCATACATTAACATTATTTTTGACTTAGGGGAACCATATTTATGAAAAATTCCAAAAAGTCAAACTTGATTTTGTGCACAGTTGACTTTTTATCGGATGAAATCTAAACTGTGCAATCCTTTGTGAAATCAAGTTCTTGACCTAATTTAAACCTAATGGATCGATTCCATAGGTGTTATAGGGTGTATTGAATCATGTTCCAAGGTTTGGGAGCATGTCTTTGTCAAAAGTCAAAGATACAGTTGACTTTTCCTTCAAAACCCTAATGGTGGTCCAGATGAAATTGAAACTTGTGAATCAAGCTTCTTGGATTAATCCATTGTTGTAAATGGATCAATGTGGTGTATTTGAGGCCCTCAAATCATGTCTTGAGGTCTTGGCTCATGCTTTGCCCCAAAAGTCAACTTAGGGGTGAATTAGTTCAAGAAACCCTAATTCCTGAATTTTTATGAATGCATCCCCTGAGGCTAAATTGACTTGATGATTGGGTTCATGAGACCCCTTGGAGTATCTTGGGTTATGCTTTGAAACATTGGCTCATGCCCAGATTAAAATTTTCATCCGGAGGCCTTGTTCGACCAAAACCCTAATTTGGTGACACTGGCGATCTTGAGGCTTGATCCACTTGGAATTTTGTAACTTTGTGCTTGATTTTTGATGTGGGAGTCCTCTTGATCCCTTATGGGTGTTTGAGAGGTTTAGACAAGATGAAGATCATGTCATTTCTTGATTGATCTTTTGTCTAAGTGCTCTGAAAGGGCCCAAAACCCTAATTCTTGATTGTGGTGAATGCTCAACAATCCTTCAGGAGATTGATGAGGCATGATGGTGTATCCATATTGTGGTAATGATCTTCACAATGATGGAAAATCTTGGTGGTCAAAATTTGGAGTATGACACGCAGTCCTCGCCCTCTTCATAAATTTGGCTGTCGAGGTCGATGATGTGTACAGGGAGAGTCGGCTTCTTGTCAGGCTGGTTTTCCTCACCAGGACTATCTTCCTCCCTTGCCCGCTAAGCGGCCTTGGGTGCTGCACCGATCGAGCTTTATCCTCGGGTAGCTGCTTCAAAGCACCTCCTCGCAGCCTCTATATCCCCGTGCAATGTTGCAACGTGGCCCTTCTCCGTATAGTATTTCATCTTGAGATGAACGGTCGAAGGGACAGCGATTAGCTCCACGAAGGTTGGTCTGCCAAGGATGCATTGGTACAGTGAAGGGCAATCGATTACCAGAAACTTAATCTTGATCGACTTTGATGCCTCCTCTTCCCCAAAAGTGACTGAAAGCTCCATGTACGGGGGTATGGCAGTCGCCCCGTTGAATCCTTGCAGGTTGGATCCTACGTACGGTGACAGGTTCTTCTGGTCCAGCTTCAAGGCTCTGAACAAACCGGTGTACATGATGTCCACAGAGCTGCCCTGGTCGACCAGGATCCGCCAGACATCGGTGTTGGCAAGTCTTGCTTTGATGAGCAAAAGGATGTGCGAGTTCGGGGAGCCCCCAGGCAGCTCCTCTCGGTAGAAAGTGATTGGCTGGGACCGCCCCCGAACTTTATCGAGTGTGGACAGCTGGTCGGGACTGTAGTGGATGAGCTGGTCGAACTTTCTCTTGATCGATCCCACTGTGAGCTCGCTGTATCCCCCACACGAGATAACCATGGCCGTCGGAAAGGTCTCCCAGGTGCTGTGTACGGAGAGGATTCTCCCAGGTCCTTTTAGGTCTCCGAAGTCTCTCGTCTAGAGGATTCACCCTTCTTCGTATATTGATTTAGGTGACCCTCCTTAATGAGGATTTCAATGGCGTCCTTCAGGTGCATGCAGTCTTCGGTCACATGGTCGTGGCTGCGATGGAAACGGCAATATTTACTCTTGTCCGTGTTGCCCTTGGACGACGTTGGTTTGGGGAACCGGACACCTCCCTGCTTGAACTCCGCGTTGATGCATTCAGAGAGAATGCGCTCGCGGGGAGCTGTCAGCAGGGTATACTCTGTAAAACGACCAGTGAGTCCCTTGCCTTCACGAGGACGATCATCTCGTCGTCTCTCTCTATAGCGTCTGAGGGCCTCTGATTCATCTTTTATTGTCGACCGGGAACTCTCTTAATCCCTAGTGTCTCGGGCTTTGTAGGCTGCCTCTTTCTCCTCGTATTGTATATACGATTGAGCTTTACAGAGTAACTCGGCCAGGGTGCGAGGAGGTTCTATGCCCACCGCCTTGCGGAATTCGCTCTTCGGTCTCAACCCTTTTTTGAGGAGACACTTCATCATATAGTCCATCGTGTGGACCTCAACAGCCTCCTTGTTGAAACCCTCGATATATGCATGCAAGGGCTCATCCTTGCCCTGCATAATGGCTTCCAGTGTGGCCTCCGACTTGGGGTGTCACCGGGAGGCGGTAAAATGGCGGGCAAACTGGCTCTTTAGATCTTTCCAGGACGTGACTGAACCCCGGGGAAGCCGCTTGAACCAAGCCATGGCCCCCTTCCTGAGAGTGATTGGGAACAATCTACATTTGATAGCCCCGCTTACGTTATGATAGTGGAGCATGGCTTCTTTTCTATATGCTCGCCCGGGTAGGTGGTCCTGTCGTAAGTGGCCAGGGGAGGTGGATTCTCCAATCCATGAGGAATGTGCATGTCCATGATCTCCTGAGATATGGGCCCATGGACATCGTCGTCACCGCTTGTGCTGGACGATCGACAGGGGAAGTCACTATGCCCGCGCCTTCTGCTACGGCGGGGAGAATGTCTGCATGACCTGCGATGCTCGTGGTGGTTCCTTGAAGGTCTGGTCCTCTTCGGAGTGGGAGAGCGTCTGGATCTCGGTAGGGGAAATCGGTGTCGTCACCCGGCGACCTCTGAGTCAGGTTCCTCCGATCTTGAGCGTCTCCTGGCGGGAGAAAGGCTCCTGGACCTGTCTCGCCTGCGTTTCTGAGGAGGAGGGGACTGTGGCCACGGAGAAGGACTGATGGGCTTCTGCGAGGGATGATGCTCTTGGAGGGCGTATTCGAGCATGCTGATCTTTTTTCCTTGTTGAAAGATCAGAAAGTTGGACCTGTTGAGGGAGGCGATTAGGGTGGCACTGCTTGGGTCCACATTTTGAGGGACATGTATAGGCTAAAAAATGAGACCAGCGACTTGTGCGCGCGGCTTCACATCATCGGGGGTAGGAGAGGCGGTCTTTCCATCCCGATGATCTGTCTCCGGGAAGGCAGCTTCGGAGATGAGGTGACCGATGGTATCAGTGATAACGGCGACGACAGGTTCTTGACGGGCATCATCGTTCCTGTTGGAGGCCATGATGATCAAATGAAGTTTGGAGAGAGAGCTTTGGTCTTTTATTTGAAAAAGATGGAATCTTGAATAAAAAAGACGGGGAAGCTAGTTCCCACCGACGGCGCCACTGATCGGAGGTGATCAGAATGGATCATCGTGGCCTGCGTGTAGGACAGATAAGGATGCTTGTAGGAGAGGAAAGGGGGTTGTACCTGCAAGGTACTCTGATGCCAAAGTAAGTAATTGTGCAAGGGAGAGAAAACAAATACAAAGGTAAGATTTCAAGTAATGAATAATGATCAAACCTGCCCCTCTCACATGAGAGGGTATTTATAGAAGTAACCCCCAGTGCGGGGCCAAGGTCTCCCATGTGGCCGAAATGTCTGGTCGACCAATGGGAGACTGCCGGGTGGAGGGTCAAACGCGTGACCCTTTGACCTGGTCTAACTGTTTCCGTGAGATCCTGGGAAGCAGTTGGTCGCGTGAACTGCCAAGTGAGTGAAGGGGACATGCCCAACAGCTAGTTTCTGCCCATCGGCTAGTTTCTGCCCAACGGCTAGTTTCTGCCTATTGGGCCTGGCCAAGAGCAGGACTGGATTAGGCCTTGCCCTACTGTGGGCCAAGCGCCTGCCTAGTCCAGAACACTACTATTTCTACCACACCCCACATAATCAAATAATTTATTTTAAATCACACAAACATCAAATTATTAAATAAAATAAATCCAAATAATTCAATTAAATAATTTAATCGAATTTGAGGTGTTAAATAAGTTATCTCATTATAAACATGGAGGTACTCTACATTTGTAACTATACAATTTTCATTCAATTCAGTATATTCTTTCTCCCTTCTCCAAAATCCTAAATTTCTCTCTCTAAAATTATCTCATCACTTCAAATATTTGTGTTGTATAATCGTTTTGCACCTAATGTATGGTTGAATCACTCGAGTGAAGACTGAAGAACGAAAATCTTGAATCAATTGAGAAAGCGATTGAATCTTGTTACATCAAGAACAATTTCAACTTTTGTTATTTATAACACAATTGCAATTCTTGGAAAGCATAAAACAATGTATTCTCATTCGAATGAGCATTTTCCAACAAATCTTCCCATCTTGAATGGAAAAATTATGATAATTGGTGTAAGCATATGAAGATTGTCTTCTGCTATCTAGACATTTGAGATCTTGTGAAGAGTGGAGTAACACCAATTGGCGAGAATGCCACGGATGAACAAAAGATCACACATAAAAATTTGAAGAAGAAAGATTATAAAGCTCTCATCGAAGGAAGCATGGGACATCCTGGAGAAATCTTTTAGAGGCGTCGAGGAGGTGAAAGAGGCAAGGTTACAAACTCATAAAAAGAACATATGAGTTGCTTCAGATGGAAGAAAGTGAAAGTGTGTCTGATTTCTTCACTAGGGTAACTAGACTGGTGAATCAAATCAAGATGTTGTTGGAACAAAATTGGTTTGTACCATATCACTTAGGTTTTAATGATAGCAAAGAATTTAAAGAACAATTGGGTAGACTAATATTTGTTCAATTATGCAAGACAACAAACTAAATTTTTTTGAATAATCTAAGTATTAGTTTTGATAATGAACATCTAAATAGAAGCTTAAAGACCAGAATTTGAAGAATCAAAATTTGGAAACAAGAATTTGAAGAAGTCAATGTTTGAAGGTCAGAGGCTGAAGAAGTCATCCTCTGGAGACTAGACTTTGAAGAAGTCTGCCTCTACTGATCAGAACCTAAAGCTAGTCAAAGCGCAAACACCAAGGTGACTCTGATAGGTCACTGTCAGACTCTGAGCCTACTTTGTCTTCTTCTGATCATGTGAAGACCTAAGGTTTTTCTTCTTAGAGTCAGTTGGGATACAACTGATATTTCCTCTTGTAGCAATGGAATTTCAAACAAGCTTTCAATGACATAATCATTTGAATAAACATCTCAACGTCTCTATTCAAGATTATCAAAGCTTATCTTGTGCTAGATCCTCAACGAATATTTTCCTTCTCTATTTAAGGAGCTAAAGACTTGAAGAAGAAATACACCGAACCATTGACATTCAAAGAGCAGTTACTATGTCAAAACTTAAGCACAAGTTTAACTTAAGATTTCTTACCTTTGTATATTCTTGAAATCCCTAAGTTTTAAAGAGCTTTTCTTTAGTTGTATTTTCTCTACATTTCTGATTGTATATCAAGTGTATTACCCCAAACAATCTTTTATATGTTAGGTAGATTTTTAGAAGTCTCTTACTTAGTGTTTGAGCATTTGAAGTCTCTTGATTATGTGCTTGAGGATATAAGTCTCTTCCTTGTGTGCTTGAGAATTGGAAGTCTCATGCTTGTGTGCTTGAGCATTGGAAGTGTATTGCTTGTGTGCTTGAATATAAAAGTCTCTTACTTTGTGTTTAAGCATTAGAAGTCTCTTGCTTGTGTGCTTGAGCAAATTGTAATCTTGTGTTATTATAGTGAAAATCTCTTGTGTCTCTCGAGTTGTGAGAGGAATCAGGATAACTCTATGTGTCTCTCTTCTTTCTTGCTTTACTTATCTGCTTCATACCTCTTACTTGAGATTCAGATTCTATACTTTGTGTTTAGAATCAGACAAGAGATTTTAAAAGAAAGAAAAACTCAACACAATTCAACCCCCATTCTCGTGTTTTTCTCACCTTCAGTTGGCATCAGAGCACGAACTGTGCTAACCATTTAATAGTGGTGCAAAAAATATCTTGAGAAAAATATATTGAATCTTGCTTGGAGTTTTTGAATCTGATAGTGGTACTCCTAATCCACATGCTGCTATTAATCATGATTATAACACTTGTTATACCCCAAATTTTACCCCCAGATCCTCTGATCATTGTCATATCATCTTAGGTCATCTGTCTTAGCATTTGCAGTCATATAGTCCATCAATCATGATCATCGCAGTTTTTCTGTTTAATTTTCGTCACTTAATTTTAGTTTGATTGAAGTTTATCTGTTTATCTTACGTGAATTTCACTGTTAATTTTTAGGACTTTAGGTTTTAATCTAGAATTTTGTTTTTATTACTTTTAAGTCATTAGATCAGTTTAAAATTAATTTCTTCTTTATCATTATCTCCATTTACTATTCCTATTTATTATTATTATTTTATTATTATTTATTATTAGTATTTATTATTATTATTATTATTATTATTATTTTTGATATTTATCATTTTATTATTATTATTATTATTATTATTATTTTTGATATTTATCATTTTATTATTATTAGTATTATTTTTGGTATTTATCATTTTATTATTATTAGTATTATTTTTGGTATTTATCATTTTATTATTATTAGTATTATTTTTGGTATTTATCATTTTTATTATTATTATTATTGTTATTTTATTTTTATGATTATTATTATTATTATTGTTATTCTTTTATGATTATTGTTATTATTTTTTTATTTTTTTGTGTCATTTTTTTATTATTATTGAGTCCAAAAGAAAACTCTTGCCACGTCCAAAAGCTTTCCAGCATACCCGTACCCCATTCTCTGCTATCTGTCAGCCAAACTCTCTTGCTGCTACAAGCTATATAACAAGTTCAGTTCACAATTGAAGAAAACCAAGAAGTATTTCTCTCTGTCAAGATTCTCTTCTGTTTTCCGTAGAGAAACCGTCGTGCAAAACCACGCTACAAGCAGCAGCAGAAGTCCCACGAAAGGCTACCAAAATAAACGTACGAACACGCCAAACCACTCTGTTACACCAACAAAGCCTCCATAAACCGTATCACTCAACCTATGCCATAACAGACAAAAGCTGTTACAATTGTACAATTGGAAAACTCAGTGCGAGTTGGTGATTTTTTTTTTTTTAAAGAAGAACATAGGAAATAAGAAAAAAAAAGGAAGAGAAAAACCTCTCACTCTGATAAACTCAAGGACACTTTTCATCTTCATTATCAGTCTTCCATCACCACAACCAAAGAGAAGACACGCAGAACAATTTCTTTCGTTGATTCCCATCATTCAATCCACCCTGTCTTCATTTTCACAATAAAACATCAAACTGAAGATGGATGATTTATACCTGAGTGAATCGCACACTCAAAGATAACACAGAGTCGCCACCAAACTTTATTTAGTCCTAAAGGACAGGGAGAATATCGATAAAACCCAAGGGGAAGAGAAACGGAATGGGGGTCGGTTATGCGAAAGGAACGTACTAGCACCTAACGCATCCATCGTACTCGACGGGAACCATTTTGCTTGCTTCTAGGCTTGAATAGGTTATCTATCTAAAAGCTTCTAGCTAAGAGAAGAGGAGAGAAAAGAAAAAGAAAGAAATAAAAGTGCTCGCGGAGGATTAGGGCCCTCGTGCCTACGTACCCTCATAGTGCAATGAGGAAATCAGAGCTCCGTAGTTCATGGAACCAGGGAAACTAAGAGGAATGGAAGAAGGGAGTGTGGACGTGTGCTCACCAAGATCATTGCGATCTCGTGCCTATGTATCATACATTCGAATGAATGCAGAATCAGAGCTTCCGTAGTTCGAGGAACTAAGACGGAAAAGGAAAAGGAAAGCGGTGTCTAAACCAAGAGCGCAAGAAGAAGGAAAATCCCCTGGGGATTCCAAAAGATATGGCGTCAAAACCAAGAAAGGAGAAATGAAGGAAAAATGATAGAAGAGACTCCATCGGGGAGGTAAGAGAACAAAGCGATAGTACTGGGGGCCAGAGGGTAGTGACCCTACTGGGGATCAAAAGGATAAAAGCTCGGTATATTAACTGACTGACAGTGGTTAACCGGAGAGGAAAAGAGATAAAACTCCGATGGGGAAAAGGGAACTCTACTGGGGAAAACCCGAGCAGAAAGGGTGACCGCGCTGGGGAAAAACGAAAGGAATGATGTCAAAACCAAGAGAGACAGGACTCAGTAGGTTAACTGACTAACAGTGATTAACTGAAGAAAAAGAGATAACACCTCTGGAGGGGATAAAAGACTTGGTGTCAACAGGACATTGTGATGAACTAAAAAGAAGAGAGTACTGAACCAAGAGAAGGTGTTTGACTCTGAAAGGGTCTCGGTATCTTAACTAATAAACAGTGGTTAATCAAAAATGGGTGATTAACCAAGAGCGGGTGATTAACCCAAGAGAAAACTCAGTATGTTAACAGATAGACTATGGTTAACTGAGAAAAAGTGCAAATTGGTGTTTTAACTGACAGGCAGTGGTTAACCAATCAAAGGGAGAAGAACCAAGGGAAGGTGTCTAACTCCTGGGGATACGGTTTTAACAAAAAGAATGTGTTTAACCGAAAAAGAAACTCTTCTTGGGGAACCAAAAGCAATGATTTACCACAAGAAAATAAAGTAGGGTATTGAAACAAAGACAATTTGCTAACCCAAAGAACAATGATCTTAACCAGGAATGTGGTGATTGACAAAAAAAACGAGGTAAAGAGAGACAAACAAGCCAAAAGTGATCAAGGATCGACTTTACTGGGGGAGGAGATACACTACCGCCTGAGGATAGAGGTGACTAAGCCAGGCACAGGGTCATTCGTCCCCTACCTAAAGTAGTCAGAATGAGAGTAGAAATTATCTATTCTCATTCCTTCTCTAACACACAGGGTGTAGTGCAAAAGTTGAAACAGACAGCGTAACAGCTCTAAGTTGTACAGTGCTCCAGTGTCGTGCGACGCGCGAATCTCCGACTCAGCAGGGGATCAAGAGAGAGAAACCACTAAAGGAAGCCTAAAGAGAAGCACCAAAGGGATGATTAATAATCGAAACAAAGTTTCGATTAATTAATCAAAAGGGAGGAATATGCTAATAATTTTCCAAATGAATGAAAAATTATTAAACCAAAAGGGTGCATTATTGATTATACAAGATTAAGCTTGTTCATGAAGAACAAACTTAATGAAAGAGAGTGCAAAACTGTACTAAATGACATTGAGAATGCAACACCAATCATGTCATTATGTGAGCAAAATTGTGCAAGAATGATCATGAGCAAACATTGTCAAAATTGCAAACAATTGATAATAGAAAAAAACGAGCATCGAAAGTTGTCAAGCGTGCTTCAAACAGAGGTTAAACAACTCATAAAACATCCACAAATATCAAGCATATCAAGCTATGGAAGTTAAATGGGGAAAGAAGATCAAACAAGCTTGAAAAATAGGCAAATTTCACATTCTGGTTTAGTGTTAATCGATTAACCATTTACAGTGCAAAATTGGTTAATCTATTAACAGCACAAAAATCAGCAAAATTACACTGGTTAATCGATTAACACTTTTTACACTGAAAAGTGTTAATCGATTAACACTTGAAAAACAGTAAAATTACACTGGTTAATCTATTAACACTTTTTGCACTGAAAAGTGTTAATCGATTAACACTGAAACAGTGGCAAAAAAATGGTTTTCAAAAGTGCTTCCAACCACTTAATCACTTATTCAAGCATTCTCATGTTATGGTTTACATTTGTGCACGAAAATCACATGAATTATGAGCAATTAATCATATAATTGAAAGCATTAACATGGAGATCAAAGCTCAAGAAAAACACATGATTAGACGAACCGAAAAATGATCGAGCAACATCACAAATGATACAAAAACGTTTGAAACAGTAAAACGAGTAAGATCTACCAACCTACAAGCCGGAGAATTGGCTTGGTGATTGTTGCAAAGTGATCTTGATGAAGATAATCAAAGAACACTAGAGGAATCTTCAATTGTAGCCGAATCGTACTGAAACCGAGCAAATTGCGACGAAACTTCCGAAATACGAATTTGAACCGTAGAATCTTGAAGCAAACACTTGAGATGAATCCAAAAGCTAATAAAACTCCAGAAAATCAAGTATAATTGCAAGATGTTGAAGGTTAAGCTCAAGAAATAATCACTTCCAATGTAGAAGTGATTATTCTTCAATGGTGAAGAGCTATGGTGAGGTTTGGGAAAAAATGTAGATGAAGAAGAAGAAGTTGCAGAAAATTTCAGAGAGAATTTGAGAGAATTGAGTGTGAAGAAAGTGAAGAATTGTGAAAATGTGTGAAATGGTTGAGGGTTGTGGTTAAGAGCTTGCAATAAAGAGAGGGTTCTGTCATACCCCGAATTTTGACCACTAAGATTTCCCATCATTGTGCAAATCATCATCACAATATGGATGAACCATCTTGCCTCATCAGTCTCCCCAAAGATGGGTGAACACTTACTACAGTCAAAATTAGGGTTTCAAGCCCTCTCAGAGTTCTTAGACTAAGGATCAATCAAGAAATGACATGATCTTCAACTTGTCTAACCTCCCAAACATCTACAATGGATCAAGAGGACTCCCACTTTAAGGATTAAGCACAAGGCTGCTCCCTTCCAGGTGGATCAAGCCTCAAGATCGCCAGTGTCACCAAATTAGGGTTTGGTCGACCAGGGTCTCCAGATGGAAATTTTCCTCTGGGCATGAGCCAATGCTTCAAAGCATATCCTAAAATACTCTAAAACATAACTTAGTCATCTGCATAGAACAGTCCTTTCATAGAGTCTACTACTGTTTCTCACAGCACAGTACAAAAGATGACACTCTGGGCATGGGTCCATGAGGTTCCATGGAGTATATTAGGTTATGTTTTGGATCATTGGCTTGTGCCCAGATGAAAAATTTCCATCTGGAGGCCCTGGTCGACCAAAACCCTAATTTGGTGACACTGTCGATCTTGAGACTTGATCCACCTAGAAGGGAGCAGCCTTGTGCTTGATCCTTGAAGTGGGAGTCCTTTTGATCCATTGTAGATGCTTGAGAGGTTAGACAAGTTGAAGATCATGTCATTCCTTGATTGATCCTTTGTCTAAGAACTCTGAGAGGGCTTGAAACCCTAATTTTGATTGTAGTGAATGCTCACCCATCTTTGGGGAGACTGATGAAGTATGATGGTTCCTCCATATTGTGATGATGATTTTCACAATGATGGGAAATCTTAGTGGTCAAAATTTGGGGTATGACAGATTGATCCAGGAAGCTTGAGCAACAAGTCTCAATTTCATCATTACCACAATTAGGGTTTCACGAGAAAAGTCAACTGTAGCTTTGACTTTTGACCAGGACATGCTCCCAAACCCTAGGACATGATTCAATACACCCTACAACACCTATGAAATCAATCCATCAAGTTTGATTTAGGTCAAGGACTTGATTTCATAGAGGATCGCACAGTTTGGAATTCATCTGACAAAAATTCAACTGTGCATAAAAGTCAACTTTGACTTTTTGAGATTTTTCACAAAAATGGTTTTTTAACCCTAAAATGATGTTAATGTATGATTTGAATCATCATTCATCAAGAAAAATCAAGAAAAGTGGGATAGCTTGTAAAAGGGGTAACCATAAAAACTTAGAAAATTTTCTAAGTTATGAACAAAGTGGCAAGGATACCAACTTTGGAGGATCATAACTCCTAAACCACAAGGCCATTTTTCCCCATCCAAAGCTAGATTTGTAGCTCTCATTACCCTCTACAAAAGCTTAGAACTGGCCTCCTTCCAAATTCATCATGGATTTTGAGTTATGGAATGATCAAAATCATAAAAAGTGAAAATGTCACTTTTTTCCAACACTTAGTGAAATTTTCACTAAGTCAGAATCCGCCTTCACTTTTTTCCAAATGTAGGGGGATTTTTCACTTGGATCCAAAAGGTATCAAAACCAAATATGATCAAACAGTTGTTGTACCATATGAGGGCTTTCCAAAATGGACAAGAACTTTATCAAATTCCACTTGAGCCATGAGATATGACAATGGCAATATGCCTTGCTGAAAACTGCCAAGGCTAGGTAGAATTTTGCATTTTTGCTCGATTTTGCAAAATCAGATAATTCCAAGCCTTGTCATCACTTTGGACACATCTGAAGATCAAATTTAAAGGGGACAAACACTGAGCCAAGCCTTCAAAGTCCTTGGAACAAGAAGTAGCATGCCAAACCTAGAATTGCCTAAAAGAGGGACAAGACTCCAATTTTGGATTGGAGCATTCAATACATACACCAAGGTGGCATGGACTGACACATTTGCAACTGAATTCAGTCAAGACTTATCCAAGACCAAGGGAACCACAACCCTGTGCCCTAACCTCTAGTCGATGGCTAGAGGAGACTTGGATTCCAAAGTGCAACCATTGGCCAAACCTCTGCTGCAGTTGCCATTCACTATTGATCCCAAAACAAACTTGCTCTACTATAAATAGAGCTCATTTGTGCTCAGTTTGAGTACACCAAAGCCATCAAACAAATGCTTTCCTCAAAATCCCTCTCTTTAGGCCAAAATGCCTTCTTTAGCAAGGTAACTCTGAGTTTTTGAGTTAGAGAGCATTTCCATCACAACTCATGATCCTAACACCTCATAAACATCATATGTAGGTGATCCAAACTATCAAAAGTGACATGTAACACCAAAATCACAAAGTCACCTCTCAAAACCTCAAAATAGGCATTTTGTGCATTTTTCAAGCCATGTCTTGATTCAGTCACTTTCCAAACCAGATAAAACCTCAAACACACTCAAAATAACATCCTTGAACTGTCCCAAATGGTTCCCCCATCTGGAACACCATTTGAGAGAGTTGCTATTTTGGTCATTTTAACCCCTTTTGCAAGAAAGGGCCAGTTTGTGTTTTTCCAGGTTCCAGCTGATTCCAACCATCCTCAAAGCTTCTAAGGGATCATTTGAGAGTGTCCAAAGCATCAAACCATTTTTGGAACAAGAAGTTTGGCAGATTGCACAGAAAACTCCAAAAGCTTAAAAAGAGGTAAGCATCATGACTTGAACTTTCCAAAATATGCATTACTTTGAAGTCCACTGATCATACACACCTCGGCGCGATCGCCAATAAAATAACCAATCATCTGGGCCTACCCTCATGTTGTAAGCCCCATTCTTTTTCTTTAAACACTTGGGCCTCTTGAGAGAGTGTAAGACCCATCCCCTTGTACAGAAAACCTTTCTTGGGCCTCAGTCACTTGTATAAGTCCCTCTGTACAAAACGAAAGTGCGATCACTGATAAACCTTGGGCCTCTCCTTGAGCTGTAAGTCCCAACATCTTTTCAAAATACTTTCTCCTTTAATTTTGAATATACTGTTGTTTTCAATCTTTCTTTGTTGAACAACTAACCAAACAACATGGAAGCTTTACAACCGAGTAAGTGTTTATATGCTTTCTTTATCCGCTTTCATATACATATAACTGTATTGTGGGGCTGTTTCACTGTAAGTCTTCTTTCATAAACTCTATCAACTGTGTAATACTAGTATAGATATTTAGAGTTTCCCCGGCAACTACGTCTAGCACTAAGCCCTGTTGGTCACTCTTAAACACAAACAAAACTAGATCCCTCATAGGATTACCAGATACAGTCTTCCCTCTTCTTGGGGTTAAACAATATGGAGACGTGAAAGACAGCATTCTCGGTGAACCCTTTCTTAGATTGTCACTCTTAGAAATTGTCAAATAAACTCTACTCCCCAGAGATGATCTTTTCTCCGTGAATGGCATCTCTTGAGTTTCTTCCAAATTCTCGGACTTTCCTGGCTTGATCTATTCTCTGTGAATAGCCTGTCTTGAATTTCTCAGGGTTTGGGGACCCACAGGCTTCCTAAAAGCATCCCCGCCTCCTCTTGGGCGTTGTACAAGGACCCTACGGCTTCTTAGAAGTATTCACAGCCTCCTCTTAGGCTTCGTACAAGGATTCTTCCTTCGGGAAGAGAGCCTCCTCTTGGGCTTCGTACAAATTGTCCCTCGGCTTCTTAAAAGTTTCCAGCCTCCTCTTGGGCTTCGTACAAATTGTCCCGACGACCTCCTAGAGGTATAGGAATAGAAATTAGTCATCTTAATAGAACAGTCTTTCAAAGAGTCTAGATCTTTCTACCGTGAACGTACTACTACTGTTTCTTTAAGCATAGTACAAAAGATAAAACTCTAGACTTGGACAGTCTAATCTCCTTGAGTCTCGAAGGCATTATCAAGTAGGGAAAAACACCAGTAGACTTGGACTGTCTCTAATACCCTCTGGATTCCCCATTTCCTTAAAGAACAGGAAATAACCCTGATCCTCTAATCAATCCCAAAGCATAGCCTTACCTTTAATCAGTCTCTTTATAAGAACTGATTTTCTCTTTTAACCAACCTACTGGACCTATCACTCAACTGAAACAGCAATCCTTTTAGCCACTATCTCGGGCTTCGTACGAGATACACAAAGACTCTCTTGTTGAGTAGATCTCCCCTTTAGCCTCCGTCTTGGGCTTTGTACAAGACACATCTAAAAGCACTCTCTTGTTGAGTCAACCTTTAGCCTCCGTCTTGGGCTTCGTACAAGACACATCTAAAAGCACTCTCTTGTTGAGTCAACTCCTTTTAGCCTCCCTCTCGGGCTTCGTACGAGACACAAAATCATCCTCTTGTTGGGTCAATAGCCTCCTCTTAGGCTTTGTATAAGAAAAACCCCGGTTGAGTCAATCAACCTTTTAGCGTCAAAATTGTGCCTCGTTCACAGGATACAAACATCAACAACTCCTTTCATCTAATTGCTGTAAGCGGCAAGCCTCTGGATTATTTACATCCATGCCACTCTCCCTCTTTTAGCATGAGAAATTCCTAAGGAAAGATATCATTGCTCTACACTGAGTTAAAGTCTTCTCCTTCAGGTTAAAACCCCCTATAAAGGAAATTATGGCATTGCTAGGATTCACATATCCCAGTTAAAGTAATTCTCCTTTATAGTCAGTAACCCAACAGTTGTGACAAACAGACCCCCTTTAGAGATGACAAATTCTCTCTAAAGACAACACCTTTTTAGCTTCACATCTTGGGCTTCGAACAAGATACAAATAGACCCTTCAGCTTCACATCTTGGGCTTTGAACAAGATATAAACCACCTTTTCAGCTTCACGTCTTGGGCTTTGAACAAGACACCAAAACACCATTTCCTCCCATAGAATAGGAGGAACTACGATCGCTCTGATTTCCCTGTTTCGGTAAACGGGAATACGTAGGTATAAGATTGAAAGAAAAATCTTAGCGAGCACACTAATCCAAAGCCCCAAATCCCGTACCTGCACATATCAATCGAAAAGCATCAGTCCTAGCATCCTAACAAAATTACCCATGAACATTCCCGGTGTTTCGTTCTAAACAAAGTAAGAAGAAAAAGGCCCCATTACCATATAGCATCCGTAACCTAACAGACTGCTGTTTAAACTCAGTATGCAAGCAGGGTTAATTGGAGACATCTATTTCCTTTCCTTAGTCAGCTCAATAGGATAAAAAATGAATCGACCTGTAGTAACCCCAGAGCGACAGTGCTTAAGAACCACGTCCAAAATCGCTCGCTACAGGTTCCTTTAAATAGAGCGTAGGTTTGGAGTGTGAGAGGTTTGGAATTAGGCTAGGAGTTAGCTTTGGGTGGTTTGGAATTAGGCTAGGAGTTAGTTACACTTGACTCACCGAGTCAAGCGGTTAACTCGGTTAGTTAGGAAGTTAACTCGGTAGCAATCCCAATGTAAGCTTCACATCCAAAGGTTGACATGCTTGGGAATCAAGGAACATGGTGCACTTAAATTAGAGTGATACATTGGAATAAATGCACTTGGAGTGTCTTGAATAGCCTTGAAATGTCTAGAGATGTCTAGAATGTTCCACACACTTCTTAGAACAATGTAGAATCTCAAAATGGGGAGTGAAAGTTGATGTCTTAAAAAAGTAGTAAAATCTACCAATTTTGCACGTGTTAATCGATTAACACATTTGCATTGCAAATGGTTAATCGATTAACCAAGCCAAAAAATGCCCAATTTTGCCTGAAAAATGGTGTTGCAGCCACGGTTCCGATTTTCAACTTCTTGCTTTGATGAATAACCATGGAAACCGTTGTTTTGTGCTTGTGTTGATGATGTGATGACTTCGTGAGGACACAATTAATCGGCCTTTGGAAAACCTGGATATCCTGCAATAAGAAACACATAGGGAAAAGTGTGAATGCATATGCCGGCAATGCGAATGCACATGCTTATGCAAAAAGCAAAAGAGAGAGGTCAAATTTCGGATTACGACACAAACCTTCTTCTCAAAAGCACACAAGAAATCAGAACCTGCATCTCTTCTTCTCTCAAACCAAACCTCAAAAGACTACTCATCCATTCCTCTTCTCCCAAATCCCTCAATCTTAAACCGCTTCTCCTTCAATCATTAACCCACCTTCCTCGCCATAACTCTGCCAATAAACACTTTTACAAACCACCACCGCGATTCAATTCGAGAACCCCAAACCCAAAACTCATCTCCAAACATCAAACAGTAACAACACCAAACCCAGATCAAAAGGGGAAGATGAAGAAAGAATGAAAATCGAACCAAAACCCTCTAACCTGAATCGAAACCGAGTAGCAAGAGATCTTTGGCAGAGTTGAAGCGTGATGGTTCGTGCGACTTGAAGCAAGTGGAAAACGGGATTGCGTGCGATGATGTTACCTTGACCGTGTTCTTCATTCTCGCTGTTATCGTTTCACATCCGTTTGCCATCACGTTTTGGGGAGGGATACACTGTTGATTGTTTTTATTTAGAAAATGTGACATTTTGTAAACACCAACCTTGCCCTGTTTCTCAAATATTTTTTTGATTATTTTGTTTTTTTTTTCTTATGTTGTGTTTACCATTTGTTCTACTTAGTGATGTTGGTTTTTTTTTTTTGAAACCCATCTTTCATTTTGGCCGTGTGGGCATCCAGCCCATATTGTTGAACTTCACACCACACAAATTTGTTGCGCATCACCTTCTTGTTAATTTTTAAACCGTGCCATTTTGTGAAAGAGGTGATGGGCTTTTAAGCCCATGTGATCCTCATTTTTTACTACCCATCCCTTGATTTATACCTCTCTTTTTTTTTGTTTAGATTTGAATTAACTTGATTATTTTTTATATTTGATTTTTGGTTTAGATTTTAGTTAACTTGATTTTTGATAATTGATTTGTGGTTTAAATTCTGATTTTGGATAATTAAATTATATTTTAAAACTTTGGTTAGATTTTGTTAAATATTATTTTGTTTTTCTCAAACCTCTCATTATATCTTGGTTAGTATTTTGTTATACCTTATCTCTTGATTTATCTTCACTTTCCATTTCTACTTTAATTTACTTCTTCGATTTTCTTTTCGATTTTATCTTTGGGCCAATGATATAACAGAAATCTTGATTGGTTGATTTTTTTCAAATCAATAAAAATCTTGATCAATATGAGGCCATTTTCTTTTTTTGGTCAATGAAAGTCTAGTCAAAAGATTATCGATTTATCTATTTAAATCTTGATTAAGACGAGACCATTTCGATTTCATGTCGATTCCCATTCTTATTTCTATTTTAGGGCCAATGATATAACAAAATCATGGTTTGTTGATTTATTCAAATCAATAAAAATTTTGATTAATATGAGGCCATTTTCCTTTTTATTATTGGTCAATGAAAGTCTAATATTAGATTATCGATTTCTCGATTAAATCTTGATTAAGACGAGACCAACTTTATTTTCATTTCGATTCCATTTTTCTTTATTTTGGGTCAATGATATAACAAACTTCATGGTTTGGTTGATTTCATTAAATCGACAAAATTTTGATCAATATGAGACCACTTTCTTGTTATTTCGTTTCATTCAGTTTTTGGTAGATGAAAGTCAAGAATCATGGTTGTCAATTTTTATTGATAAGTTATGATTAAGACTAGACCATTTTCAGTTCTATCTCATTTCAACCTTTTGTAATTTCTATGAATTTCTTTGACTACTAACTAATTTTCTCTCCTTGATGAGGCTTGTAAATATTCCTTGATAGAGTCTTGTGGATGACCCTCCTGTTCCTGTTACGACTTTGTTGCTTGCTTCAACCCAATTCCAAAGGAAAGATTCACTATGGACTCATAAGTCATCTTCATGCTGGTTAGACCTTTCTCATATCATTTCCATGACCTCTTTAGGATCATCACTTTTGGCCTCATTAGAGCCTTTCTTTCTCTTTGACCTAGTTTTAGGTTAGAGTTTTTGAACAAGTGCTATCATTATAGATACTTACTTTTCCCTTTTGGCCTTATGAGAGCCATTTTGTTTTATAACTTAGACTTAGGTTAGAGTTCTTGAACTCTATGTGGGTACCATCATGATGTGTACTCAATTCCCCCTTTGGCTTTTTTTAAAGTAAACCTTAGGTTAGTTTATCAACTTAAACTTAGAGAGTTCTTTAACTCTATGTGAGTATCATGATTATGAATACTCATTCCCTCTGGAACTTTGACCATAGTCAATGGTTCCTTACCCGTAGTTAGGCGAACTACAGAGGCTCTGATTCCTCATTCCTAGTCAGGATACGTAGGCACAAGATGCGATATCTTGTCGAGCCAATTTTGCCTTATAACGTAGTCTTAGAGAGTTTTTGAACTCTATGTGAGTGTCATGATTATGAATACTCATTCCCCCTTTGGAACCTTGATCATTATCAAGAGTTCCTCACCCCCGTTGAGGTGAACTACAAATGCTCTAATTCCATCCTTATTAGGATACGTAGGCACGAGATGCGATGTCTTGGCGAGCATACTTAGTGTATATACACTTAGGTCTTTACCTTTGGCACCCTGGTCTTTACAATAGGTCTTTATCTTACCTTAGCATAGATTCCTTAGCAAGCAAACATAACATAACACAAATACTAACAAGAGGTTCCTGTAGAGTACTACAGATATCTAGGATGCTAACACCTTCCCTAGGTATAACCAAACCCCGAACCTTAGATCTCTTAGCTGTGTCTTCACATAGCGCAATTAAGGTTTTCTTCGATCTTTACCCTTTCCTTTGGATAAATCAAAGCTCGGTGGTGAATTCAAATATTTGTGATTCAAGTTAATTAATAGCTTGATATCTGATTCTCACTACAACAACACTTCATAAAATAACAATTATATAGCTAGACCTCCAACTTTCAGTGGAGACTCTACTGAGTTTGAATGGTGGAAGAGCAAGATATATACTCATATCATAGGTCTTGATGATGATGAGTTGTGGGACATTCTAGAAGATGGCATTGATATTCCAGTTAATGGAGTAGGAATGGTCACTGACAGAAAAACTCTCACACCATGTTGATGCTCTACCTTATTATGAGTACATCAAGATTATTGATAAATCTAATGCTAAGACCATTTTTGAATCCCTATGTGCTACTTACGAAGGGAATCAATAAGTTAAGGAAGCTAAGGTTAACCTTATAGTTCAATAGTATGAACTGTTCAGAATGAAGGATGATGAAGACATTGAAACCATGTTCTCAAGGTTTTATGTTCTTGTATCTAGACTCTAGGTTCTGAACAAGAGCTATACTACCTCTGATCATGTCAAGAAGATTCTTATGAGTATTTCTTCTAGATACAGACCTAAGGTGACATCTATCCAAGAGGCCAAAGATTTAAACACATTAAGTCTTAAAAGCCTTATCAGCAATCTCCAGAGCCATGAGATGGAGCTTAATGGAGACAAATATACTAGGAAGTCAAAGCCTTTGACTTTGAAATCTGTTGCTAAAACTGCTAAGACTCACTAAGTCTTGGAGTCTGAAGAAGCTTCTCATGTAGAAGGTTCTGAAGAAGATTCAAAATGATGAGGAGATAGCCTTTATCATCAAAAGGTTTCAATATCTGGCCAAGAAGAACAAAAGATTCTCTGGAAGAAGCAGTGGCTTCAGAGGATTAAGCTTCATAGAAAATAAAGATGATTAGAAGGTACGCTTCAACTATGTTATTTATGTGCTTTTGTGGTTGGCATTTATTTTGCTAAAACTATTCTAGCAGCAAGAAGTTGAAACATGAAGTTATAATTTGCTGCATTCAACATGTCGAATGAAGATGTCACATACCTGCTCATAGGACATCGTGTTTGGATTCAGTTTTTAAAGCAGATTCTGTTGCTGTGAATTGTTACTAAATATTCTGTGAATATTTGGTTATCCTATGTGGCATCCAAAGCATTTTTGGATTGTGGTTATATGTTGGTTTTTCAGATTTTCAGCTGTTTCTAATTATGGAGACATATTAGGAAACTTTGGATTGAAGACCTATTTTGTTGGAGTTTATTTTGCAGATCTGTGAGCAGTCTATTTGCTGCGTTTTTGAAGCCCAATTCAGTCCAGATTAAATGCTATATATTGACTGATGTAAACCTAGTTTAGGTGTGGAACTTACATGTGTTTTTGTTAGGGTTTTCGAGTGAATTTTGTTAGCCTAACTGGTATCATTCTGATAACAGTATAAGGACTGTTTTTTTGTGTTGTAAGTTCTGTCAGTTACTCATAAGCTTTTAAGCATTGAGTTTCTTGTGTGTCAATTCTCATAAGCTTTGAAGTATTGAGAATTGTGTGTTTTGAAAGTGTGACTTTTGGCTTGTTACTTGTGTGGAAAGATACCAATCACGGGTTGTGGTTGTAGAGGGATTTGAGGAGGGCCTCATACCTAGGCGAGTCTTAGGTAGAAGTCATAGGAAGGGTAGTGATTAAGTGAGCAGATTATTCGGTAATTGTATGATCTGTGAATTGATACTATCGTATATTGGTTTCGTCCCTGGCTTGGTAGCCCCCAGAGTAGGATTGTTGATCCGAACTGGGTAAACATATCACTGTGTTATTTACTTTCTGCACTATTATTTTTATTGCTATCTTGTTCATTGTGTTGGATATCAGTGTCTCAACATCTGTGTAGGACATCTGATATCTGTGCCAGAATTTCAATTGGCATCAAGAGCTTGCACCCTTGTTTGGTTCTGGGTGAGATTTAGGGAAGGTACTTTCTGGTACAATGGACAAGGATGGAGGATTTCTGAACAAACCACCTCTGCTTGATGGTTCCAACTATGACTATTGGAAACCAAGGATGATAGCATTCATCAAATCCATGGATGATCAAGCATGGAAAGCTGTTATAAAAGGATGAGAGCCCCCAAAGGTTAAAGATGAAAAAGGTACCCCTACTGATGTGGTGAAAGATGAGGAAGACTGGGATGATGCAGATTACAAAGGGTCCGTGGGAAATTCCAAAGCCATGAATGCATTGTTTAATGGTGTCAACAAGAATATCTTTAGATTGATTGAACATTGCACCATTGCAAAAGAGGCGTGGGAGGTCTTGAAGGTTGCTCATGAAGGGACTTCAAAGGTGAAGATGTCAAAGCTTCAGCTTCTCACTAGCAAGTTTGAGAGTTTGAAGATGAAAGAGGATGAGAGCATTCATGATTTTCACATGAACATTATTGAGATAGCTAATGCCTCTAGTGCCCTAGGTGAAAAGATGTCTGACAGCAAACTGGTCAGAAAAATCCTCAGATCTCTACCTAAGAGATTTGACATGAAAGTGACTGCTATAGAGGAAGCTCGGGATATAGACAAGATAAAAGTGGATGAACTGGTGGGATCTCTTCAAACATTTGAATTAGGGATCAGTGAAAAGTCTGAAAAGAAGAAGAGCATAGCTTTTGTGTCAAATGCTGGTGACTCAGAAGATGAAGGTGACCTGGTCAGAGATGAAGGGGTGTCTAAAGATCTGGTATTGCTTGGAAAATAATTTAACAAAGTGTTGAAAAGGATTGACTGGAAGTCGAGAGCAAATGCTCAGAATAAGTCACTCGACATCAGTAAGAACCAGGATGGAGGCAGAAGATCCAGAACTGAAGAAGACTCCAATCAAGGGAAGAGAGTTCAGTGTTTTGAATGTGAGGGATATGGGCACATAAAGACTGAGTGTCCCACGTATCTCAAAAGGCAGAAGAAGGGCTTATCAGTGTCTTGGTCAGAAGGAGAGTCTGAGAGTGATCTTGAAGAAGAATTAGCAAAATTGGTGACAGCTTTGACTGGGATCTGTAAGGCTGAGGGAGAAACTACTTGTGAGTCTGACTCTGACAAAGAATCCTATGTTGGAGAACTCACTAAGGAAGAAGTCTTCACAGGGTTTTCAGCATTGTGTATCAAGAATGAAGAAAGGTGCCAGATAATATTGGAACAGAAGGTTTTGATAGCTCAACTAGAAGCTGAGAAGGAAGAACATCTATCAACCATTGCTGATCTGAAAGAGGAGGTTGAATGGCAAAAGTCAAAACTTGACAATATGACCAAGTCTATAAGAATGCTAAACAATGGTACCACGCAGCTGGATGAGATTCTTCAGACTGGGAAAGATGCTAGAAATGTGCAAGGCCTTGGTTTTAACAATCAAGCAGAGACTTACAAGAAGCATGTATTGAAGTTTGTTCCTCAGAAAATAAAGCAAGAAGAGGGGATGTCAAATCACATGTTTCAACATCAAATGAAGCATCAGAAAAGAGTTTTTAGATCAAAGTATAAACCATGGAGATGTCATTACTGTGGAAAGATTGGTCATTTAAAGTCCTTTTGCTACAAGCTGCACGGCTATCCCAAAACTGCTCAGCAACAAAATAAAGGACAGAGTTAGGGTAAAGTGAAGAGAAGATGGATCCCTAGACAAATGATGGCTGGTCTCATAGCACATACCTCTCTTAGAGCATATGCAAGAGAAGATTGGTACTTTAACAGTGGTTGTTCAAGACACATGACTGGTGTGAAGAAATTCTTGTCAGATATCAAGCCTCACTCCACCAATTATGTCACTTTTAGGGATGGATCAAAGGGTGAAATAAAAGGTGTTGGAAAGCTGGACTACACAGGACA
The DNA here is from genome assembly GCA_022829125.1 of Lathyrus tuberosus. NCBI lineage: Eukaryota > Viridiplantae > Streptophyta > Magnoliopsida > Fabales > Fabaceae > Lathyrus > Lathyrus tuberosus. Next base: position 2,406,237 of record JALAZF010000203.1, on the reverse strand, counting down.
ACCAAATCTGGATCGTGTTCTATTTGTCAAAGGGCTGACCGCAAATTTAATCAGTATAAGCCAACTGTGTGATGTAGGTCTCAAAGTAAATTTCACCAAATCTGAATGTCTAGTAACCAATGAGAAAGATGAAGTTGTTATGAAGGGAACCAGGTCTAAGGATAACTGCTATCTGTGGAATCCTCAAGAACCTGAAAGTCTGTCAACTTGTTTGATGTCAAAGGAAGATGAAACCAAACTGTGGCATCAGAAATTGGGTCACCTACACCTGAAAGGGATGAAGAAAGTTATGTCAAGTGAAGCTGTTAGAGGTATTCCCAAGCTGAAGATTGATGAGGATAAAATATGTGGTGAATGTCAAGTTGGGAAGCAAACAAGGGTGTCACACAAGAGGCTTCAACATCTTACCACAACTTCTAGAGTTCTGGAACTCCTTCACATGGACTTAATGGGACCTATGCAGGTTGAAAGTCTTGGTGGGAAGAAGTATGCCTATGTTGTCGTAGATGACTACTCCAGATTCACTTGGATAAGTTTTATCAGAGAAAAGTCTGAAGTATTTGCAGCCTTCAAAGAGTTGTGTCAAAGGATTCAACGAGAAAAGGATTGTGGTGTTGTTCGGATCAGAAGTGACCATGGGAAAGAATTCGAAAATAGCAGGTTTGAAGAGTTCTGCTTATCTGAGGGAATCAATCATGAATTCTCATCACCGATCACTCCTCAGTAGAATGGTGTGGTGGAACGGAAGAACAGGACTATACAAGAGTGTACAAGAGTCATGATTCATGCCAAAAAACTTCCATATCATTTTTGGGCTGAAGCCATGAATACTGCTTGCTATATACACAATAGGGTGACTATCAGATCAGGTACTTCTGTCACTCTTTATGAGCTATTGAAAGGTAGAAAGCCAAATGTGAAGTATTTCCATGTGTTTGGGAGTAAGTGCTATATCTTGTCGGATCGTGAGCAGAGGCGAAAGATGGATCCTAAGAGTGAGGAAGCTATATTTTTTGGATACTCTACAAATAGTAAAGCATATAGGGTATTTAATTCCATAACTAAGGTGATGATGGAATCCATAAATGTGGTGGTTGATGACTCTGGCAAAGACGAAGATGTCCCAGATGATGTTGGAGCATGTCTGCCCATGAACAATGAAATCTCCCAAGACATTGAGTCTGTAGAAGATAGTGTTCAAGAAACTGACACTAGACCTGAGAATAAAGAGGTAGAGGATGCTAACAGGGGACCTTCTATAAGGATTCAAAAGGATCACCCTAAGGAATTGATCATTGGAGATCTGAATGAAGGTGTAAGAACCAGAACGAGGGAGACTGTGTCAAATGCATGCTTTGTTTCAAAGATTGAACCAAAGAATGTCAAAGAAGCATTGACAGATGAGTTCTGGATAAGTGCTATGCAAGATGAACTTTGTCAATTCAAGAGGAATGAAGTCTGGGAACTGGTACCACGACCAGCAGGAACAAATGTGATTGGAACAAAATGGGTTTATAAGAATAAGTCTGATGAACAAGGAGTTGTTACCAGGAACAAAGCCAGATTAGTTGTTCAAGGATACACACAGATTGAAGGAGTAGACTTCGATGAAACATTTACTCCTGTGGCTCGATTGGAATCCATCAGATTGCTGCTAGGAGTGGCATGTTTCTTGAAATTCAGATTGTTTCAAATGGATGTCAAGAGTGTCTTTCTGAATGGCTATCTGAATGAGGAAGTCTATGTTGAGCAGCCTAAAGGTTTTGTGGATCCAACTTTTCCTGATCATGTTTTCAAGCTGAATAAGGCTTTGTATAGGCTGAAACAAGCTCCACGAGCTTGGTATGAAAGACTGACTGAGTTCTTAGTCAACAATGGATACAGGAAGGGTGGCATTGATAAAACGCTTTTTGTCAAGGAGAAGGATGGGAAACTAATGATTGCTCAGATTTATGTAGATGATATTGTGTTTGGTGGGATGTCGGATGAAATGTTCCAACATTTTGTCAACCAAATGCAATCCGAATTTGAGATGAGCTTGGTAGGTGAATTGACCTACTTCCTTGGATTACAAGTCAAGCAGATGGAAGATTCCATTTTTATTTGTCAGAGCAAATATGTGAGGAACATTGTGAAGAAGTTTGGAATGGATAATGCCAAGCATAAGAGGACTCCTGCTCCTACTCACTTGAAGTTATCCAAAGATGAAAAAGGGAGTGAATGTTGAACAAAGTTTGTATAGAAGTATGATTGGAAGTCTGCTGTATCTTACAGCAAGTAGGCCAAACATAACATTTGTTGTTGGTGTGTGTGCAAGATATCAAGCAGAACCCAAGGTCAGTCACATCAATCAAGTGAAGAGAATTCTTAAGTATGTGAGTGGTACTTGTGATTATGGGTTGCTTTACTCCCATGACTCAAGTCCCATTTTAGTAGGTTACTGTGATGCTGATTGGGCTGGAAGTGCTGATGATAGGAAGAGTACCTCTGGAGGATGTTTCTTTTTGGGAAATAATCTTATTTCATGGTTTAGTAAGAAGAAAAAATCTGTATCGCTTTCTACTGCTGAAGCTGAGTACATAGCGGCTGGAAGTAGTTGTGCTCAACTAGTATGGATGAAGCAGATGTTATCTGAGTATAATGTCACACAAGATGTCATGACATTGTTTTGTGACAACCTGAGCGCTATTAATATTTCCAAAAATCCCATTCAACATAGCAGGACAAAGCACATCGATATCAGGCATCACTTCATCAGAGAACTTATGGAGGACAAAGTCATAACTCTTGAGCATGTGAGTATAGAAAATCAGCTTGCTGACATATTTACCAAGGCTCTGGATGCAGTTCAGTTTGAAAACCTGAGGAGCAGACTTGGGGTTTGCATTCATGAAGAACTATAGCAATTAATGTTCCTTCTGGCTGCCAGATTGGAAAGAGTAAAGGAGGTTCTGGTAGTGCAGTGTGTAAATGAAGGGAAAATGCTGAAGTTTGTGCATGACATTTGGGCATGTGATGTGGTGTGCATCTACTCTCTGATGCAGTTTACTCTGGTTTATTTTTACTTTGACTTGTTCTACTTGCCTTTGTCATATTTATGGCTAAAAAGGGGGAGTAGTATGTTTGTGTGGGGGTGCTTGTGTGCTTGTGCTGCTGCAGTAGTTGAGGGGGAGTTTATGGAATGTTGCAGTAGTTGAGGGGGAGTTTTGCTATGCTGCTATGATGTGTTGGTTGTGTGCTACTATGCTGGATATTTTTTTGCTGTGTGATGTTGGTATTTCGCTGCTGTCTGATATGGATGTTTTTGTGCTTCTTTACAAGTTTTTTGTGTGTGTGTAGTTTTAGCCAAAATAAGCCAAAGGGGGAGATTGTTATTTCTGTGCTTTTGTGGTTAGAATTTATTTTGCTAAAACTATTCTAGCAGCAAGAAGTTGAAACATGAAGTTCTAATTTGCTGCATTCAACATGTCGAATGAAGATGTCACATACCTGCTCATAGGACATCGTGTTTGGATTCAGTTTTTAAAGCAGATTCTGTTACTGTGAATTGTTACTAAATATTCTGTGAATATTTGGTTATCCTATGTGGCATCCAAAGCATTTTTGGATTGTGGTTATATGTTGGTTTTTCGGATTTTCAGCTGTTTCTAATTATGGAGACATATTAGGAAACTTTGGATTGAAGACCTATTTTGTTGGAGTTTATTTTCCAGATCTGTGAGCAGTCTATTTTCTGCGTTTTTGAAGCCCAATTCAGTCCAGATTAAATGCTATATATTGACTGATGTAAACCTAGTTTAGGTGTGGAACTTACATGTGTTTTTGTTAGGATTTTTGAGTGAATTTTGTGAGCCTAACTGGTATCATTCTGATAACAGTATAAGGACTGGTTTTTTGTGTTGTAAGTTCTGTCAGTTACTCATAATCTTTTAAGCATTAAGTTTCTTGTGTGTCAATTCTCATAAGCTTTGAAGTATTGAGAATTGTGTGTTTTGAAAGTGTGACTTTCGGCTTGTTACTTGTGTGGAAAGATACCAATCACGGGTTGTGGTTGTAAAGGGATTTGAGGAGGGCCTCATACCTAGGTGAGTCTTAGGTAGAAGTCATATGAAGGGTAGTGATTAAGTGAGCAAATTATTCGGTAATTGTATGATCTGTGAATTAATACTATCGTATATTGGTTTTGTCCCTTGCTTGGTAGCCTCTAGAGTAGGATTGTTGATCCGAACTGGGTAAACATATCACTGTGTTATTTACTTTCTGCACTGTTATTTTTATTGCTATCTTGTTCATTGTGTTGGATATCAGTGTCTCAACATCTGTGTAGGACATCTGATATCTGTGCCAGAATTTCAAACTGCAAGAAGCCTGGTCACTTCATTACTGATTGTCTAGAAGTGTAAAAGGACAAGTCAAAGAAAGGAAGCTATCATAAGGAAAACTTCATAAATAAGTTCAAAAAGAGTCTCATGGAAACATGGGATGAACTTGGCAATGAAAAAGACTCCGAAAAAGAATAAAGAACAAGCCAATCTTACTTTGATGGCTCTTACATCTTCTGAAGCAGAATCTGACTCAAACTCTGGTTCATATTCTGAAGAAGAGGATTAGGTATTTTCTAAACTATCTCGTTCTGATTTAATTACTTTCATTCAAGACCTTATGGGTCGGTGTCAAGAGAAAGCCAGATACATGAAAATATTGAAAAAGTAATATGATCTTTTGAAAGATGAATTAACAACTTTTCAAAACAAAAATGAAGTCTTAGAGAGAGTTCATATTGCTCTAGTAAATAAGTGTTTGATAAACCCCTTGATGAGCATGAAATGGCTCTTCAGGAGTTTATCATAACTGGCTTTAATAGAACTAAACTTGCATCCATGATATATGGTGTAAGTAGAAGCAAAGGAGAATATATTGGTTACTCTAAAAAAATCTTTAAATCCAAGGTTTGAAACCTTTAGTAAACCAACAAATCCTTCTTCTTCAAGCTCTGCTCAGAAAGGGCTAGACTCTTATTTTGTACATGCTACTGAAAATACAAAGGTTCTGAACCAGTCAGAACCTAAAACTTTTGAGTCAAGGCTTCTGAAGAAACCAGAACCTAAGACATCCGGATGCAAGGTTTTGAAAGGTTTGGAACCTAAAGCCAAGATCCATTTAAGACAACAAAATTTTAAATCAAAAGTATTGAATGACCCTAGGCCTTACTATTTGAGAGCTAAGGCACAAGGTAAGAGGAAACCTGTCAGAACTAACCCTAAAGGACCCATAAAACTATGGGTACCTAAATTTGAAATTGTTTTTGCTATAGATATGCTTCAAGGGAGAAGCAAGGCAACAATCATGGTACCTGGACAATGGTTGATCACGACATATGGCAGGAGAAAAACATATGTTCCAAACCCTAACTCTGAAAGAGGGAAAAACTATGGGATTTAGAGGAAATCAGAAAGGAAATATCATTGGTATGAGTACTGTTGGTAATTCCTCTATCTCTATCAATAATATTTGGTTTTTAGATGGAATAAAACATAACTTACTGAGCATTAGTCAATTTTGTGATCATGGTAATTGGAGTCATGTTTAATAAGAGTAAATGTATAGTCATGAATGAATATGACAAATCCATAGTGTTCAAAAGTAGGAGGAAATGAAATGTTTATAAAAATAATTTTTCTGAATTGGTTGATCAAAAGGTACTTTGCCTTCTATCAGTGAGTGATGAGAAGTGGCTTTGGCACAAAAGGCTAGGTCATGCTAACTGGAGATTAATCTCTAAACTTAGCAAGTTGAAACTTGTTAAAGGATTGCCAGAACTCAATTATCACTTAGATGTTCTTTGTGGAGCATGCCAAGTAGGAAAATTTATAAAACTTCTTTTAAAACTAAGAACATTGTCTCTACCTCCAGGCCCTTAGAATTGTTTTACATTGATTTGTTTAGTCCTGTTAGTACTGCAACAATCAATGGGAAGAAATATGGATTAATCATTGTTGATGACTATATAAGATGAACTTGGGTTAAATTCCTTAGAATCAAGGATGAATCATATGATGTGTTCATCATCTTCTGCATACAAGTACAAACTGAAAAGGAATAAAAATTTTTAAAAGTAAGATGTGATCATGGAGGAGAATTTAAAAATGAGCCATTTGAAACTTTTTGTGAAAAATATGGAATTCTCCCTGAGTTTTATTCTCCTAGAACTCCACACCAAAATAGATTTGTAGAGAGAAAGAAGAGATATTTACAAGAAATGTCCAGAACTATGATCCATGAAAATAACTTACCTAAGTACTTGTTGGCAGAAGCTGTAAACACATTATGTTATGTTCATAATAGAATCTATATTAGGCCTATTATAAACAAGACTTCATATGAGTTGTTCAAAGGAAGAAAGCCAAGCATTTCTTATTTTCATCAGTTTGGATGTACATGTTACATCTTGAACAATAAAGTTTATCTTAAGAAATTTGATGTCAAAGCTCAAAAGAGTATCTTTTTAGGATACTCTGAACGCTAAAAGGCATACAAGGTGTATAACTCTGAAACCAAAATGGTTGAAGAGTCAATACATATCAAATTTGATGACAAAAAGTATGACAATAAAATGTTATAGCTAGTTCAAAGCTTTTCAGAAATTTGTGTGTCAGAAGACACTGCAGAAGCTAGAGGTCTAGTAGTTGGAAGTTCAGAATCTAACAATCCATCAGAAGCTAGTTGTTCAAAAGCTATCAGAACTTCAGAAGCTGGTGGTCTAGAAGATGATCCAACCTCATAAGCTCATCCAGACGTTGAAGATCCCGAAGAAGCTTAAGATGGCTCCTCAGAAGCATCACAATCCAAGAAGACCTTCAATTATAAGTCTTTAAATCCAGAAGAGATAATTCTTTGAAAAAAAGATAGTCTAAGAAAGACAAGGTCAGCCTTCAGATAAGAACATTCAATCTTAGGACTACTCTCAATGATTGAACCTACTCCTTTTGATGAAGCACTTTCTGATGAAGGATAGATTGTGGCAATGCAAGAAGAGCTGAATCAGTTCCAAAGGAACGATGTCTAGGATCTAGTATCCAAACCTTATTAGAAAAATATTATTGGAACAAAATGGGTATTCAGAAACAAGTTTAATGAGCAAGGAGAAATGGTAAGAAATAAGGCTAGACTTATAGCTCAAGGCTACAATCAACAAGAAGGTATAGATTTCTCTAAAACCATTGTACCTGTTGCAAGGTTATAGGCAATCAAGTTACTTATCTCTTATTCTATTAATCATGACATTATTTTATACCAGATGAATGTTAAAAGTGAATTTTTAAATGGAGTTATTTCTGAAGAAGTGTATGTCAAACAGCCACATAGATTTGAGGATTCAGTCCACCCAGATCATGTTTTCAAACTTAATAAATCACTCTATGGACTCAAACATGCTCCCCAAGCTTGGCATGAGAGTCTGAGTAATTTTCTATTAGAAAATGGTTTTCAAAAAGGGAAAGTAGACACCACACTCTTTAGAAAGACACTTAAAAATGATATCTTAATTGTACAAGTATATGTGGATGATATTATATTTGGTTATACTAATGCTTTCCTTTACCAAGAATTTTCAAAGAATATGCAGACTGCGTATGAAATGAGTATGATGGGAGAGCCGCAGTTCTTCCTTGGTATTCAAATAAACCAATGCAAGGATGGAGTTTATGTTCATCAGAAAAAATACATAAAGAAGCTTCCAAAGAAGTTCAAGCTAGATCATTGAAAGATCACGAACACTCATATGCATCCAACCTGCAATCTGAGCAAAGAGGAAAGCAACACCAAGGTCTGTCAGAAGCTGTATAGAGGTATGATTGGATCTTTACTTTATTTAAAAACTTTTATACTAGATATTTTATTTAGTGTCTGTCTGTGTGCATGATTTCAGTCAGATCATAGAGAGACTCACTTAATAGATGTTAAGAGGATCTTTAGGTATTTGAAGGGAACAACCAATCTAGGGTTGCTTTATAAAAAAGATCCCTAGATTATAAGCTAGTTGTATTATGTGATGGTGACTATGCTGGGGATAAAATTTAGAGAAATTCCACTAGTGGAAACTTTTAATTCATAGGTGAAAACCTAATATCCTAGGCTAGTAAAAGACAAGCAACTATTGGTTTGTATACAGCAGAAGCATAATACATCTCAGCTACAAGTTGTTGCACACAACTACTCTGGATGAAATATCATTTGGAATTTTATCAGATAAGTGAAAGCAATATTCCAATCTTTTGTGATAATATTGTTGCCATCTGTTTGACAAAGAAACGTATTCAAAACTATAACCAAGCACATAGAAATAAAACATCATTTTATAAGAGATTATATATTTTCAAAAGGTGTGTATGTTAATGGTTCAAGCAGGCTCATTCAGATCATCATATGTCTATATGTAGTTGGCTTGTTAACTACAGGATCAAATGAAGATGAAATTATGAAATTCAAGATGAGTATGATGCAAGAATTTTAAATGTTTGATCTAAGGAATTTGTCATGTTTCTGAGGAATGGAGTTCAAAGACACAAGCAAATGAGTGTTCATGCATCAAAAGAAACATGAACAAGATATTTTGAAAAGATTCAAGATGAGCAAGTGTAATTCAGTAGTCACACCATTGGAGACAAAAGAAAAGTTGAGCAAGGATACAAATGACGAGTTTGTAGATGCAATCCTGTACAAGCAAATCATTGGATCCATAAGATACTTGTGCAACACCAGACCAAATATCTATTATAATGTTGATTTGATAAGTTGGTTTATGGAGAAACCTAAAGAATGTCATCTAATAGTAGCTAAGAGATAACTGAGATACATCAAAACAGTTCTTAAAATAGACCTTTCGTGACACCAATTTTACAACAGTCATAGTGCTAACCGTGGTAATAGTTTATTTCTGGGCGTTTTTTTTTATTTACTAAAGGACATGTCACAACGGTCAAATGAAGCAACCATAGTGAAAGGTACACAGAGTGAAATAGTTTAAATCCCAACACTAACAATTAGCCATTCATCCTGATAAAAATGTGATTGATCATGTACATCACCACGATTTTTGTTACCAACAGTGATGAAAGGTGACACTTATTTATATATAAGCAAAATTATCTCTCGCTTTAGTACATAACAACCGTCTCTCTCAAAACAAAATCCTAACAACTCTTTCACTCGTCTCTCTCTCTAAGTGAAACCCTAATGACTCTGTCACTCGCCTTTCTCTCCACCTCTAATATTGTTTGCAAAGTATATAATATTTTGCAAAAAGAACTAGAGGTGAAGGCATGGACGATTGAAGAACTAGGATCATTAAACCAAGTTTTTACTGTCAAAGAACAAAATACAGATAAGTTGTTGAAGAACTATTGTCTAACATTGAACGTGAACTTGTACTTCTAATATAGCTTAATTTGTTATATTATAATCTTCTAGTGTAGATTGAAACGTTATATGTTAGTGAGCGTTGACGAAATAAGCATTCCACATAATTCATAATAAACTCAGGTCTATATATCACATCGTTGTTTAGAACCGTTCTTAAATATGTTGCATTAAAGGATATCACAATGGTTGTTTAAAGTAACTGTTGTAGTAGGTAGTGCGCTACGTAGATACAATCACATTCGCACGTCCGTGTTGGAAAGCATCATACATACAATCACACCTTACCTCACAACGTTTGGACCAGTGTGGTGGTTTCTCATTCCCAACCGTTATGATAGGTGTTTTACCTAATAGTGAAGGCACAATTGATCATGGTGTGTTGATGCCATGGCTTGAGAAGACTAGCACGATCACATTGGTGCATGGCTACACTGATTCATATTTCAGTGGAGATCAAGATGATAGAAGAGTATTGTAGGCTACTTATTCAGGTTTGGAGGTGCTTCAATTTCTTGGTGTTCAAGAAAGCATGGAATATTAGCATTATTATCCTGTGAAGCTGAATATGTAGAAGCTTCCTATGCAGTATGTTAAGTTGTGTGGATAGAAATGCTACTAGAAGAAGTCACGGAACATAAGAAAATGAAGCTATTTGTAGACAACAAATCAGCTATAGACTTAACTAACCATCCTATGAGTCATGACAGAAATAAGCTAATAGAGACAATGTTTCACTTTCTTAGTGATCAGGTGAACAAAGAAAAATGAGTGCTTAAGTATTGTAAATCAGAAGTGCAACTAGCTGATATATTCATAAACCATTGAAGAAGACAAAATTTGATGAGCTGAAGGAACTTATTAAAATGAGAAATTTAGAAAACATGAATTAGAAAGAGGGTTGAGAATATGTAATTTAAGTTGTAATTATTTTTAAGCACAAGTTAAATACCTTGTTGTGCAAGTTAGTCGAGGTAGTTAACACACTAGCTAAGACTTATAAATATGTATATATACACGCTATTCTGTTGTAATTGATTATCATATTGTTTATCCTAGCCTATGATAAGGAAGAAAAAGCAGCTAGAGTTTATGACCTTTAATTTGCGGCCCTCAACTACTAGGATCTAACTACCACCACCAACTTTTCAGTAACAAACATCCTTTATCTTTTTTTACTACTCTATATGCAAATAAATAAACATGAAAAAAAAATTATTTATCTATTCTTTTTTGTTGCAATTTCTTAGATTTTCAACTATGAGAAAGAGATTTTATTTGATAAGCTATGAGAAAGAGGTTGATGACACGATGAACATGACTAGATAGGAGTTTATTGCTTCTCTACGAAGGCTAAATATCCATGAACTTAGTTTTTATATAATATTAGATTTTTTTAATGTCCATAAAACTATATATATATAACCAAAAACCCCGGATTTTGTATCTTCACGTCAGTTTTTTTTATAAAAATTATTTGGCAGTATATTATTTGGATTTAAAACAAGAGTTTTCTACTTATTGCTAGTAGTATTGTGCAAAGAAATGGAATAAAAGTCACAATCGAAATGCATTTGTGGGACAAGGAGAAGGTGTATATATATTCTTCTAGTTTTAGACAAAGACAAATCATGCATCTAATCCTATCTCATTCAACTTTACGCTGTTCTTTTTAAAACCCTTCACGTTGAATGCCATGTGTGTAGCCAGAATATGCTCGACACAATACTACAAAATCGATAGAAAATGTATGGATAATCGAAAATTTTGAGTGGGGCCATGCACTTTGCTTTCTTGGATTATTGGGGAATATGAAGGGCCAAGCTGGCAATATATTCTCTCCACGTGTCTACCTGTTGTCACCTTGTCTCTACTTCACTTACATCAGCATAAGAAACTAATAGAAAACCCGTGCGTCTGCACGAGTAAATTCATTTATATCTTAGATTATTTGATAAAGTTTAGTTGTTACTAGTATATAATTATAATTGTTATTATAATATTACTAATAATTAAAAATATTTTTAAAAAAATATATAACAAATCACCAACATGATAAAACTAATATATCTAATAATTATAAATATATACAAATATCACTAATAACTATAAATATTTACAAATATTTTGTTGATTAAAATAAAAAATGTATTGTAGTGATAGTGACCCGTGAAAATAACGAGTTTCAGTGATAATGTTGTAAATGTGCCTTAAAACCTTTGTTGATGAAGAGAAACAAAACATATTTTGGAGATTGTATTTACTGCGAAAATCGGAAGTTTTAGAAAGTCGGACGAAAAGTCGAGGAAAAAAAAGGGAGGTGAATAGTGTCGGCCGTACGGTGAATAGTGTTATCCGTACGGATAAATAGTGACGTTCGTACGGTGAATAGGGTTGTCCGTACGATGAATAGTATTTTCGAGTTTTCGATCCGGTGAACGGATCCATGTGATTTGGGGATTTGTTTGTTGGGTATTTGCTATTATAAATATGTATCTCTTATATGTTTGGTGTGTGAAAATCTTAGAGTTTACACCAACAAGGGAGAGCAAGGGTTTAAAGGTATAGCATAGGGTTTCAGCTATTCACAAGAAAAACCTTAGAAAAGCAAAGGTTTAGGGAAACCTTTGGAGTTGTTTAAGGTTATTGTGAAACACTGTTACACCTTGGGTTTGAGTGATTCATATATTGAGAGTTGGAGAGGTTGAGAAACACTTGGGTAGAAAATAGGGTTGTTCTTGGAAACCTGAAGGCAAAGACTATTTTTTTTTGTAACTCATCTGTAATATCTTGTAACAACTTTTTTAGTATAGTGAATTGGAGAGTTGCTTTCTCCCCTAGAGTAGATCGTTTGATCGAACTGGGTAAATAAACCTTCGGTTTTTTCTTGCCTTATTCTGTTATATTATCTGTGTACGGATTATTATTGTTGAAAACCATTTATTTTGGTTGCTATTGTTCTTTGCCTCACAAATCGATATTGAATTTTGTCGTAATTCACAACAAGATTCACAACAAGTGGTGCGGTGAGCGTGAAGCAAAGAGATATTGTTGGCAAGTGTTAAGTGCAGATTTTACCTTAAAATGAACTATCTTTCTTGGCACTTTTTCTACTCAATTCTCATGTTTTCATTAGTTTTACTCATGATTGTTGTTATTCTTCTAACATTGAGAATATACCTTTGGTGCTTGTAATATGTGTGTTATTGTGCAGAAAAAGGCATAAATTGATCAAAGTTGTAAGACACTAGAAATGGTACAAGTTGCCAAAGAACAGAGGAAAACTTCAAGAAGTTCGCTTTGCGAACTAGCTAGCGAAGTTCCGCTTTGCGAAGGCTGGCGAAGTCCCAGCGAATGGTCCCAGAATTATGGCAGAAGAAAAAGGCACTAAAGTTCGCTTTGCGAACTTGAAGGCGAGTGTTCGCTTTGCGAATAATCCTTCGCATTGCGAACTCATGAAGAAATTTTGTGGCGGTTTAACTATGCAGAGGCACCTCAGGTGCCTAATTTTGACATTCGCTGTGCGAGTGAAACGTTCGCTTTGCGAACATGGAATCTCCTGAATGTATTATAAATAGATTTTTCACACTTTTGAGATAATATCAAGATATAGACTTGTGAGAAATATTATCTTGTAATTAAAATATCAGAACTTTATATCTCTTCATTTCAAGAGGGAAAAGGTAGGATCTTCAATCTCTTGTTGGGTTTGGATGTAATCTTTTGATACCTTATGTATTTCATCTAATGTATGTTTGTGAATTAGTTTTGATTCTCTATTGTTGATGGTCTTTGATTGCTTATTTGTGGGTCTTGACAAAACCTATTTCAAATCCTTGATCTTAGATTTTTCATCTATCAATGAACAAAACTTTTGACATGGTTTCGTGAGTTGATATTCATTGTATCTTTTGTTGTATTGTGTTGATTAAGTAGCATGAGTAGCATGAGTAGGATCAATACGGTGTTGCGATGATGCGTGATAATAGTGATGAAGAATGATATTCACATTCATTTAGCCAATTAGTTGAATGCATGTAAAAAGGATTAATCATATGTACGTAATCTAATCATGGCTTTGTATATGAATTACTCATTAGTTTGATATTGATGTTATAGTAATATCTGTTGAGTCTTGATGCCAGAGATGGATGTATGCTTAACATTCATGTAGGTTTTAAATGCTTTGTATTGATTGGTAATGTGCGAGAGCAATTATTGATCGGTACAAAATCACTCACACATGCGGGGACCAAGAGGATATGTATGTTGTGGGTGATACATTATGATATTAGACGAATAAGTGATTTATGTATAAAATGATTAGAAGAATGCATGTGTTATCAATTGATGAGATCAAATTCCAACAAGGCTCCGTTTATAATTCAGTCTTTACTTTATATTTTCCGTCTTTACATTTTCTGCATTTAACTTTGGTTCCTCTTTTAAACCAAAACTTTTGAACCATAAGCTTAGAAACATAGAGACCGTCGAACGACATTTTTTCCCTCGCACTGATCCCTGTGGATACGACAAAATTGGGTTACTTAAATTAGTTTTTGCTTGCTGCTGTATTACAATTTCAACAACAAGTGAGCACCATGGTTAGTAGATGGCAGATCGAGAAATTTTCCGGTAACAACGACTTCGTGTTGTGGAAAATTAAGATGCAAGCAATTTTAATTCAAGAGAAGTGTATCGATACTTTGAAGAGCGAAGCATTGATGTCTGCGGGGCTTACACAGGTACAGAAGACCGAGATGGTGGATAAGGCTAGGAGTGCCATTACCTTGTGCCCTGGGGATAAAGTTCTAAGAGAAGTCTCCAGGGAGCAAACTGCGGTTGCTATATGGGCAAAACTTGAATCACTGTATATGACAAAGTCTTTGGCTCACAGGTTGTATCTGAAACAACAACTCTATTCATTCTGAATGGTGGAGAACAAATCCATAGTTGAGCAGCTCATAGAATTTCACAAGATTATCGATGATCTTGAGAATATTGAAGTAAAGATTGATGATGAGGACACGACTTTGCTCCTGTTGAGTACATTACCCAGATCTTTTGAGCACTTTAAGGATGCCCTTCTTTATGGTAAGAAAGGTACTATTACTTTGGATGAAGTCCAGACGGCGGTGAAATCCAAAGAATTTTCAAAGTTGAAAGATTTGAAGATTTAAGATAGTGGCGAAGGCTTAAATGTGTTAAGAGAAGGAGGTGGGCGTAAAGGGATGTCCAAATCAAAGAGGTCTGATAAGTCAAAGGTAAAATGTTTTAATTGTCAGAAAATCGGTCACTTTAAAAGGGATTATCCTGAAAGAAAGGTCAATGAAGATTCTGTTTAAGTTGTAGTTGCATTGGGTGAGGATAGTTGGATCATTGACTCAGGTTACTCTTATCACATGTGTCCAAGAATAGAATACTTTGAAACTTTAAAGATGGTGCAAGGTGGAGTAGTTCGCCTTGGTAATAATAAGGCATGCAAGATTCATGGTATTGGTACTGTCAGGTTTAAAATGTTTAATGATTGTGAACTTCTTATTCACAATGTGAGGTATGTTCCAGAACTCAAGCAAAATTTGTTATCTATAAGTATGTTTGATGATCTAGGCTATTGTACTAGATTTGAACGTGGAGTGTTGAAGGTTTCGCGTGATGAATTGATTATTTCTAAAGGGTCTAAAATATGTGGTCTATATATTTTAGAAGGTTCAAATGTTATTATTCATTCATCGTTAACTAGTGGAGGCTTTCATGACAAGGAAGAGCTATGGGATTTGAGTTTAAGGCGTTATGAATACCTTGAGAAAGTTTCAGAGAAGTACAATGAATTTTGCAGAAATCAAGGGATAAAAATGCATGTTACCGCTGAGTTGTTATTGAAGAACTGCAAAATAAAAGAAGAAAAACCTTCAGGGAGGCATTTGAAAACAGGTGGAGTCAAGGGTGGTTGAAAAATCATACTTGTAGGCTTGTTAAATTTCCTAGGCGGAAAAGGGTAATTGTCGCTCCCGAAAGATTCGCATTCAACGGTACAAACGCGAGAGTGGCGCAAAAGACACAAAGTCGCCAGCAAAGTGTATTTATCCCAAGAGAGGGAAAGGAAACACTGCGTAAACCTGAAAGAGAGGAAAGAGCATGGTCACGCGACCAAGAGAACGGGTACGGGAGTCGGTTACGCGGAGGGAAGGTGTTAGCACCCAACACGTCCATCGTACTTGATGGGATCCACGCTTGTAGTCTGTATCAAAGGGTGTCGTCGTCTGGAACTCAGCTGCTACTGGAAAGTAAAAAAAGAACGAGAACGGAAAGAAACGAAGGAACAAATGTAGGGAAAATAAAAGAAGTGCTCGCATGGGCCCTACCCCACTGCCTACGTATCTCATCGGGAGCATGAGAATCAGAGCGACGTAGTTCCCCTCACTAGGGGTGGATTGTGTTTTTTAGGGAACGACTTACGTTCTAGCTCAGGTGTTGCAGCTCGCTGAATCGAGACTTAGGCGTTACCGTCTTGCAAGAGAACGAGTAGGATCACGTTCGTGCGCTGAGAGTGAGTGAGATGAGAAGAGAATTCCCGAAGGAAAGACGTTAGTGCTTGTTTTGTGTTTTTTAGACAGAAGTGTTTTTTTAAGTTAGTTCATAACTTGTATTAAACCAAAGTCTTGAATATAGGAATGAATACTTCCCGCATCGTCCCCAACAGGACGTACACTAGGTATCCTAGAAGAATGAGAGAAAGCCCCTCGTTCCCCACTTCCCACATATGAGGCTCAAGCGCAATACCCGTTAACCTTTATTAAGTGTTTTTTACTTTTCTTTTGAGATGAGAAGAGAAACGACGCAAGGGAAACTCTAAAGGGAAACTAAGAGTCCTAAAGTTATCATGCGTGGATGTCCTATGGTTAGTGAGGCTTAGGAGGAAAGACTACCTAGCCTAATGCTAATCCTACTCCAAGCTTAATCAAAAATTAATTTGGACTAGGTAGCTCTAAAGGGAGAGAATCCAAGACTTAAATAAGTCTTGAGATTCATGGGAGGAAGAGAGTGAAATAGAAGAAAAGAAAAAGGAAGAATGAGAAAAAGAGATGGGGCAGCAAGCACATCATAATCATCATATCCAAATCATAACATAAAACATGCTTTAAAGATCATACAAGCACATATCAAGTATACAAGTGAAGGCACACAAGAAAGGATGCAAGTAAACTTGCACAAGATTCACAATTCCACACACTAAGGCCTCATACAAAGATGACATGAACAATATAAGATGAAAGTGAAACCAAGTCAGAATTTAATTCACATCATGATCATCCAATCCAAACATGCAAGAATGTTTCATATTATGATGCATTATGAGCCAAAGAAACCACAAAACCAATGATGATGATATGCATCATACAAATCAAACCATGATGATCAAGTGAGATGAAAACTAAGTAAAGAACTCAAGGGGCAGTAGCATATGTATCAACATCATACCAAAATCAAACTCAAGTCATACAAGATGAATCATTAAGCAACACATTCAAAACATGCATCAAAGTTAATCAAAACATCCACTTATCATTCATGCAAACAAACAAAGAAACATGTGAAGCAAAGAGTGAGAACATGTCACATAAAGCACCTCAAACCAAGAGGGTCAGAACCTTTAGCATGTCATACAAGTCAAACAAAAGGCCTCATGCATTGGTTGTATCAAACAAGGAAACATTTCACATGATTAAGTCAAACATGCCATTGAATTCAAGTCAAAACAACATCAACTTAGAAAATCAAAATCAAATAGGAAAATGGATAAATGAGGATGATTCCAAATCCATAAACAAGCTCAAACAGAATAGGATCACACCATATAATCACTTTAACCATCAATCAATCACAAGTAAACAAATGCACTCAAACTAGGTCAAGTGTCCAAGCATGCTCCAACCAAATTCAAACCACAAGTAAAAATCAACCAAAAATAGCAAAGTGGTTCAATAAATTTCCAAAAAATAATAAAAGTCAAATTTAAACATCCAATTAACAAATGTCAAAATATTGGAATAGAATTAGCTCAAGAACATGTCCAAAGTAACTTCACAAGACAAGGTATGTAAGCGATCGTGTATGAATCGAGGAGCATCAAAAATCACATGAAAAACAATCAAAGGTGATCACCAAGGCAGAAACATGACATTAAAACATTCCTCATTTAATTGTCAAGACATGGCAAAAAAATCAGCTCAAGAAGGGATGGCAAAGTCATCAAACATAAGCACTAATCACAAGGGTAAACATGGAAGACACTTTGGAAAAGAAAATCAGAAATAATTATGAAAATAAATGTAAAATGAAAATAAAATTCATATAAAATTAAATAAGACCTTAAAATACGTTCATGAATTTTTTTGAAATTTTTTGATAAAATAAAGTATTTTTAATAATTAAAAAGGTAACGAAAATAAAAGAAGAAGATAAAAATTGAGTGTTAAAATGGAGGGGTGCATGAATCACGTACGTATGCGCTGGGCCTAATTCAGGTAGGGTGCGAAAATGAATTTGTGTAGGCCCATGGAAGAGAGTATACCATCAGATTTTATGAAAAGAAAAGAAAAAAAAAAGCCATGGAAATGTAACAAAATATTATGTCAACATGTACATCAATTGGTCACATGGATGTTAAGTTACTAAAAGACAAAACAAAAGCAAACACCACTCACACACTGCCACCTCATCATCATCTAGCTTCAGCCATGCAAATATTACAGCCCACGTGAACAGTAACCCGCGGCCGGAAAAAATGCAGCACCGCTCCGGTCCGGCCGGCGACTGCCGGCGGCGGATGTTCCGGTCGGAAACGGAGAAAGAAAGACACCCCCCCTCAGTTTTTCGCGTAGATCTCAAAAATGGCATTGGTTTTCTCTAAAACTCCCTCTAAACCCATGAAAATCAAGCTTCAAGAATAAACACTTATGGTTCCATAATCACAAATCAAAACAACATACATACTACAATGTAGTGCACTCCATGGTGAGTCCAAATATGCAAAAATAATTGAAAAGCAACCATTAAAACTCAAGAAAAACAAGGATTCAAGTTTGCACACCATAAATGAAACTCCATTAAAACACAAAAATAATTATGCAAACATTGTCTACCCTAAGGTAGGACTTCATATGCACCCAACATGAACATAAAACAGAGCTAAAATGCAAGCTTAGAGTTGAAGAAAATTACTCAACGGAGTGGCTCCGTTGGCCCTTGAAACTACGTAGAAACTTCAAAAAAATGCTTCCAATGGTCTCTTTGTATCTCAGTGATGAAGAACCAAGCGAAAAATGCCGAGAAACTTGGAGGGAATGAGAGTTTTTTTTAGAGAGAGGTTTTTAGAGTGAGAGAGGATTCTTGAGTTTGTGGCTGCTGAGAATTCGTGTCTGATGCTAGGGTTTCACATTTAGCTTATATATGAGGCTTTTGTGTGGTTAAAATGAACTTTACTGTGGTTAGAGCTTAGGGTTAAAGTTTTGACAAAAATTTGAAAAAAAACAATGGGGTGTGAGAGAGTGTAGTACAAAATGAGTTTTTTGTGAGAGTGGTTTTGGTTGCTATTCTTCTGAGCAAAAGAAATCAGAATGAGAGAGAGTGGAGGGGATAAACTTGGTGAGCAAGTTTTCACTTGTTTCATTATGGCAAAAGACTTCCAAATGGTACAAGGTTGGTACATGTTTTGTGTGGCTCATTATGGCAATGTTTTGCAAGGCATTTTGGCAAGGAAATGAGAGATTATGCGCATGAAATGAGGCCAAGGCAAGCTGCTACAAAAGTTGGTTCAAAATGTTTCATGACATGCCATGAAAATATAATCATATAGACAACTTTGATCCACTATAACTCAATGATCTTTGATCCCATTTGTGCAAACTTGTGCTCATTAGAAAGCTTACATATCAAGGAACAAAATTGATGTTCAAGGCAAGATGAAATGGTGCTTGGAAGTCCTTTGAAAATGAGCATGAATATTGGCATTCAATGCTTTCCCAAAACCAAACCAAAAAGTTTCTAAGTGTTGGAAATTTGACATGAAAACTCATGAACTTGTGAACACCATAACTTTCTCAAATTTGATCCAAATGAGGACTTCTAGTAATGGTTGGAAAGCTTGAAGCATGGCCTACAACTTTGATGTTGGAAAAAGATTGAAATGAAGTCTAGAGCATGGATAAAATTGGCCATGAAGTGGACTTATTTTGGGTTAGAACTTTCCAAAAGGGAAACTCTCTAAAACCCTAACATTCCATAAATGGCAAATTTCCCAAATTCTTGATTTTTGATGAATATCTTGACATTTCTTGACCAAAATCCATCCATTGATCACATTTGACATAATGAATAGTAATTTGATCTCAAAAGTCAGGAGTTGACTTTTTCACTGCACAGTTGACTTTATCCTCCATTCTCCTGATTTTGAAATTTCTGATCAATTGAAATCCTTCTGAACCAATTTGATGGGCAATCTTTCATCCTTAGACACTTAAAGACATAAGGAATACCATGCAATCAAGTCTTGCCCAAAAAATCAGAAATAAACTGATTTTATGGCGACCCTTAGTTTGGTACCCTTTGGTTAGGAGGAGATAACACATCCTCCAAATTCAAATTCATCTGAATATGATGTGTATCATGTCCACCAATGATGACATGTGCCACTTAGAGATGATAAACAATCAAAGAGCTTGCTCATTTGAGGGTTAGATCTCAGAATCTCCAAAACCCTAATTTAAGAAATCAGGTTAGGAGAGTGTGATCCCTCTGAAATCTCTTGCCAATCTTGATCTTGTGATGAGATGATGAACCAATTAAGACACCTTGGGGCTTAAGGCTCCTTTGTGATTCAAGAATTGATAGCATCAAGAATTTTCTCTCCTCTTAGCCCCTTGGACAATACACATGAACTGTTGCTTGAAGCCCTGAAAACCTCTTCTTCCCTTGAGTTAAACTAAGTACCTAGATCCCATGCTAAGAACCAATGATATGCAAAGATGATGATCCAAGAATGAAAAGAAACATAAGCCAGTTAGGTAACAACAACAAGGAAAATTTTGAGGTGCTACAGCTGCCCCTATTCAAACTTCTTGGATCCGAGGGTACGGAAGCAACGGCTTTCGGAAAATCGGGATACAGGGAGATTGAATACCAAAAGAACCTGGAAATTTGCAACCTATGGGGATGATGAAAAAGGGTTGTTTATGAGGACGGCCGCGGACGAACTCGAAAAGGGTAGACCAACCAAAGGCGGACTACACTGGGGGATATAAAGGTAATACGAGGCCATGCCGAAGGTGGGCTCAAAAAAAGAAAGGCCAGGCCGAGGGTGGACTTTCAAAGAAAGACTATGCCTAAGGTAGACTTTCAAATAAAGGATACGAGGCCATGCCGAAGATGGACTCGAAAAAGAAAGACCAAGCCGAAGGTGGGCTTTCAAAGAAAGACTATGCCGAAGGTAGACTTTCAAAGAAAGAATACGAGACCATGCCGAAGGTGGGCTCAAAAAGAAAGACCAAGCCGAAGGTGGGCTTTCAAAGAAAGACTATGCCGAAGGTAGACTTTCAAAGAAAGAATACGAGACCATGCCGAAGGTGGGCTCAAAAAGAAAGACCAAGCCGAAGGTGGGCTTTCAAAGAAAGACTATGCCGAAGGTAGACTTTCAAAGAAAGAATACGAGACCATGCCGAAGGTGGGCTCAAAAAGAAAGACCAAGCCGAAGGTGGGCTTTCAAAGAAAGACTATACCGAAGGTAGACTTTCAAAGAAAGAATACGAGACCATGCCGAAGGTGGACTTTACTGGGGATAACAAGATAACAGTGGGTGCGAGGACGGCCGAAGGCGAACTCGAGAAAAGAGAAAGACCAAGCCGGAGGTGGACTTTCAAAGAAAGACTATGCCGAAGGTAGACTCTCAAACAACGATATGCAGAATCGACAGATCTACAAAGATGACTCCGCCGGGGACCAGGGAAATCTAAACAGACAACTCTGCGGGGGGAGTATAAGAAAGATCAACAAGAAGGACGAATCCACTGGTTGCGGTGTAATGTTAATCAACATCTCCTGAATCACGCTACTTTCTACTAGGGAAAGAAATCGGCAAAGGCTAACAAACCTGGCTTATGCTTCGAATGCATATGTTTAAATTTTGCCGTAATGCTCCACACGAAGTGGAAATGCTACGCATTTGGGAGGATGCTATGCAAAGAAAATGCTTATGCAATGCAAAAGAGGCGTCCCAGCAAAATAAATGCTGAAGACCAGAAGCAACTCCACTGGGGATGACAAACTAGATTGCCACTGAAACCAAGGAAATCCTGTTGAGGAAAACTTCGCCCTGCTGGGGAAGATCACAATCACCGATTCTGCTGGAGATAGACGAAACTCTGAGAGAAAACCCTCTCTGTTGGGGATGGATACTGAGAGTAGAGATTCCTTCGCTGGGGATCACTAAATTCTTCAGAACCTGAATTCAAAAGAAAATGCTGGGGATACCAACCGCCAACAAACTCTGCATGGGGATCACCTGCTGAGGAGAGATGAGCCAAAACAACACTTCGGCTGGGTGCAAACCTCTTATATCCTGCTGAGGGGGACGATCCTCAATGACTCCGTTTGGGGAATTACTTCTTCATACTCTGCTGAAGAAAACGATCCTCGATATTGAGGAAACGAGTCAATAATACCGAACCTGCTTGGCAATGTTACTGAACTCAACCTGCTACTGAGAGACATCTGCAGTTTCACCTTGCTGGGGAATATCATCCACTACTAGCGAGCCTGTTTGATGATTGACGACATCAACTCTGCTAGGGGATACCATCAAGCTTACCCATTTGTTGGGGGATTAGACCACATCGTTGCTGATGAGAAAACATACTTCCTGACTAGCCGAGGGAAACGGGTGTTCAGACCCTGTGTGGAAATAACATCTTTGTCCAAAGAAGGTATTCCATCAGTCTCTTGCTGGGGATGCATAATCATCAACTCCTAGCCGCTTGCTAAAAGAGTAACCAAATACAGCCTTAGCTGGGGAAATGATCCTCTGCACGCTGATGAGGACGAGTAATAAACTGCTGAGGACAATCAGGCTTCAAAGTTGGGGAGAGCTTTACTGGGGAAGCACATCTGTCATCCTACAAAACCAACAGAAAGGTCTACATGCAAAATAATTACTTTGATTATCATCATAGCGACTGTCGCCTAAGCAATTGCCACCATTTTCCGACCTATTTCACAGAGCTCAACATTTTAGCATGTAATGTTTTTTTATAAAAAATATCGGACATTTTCACAAACAAAACAGGTAAAACAGAAAACAAAAGCTCCTTGACTGAAATGCAAACTTTATTGAATGAATTGGCCTGTAAATAGGCATTTACATCTGGAAGCAATTCCTGAAAAGAGGTAATTGCGCAAAAAGCAAAAGAAAATACAAATGTCGGCAATGTGGGGAACATACATCCACCATGACTCGACTCAGCTATAACCCATATGACTTGTTTATCCGCAGATACTTTGGCCTTCGAAGACGACTAACTGGACTGATTCCTTTCCTCCGAATTTTCCAAGTATGAACAATGATCACAGATCGAACGCGAATCGTAGTCTTTGCTTTTAAATCCCTAACTTTTACCTGGATCGCCCTTTTCGGGTTTTCAATCCACCGGGATACCCATTTTTGCCAAAGTTGCCTTTTCAGGTTTTCAACCTTGCGGGTTTATTTCTTTTTTCTTTCATCCCTAATTTTTGCCCGAACCTTTTCTTTTTATGGTTCGCCAGGATGCCCCATTTTTTCCTGAACCTTCTTTTTATGTTCAACGGGTCTCTTTTATGCAAAGTATTTTTTGACTACATCCGCGTTCACAGGGGACGTAAAATCTTTGCCATCCATAGTTGAGAGTAATAAGGCTCCACCAGAGAAAACCTGTCTTACTACATATGGCCCTTCGTAATTTGGAGTCCACTTGCCCCTGTGATCTGTTTGGGGAGGAATGATCCTTTTCAGAACTAATTCACCAGCTTGAAAACACCGAGGACGCACCTTCTGATCAAAGGCTTTCTTCATCCTGCTCTGATACAACCGGCCATGCGCAATGGCTCTCAGTCTCTTCTCTTCAATGAGGTTCAATTCATTCAGCCAGGAACGCACCCACTCAGCTTCATCCAGCTTCACATCTGTCAGAATTCTCAAAGAAGGAATCTCAACTTCTAATGGCAGGACTGCTTCCATGCCATACACCAATGAGAAAGGAGTTGCCCCAGTTGATGTGCGTACTGAAGTACGATATCCGTGCAAAGCGTAAGGCAACATCTCATGCCAGTCTTTGTATGTCACTACCATCTTCTGCACAATCTTCTTTATGTTCTTATTTGCCGCTTCAACAGCCCCAATCATCTTCGGACGATAGGGAGAAGAATTGTGATGTTCGATTTTAAAGCTCTGGCATAGCTCTTTCATCATCTTATTGTTCAAATTTGAACCATTGTCAGTAATGATTCTCTCCGGGACTCCATACCGGCAGATGATGTCCTTCTTAATAAACCAGGCTACCACTTGTCTGGTGACGTTGGCATATGAGGCTGCTTCCACCCACTTCGTGAAATAATCAATAGCCACCAGAATGAAACGATGCCCATTAGAAGCAGTCGGCTCAATCTTTCCAATCATGTCGATGCCCCACATAGCAAAAGGCCAAGGTGACGACAAAACATTCAGAGGAGTAGGCGGCACGTGTACCTTATCAGCATAAATCTGGCATTTATGACATTTTCGGGCGTATTTGAAACAATCAGACTCCATAGTCATCCAGTAATACCCCGCTCTCAACAATTTTCTTGCCATAGCATGCCCATTGGCATGAGTATCGAAGGAACCTTCGTGAACTTCTTCCATTAACAGGCCTACCTCGTGTTCATCAACACAACGTAGCAAGACCATGTCAAAGTTTCTCTTGTACAACACATCATCCTTGTTCAAAAAGAAGTTTCCTGATAACCTCCTCAGTGTCTTCTTATCCTTGGAAGATGCCCCA
The DNA here is from genome assembly GCA_022829125.1 of Lathyrus tuberosus. Taxonomy (NCBI): domain Eukaryota; kingdom Viridiplantae; phylum Streptophyta; class Magnoliopsida; order Fabales; family Fabaceae; genus Lathyrus; species Lathyrus tuberosus. The sequence continues at coordinate 2,381,752 of JALAZF010000203.1, read as the reverse complement.
GCTGGGTATTCCTGACTCTTCAAGAAAACTTTAATGTCATGATACCAAGGTTTGCCATCTGACACCCCTTCAACTGCAAATACAAAAGCAGGCCTGTCCAAGAGCATGATTCTGATTGAAGGAGCTTCATTCCAAAGATTCACCTTATACATTGATGACAATGTAGCCAACGCATCAGCCATCTAATTTTCCATCCGGGGAATGTGATGGAAGTCGATTCTGTCGAAGAAAGGTAACAACCTTCTGGCATAGTTGTTATATGGAACAAGATTTGCTTGACGAGTCACCCATTCACCCGTGATCTGATTAACCACCAACGCAGAATCACCATAAACATCGAGGTTCTTGATTCTCAAATCAATTGCTTCTTCTAACCCCATGATGCATGCTTCATACTCCGCCTCATTGTTGGTGCATATGAACGTTAATTGGGCAGTGAAGGGTATATGAGAACCCTGTGGAGTCGTAATGATTGCCCCGATTCCGTTGCCATATGAATTAACAGCTCCATCAAAAACCATCTTCCATTAAGATCCAATCTCAGGTCCTTCATCAGGCAAAGGCTCTTCACAATCCTTCATCTTCAGATACATGATATGCTCATCTGGAAATTCAAACTTCATCGGTTGATAATCCTCAATCGGCTGTTCAGCGAGATATTCTGACAAAACACTTCCCTTAATGGCTTTCTGGGAAACATATTGAATATCATATTCTGTCAAAACCATCTGCCAACGGGCTATTCTACCAGAAAGTGCTTGCTTCTCAAACACATACTTGATCGGATCCATCTTCGAAATCAAAAGGGTTGTATGGTTTAACATATACTGCCTCAAACGCTTAGCGGCCCAAGCGAGTGCACAACATGTTTTCTCCAGCATCGAGTATCTTGACTCGCAATCAGTAAACTTCTTACTCAGGTAATAGATGGCGTGCTCTTTTTTACCTGACTCGTCTTGTTGACCGAGCACACAACCCATTGAATTCTCAAGAACCGTGAGATACATAATCAAAGGCCTTCCTGGCACTGGCGGCATAAGGACCGGAGGTTCCTGCAAGTATTCTTTAATCTTTTCAAACGCCTTTTGACAATTTTCATTCCACCTGACCGCTTGATCTTTTCTTAGCAACTTGAAGATTGGTTCACACGTGGCTGTGAGATGCGAGATGAACCTAGCAATGTAGTTTAATCTCCCCAAGAAACCACGAACCTCTTTTTCTGTTTTCGGCACAGGCATTTCTTGTATGGCTTTTACCTTAGCAGGATCAACCTCAATACCTTTTTCACTAACAATAAACCCTAGCAATTTTCCTGATCTCACCCCGAAGGTGCATTTGTTTGGATTCAACCTCAGTCTGAATTTCCTTAACCTTTCAAATAACTTCTGAAGATTCACCAGATGTTCTTCTTCCTTCTGTGACTTCGCAATCATGTCATCAACATAAACTTCAATCTCTTTGTGAATCATATCATGAAAGAGAGTCACCATCGCCTGCTGGTAAGTTGCCCCTGCATTTTTTAATCCAAAGGGCATCACTTTGTAGCAGAAAGTTCCCCACGGTGTTATGAATGTAGTCTTCTCCATGTCCTCTGGGGCCATTTTGATTTGGTTATACCCAGAGAAACCATCCATGAAGGAAAACACAGAATACTGAGCAGTATTGTCAACTAACACGTCAATGTGAGGGAGCGGGAAATCATCCTTTGGGCTTGCTCTATTCAAATCCCTGTAATCAACACACATCCTGACCTTCCCATCCTTCTTAGGTACAGGCACGATGTTAGCAACCCATGGAGGATAATTTGTTACGGCAAGAAATCCGATGTCCAACTGCTTTTGAACCTCTTCCTTGATCTTGACAGACATTTCCGGTTTAGTTCTTCTCAACTTTTGCTTGACCGGAGCACAACCTTCTTTGAGTGGTAGCCGGTGTACGACAATATCAGTATCGAGCCCAGGCATGTCTTGGTAAGACCAGGCAAAGATGTCCACATACTCACGGAGCATTTCAATCAATCTTCCCTTGACACTGTCTTCCAATGCAGCCCCTACTCTTACCTCCTTTCTGGCGTCCTCGGTTCCCAGATTCATAATCTCAATTTCCTCCTGATGAGGTAGGATGACTCTCTCCTCTTGCTTCAACAATCTGGCCAATTCTTCGGGCAGTTCATAATCTTCGTTAGCCTCTTCTTCAGCCTGATAGATTGGATTGTCAAAGTCATACCGAGCTATAGCTGAGTCATGATCGGTGTCATCTGAACAAAAAGACCTGCAATGATTTATGAGGTATGTTTTATTATGATGCAACAAAAGAAACACATTGCCATTTTGATGTGGGTTTTTAATGCATAAAAATAAAAACAAAAAGACAGAGATCAAAATATTTGAGTGTGAAAAGTCTTTTATTGATGATAAGGCAAAACATGCAACAGTTAAAAGCCCTACAAACAAAATCACTGCATCTTGGGCAGAACGCATGATTAACATAATAGGAAAACAAAGCAATTATTCGAAGCATGTCTCTTAGAAGACCAGTTGCCTAAACTCTGACCAGGGTTGCAGGGACGGATCCATTCATCCATGTCACAGTCACTATCCCCTTCTTCTTCAATAGCATTAACTCTGTCGAAGAAAACTCCAGCGCTGGTGAAGCGGACAGGGCCATAGAATTTGGGAGGACCCTCATCTTTCCGGGCTGGCTTGTATCCCAATCCATAAGTATCCCTCTTTTCCTGCACTTTAACCACCTGGCCCCACCTCTGTGAGCTGCCAGCTTCAACCACAGCTTTGGCGTCTCTTAACGAAGACATGGAACCCTCGGGTTGATTTGCCACTGCAGGTTGCACTATAGCTTCAGACTGAATAACTTCTTCAGAAACCTTCACTTTTTCAAACCCTTGGCACAATGTTTCATGGATTTCACCATCCACTTCCACGTATTTGAAGGTTGACAGCTGACTGATCAATATATCTTCTTCTCCGCATACTGTCACTACGTGACCATCAACCATATACTTCAGTTTTTGATGCAAAGTAGACGTTACTGCCCCAACACTGTGGATCCAAGGGTGACCCAACAAACAACTGTAGGCAGGCTGAATATCCATTATGTAAAAGGTGGTGTTAAAAATCTCAGGACCCACCTTGATCGGCAACACTAACTCTCCAAAAATCGACCTCTTGGAGCCATCAAAAGCACGTACCACCAAATCACTCGGCGTACAAATCAACCCACGAGTATCTAGCTTCATCAAAGCTTTCTTTGGCAGCACGTTCAAAGATGACCCAGTATCAACTAACACATGCGACATTAAAGAACCACGGCATTCCACTGAAATATGCAGAGCATTGTTGTGATTCCTCCCAGCTGGAGTCAAATCTAAATCGGTGAAACCCAAACCATTACCGGCATTCACGTGAGCCACAACCCCTTCTAATTGATTGACAGATATTTCCTGCGGTACATAAGCCATGTTCAAAACCTTCAGCAATGCATTTCGGTGTGCCTCAGAGCACAATAGTAAAGACAGGATGGAAATCTTCGATGGAGTTTGGTGAAGTTGATCAACAATTTTGTAATCGCTTTTCCTGATCAATCTCATGAACTCCTCTGCATCTTCTGAGAAAGTATCCCCACCTGGCTTTGTCATAGAAGTATTTGCTTCCTGCCTCTGTACAGACTCATCCATTATCTGTTTACCTCTGTCTTGTTTTGAACTGCCAACTTGATCCTCAGACGGAATAAAGACTCTACCACTCCTAGTGATAGCATCAGTTTCAACTTTAACCCCTGGACTAGAACCCACTGGTGAAGTATTCATTAACTCTTGCTTTTGTCCATTGACAAACACCTATGCACCGTAATTCCACGGAATGGCCTTAGAATTCTCGTACGGAACGGGTCCAGCCCTTGTGATAATGACTGGAGGTGGCCTTGCTGGACCAGAAATAGTAATTGTTTTGAATGGAATGGTGATAGTGGCAACCTTCTCACTAACAACCTCTTCTTGCTGATTACCTCTGTCAAACTCCAAACAGCCCTCATCAATCATATTTTGAATACCCCTCTTCAACGAATCACAACCATTTACCTTTGTCAAACATTCGGAGCAGTTCTCATCACAACCCGGATAAACACCACCTTTCAATAGCCTGTTCTTAACCACAGCCAACGGAGTCTTCAGCTCTTCAACATCCATTATTAAATTCGAAGCTTCACATTCCTCAATTATTGCATTTACCCTCGGTCCGTTGTGATCAGGCATCGGATTTTGCACAACATTGGGCCCATCATTGGCAAAGTTGATAGCCTTGGAATCCACAAGATATTGAACTGTGTGCTTAAAAGCTTTACAGTCTTCAATGTAGTGTCCGGGCGCTCCAGAGTGAAAGTCACAGTGGGCGTTAGGGTTATAACCCGGAGGTGGATTACCGGTGGGAGGAGCGAGAGTCCTTTTCTGGACTAGCTGTAACTGTAGCAAATGCTGAAACAACTAAGGATAAGGTAGAGGTGTGGTATCAAAATGCCTGTTCTGCCTAGGCCTTGGCTGATACTGACGCAGAGCCTGACCCTGATTAGCATTATTCCTCTGTTGTTGTGGTTGAGGTAACGTTGCTGGGATGGTTACCGACGCTACTTGTTGATTATTGCCCTGACGCTGTTTCCCTTTCCCCCTGTGGGATGATACCGCGTTGGTCTCTCCTTTCTTCTTATAATTATCAAATGGCTTCTTTCCCTGTCCGGAAGACGATCCGTCACCACTAGAAACCTTTCCAGCCTTAATTCTGACCTCTATCTTCTGTCCAATAGCAATCACATCTGCAAACTTGCCCAGAGAACAAGGCAAAAGCTTCTCATAGTAGTGCTTAGGCAGTGTGTCCATAAACATATCCAACATCTCTTTCTCCAGCATTGGTGGCTGCACCTTAGCCGCCAATTCACGCCACCTCTGCGCGTATTCTTTGAAACTCTCATCATTCTTCTGGGACATGCTCAACAGCTGAGTTCTGTTGGGAGCCATGTCTGTGTTGTACTGATAATGCTTGATGAAAGCTGCAACTAGCTCTCTCCAGGTACGAACATCTCTACTTTCTAGCCCCATGTACCATTCCAAAGACGCGCCAGACAGGCTGTCTTGGAAAAAGTGCATCATTAGCTTTTCATCCTTGGCGTGAGCAGCCATCTTCCTGGTATAGGCCTTCACATGAGTTCTCGGGCAGGTAGAACCATTGTACTTCTCCAATGTGGGAATCTGAATCTTATGTGGAATAACAATATCAGGGACCAACCCTAGGTCGTCCAAATCTATTCCCAAATCATTCTGTTTCACCACTCCCTTCAATTGAGCTTCAATTAAACGGATTCTTTCATCACTGACCACAGGAAGGGCAGCATCTAAACTTCTGACTGAAAAGACATCGTCCTGTTGATCATCAAAATGATGGCCATGGATAGCCCGAATTGTACTTCCTTCTCCAACCACTGAAGGAATTCTGCCCTGTCCACCAGCACCAACTCCGCCCGGAGGGATATTACGGTTAATAAGACCACCGTGTAAGATACCATTTTCGTCGACCTGCGCCACCAATGGCTGAACCAGAGTTCTGAATTTATTCTGACTTTGCACCACACCCTGCATCACCTCCATGAACTGATCGATGCGAGCTTGCATAGCTGCCATATCTGCCTGAACTTTGTCCATCACTCTGCTTTGATTGAGTCGAGTAGAATAACGATGAGTTGGTTGATCAATCCTGACTGAAAGAAAGAGAGAGCATAAGAAAACCAAAGAAACCCAAGAAAACCTGCAATGCAAGAATAATTATGATTATGCAAATGCAAATGCAAACAAACATATCTGGACATTTCCAGGGCATATCCGCTTTGATTCCATTCCAAGCAACCGGGCCAGGGATTAGGCACACTATCGGAAAATAAATCTGAACCCAGAGATTCCACCAGATCAAACCACAAGAACAAATACTCTCTGAAAACCAGAACTGCCAGAGCACCGATAATTAAACCAAATATTCCATTACTGAAAACAAAGTAGTTCTTGCAAATAGATTCGAGTACAATCAAAGGTGATTCCATCAACAAACCTGATGGTAATCCCAAAAGATAAACAACAAAAATCAACTATAAATCAATCCCAAACAAACTAGCTTCAACTTCTTCGAGAAGATCCACAGTGTCAGGGTGTGCAGGTTGCTTAATCAGCCCTTTGATCAACTTGTTCCTCTTTGCAATCTCTTGGGTCAACTTAGCAATCTGCTCCTCAACGGTGTTATCCTCGCGCTTCGACTTCTTGATCTCGGCTTGCAGCTTGAGCTCTTTAATTTCCTTTTGTGCTTCTTTCCACTTGGCAAAATAACGGTCTTTTCTCGCTTTCACCACCTGAAGCTCTTCTTGCAGTTCTTCATTCTCAATCTTGGCTTCCTTCCACGTATCCTGATACGAGGCAAGATTATCTTCTGCTTCAGTCAAAAGCTTCTTATTTTTTCTCTTATCTTTGCCTGATGAATCAGCAGCCGTACTGATCTTTTTGAAATGCTGAGCCCTGTCGGCGAAATCCTTCTCTTTTTTCTCTAGATACGCAGTCATGTCTTTAACTTTCCACTTCAACCCCAAGTTGTCATGTAGAGCATTCTGTAGCCGACTACTCATATCAGAGTTTTCCGCCCTCAGATCAGATACCAACTTACGCTGCTTCTCGAACTCTTCGAAGGGCACAGTGAGTCTTTCTTCCACAATCTCTGGATACAATGGAGGCGCCCGATCAAAAGGCAAATAGAATTCTTCTACCCTCTTCTTCACCCATTCAACATACGGAGCGAAGGCTTGATTATTGGGTTTCCCCAAAATAGTCTTACCCATCTTCTGTCTGCTGAGCCAGGCTTGAGAAGCTTCTTGCGCAATAACCACACCATCAGTCATGTGAAAATACAAAGATTCTTCTAAGTCTTTTTCAGTTGGAGGATCCTTTAGGGCGTATGCAAACTGCCTGATAGCCAAAGATGGGTTGTAGTTAATACCTCCCTTTCTTCCGATCAAAGGTACATTAGGATACCTGCCACAGCTATGCAAAATATCAGTTCCCAACAAACCCTTATCCACCCAGAGAATGTCTTTAGCAGCTAAGCCCATCAGACGCTTACTCCACTCTAAAGAAGTCTTCGAATCCACAAAAGCACCAGATTGGGGTAAACGTTTGGCAAACCACTTGTAGAAGAGAGGTGCGTAACAACAAACCACACCACCTCGCCTTTTCTCATTCCTATTGTATAGAGCGTAATGGAGATCACCTAACAAAGTCGGTACCGGATTCTGAGCTGTAAATATCTGAATAGCATCCGTATCGACGAAGTTAGACTCATTAGGGAATAACACAATGCCATATATACACAGAGCTAATATTGCATTGAAAGGCCTCCACCTATTTTCCTTAGCTTCCTCTCGAGCCCTCTTTACCAAGTACTCCAAATGATACCCTTGGGATTTTCCTTTCTTAGAAAAATCAGCCTCCACTATAGATCTGCTCAAATAAAGAGCCTCAGACACTGCCTGGAAATCACACTCTCCTTGGGAACCACTGAAAGGAACACCTTCTTTGACAGGAATCCGCAAGATGTTGGAGTATTCCTCCAGGGTAGGAACCAACACATAATCTGGCATCACAAAGCACCTCAGAGAAGGATCATAAAACTGCATCAAGGTGTGTAGCCCATTATATTCATATTCACTGAGACTCCGAACCAGGGACAGTATCTAACCATACTTCTCTTCAAAGGCTCCCAAAACTTCCGGACCAGCTATACTCTGTAAACTGCTCAAAGGACCAAGAGTGATCTTCGGAAACTTGTAGATGATGATATTCTTCTTACCCCTCTTAGTGTCCATCCCTAAGAACGCCCTCTAATTGGAATCAAAGACTAGATACTACCTGAAAATGCACAAACATGAATGTCAAATAAATGGAATGCAATGCAGAGCACGGGATCAAGGTATCCCCATAAACTGGCTGCACTGTGCTGACTGAACAAATCAAGGCTCTGTACCAAAACTCAGAATCAACAACAACCATAGTGATAACAACAGAAAACCGGGTCAGTTGAAGGTCACGGTTACCTGCAAACCTGTAAACAACCCGTCCCTCTCACATGTGGGTACTAGGATGTTCAGTATCCCGGGCTCTCAGGTCGAGAAATGATGATACGTTCACCATTTCTGGTTTGGCATCATCATCAATCGAGGAGGCCTCAACTGATTCTCCAAAAATGAAAGATCCTCAGCTTCAGAGGTTTGAGAAGCAATAGCACATTCAGCCCGAAGGATACAATGCTACCGCCAATCAAAGAGGTCGTCTGCTGATTCACTTTCAAAAAAGAAGGGTCCTATGGCAAGTTCCCAGCATTGGGTCCTTGGATCGAGAGTGTGCAATGGGTTTGCCATAAAAAGTGGGCTGCCACTGTCACATCCCGGGAGGAGTGCCGCAACTGAGTCCTCGGGAATGGTCATCAGAGTCGACAATTCCTCCAGAGAATAACTACTGGCCTGTATCAACATACAGTAGCAGAAAGCTCCGGATAGAACCTCGTCTGATTGTAGGGATCGTGATCACCCGCACGTGGCCAACACCACGGGAGCGTCACGCCTGCCCACGCTAAAACCTAGGTGTATACTCGAGCCTGGGTATTGAGCTCATCTCTCAGAACATCCCAACCCGCTAAACAGAACAACAGCCAGCACAGCGCAGTATATCCAGTATGACAATATAAAATGCAATGCGATAAAAGCTGTAAAAATAGTAAAGCAGTAAAGCAAAAATACAGTAAACAACAATACAGTAATATACAACAAAGCAAAGCACCATAGAAACACCCAACAAAAATAAACAGACAAGCGCTAGGATTGACTCGCTAAAGGGGAAGGACCAGCAGTAGGTCAACCAGAGTCCCCAGCAGAGTCGCCAGCTGTCGCTCCCGAAAGATTCGCATCCAACGGTACAAACGCGAGAGTGGCGCAAAAGACACAGAGTCGCCAGCAAAGTGTATTTATCCCAAGAGAGGGAAAGGAAACACTGCGTAAACCTGAAAGAGAGGAAAAAGCATGGTTACGCGACCAAGAGAACGGGTACGGGAGTCGGTTACGCGGAGGGAAGGTGTTAGCACCCAACACATCTATCATACTTGATGGGATTCACGCTTGTTGTTTGTATCAAAGGGTGTCATCGTCTGGAACTCAGCTGCTACTGGAAAGTAAAAAAAGAACGAGAACGGAAAGAAATGAAGGAACAAATGTAGGGAAAATAAAAGAAGTGCTCGCATGGGCCCTACCCCACTGCCTACGTATCTCATCGGGAGCATGAGAATCAGAGCGACGTAGTTCCCCTCACTAGGGGTGGATTGTGTTTTTTAGGGAACGACTTACGTTCTAGCTCAGGTGTTGCAGCTCGTTGAATCGAGACTTAGGCGTTACCGTCTTGCAAGAGAACGAGTAGGAGCACGTTCGTGCGCTGAGAGTGAGTGAGATGAGAAGAGAATTCCCGAAGGAAAGACGTTAGTGCTTGTTTTGTGTTTTTTAGACAAAAGTGTTTTTTTAAGTTAGTTCATAACTTGTATTGAACCAAAGTCTTGAATATAGGAACGAATACTTCGCGCATCGTCCCCAACAGGACGTACACTAGGTATCCTAGAAGAATGAGAGGAAGCCCCTCATTCCTCACTTCCCACATATGAGGCTCAAGCGCAATACCCGTTTACCTTTATTAAGTGTTTTTTACTTTTCTTTTGAGATGAGAAGAGAAACGACGCAAGGGAAACTCTAAAGGGAAACTAAGAGTCCTAAAGTTATCATGCGTGGATGTCCTATGGTTAGTGAGGCTTAGGAGGAAAGACTACCTAGCCTAATGCTAATCCTACTCCAAGCTTAGTCAAAAATTAATTTGGACTAGGTAGCTCTAAAGGGAGAGAATCCAAGACTTAAACAAGTCTTGAGATTCATGGGAGGAAAAGAGTGAAATAGAAGAAAAGAAAAAGGAAGAATGAGAAAAAGAGATGGGGCAGCAAGCACATCATAATCATCATATCCAAATCATAACATAAAACATGCTTTAAAGATCATACAAGCACATATCAAGTATACAAGTGAAGGCACACAAGAAAGGATGCAAGTAAACTTGCACAAGATTCACAATTCCACACACTAAGGCCTCATACAAAGATGACATGAACAATATAAGATGAAAGTGAAACCAAGTCAGAATTTAATTCACATCATGATCATCTAATCCAAACATGCAAGAATGTTTCATATTATGATGCATTATGAGCCAAAGAAACCACAAAACCAATGATGATGATATGCATCATACAAATCAAACCATGATGATCAAGTGAGATGAAAACTAAGTAAAGAACTCAAGGGGCAGTAGCATATGTATCAACATCATACCAAAATCAAACTCAAGTCATACAAGATGAATCATTAAGCAACACATTCAAAACATGCATCAAAGTTAATCAAAACATCCACTTATCATTCATGCAAACAAACAAAGAAACATGTGAAGCAAAGAGTGAGAACATGTCACATAAAGCACCTCAAACCAAGAGGGTCAGAACCTCTAGCATGTCATACAAGTCAAACAAAAGGCCTCATGTATTGGTTGTATCAAACAAGGAAACATTTCACATGATTAAGTCAAACATGACATTGAATTCAAGTCAAAACAACATCAACTTAGAAAATCAAAATCAAATAGGAAAATGGATAAATGAGGATGATTCCAAAGCCATAAACAAGCTCAAACAGAATAGGATCACACCATATAATCACTTCAACCATCAATCAATCACAAGTAAACAAATGCACTCAAACTAGGTCAAGTGTCCAAGCATGCTCTAACCAAATTCAAACCACAAGTAAAAATCAACCAAAAATAGCAAAGTGGTTCAATAAATTTCCAAAAAATAATAAAAGTCAAATTTAAACATCTAATTAACAAATGTCAAAAGATTGGAACAGAATTAGCTCAATAACATGTCCAAAGTAACTTCACAAGACAAGGTATGCAAGCGATCGTGTATGAATCGAGGAGCATCAAAAATCACATGAAAAACACTCAAAGGTGATCACCAAGGCAGAAACATGACATTAAAACATTCCTCATTTAAGTGTCAAGACATGGCAAAAAAATCAGCTCAAGAAGGGATGGCAAAGTCATCAAACATAAGCACTAATCACAAGGGTAAACATGGAAGACACTTTGGAAAAGAAAATCAGAAATAATTATGAAACTAAATTGAAAATGAAAATAAAATTCATATAAAATTAAATAAGACCTTAAAATACGTTCATGAATTTTTTTGAAATTTTTTGATAAAAGAAAGTATTTTTAATAATTAAAAAAGGTAACGAAAATAAAAGAAGAAGATAAAAATTGAGTGTTAAAATGGAGGGGTGCATGAATCACGTACGTATGCGCTGGGCCTAATTCAGGTAGGGTGCGAAAATGAATTCGTGTAGGCCCATGGAAGAGAGTATACCATCAGATTTTATGAAAAGAAAAGAAAAAAAAAAAGCCATGGAAATGTAACAAAATATTATGTCAACATGTACATCAATTGGTCACATGGATGTTAAGTTACTAAAAGACAAAACAAAAGCAAACACCACTCACACACTGCCACCTCATCATCATCTAGCTTCAGCCATGCAAATATTACAGCCCACGTGAACAGTAACCCGCGGCCGGAAAAAAATGCAGCACCGCGCCGGTCCGGCAGGCCACCGCCGGCGGCAGATGGTCCGGTCGGGAACGGAGAAAGAAAGACACCCCACCCCTCAGTTTTTCGCGTAGATCTCAAAAATGGCATTGGTTTTCTCTAAAACTCCCTCTAAACCCATGAAAATCAAGCTTCAAGAATAAACACTTATGGTTCCATAATCACAAATCAAAACAACATACATACTATAATGTAGTGCACTCCATGGTGAGTCCAAATATGCAAAAATAATTGAAAAGCAACCATTAAAACTCAAGAAAAACAAGGATTCAAGTTTGTACACCATAAATGAAACTCCATTAAAACACAAAAATAATTATGCAAACATTGTCTACCCTAAGGTAGGACTTCAGATGCACCCAACATGAACATAAAACAGAGCTAAAATGCAAGCTTAGAGTTGAAGAAAATTACTCAACGGAGTGGCTCCGTTGGCCCTTGAAACTACGCAGAAACTTCAAAAAAATGCTTCCAATGGTCTCTTTGTATCTAAGTGATGAAGAACCAAGCGAAAAATGTAGAGAAACTTGGAGGGAATGAGAGTTTTTTTTAGAGAAAGGTTTTTAGAGTGAGAGAGGATTCTTGAGTTTGTGGCTGCTGAGAATTCGTGTCTGATGCTAGAGTTTCACATTTAGCTTATATATGAAGCTTTTGTGTGGTTAAAATGAACTTTACTGTGGTTAGAGCTTAGGGTTAAAGTTTTGACGAAAATTTGAAAAAAAACAATGGGGTGTGAGAGAGTGTAGTACAAAATGAGTTTTTTGTGAGAGTGGTTTTGGTTGCTATTCTTCTGAGCAAAAGAAATCAGAATGAGAGAGAGTGGAGGGGATAAACTTGGTGAGCAAGTTTTCACTTGTTTCATTATGGCAAAAGACTTCCAAATGGTACAAGGTTGGTACATGCTTTGTGTGGCTCATTATGGCAATGTTTTGCAAGGCATTTTGGCAAGGAAATGAGAGATTATGCGCATGAAATGAGGCCAAGGCAAGCTGCTACAAAAGTTGGTTCAAAATGTTTCATGACATGCCATGAAAATATAATCATATAGACAACTTTGATCCACTATAACTCAATGATCTTTGATCCCATTTGTGCAAACTTGTGCTCATTAGAAAGCTTACATATCAAGGAACAAAATTGATGTTCAAGGCAAGATGAAATGGTGCTTGGAAGTCCTTTGAAAATGAGCATGAATATTGGCATTCAATGCTGTCCCAAAACCAAACCAAAAAGCTTCTAAGTGTTGGAAATTTGACATGAAAACTCATGAACTTGTGAACACCATAACTTTCTCAATTTTGATCCAAATGAGGACTTCTAGTAATGGTTGGAAAGCTTGAAGCATGGCCTACAACTTTGATGTTGGAAAAAGATTGAAATGAATTCTAGAGCATGGATAAAATTGGCCATGAAGTGGACTTATTTTGGGTTAGAACTTTCCAAAAAGGGAAACTCTCTAAAACCCTAACATTCCATAAATGGCAAATTTCCCAAATTCTTGATTTTTGATGAATATCTTGACATTTCTTGACCAAAATCCATCCATTGATCACATTTGACATAATGAATAGTAATTTGATCTCAAAAGTCAGGAGTTGACTTTTTCACTGCACAGTTGACTTTATCCTCCATTCTCCTGATTTTGAAATTTCTGATCAATTGAAAACCTTCTGAACCAATTTGATGGGCAATCTTCCATCCTTAGACACTTAAAGACATAAGGAATACCATGCAATCAAGTCTTGCCCAAAAAATCAGAAATAAACTGATTTTATGGCGACCCTTAGTTTGGTACCCTCTGGTTAGGAGGAGATAGCACATCCTCCAAATTCAAATTCATCTGAATATGATGTGTATCATGTCCACCAATGATGACATGTGCCACTTAGAGATGATAAACAATCAACCTCCAAAACCCTAATTTAAGAAATCAGGTTAGGAGAGTGTGATCCCCCTGAAATCTCTTGCCAATCTTGATCTTGTGATGAGATGATGAACCAATTAAGACACCTTGGGGCTTAAGGCTCCTTTGTGATTCAAGAATTGATAGCATCAAGAATTTTCTCTCCTCTTAGCCCCTTGGACAATACACATGAACTGTTGCTTGAAGCCCTGAAAACCTCTTCTTCCCTTGAGTTAAACTAAGTACCTAGATCTCATGCTAAGAACCAATGATATGCAAAGATGATGATGCAAGAATGAAAAGAAACATAAGCCAGTTAGGTAACAACAACAAGGCAAATTTTGAGGTGCTACAGTAATTGGGAACAAGTGGATGCAAGTTGCAAGATCAAGATTCAAGGGTTGCTTGAATTTGATCAAAGTTATTGATTAAAGTTTCAACTTGGTAGAGAGCAACAATGTTGTTGATTGTTAAATTGGTATCAACACGGTTTAAAGGCAAGGTGGAGATTGTTGTAAATGTTCCTTAAAACCTTTGTTGATTAAGAGAAAAAAACATATTTTAGAGATTGCATTTATCACGAAAATCGGAAGTTTTAGAAAGTCGGATGAAAAGTCGAGAAAAAAATGGTCGGTGAATAGTGTCGTCCGTATAGTGAATAGTGTTATCTGTACGGATGAATAGTGACATCTGTATGGTGAATAGTGTTGTCCGTACAATGAATAGTGTTTTCGAGTTTTCGATTCGGTCAATGGATCCATGTAATTTTGGATTTTGTTTGTTGGATATTTGCTATTATAAATATGTATTTATTATATGTTTGGTGTGTGACAATCTTAAAGTTTACACCAACAAGAGATAGCAAGGGTTTAAAGGTATAACATAGGGTTTCAGCTATTCACAAGGAAAACCTTAGAAAAGCAAAGGTTTAGGGAAACCTTTGGAGTTGTTTAAGGTTATTGTGAAACACTGTTACACCTTGAGTTTGAGTGATTCATATATTGGGAGTTGGAGAGGTTGGGAAACACTTGGGTAAAAAATAGGATTGTTCTTGGGAACCTAAAAACAAAGACTATTTTCTTGTAACTCATTTGTAATTTCTTGTAACAATTTTCTAAGTATAGTGAATTGGAGAGCTGCTCTCTCCCACAGAGTAGATCATATGATCGAATTGGGTAAACAAACCTTTAGTTTTTTCTTGTCTTATTATGTTATATTATCTGTGTACAGATTATTATTGCTGAAAACCATTTATTTTGGTTGCTATTGTTCTTTGCCTCACAAATTGATATTGAATTTTGTCATAATTCACAACAGATAAAATTCACAGAAATTGGTAAAATTTACAATTGATCGACCAACCACAAAATCAAATGAAGGCTAACGTAGTACCTGCTCCGATGTTGCATGAGCATATTAGATTCTTCTTTATGTGACAATTCCTTCACTGCAGTATTGAATAAATTAACATGTCACCTTCAAGGCCACAACTTAAGGGAAGAGATTGAGATTGTAACCTCAAGGGATAGAGTCCAATGCACTTAGTATTTGGAGTAAGATTAGATGAATCTTGAGAATATTTAAATGAATTTCAAGTTTTGTAAAGTTAAAAATTGAAAATGAAAATAGAAATTCTGATTTACCGCAGTTAGTGTTTGGAAATATTCAATAAAGATTGTTGTAGTAAAATATCATGGTTTACATTTTGTTTTACTGAAGTTTAACTTATGTGAAAGAAGAAATTTGATTATAGTAGTTTAAAAAAACTTTTTAATTTCTAACAACTTGTGCATCTATATGTGATAAAATATATTATATATTATAAGATATTTTGCATAAAAAATTACATTTGAATTAAGTTCACAGGATGACTAAAAAAAATCTGATAATGACCAACTGAGATTTGTTAGATATAACGTGATTACATCTATGGCTATCCTACTTGAAATAGAGGTGATAAGTTGGTGAAAACACTCAACACTTTCACTACAAGAAAAAGTGAAATTAGTCAGGTGAAATTCACCTCGCTAATGGATAAATCACCCTGCAACGTTACTTTGCGAAGTATATAAAATACCCCGCAAAAACGTTAGTCGCAAAAAGTTGCAAGGAGAAAATCACCTCGCAAGTTATCCAGGTGTATTTCACCTCGCAACATTGCTAGGTGAAATTCACCTCGCAACCCATTTCCTAGACATCACAGCATCCTACGCCCAAAGCAGAGCAGAGAAGAGTCAGAGTATAGCAGCTGAGCAGAGCAGAAAAAGGACAGAAGCTTGCGAGGTGAATTTCACCTGGCAAATTTTGAATATTAAAAAATGTGCGGAATGAATTTCACCTGGCAAAATTTTTGAATTTGCCAAATTAAATACACCACACAAACTACAAATAATATAATAAAAAAATATATGATATATTTATATTATTCTAAATATTAATTTTAATATTTTTAATAATATAAATATAATAAATAATTTTAAATTAGAAATTAATTAAAAATGTTAAATTCATAAATAACTAAAAATATTTATAATCATACTTAATTTAAAAAATCCATAATTAAAAAAGTTAATAATTAATTCAAAATATTTAAATTCAATATAAATATTTTTAAAAATAATATTATTCTGTTTTAAGATATATAATATTAATAATAATATTCTGTTTTTAAAAAATAATATTTTGTTTCTATAAATATTTTTAGAAATATTTTTAACAAATAATAAACCAAAATCAATACTTATATTTCTAAAAATAATATTATGTTTCTATAAATAATATTAACAATAATTATATTCTGTTTCTATAATATTTCTAAAATTTATATATTTACACAAATAATAAACCAAAATCAATACTATTATTTATTAATTTCTAAAAAAACGAAAAAAAAGGAAAGAAATTTACACATACCTTAAAAACTATCACTAAAATATACTACACAACTCTAACTCTCAACAAATTTCATCAACAAATTTCTAAAATATACTACACAAATCTAACTATACTATTTTATCATAAAATTTTTTTTAAAAAATCAATCCAGCTCATACAACCCATTGTGAAATAATAAACAATATACGTACCTTAAAAAAATGGATTTGATGAATATCTTGATGCAAATTCAAATCCAGCAAAAAAAAACTGAATAAAATAGAAGAGATTTGGAAGGGTTTAAGAAAAATAATGTGAGAATTTGGGAGAAGAGAGAACGTTGGAAGGAAAAAGAGAGAAGAAGAGTGAGAGATGGAGATTTAATGCTGAGTGCCTTGAATTTATAAGGGGTTTGTGAGGTGAAAAGCATCCCACAAATTATTTATCTGTTGGGGCTTGCGAAGTAACTTTCACCCCGCAATATTGTGTCAGAAAAAAAATTCAAAAACAGTCAAAAGGTACACACAACGTTCACCTGCTCCTTTACAAAGCATTTATGATTTGACCGTTGTGGTTTGCGAAGTGTTTTTCACCTGGCAACGCAGTTGATTACTTTACTTTGCGAAGTGGAATTCACCTAGCAACTCTTGTGTCAGAAAAAGAGTTAAACTATTCACCTGTCACCTTGACTATTAATAATTGCATCATTTAATTTCCCCCCAATTATTTAAAACTAAGTTGCGGGTGTCCCTCCTGGTCAGGGCACAAATGGCGAACTTTGACGTTCGAAGGATCCTCGTCGACCAAGGAAGTTCGGTATCATTTACTTAACAGTCTTGGAAGACTCCATGGGTTGTGTACTTGGCCAACAAGACGAAACAAAAAGGAGATGACAAACCATACTCAAGTAAAACAAACCAGACATAAAAACACAAACATGAAAACCTTAAGGCATTAACCAATCCATACATAGACATTATCAAAGTTTAAATATTCAGTTTTGTGAAGAGAACAAAACTGTTATAATATGTTCATAGTGTAGCGAGCGATTTTGGATGCGGTTCTTAAGCGCTGGTCGCTCTCTGCGGTTTGAGCTTTGACTACAGGTCGAATCATTTTTTATCCTATTGTGGGCTGAATAAGGAAGGGAAATAGATGTCTCCAATTAACCCTGCTTTGCATACTGAGTTTAAACAGCGGTCTGTTAGGTTACGAATGCTATCAATGTTGGGGGCCTTTGTACTGGTTATTTGTATTTTCGCCAATACGGTTTCTTTCTTTTTATCTGGGCAGAAGGTTTCTGGCGAGGAACAAGGATTAGGATGTTAGGACTGATGCTTTTGAATTACTGCTTTTGATTGATGGAGATATGGGATTTGGGTTTTTTGTTGATTGCGCTCGCTAAGATCTTTTCTTTCGATCTTATGCCTACGTATTCCCGTTTACCGAAACAGGGAAATCAGAGCGTTCGTAGTTCCTCCTAGTCTATGGGAGGAAATGGGTGTTTTGGTGTCTTGTTCAAAGCCCAAGACGTGAAGCGAAAGGTGGTTTGTATCTTGTTCAAAGCCCAAGATGTGAAGCTGAAAAGTCTATTTGTGTCTT
Organism: Lathyrus tuberosus; assembly: GCA_022829125.1. NCBI lineage: Eukaryota > Viridiplantae > Streptophyta > Magnoliopsida > Fabales > Fabaceae > Lathyrus > Lathyrus tuberosus. The sequence goes on along the minus strand of JALAZF010000203.1, from coordinate 2,363,584 downwards.
GTTCAAAGCCCAAGACGTGAAGCTGAAGGACCTCGGCTTTAGAGAGAATTTGTCATCTCTAAAGAAGGGTTTGTCAGTCAAAACTGTTGGGTGACTGGTTATAAAGGAGAATTACTTTAACCGGGATATGCGGATCCTAGCAATGCCATAATTTCCTTTAAAGAGGATTTTAACCTGAAGGAGAAGACTTTAACTCAGTGTAGAGCAATGCTATCTTTCCTTAGGAATTTCTCATGCTAAAAGAGGGACAGTGGCATAGATGTAGATGATCCAGAGGCTTGCCGCTTACAGCGATTAGATGAAGGGGAAGGAGTTGTTGATGTTTGTGTACTGTGAACGAGGCACAGCTTTGATGCTAAAAGGTTGATTGGATCAACCAGTGGTTTTCTTATACAAAGCATAAGAGGAGGCTATTGGCCCAACAAGAGGGAGTTTTTATGTGTCTCGTACGAAGCCCGAGAGAGAGGCTAAAAGGGTTGACTCAACAGTATAATCTTTTATACTCAACAAGAGAGTGTTTTTGTATCTCGTACGAAGCCCGAGATGGAGGCTAAAAGTTTGACTCAACAAGAGAGTCTTTGTATCTCGTACGAAGCCCGAGATGGAGGCTAAAGGTTTGACTCAACAAAAGAGTCTTTGTATCTCGTACGAAGCCCGAGATGGAGGTGAAAGGGGTGATTGACTCAACGAGGGAGTCTCTTATGTGTCTCGTACAAAGCCCGAGAGAGAGGCTAAATGTTGTTTGACTCCGCTGGGGAGAATTTTGGTATCTCGTACGAAGCCCGAGATGGAGGCTAAACGTTTGCTTCGCTGAGAAGAATCATTGAACAAAGCCCAAGAGGAGGCTATGGTAACTGTTTCAGTTAAGTGACAGGTCCAGTATACTGATTTTAAAGAGAAAATCAGTTCTTATATGAGCAATACTGTACTCAGGGATTTGATTTGAGGATCAGGGATATTTCCTGCTCTTTGAGGAAGCGGGAAATCCAAAGGGTATTGAGACTGTCCGAGTCTGCGGGTTTCCTTCCTATTCAACGAAGGGGTCACTTGAGAATGTCTTTGAGACTCAAGGAAGTTAGACTGTCCGTGTCTAGAGTTTTATCTTTTGTACTATGCTTTGAGAAACAGTAGTAGACTCTATGAAAGGACTGTTCTATGAGGATGACTAGGTTCTGTTCCTATACCTCTAGGAGGTCGTCGGGACAATTTGTACGAAGCCCAAGAGGAGCCTGGAAGCTTTTAAGAAGCCGACGGGTCCTTGTACTAAGCCCAAGAGGAGGCTATCATTCCCGGAGGAAGAGATCATTATACGAAGCCTAAGAGGAGGCTGTGAATACTTCTAAGAAGCCGTAGGGTCCTTGTACGAAGCCCAAGTGGAGGCGGCGTTGCTTTTAGGAAGCTTGTGGGTCCTTGTACGATGCCCAAGAGGAGGCCGATGCTTTTAGGAAGCCCGTGGGTCCCCAAACCCCGAGAAATTCAAGGCAAGCTATTCACAAGGAATAGGTCAAGTCAGGAAAGTTCGAGAATTTAGAAGAAACTCAAAGATGCCATTCACGGAGAAGACATTCATTTTGGGGAGTAGAGTTTCTTGACAATTCCTAATGAGGACAGCCGAAGAGAAGACTGTATCTGGTGATCCTATTGGGGATCTAGTTGTCTATTTCTACGAATAAACGAAATGGCGTCACCTAGTTCTAGACGTAGTTGCCGGGGAAACTCTAAATATCTATATTATTATTACACAGTTGATATGAGTTTATGAAAGAAGACTTACAGTAAAACAGCCCCACAATACAGTTATATACATATGAAAGCATTAAATGAAAGCGGGTAAACACTTACTCGGTTGTAGAGCTTCCATGCTGTTTGGTTAGTTGTTCAACAAAGAAAGATTGAAAACAACAGTATATTCAAAATCAAAGGAGAAAGTGTTTTGAAAAAGAAAGATTTGGGGCTTACAGCTCAAGGAGAGGCCCAAAGTTTTATCAGTGAGCGCACTGTTGAATTTGTACAGAGGGACTTATACAAGTGACTGAGGCCCAAGAAGGTTTTCTGTACAAAGGGATGGGTCTTACACTCTATCAGAGGCCCAAGTGAGTTTTAAGAAAATAAATGGGTCTTACTACACGAGGGGAGCCCCATAGTCTTTATTTTCAAGATGAATATTCACTTTTAAAATGCTTAAAACAATTAAAAATGAATTTATTCACAAAAATACCAACTATATTAAATAAATAATATAAATTTGATTTTTTTGTAGAATAAAATATTTTACTATTTTTGTGATTTTTCAGAAAAAGAACCAATAAAAAATAATCAAAATTGAGGGAGTTATTAATTTTTCAAATCATTAAAAAACAATATGAAAAATGAGAAAATATAAAAAAGAGGGATTGGGTCTTACACTCTATTAGAGGGCCAAAGTGTATTTTTGTACAAAAGATGGGGCTTACAACTCAGGGAGAGGCCCAAAATATTTTCAATTTGAAAATGGCGATCGCGCCGAGATTTTTAACGTATCGGGACTTATACAATAACTGAGGCCCAAAATTGTTTTGTTAAAAAAGGGTTGGGTCTTACACTCTAATAGAGGCCCAAGTGTTAAAAAATGAAAAGAAATGAGACTTACAGCTCAAAGAGAAGCCCAGTTGATTTTCGTTTGAAAATGGCGATCGCGCCGAAGTTTTTTTTTAACGCAGAGGGACTTATACAATAAGTGAGGCCCAAAATTTTTTGGTTAAAAGGGGATTGGGTCTTACACTCTAATAGAGGCTCAAAGAGTTTAAAAAAGATTTGTTAGGGTGAAAATCCAAGAAAACCCCAATTTCATTTTTTAGGCATTTTTTCAAGAAAAATTAAGTAAAAAATGATAAAAATATCAAATAAAATCATTAAATAATGATTAAAGTTTATGAAAAAAAATATTTTATCAACATAAATATTTAAAATCATTTTGGTTTTTAAAAATCAAGAAAAAAAAAAAGAAATCATTTTAAAAGCATTTAAAACAATATAAAACACTATTTTTAAATATATTAAAAATAATATATATATTTTTTATTTTTTGTGGATTAAAATATTATGGGGTACGAATTAGAAAATGATGATTTTTTTGCTATGTGAAAAAAATTGGTTGAGTTTTGAAAATAAAAAGTAAGAAAAAGAGGAAAGATATCAAAATATCATCTCCGACATTTTTTGGGGTAAAAACGAATACCGAAACTTTAATTTTCAACACGTTTTTATCAAATTTCAAATACTCATAACACTCTTAATTTTTATCGGAATCAAAATCCGGAAGTACCTACCTGACCGATTTTTCGCAAGGAATCCGATGATATTACTCACGCGCACGGAAAATCGACGCACAAAACGCAGAAAAAACTGCTATCGTTTTGAAAATATCGTTCCGCGTAGAATTTTCAACACGCGTAACTCTCTCGATTTTTAACCGAATCAAGATCCGCAAAAGCCTATCCTGACCGATTTTTCGCAAGGACTCCAATGGTATCACTCACGCACACGGAAAATCGACACACAAAATGCAGAAATTAAAAAACAAAAACTGCTATCGATTAAAAACATCGTTCCGCGTTGAATTTCAAACACGCGTAACTCTCTCGATTTTTAACCGAATCAAGATCCGCGAAAGCCTATCCTGACCGATTTTTCACAAGGAATCCAATGGTATTGCACACGCACGCCGAAACTCAACGTACAAAACGCAGCGATAAAATAACCAGAGCTGTTGCGTTGTGAAAACGTCGTTTCGCGTAAAATTTTTAACTCGCGTAACTCTCTCGATTTTTAACCGAATCAAGATCCGCAAGAGCCTATCTTGACCGATTTTTCGCAAGGAATCCAATGGTATTACTCACGCACACGGAAAATCGATGCACAAAACGCAGAAATTAAAAAACAAAAACTGCTATCGTTGTTTTCGACGCCGTTTCGCGTAAAATTTCCAACGCGCGTAACTCTCTCAATTTTCATCGGAATTGAAATCCGTAAAAACCTATCTTGACCGGTTTTTCGCAAGGAATCCAATGGTATTATTCATGCACTCGGAAACTCACTGTACAAAAAAAACAGAACCGCTATCGTTAATTCGACGTCGTTTCGCGTAAAATTTCCAACGCGCGTAACTCTCTCAATTTTCATCGGAATTGAAATCCGTAAAAATCTATCTTGACCAATTTTTCGCAAGGAATCCAATGGTGTTACTCATGTAAACTAAAACTTAATGTATAGAACACACCAATCACAAAAAAATCAGAACTGTACATGTTTTAAAATAACCAAAATTCCACATAAAAACATGTCAAAATGCAAATAGTGGGAGGATCACAACATACACATTAAGGACTACATTTTTGCCTCAAGAATTGTTCAATATGATGCATGTATGTGGACAACAAAGGAAAGCATGATTCAAAGAATTCAAGTTGTGGATTTTACCTCTTTTTTTGGAGATTTTGGGCAACCTTCCAAGTGCTTTGTTCCAGAAATGATTTGATGCTTTGGACAACCTCAAATGACCTCTTAGAAGCTTTTAGGATGGTTGGAATCAGCTGGAAACCTCTGGAGCAAGTTTGTGCACTTTCTCGCGAAATGGTCAAAAACGGCCAAAATGCCAACTCTCTCAAATGGTGTTCCAGATGTGTGGCACCATTTGGGATAGTTCAAGGATGATATTTAGAGTGTGTTTGAGGTTTTATCTGGCTTGGAAAGTGACTGAATCAAGACATGGCTTGAAAAATGCAAAAAAAGTGCCATTTTGAGGTTTTGAGAGGTGACTTTGTGATGTTGTGATTACAGGTCACTTTTGATGGTTTGCACAGCTTACATATGATATACATGAGGTGTGTGTGTGATTAGTTTGAGTGGAATTGCTCTCTAGCTCAAAAACTCAGAATTTCCTTACTAATGAAGGCATTTTGGAGTGAAAGAGAGAATTTGAGGAAAGCAGCTGTTTGATGGCTTTGGTGTACTCAAACTGAGCACAAATGAGCTCTATTTATAGTGGAGCAAGTTTGTTTTGGGATCCACAGTGAATGGCAACTGCAGCAGGTGTTTGGCCAATGTTGACCAATGGAAATCCAAGTCTCCTCTAGCCAGTGACTAGAGGTTAGGGCACAGGCTGCTGGTTCCCTTGGTCTTGGATAAGTCTTGACTGATTTCAGATGAGAATGGCTCAGTACATGCCACCTCTAAGCATCCATTAAATGCTCCAAACCAAAATTGGAGTTTTGTCCCTCTTTTAGGGATTTCTAGGCTTTGGCATGCTTTTCTTTGTTCCTTGGACTTGGGAGGTTCATGGATCAGATCATCCCACTTGGATTTGATCCTTAGATGTGTCCAAACTGATGACAAGGCTTGAAAATTCGTGTGGCACAAAAAATGTGCAAATCTGCCTTGAAAAATTCAGCTTCAGCAAGCCCTTTTGTAAGATCCATAACTCCTTGCTCGAGTATGCTACATGGACGTTCTAAGACTTTTCGGAAAGCTTAGATGACGTACTTCAACTTTGATGTTTGACCTTAGACCTGGTTCAACTTGGATCATGGAGAAAAACAGCCTTGAAGTTGAGACATTGTGCTGAAATTACAAGGCAGATTTTTGGCTAAGTGCTGAAAAATGTCAATTTTAACTTTTTAGCCATTTTGATCCAAGCATAACTCAAAATCCTTAATGAATTGGACTTAGGTCTAGTTGAAGTTTTTGTAGAGGGTAATGAGGGCTACAAATCAAGCTTTGGATGGGGAAAAATGGATTTGTGGTTTAGGAGTTATGATCCTCCAAAGTTGGTACCCTTGCCACTTTTTTTCATAACTTAGAAAAATTTCTAAGTTTTTATGGTTACCCCTTTTACAAGTTATCCCACTTTCTTTGATTTTTCTTGATGAATGATGATTCCAATCACACATTAACATCATTTTAGGGTTAAAAAACCATTTTTATGAAAAATCTCAAAAAGTCAAAGTTTGACTTTTGTGCACAGTTGACTTTTTAGCAGATGAATTCCAAACTGTGCAATTCTTCAGGAAATCATGTCCTTGACCTAAATCAAAATTGATGGACATGTTCCATGGGTGTTATAGAGTGTATTTAATCGTGTCCCACGGCTTGGGAGCATGTCCTGGTCAAAAGTTAAAGCTACAGTTGACTTTTCTCGTGAAACCCTAACTGTGGTTCAGATGAAATTGAAACTTGTTGCTCAAGCTTCTTGGATCAATCCATTGTTGCAAATGGATCAATGTGGTGTGTTAGGGATCCTCAAATCATGTCTTGAGGTCTTGGATCATGATTTGTCCCAAAAGTCAACTTAGGGGTGAATTAGGTCAAGAAACCCTAATTCCTGATTTTTTATGTATGCATCCCCTGAGGCTAAATTGACTTGATGATGGGGTTTATGATGTTCCATGGAGCATTTTAGGTTATGCTTTGAAGCATTGGCTCATGCCCAGAGGAAAATTTCCATCTGGAGGCCCTAGTCGACCAAACCCTAATTTGGTGACACTGGCGATCCTGAGGCTTGATCCACCTAGAAGGGAGCAAACTTGTGCTTAATCCTTGAAGTGGGAGTCCTCTTGATCCATTGTGGATATTTGAGAGGCTAGACAAGTTGAAGATCATGTCATTCCTTGATTGATCCTTTGTCTAAGAGCTCTGCGAGGGCTTGAAAGCCTAAATCCTGTTTGTAGTGAATGCTCACCCACCTTTGGGGAGACTAATGAGGCACAAAGGTACATCCATATTATGCTGATGATTTGCACAATGATGGGAATCTTAGTGGTCAAAATTTAGGGTATGACACATAGTAGAGTAGAAATAAAGATTCAACCACAAAGAGATGAACTTGCCTAAAAATATTTCTGTCGATGATGAGAGTGATGAGAGAGAATGGAGGAACTTGTTTAAGATGAAATGGAAAAGTGGAAAAATGGGAAAGCTGGTTCGGTTGAAAAGCTGTTTCGGAGGAACCTAATGGTAGATGAAATATATAACTCAGGTAAAAGGGATGACTTAAAATTTTGAAAAATTGAAAAGAAAACATTTGGGAGGGCTTTGTTTATTACTTTTTCCACTTGGTTACTTTCGCCACTTGGCAATTTGTTTGCTTTTGATTAGGCAAATACATTGGTATTAGACAATTACTAATAAGGGGTTTTTTAAGTGTAATTTAATTTTGGACTGAAGGGCAATTTAGGTAGAGCTTAGCATGCTTTGGTCTTAGTTATATAGTTGATAGTCATGTACTAGATAGTATTTTTCTTTACAAGTGGGAACAGAAAAAAATTATTGAAAAAATAAAGTCTCATTTGTATCAGCTAGCAGGAGAGTAATGATTTTAACATGAGGCTCTGCAAAAGACTGGTACATTACATCATTACCAACGCCACATTTCGCTAGATAGTCACAACAATCATTCCTTTCTCTAAGTGTATTAAATATTTGAACTCGAGTTCCCTATAGAGAAACTTTTTAATGTTGTGAAGAATCGCGACATAATGATGTCAAATATTTACAGACTCTGAGATAAGTTTGATAGCAAAGTTGGAGTTAGAATAACACATCAGGTCTTTGATACCATACGCAAACCATGATATAACATCATTGGGATAATATTTGTGAAGATATGTGCATAAATGAAATAATTTTTATTTTACAAATCAATTTTATAAAATTAAATTTGATTTAATTTAATTTTAAGATGATATTAATATCTATATTCAAGATCTATACAAAACCAAATTTGTAGTGATATATTTGTAAATCTCTACCCATAAGGGCGACAACACTTAGCGACCCATGTTTTGGGAGCATCTCTCATGGCACGTGCCCCTCGCATGGGGTAAGAGAACGCAATGATGATGTGTGTGGGTCATAAATGGTTCATGAAAGAATTCAGGAAGACCATCCACTATGTCTTAAGAAATAGAAATTCAATGTTCCACTCTTAATACTACGGTGGGTGGTTCCCACTTCCAAGAAACTATAAATCCAGGCCCATGAGCCTCCCTATAAATACCCCAATCTGAAGGTGAAGGAGACAATCTCATATTCATAGCAAATACCACACATTCTCACCCTCGTAAGCTTGCTCTTAAGGACCAAAAATACCCTAAAAGCCCCTGACAACCCTTACCAGTTATGGATTGTTATGTATATGTATTTTTTGACAAGTACAAAACTCAAAATTACAAATCTACTAGAAGGATCTTTCAGAAACCATATTATTTTGTCTATTAAAAGGATCCATATGATATCTTGATACCCATAATTACACATACACTGTACACAAATACTAATTTTTAGTAATTCACCTAACAAGTAAGGACAATTTTTTCATTTTAAATTGAGTGTTAAGGTTGATTCAAAAACAACTTATCTTTCAATTTCTATTAGGAGAAGCAGCTAAATTTGTATGGAATACATGATAGAAACAAGAAGTGTATAAAGCCATGCATGTTGTAATCACATGTAAAGCATGGCATGGATGAATGTGCACGAGATCGTAAGTTTACATGACCCAGACTCCTAGTTTTGAATAACAAGGGTCTGATCTTGTATGCAAGCTACACAAAGCCCTATATGGTTTCAAACAGGAACTTAGGGCCTGGTATGACAAACTCACTCAAGATCTTGTTCATTTTGGATTTGTTCATAGTAAATGTGACCACTCACTTTTCATTTATTCACATAAATTAGTCATTTGTATGTTCTAGTTTATGTTGATGATATAATCATCGCTGGATCATCCTCCATACTTGTTCATAAAATGATCGAATATTTGCATACCACATTTGCACTCAAAAAGACGGGAACTCCTGAATATTTTCTTGGCATAAAAATCAAAAGAGTAATTATATGTGGGTTTCTTCTTACTCAAATTAAGTACATTCATGACTTACTCTCTCGAGCAAAGATATGGAATGCAAATGGTATTCCAACTCCTATGCTCACCAACTGCAAACTTAGTAAGCATGACACTAAAACTTTATCAGATTCTTATCTTTACCATTCTGTTGTTGGTGCGCTTTAGTATGTTCCCCTCACATGTCCTGACATTGCTTTTAGTGTGAACAAAACTTGACAATTAATGGTATCCCCTTTATACCTGCATTGGGCATCTATGAAAAGAATTCTACAGTATCTTAGTTGTACAATCACTCACGGTCACCTACTCTCTCCAGCTCGTATGTCTAAAAAAATTTAGTTGTGTGCATATAGCGATTCTGACTGGGCCAGTGACCCTCATAATCGTCGCTCCATCTCCAGCTCTTGCATTTTCTTTGGTCCAAATATCGTGTCATAGAGCTCTAAGAAACAATCTCTTGTAGCACGCTCTAGCACTTAAGTTGAGTATCACGTGTTTGCTCATACTACGTTTGAACTTCTCTGGTTAGAATCATTGCTCAAAGAACTCATTGTGCCTCACTTTGCTCCCACTCTATTGTGTGATAACTTGTGTGATGGCTTTTTTAGCTCACAATTCGATTCTTCATGCATATAAGAAGCATATCGAATTAGACATTCACTTCATTCAAGAATGTGTCATTGTGAAGGCAATGAAGATTCAACATCTCCGTAGCTCGCTATACCTTGCAAATACACTCATAAAGCCTCTTGCTACAACTACTTTTCAGGACCTTAGAACCAAGCTCAAGGTTGTCGCTTCATTCCCTCCTTTATCTTGCGGGGGAGTATTATGAGAAACGCCTAATGTTGCATGAAATACATGATAGAAGAAGGAAGTGTGAAAATCCATGCATCATGTAGTTACATGTAGAGCGGCATGACTGAATGTGCATGAGATCATAAGTCATGCAGCACTAAAAATACTTGTCACTTTCATCATGTAATACAAACTCATTTTTACACAAAGTGTAAATGATGTTCTTAACCAATATTCTAGTAATTTCCCTTACACAGTTTGATACATCCATTCTCTCTCATCAATGGCACTCTCTCTCTCATCGACAACGCTCTTTCTCAACGCACGAAGGCCACATCTCTCCCCTCTCATTGTCTGAAGGCGCAACATACTTCCTCTCATATCTCAAGGACGACACAAAATCATAAAAACACAAACAAACAATATTGTGAAAATTACTTATTTAAATAAAAAAGAAAGCAATCAAGATTAAGATGAGTGATTCCAAATCAAAATTGAGTCGAAATCATTTCTCTCTAATAGACGGTGAAGAAAAAAAACAAAGCAAATTTTTAAGAGAGATCACTAGATCTAAAAAAATGTTAAACATTTTCATATATATTTAAATTGTGTTATTAATCTAATTTGCTGTAAAAAAATTTGATCAAAATTGTGTTTAAATAATACAACTAAAAATAGAGATGGATAATCCATTTATAAACAAACATTTTATTCTTGTAAAAAAGAAATTATAAACATATTCGGCCAATATAGGTCGCCCACAAATGATTGGATTTTGTTTTAAAAAGACCAAGTGGATCATATAGATAGGGCCATAAGGGACGTGCCGACATGCACTATTTTCTCAATATTGGGTTAACCAACTCCTTGGATATTTTATTTTCTGTAATCCCATTATCATATCCAGTCACTTTATTAAAAAAATGTTATCTTATATATAAATTAAGTTAGAAGTTAGAATAATGTGATAAGAAAATAAATAATTGATATATGTCTATAAATACAACTTCAAATATAAAAGTTGACATATAATAAAATATTAAAATAAACAAAATAAATAATTTAATATTAAATTATTAATAATTTATTTGTTTATATTAGAATAATTTAAAATAAAATAAATATTAAAAAAATAAAAATTAATTTTTTATAAATCAAATATAGTTTTCTTACAAGAATTATTATTATTATTATTATTATTAGAGATTAATTAGAATACATTGTCAGTGTAAAACCACTTTACACTATCATCCAATTAGAATTAATTATTTTGACACATGAGAAGAGAGAAACATGGAAGAAATGGTTATTAAAATAATTTTTTTATAATTTATTTTTTTTTATTTTTAATTCTATAAACATGTGTCAAAATAACTAATTCTAATTGTATGACAGTGTAAGATAGTTTTATACTGTATTCCAATTAATCTATTATTATTATTATTATTATTAATTTATAATATATACCCATATTTTTTAGTCATATATAATAGCATCGTTTTTCTCATAATATTAATGTAAATAAGTTTTTCATATTTATAAATTAATATTTTTTTAAAAATATTTATAATTTATTTTATAGTTTCAATTGTTTTTCTCATAATATATCTTTATTGACTTCTATATCATATAAGAGGAAAAAAATATTGACAATATAGAATAATTTTAAATTATCAATCAATCAATATATTTTATCAAATTACATTTAAATTTTAAAATCACATTAATAATATACAAATTAATAATTTTTTATTGAACGACGGTCTAAACTATTTTGACAATGCAATCGTCAATATAATATCTATCATCACCATCAAACATAGCCAATGTCGTTCTATTTGTATGAACACTAACTTATTTCCCTATTTTTTCCATTATTTGCAGAGCAAAATGTTGTACCGGGAAGGAGATACCATTTTTAATTGTCATCTTTGTGTGTATTGAAATACCTCTTGCATTTTTATTAGACACAATTACACATCTTATAAATTCATTTTTTAAACTAAATATTATGTTATTTAAATATGAATACTAACTATATATAAAAAAAATATTAGTCATAAAAAAAATAACAGTGTGACATATTTGTTGTATCAAAATAAGAGGAATACAGTGCTAAAGGAGGTCCTCCAAAATGTATGATTCAGATGGATGTGCAAAAAGTCTATGATTCAGTTGAGTGGACAGCTTTGGAAACTATTATGTAAGAAGTAGGTATTTCTCTCAAATTTATCAGAGGGTTAAATACACAACCCTCCCCTGCAATGTTAACGAGTTCTCATTTTAGTCCCTAGTAATTTTTTTTTTAAAACTCCCTCATCTTAGTTAGATTCCCTCAGAAAACCCCCCAGAGGCCAAGTGGCATTGAAGATTCACTGAAAATTTGAATTTTTTCCACGTGGGCCAGTGACTGTGTAAATTATGTGTTTACAAATACCCCCTTGCAATTGTTAGGGTTTCTCTCCCCCATTTCTCTCTTCTTCGTTCGCCATCATCTTATACATGGGTGGTAGCAGGTCATCGTCTGGGGGAAATTTTGGAAATGGTTTGCCAAGATGTGGTTGCAACGATACGATGAAGATGTTTGTATCAAACACCATTGAAAATCCAAGTAGAAAATTCTGGAAATGTCGAAATTCTTTGGTGAGTTTAGTTTCATCTTGTTAAATCCATATGTTAATTCGATATGTTAATTCCTGACTATGTGTTAATCATTGATTTGATTTAATTTGCAGAATGGTTGCGGTTTGTTTGTGTGGGACGATTTTGTTAATGAGCTTGAATCGAACGACATGAATCAATCAAGATGTTGTGATTGTGAAGTCACAAAGAGTTATTTGAGAGAATTTGCAAAGGAGATTGCTCAGGAAATTGAAGGCAGAGTTTTGAAGAAGTATGGTGCAGAAGGAAGCATTATCAAGACAGAAAAATTGAAAAGAAAGATTCGAATGGAAAAGAGGAAAAATTTATGGATGTCGATTGTACTTGGTCTGTCATGGTTAATGTTTGCAGTAGTGTTTAAGTTTATGTAATAAACTCTGTTTAGAATCAGTTGTTTAGGTTGGTTGGAATTAGTTGTTTAGGTTGTTTGGAATTAGTTGTTTAGGTTGTTTGGGATTTAATGTTAAAGTTTGATGTAAGTTGAATTGTTGTTATCAATGAAAGCATTTGTTATGTATCAATGTAAGTTGAATTGTTCTTATCAATGAAAGCATTTGAAATGTATCAATGTTAAAGTTTGATGTAAGTTGAATTGTTTGTTATCAATGTAAGTTGTCTGTTACATAAATATTCTGTCACTGATACTTCAAATGTTACACAAAACAGTTACATTAAATTTTGCAATTCTTGGTGCACAGTTGGAAATTCTTCAAATGTAAGTTGTTTGATACATAAAGAAAGAACGCTTGGTGCATATGTTTGGTACATCATTGATACATTGTACAAAATGACACATAGTACAAAATGACACATACTACTTAGTACTTCATTGGCATAGCAACAAAATGACACAAAATTAAAATTGGGAATACAAGACATAACATTCAGTCTCTCTTTTTCTTGGACTTCCATGTCTTCATAGACCTAGTTTGCAATCCAAGGTAAGAGTCTTTTGAACTTGATTTGGCCTATTTGTCTGGTAGTGTAATTGGTTGTTCACTAGATCCTTCTCCTACAATTGGTTTTTTGAACCAAGACAGTTTGATCCTTTCACTTTGCCTTCTCCTTGTAATGACTGGTGTCTTTCATTTCTTCTTTTTAATTGAATCATCAACACAAGATCCAGTTTGACTCATAATAGTTGGTGGTTGGTTCTGATTCATAGAAACTGCAGTAGTTGGGGCAGCAGTTTAACTCATATCAGTAGCAATTATTGCATTATCAGCTTGTGCAGTATTACCTTGTGCATTATCAGCTTGTGCATTATCACCTTTTGCATTATCAGCTTGTGCATTATCACCAGCAGTTTGGTCCTTTTTAACCTTTCTCTACACAATCAAGGATAATACACAAGTCATTGAAAAGTTATTGAATTATAAATCAAACAAGTCATTGTAAAGTAAGAGTAAGACACAAGGAGAACCTTTCTTTTAAGTGCATTGGGGTCCTGTGAGGAGGCCTTGCAAGTCAATGCATTGTGACCAAACTTGTCACATTTGGTGCACTTATATGCCACCCCTGTTCTTCTCTTCCTTGCACCATTCTCTCCAATTTATCTTATTCTAACCTTCCTAGGTCTATCTGGGCCAATTTTATAGGATGCTGGTAAGGGTTCCTCCATTTCAACTTCTGGCCACATATCCTGACCATTGATTGGACTAACAGAAAAACCATAGCAAAGGGCAAACCTTTCTCTTGTATAACATTCATCTACAAAGTCTTCAGGGTTTTGCTTCATATAGCTCAAGGCAGCTACGACATACCTATAAGGTATTTCCACTAATTCCCAAAAGTTACAACTATAGGATCTTTTGGCAGCTACGACATATCAACAATAAACTCTTGATTGTTAAAACTATGCGTGACTTGAAATTGTCCAGCCATTGACCATGTTGGGAACCAATGTCCACTATTGAAAACTTCACTGTCCAACCTCTTTCTAGGTATAGGCATCACTTTATGTGGCCACTTATCAAGTTTAGTAGCAGATGTAGCTAACCTATTCATCAGGTATTTTCTTATCTACTCACACATAGTCAGTATTGATTTGTCCTTAGCAACTAGGATAGTAGCATTAAAAGAATCTGATATATTATTCATCAAAACATCACATTTAGGGTAAAAATTGAAGGCATGCTCATCACTATAGTAATCATCTTGGTCCATTTTCTTATTGGGCCTAACATTAAGCCCACTCATACTTGTATCAAGATTGTTTGTATCTACATTGATGGGCAATGTTGCATCAATTCCTTCAAAGCCATCAACTATAGCAGTAGCTCTCTCATCTTCACTATCATCTAACCTTTCAACATCCTCATCTTCTAACCCATCCGATTCCTTGTTCTCATTAACACACCTAGGTTCTCTATCCTCAGAATCCATTATTTTCAGAGAATGTTCCACAAATATATCACCATTAACTTCCATTGCACTGAAGTATGTAGCAAAGTCGTATGCATCATCATCTCTTTTAATTAAAATAAATCCCTCTTGAATGTCTAAGACTTTTGTCCATAACCTAAATGAACCTTCCTTATACCCCCACCTACTCAACAGCTTGACAATACTATCCATTGTCCAGTTCGCAACATGTAACCCAGTTACAGTCGAATCAACCCCCCCTCTGTAAATAATTTCATCCGGATTAACCCTAATAAATTCACCTCCATGGTGAAAAGTAACATCAAAAGGTTTTAATTCCTGTGAAATATTCATTACTACTTATCAAAAACCCTAAAAATTCCATCCAGATTTCACAATTAACATTCAGATACAAAAAAACCTTAATCCTAACATTTAACCGTGAAGAAGTTTACAAATAAACATACCTGACTCATTACGACCTTCGATTATAGAAATGTATTCGTGGACAACCGTTTTCGTCTTCGTCTTCGTGTTCTTCGCAGATGAATCCCTGTCGCAGTAGAATCGCCTTCGTATATGAATCCTCTTGGTGTTCTTCGTCTCATGAACCCTAACTATTACAAGGGGGTGTTTCAAAATTATACACCCAGTCAACAAAGAAAAATAATCCAAAATGCCAACATGGACAAATTTTGATGGTCAAAACGGAATCTTCAATACCACTTGGCCTCTGGGGGGTTTTCTGAGGGAATCTAAATAAAATGAGGGGGTGTTTAAATTTTTTTTTACAGGGGCTAAAGTGAGAACTCGCTAACATTGCAGGGGGGTTGTGTATTTAACCCTTTATCAGATGGATCCTCACCACTGTCAAAACTGTCTCTTACAAGTTTAATATCAATGGAGAGCATACTTGTAGCTTAAAAGCAAGACAAGGGAATCCCTTGTCTCCTTTGCTCCTTGTCATCATAATGGAGTATTTGCACAAATCCTTTGGTAAATTGTCTAATAACCCTAATTTTAACTTTCATTCTAGATGTGACAAGCTTAATCTAGTTCACATTTGTTTAGCTGACGACCTTCTTATCTTCATAAGAGGAAATGCTATGTCAGTTCAAATAGCCTTACAGACTTACAATGATTTTTCTGTTGCTTCTGGTTTAATTGTCAACTCACAAAAGTGCAACATATTTTTTAGGAGTGTAAATGAGGATTCTAAACGAGAGATTTTGTCTCTTACTGGTTTCAGAGAATGATGCCTTCCTTTTCGTTATTTAGGCATTCCTCTCACTAGCAAGAAGCTCTCTGTTATGCATTATAACATGATGGTGCATAAAATTGTTACTAGGGTGAACCATTGGAGTTCTCATTTGCTGAGTTTTGCAGGGAGAACTTTATTGATAAAAAGCACCGTTTTTGCAATTCTGAATTTCTGGCTGTAGGTGCTACCTCTCCCTAAGAAGGTCATTCACAAAGTGGAGTATATTTGCAGATCATTTCTTTGGAAGGGTAGTGGGGAGATATCTAGGAAATCTCCAATATCGTGGAAGAAAATGTGTAACAGCAAAAATCAGGGTGGCCTCAATATTGTTGATTTTGAAGATTGGAAATCTGCTTGTATGCTCAAGCTCCTTTGGAATATTAGTGACAAAAGGGATAGTTTATGGATCAAATGGATCCATAACTATTATATGAAGAGTCAAGATATTATGAATGTGATTGTCAAAAGTAATTGGTCTTGGATTAGCAAAGTTATCTTTAAGCATAGACAAAAGATTGTTGGAAATCAAGATTGGCTAGTGATTATGCAAAAGCAGAAAGTGAAAACTATAGATTTTTACAACCTCATCAGAGCTAATCATGATAAAGTTGATTGGTATAAGATATAGTTTGATAATCCAGCTAGGTCGCGGTCCCTTTTTACTATATGGTTGGCGTGTAACGGGAGATTGGCGATAAAAGATAGACTTCACAAATTTGGAATGATTGATAATAAGAACTACTGCTTTTGTAAAGAAGAGAAAACTCTCTAGCATTTGTTCTTCAGCTGTCCTGAGATACACAAAGTTTAGCAGAAAATTCTATAGTGGATTCAAGTTAACCACTCTCCTCTTGGATGGGAAGAAGAGCTTAGACGGGTCCTTAAAAATTGCAAAGGGAATAATAGCAAAAGCAAAGTGTTGAAATGTGATTTTGTGGAAACAATCTATAAAGCTTAGCGATATCGTAATCATATTTGCTTTGGAGAAATCATAGGGATAGATATTGTTTCCAAAATTATTGACTCTATATTGTATAAATGTTGGCAAAGACCCAACCTTAGAAAGCATATTAGCATGTTAATGATGCCTTAAGATTTGTTTTGGATCTCTTTTGTTGGTTTTTTGGTGTTGTTGGCCGGATCTTTGGATCGCCGTGAGTTTTATTGTTTTTGAAATTTAATAAAATTTCTTTATGCCAAAAAAAGAGGAATAAATTGTACATAATTATTAAATAATAACGTTTTTTACATAAATATTTTTTTCTAAAAAATTAATATCTATAGACATCCACAAATACACATGGATACGTTAAAATCCATTAAATAAGTGAAACGCAAATATTATTTTTGTCCAATAAAGCAATTAGTGGGAGACTACTATGTGTATCCATAAATATTTAATTATATCTATCATAAATTTAGTTGTCAAAAAATTATTACATGTCAACCGTCCATTAAATCTGAAAAATCATAAAATTTATGATTTATAATTAGAATCTATATTTTTTAGAATTTTTTTAATTCAGTTTTGAAAAATCCGTTATCCATTAAGATTAACTTGTATGAACGGTGGTTAGTCTGTTAAACTCGTATAATTATATAATTTAAAAAGAATTATATTAATATTTATATTGTCTTATTTCAAAATAATATATTGATTTTTCTCACCTCATTAAATTTTATCTCTATTATATTCAATCTTTTCTTTTAAATTTTATACATTAATATAATCAACACTCTTTCATTATATTTTATTAGCTTCTATTATGTTAAATATTCAAGTATTATTTTATACAACTTAGCCATGTATTATTTTTAAAAGCACATCATAGTATTTATAAAAGATAATATAGTATTTAAAAATATATTTTGTTCAAAATAATATATTTTTTAATTTCATTTATAATAAATATTATGAGATTTTTATTTTAAATTTTTATAAAAAAAACTTGTTTATAATCGAGTTGCCCAAAGTTCATCTAAGACCGAACTCGGATAATAACTTTCAAACTCATATTACAATAGCTTTTTTTGAGAATTTCTTAATCCACCTCTTGATACTCTTAGGCACCTAGCGCATTTCCATTTATGTCTCATGCTTCTGGAGTTACATATCCGGACGCACATTTTTTGTCAAAATTTGATTTTTTTCGGAGCTACATCTACGAATAATTTTAAACTGGTAAACGCTGGAAAAAACTTCAAAATAATTCAGTTCAGAGAAACTTCCATAGATGCACCTCTGGAACGTCTAAGCGCTAGATTGTTCCGTAGATACAGCTCCAGAAGTTTCTGCTATATTTGAAACCTGCATGATCACTCCCCCCATTGTTGTGTTTTCCTCTTCCACGCTCACCTTCACCAACCTAAAAAACCCTACATTCTCAATATCATTTTTCACTCCAAAACTCCAACTTTTCCGTGCAACAAATCAAAGGGAGCAAGAGAAGGTTGAATTTCAGATAAAGATTGCACTTTGTCTACTACATTGCTCACATTAATCATCAAACTTCTTGAGTATCGTTCACATTCAGTTGACAACGAAGGGAACGTTGTTTACAACAAGTTTGAGCTCAAGAATCAAGACGATGTTATGGCGATGTGGCGAACATATTTCGGTTTCGAAGAGAAAATTCCGCTCGAGTTGGAGGCGACGGTCCGAAGAACGGTCGATGACATCCTTGAGATATGCAAGCGTCCGTCGGGCTATTGAAATGTAGTATTTAAATTTCTGTCGAAATCATCAATGTAACGCCGATTTTATTTTATGAATGTTGATTTTATCGTTGTAATGTTGATTTTCTGGTATTCTGTATCCGATTTTCTTCCGTAAATACACATACGGAAATATTTCGTAGATGCATCTACATAATTAGGTGCGTCCGGAGATACATTTTCGAAATCAAGAGAGTATTTTAGGCAGAGCGCATGATGCCTAAGAAGGCTAAATGGTGGGATAAGAAATTCTCTCCTTTTTTACCAAGCTTCGAAAAACATGAGACTCAACCGATTCAGTCCATTTTAGACCAAATAGCTTATTTTGACAGCTATAGTCATAAGTCATTAAAAACACTTGTATGACTCTCTTTAAAATTTTGTTTATTAAAAAAAAAAATCCACAGTGGCATGTGAGACTCACATATAGGGGTGTTTATTGGTTTGGACAAATCCGAACCAAACTGAAATCCAAACCAAACCAATGTATTTAGGTCGGGTATGTTTTTAGTTTGGGCAAAAACCGATCCAAACCAATCAAAACCGTGATAATTGGTTCAGACAATGGATTTTCAATTTTCTACCCGTAAACCCGAACCAAACCAATAATAATATATTAATATATCACATTTATGTATTCATTAATAAAATGAATTCAATAGTCTAAAAAAAAAGAAATTAAGAGTTTCAGGAATTCCAAGAAAGAAAAGGACGACATTTTCACATCATAACCATTATCAAAGAAAAGGATTTTTCATTTAATAAGAATCTCTATTTAAATAAAACAAAAGTGGCAAGATGAATCTCTATTTAATAAGAATCTCTATTATATAAATGAGTATTTAAACTGTACTATATGTTAATGATACTAATTAAATACAATATATTATTGTAAAAAAATGGATATTTTTAATGTGTAAATAAATTATTTTTAATAAATATTTTTGCATATTTATTTTTAATGTATCCGATCAATCCAATTCGAACTAATTTATTGTTTGTCGAATCGGTTTGGTTTCGGCTTTATTGAAAAAATCTGAAAATTAAATCCAAACCAATCCATATATATTTTATTGGTTAGGGCATCCGATTTTCTAAAAACCAAACCAAACCGGCCCGTGAACACCTCTACTCACATATATTTATAAACTTTTTTTTAAACTATTCCAATGATTTAATTGATATTTTTTGAACTAAATAATAATATAATTAAATAATATAAAATTAATAGATATTTTTTCTATGTCATATAAACGAATCCAACTTCGAAAACTTTATAAAATAAGTTTGAATTTCATTTCACTATTTTGGTCCCCTTAAACCCCAATTATTAGAAAATATAACATGGCAACTGAATCCTGGGTCCATTCCCCTCCTGATAGCACGTGCCCAGTGGGTTAAGTATTTTTGTTGGTTGAATTATCTCTCAAAATATATTTATAATAGACTTTCATCATCTTTATCTTCTCACTTTATCATCTTCATCAAATCCAGCAACATATTAACTTCATCCTCAACCTTTATAAAAATCTAGACTATTTCCAACTAAAACAATGTTATGGGGAATCTATTATGTTTTTGCCCTCACTTCTCATTTCTTATTTAATCCGAAGTCTAAGAGGAAGAATAATTGAAAGGTCCTTAATAATATTTACGTTTGATTTTTTCTTAATCTACGAGAAAACTAAGAAGCTTCGACATTCACAACTAATATCATTTTTTTCTTAATCTATCAGGAAATTAAGAATCTTCAAAATTCACTACTAATATCATTAGTGAAGATTCTATGTGATCTTATACTAATTTGTTACAATTGCAATTTGTTAAGCGGATCTTATCTAAAATATTAGGGAAGTCACGATATTAATTAAAATTTTATAACTATAATTTTATAAAAATAAATTATATATATATATATATATATATATATATATATATATATATATATATATATATATATATATGTGGAAAATGCTAACATACACCCAAAATTGATGGGGCCCACACAAAAATACACTACATCTATTTTTTTTCTATTTTTTTTCTTCATCTTTCTAATGTGGGTCTCACTCAAAATTGGTAGTCCCACACAAAAATACACTAAGGTGTATGTTGCTAATGCACACCTACATGGGTGCGCATTAGCATAACCCTATATATATGTGATCGTACCTAGATCAAACAGAATGACAATGGCCAACAACGACGTGAAATCTTCAGCTCCGGTGATGATGATACAGCGCGGGGGGGGGGGGGGGGGGGGGGTTGTACCTGCAAGGTACTCCGACGCTCAAGTCAGGAAAGGTCAGAGAAAAAGGGCAAGTACATAAAGCAGGTGTGAGTTAGAATGTAATGTAACCTGACCCTCTCAAGTGAGAGGGTATTTATAGAGAGTCCTCAGCGCAGGGCCAACGGTTACCTGCACTGGGCTGGATTGCAAGGCCCGATTCAGGCAACTGCCAGGGCTTACGTGGCGTAGGGAAGACCAGCACGTGGTCTTCGCCCTGGGGTAACGGTCCCGAGATCTCCGGAAGGTGGGCAAACCGATTTCTTCGGAGGTGGGAGGTTACAAGGTGATGTGTCCTCGCGGGGAGGAGTACGTGGAGGCCGAGGAGAGAGGCGCTCTCCTCGGCTCTGAGCTTCTGCTCGACAGTGGTGTCTGTTACGTGGCCGACGAGAGGAAGACACAAGTGTGCTCGGTGCCGCTTGGGGTCGTGCCCGACACTGGCTATTGGAGGGGCCATATTAGACCGTCCTAGTGTTGGGTTGGGTCTGCCCGACGGTTGGGCAAGCACCGGCCCAGTCCGGAACAGGAGCCCCCCAAGTCGTTGCTCCGAGGTGTCGGAGTAATGACTTAAGGATCAGTCCCTATGGCGAGGACATTGCAAGCATGCTCTAACCCCCCGAGGCGAAGGTGATCGTTCGATTCACGCTGTAACCCCTGGCCAGATATGTGTCGACGAGGAAGCGTCTCCGAGTCGTCGGGCATAACGCAGTAAGAAGGCCACGAGCACGAGATGCTAGACGGGCAATAATCTTGGACTCTGCTCGAATTGTGACGTCACCGTCCATGTGAGCCCGAGGAGCAAGGCAGGCGAAAGGATTAACGCGGGAACACACGTGCCACGTGTCGCCTGCCATTAATGTCTAAGGGCGGCTAGGCCTAGGGAACTCAAGAGCCTAGGGACTCCTCGAGTTCTGTGAGGGGCCTATAAAAGAGTTTGAGTTCGTGTCACTTGCACGTTCCCACCTTTTTCGCTCCAGTCTTCTCTTCTCTTCTTCGCCGCTGCTCAACCGCCGCGCACCACCGTACGCCGCCGCGCACCACCGCACCGGTCTGCGCTCTACCACCGTTTCAAGTAAACTTCTAATCCCTTTCTTTTCCGTTTTGCTTCTTTTGGTGGTTTTCTGACAAACCGGTGAAGTTTCCGGTACCACCGTGAAGATTCCGGCTAGAAACGGCGGGACGTTTCTAGGGTTCCGTTTTATTTGACGGAGGCTTGGGATGAATATCCTGAGGACCCGATGAATTCCCCGAGGACACGCGATGACTGTCCCGGGGA
The DNA here is from genome assembly GCA_022829125.1 of Lathyrus tuberosus. Taxonomy (NCBI): domain Eukaryota; kingdom Viridiplantae; phylum Streptophyta; class Magnoliopsida; order Fabales; family Fabaceae; genus Lathyrus; species Lathyrus tuberosus. Next base: position 2,341,341 of record JALAZF010000203.1, on the reverse strand, counting down.
GGTGAGGTGAGAGAGGACCGGGGACCTGAAGAAGGTCCCTGGACGGGGTAAAGGTATTGGGTAGTTCCCCATTGTTCCGAGCAGCTCCCGTGCTCTCGCTACCCTTTCACTTAATCGGCGGTGGAAGGGTGGATTTGGTCGTGGCCAACGAATTCACCTATTTCCTCTGCTTTTCAGGTAAAAAATGGTTGTGAGGCTTGCGGGCTTCATCCAGATAGACAATGAACCCAACGTGGACGGCCCCGCGCAGATTCCCGGGGAGGAGCCCCTGCGTCCGGCCGTCGACTGGGCCGGCGAGGAGCCCTTATGCATTCGTTCGCGATTTGCCCTTGACGACACCGATACTTTCGCCATCGTCGAGGATATCGCTGTGGGCGAGCAGGTGAAGTGGACGGTCTTTCAGCCTCGGAACACCACCGTATCTGCTCGAATTACCATGGGTTAAGGTTCCCCATGTACGAGTTTGCCTTTAAAGAGGCCGGTATTCGTCTCCCCTTCAACAGCTTTCAGTTGGGGGTGTTCAACCGGTTGCACCTAGCGCCGTCTCAGCTCCATCCTAATGGGCTCGTCTTCATGCGGGCGTTCGAGATCGTGTGTGACTACCTCAAAGTCGGGACCACTCTCTCCCTCTTCTTCCGCATCTTCCACCTCCAACGGTCAACTGACCAAGGGCGACACAGCTGGGTCTCCTTCAAACAGCCAAGGAAGTTGTTCAAGGCGTACTCGGATTCCATTCGTAACTTTAAGGATAGATTTTACTATGTCATGCCCGCGATGCACGAGATTATAGGCACGCTTTATGATATTGTGACCGACGAGGCCGGGAAGGAGAGGTTTGTGTCCAAGTGCCCCCTGGAGTGGGAGGATGCGCACTTCGCGCTTGGCACGGATTCCTACCTCGTGAAGCCCAGAAAGCTGTCGGAGGAGGACAAAGAAGCGTATGCAAAGCTGGTCGCGTATGTCATTGGTTTCAGCCGGGCAGTGTGTATAACTAGGGACGGAAAATCTATCCTCGACACGCGGGGAAGGGTTATGACCGAGGCCCGTTATATAAACACCAAGGCTCTCCTTGAGTGCAAGTCTCCCGACGAGGCCAAGAGGTTTTTAGGTAGGAGCCCGTTGTTCTGTTCGGGCGCACACTTAGTTTTGTTTCCTTGTGCTAACTTGGTTCATGTTTTCCCTTGCAGCTCAAATGCCGAACGCCACCGAGCGCATCATGAAGATGGCCGCTGAGCGGGCCCCCAAACGAGTTAAGGGTCGTGTTCGAGACGTTATCCAGACAGCGGTGCCGATCGGAACGACGAGCGGCTCGTCTTCTCCACAATGCAGCCAGTCTCCCCCTCCGGAGAGCACCCCTGCCAAGAAGGCGAGGACTGAGGGGCCCGTCTTCGTGGATCTCGAGGAGCCTATTCCAACGGAGACGTTCCTGCTGCCCGCCTGTCATCTTCAGCGGAACTTCTTCGGGGGAAGCCCTCTCGTCGTTTCTGAGGCCGAGGCAAAGGCAGTTCTGGGAATGGACGGAACGGCCAGGAAAGAGGCGCTTGTCGAGGACCTGGCGGCCATGATGCGAGTCTTCGAGACTGCCTTGATATTAAACAAAAACCTTTGTATTGCGTTAAAAATAATTTCAACATGAATTTCAGCATATAAATAAATTTCAACATGAGAAGTTCTTTCAAAAGAACTGCATTCAGAATGATGTTCAAAATTAGTAAACTATAAAGAATATGGAATCAAATAAAAAATACCAATAGAACATTGATTAAATGAAAAATGGAAAATTAAATCATACCTTACTCGTTTTAGGAAAAGGAAAAGAGAGGAAGAAACAATTGAAGAGTTTGATTTGCTTAGGGAGAAGGTGAAAGAGACGAACCCAGAACAAAATAAAGCTAGGTTTTTTGCTATTTGTAATTTAGGAAGAAGGTTGAATGGTTTTGAATATTATTTCCAGATACTTGCGATTTGCGAGTTTGATTTATAATGGTTGTGATGTTTGGTTTCTTTATAGTTCATCGTTGATAATGGTTGTGATTAGGGCTGACAATGAACCAAACCAACTCGAAAATAGTTTGAAATTCGATTCGAAAATTAAATCGTTGAACTAGGTTCATGAACTAAACGAGCTGAATATGAGCTAAAAACTAAGTTCGTTAACTAAATGATCTGAACTTGAACTATACATAGTTCGACTCGTTTGGTTCATGAGTCAATTCGATTATATATGAGATATATTATATTGTCTTTAAGAGTAGGTTTAAAGATTTGTTCTAAATTTTAGTCTCATATTTTCTTTTAATCTAACGGTTTTAATTGATAATTTATATTCTCAAGTGAGTAAAATATTTCTACGAATAATTATACAAATAAAATTAACATCGTATAAATTTCAATCTTATAACTTTTATTTTATTTCTATATTTTTTATTTAAAAAATATTAATTTAAAATGTCAAATATATATATATATATATATATATATATATATATATATATATATATATATATATATATATATATATATAAAATAGACTTTAAAAAATTACTTTTAAGTTTGTGAAATAAGCGGTTGAACCTAACAAGATAAACCTAACGAGTTGAACCGAGATATTCGTGAACTTCTAACAAGTCGAGTTTGACCTGAAAAAAAAGTTCGTGATAAACTCGAACTCGAACTCGGTCAATTCTTAACGAGTCGCTGAAAAAAAGTTCGTGATGAATTCGAACTCGGCTAATTCTTAACGAGTCGAACTGAATTAAGGCGAGTTCGACTCAACTCGACTCATTTCTATCCCTAGTTGTGTTGATCTAAATGTCGCTTCCTTTTTTCTTGGAAATACCAGAACTCTTCATTTCTTTCATTATTGGTTGGTACTTAGTATTTGGTACTATTCAAATAACTCAATTAAAATGAATAGTTTAATATATGAATTAATTACGTTAAGTTTTATTGGTTTGAGTTGGTTTTAAGAGTAGCAAATTTGAAACCCGTTGTCCGAACCAATTAACATCGATTTTTATTGGTTTGGTTTGATTTTTACTTAAACTGAAAAAATGCCTAACCCAAACACATTAATTTAATTTGAATTATATTTTAGTTTAGATTTGCTCGAATCACTAAACACACTTATTCTTGAGAAATACCATAAGTCCTTAACCAAATATGAGTAGAAATTTGATTAATAATAGAATGCATACAATTTCTTGACCAGGAAAGAGTTTTTAAAATCAAGGACTCACATTCCAAGAGCTTACCAATCTGACACATCAAACATCTTATAAGGATAAGAAAGAGAACTCAAAGTAAACTTTACCCAATAAGGTTAAACCCCATATTGCAATAGGGCTTCACAACAAAGATAACCGTAAAAGCATCCACATTCATTCTATTCAATATAGTGGTATAAATGGATCCTACTTCATATATTAAATTTGTTCACACTTTTCAATTATTTAAACCACTAAACAATAATTTTGAAACATCCATATCACTCATTTAAAATTGTAAATTAGGTTCCACTACTTTCACAATATACTCCAACTCAATACATGATTGGTTGGAATAAAAAAAAAATCTGCCATCTTCTGCTATTACTACGTTGTTGCAGAAAGCACCGTGGTTTATAAATACTAGTGCATTTGGATTAAATTAATATTATTTTTTGACATAGAGTGGCTTTGCACAGTTTGAATACTACCGATATGTATGCTCTAAAGGGTGTAAAGACCTTAGGACATATGACCATACCATGAAGGTTGCTCTTGAAAGCCTCTAAACGAATGAGATACTCATCTTTCAGTATTGAAATGGAAAGTTGATCACCCTTCATACAAAGCTTATGAAGTTGACTTAAAAATATGTTGTACACGTTATTGATCGCTTCAACAAATGGTTTAACAATTTTTGTCTTTTTCAAAATGTTGGGTGTAACAAATGTGGAGCACTTATTGATGGTTTCATGAAAGAGAAGAGAAGTATCTGAGACATCCATGTTAATAAAAAATAAGGTAATAGTGAAATTAAGATAACAATGGAAAAACATATCTCTTATTGCCAAGTATCATGACTTTTAATATAAAAAAAAAAGTTAATTTTGTATATAAAAAAATTGCTATATGTAGTTTGCTGAGATGTTTATACTAAAATAAAAATAAAATAATTTTGTAAAAGAAAAAATCATTGATGTGTGAGTAGGAATGAAAATGAGTCGAGTCGAATCGAACTCACCTTAATTCGACTCGACTCGATACGAATTGATTCAGTTCAAAACTCGACTAGAGTCCGACATAAACACTTTTTTTAAGTTCTAACCCGGTTTATTTTAAGCTCACAAACAATTCGATTCAATTCGTTAAATTCAGTTCGTTTTCTTCACAGATTAAAAGTCTTTTTTAAAGGATATTATTTTTATATATTTGATATTTAAAATTAATATTTTTTTTATCATCATAAAAGAGTTTTCAATTTTTAAGCACTAGTACAAAATTTGATATACAAATTTTAATCTAATTACTTTTTAAAAATTTGAGTAGAATATAATCAATCACATATATTTTTGATATAATTATTTTATTTAATATAAAAGTTTAATCTTTAATAACCATATAATATTTTTTTATATGATGTTGTTTTTATTTATATAATTATTTTTAAAAATATTTTGCTCACTTAAGATTTATGAATAATCAATTAAAATCATTAAATTAAATGAAAAATAAACAATTAAGATTTGAAATAAGTCTTTAAATCTAATTATAGAGTCAATATAACCATATATATATATATATATATATATATATATATATATATATATATATATATATATATATATATATATATATATTTGTGTGTGTAACTGTGTGTGTGTTAAAAGCATTTTTAGCAATTCAAGTGTTATAACCGATTACAAGATAAGTAGTTTCACTGCTGAGTAGCATAAAAAGCAAAAATCTAAAGTAGTAACCGGTTAACCTCAGACGTTAACCAATTACCACTAAAGTTGTTTTATTGTTAATGTCAGCTGTAATCGGTTAACCAAATGGTATAAGCGGTTACAGTCTCTAGTTTTGCTAATTTTCTATTATGTAATTGTATGTTTTGGATCCCAATCACTTTGTAACACTTGTATAAATATGTTGGATGAATTCTCATCCAAGGTTAATGCAATTATCATTCTCACCATCAATTTTCTCTCTCTCTCTCTCTCTCTCTCTCTCTCTCTCTCTCTCTACATTCTAATTCTCTTCACCATTGTTCACCAATCTTGTGGTTTAAATTTTTAGCATTTGGCATCAAGAGTCTAGTTCTAATACACAAACACCTAGTGTGCAACATGAATTATGTCTCCAATTAAAGAATCGCTGCAAACCTACCTATCCTTGATGCGAAAAATTACAACAAATGGTGCAAGCAAATGAAGTTGTTGTTTGGATACCAATATGTTCTTGAAGGGATCAAGAACGGGGATAATCCTCTTGTCGCAAGTGCAACTGATGCACAACAAGCAACACATAAGGAAGAGAAGAAGAAAGATTTCAAGGTGTTGTTTTTTATCCATCAATGTGTGGATGGTGACAACTTTGAGAAAGTTGGTGATTGCGAATCGTCAAAGCAGGCATTGGAGATCTTAGAGAAGGCCTATGCAGGGTTGACAAGGCGAAAGTGGCGAGGTTACAAACTCAAAAGCGTCAAGTCGATTTGATTCAAATGGGAAAATAAGGAGACAATCAACTATTTCACATAGAGAATCACTCGGTTGGTGAATCAAGTGAAGGCATGTGGAGAAACTGTCATGGAGCAGTATGTTGTTGCAAAAATCTTGCGTTCATTAACAATAATATTTGACAATGTAGTTGTGACGATTGAGGAATCGAAGAATCTTACGATGATGAGTAAAGAGGAGATGCAAAGCTCTCTTGAGGCTCATGAGCAAATGATGGAGGAGAGAAATAATGACAAGGAAAATGCAGAGATCGCTTCGCAATCTCACTTCAACGAGAAGGACAAGAGATCAAAAAGAAAATGGTCCGTGAAGATAAAGGGAATTTTCATAATTTCGGTGGAAGAGAGTCCCAAAATTCCAAGAACTCGACTTGTCAAAAGGGTGAGAGCAGTTGTAACAAAAATGGTGGTCAAGGAAACTTTAGAGGTGAAAAGAAGAGGTTTGGCAAAAGCAAAGGGCAATGCTTTAGGTGTCAACGGTTTGGTCATTTTGCAAAAGAGTGTAATGCGAACAAGAAGGAATCTCAAGGAGATGAAACAAAGGTTGGAAGATAAACGTTTGATGAAGAGAATACACTTTTGGTCATGATCACAAAAGATGAATGTAGCAGCAGCACGCTGCGGGACAACAACAACAACAACTATTCAAGGAATGCTGCAAAATTAAGTTGTAATCAGTTACATGATATGGTTAACTGGTTACATGCAGAGGAAAACATCATGATGAGTATGAAAGGAGTCCAATGCAGCGAGGAATTGTACTTGGACTCGGTTTTTTCAACTCATATGATGGGGAGTAAGGATTGGTTTGTTAAAATCAATCGTGCCATGAAGAACAAAGTGAAGTTCGCAGATGACACCACTCTAGCGGCCGATGAGATTGGTGATGTTTTGATCATGAGAAAGGATGGTGGACATTCCTTGATAAAATATGTTTTGTACATTCTATGAATCAAATGTAACCTTCTAAGTATTAGCCAATTACTTGAGAAAGGTTACAAGATTCACATGGAAAACAAGGGGCTGCACGTTATGGATGCAAAGGGAGTTTTGGTCCTTAAAGCACATATGAATGCCAATAGAACCTTCAAGGTTTAGCTAAAGGTTATGAAGCATAGATGTCTTGCTACAACAACACGTTGAGAATAGTGGATATGAAAATATCGTCTTGGGCATCTCAACTTTAAAGATCTCAAAGAATTGCAAAAGAACAAAATGGTAACGGGGCTCTCATCAATCAACATATCGGCTAAAATTTGTGAAGAGTGTGTGTAAGCAAAGCAACATAAGGGTAACTTCAGCAACGATGGAGATCGTAAAATCAAGAATCACCTTTAGATGGTCTATTCGGATGTGTGTGGATCGATGCAAGTAGATTCTGTTGGTGACAATAGGTATTTTATCACATTCAATGACGATCATAGTAGAAAGCTATTGACATATAAAATCAATAGAAAGGATGAGGTATTTGAAGTGTTTAAGAAGTTTAAGCCCATGGTTAAGAGGCAAAGTGGTCACAAACTCAAAGTGCTCAAAACGAATGATGGGGGCGAATATGTCTCAAATGACTTTGAGAGGTTTTGTGATCAAGAAGGGATTGTACATGAGGTAGTACCACCTTATACACCGGAGCAAAATGGTGTTGCCAAAAGAAAGAATCGATCGATCATGAACATGGTAAGAAGCATGTTAAAGGGGAAGAACTTGTTGAAAGAGTAATGAGTATAAACGGTATCCACAACTACCTATTTGTTGAATAGGTGTTCTACAAATAAGCTTGATAGGGTAACACCGAAAGAATCATGTTCGGAATTCAAACCGAATCTAAACCATTTGAGAGTTTTTGGTTCTGTAGCACACCGACATGTTCTGGGACAGCTTAGAAAGAAGTTGGATGATAAGGGAGAAGTGAAGATACTTGTAGGGCATTGCTCTACCGGTGGTTACAAGTTGTTTGATGTAATAAAGATGAGGGTTGTGATCAGTCGAGATGTCATTGTTGACGAAATCAAGGAGCAGCAGTAGCCTGTAACCAGTTACTTAAAAGTTGTAACCGGTTACAACTTTGAAAAATTCAAAATTTGCAGAAAAGGAAAAAGCTGAAACTACCGTTGTCGAAGTCCAAATTGAAGAAAATGTTAGAATATCAACAAGGCAAAGAGGTTTGCCTCAAAGACTCCCAGAATATGAGTTGGTTCCGAGACAACGAAGTCAATGATAATGGTAATTTCGTCCATTTTGCACTTATGGCCGAATCTTAACCCGTTAAAAAGGAAGAGGTTTTAAGTGATCCAAAGTAGATTTGTGTTATGAAGGAGGAGCTGGAATCCATTGAGAAGAACAATAATTGGGAGTTGGTTGATCTATCGGATAGAAAGAAGCCAATTGGTGTGGAGACGGATACAAATAAAGGAGTGATTATCCTTTGTCTATATGTAGACAACTTGTTGATAACGGGCAACAACGAAAAATGCATTTCTAAGTTCAAGGGTGAACTTATGAAAGAGTTTGAGATGACCAACCTTGGTCTCATGACATACTTCCTTGACATTGAGTTCCACAAGTCTAAAAGGGGACTGCTCATGCACCAAAGAAGATGTGTTATTTAGATATTGAAATGGAACATTGTAATGCTGCCTTTACTCCAGCTGAACCAAGGCTGCAGTTGTCTAATAATGAGGATGAGCAAGATGTTGATCCAACTCAATATAGGAGGTTGATTGAATCCTTGCGTTACTTGTGAAATACACGACCGCACTTGGCGCTTAGTGTCGGTATTGTGAGTAGATTCATGGGGAGACTGAATGTGTCTCACTTGGCAGCATTCAAAAGGGTCCTAAGATATGCCAAAGGTTCTGTTGGTTGTGGAATTCTCTTTCCCACATCAGATACGGGCAGAAAATATAGTTTACTCGGTTTTACTGATTCCAATTGGGGCGGATATAAAGATGATCGAAAGTCTACCGTTGGATACATCTTTATGTTTTGTGCAACACCAATCTCGTGGTGTTCGAAGAAGGAACCGATAGTTGCACTCTTATCTTGTGAGGCCGAGTACATTGTCGCTTCATTATGTATGTGCCAAGTCGTGTGACTTATGAATCTATTGGAGGAGCTGAACAACAATAAGGGTGAGGCTGTTACCCTCCTAGTTGACAACGTTTCCACGATTAATCTTGCTAAGAACCCAATGATACATGGGAGGAGCAAGCACATTGAGATGAGGTTTCACTACTTGAGAGAACTTGTTAGTGAAGGAAGGTTACGATTAGGATATTGTAGAAGTGAAGACCAATTGACTGATTTGTTGAAGGGAGTCACAAATGATGTGTTCAAGCGGTTGAAGATGAACATGATCATGGAAAACTTTGAGCACTTGAATTAATGTGGTGTGTTGAAAGCATTTTGAGTAATTCAAGTGTTGTAACTGGTTAACATAAGGGTGTAACCGGTTACAACATAAGTAGTTTCACTTCTGAGTAGCAGAAAAATACAAAAATATGAAGTTGTAACCGATAAACTTTAAACGTTAACCAATTACTACTGAAGCTGTTTTATTGTTAGTGTCAACTGTAACCAATTAACCAAATAATGTAATCGGTTACAAGCCCGACTTTTGCTAATTATCTATTTTATAATTGTTTGTTTTGAATCACAATCAGTTTGTAACACTTTTTTATATATATATATATATATATATATATATATATATAAAAGACGAGACAAGGTTCTATATACGAGTAATGTAACAAAAAATGACTGACAGTATAGAGCTCAAATAACACAACTCTCTAGAATTTAGGAACTTAACCTAGAATCAAGCATCTTCCAGCTAAAAAAAACCATATTTATTCTGAAATTTAATGATTTCATTTATGACATTACTGAATCCATTTTGATTTTCCTAAAATCGTCATCCCCTAAAAGGAGTGAGTAATGAAAAGTAATAATACCCGTGAACCTAGAGCGAGAATTTAGCAAGTGATGAAACAAAATCATAAATAAAAAAATAAATAACCAAACTTCAACGTTGGAGAGAAACATAAATAATCGACCAAACATTTTCTCTCCCTCCATCTAACTTCCACACTGTTCCTTCAAACTCTAGTTTCGTTTCTCACCTATTAAACTATTTCTCTGTTTTTCATTTTTATTTTTTTTAAATAATAATAATAATAATGCAACAACAGCAACAAGGCTTCGATTCTCTGCGTCGCGACCACACTAAGCATGATTCCAACGCCGCTCCCAGGCTTCCTCACGACGGTAAAACCTTCAGCCGTTCTGAAGAATTCGCCACCACGGCCAACAATTCTAAGCCAGGTCATCGGAGATCGGCATCCACCGGATCTCCGCTGATATACTCCGGCGGAGTAAATAGTTTTGCTTCCAGTCCAACTTTACCACCAACCGGAAACATATGTCCCTCCGGGAAGATCCTCAGACCGGGTTTACCCTCTCCTGGACCGAACCGGACCGATGTTTTGGGTTCAGGAACGGTGAACTACGGCCATGGGAGTATAGTGCGTGGTGCATCGTCGGTGAAAAGCGCGATGAGATGTTCTGATCCTGAGGAAGTGAAGAGAGTTGGGAATGAGATGTATAGGAATGGGAAATTCGCGGAGGCTTTGGTGTTGTATGATCGTGCCGTTGCTTTGTCGCCGGGAAATGCTGTTTGCCGGAGTAATCGTGCGGCGGCGCTTATGGAGCTGGGGAGGTTGAGTGAAGCAGCGTTGGATTGTGAAGAGGCTGTGAAGTTGGATCCTGCTTATGCTAGGGCTCACAAGAGACTTGCTTCTCTTTATCTCCGGTAACATGAGATTGCAATTTGATTTCTTTGTATAGATTTTGGTGTTTCTGTTTATTTGTTTGTGTAGTATGGATATTGCATTGATGTGTTTGTTAAAGGGATTCAATTTCTGTTAGCTTATTAGATTTTGCGATTTTAGCTTTGGACAGGTTGAGAATTCACGGCGCCACCTGCGGATTGCTGGAGTGCAGGATGATCGGTCGGAAGAGAGTAATCTGTTATTGTTGGAACAGCATTTGAACCAGTGTGCGGTTGAGCGGAAGAATGGTGAATGGAAAAGGGTAATCAGGAAAGTAGATGATGCTGTTGCGGCCGGAGCTGATTTCTGTCCACAGGTAGTTCTTTAGGTTCTTCAATGATGGAATGCGACTGAGTTTTGAGTAATTCTGAATGTGTTGTTTTAATTTTTGGACTGTTATTTGTAGCTTGTGGCTTGTAAAGCGGAAGCTTATATGAAGCTTCGTCAATTTGAGGATGGTAAGTCGTGTCTTTCAAAGATTCCCCAGTTGGAAGGTTGTCCTCCAGCGTGTTCTCAAGCCAAGTTCTTCGATATGGTTGGTGAAACCTTTGTGCATTTTGTCACGGCGCAGGTTGAGATGGCCATGGGAAGGTAAAAATTTGAACACCAAACTTAAACCGCATTGAATTCGTGACTTCTTAGTCAATATATATAGAAAATAAATGATGAATTGTTTCAGGTTTGAGAATGCTGTTTCTGCAGCTGAAAAAGCAAGTGTATCAGGTAATAACAATGTCGAGGTTACTAAGATTGTAAATGCCGTGAGAATGGTGGCGAGGGCGCGTTCAAGAGGCAATGATCTTTTCCGCTCTAGCAAATTTTCTGAAGCTTGTAAAGCTTATGGAGAAGGACTATTATATGACAATTCCAGCTATGTTCTATATTGCAATAGAGCTATTTGTTGGTATAAACTTGGGAAGTGGGAAAATTCAGTTCAAGACTGCAACCAAGCGCTTAATATTTGTCCAAATTACACCAAGGCCCTTTCCCGCAGGGCCATGTCCAATGCAAAGGTGAACCAAACCTACTTGCAACAATCATATAAGCGTGTTTTATGTAGGTTTCTAATATGCATAATCTTGTTGCAGCTTGAAAGATGGGCTGAAGTTGTTAGAGATTACCAGACCTTGAAACAGGAACTCCCTAATGACAATGAAGTTACTGAAAATCTTGGTCAGGCTCTACTAGCATTAGAAAAATCTCACAAAGTGGTAAATGGTAGTACGACGTTAGGACTCGAAGTTGAAGTTGAAGAAGTAACCACGTTAGACAAATTCAAAGCAGCTATTGCTTTTGCTGGTAATCTCGATACTTTCCTCTTCAATCATAAATGCCAATTCATCATTCTTCTTGCTTCATTTATAGTACATACTTACTTTTTGATGAAAATATGAATTCTTGCAGGTGTTTCAGTGATTCATTTCAAAGAGGAATCAAATGAACTCTGTGAAGAAATATCTCCATTCGTAAATACATTATGTGTTAGATATCCCTTTGTGAAATTTATCAAGGTACATAATGAATGTCAAGTGTTTTTTATGAACTTACTGACATAATTATTGTATCCGTCTGATTTTCTATAAATTTCAATTTCAGGTGGACGTCGAGGAGTGTATAGCAATAGCGAAAGCGGAAAGCATAAAAAGTGTTCCGACTTTTAAGATATACAAAAATGGAGAGAAGGTGAAGGAGATGATTCGCCCGAACCATCAATTCTTAGAGGACTCGATAAGGAAAAGTAATAGTCTATAGATGTTAGAACTCAATTCATACTCATTATTTATCCATCCACAAGCAATTGAAGAAGGTGCTCTAAATAATGCACCAAAACCCTTTTTAGTAGTTAAAACTATAGGAATTTCATCTTTCCATGAAAACATTGATACCAATTTTTGAGTTATTTTAAGCAGGAAAACCTGAGAGAGATAGCTGTTAGTTAGCATTTTGAAATCATTATGTATATATTTTACACTTGTTTCATTCAATGTATCAGACTCAAATTTGACCCCTTTCTCTATATATCTTTTGTTTTGTTGCATGAGGCTGAAGAAATTTGCTTAACACATTTGGTCTGCAAAATGAAGCAGATAAACTAACCCTGTTATGTTCTTCAATACTTGTGGCAAGCACAAATAAGTTTTTACTATAAAAATATTATTGTTTTTTTTTTTTGGGATTATGATGTTGAATTATATTGTTTTAATAATTAATTATATTATATTGCAGTGTTAAATATCCGGTATACCGGTATTGCATATTAGAATTTTGGCTATCCGATACGAGAGCCGATATAACATTTCAATTTCGCGATGCTCGCGATATAGGAGATTTTCCGGTATACCGGTTTTGAATGGAATATCGGAAGCCATATTATTATTATTATTATTATTATTATTATTTATAATAAATCATTTTTAAAAACATTAAAGAGGGTAAGGTTAAGAGGTGGAAAAGTAGAAACATTGAAGAGGATAAGGTGAAGAGGCGGAAAAGTAGAATCTAAAGAGGTGGAAACATTGAAAAAGGAAACTGTTGGCTACTGAGTCGGTGCCTAGTATTATATATACATGTTCATTCTTCCTCTTTTTTCATACTGAGTCGGTGCCTGGTATTATATATACCTACTTGTTCATTCGTCATGTAATGAAATTGATACAACTATAGGGATGAAATTTATCCAATTTCACCGTCCTATAATGAAATTGATACAACTATAGGGATGGAATTTATCCAATTTCACTTGGTGCCTTAGAAGACTCATGAAATGAGTGGTTGATTAGGATGATGGACGGTGATGAAGTTGATGTTGGGAATGAAAGAGTCTATGAGGATGAGAATGATGAGGATGCCCTTAATTGGGAAGCTGTTTATTGAGTTTCGGGAGTTAGAGAACCTACAAGATATATTTGGCAAACAACTAAAAAGAGAAAAGAAACTTCCAACCCTAATGTTGTTGGCACTTCATCTAAATCAGAGAAGTCAGTCAGTTCTTCATCTAGGAAAGGAAAGCAACAAGTGATTGAAGTGGAAGATCCTGTCATCGAAGAATCAGAAGTAGAATTTGAAGATATTGATTTAGATGATTCAATTGAAGAAGCTGAAGGATATGTCTCACTATCTGAAAAAGAGAATAATGATTATGTTGGGGAAGGGGAAAAGGAGAATAGTTAAATCTTTAATCATTAGCTAGACTTAAAAGAACTACTAGTTATTAGTTTGAACTATTTAACTTCTTGAGTTTTAACTCCTTTTAAATTTCTGTTTGTAGCTTTTCTGTTTTAGTTATTGGATTTGAAATTCAATCTTGAGTTTTTATTTCAGTTTTAACCGTTTTGCGGCTTCCGATATTTGCCCTCTACGCGATCCGATATTTCTCATATTGGTTTTTTGGTGATCCGATATTTTCCAATATCGATATCTAACAACACTGTTCTATTGTAAAATTAGAAAGAAAACATAAATTTGTTTAGGAAAATAAAATATAACTAATAGACTAAAAGATTTGATCTAATGGAAGATGAAAACATCAATTTTGCAGAGTAACGATCGATGCCTAAGAGATGTGTATACATCGAGTTTATTACACTTGTGGCAAGCACGAATAAGTTTTTACTGAAAAAATATAACTTTTTTTGAATTATGATGTTGAATGCTATTGTTTTAATAATTGGTTATATTATATTGTAAAAATAGAAAGAAAATATCAATTTGTTTAGGAAAACAAAAAACCATGAATAGACTCAAAGATTTGATCAAATGGAAGATGAAAACATCAATTTTACATGTGATGATCGATGTCTAAGAGATGTGTCAAGGTCTTTGGGGGAGGGGATCCTAGCATATATTCAGGCTAATAATATGGGTAATTCATAAGAGAGATTATTGGATTTAAACGTGAGAAAGTTAAGTTCCACATTGATTTAAAATTTTGGATAAATATATAGTATCAAAGTTTTTTAAATCTTAAACATTGAAACTATCGATACTTCCCACGCTCTCCCGTCTCCTATATTATAGGTAAAGTTTTTTTCCTAGAATATTTAGCAAATAACTTAAATAATATATATATATATATATATATATATATATATATATATATATATATATATATTCAAATGGCATTATTAGTCTCCAAGTCCCTCAAGTTAATTTTAAGTTTTGTTTTAGTCCTTAATAAAAAAACGTTATATTTTGGTCCCTTAATATTAGTTTCGTTAACATTATTAGTCTCTTCCGTCAGTTTAGCTGAAAAAACGTTAATATTTGCCAAAGTGGTGTGCCAACTAGATAATGGCTCTGCAAAAGGATTAAAAAAAATACATAATTGATCAAAATATGAATCAATATATATATATATATATATATATATATATATATATATATATATATATATATATATATATATATTAAAAATCAATTCTACTAAACTCTTTTTTTAAAATAACAAATAGGATTACTAGGGAAAAAAAATCAATCCAACATAAAACTAGAATAAAAAACACACTAATTCTATATTCTGAGGAAGTTTCCATCACTGCTATAATTTATATTACAAAGTTACTATATTATAGTAACTATGGTAATTTAGATAGACAACACTTGTTAACTAATCAAATACTACATTGGATCAATTGTTGAATCTGCTGCTGATACCGATTTAGAATATTGCAGTTGAAGCGCGAAGAAGAACACACATTGTTTTTTTGATAAAGGCACAACAGGAATATCATCACAATTACTTATTTCAATCATGGAGCCATCTGGATCATAGAAAAATAACTAATCAACGTATATTTCATTTTCCTCTACTCTGTTTAACTCCGCACCTTAAGAACAGACATCAAATAAAATAAGAACAAAACCCATATTTTAGATCTAAAAAAATCCATAAAAAAATGAAACTTAAAAAAAAACACAAACAAGAACAAGGGACTAAATTAGTTCATATCTGCAATGAAGTAAGTGAAACTTTTGGAGGTAAAGGGAGCAGGAACCCATAGGGCTCTATATATGAGTTCAAGTGATGCTTTATAAGCAGTGTGTGAAAAAGAAAATGGTAACCTATGTGATTTATCCAAACAACATGAAGAACATAAATAATCAGCACTATTATACCAAAAGACATGTTAGAGTATGATGCTTTTCTATGCTTACAAATCAAATGTCAACATTAACATGAAAATAATAATGATAATAACATTTTGTGTTATGAAGAACTGAATCCGCAACAGTACTAACCAATAAGTGTTGATTATTTCTAGCACAATTCATCGGCTTCAAACTCCAAATCTTTTGATCCAAGACATGTACTCTGTTGTTGTCAACACCGGCCGATTCATTTCAGAGGTGGCCAGAAAAACATAGAATAACAAGGAAAACAAGATAACGACACAATTTGAAAGTGACCCAAGTGAAAAACACCGACCCCGAGTTCACTCGACTGGGAATCACTATAAACATCATCCCTAAATATCACACAATTCCCATAAGCAATCCTCAAATAAAAAGCCGAAGCAGAAAAGGCACAATCTTCCCCCAAAAACAAAACCCTATCCTCCAATGAAACATGAAACTTCTTCCACTGAAACATGAAACTTATTTCCTTGAGATCCAGGAGTCTTTGTACGTTTGTCGTTGAAAGGCAGCCCTTGCTGGATTAAATGGACAATTTTGTGGTAAAAGCTAAAAGAATTCCAATGAAATTAGGGTTAATGTGTTTCACATGTTTAATAATAAATAATAATAAATTGAAAATAAACAAAATAAAAAGTCAGGTAAGATAACATATTGTTAAGTAGACTGTCACATATGCATAGTTTAACGTTTTTTCTCAAAATTTAACGGAATGAATCAATTTGACTAATGAAACCGTTTAAATAGACTATAATGTAACATTTTTTTTAACTAAAAGACTAAAGCGAAATAATAAATTAAGTTAAGGGACCAAAAGATAAATTAAGCCTATTCATATTGATATGAATATGTTTTAATATAGAATGTTGAATTTCACGTGTTATCTTATTTCAAGACTACTTTTGGGCAGTTGCTTGATCTCTCTAACTACCCTAATTTGTCCATTTGGTAGCGAATATTTCATACTTAGATGCAAGGTTGATAGGGTGGCCCTCAACAGGTTGAGGGTGGATCATCCTATGATAATGTTGTATTGCAAATGGGCATTTACTACGAGATACTTGACCTTGATCATCTTCATGTTCTCGTCCAGTCCAAATGTTGTTTTGAGCATCCTTCACTTGCACAACCAAGGAACCTAAAAATGTTCAGATGTCATTTAGATCTAGCCGGAGTTTCTCAAACTTGACTCAGAATAAGACGTCTATTGAGTTTTTAAGTTCAATCAATATCCACTTTATATTCCAATCGTCATGTTACACTGTTATGACCATAGGATCGTTATTGTGAGCGTTGATGTCAATGGCGTCTCTACTAGAGAATACGATTTCAGATTTTGACTCCTTATCAAAGTTCGATTCAGGGTAGAAGATTGTGTCATTTGTCCCTAGAACCTGACAAGCATACATTCAACGAGAAGAGTTGGAATCTCCCTCTCCGACGAATACTCCTGCTACGGTGAAGATATATATGTCTGTATGGCTAGACACTGTGTTGCCTTGCTCCGCCGCCATGTTGTAGAGGGTGATAGAGATAACTGACGAATGTAAGGTAAGTGTGGCTCATATCAGTTTTACCAATGTCCCAAGATAGACGCTAATTGTACTTACTGAAAAAGTACAATGAGAGACAACTTTTAGTTGTATAAGGTTTTTCGAGAGTTTAGGGTATTTAACTATGTTGAGGGCTAGCTCATATAGGGTTGAGACAAACTCAATATATGATTTTTTTAGAGAGAGAGAGAGAGGGAGAGAGAGAGAGAGAGAGAGAGATTAAAGATCAATTTTCTAACCCTAAGAGTAGAATGTATATAAAAAGTTTCTTGGGCCTGGGCCGATGACTAGAAGGGGCAGTTTCTCTATCTTTTTGGTTAACAGTGATAACATAGGAAGACCTGGCTCTTTCCCGGATAGAGGTGAAACAATTTTCTTCTTTGACACCTCCTGAGCCACATATTAGTGAGCAAATGGGTCACCTTAGGCAAACTAATCCCAATTGGACGACCTATCGTCATATTACCGGACAACCTCTTCCCGTTTTGGGCGGCCTCTTTGCCCATTTTGATCCCGCTTAATCCTGAAGCAATAAGTTGACATCGTTTAATCATGAACCTTCACTCTTAGGACCTAATAAAATCATCTCAGTATAAAATGATTAGAATATTTTTAACTTTTTTTAGAATAATGTTATTCCTACACCTAAGTCATACACCAATATTTACACCCAACATTGTTCATCGTATAAATACAGTGAACAATGTTTTTTTTTAATTAAAAAATATTTATAAATACAAATTAAAAAAAAGATTATTTTAAAATTAACTTTTAACAGAAATATAATATTTTTTCATTAACCAATTGCATTAGTGTATTAACCACAAAAATACATGTTATTAACCAGATATTTTTCTTATAGATCATTAACCAATTTTACTACTTCATTAATCAATAAAATATATAATATCAACTAAGTTCTAAAAATAATTTATAATTTAGTAAATAAATTTTTAAAATTGAAAATAAAAAAATAAATAAAAAAATAAAATTGGTTAATATTATGCAAATACTAGTTTATAAAATTGTTTAATATTAACCAATTTAATTTTATTATTTATTATCTTTATTTTTATTTTTTAAATGATTTAATCAAATTATAAAATTAATGGCAGAACTTAGTTAATATTATGTATTTTATTGGTTAATGAACTAGTGAAGTTGGTTAATAAGTTATAAATAAAATATATGGTTAATAATATATATTTTGGTGGTTAATGCATTAATGACAAATTTTATATTTGTGTTACCAAATCAATTTTATATTTCGCTATCATATATATTATGATGTTTTTGTTTGTTGGTTTGGTTTTGCTTATCGGTTATATGTATACTTTGTTGTTTCTTCTATTGATATATCATTTTCATTTGTCCATTGTGTTGTTTGTTGGCATTAGAAATTAGATAGGTTCATGCGGTGCATGATGCATAAACAACAAGAAAGAAAATATTAAGATTCAACACTGCACCAGAATCCAGCTAGTTCCAAATCTCTTAGATAATATAACATAAATTCAATTCAATTACACCAAACAAAGCATAGAAAGAAAGCGATTATTCTTTTATTCTATACCAAACATCTATATAGGCTTGGTAGATTCTCATAACATAAATTAACTCATGTGAATAGATAAATATATTACTGGCCAGCAGCAAAAGCTTCAACAGGGAAAGTCTTGGTAATACCAGCAAGACTCTTGAAATGAATCTTTCCGGTTGGTTGTTCATCGGCCGTGATCTCGTTAACCGGAGGCCATAACATGAGTTCCTTCGCTTTCACTCCTTTAAGTTTCTTAATCTTCTTCTTTGAAATGTAACCTGTTATCTCAGTATCATAGCTCACAAGCTTGCTTATCAGATTGAACTTGTGCTCCACTTTCTTCTTCTGCAGAATCCATATGTAACCGGTTGGTTTCACGTACCCGATTTCGATTATATCGGCGAGAGGGAGAAGTCCTTCTGGTAGTTCGAATTCTTGGAGAAGAGAAAGTGCTGCTTTTAGAGACTCTTCGTGTCCTTTCTTCACAATGGCTCCTTCTTTTTCTGCCATGATGATGATGATGTTGTTGGTGATGTGAAGAGAGGGAATGTGTTGAGGTTGTTGGAGAGGTTTTGGTTTTGTGTGTGTATATATAGGGTATAGTTAAGGTGATGGAAATAATGAAGGGCAACGTTGTGCTTGGTAGAGATCGAAATAGGTTTCTTTGTATGTTCCGTCCAATTAGGCTTTGATAAGGATATGTTATGGATCTACCTGTTGGCTATTGTAGATTGAGGCCATCTGTATATATTAATATCATTTTTTTAATTGAGTTATAGAATAACAAAATATTGTTATAAATATAAATATAGAGTTTTAAGGGTGGGTGGATATTTAAGTGAAATGCATGAAATAGATGCGTGTAAGCGGTTAGTTTAGAGTTTAGAGTTCAAGTGACATTTCTTTGTATTTTATTATATTGTATTAATATGAATAAATTGTTGATATTTATAAATCAACTATTTAAAAAAGAAATAGAGATTTTTATTAACTCCTCGTGGTTTTTTCAACCATTTTTTGAAGGTCGGATTTTCTTTGTTTGAAGAGGAAAGTGACGTTGAGATTCATGGTTATGTCTTCTCTTTGATCTTTTTGAAGAGCTGATATATTCTCTTCACCCCTCTAGGTCGGCATTGATTGTCGTTGGTTCTCCCTGTAGGTTGTGGTATTTGAACTCGAGGTGGATTGGTGAGGCGACGACATCCAACATGGTCGCAAAGGTTCATCCCAAGATACAGTTGTAAACACTCCTGCAAGGAATAACAAGAAATTGAGAATGTACCGCTCGAATGTCCTCTCCACTGCTAATGGAAACTATTAGTTCTATATATCCCCAAGAACAGGTTATGGTCCCATTAAATGCTTGGAGGTTTGAGCCTTCGAAAGGCAGTAAGTTGCTTCAGTTCTGGTCCATTTTCTCGAATAATTCTGAGCACATGATGTCACGGGAACTACCACCTTCGATGAGGATCTGAGATACATCAAACTTCACAACTGTAGCGATGATCACAAAGGGAAAATTTTTCGTTGGGAATGCCTTCGAATTTTTCTGAGTCGTGGAATCCCAACATAGGACGGCCAAGGACTTTTGCCGGCATCTTTCTCTCCTTCTGGTAGACACTCATCATCTATACAATTTTTCTCTGTGTGGTACCCTTGGACAGGAGGTTCGCTTGCGGCGCTCCTCTAGTTATAGCAGTAGTGTATGGCACTTGCCTTTGCTTGCTTCCTTACTTTTTCCACTTGTCCCGACCGTTGTGATCTTTGAGGGAGACTTACCTTTAGGCGACTCCAGCTTACCTCCTTTCACGTATTCGGATAGTCATCCCCTATTTATCAGCCGATGACATCTTTTAACTGAATACAATCATTAATGTTATTGTTATGATTTCTAAGGAAGTGGCAATATTTTGATTTGTCTGTCAGAGATGACTCAGACTGGGTATGAGGGTCAGATTCCTGCTTTCTGAAATTCAGTATTTATACAGTCTTGATAAATCTTCTCACTGGACACCCTAAGAAGAGTCTACTTGTTGTACTTTCCTAGCATTCCCTTGTCAGGATCATCTCGACGTCGATGGGATTCCTTCCAAACCTAGCAATTTGAGTGAGAATTGATTGAGAGATGGTTATCAAAATGCATAGACAAATTATCTTCCAAAATCATGAAAGGCTTGGCCATATTTATCATTTCTTGCATAAACTTTACCTTCCTCTTTCCTAACTTTTTCCTAAAAGGATGGTCCCTCAAAAGACCATTCTCTAATATCCAACATTGAAGACCTTCCTGAGTTCCTTTCACCTCAATAAATACATGTGAGAATCACTCTATATATGATCGCAAACATTCTCTCTTCTCTTGCATGATCCCACTTAGGGCAGCCTCAGTTATAAGTCGTTGCTTCCAAGCGGTGAACTGCACATAAAGTATTTTTTGAAACTTCATCCAAGAATCAATACAATTGTCGAGAAGACCATTGAACCTTAGTCGATCTAGTTTGACCAGAGTTAAACCAAACATCTTACACTTGGACCCATCGTCAGCACTAAAGTAACTCATTCGACCATCTACAAGATGCATATGGCCGTCAAGATCTCCTTTCCCATCATAATCGCTCAATTTAGGTGGCTTCTCCATAGACTTCAGAGTTTTTCTATCCATTATTGTTACTAACAATGGGTGCTTCAGTTGCACTTTTCCTTAATGAGTTTTTTCTTACGCTGGAAAAGGTGAAAGGTTGCTCCCCCTAGGGGGATGGGAGGAGGATTCTGATGCTTCCTACATCTACGTCGGTCCTTTGATTGAGGAGCCTTGTCTCTTTTTGTCTCATCTAGTTCCGGGGTTGCAGAACGAGTTTTTCTCGAACCAACTTCTTGAATTGTATTTTCACAAGAGGGAACTGTCATACCCCAAATTTTGACCACTAAGATTTCCCATCATTGTGCAAATCATTACCACAATATGGATGAACCAACATGCCTCACCAATCTCCTCAGGAATTGTTAGGCATTCTCTACAATCAAGAATTAGGGTTTCAAGCCCTCTCAGAGCCTTAGACAAAGGATCAATCAAGAAATGACATGATCTTCAACTTGTCTAACCTCTGAAACACCTATACAGGATCAAGAGGACTCCCACATCTAGAATCAAGCACAAAGTTGCAACATTCCAAGTGGATCAAGCCTCAAGATCGCCAGTGTCACCGAATTAGGGTTTTGGTCGACTGAGGCCTCCAGATGAAAATTTTCATCTGGGCATGAGCCAATGCTTCAAAGAACAACCCAAGATACTCCAAGGGACCTCATGGACCCAATTATCAAGTCAATTTAGCCTCAGGGGATGTATTCATCAAAAAATCATGAATTAGGGTTTCTTGACCTAATTCACCCTTAAGTTGACTTTTGGGACAAAACATGAGCCAAGACCTCAAGACATGATTTGAGGGCCTCAAATATACCACATTGATCCATTTGCAACAATGGATTAATCCAAGAAGCTTGATCCACAAGTTTCAATTTCATCAGTACCACAATTAGGGTTTCGAGGAAAAAGTCATCTGTACCTTTGACTTTTGACTGGGACATGCTCCTAAACCTTAGTAAATGATTCAATACACCCTATAACACCTATGGAATATATCCATTAGGTTTGATTTAGGTCAAAGGCTTGATTTCACAAAGGATCGCACAATTTGTATTTCATCCGATAAAAAGTCAACTGTGCACGAAATCAAGTTTGACTTTTTGAGATTTTCAAAATTATGGTTATTTGACCCTAAAACAATGTTAATATGTGATTTGAATCATCATTCATCAAGAAAAATCAAAGAAAGTGAGTTAACTTGTAAAAGGGGTAACCATAAAAAACTTAGAAATTTTCTAAGTTATGGAACAAAGTGGCTAGGGTACCAACTTCCAAGGATCATAACTTGAGATCCAAGCAACCATTTTGGATTATCCAAAGCTGGATTTATAGCTCTCATTACACTCTACAAAAGCTTCAACTACAGCTCATTCCAATTCCTCATGGATTTTTAGTTATGGAGTGATCAAAATGGCAAAAAACATGAAAATGACACTTTTCAACACTTAGTGAAAATCTGCCTAAGTTAGCAGTCTTGAACATCAATGTTCATGATGATTTTTCAATTGGACCCAAAAAGTTTCAACACAAACTATGATCACACATGTGTTGTATCATATGAGGGCTTTCCAATGAGCCTAAGAACATGAGAAAACTCCACCCGGGCTAGGAGTTATGACAACTGCAACATGCCTTGCTGCAAACTGTCTTGGCAAGGCAGGTTTGTGCATAAGGGCTCGATTTGATCAAATTATGCAACAACAAGCATGGTTATCCATCTGCACACCTCAAGGGGGAACAACCAAGGAACAAGCACTGATCTACCAGCCTCACAAGTCCATGGAGCTATGTTTAGGCATGCCACTCCTAAATTCAAAGATGCTTCAAATATTCAATTTTGTTTCAAAGCATTTAACTGATGCATAGAGGTGGCATTCATCAAGACAATGTTATCCAAATTCAGTCAAGACTTATCCTTGAACCAAAGAACCATATACATGTGCTCTAATCTCAAGTCAATGGCTAGAGGAGACTTGAGATTCCATTTGATCACAATTGGCCACAGACCTGTACCAGTTACCATACACTATTGCTGCCAAAACAAACTTGTTGCACTATAAATAGACCTCGTTTGTGATCAGTTTGAGTACACCAAAACACCCAAACTGATGCTTTCCTCAAAATCTCCATTTCACTCCAATTTTTCTTTCTAACTCAGGTCTCCATCGGGTTTTGAGTTTGAGAGCAATTCTAACCAAACCAATCACACACACACACACCTCACATATAACATATAGAAGTGATCCATAACACAAAATCACATCTGGAACATCAGATTCTCAAAATCACCAGCCATCTGCACAAGCCTTTGACAGATTTGCAGTTGAGGTGCCAAATCCAGATCCAGCTTAATTCAATCCACTCCAAGCATCCAGACACACTCCATAGCACCTAAGGAAGCTGTCCACATCATTGGAACCAAGTTGTAACACCTCCAACCTAGAACTTGATCACCAGCTGCAAGAGGTAAGCCTAAACTTGGTCATCTCATGATTCATGCATATTTCGTCGTACAATAATTTTGCCATATGTTCATAATCATGTATGGAGTGTTTCCCCTCAATTGATTGCTTTGTATGAATCGTGTATGGAATTTCTTAGCCTTCATGCAGAAATTAGGGTTCTTGAGGTTTCTCTTTGATTTCTCATTCCATACTTAAAATAAATGAAATTAAGGACCATAGACATGATCGTGAGTTGAAAACGGGCAGATTGATATGTGGATTGTGTAATTTCATCAAGTATTCAGTGAGATTAGTGAGAAAACGCAAATCTGCAAAAACTCAGAACACACGCGTGTTTTTGGCGCCCTTTTTCAAACTTTTGAATTTTTGAATTTTTATTATTTTATTTAATTGATTCAAAAATTAATTTCTCTCTGAATTTTAATGATTTTGAGTTCATTATTTTTTTCAAAATTCACAAAAAAGTTAAAATATTTTATTATACAAAAATTTCCCAAAAATATTATTTATTTCATATATTTGATATTTTTTCAAAGAATTAATTTTTATTTGTTTTTTAACATTTTAAAATTTTCTTTCTATTGATTTTCCAAACTTAAATGGTTTTCAATCATTTTATGGATAAAAACATGATTTTTGAAACATTGAACCAAAATCACAACTCATTTCTCACATGTTTTCAATGATTTTATTAATTTTTTCAAAATTAATTCTATTTTTAACAAAATTAGGGTTGTGATTGATTTCACCTTCATCACTCTTTTTCAAAACACTTTTGGGCCTCTAATAGAGTGTAAGACCCAACCCTCTTTTGTACATAAATAATTTGGGCCTCAGTCATTGTATAAGTCCCAGTACAATTTTCAAAACAACGGTGCGATCACTGTTATTTATGGGCCTCTCCTTGAGTTGTAAGCCCCATCTTTTGTACAAAAATAAACTTTTGGGCCTCTTGAGAGAGTGTAAGACCCAACCCCTTTGTAAATAAATAATCTTTGGGCGTCAGACGTTGGATAAGTCCCACTGTATTTTCAAAACCCCGGCGCGGTCGTCGCCTTTTAAACAAAATCATCTAGGCCTCCCCTCGTGTTGTAAGTCCCATCTTTCTTTTTCAAAATCATCTAGGCATCCTCTCGTGTTGTAAGTCCCATCTTTCTTTTTCAAAACATCCTTGGGCCTCTCCATGAGTTGTAAGACCCATCCCTTTGTATAGAAAACCTCTTTGGGCCTCAGTCGTTGTATAAGTCCCGATACGATATTCAAAACAACGGTGCGATCACTGTTAAACCTTGGGCCTCTCTCTTAGTATAAGCCCCAACAATCTTTTCAAAATAAATCCTCTGTTGATTTAGATTCAATATACAGTTGTTATCAAAACTTTCTTTAATTTCTTTGAACAACTAACCATACAGCATGGAAGCTTGCTCGCCTGTAAGTTTTAACAGCTTTCATTTACTCGCTTTCATATATATATATATATATATATATATATATATAACTGTATTGTGGGAAGTGTAGCGAGCGATTTTGGACGTGGTTCTTAAGAACTGTCGCTCTGGGAGGGTACTACAGGTCTATTCATTTTTTATCCTATTGGAGCTGATGAAGGAAGGGAAATAAATGTCTCCAACTAACCCTGCTTTGCAAACTGAGGTTAAACAGTCAAAACTGTTGGTTTTACAGATGCGATCAATGTGGGGGGGGGGGGGGAGGGGGGGGCCTCTCTTAGGTTTATTTTAATTGAGTTTAGACTTTTGGTAGGGGATACGGACTCAGATGTTTTGATGGATATGTGAGGATTTGTGGCTAGAGGTTTTTGATGTGGTGTGCTCGCTAAGATTTTTCTTTCAATCTTATGCCTACGTATTCCCGTTTACCGAAACAGGGAAATCAGAGCGATCGTAGTTCCTCCTATTCTATGGAAGGAAACAATGTTTTGGTGTCTTGTTCAAAGCCCAAGACATGAGGCTAAAGGTGGTTTGTATCTTGTTCAAAGCCCAAGATGTGAAGCTGAATGGTCTATTTGTATCTTGTTCGAAGCCCAAGATGTGAAGCTAAAAGTGTATTGACTTTAGAGAGAATTTGTCATCTCTAAAGGGGTCTGTTTTGTCATAATTGTTGGGTGACTGATTATAAAGGAGAATTACTTTAAATGGGATATGTGAACCCAACAATTCCATAATTTCCTTTATAGGGGATTTTCAACCTAAAGGAGAAGACTTTAACTCAGTTTAGAGCAATGCCATCTTTCCTTAGGAATTTCTCATGCTAAAAGAGGGACAATGGATGTAAATAATCCAGAGGCTTGCCGCTTACAGCAATTAGATGGAGGGGAAAGGAGTTGTTGATGTTTGTATACTGTGAACGAGACACTTCTTTGATGCTAAAAGGTTGATTGACTCAACCGGGGTTTTCTTATACAAAGCCTAAGAGGAGGCTAATGACCCAAAGAGAGGATGCTTTTATATGTCTCGTACGAAGCCCGAGAGAGAGGCTGGACGGGTTGACTCAACAAGAGAGTGCTTTTGTATGTGTCTTGTACGAAGCCCAAAACAAAGGCTAAAGGGTTGACTCAACAAGAAAGTCTTTTATACTCAACAAGAGAGTGATTTGTATCTCGTACGAAGCCCGAGATGGAGGCTAAAAGACTAACTCTGTGGGGAGAATCATTGTACAAAGCCCAAGAGGAGGCTAGGATTACTGTTTCAGTTGAGTGACAGGTCATGTATGTTGGTTAAAAGAGAAAATCAGTTCTTATATGGGTAATGTCGTACTTATGGATTTGATCTGAGGATCGGGATTATTTCATGTTCTTTAAGGAAACGGGGAATCCGAAGGGTATTGAGACTGTCCGAGTCTACGGGTTATATCTTTTGTACTATGCTTAGGAAACAGTAGTAGTAAGATCTAGACTCTTTGAAAGACTGTTATATTAAGATGACTAATTTCTGTTCCTATACCTTTAGGAGGTCGTCGGGACAATTTGTACGAAGCCCAAGAGGAGGCGAGAAAACTTTTAAGAAGCCGAGGGACAATTTGTACTAAGCCCAAGAGGAGGCTATCTTCCCAGGGAAAGAATCATTATACAAAGCCTAAGAGGAGGTTGTGAAAACTTCTAAGAAGCTGACGGGTTCTTGTACAACGCCCAAGAGGAGGCGGGGATGCTTTTAGGAAGCCTGTGGGTCCTTGCACTAAGCCCAAGAGGAGGCTGATGAACAGTTCCAAAAGGGGTTTCACTTGGAACATTGGCCTTATGTATATGAACTGTTCAAGGGGGAGATTTCTTAGATCTAGTTATCTAAAATTGTTGTAAAAGAAAATTCTCATGGTTTAGGTTATGTTGAAATATCCGGGAGAACGTCGGATGTAAGGAGACGAGGTTTTGTCTAGTTCTAGACGTAGTTGCCGGGAAAACTCTAAATATATATACTAGTATTACACAGTCGATACGAGTTTATGAAAGAAGACTTACCGTGAAACATCCCCACAATACAGTTATATACATATGAAAGCGGTAAATGAAAGCGGGTAAACACTTACTCGGTTGTAGAGCTTCCATGTTGTTTGGTTAGTTGTTCAACAAAGAAAGTTTTGATAACAACATATTCAAAATCAAAGGAGAAAGTGTTTTGAAAAGATTGTTGGGGCTTACAACTCAAGGAGAGGCCCAGGGTTTTATCAGTGATCGCACTGTCGTTTTGTACAGGGACTTATACAAGTGACTGAGGCCCAAGAAAGGTTTTCTGTACAAAGGGGATGAGTCTTACACTCTCTCAAGAGGCCCAAAATGATTGAAAGTGAACAAAGATGGGTCTTATAGCTCACGGAGAAGCCCAATGATTAATTTTGAAAAGGGCGACGATCGCGCCGAGGTTTTGAAAACACCGTGGGTCTTATACAATGACTGAGGCCCAAAAGTTTTTGGTCTCAAAAGGGGGGGTTGGGTCTTACACTCTATTAGAGGCCCAAAAATGATTTTGAATGGGTCTTATAGCTCGAGGAGAGGCCTAGATTGTTTGTTTTCAACGGGCGATGATCGCGCCGAATTTTTGAAATACAACGGAACTTATACAATACACTGAGGCCTAAAATATTTTGTTTTTCAAAAAGGGTTCGGTCTTACACTCTACTAGAGACCCAAAAGTTTTTTAAAAGGTTTGATGAGGGTTGAATTAATCAAAACCCTAATTTATTTCCAAAATGTATTTTAATTGAATAAAAAATTCAATTAAAATGATCAAAATTGTTTAACATGTGGAAAACAAATTGTGATCTTGGATTAATATTTCAAAAATCATGTTTTGACCTACAAAATGATTAGAAATAATAAAAATTTGCAAAATCAAGAAGGAAAAAATATTTTAAATGTCAAAAACAATTAAAATATTAATTCTTGGCAAAAATATCAATTATATGAAATAAATAATATTTTTGGGATTTTTTGGTAAAATAAAATATTTTAACATTTTTGTGAATTATTAAAAAAAGAATCAACTCAAAATCATTAAAACTCAGAGAGAAATTAATTTTTGAATCAATTAAATAAAATCACAAAATTCAAATATTTGAATTTTCAAAAAGGGCGCCAAGAACAAGGGCAAGAACACGCGCCACCCTCTGTTTCTGCAGATTTGCGTTTTCTATCCAATCTCACTGAATACTCGATTATATCATGCAATCTACATATCAATCTACTCGTTTCAACCTCGCGATCATGTCTATGGTCTTTAATTTCATTTATTTTAAGCATGGAATAAGAAATTAAAAAGAAACCTCAAGAACCCTAAATTCTGCATGAAGGTTCAGAAATTCCATACACAATTCAAACAATGCAATTGATTGAGGGAAAACACTCCATGCATGATTATGAACATATGGCCAAATTATTGTGCAGCAAAAATTGCATGGATCATAGAGTTAGAAGAGCTCATGCTTACCACTTGCAGCTGGTGATCGTGTTTTGTGTTAGAGGTGTTACAGCTTGGTTCCAAGGTTATGGACAGCTTCCTTAGGTGCTATGGAGTGTGTCTGGATGCTCGGAATGGATTGAAATGATCTGGAACTTGAGATGGTACCCCAACTGCAAATCTGTCAAAGGCTTGAGCAATTGGCTGGTGATTTTATGATTTTGGTGTTCCAGATGTTATGTGAGTGTTTGGATCATTTCTATATGATGTTTATGAGGTGTGTGTGTGTGATTGGTTTGGCTGGAATAGCTCTCAAACTCAAAACCCGATAGTGACTTGCTTTGGAAGGCAAATTTGGAAGTGAGAAGGCGATTTTGAGGAAAGCATCTATTTGATGGCTTTGGTGTACTCAAACTGATCACAACTGAGCTCTATTTATAGTAGAGCAAGTTTGTTTTGCAAGGAATAGTGAATGGCAACTGCTGCATAGGTTTGGTCAATGTTGAGCAATGAGAATCCAAGTCTCATCTAGCCATTGACTAGAAGTTAGGGCACAAGCTGCTGGTTCCCTTGGTCTTGGATAAGTCTTGACTGAATTCAGTTGGCAATGGCTTAGTCCATGCCACCTTGGTGTATGCATTGAATGCTCCAATCCAAAATTGGAGTCTTGTCCCTCTTTTAGGCAATTCTAGGTTTGGCATGCTATTTTTGGTTCCAAAGACTTGGGAGGCTTGGGATCAGAGTTGGCTCCTCCTTGGTCCCCCCTTGAGGTGTTCAGATGGATAGAGTTGCTTCCCCTTTGCAAAATTTGGACAAATCGAGCAAAACTCCAAAATCTGCCTTGCCTTGGCAGTTTTCAGCAAGGCATGTTGCCATTGTCATATCTCATGGCTCAAATGGAATTTGATGGATTTCTTGGCCATTTTGGAAAGCCCTCATATGATACAATAACTCTTTGATCATAATTGGTTTTGATACTTTTTGGATCCAAGTGAAAAATGCCCCTACATTTGGAAAAAAGTGAAGGCAGATTCTGACTTAGTGAAAATTTCACTAAGTGTTGGAAAAAGTGGCATTTCATGTTTTCAGCCATTTTGATCATTCCATAACTCAAAATCCATAATGAATTGGAAAGAGGTGTAGTTGAAGCTTTTGTAGAGGGTAATGAGAGCTACAAATCCAACTTTGGATGGGGAAAAATGGCCTTGTGGTTTAGGAGTTATGGTCCTCCAAAGTTGGTACCCTAGCCACTTTGTTCCATAACTTAGAAAATTTTCTAAGTTTTTATGGTTACCCCTTTTACAAGTTATCCCACTTTTCTTGATTTTCCTTGATGAATGATGATTCCAATCACACATTAACATTATTTTAGGGTTAAAAAACCATAATTGTGAAAAATCTCAAAAAGTGAAAGTTTGACTTTTGTGCACAATTGACTTTTTGTTAGATGAATTCCAAACTGTGCGATCCTCTATGAAATCAAGTCCTAGACCTAAATCAAACTTGATGGACATGTTCCATAGGTGTTATAGGGTGTATTGAATCAGGTCCTAGGGTTTGGGAGAATGTCTTGGTCAAAAGTCAAAGGCACAGTTGACTTTTCCCGCGAAACCCTAATTGTGGTTCAGATGAAATTGAAACTTGTTGCTCAAGCTTCTTGGATCAATCCATTGTTGTAAATGGATCAATATGATGCATTTGAGACCCTCAAATCCCCTCTTGAGGTCTTGGCTCATGTTTTATCCCAAAAGTCAACTCAGGGGTGAATTAGGTCAAGAAACCCTAATTCCTGATTTTTAGTGAATGCATCCCCTAAAGCCAAATTGACTTGATGATTGGGTTCATGATGTCCCTTGGAGCATCATAGGTTATGCCTTGAAGCATTGGCTCATGCCCAGAGGAAAATATCCATCTGGAGGCCCTGGTCGACCAAAACCCTAGTTTGGTGACACTGGCGATCTTGAGGCTTAATCCACTTAAAAGGGATCAGCCTTGTGCTTGATCCTTGAAGTGGGAGTCCTTTTGATCCATTGTGGATGTTGGAGAGGCTAGACAAGTTGCAGATCATGTCATTTCTTGATTGATCCTTTGTCTAAGAGCTCTGAGAGGGCTTGAAACCCTAATTCTGATGGTAGTGGATGCTCACCCATCTTTGGGGAGACTAATGGTTCATCCATATTGTGATGATAATTTACACAATGATGGGAAATCTTAGTGGTCAAAATTTGGGGTATGACAGGAAGCTGCGCACGGTTAGTCTTCTTTCATACCCTTTTAAATACTTGTGATATATCAACTGTATATATACTAGTATAGTTATTTAGAGTTTTTCCCGGCAACTAGGTCTAGAACTAGGTAAAGCCATGTTGGTCACTCTTGAATACAACAAAAACTAGATCCCAATAGGATTTCCAGATACAATCTTGCCTTCTCTTGGGCTTAAGCAATATGGAACAAAGAGAAAGACAATATTCTTCGTGAACCTTTTCTCATGCTGTCACTTTAGAAATTGTCAAAGGAATTCTACTCCCCAGAGTTGATCTATTCTCGATGAATAGCATCTCTTGAGTTTCTCCAAACCTTCGAACCTTCACTAAATGATCTATTCTCGTAGAATAGCATTTCTTGAACTTTTCTTGGTTTGGGACCCACGGGTTTCCTAAAAGCATCCTGCCTCCTCTTGGGCTTTGTACAAGGACCCTCCAGCTTCTTAGAAGTTCTCATGCCTTCTCTTGGGCTTAATACAAGGACCCTGACGAGCTCTTAAAGGTATAAGACAGAACTTAGTCATCCGTTGCTAGAGCAGTCTTTCTAGTGTCAAACCCCAGACCGATTTAGGGTTGATTCCCATCCCTTAAAAATACCCGCCTCCTCTTGGGCATCGTACAAAAGATAAAACTCTTCCACACCAGTAGACTCGGACAGTCTAATCCCCTTGAGTCTCAAAGACATTCTCAAGTTCCCTACAAACATAGGAAGAAACCCCGGTCATTTTTTATCAATCTCCAGCAGAGCTGAAACCCAGTCTCTCACCTGGAAATTCCCCAACCAGGGTTGGGTTATCATCAGTATAACACTATCCCAAATCAGAACCTCAAGGTTCTTTATACCTCAACTCTTCTGTAATTCTCATCAAGAGTTGATTCCCCATGTGGACCTGCCTCGGGATCTCAATTATCCCCGACAGAAGATAACCTCCTCCTAGGCTTTGTA
The DNA here is from genome assembly GCA_022829125.1 of Lathyrus tuberosus. NCBI lineage: Eukaryota > Viridiplantae > Streptophyta > Magnoliopsida > Fabales > Fabaceae > Lathyrus > Lathyrus tuberosus. The sequence continues at coordinate 2,309,336 of JALAZF010000203.1, read as the reverse complement.
TAATGACCTTTCCTCAGCACAAATAGCCTCCTCTTGGGCTTTGTACAATTCTCTCCAGCGGAGTTAACCTTTTCAGACTCTCTTGTTGAGTCAATCACCTTTTCAGACTCTCTTGTTGAGTCCCTCACTGTTCAGGCTCTCTTGTTGAGTCAACTCACCTTTTCAGACTCTCTTGTTGAGTCAACCTTTTTTTACCTCAATCTTGGGCTTTGTACAAGACAGATAAAAATACTCTCTTGTTGAGTCAATCTTTTTCCAGCCTCATCTTAGGCTTTGTATAAAGATTTCCCCTAGCAGAATTTAGCCTCCTCTTAGGCTTTGTATAATGATTTCTCCAGCTTATTCAGCCACAATCCTGGGCTTTGTACAGGACAGATGAAAGCACTCTCTTGTTGAGTCAACCCTTTTAGCCTCAATCTTGGGCTTTGTACAAGACATAAATCTTCATAACCTTCTCTTAAGCTTGGGACAAATATCTTCCCCAGCGAAGTCAATTCCTCCTAGCCTTCTTTAGGCTTCGAGAAATAAATTCCCCAAGCAGAGTCAAACTCATCTAAGCCTCAATTTTGGGCTTCGTACAAGACACATAAAAATATCCTCGCTCGAGTCAGTTAAATTTCCCTTTTCAGCCTCAATCTTGGGCTTTGTACAAGACACATACAAACCTCCCCAACGGAGTCAAAACCTTTTTTCAGCCTCCTCTTAGGCTTTGTATAATGATATCCCCAAAGAGTCAGTCTCTTTTTTGCCTCAATCTTGGGCTTTGTACAAGATACCAATATATACACTCTCTTGTTGAGTCGGTCTTATCCAGCCTCCTCTTAGGCTTTGGGTAAGGATTCCCCCCAGTGGAGTCAATCAACCTCTTAGCTTCAACTTTGGGCTTTGATCAAGGCACACAAAAATCAACAATACCTCTTTAGAGATGACAAATTCTCTCTCAGTCAAAACCTTTTAGCTTTAATCTTGGGCTTTGAACAAGACGTCAAAACATCTTTTTCCTCCCTTAGAATAGGAGGAACTATTATTGCTCTGATTTCCCTGTTTCTTTTAAACGGGAATACGTAGGCATAAGATTGCGAAATCTTAGCGAGCTTACTAATCCAAAACTCTAGGTCCAGTACCTTCATACCAATCAAAACTTAGGTCTATTACCTTACCAAAAACACCTGAACATCAACAACAACTCACTCACTCATACTTCCCAAGAAACTTTCCCAACCCATTAACGGATAAACACCATCAAGTATAAAAGCGAAACCTAAAGCTAATATCCTGTGGATAACCACATATAGGATGGGTAACTGACAACTCCCCATTGTATAACCTGACCCCGGACCCCCTAATCTCTTTTAAGTGTTTGTTCAGTTAAACATCCGCGTGCAAGGTTAGTTTTAGATGGCTTCCCTTTCACTTCCAGCTTCATGGGATAAATAAGAAATCAGAAAGTAGCACCCCCTCCTCCTCATTACGGTAAGGAAAACCCAGCGATAAGGTGGTCGCGTCACCGACAAAAATCGCTCGCTATAGTAAAATGGAGACTCTGCTGGGGAGTCCTTAGAATGATCTTTGGGGCATCGTCCCCATTTTCCTACAGAAAAATGGCGACTCTGCTGGGGAGTCATTGTCTGTATAGGATTAGGATTATAGCTCTTAAGAGGTCTAGGATGTTAGTTTTAGGAATAAATATATATATCACTTTTCCTAATTGATATCCGTGTTTATTTTTCTGCTAATGGGACTGCGGGTGATGCCGCATCTGGAAAGTTTGAGTGACACCTACGATAAGTGATGGCACTAGACGGGTAATCTTACAGGGAGTGACTCCTAATTAAGAGACCCTGGTCGACCATCGAATCAGTGGAGATACCCTTTGTGGATTCAATGCCTATACGACTTCGGTTGTTGAAAACAGATTGTTCGATTGTGGCATCCATGAAACTGAGGATTTAGTAGGCTGAGATCTTGTTACTATTTTGTAGTGCGGAAGCTATTGGAAATAGTTGTCACGTGATACTACCCTCATTTGAGATTACTCTAAGATACTGCAGCTCGCTCGAGTGAACCGGTCTGCTGTAGTTATCCCAAGAGGGGTCAATGATTTTGAGGACAGGTTACAAAAATCACCAGTACAACCTTTGGGGATGGGTAGAGCCATGACTTCATGACACCGAACCTTTGACCCCATGTTTTTTCTATGTTTTTGTGTGCTACATTCATGTATTCATTTCATTAAAAAACTTTAAACAAAGAAAATTTTTCTCTTCTAGTCTCTCTTTTTCAAATTAAACTAAGACAATGATTGCAAATGTCAGAGGAAAAAGATTGCGTTATGGATTTCGATAGAAGAAAGACTCACAAGTACACCTTCAAGGTTCCAAAACTAGAGGATTTGAGAGGGTTGGAAAGAATGATCACCAACCCTGATGCTTTCAGAGCTAAGTACGGAGGACTGCTATCTCTGTTAAGGGTCCATGTAATTGAAGGAATCCTGGCTACGCTAATTCAGTTCTATGATCCGGTATATCATTGTTTTACATTTCCAGATTATCAGCTTGCACCAACACTGGAGGAGTACTCTCACCTGATTGATTTACCCATCACTGACCAAGCTCCCTTTTATGGACTGGAAGAAATTCCAAAGGATCAAACCGTTTCAAGAGCAATCTATTTGGACGAGTCAGAAGTTAGGACTCACATGACCACTAAGGGTGGAATCCAAGGTTTGCCAACCCAATTTTTAATAAAGAAAGCTCTGTACTTTGCTAGTATAGGGAACGTGACTGCCTTCGAGAGTATCTTTGTTCTACTCACCTACGGGTTATTCCTTTTTCCCAACATTGATAACTTCGTTGATATTAATGCCATTAAGATTTTTCTAATTAGAAACCATGTACTGACCTTGCTCGCAGATGCTTATCATTCTGTACACTTAAGGAATTTGTATAGCGGAGGAATGATCACATGTTGTGTACCCCTGCTATACAAATGGTTTACTTCCCATTTACCCAAGTCTGCTGCATTTTGGGATCATAAGAGTACTTTATGTTGGTCGCATAGAATCATGTCTCTTACCAACTCCGACATAGATTGGTACAATCGAATCTATGATGGGATCAGAATCATTGACCGTTGTGGAAACTTCCCTAATGTACCCCTCATAGGAATTAAAGGAGGAATCAATTATCATCCAGTTTTAGTTCGTCGTCAATTTGGATACCCGATGAGACATGTCCCGCGTAATGTTCATCTGGAAGGTCTTTTCTTCAAGGAGGAAGAAAATGACAGGGCACTAAAGACAGAAATAGTGCATGCCTGGAAGCATGTTCACAGGAAAGGAAGAGAGTCTCTAGGAAAACCGGACTGTGTCTATGTGGAACCTTTTCTCCACTGGGTACAAACTAGAGCTCTCAAGCTGAGGATGCCTTACCCTCGTCAAGAAGTTCTTGCGTTAAAGGAGTCTGTCCTTTATTTTTTGTCTGATACGAAAAAACTTCAGGTTATTCTCAACAAAGTTCAACAGGAGAAGAAGTCTTGGAAGAACAAGTACCGTATTCTCAATGTGGAGTGTAACAAAATACAACAACTGTTAAAAGAAAAGGATGCGCTGCTCGAGATTTTAGAGCAACATGCTGTAGAAAATCAAGATGACCAAAGGAATTTGTTTGCTCCTTTCACTTGGCAAAGGAATGACAACCCGACAACGGCTCAAGAGCCCCGATTAAAAAAAAGGAAAATACCAGAACCAACACCTGAGCCCTCCTCAGAGAGGACTCAGGATCCATAAGTTTAGACCTTTCCTTTTATAGCACTTTGTAAATTACTGTATTTCCATTTCCGCAATCTTTGAATTCAATAAAACGGGGTTTCCCCACTGTGTGATGTTTGCAATCCAATTGTTGAAGTTTATTTTGATTAAACAAAAAACAAAAAAAATTAATATAATCATTGCATATCATCCATCATTCTCACATAACACATTCATCTTACCTACGAATCTCACGTTTGTGTCTCGATTCTAGAGTCAAACTGTCTCATTCGTACAATACTCGGGCCAGTTAACAAAAGAAAATGGATAATCTCGAGGAAGAGAACAAAGAGTTGAGAGAAGAACTCGACGCTCTGAAAGAAGATCTGAGGAAACTTCACAACGACATGCAAGCTCTGGCAGCAGCTCAGATACAAAGGACTGTGATTTCAGAGATCACATCTACTCCCATAGTGGAAAAGTATGATCCTCGATATAACATGCCTAAAGATCGTCCCTGGGGCATGCCACTTAACTATATCCCGGAAGGATATATTCCGCCAATCACGAAAGATTCGGAAACTGCAGCAGGAGCAGCTGGGCCTGAAGGTTACAAACTTCGGGAAAGGGAAGCACCAAGAGTCACTGCCGTAATGACTATACCACCACCCGTGGTACACACTGTCCCGGAAGGACAGATTCCACAGATACCTTCTGGTGGAAATGAAAGTATGTACAACAGAATGAATGAGTTCCAGGAATAGTTCTTGGAAATGCAGAAGGAATTGCAAGCCATTTGCGGCCAGGATCTATTCGGAAAGGACGCCGCAGACCTTTGTTTGGTCCCCAATGTGAAAGTTCCGCACAAATTCAAGGTGCCCGAATTTGAAAAATACAAGGGTAACTCTTGCCCTCAAAGTCACTTGGTGATGTACGCTCGGAGGATGTCAACTCAGACAGAAAACCAACAGCTACTGATCCACTATTTCCAAGATAGTGTAACCGGTGCCGCACTCAAATGATACATGGGGTTAAACCGCACTAAGATAGTCACTTTTAGAGATCTTGGAGCTGCTTTTGTTCAGCAGTATAAGTATAATTTGGACATGGCACCGGACAGAGATCAACTCAGAGCCATGTCGCAGAAGGACAAGGAAACCTTTAAGGAATATGCTCAGAGATGGCGTGAAATTTCTGCTCAGATTTGTCCACTTTTTGAGGAAAAAGAGATGACAAAGATCTTCTTGAAAACCTTGAGCTCATTTTACTATAACAGAATGGTCGCCAGTGCACCCAGTGACTTCACTGAGATGGTGGGCATGGGAGATCGTCTTGAGGAAGCAACCCGAGAAGGACATTTAGTAAAAGACACTGGACCATAAAGCAGTACCAAAAGATACGGTAGCACTTTTCCAAAGAAAAAAGAGCAAGATATTAGTAATATCTCTCTCGGAAAGCAAAGGTGACGTTACCAACCAGTAGCAGTTGTAACTCCTGCTATCAACCCTGTGCCTATTCCTACGTATCAACCTCAGGTTGCTAAAAGCCAACCGAATCAACAATAGTATCAGCAAAGGACACAACAGCCTCTTCAACAGGCTCGTCCTCAGTACAACAATAATCGTACAACGCGACCACCAGGGTTCGACCCTATACCAATGTTGTACGCGAAACTATTTCCACTATTACTGGTCAAAGGGCACGTCCAAACCAGGTCTCCTCTTACAGTACCGGAAAATTTGCCTTTTTGGTTCAAAGCGGACCAGACTTGCCTTTACCATTAAGGAGGACCAGGGCATAACATAGAAAACTGTCTCAGTTTCAAATCCGATGTGCAGAAGCTCGTCAGGAGCGGGGTCTCATCCTTCAAGGATAAAAATCCAAACGTTCAGACAAACCCGTTGCCTCAACACGAGAAAGCTGCGGTAAATTTGATAGAAGAAGAGTCTAAGCACAACTATTAAATTCACGATGTATTCTTATTGGGAACTAACATGGTCAAGATGCATTGCAGACATATTGGATATGGTCATGTACAGTCTCATAACTATCACCAGTGTAATATCTGCTCTAAAAATGATCAAGGATGTTCTGTGGTGTAATCCGCTCTACAGGAACAGATGGATCTCGGATGAATCCAAGATCATCGAATTCGTGAAGTCAGCGTGACATACAAATTCCAACATCATTCAAAACCACGACATCCGTGTGATGAATGTCAACTTGGTGGCAATGCACTCAAGGAAAAGCCCGCATCATAATCTGCCACGACACGATTATGATTCCTGTCTGATTTGCTCGGTAAACAATCAGGGATGCTCTTTTGTACGAGAGGCCCTCCAGCGTCAGATGGATCTTGGATGGATTCAGGATTACCACGATAGAAGTCATTATCAAGTGAATTTGATTCAAATTTTTGATATTCGCTTGATGAATACCAGCTTGGTGGAGTTACACGCTACACAAGTCCAGCTCGGTTGTCTTACTTCGCATGATTATCAGAACTGCAAAGTATGTCGTGAGAGTGACCAAGGGTGTGCACTCGTTCAAAGGACTCTGCAACACTTGTTAAACCACTGGTGGCTTCCGATCTATCTAGATGAAGACACACAACAAGTCAGTATGAATGACGGGAACCCTAATAAGCATCAAAGTCAGGATGTTCGATCAATGGAAATAGATCTAGTAAGGTTACACTGCATACAGAGCGGACGTGGCCGGGTGCCACCACACAACTATGAGTGCTGTAGAGTTTGCTCAGAGAATAATCAAGGATGCTACCTCGTGCGAGCAACCCTTCAAAGTCAGTTGGACCACAAAGAGATTCAACCGTGTTCAAGCTATGGTTCAATTAACATAATGTCCAACTATCTTCCTAATCAAGGCAAAGATGTTGTCTTGATCCCTAAACAAGAAGTGGCCAAAGATGTGTGTGCCATAATCCCTTTACTCCATGAATCAAGAGTTCCTCTTGAAGGTGGAAGGATTCTCAACCTCGAACCAATTGAGGCTGGCTATGATAGTCAGAAAAATTAGAGGGCTCCTGTAGTTATCTATCTGCTAGGACCAGTACCGTACAAATCTGATAAAGCTATCCCTTACAAATACGGTGCAACAACAATTGAGAATGGAAAGAAAACTCCATTACCCTCCATCGTGAATATTGCAGACATCAGTCGAGTAACACGGAGCTGTTGAATCTTCAACCGAGGAGTTAGAGAACCTACCAGAGAAAAGGAACCTCAGACAGAAGTTCCCGATAAACCAGTCGGTTAATCCATTGATCCCGACCTTTCAAAGAACAATGATGAGATGCTGAAGCTCATCCAGAAGAGTGAATACAAAATTATTGATCAATTGTTGCAAACTCCTTCAAAAATCTCTGTGTTATCCCTTTTACTTAGTTCCGAAGCTCACAGGGAGGCTCTACAGAAAGTCTTAGAGCAGGCCTTTGTGGAACAAGATGTAACAATAAGACAATTCGACAGCATCATCTCCAACATCACTTCCTGCAACAACTTGGGGTTTAGTGATGAGGAATTGCCAGAATAAGGAAAAAGTCACAACATGGCGCTTAATATTACAATCAACTGCCAGGACGATGCTTTAGCCAGCGTACTGGTTGACACTGGATCGGCTCTAAATGTTATGCCCAAATCTACTTTAATGCGACTATCATTTAAAGGATCTCCGATGAGAGGCAGTGAGGTCATCGTCAAAGCATTTGATGGATCCCGAAAAATAGTTATCGGCGAAGTCAACCTTCCCATAACTATCGGTCCTCACAATTTCCAAGTCTCTTTCCAGGTCATGGACATCCGGGCAGCATACAACTGTTTGTTAGGAAGACCTTGGATACATGAGGCTGGGGCAGTCACTTCGGCACTTCACCAAAAGCTGAAGTTTGTCAAGAACGACCAACTAGTCACAGTCTGTGGAGAGCAAGCCTTGATCGTGAGTAACCTATCGTCATCCACTTATGTGGAACCAGAGGAGGTTGTGGGAACCCAGTTCCAAGCACTTTCGGTGAGCAACGACAACCAGTCAGAAAGAGGACCGTCGATTTCCTCGTACAAAGATGCTCTCGAAGTGATCAAAAGTAACAATGCAAAACGATAGGGACAGCTTGTCATTCCTATTGATAACAAGGCGAAGAAAGGTCTTGGTTTTTCCTCAAACTGTACCCAGACTGCTACTAACAATGAAAATCTTCATTCCATTCAGAACTTCTTCCATAGTGGAGGTTTCCTTCACCCAGTATCTCAAGAAGTATATACCATCAACGAGGGTGATTCCTCCGATACAGATGAAGAGTGGAAGTCCTATCTTAATGAGGATGGTTATATGTCTCAGGGAGAGGTGCCCATGCCATTTTGCTATCCCGCACAAAGTCTGAGATATATACCAAGATCAGACGTCAAAATGATATACGGAGATTGTGATCCGAAGGATGTCGTGCTCCACCAAATTCATTAGAGGAGGACACTCTAATGAAAGACAACTTTGACCACGACTATTATGGCCCAATGGATGGCCTGCCTATTTGGCAGCCGTACCCAGGAGACTCGGGACAAAAGAGTCAGCCAAACAATACATATCAGCTGAGCATCATTGAAAAGAATACCTGCGTCCCCACAGAATCACGGGATCATTACTCAGGGCATTCAGAAAATATCCAGCACGATGATGAATTCGCAACAATTGCAGGACAAGAGTTCCTTAACTATGCTTTTCCCGAGGTCAACGTCATCGAAAGGGATGACTCCTCCAGTTCCAAAGAAGTGTGGGACACCCTGGGACAACCGAGTGGCAAATACGACTTCATGGTCAAGTACACCGCTCCTGAAAGCTCTCGTATCAGGCTCGAAGACATCCAACCAACTGGATGGGGAGATCTGCCTGAGAGCGCAAACACTATGCAAGATACAACAGAGGAATCCTCCTACGACAACTCTGCCTGGGAGACAGATTCCAATGATCCTGCTCCACCAGAAATCAGCATTATTTCTGAGGACTAATCAAGAAGGAAGGTACCATACTTTGTGATTCACCGAGGAGTTCGCCGCCAATGGGTTGCTGTCAACGTTCCGAAAGTCGTTAATAAGTCTAAGTAATTGTCTTCTTTGTCTTAAACCTTTCACCTTGCCCAGGTGAAACAGATGTTTTGATAGGGCTCACTTTCTCTAAATATACCTCTTCGCTGCGCCCAAAGCAACAAAGTTTTGTTTTATAGGGCTATAGTTTCAAGAATCGACAAGATCATAAATAAATAAACGTCGTTCTGTAATTTTCGCATTTATTGCTGTTTTCTCTTTTCGCTTTTTTCAGAAAATGGTAATCCTAAAAAACAACTCAAATAATAAAAACAAGCATTTTTCAGAAAATACACTGCACACACTCTTGCATTCTCTCTATCTCTTCTAAAAACAATCATCACATCATGCAGATTGCTTGTTTTAAACCCCATTGAAACATACGATCCAATGCCTTCTCCCGACTTTGAATTCCCGGTGTTTGAGGCTGAAGAAGAAGATGAAGAGGAAATTCCAGAAGAGATCTCCCGATTACTCAGACAAGAAGAAAGGTCCATTGAACCTCACAAAGACCCGTTGGAAACGGTAAACTTGGGTTCAGAAAAAGAGAGAAAAGAGGTCAAGATTGGGGCACTACTCAGTCTAACTGTTAAAGAAAATTTGATAAAGCTTCTCAAAGAGTTTCCCGATGTATTCGCTGGTCCTACCAGGACATGCCAGAGTTGGATACCAACATCGTGGAACATCATCTACCGTTAAGATCAGAATGTCCGCCGGTAAAACAAAGATTAAGACGGACTCATCCAGACATGGCCATCAAAATCCAAGAGGAAGTACATAAACAGATTGACGCGGGTTTCCTCGCCACATCAGAATATCCTCAATGGTTAGCCAACATCGTGTCAGTTCCGAAAAAGGACGGAAAGGTTAGAATGTGTGTAGACTACAGGGATCTGAACAAGGCCAGTCCAAAGGATGACTTTCCCTTACCACACATTGACATGCTGGTAGACAGTACAGTGAAATTCAAAGTATTCTCCTTCATGGATGGATTCTCGGGCTATAATCAAATCAAAATGGTGCCGAAAGATATGGAAAAAACTTCGTTCATCACCCAATGGGGTACCTTTTGTTACAAGGTAATGCCGTTCGGTTTGAAGAACGCCGGGGCAACCTATCAAAGGGCCATGACTACTCTGTTTCATGACATGATACATAAAGAAATCGAGGTGTATGTCGATGATATGATTTCCAAATCTAAAATAGAAGAGGAGCATGTGACCCACCTGTCAAAACTATTCGAGCGTCTGAGAAAGTAGAAACTCCGCTTGAATCCCAATAAGTGCACATTCGGTGTCCGCTCAGGGAAACTTTTAGGGTTCATCGTCAGCCAGAAAGGAATTGAGGTTGATCCTGACAAGGTCAAGGCCATTCAAGAAATGCTTTCTCCAAAGACTGAGAAACAAGTCAGGGGATTCCTGGGATGTTTGAATTACATTTCCAAATTCATATTCCTCATGACCGCGGCATGTGCGTCGATCTTCAAATTACTCAAAAAGAATCAGGACTGCGTTTGGACAGAAGACTGTCAAACTACCTTCGACAGAATCAAGGAATACCTGTTGAACCCACCGATTCTATCATCTCCAGTGGAAGGAAGACCACTGATCATTTATTTAACAGTCTTGGAAGACTCATTGGGTTGTGTACTTGGCCAACAAGACGAAACAAAAAGGAAAGAGTCTGCCATCTACTATTTGAGCAAAAAATTCACCGACTGTGAGACTCGGTACACTATGCTTGAGAAAACTTATTGTGCTCTGGCTTGGGCAACCAAACGTCTTCGCTAGTATATGATTCGTCACACTACTTGGTTAATCTCCGAAATTGATCTAATCAAGTACGTCTTTGAAAAGCCTGCTCTCACGGGAAGGATTGTCCGTTGGCAGATGTTGTTATCAGAATATGACATCGAGTACCATGCTCAGAAGGCCGTCAAAGGAAGTATTTTAGCCGATCATTTGGCTCATCAACCAATTGACGATCAGGAATTAGTCGGATTTGACTTCCCTGACAAAGATGTCATGTACTAGAAAATGAAAGATTGCGATGAACCGCTACCCAGTGAAGGGCCAGAACCAGGTTCCCAGTGGGGACTTATCTTTGACGGAGCCGTCAATCATTATGGAAATGGAATTGGGGCAATTATCATAACACCTCAGGGTACCCACATTCCTTTCACTGGTAGATTGACGTTCAAATGCACAAACAATGAGGCCGAATACGAAGCTTGTATCATGGGTCTCGAAGAAGCAATTGACTAAGAATTAAGAACTTGGATATGTATGGAGACTCAGCCCTGGTTATCAATCAGATCAAAGGAGATTGGAACACATACTAATCAGGATTGATTCCTTACAAAGACTATGCGAGAAGGTTGTTACCATTCTTCAACAGAATTGAGTTTCATCATATCCCTCGTGAAGAGAATCACATGGCTGATGCATTAGCCACTCTCTCTTCCATGATTAGTATAGGTTAATGGAATGACATACCTAAGATTGACATAATGTGCCTTGAACGGCCCGCCCACATCTTCGCGATTGAAGCAGTCATAGACGATAAACCTTAGTATCACGATATCAAATGCTTCCTTCAAAAACAAGAATACCCACCTGGGGCATCCAGAAAAGACAGAAAAACCCTCAGAAGGCTAGCAGGCAGTTTCTTCCTGAGCGGTGATACACTCTATAAGAGGAACTTTGACATGGTCTTGCTTCGATGTGTAGACAGACTAGAAGCAAACATGCTGATAAAAGAAATTCAAGAAGGATCCTTTGGCACTCATGCCAACGGACACACAATGGCGAGAAAAATTCTGAGGGCAGGGTATTATTGGTTGACAATGGAATCTGATTGCTACAAGTACATGAGAAGGTGTCACAAGTGTCAGATATACTCAGACAAAATCCATGTACCGCCAACACATTTCAAAGTTCTCTCTTCCCCATGGCTTTTTTCCATATGGGGAATCGACATGATTGGCATGATCGAACCCAAAGCTTCGACTGGACATCGATTCATTCTAGTAGCCATTGATTACTTCACCAAGTTGTATGAAGCAGCGTTATACGCCAATGTGACCCAACAAGTGGTGGTCTGATTTATCAAAAATAATATCATCTGCCGTTATGGTGTTCCGAGCCAGATCATTACTGATAATGGATCCAACTTGAACAACAAGATGATGAAAGAGTTGTGCGCTGAGTTCAAGATTGAACACCATAACTCATCTCCCTACCGACCCAAGATGAACGGAGTGGTAGAAACGGCTAACAAGAACATCAAGAAGATTGTTCAGAAGATGGTTGTAACCTACAAAGACTGGCACGAGATGTTACCCTTTGCTCTTCACGGTTATCGAACATCTATTCGCACTTCAATAGGGGTAACCCCTTTCTCTCTAGTATATGGCATGGAAGCAGTGCTTCCCATAGAAGTAGAGATCCCATCAATCCGGGTATTGATGGAAGCCAAGCTAACATAAGCTGAATGGTGTCAAAATCGACACGATGAACTGAATCTGATCGAAGAAAAATGAATAACGGCTTTGTGCCATGGTCAGTTGTATCAACAAAGAATGAAGAAGGTGTTTGACAAAAAGGTCTGACCTCGCGTCTTCAGAAAAGGAGACCTCGTGCTCAAGAAGATACAATCATTCTTCACTGATTCCCGGGGCAAGTGGACTCCGAATTATGACGGCCCCTATGTGGTCAAGAAAGCCTTCTCAGGCGGCGCCTTGAGACTCGCAACCATGGACAGAGAAGAGTTTGCCTAACCCACAAATGTTGACATAGTCAAGAAATACTTCGCCTAAATTAAAAAAATAATAAAAAAAAAGAAAAAAAAAACGTCTCGGTGGATTGAAAACCCGAAAGGGCGGTCCAGGCAAAAATTAGAGACATGATCAAAAATCATCCCGAGGGATTGGAAATATCAAAGTACAATCCAGGAAAAAGTTAGGGATAATGGCAAGTAACTACGTCTAACTAATGGGCAAATCCTTGAGCGGCAGTCATGCCATCCATCAGAGAAAACTCCAGTCAAGGTCATCTTCGACAGAAGCTCAGGATGTCCAGAATTCAAAGTTGGTAGAAGGATAGTCATCGTTATGTTTCAATGTAGCCCTTTTCCCTTAAATTACCATTTTCTAACTTTGTAAATACTCTATGGAATCACGCATTTGACTGATTTCCATCCTATCAATAAAGTTCGAGCCCTAGTGCTTTTGTTTGCAATTCTTATTTGTTTTAGCTTTACAGAACGACATTTTAGTATGATCAACGACTTTTGAAATAAAACAAAAATGAATTTACTTGTCAAATTTTTTCTGCTTTTAAAATAAAGATGGCAATTCTTTTGACTGTTGAACATCGAAAGAACGTCGATCGCTTCTCCAGAAGTAATCGAGCTTCAAAGTGCATAATCAAAGTACTCCTTCTTAACCAGTACACCTGAATGAAGGATCAGCTGTGTCAGATACGAACATTTTGTCCGACACCTCCGACAGTTTTATCAGCATAAACATACATACATCATGAATTATTGATACATTCATATGCATGTTGCATCACTATCACTCTAGTCGGTCTTGTTCCCAAGTGATAAAAGTCCTCTCAATCGAGTTGTCAGTTCTTTCCTCGTCAGGAAATGTTTGGTCCCTTGACCACTTTGATAACTTGAACCTCTAAGAGACAGGAAGACCTTCGACAAATGTCACTCTTCGCCATTGAAGATGATATCTTCGCTTTCCCGGATTAAGAAGAATCCCCAGAGAAAGCCCCTTTATCAGAGATTCGGCAATACAACAGTTTTTCTCCAGAAAATTTGCTGACGAAAAGGTCATCAGCACCTCAAAATTGGATTGCATCACATGGCATTTCTTCGAAAAGATCTCAAGGAAAGGTATGATGTAATATCCCCAAGTAGAAAGCAGACTCTCAAGAGACTCGTCTTTCCCCAATAGAGCCAACAAACGGCGTCTCCAAAAGAGAAGTTTGTACACTACTACAGCTCAGACAAATGGGTACTCCTAGCAAGTCTGACATCACAACTTTTTCCGTCAAATGGCATCTCTCCAGGAAAATTCGGCGCAAAGTTTGAGGAAAACCGCTACAAATAGCGTCCCCTGTCAAGAAAGTTTATTGACAAAAGAAACTGAGACTAGTTCCTTGGTAGGAAACCAGGATCGAGGGGAAGTTTATTTCAGAAACTGAGACCAGTTCCTTGGTAGGAAACCAAGATCGAGGGGAAGTTTATTTCAGAAACTGAGACCAGTTCCTTGGTAGGAAACCAGGATCGAGGGGAAGTCTATTTCAGAAACTGAGACCAGTTCCTTGGTAGGAAACCAGGATTGAGGGGGAGTTTATTTCAGAAACTGAGACCAGTTCCTTGGTAGGAAACCAGGATTGAGAGGAAGTTTATTTCAGAAACTGAGACCAGTTCCTTGGTAGGAAACCAGGATCGAGGGGAAGTTTATTTCAGAAACTGAGACCAGTTCCTTGGTAGGAAACTAGGATCGAGGGGGAGTTTATTTCAGAAACTGAGACCAGTTCCCTGGCTGAAGACCAGGATCGAGGGGAAGTTTATTAACAAAAGAAACTGAGACCAGTTCCTTGGCTAAAGACCAGGATCGAGGGGAAGTTTTTACCTTTTTAAAGCATCATTGCTTAGCAAAAGAAGATGAATGGGCAAACGGCCGTTCATAACCACCACTAAAATTTCGGGTATTCCGATATTTAATCTTCTTGCACCCCGAATGCCCAAATACCTTCGCCATTCACACCTTCGGGTCCAAGAAGATTAAATAGGGGCATCTGTCATACCCCAAATTTTGACCACTAAGATTTCCCATCATTGTGCAAATCATTACCACAATATGGATGAACCAACATGCCTCACCAATCTCCTCAGGAATTGTTAGGCATTCTCTACAATCAAGAATTAGGGTTTCAAGCCCTCTCAGAGCCTTAGACAAAGGATCAATCAAGAAATGACATGATCTTCAACTTGGCTAACCTCTCAAACACCTATAAAGGATCAAGAGGACCCCCACATCTAGAATCAAGCACAAAGTTGCAATATTCCAAGTGGATTAAACCTCAAGATCGCCAGTGTCACCGAATTAGGGTTTTGGTCGACTAAGGCCTCCAGATGAAAATTTTCATCTGGGCATGAGCCAATGCTTCAAATCACAACCCAAGATACTCTAAGGGACCTCATGGACCCAATCATCAAGTCCATTTAGCCTCAGGGGATGCATTCTGTAGCGCGAATTTTTAGACGTGGTTGCGAAGCACTATCACCTTTGGGGTACTATAGTTCAATTCATTTTTTATCCTATTGAAGCTGATGAAGGAAGGGAAATAGATGTCTCCAATTAACCCTGCTTGCATACTGAGTTTAAACAGATGACTGTTGGTTTACATATGCTATTGAGATTGTGGGTCTCTCTTAAGTTATTTTGTTAAAATAGTGCCTGGGTGATTGGTGGGAATTTAAGACTGATGTTTTTCAATTGATATGTGAGGGTATGGGATTTGGGACTTTGGATTAGTGTGTTCGCTAATATTTTTTTTTCAATCTTATGCCTACGTATTCCCGTTTATCGAAACAGGGAAATCAGAGCGATCGTAGTTCCTCCTATTCTATGGGAGGAAATGGTGTTTTGGTGTCTTGTTCAAAGCCCAAGACGTGAAACTAAAGGGGTGGTTTATATCTTGTTCCAAGCCCAAGATGTGAAGCTGAAGGGTCTATTTGTATCTTGTTCGAAGCCCAAGATGTGAAGCTAAAGGGGTTTGACTTTAGAGAGAATTTGTCATCTTTAAAGAGGATTTGTTTGCCATAACTGTTGGGACACTGGTTATAAAGGAAAATTACTTTAACTGGGATATGTGAATCCAACAATGCCATAATTTCCTTTTATAGGGGATTTTTAACCTGAAGGATAAGACTTTAACTCAGTGTAGAGCAATGCCATCTTTCCTTAGGAATTTCTCATGCTAAAAGAGGGACAGTGGCGTGGATGTAAATAATCCAGAGGCTTGCCGCTTACAGCGATTAGATGGGTGAAAAGGAGTTGTTGATGTTTGTATATTGTGAGCAAGGCACAGGTTTGATGCTAAAAGGTTTATTGACTCAACTGAGGTTTGCTTATACAAAGCCTAAGAGGAGGCTATTGGCTCAACCAGAGGGTGTTTTTATGTGTCTCGTACGAAGCCCGAGAGAGAGGCTAAAGGGTTTGACTCAACGAGAGAGTCTTTTTATGTGTCTTCTACGAAGCCCAAGATGGAAGCTAAAGGTTGTTTGACTCAACAAGAGAGTCTTTTATACTCAATAAGAGAGTGTTTTGATATCTCGTACGAAGCCCGAGATAGAGGCTGAAAGGGGATTGACTCAACAAGAGAGTCTTTTATACTCAACAAGAGAGTGTCTTTGTATCTCGTACGAAGCCCGAGATGGAGGCTAAAAGTATTTGACTCAACAAGAGAGTCTTTTTGTATCTTGTACGAAGCCCGAGATGGAGGCTAAAAGGATTGTTGTTTCAGTTGAGTGACAGGTCCAGTAGGTTGGTTAAAAGAGAAAATCAGTTCTTATAAAGAGACTGATTAAAGGTAAGGCTATGCTTTGGGATTGATCAGAGGATCAGGGTTATTTCATGTTCTTTAAGGAAATGGGGAATCCAGAGGGTTTCTAGACTGTCCAAGTCTATGGGTGTTTTTCCCATTCTTGAGAATGCCTTCGAGGCTCAAAGAGATTAGACTGTCCAAGTATAGAGTTTTATCTTTTGTACTATGCTTAAAGAAACAGTAGTAGTACGTTTACGGTAGAAAGATCTAGACTCTTTGAAAGACTGTTCTATTAAGATGACTAATTTCTGTTCTTATGCCTCTAGGAGGTCGTCGGGACAATTTGTACGAAGCCCAAGAGGAGGCTGAAAACTTTTAAGAAGCTGAGGGACAATTTGTACGAAGCCCAAGAGGAGACTCTCTTACCGAAGGAAGAATCCTTATACGAAGCCTAAGAGGAGGCTGTGAATACTTCTAAGAAGCCGTAGGGTCCTTGTACAACGCCCAAGAGGAGGCGGGGATGCTTTTAGGAAGCCTGTGGGTCCCCAAACCCCGAGAAATTCAAGACAGGCTATTCACAGAGAATAGATCAAGCCAGGAAAGTCCGAGAATTTGGAAGAAACTCAAGAGATGCCATTCACGGAGAAAAGATCATCTCTGGGGAGTAGAGTTTCTTTGACGATTTCTAAGGGTGACAGTCTGAGAAAGGGTTCACCGAGAATGCTGCCTTTCACGTCTCAATATTGTTTAACCCCAAGAGGAGGGAAGACTGTATCTGGTAATCCTATGGGGATCTAGTTTTGTCTATTTAAGAGTGACCAACGGGGCTTAGTGCTAGATGTAGTTGTCGGGGAAACTCAAAATTTCTATACTAGTATTATACAGTTGATATGAGTTTATGAAAGAAGACTTACAGTGAAACAGCCCCACAATACAGTTATATGTATATGAAAGCGGATAAAGAAAGCATATAACCACTTACTCGGTTGTAGAGCTTCCATGTTGTTTGGTTAGTTGTTCAGCAAAGAAAGATTGAAAACAATAGTATATTCAAAATTAAAGGAGAAAGTATTTTGAAAGGATGTTGGGGCTTACAGCTCAAGGAGAGGCCCAAGGTTTATCAGTGATCGCACTGTCGTTTTGTACAGAGGGACTTATACAAGTGACTGAGGCCCAAAAAGTTTTCTGTACAAGGGGATGGGTCTTACACTCTCTCAAGAGGCCCAAAAGATTTATTTTTGTACAAGTGGTGGGGATTTCAGCTCAAGGAGAGGCCCAGGGTCATTTGTTTGAAAATGGCGATCGCGCCGAGATTTTTGAAAATGCGGTGGGTCTTATACAATGCATTGAGGCCCAAAATGGTTTGGTTTTCAAAGGGGGTTGGGTCTTACACTCTAATAGAGGCCCAAAAGATTTTAAATGGGTCTTATAGCTCGAGGAGAGGCCCAGGGTTTGTTTTTCAACGGACGATGATCGCGTCGAACTTTTTGAAATACAACGGGACTTATACATTAAGTGAGGCCCAAAAAGTTTTGTATTTACAAAGGATTGGGTCTTACACTCTATTAGAGGCCCAAAAGTGTTTGAAATTGTTTGATGAGGGTGAAAATCAAAGAAACCCTAATTTGTTATTCTTTAAAAGTAAATATTTAAAGAAAATCAAATAAAATACCAAATAAGTTTGAATAAATCATTTGTGATTTTTGTTTAAAGTTTGAGAAATGAGGGATTAATCACAAGGTGAATTAAAACTCACTTGGTTTTGATTTTCATATTAAATATTCACTTTTAAAATATTTAAAAACATTAAAAAGAAATATATTCACAAAAATACTAATTATATTAAATAAATAATATAAACTTAATTTTTTTGTGGAATAAAATATTTCAACATTTTTGTGATTTTTTTTGCAAAAAGAACCAATAAAAAATAATTAAAATTGAAAGAGTTATTAATTTTCCAATTAATTAATAAAACATAAAAATATTGGAAAAATAGCAAAAATGTGTGAAAACACAAAATGGCATGGGTGGGGTTTGAACACACGACCTCAAGGTTATAGGGCGCGCGCCTTACCACTGGGGTGGTGATACATCCATTGCTTGAAGTGAAACCACAAATATACAAGGCATGCCTTGTTTTCTAGGCCTGGCTAAGGCAAGGCAAGTCAAGTTTTGCCAAGAAACGGGAAGGTCCATAACTTTCTCATTTCTCAATGTTTGGGGACAAAATTTATATGCATCTGGCCTAGAATTTCACAAGGAATCCAATGGTGGTGGTATTTTTTTTTCAGATCATACTCCCTCCTCAAAACCCGATAGTGGTTTTGAAAAAGGCCTATAATTGCATTTTTTTTATGCTACACTTTGATACAGGCATAAATTACATGATGAATTGGTTCAAACACAACATATATAACATTTATGAGGTGTGTATGATCAGTGGACTTCAAAGCAATACATATTTTGGAAAGTTCAAGTCATGATGCTTACCTCTTTTTGAGCTTTTGGAGTTTTCTGTGCAATCTGCCAAACTTCTTGTTCCAGAAATGGTTTGATGCTTTGGACACTCTCAAATGATCCCTTAGGAGCTTTGAGGATGGTTGGAATCAGCTGGAACCTGCAAAAACACAAACTGACCCTTTCTTGCAAAAGAGGTTAAAATGACCAAAATATCAACTCTCTCAAATGGTGTTCCAGATGGGGGGAACCATTTGGGACAGTTCAAGGATGTTATTTGGAGTGTGTTTGAGGTTTTATCTGGTTTGGAAAGTGCTTGAAAAATGCACAAAAGGCCTATTTTGAGGTTTTGAGAGGTGACTATGTGATTTTGGGATTACAGGTCACTTTTGATAGTTTGGATCACCTACATATGATGTTTATGAGGTGTTAGGATCATGAGTTGTGATGGAAATGCTCTCTAACTCAAAAACTCAGAGTTACCTTGCTAAAGAAGGTATTTTTGCCTAGAGAAAGTGATTTTGAGGAAAACATCTGTTTGATGGCTTTGGTGTACTCAAACTGAGCACAAATGAGCTCTATTTATAGTAGAGCAAGTTTGTTTTGGGATCAATAGTGAATGGAAACTGCAGCAGAGGTTTGGCCAATGGTTGCACTTTGGAATCCAAGTATCCTCTAGCCATTGACTAGAGGTTAGGGCACAGGGTTGTGGTTCCCTTGGTCTTGGATAAGTCTTGACTGAATTCAGTTGCAAATGTGTCAGTCCATGCCACCTTGGTGTATGTATTGAATGCTCCAATCCAAAATTGGAGTCTTGTCCCTCTTTTAGGCAATTCTAGCTTTGGCATGCTACTTCTTGTTCCAAGGACTTTGGAGGCTTGGCTCAGTGTTTGTCCCCTTTAAATTTGATCCTTAGATGTGTCCAAAGGGATGACAAGGCATGGAATTATATGATTTTGCCAAATCGAGCAAAAATGCAAAATTCTTCCTAGCCTTGGCAGTTTTCAGCAAGGCATATTGCCATTGTCATATCTCATGGCCCAAGTGGAATTAGGTGATGTTCTTGGCCATTTTCGAAAGCCCTCATACAATACAACAACTGTCTGATCATATTTGGTTTTGTACCTTTTGGATCCAAGTGAAAAATCCCCATACATTTGGAAAAAAGTGAAGGCAAATTCTGACTTAGTGAAAATTTTAAGTGTTGGAAAAAAGTGACATTTTCACTTTTTGTGATTTTGATCATTCCATAACTCAAAATCCATGAGGAATTTGGAAGGGGGGGTCAGTTTTAAGCTTTTGTAGAGGGTAATGAGATCTACAAATCAAGCTTTGGATGGAAAAAATGGCTTTGTGGTTTAGGAGTTATGATCCTCCAAAGTTGGTACCCTTGCCACTTTGTTCATAACTTAGAAAATTTTCTAAGTTTTTATGGTTACCCCTTTTACAAGTTATCCCACTTTTCTTGATTTTTCTTGATGAATGATGATTCAAATCATACATTAACATCATTTTAGGGTTAAAAAACCATTTTTGTGAAAAATCTTAAAAAGTCAAAGTTGACTTTTGTGCACAGTTGACTTTTTATCAAATGAATTCCAAACTGTGCGATCCTTTAGGAAATCATGTCCTTGACCTAAATCAAACTTGATGGACATGTTCCATGGGTGATATAGGGTATATTGAATCATGTCTTAGGGTTTGGGAGCATGTCCTGGTCAAAAGTCAAAGATACAGTTGACTTTTCTCGCAAAACCCTAACTGTGGTACTAATGAAATTGAGACTTGCTGCTCAAGCTTCCTGGATCAATCCATTGTTACAAATGGATCAATGTGGTATGTTGGAGACCCTCAAACCATATCTTGAGGTCTTGGCTCATGATTTGTCCCAAAAGTCAACTTAGGGGTGAATTAGGTCAAGAAACCCTAATTCCTAATTTTTTATGTATGCATCCCCTGAGGTCAAATTGACTTGATGGATGGGCCCATGAGGTTCCATGGAGTATTTAGGATATGCTTTGAAGCATTGGCTCATGCCCAGAGGAAAATTTTCATCTGGAGGCCCTGGTCGACCAAACCCTAATTTGGTGACACTGGCGATCTTGAGGCTTGATCCACCTGGAAGGGAGCAGCCTTGTGCTTAATCCTTAAAGTGGGAGCCCTCTTGATCCCTTGTGGATATTTGAGAGGCTAGACAAGTTGAAGATTATGTCATTTCTTAATTGATCCTTTGTCTAAAATCTCTGAGAGGGCTGGAAACCCTAATTTTGATTGTAGTGGATGCTCACCCATCTTTGGGGAGACTACTGAGGTATGATGGTTCCTCCATATTATGATGATGATTTTCACAATGATGGGAAATCTTAGTGGTCAAAATTTGGGGTATGACAGATGCCCCTATTTAATTTTCTTGGACCTGAAGGTGTGAATGGCGAAGGTATTCGGGCATTCGGGGTGCAAGAGGATTAAATATCGGAATACCCAAAATTTTGATGGTGGTTAAGAATGGTAGCTTGCGCATCCTTCTTTTTTTGCTGAGCAATGATGCTTAGAAAAGGTAAAAACTTCCCCTCGATCCTGGTTTCCTACCAAGGAACTGGTCTTAGTTTCTGAAATAAACTTCCCCTCGATCCTGGTTTCCTACCAAGGAACTGGTCTCAGTTTCTGATGTAAACTTCCCCTCGATCCTAGTTTCCTACCAAGGAACTGGTCTTAGTTTCTTTTGTCAATAAACTTTCTTGACAAGGGACGTTATTCGTAGTGGTTTTCCTTAAACTTCTCGCCGAATTTTATTGGGGAGATGCCATTTGATAGAAAAAGTTTGATGTCAGAGTTGCTGGGGAACCCAGTCGTCTGAGTTGTAGAGTTGTATAAACTTCTCTGTTGGAGACGTCATTTGTCGACTCTACTGGGGAAAACGAGTCTCTTGAGAGACTGCTTTCACGCTTGGGGATGTGATCCGATTTTGAGGTGCTGATGACCTTTTCATCAGCGGTTTTTCTTTTATGGAGAAAAACTGTTGTATTGCCGAATCTCTACTTAAGAGGCTTCCTCTAGGGATTTTCCTTAATCCGGGAAAGCGAAAATATCATCTTTAATGGCGAAGAGTGAAATCGGTTGAAGGTTCTCTGGTCTTTCAGAGGTTCAAGTTATCAAAGTGGTCAAGGGCCAATTTTGATCCAGAACTAAACTGGAGGAGAGAGATTGTTCAGACGCAACCTTTTCTGACGAGGAAAGAACTGGCAACTCGATTGAGAGGACTGTTATCACTAGGGGACAAGACCGACGGGAGTGATAGTGATGCAATATGAATGTGAATGCAAATAAATAATGCATGATGTATGTATGTATATGCTGACAAAACTGACGCGCCATACAGACTAATAAATGAACATGACTGGATACTCGGCCATCGCGGGGCGAAGAAGTACCGCTGGTTCAAGATAGCAATTCTGCCTTGCTTAGGAGAAACGATCCCTATTGGGAGCGACGCTGGTCGGGCTTAGGAGATGAGAACTCGGCCGAAGAGGTCAGATGGAGCATTCGCATCTGACATAGCTGATCCTTCATTCAGGCATACTGGTTTAGAAAGAGTACTTTGATTCTGCACTTTGAGGCTCGCTTACTTCTGGAGAAGCGATCAATGTTCTTTCAATGTTCTACCGTCAAAAGAAATTGCCATCTTTATGTTTAAAAGCAGAACAATTTTAACAAGTAAATTCATTTTTGTTTCATTTCAAGAATCGTCGATCATGTTAAAATGTCGTCCTGTAAAGCTAAAACAAATAAGAATTACAAACAAAAGCACAAGGGCTCAAATTTTATTGATAGGATGGAAATCAGTCAAACGCGTGATTCCATAGAGTATTTACAAAGTTAGAAAATTGTAATTTACAGGGAAAAGGGGCTACGTTGAAACATAACGACCACTATCCTTCTACCAACTTTGACTTCGGGGCATCCTGAGCTTTTGCCGAAGATGACCTTGACTGGAGCTTTCCTGACGGATGATGTAACTATTGCCGAGGGTCTTGCCCCTTTGTCGAACGTAGTTACTTGCCATTATCCCTAATTTTTGCCTGGATTGTACTTTGAGATTTCCAATCCACCGGGATGATTTTTGATCATGTCTCTAATTTTTGTCTGGACCGCCTTTTCGGGTTTTCACTCCACATAGACGTTTTTTTAGGCGAAGTATTTCTTGACTACATCAACATTTATGGGGTAGGCAAATTCCTCTCCGTCCATGGTTGCAAGTCTCAAGGCGCCGCCTGAGAAAGCTTTCTTGACCACATAGGGGCCGTCATAATTCGGAGTCCATTTGCCCCGAGAATCAGTGAGAAATGATTGTATCTTCTTGAGCACAAGGTCTCCTTTCCTGAAGATGCGAGGTCGAACCTTTTTGTCAAACACCTTTTTCATCCTTTGCTGATACAACTGACCGTGGCATAGTGCCTTTATTCGTTTCTCTTCGATCAGGTTGAGTTCGTCGTGTCGACTTTGACACTATTTAGCTTCTGTAAGCTTAGCTTCCATCAATACCCGGATCGATGGGATCTCTACTTCTATGGGAAGCACTGCTTCCATGCCATACACTAGAGAAAAAGGGGTAGCCCCTGTTGAAGTGCGGACAGATGTCCGATAACCGTGAAAAGCAAATGGTAGCATCTCGTGCCAATCTTTGTAGGTTACAACCATATTTTGAACAATCTTATTGATGTTCTTGTTAGCTGCTTCTACCGCTCCGTTCATCTTTGGTCGGTAGGGAGATGAGTTATGGTGTTCGATCTTGAACTATGCGCATAACTCTTTCATCATTTTATTGTTCAAGTTGGATCCATTATCAGTAATGATCTGGCTCGGAACACCATAACGGCAGATGATATTGTTTTTGATAAATCGGACCACCATTTGTCGGGTTACATTAGTGTACGACACTGCTTCGACCCACTTGGTGAAGTAATCAATGACTACCAGGATGAACCGATGTTCGTTTGTAGCTTTTGGTTCAATCAAGCCAATCATGTCGATTCCTCATATGGAAAAAAGGCCATGGGGAAGAAAGAACTTTGAGATGTGTTGGCGGTACATGAATTTTGTCGGAGTATATCTGACACTTGTGACACTTCCTCATGTACTTATAGCAGTTAGATTCCATTGTCAACCAATAGTACCCTGCTCTCAGAATTTTTCTCGCCATTGTATGTCCGTTGGCATGAGTGCCAAAGGACCCTTCGTGAATTTCTTTTATCAGCATGTCTGCTTCTGGTCTGTCTACACATCGGAGCAAGACCATGTCAAAATTTCTCTTATAGAGTGTATCACCGCTCAGGAAGAAACTACCTGCCAGCCTTCTGAGGTTTTTCCTGTCCTTCCTTAGTTCCCAAGGTGGGTACTCTTGTTTCTGAAGGAAGCATCTGATATCGTGATACCAAGGTTTGTCGTCTATGACTGCTTCAATCGCGAAGATGTAAGCGGGCCGCTCAAGGCGCATTATGTCAATCTTAGGTAAGTCGTTCCATTGACCTACACTAATCATGGAAGAGAGAGTGGTTAATGCATCAGCCATTTGATTTTCCTCACGAGGGATATGATGAAAATCGACTCTGTTGAAGAAGGGTAACAACCTTAATGCGTAGTCTTTGTAAGGAACCAATCCTGATTGGTATGTGTTCCAATCTCCTTTAATCTGATTGATAACCAGGGCTGAGTCTCCATATACGTCCAAGTTTTTTATCCTCAAATCAATCGCTTTCTCGAGACCCATAATACAAGCTTCGTATTCGGCCTCGTTGTTTGTACACTTGAACGTAAGTCTGGCGGTGAAAGGAATGTGGGTACCCTGAGGTGTTATGATGATTGCCCCAATTCCTTTTCCGTAATGATTGACAGCTCCGTCAAAGATTAGTCCCCATTGGGAACCTAGTTCTGGCCCTTCACTGGGTAGCGGTTCATCGCAATCTTTCATTTTCAAATACATGACATCTTCGTCTGGGAAGTCAAACCCGACTGATTCCTGATCGTCAATCGGTTGATGAACCAATTGATCGGCTAAAATACTTCCCTTAACGGCTTTTTGAGCGTGGTACTCAATGTCGTATTCTGATAAAAACATCTGCCAACGGGCAATCCTTCCCGTGAGAGCAGGCTTTTCAAAGACGTACTTAATTGGATCCATTTCGGAGACCAACCAAGTAGTATGACGAATCATGTACTTGCGAAGACGTTGGGCTGCCCAAGCCAAAGCGCAACAAGTTTTTTCAAGTATAGTGTACCGAGTCTCGCAGTCGGTGAATTTCTTGCTCAAATAGTAGATGGCAGACTCTTTCCGTTTGGTTTCGTCTTGTTGGCCAAGTACACAGCCCATTGAGTCCTCTAGGACTGTGAGGTAGATGATCAATGGTCTTTCTTCCACTGGAGGTGATAGAATAGGTGGGTTCAACAGGTATTCCTTGATACTGTCGAAGGCGGTTTGGCAGTCTTCTGTCCAAACGCAGTCCTGATTCTTTTTGAGTAATTTGAAAATCGGCGCACATGTCGCGGTCATGAGGAATATGAATCTGGAGATGTAGTTCAAACGTCCCAGGAATCCTCTGACTTGTTTTTCAGTTTTCGGAGAAGGCATTTCTCGAATGGCCTTGACCTTGTCAGGATCAACCTCGATTCCTTTCTGGCTGACGATGAACCCTAAAAGTTTCCCTGAACGGACACCGAAGGTGCACTTGTTGGGATTCAAGCAGAGTTTGTACTTTCTCAACCGCTCGAATAGTTTTGACAGATGGGTCACATGCTCCTCTTCTGTCTTCGATTTTGCAATCATGTCATCGACATATACCTCGATTTCTTTGTGTATCATGTCATGAAAAAGAGTAGTCATGGCCCTTTGATAGGTTGCCCCGGCGTTCTTCAAACCGAACGGAATTACCTTGTAACAAAAGGTACCCCATGGGGTAATGAACGAAGTTTTCTCCATGTCTTTCGGCGCCATTTTGATCTGATTATAGCCCGAGAATCCATCCATGAAGGAGAAAACTTTGAACTTTGTTGTACTATCTACCAGCATGTCAATGTGTGGTAAAGGAAAGTCGTCCTTTGGACTAGCCTTGTTTAGATCTCTATAATCCACACACAATCCGACTTTTCCGTCCTTTTTTGGAACGGGTACGATGTTGGCTAACCATTGAGGATATTCTGATGTGGCGAGGAAACCCGCGTCAATCAGTTTCTGTACATCCTCTTTGA
Organism: Lathyrus tuberosus; assembly: GCA_022829125.1. Classification (NCBI taxonomy): domain Eukaryota; kingdom Viridiplantae; phylum Streptophyta; class Magnoliopsida; order Fabales; family Fabaceae; genus Lathyrus; species Lathyrus tuberosus. The sequence continues at coordinate 2,283,225 of JALAZF010000203.1, read as the reverse complement.
TTTTGATGGCCATGTCCGGGTGAGTCCGTCTCAACCTCTGTTTTACTGGCGGACATTCTGATCTCAACGGTAAATGATGTTCCACGATGCTGGTATCCAACCCTGGCATATCCTGATAGGACCAAGCGAACACATCGGGGAATTCTTTGAGAAGCTTTACCAAACCCTCTCTGGCAGTTGTACTGAGCAGTGCCCCAATCCTGATTTCTTTTCTCCCTTTTTTTGAACCTAAGTTTACCGTTTCCAACGGTTCTTTATGGAGTTCAATGGACCTTTCCTCTTGTCTGAGTAATCGGGAGATCTCTTCTGGAATTTCGTCGTCATTCTCTTCTTCAGCCCCAAATACCGGGAACTCAAAGTTGGGAGAAGGCATTGGATCGTATGTTTCAACGGGGTTTTAAACAAACAATCTGCATGATGGTATGATTTGTGTTTAGAAGAGATAGAGAGAATGCAAGAGTGTGTGCAGTGTATTTCTTTGGAAAACTGCTTGTTTTTTATTATTGATTTGTTCTTTAGGATTACCATTTTCTGAGAAAAGCAAAAAGAGAAAACAACAATTAATGCGGAAATTACAGAACGACGTTATTTTATTAATGAACAAGTCGATTCTTGAAACTACAGCCCTATAAAACAAAGCTCTGTCGCTTCGGACGAAGCGAAGAGGGAAATTTACAAAAAGTGAGCCATATCAAAACATCCGTTTCACCTGGGCAGGGTGAAAGGTTAAAGACGGCAATTACTTTAACTTATGAACAATCTTCGGGACATCGACAGCAACCCATTGGCGGCGAACTCCTCGGTGAATCACAAAGTCTGGTATCTTCCTTGATTTGTCTTCAGAAATGACGTTGATTTCTGCCAGAGCAGGATCATTGGAATTTGTCTCCCAGGTAGAGTTGTCGTAGGAGGATTCCCCTGTTGCATTTTGCATAGCATTGGTGCTCTCAGGAAAATCTCCCCATCCAGTTGGCTGGATGTCTTCGAACCTGATACGAGAGCTTTCGGGAGCAGTGTACTTGACCATATAGTCGTATTTCCCACTCGGTTGTCCCAAGGTGTCCCACACTTCTTCGAAACTGGAGAAGTTATCTCTTTCGATGACGTTGACCTCTAGAAAAGCATAGTTAATGAATTCTAGTCCTGCAAACGTTGCAAATTCATCGTCGTGCTGGATGTTTTCTGAATGACCTGGGTGTTGATCCCATGACATGGTGGGGACGCAGGTATTCTTTTCAATGATGCTCAGCTGATTTTCATTGATCTGCTAATTTCCTTGCCCCAAGTCTCCTGGATACGGCTGCCACATTGGCAGGCCATCCATCGGGCCATAATAGTTGTGGTCAAAGTTGTCCTTCATCAGAGTGTCCTCCTCTAATGATTTTGGTGGAGCACGGCATCCTTCCGGATCACAATCTCCGTATATCATTTTGACATCTGACCTGGGTATAAATCTCGGACTCTATGTAGGAAAGCAAAAGGGAGTCTGCGTTTCGTCCTGAGTCATATAACCGTCCTTATTAAGATAGGACTCCCATTCTTCATCTATATCAGAGGGATCAACTTTATTGATGGTATGCAATTCTTGAGGCACTGGGTGAAGGAAACCTCCACTGTGGAAGAAGTCTTGAATGGGATGAAGACTTTCATTGCTGGTAGTAGCTGTCTGGGTACAGGTTGCAGAAAAACCAAGACCCTTCTTTGTTTTATTGTCAGTAGGAACGACTAGCTGTCCCCATCCTATTGTATTGGTACTCTCGACCGCTTTGATAGCATCTTTGTATGAGGAAATTGAGGTTCCCTCTTCGGATTGATTGTCCTTGCTCACCGACAGTGCTTGGAACTGAGTTCCAATAACTTCCTTGGGTTCTATACCAGTAGATGATGATAAGTTACTCACGAGCAAAGCTTGTTCCCCACAGATTGTGACGAGCTGGTTGTTCTGGACGAACTTGACTTTTGGTGGAGGGTCGAGGTGACCGCCCCAGCCTGATGTATCCAAGGTCTTCCTAATAAACAACTGTACGTTGCCCGGATGTCCATGACCTGGAAAACGACTTGGAAAGTGTGAGGACCAATAGTTATGGGAAGGTCGACTTCGCCGATAACCATTTTCCTAGACCCGTCAAATGCTTTGATGACGACCTCACTGGTTCTCATCGAGGGTCCTTTGAAGGATAATTGCATCAAAGTGGACTTCGACATAACATTCAGGGCTACCCCTTTGTCTACCAGTACGCTGGCTAAAGCATCGCCCTGGCAGCTGACCGTGATATTGAGTGCCATGTTATGACGACGACCCTCTTCAGGTAATTCCCCATCACTGAATCCCAAGTTATTGCAGGAAGTGATGTTAGAGACAATGCTATCAAACTGTCTGATTATTACATCCTGTTCTATAAAGGCCTGCTCCAAGACTTTCTGTAGAGCTTCCCTGTGCGCTTCTGAACTGAGTAAAAGTGACAGCACAGAGATCTTTGAAGGAGTTTGTAATAGCTGATCAACAATGTTGTATTCACTCCTTTGGATGAGCTTTAGCATCTCATCATCATTTTTCGAAAGATCGAGATTACTGGATTGACCAACCTGTGGATTGGGAACTTCTGTCTGAGGTTCCTTTTCTTTGTTAAGTTCTCCAACTCCTCGGTTGAAGATTCGACCACTCCGTGTTACACGACTGATGTCTGCAATATTCACGACGGAGGGTAATGGAATTTCCTAACCATTCTCGACTGTTGTTGCACCGTATTTGTAAGGGATAGCCTTAGTTGATTCATACGGTAATGGTCCTGGTAGATAGATGACTATGGGAGCTTTCTGATTTTTCTGACCATCGTAAGCAATTTCGATCCGTTCCTGGTTGGGAACTCTCGATTCGTCAAGTAGAGGGATGATGGTACATACATCGCTAGCCCTCTGATGATCAGAGATTACGACAACATCCTCAATTTGATCAGCAAGGTAGTCTGGCGCCCAGTTGATTGGTCTGGAACCCGGATATGGGCGAATCTCTCTACGATCCACCTGACCCTGAAGAGCTACTCGCACAAGGTAACATCCTTGGTTACTTTCCGAACAGACTCTACAACATTCATAGTTGTGTGGGGGCACCTGGCCACGCTCGCTTTGAATACAATGTAACCTCACTAGGTCAGTTTCCACAGATCGAACGTCCCGACTTTGATGTCGAGTAAGGTTCCCGTTGGTAATACTAATTTGCTGGGTGTCTTCATCCATATAGATTGGAAGCCACCAGTGGTTCAACAAGTGCTGAAGGGTTTCCTGGACAAGGGCACAGCCTTGATCGTTTTTGCAACCCGCCCTACAACTCTGATAATCATGTGATACCAGGAATCCGAGCCGGACCTGTTTAGCATGTAACTCCACCAGGCTGGTATTCATCAAGCGAATATCGAAGATTTGAATCATGTTGATCTGATAGGGATTCCTATCATGGTAGTCCTGGATCCATCCAAGATCCATCTGACGCTGGAGGGCCTCTTGTACAAAAGAGCATCCCTGTTTGTTTACCGAGCAAGTCAGACAGGAACTGTAATCGTGTCGCGGCAGATTATGATACTGGCTTTGTCTGGAATGCATCGCCACCAAGTTGACATTCATTGCATGGATGTCGTGGTTCTGAATGATATTAGAATTCGTGTAAACCATGTTAACTCCACGAACTCGGTGCTCTTGGATCCATCTGAGATCCATCTGTTCCTGTTGAGCTGATTGCACCACAGAACATCCTCGATTGCTTTTAGAGCATATATCACACTGGTGATAGTTATGAGGTGGCACATGGCCATATCTACTCTGTCTGCAATGCATCTTGACCAGATTGGTCTTTAACAAGAGCACATCATGAATTTGATAGACGTTGTTAGTCTCTCCCTCTATCAAATTGACTGTAGCTTTCTCGTGTTGAGGCAATGGGTTTGTGAGAACATTAGGATTTGTATCCTTGAAAGATAAGACCCCGCTCCTAACAAACTTTTGCACGTCGGATTTGAAATTGAGACAGTTCTCTATGTTATGCCCTGGTCCCCCTTGATGGTAAGGGCAAGTCTGATCCACCTTAAACCAAAAAGGCGGATTTTTCGGTACTGTAAGAGGGGACTTAGTCTGGACATGCCCCTTAGCCAGTAGTAATGGAAATAGTTCTGCGTACGATACGGGTATAGGATCGAACCCTGGCGGTCGCATTGTACGATTATTGTTGTGCGGAGGACGAGCCTGCTGAAGAGGCTGTTGTGTCCTTTGCTGATTAGGTTGGCTCTGCGCAACCTGAGGTTGATACGTAGAAATAGGCGCAGGATTGATAGCAGGAGTCACAGCCGCTACTAGCTGATAACGTCACCTTTGCTTTCTGAGAGAGATATTCCCAATATCTTGCTCTTTTTTCTTAGGGAGAGCACTACCGTATCGCTTTGTACTACTTGATGATCCAGTGTCTTTGACTAGACGTCCTTCTCGAACGGCTTCCTCAAGACGAACTCCCATACCGACCATCTCGATGAAGTCACTGGGCGCACTGGCAACCATTCTGTCGTAATAAAATAAGTTTAAGGTTTTTAAGAAGATCTTTGTGATCTATTTTTCCTCAAGAGGTGGACAAATTTGAGCAGCAATTTCACGCCATCTCTGAGCGTATTCCTTAAAGGTTTCCTTGTCCTTTTGTGACATTGATCTGAGTTAATCTCTGTCGGGTGCCATGTCCAGATTGTATTTATATTATTGGACGAAGGCAGTGCCAAGATCTCTGAAAGTTCTAATCGTAGCACGGTTTAAACCCATGTACCATTTTAGGGCGGCACCGGTTAAACTATCCTGAAAGTAGTGAATCAGTAAATCCTGATTCTCTGTCTGAGCTTACATTCGCCGAACGTACATCACCAAGTGACTCTGAGGGCAAGAGTTACCCTTGTACTTTTCAAAGTCGGGCACCTGGAATTTGTGCAGAACTTTCACATTGGGGACCAAGCAGAGATCAGCGGCGTCCTTTCCAAATAAATCCTAACCGCGAAGGGCCTGCAGTTCTTTCTGTATTCCCAAGAACTATTCCTGGAACTCATTTATTCTTTCGAACACGTTGTCATTTCCACCAGAAGGTATCTGTGGAATCTGTCTTTCCGAGACAGTGCATACCACAGGCGGTGGTATAGTCATTATGGCCGAGACTCTCGGTGCCTCCCGAAGTTTGTAACCTTCAGGAGTTGCTGTCATGCCACTGGCATCTTCGCTTTCCCGAAGTTTGTAACCTTCAGGCCCAGCGGTTCCTGCTGCGGTTCCCTGATCGTCATTGATCAACGAAATATATCCTTCCGTGATATAGTTAAGTGGCATGCCCCAGGGATGATCTTTCGGCATTTTGTACCTAGGATCAGACTTCTCCACTATGGGCGTTGAATTCAAAGGATTTCGAAAATAGAAATACAGTAGATTACAAGGTGCGGAAACAGAAACCTAAGCTAAGGGCCCCCGAGTTCTCTCTGAGGAGAAACTGGGTGCTGATTCTGGTACTTTCCTTTTCTTGGACCGGGGCTCTTGGGCCGTTGTCAGGTTGTCATTCCTTTGCCAAGTGAAAGGAACGAGCAATTTCCTTTGGTCATCCTGATTATCCACAGCATGTTGCTCTAAAATCTCGATCAGAGCATCCTTATCTTTTAGCAGTCGTTGTATTTTGGTACACTCTACATTGAGGGTGCCGTACTTGTTCTTCCAAGACCTCCTCTCCTGTTAAACTTTGTTGAAAGTAACCTGAAGTTTTTCCATTTCAGTCATGAAGTACATGACAGATTCCCTCGGTGAAAGAACTTCGTGACGAGGATAAGGCATCTTTAGCTTGAGAGCTCTAGTTTGTACCCAGTGGAGATAAGGCTCCACCGAGACACAGTTCGGTCTTCCTAGAGACTCCCGTCCTTTCTTATGAACATGTTTCCAAGCGTGCACTATTTTCATCTTTAGTGGCCTGTCATTTTCTCCTTCTTTGAAGAAAAGACCCTCCAGATGAGCATTACGCGGGACATGCCTCATCGGGTATCCAAATTGACGACGAACCAACACTGGATGGTAGTTGATTCCTCCCTTAGTTCCTATGAGGGGTACGTTGGGGAAGTTTCCACAACGATCAATGATCCTGATCCCGTCATAAATCCTATTGCACCAATCTATATCAGAGTTGGTAAGAGACATGATTTTCTACGACCAACGTAAGGCACTCTTATGATCCCAAAACGCAGCAGACTTGGGTAAATGGGAGATAAACCATTTATATAACAGGGGTACACAACACGTGATCATCCCTCCGCTGTCAAATTTCCTAAGTGTACAGAATGATATGCGTCCGCGAGTAAGGTTGGCACAGGGTTTCCAATGAGAAAAACCTTAATGGCGTTGATGTCGACGAAGCTATTAATGTTGGGAAACATAAATAACCCGTAAGTGAGTAAGACAAAGATGCTTTCAAAAGCAGTCATGTTCCCTATACTAGCAAAGTACAGAGCCTTCTTTGTCAGGAACTGGGCTGGCAAACCTGGGAGCCCACCCTTGGTAGTCATGTGAGTCTTGATTTCTGACTCATCCAAATAAATTGCTCTTGCAATGGTTTGATCTTTTGGAATTTCTTCCAGCCCAGAAAATGGAGCTCGATCAGTAATGTGTAGATCGATTAGGTGAGAATACTCCTCCAGCGTTGGTGCGAGCTGGTAATCCGGGAATGTGAAATAGTGATAGACCGGATCGTAAAACTGAATGAGTGCCTCCATGATTTCTTCAATCACATGGACTCTTAACAAAGGTAGCAGGCCTTCGTACTTGGCTCTGAAAGCTTCAGGGTTAGTGATCATCCTCGCTAATCCTCTCAAATCCTCTAGTTTTGGAACCCTGAAGGTGTACCTATGAGTTCTCCTTCTACCAAATTCCATGAGCGCAATCTTTTTCTCTGACATTTGCAATCATTGTCTTAGTTTAATTTGAAAGAGAGAGACTAGAAGAGAAGTTTTTCTTTGATGTAATGTTTTTTAGATGAATGCATGACTGCAGCACACAAAAACATAGAAAAAAACATGGGGTCAAAGGGTCGGTGTCATGAAGTCAAGGCTCTACCCCCCCCCCCCCCAAAGGTTTATACTAGTGATTTTTTTACCTGTCTCTCAAAATCATCAGGTCTTGTCGAGAAAACACCAGCGGGCCGGGAACCGTGCTAGGTGATGTTTTTCGAAGAACCATCAGAAGAGGGTAGTATCGCGTGACAACCATTTCCAATAGTTTCCGCACTACTAAAAGAGGTTTTTCCTAGGTGTATACTCAATCTTTCCACATGCGGCATCACACACATTCCCATTAGCAGAAAAATAAACACAGATATCAATTAGGAAAAGAAATATATATATATTTGTCCTAAAGTCCTGGACTTTAAAGAGCTATGAATCCTATGTTCCTGAGAAAAATGGCTCCCCAGCAGAGTCACCATTCTGTGGTACCTTCCCAACTTTAAAGGTTTTGACCTAAGATCCTAGTGAAGTCAACAAAAATCCTATCCCAGTGAAATCCCCAAAGAAAGAAAGAAAAGAAAACAGCCCCATGGTGGGCGCTACTTTTTCTGTGGCACTTTTTAAGGTTTCTTCTTAAGAGATGGGAAGAGAACAAGATCTCGTTGTATAATAATATCCCCAGTGAAGTCGCCATTTTTCCTGTAGCGCGAATTTTTGGACGTAGTTGCGAAGCACTATCGCCTTTGGGGTACTACAGTTCAATTCATTTTTTATCCTATTGAAGCTGATGAAGGAAGGGAAATAGATGTCTCCAATTAACCCTGCTTGCATGCTGAGTTTAAACAGATAACTGTTGGTTTACAGATGCTATTGAGATTGTGGGTCTCTCTTAAGTTATTTTGTTAAAATAGTGCCTGGGTGATTGGTGGGAATTTAAGACTGATGCTTTTCAATTGATATGTGAGGGTATGGGATTTGGGACTTTGGATTAGTGTGCTCGCTAAGATTTTTCTTTCAATCCTATGCCTACGTATTCCCGTTTACCGAAACAGGGAAATCAGAGCGATCGTAGTACCTCCTATTCTATGGGAGGAAATGGTGTTTTGGTGTCTTGTTCAAAGCCCAAGATGTGAAGCTAAAGGGGTGGTTTATATCTTGTTCCAAGCCCAAGATGTGAAGCTGAAGGGTCTATTTGTATCTTGTTCAAAGCCCAAGATGTGAAGCTAAAGGGGTTTGACTTTAGAGAGAATTTGTCATCTCTAAAGAGGATCTGTTTGCCACAACTGTTGGGTGACTGGTTATAAAGGAAAATTACTTTAACTGGGATATGTGAATCCAACAATGCCATAATTTCCTTTTATAGGGGATTTTTAACCTGAAGGATAAGACTTTAACTCAGTGTAGAGCAATGCCATCTTTCCTTAGGAATTTCTCATGCTAAAAGAGGGACAGTGGCGCAGATGTAAATAATCCAGAGGCTTGCCGCTTACAACAATTAGATGGGTGAAAAGGAGTTGTTGATGTTTGTATATTGTGAGCAAGGCATATGTTTGATGCTAAAAGGTTGATTGACTCAACCGGGGTTTGCTTATACAAAGCCTAAGAGGAGGCTATTGGCCCAACCAGAGGGTGTTTTTATGTGTCTCGTACGAAACCCGAGAGAGAGGCTAAAAGGGTTTGACTCAACGAGACAGTCTTTTTGTGTGTCTTCTACGAAGCCCAAGACGGAAGCTAAAGGTTGTTTGACTCAACAAGAGAGTCTTTTATACTCAACAAGAGAGTGTTTTGATATCTCGTACGAAGCCCAAGATGGAGGCTGAAAGGGGATTGACTCAACAAGAGAGTGTCTTTGTATCTCGTACGAAGCCCGAGATGGAGGCTAAAAGGAGTTGACTCAACAAGAGAGTCTTTTTGTATCTCGTACGAAGCCCGAGATGGAGGCTAAAAGGATTGCTGTTTCAGTTGAGTGACAGGTCCAGTAGGTTGGTTAAAAGAGAAAATCAGTTATTATAAAGAGACTGATTAAAGGTAAGGCCATGCTTTGGGATTGATCAGAGGATCAGGGTTATTTCCTGTTCTTTAAGGAAATGGGGAATATAGAGGGTTTCTAGACTGTCCAAGTCTATGGGTATTTTTCCCATTCTTGAGAATGCCTTCGAGGCTCAAAGAGATTAGACTGTCCAAGTCTAGAGTTTTATCTTTTGTACTATGCTTAAAGAAACAGTAGTAGTACATTTACGGTAGAAAGATCTAGACTCTTTGAAAGACTGTTCTATTAAGATGACTAATTTCTGTTCCTATACCTCTAGGAGTTCGTCGGGACAATTTGTACGAAGCCCAAGAGGAGGCCGGAAACTTTTAGAAGCCGAGGGACAATTTGTACGAATCCCAAGAGGAGGCTCTCTTCCCTAAGGAATAATCCTTATACGAAGCCTAAGAGGAGGCTGTGAATACTTCTAAGAAGCCGTAGGGTACTTGTACAACGCCCAAGAGGAGGCAGGGATGCTTTTAGGAAGCCTGTGGGTCCCCAAACCCCGAGAAATTCAAGACAGGCTATTCACAGAGAATAGATCAAGCCAGGAAAGTCCGAGAATTTGGAAGAAACTCAAGAGATTCCATTCACGGAGAAAAGATCATCTCTGGGGAGTAGAGTTTCTTTGACGATTTCTAAGGGTGACAGTCTGAGAAAGGGTTCACTGAGAATGCTGCCTTTCACGTCTCCATATTGTTTAACCCCAAAAGGAGGGAAGACTGTATCTGGTAATCCTATGGGGATCTAGTTTTGTCTATTTAAGAGTGACCAACGGGCTTAGTGCTAGACGTAGTTGCCGGGGAAACTCTAAATATCTATACTAGTATTATACAGTTGATATGAGTTTATGAAAGAAGACTTACAGCGAAACAACCCCACAATACAATTATATGTATATGAAAGCGGATAAAGAAAGCATATAACCACTTACTCGGTTGTAGAGCTTCCATGTTGTTTGGTTAGTTGTTCAACAAAGAAAGATTGAAAACAACAGTATATTCAAAATTAAAGGAGAAAGTATTTTGAAAGGATGTTGGGGCTTACAGCTCAAGGAGAGGGCCAAGGTTTATCAGTGATCGCACTGTCGTTTTGTACAGAGGGACTTATACAAGTGACTGAGGCCCAAAAAGTTTTCTGTACAAGGGGATGGGTCTTACACTCACTCAAGAGGCCCAAAAGATTTATTTTTGTACAAGTGGTGGGGCTTACAGCTCAAGGAGAGGCCCAGGGTCATTTGTTTGAAAATGGCGATCGCGCCGAGATTTTTGAAAACGCGGTGGGTCTTATACAATACATTGAGGCCCAAAATGGTTTGGTTTTCAAAGGGGGTTGGGTCTTACACTCTAATAGAGGCCCAAAAGATTTTAAATGGGTCTTATAGCTCGAGGAGAGGCCCAGGGTTTGTTTTTCAACGGACGATGATCGCGTCGAACTTTTTGAAATACAACGGGACTTATACAATAAGTGAGGCCCAAAAAGTTTTGTATTTACAAAGGATTGGGTCTTACACTCTATTAGAGGCCCAAAAGTGTTTGAAATTGTTTGATGAGGGTGAAAATCAAATAAACCCTAATTTGTTATTCTTTAAAAGTAAATATTTAAAGAAAATCAAATAAAATACCAAATAAGTTTGAATAAACCATTTGTGATTTTTGTTTAAGGTTTGAGAAATGAGGGATTAATCACAAGGTGAATTAAAACTCACTTGGTTTTGATTTTCATATTAAATATTCACTTTTAAAATGTTTAAAAACATTAAAAAGGAATTTATTCACAAAAATACTAATTATATTAAATAAATAATATAAACTTAAGTTTTCTGTGGAATAAAATATTTCAACATTTTTGTGATTTTTTTGGTAAAAAGAACCAATCAATAATAATTAAAATTGAAAGAGTTATTAATTTTCCAATTAATTAATAAAACATAAAAATATTGGAAAAATAACAAAAATGTGAGAAAACACAAAATGGCATGGGTGGAGTTTGAACCCACGACCTCAAGGTTATAGGGCGCGCGCCTTACCATTGGGGTGGTGATACATGCATTGCTTGAAGTGAAACCACAAATATACAAGGCATGCCTTGTTTTCTAGGCCTGGCCAAGGCAAGGCAAGGTAAGTTTTACCAAGAAACGGGAAGGTCCATAACTTTCTCATTTCTCAATGTTTGGGGACAAAATTTATATGCATCTGGCCTAGAATTTCACAAGGAATCCAATGGTGGTGGTATTTTTTTCAGATCATACTCCCTCCTCAAAATTCGATAGTGGTTTTGAAAAAGGCCTATAATTGCATTTTCTATGCTACACTTTGATACAAGCATGAATTAAATGATGAATTGGTTCAAACACAACATATATAACATGTATGAGGTGTGTATGATCAGTGGACTTTAAAGCAATGCATATTTTGGAAAGTTCAAGTCATGATGCTTACCTCTTTTTGAGCTTTTGGAGTTTTCTGTGCAATCTGCCAAACTTCTTGTTCCAGAAATGGTTTGATGCTTTGGACACTCTCAAATGATCCCTTAGGAGCTTTGAGGATGGTTGGAATCAGCTGGAACCTTCAAAAACACAAACTGGCCCTTTCTTGCAAAAGGGGTTAAAATGACCAAAATAGCAACTCTCCCAAATGGTGTTCCAGATAGGGGGGACCATTTGGGACAGTTCAAGGATGTTATTTGGAGTGTGTTTGAGGTTTTATCTGGTTTGGAAAGTGACTAAATCAAGACATGGCTTGAAAAATGAACAAAAGGCCTATTTTGAGGTTTTGAGAGGTGACTTTGTGATTTTGGGATTACAGGTCACTTTTGATAGTTTGGATCACGTACATATGATGTTTATGAGGTGTTAGGATCATAAGTTGTGATGGAAATGCTCTCTAACTCAAAAACTCAGAGTTACCTTGCTAAAGAAGGTACTTTTGCCTAGAGAAAGTGATTTTGAGGAAAGCATCTGTTTGATGGCTTTGGTGTACTCAAACTGAGCACAAATGAGCTCTATTTATAGTAGAGCAAGTTTGTTTTGGGATCAATAGTGAATGGCAACTGCAGCAGAGGTTTGGCCAATGGTTGCACTTTGGAATCCAAGTCTCCTCTAGCCATTGACTAGAGGTTAGGGCACAGGGGTGTGGTTCCCTTGGTCTTGGATAAGTCTTGACTGAATTCAGTTGCAAATGTGTCAGTCCATGCCACCTTGGTGTATGTATTGAATGCTCCAATCCAAAATTGGAGCCTTGTCCCTCTTTTAGGCAATTATAGGTTTGGCATGCTACTTCTTGTTCCTCGGACTTTGGAGGCTTGGCTCAGTGTTTGTCCCCTTTAAATTTGATCCTCAGATGTGTCCAAAGTGATGACAAGGCTTGGAATTATCTGATTTTGCCAAATCGAGCAAAAATGCAAAATTCTGCCTAGCCTTGGCAGTTTTCAGCAAGGCATATTGCCATTGTCATATCTCATGGCCCAAGTGGAATTTGGTGATGTTCTTAGCCATTTTGGAAATCCCTCATATGATACAACAACTGTCTGATCATATTTGGTTTTGATACCTTTTGGATACAAGTGAAAAATTCCCCTACATTTGGAAAAAAGTGAAGACAGATTCTAACTTAGTGAAAATTTCACTAAGTGTTGGAAAAAAGTGACATTTTCACTTTTTGTGATTTTGATCATTCTATAACTCAAAATCCATGAGGAATTTGGAGGGGGGGTCAGTTTTAAGCTTTTGTAGAGGGTAATGAGATCTACAAATCAAGCTTTGGATGGAAAAAATGGCTTTGTGGTTTAGGAGTTATGATCCTCCAAAGTTGGTACCCTTGCCACTTTGTTCATAACTTAGAAAATTTTCTAAGTTTTTATGGTTACCCCTTTTACAAGTTATCCCACTTTTCTTGATTTTTCTTGATGAATTATGATTCAAATCATACATTAACATCATTTTAGGGTTAAAAAACCATTTTTGTGAAAAATATTAAAAAGTCAAAGTTGACTTTTGTGCACAGTTGACTTTTTATCAGATGAATTCCAAACTGTGCGATCCTTTAGGAAATCATGTCCCTGACCTAAATCAAACTTGATGGACATGTTCCATGGGTGGTATAGGATATATTGAATCATGTCTTAGGGTTTGGGAGCATGTCCTGGTCAAAAGTCAAAGATACAGTTGACTTTTCTCGCAAAACCCTAACTGTGGTACTGATGAAATTGAGACTTACTGCTCAAGCCTCCTGGATCAATCCATTGTTACAAATGGATCAATGTGGTATGTTGGAGACCCTCAAACCCTCTCTTGAGGTCTTGGCTCATGATTTGTCCAAAAAGTCAACTTAGGGGTGAATTAGGTCAAGAAACCCTAATTCCTGATTTTTGATGTATGCATCCCCTGAGGTCAAATTGACTTGATGGATGGGACCATGAGGTTCCATGGAGTATTTTAGGATATGCTTTGAAGCATTGGCTCAGGCCCAGAGGAAAATTTTCATCTGGAGGCCCTGGTCGACCAAACCCTAATTTGGTGACACTGGCGATCTTGAGGCTTGATCCACCTGGAAGAGAGCAGCCTTGTGCTTAATCCCTAAAGTGGGAGCCCTCTTGATCCCTTGTGGATATTTGAAAGGCTAGACAAGTTAAAGATCATGGCATTTCTTGATTGATCCTTTGTCTAAAATCTCTGAGAGGGCTGGAAACCCTAATTTTGATTGTAGTGGATGCTCACCCATATTTGGGGAGACTACTGAGGTATGATGGTTCCTCCATATTGTAATGATGATTTTCACAATGATGGGAAATCTTAGTGGTCAAAATTTGGGGTATGACACATTCATCAAAAAATCAGGAATTAGGGTTTTTTGACCTAATTCACCCCTAAGTTGACTTTTGGGGCAAAACATGAGCCAAGACCTCAAGACATGATTTGAGGGCCTCCAATATACCACATTGATCCATTTGTAACAATGGATTGATCCAAGAAGCTTGATCCACAAGTTTCAATTTCATCAGTACACCAATTAGGGTTTCGAGGAAAAAGTCAAATGTACCTTTGACTTTTGACTGGGACATGATTCACTACACCCTATAACACCTATGGAATATATCCATTATGTTTGATTTAGGTCAAGGGCTTGATTTCACAAAGGATCGCACAATTTGGATTTCATCCGATAAAAAGTCAACTGTGCACAAAATCAAGTTTGACTTTTTGGGATTTTTCACAATTATGGTTCTTTGACCCTAAAACAATGTTAATATGTGATTTGAATCATCATTCATCAAGAAAAATCAAAGAAAGTAAGTTAACTTGTAAAAGGGGGTAACTATAAAAAACTTAGAAATTTTCTAAGTTATGGAACAAAGTGGCTAGGGTACCAACTTCCAAGGATCATAACTTGAGATCCAAGCAACCATTTTGGATGATCCAAAGCTGGATTTATAGCTCTCATTACACTCTACAAAAGCTTCAACTGAAGCTCATTCCAATTCCTCATGGATTTTTAGTTATGGAGTGATCAAAATGGCAAAAAACATGAAAATGACACTTTTCCAACACTTAGTGAAAATCTGCCTAAGTTAGCAGTCTTGAACATCAATGTTCATGATGATTTTTCAATTGGATCCAAAACGTTTTAAGACAAACTATGATCACACATGTGTTGTATCATATGAGGGCTTTCCAATGAGCCCAAGAGCACGAGAAAACTCCACCTGGGCTAGGAGTTATGACATATGCAACATGCCTTGCTGCAAACTGTCTTGGCAAGGAAGATTTATGCATAAGGACTCGATTTGATCAAATTATGCAACAACAAGCTTGGTTATCCATCTGCACACCTCAAAATGGAACAACCAAGGGATAAGCACTGATCTACCAGCCTCACAAGTCCATGGAGCTATGTTTAGGCATGACACTCCTAAATTCAAAGATGCTTCAAATATTCAATTTTGTTTCAAAGCATTTAACTGATGCATAGAGGTGGCATTCATCAAGACAATGTTATCCAAGTTCAGTCAAGACTTATCCTTGAACCAAAGAACCATAGGCCTGTGCTCTAACCTCAAGTCAATGGCTAGAGGAAACTTGAGATTCCATTTGATCACAATTGGCCACAAACCTGTACCAGTTGCCATACACTATTGCAGCCAAAACAAACTTGTTGCACTATAAATAGACCTCGTTTTTTATCAGTTTGCGTACACCAAAGCACCCAAACTGATGCTTTCCTAAAAATATCCATTTCACTCCAATTTTGCCTTCTAAATCTGTCGTAACCCGAAATTTGACATTCCTCTTTTGCTTTTTGCATAAGCATGTGCATTAGCATCGTCGACATATGCATTCACACTTTTCTCTGTGTGTTTCTTGTTGCAGGAGCTGTACGTTTTCCAAGCCCGATTAATTGCATCCTCTCAAGATTATTTCATCACCAAAACAAGCTCAAAATAAAGGTTTCCATGTTTACTCATCAAAACAAGAGGTGGAAAATCGAAACCGGCATTTTAGCATCATTTCCAAGCAAATTTGGGTAAAATGGCCTGAAGTAACCGGTTAGCAGATATGCAGTAACCGGTTACTCAGTGTATTTTTCACCAGAAATGCAAATTTTCAAGCAAGTAACCAGTTAACAGATATGCAGTAACTGGTTACTATGTACACAGTTGCAGATTTTGTTGCATTTTTGGGACAGCAGGGGTACACTCTCTTTGGTCATTGATTCTATAATATTCTAGCAACATGTGGAATATTCTAGACTTCTCTAGACATTTCAAGACTATTCAAGACATTCTAAGTGCATTTACTCTAATGCTTCACTCTAAATTAAGTGCACCATGTTCCTTGTTTTCCAAGCATGCCAACCTTTGGATGATGGAGTTCACATTGGGATTGTTACCGAGTTGATCCTAACTAACCGAGTTAACCACCTTGACTCGGTGAGTCAAGTGTAACTAATTCCTAGCCTAGTTCCAAACCCAAAGTTAAGTCCAAAGTTAGCTCCAAACCTCTCACACTCCAAACCAAAACTCTATATAAACATAGCTTCACTCATTTCACAAATCCTCCACAACCATTCACACAATTTCACACTTTCTTCACTCTCTATTCTCTCACATTCTCTCTGAATTTTTCTACTACTTCATCTTCATCACAATTCTCTTCCAAAACCTCACCAAAGCTCAATTTCTACATTAAAGGATAATCACTTTTACATCAAAAGTGATTATTTTTTGAGCTTAACCTTCATCACCATTCCATGCTACTGGATTTTGTGGAGCTTCAGTAGCTTTTGGATTCATCTCAAGTGATCACTTCAAGCTTCCTCGGTGATAATTCTCATTTCGGAGTCTTCGTCGCAATTTGGTTGTTTCGATGCGTTTCGGCTATAATTGAAGATTTCCTCTAGTTTTCTTTGATTATCTTCATCATCTTGCTATTATACTTGAGTTTCTGGAGTTCTATTAACTTTTGGATTCATCTCAAGTGTTTGCTTCACGATTCTACGCTTCGAATTTGCATTTCGGAGCTTCGTCGCAATTTGCTCGGTTTCGATACGATTCGGCCACGATTGAAGATTCCTCTGGTTTTCTTTGATTATCTTCATCGAGAATCCTTTGCAACAATTACCAAGGCACATCTCAGCCTTTTAGGTTTGTGGATCTCACTTTACTCATTGTTTCGATCGTTTCCGCATGTTTACGATGTAATTGTGATTGTTTTTCGGTTTGATTTGCCATGCATTTGCTTGATCTTTGATCTTCATGATTAATGCTTGTAATTTGTGTTTAATTGCTCTTACATGATGTAATTTTTGTGCAAAAATTCATATCCTAGCATGTGGTGGTTGGCATAAGTGATTAAGTGTTGAAAACCACTTTTGAAAAGTTGTTTTTGCTGTTATTTTTGCCACTGTCTCAGTGGTAACTGGTTACAACATATCTGCTAACCGATTACTCAGTGTAAATTTCACCAAAAACGCTGATTTTCAAGCAAGTAACTGGTTAGCAGATATGCAGTAACCGGTTACCACTGAACAGAATGGCCAATTTTGAGTTTTTTCAAGCTTGTTTGACATTCTTTCTTCATCTAACTTCCATGAATTGATATGCTTGATATTTATGGATGTTTTAAGTGTTGCTAACCTCTGTTTAAGGCATTTTTACATTAATTCAATGATTGATTTATCAATTCTTGCAATTATGTGTGTTCTTGATATTTGTTTGAACATGCTAATTCTTGCACTTTCTTTGACTACATGATACATGATTTGTGTTGCATTTTCAATGTCATGTGGTACTGTTTTGCACTCCCTCTCTTTTCTTTGCATTAAGTTTATTCTCCATGGATTAACTTAATCTTGCATAATCAATAATTTACACCTTTTGCTTTAATGATTTTCCATTCTCTTTGGGAAGTTGTTAGCATAACATTCCCTTTTGATTAGTTAATCGAAACCATGTTTCGATTAATTGATCCTTCCCTTTCCCTCTCTTTAAGCTTCCTTTAGAGCTCTTTCTCTCTTTTCCTTCCGTGGAGTTGAAGATTCATACGACGACCGATGCACGACACTGGAGCACTGTACAACTTGGAGCTGTTACGCTGTCAGTTTCAACTTCTGCACTACACCCTGTGTGTTAGAGAAGGAATGAGAAGGGAGAATTCCTACTCTCATTCTGACCACTTTAGGTAGGGGACGAATGACCCCGTGCCTGGCTTAGTCACCTCTATCCTTAGGCGGTAGTGTATCTTCTTCCCCAGTCGAGTCGATCCTCGATCACTCTTATCTCTTTCAATCAGTCTTTTGATCTATCACCATTCTCTTGGTTCACGATCATTGGCAATCTTCAGAGAGTCAATCTCTTGCCCTTGTTCAATACCTCTTCCTTGTTCTCTTCAAGAGGGTTTCAATTACCTTTTCTTGTGGCTAGTCACTTCTTTTGCTAATTCCCCATGAGAGTTGTATTCATTCTTCCATTGGCTGATCACAGTCATACTGTTAAAACCAATGCTCTATCGCACTCTTTCTTCGGTTAAACACGGTTTTCCTGTTAAACACCGAAAGCCTTGCGGTTCTTCTCCATTTGTCTGGTTAACCATTGCTTGTCAATTAAAACACCAATTTGTACTCCTTCTCAGTTAACCATAGTCCGTCTGTTAAAACACTGAGTTCCTCTTGGGTAAATCACCTTCTGTTGGTTAATCACCCGTCTCTTCAGTTAAACATAGTCCGTCTGTTAAAACACTATATTCCTCTTGGGTTAATCACCTTTTCTTGGTTAATCACCATTTTCTTCAGTTAACCACAGTCCGTCTTTTAAAATACTGAACCCCTTTTTGAGTTAATCACCTTCTCTTGGTTAATCGCTCGCTCCTTTCAGTTAATCACAGTCCATTTGTAAACACCGAATCCCCAGCAGTTGGTAACCTCCTTTGGTCGGTCCTACACCCGTCCTTTGGGTCACGACCTTTGGTCGGTCCTACACCCGTCCTTTGGGTCACGATCTTTGCTCGGTCCTACACCCGTCCTTTGGGTCACGACCTTTGCTCGGTCCTACACCCGTCCTTTGGGTCACGACCTTTGCTCGGTTCTACACCCGTCCTTTGGGTCACGACCTTTGCTCGGTCCTACACCCGTTCTTTGGGTCACAACCTTTGCTCGGTCCTACACCCGTCCTTTGGGTCACGGCCTTTGCTCGGCCCTACACCCGTCCTTTGGGTCACGAACTTTGCTCGATCCTACACCCATCCTTTGGGTCACGACCTTTGCTCGGTCCTACACCCGTCCTTTGGGTCACAACCTTTGCTCGGTCCTACACCCATCCTTTGGGTCACGACCTTCGCTCGGTCCTACACCCGTTCTTTGGTTGATCATAATTCTTATCTGTTAAAATTTTTTTTCCCCACACAATCTTAATCCCTTTCTTCGGTTAACTACTGCCAGTCAGTTAACATACTGAGTCCTCTTTTCTCTTGGTTTTAACACCATTCCTTTGGTTTTTTCCTCAGTAGGGTCGCTACCTTCTGATTCTCAGTCACGGTTTCTTTGTTATCTTACTCCCCAGCAGAGTCTCTTTATTCCTTTTGCTCTCTTGGTTTCGACACCACTATTGCACTTTACCCTTAGTACAATTACTATCTATCCTTCTCTCTTCTTTTCCTGGTTTTGACACCATTTCTATTTTGCATCCCCAACGGATCTTTCTCTATCTCTTATTCTCTTGGTTTTGACACCATTTCTCTTTTGTTCCTTGCACAGCCACTTTAGTCTCTTACTCCTCAGTGGAATACTCTTTTTTGTCTCTTGCTCTTCTTTCTTGGTTTTGACACCATTTCTTTGGAATCCCCAATGGAATTTCTTTCTTTCTTTTGCTCTTGGTTTTGACACCACTTTCCTTTCTTTTTACTTTTCCGTCTTAGTTCCACGAACTACGGAAGCTCTGATTCTGCATTCTTTTGAATGTATGATACGTAGGCATGAGATCACGATGATCTTGGCGAGCACACTTCCCCATTTCCTCCTTCTCCCTTTCTTCCTTCCTCTCTGTCCCGTGGTTCCATGAACTACGACTCTCTGATTTCCTCATTGCGCTATGAGGGTAAGTAGGCACGAGGGTCCCAATCCTCCGCGAGCACTTTCTTTTCTTTCTTTATTTCTCCCTTATCTTCTCTCTTCTCTTCTTTTAGCTAGAAGCCTTTAGATAGATAATCCATCCAAGCCTAGAAGCAAGCGAAATGGTTCCCGTCGAGTACGACGGATGCGTAAGGTGCTAGTACCTTCCTTTCGCATAACCGACCCCCGTTCCCGTTTCTCTTCCCCTTGGGTTTTATCGATATTTTCCCTGTCCTTCGGGACTAAATAAAGTTCGGTGGTGACTCTGTGTTATCTTTGAGTGTGCGATTTACTCAGGTATAAACCAGCCATCTTCAGCTGGCGACTCTGCTGGGGAGTCCTTGCGCTCGCAGGTTGGGGTCTCGCCTAGTTTTGTTTGTTTTCTTGCTTGCTTGGGTGTTTATCTTTCGCGCTTTACTTACTTAATCTTTATGCTTTAACTTTATGTTTATTTACCGCATTTCTTTACTGCTTTGGATATTCATATGTTGCATATTCTGGATATCTGCTGTTTTTTGCTGTTGTTGGGATGGGTAGATATTATTGGAGAGAAAAGTCCTAACACCGGGCTTAGTATACACATAGGCTAGAACGTGGATAATCGTGAGGCCTGCGTTTTGCGCATTGGGTTATCACGAGAGCCACATCCCAGATCGTGATTCGCTTGAGAATACTTCCGTCCTATGAGAATTCACTACGGCAGGGGGTTTTCATTCTGAGTCCTATGGTTTGGGCGACCTTTCTAGGGACCACCTTGTTGTGTCTAGATCACACCTGTGAGGGGGATGGGTTTTTGCAGGAAAACAGGCCACTTCATACCTTTGTTCTCTCACGTACGTCATATCTTCCCATCTACACAGAGCTACATGGGCAGATTATCTAGAAGTTGTTACATCTCTAACTTACATTATTGCATAATGTTATTACATAATGTTATCGCATAATGTTATTGCATTTCCATCATCCTGTATGCCGAACTTTTGAACTTGAGTTGTTACATCATCATATGTATGTTGAACTGTTGTAATAGCTAACCTTTGCATCATTGGGTGTTGCATATCTCATTTGTATTCCATCCGCATAAACAACATATGCATACATACATTTGCATTGCATACATCCAAACCAGAGAAAGCTCACTTTCTTCCCTTCATCAGCCCAAAGACAACGATTTTCCGACGCTGAAAACCGAAGAATCATGGAACAGGTTAGGTATGAGAACACACTGCGCAAGGAAGGCAAGGCTGATATGGTTGTGGAACTACTTCTGGACAGTATGACAATGAACTCCTCGGATCAGGTTGTGTTTGATGAGCAAGCCCAGAATGGACCAAAGGTGGATAAGACCATGAATGTGGATGCAAGCAACCTGTCGGTTCACCCCTTACCTAATCAGAAGACCACTAAAGGCAATCAGAAACAGAGGCGTAAGCAAATTAGCAAAGGGAACAACAATCAAGGGAGGAGACGTCCTCATCATGATCTAATTCTCGTGACTTACACGCATCTACTGCCTGTTCTGATTCATGTTGGGGCAATTGTTCCTAAAGAAATCAAGCCGGCCAAGTTTCCTTATCATCCTAAGCATGATCCTAATGCCACATGTGGATACCATGCTGGATATATGGGGCATTCTACAGAAACATGTGTCGTCTTTAAGAACAAATTCCAAGAACTACTCGATCAGAAGTTTCTTTGCTTTACAGAGAAGCCTTGTCAGAAGTCTGCATCTGGGATGCCAAAACATCTGCTAAAGTTGAGAATAAAGTTCCTCCTACTCATGTGCAGATTCCTCCAGCTGTTCAACCTATTGGGCAATACCCCTACCAAGGTTTTCAGTCTGCTAACTCTGGAATGCGTTTTTCCTATCCTGGGGCACCCTCTGTTGTTACACCTCCAGTTGTTTACCCTGGGGCACCCTACGCTCCATATGGGATTCTTTTTGGTCAGACTATTAATCAGATGGTTAATCCTGGTTTGATGTGCCCTACTCAAGTGTTCCCACAATATGCTGCTCATCAGGTTCATTTTCAAGCACCTTAGGCTCCTACGCCATACTATTCATTCTCACATGTTGTTGCAACCCAATATCAACAGCCTCCTCAGGCTCCTTATCAGCAAGCCCAAGGCCGAAAGCGTCAAAATCAGCGCAAGCCCCGGAACAATTTAGAACGAAGGAATGATCCTCTAGATATGATTCCTGTAACATACAGTTAACTTCTCCCATATCTGGTTCGGAACTCGCTGGTGGTTCCCAAAGCTCTGAAGCCTCCTCCAAAACCATTCCCACCTGGGTATGATCCCAATGTGCAGTGCGGATATCATGCTGGGTCGGCTGGACATTCGACTGAGGATTGCAACGCTTTCAAAGCTAAGGTCCAACAGTTGATTAACAAGAAGCACTTAACCGTTCAAGGTGAGAAACTGTGGGTGAATGGGAATCCTGTGTCCGTGTAGGGGCCAATATTGCAAAATAATCCTTTGAATAAGCCTGAGAGCACTTCCTCAATATCGGCAATCACTGTGTCATTCCATCATTTCCATTTGTAATCTTTTTGTTTGTCAAGCATTGTTCATTTGTAAAACTTGTTTGTTTTCAGATGATAATAATAATGAAATGAATATGCATGTTTTGAATAAATTCATTCATGTTCACTCATACTTTTTATCTGTATCACACATTTGATCGAGCAAAATCAATGGAGAATGATGAAATAAAAAAGATATGAGATCACTGTCTGTATGCTTCGAATAAAACCTTGCTGACGATGTAAGGCATTTGTTCGAATACCCAAACACAGGAGTTATAAGGAAGAGAATCCCTAGTCAACCCCTTTGGGCCTTGAAGTAGGAGTTTCTTTCTGTACACAAAAAAACCCTCAATCTTAACCAGGGGCAGGGTAGTCTTCAACTAGTTTGACCATGCGTTCAAATTTCAAAAGAGGAGTACCCCATTCTGAGGATCAACCACATCCTATCCCTCGCAAGAGGTTGGAAAAATCACAAATCCACATTGGTTGTCCCTCACCGACCAATGGAATGAGGCAATCACAATTCACCCTTACAAATCAAACAAATACATGTCACACAATTTTGTTAAAAAAAAAATCAAAGTCACAAAAGCAAATGAAAAAAAAAAAAGCAAAAACAAAAACAAAAAGCCCTCTAAGTCACAAGCAAATGGCTTAGGCAAAAATTAGGGCGTCCCGGTAGACTGCAAGTTCAAAATAATCAGTCTACACAAAAATTAGGGAAAACAAAAAAGAACAAAACAAAGAATAAAAAAAGAGAGAAATCCTCAATAAGAACAAGTTCGTGTGATCACATGTGACAAAAACAAAAGGCGAGTGACTATCGCTCCAAAATCCTTGTCGGTTCCTCTACCATCACATCCATCATTTAATACCCTTTCTTTTGAAAGGTGAACGCTTGTGTCAAACTAGTTGAACGTAGGACTGGAGAACATCAAGGAGAATGGGTGGATTCTAATTGGTGATCCATTCACTATATGTCATAATCTTAGTGAACATACTTGGATTTCAAAACTGAAATATGCATAGCGTTAACATTATCATTTTCAAAGCCAACACTTTTTACTTGCGAACAAGCACTTGACATCAAGGAAGTTTCCACAATGGAAAGTGAGATAACCTCAAGGGGCAAAACGCCTGAAAAATCCGTTGAGCAAAAAGGCCTAGCCATCTCAATATTCAGTCAATCTGACCCAATCACGTCGAGATTCAGCAAATCTCTCAAAGATCAGTTGGTCAGGGGCATTCCTCCAAAGATCGATCAGACAGGGGCAAAATTACTTCGAGAGCTCATATTGAGGCAGGCCACCTCAAGAGCTCAAGAAGTCAACCTCTCCAAGAGACGGTTAATCAGGGGCATATTATTCTGATACGCTGGGGCAAGTTAAATCAGGATCATCATATGGCACAACTGCTTCCTAACTTGTGACTGGGGCAGAGACGAGCTACCAAAGTACAAGTTCTCTCCCTATTTTGAGGCAAGAGCAATGGCACATCAATAATTGGTGATCCTGAAGTAGATGTCGGGGAATCACGTCTTTATGGCTGCACCCTAACCTCAACTCTTCTGTCTCCCACAACAAAAGTATTTGAACCATTTCACAAACTGCTCTCATGCATTGATTGTAACACCCCCAATCTATACCCCCAAGCTATTAAAGCAATAAATAAAATTCAAAATTTCATCAGAGTATATTTACAAATTCACGGCATAGACCGAGGGGGTCGCATCAATTTGAAACAAACATACAACACCTGCTCATAAAGATATGCAATAATTCAGGTAGTAATACACCCACAATTCAAATACAGAATAAAAGCGGAAAATCTGTACTGAAATATCATATATATATATATATATATATATATATATATATCATGAAAGTGTATGTGTCATATACAACCATACATGTACAATCCAAAAGATACATATACATAATACAAAATAATCACACTCGATCACCCGACTACCCGGTGCTACATATCAGAGTCGGCCGACAAAAGAAGGAAGACCAAAGCCTCACAAAAAGACCACCAGCAACTCTAATCTGCAATGCCTCATAGAGCATTATAAAACAGCAGAAGGGTGAGAAACGCAATCATAATATAGTTGCATATAATTATATATTAACACAGAAATGCACAAGTAAAATATTCTCACCACAAATGCACCACAATCAAATACAACACAACACAAGTCTCATGTATCCAATACCAATACACATCAGTCATACACAATACACTCATCATTAATACAATTATACATATTTCATCTCATCAATCACATTCACAATTCCATACACAATTAATCCATGATTTATGCAAATGCACAGAGACCGACACACCGACTCAATGCAATGCATATGCGGTACCGACTTCCAACATTTCTCATCACTAGTTCACTCAGGAACTCTGCTGGAACCATCGCTCGTTACTTAGTGTAACTCCCCGTCGGGCATACGATGTTCCCCGTCGCTCACACCCCACACGGGCACACGACGTTTATGGATCGCTCACACCCCACACGGGCACACGACCCGATCGCTCACACCCCACATGGGCACACGATTGTCTATAATCATCGCTTTCGGTCCTCTTATTTTTAAGGCGCATGATCCGATCAGATCAATTTTAGTCCTCTTATTTTTAAGGCGCACGATGTTATAGCGGATTCCCTCTGGAATCAATCCGTCGCTCACGATGTCACAAGAATGCATATCATGATGCTTGGCATACAATGACTCATGACATTTAAAATGCACACATATACACATCCATAATCATGCATATATCATCAATTACCACACATTGCATTTTCTTGCCCTAAGGCCACCAATCATCATCACAATATGGATTTCATGCAATTTCATCACACAACAGTACACAGGTCATACAATATCCACACCAACAGCATATTGCATATACACATCAAGTACACACAATTAAAACGACAAAAGTCGACAAAACAACATATTTTATAATTCCCGACCTAATTTAATCGGCCAACAATCTCAAAACCATCATCATAAGCAAGAACATTTTATAAGCTTTCTAACGCATCAAACCACGCCTCAAACCGAACCACAGATCAAAAGTTAGTAAGAAAACAAAATTGCACAAACAGCCATGTTCGCTAGGCGAACCCTCTAGCGAGCATTCGCTACCACCTTCGCTAGGCGAATGACCAGCGAACCCACTAGCAGCTAAAAACAGACACAAAGTTCGCTAGGCGAACCAAGACAGAACCAACCAGAACCAAAAACATACAAAGTTCGCTAGGCGAACAACATAGCGAACCTTCGCTGACCTTCGCTAACTGGTTCGCTAGGCGAACCCGCGAAAATTCATTCGCTACTGCTTCGCCCCAGGTTCGCTAGGCGAACCAAGGAAAACCCAGAAAATCTACAGCGCTGTTACATAACCTAAAATGATATTTTTTCCAACTAAAATATTTCCAAATCAACATATATCAATCAGAACCTAATCTAATCATGGCAACAAGCATTCTACCACATTTACGTCGATTTCCAACCGCGAAAACATCGATTTCTCAACATATTTCTCATTTCCAACCTAGAATTCAAAAGCTATGTAAAGACAAGAAAACATACAAGCACACACATACATAATCATACACAAACATAGTATAATCGAGTTTCGCACCCTTTCCCGATTTAATCGTGTTTGATAAAGTCGGGAGATTGATTTCTTCTTTTCCAAATTTCTCTCTTTTTCTCCTCTTCTTCTTTCTCTCTACTTTTCTTCTTCTCTTTTTCTTTCCTTTCTATTTTTCTCTCTTTCTATTTCTATTATATTCCTAACTTAACAAAATAAAGCAAAATGACCAAAATACCCCTACACTCAAATATCTCGCAAACGCTCCCAAAACGCGATAAAATATAATCACGATGAAACATAACATATTTTCACATAAAAGTCAGAAATAAAATAATATAATAATAAAATACTCAAAACGACTCAATTAATTAAAAAGACAAAACTGACGAAACTGACTGGGGCGTTACAACTCTCCCCCACTTAGAAATTTTTGTCCTCGAAAATATTGAGACGAATAACTCTGGATACGACTCCCGCATCCGACTTTCCAACTCCCAAGTCAAATTGCCCTCAGCAGCGCCTCCCCACGCTACCTTCACAAATGCAATATCCTTGCCCCTTAACCGCTTCACCTCGCGATCCAAAATATTCACCGGTAAAGCCTCGACCGTAAGGTTCTCCCTTACCTCAACCTCATCCATCGGAATCACATGCGACGGATCCGAAATATACTTCCGAAGCTGTGAAACATGGAACACATCATGCAAATTCGACAGATTCGGCGGCAACGCCACCCGATAAGCCACAGCACCCACTCTCGCAGATATCTGGTAAGGACCAATAAACCGAGAAGTAAGTTTCTTCGACTTCAATGCACGACCAACACCCGTTACCGGCGTAACTCTCAAAAATACACAATCGCCCTCTTGAAACTCGAGATCTTTCCTTCTACGATCATGATAACTCTTTTGCCTACTTTGAGAAGCCTTCATTTTCTCACGAATAAGCTTCACTTTTTCCGTAGTCTGTTGCACCAACTCTGGTCCAACCACCGAACTCTCACCAGATTCGTGCCAACACAACGGTGTTCGACATCTCCGTCCATACAACGCTTCAAACGGTGCCATTCCAATACTAGAATGGAAACTGTTATTATACGTGAATTCCACCAACGCAAGATAACTATCCCACGCACCACCTTGTTCCAAAACACACACTCGCAACAAATCTTCCAAAGACTGAATCGTTCTCTCTGTCTGCCCATCCGTCTGCGGATGATAAGCCAAGCTTAATCTCAATTTAGAACCCAACGCCTTCTGTAAACTTTCCCAAAATCTTGAGTTAAACCTTGGATCTCGATCCGAAATAATACTTAACGGAACCCCATGCAACTTCACAATCACACTGATGTAAATCTCAGCTAACCGCTCCAAAGAAAAACTGATGTCAATCGAAATGAAATGAGCCAATTTAGTTAGTTTATCCACAACCACCCAAATAGCATTATGCCCTCGCTGAGTATTCGGCAACCCCGTTACAAAATCCATAGAAATGCTATCCCATTTCCATTCTGGAATATCCAACGGTTGCAACAAACCACTAGGCCTCTGATGTTCCACTTTCGACTTCTGGCACGTCAAACAAGCATACACAAACTGAGCCACATCTCTTTTCAATCCAGACCACCAGAAAATCTTTTTCAAATCTTGGTACATCTTGTTCGCTCCCGGATGTATACTCAAATTACTCCGGTGTCCTTCTTCCAAAATCATCCGTTTCAAATCAGAATCGTCCGGAATACAAATTCGCCCACGGAACCTCAACACACCGTTAACATCCACTTGAAAATCACCACTCGTATCTTTTCTGCCAACCAACATCAAATCCACCAATTTCGCATCCAACTTCTGTTTCTCACTTACCGTCATCAGAAAATCATTAGTAACCTTCAACATACCCAGCCTCACACTATCCGACGTCACTTCACATACCAAACTCAAATCTCTAAACGATTCCAAAAGCTCCCACTCCTTAACCATTAAAGCAGACATATGCAACGATTTCCGACTCAACGCATCGGCTACCACATTAGCTTTACCAGGATGGTAATTCAAGCCAAAGTCGTAGTCCTTCAAAAATTCCAACCATCGTCGTTGCCTCATATTCAACTCCTTCTGATCAAACAGATATTTCAAATTTTTGTGATCATTAAAGACTTCAAACCTCGCACCAAAAAGATAATGCCTCCAAATTTTCAATACAAACACCACAGCCGCTAACTCCAAGTCACGCGTAGGGTAATTCTTCTCATGCACTCTCAACTGCCTCGAAGCATACGCCACGACCTTACCGTCTTGCATTAACACCCCACCTAGACCAATCAAAGATGCATCACAATACACCACAAACGGTTCAGTAGGATTCGGCAAAATCAAAATCGGAGCCGTCGTCAATCTTCTCTTCAGCTCATTAAAACTTTCCTCACACCGAATATCCCAAATGAACGCTTGCCCTTTACAAGTCAACTGGGTCAAAGGAAGTGCTAGCTTAGAAAAACCTTCAATAAACCTTCGATAATATCCGACCAAACCCAAAAGGCTTTGAATTTCAGTAACAGATCTCGGAGCCTCCCATTGTAGAACTGCTTCTACTTTAGATGGATCCACAGCAATACCATTACCTGAAATTACGTGTCCAAGAAAACTCGCCTTCGACAACCAAAATTCACACTTGGACAATTTGGCTATAAACTTCTTTTCCTTCAAAACCTGCAAAACAATACGTAAATGCTCCGCTTGCTCCTCCTGAGACTTAGAATAAATCAATATGTCATCAATAAACACAACAACAAATCGATCCAAATGCTCGTGGAAAATACGATTCATGTACTCCATAAACACACCTGGCGCATTAGAAACCCCGAACGGCATCACAGAATATTCATAATGACCGTAACGTATCCTAAAAGCCGTCTTCTGAATATCTTCCTCCTTCACCCTAATCTGATGATACCCTGACCTCAAGTCAATCTTACTGAACACACAAGCACCAACCAACTGATCCATCAGATCATCAATTCTCAGAAGAGGATACTTATTCTTAATCGTCACCTTATTCAACTGGCGATAATCAATACACAATCGCATACTTCCATCTATCTTTTTCAGCAATAAAACTGGAGCACCCCAAGGAGAAACACTTGGCCTCACAAACCTCTTCTCCAACAATTCATTCAACTGTTTCTTTAACTCAACCAACTCAGATGCCGACATACGATACGGTACCATAGAAACAGGTCTAGTACCAGGAACTAGATCTATCGAAAACTCCACCTCTCTCTCTAGCGGCACATCTGAAATATCCTCAGGAAACACTTCCGGAAATTCACACACAACTGGAAACACATCAAGTGAAACTTGACTATCCACAGTCAACGACGCAAACAACCCAAACAACTGAGCTTCATCCGTCAAAAGTTTCTTTAACTCTTTGGTAGATAAGAAACTCGAATCTTCATCTTCTTCAAGAGAAGGAAACCTTACTAGCTTATGATAACAATCAATATGAACCCGATTGAATTGCAACTAATTCATTCCCAGAACCACATCTAAACCCTCCAATGGTAAACACACCAAATCCATCTCAAAGTCTTTACCATAAATGGTCAAAGGACAACTTAAACAAACCAAAGAAGTAGTTACTGACCCCATTGCTAGAGTATCAATAACCATCTCACCATCCATCAAAGACAACACAAGATTCAAACGCTTAGCGCACTCAGACGAAATAAACGAATGAGTTGCTCCAGTATCAATAATAGCAACTAAAGGCGTACTATTAATAAAACAAGTACCTCTGATCAGATGATCTGCATTAGTAGTCTGAGTCCCCGCCAATGCAAAAACTTTCCCACCAGATGGAACTTGCTTCGGTTTCGGACACTTCGTGCTAATATGACCAGGGTCACCACAGTTGAAACACTTCGCCACATTCTTCCTTTTGTACTCAGCCGCTACATGTCCTAAACCTCCACAATTAGAACACTTCCTCAAATCTTTCTTACATTCAAACTGACGTTGTCCCACATCACCACACCTATAACACCTCAGAGGACCAGACATACCTCCACCACTTGACCTTCGATCAAAAGTACCCCTTTGTTTACCCTTATCAGCTGGTGTTACATACGGACCACTACGGAACTGTTGCTTCCCTTTCCTCTCGCTCACACTCTTATAGTGAGTAGAATGAGCCTTACTATCCTCTTCATAAATCCTACAACATTCCATCAAATCAGAAAACCTTCTTATCCTTTAATAACTGATTGCCTGCTTAATCTCGGGACGCAATCCGCTCTCATACTTCACACACTTAGAAAACTCTGCAGTCGCTTCAGCATAATGAGGATAAAACTGCACAAGCTCCACAAACTTAGCAGTATAATCAACAACAGACATATTACCTTGTTTCAATTCCAAGAACTCAATTTCCTTCTTTCCTCTTACATCTTCGGGAAAATACTTCCTCAGAAACTCTCGGCTAAACAATTCCCAAGTAACTTCTTCATCCCCAGCTTCAAACACCTGACGAGTACTAACCCACCAATCATCCGCTTCTTCTTGTAACATGTGAGTTCCCAGTCTCACCTTACTGTCCTCAGCATAATCCATAACTCGAAAAATCCTTTCAATCTCTTTCAACCAAATATGTGCACCATCAGAATCATGTCTCCCTTTAAAGACAGGCGGTTTGTTCTTCCTGAACTCATCATTACCAGCAGCATTAGGTGCACCCTGCACAGCCCGAGTCATTGCTTGCATCGTAGCAGCCAAAGCAGCATCATTCCTACCAGCCATATTCTGTTCATTTCCAATAACAGCTACTATGGTTAAACAAGCAGCTCATCCAAACACCAAGACCGACAAGAACTGACACAACCAGACACGAAATGACACGGACTGGCTCTGATACCACTTAATGTAACACCCCCAATCTATACCCCCAAGCTATTAAAACAATAAATAAAATTCAAAATTTCATCAGAGTATATTTACAAATTCACGGCATAGACCGAGGGGGTCGCATCAATTTGAAACAAACATACAACACCTGCTCATAAAGATATGCAACAATTCAGGTAGTAATACACCCACAATTCAAATACAAAATAAAAGCGGAAAATCTGTACTGAAATCTCATATATATATATATATATATCATGAAAGTGTATGTGTCATATACAACCATACATGTACAATCCAAAAGATACATATACATAATACAAAATAATCACACTCGATCACCCCGACTACCCGGTGCTACATATCAGAGCCGACCGACAAAAGAAGGAAGACCTAAGCTTCACAAAAAGACCTCCAGCAACTCTAATCTGCAATGCCTCATAGAGCATTATAAAACAACAGAAGGGTGAGAAACACAATCATAATACATTTGCATATAATTATATATTAATACAGAAATGCACAAGTAAAATATTCTCACCACAAATGCACCACAATCAAATACAACACAACACAAGTCTCAGGTATCCAATACCAATACACATCAGTCATACACAATACACTCATCATCAATACAATTATACATATTCCATCTCATCAATCACATTCACAATTCCATTCACAATTAATCCATGATTTATGCAAATGCACAGAGGCCGACACACCGACTCTATGCAATGCATATGCGGTACCGACTTCCAACATTTCTCATCACTAGTTCACTCAGGAACTCTGCTGGAACCATCGCTCGTTACCTAGTGTAACTCCCCGTCGGGCATATGATGTTCCCCGTCGCTCACACCCCACACGGGCACACGACATTTATGGATCGCTCACACCCCACACGGGCACACGACCCAATCGCTCACACCCCACATGGGCACACGATCGTCTATAATCATCGCTTTCGGTCCTCTTATTTTTAAGGCGCATGATCCGATCAGATCGCTTTCAGTCCTCTTATTTTTAAGGCGCACAATGTTATAGCAGATTCCCTCTGGAATCAATCCGTCGCACACGACGTCACAAGAATGCATATCATGATGCTTGGCATACAATGACTCATGACATTTAAAATGCACACATATACACATCCATAATCATGCATATATCATCAATTACCACACATTGCATTTTCTTGCCCTAAGGCCACCAATCATCATCACAATATGGATTTCATGCAATTTCATCACACAACAGTACACAGGTCATACAATATCCACACCAACAGCATATTGCATATACACATCAAGTTCACACAATTAAAACGGCAAAAGTCGACAAAACAACATATTTTCTAATTCCCGACCTAATTTAATCGGCCAACAATCTCAAAACCATCATCATAAGCAAGAACATTTTATAAGCTTTCTAACGCATCAAACCACGCCTCAAACCGAACCACAGATCAAAAGTTAGTAAGAAAACAAAATTGCACAAACAACCATGTTCGCTAGGCGAACCCTCTAGCGAGCATTCGCTACCACCTTCGCTAGGCGAATGTCCAGCGAACCCACTAGCAGCTAAAAATAGACACAAAGTTCGCTAGGTGAACCCCTTGGCGAACCAAGGCAGAACCAACCAGAACCAAAAACATACAAAGTTCGCTAGGCGAACAACGTAGCGAACCTTCGCTGACCTTCGCTAACTGGTTCGCTAGGCGAACCCGCGAAAATTCATTCGCTACTGCTTCGCCCCAGGTTTGCTAGGAGAACCAAGGAAAACCCAGAAAATCTGCAGCACTGTTACATAACCCAAAATGATATTTTTTTTCCAACTAAAACATTTCCAAATCAACATATATCAATCAGAACCTAATCTAATCATGGCAACAAGCATTCTACCACATTTACGTCGATTTCCAACCGGGAAAACATCGATTTCTCAACATATTTCTCATTTCCAACCTAGAATTCAAAAGCTATGTAAAGACAAGAAAATATACAAGCACACACATACATAATCATACACAAACATAGTATAATCGAGTTTCGCACCCTTACCCGATTTAATCGTGTTTGATAAACTCGGGAGATTGATTTCTTCTTTTCCAAATTTCTCTCTTTTTCTCCTCTTCTTCTTTCTCTCTACTTTTCTTCTTCTCTTTTTCTTTCCTTTCTATTTTTCTCTCTTTCTATTTCTATTATATTCCTAACTTAACAAAATAAAGCAAAATGACCAAAATACCCCTACACTCAAATATCTCGCAAACGCTCCCAAAACGCGATAAAATATAATCACGATGAAAAATAACGTATTTTCACATAAAAGTCAGAAATAAAATAATATAATAATAAAATACTCAAAACGACTCAATTAATTAAAAAGACAAAACTGACGAAACTTACTGGGGCGTTACATTGATCACGTCGCTTCACTCATGCATATCCTTCATCTGGCATAGCATGAAGCCTTAACATAAACCGAATCATACTTGACATCTCTTCAGAACCCGATCACTAACATTCTACATCTGGTAATCATCATCGCATATCATTGCATCCTCAAACGCATAGCATAATCATCAACATGGAGCAGTATGCCATACAGGTTCAAACATGTGTCCCAATCAAAAGCCAGTTCTCCTCTGGTAATCAGTTCTCGTCTGACTTGTCTCTTCAAATCCCAGTTCTCGTCTGGCCAACTTTTTCAACGTCCAATTTTCATTTTTGCACATCTTTTCTTTCCAAGTCCAGTTCGCGGCTGACAACCTTTTTCAAAGTTCTTCCCTTATCATAAGCCTGGTCCAAACATTCTCGGTTTCTCTGGTCCGTCCAGACTCTGCAAACCTGCAACTTGCGACGCTGCATCTGCACCACTGCATACCATGATCTCAAGCATTATGTAGAACGCCTACATAGCATATGCATTAGGATAATCCCTTTCTTTTGGCCTGATTCATCTCTCTAGCATGTATTCAGCCAAACATTCACCTTTACCAAACATTTCTTTTGTCGCCATCAGCCAAATTTTCGAGTTACTCTTTTATTTAATCCTCTTCTACCTCGAATCATCGAAGAGCTTGCGTAATTCGAACATTCAGGTCCAAGTGGATTAAATAGGGGCAGCTGTCGTAACTTGAAATTTGACCTCCCTCTTTTGCTTTTTGCATAAGCATGTGCAATAGCATCATCGACATACGCATTCACACTTTTCTCTGTGTGTTTCTTGTTGCAGGATCTGCAGGTTTTCCAAGCCCGATTAATTGCATCCTCTCAAGATTATTTCATCACCAAAACAAGTTCAAAATAAGGGTTTCTATGTTTACTCATCAAAACAAGAGGTGGAAAATCGAAACCGGAATTTTAGCATCATTTCCAAGCAAATTTGGGTAAAATGGGCTGAAGTAACTGGTTAACAGATATGTAGTAACCGGTTACTCTATACAAAAATGTAGATTTTGCTGCATTTTTGGGACAACAAGGGTACACTCTCTTTGGTCATTGATTCTACAATATTCTAGCAATATGTGGAACATTCTAGACTTCTCTAGACATTTCAAGACTATTCAAGACATTCTAAGTGCATTTACTCTAATGCTTCACTCTAAATTAAGTGCACCATGTTCCTTATTTTCCAAGCATGCCAACTTTTGGATGATGGATTTCACATTGGGATTGTTACCGAGTTGATCCTAACTAACCGAGTTAACCACCTTGACTCGGTGAGTCAAGTGTAACTAACTCCTAGCCTAGTTCCAAACCCAAAGCTAAGTCCAAAGCTAGCTCCAAACCTCTCACACTCCAAACCAAAAGTCTATATAAACAAAGCTTCACTCATTTCACAAATCCTCCCCAACCATTCACACAATTTCACACTTTCTTCACTCTCTATTCTCTCACATTCTCTCTGAATTTTTCTACTACTTCTTCATCTTCATCACAATTCTCTTCCAAAACCTCACCAAAGCTCAATTTCTACATTAAAGGATAATCACTTTTACATCAAAAGTGATTATTTTTTGAGCTTAACCTTCATCACCATTCCATTCTACTGGATTTTGTGGAGCTTTAGTAGCTTTTGGATTCATCTCAAGTGATCACTTCAAGCTTCCTCGGTGATAATTCTCATTTCGAAGTCTTCATTGCAATTTGCTCGGTTTCGATGCGTTTCGGCTATAATTGAAGATTTCCTCTGGTTTTCTTTGATTATCTTCATCATCTTGCTATTATACTTGAGTTTCTGGAGTTTTATTAACTTTTGGATTCATCTCAAGTGTTTTCTTCACGATTCTACAGTTCGAATTCGCATTTCGGAGCTTCGTCGCAATTTGCTCGGTTTCGATATGATTCGGCTACGATTGAATATTCCTCTTGTTTTCTTTGATTATCTCCATCAAGAATCCTTTGCAACAATTACCAAGGCACATCTCAGCCTTGTAGGTTGGTAGATATCACTTTACTCATTGTTTCGATTGTTTCCGCATGTTTACGATGTAGTTGTGATTGTTTTTCGGTTTGATTTGCCATGTATTTGCTTGATCTTTGATCTTCATGATTGATGCTTGTAATTTGTGTTTAATTGCTCTTACATGATCTAATTTTCATGCACAAATTCATATCCTATCATGTGGTGGTTGGCATAAGTGATTAAGTGTTGAAAACCACTTTTGAAAAGCTGTTTTTGCAGTTATTTTTGCCACTGTCTCAGTGGTAACCGGTTACAGCATATCTGCTAACTAGTTACTCAGTGTAAATTTCACCAAAAACGCTAATTTTCAAGCAAGTAACCGGTTAACAGATATGCAGTAACCGGTTACCACTGAACAAAATGACCAATTTTGAGTTTTTTCAAGCTTGTTTGACATTCTTTCTTCATCTAACTTCCATGAATTGATATGCTTGATATTTATGAATGTTTTAAGTGCTACTAACCTCTGTTTAAGGCATTTTTACATTAATTCAATGATTGATTTATCAATTCTTGCAATTATGTGTGTTCTTGATATTTGTTTGAACATGCTAATTCTTGCACTTTCTTTGACTACATGACACATGATTTGTGTTGTATTTTCAATGTCATGTGGTACTGTTTTGCACTCCCTCTCTTTTCTTTGCATTAAGTTTATTCTCCATGGATGAACTTAATCTTGCATAATCAATAATTTACACCTTTTGCTTTAATGATTGTCCATTCTTTGGGAAAATGTTAGCATAACATTCCCTTTGGATTAGTTAATCGAAACCATGTTTCGATTAATTGATCCTTCCCTTTCCCTCTCTTTACGCTTCCTTTAGAGCTCTTTCTCTCTTTTCCTCCCACGGAGTTGAAGATTCATACGACAACCGATGCACGACACTAGAGCACTGTACAACTTGGAGTTGTTACGCTGTCAGTTTCAACTTCTGCACTACACCTTGTATGTTAGAGAAGGAATAAGAAGGGAGAATTCCTACTCTCATTCTGACCACTTCATGTAGGGGACGAATTCCTGGCTTAGTCACCTCTATCCTCAAGCGGTAGCGTATCTTCTTCCTCAGTCGAGTCGATCCTCGATCACTCTTATCTCTTTCAATAAGTCTTTTGATCTATCACCATTCCCTTGGTTCACGATCATTGGTAATCTTCAGAGAGTCAATATCTTGCCCTTGTTCAATACCTCTCCCTTGTTCTATTCAAGAGGGTTTCAATTACCTTTTCTTGTGGCTAATCACTTCTTTTGCTGATTCCCCATGAGAGTTGTATTCATTCTTCCATTGGTTGATCACAGTCATACTGTTAAAACCAATGCTCTATCGCGCTCTTTCTTCGGTTAAACACAGTTTTCCTGTTAAACACCGAAAGCCTTGCGGTTCTTCTCCCTTTGTCTGGTTAACCATTGCTTGTCAATTAAAACACCAATTTGCACTCCTTCTCAGTTAACCACAGTCCCTTTGTTAAAACACTGAGTTCCTCTTGGGTTAATCACCTTCTCTTGGTTAATCACCCGTCTCTTCAGTTAAACACAGTCCGTCTGTTTAAACACTGAATTCCTCTTGGGTTAATCACCCTTTTCTTCAGTTAACCACAGTCCGTCTGTTAAAATACTGAACCCCTTTTCGAGTTAATCACCTTCTCTTGGTTAATCACTCACTTCTTTCGGTTAATCACAGTCCGTTTGTAAACACCAAATCCCCAGCAATTGGCAACCTCTTCTTGGTTCGAATACTTGCATCTTTGGGTTAGTAACCTTTCTTTGGTTCGAATACCCTTTCTTCGGTCAGGTACTGCTTGTTCAGTCAGTGTACCGAACGTCCTTTAGGTCACGACCTTTGCTCAGTCCTACACCCGTCCTTTGGGTCACGACCTTTGCTCGGTCCTACACCCGTCCTTTGGGTCACGACCGTTGCTCGGTCCTACACCCGTCCTTTGGGTCACGACCGTTGCTCGGTCCTACACCCGTCCTTTGGGTCACGACCTTTGCTCGGTCCTACACCCGTCCTTTGGGTCATGACCTTCGCTCGGTCCTACACCCGTCCTTTGGGTCACGACCTTTGCTCGGTCCTACACTCGTCCTTTGGGTCACGTTGCTCGGTCCTACACCCGTCCTTTGGATCTCGACCTTTGCTCGGTCCTACACCCATCCTTTGGGTCACGACCTTTGCTCGGTCCTACACCCGTCCTTTGGGTCACGACCTTTGCTCGGTCCTACACCCGTCCTTTGGGTCACGACCTTTGCTCGGTCCTACACCCGTCCTTTGGGTCACAACCTTCGCTCGGTCCTACACCCGTTCTTTGGTTAATCATAATTCTTATCTTTTAAAACTTCTTTTCCCCACACAGTCTTAATCCCTTCCTTCAGTTAACTACTGCCAGTCGTTTAACATACCAAGTCCTCTTTTCTCTTAGTTTTAACACCATTCCTTTGTTTGTATCCTCAGTAGGGTCGCTACCTTCTGATTCTCTGTCACAGTTTCTTTGTTATCTTACTCCCCAACAGAGTCTCTTTATTCCTTTTGCTCTCTTGGTTTTGACACCACTACTGCACTTTACCCTCCGCACAATTACTATCTATCCTTCGCTCTTCTTTTCCTGGTTTTGACACCATTTCTCTTTTGCATCCCCAGCGGATCTTTCTCTATCTCTTATTCTCTTGGTTTGGACACCATTTCTCTTATGTCCCTTGCACAACCACTTTAGTCTCTTACTCCTCAATGGAATACTCTTTTTTGCCTTTTGCTCTTCTTTCTTGTTTTTGACACCATTTCTTTGGAATCCCCAGTGGATTTTCTTTCTTTCTTTTGCTCTTGGTTTTGACACCACTTTCCTTTCTTTTTCCTTTTCCGTCTTAGTTCTACGAACTACGGAAGCTCTGATTCTGCATTCTTTTGAATGTATGATACGTAGGCATGAGATCGCGATGATCTTGGCGAGCACACTTCCCCCTTTCTTCCTTCTCCCTTTCTTCCTTCCTCTCTGTCCCGTGGTTCCATGAACTACGACGCTCTGATTTCCTCATTGCACTATGAGGGTACGTAGGCACAAAGGCCCCAATCCTCCGCGAGCACTTTTTTTTCTTTCTTTCTTTCTCCCTTCTCTTTTCTCTCCTCTTCTTTTAGCTAGAAGCCTTTAGATAGATAACCCATCCAAGCCTAGAAGCAAGTTAAATGGTTCCCGTCGAGTACGACGGATGCGTAAGGTGCTAGTACCTTCCTTTCGCATAACCGACCCCTATTCCCGTTTCTCTTCCCCTTGGGTTTTATTGATATTTTCCTTGTCCTTCGGGACTAAATAAAGTTCGGTGGCGACTCTGTGTTATCTTTGAGTGTGCGATTTACTCAGGTATAAACCAGCCATCTTCAGCTGGCGACTCTGCTGAGGAGTCCTTGCGCTCGCAGGTTGGGGTCTCGCCTAGTTTTGTATGTTTTCTTGCTTGCTTGGGTGTTTATCTTTCGCGCTTTACTTACTTAATCTTTATGCTTTAGCTTTATGTTTATTTACCGCATTTCTTTACTGCTTTGGATATTCATATGCTGCATATTCTGGATATCTGCTGTTTTCTGCTGTTGTTAGGATGGGTAGATATTATTGGAGAGAAAAGTCCTAACACCGGGATTAGTATACACATAGGCTAGAACGTGGATAGTCGTGAGGCCTGCGTTTTGCGCATTGGGTTATCACGAGAGCCACATCCCAGATCGTGATTCGCTTGAGAAAATTTCCGTCCTGTGAGAATTCACTACGGCGGGGGATTTTCATTCTGAGTCCTATGGTTTGGGCGACCTTTCTAAGGACCACCTCGTTGTGTCTAGATCACACCTGTGAGGGGATGGGTTTTTGCAGGCAACCAAGCCACTTCATACCCTTGTTCTCTCACACATGCCAGATTTCTTGCACCGACACATCAGACTATGTGGCACAACACAGAATTATATGCAGATATCCGGATTCTTCAGACTTGATTGTTCAGACAGTGTTG
This sequence comes from Lathyrus tuberosus, assembly GCA_022829125.1. NCBI lineage: Eukaryota > Viridiplantae > Streptophyta > Magnoliopsida > Fabales > Fabaceae > Lathyrus > Lathyrus tuberosus. The sequence continues at coordinate 2,244,092 of JALAZF010000203.1, read as the reverse complement.
GCTTCTTGTTGTTGTGTTGCATATCATTTCATCATGTAAATTAATTTTTGCATGTGCATTTACAGGTTTTCGAGGACTTATTCTTTGTTGACATTATCATAGAGATGAGTACTGGTTGTCGAGGCATTTTCAGCTACATGTTTGTGGAGCCTAAGCTGGGTATTCTGAGAGGTCTAGCATCCCGTGTGGTTGAAGATAACAGAGGGATTTTCATAGATACTTATGGTAATCTGTTGACCATCCCCAATACTGAAGTGAACATCACCGCCATTCACATTCTGGTTCAGTTCTATGATCCGCCATATAGGTGCTTCACATTTCAGGATTATCAGCTAGCACCTACACTTGAGGAGTATGCTTACATTCTGGGGGTTGAGATCAAGAAGCAGGTTCCTTATGTTTACACTAGTGGTTGTCCGAAGTTTCCTCTTATTGCTGATGCGCTTTGCATTAGTAAGAAGGATGTGGAAGATAATCTCAAGACCAAAGGGAAAGGTATTCGAGGGTTCGCTTCGAAGTTCTTGGTTGACAAGGCCACTTCTTTTGCTAAGGATGGACGCTGGAAGGCTTTCAACGTCGTTCTTGCTTTGTTGATATATGGGATTGTCTTATTTCTAAACATGGAGGATTTCGTAGATCAGGCTGCCATCAGTATCTTCTTGTCCAAGAACCCTGTTCCTACACTTCTTGCTGATACCTACCATTCTATTCATTCCATGAATGAAAATAAAAAGGGAACCATTGTCTGTTGTGCCCCTTTGTTGTACCGATGGTTCATATCTCACCTTCCACAGAAGGGTCCCTTTGTTGAGAATAAGGGTAATCTCAAGTGGTCTCAACGAATCATGTCTCTTACTGCTGATGACATTTCTTGGTATTCTCGAGTCTTCGACGACATTCCAATCATTCTTCATTGTGGGAAATTCTCCAACGTGCCTCTCTTGGGTACAAAGGGTGGAATTAACTACAACCCGAGAATGGCCTTCCGACAGTTGGGATACCCTATGGTTGCCAAGCCAGATCCTGAGGTAGTGGAAGAGTTCATCTTTCATGAAGGGGTTGATGACATGGGTTTGTTGAAGAGGTTTAGTGCCGCTTGGACTCAGATTCATCTCGAAGGAAGAACCGATTTGGGTAAGAATAATTGCGTAGCCAAGGACGCTTACACACTTTGGGTTAAAGAGCGCGTCAAAGAGATCTTGTTGCCATTTTCTCCCGAGCCTTCTATGAATGCCAAGCCTCCTGAACTTGCCTTTGTTCCTCCATCTGAGGTCGACTAACTCAAGCTGATTATTGAGAATTTGAAGAAGGAGAATGCTGACCTTCATCTCAACCTTGATGGAGTTACTTCCAAGAAGGATAGCCTACAGGTTGAGCTCCGCCAAAAGCGCGAGTGCATGCTCAAAGAGGTGGAGGTTGAACAGAACAAGCGTAGGAAGGTGGGTGATGCTTTAAAGAACACCTACGAGGGACATGCTTAAAAGAAGAGACAACTCACCGATATCCAGTATCAAACCTACAAGGATGAGTTGAGCTACAACAAGCATCTTGAAGAGCTTCGAGGGAAGTTATCAGAGTTTAAGACAAAGTGGCAAAGTGAGCAAGACCGTGCTAATCAGTTAGCAAAGGACTTTTCTCAATATCAAACCCAACTAGACAAAGTCTTTGGTGAGATTCAGGAGCTACAGGATCAGGCACACCAGAGTCGAGAGCAGATTAGTCAGCTCAACACAGAGAGCACTCATTGGGAGCATCAAAGTCTTCATCTGTAGAACCTCCTGGATCAGAAAGAGGCCTTTCTTCAGGATATGCTTCAGGGACCTAACCATTCTTTGCTGCGTAACCTCGTGAAGGATACGAAGTATTGGAGTGAGAGGCATGGCCGTCTAGCCAGATTTGCTGAGCATGCATTGGAGGACCTACCTGGGTTGTTGAGGGATGCATATGCTGATGTATTGCCACACCAGCTTCCTTGGGCTGTTTTCCACTTCTTGTCTGTTTGCAGGGTGGTATTTGATAGGACCCATGCTGATTTTATTATAGCCCAAAAGGCAGATATTTGACTTGTATTCGACTTGTACTTCTTTCCTTTATTGTTGAATGAATGAATGAAGTTGCTTGCCAATTTTATCTGTCGTACCTTTACTTGTATGCTTTATGATTATTGTCAACAAAGATAAGTTTAAGAAATCTTGGAATTTAAAATTTTTTATTTTTTGCATGCATATCATACATTTATTTGCACACATATGCATGCCCCGTCATCCGAAACCGTTGCTCATCCTTGTCCGCCTTCTTTGTAGCAAGACGACGACTCGACATCGGTATTTTACTCGCTCAAAAAAATCCAGAATCATGGCTGACTTCGAAGCTGAGAACGCCGCTTATAAGGAAACTCTAGCTCAATTCCAAGGTCAGATGGATCAGTTCCAAATGAACATGGATGTCATTATGGAACTCCTTCGTGCCCAGAGGGACGCCACTACTGATGCAACTGTTGTCACTCATGTTGTGACTGTTCCTCCTGTTGTTACGGCTACTCCTGATGTTGTTGTTCCTTCTCCTGTTATTGTTGAAGTACCAGTTGAGCCTATGAATCAGCCTGTTATTCATCTGATAAATTCTCAATCCGGTTTGAACCAGATGCCCGCTGGTTTTCCTTGGGGCTTGCCTCCGAATTACACTCCTCAGATTACAAATAATGGTAGTGCCTTCAAACCATGTCAGCCTTTTATTGCGCCCATGCCCAATGGGAATGCTGTTGCATATCCATGGGGCATGCCTACTCCAGTCCAGCCTCTAGTGGTGAATGATGATCCTGAGAATCTTCAGGTTCAACCTCATCAAACTGCCGGATTGGCTGACATTGAAACTCCTGATGAAGAAGAGAATGTGTATAGGGGTCCTCCTTTCCAGGTTCAGTCTCATCTCAAGCTGCTCAAACTGCTGTTCAGAATGTTCATCCTGGGATGTTCTATCCTGGGGCATCTTCTTCTGCTGCCGTGGTACCTCCTATGCATTATCTGTTTGGTGTTCAGATGGGTCAGAATACTGGTCAGATGGTTAATTAGGGTTTGGTATATCCTTCTCAGTTTTCTACTCCACAAGTGCACGCTCCTGCCGTATCTCAGCTGCCAAACCCTCATATTCTTGTCAGACCCACTAATCAGAGTAGACCTGCTGACTACAAGTTGTTGGAAGATCGAATCAGAGCTATTGAAGGGTTTTTTGCTTTTGGCATGGAGGCCAGGGACTTATGTCTGGTTCCAAATGTTGTGCTACCACAGAAATTCAAGATACCCGAGTTGCCAAAGTATAAAGGTTTGAGTTGCCCGCGTAGTCACATCACTATGTACTGCAGGAAGATGGCATCCTATATTGATAATGATGAATTGCTAGTTCATTGTTTTCAAGATATTTTGTCTGGTGCTTCATTGGATTGGTACATGGGCTTGGAGCGCAGCAAAATCCGTACTTGGAGGGATTTATCTGAAGCGTTCATGAAACAATACAAATACAATCTTGATCGGGCGCCAACTAGATTGCAGTTGCAGAATCACACCCAGCGCTCAGCTGAAACATTCAAGGAGTATGCACAAAGATGGCGTGAGATGGCATCTCGTGTGTGACCCGTTCTCTCTGACAACGAGTTGGTTGACATCTTTATGGGTACATTACAAGGATTCTACTAGGAGAAAATGGTGGGTAGTCCTTCATCAAACTTCGCTGATGTTGTAACAATTGGCGAACGAATTAAAAATGGTTTGAAGACTGGAAAGATTCCTGGAGCTGCTTCCCAGCAGTCGGCCACTAGAAAATCTCAGAACAGTCAGTCTAAGAGAAAGGAAGGTGAAGCCAACGCTGTGACAACTCAAGTTTCTCCTCAGTATCAAGCTCTCGCGGCACCCATGCCGTATTATCCATATACGTACATTGCTGCTGCACAATATCAACAACCTCCATATCAGTATTATCCGCAACAACCAGTTCAGAATGCTTAGAATCAGCAACAGAATCAACAGAACAACAAAAGTCAACAGAATCAAAACCGTCAGAACAACAATAATCAAGGAAACTGTAAGTTCTGAATTTCAACAGAATTCCGGCGTCGTACACTGAATTATTTCCTTACTTCGTTCACCAAGGGGCAATTGTTCCCAAATAGATCGCTCTTGCAATTCCTCCATTTGGCCCGAAGCATAATCCAAATGCGTCCTGTGATTATCATGCTGGATACATAGGACATGCAACAGAGGATTGCTTTGTTTTTAAAACCAAGGTTCAGGAACTCATTGATAAGAAGGTTCTGACTTTCGCTGAGGAAGGACCTAACATTCAGAATAATCCATTGCCGAATCACGGTGGATCTGCAGTTAACATGATCAAGGATAATTTAATGGCTGAATTGATCATGGATGTTGACGAGATAATGACCCCGATGGATATGGTTTCAAGAAGTTGAATGAACATGGGCTGTTGAAAGGATTGCATGGTAAGTGTCATATTTGTGATGATAATCCCAACCAGTGTCGAAAGCTGAAGGGTTGTGTCCAGATTTTGATGAACCGAAGCGAAGTGCAGTTTGCCAAGTATAAACCTATTGAGGAAGTTGCTGCTATCGAGCCGTTCACCATCGTCTATAGGAAGGTTCTAGTTGAATCCCCTAAACAGAAGAAGGTGCAACCCATTGTAATTTGCCGGCCAAAGCCGTTTCCGTATCAGAATTCTAAGGAGGTACCTTGGAGGTATGGGTCTACTGTGTTTTCTAGTGGTCGAGAGATAAGGTTAGTCGAGTCTGAAATCGTAAGTGTTACAGCCGTTGGAGGTATGACTCGTAGTGGACGGGTATTCGCTCTGAAGGTCACTACAAATCCTATTCAAGTTCTAACCGTTGTTCCTCCCAATGAAACGCCTGCATCTGTATTCCCTGCTGTTCAACAAGGGGAATCTGCTACCATTCTAGTGCCGATTGTCTCATCTGAGGATGTTTTAGAGAGTAAAGAGACATTTGATGATCAAGAGTTACTTAAGTTGATCAAGAAAAGAAACTTTAAGATTGTGGATCAGCTAGGGAAAACACCCTCGAGGATCTCAATCTTGTCCCTACTCATGAGTTCGCCTGCGCACCGATCAGCTTTGTTGAAAGTATTGAACAGTGCCCATGTCATGCAAGATATATCCGTCGTCGAGTTTGATGATGTAGTGGCCAACATAACTGCAAGTCGGTATTTGGGTTTTAATGAATCAGAATTGCCTCCTAAAGGAAATGCCCACAATAAAGCGCTAAACATATCTGTAACATGCACAGACATCCTGTTATCTCGTGTTCTAGTAGATACCGGTTCTTCTCTCAATGTGATGCCCAAAGGAACATTGAGTCAATTACTGGTTGAAGGAAATGAGATGAGGCCGAGCGCATTAGTTGTCAGAGCCTTTGACGGTTCTCGAAGACACAGGTCATTGGAGAAGTGGACTTACCCATCAATATTGGGCCGCATTTGTTCACCATTACTTTCCAGGTGATGGATATCAATCAGGCGTACAGTTGCCTATTGGTTCGTCTGTGGATCCACGTCGCAGGGGCAGTTACCTCCACTTTACATCAGAAGTTGAAATTCATGTTCAAAGATCAGTTGGTCATCGTATGTGGTGAAAAGGATCTGATTGTGAGCGAGTTATCATCTTTCCGATACATCGAGACCGAAGAAGGCATTGCTGAGGTGTCGTTGCAGTGTCTCGAGTTCGAAGATGTCATCTCCGCGTCCACTAGTCAAAGTAGACCATCACAAATGACCTTAGCTTCTGCTAAGAGTGCTAAGAAGACCATACAGAGAGGTGACTTGCCAGGCTGGGGGCATGTGATTGATGTGGTTGGGAAGCATAATCGTTTTGGATTGGGTTACCGTCCTGGTCGGTAATCTAACTCATTTGGGTCGAAGCAGTGCAATTTGATCAAGTTCAATAGCACGGGTTTCCAGTAGGGTGACATCGTGGCAGCTCTTGATGATGCTGGTCCCAGTAATCAGACTTCAAGCTTTGTGCGCAAGTGTCCGCCGGGTTTCAAGCTCAACAACTGGACATCTACCGTGATTCCTGTGGTTTTCCCATATAACATCTAATGCATTTTGCTTTCTCGTTCCCACGTCCTCGCCCGAGACGAGTGGATAACTTGTAAAGGGCCTCACATTTTTGCAATATTATGTGATCAATAAATAAAAGTTTTTTGCATTCAAAATCATGCTCTATTTTCTTTCTTTATTTTACTTTTCACAAACAAATGGCAAAAGTTTCTTTTATTTTTAACCTTTCAAAATAGCTCATTCTGAACATATTCATAAACATGCAGAACTAATAAAAGAATTGATAACAACATGGAAAACATCCATTGTAATTCTGGGATTCCAATTAACCAAGCCGAAGAAGAGGGTGAGGAAGATTGTGAATTACCGATTGAACTAGCAAGGCTCCTTGAGCACGAGCATAGAGAGATTCAGCGACACAAAGAGCCAGTAGAAGTTGTCAATCTTGGTACTGAAGAGGTCAGAAAAGAAGTCAAGGTTGGCGCATCCCTCGCAGAGCATGTACACGCCGAGTTGGTTAAGCTATTGAAAGAGTATGTTGATATCTTCGCCTGGTCCTATCAAGATATGCCTGGGTTGGATACCAACATCGTTGAGCATCACTTGCCACTCAAGCCCGGATGTCCTCCTGTCAAGCAGAAGCTCTGGAAGACTAGACCCGACATGGCACTCAAAATCAGAGAAGAGGTAAAGAAACAGTTTGATGTTGGGTTCCTCGCCACTTTCGAATATCCTGAATGGATTGCCAACATTGTCCCAGTTCCAAAGAAGAAGGTAAAGTCAGAATGTGTGTGGATTATCGAGATCTCAACAAGGCAAACCCGAAGGACAATTTTCCCCTGCCTCATATTGATGTCTTGGTGGATAACACATATCAGTTCTCTGTCTTTTCGTTCATGGACGAGTTTTCAGGATATAATCAGATCAAAATGTCCCCAGCTGATATGGAGAAGACTACTTTCATCACGCCATGGGGTACATATTGGTACAAAGTCATGCTATTCGGTCTAAAGAATGCAGGGGCAACATACCAACATGCCATGACAACCCTCTTTCACGATATGATCCATAAAGAGATTAAGGTTTACGTGGACAATATGATTGCCAAGTCCAAAACTAAAGATGATCACCTGGTTCATCTGAAGAAACTCTTTGATAGACTCCGGAAGTTTAGATTGCGGTTGAATCCTGTGAAGTGCACCTTCGGAGTTCGATCTGGTAAACTGTTGGGTTTTATTGTGAGTCAGAAGGACATTGAAGTTGATCCCGACAAGGTTAGGGCAATTCAGAACATGCCACCTCCCAGAACAGAAAAAGAAGTCCATGGATTTCTGGGCAGACTCAATTACATTTCAAGATTCATTTCCCATTTGACGGCTACCTGTGAACCAATGTTCAAATTACTAAGAAAAAATCAATCGGTTGAATGGAATAATGATTGTCAGGAAGCATTTGACAAAATAAAACAATACTTGCAAGAACCACCGATCTTAGTACCGCTGGTTCCTGGTAGGCCTTTAATCATGTATCTCACTGTTCTCGATGAATCAATGGGATGTGTATTGGATCAACATGACGACACTGGCAGAAAAGAACATGCAATATACTATCTGAGCAAGAAGTTCACTGATTGTGAGACCAGATACTCACTCTTAGAGAAAACTTGATGTGCTCTGGTCTGGGCTGCTCGACGTCTACGACAATACATGATTTGCCCTACTACTTTGTTGATATCCAAAATGGATCCGATAAAGTACATATTTGAAAAGCCAACTGTCTCTGGAAGGATTGCTCGGTGGCAGATGTTGTTAACTGAGTATGATATCCAACATGTTACACAGAAAGCAATAAAAAGGAGCGTCTTGTCTGACTACCTTGCTCATCAACCTGTAGAGGGTTATCAACAAATGAAGTTTGACTTTCCCGATGAGGATGTTCTGTTTATCAGAGATTATGAGACTCTAGACCCTGACATAGGACCCGAACCAGGGGCGCGATGGACGCTCGTGTTTGATGGTGCCTCCAATTAGAGGTCGTGGAATTGGTGCTATCCTCATCTCTCCAACAGGTTTTCACCTTCCCTTCACTGCCAGATTATGCTTTGTATGCACCAACAATATAGCTGAATACAATGCATGTATCTATGGTATTGAAGCGACTATTGACATGAGAATCAAGATTCTTGAGGTTTATGGAGATTCTTCCTTGGTCATCGGTCAAGTCAGAGGGAATTTTGTGACCCGGGGTTCCAAGTTGGTTCCGTACCAATAACACATTGCGAAGTTGATTCCTTACTTTGATGAGATTTCTTTTCATCATATCCCCAGGGAGGAAAATCAACTAGCCGATACACTTGCCACTCTAGCATCCATGTTCAAGGTCAAGTGGAAGAATGAAGCTCCTCATATCCACATTGATCACTTGAACGAACCAACACACTGTTTAGCAATCGAGGATAAGTCTGATGACAAGCCTTGGTTCTACGACATTAAAAGATATCTGGAAAAACAGGAATATCCCGAGGGTATTACTATCACTGATAAGAAAGCTCTTAGGCGGCTTTGCACCAAAATCTTCTTAAGTGGTGGTATACTGTACAAGAGGAATTATGATTCCGTGTTGTTCAGATGCGTGGATAGACACAAAGCAAATATGATCATAAGGTCCATACATGAGGGCTGCGAGGGTGTACATGCTAAAGGTCCTGCTATGGCCAAGAGGATCCTTTGGGTTGGGTATTACTGGACAACAATGGAGGTAGATTATTACAACTTTGCCAAAAGGTGTCACAAGTGCCAAATCTACAGAGACAAGATCCATGTGCCTCCAACTCCATTGAATGTTTTGACTTCACCTTGGCCATTCTCCATGTGGGTTATAGATATGATTGGAATGATCGAGCCGAAAGCTTCCAACGATCATCGATTCATTCTGGTTGCTATCGACTACTTCACCAAGTGGGTTGAAGTTGCTTCTTATGCAAACGTTACACTACAAGTGGTTGCCAGATTTATCAAGAAAGAGATAATCTGTCGTTATGGCATTCCTAGCAACATTATCACAGACAATGCAAGAAACCTGAACAACAATATGATGAAGGAGTTGTGTCAAGAATTTAAGATCGAGCACCACAACTCTTCACCATATCGGCCCAAGATGAATGGCATCGTTGAAGCAACAAATAAAAACATCAAGAGGATTGTCCAGAAAATGGTCAAAACTTACAAAAAATTGGCATGAAATGCTTCCCTTTGCATTGCACGGCTACCGAACTTCAGTCCGCACTTCTACTGGGGCAACTCCATATTCGCTTGTGTATGGTATGGAGGCAGTTCTACTCATTGAAGTCGAAATTCCTTTGCTCAGTGTCATCATGGAAGCAGGTCTTGATGAAGCTGAATGGGTTCAATCCAGATACGACCAGCTGAATCTCATCGAAGAGAAGTACCTTACAGCCGTTTGTCATGGTCAATTGTATAAGAGACGCCTCAAGCGAGCTTTTGACAAGAAAGTTCTCCCTTGAACGTTCTGTGAAGGCGAACTCGTGCTCAAGAGATATTCACCTGTTCACTCGGATCCACGAGGCAAATGGACTCCCAACTACGAAGGACCCTTTGTTATCAAGAAGGCCTTCTCAGGCGGAGCCCTGATCCTCACCACCATGGATGGGGAGGAATTGCCATCGCCCGTGAATTCCGATACAGTCAAAAAATATTATGCCTGAAAAAATGGATAAGAGTCCGCTAGATTGACATCCGCAAGGACAACCTAGGCAAAAATGGACGTCCCGATGGACCAAAAAAAGGGATGTCCATGCAAAAGTTAGGGACAATGGAAAAAAAACAATAATAGCCCGCTAAGTTGAAAACCCGAAAGGGTGACTTAGGCAAAAATGGGTATCCCGGTGGACGAAAAAAAATGAAAACATGTCCAGGCAAAAATTAGGGATATAGGCATTGACTGTGAACCCTTGAGCCTCTTTTTGTCGTATCTTGACATCAGACGGTAACAGAGCAGTCAATTCATCATCAACTGGTGCAAGGCGTTGGAACCTAGACTTACAGTGAATGGTGGCCAATGTAGTAATCAATGCAAGACATGATTTCCCTTTGCCATTTACACTTGTTTTTCAATTTTATTGCAAATTTCCTCATCAAGGATTTTTGCATCCTTGTACACATCTTATGTACAAAATTTTACATTCAATAAAATGCATCATTTATTATCTCAAGTGTTTTCATTCCAGTATTTTGTTTGCAAAATAAAAAATTATTTGTGATCACATAATACTATAAAACGTTGAGAAAAATAAAAAGCTAAATCAATCGAGAAAGCATTATGCATTGCATGTGTTACTGACGATTCCTGTAGGATAGTCAGTAATATCCATTGATAAGCCTAACGCCCGGTCGGCAATGTGGTGGTTCTTTAAAGAAGTTGTTGTTTCCTCAACAGTTCCTCCGCAGAGTCATCAGTTCCCTGGCAATCGCCATTATGGTTCTACGGAAAGGTAGATTACTTTCCATTTCCCCAACAGATCCATAATGTCTCTAGAAAAGTTGTCATGATGTACCCTGAGAAGAGACGGGTTTGTTCATTTACCCCACACGGGTCGCGCATCATCCGCATCCACAGCTTTACGATTTGGTTCCCTGTCTTCTCCAAGCAGAGAAGATCCTCAGAACCTTGTGAATTCCTTGCAACAGAGTCAGTTGCAGCTTATAAATTGGAGTTTTCTGATTTCATTTCCCCAAGTCAAGGAAGTCGGGATGGAAATGGTTGGCCCGGTTCTCTTATCCCCTGCAATATCGTTTGTGATAGTTCTTCCCCTGCGGAATCTTCACAATTTTTCTTGGGTCTCCCTAGCAAGTGTTATCACTCTTTGAGGGCCTTTCCCCAGCAAGTTTGATCTTCATTTGTGGGTTCTCTCCCCGACCGAGGATGTTGAGATCGTTTTGCTACAATCTCTGCCTAACTCACCGCACATTACCTTAGCCCGCACCTTTGCATTACATGATATCAAGCATCATGTAGAACGCATACATGGCATGTGCATCGAGCATACTCCCTTTCATTTGGCCTGATTCATCCCTCAGCAGATATTTAACCAAACCTTTCTTTTGTCGCCGTCGGCCAAATTCTCGAGCTACTCTTTTATTTAATCCCCTTTTACCTCGAATCATCGAAAAGCTAGCGCAATTCGTACATTCAGGTCCAAGAGGATTAAATAGGGGCAGCTGTCGTAACCCGAAATTTGACCTCCCTCTTTTACTTTTTGCATAAGCATGTGCATTAGCATCGTTGACATACGCATTCACACTTTTCTCTGTGTGTTTCTTGTTGCAGGATCTGCAGGTTTTCCAAGCCCAATTAATCGCATCCTCTCAAGATTATTTCATCACCAAAACAAGCTCAAAATAAAGGTTTCCATGTTTACTCATCAAAACAAGAGGTGGAAAATCGAAACCGACATTTTAGCATCATTTCCAAGCAAATTTGGGTAAAATGGGCTGAAGTAACCAGTTAGCAGATATGCAGTATGTTGGTTCTGTATTGGCAACAATTTTGGTAAAAAAATGTGTTGCATCAAGATGTTCTACTTGATGTCTTGACATGCTGTCTCTAACATTCTGCAGGTGAAGTGTTGGTGGTGTTTGTTAGTATTGCAGACTGTGTGCATGATGTCAAACACGATGTTCTGACATCAGTTGACAGAACTTCCAGTTCTGGTTTTAGGTTTTATTTGCTACGCTATTTTTAGCAATCTTTTGTGTATTTATGTTATCTGATTGCTGCGAAATTTACTGAAGTGGTAATATATTTGAGTGTTATTTTTGGAGGCAATCTGTTTATGAAGAATAGGGAGTTGCTATTTTCATGCATAAAGATTTGAAGATTAATTTGCTTTTATTGGAAATTAAATCAAGGATCTGCAATTGCCCAAGCCCAAGGAATGTATTGCTATTTATAGATGATCAACCCTAACTGCTGCTCGTGGAGAATAAGGATTGTGAGAGTTGTGTTCAAGTTTTAGGGTTTGTGTTTTGTGTTTGTTTTTGTGAGCCATTCATTCATCTGTTTTGATGTTTGAATTGGACTGATTTAGTTGAGTTATAATTTGTCCACTCAAAGCTTTTAAGCACGAGTGTATTGTTCTTGGTTGAAGCTCTTAAGCATGACCAAGGTGTGTCTTTGAAGTGTGTCTTCTACTTTCATTATTGTAAGTTATTATCACTGCTGTGATTGAGGGGGAGTGAGAGGTATCTCATATCTGAGAGTGTCTTAGATAGAAGTGTCATTGGGTAGTGATTAAGTGAGTAGATTGTCAACTGGTGTGTTGGTTGTAGAGTCTATGAATTGATACTACTAATAGTGGACTTCCTTCCTGGCTTGGTAGCCCCCAGATGTAAGTGTGTTTACACTGAACTGGGTTAACAATTGATTGTGTTCTTTACTGTTGTTTTCTGCATTTTCTACCTTGTTCATTATTGTTAAGATATAAGTGTCGTGACATCACGTTCGACATCTCATATTTGTTGCCAGAATTTCAATTGGCATCAGAGCAGGCACCCTGTTCTGTTTCTGGGTAAGATCTAAGGAAGTTACTTTCTGGTTCTATGGACAAGGAAGGAGGATTTGTGAACAGACCACCCATCTTGGATGGATCTAACTATGATTATTGGAAACCACGCATGGCGGCCTTCTTGAAATCTTTGGATAGTAGGGCCTGGAAAGCTGTCATAAAAGGATGGAACCATCCTGTCATTGTTGGGAAAGATGGAATAGCTACATCTGAACTGAAACCTAAGGAAGAATGGACTAAGGAGGAGGATGAACTTGCTCTTAGAAATTCTAGAGCATTGAATGCCTTGTTCAATGGAATTGACAGAAATATATTCAGATTGGTCAATAATTGTGAAGTTGCTAAAGATGCTTGGGACTAGGGCTGGCAATGAACCAAACTAACTCGAAAATAGTTCGAAATTCGATTCGAAAATTAAATCGTTGAACTAGGTTCATGAATCAAATGAGCTGAATATGAGCTAAAAACTAAGTCCGTTAACTAAGTGATCTGAACTTGAACTATACATAGTTCGACTCGTTAGGTTCATGAGTCAATTCGATTATATATAAGATAGATTATGTTGTCTTTAAGAGTAGGTTTAAAGATTTGTTCTAAATCTTAGTCTCATATTTTCTTTTAATCTAACGGTTTTAATTGATAATTTATATTCTCAAGTGAGTAAAATATTTCTACGAATAATTATACAAATAAAATTAACATCGTATAAATTCCAATCTTATAACTTTTATTTTATCTCTATATTTTTTATTTAAAAAATATTAATTTAAAATGTCAAATATATATATATATATATATATATATATATATATATATATAATAGACTTTAAAAAATTACTTTTAAGTCTGTGAAATAAGCGAGTTGAACCTAACAAGATAAACCTAACGATTTGAACCAAGATATTCGTGAACTTCTAACAAGTCGAGTTTGACCTGGAAAAAAAAGTTCGTGATGAACTCGAACTCGAACTCGGCCAATTCTTAACGAGTCGAGTTTGAGCTGAAAAAAAAGTTCGTGATGAACTCGAACTCGAACTCGAACTCGGCTAATTCTTAACGAGTCGAACTGAGCTAAGGCGAGTTCGACTCGACTCAACTCATTTCCAGCCCTACTTGGGACATACTCAAGACTACTCATGAAGGTACCTCTAAAGTGAAGATGTCAAGACTTCAGCAACTGACTTCCAAATTTGAAGAGTTAAAGATGAAGGAAGATGAAAGCATACATGACTTCCATATGAATGTTCTTGAAATAGCCAATGCTTCAAGTGGCCTTGGTGAAAAGATGTCTGAAGAAAAGCTGGTGAGAAAGATACTTAGGTCTCTTCCCAAGAGATTTTCTATGAAGGTGACTGCCATAGAAGAAGCTCAAGATATCATCAAAATGAGGGTGGATGAACTTATTGGATCTCTCCAAACATTTGAACTAGGAATAAGTGACATATCTGAAAAGAAATCCAAATGTATAGCCTTTGTCTCAAACTCTGAAGATGGAGAGGAATGTGATCAGGAAATAAATGAAAGTTTATCTACTGATATGGTTCTACTAGGAAGACAGTTCAACAAAGTGATGAAGAGGATGAACATAAAGACTAGATATAATGTCAAGAACAAATCATCTGATATCAGCAAGTCTAGTGGTGATGGTAGAAGAACTAGGTCTGAAGAGAATTCCTCTCAAGGGAAAGGAGTTCAGTGCCATGAATGTGAGGGATTTGGTCACATTAGAACTGAATGTGCTACTTATCTCAAGAAACAAAAGAAGAGTCTAGCTGTTTCCTTGTCTGATGAGGATTCAGGAAGTGAAATTGAGAAAGAATCTGCCAAATGTGACTGCCTTGACAGGAAGATGTGTTTCTGATGGAGATTTAAGTGATGAGGAATTAACTTTTGAAGAACTTGCAGTTTCCTACCAAGACCTATGTATCAGAAGTGAAGAAGTGTGTCAAGAAGGGGAGAAGCAAAAGGAACTCATAATCCAACTAAAGGCTGACAAGGCTGAACTGGAAAATGAAGTCAGTTTGCTGAAATGCAAACTTGGTCAAATGTCCAAATCTCTCAGAATGTTGAACAGAGGCACTGATACATTGGATGAAATTCTTCAGAGTGGAAAAGTGGCAAGTGATATGACTGGGTTAGGATTTGTTGGTGAAAAGAAATCCTCTGCATATGCTAGTTCCTCTGGACCTAAACATAACATGTCACATCCGATGTCTCAACATCATGGGAAAGTTCATGTTCCTGAGCCTAAGCAGGTTATGCCTCATCAGCTGCCACAATATCATGGAGGAAGAAAACCTCAACATCATGGGAGAAGACATCCAAATCACTTCAGAGGAAGGTTTCAGAGATGGAGATGTCATTACTGTGGAAGGTTTGGTCACATAAAACCTTTTTGCTTCAGACTGCATGGATATCCTAAGCCTGATCCTCAACCTAGACAGTATCAGAACAGGCCTACAAATGTGAAACAATGGCGTCCCAAGGCTGCTGCTACCAGTTTGTTAGCACACATGTCTCTCAGAGGTGATACCAAAGAAGACTGGTATTTTGATAGTGGATGCTCTAGACACATGACAGGTATTGAAGAACTGTTAGCTGACATCAATTCTTACTCCACTAGTTATGTGAATTTTGGTGATGGAGCCAAGGGTGAAATCAAGGGGGTTGGAAAATTGAACTGTTCAGGAGTTCCAGAACTTGATAATGTGTTGGTGGTTAAAGGACTCACTGCTAACCTGATAAGTATCAGTCAACTGCGTGATCAAGGGTTTAATGTTAACTTCACCAAATCTGAATGTTTGGTTACAAATGAAAAGAATTAAGTTATCATGAAGGGAGTTAGATCTAAGGACAACTGCTACCTATAGGTTCCTCAAGATTCTAGCTATTCCTCACTTTGTGCTCTTGCTAAAGATGATGAAGTAAAGTTGTGGCATCAAAAACTTGGTCATCTGCATCTAAAAGGTATGAAAAGAATCATCAACATGGAAGCTGTCAGAGGAATACCTAAGCTGAAGATTGAAGAAGGAAGGGTGTGTGGTGAATGTCAGATTAGAAAGTAAACCAAAATTTCACATCAGAAGATTAAACATCTCACTACCTCTAAGGTGTTGGAACTTCTTCACATGGACTTAATGGGGCCTATGCAAGTGGAGAATCTTGGTGGGAAGAAGTATGCTCATGTGGTGGTTGATGACTTTTCAAGATACACTTGGATTAGCTTTATAAGAGAAAAATCTGAAGTGTTTGAAGTGTTTAAGGATCTGTGCCAAAGACTTCAAAGAGAAAAGGAGAGTAATGTTGTCAGGATCAGAAATGATCGTGGAAAGGAGTTTGAGAATCAGAAATTTGCTGAATTTTGCTTAACTGAAGGGATTAGTCATGAATTCTCTTCTCCTATTACTCCACAACAAAATGGAGTTGTTGAAAGAAAGAATAGAACTATCCAAGAATCAGCTAGAGCTATGATTCATGCCAAGAAACTGCCTTACCACTTCAGGGCTGAAGCTATGAACACTGCTTGTTATGTTCATAATATAGTGACCCTAAGAACAGGAACCACTACTACATTGTATGAGATATGGAAGGGAAGAAAGCCTACTGTTAAATACTTCCATGTGTTTGGCAGCAAATGTTATATCTTGGTTGAGCGTAAGCAAAGAAGAAAGATGGATCCTAAAAGTGATGAAGGAATCTTCTTGGGCTACTCTACTAACAGCAGAGCCTATAGAGTATTCAACTTCAGAACTAAGGTTATGATGGAGTCTATAAATGTTGTTGTTGATGATTTGTATAAGGAAGCTGATGTTCTAGAGGATGTTGGAACATTCCTTGATTTGCCTACAGAAGCTTCAGAAGACAACACAGATCCTAATCCTACAAATGTTGAATCTGAATCTGAACCAGTCAGTAAGGGACCCTCCATCAGAATTCAGAAAGATCAACCAAAGGAGCTTATCATAGGTGATATGAACTCTGGTGTTACTACTAGGTCAAGAGAAGTTGTTTCTAACTCCTGTTATGTGTCAAAAATTGAACCCAAAAATGTTAAAGAAGCCTTGAATGATGAGTTTTGGATCAATGCTATGCAAGAAGAGCTAGGACAATTCAAGAGGAATGAAGTTTGGGAACTGATTCCTAGACCTGAAGGGACAAATGTGATTGGAACTAAGTGGATATACAAGAACAAATCTGATGAGCAGGGAGTGGTCACTAGAAATAAAGCAAGGTTAGTTGCTCAAGGATATACCCAAGTTGAAGGGGTTGACTTTGATGAAACTTTTGCTCCTGTGGCTAGGCTTGAATCCATAAGACTTCTCTTAGGTGTTGCTTGCATTCTCAAATTTAAACTGTTTCAGATGGATGTTAAGAGTGCTTTCTTAAATGGAGACTTGAATGAATAAGTCTATGTTGAACAACCCAAGGGATTCATTGATCCAACATATCCTAATCATGTCTTCAAGTTGAGAAAAGCTCTGTATAGGTTGAAGCAAGCTCCTAGAGCTTGGTATGAAAGGCTAACTGAATTTCTGAATCTGAATGGTTACAAAAAAGGTGGGATAGACAAGATATTGTTTGTTAAAGAAGAAGGAGGGAAGATCATGGTTGCTCAAATATATGTTGATGATATTGTGTTTGGTGGGATGTCTGATGAGATGGTTAAACATTTTGTTCAGCAAATGCAGTCAGAATTTGAGATGAGTCTTGTTGGTGAATAAACTTATTTCCTTGGTCTGCAAGTCAAGCAAATGGAAGATTCAATCTTTCTGTCTCAAAGCAAGTATGCCAAGAATATAGTCAAGAAGTTTGGAATGGAGAACGCTAGTCATAAGAGGACCCCTGAACCTACTCATCTAAAATTATCCAAAGATGAAAAAGGTGTGAGTGTTGATCAAAGTCTGTACAGAAGCATGATTGGTAGTTTGCTATATCTTACAGCTAGCAGACCTGACATTTCCTTTGCAGTGGGGGTGTGTGCCAGATACCAAGCTGAACCAAAAGTCAGCCATATAAATCAGGTGAAAAGGATCCTGAAGTATGTGAATGGTACAAGTGACTATGGTATGATGTACAGTCATGGAACTAGGTCCATGCTGAGTGGATATTGTGATGCTGATTGGGCTAGAAGTGCTGATGATAGAAAAAGTACATCAGGTGGCTGCTTCTTTTTGGGAAGTAATCTTATTTCATGGTTTAGTAAGAAGTAAAATTGTGTGTCTTTAGCTACTGCTGAGGCTGAGTATATAGCTGCAGGAAGTAGTTGTTCTCAACTAGTGTGGATGAAACAAATATTGTCCGAGTACAATGTCAAGCAGGATGTCATGACATTATACTGTGACAACCTGAGTGCTATCAATATATCCAAGAATCCTATTCAACACAACATGACTAAGCACATTGATATACGTCATCACTTCATCAGAGACCTAGTAGAAGACAAAGTGGTTACCTTGGAACATGTTGCCACTAAAAGACAACTGGCTGACATTTTTACTAAGGCTTTAGATGCAAATCAGTTTGAAAATTTAAGGGACAAACTAGGTATTTGCATATATGAGGATTTGTAGCAATTAATGGATTTATGGAATGCTGCACTAAAGTACAGGATGATGATGATTTGTCTTGAAGGAAAATCTGCAGATGTATTATGTGTGCAAGTGTATTTCTCTATTTGGTGTTCAAGTGATATTATAAAAATTAGAGTAAATGTAAAGAAAATTGGAAACAATCAAAAGCAAATCAACTGTTAGAAGCATTCTTTATTAGAAGTTTATTACAAAGATAACAGAAACAACAAGCAAATATTCTTCATCTTTGGAGTCAGCTATGCATTCCATCCACCTGAGTTAATGAAATTGACCAAATCTTCATCAACATCCTTGTCTGACTCATGTAATTGACAATGTTGTTTCTTGATGGGCTTCTTGTGTGTCTCAGTCTTTTTCCCTGTCCTTGTTGCACCAGTAGATGATCCTACCTTTGTCTCATCCTTGGACTTCATCTTCTTTGGTTCTGTACTCCTTTGCCTCTTGTTTTCTAACATGTGATTTGTTTTGGAATCAATCGTTTTGGAGGTCTGGCTCATGTTTCAACCTTATCCTTGCAGTAGCAGTAAGGTGTAGCTGTTTTTATATCAAAGGAGAACCTTGTTTGTATCGCCTGACCAGTCAAAGATGTAGTTGTTGGAGGTGGTGTATTTTTCCTTGTGTCCTGTGCAATTTTTTTTGAAAATTGTGTTTTGTGCTTTTGCTAGTTTTCTGTTGTGTCGTGCTTCTGAGGGTGTTTGTCCACTAAAAAGGGGGAGAGTAGTGTAGTAATTGTTTTGCTGGTTTTGCAGATGGTTTTGTAGATGGTTTTCTCGTGTGCAGGTGCTGGTTTTCTTCTTTATTTTTCTGTGCTCCTTGGATTGAGGAGGAGTTTCTGGTTTTCTGAGAATGTTAGTTGTGTTTGTGTGGGTTGCTACAGGGATCTCAGATATGGAGTTGTTTTAGCCAAAATTTGCCAAAGGGGGAGTGTGTTGGTTCTGTATTGGCAGCAATTTTGGTAAAACAATGTGTTGCATCAAGATGTTCTACTTGATGTCTTGACATGTTGTCTCTAACATTCTGCAGGTGAAGTGTTGGTGGTGTTTGTTAGTATTGCAGACTGTGTGCATGATGTCAAACACGATGTTCTGACATCAGTTGACAGAACTTCCAGTTCTGGTTTTAGGTTTTATTTGCTGCACTATTTTTAGCAATCTTTTGTGTGTTTATGTTATCTGATTGCTGCGAAATTTACTGAAGTGGTAATATATTGGAGTGTTATTTTTGGAGGTAATCTGTTTATGAAGAATAGGGAGTTGTTATTTTCATGCATAAAGATTTGGAGATTAATTTGCTTTTATTGGAAATTAAATCAAGGATCTGCAATTGCCCAAGCCCAAGAAATGCATTGCTATTTATAGATGATCAACCCTAACTACTGCTCGTGGAGAATAAGGATTGTGAGAGTTGTGTTCAAGTTTTAGGGTTTGTGTTTTGTGTTTGTTTTTGTGAGCCATTCATTCATCTGTTTTGATGTTTGAATTGGACTGATTTAGTTGAGTTGTAATTTGTCCACTCAAAGCTTTTAAGCACGAGTGTATTGTTCTTGGTTGAAGCTCTTAAGCAAGACCAAGGTGTGTCTTTGAAGTGTGTCTTCTACTTTCATTATTGTAAGTTGTTACCACTGCTGTGATTGAGGGGGAGTGAGAGGTGTCTCATATCTGAGAGTGTCTTAGATAGAAGTGTCATTGGGTAGTGATTAAGTGAGTAGATTGTCAACTGGTGTGTTGGCTGTAGAGTCTATGAATTGATACTACTAATAGTGGACTTCCTTCCTGGCTCGGTAGCCCCCAGATGTAAGTGTGTTTACACTGAACTGGGTCAATAATTGATTGTGTTCTTTACTGTTGTTTTCTGCATTTTCTACCTTGTTCATTATTGCTAAGATATAAGTGTCGTGACATCACGTTCGACATCTCATATCTGTTGCCAGAATTTCACAGTAACCGGTTACTCAGTGTAT
This sequence comes from Lathyrus tuberosus, assembly GCA_022829125.1. NCBI lineage: Eukaryota > Viridiplantae > Streptophyta > Magnoliopsida > Fabales > Fabaceae > Lathyrus > Lathyrus tuberosus. The sequence continues at coordinate 2,223,878 of JALAZF010000203.1, read as the reverse complement.
TTTTCACCAGAAATGCAGATTTTCAAGCAAGTAACCTGTTAGCAGATATGCAGTAACCGGTTACTCTATACAAAGGTGCAGATTTTGCTGCATTTTTGGGACAGCAGGGGTACACTCTCTTTGGTCTTTGTTTCTACATTATTCTAGCAGCATGTGGAATATTCTGGACATTTCAAGGCTATTCAAGACACTTCAGTTGCATTTATTCCAATGCTTCACTCTAATTTAAGTGCACCATGTTCCTTGCTTTCCAAGCATGTCAACCTTTGGATGTTGGAGCTCACCTTGGGATTGTTACCGAGTTGATCCTAACTAATCGAGTTAACCGCCTTGACTCAGTGAGTGAAGTGTAACTAACTCCAACCCTAACTCCAACCCTAACTCCAAACCTCCTAAAGCTAAGTCCAAACCAAAGTCCAAAGCCCTCACACTCCATACCTAAACTCTATATAAGCCTAACTTCACCATTTTGCAACACACACACAAACTCCACAATCATTCACACTTTCTTCACTCTCAATTCTCACATTCTCCTCTGCAATTTTCTGCAACTTCTACACACTCTACTCCATCTTCTTTCCAAAACCTCACCAAAAGCTCTTAATTCTTGAAGGATAATCACTTTTCACATTGAAAGTGATTATTTCTTGAGCTTAAGCTCCATCAACTTTGCAATTCTACTTGGATTTCTGGAGTTATCATAGCTTATGGATTAATCTCAAGTATTTGCTTCAACATTCAACGGTTCGAATTTGCATTTCGGAGTTTCGACGTATTTTGCTCTGTTCCGATACGTTTTGTCTACAAACTGAAGATTCCTCTGGTTTTCTTTGATTTTCTGCATCAAGATCACTTTGTAACATTCACCAATCCAAATCTCCGGCTTGTAGGTTGGTGGATCTCACTACTTTCACTGTTTCGAGCATTTTTGCATCATTCGCGATGTAGTCAATAATTTTGCGTGTGAATTGATTTTGCATTGTTTGATCCATGATCTTGATGTGTTAATTAATTCTATCACTGCTTATTTGCTGTTTTCAAGTTCAATTTTCGTCCAGAAATTCATGCCCTAGCATGTGGTGTTTGACATAAGTGATTATGTGCTGAAAATCACTTTTGAAAAGTTGTTTTTGTTGTTATTTTTGCCACTGTCTCAGTGGTAACCGCTTACAGCATATCTGCTAACCGGTTACTCAGTGTAAATTTCACCAAAAACGCTGATTTTCAAGCAAGTAACCGGTTAACAGATATGCAGTAACCGGTTACCACTGAACAAAATGACCAATTTTGAGTTTTTTCAAGCTTGTTTGACATTCTTTCTTCCTCTAACTTCGATAGATTGACATACTTGATATTTATGGATGTTTTTATTGCTGTTAACCTCTGTATAAAGCATATTTACTGCTGTTAACCTCTGTATAAAGTATATTTAAGCATGCTTAATCAATAATTCACACCTCTTGCTTTAATGATTATTCATTCTCTTTGGAAAACTGTTAGCAAACCAATCCCTTTGATTAGTTGATCGAAACCATGTTTTGATTAGTTGATCTTCCCCTTCCTTCTCTTTAGGATCTCTTTAGACTTTCTCTTTCTTGATCCCCTGCGGAGTTGGAGTTCGTACAATGCACGACGCATGACGCGCAACACACTGCACTGAAGCATTGTACAAATTGGAGTTGTTACTCTGTCCATTTCAATTTCTGCACTACACCTTGTGTGATAGAGAAGGAATGAGAAGGGGGAATTCCTACTCTCTTTCTGACTACTTCAGGTAGGGGACGAATGATCCTGTGCTTTGCTTAGTCATCTCTATCCTCAAGCAGTAACGTATTTCCTTTCCCAGTCAAGTCGATCCTTGATCACTCTTACTCTTGCTCTTTCAATTTCTCTTTTGATCAATCACCATTCTCTTGGTTAAAGATCATTGCCTTTCTTCTGTTTCACTATCCTTTTCTTGTGGTCGGTCATTTGCTTTTTGATTCCTTGGAAGAGTCTCTATTTCCATTTTCTTCGGTTAATCACAGGTTTACTGTTAAGACCGAATCCCCAGGGGTTCGCAACCTTTTCTTGGCTCTTCTCCCTTTGATTAGTTAATCACTGCCTGTCAGTTAAAACACCAATTTGCATGATTTCTTCAGTTAACCACAGTCTATCTGCTAATATACTGAGCTTCCTTTTGGGTTAATCACCTTCTCTTGGCTAATCACCCTTGCTTTCAGTTAACCACAGTCTATCTGTTAATATACTGAGCTTCCTTTTGGGTTAATCACCTTCTCTTGGTTAATCACCCTTGCTTTTAGTTAACCACAGCCAGTTTGTTAAAACACTAAACCCCTTTTTCGAGTTAATCACCATCTTTTGGTTAATCACTCGTTTTCTTCTGGTCAATCACAGTTTATCTGTTAAAACCATTTGTTCCCCTAGAGTTGGCAACCCTTTTGGTTCAATAATCCTTTTTGTTGATCATTTACTGTTTATTCAGTCAAGATCAATAATCCCCTCAGAGTCAAACAGCTTCTCTTGGTTCATTACTCTTTGCTCTCCTTCGGTTCTTTACACCCTGTCTGTTGACACCATTCTATTCCCCACGGAGTCTATCTCTTTTTCTTCGGTTAACCACTGCCAGTCAGTTAACATGCTGAACCTTTTTGCTTGGTTTTTACACCATACTTCTGTTTTTTCCCCGACAGAGTGTCTACCCTCTGTTTCTCAGCATGTTTTCTATGCCTTTTCTTCCCTAGTGGAATCCTTTATATCCCTCTTGTTCCTTTATATCCTGGTTTCTACACCATTTTTTTTTCTTTTTTCCCAGCTCAGTCTTATTCTTGCACTTTATCCCCAACGGATCTTTCTTTCTTCTTTTGCTCTTGGTTTTGACACCATTTTGTTTGCTTTTCCCAGCACAGTTGCTCTTTCTGGTCGATTTTCCCCAGTAGAGTTTCCTATCTTCTTTTGCTCTTGGTTTTGACACCATTTCTAGAAAGTCCCCAGCGGAGTTTCCTTTCTCTTTCTCTTGCTTTCTTTTCCATCTTGGTTCCATAAACTGCGGAAGCTCTGATTCTCAATTCTTTTGAATGTATGATACGTAGGCACGAGATCGCGATGATCTTGGCGAGCACACTTCCACCCTTCCTTCTTTCTTCCTTTCTTCCTTCCTCTCTATCCCCTGGTTCCATGAACTACGACACTCTGATTTCCTCATTGCACTATGAGGGTACGTAGGCACAAGGGCCCCAATCCTCCGCGAGCACTTTCTTTCTTTCTTTTCGTTTTCCCTTTTGAAATTCTGGTATCAGACGTGTGATGTTAAGTGTGATGTCACAACAACACACTCTGCACAATGGACAAAATAAACAGCAGAAGAACACACCAAATTGTTCACCCAGTTCGGTCTAACTACCTACGTCTGGGGGCTACCAAGCCAGGGATGAAATTCACTACTTGTAGAATTAAATTACAGACTCAACAACCCAGTTGACAATCTCCTAATCTTAATTCCTACTAGTGACTTTCTACCTAAGAAACCACTTAGATATGAGAACACTACTCAATCCCTAAAACCTCTCAAAGAACAACCTCTTTGAGAAACCTTGATCCTGCTTCACAGCTTTGATCAAATTACACAACTCTCTATCGCTTCACAGCTTCTAAGAGAGGACAGAAAACAACTCACCTATTCAACCTAGAATAGTGTATACAAAACTTGTACACAATACTTAAGACACTCAGCCTATGCTCTGGATCTTCTCTCTGTATTTCTATACTTTTTCCTTTGGTCTTGTGCGCTTTATATAACAACCTGAATTGGGCTTGGACCTGCTATAATATCTGACTTGATTTGTTATTTAAAATTGAATCTTCAAAACAGATTTTATCCTAAAATCTTTTCAAATCTTCAACCTTTTAAATCTCCTACAAATCTGCACCAGATCTCCTATGCAGCGGAGAATATCTAACCCAAGATATTCGCATCCAATGAGACAGCATGCTCTCCACAATTCCAGCTAACACGCAAACCCTAACAACATCACAACCTGATGTTATTAATTATGCAGATCTAATGTCACAACATTGCTTGTGACATCAGACATCCAAACTTCGGTAACTTAAACACTTAACACAGCCCAGTGTTAAGACTCAATGTTGTGACATCACCACCTTGACATCAAACATTGAACATTCTTTGTTTTACCAAAATTCTAGCCAATCCAAGAAACTAACAATCTCCCCCTTTGGCTAATTTTGGCTAAAATAATCTCTGCACCTTCAGAGACTTCAGCAGCGGAAATAAAACTTCAAGAATTTTCTGAAAACTTTACGCAGCAGCAGCAGCATCATAAAGACTTCACTACACACAAAAACTCTACTGCAGCACCATCTTCAACAGCAACTTGGCAATAACCAAGATGGTGCTCCCCCTCAATCATGAACCAGCATAACAGTTGTTCAACAATTACTCCCCCTTAATTTCTGTACTTCTGCACTATAACCTCAGCAATTACTCTCTGCAGCATATTCCTTGACTTGATTCCTTAGCAGCAACAATCAACTCCTTTTGACATTTGTACTCTTTGATACTCTTGGCTACTTCTCCCCCTTTTTAGCCACAATTTGACAACCCCATCAACCAGGAGCCCTACTCACTGCAGTTAGTACTATCCTAGCTCTCATTGTTAGCCTCACAGTTAGCATAACAAATCATATAACAGAACATAAAGGGTGCATATAACAGCACAATATTCAAAATACAACCCAAGCACATTAAGTGCTGAAACAAAAACAGCAGAAATAAAACTAAAACTACGTAGAAGCAAAAGCAATAAAAGCTTTAATCATCTGAGCTGAGATCATCATCATCATCTTCATCTTCTTTTGAGCAATCAGCACTGTCATTATCAGATTCATCATTCTTATCAGCATTGGCACTTACACCAGGACCATCATCAACATCCTTACTTGTATTGACTGCTTCACCTTCCTTTTCTGCCACTCTCAGAGTCATGATAAGTCTTTCAAATTTTTGTTTCCTTTCAGTACTAACTCTTATGACTTCATCTAACTCCTTGCAAGCATCCTTCAATTCTGAAATCAACCCAGTCTTGGCGGGTGACTGTTGTGATGTTGAAGCAGATGTCTTGACAATGTCAGGAACATGTTTCCCTTCAAACAACTTGTAATGAATTGACAAGGCAGACTCCCTTTTGCAAACAACATCCGAATGTTGTATAATACCAGGATGCTGAGACAAGATAATCCCACAGATAAGAGAGGGGAAGGCAATAGGCATCTTCACAGCATTTGTAGCAGTATGCTTAATAGTCTGATCATAGATGTAAGAGCCATAATCAAATCTTTGCTTTGTCCCAATAGCATAAATTATCTTCCCCAATCCAACAGAAATAGTGGTCTTGTGATTAGTAGGAACCCAGTTGGCAGCACCTATTCTGTGCAGAATAGCATATTTGACACTTAACAAACTGGCTGACAACTTTCCTTTTGAGGGCCAAACTTTCACTTGACCTGCTGTGATTTCTTTGCACACAGTATTGTCAGTCTCTTCTACCTCTACATACTCTTTCCCTTTTCTTCCTAAGTACGTATTAATAATCTCAGGAGAAAAATTAACACACTGACCTCTAACATATACCTTTCCAAAATCCACACTTCTGTTGTCATTAATAGCCACAGGAATGTTTACTACAAATTCCTTGACTAACCCATCATAGCACTTGGACAATCCAGAAACAGTCTTCATTAGCCCAGCAAATTTAATCAATTCTACAACTTCCTTGATTTCCAAAGCATCTCCACCAAGTTCTCTTTCTAGTGCCAGTCTTCTTTGACAGACAAATTTCCACATGGGTGCACTGCTAGCATAGTGGAATGAAATGTTGTCAACTGGAACATCAGGAATTTTGTCAGCAATTCTCTTTAATATTGACCTTCTAACTGGAGTGATGTCTTGAACATCGTCCTCAACATCAAACTCAGATTCTGAATCTTCCCTCAGCTTCCTCTTTTTGGAATTTACAGCTACTTTGCTCCAAGTCTTAGTAGGACCCACCACGGTTGATTTCTTTTTGTTCTCAGGTTTCTCCTTAGGTGGAGAATCTGTAGACTTCCCTCTTCTAGACCTTATTCTCTTGGCAATACCAGGAACAGCTTTTCCTATAACTTCATTATCTGAAAGGTCAATCACATCCACCTTATCAGCATTCTTCTTTTCTCTGGGGCTAGGATCATCCTCCTTAGCAGGTGATGTTCTGACATTAGGTTTAACATCAACTTCCTCTTCTACATGAGCATCTTCAACTTCAGTTTCAACTTCTGCATCTTCAATGACTGAAACAACCAATCTGTGAAGCTTGGTTTTAGTATGCTGCATGTCATCCTTTTCAGCAGGCATTTGTCTAAGAGGTATAGATATTCCTTTCACCGATAAACCCTTATCCAAAATTTTTGTGGCAATCTGATTGAGACTTTCATCAACATCAACTCTTTCCTCAACGGCTTGAGAAGGAGGAGTGGTAGTCTTAGGAACAGAGCGGTCTCCGAACAGAATGCTAGTCACAAATGCTCTGCTATTGCTATCATCAATTTTCTTAGCAGTCGATTGATTAGTAGAAGAGTTACCTGTTGAAGCCCTCCTTGGTTGAAACTTCTCAGGTCTGCTCTCAGAAGCAGGCACTACCATAGATAGAGGAGTTATATTCAAGGCTTCATCCACAGAGCCTTTGTTCGTAAAAACCCTAGATTTTTTATGAGTGGAACTTTTGGATTCAGACTTTTTAGATGAAGAAGACACTTGTTTTGACATTGTTCCTGTAAGGCAACTGATGATTAGAGAGGGGTTGTGATTTCTTTTCTTAGAGGAGAAGATGTCCATATGAAGATAGTTGTGGCGTGTGAAATCAATAATAGGGAATGATAGTCTAAGGTATGGCGCCTGAATGTGTGTATCCCTTAAAGACCAATCAATGATTTTCTCCCTCCAATTTAACTTTCCTTTTAAAGATTTAAAAGGATTCACATTAAGAGTACTTAACCCTAGCAGACTTTCACATTTGTTGTCACAATCTGATGTTACAACATCAATCTTAACATCACCAGACAAACTGTCCACTTGAGGTACCCATTGATAGCAGTTATCTCTGGATCTTATTCCCTTCATCACATCCTCATTCTGCTCATTTTTCACCACACACCCATCTTTGGTGTAGCTGATCTTGTAACCACCATCACAGAGCTGACTTATGCTAATTAGATTAGCACTCAACCCTTTGACAAGAAGTACATTGTCAAGATTAGGTCCCTTCTGACACTTCACTTTTCCAACACCTTGTACCACTCCTTTCTCTCAGTTTCCAAAAGTAACATCACTTGAGGAGCAAGAGTTGACATCCACCAATTGATTTTTGAAATCAGTCATGTGCTTTGAATAACCACTGTCAAAGTACCATGTATCCTTATCAACCTGGCTATCTGAGGTGTGGGCTAACAGACATTTCACCTTCTCCTTAGGGACCCATTGTTTAACAACTTTGGGCCTGACCTCCTTTAGTTTTCTTTGAGGAGCAGATTATGGATAACCATGCAGTTTAAAACAAGAGTACTGCATATGTCCAAACCTTCCACAATAGAAGCATCTAACTCTGTCATCTCTGAATTGGCTATATCTTCTACCATTATGATGATATTGTTGTGGCTCTCACCCATAATGTTGTCTCCTTCTTCCAAAGTTGGCCTGCCTTCTATGGTGCGGTTACTGATGACGCTGTCTTCTAGGCTGTCTCCTATGGTGATGAGGCTTCCTTCTTTCATAGTAATGAGGCACAACATTGTTGTATCCATTTCCATATCCATACCAATCTCCCTAATGTTGAGACAACTGATGAGACATGTTCTGTTTGAACCTGGCAGCTTGCATGCTCTGGTGATATTGGGGAGGCATATACTGACTAGCTCCTTGAGGCTGCACCTTCCTTTGATGAGTACTATTTTTCTTTTCAATATTTTGTGGCTGAACAACCTTCTTTGGTGTAGGATCCTGTCTCTTAGTTTGATGTTGAGACAATGGTTGAGACACCTCCTTCTTTGTTCCTGAAGTGCTCGTTACATATCCTATACCTGATTTATCTCCAGCAGCTTTCTCTAACTGAAGAATCTTATCAAGAGTAGTTGTACCACTGTTCATCATCCTAATGGATTTTGTCATCTGATCAAGTTGAGATTTAACTAGTACAACTTCTTTTTCCAGATCAGCTTTTTCATTCTCAAGTTGAGCAATCTGTTGCTTGTGACACTTATTTTCTTGACAAATCTCAGCAATTTTTAAACACAACTCTTGAGAAGTAGATGCTAACTCCTCATAAGTTATTTCTCCATCACTATCATCATCAGAAACAACAGTCTCTGTTAAGGCTCTAACATGCTTTGCGGACTCACCTTCACTTTCACTATCAGATTCAGACCAGGAAAGTGACATGCCCTTCTTCTGCTTCTTCAAGAATGTGGGACATTCTTTCTTGACATGTCCATACCCTTCACATTCAAAGCACTTAACACCTTTATCCTGGGCAGTCTTCTCTTCATCTTTCTCTTTTGACTTGCTGATGTCAGAAGAGATGTTCTTGACATTAGGCTTGTAGTTATTGTTCATCCTCTTGATCACTTTGTTGAACTGCTTTCCCAACATAACAATGGCCTGAGATAGATCCTCCTGAGAATCATCATCTTTGACTTTCTTAACTTCTGCAGGAGTGGAGACCAAAGCAATACCCTTGGGCTTCTTTTCTGGTTCTTCTTCATTCAAACCAAGCTCAAAAGTTTGAAGAGATCCAATGAGCTCATCAACTCTCATCTTGATGATGTCTTGAGCTTCTTCAATAGCAGTCACCTTCATCTTGTACCTTTTAGGAAGGGACCTAAGGATTTTCCTTACAAGCTTTTCTTCTGACATCTTTTCTCCAAGAGCACTGGATGTATTAGTCAGCTCAAGAACACTCATATGGAAGTCATGGATAATCTCATCTTCCTTCATCTTCAGACTTTCAAACTTCGATGTTAGAAGCTGAAGTCTTGACATCTTAACTCTAGATGTTCCTTCATGTGTAGCCTTTAAAATATCCCAAGCTTCCTTAGCAACTTCACAGGTATTGATTAACCTGAAAATATTCTTATCCACTCCATTGAAAATTGCATTTAGAGCTTTGGAATTACCAAGGGCAAGCTCATCTTCTTCCTTGGTCCATTCTTCTTCAGGCTTTGGCTTCGAGGTGCCTTCTTTATCTTTGCCAGCATCATCTTTCTCACACACAATAAGTGCTTTCCACTCTTTAATGATGGCCTTCCATGCCCTACTGTCCAAGGATTTCAAAAAGGTGATCATCCTAGGCTTCCAATAATCATAATTCAAGCCATCCAAAATAGGGGTCTGTTGACAAATCCTCCAACTTCTTTGTCCATCTTTACACCAGAAAGTAACTTCCCTAGATCTCACCCAGAGACAGACAGGATGCCTGCTCTGATACCAATTGAAATTCTGGTATCAGACGTGTGATGTTAAGTGTGATGTCACAATAACACACTCTGCACAATCTAACTACCTACGTCTGGGGGCTACCAAGCTAGGGATGAAATTCACTACTTGTAGAATTAAATTACAGACTCAACAACCCAGTTGACAATCTCCTAATCTTAATTCCTACTAGTGACTTTCTACCTAATAAACCACTTAGATATGGGAACACTACTCAATCCCTAAAACCTCTCAAAGAACAACCTCTTTGAGAAACCTTGATCCTGCTTTACAGCTTTGATCAAATTACACAACTCTCTATCGCTTCACAGCTTCTACGAGAGGACAGAAAACAACTCACCTATTTAACCTAGAATAGTGTATACAAAACTCATACACAATACTTAAGACACTGAGCCTATGCTCTGGATCTTCTCTCTGTATTTCTGTACTTTTTCCTTTGGTCTTGTGCGCTTTATATAGCAACCTGAATTGGGCTTGGACCTGCTACAATATCTGACTTGATTTGTTATTTAAAACTGAATCTTCAAAACAGATTTTCTCCTAAAATCTTTTCAAATCTTCAACCTTTTAAATCTCCTACAAATCTGCACCAGATCTCCTATGCAGCGAAGAATATCAAACCCAAGATATTCGCATCCAATGAGACAGCTTGCTCTCCACAATTCCAGCTAACACGCAAACCCTAACAACATCACAACCTGATGTTATTAATTCTGCAGATCTAATGTCACAACATCGCTTGTGACATCAGACATCCAAACTTCAGTAACTTAAACACTTAACACAGCCCAGTGTTAAGACTCAATGTTGTGACATCACCTACTTGACATCAAACATTGAACATTCTTTGTTTTACCAAAATTCTAGCCAATCCAAGAAACTAACACCTTTTCTTCTCTCTCCTCTTTCTTTTAGCTAGAAGCCTTAAGATAGATAACCCATCCAAGCCTAGAAGCAAGTGAAATGGTTCCGGTAGAGTACGACGGGTGCGTAAGGTGCTAGTACCTTCCTTTCGCATAACCGACCCCCATTCCCGTTTCTCTTCCCCTTGGGTTTTATCGATATTTTCCTTGTCCTTCGGGACTAAATAAAGTTCGGTGGTGACTCTGTGTTATCTTTGAGTGTGCGATTCACTCAGGTATAAACCATCCATCTTCAGCTGGCGACTCTTCTGGGGAGTCCTTGCGCTCGCATGTTGGGGTCTCGCCTAGTTTTGTTTGTTTTCTTGCTTGATTGGGTGTTTATCTTTCGCGCTTTACTTGCTTTATCTTTATGCTTTAGCTTTATGTTTATTTACTGCATTCATTTACTACTTTGAATATTCATATGCGGCATATTCTGGATATCTGCTGTTTTCTGCTGTTGTTGGGATAGGTAGATATTATTGGAGAGAAAAGTCCTAATACCGGGCTTAGTATACATATAGGCTAGAACGTGGATAGTCGTGAGGCCTGCATTTTGCGCATTGGGTTATCACGAGAGCCACATCCCAGGTCGTGATTCACTTGAGAATACTTCCGTCCTGTGAGAATTCACTACGGCGGGGGATTTTCATTTTGAGTCCTATGGTTTGGGCGACCTTTCTAGGGACCACCTCGTTGTGTCTAGATCACACCTGTGAGGGGGATGGGTTTTTGCAGGAAACCAAACCACTTCATACCCTTGTTCTCTCACACACACCAGATTTCTTGTACCGACACATCAGACTATGTGGCACAACACAGAATTATATGCAGATATCCGGATTGTTCAGACTTGATTGTTCAGATAGTGTTGGCTTCTTGTTGTTGTGTTGTATATCATTTCATCATGTAAATTAATTTTTGCATGTGCATTTCCAGGTTTTCGAGGACTTATTCTTTGTTAACATTATCATAGAGATGAGTACTGGTTGTCGAGGCATTTTCAGCTAGAAGTTTGTGGAGCCTAAGCTGGGTATTCTGAGAGGTCTAGCATCCCGTGTGGTTGAAGATAACAGAGGGATTTTTAGGGATATTTATGGTAATCTGTTAACCATCCTTAATACTGAAGTGAACATCACCGCCATTCATATTTTGGTTCAGTTCTATGATCCGCCATATAGGTGCTTCACATTTCAGGATTATCAGCTAGCACCTACACTCGAGGAGTATGCTTACATTCTGGGGGTTAAGATCAAGAAGCAGGTTCCTTATGTTTACACTAGTGGTTGTCCGAAGTTTCTCCTTATTGCTGATGCGCTTTGCTTTAGTAAGAAGGATGTGGAAGATAATCTCAAGACCAAAGTGAAAGGTATTCGAGGGTTCGCTTAGAAGTTCTTGGTTGACAAGGCCACTTCTTTTGCAAAGGATGGACGCTGGAAGGCTTTCAATGTCGTTCTTGCTTTGTTGATATATGGGATTGTCTTGTTTCCAAACATGGAGAATTTCGTAGATCAGGCTGCCATCAGTATCTTCTTGTCCAAGAACCCTGTTCCGACACTTCTTGCTGATACCTACCATTCTATTCATTCCATGAATGAAAAGAAAAAGGGAACCATTGTCTGTTGTGCCCCTTTGTTGTACCGATGGTTCATGTCTCACCTTCCACAGAAGGGTCCCTTTGTTGAGAATAAGGGTAATCTCAAGTGGTCTCAACGAATCATGTCTCTTACTGCTGATGACATTTCTTGGTATTCTCGAGTCTTCGACGACATTCCAATCATTCTTCATTATTGAAATTCTCCAATGTGCCTCTCTTGGGTACAAAGAGTGGAATTAACTACAACCCGATAATGGCCTTTCGACAGTTGGGATACCCTATGGTTGCCAAGCCAGATCCTGAGGTAGTGGAAGAGTTCATCTTTCATGAAGGGGTTGATGACATGGGTTTGTTGAAGAGGTTTAGTGCCGCTTGGACTCAGATTCATCTCGAAGGAAGAACCGATTTGGGTAAGAAGAATTGCGTAGCCAAGGACGCTTACACACTTTGGATCAAAGAGCGCGTCAAAGATATCTTTTTGCCATTTTCTCCCGAGCCTTCTATGAATGCCAAGCCTCCTAAACTTGCCTTTGTTCCTCCATCTGAGGTCGACCAACTCAAGCTGATTATTGAGAATTTGAAGAAGGAGAATGCTGACCTTCGTCTCAACCTTGATAGAGTCACTTCCGAGAAGGATAGCCTACAGGTTGAGCTCCGCCAAAAGCGCGAGCGCATGCTCAAAGAGGTGGAGGTTGAACAAAACAAGCGTAGGAAGGTGGGTGGTGCTTTGAAGAGCACCTACGAGGGACTTGCTTCAAAGAAGAGACAACTCGACGATATCCAGTATCAAGCCTACAAGGATGAGTTGAGCTATAATAAGCAACTTGAAGAGCTTCGAGGGAAGTTATCAGAGTTCAAGACAAAGTGGCAAAGTGAGCAAGACCGTGCTAATCAGTTAGCAAAGGACTTTTCTCAATATCAAACCCAACTAGACAAAGTATTTGGTGAGATTCAGAAGCTACAGGATCAGGCACACCAGAGTCGATAGCAGACTAGTCAGCTCAACACAGAGAGCACTCATTGGGAGCATCAAAGTCGTCATCTGTAGAACCTCTTAGATCAGAAAGAGGCTTTTCTTCAGGATATGCTTCAGGGACCTAACCATTCTTTGTTGTGTAACCTCATGAAGGATGTGAAGTATTGGAGTGAGAGGCATGGCCGTCTAGCCAGATTTGCTGAGCATGCATTGGAGGACCTACCTGGGTTGTTGAGGGATGCATATGCTGATGTATTGCCACACCAGCTTCCTTGGGCTGTTTTCCACTTCTTGTCTGTTTGCAGGGTGGTATTTGATAGGATCCATGCTGATTTTGTTGTAGCCCAAAAGGCAGATATTTGACTTGTATTCGACTTGTACTTCTTTCCTTTATTGTTGAATGAATGAATGAAGTTGCTTGCCAATTTTATCTGTCGCACATTTACTTGTATGCTTTATGATTATTGTCAACAAAGATAAGTTTAAGAATTCCTGGCATTTAAAAAAATTTATTTTTTGCATGCATATCATACATTCATTTGCACACATATGCACGTCCCGTCATCCGAAACCATTGCTCATCCTTGTCCTCCTTCCTTGTAGCAAGACGACGACTCGACATTGGTATTTTACTCGCTCAAACAAATCCAGAATCATGGCTTCCTTCGAAGCTGAGAACGCCGCTTATAAGGAAACTCTGGCTCAATTCCAAGGTCGGATGGATCAGTTCCAAACGAACATGGATGTCATTATGGAACTCCTTCGTTCCCAGAGGGACGCCACTACTGATGCAACTGTTTTCACTCCTATTGTGACTGTTCCTCCTGTTGTTAGGGCTACTCCTGCTGTTGTTGTTCCTTCTCCTGCTATTGTTGAAGTACCAGTTGAGCCTGTGAATCAGCCTGTTGTTCATCCGATAAATTCTCAATCCGGTTTGAACCAGATGCCCGTGGTTTTCCTTGGGGCTTGCCTCCGAATTACACTCCTCAGATTGCAAATAATGGTAGTGCCTTCAAACCATGTCAGCCTTTTATTGCGCCCATGCCTAATGGGAATGCTGCTGCATATCCATGGGGCATGCCTACTCCAGTCCAATCTCTAGTGGTGAATGATGATCCTGAGAATCTTCAGGTTCAAACTCACCAAATTTCCGAATTGGCTGACATTGAAACTCCTGATAAAGAAGAGCATGTGTAAAGGGGTCCTCCTTTCCAGGTTCAGTCTCATCTCAAGCTGCTCAAACTGCTGTTCAGAATGTTCATCCTGGGATGTTCTATCCTGGGGCATCTTCTTCCGATGTCGTGGTACCTCCTCCGCATTATCCGTTTGGTGTTCAGATGGGTCAGAATGCTGGTCAGATGGTTAATCAGGGTTTGGTATATCCTTCTCAGTTTGCTATTCCGCAAGTGCACGCTCCTGCCGCATCTCAGCTGCCAAATCCTCAGATTCTTGTCAGACCCACTAATCAGAGTAAATCTGCTGACTACAAGTTGTTGGAAGATCGTATCAGAGATATTGAAGGGTTTCCTGCTTTTGGCATAGAGGCCAAGGACTTATGTTTGGTTCCAAATGTTGTGCTACCACAGAAATTCAAGATACCCGAGTTGCCAAAGTATAAAGGTTTGAGTTGCCCGCGTAGTCACATCACTATGTGCTACAGGAAGATGGCATCCTATATTGATAATGATGAGTTGCTAGTTCATTGTTTTCAATATAGTTTGTCTGGTGCTTCATTGGATTGGTACATGGGCTTGGAGCGCAGCAAAATCCGTACTTGGAAGGATTTATCTGAAGCGTTCGTGAAACAATACAAATACAATTTTGATCTGGCGCCAACTAGATTGCAGTTCCAGAATCAGTCCCAGCGCTCAGCTAAAACATTCAAGGAGTATGCACAAATATGGCGTGAGATGGCATCTCGTGCGCGACCCGCTCTCTCTGACAACGAGTTGGTTGACATCTTTATGGGTATATTACAAGGATCCTACTACGAGAAAATGGTGGGTAGTTCTTCATCGAACTTCGCTGATGTTGTAATGATTGGCGAACGAATTGAAAACGGTTTGAAGACTGGAAAGATTCCTGGAGCTGCTTCCCAGCAGTCGGCCACTAGAAAATCTCAGAACAGTCAGTCTAAGAGAGAGGAAGGTGAAGCCAACGCTGTGACAGCTCAAGTTTCTCCTCAGTATCAAGCTCCCGCGGCACCCATGCCGTATTATCCATATCCGTACATTATTGCTGCACAATATCAACAACCTCCATATCAGTATTATCAGCAACAACAAGTTCAGAATGCTCAGAATCAGCAACAGAATCAACAAAACAACAAAAGTTAACAGAATCAAAACCGTCAGAACAACAACAATCAAGGAAACCGTAAGCGTCCGAATTTCAACAAAATTCCAGTGTCGTACACTGAATTGTTTCCTTACTTGGTTCACCAAGGGCCAATTGTTCCCAAACAGATCGCTCCTGCAATTCCTCCATTTGGCCCGAAGCATAATCCAAATGTGTCATGTGCTTATCATGCTGGATACATAGGGCATGCAACAGAGGATTGCTTTGTTTTCAAAACCAAGGTTCAGGAACTCATTGATAAGAAGGTTCTGACTTTCGTTGAGGAAGGACCTAACATTCAGAATAATCCGTTGCCGAATCACGGTGGACCTGCAATTAACATGATCGAGGATAATTCAAGGGCTGAATTGATCATAGATGTTGACGAGGTAAAGACCCCGATGGCTGTAGTTTTCAAGAAGTTGAATGAACATGGGTTGTTAAAAGGATTGCATGGTAAGTGTCATATTTGTGACGATAATCCCAACCAGTGTCGAAAGCTGAAGGGTTGTGTCCAGATTTTGATGAACTGAAGCGAAGTGCAGTTTGCCAAGTCTAAACATATTGAGGAAGTTGCTGCTATCGAGCCATTCACCATCGTTTATAGGAAGGTTCCAGTTGAATCCCCTAAACAGAAGAATGTGCAACCCATCGTGGTTTGCCCGCCAAAGCCGTTTCCGTATCAGAATTCTAAGGAGGTACCTTGGAGCTATGGTTCTACTGTGTTTTCTAGTGGTCAAGAGATAAGGTTTGCCGAGTCTGAAATCGTAAGTGTTACAGTCGTTGGAGGTATGAGTCGTAGTGGACGGGTGTTCGCTCCTAAGGTCACTACAAAGCTTGTTCAAGTTCCAACCGTTGTTCCTCCCAAGGAAACGCCCGCATCTGCAATCCATGTTGTTCAACAAGGGGCATCTGTTGCCATTCCAGTGTCGATTGTCCCGTCTGAGGATGTTTCAAAGAGCAAAGAGACATTTGATGATCAAGAGTTCCTTATGTTGATCAAGAAAAGTGACTTTAAGATTGTGGATCAGCGGGGGCAAACACCTTCGAGGATCTCAATCTTGTCCCTACTCATGAGTTCGCCTGTGCACCTATCAGCTTTGTTGAAAGTCTTAAACAGTGCCCATGTCATGCAAGATATATCCATCGTCGAGTTTGATGATGTAGCGGCCAACATAACTGCAAGTCGGTATTTGGGTTTTAATGAATCAGAATTTCCTCCTGAAGGAAATGCCCACAACAAAGCGCTACACTTATCTGTAACATTTACAGACATCCTGTTATCTCGTGTTCTAGTAGATACCGGTTCTTCTCTCAATGTGATGCCCAAAGGCACATTGAGTCAATTACTGGTTGAAGGAAGTGAGATGAGGCCGAGCGCATTAGTTGTCAGAGCCTTTGATCTTTTTGAAGAGCTGGTATATTCTCTTCGCCCCCTTTAGATCGGCATTGATTGTCGTCGGTTCTCCCTGTAGGTTGTGGTATTTGAACTTGAGGTGGATCGGTGAGGCGACGACATCCAACATGGTTGTAAAGGTTCATTCCAAGATACAGATGTAAACACTCCTGCAAGGAATAACAAGAAATTGAGAATTTACCGCTCGAATGTCCTCTCCACTGCTAATGGAAACTATTAGTTCTATATATCCCTAAGAACATATGGTCCCATTAAATGCTTGGAGTTTTGAGCCTTCGTAAGGCAGTAAGTTGCTTCAGTTCTGGTCCATTTTCTCGAATAATTTTGAGTACATGATGTCACGGGAACTACCACCTTCGATGAGGATCTGAGATACATCAAACTTCACGACTGTAGCGATGATCACAAGGGGAAAATTTTCGTTGGGAATGCCTTCGAATTTTTCTGAGTCGTGGAATCCCAACATAGGACGGCCAAGGACGTTTGCCGGCATCTTTCTCTCCTTCTGGTAAACACTCATCATCTATGCAATTTTTCTCTGTGAGGTACCCTTGGACAGGAGGTTCGCTTGCGGCGCTCCTCTAGTTATAGCAGTAGTGTATGGCACTTGCCTTTGCTTGCTTCCTTACTTTTTCCACTTGTCCCGACCGTTGTGATCTTTGAGGGAGACTTACCTTTAAGCGACTCCAGCTTACCTCCTTTCACGTATTCGGATAGTCATCCCCTATTTATCAGTCGATGACATCTTTTAACTGAATACAATCATTAATGTTATTGTTATGATTTCTAAGGAAGTGGCAATATTTTGATTTATCTGTCAGAGATGACTCAGACTGGGTATGAGGGTCAGATTCCTGCTTTCTGAAATTCAGTATTTATACAGTCTTGATAAATCTTCTCACTGAACACCCTAAGAAGAGTCTACTTGTTGTACTTTCCTAGCATTCCCTTGTCAGGATCATCTCGACGTCGATGGGATTCCTTCCAAACCTAGCAATTTGAGTGAGAATCGGTTGAGAGATGGTTATCAAAATGCATAGACAAATTCTCTTCCAAAATCATGAAAGGCTTGGCCATATTTATCTTTTCTTGCATAAACTTTACCTTCCTCTTTCCTAACTTTTTCCTAAAAGGATGGTCCCTCAAAAGACCGTTCTCTAATATCCAACATTGAAGACCTTCCTGAGTTCCTTTCACCTCAATAAATACATGTGAGAATCGCTCTATATATGATCGCAAACATTCTCTCTTCTCTTGCATGATCCCACCTAGGGCAGCTTCAGTTATAAGTCGTTGCTTCCAAGCGGTGAACTGCACATAAAGTATTTTTTGAAACTCCATCCAAGAATCAATAAATTGTCGAGAAGACCATTGAACCTTAGTCGAGCTAGTTCGACCAGAGTTAACGCAAACATCTTACACTTGGACCCATCGTCAGCACTAAAGTAACTCAGTCGACCATCTACAAGATGCATATGGACGTCAAGATCTCCTTTCCCATCATAATCGCTCAATTTAGGTGGCTTCTCCATAGACTTCAGAGTCTTTCTATCTAAAATTGCTACTAATAATGGGTGCTTCAGTTGCACTTTTCCTTAATGAGTTTCTTCTTACGCTAGAAAAGGTGAAAGGTTACTCCCCCCTAGGGGATGGGAGGAGGATTCTGATGCTTCCTACATCTACGTCGGTCCTTTGATTGAGGAGCCTTGTCTCTTTTTGTCTCATCTAGTTTCGGGGTTGCATAACGAGTTTTTCTCGAACCAACTTCTTGAATTGTATTTTCACAAGAAGGAACTGTCATACCCCAAATTTTGACCACTAAGAGTTCCCATCATTGTGCAAATCATTACAACAATATGGATGAACCAACATGCCTCACCAATCTCCTCAGGAATTGTTAGGCATTCTCTACAATCAAGAATTAGGGTTTTATGCCCTCTCAGAGCCTTAGACAAAGGATCAATCAAGAAATGACATGATATTCAGCTTTTCTAACCTCTCAAACACCTATAAAGGATCAAGAGGACTCCCACATCTAAAATCAAGCACAAAGTTGCAACATTTCAAGTGGATCAAGCCTCAAGATCGCCAGTGTCACCGAATTAGGGTTTTGGTCGACTGAGGCCTCCAGATGAAAATTTTCATCTGGGCATGAGCCAATGCTTCAAAGCACAACCCAAGATACTCCAAGTGACCTCATGGACCCAATCATCAAGTCAATTTAGCCTCAGGGGATGCATTCATCAAAAAATCAGGAATTAGGGTTTCTTGACCTAATTCACCCCTAAGTTGACTTTTGGGACAACACATGAGCCAAAACCTCAAGAGATGATTTGAGGGCCTCCAATATACCACATTAATCCATTTACAACAATGGATTAATCCAAGAAGCTTGATCCACAAGTTTCAATTTCATCAGTACCACAATTAGGGTTTCGAGGAAAAAGTCAATTGTACCTTTGACTTTTGACTAGGACATGCTCCCAAACCTTGGGACATGATTCAATACACCCTATAACACCTATGGAATATATCCATTAGGTTTGATTTAGGTCAAGGGCTTGATTTCACAAAGGATCGCACAATTTGGACTTCATCTGATAAAAAGTCAACTGTGCACAAAATCAAGTTTGACTTTTTGGGATTTTTCACAATTATGGTTCTTTGACCCTAAAACAATGTTAATATGTGATTTGAATCATCATTCATCAAGAAAAATCAAAGAAAGTGAGTTAACTTGTAAAAGGGGTAACCATAAAATACTTAGAAATTTTCTAAGTTATGGAAAAAGTGGCTAGGGTACCAACTTCCAAGGATCATAACTTGAGATCCAAGCAACCATTTTGGATTATCCAAAGCTGGATTTATAGCTCTCATTACACTCTAGAAAAGCTTCAACTACAGCTCATTTCAATTCTTCATGTATTTTTAGTTATGGAGTGATCAAAATGGCAAAAAACATGAAAATGACACTTTTCTAACACTTAGTGAAAATCTGCTTAAGTTAGCAGTCTTGAACATCAATGTTCATGATGATTTTTCCATTAGATCCAAAAAGATTCAATACAAACTATGATCACACGTGTTTTGTATCATATGAGGGCTTTCCAATGAGCCCAAGAACATGAGAAAACTCCACCTGGGCTAGGAGTTATGACAGCTGCAACATGCCTTGCTGCAAACTATCTTGGCAAGGCAGATTTGTCCATAATAGCTCGATTTGATCAAATTATGCAACAACAAGCATGGTTATCCATCTGCACACCTCAAGGGGGAATAACCAAGGGACAAGCACTGATCTACCAGCCTCACAAGTCCATGGAGCTATGTTTAGGCATGCCACTCATAAATTCAAAGATGCTTCAAATATTCAATTTTGTTTCAAAACATTTAACTGATGCATAGAGGTGGCATTCATCAAGACAATGTTATCCAAGTTCAATCAAGACTTATCCTTGAACCAAAGAACCATAGGCATGTGCTCTAACCTCAAGTCAATGGCCAGAGGAGACTTGAGATTCCATTTGATCACAATTGGCCACAGACCTGTACCAGTTGCCATACACTATTGCAGCCAAAACAAACGTGTTGCACTATAAATAGACCTCATTTGTGATCAGTTTGGGTACACCAAAGCACCCAAATCGATGCTTTCCTCAAAATCTCCATTTCACTCTAATTTTTCCTTCTAACTCAAGTCACCATCGGGTTTTGAGTTTGAGAGCAATTCCAACCAAACCAATCACACACACACCTCTCACATATAACATATAGAAGTGATCCATAACACAAAATCACATCTGGAACATCAGATTCTCAAAATCACCAGCCATCTGCACAAGCCTTTGACAGATTTGCAGTTGAGGTGCCAAATCTAGTTCCAGCTCAATTCAATCCACTCCAAGCATCCAGACACACTCTATAGCACCTAAGGAAGTTGTCCACATCATTGGAACCAAGCTGTAACACCTCCAACCTAGAACTCGATCACCAGCTGCAAGAGGTAAGCCTAAACTTGGTCATCTCATGATTCATGCATATTTCCTCGCACAATAATTTTGCCATATGTTCATAATCATGTATGGAGTATTTCCCCTCAATTGATTACTTTGTATGAATCGTGTATGGAATTTTTTAGCCTTCATGCAGAAATTAGGGTTCTTGAGGTTTCTCTTTGATTTCTCATTCCATACTTAAAATAAATGAAATTAAAGATCATAGACATGATCGTGAGTTGAAAACGAGCAGATTGATATGTGGATTGTGTAATTTCATTAAGTATTTAGTGAGATTAGTGAGAAAGCGCAAATCTGCAAAAACTCAGAACAAACGCATGTTCTTGGCGCCCTTTTTCAAACTTTTGAATTTTTGAATTTTTATTATTTTATTTAATTGATTCAAAAATTAATTTCTCTCTGAATTTTAATGATTTTGAGTTGATTCTTTATTTCAAAATTCACAAAAAAGTTAAAATATTTTATTTTACAAAAATTTCCCAAAAATTATTTATTTCATATATTTGATATTTTTACAATGAATTAATTTTTATTTGTTTTTTAACATTTTAAAATTTTCTTTCTCTTGATTTTCCAAACTTAAATGGTTTTCAATCATTTTATGGATAAAAACATGATTTTTGAAACATTGACCCAAAATCACAACTCATTTCTCACATGTTTTCAATGATTTTATTAATTTTTTCAAAATTAATTCTATTTTTAACAAAATTAGGGTTTTGATTGATTTCACCCTCATCACTCTTTTTCAAAACACTTTTGGGCCTCTAATAGAGTGTAAGACCCAACCCTCTTTTGTACATAAATAATTTGGGTCTCATTCATTGTATAAGTCTCAGTACAATTTTCAAAACAACGGTGCGATCACTGTTATTTCTGGGCCTCTCCTTGAGTTGTAAGCCCCATCTTTTGTACAAAAATAAACTTTTGAGCCTCTTGAGAGAGTGTAAGACCCAACCCCTTTATAAATAAATAATCTTTGGGCCTCAGACGTTGGATAAGCCCCACTGTATTTTCAAAACCCCGGCGCGGTCGTCGGCTTTTTAACAAAATCATCTGGGCCTCCCCTCGTGTTGTAAGTCCCATCTTTCTTTTTCAAAATCATTTGGGCATCCCCTCGTGTTGTAAGTCCCATCTTTCTTTTTCAAAACATCCTTGGGCCTCTCCTTGAGTTGTAAGACTCATCCCTTTGTACAGAAAACCTCTTTGGGCCTTAGTCGTTGTATAAGTCCCGATACGATATTCAAAACAACGATTCGATCACTGTTAAACCTTGGGGATCTCTCTGAGTATAAGCCCCAACAATCTTTTCAAAACAAATCCCCTGTTGATTTAGATTCAATATACAGTTGTTATCAAAACTTTCTTTAATTTCTTTGAACAACTAACCATACAGCATGGAAGCTTGCTCGCCTGTAAGTTTTAACAGCTTTCATTTACTCGCTTTCATATATATATATAATTGTATTGTGGGAAGCTGCGCACGGTTAGTCTTCTTTCATACCCTTTTAAATACTTGTCATATATCAACTGCATATATACTAGTATATTTATTTAGAGTTTTCCCCGGCAACTAGGTCTAGAACTAGGTAAAGCCATGTTGGTCACTCTTGAATACAGTAAAAACTAGATCCCCATAAGATTTCCAGATACAGTCTTGCCTTCTCTTGGGCTTAAACAATATGGAACAAAGAGAAAGGCAGTATTCTTCGTGAACCTTTTCTCAGGCTGTCACTTTAGAAATTGTCAAAGGAATTCTACTCCCCTGAGTTGACCTATTCTCGGTGAATAGCATTTCTTGAACTTTTCTTGGTTTGGGACCCACGGGCTTCCTAAAAGCATCCCCGCCTCCTCTTGGGCTTTGTACAAGGACCCTCCGGCTTCTTAGAAGTTCTCATGCCTTCTCTTGGGCTTAATACAAGGACCCTGACGACCTCTTAAAGGTATAAGACAGAACTTAGTCATCCTTTGCTAGAGCAGTCTTTCTAGTGTCAAACCCCAGACCGATTTAGGGTTGATTCTCATCCTTTAAAAACACCCGCCTCCTCTTGGGCATCGTACAAAAGATAAAACTCTTTCACACCAGTAGACTCGGACAGTCTAATCCCCTTGAGTCTCAAAGACATTCTCAAGTTCCCTACAAACATAGGAAGAAACCCCGGTCATTTTTTATCAATCTCCAGCATAGCTGAAACCCAGTCTCTCTCCTGGAAATTCCCCAACCAGGGTTGGGTTATCATCAGTATAACACTATCCCAAATCAGAACCTCAAGGTTCCTGATACCTCAACTCTTCTGTAATCCTCAGCAAGAGTTGATTCCCCATGTGGACCCGCCTCGGGATCTCAATCATCCCCGGCAGAAGATAACCTCATCTTAGGCTTTGTATAATGACTTTTCCTTAACACAGATAGCCTCTTCTTGGGCTTTGTACAATTCTCCCCAGCGGAGTTAACCTTTTCAGACTCTCTTGTTAAGTCAATCAGCCTTTCAGACTCTCTTGTTGAGTCCATCAGTGTTCAGACTCTCTTGTTGAGTCAACTCACCTTTTCAGACTCTCTTGTTAAGTCAACCTTTTTTAGCCTCAATCTTGGGCTTTGTACAAGACAGATAAAAATAATCTCTTGTTGAGTCAATCTTTTTCCAGCCTCATCTTAGGCTTGGTATAAAGATTTCCCCTAGCAGAATTTAGCCTCCTCTTAGGCTTTGTATAATGATTTCTCCAGCTTGTTCAGCCACAATCCTGGGCTTTGTACAGGACAGATGAAAGCACTCTCTTGTTGAGTCAAACCATTTTAGCCTCAATCTTGGGCTTTGTAAAAAAACATAAATCTTCATAACCTTCTCTTAAGCTTGGGACAAATATCTTCCCCAGCGAAGTCAATTCCTCCTAGCCTTCTTTAGGCTTCGAGAAATAAATTCTCCAAGCAGAGTCAAACTCATTTAAGCCTCAATCTTGGGCTTCGTACAAGACACATAAAAATATCCTCGCTCGAGTCAGTTAAATTTCCCTTTTCAGCCTCAATCTTAGGCTTTGTACAAGACACATACAAACCTCCCCAACGGGGTCAAAACCTTTTTTCAGCCTCCTATTAGACTTTGTATAATGATATCCCCAAAGAGTCAGTCTCTTTTTACCTCAATCTTGGGCTTTGTACAAGATACCAATATATACACTCTCTTGTTGAGTCGGTCTTATCCAGCCTCCTTTTAGGCTTTGGGTAAGAATTCCCCCCAGTGGAGTCAATCAACCACTTAGCTTCAACCTTGGGCTTTGATCAAGGCACACAAAAATCAACAATACCTCTTTAGAGATGACAAATTCTCTCTCAGTTAAAACCTTTTAGCTTTAATCTTGGGCTTTGAACAAGACACCAAAACATATTTTTCCTCCCTTAGAATAGGAGGAACTACGATTGCTCTGATTTCCCTGTTTCTTTTAAACGGGAATACTTAGGCATAAGATTGTGAAATCTTAGCAAGCATACTAATCCAAAACTCTAGGTCCAGTACCTTCATACCAATCAAAACTTAGGTCTAGTACCTTACCAAAAACACCCGAACATCAACAAAAACTCACTCACTCATACTTCCCAAGAAACTTTCCCAACCCATTAACGGATAAACACCATCAAGTATAAAGCGAAACCTAAAGCTAATATCCTGTGGATAACCACATATAGGATGGGTAACTGACAACTCCCCATTGTATAACCTGACCCCGGACCCCCCAATCTCTTTTAAGCTTTTGTTCAGTTAAACATCCGCGTGCAAGGTTAGTTTTAGATGGCTTCCCTTTCCCTTCCAGCTTCATGGGATAAATAAGAAATCAGAAAGTAGCACCCCCCCTCCTCCTCATTGCGGTGAGGAAAACCCAGCGATAAGGTGGTTGCGTCACCGACAAAAATCACTCGCTACAGGAACGTTATGAAGGTTTTCTTCCTGGCATTGAAGCCTTACTTCAAAGGCATGGGAATTATTCTCTCGAACGATGTTAAACACATAGTTCAAAAGTTCGTTAACAACTTGCATACCGAGGTTTGACTAGAAAGTTTGGAATACAGACAAGTCTTTAGTTGTGTAATAGGAAGTGGAACTGGATTCTCTATCGGATTTGCTCGAACAGATTTGGCTAATTGTGATACTCGAACTAGTTTTGGATGCAGTAGAACGTCCGTTTCAGGATCTATGGTGTTTTGTCGTGGAAGAAGATGTGGTTGATTCCTTACTTCTAGAGCAGCAACGACAACTTCTCATGCCTCGAAGGATCTGGTAGCTTTAGATCCAACCATCACTGATGAAAGTAAAAATGAGAATTTGGAGATTTGAGGAGAAGAAATTGAGGTAATGATGAATTGAATCAGAACACGGTAGGTTTCTCGTTTTAGTTTAAAGTCTTGCTCTCACGATCGGAAGAAGTCATGTACTGCGAAAAATGGAAGAAGAATGTGAATTCGTGAAAATCGTAGAAACTAGCATTTATTTTCCACATACAACGCCACTGATCCGTTCGAAAACCAGAAATGAGAAGGTATACAGAAGTGATGGTGGATCGTGGCTTCCGATGTGGTTGAGTGAGGGGGCCTGCAAGGTTAGCACTCCAAGTGAAATGAAATTATGTTTGAAATATGTTACCTGATTTTGATGCCCTCTTTATATATAGCAGAGAGGGGATAACTAACTTGTTATTAGTCAAGAGTGGGTTGCGGTGAGTCGTTAGATGCTTACGATTGAAATTTTAGATGACAATTAGAATGATAATCTTCGCATATTGGGAAGATTCTAAAAAAGAGTGGGATTCTTATCTGATTGCTTAGTTAGGATCAACATGGTTGGCACGGCCCATCCAGGATCGATATAACCAGTCCAAAACAGTTCGAATATATGCAATCCTAACATCTTTCTTCTCTAGGGCTTTCCACAAAAAATCTCTCTAGCCACTCTATCTTATGTCTTCTCCAAGTCAATAAAAATTAAGTGCAAGTCTTATTGGTCCATTTGATAGATCGTTTCCATGGTCTACCTCCCAGACATACAACTAAAATGATTCTCAATGACTTAAGTCTCTTTTCTTTGTATATCCCCTTTGTTTTTATAAATTAGAACTAAAGCGTTTCTTCTCCATTCATTTGACATTTTTTTTAACCTCATAATTTTATTAAAAAATTTGGTAAGTCACTCGATCTATCTCCTAAAGTATTCTCACTCCTTAATGTATATCTTGTTTGACCCAACCACCTTATTGTTACTCATTATTTTTAACGTTTCTTTTACCTTTTATTTCTAAATTTGACGGCAGTAATTATAATTGCAATAGTCTTCTTTTACCTCTTATTTAAAATTAGTTTTATAATGTGGGAAAATGAAAGCTAGCCTAACAATTAGGAGGAATTAGCCATAAGGAAATCATACATTTGGAGATTGTAGCTATAAGAAATAAAAGCTAGCCTAACAATTAGGAGGAATTATACAATTATTTGGCAATAGTGTTTTAGTAACCATAGCATGGATTTTCTAATAATCATTGGCATGCATTATTATGAAAACTGCAAAAAAAATATTACATAATTACTCCATCTATCAACTTGTAATTGAGCCACTTATATTGTCTGCTCCATATGATGAAGCCTTTTCAATCAAAAACTACTGAATGATGGCAAATCTAGTGAAGCTTTTGCCATGGACTTGTATTCTTCAAGTTTCTCCATTTCCACTAACCCAAGTTTCTGTTACAAAAAAAAGGCTGTGAATTTTTTTTCTTCCAAATTCTGAAAATTAGTGTCCAGGTTAGATACTTCCATACCTTGTTATCCCGTGCTCTTATGTAGCCAACAAGACAGATTTGTATCTGATGCTCAGAGTTCATGTCAGTGTTTGCATCAATAAACCAAACATTCTGCAAAATTAGTCCCCATAATGTGCATTAGTTAGTTAATATTAATTTGACACACTCATGGTTTATCATGTATATTGCTCTGCTCACTTTAGATATTATGCATCATCAAAGAATCAAAGAAATTGTTGAATTATATAATTGAGTACTCACTACTTTTTTGTAGGAAACACTTGAGAAGTCCAAACTAATGCTAACCAATGTCTTGAAGTTCCTATCTGTATCGACTTTGGCCCAACCGAAGTAAATCCCAACAATTTGATCAGGAATACCAAATGCTACATTCTCTGGATTAAGGAATTCAACTATGTTAGAATGAATACCATGTTAAAAAAAAAAAAAGAAAGAAAAGAAACTTAAAGAGATTAAATGCAGTGTTTTAAAAACAGAACAGGACAGTTCAACCGACTGAACCTTGAACAAGAACTTATTCCGGATAGGTTCATCCTGGCATTTCGATTTTGCTCATGTAACTAAGTTTATGAATGAAATGAGAAAAAGTTAGGAGTTTTGAAAACCTTTGGTTTCGAGGAGAGATCCTGTAGCATACAAACCACTCAGATGAATTGGCTCAATAGGCAATGTGTTATCAATCCCTGCCATTATTAATTTGGAAAATTACTATGATAACAGAACGCGCTATTAATTATTGAAATTCATCAACATATTTAAGAAGTAATAGAGGCATTACAATCATCAAACGGTGGAAGGCCCCATAGCTCAGGTTGAAACTCTAAAAGTGAATTAAGAGTAGCATTTGCCAGCTTACAACAATCCGATTCGCCACGAGACGGTACTGCTACTATCTTCATTTTTGCAGCATGAGCTGCTTTGACACCAACCCTGTTAAAGCCCATTGCAGAACATAAACATTACAAAAATATGATTATTACACGAGAATTCTAAGTGGCTGGAGAATAAGAAATGACTCATTCAGAGTGCTACAGAGATTCTTTAAGTGGCTGGAGAATAAGAAATGACTCATTCAGAGTGCTACAGAGATTCTTTAAGTGGCTGGAGAATTAGAAATGACTCATTCAGAGTGCTACAGAGATTTTGGAAACTTACAAGGAATCTTCAAACACAAGGCAGTTCATTGCATTTACACCCATTCTCTTAGCAGCTTCTTCAAACCTGTAACAATTAGACTCGGTTACAAATGTGATGAAACTGGAAGAGTATAAATTATCATAGTATTGAAGTCGCATCTTGTGTTGCGTCCTCAATTTAAAACACTTATCGGGATAGGGAATCTTACAAATCTGGAGCAGGCTTCCCAAATTTAACCTGATCATTTCCTAGAATTACAGAGAAGCTTTCTGTCCATCCTGCAAAAATCAATTTTATCAACTATCAAATATACAATTTTAAGTTAGAAACTACATATCAAGTGCTTCAACTTATTAATCTTAAGCTGAAATTATCCTAATCATCTAGTGCGTGTTTGAATTTGCATTGAGTTTGATAAAATCACAGTGAGTTACAAAAACTCGTACATGGAAAACAAATATAAATAGGTGTTAAGTACCTTTATGGTAAGGAATTTTCGCATATATGTATTCTCTCAAGGAGTTTGAAGCAAGAGCCATCGGTACACCATTTTTCAAAAAATGTTTGATGATTCGATTAGCACCAGGCAACGCTTTCGCTTCTCTCCACCTAAGTCAATTCATGAATTGAAAAAGAAGATTCCTCGAATGTGTAAGCAATTAATCACCATTTATACATTCGCATAGTCATATATCATAAAGTTTATATAGAAATAAAAGACAAACAGACAACAAGCTGTGTCAGTATCCCTAAACTCTAAACCCTAAACCTAACGAGAAATATGAAGTGTTTACAACCTTTGAATATAGAGAGGGTTAATTTCTTTGATAAATTGGTCAGGTGTTAATGGGAGCTGATAATCCTTAACAATTAAAGCTGCCGATTCCTTCTGTGTCATCCCTAACCTCTTTTTTTCTTCCCTTTCCTTATTCACCTCCTTTCCATACTTTCCCAAAAACTCATTCAACACGCCCCTTGTAACCCTTTCTGCACACACCAATCATAAACACAAATTCAAAATTCATAAAAAATCAACAAATTTTCAGCAACAAGAGTGAAATACAAATAGAAATACCAGTATCGAGAAGTGTGCCATCTAGGTCAAAAATGACAGCCAAGATATTGGGTTCATTGTTGCAGCCATTGATCTTGCAACAGTTGCTCATGGCAGTATCGAAGATGTGATTGCAATTGGTGGATTAGATGTATAATGAGTAGTGTGTGATTGTGATGACATGAAAGCGTAAATTCTGAGTGATAGTTGATTTGATATAGCGTTGGGTTGGCGTCATAAAGCAGCATGTTCTTGCGGATATTCCATGGAAGTGAAAGAGTTTGAAGCGTTAGGGCTTGTTTCATTGAGTTTGTAAAACTATTTTATAAAATGATTTTTAAAAATTGTTTTTTTTTTTATAATTCTATTTTTAAAAATTAAATGAGGAGAAAAAAATATGTTTGATGGAGACGCATTAATAGGTAAAAATAATTTATAATGTGATTTAATATGAATATATCACTCTAACATATTATATAACTGCCTGAATGGATAAGGTATAATATTTTCGCTATGTTTGAATCAGACTAACTTTCCCCTAATATATTCATTGACCGAGTAGTTAATGGTCGATGTTCATGTACTCTATAAACAATAAGAGTTATGTTCTCTTATTCGCTTGTCTATTACGAGTATGGTAATAGAAGATTGTGTAATCACGTATTATGAAACTTAAGATTTGATCTCTTAATTCGTCCGCCTTATATGTGAGTGTAATATTAGGTTAATTGGATAATGAGAGATACCTTTGGTCGAATGAACTCATAAAATAAGGAAACTCCACTTGAAGAGTTTGTTGTTTGGCTTTTGTTTCGGGTTGCAGTTGTCTATATTTCCCTTCTCGATAGGTTTCCTCTCCTCCCCCACTGCCTAAGCTTCCCTGTGCCCTCTCCGTTTCATGGCGGTCCCAGTGGTCATCCCCTGGTCTTGCCTGGACCCTCCCATTCAAAAACCTTCCGCTGAGTCCTTTGCACCACCGCCTAGCTCAAAGAAATCCTTTGCCCAATCGGTTACTAATATTTGCGACATCCTGATAAGCTAATTTCCTCAATCCATTATCAAAGGAGATAGAATTTCAATCACAATCCCTGAAGATGAATACTTAGCTGATCTGGCCTCTTGCAAGCACAACCTTCACGGTCGAATTATTTGGCCAAAAGGATCGGTTCCTCTAAAGGTGGAAGCCTTTAAGGTTAAACTCTCTTCCATCTGGAGTTTTTTGGGCAAATGGGGACTCATCTCCTTAGGGAAAGGATTCTTTGAATTTTCTTTTTCCGATATTGAAGACCTTCAAAGGGTTCATGCGGCCAGCTCTTGGAACTTAAGCCTTGGACTGTTAAAAGTGTTTGCATGGAAAAAAGATTTCAACCCAAATGATCAGCATCAGACCTCTGCGCATGTTTGGATTCGCATTGCCAGACTTTCCCTGGAATACTGGAGACTCAAGATTATATACGCCATCGCTAGTGTTATCGGTAACCCCATTTGTATGGACGAAACCACCACCAAATCTATGTTTGACCGGTCGTTTGGCCACTTTGCTAGGATTTTAGTTGATTTGGACCTAACTGCTAAACTTATGAATAATATTCTTGTGGAAAGGCAAAGTTTTGCCTTCTTTGTTGAGGTCATTTATGAAAACATCCCTCACTTTTGTGACCATTGTAAAATCATTGGCCATAACGTCGGTAACTGCGGGAAGATAAATAGGAGCACAACTATTGATAAATGAGTTGGCTCTAGCAAGAAGGTTTTTGTAGAAAAACATAAAGAAGCTGAAGTAAAATCTCCTTTTGGTAAGGAGTCGGAGGCTCAATGTTTGGAGGGCTCTTCTAATTCCAAATTTGTATCTAGCAGTTTAGATGTTTTCCAGCATAAGGATGATGCCCGTATTAAAATTTTGTCACATTCTAATCTTCAAAGCCAAGAGATGCAGGTTGGGCCATTAGTGGAGGGTCATGAGTCTGAAAAGGACAACCATGATGGTTTGCTTGCTAACCAAGATTCTGAAGGCCTTGATCTTATTAGGATTTCTCCATCTAATGTGGATGATGTGAACAACTCTAGTGGATCAGAATTTGTGGATGCCACTCAAATGGTGGATAACCAAGATGACACTGTGGGTTTCAAGCTTAATAGCAATGTGCAGCAGGATATGGAATTTCTCAAACAATCTTGGCTAATATGGCAGAGGAGCATGATAATTCTGAGGATCCTAACAAGGAGTTTTAGATGGCGATATCCAAGCAGTCTAAGAAGAAAATCAGGCTGATTCAAAAGTCCTCCAAGGTTGGACCTAGCACCAGGGCAAGGGTGGTTTCTTCTAAAAACTACTCAATAAAGTGTCTACTCTAGAATTTTAGAGGGTTTTCCAATAAGCCCACAAAATTGGCTTTTAAGATCCTAATTAAGGCTCAAAAGCCAGAGTTTTGCTTTATTGTTGAGCCCTGGATGAATTTAGATAGGTTATCTACTAATTTTTTCACCGGTCTAAATTTAAAAAATTTTGGTACTAATTCTAGGTCTGGTTTATCCTCAAATTTGTGGTGTCTATGTGCTCCACATTTATATCCTCAAATTGTTCTCAATGATGATCAATATGTATCTTTCTGTATCAATGATGGCTCCCACTGTTTTGGCATTGATGTTGTTTATGCTTCTACTAACTACATTGTCAGAAAGGATTTATGGTCTACTCTGTCTTCTCTTAAGTCTCTGAAGGAGGTACCCTGGTGCTTATTGGGTGAGTTCAATACTATTTTGGGTGCTTCGGAACACAGGGGCTGGTCCAACCCTTCTAGAATCCCAATTATGGATTTTCAAAATTTGACCAATTCCACTAATCACATTCACCTTCCAACTGGAAGGGCTGAATTTACATGGCATAATGGTAGGAATGGTGAGCACCTTATTGAAAGAAGCCTGGATAGAGCTATACGTGATCAGGGTTGGATCTAATTATGCAGTAATATTTCTTGCAATGGCTGCTCTGATAATGGTTTGGTGTATGAGGTGGTTCCTCATCTGATCAATTACCATTCTAATGATCTTCTAATTGTTCTTCCTAGTCCTGAAGAAATAAAAAATGTTGTTTTTTCCTTGAGCAAAGATAGTTCACCTGGGCCTGATGGGTTTGGTGGTTTCTTCTTCCAACATTATTGGGATATCATTCATACTGATGTTATCAATGCAACTGCCCAATTCTTTTCCACTGGTTGGATCCTTCCTAATTCGAATGCCAGTAATATTGTCCTCATCCCTAAGTGCTCTAGTGCCATCACTGGGGATCAGTTCAGGCCATAACCCTTGCTAATTTCAAATCCAAGATTTTCTTCAAAATCTTGGCTGATAGAATTGCTACCATCATGCCCATCATTATCTCTCGAAAACAAAAAGGTTTCATCAAAGGTAGATCAATTATGGACTATATATGCTTAACCTCTGAGGCTATCAACATGCTTCACAATAAAGCATTTGGTGGAAACATAGCTATTAAGATTGACATTAGGAAAGCTTTTGACACTCTTGATTGGGAGTTTTTGCTTAAGGTTTTGAGCAGGTTTGGTTTTTTTGACAAAGTATGCTTATGGATCAAAGCCATTATATTTTCTGCCAGGCTGTCCATTTCTGTTAATGGCTCCCAAACTGGCTTTTTTTAGTGTAAAAGGGGTGTTATGCAAAGTGACCCTATCTCCCCCATATTGTTTTGCATTGCAGAAGATGTGTTAAGTAGAGGTATTGCTAAACTTGTGGAGCAAGGTAGCCTTGATCTCATTAAAGGTCCTCGAGGATCTTTTGTTTCATCTCATATTTTGTATGTTGATGACATAATGCTCTTTTGTAAAGCCAGGACCTCTAATTTGGATGCTCTCAAAGGTCTCTTCCTTAGGTGTGGCCAATGCTCGGGGCAGCATGTCAGTCAACAGACATCCATCATATACTCTGGCTCCATATCCTCCTTAAGATTTGTTAGGCTTACTCGAATCCTGGGTTTCCAAGAAGGTCATCTTCTTTTCACATACCTTGTAGTTCCCATCTTCAAGAGGAAACCAAAAGCCTTTCACTTCCAACCTTTAGTGGACAAAGTCAAATCCAAGCTCTCTCAGTGGAAGGCCTCTCTCCTTGGCATGGCAGGTAGAGTTCAAGTGATTAAAAGTGTTATCCATAGTATGCTAACCTATAGCCTCCTTGTCTATGATTGGCATGGCAGTCTTATTAAAGATCTTGAAAGTTGCATGAGAAACTTTGTGTAGAGTGGAGACATTTGTAAAAGGAAGTTGTTAACAGTGGCTTTGCACAAAGTTTGTAGGCCTTTTCATCAAGGTGGTCTTGGAATCAGATGTGTATCATGTATTAATGTTGCAGCCAGCCTTAAATTGTGTTTGGATTTACTGAATTCCTCCAGTCAATCGGCTCATCTTCTAAGGCTTAGGGTATTAAGGAACAATAAGCACATCAACTACCATATTTCTTCTTCAATATGGGGCGACCTCAAAAGCATTTTTCAAGACTTTATGGACAATTCTTCTTGGTCTTTGGGAGATGGCTGGAATATAAACTTTTGGACAGATTCTTGGTGTGGCCTTCCTCTTGTTGCGCAGTTTCATGTCCCTCATTCTGTTTCTGCAGGTTTGTCCTCAAAAGTTGCATATTTCATCCATCTTTCTCAATGGTTACTGCCTCGTGAGCTTTCTTCCCTCTTTCCCAACCTAGAAGGGCTCATTAAGAAGGTTCATATTCCCTTGCTGCCTAGAACTGGTGAACTTTGATGGGTTCACCACTATCAGCCTTAAATAGGCTTTCAAGTTTAAGGCTTCATCCAACAACAATCTTGTTTGGGCTAAGTTAATATGGAACAGGTACATCCCTCATTCCAAGTCATTGTTTGTTTGGAAGCTTCTTTTATCTAAGGTTTCCACGGATGATACTTTATCTAAGAGGGGCGTTGTTTTGTTTCCATCCGAGTTTGCTCTCTGTGGTATTCATGTGGAATCTACAGATCATCTCTTTTGGCAATGTTCTTTTTCTCTTCGTATCTGGAATTGGTTGTCTTGTGTAACTAACCTTACTCTGTATCTAAATTCTGTGGATATTTGGAGCATCTGCCACCAACCTCATTCTTCTCAAACTCAAGTGGTAATTTTGGCTGCTTTAGTAAACTCTATCAACCTCATTTGGCATGCTAGAAACCAGAAGATTTTTGCCAACAAATGCATTCATTGGAAGTCTGCCATCAACATGTTAATTACATGTGTGAATTTAGCTGGTAATTCTGTCAAAGCTTATACTTCTTACAGTATTTTGGATTTCAACATTCTTAAAGATTTCAAAGTCGTCGTGATCCTTCCTAAAACAGCCAGGATTGTTGTAGTTATTTGGGTTCCTCCTCTTGAATCCTGGGTTAAATGTAATTCAGACGAGGTTTCTCTCGGTATTCCTAGTCAGGCTGCCTGTGGAGGCATTTTTAATAATCATTCGGCTAATTTTATCGGTTGCTTTGCTGAAAATCTGGGCAACAACTTCGCAATTAATGATGAATCCATTGGAGTTATAAGAGTGGTTGAGCAGACTTTTGATAGAAATTGGAACCATTTATGGGTTGAAACTGATTCCAAGTTAGTTTCCTTGGCCATTGCAAACTCTCAGTTCGTTCCGTGGTCGTTGAAGAACAGGTGGCTTAATTGCATTCACAAAACTAACAATATGTACTTTCACTTATCACATATCTATAGAGAAGAAAATTAATGTACAGACACTCTAGCTTCATTAGGCTTAACCATTCATGGTTTTGTTTGGTGGAATAAAGCTATGGTGTCTGTTTTTGATAATTTGGTTAGGTCTTCCGTCTTTTCGGTTTTGTTAATTCAAGAAGGTTTTGGTTTTGGTTTTGGTTTTTGTTAATATATTTAATATAATATATATATATATATATATATATATATATATATATATATATATATATATATATATATATATCTTTCAAATATTAATAAATCACAATTTTTTTTAAAGGAGGCTGAAAAAAAGTTTTGACTCCGTTGGGGAACCATTTAAATTTTATGATTCTTTTAATTATTGTGTGTATCCACTGATTTTTTAATTTGAGTTTATTCGTTATTTCATCTAGAATTTGGAAATAGTATAAGATAGTCGACAATCATGTCTTGTTGTATATCTTGAATCAAAATGGTATTGTCACACTATTCCTATTATAAAAGAGTTATAATAATTTTTAAAAGTAAGATTATCAAATTTATTTTCATTTATTTATTTTCTTTAAAAATATTTTTGAAATTGATTTAAAAATTGTTTATAAAAACTAAAAATTAAAACTCATTCAAACATGCCTTTAAGATCATTTGTGATCACTAGAATTAGAAAAATAAAATAAAAATGTATTAGATAAAAGAAAAATCAATTATATTTTTATATTAAACCAAATATATGTTTCAATTATTGATAAATATAATTTTTGGAATTTTAATAATATGTGATTCCTATATTAAAGGTGTTAAAATTTACTAAATATAATTTAATTTTAATATTTTTTAAGAAACAATTGTAATCATTTGATTTAGAAAAAATAAAAAAGTATCAGAGAATCAAAGATAAAAGGAAATTCATTCTACTTATATATTAAATCAAATACATTTTTCAAACATTAATAAAACATAAATTTCGGTATTTTAAGAATAAAAGATTCCTTTCTTAAGAGAGTTAAAATTTTCAACTTATAAATAATTTTTCTTATTTTTTAAAATTAATTGCTATCTCTTCATTTGGAAAAAATAAAAAAGCATCATAATATTGATGATAATAGGAAATTAAATTATATTTATATATTACTTCAAATATGTCTTTCAAATATATA
The DNA here is from genome assembly GCA_022829125.1 of Lathyrus tuberosus. NCBI lineage: Eukaryota > Viridiplantae > Streptophyta > Magnoliopsida > Fabales > Fabaceae > Lathyrus > Lathyrus tuberosus. Next base: position 2,188,222 of record JALAZF010000203.1, on the reverse strand, counting down.
TAAAACAAAATATTTGAGAACACTTGTGGTATATCTTGAATCAAAATGGTATTGTCACACTATTTTGCTCTCTTCCTAGCTCTTATATCTTTTTTGTGTGTTGGTTCAAGTGATATCAAGGTTCAAAGAAGCCCAAAACTAGCCGTTATGCCGGACAGGATGTCCAAAACTAGTCGTTATGTCGGGCATAGGCATGGTTTCGGGCATATGCCCTTAGCTGTTCGGGGAGTGAAGACGCCGTGCGGAACAGACAGCATTTCTAAGGAGGAGCTGTGCAGTCCTTGCCCGGTTTGAGGGGCAGAAAGGTCACTTTTGCCCTTTTGTGGATTGGACTTAGGCAATTGGGCCGTTCTGGGAGCAGAAGTGGATTGGGCCATGTCTGGCCATTGGTCCAGTCCAGAACAGGAGCCCCCCAAGTCGTTGCTCCCGAGCATGAGAGTGATGACTTAAGGACAGCTCGCGGCTCCAGGGAGCTAGCGTAAAGTCGTCGTTCGGTGACGGAGAAAGTTGCCTCGTGGTGCCCGTGGCTCCCTGGTGTTCGTGATATTCATGTCCGTGTTTGGACTGCCCGTTGTGCTGGGAGACTAACTGTTAGGAGGAATTGAAACGTTAGGGCGCCACGTGTGTCTTCGAGCCTTGTGCAGCAGTGACTAGGCAATGATGGCTAGTTAATAGCCATCATGACCTACGACGGCGTGCCTCCGCACGTGCCCCTCAGTATAAAAGGGGGAGACCCGTTTCATTTTGAACTTTTCGCTCTCGTTTCTCTTCGTTTTCTTCAGAGTTCTTGTCCGTTCACGCCGCCAGCTGTTCCGGCCACCGTATCAACTCCGGGCAACCAGTTTTCGTCTTCTTAGTCCAAGTAAGTTTGTTGATTTTGTGCTTTTTTTCATCCCTTTTTGATGATTACTAGTGGATTACATGCGGTTAGGACTAGGTTTAGAGGAATATTTGCTTTGTTTCTGGTGGTTGTTGGTGATGGACGGTGGTTATGCCATTTTCTGCCGCTGATGTGCCGCTGGGCTCCTAGGACATTCTGGTGAGGAGGGCGGTTCACTGCGTCGTCGCGATGATGATGCATCTGCAGTCGCCGTGGTCGTTCATATTCTGGGGTGACGATGAATTTTTCGGTTGAGTATTTGCAGTTTCCGATGAAGCTTTGCAGTTTTCGGCGGAGCTTCAAACGGAAACTGGGAATAGGCTCAGGGAAGTTCCTCGTCCGGGAGTGGTTTGTCCCGAGAGTCTCCTCGCGGGGAGGCTCTTGAATTTTCCGTTTGATGTTAGGGCTTAGGTCGGGGACGTCGTCCTCAGCCCTTCGCGCGCTCTTTCACTTGACTAGCGGTGGAAGGGTGGATTTGATCTTTCGTCGAATTCACTTTTTTTCTCTGTTTTTTAGGTGATTGACATGGCGACAGGGCCAGACGGAGAGATCATAATAGATTTGTCCGATGAGGAAGCGAGCTCCTCGAAAAGCAGCAGTTCGAAATCCTCGAGTATCCCCAGCGCAGCCGGGGAGGAGGAGGAAATGGAAGAGGATACTGTTGAAGGCTCCACCGAGGAGCGGATGGTGGCTGAGCCATTCGAGCATGTATCCGCCTTCGCGACGTATCTGGGGGATGTCTTTACGGTCGTCGGGCCAGAGGGGGAGTGAAAGGTGCACTTTCCCTCCGAGGACGATAAGGTCTGCACAAATTTCGGGGAGTGTTTCGCTATGTATGAGTACACTTTCAAAGAACTGGGATTGAGGCTATCGTTCACTAATTTCCAGCAGTCAGTGTTCGTTCATCTAGATTTGGCCCCGATGCAGCTGCATCCAAACTCGTTGGCCTTCATCCGGGCATTTTAGCTAACGTGCGAGTACTTGAGGATAGGGGCTACTCTCCACTTATTTTTCACTGTATTTCATCTTCAACGGCAGCTGACGGGGAGGAGATACGGCTGGGTTTCGTTGAAACAGCCTCGCAAGCTGTTCAAGCCCTTTTCAGAATCGATACGGACGTTCAAGGAGAGGTTTTACATCATAGAGCCCGTATCAGAAGCTGCCCAGGATATCACGTATGTCTGGAAGATTGAAGTTGACGAGGAGGGTAACGACCTGCGCGATGAGGCTGGGAGGTTTATCAGGGAGAGACGGTTCAAGTTCCCCCTTCACTGGGGACCTGGCCACTTTACCAAGGAGCCTAACAAGTATGTCCTTCAGCCGCACAACCTAGATGGGCAGGATGCCGCTGCTTACGAGATGTTGGTGAAGTACGTTAACTCTTTCCGCCTCGTCGAATGCTGGACGAAGAAGGGGTCCCCGATCTTCGAGGAGGATGATAGCCAGAGGGTTGAATATCGCTTCATTAACACCAAGGCACTCCTGGAGTGCAAGACCTCTATGGAAGTTCACAAGCTGCTCGGTAGTTTTAGTTGTTTTAATTATCCGACTTATGTTTCCTTCCTCGTCTAACATGTTCGTATTTTGTTTGTGCAGGTGAGATGCCTCTTGCTCACGAAAGGATGGTAAAGAATGCTCTCGCGAGGAACAAGTCCGGGGCGGCTGCTCCCAAGACCCGATTCTGAGGGGGACTCTGCAACTGAGTCTGAACTGAGAACTGCTTGGGCCACCATAGCATCCCTTGAGGAGATGGCAAGGAAGGCCAAGGAGGAGGCTAGGAGTTCTGATGATGCCCGAAAGAAGGCAGACGAGGAGGTGTCCAGGTTGAAGAAGGAGAACTCCACGCTGGCCGCGGAAAAGAAAGCAGTAGAGGAACTGGTCGAGCAGTTGAGGTCAGCTAATGCTCCGGGCGAAGATGAACCCGAGGACGTGAAGGAGATTAAGACAAGGTCTGAGCTGGTTGCCCATATGTTGGCGGCTGAGGACGACAACATTGCTATCGCGGACAAATCCTTCAAGAACGTCGTGTCTCAACTGCAGGTGGTGAACCCCAAACTTGACTTTTCCACCGAGGGTACTCACTATCTGGCGTACGTCGAAGACGGCTGGATAATCAGACCAGACGCCCTCCTCGAAGAGCATGCTGAGGATCAGCCCGTGGAGAGCCAGGAGCCTCAGCCTAACGCCGAGCAGACTAACCAGATGGATGAATGAAGATTTTTGTTGTTGTAATTTTGTCTGGCCTGTGTGTCGTGTAATTGTTGTAACTTATTTTGAATGGGGGCGTGGCCCCCTGTTTATGTAACAAGCACAATTGTGGTCCTTGTGGCCACGTGTTACTATTAACTAAATTTATGGTCCTTGCGGCCGGTTTTGTGATTTGCATGGCTTTATCTGCTTTAAATTTCACTAAGTGTTGTACTTATGCTCGTTTGTGCATGTATGCCCGTAATAGGGATTACTTTGTTTTGATTTAAGTTTTGGGGGATTGCTCGTTGTAGATGTGTTTGTCAGTGAGGGGTATTGGACGAACTGCCGGGGAATATCCGGGCGAGGATGTGGAGCTCAGGTCGCGTTTGAGGCCTGAGTTCGCGACGTGAACCTCCCATCGCGAGCTAGGTGTTTTGTCTGTCGTGGTACTTTGACGACGGCAGTGCTCGATTGAGGGACCGCTGTCGAGCAGAGACCCGGCTCATTCCTGAGCGGGGTTCTGCTTCACTGGCATGCGACGCTTGTACCTAGGAGTGCATCATGGTCGGTAGGTGATGCTCGTCGTCGTGACAGATCGAACCGATAGATAAGGCCTTAGCTGTAGTATTTTTTCAGCTTTTCGGCGTTCCATGGTCGAGCAAGTTTTTCCCTGTTGAGTTGTTCTAGGTAATAGGCCCCATTCTCCGTTTTTGCGCGGACACGATAGGGTCCTTCCCAGTTAGCGGCCAATTTGCCTTCGAGAGAGTCTTTATGGTTTCTTCTTAGGACAAGGCTTCCAACGTCAAACTCTCGTCGTATCACCTTAGCATTATTCCTGATGGTAATTTTTTGTTTTAACGAGGCTTCGCAGAGGGCTGCCCCAGATCGGACTTCCTCGACGAGGTCGAGTTCCTCTCTTAATGATTCGTCGTTCATCTCCTAGTCTAAGGGCGACTCTGTCCGCCTGGAGGGTATGTGAACTTTGATGGGGATCACAGCCTCGGTCCCGTAAGCCGGGCGAAAGGGTGTCTCCCCGGTTGAAGAGTGTGGAGTTGTGTGGTATGCCCATAATACATTATGCAACTCCTCGACCCAAGCTTTCTTCATTTTGTCAAGCCTTCGTTTGACGCCCCGAAGGATAACTCGGTTTGCCGCTTCAGCTTGCCCGTTTGTCTGGGGATGTTCGACAGATGCGAAGTGTTGTTTCGTGTCCAACTGGGCGACGAAGTCTTGGAACTTCCTGTCTATGAACTGTGTCCCATTGTCCGTGACTATCGCTTGGGGGATGCCAAAATGTGCGAGGATGTTTCGTTTGTAGAAACGCAGTATGTTAAGGGAAGTTATCTTGGCCAGGGCCTCCGCTTCTATCCATTTTGTGAAGTAGTCCACGCCTACTATTAAGTATTTGTTCTGATTTGATCCCACCACGAAGGGTCCTAGGATGTCCAGGCCCCACCAGGCAAAAGGCCACTCGGAGGACATAACCTTGAGCTCGTTAGGTGGAGCTAGGCGCATATCCCTGTGCCGTTGGCATTTATTGCATTTCTTCACGTACTATTTCGCGTCGTGCTGCATGGTTGGCCAGTAGTATCCTGCTCTGAGGGCCTTTCGGGCAAGGGACCTTCCTCCGAGGTGTTGGGCGTTGATCCCTTCGTGGGTTTCGCGCAAGATGTGGGTGACCTTTTCCTCCTCGACACATTTGAGGAGTGGGATTGAGAATCCTCACCGGTAGAGTTTATCTTCGATCAGGACATATGAGCAGGCCCTTTGCCTAACTATGTTGGCCTCTTTAGGGTCGGACGGGAGTTCGTCCCTAGCGAGGTAGTTATAAACGGGGGTCATCCAGCAATGGCTATCGCCGACCACTTGTACGTCGAGGGTCGGGGAAGCTTTCTCAATGCTGGGTCGAGGGAGTACTTCTTGTATGACGGACTTGTTTCCGTCTTTCTTCTTTGTGCTGGCTAGTTTGGACAAAACGTCTGCCCGGACATTATGTTAGCGGGGAACATGTTTTACTTCCAACGCTGTGAACTTCGTCATCTTCTTCTTGACCAGGGCTAAGTATTCGTTTAGGTGGTCGTTTTTGGCTTGATATTCCCCTCGGACTTGAAGGGCCACGAGTTGTGAATCTGTGAAAATAACGACTTCTTCCGCGCCAAGGTCTTCGGCCAAGCGTAACCCGACGAGGAAGGCTTCATACTCAGCCTGGTTGTTAGAGGTGGGGAAGGACAGGGTGAGTGATACTTCAACGGTGATTCCCTCGTCGCTTTCCAGTATGATGTCTGCCCCGCTTCCCGCCGAACTGGAGGCCTCGTCTACAAAAATGGTCCATTTGCGTGCTCTGCAAGTGGGGGAGTCTACGAACGTCATCTCTGCGACGAAGTCGGCCAAAGCTTGGGCCTTGAGGGCTTTTCTGCTCTCATACTGGATGTTGAATTCGGACAGCTCGAACGACCATTTGAGCATTCTGCCGGCCATGTCTGGTCGTCCTAGTAGCTACTTTACAGGTTGATCTGTTCGAACCACAATCGTGTGGGCTAGAAAGTAGTGTCTCAGTCTTCTAGCTGCGTTGATGAGGGCCAGCACCACTTTTTCTATTTGCTGGTATCTCAACTCTGGTCCCTGCAGTGCTTTGCTCGTAAAATATACGGGCTTCTACCCGTCAGGCATTTCGCGGATAAGAGCAGCGCTTACTGCCTCGATTGCTACGACGAGATACAGGTACAAAGTTTCACCGTTGTCCGGGCGAGAGAGAATGGGTGGTTCTAAGAGTGCTCATTTTAGGTGGAGAAGAGCCTTGTCACATTCCTCGGTCCATTCAAACGCTGCCTCCTTGCAGAGGAGTTTGAAGAATGGTAAGGCGTGTTGGGCAGACTTGGCCACGAAACGGGACAATGACGCGAGCATCTCGTTGAGGGACTGGATGGACTTCTTTGACTTGGGCGTCGAAAACTCAGAGAATGCTTGGCACTTATCAGGGTTGGCTTCGATTCCTCATTTAGTTAAGTAGAAGCCGAGGAACTTGTCTGTCCGGACACCGAACGTGCACTTCTCCGGGTTGAAACGCATTTTGTACTTTCTGGCCTGTTCAAAGACCTTCCTTAGATGGGCAGTGTGATCGGTTTCCTCGTGGGATTTTATGATCATGTCGTCCATATAGACTTCGAGCATGTCGCCTATCTCTCCCCAGAAGACCTTGTTCATCATTATTTGATAGGTCGCGTCAGCGTTCTTCAGGCCGAAGGGCATTACGTTGTAGTAATAGTTGCCCGATTCGGTCATGAAGGTCGTGTATTTTTTATCGCTCATTGCCATTGGAATTTGATTATAGCCCGAATAGGCGGCGGCCATGAATGATAACAGTTTAAAACCGACAGAATTATCAACAAGTTTATCAATATTGGGGAGGGGGTAGGCATCCTTCAGACATGCCTTATTAAGATCGGTGTAGTCAATGCACATTCGCCATTTGCCATTAGATTTTTTCACAAGTACAACGTTGGACAGCTAAGTGGTGTACTTGGCCTCCGAGATGAATTTGGCCTCGAGGAGGTCCTTTACAGCTTTTTCTGTAGCCTCTGTTTTCTCTGGAGACTGCTTTCTCCTATGTTGTGTTACTGCTTTGACGGCCGGGTCAATTGTGAGTTGATGGCAGGCGACGGACGGGTCCAAGCCGGACATCTCGAAGGCGCTCCAGGCGAATAGGTCGGCGTTCTCACGGAGGCAAGCCTTGAGTTGCTTCCTCGCGATGTCGGGGAGGTCCACTCCAATCTTTACTCCCCGCTGGGGGACGTCGCCGAACAAAATGAGTTCAAAGTTGCCATCCGGGATTGGTCGCATCGGATGGGAGCTGCTGCTGGACAGGGTAGACGAGCTGGTTGAAGCTGCTTAGTCCTCCTGCTGGTCTTCTTCGGGGAAGCGACTGTCGAGGTCAATGGAGTCGACTTGAAACAGAGGCTTGGCTTCCTCGGAACTGCTGGGCAGGGCTGGCTTGCTCGATACTTTTGGCTTGGAGGTGATGGCGTTGAGTCCCTTCGTGGCTGCTTCGAAACATCGTCGTGCGGCTTCGATGTCGATGGCGTTGAGTACCTAGTAGCCAGGACTACTAATGTAGCAACAAATACGATAATACCAACAATGTCCCTATAGAGGCAGAATCAAAATCAAAGAAGGAAAATGGTTAAAATAAATTCGAAAAAACTAAAAACACAAAAATTAATCTAATTAGGTCAAATGAGAATTTGTGAAAAATTTTTAGAATTTTTTGAAACTATGAAAAGAGTAAAAAAAATCATTAAAAATAGAAAAATGATGAATTTAGGGTTTTGAGGCGAAATCCCATAACTCTTCTAGAGTAAGGGACTTTTGACCGCACGAATTTTCTGCTTCAAATGCACGAAACATATCTAAAAAAGGAGGCGATTTCCCCCAAAACCGTTTTTTTACTAGGTCGGACGCGAAAGTGGCATCCGAATGCGAAAACGGAAAAACAACAAAAAAATGCAGAAAATCAAAACAAACAATACCTAAAACTAAACTATTGGCTAAATCGACAAGAATCCCCGGCAACGACGCCAATTTGGTCCGCTGTCGCGCACGGATAAAAAACGAGTAATTTTGAAAGCAGTATCTGGAAGCGATACTCCGATGTCGTATCACAAGGATTCTTGTTGAGAATTTAACCACCTAAAAACGATTGGGGGATTTCAAATTAGGTTTCAAAAAGCTATGAGAAAAAGTGATTAAAAATAAGTGATTACAGTTACGATTAAAGAGTTAATCTACTGATTGATTCCTACCTATCATCGACTATTATAACTCGCAATCCCTAAGCGAATTCTCTATTCCTGTTTGATCATAAAATCAATCAACAAGCATTCATGAAATTATAAGAATTATGTTTCCTATTTTCTGATCGCAAATCAATCAACAAGCGTGAATGAATTAAGCACTCGGTTAAGAATAAAGCGAATTAACGAATTAAGCAAACGATAATACGCAAACAGAATTAGGGAACATGCATCAATCGAACCAAACAAAACTACCCTATGATAGATTGAATTAAGCAAACAATAATCATACAATAGAGTTGAAGGAACATAAGTTATATTGCAAATTATAATTATCTCAAGGTTTCGGAACCTGAATACAACAGATAAACTATGAAGGGATTTAGCTCTCCATATGGAATCGTACAAAAGCAAAAAGAATTATTCATGAACAAAGAAAGGTAGGTAAAGAATGGTTGTATGGTTGAAAACCTTATAAACAAAATAAGGTTTTTCACCACTAACTCAGACTGGGTCGAAAACATAAACCAGACCCATAAAACGACCCGAAATAAATTATTTTCTAAAGTCAGAATTCAGGTTATGACTTCAACGACTTATTTGACCATCTTTCACTCCAAATCAACTTCTACATAAAACATGAAAGTTGTAGCTCTCTCTCTTAGCTTTCCATCGACTAGTTGAACGCGCAGAACGACATCCTGTAGCTCAAGTTATGACCTGCGCAGTGAAAGGTATCAAATAAGTGTTAATGCTGAAAAATAAGTTGCGACAATAAAATAAAGGTAGAAACAAACTTAAATATGAAAACACATTAAAATAGTAAAAACACTCAAATAAACTGTAGAAATTCTTAAGTACAAACATAAGAGAATGTGTATTAAAATGCACTGATAAATTATATGGAAAGCTTCTAAGTCAACATATCTACAATCTTGGGAAAGGGAAATGAGAGAAATGGGAGGTGTTAATGAGGAAGCGTTCAAGCACATGATGAAAACACCTCCTAGGTTTTGGAGCAAATCTCAATTCAAGACAACCTCTAAGTGTGATAGTGTGTTGAACAACATGTTAGAGGCCTTCAATAGTGTTATTATTGAAGAAAAAGTTAAGCCTATAGTGATAATGCTTGAAGAGATCAGTACATACTTAATGGAAAGGTGGGCAAAAAATAGAATGAGATTAGCAAACCTTACTGATGATGACATCTTGCCCAACATAATGAAGAGGTATTGTAGGTTCTGTATTAGTATTAGTATTGGCATTTGTTTTGATAAACTGTTATATTTTGAGATTTGGTTATGTTTTGATAAACTGTTATGTTTTGGCTAGTAGGATTGCAAGGATTAGTGACTACACCAACATGTGGATTGTTAGGTATACTCATAATGTTATATTCTTTTTACTCATAATGTTATGTTTTGTTTACTCATAATGTTATGTTCTGTTTACTCATAATGTCATGATTGCTGAGATTGTGTATTGTTTTCCAGAATGGCAGTTGAACATATCTTTGAGGTTAGACACCTTAAAAATGCTGGAGATAAGTTCAGTGTCAACTTGCAAAATCTAAGTTGTACATGTAGGAAATGGCACCTAACAGCTTTACCATGCGTGCATGCAATTGCTTCCATGAAAAGCAGAAACTTCAAAGTAGAAAGTTACATACCAAATTTGTACAAAAAAGGAAAATATCAGGAGGTATACAGCCATGTCATCTATCCTATTAATGGTTCTAACCTCTGGGAAAGGACCGGCAACAATGAGGTGCAACCACCAGTTTTTAGAAAAATGCTAGGAAGGACAAAAGAGAAAAGGAATTTGGAGCAAGGTGAAGTTGATGGCTCTGATCGAAAACTAAGGAGGACTGGACTCCTTATTAAATGTAGTAAGTGCAAAAAAAAATGGTCATAGTAAGCTTACTTGCAAGCATCCATCAACTCTGACACAACAATCTGCTGCTCAGACATAACCAACTCAGGCACAGACACGACCAACTCAGGCTCAGACACAACACTCACAGGCTCAGACACAACAATCTGCTGCTCAGACACAACCAACTGAGACGCAACAATCTCAGGCTAAAGCTCACACCAAGGCTAGAGCAAGTGGTTCGAGGACTCCAGTCAAGAAGTTACCCATTAGGGGACCAACTAGAAGTGTCGGATCACTACCCCTACAACTAGGTTAACTGCATCAAGGAATGTGGTAGGCCCTACAACTAGGCTCACTTCATCTCAAGCGAGCAAGAAGAAAAAATAGATATTAATATTATGATACAATGTGTTGTCTTAGGTCTATATTTTGTACTATGTTTTGCTACTATGTTTTGGTACAATGGTACATGTTTTAGGCTTATATTGGTACTATGATGTAAGCCTTATATGGGAATTCTGTTATGACTATTGGTACTATGGTACATATTTTGCTGCTATGTTGTAAGCCTTATATGGGAATTTTGTTATAACATATTGGTACTATAATGAAAGACATATTTTGCTTATATTCTGTTATGTTTTAGGCTTATTGAAAGACATATTTCATTCTGTTATGTTTTAGGCTTACTGAAAGATATATTGAAAGACATATTTTGTTTACAATTGTACATGTTTTAGCCTTTTATTGGTACTATATTGAAAGACATATTTTGCAAATATTCTGTTATGTTTTGGTACAAATTATACTAGTTAGGTGATAGACAAATTATAGCATTTCACAACTCCATTTTGACAGACACATTATACCATTATAAACAACATACCATGTAATAAACAATATTGCACAATTCCATTTCATTGATCTCATAATTTCATTGATCTCATAAAACAATATTGTAGAAATACAACTCATTCATCCCATAGAATAACCTTTGGAGAAGTACAATTACATTAACAAATTGTAGATTAATACATTTAAAGCAACAAAAAATGAATTTATCCAAAATGTCTTCCACTTCATTGTGTTATTGATAGCCCCCTCAAGTTCTTCAACTAATACTTCAGATTTAATCAATTTCTGCTGTAATTCTTCATTCTTTTTTGCTAAGCATTCCAACCACTTTTTTTTTTATTCTTGATAAACATGTCCCTGTCATCTTTCAATTCAACACAAAACGAATCAAAATAATCACATTCATTACTTATATTCCCCTGCACATGTTACATACAACATTACTCACTGTGTAAAATCGCAATTACAAACTTAACAAGATAGATCATACCTTATAATGTGGACATCCCCAAAATTGCTTCCTAATTTTTTTTTACTATTTTTGCTCTTCTGAGTATAGTAAAATCACCACAACAACAGTTAGGTCTCCATTGATATTTCAAAGATGAAGAATTAACCCTAGATTCGGAATTGTAACTCACATCTCCACCGTACCCATACCCCTTTTGCGACGGAGCTAAACTTTTATGAGTCATTACTCTTCACAATCGATGTTTTATAGCGTCAACAAGATTAATGTTGAAGAAGATGAAAGCATGAACAGAAGAAGTTGAAGGCATGAACAGAAGAAGATGAAGTCATGATTTTACAGAAGAAGATGAAGGCAAGTGGAACAAACCCCAATACACATGAACACGTGCGTTCCTCATTTTGACGTTTTTAGAGAAGAACTTGTCCTACATGGAGCTGACATGGCAATTAACATTGTCATGTTTAACACTGTTAGTGTGTTTTGTCTCCAAAGGATTAACGTGGTACATATAATACACTTGAGGGACTAAAATGACCCTTTTAAAAATTAAAGGACCAAAATGAACTCCGACCTAAACATACGGGACAAAAAAATTCTATTTTGGCTAAAATAAAATATAGATTTTATCATACTATGATTTTTCTTTAAAAGAATTTATCATGTTACTTATATATATATATATATATATATATATATATATATATATATATATATATATGGCTTAAATAATGTTTTAGTCCCTGTAAGTTGGCGAGTTTTTGGTTTTGGTCCCTGAATCTTTTTTTTTCGGTCCAAGTCCCTATATGTTCTATTCCTTTTGGCGTTAGTCCCTGTTGTTACTCTTCCGCTAAAAAAAGGTGACTTGGCAGACGGTGGTGATGTGTAATTTTATTTTTTATTTCTTTTATTTATTTGTTTAACACACCTGGCTTTTAAACTTCCCCCCATAACATGTCATCTAATTCTCATTACCATATTTTGTTTTAAGTCCCTGTAAATTAGGGCTTGACTTTTCCATTTCCAAGTTTGTCTCTGCCACCCCTACTGTTCATGTAAGCTCAACGGTGGTTGTCCGGCTGCGTTTGAACTTCCAAGAAAGAATCTTTCAGGTATGTCGTTTACTGTGAACTTACATTATGGGGGAAAGTTTGTTAAGGATGGTGTCGTGTACTACCTAGGTGGGGATAAAGTTGAAGTAGACATTGACCCAGATAAGCGGAGCTTCTTTGAAGCAACCGGTATTGTTAATGATGTTTGCAAAATTAAAATCAATGATTTTTGGCTATGGTGGTATAACATTGTATCGGGTAAGCATGCAAGGGTAGTTAGTGATGTTGATGCTGGTAAGATTTATGAACACTATCTTGAAACTGGTGTTAGTGTAGACATTTTTGTTGAGCACAGAATTACGGGTAAGCATGCAACAGATGTTAATGATATGGAAACTAACAATGTTATTGAGGATGATGCTGATAATGTTGAAGCTGACACAGTTGGTGAGGCAAATGTAAGTAATGTTGAAGGTGATGCAGTTGGTGAGGAAAATGTTGATGGCTGTCATCTAAAAACAAAATATGGAGGAACTTTGCTTGTTGTTGTTGGAAGGAATCCTAATGACCAATACTATCCATTGGCCTTTGGTGTATGTGAGACTGAGACTAAGGAGTCATGGAGGTGGTTCTTGACCTTGCTTTTTGAGGACATTGGGCAAGATAAAAGATGGGTATTCATTTCAGACCAACAAAAGGCACTTGTCACATCTTTACATCCTTATGCAATGTTTGACTTTTTAAAATCATCCTTGTATAATTAGATTCATTTTTTATTTGGTCCCTGATTTTTTTGTTTATTTTGTTTTCAAGGGGTTGATACCAGTATTTGAGGAGATGTTTGAGAGGGTGGAGCATAGGTTATGTCTGAGGCATTTATATGCCAATTTCAAAAAGAAGTTTGGTGGTGGGACCAAAATCAGAGACTTGATGATGTTTGCAGCAAAGTCAACATATATACAAGCATGGGAGGCAAAGATGAAAGAGCTGAAGGCTTTTAATCCTAAGGCTTGGGAATGGTTGGCCAAGATCCTAACAAAGTCATGGTGTAAGCATGCTTTTCATTCTATCCCAAATGTGATGTTTTGATGAATAATGTATCTGAGGCTTTCAATAGCACAATACTTGTGGCTAGGGATAAACTAATATTGACAATGTGTGAATGGATAAGGAACTATCTGATGAATAGAAATTCTACATTAAGAGAGAAAGCTGATAGGTGGGAACATAGGATTATGCCAAGACCTAGAATTAGGCTAAATAATGAAGTTCAGCATGCTGGCAACTGGATACCTAATTGGTCTGGTGATAGTATTTGGCGAGTAGAACATATTCATAGCAAACATATGTTTATTGTTGACACATCTAAGAAAACTTGCACTTGTAACTTTTGGGAGTTGGTAGGCATACCATGTAGACATGCGGTTGCTGCCCTAGGATATAGGAATCTTAAACCAGAAGACTATGTAGATGATTGCTATTGCAAGGAGACCTATGTGACATGCTATGACTACAACATTAACCCAATTACTGGCCAAGACATGTGGCCTGAAGTTGACACTGAGGAAATGTTTCCTCCATCTTACAAGAGAGGGTCTGGTAGGCCAAAGAAGTTAAGGAGAAGAGAACCTGATGAGGATCCCGACAAAGGGAGGACACAAACTACTTATTGTTGTACCAAATGTGGAGTGCATGGACATAATTCCAGGAGTTGTTTGGTTCAGGTGCCATGCCCTGAAGCTCAGAAAAGAAAGGTATCATTTAAAATCAGTTTTGTTTACAAATTTTGTTATTTTGTCATTGATATTGATTGAGACTTTGTATCTGTAGAAAAAACCTAAGAAAACTGCTACACAAGCATCACAGCCTGGGAATGAGCAATCAACTGAACAACAACAGGAACCAAGTAATACTGAGAATGATCAATCAACTGAACAACAACAGGAACCAAGTAATACTGAGAATGAGCAACCAACTGAACAACAACAGGGAATACAATGTGACGCGGATCCAGAATTTGAGATGCTTGCAGCTGATCTATGTGCAGCTTTTGAATCAACACAAACCCAACCCAACATCAATGACATCACAACAGAAATTCCAGATATTCCCCACGTTCCTATTAATAAGCAACCAAATGTTGAGGTTTCTAATGAACAACCTGCACAGGCTTGACAAGGACTTGGTGGCTCTCAGCCAAATTACATTTTGTCTGCACCTGTCAAAGAATGTGGTGGCTCATAGTCAAGTGTTGAAGTTGGTATGGTCCCACCTCTGTCATCAGCTCCACCAAAACAACCTATTACTAAGCATCCTAAACCAGTTGAGTGTAAAACTTAGTTGTTGTCTATGTTGTTTGGTCTGGTGATATTTCTCTGATTGAGTGTGTTTTTTAATGTGACTTTGTAGGCCAAACAACCTAGACAGAAGGTGTCAAGGAAGTTGGAACTGAGGAGAAGTGACAGAACAAAGTTAGAACTGAGGAGAAGTGACAGAACAAGTGCAAGACAATGTAAAAGGCTTAAGGGAGAGGGAAGTAGCAAAGACCAACCATGGAAGTATTAGACAAGCACCTGTTTTAAATTATGTTGTACTGCTTTGGCTTACAACTTTATGTTAAAGCCTTTATGTATTATGACTTAAAAATGTATTTTATTATGACTTTAAGTATGTATGGGCTTAAGAAGGTATTTTGTTAAGACTTTAAGTATTTTGTAATGACTTAAGACATGTACTTTTGTTATGCCTTTAAATATAAAGCTATGGTTTAAGTAATACTGAAAAAGCACTTATCAACTTAATTGAATACTTATACTGAACAATATAATCGCATAAAGTTTTATGAACAAAACAACAACATGTTTTTCATTCAAAATATGGTACAGGGACCAATTCCAAAATACAATAATGTTACAAGGACTTAATTCAAAATTCACCATTTTAGATAACTATAAAAAATCCCCCATGAAACAACCAAAACAATCTTCAACAGAGTCACTTTTCTCTTCTCCTTCTCCAGCTTGTTCTTCATCTTCGTTTTTTACCATCTTCAATCGCCTTGACCATGACCACAATATCCTTCAATGCTTCAGAGCAGTTGCAACCACCAAAACATCTAACATCACTAGTTGGATTTCTTTCAAGCTCATCGTCCCAAATAAACAACTTGCAACCGGACATTAATCCTGAATTTTGACACTTCCAAAATCGTCTTTTAGGGTTTTCCATTGAATTTTACATAAACATTTCCATGCTTCTATTGCAACCACACACCGGTGCTTGGCCATTATGAGAATTCGCAGAAGAAAGGGACGCCATGGATGTTGAAGGAAGTGGGTAGAAGAAGAACAGAACTGATACAAGTGTAGAAGAAGGAAGAAGACAACTTCTAAAATTTTTGGTTTTAGTCCCTCTTAATTTAAAGCTGAATTACCATTTCTACGTGTGTTACACAATTAAATAAAGAAATCATTAAACAATATTCCAACTCAGCACTGTTTGCCAACTAAGCATTTTTTAACGTCCCATTGACGTGAGGGACTATTACCAAAAGGAATTGAACATATAGGGACTTGGACCCAAAAAAAAAATTCAGAGACTAAAACCAAAAACTCGCCAACTTACAGGGACTAAATCATTATTTAAGCCTATATATATATATATATATATATATATATATATATATATATATATATATATATATGTCACAAATAATACTTAACTAATAGGTCTAATTATTTCATGGGATATCAAAACTAATCTCATATCACATCCTAATGGGTCATGCAGTTATAGGTCAGATTGGTTTCTATATTAATATTATAGTTTTAGTTTTTTTTTAAATTATTCAATACTTATCAATCTTTCTCTTTATTGTACCGCCAATCTTTTTATTTTTTTTTTCTCTTTTTCATTTGAAAAACACATTTATATAATCATTACTTAACTAAATTATTATTTTTTCCAAAATTAACTAAAATTAATTTATAAAATTATTTTATTGGGGCAGTCTCAAGCCCGTTTGTTCAACCCGAACCGACCTATAAAAAATATAGACCCGATGCACTGGATAAAAAAATAGGATAATATTTTTTAAAGTTTTTTTTTTTGGTTCGACACGCGTTAAAATATAAGGATAGAAAAATAAGATAGTATTTTTTTATTTTTTTTGTTCGACCCGTGTTAAAATACAAGGTTTAAGATATAAGACTTAAAAGCACCCACATCGGTGGGTTTTTAGAGTGGTATCATGGATACCAATGCCACCATGTCAGAGTGGAATGGATAATTGCTGCTTTAAAATCATGTCTAAACTTGGCACTGTGTCCATATTAAACCACAATGGCATTTAGGAGTGTTTAAAATCGAACTAATCCAATAGAAAACCGCAAACCAAACCAAACCAAACTGAAATCGCAAAAAACTGCATTTGGTTCGAATGTGTTTGGGTCCTTTTTTAACAAAATCGTGCAATTTGGTTTGGTTTACGGTTTGTATTTTGAAAACCGGATTAAACTAAACCCGACCGCATTATGTTACAATTCAAACTTCACTTATCCCACATCCAACCAAAAACTCAAACCTATTATGCCTTAACCTTACAAATATTCTCTTACTCACACTTATGGTTTTAGTTTCAACCTTCTCAAATCTCTTCTAGTAGTATCGAACATTCTTCTCATCTTCTTTGTCATATACATCTCACATCTTCTACTTTAATATATCTTCTCTTATGTTCTTTATTTTCCATATTCTCATTTTTATGTTATTGTTTTCTCTTCCAATTATGTTTTTATCGCATCTTCCTTTTCTAATCTCGCATCTCTTATGTTCTTTCTTTTTTATCTTCTCTAATCTCTTCTCTCCTGTGTTTTTTTGTTATAATTTCTTTGGTATTGTTTTATACTACTATTTTATATTTTTTATTTCAATTTTGTCTAATATTATTTTTGTATATTGAATGAAAATTTTTTGTATAAATATGATGAGCTTTGTTGTTATTAGGCATGACAACAGGGTGGGTCGAGGACGGTTTTTACCTCCCCCAAACCCAAACCCGAATACCCAAATAATTCCCATTCCCGGCTCCAAACCCAAACGGGGATGGAGAATTAAAACCCAAACTCGTCCCAAACGGGTTCGTGTTGGGTTCGGGTATCCCCATCCTGCTACCATCCATTTAGTAAAATCAATTTTTTTAATTGAAATATTATTTTTTCCAAAATCAAATTACATTACAAATAATAAAATAAAACAACCTCAAAAAATTTCATACATACATTTCAAATATTTTAAATAATTAATAGAAATCAAAATATCAAAACATTTGCCACATATTTATTATTCCAAATTAATAAAACTAAATAATAATGTACATAATTAAATAAACGGGGCGGGTACTAGTGTCCCCATTACCCGACCCGTCCCCATATTTTTTAATCGAGAAAAACCCAAACTCGAACCCAAACTCAGTCAAAGCGGATTTTTCCCATCAATTTCGGGGCGAATTCGGGTGGGTACCTGCGGGTATGGGTTATGTTGTCATACCTAGTTGTTATTTGGTAATATATAAATGACTAAACATAAAGTTATGTTGTTCTCTATAGGTATATGCATGACGCAATAAATTTTTTGTAAAAAACCGAAACAACCGAACCAATCCAAACCGCATTGGTTTGGTTTGATTTTATTTCTTAAAGTCAATCAAATCAAATCGAACCGTATGTTTTTTTCTCTTGCAATTCAGATGATTTTTAACATCCAAACCGCTCAAATCGTCCAAACTACACCGCGAACATCCGTAATGACATTAATTTAAAATGAATCAAAATATGTATACCATCAATATTTAAAATATATTTTAGGATAAAGTGGTATCTATTTTAAAGTTTAATAAATGGTATAGATATTTGAAAAATGTAATTAAGTAATTTAAATAATTGAAAAATATAAAAAAAATATAAAATATTAAATTGGGTCAATTTAAACCATCAAATTAAATGGTATGGATGAGGATGCTGTAAAACAGATTCAGTTATACAACTCTATTTTTACAGCTCTACATGGTAAAAGGCATAATATTCGATTTTTTTACTGTTTTACCCTCTCTGAAATTTTAAATATCATTCTATCCTTTTTTGAAAAATTTTTACCAGAATACCTTATTTATTGAGGGTGCTCGTAGTTCCAATTCACGAGCACGTGAAGTAAAACTAACCTTTGTGGGTGCTCGTGAAGAATCATCATCATTAATTTTTTTTCATATCCAAATATTTTTTCCCAATATTTTTTTATTGAGTTTTTTTACGAGCTTGTGAAGAATCATCATCATTAATTTTTTTTCATATCCAAATATTTTTTCCCAATATTTTTTTATTGAGTTTTTTATTTTTTTTGTTAGCTTTTTTAACCTTTCTCTCTCTCCTAATTTTTTCACACGCCACCACTCATCACCATTTCCTAACTCACCTTCAATTAAAAAACAAAAAAGAAACAATCTTTCACATGGGTTCACGAGCACCCACAAAAGTTCATTTTACTTTACGTGCTCGTAAACTGGGACTACGAGCACCCTTAATAAATAAGGTATCTTGGTAATTTTTTTTCAAAAGAGGATAAAATGGTATTTAAAATTTCAGAGTGGAGTAAAACAGTAAAATAGTCATAATATTCGGAGGAGAAAAAGTTTCACATAATTACACAAATATCATTAAAAGTGTGAGTTTTCTGCTTGTTTCCAAAACTTTAGAACACCGAAAAGATGTTTCTCTTTTACTCTTTTTAAAATAAGTTAAAAACATTCAAATATAAAAAGTCCCCAAAATAAATATTTTAGTTTTAAGTTTTAAAACTAAAATACTACTTTTGAAAATCAAATCAAACAGGTGTTATAATATACTGTGACATATATAACGGTTATATGCGTCACACCACACAATTATGGTTTGCCAAAATTACCTCGTACCATCTGTGCCTTCATGTCACTCCCTCGTGATTCTTATATATAAACAGTCAATTATACACAATATCCACAGATAATTTTGTCATACCCAATCCACATAATATAATTCCCTGATTTCTTTTTCCACGTCATATGTTTCTCAGTTATTAGTGCGAATTTTCAAAAATACCTTTTACTTTTTGAAATATATTCTGAGACGTATTCTAATACACATATTTTATTTGTGTTTATGTTAGATCACAATTTCATAAATATATTTATTTTAAAAATATATCTCCAAAAATATTTCGAAAATATATTTTAGGAAAACACACTGCTATCAGTACCTCATGTATATATTACTGTGTTTGCTTTTTTATTAGTTATGTTGAATTGAGTAGTAACTTTTCAGCAACCAAGAAAATGGTAATTAATGTAATGGAACGGGTGAATGGAAAAGCTAGAAAATCCATTTTTAATTAAATAAAACTTGTATGAGATTTTGCAGGCTTGAAAAAATAATGTTCACTAAATTTTGCGTAATTTCCTATTTCTTAGAAAAGGAAGTTTGCAAGAGAGATGAAATTAATTTAATATATGGTTTCGTCAAAAGTTCTTTCACCATAGGCATATCATAAAAAATTGTCTTTTTCACCAAATAGAGTAGTATACGTATAAGGTAGTGATAGCATTGTTGTTTTCGAAAATATATTTTCGAAATTTTTTTGAAGACATATTTTTTAAATAAATGTATTTATAAAAGAAATTAAACATGTGTATTAGAATGCGTTTGGAGATATTCTCTAAAAAAACATTTCTAAAAATTAGCTAGATGGCTAAGAAACATATTGGTAGGAAAAAAAACCCTCTATAATTTTATAAAGAATCTCTAGAGTTTCACACAAGTATCCAATTCATGTCAATGTGGAGATACCCAATTCATTAAAATGATATGGATTCCAATCTCTAAATTCCTCAAAACTTTATGGTGTAAAATTAAATACTAGAACTTTTGTAAAACTTTCATATAAGATTGTCCCCTCTTTTATTTACGGAAAACTTCCACAAATCACGCAACCATTTTTCCTACATCACTTTAATTGACACCCGTCCCATCGCCCTTTTGTCATTGAAAACAAGTAGTACCAAATAATCTCTCCCACACTTACAAAAGCAATTAATTTATACGAATGAATTATGGTCATGAAAATCAATTCATTCCATCTAGAAAGCTAGCTGCATGTTAATGTAATATTCAGACTTCTTTCAAAACCTCTCAATTGATTTTATCAACTACTTTACACAAATATATTTATAAAAACATTAACTTGCAGCTAGTATTATAGAGTAAAAATAGAAGTGAAAGCTACTTTCACAATTATTATTACATTAAGTACTCTTGCACTCATGCCGCTTATTTCAGTTTCCCGCACTTGCTGTTTGTTTGTTTCCACGTTTTATCAGCAAAAGAAGTAGATGGATTCAAGTCATAATAGAATAACAATCACGTGATCAATCTCCATATAAAGGTGAAGCATTTCATTGGAACTGGAAATACAGCAAGAACAATCCTCATAAAATCAATCTCCCAAAGACAGGAGGAGGTGCTGAGGAGTGAAACAGGCCATTTCAAGACACACCACAAATAAAAACATAATCATAATATAGCACAAATGGAGTTTCGTTTTCCTCTATGGGAAAGTATGGCCAATTGACAAGAAACAGAGAAAGAGAAACAATGGAACTCTAACTCTAGCTAGTACACAAATAAGTAATCAGCCCTAATGTTTCATACTCAAACACCTGCATCAACTCCTAAGGAAGTTCCCACCAAACACCAGCCTCACTGCCATTAAAAAAAAGTAAAATAAAATGAATAATTAAAGCCATCAAACAAAAATAAATTGTAGATACCAAGTTTAAAGAATTACTCACCTCTGCATCATCACCTCCACCAAACTTGGCAGTGCCATTCACTTTCTGGGAATCTTCTGTAGCAGGAAGTCAGAAAACTTCAGTAAACATTGATAAAAAAGGACCACCAAAAAGCACAAGTTACCACAACTAATCAGCATTAAATCTCACTATCTAGGTGCGGCGGTGCCGTCATATGTAGCTTAGCATCCTATAATATCAGTTTCAAAAAAAATCTCAACCACAATCGATATTAAGCATTCAAATTATTGTTTGTCGTGTAAAAGCATATCTAGAGATGGTACATTTCTATTTTGTTCTCCAATCCCTTGCACGTGTCGGACAGTTTGAGGGTTTATGGTTAGATTGTGGGTAGGAAATACACATCTTCAAACCCAGCAGTTATTAGCTAACTGTACATGACTTCTTTCCCTTGCTATATCCTCTGGAACTATCCCTACCTCTTCTTAAACATCTTGATAGAACTAATGAAATATTTTGCAAGTCTTGAATTAATAATTACCTCCATCTTCTGGGATGTCAGAAGTCCAGAGAGTCAGGTTGTCCCTGAGAAGTTGCATGATCAATGTACTATCTTTGTAGGACTCCTCATTCAAGGTGTCGAGCTCTGAAATAGCTTCATCAAATGCCTGCTTTGCAAGATGGCAGGCTCTGAAAAAGGAAAATATGTTCTCCCTTATCGAACACACCACCAATTTCAATTAAAATCCAGATTAAAAATCAAATTCAAATCACAAACCTTTCTGGTGAATTCAAGATCTCATAATAGAAAACTGAGAAATTCAAAGCAAGACCCAATCGGATGGGATGAGTGGGGGGTAATTCAGCCTCTGCTGCAGTGGTAGCAGACTGCAACATAGAAAACCAGAAGTTTTATGTAGGAGATAAAAGGATAAAAAAATATGAATAGGAAACTCCTTTGATTAACAGCTCTTTTAAAATGAACATAGTTAAATGTACTACTAGAAGAAAATTAACATGGTGTAAAATAGAACAGGCAGAATTGAATAAAAATGGAAATATTGATTCAAAGCTAGAAAAGGAACAATTGCACTTTTATATGCAAGTACTAAAAACATGATCACATCAGATATATAACAGTAGACGGAAGGATCATCAATAGATGGTACACAAGAATAGTGAGAAAGAGCAATAAGAAACCATAACATGCAAGGGGAAGAATAGGGGATAAAAGGGACAGACAATGCAGCTTGACTGAAGTACCAATGGTGTAATTGCAAATTTCATATAAATATGAAAAAAGATAAAACGCTAAGTCATTAAATGGACTGCATGTTTCAATTAACTGTTGTTTTGGCTGCGTATTTCAAAGATTAATGGAAATTTTCCCCAATAAATCGATAGAAGACACATAACAAAAAATTTACATAGTAGATAATTATAAAAATCCACTCTGTTAGATTCCCCAATTAGTAGAAATACAGATATCACTTATACATGTTGTACAGTTTTTCTGAAACAAAGATATATAAAAAGTTTGAAGAAAGAATGAAAAAAGAACTCAACAAATGAGAGTACAAAGAAAGAACTTATTATGCCAGCCAAATTAAAAATGAAGAGCAAAATAATCCTTTTAGATCAATTGCTAACAGTAACAAACACTGCATGTTTTTAACAAACTCAGGAAAAAAACACCAATGGTAGATAGGTGCAAATATCATACAAAATACAAAAACAATATACAAGAATAAAAATTTCACCTCATATGCTTTCATTGACTGATCACCGGCCTCCTTCTTCTCATTACCTGTCTTAAATTCTGCAAGGTAGCGATAATAATCTCCTTTCCTGCAAGCAGAATATTCAAACATCCCATAATCCACTTACGCAAAACAAAAGAAATAAAAACCCAAAATCTGTATTAAAGAACGAGACATGATTGCTCACATCTTATAGTAAAACACAGTTGATTCACCAGCTGCAGCTGAAGGTATAAGGTGTTCATCAATCACTCTCATAACATCAATACAGATGTTCGAAAGCTCAGTTTCAACCTTATGCCTATACTCCTTAATCCTTTTCGCATTTACATCATTTCCCTTCGATTCCTCCTTTTGCTCAATGGAAGACAGAATCCTCCACGATGCTCTGCGAGCACCAATCACGTTCTTATAACCAACAGAAAGCAAATTCCTTTCTTCAATAGTCAGTTCAACATCTAGATTCGCAACATTCTTCATCGAATCCACCATCTCTGTCACAAAAGTATACACAAAAACACAAATCAAACTTCAAATCTGATAAAATTCCACATAATGAACAAAAACATAACTCCGATCAACAAAAACACTTGATCTCAAACATGCAGTACCAAAAATTTGAAATAGCTACATGCTCAAACTGAAATCAAGTAAAGTTACATGAATTCAGTCAAAGTAAGATGAAATTATAAATTGCATAAGAAAGTATCAAAATCAAGCAAAATTGATAACGACTCGCGAGACTGAGACTGAGACAGAAAGGAAGAAACCCTAACCTTCGTATCGTTCAGCTTGCTCGGCGAGCTTGGCGATGTAGACAAAGTTCTCGCGATCCTTGGAGGAAGCCATCGCCGATCTCTCTGATTAGGGTTTGCGAATTGCGAAATCTCTCTCTCTTTCACAAACACAGTCTCTGTCACTGTCTACGCTACGTTTCTTCTTGCTGTCGAGGTTCTGTAGAAAAAGAATGGAGTTGAAATGACGAATATGTCCTTGCATTTTCTTCGTTTTTTCTTTTAGGTCTCGTTGACGAATAGAACTACGAAATTGCATAGACTGTACTGGATTTATGACCAATTGCCATAGTCCACGTGTGCAGTACAATCTTAGGTAATATCTCTTCTTTGAGCATCTCCAATGGTGCAATCTAATTTTGGATTCTTTGTGAGATTTATCGAGCCACATCATCTTCAAGCAACTCATTCAATTTTTACTCCAATGGTGCAACTCTAAAGAACCTATTTTGGGTCTCACAACTTTAGTTAAGATATTAATATATTATTCATATTAAATTTTATTTTATTTTTAATAATAATTTAAATTATTTAAATGTAAATTAATATAAATAAATTAAATTAAAATTAATCATAAAATTTAAAATAATAATTAAAACTAATCTAAAATACATGACATATAATTAAAAACAATAAAAATAAATAACATCATATAATTCGTCATTTAAATTCCATCATTCTCATGTCCAAAACGTTCCCAAATATGCTCGACTAGATCTCCTTGAAGTTGGCGATGAACTTGTTTTTCATGAAGACTTGCTCTTCTTTGTAGCCTTGTTGCAAGATTCGGATGAGGACCGTTAAATGTTTCAGACGTTGAGTTGTTGTCATCTACATTATCATAAGAGTAATCAAAATCACCTCCGTATGTGTGTCGTTCGTCTTCAACAATCATGTTGTGCAATATGATGCAAGCATATATGGTATGCTTAAGGGTTTCCATGTGTCAGGCACGCGCTGGACCACGTATAATTGCAAATCGAGATTGAAGCACTCCAAACGCTCGTTCCACATCCTTTCTAGCCGATTCTTGATGTTGTGCAAATAGTTTTCTCTTTTCTCCTTGCGGCATTGAAATGGTCTTGACAAATGTAGCCCACTCAGGATATATATCATCCGCTAAATAATACTCCATGTTATATGGTGTTCCATTAATTGTATATTGCACATTAGGAGCATGCTCTTTCAAAATTTCGTTAAACACGTTGGATTGGTTTAGCACATTAATGTCGTTGTTTGAACCTGCAATACCAAAAAATGCATGCCAAATCCATTAGTCTTGTGATGCCACAGCTTCAAGCATGATTGTGGGCTTTTCATGATCACCTCGACAAAATTGTCCTTTCCACGCAACAGGACAATTTTTCCATTCCCAATGCATACAATCAATGGAACCCAACATACCTGGAAAACCACGTGATTCTCCCATTTGTAGAAGATGTTCGACATCATTGTTGTTAGGCTTTCTCAGATGAATGATGTACCATCATCTTGAACAAAAAAAGCATGTGCATTAACCAATATATCTTTTTCTGATGTACCACTTTTTTTTCCATTAACAGCTTGATTGTAACACCCAACAAATTTTTGAACAAGGCTATTTATTCGATGTCATCGACATTTTAATTGACCTTGTAGCTTTTCTCGCGCCTACCCACGATGTTGGTTATAATTATCGGTGATTCTTAACCAAAAACCGTCGGCTTTTTGATCAACTCCCACAATTGGATCCTTGGAAACATTGAGCCATGATTGTATAAGAAATGTATCCTCTTCCCTTGTGAATACCTCTCGAGATTTTTTTTTTAACGGAACACCTTTGTTCTTTTTCAATGGTAATATTTTCAATACCAACATGAGTTGAAAATTGTGGAACTTGGTTATCGGACATAAACCCTATCGGTGTTTCGGGTTCATGATGAGAAAAATTCACTCCATGAGTAACTATTTGAGGTCTAAAATACATATTTGGGTTGTTTGGTGAGGGAAAAAATGTGGTAGAGTTTGTTGGTGGTGAGGGAAATTGGGAATTTTGAGGATTAGAATTTTGATAATTTTGCATAAAATGAAACATAGATTGTTGAAAATTATATTGATTAGGGTCCATTTGACCTTAACAATAATAATTTGAAGTAAGAAGATGAAAATTTGGGTAAAATATATGAACAATTAAAAGTTAATGAGATGAAATTGCGAGAGAAAAATTTTAATGTATAATTTTTACCATCCCATATTTATAGCTAAATAAATAATTGAAAGAAAAAAAAAAGCAAAAGAGCCGTTATATAACAGCTCTTATTTTTATTATTATTTTATTGAACATTACTGTTGCAATGCATTGAACCTTTGCGCCAACATGGCAAACTCCAATGCTGTGTTTTGTCAAAAGAGACTGCTCCAGCTGACGAACAAGGCTGTAGCACCTTGCGCTGGAGATGCTCTTACCACTTTGAAAGGCTTATTAATTTTGTAATATTCTATTTGACCAAATAATAAAAAACAATGTAATAATAACATATAAACTTTTTTTTATTCAATAATAGCATTTTAATTAAGAAATTAACTTGTCTAAAAAATAATAATTACTTTTAAATTTTTATATAATATTTATATATATTTTTTATTGATTTTCATTTCACTTAACCATTCTAATAAATACAATCATCATTAAATAATATTAATTTTATTAATGAAATTAGCACAATTAATTAATTTATTAAAAATTATGTCAATTCAAATAAAACACTTTTATTAAACAGAAAAAATAAATATTGCTATATCTAGTATAAGTTTTTTTAACGGTATTCAATATTTTATAAAATTATTTGTATATAGTTTTATTTGTATGAATATTTATGTAAATTTTTTTATTAGATATGATATTTTTACTAAACTATTTTATATTGTTGCTGCATAAAATTATATTTTAAATATATTATCTTTGGCATAATTAAACTTAGAAAATATTTGTTTATGAAAAAATATAATGTGTATGAATATTTTTTTGGTTTTCAACATGTACATAACTTTCTTAAGAATAAAATTATTAGAATCTTAGTATATTTTAATAAATTTAATATTCATTCAAAAATTGATAGTGATAGGAATATGAAAGCTATTCCATTCCTTAGAATTTTTATATTTAAGAATCATTTTTCTTAACCATACAACAAACATGTGATTCTAACACATATAATCATTTCCTACTCGTACAACAAATATGCTCATTTCCTACTCATATACTAGTATTTACAAGAATGTGATTCTAACCCTTGAAAAAAAAATTATTGGTTCATTTTTATTTTTTTTAAAAGTCAATAATAATGCAAGTTAGACTTTGTATATACCAATGTAGTTTTTCTTATAATAATTTAACTCATATTCCAACACCACACACAAAATTGAATTTTGTTGTTGGCTTGAGAATATCATTGGAATAATACATAAGTAATTTTATAAAAGCCCTTAAGTAATTAGGAAATTTTGGAAAAATGTAAAAACTTAAATATTCATGATCGTCAACTCTCAATATTAGTTGATTGGAGTGTGAGAAAATGGAGCGCTAGTTTCGCAGCATCCATGGAAGTCTTTTCCCCGAAATTGTTCAGGGTAACTGTTCTCTCTCTTCAAAATCGAGCATCCCAAACCTTCAAAGTGCTAAGCAAGCTTCCTTATTGAATGGAAATCCAAAACAACCTAAGTCGTTTGTTGAAGCAGTGAATAATGTTTGTGACATACCTCTAAGTCAGCTTCCTACTCCTTGCGTCAAAGGAGATCGGTTGGCCATTGTTATTCCGGAAGAAGAATATCAAAAGGGTGTT
Organism: Lathyrus tuberosus; assembly: GCA_022829125.1. Classification (NCBI taxonomy): domain Eukaryota; kingdom Viridiplantae; phylum Streptophyta; class Magnoliopsida; order Fabales; family Fabaceae; genus Lathyrus; species Lathyrus tuberosus. The sequence goes on along the minus strand of JALAZF010000203.1, from coordinate 2,160,900 downwards.
GAAGCTTGCAAGCATAACTTACACGGTAGAGTAATCTGGACAAAAGGGGCTTCTCCTCTTACGGTCCAATGTCTCAAGTCGAAGCTTCTAGGGCTCTGGAAATCGATTGGAAAGTGGGGAGTCACCTCTCTGGGAAAAGGGTACTATAAATTTTCATTTTCTTGCTTGGAAGATATGCGACGGGTGAGATTCATTGCTTCGTGGAACCTTGGTTCAGGTATCTTAAAACTTTTCAATTGGAGCATGGATTTCAATCCATCACTATTAAAGCAAACTTCTACTCATGTCTGGGTTAGAATTCATGGCTTGGCTCAAGAATATTGGAGGCCACGCATCATTTTTGCTATTGCGAGTAGTGTGGGGACGCCACTGTGCACGAATTCTGCTTCTAACAGTTGTTGTTTTGAGCGCCCTTTTGGGCATTTCGTCAGAGTTCTTGTTGACATGGATATGACCAAAGAATTGAGGTACAAAGTCTTAGTGGAGAGAAAAGGTTATGCTTTTTTTGTGGAATTGGAATATGAAAATCTGCCTGAATTCTGTACAACTTGCAATGTCATAGGACACAATCTTAGCAATTGCAAGAGGAAAGGGGAAAGTGTTGTGGCTGATGATGTCATGGGTAACCAAAGAAAATCTGGAAGGAAGGTTTATAAGAGAGTTATCTTTAATAAATAAGAAGAGAATACAAGCAAAAGTAAGGAAAATGTTCATTATAAAGAAACTTCTCAGAAAGTGGATGCTGCAGAGCCAGTTGTGATTGTTAACGATGGTGAAGTTGCTGTGGTTATGCAGCCTCAGTCTCGGTTTGATGGCGAATTCACTACTGACTTAGTTCAAAGTTTAGCTGGTGTTATTGTTCCGCAACTGAACTTTATAGGTGCTGAAGATGCAGAGTGCTCTGGAGGGGACTCTAGTTTCATTGATGCTTCCTAAGACAGGAATGAGGAGGATGTTCCTGAAACCAATTTTACGCAGGTCGCTAATGACGTGGAGTTCCTGAGTTCTTCCTGGGCAAATATGGTGGAATTGGAGCAAGGCAGACATGGCAGTGAAGGAAGGATAGGTGTAGGACCAAGTGTGGTTAGTGATGGTTTTCAATTGGTCAAAGTTAGAGCTAGAAATAAGTCCAACAAGAAGCATTCTGCCAGGAGTAATTATGCTACAAGGTCTAGGCCTGGGAGTGCTCAAAACTCTCCATGAATTGCATATTTTGGAATGTGAGAGGTTTAGCCAACTCTCCAACAAAATTGGCTTTAAAAAGGTTAATTCAATCTAATCATCCCTGGTTTGTCTTCTTAGCCGAGCCTTGGATGGATGATGATTTTTTCCCCACCTCTTGGCTTAATAGACTCAACCTTAAGTTTTTTGTTGTTAATAGTATAGGAGATTTGTCTCCTAACCTGTGGTGTTTATGCGACCAAAGCATTGATCCTGACATAGTGGATATTGGTGATTAACACATTTCTTTCACCTTTAAGTCGAACGAGCAAACCCTTGGTATTATGGAAGTGTATGCTTCTACGTGCTATGTAGCTAGAAGAAACTTGTGGAGTGGCCTTCAAAGTGTTTTAAACCGGACTAGCCTTCTATGGTGTATCATTGGCGATTTTAATGCCATCATTGGAGCTCATGAATACAGTGGCTCTTATTCCCCAGCCAGAGGTCCCATGGCAGAGTTTCGGGACTGGATTGATTTAAATCATTTAGTTCATATGCCAACTACTGGTGCTAAATTCACTTGGTCTAATGGCAGAAGTGGTGAAAGGCACACGCAAAAGCGGTTGGACAGAGCGATTTGTAATTAATTATGGCTCGACACTTGCTCTAAATCTGCCTATTCTACTCTTGTTCATAACAGGTCTGATCATTATCCTCTGCTTCTTTCCTTTGACTGTCAGGAAGTTAGATATAGATCTCAATTCAAATTCCTCCTTGCTTGGACTTTGCATAGTGACTGTTATAGAGTGGATGAAGATTCTTGGAAGGTTAAAGTTGTGGGTTGTCCTATGTATGTTTTGTATAGGAAGCTTCAAATTCTCAAAGCTTAGAATAAAAAAGTTTTTGGTAATGTTCATGATCAGGTTAAATTTGCTGAGACGAAGTTAAGCGGCATTCAAGACGTAATTGCGCGGCAAGGGTACAATGATGATCTGGCTGTAAAAGAAAGGGAGGCTCAAGCTAACTTGGATTTGACCCTTAATTATGAGGAGGCTTTTTGGAAAGAAAAAGCTAGAGTTCAATGGCACGCTGAGGGAGATCGTAATACAAAGTTCTTTCACAGAGTTACGAAAATTAGAAATGCTACGAAGATCATCCACTCTATGAAGTTTGACGGAATAACTTACAACAATCAGGATCTTATTGTTGAGAATTGTGTGTAACATTTCAGGGCTTTATATAACAATGTTTCTGTTTTGCAGGATAATAATCTCGTCGAAAGCGTCATCCCCAAGGTCGTTTCAGATCAAACCAACTAATTGCTTACCATGCTGCCCACTGAGCTTGAAATTCGTAGCGTCATTTTCAATCTTCGTCGGGATAGTGTTGCTGGTCCGTACAGGTTTGGCCCCATATTTTATCAACATTTCTGGAAGATCATAAAGGAGGATGTTATGAATGCTACCTTGTAATTTTTCAAAGAAGGATGGATAACTCCTTGCTATAATTCTAATACTCTTGTTCTTATACCTAAGGTCAAGGAGGCTGACAAAATTGAGGATTTCAGGCCCATTGCGTTGGCAAATTTCAAATTCAAGATTATCACTAAGGTTCTCGCGGATAGGCTTGCCAAGGTGTTGCCTCATATTATTTCCAAGGAGCAGAAGGGATTTATTGGAGGTAGAAATATAAAAGACGGTATTAGTCTAACTTCTGAAGTGGCTAATTTGCTTCATATGAAGACTCTTGGAGGAAACATCACCATGAAAATTGACATTGCGAAAGCATTTAATACTTTAAGCTGGAATTTTATTATTCAAGTTATTCATCAATTTGGCTTCATTGACACTTTCTTTTCGTGGATTAAGGTTATTCTCTCGTCAGCGAATGTTTCCATTTCTATCAACGGTCAACAACATGGGTTTTCCAAGTGTCAGCGGGGAGTTAGGCAAGGGGACCCGTTATCCCCTTTGTTGTTCTGTATTGCCGAAGACGTTTTGAGCAGGGGTTTTTCCAAGCTTGTCCTTGATAACAAATTTAAGCTCATGAATGCTACCAGAAACGTAAAAGTCCCTTCCCACATTTTGTATGCCGACGACATTATTCTCTTTTCTCGGGGTTGCTCTTCCTCTGTTGAAGCTATAGCCGACTTAATCCATCAATATGCTGATTGTTCTCGGCAGGTTTATAGTCCTAGCAAGTCTACCATGTATGCCGGTTTGATGAGTCACGAGAGACACTCTATGCTGGCACAAAAGATAGGTTTTTCCTTGGGCCAGCTTCCCTTTATCTACTTGGGTGTCCCTATTTTTAAGGGTAGACCCAAAGCGTCTTATTTTCTCCCTTTTGCTGATAAAATCAAATGCAAACTTGCTACTTAGAAAGCCTATTTACTCTCTATTGCTGGTCGTGTGCAGCTTGTGCGATCGGTAATTCATAGCATGGCGATTTATACAATGATGGTGTATTTTTGGCCTATTAGCATCATTCAAATGGCTGAAAGATGGTGCGGAAATTTCATTTGGAGTAGGGATATTCAAAAGCAGAAATTGGTGACTGTCGCTTGGAAGCATTGCTGCAAAGATGTCAAGGATGGTGGTCTTGGTATTAAGTCGCTTAGAGGTCTTAACGAAGCTTCGGATCTAATGCAATGTTGGAGTGTGTTTAACAGTCAAGAGGATTGGGCTAAACTGTTGCGTGACAGAGTCTTCAAACGGGGCAGACACGTCAAGTATCACATTAACTCGTCAATTTGGACGGGAAGCAAAAACTTTCAGGAGGTTATCAGGAATAATTCTCAATGGTTAGTTGGGAATGGCGAGCAAATTAGGCTTTGGAGCGATAATTGGTGCGGTATTCCGTTGGTGGATTTGATTCAGGACACAGGGGATGACTTAGATATCTCAAATGATTACTTAAAGGATTTTATTCAGGATGACCAGATTATTCTCCCTGCTGCTTTTTGTTGATTGAGTAATTTGGGGGGTGTTTTTATCGTATCCACAGGGATTGTGCGATATTTTGATGCTTACCGTTCAATAGTCGAAACGTTTTAAGTAAGGGGTTTTCAATTTGTTCTTGGTTTTGTAACATCAATTTTGGTAGCAAAGAAGTAAACTATAACAAAGATGTTGTAAGTTTTATTAAAGCATGTCAAGATTAGATTTCGTTAATCCTTTTCATACATATTCAATTAATCAAGCATATGAACTTAGGTCCGACCAATACAATCGCGTACCCTCTCGAATAAGTTTATGTCTAAAGCAAATTCGTGAGTATCGTTGTTTAGACCGTTAGATGATGTCTCACGCTAACAATCGAAACAACAACCGTTAAGATCAATACAAAGCGAATATTAAACCCTAAATCTATGTCTAGAGTTTGGTTTTTAAGAGATGAAGATATTAGGTCATGATTTGGAAAATCTATGTCTAGATTGATTCAAACCACAAATACATCATTAAGAACAAACAACTTCATCATATATTGATCATCAACCTTGTTCATATACAAAAGATCAAAAGAAATACATATAAGCAAGATTAACTACCTCAAATCTTAACACAAGAGGTGTTTAGCTACACATGTTCATGGTAGCTTGGATAACAAGTTTCAAGTGGAGATGAAAGAACATCTGCGTCGAATAATCGAGATCGGCTGTGACTTCAGCTTCTCTATGTGAAAATTCACTCTTGGATGATCAAAACTCAGAAAAGTATGTTTTGGTGTGAAAATATCAAGTTATGATCCCAAGAAAACATAAAAATCTATTTATAATACACTTGAGATCAGCAGCATCCGCACTGCGAATGAATCATTTGCCTAGCGAATGAAAGAAAATGACACCTTAAGTGCCTCTGAAAGTTAAACCGCCCTTGGCAATTTTCGTGAGTTCGCAAAGCGAACAATTCATTCGCAAAGCGAACCACTCGCCAAAACATCCGCAAAGCGAATTTTGGGTCTTTTTCCCTCTGTTTTGTTCGCTGAGAACTTCACCAATGTTCGCAAAGCGAACATTCGCTGGGGACTTCGCCAGGGTTCGCAAACCGAACCTGTTGTTGTTTTCCTCTTTCTTTGGCAGCTTGCATCAATTCTTTGTATCTTCTACTTTTGATGTTTTTAGTGCACGTTCCTGCACAATAGCACACAAATTACAAGCACCAACGGTATAAATATAATGCATGAAGAACAATAACAATTCAATACAAAAATCCACAATTAAGACATGAAAGTAATGAAAAATGCCAAGTATCAAGTATAAATATATAGCATGTTTGACATCTAACAACTCTCCCCAACTAAGTCTTTGTTTGTCCTCAAGCAAAGTATGCCTCTCATTGAAAACAAGAGGATTTGCTCGAGCATTTGATTCAATCCAAGAAAGGATAAACGGCTCAAATAAAACAACAATTATAATAAAGCACAATTACATAATCCTAGAATCGACAATGGAAAGGAACTTGATTCTTAAAACAAATCTCAGACAATGTTTCCAGAAACAACTAAACAATCATGCTTATGTCACTCTAACACTCCTCTTCAAAAAAGGATTGAAAAAAATTAATGCGTTTGCAACTGTGGGGCAATTTCGCTCAAATGACAAATGAAGCAAATACTAAGCAATTCATACAATATCTAATCGATCGCAAGAAATTATGGAAGCAAAAGATCACTAAGGGCTTTTATCATTTATAACTTGGTCGGGGTTAAAAACAAAGGACATATGTACACGGCCATTGAAACAAGAAAGGGTAAAGACTTTGAAGCGCATTTCTTTTTCAAAATTTTCGATCTTGTTCAATCCTTATTTCTTTCTTTCACAATGCATTCTATTCTATTCTTTTTCTTTTATTTTTGTTCTTTTTCTTTCTTCTTTTTTTTTTCAAATTCTTTGTCTTAGAATGCATTGTATCACCTGTCATACCCCAAATTTTGACCACTAAGATTTCCCATCATTGTGAAAATCATCATCATAATATGGATGAACCATTAGTCTCCCCAAAGATGGGTGAGTATCCACTACAATCAGACTTACGGTTTCAAGCCCTCTCAGAGCTATTAGACAAAGGATCAATCAAGGAATGACATAATCTTCAACTTGTCTAGCCTCTCAAACATCCACAATGGATCAAGAGGACTCCCAATCCAAGGATCAAGCACAAGGTTGCAGCATTCCAAGTGGATTAAGCCTCGAGATCGCCAGTGTCACCAAATTAGGGTTTGGTCAACCAGGGCCTCCAGATGGAAATTTTCCTCTGGTCATGAGCCAATGCTTCAAAGCATAACCTATGATGCTCCAAGGGACATTATGGACCCAATCATCAAGTCAATTTAACCTCAGGGGATGCATTCACAAAAAATCAGGAATTAGGGTTTCTTAACCTAATTCACCCCTAAGTTGACTTTTGGGGCAAAGCATGAGCCAAGACCTCAATACATGATTTGAGGGTCTCTACTGCACCACATTGATCCATTTGCAACAATGGATTGATCCAAGAAGCTTGAGCAATAAGTTTCAATTTCATCTGAACCACAGTTAGGGTTTCGCGAGAAAAGTCAACTGTATCTTTGACTTTTGACCAGGACATGCTCCCAAACCCTAGGACATGATTCAATACACCCTATAGCACCTATGAAATCAATCCATCAAGTTTTATTTAGGTCAAGGACTTGATTTCATAGAGGATCGCACAGTTTGGAATTCATCTGATAAAAAGTCAACTGTGCACAAAAGTCAAACTTTGACTTTTTGAGATTTTTCACAATTATGGTTTTTTAACCCTAAAATGATGTTAATGTGTGATTGGAATCATCATTCATCAAGAAAAATCAAGAAAAGTGGGATAACTTGTAAAAGGGGTAACCATAAAAACTTAGAAATTTTTCTAAGTTATGGAACAAAGTGGCTAGGGCACCAACTTTGGAGGATCATAACTCCTAAACCACAAGGCCACTTTACCCCATTCAAAGCTGGATTTATAGCTCTCATGGCCCTCTACAAAAGCTTCAACTACACCTCACTCCAATTCATTGTGGATTCTGAGTTATGATTGGGTCAAAATGACTAAAAACATGAAGGTACCACTTTTCCAACACTTAGACAAAATTCTGTCCAAGACAGATTTTGTTGAAAACACCAAAACTTGTGAGATTTTTTCACATAGTTGCAAACTAAATCAAGTCCAAAGGTAAACATCAATGTTGTTGCATATGTTGCTAAGAATTCAAAGAGATTATCAGCATGAATTGATTTAACTTGGGCCAAGAGAAATCCATGCCCAAAGCCATGTTGCTGCAGCTGTTTTGGAAAAATCAGTTTGCACTTTTGCTTGCTTTACACGATTTCTGATTCAAGACCATGGATCTCTATGTCACAGTCATCTAATCTGATCCTAATCCAACTGATCCAACTGTTAAAGCTAAGTAAAAAAGCTAAGGGATCTTCCAACTTGAGATTAATGCAATTTGGCACATTATGCCTTGAATTCAAAGGCATTTATGTGAAATAGGGCACTTTCAACAAAGCCACTCTTCTCAGTCAAGTTCTCTGATTAAATAACAATTAAAACATCTGAAGAATGTGAATTTGGTCAAGACATAGCCCTGCTCTTGGGAAGGGCTAGGTTGCCTTGCATGAGAAGAAATGCCACTAAGCCAAAGCCTTTGAATGTGATCTGATCCAGCAGCCATTCACTATTCCTCCAAGACAAGAATTGATCACCTATAAATAGAGTTCCAATTGATCATTCAAATCACACCAAAACAATTTACAACACTGCTTTCTCTCATTCTCTCTTAAGTACCAATTTTCTTTGTTTTTGAGCAACCACCATCGGGTTTTGAGTTGCAGCCTTAAGCAATCTATTCCAATTGCTCAAACACATCACATATGATGTATTTGAGGTGTCCAAACACTTAAACACCAACTGTAACATCTCTAGCTCAAAATCACTCTTCAACCAAGCCATTAAGCCTCAATTATGCAGTTGCAGTCCTCCAACTTGATCCAAAGGTTTTCAAAGTGTTCCAAAGCTTGCAACACACTCCACAACATCCATTGAAGCTGTAGGGATCATCAAACCACTTCTGGAACACCATCTGTGCAGAGTTCCATTTCAGCTTGCATCAAGGTAAGCCTCAAAACTACATCTTCATGATCCATGCATATTTCCTCACATGATATTTTTGTCAATTGCTTGCCATCATATGTTGAGTGTTTCCCCTAAAAAAATTTGATCATAGCACTCACCACCATGTCTACACGATTGCTTTTGCAAAATTAGGGTTCATACGGTCATGTTGATATAACTTGCTATACACTGAAAATAAATGAAATCAAATATTGCCATCGTGATCCTTGTGCAAAAACGCATGAGTTTGGTATTTGAATCATGTCAAATGGTTGAGAAATGAGTGAGTTAGAGGGCTTCACGCATCTGAGCTTGAGGTTGAAGATGGCCATGGCGCCATGCTTGAGAAACCAACCAAGTTTGCCTTATATTTTTCCCTTGTCATGTTATTAATGAATTGGCATTGTGCTTCAGTGGTTGATCAATTGGTTTATGTGTATTGGCAAGCGAGAGGTCTGGGGTTCTAATCCCCCTCGCCCCAGACCTCTTTTTTATCACTTTTTCCTATTTTCTTATTTTTCATATTATTTTGTTAATGATTTGAAAAATTAATAACTCCCTCAATTTTAATTATTTTTTATTGGTTCTTTTTGCAAAATATCACAAAAATGTTGAAATATTCTATTCCACAAAAAAATTAAATTTATATTAGTTATTTAATATAATTAGTATTTTTGTGAATAAATTCCTTTTTAAATATTTTAAAGCATTTAAAAGTGAATATTTACTATGAAAATCAAAACTAAATAAGTTTTAATTTATCTTGTGATAAAAACCTCATTTTTCAAACCCTCAACAAAAATCACAAGTGGTTTATTCAAACTTATTTGGTATTTTTATCATTTTTATTTGATTTTCTTTAAATATTTCCTTTTAAAAGAAAACAAATTTAGGGTTTCCTTGATTTTCACTCAAACAAATCCTTTTCAAACACTCATGGGTCTCTAATAGAGTATAAGACCTAAGCCTTTTTGTAAATAAACTCAGTGTGGGACTCATTTATTGTATAAGTCCCTCTGTGTATTTTCAAAACAATGGCACAATCGACGTCTTTTCATAAAAAACCTTGGGCCTCTCCTCGAGCTGTAAGCCCCATCACTTGTATAAAAATAAATCATTGGGCCACTAATAGAGTGTAAGACCCAATCCCCTTTTAACCAAAACAATTTTGGGCCTCAAATATTGTATAAGTCCCTCTGCGTTAAAAGAAAATCTCGGCGCAATCGCCAGTTCAAAAATCAAACCCTTGGGCATACCCTTGTGTTATAAGCCCCATTCTTTAAAAATCATTGGGCCTCTAGTAGAGTGTAAGACCCAACCCTTTTTGAAAACCAAAATAATTTGGGCCTCAGTGTATTGTATAAGTCCCAATACCATCAAAAAGTTTAGCGCGATCGTCGCCTTTTTAAACAAAACTTTTGGGCCTTTCCTTGAGCTGTAAGCCCCACCACTTGTACAAAAATAACCCTTTAGACCTCTTGAGAGAGTGTAAGACCCATCCCTTTGTACAGAAAACCTTTTTGGGCCTCAGTCACTTGTATAAGTCTCTGTACAATGTACAAAACAACAGTGCAATCACTGATAAAACCTTGGGTCTTTCCTTGAGCTGTAAGCCCCAACAATCTTTTCAAAACACTTTCTATTTGATTTTGAATATAATATTGTTATCAAAGTTTTCTTTGTTGAACAACTAACCAAACAACATGGAAGCTCTACAACCGAGTAAGTGTTTACCCGCTTTCTTTATCCGCTTTCATATATATAACTGTATTGTGGGGCTGCTCACTGTAAGTCTTCTTTCACAAACTTTTATATACCTGTCAAATATCAATTGTTTAATACTAGTATAGTTATTTAGAGTTTTCCCCGGCAACTACGTTTAGCACTAGGTAAAGCCCTGTTGGTCACTCTTAAATACACACAAAACTAGATCCCCATAGGATTACCAGACACAGTCTTCCCTCCTCTTGGGGTTAAACAATATAGAGACGTGAAAGGCAGCATTCTTGGTGAACCCTTTCTCAGACTGTCACCCTTAGAAATCGTCAAAGAAACTCTACTCCCCAGAGATGATCTTCTCTCCGTGAATGACATCTCTTAAGTTTCTTCCAAATTCTCGGACTTTACTGGCTTGATCTATTCTCGGTGAATGGCTTGTCTTGAACTTCTCGGGTTTTGGGGACCCACAGGCTTCTTAAAAGCATCTCTCTCATACCTTCTCTTGGGCTTAGTACAAGGATCCAAAGACCTCTACAGGTATAGGAACAGAACCTAGTCATCAATTTGCTAGAGCTGTCTTTCTGAGTCAAGTGTCAGACCAGTTAATGAGTTGACCTTCATCTCTTAACAAACCAGCCTTCTCTTGGACATCGTACAAAGATCATTCACTACCTGAGAATCGATTTCTCAAAACACCCGTAGACTTGAACAGTCTCAATACCCTTTGGATTTTCCATTTCCTTAAAGAACAGGAAATCTCCCTGATCCTCTGATCAATCTCAAAGTACAACATTACCCATATAAGAACTGATTTTCTCTTTTAACCAACATATTGGACCTATCACTAAACTGAAACAGTCACCAGCACCCTAGCCTCCTCTTGGGCTTTGTACAATGATTCTCCCCAGCGGAGCTAACCTTTTTAGCCTCCATCTCGGGCTTCGTACGAGATACCAAATCACTCTCTTGTTGAGTATCAAAAACTCTCTTGTTGAGTCAAACCTTTTCAGCCTCCATCTCGGGCTTCGTACGAGATACAAAAACATTTTCTTGTTGAGTATAAAAGACTCTCTTGTTGAGTCACTTCCCTTTCAACCTCTATCTTGGGCTTCGTACGGGATACAAAATCACTCTCTTGTTGAGTATAAAAGACTCTCTTATTGAGTCAAACATTTTCATCCTCCATCTCGGGCTTCGTACGAGGTACATAGACTCTCCTGTTGAGTCAAGCGCCTTTAGCCTCCGTCTTGGGCTTCATATAAGACACATACAAAAGCACTCTCTTGTTCAGTCAACCCTTTTAGCCTCTCTCTCGGACTTCGTACGAGACACATAAAAACACCCTCTTGTTCGGCCAATAGCCCCCTCTTAGGCTTTGTATAAGAAAACCCCGGTTGGGTCAATCAACCTTTTAGCATCAAAATATGTGCCTTTCTCACAATATACAAACATTAACAACTCCTTTTCCTTCATCTAAATTGCTGTAAGCGGCAAGCCTCTGGATTATTTACATCCACGCCACTGTCCCTCTTTTAGCATGAGAAGTTCCTAAGGAAAGATGACATTCCTCTAAACTGAGTTAAAGTCTTCTCCTTCAGGTTAAAAATCCCCTATAAAGGAAATTATGGCATTGCTGGATTCACATATCCCAGTTAAAGTAATTCTCCTTTATAATCAGTCACCCAGAGTTGTGACAAACAGACCCCCTTTAGAGATGACAAATTCTCTCTAAAGTCAAAACCCTTTAGCTTCACATCTTGGGCTTCGAACAAGATACAAATAGACCCTTCAACTTCAAATCTTGGGCTTTGAACAAGATACAAACCACCTTTAGTTTCAATCTTGGGCTTTGAACAAGACACCAAAACGACCTTTTTCCTCCCATAGAATAGGAGGAACTACGATCGCTCTGATTTCCCTGTTTCGTTAAACGAGAATACGTAGGCATAAGATTGAAAAATCTTAGCGAGCACACTAATAAAAAACCCAAAATCCCGTACCTTCATACATCAATCGAAAAGCATCAGTCCTAACATCCTACCAATAGCATAGTCCCGTCATTTCATTCTCAACAAAATAAGCAGAGAGAGGCCCACAATCTAAACCGCATCTGTAAACCTAACAGACCGCTGTTTAAACTAAGTATGCAAGCAGGGTTAATTGGAGACATCTATTTCCCTTCCTTAGTCAGCTTCAATAGGATAAAAAATGAATTGACCTATAGTACCCCAGAGCGACAGTGCTTAAGAACCACGTCCAAAATCGCTCGCTACAGAAAAATGGCGCCCACCGTGGGACCGCATCTTGTCCCTTTTGTCTCTTTGGTTGAAACCTGAGTGCTCAAAATGTCACAAAAATAGCGACTCTGCTGGGGAGTCATTGTCTGTATAGGATCATAAGACTAGAGGTCTAGGATGATTAAGACAAATATATATACTACTTTTTCTAATTGATATCTGTGTTTATTTTTCTGCTAATGGGAATGCGTGTGATGCCGCATGTGGAAAGATTGAGTATACACCTAAGACAGGTGATGGTAATGCGGGTAATCTTACTGGGAGTGAATTCCAGTTAAGAGCCCCCGATCGACCATCAAACTTAGTGAAGACTCCCTTTGCAGATACATTGCCTATACGACTTCGGTTGTTAAAAGTAGTGTGGTCGACTGGGTTATCTGAGAAGCTGAGGTTTTTAGCAGACTTAAGCCTTTTTGTAGTGCGGAAGCTATCAGAAATAGTTGTCACACGATACTACCCTCATCTGAGATCACTCTAGGATACATCAGTTCGCTGGCAATCCGTTTACTGTTGTTATCCCAGAGGGGTCAATGATTTTGCGGACAGGTACAAAAAATCACCAGTATAAACCTTTGGGGGGGGGGGGGTAGAGCCTTGACTTCATGACACCGACCCTTTGACCCCATGTTTTTCCTATGTTTTTGTGTGCTACATTCATACATTCATTTAAAAAACATTAAGACAAAGAAAATCTTCTCTTCTAGTCTCTCTTTTTCAAATTAAACTAAGACAATGATTGCAAATATCAGAGAAAGGAGATTGCGCTAATGGATTTCGGTAGAAGGAAAACTCATAAGTACACCTTCAAGGTTCCAAAGTTAGAGGATTTGAGAGGTTTGGCAAGAATGATCACCAACCACGAGGCTTTCAGAGCCAAGTATGGAGGACTGCTGTCCTTGTTAAGGGTCCATGTAATCAAAGGAATCTTGTCAACATTAATCCAGTTCTACGATCCGGTATATCACTGTTTCACATTCCCGGATTATCAGCTTGCACCAACGCTGGAGGAGTACTCTCCCCTGACTGATTTACATATTACTGATCAAGCTCCCTTTTCTAGACTGGAAGAAATTCCAAAGGATCAAACCATTACAAGAGCAATTTATTTGGATGAGTCAGAAGTCAGGACTCACATGACCACTAAGGGTGGCATCCAAGGTTTGCCAGCCCAGTTCTTGACAAAGAAAGCCCTGTACTTTGCTAGTATAGGGAACGTGGCCGCTTTCGAGAGCATCTTTGTTTTGCTCACCTACGGGTTATTTTTGTTTCCCAACATCGATAGCTTTGTAGATATCAACGCCATTAAGATTTTCCTTATTGGAAACCCCGTACCGACCTTACTCGCAGATGCGTATCATTCGGTACACTTAAGGAATTTATACAACGGAGGAATGATCACGTGCTGTGTACCCCTGCTATACAAATGGTTCACTTCCCATTTGCCCAAGTCTGCTGCATTTTGGGATCAAAAGAATACTTTACGTTGGTCGCAGAGAATCATGTCTCTTACCAACTCTGACATCGATTGGTACAATCAAATCTATGACGGGATCAGGATCATTGACCGTTGTGGAAACTTTCCAAATGTACCCCTTATAGGAACTAAGGGGGGAATCAACTATCATCCAATTCTCGTTCGTCGTCAATTCGGATACCCGATGAGGCACATCCTACGGAATGCTCATCTGGAAGGTCTTTTCTTCAAGGAAGGAGAAAATGACAGGGCACTAAAGACGGAAATAGCGTACGCTTGGAAACACGTTCATAGGAAAGGACGAGAGTCTCTAGGAAAACCAGACTGTGTCTCAGTGGAGTCTTATCTCCACTGGGTACAAACTAGAGCTCTTAAGCTGAGGATGCCTTTCCCTCGTCAGGAAGTTCTTCCATTAAGGGACTCTGCCCTTTATTTCATGTCTGAAACGGAAAAACTTCAGGTTACTCTCAGCAAAGTTCAGCAGGAGAAGAGGTCTTGGAGGAACAAGTACCGTATTCTCAATGTGGAGTGTAAGAAAATACAACAACTCTTAAGAGAAAAAGATGCTCTGATTGAGATTTTAGAGCAACATGCTGTAGAAAATCAGGATGACCAAAGGAATTTGCTCGCTCATTTCACTTGGCAAAGGAATGACAACCCGACAACGACCCAAGAGCCCCGGTCAAAGAAAAGGAAAGCACCCGAACCAGCACTTGAGCTCTCTTCAGAGAGGACTCAGGATCCATTAGTTTAGATTTCCTTTTTCAGCACTTTGTAATCTACTGTATTTCTATTTCCGCAATCCTTTGAATTCAATAAAACGGGGTTTCCCCACTGTTTGATATTTGCAATCCAATTGTTGGAGTTTACTTTGAATAAACAAAAATAATTAATAATCATTGCATTCATCATTCTCGCATAACGCATTCTTCTTACCTACGAATCTCACGTTTGCGTCTCGATTCTAGAGTCAAACTGTCTCATTCGTACAATACTCGGGCCAATCGTCAGAAAAAGATGGATGAGCTCGAGGAAGAGAACAGAGGGTTGAGAGAAGAGATCGACACTCTGAAAGAGGATCTGAGAAAGCTTCATAATGACATGCAAGCTCTAGTAGAAGCTCAGATGCAACAACAAAGGACTATGATCTCAGAGATCACATCTACGCCCATAGTGGAGAAGTATGATCCTAGGTACAAGATGTCGAAAGATCGTCCTTGGGGCATGCCACTTAACTATATCTCGGAAGGATATGTTCCACCGATCGCTGAGGATCAGGGAACCGTGTAACACCCTATTTTAATTATTTAGACGTCTTGTGTTATTTTATTTGTGTGACCTTGTTTGGGGGAGTGTTTGAGTGCGTTTGAGGGTTTCCCTTAGTTAGGGAGGTGAACTGGTGAGGTAAAGCCTTTAGATTAATATTAATAGTGGTATAGTTAATAATAATAATAATTTAATTAATAATAGTAATATTATTATTTTATTATTATTATTGTTATTATTGATATTATTATTAACTAATTTAATTAAAATAGGATTAAGAGAATTAGAAGAGGTTTAAGGAAAATAGAAAGGTTTTGACACGTGAAAGGAGGAATAGAGAACCAAGAGGAGAGAAAGAACAAGGTGTGCTAGGGCTTGATCTTCTTCCCCAATTGTCCAGATTTTCTGTAGAGATTCGAGGTAAGGGGGGAGAAACGGGTTTAATATTGGTGATTCATTCATGATAGGGTAGTAGGGAGTCCTTAACCTCGTAGAAATTTGTATGCAAACTGTTGTATTGTTGATCTGTTGTATATGCCTGTTATGATTCTGAAATCGTGCATGAATTGATGTGTGTTTTCATGAAGTTTTGTTGTTGTTGCTGTTGTACGAACATCTGTTACAGACCTGTTGTTTTTTTATTCAAATTGGGAGAACGATTTGAGATTATAGACCTGTAATACATGTAGTAATTCTAGGTACAAGAGAAAAGATGAAAATTGGACCAAAAATTCATGTAGAAACGATTATAGGACTGGTTGGAAGTGAAGAAGTGTGGAAATCATAGCAGAGTGCAGAATGGTGAGGTCTCTGGTGATTTGCGTAATGGATCTGGCCATACGCGTATGGGAGTGAAGGAAAGGGAGCCTTACGCGTAAGGGGAGCTTGAGGGGAGGGTTTGGCACGACCCTCTGCCCATACTCGTATGGTACGCGTACGATTGGCAAGGTAATACGCGTATGGAGTAGCCATACGCGTATGTAGATCTGAGAGTTAGAAATTGAAGGAAAAATGGGTCTCTGCCCATACGCGTATGAAGTTGGGCAATACGCGTATGGCAGGGCGGGGCAGGAGGCCTTACGCGTATCAGATGGGAGTATACGCGTAAGGAAGGGCGACGGAGCAAGTCATACGCGTATGACTCAGGTCAATACACGTATGGACAGTCTGAGCGCAGATTTTCACCGTTTTCGCATCAGAATCGGTTTCTCTTGGTTTGAGAGGTTGGGAATAGGTTCCAGGTGCTAAGGAATAAGACATAGGTGATGAAAATATTAATTCTAATGTTTTTAATTAATTAATTAATTAGATGTTTGGTGTGTATGAAGTAAATTACATGACGATGGTGTTGATGATATGTATGATGTGATCAGGAGGATCGTGTGCATGTATTTACACTTATATACATGTTTTGTTGTGCATAGTTGAGTCTTGCATATTCATGATGATTGGTGGGATGAATCATTGCTCAGGAGGAGTGTATGTGATTCATCCGTACTCCTATATAGAGAATACTGGGGGATAGATCATTGCCAAGTAGAGGTGTATGTGATCTATCCGGGGTTCGATTGAATGAACCAATGAGTCGGTACCGCATGCATGGTGTCGTGTTGCATTACATTATTATTTGATGTTGTTGATGATACTGGACAGTAGGTTGTGTTGGTGTGTTGTTGACTTATATATGTGAATGTTACCTTGTTATCATGTATTTATTCACCGATAATATTGAATGTGATTTCTCACCCCTTTGTTGTTGTTGTGTCTGTGCTTCTTCGGGAGTACTAGATAATCCAGGTACTTAGATAGCTTGGATATTGGTGTTGCTGATCGAGTCCATAGGAGTGCTCTGATACGTAACACGGGATTTTGGGGATTTCATTCATTTTGTTGTTTGTTATTCTTTTTGTCACGTATCTTTATTTTTGGATGAACATTATGGTGAACCACGATTTTATGTGGAGTTTTTGTGTTATTGGCAGATGTCCGTAAATTGAATAATTAAATAAATTTTCCGCTGTTTGATTTTATTAAAATAAAGGAGATTTGTTTTGTTGGCTCTTAATGTGACATTCCACTTGGTGAAAGCTCTGATTTATCTTTAATACTTTGTTTATTTTTAAAATGGGAAAGTGGGGTGTTACAATTGGTATCAGAGCAGGTCGGTCCGTCCGGCCAGGTGTTAGAGTTGAGTCTGTCCTTAGAATAGGAGTTGATTCAGTGTTTTGACCTTATGTTGATTGTTGAACAGTATGGCAGGAAGGAATGATGTTGCTCTTGCTGCTGCTATGCAAGCCATGGCACAGGCTGTAGAGAATGCCAATCAGGTTGGAGGTGCTTAGTTTCGTGACTTAGCACAGTTCCAGAGCAACAAGCCACCTACTTATGAGGGAGGTATCTTAGATCCAGAAGCTGCACAGAAATGGCTGAAGGTTGTGGAGAAGATCTTCAGGACCATGGAATGCAGTGATGCTCAGAAGGTACGGTTTGGTACGCATATGCTGGAAGAAGAGGCTGAGGCTTGGTGGGACAATAGTCGTTAGAGATTGGAAGCTGCAGGTACTGAGATTACTTGGGTTGTGTTTCAAGCTGAGTTTTTGGAAAAGTATTTTCCGGAAGACATTCGTAGTGCAAAGGAGGTTGAATTTCTGGAGCTGAAGCAGGGTGATTCGACTGTTGCTGAGTATGCCGCTAAGTTTGAGGAGCTGGTTCAGTATTGTGCTCATTACAATACTGAAGAAGCTATGACTTCAAAGTGTTTGAAGTTTGAGAACGGGCTGCGTCCCGAGATCAAATTGGGTATTGCTTGTCAGAAGATAAGAAACTATCCAGAGCTGGTAAGCAGAAGCAGAATTTATGATAATGGCAACAGAGCCAGAATTGTTCATTACAAAGCTGTGAATGAGAAGAAGGGTAAGCAGAGATTTGGAGGTACTCCTTATAGTGCTCCAGCTGATAAGGGGAAATAGAAAACTGATGTGGGAAAGAAACCAAAGGAGAAGGAAGCAGGTGCTGATACTCTCAAGTGCTTCAGATGTGGTGGCGCGGGTCACCGTGCTAACAACTGTCAGAATGAGGTGAAGAAGTGTTTCAAGTGTGGCAAAGCAGGTCATGTTATAGCTGATTGTAGAGCCAATATGCCTACTTGTTATAATTGTGGAGAGAAGGGTCACATCAGCACCCACTGTGAGAAGCCGAAGAAGTCTCAGGCGTCTCAAACTGGTGGGAAAGTGTTTGCCTTGGTGGGAGCCCAATCCACTGAGGAGGAGCGTTCCGTCAAAGGTACTTGCTTTATTAATGATGTTCCTTTGATTGCTATCATTGACACGGGTGCAACGCACTCGTTTATTTATGTTAACTATGTGAAGAGATTAGGGATTATGCCATCTACTCTAGAGCAGAGGATGATGATTGAAACTCCATCTATTGGTTCCGTGGTTACTTCTTTGGTGTGTTTGAAGTGTCCGCTGACCATGTTTGGTAGAGATTTCAGAGTGGACTTGATTTGTCTGCCACTCGGTAATCTGGATGTTATTTTGGGAATGAACTGGTTGGAGTTCAACCGGGTGTATATTGATTGCTTCAAGAAGACGTTACTGTTTCTTACTCCTGAAGAGGAAGCATTAGCAGATTCGCTATCTAGCAAGGAGTTAAGGGTGTTGTTGAAGGACGAAGCGAAGCTGTTTGCGGTGTTTGCCTCGTTATCTGTTGAAAGCAAGACTTCAGTTAATGAATTACCAGTAGTGAATGAATTTCCTGAAGTGTTTCCAGATGAAATCACAGAATTGCCTCCGACAAGGGAAGTTGAATTCGCTATTGATCTTGTACCGGGTACTAGACCTATCTCTATGGCACCGTACAGGATGTCTGCATCAGAATTGGTAGAGTTGAAATCTCAGGTCAGGGAATTGCTCGATAAGAAGTTTATCAGACCAAGTGTGTCGCCGTGGGGAGCTCCAGTGTTGTTGGTGAAAAAGAAGGATGGTAGTATGCGTCTATGCATTGATTACCGCCAGTTGAATAAAGTAACCATTAAGAATAAGTATCCACTTTCGAGGATTGATGACTTAATGGATCAGCTGGTAGGAGCTCGTGTTTTCAGCAAAATTGATCTGAGGTCGGGTTACCATCAAATTAGAGTAAAGGAAGGTGATATTCAGAATACTGCTTTCAGAACTCGCTACGGACATTACGAATATGCAGTGATGCCTTTCGGAGTGTCTAACGCGCCGGGTGTATTTATGGAATATATGAATCGTATTTTCCATTCTTATCTGGATCAGTTTATTGTGGTATTTATTGATGATATACTGATTTACTCTAAGTCTGACGAAGAGCATGCAGGTCACTTGAGAATTGCATTGTAGGTGTTGAAAGATAATAAACTGTTTGCCAAGCTCTCGAAGTGTGAATTTTGGTTGAGGACCGTGAGTTTCTTGGGTCATGTGATTTCTGGTGATGGTATAGCTGTGGATCCCTCTAAAGTAAGTGCAGTACTTCAGTGGGAAACTCCGAAGACCGCAACGAAGATTATAAGCTTTTCGGGTTTGGTAGGTTACTATAGAAGATTCATTGAAGGGTTTTCTAAATTGGCGTTGCCATTGACTCAGTTGACCAGGAAGAATCAAGCTTTCGTCTGGGATGCTGCCTATGAGGAAAGTTTTGAGGAACTGAAGAAGAAGTTGACTACAACACCAGTATTGATTTTACCAAGTCCAAATGATTCTTTTGTAGTGTATTGCGATGCTTCTAAGATGGGATTAGGCGGTGTGTTGATGCAAGGTGGCAAGGTAGTGGCTTATGCTTCAAGACAGTTGAGGGTGCATGAGAGAAACTATCCTACTCATGATCTGGAATTAGTTGCAGTGGCGTTCGTGTTAAAAATCTGGAGACATTATTTGTATGGATCAAGATTTGAAGTATTTAGTGATCACAAAAGTTTGAAATATTTGTTCGACCAGAAAGAATTGAATATGAGGCAGAGAAGGTGGTTAGAGTTCTTAAAGGATTACGATTTCAATTTGAGATACCATCCGGGAGAAGCTAATGTTGTGGCAGATGCTCTGAGTCGGAAGACAATCCATATGTCTGCGTTAATGGTGAAGGAAATGGAATTGATTGAACAGTTCAGAGATTTGAGTATGGTTTGTGAAACTACACCGGAAAGTATCATATTGGGTATGCTGAAGGTGAATAATGACTTTTTGGATGTAATTAAGGGAAATTAGAAACTGGATGTGAAATTAGTGGACTTGATGCCGGCAGGAGGAGATGATCCTGATAGTGACTTTAAAGTGGATAATGTTGGTGTATTGAGATTCCGGGGCAGGATTTGTGTGTCGGATAATGAGGAATTGAAAAAGGCAATCTTGGAAGAGAGTCATCGGAGTAGCTTGAGTATTCATCCGGGAGCTACAAAGATGTACCATGATTTGAAGAAGTTGTTTTGGTGGTCCGGTATGAAAAGGGACATAACTCAGTTTGTCTACGCTTGTTTGCCATGTCAGAAGTCAAAAGTAGAGCACCAGAAGCCTTCGGGATTGATGCAACCGTTAGAGATTCCTGAATGGAAATTGGACAGTATTGCTATGGATTTTGTGACTGGTTTGCCAAGTACGGCAAGAGGCTTTGATGTTATTTGGGTAGTGGTGGATCGACTTACGAAGTCCGCACATTTTATACCAATTAACATCAGTTTTCCGTTGTCGTAGCTGGTGGAAATTTATATCAGGATAATTGTGAAGTTAGATGGTGTTCCGTCGAGCATAGTGTCGGACAGAGATCCGAGGTTTACTTCAGAATTTTAGAGGAGTCTGCAGGAAGCCTTGGGTTCTAAGTTGAAGTTGAGCTCGGCTTATCATCCACAGACCGATGGTTAGTCAGAGAGGACCATTCAGTCGTTGGAGGATTTGCTGAGAGTCTGTGTGTTGGAAAAAGGTGGTACGTGGGATACTCATTTGCCATTGATTGAGTTCACGTATAATAACAGTCACCATTCTAGCATCGGAATGGCGACTTTCGAAGCTTTGTATGGTAGGAGGTGTAGGACACCTCTGTGTTGGTATGAAACAGGTGAGAATGTGGTGCTTGGACCTGAAATTATGCAACAAACTACTGAGACAATTCAGATGATCCGTGAGAAGATGAAAGCGTCTCAGAGTAGACAGAAGAGTTATCATGATAACGGGAGGAAAGAATTGGAATTCAGTGAAGGTGATCACGTGTTCCTAAGAGTTAACCCAGTGACCGGGGTGGGTCGTGCTTTGAAATCCAAGAAGTTGGATCCTAAGTTTATTGTACCGTATTAAATCTTTCAGAGAGTTGGTACAGTGGCTTATAGGGTGGCACTGCCGCCTGAACTTTCGAACTTGCATGACGTGTTTCATGTGTCGCAACTTCGGAAGTATGTTTCATATCCGTCTCATGTGATTCGGAGAGACGAAGTTCAGATCAGGGAGAATCTTACCATAGAGACGATACCGTTGAGGATTGAAGATCGTAAGATGAAACAACTCAGAGGAAAGGAGATACCTCTGGTAAGAGTAGCTTGGGGAGGTGCTGCAGGAGGCAGTGTGACATAGGAATTGGAAAGCAGGATGCGAGAGTCGTATCCAGATTTATTTCCATCAGGTAATTTTCGAGGACAAAAATAATTTAAGTGGGGGAGAGTTGTAACACCCCATTTTAATTATTTAGACGTCTTGTGTTATTTTATTTGTGTGACCTTGTTTGGGGGAGTGTTTGAGTGCGTTTGAGGGTTGCCCTTAGTTAGGGAGGTGAACTGGTGAGGTAAAGCCTTTAGATTAATATTAATAGTGGTATAGTTAATAATAATAATAATTTAATTAATAATAGTAATATTATTATTTTATTAATATTATTGTTATTATTGCTATTATTATTAATTAATTTAATTAAAATAGGATTAAGAGAATTAGAAGAGATTTAAGAAAAATAGAAAGGTTTTGGCACGTGAAACGAGGAATAGAGAACCAAGAGGAGAGAAAGAACAAGGTGTGCTAGGGCTTGATCTTCTTCCCCAATTGTCCAGATTTTCTGTAGAGATTCGAGGTAAGGGGGGAGAAACGGGTTTAATATTGGTGATTCATTCATGATAGGGTAGTGGGGAGTCCTTAACCCCGTAGGAATTTGTATGCAAACTGTTGTGTTGTTGATCTGTTGTATATGCCTGTTATGATTCTGAAATCGTGCATGAATTGATGTGTGTTTTCATGAAGTTTTGTTGTTGTTGCTGTTGTACGAACATCTGTTACAGACCTGTTGTTTTTTATTCAAATTGGGAGAACGATTTGAGATTATAGACCTGTAATACATGTAGTAATTCTAGGTATAAGAGAAAAGATGAAAATTGGACCAAAAATTCATGTAGAAACGATTATAGGACTTATTGGAAGTGAAGAAGTGTGGAAATCGTAGAAGAGTGCAGAATGGTGAGGTCTCTGGTGATTTGCGTAATGGATCTGGCCATACGCGTATGGGGCTAGGCCATATGCGTATGAGAGTGAAGGAAAGGGAGCCTTACGCGTAAGGGGAGCTTGAGGGGAGGGTTTAGCACGACCCTCTGCTCATACTCGTATGGTACGCGTACGATTGGCAAGGCAATACGCGTATGGAGTAGCCATACGCGTATGTAGATCTGAGAGTTGGAAATTGAAGGAAAAATGGGTCTCTGCCCATACGCGTATGAAGTTGGGCAATACGCGTATGGCAGGGCGGGGCAGGAGGCCTTCCGCGTATCAGATGGGGGCATACGCGTAAGGAAGGGCGAGGGAGCAAGTTATACGCGTATGACTCAGGTCAATACGCGTATGGACAATCTGAGCGCAGATTTTCACCGTTTTGCAATTTCTTTCCCGTTTTCGCATCGGAATCGGTTTCTCTTGGTTTGAGAGGTTGGGAATAGGTGCCAGGTGCTAAGGAATAAGACATAGGTGATGAAAATATTAATTCTAATGATTTTAATTAATTAATTAATTAATTAATTAGATGTTTGGTGTGTATGAAGCAAATTACATGATGATGGTGTTGATGATATGTATGATGTGATCAGGAGGATCGTGTGCATGTATTTACGCTTATATACATGTTTTGCTGTGCATAGTTGAGTCTTGCATATTCATGGTGATTGGTGGGATGAATCATTGCTCAGGAGGAGTGTATGTGATTCATCCATACTCCTATATGGAGAATGGTGGGGGATAGATCATTGCCAAGTAGAGGTGTATGTGATCTATCCGGGGTTCGATTGAATGAACCAATGAGTCGGTACCGCATGCATGGTGTCGTGTTGCATTACATTATTATTTGATGTTGTTGATGATACTGGACAGTAGGTCGTGTTGGTGTGTTGTTGACTTATATATGTGAATGCTACCTTGTTATCATGTATTTATTCACCGATAATATTGAATGTGATTTCTCGCCCTTTTGTTGTTGTTGTGTCTGTGCTTCTTCGAGAGTACAGATAATCCAGGTACTTAGATAGCTTGGATATTGGTGTTGCTGATCGAGTTCATAGGAGTGCTCTGATACGTAACACAGGATTTTGGGGATTTCATTCATTTTGTTGTTTGTTATTCTTTTTGTTACGTATCTTTATTTTTGGATGAACATTATGGTGAACCACGATTTTATGTGGAGTTTTGGTGTTATTGGCAGATGGCCGTAAATCGAATAATTAAATAAATTTTCCGCTGTTTGATTTTATTAAAATAAAGGAGATTTGTTTTGTTGGCTCTTAATGTGACATTCCACTTGGTGAAAACTCTGATTTATCTTTAATACTTTGATTATTTTTAAAATGGGAAAGTGGGGTGTTACAAACCACGGCAGGAGTCGCTGGGCCTGAAGGTTACAAACTTCGGAAAAGCGAAGATGCCAGGGGCATGACAGCAACTCCTAAAGGTTACAAACTTCGGGAAGCATCGAGGGTCTCGGCCATAATGACTATACCACCGCCCGTGGTACACACTGTCCCGAAAGGACAGATTCCACAGATACCTTCTGGTGGAAACGACAACATGTTCGACAGAATGAATGAATTCCAGGAACAGTTCCTGAAAATGCAGAAAGAACTATAGGCCCTTCGCGGTCAGGATCTATTTGGAAAGGACGCCGCAGACCTTTGCTTGGTCCCCAATGTGAAAGTTCCACACAAGTTCCAAGTGCCCGACTTTGAAAAATACAAGGGTAACTCTTGCCCTCAGAGTCATTTAGTGATGTACGCTCGGCGAATGTCAGCTCAGACAAAGAACCAGGAAATACTGGTTCACTATTTTCAAGATAGTTTAACCGGTGCCGCATTAAAATGGTACATGGGTTTAAACCGCACTAAGATCGCCACTTTTAAAGATCTTGGTGCAACCTTCGTTCAACAATATAAGTATAATTTGTACATGGCACCAGACAGAGATCAACTCAGATCAATGTCACAAAAAGACAAGGAAACCTTTAAGGAGTACGCTCAAAGATGGTGTGAAATTGCCGCTCAGATTGCTCCACCTCTTGAGGAAAAAGAGATGACAAAGATCTTCTTAAAGACCTTAAGCTCATTTTACTACGACAGAATGGTCGCCAGTGTGTCCAGTGACTTCACCGAGATGGTAGGCATGGGAGTTTGTCTTGAGGAAGCGGTCTGAGAAGGACGCCTAGTTAAAGATGCTGGATCATCAAGTAGTACAAAACAATACGGTAGTGCTCTCCCTAAGAAAAAAGAGCAAGATATTGAGAATATCTCTCTCGGAAAGCAAAGGCGACGATATCAACCAGTAGCAGCTTTAACTCCTGCTATTAACCCGGCGCCTGTTCCTACGTATCAACCTCAGGTTGCGCAGAGCCAACCTAATCAACAGGAATTTCAAAAAAGGACGCAGCAGTCTCTTCAGCAGACTCGTCCTCCATACAAAAACAACCATACAATGCGACCACCAGGGTTTGACCCTATACCCATATTGTACGCCGAATTGTTTCCATTACTACTGGTCAAGGTGCACGTCCAAACTAAGTCTCCTCTTACAGTACCGGAAAATCCGCCTTTTTGGTTCAAAACGGATCAGACTTGTCCTTACCATCAAGGAGGACCAGGGCATAACATAGAGAACTGTCTCAGTTTCAAATCCGATGTACAAAAGCTTGTTAGGAGCGGGGTCTTATCTTTCAAGGATACGAAACCTAATATTCTCACAAACCCGCTGCCTCAACATGAGAAAGTTGCAGTCAATTTGATAGAGGGAGAGTCTAACAACATCTATCAAATTCACGATGTACTATTATTAAGGGCCAATTTGGTCAAGATGCATTGTAGATAGAGCAGATATGGCCATGTGCCACCTCATAACTATCACTAGTGTGATATCTGCTCTAAGAACAATCAGGGATGTTTTGTGGTGCAATCAGCTCTACAAGAACAATTGGATCTCGGATGGATCCAAGAGCATCGAGTTCGTGGAGTCAGCATGACCTATACGAATTCCAACATCATTCAGAGCCACGACATCCGTACAATGAATGTCAACTTGGTGGCGATGCACTCAAGGCAAAGCCAGTATCATAATCTGCCGTGGCACGATTACAATTCCTGCCTGACTTGCTCGATAAACAAACAGGGATGCTCTTTTGTACAAGAGGCCCTCCAGCGTCAGATGGATCTTGGATGGATCCAGGACTACCATGATAGGAATCCCTATCAGATCAACATGATTCAAATCTTCGATATTCGTCTGATGAATACCAGCCTGGTGGAATTACACGCCAGGCAGGTCCAACTTGGTTTCCTCACTTTGCATGATTATCAGAACTGTAAAGGATGTCGTGAGAGTAACCAAGGATGCGCTCTCGTTCAGAGAAATTTACAACACTTGTTTAGCCACTGGTGGCTTCCAATCTATATGGATGAAAACACGCAACAAATCAGTGTGGTTGATGGGAACCCTACTCAGCATCGAAGTCAGGATGTCCGATCTACGGAAACAGATCAAGTAAGGTTACACTGCATTCAAAGCGGGCGTGGCCAGGTGCCACCACACAACTATGAATGTTGTAGAGTCTGTTCGGAAAATAACCAAGGATGCTACCTCGTGCGAGCAGCCCTTCAAGGTCAGTTGGATCGCAAGGAGATTCACCCATACCTAGCTTCGGGGTCCGTTGACTGGACGCCGGACTACTTCGCAGATCAAATCAGAGACGTGGTTGTAATCCCTGACCCTGAGAGGAACAAGGATGTTTATGCCATCATCCCTCTACTGGACGAATCAAAGGTTCTTAGCAAGGAACTGATTGAAGTTACTTACGACAGTTAGAAAAATCAGAAGGCTCTTGTAGTTATCTATCTGCCGGGACCATTACCGTATAAATCAGCTAAGGAAATCCCTTACAAATATGGTGCAACAATAATTGAGAATGGAAAGGAAATTCCATTACCCTCCATCGTGAATATTGCAGACATCATTCGAGTAACACGGAGCGGTCGAATCTTCAACCGAGGGGTTGGAGAGCCTAACAAAGAAAATAAACTTCTGATAGAAGCTCCTGATCCACCAGTAGGCCAATCCAGTAATCCCGAACTTTCAAAGAACGACGATGAGATAGTGAAGCTCATCCAAATGAGTGAATACAACATTGTTGACCAATTGTTACAAACTCCTTTAAAGATCTTAGTGCTATCACTTTTACTCAGTTCCGAAGCCCACAGAGAGGCTCTACAGAAAGTCTTAGAGCAGGCCTTTATGGAACAGGATGTGTCAATACGACAGTTCGATAGCATCATCTCTAACATCACTTCCTGCAACAACTTAGGATTCAGTGATGAGGATTTTCCAGAGGGGGCAAAAGCCACAACATGGCGCTCAATATCACAGTTAACTGCCAGGATGATGCTTTAGCCAGCGTACTGGTAGACACATGATCGACCATCAACGTTTTGCCGAAGTCCACTTTAATGCGACTATCATTCAAAGGACTCCCGATGATGGGCAGTGAGGTCATCGTCAAAGCGTTTGACGGGTCTCGGAAAGCAGTTATCGGCGAAGTCGACCTTTCCATAACTATCGGTCCTCACACTTTCCTAATCACTTTCTAGGTCATGCACATCCGGGCAGCGTACATCTGTTTATTAGGAAGACCTTGGATACACCAGGCTGGGGCAGTCACTTCGACGCTGCACCAGAAACTGAAGTTCGTCAAGAACGATCAACTCGTCACAGTTTATGGAGAACAAGCCTTGCTCGTGAGCAACTTGTCATTATCTACTTGTGTAGAAACTGAGGAGGTTGTTGGGACTCAGTTCCAAGCACTTTCGGTGAGCAATGAGAATCAATCAGAGAAAGGAACCTCGATTTCCTCATATAGAGATGCTCTCGAAGTGATCGAGAATAACAATGCAAAAGGATGGGGACAACTTGTCATTCCTACTGATAATAAAACAAAGAAGGGTCTTGGTTTTTCTGCAACCTGCACCCAGACAGCTGCTAACGATGAAAGTCTTCATCCCATTCAGGACTTCTTCCACAGTGGAGGTTTCCTTCACCTAGTGCCTTAAACAGTCCATACTATCAACGAGGGAGATCCCTCTGATACTGATGAGGAATGGAAGTCCTATCTCAACGAGGACGGTTATATGTCTTAGGAAGAGGTGCCTACGCCCTTTTGCTATCCTGCACAGAGTCCGAGATTTATACCCAGGTCAGACGTCGAAATGATATACGGAGATTGTGATCCGGAAGGATGTCGTGCTCCACCAAACTCATTAGAGGAGGACACTCTGATGAATGATAACTTTGACCATGACTATTACGGCCCAATGGATGGTCTGCCTATCTGGCAGCCGTACCCAGGAGACTTGGGGCAAGAAAGTCAGCCAAACAATGAAAATCAGCTGAGCGTCATTGAACAGAATACCTGCGTCCCCACCATGTCATGGGATCAACACAGGTCATTCAGAACCTATCCAGCACGACGATGAATTTGCCAAGCTTTCCGGACTAGAATTCATCAACTATGCTTTTCCCGAGGTCAACGTCATCGAGAGAGATGACCCTTCCAGTTCCAAAGAAGTGTGGGACACCTTGGGACAACCAAGTGGAAAATTTGACTTCATGGTCAAGTATACCGCTCCAAAAAGCTCTCGTATCAGGCTCGAAGACATCCAGCCAACTGGACGGGGAGATTTTCCTGAGAGCACAAATACTATTCAAAATACAACAGAGGAATCCTCCTACAATAACTCTGTCTGGGAGATAGATTCCAATGATCCCGTTCCGCCAAAAATCAGCGTTATTTCTGAAGACAAATCAAGGAAGGTACCAGACTTTGTGATTCACCGAGGAGTTCGCCGCTAATGGGTTGCTGTCGATGTTCCGAAGATTGTTCATAAGTCAAAGTAATTGTCGTCCTTTAACCTTTCACCCTGCCCAGGTGAAACAGATGTTTTGATAGGGCTCGCTTTCTGTAAATTTCTCTTTTCACTTCGCCCAAAGTGACTGAGTTTTGTTTTATAGGGTTGTAGTTTCAAGAATCGACTTATTCATAAATAAAATAACGTCGTTCTGTAATTTCCGCATTAATTGTTTTTTTCTCTTTTCGCTTTTCTCAGAAAATGGTAATCCTAAAAAACAATTCAAAATAAACAAGCAGTTTTAAAAAAAATACACTGCACACACTTGCATTTTCTCTATCTCATCTAAACACAAATCATCACGTCATGCAGATTGCTTGTTTTAAACCCTATTGAAACATACGATCTGATGGCTTCTCCCGATTTTGATTTCCCGGTATTTGGGGCTGAAGAAGAAGTTGACGACGAAATTCCAGAAGAGATCTCCCGATTACTCAGACTAGAGGAAAGGTCCATTGAACCTTACAAAGAGCCGTTGGAAACTGTCAACTTGGGCTCAGAAAAAGAGAGAAAAGAAACCAGGATTGGGGCACTGCTCAGTCCAACTACCAAAGAGAGTTTGACAAAGCTTCTCAGAGAATTTCCCGATGTGTTTGCTTGGTCCTATCAGGACATGCCAGGGTTGGATACCAGTATCATGGAACATCACTTACCGTTACGGTCAGAATGTCCACCAGTAAAACAGAGGTTGAGACGGACTCACCCAGACATGGCCATCAAAATCAAAGAGGAGGTACAGAAACAGATTGACGCGGGTTTTCTTGCCACGTCAGAATATCCTCAATGGTTAGCCAACATAGTACCCGTTCTGAAAAAAGACGGAAAAGTTAGAATATGTGTCGACTACAGAGATCTAAACAAGGCTAGTCCAAAGGACGTCTTTCCTTTACCACACATTGACATGCTGGTAGACAGTACAACAAAGTTCAAAGTTTTCTCCTTCATGGATGGATTCTCGGGCTATAATCAGATAAAAATGGCGCCGAAAGACATGGAGAAAACTTCGTTCATTACCACATGGGGGACCTTTTGTTACAAGGTAACACTGGGGCAACCTATCAAAGGGCCATGACTACTCTGTTTCATGACATGATACACAAGGAAATTGAGGTATATGTCGATGACATGATTGCAAAATCTAAGACAGAAGAGGAGCATGTGACCCACCTGTCAAAACTATTCGAGCGACTGAGAAAGTACAAACTCCGCTTGAATCCTAACAAATGCACCTTCGGTGTCCGTTCAGGGAAACTTTTAGGGTTCATCGTCAGCCAGAAAGGAATTGAGGTTGATCCTGACAAGGTCAAGGCCATTCAAGAAATGCCTTCATCGAAAACTAAAAAACAAGTCAGAGGATTCCTGGGAAGTTTGAACTACATCTCCAGATTCATATTCCTCATGACCGCGACATGTGCTCCGATTTTTAAATTACTCAAAAAGAACCAGGACTGCGCTTGGACAGAAGATTGCCAAACCGCCTTCGACAGTATTAAGGAATACTTATTGAATCCGCTGATTCTATCACCTCCAGTGGAAGAAAGACCACTAATCATCTACCTCACAGTCCTAGAGGACTCCATGGGGTGTGTACTTGGCCAACAAGACGAAACCAAATGGAAGGAGTCTGCCATCTACTATTTGAGTAAGAAATTCACCGACTGCGAGACTCGGTACACTATGCTTAAGAAAACTTGTTGCGCTTTGGCTTGGGCAGCCAAACGTCTTCGCCAGTACATGATTCGTCACACTACTTGGTTAATCTCAGAAATGGATCCAATCAAGTACGTCTTTGAAAAACCTGCTCTCACGGGAAGAATCGCCCGTTGGCAGATGTTATTATCAGAATATGACATAGAATACCACGCTCATTTGGCTCATCAACCGATTGACGATCAAGAATCAGTCGGGGTTGACTTCCCAGCCGAAGATGTCATGTATCTAAAAATGAAAGACTACGATGAACCACTACCCAGTGAAGGACCAAAACCAGGTTCCCAATGGGGACTAATCTTTGACGGAGCTATCAATCATTACGGAAATGGAATTGGGGCAATCATCATAACACCTCAGGGTACCCACATTCCTTTCACTGCCAGACTTACATTCAAGTTCACAAACAACGAGGCTGAATACGAAGCTTGTACCATGGGTCTCGAAGAAGCGATCGATTTAAGGATAAAAAACTTGGATGTTTATGGCGTCTCAGCCCTGGTTATCAATCAGATTAAAGGAGATTAGAACACATACCAATCTGGATTAATTCCTTACAAAGTCTACGTGAGAAGATTGTTACCTTTCTTCGACAGAATCGAGTTTCATCATATCCCTCGTGAAGAGAATCACATGGATGATGCCTTAGCCACCCTCTCTTCCATGATTAGTGTAGGTCAATGGAACGACTTACCTAAGATCGACATAATACGCCTTGAAAGGTCCACTTACATCTTCACAATTGAAGCAGTCATAGACGATAAACCTTGGTATCACGATAGCAAATGGTTCCTTCCGAAACAAGAGTACCCACCTGGGGCACTAAGGAAAGACAGAAAGACCCTCAGAAGGCTGGCAGGCAGTTTCTTCCTGAGCGGCGATACACTCTATAAGAGGAACTTTGACATGGTCTTACTCCGATGTGTAGACAGACCAGGAGCAAACATGCTGATAAAAGAAATTCATGAAGGATCCTTTGGCACTCATGTCAATGGACACGCAATGGCGAGAAAAATTCTGAGATCAGGTACTACTGGTTGACCATGGAATCTGATTGCTACAAGTACATGAGGAAGTGTCATAAGTGTCAGATATACTCAGACAAAATCCATGTACCGCCAACGCATCTCAAAGTTCTCTCTTCCCTATGGCCTTTTTCCATATAGGGAATTGACATGATCGGCATGATCGAACCTAAAGCTTCGAATGGACATCGGTTCATCCTGGTAGCCATTGATTACTTCACCAAGTGGGTCGAATCAGCGTCGTACGCTAATGTAACCCGACAAGTGGTAGTCCGATTTATCAAAAACAATATCATCTACCGTTATGGTGTTCCAAGCCAGATCATTACTGATAATGGATCTAACTTGAACAATAAGATGATAAAGGAGTTATGTGCTGAGTTCAAAATCGAACACCATAACTCATCTCCCCACCGACCCAAGATGAACGGAGCGGTAGAAGCGGCTAACATTAACATCAAGAAGATTGTTCAAAAGATGGTTATAACCTACAAAGACTGGCACGAGATGCTGCCCTATGCTCTTCACGGTTATCGCACTTCTGTCCGCACTTCAACAGGGGCAACCCCTTTCTCTCTAGTATATGGCATGGAAGCAGTGCTCCCCATAGAAGTAGAGATCCCATCAATCCGAGTATTGATAGAAGCTAAGCTAATAGAAGCCAAATGGTGCCAAAATCGATACGACGAACTCAGCCTGATCGAAGAGAAATGAATCACGGCGCTATGCCACGGTCAGTTGTATCAGCAAAGAATGAAGAAGGCGTTTGACAAAAGGGTTCGACCTCGCGTCTTCAGGAAAGGAGACCTCGTGCTCAAGAAGATACAATCATTTCTCACTGACTCTCGGGGCAAATGGACTCCAAATTATGACGGCCCCTACGTGGTCAAGAAAGCTTTCTTAGGCGGTGCCTTGAGACTTGCAACCATGGACGGAGAGGAATTTTCCTACCCCATAAATGTTGATGTAGTCAAGAAATACTTCGCCTAAACTAAAAAAAAAACGTCTCGGTGGATTGAAAACACGAAAGGGCGGTCCAGGCAAAAGTTAGAGACATAATAAAAAAAAATCCCGGTGGATTGGAAACATCAAAGTACAATCCAGGAAAAAGTTAGGGATAATGGTAAGTAACTACGTCCAACAGGGGCAAATCCCCTAGTAGCAGTCCTGCCATCCATCAGAAAACTCCAGTCAAGGTCATCTTCGACAGAAGCTCAGGATGTCCCGAATTCAAAGTTGGTAGAAGGATAGTGGTCGTTATATTTCAATGTAGTCCTTTTCCCTTAAATTACCATTTTCTAAACTTTGTAAATACTTTATGGAATCAAGCGTTTGGCTGATTTCCATCCTATTAATAAAATTTGAGCCCTTGTGCTTTTGTTTGCAATTCTTATTTGTTTTAGCTTTACAGAACGACATTTTAACATGATCAACGATTCTTGAAACGAAACAAAAACGAATTTACTTGTCAAACCTTTCTGCTTTTAAAATAAAGATGGCAATTTCTTTTGAGTGTTGAACTTCGAAAAAACATCGATCGCTTCTCTAGAAGTAATCGAGCTTCAAAGTGCAGAATCAAAGTACTCATTCTAAAACAGTGCGCCTGAATGAAGGGTCAGCTGTGTCAGATGCGAATATTCCATCCGACATCCTCAGCCGAGTTCTCATCTCCTAAGCCCGACCAACGGTTGTTCCCCCACAGGGACTATCTCTCCTAAGCAAGGCAGAATTGCTATCGTGAACCATTGATACTTTTTATCTCCCACTATGGCCGAGTATCCCATCGTGTTCATCTACTAGTCTGTATGTCGTGTCAGTTTTGTCAGCATAAACATACATACATCATACATTATTGATTTACATTCGCATTCATATTGCATCACTATCACTCTAGTCGGTCTTATCCCCTAATGATAAAAGTCTTCACAATCGAGTTGTCGGTTCTTTCCTCGTCAGGAAATGTTACGTCTGAACAATCTCTCCACCAGTTTATTTCTAGGATGAAGCCGGTCCTCGACCGCTTTGATAACTTGAACCTCTGAAAGCCAGAGAGCTTTCGACAAACGTCACTCTTCGCCATTGAAGATGATGTCTTCGCTTTCTCAGATTAAGGAAAATCCCCAGAGAAAGCCTCTTAACCAAAGATTCGGTAATACAACAGTTCTCCTTTAGAAAATTTGCAGACGAAAGAGGTCATCAGGACCTCAGAACTGGATTACATCACATGGAATTTCCTCTGGGAAGATCTCGAGAAAAGTATGATGTAATGTCCCCAAGCGGAAGCAGTCTCTCAAGAGACTCGTTTTCCCTGGTAGAGTCAACAAATGGCATCTTCAACAGAGAAGTTTGTACGCCTCTACAACTCAGACAGATGGGTTCCCCAGCAAGTCTGACATCAAAGGTTTCTCCCATCAAATGGCATCTCCCCAGGAAAATTCGGCGAGAAGTTTGAGGAAAACCGCTACGAATAGCGTCCCTTGTCAAGAAATTTTATTGACAAAAGAAACCGAGACCAGTTCCTTGGTAGGAAACCAGGATCAAGGGGAAGTTTATTGACAAAAGAAACCGAGACCAGGTCCTTGGTAGGAAACCAGGATCGAGGGGAAGTTTATTTCAGTAACTGAGACCAGTTCCTTGGTAGGAAACCAGGATTGAGGGGAGGGTTTATTTCAGCAACTGAGACCAGTTCCTTGGTAGGAAACCAGGATCGAGGGGAAGTTTATTTCAGCAACTGAGACCAGTTCCTTGGTAGGAAACCAGGATCGAGGGGAAGTATATTTCAGAAACTTAGACCAGTTCCTTGGCTGTAGACCAGGATCTAGGGGAAGTTTTTACCTTTTCTGAGCATCATTGGTTAGCAAAAGAAGAAGGATGCGTGAACTACCATTCTTAATCACCATCAAAATTTCGGATATTCTGATATTTAATCTTCTTGCACCCCGAATACCCGAATACCTTCGCCATTCACACCTTCAGGTCCAAGAAGATTAAATAGGGGTATCTGTCATTCCCCAAATTTTGACCACTAAGATTACCCATCATTATGCAAATCATCATCACAATATAGATGAACCATTAGTCTCCCCAAAGATAGGTGAGCATCCACTACAATCAGACTTAGGGTTTCAAGCCCTCTCAGAGCTCTTAGACAAAGGATCAATCAAGGAATGACATGATCTTCAACTTGTCTAGCCTCTCAAACATCCAAAATGGATCAAGAGGACTCCCACATCAAGGGTCAAGCACAAGGTTGCAGCATTCCAAGTGGATTAAGCCTCGAGATCGCCAGTGTCACCAAATTAGGGTTTGGTCAACCAGGGCCTCCAGATGGAAATTTTCCTCTGGGCATGAGCCAATGCTTCAAAGCATAACCTATTATGCTCCAAGGGACATCATGGACCCAATCATCAAGTCAATTTAACCTCAGGGGATGCATTCACAAAAAATTAGGAATTAGGGTTTCTTGACCTAATTCACCCCTAAGTTGACTTTTGGGGCATAGCATGAGCCAAGACCTCAAGACATGATTTGAGGGTCTCTAATACACCACATTGATCCATTTCCAATAATGGATTGATCCAAGAAGCTTGAGCAACAAGTTTCAATTTCATCTGAACCACAGTTAGGGTTTCGCGAGAAAAGTCAACTGTATCTTTGACTTTTGACCAAGACATGCTCCCAAACCCTAGGACATGATTCAATACACCCTATAACACCTATGAAATCAATCCATCAAGTTTTATTTAGGTCAAGGACTTGATTTCATAGAGGATCGCACAGTTTGGAATTCATCTGATAAAAAGTCAACTGTGCACAAAAGTCAAACTTTGACTTTTTGAGATTTTTCACAATTATGGTTTTTTAACCCTAAAATGATGTTAATGTGTGATTGGAATCATCATTCATCAAGAAAAATCAAGAAAAGTGGGATAACTTGTAAAAGGGGTAACCATAAAAACTTAGAAATTTTTCTAAGTTATGGAACAAAGTGGCTAGGGTACCAACTTTGGAGGATCATAACTCCTAAACCACAAGGCCACTTTTCCCCATTCAAAGCTGGATTTATGGGTCTCATGGCCCTCTACAAAAGCTTCAACTACACCTCACTCCAATTCATTGTGGATTCTGAGTTATGATTGGGTCAAAATGACTAAAAACATGAAGGTACCACTTTTCCAACACTTAGACAAAATTCTGTCCAAGACAGATTTTGTTGAAAACACCAAAACTTGTGAGATTTTTTCACATAGTTGCAAGCTGAATCAAGTCCAAAGGTAAACATCAATGTTGTTGCATATGTTGCTAAGAATTCAAAGAGCTTATCAGCATGAATTGATTCAACTTGGGCCAAGAGAAATCCATGCCCAAAGCCATGTTGCTGCAGCTGTTTTGGAAAAATCAGTTTGCACTTTTGCTTGCTTTATACGATTTCTGATTCAAGACCAAGGATCTTTATGTCACAGTCATCCAATCTGATCCTAATCTAACTGATCAAACTGTTAAAGCTAAGTCAAAAAGCTAAGGGATCTTCCAATTTGAGATTAATGCATTTTGGCACATTATGCCTTGAATTCAAAGGAATTTATGTGAAATAGGGCACTTTCAACAAATCCACTATTCTCAGTCAAGTTCTCTGATTAAACAACAATTAAAACATCTGAAGAATGTGAATTTGGTCAAGACATAGCCCTGCTCTTGGGAAGGGCTAGGTTGCCTTGCATGAGAAGAAATGCCACCAAGCCAAAGCCTTTGAATGTGATCTGATCCAGCAGCCATTCACTATTCTTCCAAGACAAGAATTGATCACCTATAAATAGAGGTTCCAATTTATCATTCAAATCACACCAAAGCAATTTACAGCACTGCTTTCTCTTATTCTCTCTTAAGTACCAGTTTTCTTTGTTTTTGAGCAACCACCATCAGGTTTTGAGTTTCAGCCTTAAGCAATCCATTCCAATTGCTCAAACACATCACATATGATGTATTTGAGGTGTCCAAACACTTAAACACCAACTGTAACACCTCTAGCTCAAAATCACTCTTCAACCAAACCATTATGCCTCAATTATGCAATTGGAATCCTCCAACTTGATCCAAAGGTTTTCAAAGTGTTCCAAAGCTTGCAACACACTCCACAACATCCATTGAAGCTGTAGGGATCATCAAACCACTTCTGGAACACCATCTGTGCAGAGTTCCATTTCAGCTTGCATCAAGGTAAGCCTCAAAACTACATCTTCATGATCCATGCATATTTCCTCGCATGATATTTTTTCCAATTGCTTGCCATCATATGTTGAGTGTTTCCCCTCAAAAAATTTGATCATAGCACTCACCACCATGTCTGCACGATTGCTTTTTCAAAATTAGGGTTCATACGGTCATGTTGATATAACTTGTTATACACTGAAAATAAAAGAAATCAAATATTGCCATCGTGATCCTTGTGAAAAAATGCATGATTTTGGTATTTGAATCACGTCAAATGGTTAAGAAATGAGTGAGTTAGAGGGCTTCAAGCATATGAGCTTGAGGTTGAAGATGGCCATGGCACCATGCTTGAGAAACCAACCAAGTTTGCCTTATATTTTTCCCTTGCCATGCTATTAATGAATTGGCATTGCGCCCCAGTGGTTGATCAGTTGGTTTGTGTGTATTGGCAAGCGAGAGGACTGGGGTTCGAATCCCCCTCGCCCCAGACCTCTTTTTTATCACTTTTTCCTATTTTCTTATTTTTCATATTATTTTGTTAATGATTTGAAAAATTAATAACTCCCTCAATTTTAATTATTTTTTATTGGTTCTTTTTGCAAAAAAAAACACAAAAATGTTAAAATATTTTATTCCACAAAAAAATTAAATTTATATTAGTTATTTAATATAATTAGTATTTTTGTGAATAAATTCCTTTTTAATTGTTTTTAAGCATTTAAAAGTGAATATTTACTATGAAAATCAAAACTAAATGAGTTTTAATTTATCTTGTGGTAAAAACCTCATTTTTCAAACCCTCAACAAAAATCACAAGTGGTTTATTCAAACTTATTTGGTATTTTTATCATTTTTATTTGATTTTCTTTAAATATTTCCTTTTAAAAGAAAACAAATTTAGGGTTTCCTTGATTTTCACTCAAACAAATCATTTTCAAACACTCATGGGCATCTAATAGAGTGTAAGACCCAAGTCTTTTTGTAAATAAAATCATTGTGGGCCTCACTTATTGTATAAGTCCCTCTGTGTATTTTCAAAACAATGGCACGATCGACGCCTTTTCATAAAAAACCTTGGGCCTCTCCTCGAGCTGTAAGCCCCATCACTTGTATAAAAATAAATCATTGGGCCTCTAATAGAGTGTAAGACCCAATCCCCTTTTAACCAAAACAATTTTGGGTCTCAGATATTGTAAAGTCCCTCTGCGTTAAAAGAAAATCTCGGCGCGATCGCCAGTTCAAAAAAAAAATCAAACCCTTGGGCCTACCCTCGTGTTATAAGCCCCATTCTTTAAAAATCATTGGGCCTCTAGTAGAGTGTAAGACCCAACCCTTTTTGAAAACCAAAATAATTTGGGCCTCAGTGTATTGTATAAGTCCCTGTACCATCAAAAAGTTCGGCGCGATCGTCGCCTTTTTAAACAAAACTTTTGAGCCTCTCCTTAAGCTGTAAGCCCCACCACTTGTACAAAAAAAACCCTTTGGGCCTCTTGAGAGAGTGTAAGACCCATCCCTTTGTATAGAAAACCTTTTTGGGCCTCAGTCACTTGTATAAGTCCCTGTACAATGTACAAAACAACAGTGCAATCACTGATAAAACCTTGGGCCTCTCCTTGAGCTGTAAGCCCCTACAATCTTTTCAAAACACTTTCTCCTTTGAATTTGAATATAATATTGTTATCAAAGTTTTCTTTGTTGAACAACTAACCAAACAGCATGGAAGCTCTATAAGCAAATAAGTGTTTACCCGCTTTCTTTATCCACTTTCATATATATAAATGTATTGTCGGGCTGCTCACTGTAAGTCTTCTTTCACAAACTTTTATATACCTGTCAAATATCAACTGTGTAATACTAGTATAGTTATTTAGAATTTTCCTCGGCAACTACGTCTAACACTAGGTAAAGCCCTGTTGGTCACTCTTAAATACAAAAAATACTAGATCCCCATAGGAGACACAGTCTTCCCTCCTCTTGGGGTTAAACAATATGGAGACACGAAAGGCAGCATTCTCGGTGAACCCTTTCTCAGACTGCCACCCTTAGAAATGGTCAAAGAAACTCTACTCCCCAGAGATGATCTTTTCTCCGTGAATGGAATCTCTTGAGTTTCTTCCAAATTCTCGGATTTTCCTGGCTTGATCTATTCTCGGTGAATGGCTTGTCTTGAACTTCTCGGGGTTTGGGGACCCACAGGCTTCTTAAAAGCATCCCCGCCTCCTCTTGGGCGTTGTACAAGGACCCTTCGGCTTCTTAAAAGCTCTCATGCCTTCTCTTGGGCTTAGTACAAGGACCCAGAGACCTCTACAGGTATAGGAACAAAATCAATTTGCTAGAGCTATCTTTCTGAGTCAAGTGTCAGACCAGTTAATGGGTTGACCTTCATCCCTTAATAAACCAGCCTTCTCTTGGGCATCGTACAAAGATCATTCACTACCTGAGAATCGATTTCTCAAAACACCCGTAGACTTAGACAGTCTCAATACCCTTTGGATTTTCCATTTCCTTAAAGAACAGGAAATTTTCCTGATCCTCTGATCAATCTCAAAGTACAACATTACCCATATAAGAACTGATTTTCTCTTTTAACCAACATACTGGACCTGTCACTAAACTGAAACAGTCACCAGCACCCTAGCCTCCTCTTGGGCTTTGTACAATGATTCTCCCCAGCGGAGCTAACCTTTTTAGCCTCCATCTCGGGCTTCGTACGAGATACCAAATCACTCTCTTATTGAGTATAAAAGACTCTCTTGTTGAGTCAAACCTTTTCAGCCTCCATCTCGGGCTTCGTACGAGATACAAAAACACTCTCTTGTTGAGTATAAAAGACTCTCTTGTTGAGTCACTTCCCTTTCAGCCTCCATCTCGAGCTTCGTACGGGATACAAAATCACTCTCTTGTTGAGTATAAAAGACTCTCTTGTTGAGTCAAACATTTTCAGCCTCCATCTCGGGCTTCGTACGAGGTACAAAGACTCTCCTGTTGAGTCAAGCGCCTTTAGCCTCCATCGTGGGCTTCGTACAAGACACATACAAAAGCACTCTCTTGTTGAGTCAACCCTTTTAGCCTCTCTCTCTCGGGCTTCGCACGAGGCACATAAAAACACCCTCTTGTTGGGCCAATAGCCCCCTCTTAGGCTTTGTATAAGAAAACCCCGATTGAGTCAATCAACCTTTTAGCATCAAAATATGTGCCTTGCTCACAGTATACAAACATCAACAACTCCTTTTCCTTCATCTAAATTGCTGTAAGCGGCAAGCCTCTGAATTATTTACATCCACGCCACTATCCCTCTTTTAGCATGAGAAATTCCTAAGGAAAGATGACATTGCTCTAAACTGAGTTAAAGCCTTCTCCTTCAGGTTAAAAATCCCCTATAAAGGAAATTATGGCATTGCTGGATTCACATATCCCAGTTAAAGTAATTCTCCTTTATAATCAGTCACCCACAGTTGTGACAAACAGACCCCCCTTTAGAGATGCCAAATTCTCTCTAAAGGCAAAACCATTTAGCTTCACATCTTGGGCTTCGAACAAGATACAAATAGACCCTTCAGCTTCACATCTTGGGCTTTGAACAAGATACAAACCACCTTTAGCTTCACGTCTTGGGCTTTGAACAAGACACCAAAACGACCTTTTTCCTCCCATAGAATAGGAGGAACTACGATCGCTCTGATTTCCCTGTTTCGTTAAACGGGAATACGTATGCATAAGATTGAAAAATCTTAGCGAGCACACTAATCAAGAACCCAAAATCCCACACCTTCATACATCAATCGAAAAGCATCAGTCCTAACATCCTACTAATAGCATAGTCCCATCATTTCATTCTCAACAAAATAAGCAGAGAGAGGCCCACAATCTAAACCGCATCTGTAAACCTAGCAGACCGCTGTTCAAACTCAGTATGCAAGCAGGGTTAATTGGAGACATCTATTTTCCTTCCTTAGTCAGCTTCAATAGGATAAAAAATGAATCGACCAGTAGTACCCCAGAGAGACAATGCTTAAGAACCACGTCCAAAATCGCTCGCTACATCACCAACTCCTTTTTCTCTTTTCAAAATAAGTCATTCTCCCCAACTTCAACATTGCCATAAGCTTAGCTTAAATGCCCTTCCAAACGGGTTAAAATCGGGTTCATGATTCAAACAATAATTTTATTTCAGCTCAAAAGAGGTTTCAAATACGCACACACTCACAAGGTGACTTGAAGTGTTTTTGGAATGGTGGGTAAACTCAAAGTGCACAAACATTGCCTTGATCATTCTATGCTTCCACAATTTCAAAACAACAAGCAAGATAAAGCATGAATTATAAGTATAAAACAACATTCATCATTAATCCTATGCATTTAGTATAACATGGAGGTTTCTCACTTTTGTGGTTTTTGGACCTAAATGGCACAAGCAATCAAATAGAGTTGTAACAAGAAACAACATTTTCATTTGTACAAAGACAACAAAGTTCCAATACATTCTAAATTCTAGAACTAGGTAACTATGTACCTTGCCACAACATTATGCTTAAAGTACTATCATAGCCATCCAATCTTGGAGGAATCTTCTTTGATGCATAATCAACACCAACCTAAGTTTCTTCCACAAAACATTCAAAAGTTGGAAATATTAATTTCCACAAGTATACCAACATAAAACAATAAAAGGCATATTAACAGCTTAAGAGTTGAACATTTGTAAACTGAAGAATTCAACTCTCAATAACAATGATTTACACAAAAACATACCAACAATTTAAGTGTTGAGCATTTGTAAACTGAAGAACTCAACACTTAATAACAATAATTAAGACCAAAATATTAGTAAAATTAAAAACAGAAATTTTTTTACTGAAAAACAACATATATTACTAATAATAATAATAAAATTGTACTGGTGTGAACACACCTACAAAGTCAAAAGTACCACAAAGGGTACAAGTACATCATAATAACCAAAATAATCCAACAAAGTGGATAGAGTACATCAATAAAAACTGAAATAAAAAACAGAATACAAGAAAACTCCACTTTGATGCCCAAAGGAAGTACAAAATCATCATCACAAAAAATCAGTCCTCCTCGGACTCTGAAGCATACACCTCTGCTTCCTCCTCCTCTGAGCCAGAACCTGAACCAGATACCTCTACCTCAGCACCATCACCCTCCTCATCAGCATCATCATCAGCACCAACATCATCATCAGCATGTGCAAGGAACTGCTCCCTTGACATCATCGTATGCTCAGTGGAAGGATCGCGAATCTGCAGCTGTAGTACCTGCATGGAGTCATATAAATCAGTCATGGTGCGCTGAGAAGCCGCCATCCAGTCCCAGCTATACTGGTATATCTTCTGCTGATAAGGGTAAAAACTCTGAGACCCAGAACCAGAAGCATCTCTACCCCTTCTGCTAGCCTCAACACTAGCACCCGATGTCTCACCCCTTGTCCCCTTTCGCTTGCAGAATTTGTCGACATAACGATCATTAATAGCCGACAGGATAGTGACCTGACGGCGTGTAGGAATATCAACCCCAGCACCCACACACAAAGACATGATAAGACAAGGAAATGCGAGAGGGGCATTCGCCCGAGAAGCGATACCACCAAGGCCACTCTCCACAATTGCCCTTGTCTCATCAGTAATAATATGAGCCACATCAATCTGTACATTTGTCAAGATACTGTGGACAAGGTGAGCTAATGGTATAGGGATGGTTGAGGAATGCGACTTCGGTTTGATATTGGTTATCACCAAAAGCAATATAAGCTGGGCCAAAGGTTGCATGTCCTCACGCCGGTACCTAATAGCAACCCCAGATGGGTTGAGTCCAATAGTTTTTCCCGGTCGAAAGAGATCTCTGGTCATTTTTGGGATATCTCGGCGAAGGTGTAGGTCCCTATGGTAATCATCAATCTCGCTAGCCCTTAAAG
Organism: Lathyrus tuberosus; assembly: GCA_022829125.1. Classification (NCBI taxonomy): domain Eukaryota; kingdom Viridiplantae; phylum Streptophyta; class Magnoliopsida; order Fabales; family Fabaceae; genus Lathyrus; species Lathyrus tuberosus. Next base: position 2,118,558 of record JALAZF010000203.1, on the reverse strand, counting down.
GCAGAGGACTTCCAAGAAGAATACAAATGGCTCTTCGGTCAAATCTCACTACCTTCCCCCCAACTAAAGTTGTCCAACTAAACTGCTCGCCATCATCAGGAAGGGCGTTCGCATAAAATTCTCGGACAAGCTCTACATTGTAGCTATCAACTGGTGTTATCAGCCGTCCCCATTTTTTCTCTTCCAAAAGTGCAGCCACAGACCGATAACTCCCTCGGTCACTTAGGTTGAATCTCTTTTCCACTAAAATGCTTCTTTTTTCCAAGGTAAAGTACCTTGCTGCTTGTTTGGCGCCTCTAAAACGAGTGTCGTCATATTGGATTGGCACTTGTTGCGATGTGGAAGACTTTATTTTCTTGGTGGGGTTAACCTTGGGGGCCATATGCACACATCAATAAGTAAAACAGAAAAAAGTAGAAACACAGTCATTAGAATTGGCAGCCAAAAGCAAATCACAATTGGAACAACATAAAAAAATTTCAGCATTCAGACATGTTCGCTTTAGAGTTCGCAAAGCGAAGGCTGACGAACATTCGCCCCAGATTCGCAAAGTGAAGGCCTGGCGAATGCTCGCCCAGGTTCGCAAGGCGAATAAAGCAGCGAACCCACGAAAATTCAGAAAAACACAGCAGCCAAACAGTCCAACATTAGAGCTCCATTCATAAAATCATTTATATTCTAAGACTTAATCAATATTCAGCATGCATCAGCATCCAAACCTTACAACAAAAATTAAACCTTAAATTCCTAAATGTCTCTAATGTAAACCACAACCCTAGCATAACGTCTAACAGAAATTAGCAAAAAAAAGAGATGCAAACCTAAACTTGTGATTGAAATTGGGGAAAAATTTGGGTGAAATTTGAGAACTAGAGCACGTGAGAGCTTGAGTTCTTGAAAGTGTTTTGTTTGAATGAGAAGGAGGCAAGAGTGGGAGTAGGGTTTTCCCTCTCAATTGTTCAGAAAATAATATGGGTGCTGGGCCCAAGTGTTGGCCCACCCAAAACATTAAAAACCCTTTTCAAACTGAGGTGGCAGCAAACACACTTCCCCTGTCTCGCTGGGTTCGCAAAGCAAACTGGCTGGCGAATGCTCGCCCCAGGTTCGCAAAACGAACTCCAGCGAACATGACAGGTTTTGAAAAATTGTTCTGCACTGTTGCCACTTCCTAAACCACTCTAAACATCAAACATCATTAAAACAGCAAATAAAGTAATAAATACTTACAATGTTGGGGTGCCTCCCAACAAGCGCTTGTTTAACGTCGGCTAAGCTCGACGGTCCAATGCAACCTCAAGGATCGCAAAACGGCACAACGGAGGTATTCCGCTCGAAATCACCACCGAGATAAATCTTTAACCTCTGATCATTAACAATCCAACTCTCATTTAGCTTTGTGTCTTCAATGACTATTGCCCCAAATTGCTTGATCTCACGAATTTGGAATGGACCAGACCACTTATATTTCAATTTACCAGGGAACAATTTTAATCGAGAATTGAAAAGTAGGACCAGCTGCCCTACTTCAAACTGTTTGGCCACTATCTTTTTGTCATGGTAAGTTTTGACTCGATCTTTATACAGCGTATTGGAATCATACGCTTGGAGGCGCAATTCATGCATTTCATGCAATTGCATCTTTCTTCTTTCTCCGCTTAAAGTTGGATCAAAATTAAGAAATTTCAAGGCCCAAAATGCCTTATGTTCCAACTCCACCGGTAAATGACAATTCTTACCATATACCAAGTTAAAAGGTGTGAGACCAATCAAAGCTTTAAAAGCTGTTCGATAGGCCCACAAAGCATCCTCTAGCTTATTTGACCAATCCTTTCTTGAGGATGACACCGTTTTTTCCAAAATTCTTTTAATTTCCCGGTTTGATACCTCCGCTTGCCCATTGGCCTGTGGATGATATGGTGTTGCAACCTTGTGCTTTACACCATATTGCTCCAAGGCTTTTTCAAGCTGAGTGTTGCAAAAGTGGGATCCTCCGTCACTTATCAACACCCTCGGAGTACCAAATCGAGAAAAAATGTTTCTTTTCAAAAAATTTATCACAGTTTTTCTGTCCGCTTTAGCACATGCTATTGCCTCTACCCATTTGGATACGTAATCAACTGCGACCAAAATATACTCATTAGAAAACAATGATGGAAAAGGTCCAACAAAGTCGATTCCCCAATAATCAAACACTTCAATTTCTAACATGTTTTGTAAAGACATTTCATGCCGCTTTGAAATTCCACCACTTCTTTGACACTTGTCACAACTTTGCGCATGCAAATGTGCATCTTTGAATAAAGAAGGCCAATAAAAGCCTGATTGAAGGACTTTCATTGCCGTTCTTATTCCTTTAAAATGTCCTCCATAAGGAGAGTTGTGATAATGCCAAAGTATGCTAGTGGCTTCATCTATTGACACACATCTTCTCAAAAGGTTATCAACACCAAGCTTAAACAAATATGGTTCATCCCAAACAAAAGACTTGGCGTCCAATAAAAATTTCTTTTTCTGATGGTGAGTTAGACCATTCGGTATTAATCCGGCGGCTTTGTGATTAGCCATGTCGGCGAACCATGGTCTAACTTGCACCATATACAACTTTTCGTCCGGAAATTCCTCCTTGACCTCTAATTCCTTTTTGGTCACTTCAACATTTACAAGGCGGGATAAGTGATCTGCCACCAAATTCTCAGATCCTTTCTTGTCACGAATTTCCAAATCAAATTCTTGTAACAAGAGGATCCAACGAATTAGCCTTTGTTTTGAATCTGGTTTGGTGAGCAAATACTTAATCGCCGTGTGATCCGTGTAAACAGCTACTCGCGACCCAATTAAATAAGAACAAAATTTTTCCAATGCATACACTATCGCAAGCAACTTTTTTTTTCAGTTGTTGCATAGTTTACTTGAGCTTCATTTAAGACTTTGCTCGCATAGTGTATAACATGAAAAAATTTTGTATTCCGTTGACCCAAAACCGCACCCACTGCATAATCGCTCGCGTCACACATGAGTTCAAAATCCATTTTCCAATTGGACGCGATGATTATGGGTGAGGTAGTCAAACTTTGTTTTTACAGAATTAAAAGCGAACATGCAAGATTCATCAAAATCAAAGGACTTATCTTTGTTAAGCAAATTGCTCAAAGGCTTTGCTATCTTCGCGAAATCCTTGATGAACCTCCGATAAAATCGCGCATGTCCGAGAAAGCTCCTTATACCTTTTACATTCAACGGTGGTGGCAATTTCTCAATAACATCAACCTTGGCTTGATCGACCTCAAGGCCCTTTGAAGAAACTTTGTCGCCAAGCACAATTCCTTCGGTCACCATGAAGTTACATTTTTCCCAATTGAGTACCAAGTTGGTTTCCACGCACCGTTCCAAAACCGCATTCAAATTTTTCAAACAAATATCAAATGATTGCCCCAAAACTGAGAATTCATCCATAAAAACCTCAATTGTATTTTCGATCAAATCTAAGAATATCGCTTGCATACACCTTTGAAAAGTCACCGGTGCATTACACAACCCAAACGGCATCCTCCTATAAGCGAAGATTCCAAAAGGGCATGTAAAAGCAGTTTTTTCATGGTCCTCCGGGTTCACGATAATTTGGTTGTAACCCGAATAACCATCTAAAAAATAGTAGAATTGTTGACCGGAAAGTCGTTCAAGCATTTGATCCATAAACGGGAGAGGGAAATGATCTTTCCTCGTAGCTTGGTTAAGCCTACGGTAGTCTATGCACATTCTCCACCCGGTTACGATTCTCGTTGGGATTAACTCATTTTTCTCATTTCGGATAACCATCAATCCGCCTTTTTTTGGCACCACTTGTACTGGACTAACCCATGGGCTATCAGAAATGGGATAAATCATTCCGGCATCTAACATTTTTACCACTTCCTTCCTAACCACCTCTTTCATGGTAGGATTTAAGCGGCGTTGCGGTTGAGCGACCGGTTTGAAATCTTCTTCCATGAATATTCGATGCATACAATAAGAGGGACTTATTCCTTTTAGATCGGAAAGAGTCCATCTCATTGCCTCTTGATTTTTCTTCAAAACACCCATTAAATTTTTCTCCTCCATTGTGGTTAGCTCCGTGCTTATTATCACCGATTTATGCCCCTCATCATCAAGAAAAACATACTTAAGATGAGACGGCAACAACTTCAATTCCAGCTTAATTTCTTCATTGTTTTCTTTTTTCAAAATTTCCACCCTTTCTTTCAAATGAGGAATCTCATCCAATTCTTCTAGCTCTCTCAAACACTTTTCAATCTCTTTTTCTTCGGTTTCATCGATACTTTGAAGAACATTTGTGAGAACTTTTCGCAAAGGGGTTGGAACTTGTAATTGCTCCTTTACTTCTTCAATCGCCTTCTCCGTTGCGTCTATTCTAAAACAATCACCTTTGTCCTTTTTGTGCTTCATGGCCTCAAATAGATTGAAACAAACCTCCTCATCTTGGACTCTAACCTTTATAAGGCCGTCGTCCACATCAATTGCCATTCTAGCAGTTTTCACAAACGGTCTTCCAAGAATCAATGGAGCGTATTCATCTTCCTCCATTTCAATTACCACAAAGTCGATATGAAATAAGAATTTGTCCACTTTAACCAATACATCTTCTGCTACACCGTGAGGACGGGTAGTGGATTTATCGGCCAGTTGCAATGTCATTTGTGTGGTTCTCAATTCTAACTGTCCCAACCTTTTCACAATAGACAAAGGTATGTAATAGCTACTAGAGCCCAAATCAATCAACCCATTGCCAACATAGATGTTTCCTATTGTGACCGGCAAAGTGACTCGCCCCGGATCACTTTCTTTCCTCGGGAGAGTACGTTGAATGATAGCGCTACAACTAGCATCCACCATGATAGTCTCTTGATTCGTATACCTCTTCGTTTTTGTGAGAATATCCTTCATAAATTTTGCATATTTTGGCATTTGCTCCAAAGCCTCGGAAAATGGAATGTTTATTTACAATTGTTTAAACCGAGCAAGTGCCCCGCACTATCTTTCTTTGACGGAGCATGAGGATATGACAAATGTTGGATCAGAATAGTACTCAACGGTTCCTTCCCCTTCCTAGTTTTTTTTCAATTTTTCTTCCTCATTTTTTTTCATTTCATTTTCAACTAAATCACCCTCAACATTTTTTTCTACTTCAATCTCATCACTATCTTTTTCTTTTTCAACTACTTCCTCCTCCTCCATTACAACTTCACCTATGCCCATGTCAATCTCTCTTCCACTTCTTGTTAGAATAGCCTTACAATGCTCTTTTGGATTTGGTTGAGTATTCGCTATAAAAGTTCCTTTGTGTTGGTCGGACAATTGTTTTGATAATTGTCCGACTTGCATCTCAAGATTCTTTATGGACGCATCGGTATTCTTCTGATTTGACATTGACATTTGCGTAAATTATGTGAGAGTGTCCTCCATTTTTGTATTTCCAATTGGAACTTGTGGAGGTTGAGTGTAATTTTGGTGTTGTTGACGATTTGAAGGTCCGGCTTCTTGCGGTCTCCACGGTTGTTGATAACCTTGATTACCTCTAGGTTGGTAACTGATAAGTGTTTTAGGCATGGTAAAATAGCACATAAAATAGGGCATTTATCTTACTTGAATGACAAGATTATAACATAAACACCTCAACTAATGAATGAAACTAATATGGTGCAAAGTCTTCTTGGTTTGGTTGACAGTTGTGCAGGAAAAGGCTAAAGAATGCATCAAAGAAAGAACAAAGAAAATTCATGCCCTGCAACTTTCGCATCGCGACCAAAAGCTTCGCTACGCGAAGTTTCGCTATGCGAAGTTTAGCTATGCGAAGGAAAGCGACAGAAGGCGAGCCAGGCAAAGCAAAACAGAATCAAATCTAGCAGACTTCGTTTGAAGTTCGCGATGCGACAGGAAGTGACCAAAAGCAGTAGAAAGCGATAGGAAGCGAAATGAAACAGAATCAAACTAGTCAGACTTTGCTTGACGCAACAGAAAGCGATGGAGTTCGCGACGGAGTTCGCGACGCGAACTATCTTTCGTATAGCGAAGTAGGGCGGTCAAATAAGGGCGGTTTGAAGAGTTCAAGACTTAATGGAGAAGAAAGGCAGGTTCACATAGCGAACATACTTTCGCATAGTGAAGTTAGGCGGCCAGAACTGCTATAAAAGGAGATCAAACTCAGTTCAAAGGGATGGAGTCTTGATAGCATGTAATTTTACTAGTTTAGAACACTTTGTAATAGGAATAGAAGTAAGGTTTAGAGGAGAAGGAGCTGGATTCACATCAAGAGTCGGGAAATCGTCGTCGATGTCAGTTTAAATCCATTTGTCCAGTGTGCTTCAAGCTACCATGAGTAGCTAAATCCCTCTCTTGTTGGGATTGGTTGTAGTTCACCGAAACAGTATGTATTTTCATTAATCATGGCGTTATACGCATTTTATTTATGAATCAATATTGATGTTATCTTCATTTTATCGTTTACTTCATGGATTGAATCGATATTGACAAATACGATTCAACTCTAGATCAAAGATAACATCTATTAAATCCTAAATGCTAGACATAGATTTAGGTTTAATATTCACAAAAAGTATCGAATCTTAACGCTACCGTATTGTTTAATAGGCTGAGAAATCATCGATTAAACCATAAGGTAGAACTCTCATCAAGGTTTAGACATGAACTTTGTTTGTAAGCGATACGTGATAATATTGAAGCATGCTTAAATTGTGTATAACTGATTCGTGATATACATATTGAATCGGTGAATGAAAACCAATTCCCAACAAGCCTATTCCTCTGAAACTTATCTTTAATTCTTGCACGATTTTACTTTTTGTTACTTACAAACCAACCAATCTTGAAACTTATGCTTAGAATTATAGAACTCATTGAACGGTTTTGGTATCGCCCCAATCCCTGTGGATACGATAAAACACAATACTTACAATTGATTGTACTTAACATCAAATTGGCGCCGTTGCCGGGGATTGGCGTTTAAGATATTAAAACATCGCAATAGTTTCTATACTTCTAGGTTGTTATATAGTGTATATATTTGTTTTTGGCAACATGTGTTCAATTGTTGGATAGGTGGTGAAATTTCTGTTTATGCTTCGAGGCAAGACTTCGGAGGAACAACTTCTTTTTTATCCCGAGATCGAAAGAACCATCCGAAAGAGCAAAAGACAAAAGAAGAAACAGAAACAACTATCCAAAAAGAAAAATCACAAAGGAGCTTTAGCATCAACTTCTTCAACATATCCAACAAAAGAAACAATGACTGAAGTTGTCAACAATGAACCTTGTCGGAGTAGTCCGAGACGATTGGCTCGTCTCACCACCACTCCAAACAACCGACGAGCTGAAATGAAAACGGGACTGCTACAACTTATTTATGCTAACCCTTTTGCAGGTTTAGATCATGAAGATCCGTACAGCCATCTCACCAAGTTTTACGAGTTAGCTGGTACATTAGGAGCAACGAAAGCTGAAAAAGAGGCAGGCTTCATGAGACTGTTCCCACACTCTTTAATCGGCAAAGCAAAGAATTGGTACTTGGACCAACCTATGGACATCATGACCAATTGGAACGTACTCGAAGAACACTTCCTGAATAGGTTCTTCCCACACAATAGGTTCATGGATGCCAAGGCAGCAATTGCCTTGTTCGCACAAAGTGCAACTGAAACTCTATGTGAAGCTTGGGAACGTTACAAATCCATGCTAAGGAAATGTCCAGATCATGGCTTTGACAGCCTAACACAAGTCCACATCTTTCGCAATGGATTGCAGCCCCAACCAAAGCTCCTACTTGATGCAACATCTGGTGGTTCTTTATTGGCAAAAAGTGCATAAGAAGCAGTTGCAATTATCAACCGAATGGCTCTCACCGATTATCAAGTCCAATATAATCGAGGAACCACACAAAAGAAACCTGGACTTCTTGAGTTGGATACAAACAATGCGATCTTGGCACAAAATAAACTTCTCACTCAAACTGTGGAAGAACTCACCAAGCAATTATCCACTCTACCACAATAACTCAAACAAGTGCACTAAGCGCCTAAACCATAACAAGTAGCCATGTGTGAACTTTGTGCAGGAGATCACCCAACTGGTTTTTGTCCGCCGATTAATGAAGAGGTCAATTATATGGGAAACCAGCAGCAGAGACAGGTTCTATACCAAAACAATCAAGGTTACTCTTATAACAACAATGCAAGCTATGGCCAAAACAGGCAGAATCAGTACCAAAGCTACACTCAACCAAATAAGCTGACAAAAATAGAAGAAACCTTGAATCAGTTTATGCTGATGTCCATGGCAAACCAGAAAAATACGGATGCATCGATCAGAAATCTGGAAACGCAAGTAGGGCAAAGCGCAAAACAGTTGAATGAGCAACAAAAAGGTATGTTTTCTGCTACCACTCAAACCAATCCTAAGGACACATGCAATTCAGTCACAGCAAAGAGTAGGAGACTAGATGAAACAAAAGTTGAAGAGATTGCCAAAGAAAAAGAGAAATTGGAGGAAGAAATCGATGCTGATCCTGGAATCATTACAATACCTGTTACCATTGGAAAGATGAATTTTGATCAAGCTTTGATTGATCTTAGTTCAAGCACCAATCTTCTTCCGGTTTCCGTTCTTAAAAAGATCGGTAACCCTGAAATGGAGCCTACAACAATGTTGCTACAACTTGCTGACAAATCAATTGCAAAACCAGTTGGCATGATAAAGAATGTAATGGTCAAACTTGAGAGATTTATATTTCCAACAGATTTTGTGGTGATCAACGTTGAAGAAGATCATGAAAGTCATCTGATTTTAGGGCGGCCCTTCATTAAAATAGCCCGAATGATGATTGACATAGATAAAGGCAAGATGAAAGTGAGGTACAAAGATGAAGAAGTCAACTTCAAGTTATTTCAACACAAAGAGGATGACTATGATAAGATTGAGGCTCCTGATGAAATAGGCCGAAATTCAAAGATAAAGGATGACAAGGAGAGGCCAAAGGATAGTGGCAAAGATGCTTTGGCAAATTCATACAAGCCACCTTAATTTTACGCGAAACAGGCGTCGAGCTAACGACGTTAAACAAACACTTGTTGGGAGGTAACCCAACCGTTTTTTTGTTTATGTTTGTTTCATATTGCATAACTAGTTTAAATGGTAGGAAGAGAATAGCATGAATGTGCCAAAAGAAAATTCTGCATAAAACTGAATTCTGCAGATTTCGCATAGCGAAAGTAGCAGAATCAGTAAAAATGCCATTCATGCCATTCTCCTTCACTTTAATGTTTTTCTTTTGGTTCAGATGTGGGTGTCATATGACCAATCCATATAGTTGATACTTGTCCTTTAAATTAGATTGGAAAAGCAAAAGAGTGGATGATCCCATTCACATGATTCAACAAAGGTACAATGGTAATGATACAAATTTTTTGGAAGAATCACACAATCCAAGGTACTTGTCTATTGCTTTCTTAGAATTTAGCATGATTATGACATTGAGTAGTCTACATAAAATCAAGTCATTTAAGCTTATGCAATAACATGTTTTCATTGTGAATCACATAGTGCCAAAACCAGAAAAGTGAGGTAACCTTTCATTGATTACTATATGCTTAAGAGAGTGATACATTTTTGTTTTAACTCAGTTGGTTCATGCTTAATCTTGCATTTATGGTAATAAGTGTGGAGACATGGAAAGGATCAAGGCAATTCTTCAAAGTGAGCATAACTAGTAAACCAAATGAAGCCTAATTGTCCCTTGTGAGTGAGTGAGCATTTACAGCCCCTTTTGAGCCATATGACATTGAATCAATCATTGATGAACTGAGCAATGCATTAAGCAAACCACTTGATGGATATTGTTCCACATCTTGAAAATTCATAAAAGTTCATCCATGATTGATTCACAAACTTATTGAATTAAACCCTTGAAACCATTGTCAAATCTTGAAGAGCATTCAAAGTAAAAAGAGAGGTTTTATTCAAGTTGGGGAGAGGAAGAAAAATTCTTGCGTCAAGAAAAGAAAAATTAGAAAATGAAGAGATCAAAGAAAAATATGAAAGAAAAAGAAAAGTAAGAAAAGAAAAAGGCAAATACCAAAAGATGGATATATTCAAAAGAAAGAAACAAGGATGGTTGAAAGAGTAATATGGTACAAAGAATCAAATTCTAGGAATGCTCTTCTAAAAAAGAAAGAAAAACTCAAAAACCACTTTGTTTCCACTAGCCTTAGAAATGACACTTCCTTGATACCTTGGCCACATTACAACCTTAAAAAGACCTTAGTGATCTATGTTTTTGCTTATTGACATATTTTGCTTAAGATGAATGCATGAATTAATCAAGATGTTAGCAAGTTTGTCAAGTGAGAGTTCAAAAGACCTTGATATTTCCACTTGTACAAAAAGTGTGATAGTTGTGATTCATGATAAGACATGTCTATTGCTTGGACTGATTGGGAAAAAAATTTATGTGGAAAACTTGTTTCATAAACATGTCTAAATGCTTGGAAAGTAGTAGTGCATAAAAAAACTTGGATGTGGAATTCACCATGAAACCATGTACTTCATTGAAACATGTTGGGTTGATCAGGTGAAAAATGGTATAGAAACTCTTGCTTTTATATAGCTTTGATTGAGGACAAACAAAGATTTAAGTTGGGGAGAGTTTGATAAGTGTTTTAGGCATGGTAAAATTATTGATTATTTATCTTTTGGTTCAACACTTATGAGACTTGTTGTTAGGAGGCTTTGGTCTTATCAATCCTCTAATGAGTTCTCATTAACCTCATTGTTCGTGCACTTGAATGTCAATCTGGCGGTGAAAGGAATGTGGGTACCCTGAGGGGTGACAACGATTGCCCCAATTCTGTTTCCGTAATGATTGACAGCTCCGTCAAAGATTAGTCCCCATTGGGAACCTGGTTCTGGCCCTTCACTGGGTAGCGGTTCATCGCAATCTTTCATTTTCAAGTACATGACATCTTCATATGGGAAGTCAAACACGATTGATTCTTGATCGTCAATCAGTTGATGAGCCAAATGGTCGGCTAAAATACTCCCCTTAACGGCTTTATGAGCGTGGTACTCGATGTCGTATTCTGACATCAACATCTGCCAACGGAAAATCCTTCCCGTGAGAGCAGGTTTTTCAAAGACATACTTGATTGGATCCATCTTGGAAACCAACCAAGTAGTGTGACAAATCATGTACTGGCGCAGACTATTGGCTGCCTAAGCCAAAACACAACAAGTTTTCTCAAGCATCGTGTACCGAGTCTCGCAGTCGGTGAATTTCTTGCTTAAATAGTAGATGGCCGACTCTTTCCGTTTGGTTTCGTCTTGTTGGCCAAGTACACATCCCATTGAGTCCTCTAGGACTGTGAGGTAGATAACCAGTGGTCTTCCTTCCACTAGAGGTGATAAAATCGGAGGGTTCAACAGGTATTCCTTAATACTGTCGAAGGCAGTTTGACAGTCTTCTGTCCAAACGCAGTCCTGATTCTTTTTAAGTAATTTGAAAATCGGCGCACATGTCGCGGTCATGAGGAATATGAATCTGGAAATATAGTTCAAACGTCCCAAGAATCCTCTGACTTGTTTTTCAGTTTTCGGAGAAGACATTTCTTGAATGGCCTTGACCTTGTCAGGATCAACCTCAATTCCTTTCTGGATGAATATGAACCTAAAAGTTTCCCTGAACGGACACCGGAGGTGCACTTGTTGGGATTCAAGCGGAGTTTGTACTTTCTCAACCACTCGAATAACTTTGACAGATGGGTCACATGCTCCTCTTCTGTCCTAGTTTTTGCAATCATATCATCGACATATACCTCGATTTCTTTGTGTATCATGTCATGAAACAGAGTAGTCATGGCCCTTTGATAGGTCGCCCCGACATTCTTCAAACCGAACGGCATCACCTTGTAACAAAAGGTACCCCATGGGGTAATGAACAAAGTTTTCTCCATGTCTTTCGGTGCCATTTTGATCTGGTTATAGCCCGAGAATCCATCCATGAATGAGAAAACTTTAAACTTTGCTGTACTGTTAACCAACATGTCAATGTGTGGTAAAGGAAAGTCGTCCTTTGGACTAGCCTTGTTTAGATCTCTGTAATCCACACACATTCTGACTTTTTCATCCTTTTTTGGAACGGGTACGATGTTGGCTATCCATTGAGGATATTCTGATGTGGCGAGGAAACCCGCGTCAATCTGTTTCTCTACCTCCTCTTTGATTTTGATGGCCATGTCCGGGTGAGTCCGTCTCAACCTCTGTTTTACTGGCGGATATTTCGATCTTAATGGTAAGTGATGTTCCACGATGCTGGTATCCAACCCTGGCATATCCTGATAGGACCAAGCAAATACATCGGGAAATTCTTTGAGAAGCTTTACCAAACCCTCTCTGGCAGTTGGACTGAGCAGTGCCCCAATCCTGATTTCTTTTCTCTATTTTTCCGAACCTAAGTTTACCGTTTCCAACGGTTATTTATGAGGTTTAATGGACCTTTCCTCCTGTCTGAGTAATCGGGAGATCTCTTCTGGAATTTCGTCGTCATTCTCTTCTTCAGCCTCGAATACCAGGAACTCAAAGTTGGGAGAAGACATCGGATCGTATGTTTCAACGGGGTTTAAAACAAGCAATCTGCATGACGTGATGATTTGTGTTTAGAAGAGATAGAGGAAATGCAAGAGTGTGTGCAGTGTATTTTCTTTTACTGCTTGTTTTTATTATTGATTTGTTTTTTAGGATTACCATTTTCTGAAAAAAAGCAAAAAGAGAAAACAGCAATTAATGCAGAAATTACAGAACGACATTATTTTATTCATGAACAAGTCAATTTTTGAAACTACAGCCCTATAAAACAAAGCTCTGCCATTGTGGGTGATGGTATGCACTTCTTGAGGCACTGGGTGAAGGAAACCTCCACTGTGGAAGAAGTCTTGAATGGGATGAAGACTTTCATTGGTGGTAGTAGCTGTCTGGGTACAGGTTGCAGAAAAACCAAGACCCTTCCTTATTTTATTGTCAGTAGGAATGACTAGCTGTCCCTATCCTGTTGTATTGGTACTCTCGACCGCTTTAATAGCATCTTTGTATGAGGAAATGGAAGTTCTCTCTTCGGATTGATTGTCCTTGCTCACCGACAGTGCTTGGAACTGAGTTCCGATAACCTACTCGGGTTCTATACCAGTAGATGATGATAAGTTGCTTACGAGCAAGGCTTATTCTCCACAGACTGTGACGAGTTAGTTGTTCTGGACGAACTTTAACTTTTGGTGGAGGGTCGAGGTGACCGCCCTAGCCTGATGTATCCAAGGTCTTCCTAATAAACAACTGTACGTTGCCCGGATGTCCATGACCTGGAAAGCGACTTGGAAAGTGTGAGGACCAATAGTTATGGGAAGGTCGACTTTGCCGATAATCGTTTTTCTGGACCCGTCAAATGCTTTGACGACGACCTCACTGGTTCTCATCGGGGGTCCTTTGAAGAATAATTGCATCAAAGTGGACTTTGGCATAACATTCAGGGCTGACCCCGTGTCTACCAGTAAGCTGGCTAAAGCATCGCCCTGGCAGCTGACCGTGATATTGAGCGCCATGTTATGACGGCGACCCTCTTCAGGTAATTCCTATCACTAATTCCCAAGTTATTGCAGGAAGTGATGTTAGAGACAGTGCTATCGAATTGTCTGATTGTTACGTCCTGTTCCATAAAGGCTTGCTCCAAGACTTTCTGTAGAGCCTCCCTGTGCGCTTCTGAACTGAATAACAGTGATAATACCGAGATCTTTGAAGGAGTTTGTAATAGCTGATTAACAATGTTGTATTCACTCCTTTGGATGAGCTTCAGCATCTCATCGTTGTTTTTCGAAAGGTCGGGATTACTGGATTGACCGACCTGTGCATTGGGAACTTCTGTCTGAGGTTTCTTTTCTTTGTTAAGTTCTCCAACTCCTCGGTTAAAGATTCGACCACTCCGTGTTACTCGACTGATGTCTGTAATATTCACGACAGAGGGTAATGGAATTTCCTTTCCATTCTCGACTGTTGTTGCACCGTATTTGTAAGGGATAGCCTTAGTTGATTCATACGGTAATGGTCCTGGTAGATAGATGACTATGGGAGCCTTCTGATTTTTTCGACCATCGTAAGCAATTTCGATCCGTTCCTGGTTGGGAACTCTCGATTCGTCAAGTAGAGGGATGATGGTACAAACATCCCTAGCCTTCTGATGATAAGAGATTAGGACAACATCCTCAATTTGATCAGCGAGGTAGTCCGGCGCCCAGTTGATTGGTCCGAAACCCGGATATGGGCAAATCTCTCCACGATCCACCTGACCCTGAAGAGCTGCTCGCACAAGGTAACATCCTTGGTTACTTTCCGAACAGACTCTACAATGTTCATAGTTATGTGGTGGCACCTGGCCACACCCGCTTTGAATACAATGTAACCTCACTAAGTCAGTTTCCACAGATCGAACGTCCCGACTTTGATGCCGAGTAGGGTTCCCGTTGGTAATACTAATTTGCTGGATGTCTTCATCCATATAGATTGGAAGCCACCAGTGGTTCAACAAGTGCTGAAGGGTTTCCTGGACAAGGGCACAACCTTGATCGTTTTCACAACCGCCCTACAGCTCTGATAATCATGTGATACCAGGAACCTGAGTCGGACCTGTTTAGCATGTAACTCCACTAGGATGGTATTTATCAAGCGAATATCGAAGATTTGAATCATGTTGATCTGATAGGGATTCCTATCATGGTAGTCTTGGATCCATCCAAGATCCATCTGACGCTGGAGGGCCTCTTGTACAAAAGAGCATCCCTGTTTGTTCACCGAGCAAGTCAGGCAGGAATTGTAATCGTGCCGCAGCAGATTATGATACTGGCTTTGCCTGGAATGCATTGCCACTAAGTTAACATTCATTGCACGGATGTCGTGGTTTTGAATGATGTTAGAATTCGTATAGGTCATGTTGACTCCCCGAACTCGGTGCTCTTGGATCCATCCGAGATCCATCTGTTCCTGTAGAGCTGATTACACCACAGAACATCCTTGATTGCTTTTAGAGCAGATATCACACTGGTGATAATTATGAGGTGGCACATGGCCATATCCACTCTGTCTACAATGCATCTTGACCAGATTGGTCCTTAACAAGAGTACATCATGAATTTGATAGACGTTATTAGTCTCTCCCTCTATCAAATTGATCGTAGCTTTCTCGTGTTGAGGCAGCAGGTTTGTGAGAACATTAGGATTTGTATCCTTGAAAGATAAGACCCCGCTCCTAACAAGCTTTTGCACTTCAGATTTGAAATTGAGACAGTTCTCTATGTTATGCCCTGGTCCTCCTTGATGGTAAGGGCAAGTCTGATCCACCTTAAACCAAAAAGGCAGATTTTCTGGTACTGTAAGAGGGGACTTAGTCTGGACATGCCCCTTAGCCAGTAGTAGCGGAAATAGTTCTGCGTACGATACGGGTATAGGATCAAATCCTGGTGGCCGCGTTGTACGGTTGTTATTGTATGGAGGACGAGCCTGCTGAAGAGACTGTTGAGTCCTTTACTGATTAGGTTGGCTCTGCGCATCCTGAGGTTGATACGTAGAAATAGGCGCAAAATTGATAGCAGGAGTCACAGCCGCTACTGGCTGATAACGTCGCCTTCGCTTTCCGAGAGAGATATTCCCAATATCTTGCTTTTTTTTCTTAGGGAGAGCACTACCGTATCGCTTTGTACTACTTGATGATCCAATGTCTTTGACTAGACGTCCTTCTCGGACGGTTTCCTCAAGACGAACTCCCATACCGACCATCTCGGTGAAGTCACTGGGCGCACTGGCAACCATTCTGTCGTAATAAAATGAGCTTAAGGTCTTTAAGAAGATCTTTGTCATCTCTTTTTCCTCAAGAGGTGGACAAATTTGAGCGGTAATTTCACGCCATCGCTGAGCGTATTCCTTAAAGGTTTCTTTGTCCTTTTGTGACATTGATCTGAGTTGATCTCTGTCGGGTGCCATGTCTAGATTGTATTTATATTGTTGGACGAAGGAAGTGCCAAGATCTCTGAAAATGCTAATCGTAGCACGATTTAAACCCATGTACCATTTTAGTGCGGCATCGGTTAAACTATCCTGAAAGTAGTGAATCAGTAAATCCTGATTCTCTGTCTGAGCTGACATTCGCCGAGCGTACATCACCAAGTAACTCTGAGGGAAATAGTTACCCTTGTACTTTTCAAAGTCAGGCACCTGGAATTTGTGCGAGACTTTCACATTAGGGACCAAACAGAGGTCCGCGGCGTCCTTTCCAAATAAATCCTGACCGCGAAGGGCCTGCAGTTCTTTCTGCATTCCCAGGAACTGTTCCTGGAACTCATTCATTCTTTCAAACATGTTGTCGTTTCCACCAGAAGGTATCTGTGGAATCTGTCCTTCCGGGACAGTGTGTACCACGGGCGGTGGTATAGTCATTATGGCCGAGACTCTCGGTGCCTCCCGAAGTTTGTAACCTTCAGGAGTTGCTGTCATGCCCCTGGCATCTTCGCTTTCCCGAAGTTTGTAACCTTCAGGCCCAGCGGTTCCTACTGCGGTTCCTGATCCTCATTGATCGGCGGAACATATCCTTCTAGGATATAGTTAAGTGTCATGCCCCAGGGACGATCTTTTGGCATTTTGTACCTAAGATTGGACTTCTCCACTATGGGCATTGAGGTGATCTCCGAGATCACAGTCCTTTGTAGCTGAGCTTCTGCCATGGCTTGCATGTCGTTATGAAGCTTTCTCACATCCTCTCTCAGAGCGTCGATCTCTTCTCTCAACTCTCTGTTCTCTTCCTCGATATCATCCATCTTTTTCTGACGATTGGCCCTAGTATGTTACGAATAAGACAGTTTGACTCTAGAACCGAGACACAAATGTGAGATTCGTAGGTAAGAAGAATACGTTACGTGAGAATGATGAATGCAATGATTATATTAATTGTTGTTTTTTTGTTTAATCAAAATAAACTTCGACAATTAGATTGCAAATATCAAACAGTGGGGAAACCCCGTTTTATTGAATTCATAGGATTGCGAAAATAGAAATACATTAGATTACAAGGTGCGGAAACAGAAACCTAAGCTAAGGGGTCCCGAGTCCTCTCTGGGGAGAAACCGGGTGCTGTTTCTGGTACTTTCCTTTTCTTGGACCGGGGCTCTTGGGCCGTTGTCGGGTTATCATTCCTTTGCCAAGTGAAAGGAACGAGCAAATTCCTTTGGTCATCCTGATTATCCACAGCATGTTGCTCCAAAATCTCAATCAGAGCATCCTTATCTTTTAGCAGTCGCTGTATTTTGGTACACTCTACATTGAGGGTACGATACTTGTTCTTCCAAGACCTCCTCTCCCGTTGAACTTTGTTGAGAGTAACCTGCAGTTTTTCCTTTTCAGTCATGAGGTACATGATAGATTCCCTCGGCGGAAGAACTCCGTGACGAGGATAAGGCATCTTTAGCTTGAGAGCTCTAGTTTGTACCTAGTGGAGATAAGGCTCCACCGAGACAAAGTCTGGTTTTGCTAGAGACTCTCGTCCTTTCTTATGAACATATTTCCAAGCGTGCACTATTTCCATCTTTAGTGCCCTGTCGTTTTCTCCTTCTTTGAAGAAAAGACCTTCCAGATGAGCATTACGCGGGACATACCTCATCGGGTATCCAAATTGACGACGAACCAATACTGGATGGTAGTTGATTCCTCCCTTATGAGGGGTACGTTGGGGAAGTTTCCACAATGATCAATGATCCTGATCCTGTCATAAATCCTATTGCACCAATCTATATCAGAGTTGGTAAGAGACATGATTTTCTGCGACCAACGCAAGGCACTCTTATGATCCCAAAAAGCAGCAGACTTAGGCAAATGGGAGATAAACCATTTATATAACAGGGGTACACAGCACGTGATCGTCCCTCCGCTGTACAAATTTCTTAAGTGTACAGAATGATACGCATCCGCGAGCAAAGTTGGCACAAGGTTTCCAATGAGAAAAACCTTAATGGCGTTGATATCGACGAAGCTATTAATGTTGGGAAATAGAAATAACCCGTAAGTGAATAAGACAAAGATGCTTTCAAAAGCAGTCATGTTCCCTATACTAGCAAAGTACAGAGCCTTCTTTGTCAGAAACTGGGCTGGCAAACTTGGGAGCCCACCCTTGGTGGTCATGTGAGTCTTGATTTCTGACTCATCCAAATAGATTGCTCTTGCAATGGTCTGATCCTTTAGAATTTCTTCCAGTCCAGAAAATGGAGCTTGATCAGTAATGTGTAGATCGGTTAGGTGAGAATACTCCTCCAGCATTGGTTCGAGCTGGTAATCCGGGAATGTGAAACAGTGATAGACCGAATCGTAAAACTGAATGAGTGCCTCCATGATTCCTTCAATCACATGGACTCTTAACAGAGGTAGCAGACCTTTGTACTTGGCTTTGAAAGCTTCAGGGTTAGTGATCATCCTCGCTAATCCTCTCAAATCCTCTCAAATCCTCTAGTTTTGGAACCCTGAAGGTATACTTATGAGTTCTCCTTCTACCGAAATCCATGAGCGCAATCTTTTTCTCTGACATTTGCAATCATTGTCTTAGTTTAATTTGAAAAAGAGAGACTAGAAGAGAATTTTTTCTTTGATGTAATGTTTTTTAGATGAATGCATTAATGCAGCACACAAAAACATAAAAAAAACATGGGGTCAAAGGGTCGGTGTCATGAAGTCAAGGCTCTACCCCCCAAAGGTTTATACTAGTGATTTTTGTACCTCTCTCTCAAAATCATCAGTTCTTGTCGAGAAAACACCAGCGGACCGGGAACCGTGCTAGGTGATGTTTTTCGAAGAACCATCAGAAGAGGGTAGTATCACGTGACAACCATTTCCAATAGTTTCCGCACTACTAAAAGAGGTTTTTCCTAGGTGTATACTCAATCTTTCCACATGCGGCATCACACGCATTCCCATTAGCAAAAAAATAAACACATATATCAATTAGGAAAAGCAGTATATATATTTGTCCTAAAGTCCTAGACTTTAAAGAGCTATGAATCCTATGTTTCTGACAAAAATGGCTCCCTGACGGAGTCGCCATTCTGTGGTACCTTCCCAACTTTAAAGGTTTTGACCTAAGATCCTAGTGAAGTAAAAAAAAAATCTTATCCCAGTGAAATCCCCAAAGAAAGAAAGAAAAGAAAAGAGCCCCACGGTGCGCGCTACTTTTCTGTGGCACTTTTTAAGGTTTCTACTTAAGAGATGGGAAGAGAAAAAGATCTCGTTGTATAATAACGTCCCCAGTGGAGTCGCCATTTTTCCTGTAGCGCGAATTTTTGGACGTGGTTGCGAAGCACTATCGCCTTTGGGGTACTACAGTTCGATTCATTTTTTATCCTATTGAAGCTGATGAAGGAAGGAAAATAGATGTCTCCAATTAACCCTACTTGCATACTGAGTTTAAACAGATGACTGTTGGTTTACAGATGTTATTGAGATTGTGGGTCTCTCTTAAGTTATTTTGTTAAAATAGTGCCTGGGTGATTGGTGGGAGTTTAAGATGGATTCTTTTTGATTGATAGGTGAAGGTCTGGGATTTTGGATTTTGGATTAGTGTGCTCGCTAAGATTTTTCTTTCAATCTTATGCTTACATATTCCCGTTTACCGAAACAGGGAAATCAGAGCGATCGTAGTTCCTCCTATTCTATGGGAGGAAATGGGGTTTTGGTGTCTTGTTGAAAGCCCAAGACATGAAGCTAAAGGTGGTTTGTATCTTGTTCAAAGCCCAAGATAGGAAGCTGAAGGGTCTATTTGTATCTTGTTCGAAGCCCAAGATGTGAAGTTAAAAAGGTGTTGTCTTTAGAGAGAATTTGTCATATGTAAAGGGGGTCTGTTTGTCACGATTATTGGGTGACTGACTATAAAGAAGGATTACTTTAACCGGGATATGTGAATCCTAGCAATTCCATAATTTCCTTTATAGGGGGTTTTAACCTGAAGAAGAAGACTTTAACTCAGTGTAGAGCAATGCCATCTTTCCTTAGGAATTTCTCATGCTAAAAGAGGGACAGTGGCGTGGATGTAAATAATCCAGAGGCTTGCCGCTTACAGCGATTAGATGAAAGGAGTTGTTGATGTTTGTATCCTGTGAACAAGACACAGTTTTGATGCTAAAAGGTTGATTGACTCAACCGGGATTTTTCTTATACAAAGCCTAGGAGAAGGCTATTGACCCAACAAGAGGGTGTTTTTTGTGTGTCTCGTACGAAGCCCGAGAGAGGCTAAAAGGGTTTGACTCAACAAGAGAGTGCTTTTAGATGTGTCTTGTACGAAGCCCAAGACGGAGGCTAAAGGTTGACTTAACAAGAGAGTCTTTTATACTCAACAAGAAAGTGTTTTTGTATCTCGTACGAAGCCCGAGATAGAGGCGAAGAGGATTGCTGTTTCAGTTGAGTGACAGGTCCAGGAGGTTGGTTAAAAGAGAAAATCAGTTCTTATAAAGAGACTGATTAAAGGTAAGGCTATGCTTTGGGATTGATCAGAGGATCAGGGTTATTTCCTATTCTTTAAGGAAATGGGGAATCCAGAGGGTATTGGAGACTGTCCGAGTCTACTGGTGTTTTTCCCTACTTGAGAATGTCTTCGAGACTCAAGGAGATTAGACTGTCCAAGTCTAGAGTTTTATCTTTTGTACTGTGCTTAAAGAAACAGTAGTAGTACGCTCACGGTAGAAAGATCTAGACTCTTTGAAAGACTCTAGAAGGTCGTCGGGACAATTTGTACGAAGCCCAAGAGGAGGCTGGAAACTTTTAAGAAGCCGAGGGACAATTTGTACGAAGCCCAAGAGGAGGTTTTCTTCCCGAAGGAAGAATCCTTATACGAAGCCTAATAGGAGGCTGTGAATACTTCAAAGAAGCCGTAGGGTCCTTGTATAACGCCCAAGAGGAGGCGGGGATGCTTTTAGGAAGCCTGTGGGTCCCCAAACCCCGAGAAATTCAAGACAGGCTATTCACAGAGAATAGATTAAGCCAGGAGTGTCCAAGAATTTGGAAGAAACTCAAGAGATGCCATTCACGGAGAAAAGATCATCTCTGGGGAGTAGAGTTTCTTTGACGATTTCTAAGGGTGACAGTCTGAGAAAGGGTTCACCGAGAATGTTGCCTTTCACGTCTCCATATTGTTTAACCCCAAGAGGAGGGAAGACTGTATCTGGTAATCCTATGGGGATCTAGTTTTGACTGTATTTAAGAGTGACCAATAGGGCTTAGTGCTAGACGTAGTTGCCGGGGAAACTCTAAATATCTATACTAGTATTATACAGTTGATATGAGTTTATGAAAGAAGACTTACAGTGAAACAACCCCACAATACATTTATATGTATATGAAAGCGGATAAAGAAAGCATATAACCACTTACTCGATTGTAGAGCTTCCATGCTGTTTGGTTAGTTGTTCAACAAAGAAAGATTGAAAACAACAGTATATTCAAAATTAAAGGAGAAAGTATTTTTGAAAAGATGTTGGGGCTTACAGCTCAAAGAAAGGCCCAAGGTTTATCAGTGATCGCACTGTCGTTTTGTACAGAGGGATTTATACAAGTGACTGAGGCCCAAAAAGTTTTGGTTAAAAGGGGATTGGGTCTTACACTCTAATAGAGGCCCAAAAGATTTATTTTTGTACAAGTGGCGGGGCTTACAGCTCAAGGAGAGGCCCAAGGTTATTTGTTTGAAAATGGCGATCGCGCCGAGATTTTTGAAAACGGGGTGGGTCTTATACAATGCATTGAGGCCCAAAATGGTTGGTTTTCAAAGGGGGTTGGGTATTACACTCTATTAGAGGCCCAATGATTTTGAATGGGTCTTATAGCTCGAGGAGAGGCCCAAGGTTTATTTTTCAACGGACGATGATCGCGTAGAACTTTTTGAAATACAACGGGACTTATACAATAAGTGAGGTCCAAAAAAGTTTTGTATTTACAAAGGATTGACTCTTACACTCTATTAAAGGCCCAAAAGTGTTTGAAATTGTTTGATAAGGGTGAAAATCAAAGAAACCCTAATTTGTTATTCTTTAAAAGTAAATATTTAAAGAAAATCAAATAAAATACCAAATAAGTTTGAATAAACCATTTGTGATTTTTGTTTAAGGTTTGAGAAATGAGGGATTAATCACAAGGTTAATTAAAACTCACTTGGTTTTGATTTTCAAAGTAAATATTCACTTTTAAAATGTTTAAAAACATTAAAAAGGAATTTATTCACAAAAATACTAATTATATTAAATAAATAATATAAACTTAATTTTTTTGTGGAATAAAATATTTCAACATTTTTGTGATTTTTTGCAAAAAGAACCAATAAAAAATAATTAAAATTGAAAGAGTTATTAATTTTCCAATTAATTAATAAAACATGAAAAAATTGGAAAAAATAGCAAAATGTGAAAAAACAAAAAATGGCATGGGTGGGGTTTGAACCCACGACCTCAAGGTTATAGGATGCATGCCTTACCACTGGGGTGGTGATGCATCCATTGCTTGAAGTGAAACCACAAATATACAAGGCATGCCTTGTTTTCTAGGCCTGGCCAAGGCAAGGCAAGGCAAGGCAAGTTTTGCCAAGAAACGGGAAGATCCATAACTTTCTCATTTCTCAATGTTTGGGGACAAAATTTATATGCATCTGGCCTAGAATTTCACAAGGAATCCAATGGTGGTGGTATTTTTTTTCTGATCATACTCCCTCCTCAAAACCCGATAGTGGTTTTGAAAAAGGCCTATAATTGCATTTTCTATGATACACTTTGATACAAGCATGCATTACATGATGAATTGGTTCAAACACAACATATATAACATGTATGAGGTGTGTATGATCAGCGGACTTCAAAGCAATGCATATTTTGGAAAGTTCAAGTCATGATGCTTACCTCTTTTTGAGCTTTTGGAGTTTTCTGTGCAATCTGCCAAACTTCTTGTTCCAGAAATGGTTTGATGCTTTGGACACTCTCAAATGATCCTTTAGAAGCTTTGAGGATGGTTGGAATCAGCTGGAACCTACAAAAACACAAACTGGCCCTTTCTTTCAAAATGGGTTAAAATGACCAAAATAACAACTCTCTCAAATGGTGTTCCAGATGGGGGGAACCATTTGGGACAGTTCAAGGATGTTATTTGGAGTGTGTTTGAGGTTTTATCTGGTTTGGAAAGTGACTGAATCAAGACATGGCTTGAAAAATGCACAAAAGGCATATTTTGAGGTTTTGAGAGGTGACTTTGTGATTTTGGTGTTACAGGCCACTTTTGATGGTTTGGATCACCTACATATGATGTTTATGAGGTGTTAGGATCATGAGATGTGATGGAAATGCTCTCTAACTCAAAAACTCAGAGTTACCTTGCTAAAGAAGGTATTTTGGAGTGAAAGAAGTGATTTTGAGGAAAGCATCTGTTTGATGGCTTTGGTGTACTCAAACTGAGCACAAATGAGCTCTATTTATAATAGAGCAAGTTTGTTTTGGGGATCAATAGTGAATGGCAACTGCAGCAAAGGTTTGGCCAATGGTTGCACTTTGGAATCCAAGTCTCCTCTAGCCATTGACTAGAGGTTAGGGCACAGGGCTATGGTTCTCTTGGTCTTGGATAAGTCTTGACCGAATTCAATTGCAAATGGCTCAGTCCATGCCACCTTGGTGTATGCATTGAATGCTTCAATCCAAAATTAGAGTCTTGTCCCTCTTTTAGGCAATTCTAGGTTTGGCATGCTACTTCTTGTTCCAAGGACTTTGGAGGCTTGGCTTTGTCCCCTTTAGATTTGATCCTCAGATGTGTCCAAAGTGATGACAAGGCTTGGAATTATCTGATTTTTCTAAATCGAGCAAAAATTCAAAATTCTGCCTAGCCTTGGCAGTTTTTAGCAAGGCATATTGCCCTTGTCATATCTCATGGTTCAAGTGGAATTTGGTGATGTTTTTGGCCATTTTGGAAAGCCCTCATATGATACAACAACTGTTTGATCCTATTTGGTTTTGATACCTTTTGGATCCAAGTGAAAAACCCCCCTACATTTGGAAAAAAGTGAAGGCAGATTCTGACTTAGTGAAAATTTCACTAAGTGTTGGAAAAAAGTGACATTTTCACTTTTTGTGATTTTGATAATTCCATAACTCAAAATCCATGAGGAATTTGGAGGGAGGTCAGTTTTAAGCTTTTGTAGAGGGTAATGAGATCTAAAAATCAAGCTTTGGATGGGGAAAAATGGCTTTGTGGTTTAGGAGTTATGATCCTCCAAAGTTGGTACCCTTGCCACTTTGTTCATAACTTAGAAAATTTTCTAAGTTTTTATGGTTACCCCTTTTACAGGTTATCCCACTTTTCTTGATTTTATTGATGAATGATGATTCAAATCATACATTAACGTCATTTTAAGGTTAAAAAACCATTTTTGTGAAAAATCTTAAAAAGTCAAAGTTGACTTTTGTGCACAGTTGACTTTTTATCAGATGAATTCCAAACTGTGCGATCCTTTAGGAAATCATGTCCTTGGCCTAAATCAAACTTGATGGACATGTTCCATGGGTGTTATAGGGTATATTGAATCATGTCCTAGGGTTTGGGAGCATGTCCTGGTCAAAAGTCAAAGCTACAGTTGACTTTTCTCGCGAAACCCTAACTGTGGTACTGATGAAATTGAGACTTGCTGCTCAAGCTTCCTGGATCAATCCATTGCTACAAATGGATCAATGTGGTATTTTGGAGACCCTCAAATCTTCTCTTGAGGTCTTAGCTCATAATTTTTCCCAAAAGTCAACTTAGAGGTGAATTAGGTCAAGAAACCCTAATTCCTGATTTTTAATGTATGCATCCCCTGAGGTTAAATTGACTTGATGAATGGGCCCATAAGGTTCCATGGAGTATTTTAGGATATGCTTTGAAGCATTGGCTCATGCCCAGAGGAAAATTTTCATCTGGAGGCCCTGGTCGACCAAACCCTAATTTGGTGACACTGGGGATCTTGAGGCTTGATCCACCTGGAAGGGAGCAGCCTTGTGCTTAATCCTTGAAGTGGTAGTCCTCTTGATCCCTTGTGGATATTTAAGAGGCTAGACAAGTTGAAGATCATGTCATTTCTTGATTGATCCTTTGTCTAAAGCTCTGAGAGGGCTTGAAACCCTAATTTTGATTGTAGTGGATGCTCACCCATCTTTGGGGAGACTACTGAGGTATGATGGTTCCTCCATATTGTTATGATGATTTTCACAATGATGGGAAATCTTAGTGGTCAAAATTTGGGGTATGACAGACTAGTACCAGGTACTAAGTCTATAGAGAACTCTACCTCGCGCTATGGCGATAATTCACTAATATCGTCAGGAAACACTTTGGGAAAGTCACACACAACTGGAAGCTCTCCCATTGCAACTTTACTGTCGCTTCCCAAAGCAACAAACATAGATAACACCTGCACATCCTCTTTTAAGAGTTCTTCTACTTCTTTAGCAGATATAAACACCAACTCTCCATCTCCTCCCACCTTTGGAAACATCACAGTCTTGGCAAAAAGTTGATATAAACACGGTTGAACTCCAACCAGTTCATTCAAAGGATAACATCAAGTTAACTCAACTGTATACAGACTAAGTCCATCGCAAAACTCTTACCATAAATAGTCATTGGACACTTCAAACACACCAGTGAAGAAGTTACTGAACCATTCAATGGGGTAACAATAACCTTTCTTCCAACCATAGAAGATAACTTTAAATCCAATCTCTTAGCATAATCAAGAGAAATAAAAGAATGTGTTGTACCCATGTTAATAATAACAATTATAGGAATGCTATTGATAACACACGTACCTCTAATAAACCTGTTAGCACTAGTAGTCTCTGTCCCAGACAAGGCAAAAACATTTCCTTCGGAATGAGCCTTCTTAGGTTTATGGAAATTAGTATTGATATGGCCTTACTCTCCACAATTGTAGCAATTCACAACATTACCCTTACAATAAGTGATGAGGTGCCTTGTCTTCACACACTGGAGCACTCATTGGCAAGATGACCTATCACGCCAGTCCTATAACACTAGACCAGAGTAGGAGCTCCTCCCCTACTTTTCTTCTTCTCAACTGTAGCTTTTTGTTTCCCTTTGTCAGCAACATCACGCACGACTTTCCGCAAAATTATCTCTTCCCTTTATTTTCACTAATGCTTTTGTAGTGAACAGATCGAGCTCTGCTATCCTCATCATAGATTCTGCACTTATTTAATAGCACAGAAAAGCGGAGGATCTCCTGGTAACTAATAACTTGTTTGATCTCGGGATGCAACCCGCTCTCAAACTTGACACACTTCGAACCCTCAACAACAACACTATTATAATGCAGACAAAATTTCACTAGCTCCTCAAACTTTGCAACATAATCTACAACCATCTAATTTCCTTGCTTCAACTCAAGGAATTCAATCTCCTTCTTACTATGCACATCCTCAGGGAAGTACTTCTCCATAAATTATGCTCTAAACACAACCCAAGTAACCTCAGTACCAGTAACCTCTAGTCTCTAGTATACGTTATCCCACCAATCCTCAGCTTTCTCAGACAACATATGACTACCAAACAATACCTTATGCTCCTCAGTATAGGCCATCACTCAGAAAATCTTTTCAATCTCTTTCAGCCATGTATGAGCAGCCTCCAGGTCATATCTACCCTTGAATGTCGGTTGATTATTCCTCTGAAATTTTCCCAAGCCATAAAACTCATCACCAGCCTGATTTTGTTGTCCATGCAGCCCCTGAGCCACTGACTCAAAAGTATCACCAATTGCATGATCATTTCTTCCATCCATTATGCACACCATCAAATATACATTAAAAGAAATAATGCATCAACAATGTACACACACATGTCACATACTAGGGAACAATTATCATGCAAAAACTTTGTCGGATGGACCAACTAGGCTCTGATACCACTATGTAATACCCTAAATCCCGAAACTTATATATATATATATATGTAAAGGATTACTCGATAATTTAAGGTGTTATCAACAACAACCCTTCAACAAAACATAGATATTTTGAAAACATGCAGTGGGAAGTAAACAACATACAAACTTGTCATTGCATGCTCACCTTCACTTAGGGTATCATCGCAGTGGAATCATAATTATCAAGGTAATAAAACATGTTAACTTTAATTTGGGTCTTATAAAGACTTAACTTTCACAAAATGATTCAAAAGGAATTTCAGTATCCAACTCTCAACAACTTTAAAGCAACTAAACATAATAGTTATTAAACTTCAATAAAACAAGTAAGTCGACATCAAATGTAATGAAACAAAACATCGTTCGCCCCTAGTGTTATAGAGTCAGAGCATAACGACTAAAATGCGATAACTAATGAAAATAACTCCAAGAGCTATTTCCCACTCACAACAGCAACTTTACTCCTGAGTATCTGCAAGATGTCCATGGTGAACAACATCAAAGCAAAGTAGGTGAGAATTCACATCAATAATTTAATGGCATAAGCTGCAAGATAGAATTCAAACATATACACATTCAACAACAATCGTACAACATCATTCTCAAATCTAGTCCATCAACATACACAAAGCAATCACATATTTATCATTTAAATTATGCAATGAGACTCACAAATTTAACTAGACTCATATGCATAGGGTATCGTATCATCATCAATTGTTTCACTCAGGAACCGAGTTCACTATACTCGAACCCTGAATCCACCCTGCTCAAATTTGGGATAAGTCGCCAATCCACCATACTCGGATTACAACTTGCCTCTTTCATCAACAATAACGACATCATGAATGCATGTCATAATACATAAAAGCAAAGACAACATAATATTTAAAATCCCCTCCTGACAATAAACAAAGCATGCATTGACCAAACAATAATAGTTACCCTCCCGAACTATTACCCTACAACAACATACTCACAATTCAATAACATAATTCATGCTCATACAATATCACATCATCATCACAATTCACAGTGATTAACAAAACATCATCATCACGTGTACACATATCCATTAATCATCAAATAATTCATAGATTCAGTTAAAATCATGTTTAATTGTTAATTCATACAAAAAACATCATTTAACTAGTAACTTACAGAGCCTAATAGTACCCAAAACATCCATAAAAGTCAAAGATTCAAAATCTGAAATTTAATATCATCAAAGCAAATATCTACGCTCACTACAAACTCATGGCAGGTTACCCGTCACGGTCGTGGCGTCCTTCACCGACCTTAACATTTCAGAACGTCACCTATGTGACGATCGGCTTGGAACACAAGCTTGGGCAGCGTGATGGGTTATTTGTCACCAGCGTGACGCCCGTCATCGACCTGCAACCTGCAAAATTCATCTTCTTTAATGGAGTTCAATGCAAATATCATATTTCTTAGTCCAGGCATACAAAATCGATCCAAAACATTACACATATGTTATGTATTCATCAATAACATCTAATTACTCAAATAAACACCTTTAATTTGTGGTTTTTCATAAAATCATGTTATTCCCAAAACCTTCATAATAGAAACAATGACGAATATATGTCAACTCATCAAAACAGAATGTGTCATACATCATAGTACATGAATTTCATCACCAATCATCATCACATATAACAAATCAATCATCAATAACAGAGTTATGTTAAAATCCCAATGCCCTATTGGAGGTTAAGGACTCCTCAATTCTACCCCTCATACATATACCCGTTATTGAGATAGTTCTCCCCCTTACCTGGTTATCCTAGCAGCAGTGAAAAATTATCGGTTGATTATCTAATTCCCTCCAAGTTCTAAGCTTTCTCTTGCACTTTCTCTAGCCTCTTCTCTATTCTCCAATTCTAGTTATACGTACAGATAAAACTCCCTAAAACTAGGTTATGCTTCTAATTTATATAATTAGGGTAAATCTTATTATAATTCTAATTCTGGCCCAAACTCTTATTCCTCTTACTCCTTCCTTCCTTCTACTCCTCATAAATCACACTTTGGCCCCAAACTTTTTAATTTCTATTAAATTAAATAAATCTAATAAAATACTATTCTTTTAATTATTAGCATAAACTCTGATAATTTAATCAAACTCTACTAGCCTCTAATTACTCTCCACACTCTCACCTTAATGTCACACACTGCCACCACCCTTATTTAGTTATTTAATTAATAGTACCCAATAATCAAACAAATACACAAAAACCAAAATAAATCAAATAATTGTAATAAATCAAAAACTTGGGTGTTACACTAAACGTCTGTGCCAAATCCATTTCTCTTAGTTCATCGACAAAAGGTATTTCACCTTCTGGGCTTATAAATCATAAAAGTTGATTTTCTAAAAATTGTTTTTCCTTTCCCCATGGAACAAGAGTGATCCATCTATATGACTAATGGCATTACAATACTTTTGATTGAAAACTATTCATAACCATTTTGATTATCTGACTTATATTCAATAAGCTATGTTTTAGTCTTTGAACTAACAAAATATTATGAATAGAAGAGAAAAAAGAGTTACCAACTGTACTAACACCAATAATATTCTCTTTTTGGTTGCCTCCAGAGTTCCTTCCTGCTTCAACATTAGGCTTTGGAACATATTCCTCGTACTCGTCATATGTCTAGAGTTTCCATTATATAGATACCATGGTTGGTTCTTCAACCTACTTCATAACACATTTGTAACATAAATAATTTGGTTTTTAAGAACACATATCTTTTTGGGTCCTTTGGGGTTAGTTCTAGAGGATTTCTTATTCTTCAGTGCTTTAAACTTGTTAGTTTTCAACATTGTACATAAATACTTGGCACTTTTTAGCTCTAATTTGCGATTTCATTGATTTATTTCTCCGATTCATTTATAGAATGCTATACATTTTTCATTTGGCTTTGGTATCCTTGATGTGTGTGCTAAGTGTGCAGGAAAGTAAATAATAACGACACAACACCAATAAATTAGGCCTAAGCAAAGATCCAAGTTTCTGTCATGGTCGCCGGGCGAGATGAAGGTGAGCGATGCCAGACGAACTAAAAGCGAGCTCGACAGGCGAGCTAAAGGCGAGGTAATTCACTATAGAGGCAGAAGCTATTTTGCGTCATGGTCGTCGGGCGAGGACCAGCGAAGTTGAGGTCGCCGAGAAAATTCTTGGTCGTCGGGCGAGATTAGATATTTTCCAAGGGTGGTTTGCGGATTTGTGGCTAACAATTGGCCAATAAAGTGACGGTCGTCGGGCGAGGCAAGAAATTTTAGTTTGTATATATTCATTTCTTCATAAATTTTTTAAGTAATCTCTTGGGGCATTTTATACCCATTTGATCAGAAATCAGTCTTTAGAGATATAGGCTTAGAAAATAACAAAGGGAAGTGCATCTTGAAGATCTGGAGTTGGATTCGCCGAAGTCGTTAGGGCACCGCGAGGGAAGCTTGTTTTTCTTCCTTCTTCTCCTTGTAATCTCTCTCTTGTTAGGGATTATATGTAAGTTTACTTGTAAAAAGTATGTATCTTTGTTAATCATGGCGTTGTATGCGATCTATTTCATGAATCTATATCGATTTTATCTTTGTTTACTTGTTTTGTATTTGGATTTGAATCGCTATTGAGAAATACTCTTCAGAACTAGATCTAGGATGAACATCTGTTAGACACTAAATTCTAGACATAGATTTAGATTTAATATTTGCTTGGGTATCGAATCTTAATGCTCCGTGTTGTTTGATTGGTTGAGAGATTGTTTATTAAACAATACGGTGGAAATCTCGTCGGTGTTATAGACATGGACACTGATGTAAGCGATACATGATGATACTGATGAGTGATTTAGATTGCGTATAACTGATTAGTAGATTTACGTATTTGAGCGGTGGATGAAATCCAATCCTGATAAGCTCTCATATCTCTCTGAAACTTTATATTTTTATTTTATTCATTTTATATAGCGTAGCTTTAAACTTAAACCTTACAAACCCACACTTAGAAACGTAGAGATCATTGAATAACATTTAATCCCTCGCATCGATTAATGTGGATACAATAAAACCTGGAATTCTTCCAAACTTAAATTTTGCTTGTCGCTTTACCGCTTCAGCAAAATGGAGCCGTTACCAGGGATTGGTCTTGTGATATTGAATGTATAACAATAGTGTTCTGGACTGGACCGATGGCTAGACACGGCCCAATTCGCTTCCGCTCCCAGAACGGCCTAATTTCCTAAGTCTAATCCACTAAGGGGCAAAAGTTACCTTTCTGCCCCTCCAACCGGGCAAGGAATGCATCGTACCTCCCCGGCTTGGACCCGTTACGCATGGCTTCTTCACTCCCCGAACAGCTAAGGGCAGGTGCCCGAAACTATGCTTATGCCCGACATAACGGCTAGTTTTGGGCACCCTGCCCGACATAACGGCTAGTTTGGGCAATTACTTATTCTTTGGGAAAATAGTTATTTCACCCCGAAAATAGGACCGTTGGCTACGCGCTGGGGGCTCTATATAAACCCTCTCACTTGAGAGGGTCAGGTATCCAATATTCACCCTACGAACTAATACTTTGTACTTGCCCCTTTTCTCTGACCCTTTCTTACTTGAGCGTCGGAGTGCCTTGCAGGTACACCCCCTCCTCCTCTCCATACGTCCATCATCTTTGACGTACTTGGTGACCCACTTCTACAGGATCTGATCCAGCCTTCACGATTAGTGGCGCCATCTGTGGGAAACATTGTTCTCCCTATCTTTCTTTCCCCGAAAACCGAAGATCAAAGCAAATTTCAAAGATCATCATCATGGCCTCTCAAGATCACGCCAAGGGTGCTCTCCAAACCGCTGTTCTCCCCGTCAACAAGACTAACGTTGACGACCAGTCATCTCTTCTCCGAGATGCCCGTTTTCTGAGGGACGGGGCCACAACTTCTCCTTCCCCTACCCCTGCTGACCGCAACCACGATCACCTTCACTGGACGTCTAGCCCATTCCTGTTCCGCCCAACACCGACCCGACCGTGGCGTCCCTCCTAGAGGCGATCCACAAAACCAACACCCTGATCTTGCAGCAGAATAAAAGGATCGGGGCGTTAGAAGAGTCCAACCATCCAAGATCCCCTCCTCCAAGGAGGAACCAGCGACGATCAGGGAGCCCGCAGCCCTGGAGAGACATCGACCGAGGACTGCGCCAAGAACCTGACCCTCGCGCTGCCCGGAAGCGTGACCAGGTTTCCCCACGTAACCAATACTCTCCCGGCCACAAGAGAGCCCGAAGAAACGAGCAGTGTCCCCTGGTCAAGTCTAAAGGTCAGGCCCGTTCACCTTCTCCCCGAAGGAACCGCTCAACTTCTCCCCGAAGGAACCGACGCCGCGAGCGTACACTTCGGTCCCCGTCATTCACCAGCTCTAGCAGTGACGATGAGCCTCGCGGCCCATTGTCCCAGAAAATCTTAGCTACCCATCTCCTTAAGGGCCTGGAGAAGCCCCCATCACTGGGCACGTACGACGGGACTACTAACCCCGACGAGCACATCGAGAACATCGATGCGCTATTGGACTACCGAGGCGTACGGGGCACCATCAAATGCCGGCAATTTCTGACCATGCTCCAAAAAGGGGCGATGACATGGTACAAGCAGCTGCCCAAAGAGTCCATTACCTCATGGAGGCAACTGGGCAGAATGTTCTCACGGTATTTCACAACTTCTCGCCTTCACCCCAAGACTGAGGCCTCCCTTGGAGCCGTCATCCAAGGAAAGGACGAACCTCTCCGCACCTATATCGAGAGATTCAACAAAGGAGCAGTACAGGTCACTACAACAGACGAGATGAAAAAGTTTTTGCTCGAGCAAGGACTCCGCCCGGGCTCCGAGTTTTCTAAAGCCGTCGGCCTCGCACCGCCGAGGAACCTTGACGCCCTCCTCCTCAAAGCCCAATCATACATTTAGTACGAAGAGAAGGTTGCGGCCAGCAACGTCCGAGCATCACACCATCAGGAGAACGCTCGGACCCCCAGAGGCGAGGAAGCCTAGACATCTCGTCGAGGCGAAAGGAGGCGCGAGGACCGTCCTCGGGACTCCCGCGATAGCAAGGGACCCTCCAGGCGATTCCACGATTATACCCCCTGATCGTCTCCAGGGAAAAGATACTGTCCGAGTGTGCGAATTCGGAATTCAAGCAGGCAGGGGTCCGCTTCCCCAAAAAACTGCTGGCCAAACCCAACACCGACAAATCAAAGTACTGCCGTTTCCACAAGAGTTACGACCACACTACCAAAGACTGCGTTCATCTGAAGGATGCTATCGAGATACTGATCAGGGATGGCCACCTGAAACAGTTCGCGAAGAAGAAGGACATTCTCCGGCAGGACGCCCAGGAATCCAAGAAAATAGAGGAAGAGGTACCCCCCTCGGAAGAAGCCAACATCTAGGTCTCTATGTCCGTATCGCGACTAGAGGACTTCTACGTCCCGGACGAGCTCAGTGCCCCTGTTTATTTCATGGCCCATAGCCCGTGGGAGACATTTCTCTCCACCATGGTTATCTCTGGCGGGGGCTTCAACAAAGTCACGGTGGGCTCCGTGAAACAAAAATTCGAGTATCTGATCAACACAAGCTCCAATAAGGTGACCACGCTCGATCAGGCCCAGAAGGGCTCCATCCCCATCTCCTTCTATCGGAAAGAGCTCCATGGGGGATCTCCAAACTCGAGCATACCTTTGCTCGTCAGAGCCCGAATGGCGAACTTCGACGTTCGCAGAATCCTCGTCGACCAGGGCAGCTCGGCCGACATTATGTACTCCCAGCTATTTTCAACACTTCAGCTGGACGAATCACACCTTACCCTCTTATGGGGTCTGATTTACAGGGATTTAACGGATCAGTGACCAAGCCATGGGGATACGTCGAACTGATCATAACTTTTGGATCAGCTGAGATAGCCAGATCCGTCAAGGTACAATTTCTGGTAATCGACTGTCCGTTTCTTTACCAGTGCATATTCGAAAGACCAACTATGGCCGAGTTGGTAGCTGTGCCTTCAACAGTCCACCTCAAGATGAAGTATTACACTTCAAAAGGGATGGTCGCCACTCTCCACGGCGACATCGAAGCTGCACGACGGTGTTTCGAAGTAGCCACAAAGGGGCTTAACGCCATCGCATCCAAGCCAAAGGGATCAAGCAAGTCAGCCTTGCCCAGCGGCTCCGAGGAAGCCAAGCCTCTACCCCAGGTCGACTCCATCGACCTCGACAGCCGCTTCCCCGAAGAAGACCAACAGGAGGATCGAGCAGCTTCAGCCAACTCGTCTACATTGTCTAAGAGCAGCTCCCATCTGATGCACCCATTCCTGGATGGCAACTTCGAGATCGTTTTGTTCGGCGACGACCCTCAGTGGGGAGTGAAGATTGGAGCAGACCTGCCCGACATCGCGAGGAAATAGCTCAAATCATGCCTCCGTGAGAACGCCTACCTCTTCGCCTGGAGCGCCGCCGAGATGCCCAGCTTGGACCCGTCCGTCGCCTGCTACCAACTGACAATTGACCTGGCCATCAAGGTCATAGCACAACATAGGAGAAAGCAGTCTCCGGAGAAAACGGAGGCTGCAGAAAAAGCTGTAAAGGACCTTCTCGAGGCCAAATTTATTTCGGAGGCCAAGTACACCACTTGGCTGTCCAACGTTTTACTTGTGAAAAAATCTAATGGCAAATGGCGAATGTGCATTGGTTACACCGATCTTAATAAGGCATGCCCGAAGGATGCCTACCCCCTCCCCAATATTGATAAACTTGTTGATAATTATGCCAGTTTTAAACTTTTATCGTTCATGGACACCTACTCAGACTATAATCAAATTCCAATGGCGATGGCTGACAAAAAAATACACGGCCTTCATGACCGAATCGGGCAATTATTACTACAACGTAATGCCCTTCGGCCTGAAGAACGCCGGAGTGACCTATCAAAGAATGATAAACAAAGTCTTCCGGGGAGAGATAGGCGACATGCTCGAAGTCTATATGGACGACATGATCATAAAATCCCACGAGGAAACCGATCACACTGCCCATTTAAGGAAGGTTTTCGAACATGCCAAAAAATACAAAATGCGTTTCAACCCGGAGAAGTGCACGTTCGGTGTCCGGGTAGGAAAATTCCTCGGTTTCTATTTAACAGAGCGGGGAATCGAGGCCAATCCCGATAAGTGCCAAGCATTCTCCAAGTTTCCAACGCCCAAGTCAAAGAAATCCATCAAGTCCCTCAACGGGATGCTCGCGTCACTATCTCGCTTCGTGGCCAAATCTGTCCAGCACGCCCTACCATTCTTCAAACTCCTTCGCAAAGAGGCAGCGTTCGAATGGACTGAGGAATGTGACAAGACTCTTCTCCATCTGAAACGGGAGCTCTCAGAGCCACCAGTCCTCTCTCGCCCGGACAATGGCGAAACTTTATACCTATACCTCGCCGTAGCAACCGAATCAGTAAGCGCCGCTCTCATCCGCGAGACACCTGATGGACAAAAGCCCATATATTTCACGAGCAAAGCACTGCAAGGACCAGAGTTAAGGTACCAACAGATAGAGAAAGTGGCTCTGGCCCTCATCAACACAGCCAGAAGATTAAGAGACTACTTCCTAGCCCACACGATCGCGGTTCGAACAGATCAACCCATAAAGCAGCTGCTGGGACGACCTGATATGGCCGGTCGAATGCTCAAATGGTCGCTTGAACTATCTGAATTTGATATCCAATATGAAAGTAGGAAGGTCCTCAAGGCCCAAGCTCTGGCCGACTTCGTCGCAGAAATGACGTTGGCAGACTCCCCTGCGAGCGAAGCGCGCAAATGGACCATTTTTGTGGACGGTGCCTCCAGCTCGGCAGGAAGCGGTGCGGGCATCATACTGGAAAGCAATGAAGGAATCATCATTGAAGTGTCGCTCACCCTGTCTTTCCCAACCTTTAACAACCAGGCTGAGTACGAAGCCTTCTTCGCTGGGTTACGTCTAGCCGAGGACCTGGGCGCAGAAGAAGTCATCATTTGCACAGATTCACAACTCGTGGCCCTTCAGGTCCGAGGAGAATATCAAGCCAAAAATGAAAACCTAACCAAATACTTAGCACTGGTCAAAAAGGAAATGACGAAGTTTGCAGCAGTGGAGGTAAGACATGTTCCCCGCGAACATAATGTTCAGGCAGACGTTCTATCCAAACTAGCCAGCACAAAGAAGAAAGGCGGAAACAAGTCCGTCATACATGAGGTACTTCCTCGACCCAGTATCGAGAAGGCCTCCCCGACCCTTGACGTACAGGTGATCGGCGACAACAACTGCTGGATGACCCCTGTTTACAACTATCTCGCTAAAGACGAACTTCTGTCCGACCCAAAAGAGGCCAGCGTAGTTAGGCGAAGAGCTTGCTCCTACGTCCTGGTCGAAGATAAAATCTACAAGCGAGGATTCTCCATTCTGCTGCTCAAGTGTGTCGAGGAAGAAATGGTCGCACACATCTTGCATGAAATCCACGAGGGAATCAACGCCCAATATCTCAGTGGAAGGTCACTTGCCCGAAAGGCCCTCCAAGCAAGATATTACTGGCCGACCATGCAGCACGACACTAAAGAACACGTGAAGAAATACGATAAATGCCAACGGCACGGAGACATGCACCTGGCTCCACCTAACGAGCTCAAGGCAATGTCCTCCCCATGGCCATTTGCCTGGTGGGGCCTAGACATCCTAGGACCCTTCGTAGTAGGATCAAATCAGAACAAATACCTAATAGTGGGTGTAGACTACTTCATAAAATGGATAGAAGCGGAGGCTCTAGCCAAAATAACTGCCCTCAATATACTACTGTCGCTCCCGGGATTTTCATCCAGGTACAAACGCAAAAGTGGCGCGGAAGAAGGAAAGAGAGTCGCCAGCCAGGCATTTTTATCCCAAATAAAGGGAAGGGTAATGCTGCACAAACTCGGGAGAAAGGAAAGAACGAGGTATCGTGAACCAAAGAGAATGGGTAAGGGAGTCGATTACGTGTAGGGAAGGTTATCGCACCCCTTCACGTCCGTCGTACTCGACGGGATCCACGCTTGAAGTACTGCTCAAAGGGTGATAAACAAAAAGGAACCGAGAGAGAATGAGAAACAAATGTAGGGAAAATAAAAAAAGTGATCGAATGGGCTCTACCCCACTGCCTACGTATCTCACCGGGAATATGAGAATCAGAGCGACGTAGTTCCCCTGACTAAGGGAAAACTGTTTGTGTTTTTTAGGGAACGGCTAATGTTCTAGCTCAGGTGTTGCAGGCTCGCTGAATCGAGCGCGTTACCGTATTGCAAGAGAATAAGGAGAAGCACATTCGTACATAGAGAGGGAGTGAGATGAGAAGATAATTCCTGAAGGAAAGACGTTTTTGTTTGTTTGAAGTATTTTAGAAGTTTTTTATTTGAAGTGTTTTGCATAGGAGAGTGTACCTAAGTCTTTTTCAATGAAATGTGTATCTCATGCATCATTCCAAAATGAAATGATGATGAAGTACACTAAGTATGAGGAAGATCCTCAAACTTACTTCCCAAAGTTAAAGGCTTAAGCACACTAGCCTATTCCCTTTATTAAATGTTTTTGTTGTTTTTAAATGAAGAAATGTTTTTGAGTTTGTTTGTGAAATCACTTCATGTTAAAGACTTGTACATCATGCTAGAAAACCTACAACACATTCCCAGATGGAATGTATGCAATCCCCCCATGGAATAAGGCTCATGGCACATGAAGATGTTTCAACCTTTATTAGGTATTTTGAAGTTGTTTTGAGATGAGAAAAGAAAGACTCAAAAGAAACAAAGGTAAAGACTAAAGGGGACTAAGACTCACCCTAATGTTATCATGCTTGGATGTTCCTAATGGTTTAGTGTGGTTTAGAAACCTAAGTCTAAAATAAGAGAGAAGAAGAACAAGTTCTAACTTACTTCAAAGATTGAAGTTAAGTTAAGAACTCAAAGGGATGAAAGAAGTGAAGTGTCAAAGAAAGCATTTAAATGCTTACCACAAACACAAAAGAGAAAGCTTAAAAAGATAAGAGAAGAGATTGTATGTGGGAGCACACCCACACACTTGACTTACCATTAGCCCCTACAAGCAAAGGTTAGTTCAATAATGGAATAAGAAAGCATAATTGAAAGAAGGAGAACAATTAAACATCAAACATCTCATGAAATGAACTTATGAATCAAACAAAGCCTAAACCTAAAGGGAAAGGACCTTAAGTATCCAAAGACTTATAATGTTAGTAGCTATGTCTAGAGGTATTCAACTAAGGTTATGGTACCTAATGAGATCAAACTAGGTTAAGAAAGGTGCCAAAGATTCACACAAGTTCAAGGCATGCATCAAAGATGAAGTATGAATGTGTATGGCCTACAAATATGAATGAGTGCATGAAGAAATGTCAAAGTCAGAAGTGAATGACATATTATAATGCATATGGAAGTCAATGAATGAAAATACAAAGCATGAGTGCAAGGATCTAAGAAGATAAGACAAGATGAAAAGAAGTTCAAACAATGTTCAAGTTTAAAAGATTGGACATACTTGTAATGCAAGTCAAAGTTGAAAAGAACATGAAAATAAAATGCAAATGGATGCAAGTCAGAATCATACCTCATATTTGAATGGCCTATAATGTCTATGAAGAAGTATACAAGTTATGAGAATGGATGTTCAAGTAAGAGAAGTTAGATGAAGAAGAAGTAACAAGAAGAGAAACAAATTTCACATAATGAAAAGAATAATTTGGAATGCAAGTCAAAGTTGAAAATAAAAGATGAATGACCATGGATTATAGATCAGTACCAAATAACATTTAAGATGCAATTAGAATGCAAGAATTAATCATACAAGATGCATATGCAAACCACATTAAAACTAGTTAAGAAAGAAAGATGAATTGCGTCAAACATGAACAAGTATACAAGTTTGAGATGAATGATCATTTGAATGCATGAAATGATTATGGGTCAGTAGCATACCAAAGATGAGATGCAATTAGAATGCATGAATAGGCATGGATGATTCACAAACAAGTCATGTTGATGATTAGAAGAGAAGAGAAGTGAGATTAGGTCAAAAGGATTCAAGTAATGATGCAAGTTGAAACAATTAGGCGCAAGTTATGAGAGATAGAAGTAAATGACCTATAATAATGATATAAGATGACCTTTAATGTCATAGAAATGAGCTATAAAACATCTCAACAATCAATGCAAAGCAACTTGTTCAAACCAAACACAAAACTCCAAAACAATTCACTTAAGGATCAACATGTATTAGTGCACCTAAAATGAATTAAAAACACATTAGAGAGGTGGGAAACATTACAAGAATCCTATCACATGAAGTACAACCAGGGAGCAAGCACATTACAAAATTATAGGTCAAAACCCCTTAAGGATCATGCTCAAATATGCTTCACAAGTTCACAAAGATCAATCAAGTACAATGCACAAGCATCATCTCTAAACCCTAAGATAAAATGACCTTAAAAATCAACAAAAATATGGATGAAGTGCATCAAGTTGTGTAATATGATCATACCAAATTCCAATAAAAAATACAGAAAGGAACTGGTTCAATTAAAATGAGAATGAACCAAGTATCAAGAAGGATGAACATTGAAAAAGGAATTAAAAGGAAATTGTGAAAATATGAGCAAAATTCAATAAAATCAGAATTAAAAAATGTGAAAAATTAGTTTAATGTGTTTAGATGCTTCATGAATTTTTATGGAATTTTTATGATGCATATGCTATTTTTAATAAAATAAAATTCAAACTATATGCAAAATAAAATAAAAATATGAATGAATGAAAGAAGGGGTGCACAGATAGCAAATACCAAGTTGAAAAATGTTTGGGCTCAGAAACAAGGGGGTGCGTATATCAATCAGGTCCAGGTCCACACACACTTCAGACTATGATAATACCATGCACCTCAGTCAACATTTTGACTCAATTACATACGTTGGATGTAGTCAAGATGATCAAACAAGCAAAGCATGCAAATCAGATGGATGTGATGCCAGGCACATGCTAACAAGTATGGATGCACACGTACACAAAAGTCAAGGTCAACAATGTTGAGAGAGAGAAGTCATGTGAGGGGAGGGTGGTTCATTAATTCGCTGGCACGTTAGGAAGTGTTGGATCAAAGGAAATCAACGGCTGTGTTATGTTCTGATGTTAAACCCTAACAAAACCCTCACCGGCCGGAGAAGGACCTCCGGTCATCTTCTCCGGTCATCTCCGGCGACTGCAAGTGTTCACATCCTCCAGAAATTTATGAAATACATATCAATAGAAAGCTGAACTTATGTAGAATATGGATCCACACTTCAAATTCACAAACAGCGCATGATCAGAGAGAATCGACAACAAACAGTTTGCCCTAGAATTTGAATCTAAGCACTTAAGGTGCCTATCACTAGCCAGATCAATCACATTGCTTCTATTAAGCTATAATCAACATGAAACAAACTTAAAATCAGTGAATTAGTGCAAGAAAAAGTTGAGAAATAATGGACCTGAAACTTGAAGAAACCTTGAATCAGAAGAAAACCAGAGGCGATCTTTGAGTTCTTGAGCTTGAATGGAGCAAAATAAATGCTATGGAATGTTGATTTCTGAAGAGAACAAAGAAATTCAACCTTGAGAAATTGCTACACTTGATACTGATTCAACTTGTTCTTGATCAAAGAGCCACAATGATGAACAATGGATGAAGCTTGGAGTGAAAATGTGGAGAACTCGTGTAAAAAGAGAGAGAGAGAGAGTTCAGAGAGAAACTTGAGAACTTTGAGGTGTGAGAGTGAAAAAAATCAAGAGTCCTCGCAAATTCTGTTAGAAAAGCTTTTATAAGTGTGGTTAAGATCTAACCAACTCAGTTAACAGTTGGACGCTGGGTTAGGTTAGTGGTGAGTGTAGCAATGAGGGTGGGTGAAGCAATTTAAATAATGAGAGGGAGAGCAAACTCGTGTATTGTTGTTGTTGATGGATGATGATGGTTGAAAACATGGAATGATGATGGTGATGGTATGTAACATGCTGCAGCATACTTGCTTGTACCATAAGTTTGTTATTTTT
Organism: Lathyrus tuberosus; assembly: GCA_022829125.1. Classification (NCBI taxonomy): domain Eukaryota; kingdom Viridiplantae; phylum Streptophyta; class Magnoliopsida; order Fabales; family Fabaceae; genus Lathyrus; species Lathyrus tuberosus. Next base: position 2,077,319 of record JALAZF010000203.1, on the reverse strand, counting down.
GAAATGTTTCTTCTTTGGTGTATGATGAAGGCAAGCATGGCATGGTATGTAAGGTATGTTGGGTCAAAAGAGGAAATGTTGGGAAGGTGTTTGTATGCGTGTGAATGTGACTGCAACAACTATAACAATGCCATAACATTCTATTCTGGCAGCAAAACAAACAATGAAAATGTTGATGTTTGAGGATGAAATTCTCTCATATTAGTGGATGAAATAAAGAGCTATAGGTGTCTATGGAAAGAGGAGACAAAATGGAACAAGGTTGGTGTTGGAATCAAGATGAAACCATGTCTCTAACACACTTGAAAATGGCTTGAAACAAGAGAAGGCATGGCTGGTTTATGGGCGAGCCAACCTGCATGGCATACATGGCAACATGCCTTGTGAACTTCAATGTGAAACCTATCTCTTGGAACCTCCATAACTCTCCAAACATTGCTCATTTCAAAAAATGTCTAACATCAAAGTTGAAGAGGAGATGACAACGAACAACTTTGATGTTCAACAATTTTTAATTTGAAGCCTTCTTGATGGAGAAAATTAGCTTGTCATTTGGCACACCACATGTTTGATAAAATGACTGCGTGCCAGCCCAGTCTTGCTTGGTCATGACTTGGAATTTGCCTTGATTTTACCAAACTTTGATTGATCATAACTCCCTCAATTTTGATCCAATGGAAGAGTTCTTGGTATGGATTTTAAGCTTAGAATGTGATCTTTAATTGGCTCATTTTGGGCCTGAATTTTGAAGCTTTTATCATGGAGAAAGAATGCCTTGAAGATGAGTACAAAATGGTCTAAACTTGCCATTTTTAGAAACCTTAAGTTTCTATTTTGGGCAGTTTTGTGATTTTTTGATTTTCCATGAATCCTCCATCATTTCTTGATCAAATCTTGGCCAATGAACATATGTGACTTGAATTTCATGAATTTGACCTAAAAAGTCAGGAGTTGACTTTTTCCTCTGCACATTTGACTTTTTCCCCAATTTCTTGATTCTCAAGCAACTGATCAATTGAACCTCTTCTGAAATAAACCAATGGGCAATTTTCCATCCTTAGATACTTGACATCATGTAGAAAACATTGAGATCAAGTTTGAACCAAAATTTCATCAGGAAACTGCTTGAACTCAAAACCCTAATTTGGACTATTTTTGCTAGGAGATGATGAACTGTCCAACTTCTTGGTGAATTCTCTTCTTCCAATGACTTGTGGGATCAAATGGGATATCATATGATATAAGAGACCCTTAAGGCTTGTTGGGAGACCCTTGGCTCTAGCTCTCTTGCTTTGGATGATCAATACTATGAAATCAACTGATCACATGCCCTATGCTGAACCCAAGATGAAATGTTTTATTTTTTATATGACTTGAATATAATGCAATGCAATGAAAGCATATGCTAAATGATATGAAACATGAGAGGGATAATTTTGGGGTATTACAACTGCGTTTCTACAAATGAAACATCCTTCCACGTTTTGGCGTCCCCCAGGCGATAGTCACGGACAATGGGACATAATTCACGGACAGGAAGTTCCAGGACTTCGTCGCCCAGCTAGGTACAAAGCAACACTTCGCATCCGTCGAACATCCCCAGACAAACGGGTAAGCCAAAGTGGAGAACCAGGTCATCCTTCGTGGCCTCAAACGAAGGCTGGACGAAATGGAGAAGGCTTGGGTCGAGGAGCTGCAGAGTGTGTTATGGGCATACCGCACAACTCCACACTCTACAACCAGGGAAACACCTTTCTGTCTAGCGTACGGGACCGAGGCTGTAATCCCCGTCGAAGTTCACGTACCCTCTAGGCGGACAAAGTCGCCCCTAGACGAGGAGATGAACGACGAATCATTAAGAGAAGAACTCGACCTCGTCGAGGAAATCCGAACTGAGGCAGCCCTCCGCAAAACCTCACTAAAACAAAAAATTACCATCATGCACAACGCCAAGGTGATACGACGAGAGTTCGACCTGGGAAGCCTTGTTCTAAGGAGAAACCACAAAGACTCTCGCCAGGGAAAACTAGCCGCCAACTGGGAAGGACCCAATTGTGTCCGAGCAAAAACGGAGAATGGGGCCTATTACCTAGAACATCTCAACGGGGAAGAACTTGCTCGACCATGGAACGCCGAAAAACTAAAACAATACTATAGCTAATTCTCGGTTCGACCCATCACGACGATGAACGTCAGCTGCCGACCACTATGCACGCCTAGGTACAAGCGTCGCATACCAATAAAGCAGAACCCCGCTCAGTAACGGGCCGAGTAACTGCTCGACAGCGGTCCTCGATCGAGCATCGCCGTCGTTAAAGTACCATGACTGGTAGAACCCCAGCTCGCAACGGGACGTTCACGCTGCGAACTCAAGCCTCAAACGTGACCTGAGCTACGCACCCCCGCCAGGATATTCCCCGGCCGTTCGACCAGTATCCCTCACTGCCGAACAATCTATAATGAGCAATCCCCTGAAACTTCACATAAATCGAATATTCCCTATCACGGGCAGGCATACATTCACAAGAAGCATGAGTACAACACTTAGCAGAAAATAAAAGCAAGTAAAACCATGCAAATAACAGAATCAGCCACCAAGACCGGACATATAATTTAAGTATGATAAATGGCCACTAGGACCATGATTGTACTGAATTACATAAACTGGGGGCCATGCCCCCAAAATAGATTACAACAAATACATGGCACGCGGGCTAGACAAATTATAGTAACAATAAGAAAACCCTTTACTCGTCCATCCGGTCGGTCTGCTCAGAGTTAGGATGAGGCTCCTGGTTCTCCACGGCCTGATCCTCGACACGCTCGGCAAGAAGGGCGTCAGGCATGATGATCCGACCATCTTCAACACGTGCCAGGTAGTGAGTACCCTCGGTGGAGAATTCAAGTTCGGGGGTTCACCAGCCACAGTTGATACACGACATTCTCGAAGGATTCGTTCGCAATAACGATGTTGTCATCCTCGGCCGCCAACATACGGGCAACCCGTTCAGACCTTGTATTCAATTCCTTCACATCCTCGGGTTCATCCTCTCCCGGAACATTAACTGCCCTCAGCTGCTGGACTAGCTCCTCAACTGCTGCCTTCTCTGCTGCCAGCGTAGAGTTCCCCTTCTTCAACTTGGCCACCTCCTCGATAGCCGCCTTTCGCACATCATCAGCACTCTTCAGTTCTTCCTTGAGGGACGCCACGACAGCCCGAGCAGCCTTGAGTTCAGCCTCATTTGCAGAGTCACCTTCAGCGTATATGGCCGCCATCTCTAGAACTCTAACTAGTGCAGAGGCATCCTGGGCCACCAACGCCCTCTTGCTTGGGCGATCCATGCTTTCCAGCCGAAGAGACTCTGCCTGCAGCATGACCAAGGAGTTCCCCTCAAAATATCTTCTATCAAGTATGCAGGGAGGGAGCTCGAACTTCCCTTTCTCTGGGGCCCAGCTGAGATCCACGGCGTCGTTAGCCCTCAGACACTTGGTGCATGAAGCCAAAGGCAGGGGAGACCCACGGGGAGTAGGAGTGGGAGAAGAGGTCCCCACAGCAGACTAAGCAGGAGCGAGAGCATGCGCGTTGGCAAATCGAGACTTCGGAGGAGCCGCTCCGGGCTTGTTCCTCACGAGAGCATTTTTCACCATCCTTTCATGGGCCCGAGGCATCTCACCTGCACAAACAGAACACGGGCATGTTAGATACGAGAAAAGAAAATAGTTCAGGAAAATTATAATAACTAAGACTACCGAGCAGCTTCTGGGCGTCCACAGGAGTCTTGCACTCCAGGAGGGCCTTGGTATTAATAAAGTGGTACTCAACCCTCTGGCTACCATCCTCCTTGAAAATCAGAGACCCCTTCTTCGTCCAGCATTCAGCGAGTCGAAAGGAGTTAACGTACTTCACCAGCGTCTCGTACGCAACGGCATCATGCCCGTCTAACTCGTGCGGCTGAAGGACATAATCGCCAGGCTTCTTGGTGAAATGGCCAGGTCCCCAGTGGAGGGGGAACTTATACACTCTCTCCCCGATGAACTTCCCGGACTCGTCACGTAGCTCATTTCCCTCCTCGTCAACCTCGATCTCCCAGAGATAAGTGTTGTCCTGGGCAGCTTCCGATACGGGCTCAATAATATAGTACCTCTACTTAAACGTCTGTATCGATTCAGAGAAAGGCTTGAACAGCTTACATGGCTCCTTCAACGAGACCCATCCGTACTTCCTCCCCGACAGCTGCCGTTGAAGGTGGAAGACTGTGAAGAACAAGGGAAGAGTAGCCCCAATCTTCAAGAAGTCATAGGTCAGCTCAAACGCCCGTATGAAGGCCAATGAGTTCGGGTGCAGCTGCGTGGGAGCCAACTTCAAGTGCACCAACATTGATTGCTGAAAATCAGTGAACGACAATCTCAATCCCAGCTCCTTGAAGGCATATTCATACATAGTGAAGCGGTCCCCGAAATCCGTGCAGACCCGATCATCTTCGGAGGGAAAGTGCACCTTCCACTCCCCCTCAGGTCCGACCTCCGTAAAAACATCCCCTAGATACATGGCAAAGGTGGACCCGTGCTCGGCTGGTTCAGCCACCTCCCACTCCTCTATAGAATCATCAACGACATCCCCCTCCATATCTTCCATTTTCTCTTCTTCCCCAACCTCGCTGGGGGTACTTGAAGCCGTCGAACTACTACTGTCCGAGGAACTTGTTTCTTCCTCAGACGAATCCAGGATAATTTCTCCTTTTGGCCCCGTCACCATATCGATCACCTGAAAAGCAGAGAAAAAAGTGAATTCGACAATAAATAAAACCACCCTTCCACCGCTAGTCAAGTGAAAGGGCGCGCAAAGGGCTGAGGACAACGTCCCTGACCTAAGCCCTAACATCAAAAGAAAAACTGAAATCTCCCCGCGAGGAGACAATCGAAACAAGTCATCCCCAAATGAGGAGCTTCCCCGCACTCATACCCAGTTTCCGTTTGAAGCTTCCCCGGAAACCGCAAAGCTTCACCGGAATCTGGGAGTATTCGACCGGATAATTCATCACCAACCACTACTGTGAAAAACCCATTTAACAACGGTTGGGAATGACATATAATGACGCGGGCGAAGGCGTTGTTATGTAGATTGTTGTTGTATCTTCGATGTTTCTACAACGGTCTAAAAAACCGTTGTTGTATTCTGGAAAACGCGCTATATATTGCAACGGTTAGTTGTATCAACCGTTGTGAAATATATTATTAATCACAACGGATATTAGTTTCAACCGTTGTGAAATATATTATCAATCAAAATGGATATTAGTTTCAACCGTTGTTACATGTACCCTTAGTTTATTATATACAAATGTATATTGCTTGTTTTACCATACACCTAGTTAAAGAATTACAACCATTAAATTGGTAAGGAAATATATAATCTGAAAATTAAAATATTCTTGAAAACCAACTTAAACACACCACTATTTTTTGAATTGCATCCATTTCATTCAGCACATTGAATGTTGCTTAACACATAATATACGATTCAATGGTCTGATTCACTATACTCATCGATATTTTAAATTATATAGTTTACCTCTCCATCGCCCAAAATCATCGCGATTTTATCATCATAATAATCATGATCATAAAAACCACGATGATTTTTGGCGATGAAAAGGTAAACTATATAATATAAAAGATATCGATGTGTAGAAGGAATCAGACCGTTGAATCGTATATTATGCGTTAAGGAACATTCAATGTGCTAAATGAAATGGATGCGATTCGAAAAACATTGACATGATAATGGTTGGTTTTCAAATACATCTTAATTTTCAGATTATAAGTTTCGATACCAATTTAACTGATTTCATTTTCATTAAAAGGATAGTAAAACAAACAATATACATAGTATATAATAAACTAAATTTCATATGTACAATATCAGAATAATAAACTAAATTTCATATGTACAATATAAAAATAATAAACTAAATTTCATATGTACAATATCAGAATGAATTCATATATATGTACCTTATTAGAATGAACTTATATATATATATGTACCACCATCATCATCACCATGTGAAACAAACCTAAGAAGTGGGAAAGCAATGAAGAAAATTAGTTATTATTCAAAACAAAACAAGTAAAATTAGAAACAAACCCTAAGAAGTGGGAAGCAATGAAGAAAATTAGTTAGTATTCAAAACAAAACAAGCAAAAGTTGAAAGAAAACGCTAAGAAGTGGGACTGTACCTTAACAATGAAGTTCACCTTGCTTGTGAAGCATTGAAGTCGAATCTGCGCAAAAAGAGAACAATCAACAAAAACATCATGAAGCAAACGAGATAATGAGTACTATCTAACAAAAAGATTGAAGTGGAAGAATACCTTATTTTCGATAAACAATATGTACATTACGCTTGCTACACCAACATCATCACCATGTTCATCTAGTTTTAGACTCTGCAAGAAGGAATTCAAGGAGGAAAAAGCTTAAATCAAAAGCTTCATACTTCTTGAATTTCTTTTCGCAGATTCTAAAAAAAGATGAAGTTTGGGTGCTAGGGTTTCGTTGTGAAGGAAACGACACGACTGTCAAAAAGGGAAAGTTAATTCCCTTATATAGGTAAATGTTTCACAACGGTTTTCTTAAATAACCGTTATGATAGATTATATATTAATTTAATAATATCACAACGGTTAGTTATAATAACCGTAGCGATACCCCTTATACGTGGTACAAGGTTCGACACCAGGCAACAACATTTTCCTAAAGTTACGCCTGGATTATAAGTGATATCGCTACGGTCATTACTTATAACCGTCGTGATATTATTAACCGTTGCACTTCCCAACATATGAACGGTTTACAAGAAAATATAGTTCCAGAATATGAACGGTTTACAAGTTATCATCATTACAAGCATTAAACTATTAGTCTTTTCATCTTCAACCTCATCTATAAATAGATAATTTTACATGTCTAAATAATATATTCTTCGTAACAATGAGTTCAACAAATGAGAATCCTAGAAACCTCAACGAGGAACGTCAGGCGCCAATCCAGGAGGTCGTCCAACCAGCAACTGCCAACTTCAGGGATGCCGTAAGGGTAAGGAAGGATAAGAAAAAGAAGAGGAAGAAGTCGAAGAAGAAGAAGATAAAGAAGAAAAGGAGGCCTGTATATTAAGATTCCGATGAGGGGAGTGAGGAGAGATGTCTAGATTATGAAGATGCATTTTATGCTATGGGCTCTGACAATGATCTTGATATGTAATATGTTTATCAATGTACTCTCAATGGAATATTAAAATAAAATTATGTCTATATATGTTCATCTCTTATAGTTTTATTTTTAAAGTTATATATATACTCTATTGCACTTAAAAATACTAAAGAATACATTGTTGTGAATCAAAGCGTGATACATGTAGTACAACAGTCTTCTAATACAAGCGTGTTAAAATGTAAAAATATGGAAAAAAATATAGAGCTGGGAATCGAAGCTTGTTAAACAACTTGTATTACAACGGTTATGTAATACAACCGTCGTTAAATACGGCGTTATAAATTTTTAATCCTGTTACAACGGTGGGATACGAAACCGTGGTAAAGCTGGCGTCGTTAAATGGGGTTTTCGTAGTAGTGAACTCAGAAGATGAACAATCACGGCAGTTACACATGTATCGTCGTCGCAACGATGCCGTGAACTGCCCTTCTCACTAAAACATACCAAAACATCCGGCGACGTACCAGAAGTGGAAAATGGCACGGCCGCCGTCCACCACCAACAGTCACCAGAAATCAGCCTATTTCATCTCCTAAACCTAAACCTAACCGCATGCAAGACTACAAACGACAGTTTAATGGGTAAAAGAGCAAAGAATAAGCAAACTTACTTGATTTAGAAGATAAAAAACGGTTCCCCGGAAGTTGACGCGGTGGCTGGAATAGCAGATGACAGTGACGAGCAGGAATTCTGAAGAAGTCGAAGAGAAATCAGAGTGAAAAGTTCAAAATGGAGCGAGTTTCCCCCTTTTATACAGAGGGGCACGTGCAGTGGCACGCGCTCGTAGGTCATGATGGCTATTAACTAGCCATCATTGCCTAGTAACTACTACACGGAGCTCTAGGCACACGTGGCGCCCTAATGTTTCCAATTCTGACTAACCGTTAGTCTCCCCGGACGACTGGCAACACGGTCACGATCATGAATGCCACGAACACCAGGGGTCACGGACGCCACAAGATAATCCTTGTCGTATCTGAACGACGACTTAACGCTATCTCCCCGGAGCATCGAGCTGTCCTTAAGTCATCACTCCCATGCTCGGGAGCAACGACTTGGAGGGCTCCTGTTCTGGACTGGACCGATTGCTAGACACGGCCCAATCCGCTTCTGCTCCCAAAACGGCCCAATTGCCTAAGTCTAATCCACTAAGGGGCAAAAGTTACCTTTCTTCCCCTCCAACCGGGCAAGGACTGCATCGTACCTCCCCGACTTGGACCCGTTACGCACGACTTCTTCACTCCCCGAATAGCTAAGGGTAGGTTCCCGAAACTATGCTTATGCCCGACATAACGACTAGTTTTGGGCACCCTACCCGACATAACGGCTAGTTTGGGAAGTTACCTATTCTTCGGGAAAACGGTTATTTCGCCCCAAAAATAGGACCATTGGCTACGCGCTGGGGGCTCTATATAAACCCTCTCACTTGAGAGGGTCAGGTATCTAATATTCACCCTACGAACTAATACTTTGTACTTGCCCCTTTTCTCTGACCCTTTCTTACTTGAGCGTCGGAGTACCTTGCAGGTACACCCCCTCCTCCTTGTAGCGAGCGATTTTGGACGCGGTTCTTAAGCGCTGTCTCTCTCTGGGTTAGTTTACTACAGGTCGATTCATTTTTTATCCTATTAAAGCTGATGAAGGAAGGGAAATAGATGTCTCCAATTAACCCTACTTGCATACTGAGTTTAAACAGCGGTCTGTTAGGTTACGGATGCGATCAATGTGGTGGGGCCTTTCTTGTGCTATTTTGACAGAATGACAGGTTTCTGGCGGGGAACGAGGATTAGGATGTTAGGACTGATGCTTTTTGATAGATATATGAGAGTATGGGATTTAGGGTTTTTGTTTAGTGTGCTCGCTAAGATCTTTTCTTTCGATCTTATGCCTACGTATTCCCGTTTACCGAAACAGGGAAATCAGAGCGTTCGTAGTTCCTCCTATTCTATGGGAGGAAATGGTTGTTTGGTGTCTTGTTCAAAGCCCAAGACGTGAAGTGAAAGGTAGTTTGTATCTTGTTCAAAGCCCAAGATGTGAAGCTAAAGGTCTATTTGTATCTTGTTCAAAACCCAAGATGTGAAGCTGAAGGGGTTTGACTTTAGAGAGAATTTGTCATCTCTAAAGAGGGGTTTGTATGTCATAACTGTTTATAAAGGAAAATTACTTTAACCGGGATTTGTGAATCCGGCAATGCCATAATTTCCTTTATAGGGGATTTCCAACCTTAAGGAGAAGACTTTAACCCAGTGTAGAGCAATGCCATCTTTCCTTAGGAATTTTTCATGCTAAAAGAGGGACAATGGCATGGATGTAGATGATCCAGAGGCTTGCCGCTTACAGCGATTAGATGAAGGGGAATGAGTTGTTGATGTTTGTGTACTGTGAACGAGGCACAACTTTGATGCTAAAAGGTTGATTGGATCAACCAGTGGTTTTCTTATACAAAGCCTAAGAGGAGGCTAATATGTGTCTCGTACAAAGCCCGAGAGAGAGGCTAAAAGGTTTTGACTCAACGAGAGAGTCTTTTGGTATCTCGTATAAAGCCCGAGATGGAGGCTATTTGACTTAACAAGAGAGTTTTTTTGTATCTCGTACAAAGCCCGAGATGGAGGCTAAAATTTGTTTGGCTCAATAAGAACCTCTTTGTATCTCGTATAAAGCCCGAGATGGAGGCGAAAGGGGTGATTGAATCGACGAGGGAGTCTCTTATGTGTCTCGTACAAAGCCCGAGAGAGAGGCTAAACGTTGTTTGACTCCGCCGGGGAGAATCATTGTACAAAACCCAAGAGGAGGCTATTGTAACTGTTTCAGTTGAGTGATAGGTCCAGTATACTGATTTTGAAAGAGAAAATCAGTTCTTATATGAGTAACACTATACTCAAGGATTTGATTCGAGGATCCGGGTTATTCATGTTCTTTAAGGAAGTGGGAAATCCGAAGGGTATTGAGACTGTCCAAGTCTACGGGTTTCCTTCCTATTTAACGAAGGGGTCACTTGAGAATGTCTTTGAGACTCAAGGATATTAGACTGTCCAAGTCTAGAGTTTCATCTTTTGTACTATGCTTTGAGAAATAGTAGTAGACTCTTTGAAAGGACTGTTCTATACAGATGACTAAGTTCTGTTCCTATACCTCTAGGAGGTCATCGGGACAATTTGTACGAAGCCCAAGAGGAGGCTGGACGCTTTTAAGAAGCCGACTGGTCCTTGTACGAAGCCCAAGAGGAGGCTATCATTCCCGGAGGAAGAGATCATTATACGAAGCCTAAGAGGAGGTTGTGAATACTTCTAAGAAGCCGGCGGGTCCTTGTACGAAGCCCAAGAGGAGGCGGGGTCGCTTTTAGGAAGCCCGTGGGTCCTTGTACGATGCCCAAGAGGAGGCCGACGCTTTTAAGAAGCCGATGGGTCCCCAAACCCCGAGAAGTTCAAGACAGGCTATTCACGAGGAATAGATCAAGCCAGGAAAGTCTGAGAATTTGGAAGAAACTCAAGAGATGCCATTCACGGAGAAAAGATCATCTCTGGGGAATAGAGTTTCTTGACAACTGCTTTTAAGAAGCCTGTGGGTCCCCCAAACCCCGAGAAGTTCAAGAGATGCCATTCACCGAGAATAGATCAAGCCAGGAAAATATGAGAATTTGGAAGAAACTCAAGAGATGCCATTCACGGAGAAAAGATCATCTCTGGGGAATAGAGTTTCTTTGACAACTTCTATGAGTGACAGTCTATGAAAGGGTTCACAGAGAATGCTGCCTTTCATATCTCCATATTGTTTAACCCCAAGAGGAGGGAAGACTGTGTCTAGTAATCCTATGGGGATCTAGTATTAACTATTTAAGAGTGATCAACGGGCTTAATGCTAGATGTAGTTGTCGGGGAAACTCTAAATATCTATACTATTATTACACAGTTGATATGAGTTTATGAAAGAAGACTTACAGCGAAACAGCCCCACAATACAGTTATATGTATATAAATGCGGTAAATGAAAGCATATAAACACTTACTCGGTTGTAGAGCTTCCATGCTGTTTGGTTAGTTGTTCAACAAAGACAGATTGAAAACAACAGTATATTCAAAATCAAAGGAGAAAGTGCTTTGAAAAAGAAAAAATTTGGGGCTTACAGCTCAAGGAGAGGCCCAGGGTTTTATCAGTGATCGCACTGTTATTTTGTACAGAGGGACTTATACAAGTGATTGGGGCCCAAAATTTGTTTTCTGTACAAAGGGATGGGTCTTACACTCTCTCAAGAGGCCCAAAAAGTTTTAAAGAAAAAGAGTGGGGCTTATAACACGAGGGTAGGCCCAAATGATTTTTTCGTTTAAAATGGCGATCGCGTCGAGATTTTCTTTTAACGCAGAGGGACTAATACAATAAATGAGGCCCAAAATGGTTTTGGTTAAAAGGGGGTTGGGTCTTACACTCTATTAGAGGCCCAAGAGTTTTGAATGGATCTTATAGCTCAAGGAGAGGCCCAAAGTTTTATTTTTGAAAAGGCGACGATCGTGCCGTTTCTTTTGACGGTATCGGGACTTATACAATATACTGAGGCCCAGAAATGATTTGGTCAAAAAAAGGATTGGGTCTTACACTCTATTAGAGGCCCAAGAGTTATGAATGGGTCTTATAGCTCAAGGAGAGGCCCAAAGTTTTGAATGGGTCTTATAGCTCAAGGAGAGGCCCAGATGGTTTGTTTTTAAACTGGCGACGATCGTGTCGAATTTAAAAACGTACAGAGGGACTTATACAATAAGTGAGGCCCAAAAAGTTTTCTGTACAAGTGGGTTGGATCTTACACTCTAATAGAGGCCCAAAATTTTGAATGGGTCTTATAGCTCAAGGAGAGACCCAAAGTTTTTTTGAAAATGATTTATGAGGGTTGAATTAATCAAAAAACCCTAATTTGTTTTCAAAATGTGTTTTAATTGAATAAAAATTCAATTAAAATGGTCAAAATTGTTTAACATATGGAAAACAAATTGTGATCTTGGATTAATGCTTCAAAAATTAAGTATTGACCTACAAAATAATTAGAAGGCATTAAAAGTTGCCAAATCAAGGTGGAAAAAATATTTTAAATGTTAAAAACAATTAAAACATTAATTCTTTGCAAAAATATCAATTATACAAAATAAATAATATTTTTGGTATTTTTTGGGAAAATAAAATATTTTAACATTTTTGTGAATTATTAAAAAAAGAATCAACTCAAAATCATTAAAACTCAGAGAGAAATTAATTTTTGAATCAATTAAATAAAATCACAAAATTCAAATATTCAAATATTCAAAAAATGGCGCCAAGAACACCCAAGAACACGCGCGTGTTCTGGGTTTGCCCAGATTTGCATTTTCTCTCCAATCTCACTGAATACTTGATTATATCATGCAATCCACATATCAATCAACTCGTTTCAACCTCACGATCATGTCTATGACAATTAATTTCATTTAAATTAAGCATAAAACAAGAAATCACGAAAAATCCTCAAGAACCTTAATTTCTGCATGAAGGCTAGGATTTTTGATACACGATTCAAACAATGCAATTAATAAAGGGGAAACATTCCATGCATGATTATGAACATATGGCCAAATTATTGTGCAGCAAAAATTGCATGGATCATAGAGTTAGAAGAGCTCATGCTTACCACTTGCAGCTGGTGATCGTGATTTATGTTGGAGTTGTTACAACTAGGTTCCAATGATCTGGATAGCTTCCCTAGGTGCCATGGAGTGTGTATGAATGCTTGGAATGGATTGAAATGATCTGGAACTTGAGATGGTACCCCAACTGCAAATCTGTTAAGAACTTGAGCAATTGGCTGGTGATTTTGTGAAATCTGTGTTCCAGATGTTATGTGAGTGTTTGGATCACTTCTATATGATGTATATGAGGTGTGTGTGTGATTGGTTTGATTGGAAAAGCTCTCAAACTCAAAACCCGATAGTGACTTGCCTTAGAAGGCAAAATTGGAGTGAAAGAAGAGATTTTGAGGAAAGCATCTGTTTGATGGCTTTGGTGTACTCAAACTGATCACAATTGAGCTCTATTTATAGTAGAGCAAGTTTTTTTTGCAAGGAATAGTGAATGGCAACTGCTGAGTAGGTTTGGCCAATGTTGGCAAATGAAAATCCAAGTCTCCTCCTCTAGCCATTGACTAGAGGTTAGGGCACAGGCTGCTGGTTCCCTTGGTCTTGGATAAGTCTTGACTGAATTCAGTTGAGAATGGCTCAGTCCATGCCACCTTGATGCTTCCATTGAATGCTCCAATCCAAAATTGGAGTCTTGTCCCTATTTTGGCAATTATAGGTTCAACATGCTATTTCTTGTTCCAAAGACTTTGGAGGCTTGGCTCAGTGATTGTCCCCTTTATATTCAATCCTCAGATATGTCTAAGTGGATAAGAGCATTTGGATTTGGCTGATTTTGGCAAATCGACCAAAAGTGTAAAAATCTGCCTTGCCTTGGCAGATTTCAGCAAGGCAACTTGCCAATGTCATATCTCATGACTCAAATTGAATTTGGTAATGTTCTTGGCCATTTTGGAAATCCCTTACATGATACAACAACTGTTTGAACATGTTTTGTTTTGATCTCTTTTGAATCCAAGTGAAAAATCCCCCTACATTTGGCAAAAAGTAAGGTAAAATCTGACTTAGTGAAATTTTCACTAAGTGTTGGAACAAACTGACTTTTCTTGATTTTGATCACTCCATAACTCAAAATCCATGAGGAATTTGGACATAGGTCAGTATGAAGCTTTTGTAGAGGGAAATGTGATCTACAAATCAAGCTTTGAATGGGGAACAATGGCCTTGTGGTTTAGGAGTTATGGTCCTCCAAAGTTGGCACATTAGTGTCACTTTTTCCATAACTTAGAAATTTTTCTAAGTTTTTATGGTTACCCCTTTTACAAGTTATCCTACTTTCTTTGATTTTTCTTGATGAATGATGATTCAAATCATACATTAACATCATTTTAGGGTTAAAAATCCATTTTGGTGAAAAATCTCAAAAAGTCTAAGTTGACTTTTGTGCACAGTTGACTTTTTATCAGATGAATTCCAAACTGTGCAATTCTTCAGGAAATCATGTCCTTGACCTAAATCAAACTTGATGGACATGTTACATGGGTGTCATAGGGTATATTGAATCATTTCTTAGGGCTTGGCAGCATGTCCTGGTCAAAAGTCAAAGTTACAGTTGACTTTTCCCGCGAAACCCTAATTGTGGTGCAGATGAAATTGAGACTTGTTGCTCAAGCTTCTTGGATTAATCCATTGTTATAAATGGATAAATATAGTTCATTAGAGACCCTCAAGCCCTCTCATGAGGTCTTGGCTCATGATTTGCCCTAAAAGTCAACTTAGGGGTGAATTAGGTCAAGAAACCCTAATTCCTGATTTTTGGTGAATGCATCCCCTGAGGCAAAATTGACTTGATGATTGGGTCCATGAGGTCCCATGAAGTATATTAGGTTATGTTTTGGATCATTGGCTTGTGCCCAGATGAAAAATTTCCATATGGAGGCCCTGGTCGACCAAAACCCTAATTTTGTGACACTGTCGATCTTGAGACTTAATCCACCTAGAAGGGAGCAGCCTTGTGCTTAATCCTTGAAGTGGGAGTCCTTTTGATCCATTGTGGATGTTTGAGAGGTTAGACAAGTTAAAGATCATGTCATTCCTTGATTGATCCTTTGTCTAAGCACTCAGAGAGGGCTTGAAACCCTAATTTTGATTTTAGTGAAGGCTCACCCATCTTTGGGGAGATTGATGAAGTATGATGGTTCCTCCATATTGTGATGATGATTTTCACAATGATGGAAAATCTTAGTGGTCAAAATTTGGGGTATGACAGATGCCCCTATTTAATCTTCTTGGACACGAAGGTGTGAATGACGAAGGTATTCGGGCATTCGGGGTGCAAGAGGATTAAATATCGGAATACCCGAAATTTTGATGGTAGTTATGAATGGTAGCTTACACATTCATATTCTTTAGCTAAGCGATGATGCTTAGAAAAGTTAAACTTCCCCTCGATCCTGGTCTTCAGCCAAGGAGCTGGTCTCAGATTTCTTTTGAAATAAACCTCCCCTCGATCCTGGTTTCCTACCAAGGAACTGGTCTTAGTTTCTGATTTAAACTTCCCCTCAATCCTGGTTTCTAACCAAGGAACTGGTCTAAGTTTCTGATTTAAACTTCCCCTCGATCCTGGTTTCTAACCAAGGAACCGGTCTAAGTTTCTTTTGTCAATAAGCTTTATTGACAAGGGACGCTATTCGTAGTGGCTTTCCTCAAACTTCTCGCCGAATTTTCCTGGGGAGATGCCATTTGATGGAAAAAGTTGACGTCGGACTTGCTGGGGAATCCAGTCGTTTGAGTTGTAGAGGTGCACAAACTTCTCTGTTGGAGACGCCATTTGTCGACTCTATCTGGGGAAAATGAGTCTCTTAAGAGACTGTTTTCGCTTGGGGTCTTACATCATACATTTCTCGGGATCTTCCCGGAGAAATGCCATATGATGGGCTCCAATTTTGAGGTGCCGATGACCTTTTCATCAGCGGTTCTTTCAGAGAAACTGCTGTACCACCGAATCTCTGCTTAGGAGGCTTTCTCTGGGGATTTTTCTTTAATCCGAGAAAGCAAGGATATCACCTTCAATGGCGAAGAGTGACATTTGTAGAAAGCTTCTCTGGCTTTTCAGAGGTTCAAGTTATTAAAGTGGTCAAGGGCCAACTTCCTTCCAGAAATAAACGGGAGGCGAGGTTGTTCAAATGCAACGTTTCCTGACGAGGCAAGAACTGACAACTCGATTGAGAGACTTTCTATCACTAGGGGACAAGACCGACTAGAGTGATAGTGATGCAATACAAATGCAAATCAAATGCATGATGTATGTATGTATATGCTGACAAAACTGACGCGACGCACAAACTAAAAGATGAACATGACTGGATACTCGGCCATCGCAGGGCGAAGAAGTACTGTTGGTTCAGAATAGTAATTCCACCTTGCTTAGGAAAGATAGTCCTGGTTGGGAGCTATGTTGGTCGGGCTTAGGAGATAAGAACTCGGCCGAGGCGTGTCATACGAAACAAGGTCTTTGACACAGTTGATTCCTTCATTCAGGCATACTGGGTTAGAAGGAGTACTTTGATTCTGCACTTTGAGGTTCGATTACTTCTGGAGAAGCGACCGATGTTCTTCTGATGTTCAACAGTCAAAAGAAATTGCCACATTTATCTTAAAAGCAGAAAAAGTTTAACAAGTAAATTCGTTTTTGTTTTATTTCAAGAATCGTTAATCATGTTAAAATGTCGTTCTGTAAAGCTAAAACAAATAAGAATTACAAACAAAAGCACAAGGGCTCAAATTTTATTGATAAGATGGAGATCAGCCAAACGCGTGATTCCAAAGAGTATTTACAAAGTTAGAAAATGGTAATTTACAGGGAAAAGGGCTACGTTGAAACATAACGACCGCTATCCTTCTACCAACTTTGAATTCGGGGCATCCTGAGCTTCTGTCGAAGATGACCTTGACTGGAGTTTTCCTGATGGACGGCATAACTGCTACTGAGGGACTCGCCTCTGTTGAACATAATTACTTGCCATTATCCCTAATTTTTGCCTGGATTGTACTGTGATCTTTCCAATCCATCGGGATGATTTTTTTTCACGCCTCTAACTTTTGCCTGGACCGCCCTTTCGGGTTTTCAATCCACCGAGACGTTTTTTTTTTTTTAGTTTAGGCGAAGTATTTCTTGACTACATCAACATTCGTGGGGTAGGCAAATTCCTCTCCGTCCATGGTTGCAAGTCTCAAGGCGCCGCCTGAGAAAGCTTCCGTGACCACGTTGGGGCCATCATAATTCGGAGTCCACTTGCCCCGGGAGTCAGTGAGAAATGATTGTATCTTCTTGAGCACAAGGTCTCCTTTCCTGAAGATGCGGGGTCGAACCTTTTTGTCGAAAGCCTTCTTGATTCTCTGTTGATATAATTGACCATGGCATAGTGTCGTGATTCGCTTCTCTTCGATCAGGTTTAATTCGTCATGTCGGCTTTGACACCATTCAACTTCGGTGAGCTTAGCTTCCATCAATACTCAGATTGATGGGATCTCTACTTCTATGGGGAGCACTGCTTCCATGCCATATACTAGAGAGAAAGGGGTAGCCCCTGTTGAAGTGCGGATAGATGTTCGATAACCATGAAGAGCAAAGGGTAACATCTCGTGCCAGTCTTTGTAGGTTACAACCATCTTTTGAACGATCTTCTTGATGTTCTTATTGGTCGCTTCAACCGCTCCGTTCATCTTTGGTCGATAGGGAGATGGGTTATGGTGTTCGATCTTGAACTCTGCACACAACTCTTTCATCATCTTGTTGTTCAAGTTGGATCCATTATCAGTAATGATCTATCTTAGAACACCATAACGACAGATGATATTGTTTTTGATAAATCGGACTACCACTTGTCAGGTTACATTAGCGAATGACGCTACTTCGACCCACTTGGTGAAGTAGTCAATGGCCACCAGGATGAACTGATGTCCGTTTAAAGCCTTAGGTTCAATCAAGCCAATCATGTCGATTCCCCATATGGAAAAAGGCCATGGGGAAGAGAAAACTTTGAGATGTGATGGCGGTACATGAATTCTGTCGGAGTATATCTGACACTTGCGACACCTCCTCATGTACTTGTAGCAGTCGGATTCCATTGTCAACCAATAGTACCCTGCTCTGAGAATTTTTCTCGCCATTGTGTCCATTGGCATGAGTGCCAAAGGGTCCTTCATGAATTTCTTTCATAAGCATGTCTGCTTCTGGTCTGTCTACGCATCGGAGCAAGACCAAGTCAAATTTCCTCTTATAAAGAGTGTCATCGCTCAGGAAGAAGTTTCCAGCCAATCTTCTGAGGGTTTTTCTGTCTTTTCTGAGTGCTCCAGATGGATACTCTTGTTTCTGAAGGAAGCATTTGATATCATGATACCAAGGTTTATCGTCTAGGACTGCTTCAATCGTGAAGATGTAGGCGGGTCGTTTAAGGCGCATTATGTCGATCTTAGGTAGGTCGTTCCATTGACCCACACTAATCATGGAAGAGAGAGTGGATAATGCATCAGCCATGTGATTCTCCTCACGAGGGATATGATGAAACTCAACTCTGTTGAAGAAAGGTAGCAACCTTCTTGCGTAGTCTTTGTAAGGAATCAATCCTGATTGGTATGTGTTCCAATCTCCTTTTATCTGATTGATAACCAAGGCTGAGTCGCCATATACGTCCAAGTTTTTGATCCTTAAATAAATCGCTTCTTCGAGACCCATGATACATGCTTCGTATTCTGCCTCGTTGTTTGTACATTTGAACGTAAGTCGAGCGGTGAAAGGAATGTGGGTACCCTGAGGGGTAACAATGATTGCCCCAATTCCGTTTTCGTAATGATTGACTGCTCCGTCAAAGATAAGTCCCCATTGGGAACCTGGTTCTGGCCCTTCACTGGGTAGCGGTTCGTCACAGTCTTTCATCTTTAGATACATGACATCTTCGTCTGGGAAGTCAAACCCGATTGATTCTTGATCGTCAATCGGTTGATGAGCCAAATGATCGGCTAAAATACTTCCTTTAACGGATTTCTGAGCGTGGTACTCTATGTCATATTCTGATAGCAACATCTGCCAATGGGCAATCCTTCCCGTAAGTGCAGGTTTTTCGAAGACATACTTGATTGGATCCATCTCGGAAACCAACCAAGTAGTATGACGAATCATGTATTGACGAAGACGTTTGGCTACCCAAGCCAAAGCGCAATAAGTTTTCTCAAGCATCGTGTACCGAGTCTCACAGTCGGTGAATTTCTTACTCAGATAGTAGATGGCAGACTCTTTCCGTTTAGTTTCATCTTGTTGGCCAAGTACACATCCCATTGAGTCCTCTAGAACTTTGAGGTAAATGATCAGTGGTCTTCCTTCCACTGGAGGTGATAGAATCGGTGGGTTCAACAGGTATTCCTTGATACTGTTGAATGCGGTTTGGCAATCTTCTGTCCAAACGCAGTCCTGGTTCTTTTTGAGTAATTTGAAAATCGGCACACAGGTCGTAGTCATAAGGAATATGACTCTGGAGATGTAGTTCAAACGTCCCAGGACTCCTCTGACTTGTTTTTCAGTTTTCGGAGAAGGCATTTCTTGAATGGCCTTGACCTTGTCAGGGTCAACCTCAATTCCTTTCTGGCTGACGATGAACCCTAAAAGTTTCCCTGAACGGACACCGAAGGTGCACTTGTTGGGATTCAAGCGGAGTTTGTACTTTCGCAAACGCTCGAATAGTTTCGACAGGTGGGTCACATGTTCCTCTTCTGTCTTATATTTTGCAATCATGTCATCGACATATACCTCTATCTCTTTGTGTATCATGTCACGAAACAGAGTAGTCATAGCCCTTTGATAGGTTGCCCCGACATTCTTCAAACCGAACGACATTACCTTGTAACAAAAGGTACCCCATGGGGTAATGAACAAAGTTTTCTCCATGTCTTTCGGCGCCATTTTGATCTGATTATAGCCTGAGAACCCATCCATGAAGGAAAAAACTTTGAACTTTGCTGTACTGTCAACCAGCATGTTAATGTGTGGTAAAGGAAAGTCGTCCTTTGGACTTGCCTTGTTCAGATCCCTGTAATCAACACACATTCTGACCTTTTCGTCCTTTTTGGGAACGGGTACGATGTTGGCTAACCATTGAGGATATTCAGATGTAGCAAGGAAACCTGCGTCAATCTGTTTCTGTACCTCCTCTTTGATTTTGATGGCCATGTCCAGGTGAGTCCGTCTCAACCTTTGCTTTACTGGCGGACATTCCGATCTTAACGGTAAGTGATGTTCCACGATGCTGGTATCCAACCCTGGTATATCTCGAGAAATTCTCTGAGAAGCTTTATCAAACCCTCTCTGGCAGTCGGACTGAGTAGTGCCCCAATCCTGATTTATTTTCTCTCTTTTTCCGAACCCACATTGATCGTTTCCAACGACTCTTTGTGAGGTTCAATGGACCTTTCCTCTTGTCTGAGTAGTCGGGAGATCCCTTCTGGAATTTCGTTGTCAACTTCTTCTTTAGCCCCAAATACCGGGAACTCAAAGTCGGGAGAAGGCGTCAGATCGTATGTTTCAACAGGGTTTAAAACCAGCAATCTGCATGACGTGATGATTTGTATTTAGAAGAGATAGAGAAAATGCAAGTGTGTGCAGTGTATTTATTTTACTGCTTGTTTTTATTTTAAAATTTTTTTTAGGATTACCATTTTCTGAAAAAACAAAAAGAGAAAACAACGATTAATGCGGAAATTACAGAACGACGTTATTTTATTAATGAACAAGTCGATTCTTGAAACCACAGCCCTATAAAACAAAACTCTGTCGCTTTGGGCAAAGCGAAGAGGGAAAATTTACAGAAAGCGAGCCCTATCAAAACATCCGTTTCACCTGGGCAGGGTGAAAGGTTAAAGATGGCAATTACTTTGACTGATGAACGACCTTCAGAACCTCGATGGCAACCCATTGGCGGCGAACTCCTCGGTGAATCACAAAGTCTGGCACCTTCCTTGATTTGTATTCAGAAATAACGCTAATTTCTAGTGGAGCAGGATCATTGGAATCTGTCTCCCAGGCAGAATTATCGTAGGAGGATTCCTCTGTTGCATTTCGTAGAGTATTTGTGCTCTCAGCTGTATCTCCCCATCCAGTAGACTAGATGTCTTCGAGCCTGATACGAGAGCTTTCGGGAGTAGTGTACTTGACCATAAAGTCGTATCTTCCACTTGGTTCTCCCAGAGTGTCCCAAACTTCTTTGGAACTGGAGGAGTCATCCCTCTCGATGACATTGACCTCGGGGAAAGCATAGTTGATGAATTTAAGTCCTGCAAACGTTGCAAGTTCATCTTCATGTTGAGTAGCTTCAGGATGACCTGAGTGTTGATCCCATGACATGGTGGGGACATAGGTATTCTGTTCAATGAGACTCAGCTGATTTTCATCATTCAGCTGACTTTCTTGCCCCAAATCTCCTGGATAAGGTTGCCACATTGGCAGACCATCCATTGGGCCATAGTAATTGTGGTCAAAGTTGTCTTTCATCAGAGTGTCTTCCTAATAAATTTGGCGGAGCACGACATCCTTCTGGATCACAATCTCCATATATCATTTCGACGTCTGACCGTGGTATAAATCTCGGACTCTGTGCGGGATAGAAAAATGGCATAGGCACCTCTTCCTGAGACATATAACCGTCCTCGTTAAGGTAGGACTTCCACTCTTCATCTGTGTCAGAGGGATCTTTCTCATTGATAGCATGTACTGCTTGAGACACTGGGTGAAGGAAACCTCCACTGTGGAAGAAGTTTTGAAGGGGATGAAGACTTTCATCATTGACAGCTGTCCGGGTATAGGTTGCAGAAAAACCAAGACCCTTCTTTGTTTTATTGTCAGTAGGAATGACAAGCTGTCCCCATCTGGTTGTATCGGTACTCTCGACCGCTTTGATAGCATCTTTGTATAAGGAAATCGAGGTTCCTCCTCTTGATTGATTGTCCTTGCTCACCGACAGTGCTTGGAACTGAGTTCCAATAACCTCCTCGGGTTCTATACCAGTAGATGACGATAAGTTACTCACAAGCAAGGCCTGTTCTCCACATACTGTAACAAGTTGATTGTTCTTGACGAACTTTAGCTTTTGGTGGAGGGTTGAAGTAACCGCTCCAGCCTGATGTATCCAAGGTCTTCCTAATAAACAACTGTACGTTGCCCGGATGTCCATGACTTGGGAAGTGACTTGGAAAGTATGAGGACCAATAGTTATGGGAAGATCAACTTCGCCGATAACCGCTTTTCTGGATCCGTCGAATGCTTTGACGACGACCTCGCTGATTCTCATCGGAGGGCCTTTGAATGATAATTGCATCAAAGTGGACTTTGGCATAACATTCAGGGCTGACCCTGTGTCTACCAGTACGCTGACTAAAGCATCGTCCTGGCAGTTAACTGTGATATTGAGCGCCATGTTATGACGACGACCCTCTTCAGGTAATTCCTTATTACTAAATCCCAAATTATTGCAGGAAGTGATGTTAGAGACAATGCTATCTTACTGTCTGATTGTTACATCCTGTTCCACAAAGGCTTGCTCCAAGACTTTCTGTAGAGCCTCCCTATGCGCTTCTGAACTGAGTAACTGAGATCTTTGAAGGAGTTTGCAACAGTTGATCAACAATGTTGTATTCACTCTTTTGGATGAGCTTCAGCATCTCATCATCATTTTTTGAACGATCGGGATTACTGGATTGACCGACTGGTAGATCAGGAGTTTCCGTCTGAAGTTCCTTTTCTTTGTTAGGTTCCCCAACCCCTCGGTTGAAGATTCTACCACTCCGTGTTTCTCGGCTAATGTCTGCAATATTCACGACGAAGGGTAATGGAATTTCCTTTCCATTTTCAACTGTTGTTGCACCGTATTTGTAAGGGATAACCTTAGTTGATTCATACGGTAGTGGTCCTGGCAGATAGATGACTACGGGAACCTTTTGATTTTTTTGACCACCATAAGTAATCTCGATCCGTTCCCGGTTGGGAACTTTAGATTCGTCAAGTAGAGGGATAATGGCAAAAACATCCCTGGTCCTGTGATGACCAGAGATTGTGACAACATCCTCAACTTGATCGGTAAGGCAGTTGGCGTCCAGTTGATGGGTCCAGAACCCGGATATGGATGAATTTCTCCATGATCCACCTGACCTTGAAGAGCTTCTCTCACAAGGTAACACCCTTGGTTATTTTCCGAGCAGACGCTACAACGGTCATAATTGTGTGGTGGCATCTGGCCACGCCCACTTTGAATACAATGTAACCTCACTAGGTTAGCTTTAATTGATCGGACATCCTAACTCTGCCGCCGAGTAGGATTCCTGTTACTGATACTAATTTGCTGAGTATCTTCATCCATATAAATTGGCATCCACCAGTGATTTAACAAGTGCTGCAGTGCCTCTTGGACAAGGGTATAACCTAGATCGTTTTCGCAACTCGCTTTACAGCCTTGATAGTCATGTGATATCAGGAATCCGAGTCGGACCTGCTCAGCATGTAACTCTACCAAGTTTGTATTCATCACACGAATATCAAAGATCTGAACCATATTGATCTGATAGGGATTCCTATCATGGTAGTCTTGGATCCATCCAAGATCCATCTGATGCTGGAGGGTCTCTTGTATGAAAGAGCACCCCTGTTTGTTTACCGAGCAAGTCAGACAGGAACTGTAATCGTGCTGCGGCAGATTATGATACTGGCTTTGCCTTGAATGCATCGCCACTAAGTTGACATTCATTGCACGGATATCGTGGTTCTGAATGATGTTAGAATTCGTGTAGACCATGTTAACTCCACGAACTCGGTGCTCTTGGATCCATCCGAGATCCATCTGTTCCTGTAGAGCTGATTACACCACAGAACATCCTTGATTGTCTTTAGAGCAGATATCACACTGGTGATAATTATGAGGCGGCACATGGCCATACCCACTCTGTTTACAATGCATCTTGACCAGATTGGTTTTCAACAAGAGTACATTGTGAATTTGATAGACATCGTTAGTCTCTCCTTCTATCAAATTGACTGCAGCTTTCTCATGTTGAGGCAGCGGGTTCGTGAGAACATTAGGATTTGTATCCTTGAAGGATAAGACCCCGCTCCTAACAAGCTTTTGCACATCGGACTTGAAATTGAGACAAGTCTCGATGTTATGCCCTGATCCTCCTTGGTGGTAAGTGCAAGTCTGATCCACTTTGAACCAGAAAGGTGAATTTTCTGGTACTGTAAGAGGAGATTTAGTCTGAATGTGCCCCTTAGCTAGTAGTAACGGAAATAGTTATGCGTACAACATGGGTATAGGATCAAACCCTGATGGTCGTGTTGTACGATTTTGTTGTATGGAGGATGAGCCTACTGAAGAGGCTGTTGTGTCCTTTGCTGATCAGGTTGGCTTTGCGCAATCTGAGGTTGATACGTAGGAATAGGCGTAGGGTTGATAGCAGGAGTCACAGCTGCTACCGGTTGATATCGTCGCCTTTGCTTTCCGAGAGAGATATTCCCAATATCTTGCTCTTTTTTCTTAGGGAGAGCACTACCGTATTCTTTAGTACCGCTCGTCGATCCAGTGTATTTTACCAAACGTCCTTCTCGGACGGCTTCCTCAAGACGTACGCCCATGCCCACCATCTCGGTGAAATCACTGGGTGCACTGGCAACCATTCGGTCATAGTAAAATGAGCTTAAGGTCTTTAAGAAGATCTTTGTCATCTCTTTTTCCTCAAGAGACTGACAAATTTGAGCGGCAATTTCATGCCACCTTTGAGCATACTCCTTAAAGGTTTCCTTGTCCTTTTGCGACATTGATCTGAGTTGATCTCTGTCGGGTGCCATGTCCAAATTGTATTTGTATTGTTGGACGAAGGCAGTACTAAGATCTCTAAATGTGCTAATCGTAGTACGGTTTAAACCCATGTACCATTTGAGTGCGTCACCAGTTAAACTATCCTGGAAGTAGTGAATTAGTAGGTCTCGATTCTCCGTCTGAGCTGACATTCACCGAGCGTACATCACCAGATGGCTTTGAGGGCAAGAGTTACCCTTGTACTTTTCAAAGTCGGGCACTTGGAACTTGTGCAGAACTTTCACATTGGGGACCAAGCAGAGGTCTGCGGCGTCCTTTCCAAATAGATCCTGACCGCGGATGGCTTGCAGTTCTTTCTGCATTTCCAGAAACTGCTCCTGGAATTCATCCATTCTGTCAAACAAAGTTTCCTTTTTACCAGCAGGTATTGGTGGAATCTGTCCTTCTGGGACAGTGTGCACCACAGGGGGTGGTACCGTGAGTACGACAGTGAATCTTGGCGTTTCTCGAAGTTTGTAACCTTCAGGAGTCTTTAGTATGCCCCTGGCATCTTCGCTTTCCTAAAGTTTGTAACCTTCAGGCCCAGCGGCTTCTGTTATGATTCCCTGATCTTCAGTGATCGGCGGAACATATCCTTCCGGGATATAGTTAACAGGCATGCCCCAGGGACGATCTTTCGGCATCTGATACCTAGGATCATACTTCTCCACTATGGGCGTTGAGGTGATCTCTGAGATCACAGTCCTTTGTAGCTGAGCTTCTGCCATGGCTTGGATGTCGTTAAGAATCTTTCTCATATCCTCTCTCAGAGCGTCTATCTCTTCCTCAAGATCATCCATACTTTTCCGACGATTGGCCCGAGTATTGTACGAATGAGACAGTTTGACTCTAGAATCGAGACACAAACGTGAGATTCGTAGGTAAGAAGAATTCGCGATGTGAGAATGATGAATGCAATGATTATATTAATTGTTTTTTTGGTTTAATTAAAATAAACTTTGACAATTAGATTGCAAATATCAAACAGTGGGGAAACCCCTTTTTATTGAATTCAAAGGATTACAGAAATGGAAATACAGTAGATTACAAGGTGCGGAAACAGAAACCTAAGCTAATGGGTCCCGAGAGGACTCGAGTGCTGATTTTGGTATCTTCCTTTTCTTTGACCGGGGCTCCAGGGCCGTTGTCGGGTTATCATTCCTTTGCCAAGTGAAAGGAGCGAGCAAATTCCTTTGGTCATCTTGATTCTCTACAGCATGTTGCTCCAAAATTTCAATCAGAGCATCTTTCTCTTTCAGTAGTTACTGTATTTTGATGCACTCTACGTTGAGGGTGCGGTACTTGTTCTTCCAAGACCTTCTCTCCTTTTGAACTTTGTTGAGAGTAACCTGAAGTTTTTCCGTTTCGGTCATGAAGTACATGACAGATTCCTTTGGCGGAAGAATTTCGTGACGCGGATAAGACATTTTTAGCTTGAGAGCTCTAGTTTGTACCCAATGGAGATAAGGCTCCACTGAGACACAGTCTGGTTTTCCCAGAGACTCTCGTCCTTTCTTATGAATATGCTTCCAGGCTTGCACTATTTCCATCTTTAGTGCTCTGTTGTTTTCTCCTTCCTTGAAGAAAAGACCTTCCAGATGAACACCCCGTGGGACGTGTCTCATCGGGTATCCAAATTGACGACGAACGAGAACTGGATGGTAATTGATTCCTCCCTTAGTTCCTATAAGGGGTACGTTGGGGAAGTTTCTACAACGATCAATGATTCTGATTCCATCATAGATCCTATTACACCAATCTATATCAGAGTTGGCGAGGGACATGATCTTCTGCGACCAACGTAAGGCACTCTTGCAATCCCAAAATGCAGCAGACTTGGGCAAGTGGGAGATAAACCATTTGTAAAGCAAATGTACACAGCATGTGATCTCCCCTCCGCTGTACAAATTTCCCAAGTGTACAAAATGATAGGCATCTGCGAGCAAAGTTGGCACAGGGTTTCCAATGAGAAAAACCTTAATGGAGTTGATATCGACGAAGTTATTGATGTTGGGAAACAAAAATAACCCGTAGGTGAGCAAGACAAAGATGCTTTCAAAAGCAGTCACGTTTCCTATACTCGCAAAATACATGGCTTTCTTTGTCAAGAACTGGGCTGGTAAATCTTGTATGCCACCCTTAGCGGTCATGTGAGTCCTGACCTCAGACTCGTCCAAATGAATTGCTCTTGCAATGGTCAGATTTTTTGGAATTTCTTCCAGTCTGGAAAATGGAGCTCGATAAGTGATTTGTAAATCAATCACATGAGAATACTCCTCCAGCGTTGGTGCGAGCTGGTAATCCGGGAATGTAAAACAGTGATAAACCGGATCGTAGAACTGAACGAGTGCGTCCATGATTCCCTCAATCACATGGACTCTTAACAGTGGTAGCAAACCTCCGTTTGGCTCTGAAAGCCTCAGGGTTAGTGATCATCCTTGCTAACCTTCTTAAATCCTCTAGCTTTGGAACCTTGAAGGTATACCTATGGGTTCTCCTTCTACCGTAATCCATTAGCGCAATCTTTTTCTCTGATATTTGCAATCACAATCTTAGTTTAATTTGAAAAACAGAGAGACTAGAAGAGAAGATTTTTTGAATGTTTTAAAGTTTTTTAAATGAATGCATTAATGCAGCACACAAAAACATAGAAAAAACATGGGGTCAAAGGGTCGTTGTCATGAAGTCAAGGCTCTACCCATCCCCAAAGGTTTATACTAGGTTGATTTTTATACCTGTACTCATTATCATCAGCTCCTCCCAGGAAAGCAAAACAACAAGCGGATCGCCAGCGAGTTGTAGAGCAATCTTAAAGTAAGTGCCATTCACCGAGAATAGATCACCAGCCTCAAATGAGGGTAGTATCGCGTGACAACTATTTCCGATAGCTTCCGCACTACAAAAGGGTTGGCTCCTCAGCTTCTCAGACATCACAATCGGCCCATTGCATAAGAGAGGGAATGGGTTGCATTGGTCAGCCTCCACTAAGGTTGATGGTCGACCTCGTCGCCATCACTTATCTTAGGTGTATACTCAATCTTTCCACATGCGGCATCACACGTATTCCCATTAGCAGAAAAATAAACACGTATAGCAATTAGGAAAAGCAGTATATATATTTGTCCTAAACATCCTAGACCTTTAAAGCTATGAATCCTAAGTTCCTGACAGAAAATGGGTTCCCCGGCAGAAGCCCCAATCTGTGGTATTCACACAAGTGAATAGAAAAAAGGTTAGAGTCAGGCCCCACGGTGGGCGCCTCTTTTTGGTAGCGAGCGATTTTGGACGCGGTTCTTAAGCGCTGTCGCTCTCTGGGTAAATTTACTACAGGTCGATTCATTTTTTATCCTATTAAAGCTGATGAAGGAAGGGAAATAGATGCTCCAATTAACCCTGCTTGCATACTGAGTTTAAACAGCGGTCTGTTAGGTTACAGATGCGATCAATGTGGTGGGGCCTTTCTTGTGCTATTTTGACAGAATGACAGGTTTCTGGCGGGGAACGAGGATTAGGATGTTAGGACTGATGCTTTTTGATAGATATATGAGAGTATGGGATTTAGGGTTTTTGTTTAGTGTGCTCGCTAAGATCTTTTCTTTCGATCTTATGCCTACGTAATCCCGTTTACCGAAACAGGGAAATCAGAGAGTTCGTAGTTCCTACTATTCTATGGGAGGAAATGGTTGTTTGGTGTCTTGTTCAAAGCCCAAGACGTGAAGCGAAAGGTAGTTTGTATCTTGTTCAAAGCCCAAGATGTGAAGCTAAAGGTCTATTTGTATCTTGTTCAAAGCCCAAGATGTGAAGCTGAAAGGGTTTGACTTTAGAGATAATTTGTCATCTCTAAAGAGGGGTTTGTATGTCACAATTGTTTATAAAGGAGAATTACTTTAACCGGGATTTGTGAATCCGGCAATGCCATAATTTCCTTTATAGGGGATTTCCAACCTTAAGGAGAAGACTTTAACTCAGTGTAGAGCAATGCCATCTTTCCTTAGGAATTTTTCATGCTATAAGAGGGACAGTGGCAATGATATAGATGATCCAGAGGCTTGCCGCTTACAGTGATTAGATGAAGGGGAATGAGTTGTTGATGTTTGTGTACTGTGAACAAGCCACAACTTTGATGCTAAAAGGTTGATTAGATCAACCAATGGTTTTCTTATACAAAGCCTAAGAGGAGGCTAATATGTGTCTCGTACAAAGCCCGAGAGAGAGGCTAAAAGGTTTTGACTCAACGAGAGAGTCTTTTGGTATCTCGTATAAAGCCCGAGATGGAGGCTATTTGACTCAACAAGAGAGTTTTTTTGTATCTCGTACAAAGCCCGAGATGGAGGCTAAAATTTGTTTGGCTCAATAAGAACCTCTTTGTATCTCATATAAAGCCCAAGATGGAGGAGAAAGGGGTGATTGACTCGACGAGGGAGTCTCTTATGTGTCTCGTACAATGCCCGAGAGAGAGGCTAAACATTGTTTGACTCCGCCGGGGAGAATCATTATACAAATCCCAAGAGGAGGCTATTGTAACTGTTTCAGTTGAGTGATAGGTCCAATATACTGATTTTGAAAGAGAAAATCAGTTCTTATATGAGCAACACTGTACTCAAGGATTTGATTCGAGGATCCGGGTTATTCCTGTTCTTTAAGGAAGTGGGAAATCCGAAGGGTATTGAGACTGTCCGAGTCTATGAGTTTCCTTCCTATTTAACGAAGGGGTCACTTGAGAATGTCTTTGAGGCTCAAGGATATTACACTATCCAAGTCTAGAGTTTCATCTTTTATACTATGCTTTGAGAAACAGTAGTAGACTCTTTGAAAGGACTGTTCTATACAGATGACTAAGTTCTGTTCCTATACCTCTAGGAGGTCGTCGGGACAATTTATACGAAGCCCAAGAGGAGGCTGGAAGCTTTTAAGAAGCCGACGGGTCCTTGTACTAAACCCAAGAGGAGGCTATCATTCCCGAAGGAAGAGATCATTATACGAAGCCTAAGAGGAGGCTGTGAATACTTCTAAGAAGCCGGCGGGTCCTTGTACGAAGCCCAAGAGGAGGCGGGGTTGCTTTTAGGAAGCCTGTGGGGTCCTTGTACGATGCCCAAGAGGAGGCCGACGCTTTTAAGAAGCCGATGGGTCCCCAAACCCTGAGAAGTTCAAGACAGGCTATTCACAAGGAATATATCAAGCCAGGAAAGTCCGAGAATTTGGAAGAAACTCAAGAGATGCCATTCACAGAGAAAAGATCATCTCTGGGGAATAGAGTTTCTTGACAACTGCTTTTAAGAAGCCTGTGGGTCTCCAAACCCCGAGAAGTTCAAGACATGCCATTCACCAAGAATAGATCAAGCCAGGAAAATCCGAGAATTTGGAAGAAACTCAAGAGATGCCATTCACGGAGAAAAGATTATCTCTGGGGAATAGAGTTTCTTTGACAACTTCTATGAGTGACAGTCTATGAAAGGGTTCACAGAGAATACTGCCTTTCATATCTCCATATTGTTTAACCCCAAGAGGAGGGAAGACTGTGTCTGGTAATCCTATGGGGATCTAGTATTGACTATTTAAGAGTGATCAACGGGCTTAATGCTAGACGTAGTTGCCGGGGAAACTCTAAATATCTATACTATTATTACACAGTTGATATGAGTTTATGAAAGAAGACTTACAACGAAACAGCCCCACAATACAATTATATGTATATAAATGCGGTAAATGAAAACATATAAACACTTACTCGGTTGTAGAGCTTCCATGCTGTTTGGTTAGTTGTTCAACAAAGACAGATTGAAAATAACAGTATATTCAAAATCAAAGGAGAAAGTGCTTTGAAAAAGAAAAAATTTGGGGCTTACAGCTCAAGGAGAGGCCCAGGGTTTTATCAGTGATCGCACTGTTGTTTTGTACAGAGGGACTTATACAAGTGACTGGGGCCCAAAATTTGTTTTCTGTACAAAGGGATGGGTCTTACACTCTCTCAAGAGGCCCAAAAAGTTTTAAAGAAAAAGAGTGGGGCTTATAACACGAGGGTAGGCCCAAATGATTTTTTCGTTTAAAATGGCAATTGCGCCGAGATTTTCTTTTAACGCAGAGGGACTTATACAATAAGTGAGGCCCAAAATGGTTTTGGTTAAAAGGGGGTTGGGTCTTACACTATATTAGAGGCCCAGAGTTTTGAATGCACTACGCCAAACAAGACCTTAGACAGCGCTTTTAAGCGATGTCTAAACCCGCGCTGTTAAAGGTTTAGACAGCGCTTTGGGTAATACCAAAAGCGCTGTCTAAAGGGGGGTATATTTAATGAAAAGCGCTGTCTATGGTACCATTAGACAGCGCTCTTTGACATTTTTTAGGTATACCTTAGACAACGCTTTTTTTAAACGCGCTGTCTAAGTCCCACCATTTTGAACATTTTTAGGTATACCTTAGACAGCGCTTTTTTTGAAAGCGCTTTCTAAGCCCCACTTTTTTGAACTTTTTTAGGCATACCTTAGACATCGCTTTTGGTGAAAGCGCTTTCTAAGCCCCACCTTAGACAGCCATTTTTTTGTAAAGCGCTGTCTAAGGTATACGAAAATTTTTATATAATTTTTTTTAAACCACAATTTTTACCAGGTTTTTCAACCAGAATTTGACCGGTTTTTCAACCAATTTTTTTCCAGAAAAATACCACAATTTGGAGATTCAAATCAATCCAATTTGGCCTATTTAAATGTACCAATTTACACCAAAATTATATATCCAAAATAATTGGCAATTTAAACCAATATATATATATATATATATATATATATACACACACTAATTTATAATTACAAATCATTACATTTTTTCTACAAAGCATTGCATTCAACCAAAGCATATTACTTATACTAGTACTTTTGCATCCAACCAAAGCATTGCTTCAAATCTACATAGGTCCTGAAAGAACACAAAGATTGTAATTCAATTAAAAGAATACATCAACAACGTCTATAGTTAGAAAGTTACACATATTTAAATTCTCATCAATTAAAGTAAGAGTACAATATTATACCTGATAAAACTCCGAGCTCCATAATGTATTGACACTAATCCTCTTTAATTTCATCCAATTGAGAAATTGAGTAATGAGCACACTTGCATTCTTCAAAGTACTACATTATAATATAAAATAGTGTTAGATGGAAACTTTCTACACGACGTCAAAATACAAAAAAACTATAATAGATGAAATTAGAATGAAATAATATATAACATTTTATTATTTTACCTCTTTCACTAACATCTCTTTCTTTTCTTGGTTGGAATATGAATTACTTGTTTCTTAGCAATGCGGACGGATGAATGGATCTAAATTCCCTCGTTATGGTCATTTCTGATATATGACTCATTCGCTATAAGATCCTCATCTTGATCATTTCTATTCAACTCATTCCGTCTAATGCATGACTCATTCTCAACATCAATATCACATTGATCTACACCGCTATCATCAACCACTTTGTTAGATAAAAGCACTATAGACCATTTCATACTCGTCGAGTCAGTGACATAGAACACTTGTTTAGCTTGAGATGCTAGAATAAAAGGCTCATCTTTGTACCCCACCCTATTAAGATCCACTTGCAAAAATCCAGACTTATCCATTCGTATGCCACTACTATTTACCCACTTGCAACCAAAGATTGGAATCTGAAACTTCTCGTAATCAAACACCCAAATGTGCTCAATAACTCCAAAATATGACAGATTTGCATATTTGGGGTTTAAGTCCTTCATACTTGATATGTGCATTGCTTCAGCTAGGACGGTGACACCACTATTTTGCATAGTACTTTTATCATCTTGTTCTTTGGTATAAAATGTGTATCCATTAATTGCGTATGCGC
The DNA here is from genome assembly GCA_022829125.1 of Lathyrus tuberosus. Classification (NCBI taxonomy): domain Eukaryota; kingdom Viridiplantae; phylum Streptophyta; class Magnoliopsida; order Fabales; family Fabaceae; genus Lathyrus; species Lathyrus tuberosus. The sequence goes on along the minus strand of JALAZF010000203.1, from coordinate 2,044,696 downwards.
TATGAGAATACACATGCAAACTTGGACCATATGCCAATCATCTCAACCTTTCTGTTACTGAAGCAGGATCTGAAGAGCGCTTCGAATAAATATGATCCTTTAACCATTGTATGAAACTTTGATTGTGCTCTCGTACTATCCAATTTTCATTTCTGTTCTGATTTAACCTTCGGAGTACATCCTTGTGCATCTCAACATATGGCTCAACCTCATTATCATTGTGCAGAACATACAAATGCACTTGATCCCGTTCATCCCTTGATACTGTCACAATTTTATTTCCAATTAATTTTTTACCATCCTTTTTTTCGAAAATATGAGCTTTGGGGAGTCCAATCGATTGAACATTGGACAAATATTCAGTACAAAACTCAACCGCTTCTTCAACAATGTATCGTTCAACAATACACCCCTCTGGTCGACTTCGGCTTTTCACGTACCCTTTTAATATTTTCATGTAACGTTCAGCAGGGTACATCCATCTCATATAAGCTGGTCCACACAACTGTGTCTCTTTCACAAGATGAACAACTAGATGTACCATTATGTCAAAAAAAGAGGGAGGAAAATACATTTCAAGCTCACACAAGGTAATAACTATCTCTTTTAGTAGTGTTGGTAAGATATCGGGATCGATTACCTTACTACAAATTGACCTAAAGAAAAAACACAAATTAGTTATGGCGCTTCTTACTTTCACTGGCAAAATAGAACGTATACCTATTGGTAGAAAGTGTTCCATTATAACATGGCAGTCGTGTGTCTTTAAACTCTTCAACGTGAGGTCTTTCATAGACACAAGTCTTCTAACATCTGAAGAGTATCCTTCTGGAACTTTAACTTCACTCAGAAACTTACACAATATTTTCTTCTCCTTTCTAGACAGAGTAAAAGCAGCAGGTGGTAGATATGTTCGTCTTCCTTTCTTCACGGGTGCTAATTCAGTTCTAATCCCCATCGCTACCAAGTCTTTTCTTGCTTTAAGGTCATCCTTAGTCTTTCCTTTTATATTGAGTAACGTACCAATAACACTTTCAAATACATTTTTCTCAATATGCATAACATCGAGAAAATGTCTCACGTACAAAGACTTCCAATATGGCAATTCAAAAAATATCGACCTCTTTTTCCACCCACCTTTGACAACCTTATGTGCAAAAGGTTTGCCAAACTGAGTACGCATATCTTTCACCTTTTTAAAAACTTGGTCACCTGACAACATAGGTGGAGCTCTACCTTGTTCGGTGTCTCCATTGAATTCTTGTCTCCACCCACGGTAGTGATGTTTGGCATTTAAGAATCTACGATGGCCGAGAAAGACATTCTTATGACCAAACTCCAATCGCTTCGAATCTGTTTTATCTTCACAAATAGGACACGCTTTTTCACCTTTTATGTTGTACCCTGATAGATTCCCGTAAGCTGGAAAATCATTAATTGTGCCAAACAACATCGCCCTCAAATTGAAACTTTCTTTCCTATATCCATCATAAACCTCCACACCGTTCTCCCACAAGCTCTTTAAATCTTCGATCAAAGGTGTCAAGTATACGTCTATGTCATTCCCTGGTTGTTTAGGCCCAGAGATTAACATAGATAACATCATGTACTTATGCTTCATGCATAGCCACGGAGGTAGGTTATAAATCATAAGAATCACTGGCCATGTGGTATGTGAGATACTTTGAAGACCATGCGGGTTCATTCCATCAGTAGATAATGCCAAGCGAAGGTTTCTTGCTTCTTCTCCAAAGTCAGGATAATCATTATCAATTTTCGACCACTGTGGTGAATCAGCCGGATGTCGCAACTTTCCATCAATAATTCTTTCATCTGCATGCCAAGTCAGGTGTCTTGCATCGGTTTCACTACGAAACATGCGCCTAAATCTCAGAATTATAGGAAAATACCATAAGACATTGGCTGGAGACAATTTTTTCTTATATCGAGACAAACCGCATTTAGGGCACTCAGTTAATGATGCATATTCGTTTCGAAACAAAACGCAATCGTTTGGACAAACATGTATCTTATCATAGCTCATGCCAATAGAGCACAACATTTTTTTGGCCTCATAGGTTCGATTGGGAAGAACATTATCCTCCGGTAGCATTTTTCTCAAAAGGGCCAACAACTCTGTGAAACTTTTATCCGACCATCCATTGCCCGCTTTTAAGTTGTACAACTTCAATACCGCAGACAGTCTTGTGAATTTAGTGCAACCTTGATAGAGCGGTTTCTCTGCATCGCTTACCAACCTCTCAAACATTTCGGGACAATCATGAAGATCTTCTTCAACTGCTTCTGCAATCTCTTCGACTCGATCACAATCGTATGTTTCCGTGTCTTTGTCATCTGAAGCATTGGTCGTATTACTTTTCCCCTTCGGTTCAACATTCTCGTTAATTTTCTCACCATGATGTATCCAACACTTATAACTTCGATCAATTCCATGCATCAGTAAATGCGATTTCAATCCATCTGCGTCAACCTTACCCACATAACAATAACCCAAGCAAGGACAGTCCATTCGACTGGGGTCTTTAACGTGTTGAACAACAAACTTAACGAAATCCAATACCCCATTCTCGTACTCTTTGGACAATTGATCGGCATCCATCCATTTTTTATCCATGGTTTTCCTACTTATTAAGGTCAACAAAAACACTATTATATGAGGAATCAAAACATTGAATGAGGAGGAAAGTTATGATAAAACATAGAACATTGAATGAGCTTCTAACAGGGCTTCTAACATAACACAGTATTAAAATAACAAAATAACACTAACAACCTCAAGGATTTACAATATTAAAATAATGAGCAATATTAACACTAACACTAACACTAACCTAAACTAAACTAACACATTATATAGCAATAACATTCAAAATAAAAAACCAAAAACTCAATATTATTTCACCCGCTAAAATAATACTATTTCTCCTCATATCAAATATAAGCAAAAGTTGGTAAAAAATTGATATATTTGTATCAAATTCATAAACTTTATTGTTCAATTTTTAAAGTTTATCCAACATAAGTCAATGCCCATAATAATTACATAGACTTCATTGATCAAAATTTGAATTATATCCAACATGATTAAATGCCCATAATAATTACATAGACTTTATTGATCCAACATGACTCAGTGCCCATAAGAATTAGTAAAGTGAAAGAAAAACCATCCTACTCAGTGCCCATAAGAATTAGTAAAGTGAAAGAAAAACCATCCTTCTTTCTATTAAAATTACACTAGTAGAGTTTGGCAAACATCATAACTTGAAACCACCGTCATTCAAAAATAAACAATTTCTTTTTACATTAAAGAATGAACATAATGAAACCGTGGAATGGAAACATTCACTGTGATTGGTGTTGAAGATTCAAATTCAATCTCAAAACTGTGTACTCATAAGATCTATGCAACCTCTTTCTGAATCTTCTAGGATGAATTTCATATAAAGAAAAATATGAAACTCACTTAAAACCTAACATAAAAAGAAAAACTCTTACCGGAACAGTGGAGCACGGTGGAGGATGGTGGAGGACAAAGTAGGAAGGACGACGGTCGGACGGACGACGCCGAGAAAGGACGGACGACGGCGGTGAAAGGACGGACGACGGCGGTGGTTTCAGCTGGTTCGTTCTTGTTTGCAGAAAGAGAGGGAAAGAGGGAAAGAATGAAATGAAAAAGTATAGAATACTGATACCGTTTCAATTTTTATTTTAATTAAGAAGACCTTAGACAGCGCTTTTAACAAAAGCGCTGTCTAATGTGGACCTTAGAAAGCGCTGTCTCATATGGGCCTTAGACAGCGCTTTTGATTTTATTTTTATTTTAATTAAGAAGACCTTAGACTGCGCTTTTAACAAAAGTGCTGTCTAATGTGGGCCTTAGAAAGCGCTGTCTCATATGGGCCTTAGATAACGCTTTTGATTTTTTTTTTTTTAATTTATAAGACCTTAGACAGCACTTTTTAGTAAAGCGCTGTCTAATATTTTCCTTTAATTTTTTTTAATTTATAAGACCTTAGAAAGCGCTTTCCTCAAAAGCGCTGTCTAAAGTCTTATATTTAGACGCGCTTTTATTTTTCTACGTGAGCAGTTTCCGTGTTTTCTAAATTTTTTAACTTATAGCAGCGCTTTTGTAATAAAGCACTGCCTATGTAGTGCTGCCAAAGGACACTTTTGGCATAGTGATGGGTCTTATAGCTCAAGGAGAAGCCCAAAGTTTTGTTTTTGAAAAGGCGACGATCGCGTCGTTTCTTTTGACGGTATCAAGACTTATACAATATACTGAGGCCCAAAAATGATTTGGTCAACAAAAAGGATTGGGTCTTACACTCTATTAGAGGCCCAAGAGTTTTGAATGGGTCTTATAGCTCAAAGAGAGGCCCAAAGTTTTGAATGGGTCTTATAGCTCAAGGAGAGGCCCAGATGGTTTGTTTTTAAACTGGCGACGATCGTGTCGAATTTAAAAACGTACAGAGGGACTTATACAATAAGTGAGGCCCAAAAAGTTTTCTGTACAAGTGGGTTGGGTCTTACACTCTAATAGAGGCCCAAAATTTTGAATGGGTCTTATAGCTCAAGGAGAGGCCCAAAGTTTTTTTGAAAATGATTTATGAGGGTTGAATTAATCCAAAAACCCTAATTTGTTTTCAAAATGTGTTTTAATTGAATAAAAATTCAATTAAAATGGTCAAAATTGTTTAACATATGGAAAACAAATTGTGATCTTGGATTAATGCTTCAAAAATTAAGTATTGACCTACAAAATAATTAGAAGGCATTAAAAGTTGCCAAATCAAGGTGGAAAAATATTTTAAATGTTAAAAATAATTAAAACATTAATTCTTTGCAAAAATATCAATTATACAAAATAAATAATATTTTTGGGATTTTATGGGAAAATAAAATATTTTAACATTTTTGTGAATTATTAAAAAAAGAATCAACTCAAAATCATTAAAACTCAGAGAAAAATTAATTTTTGAATCAATTAAATAAAATCACAAAATTCAAATATTCAAATATTCAAAAAATGGCGCCAAGAACACCCAAGAACACGCGCGTGTTCTGGGTTTGCCCAGATTTGCATTTTCTCTCCAATCTCACTGAATACTTGATTATATCATGCAATCCACATACCAATCAACTTGTTTCAACCTCACGATCATGTCTATGACAATTAATTTCATTTAAATTAAGCATAAAACAAGAAATCACGAAAAATCCTCAAGAACCCTAATTTCTGCATGAAGGCTAGGATTTTTGATACACGATTCAAACAATGCAATTAATAAAGGGGAAACATTCCATGCATGATTATGAACATATGGCCAAATTATTGTGCAGCAAAAATTGCATGGATCATAGAGTTAGAAGAGCTCATGCTTACCACTTGCAGCTGGTGATCGTGATTTGTGTTGGAGTTGTTACAGCTAGGTTCCAATGATCTGGATAGCTTCCCTAGGTGCCATGGAGTGTGTATGAATGCTTGGAATGGATTGAAATGATCTGGAACTTGAGATGGTACCCCAGCTGCAAATCTGTCAAGAACTTGAGCAATTGGCTGGTCATTTTGTGAAATCTGTGTTCCAGATGTTATGTGAGTGTTTGGATCACTTCTATATGATGTATATGAGGTGTGTGATTGGTTTGATTGGAAAAGCTCTCAAACTCAAAACCCGATAGTGACTTGCCTTAGAAGGCAAAATTGGAGTGAAAGAAGAGATTTTGAGGAAAACATCTGTTTGATGGCTTTGGTGTACTCAAACTGATCACAATTGAGCTCTATTTATAGTAGAGCAAGTTTTTTTTGCAAGGAATAGTGAATGGCAACTGCTGAGTAGGTTTGGCCAATGTTGGCAAATGAAAATCCAAGTCTCCTCCTCTAGCCATTGACTAGAGGTTAGGGCACAGGCTGCTGGTTCCCTTGGTCTTGGATAAGTCTTGACTGAATTCAGTTGAGAATGGCTCAGTCCATGCCACCTTGATGCTTCCATTGAATGCTCCAATCCAAAATTGGAGTCTTGTCCCTATTTTGGCAATTCTAGGTTCAACATGCTATTTCTTGTTCCAAAGACTTTGGAGGCTTGGCTCAGTGATTGTCCCCTTTAGATTCAATCCTCAGATGTGTCTAAGTGGATAGGAGCATTTGGATTTGGCTGATTTTTGAAAATCGACCAAAAGTGTAAAAATCTGCCTTGCCTTGGCTGATTTCAGCAAGGCAACTTGCCAATGTCATATCTCATGACTCAAATTGAATTTGGTAATGTTCTTGGCCATTTTGGAAAGCCCTTACATGATACAACAACTGTTTGAACATGTTTTGTTTTGATCTCTTTTGAATCCAAGTGAAAAATCCCCCTACATTTGGCAAAAAGTAAGGTAAAATCTGACTTAGTGAAATTTTCACTAAGTGTTGGAACAAACTGACTTTTCTTGATTTTGATCACTCCATAACTCAAAATCCATGAGGAATTTGGACATAGGTCAGTATGAAGCTTTTGTAGAGGGAAATGTGATCTACAAATCAAGCTTTGAATGGGGAACAATGGCCTTGTGGTTTAGGAGTTATGGTCCTCCAAAGTTGGCACATTAGTGTCACTTTTTCCATAACTTAGAAATTTTTCTAAGTTTTTATGGTTACCCCTTTTACAAGTTATCCCACTTTCTTTGATTTTTCTTGATGAATGATGATTCAAATCATACATTAACATCATTTTAGGGTTAAAAATCCATTTTGGTGAAAAATCTCAAAAAGTCAAAGTTGACTTTTGTGCACAGTTGACTTTTTATTAGATGAATTCCAAACTGTGTAATTCTTCAGGAAATCATGTCCTTGACCTAAATCAAACTTGATGGACATGTTCCATGGGTGTCATAGGGTATATTGAATCATTTCTTAGGGCTTGGCAGCATGTCCTGGTCAAAAGTCAAAGTTACAGTTGACTTTTCCCGCGAAACCCTAATTGTGGTGCAGATGAAATTGAGACTTGTTGCTCAAGCTTCTTGGATTAATCCATTGTTCTAAATGGATAAATATAGTTCATTAGAGACCCTCAAACCCTCTCATGAGGTCTTGGCTCATGATTTGCCCTAAAAGTCAGCTTAGGGGTGAATTAGGTCAAGAAACCCTAATTCCTGATTTTTGATTAATGCATCTCCTGAGGCAAAATTGACTTGATGATTGGGTCCATGAGGTCCCATGAAGTATATTAGGTTATGTTTTGGATCATTGGCTTGTGCCCAGATGAAAATTTTCCATCTGGAGGCCCTAGTCGACCAAAACCCTAATTTTGTGACACTGTCGATCTTGAGACTTAATCCACCTAGAAAGAAGTAGCCTTGTGCTTAATCCTTGAAGTGGGAGTCCTTTTGATCCATTGTGGATGTTTGAGAGGTTAGACAAGTTGAAGATCATGTCATTCCTTGATTGATCCTTTGTCTAAGCACTCAGAGAGGGCTTGAAACCCTAATTTTGATTGTAGTGAAGGCTCACCCATCTTTGGGGAGACTGATGAAGTATGATGGTTCCTCCATATTATGATGATGATTTTCACAATGATGGGAAATCTTAGTGGTCAAAATTTGGGGTATGACACTCCTCTCCATACGCCCAGCATCTTAGACGTAATTGGTGGCCTACTTCTATAGGATCTGATCCAGCCTTCACGATCAAATAGTTTCTATCTTTTTAAGCTTTGTACATTTGTATATACTTTTGATTTTTGTATTTTTGGCTATATGTTTAAGCTTTGTACAATTGACTATATGTTTTAGCTTTATACACTTTTCTATCTTTTCGTGCTTTTTACCATTGTCTATATTTTTGAGATTTGTACACTTGTCTACATTTTTAGGTTTTTTACATTTGTCTATAATACATACTTGTTCAACATAAAGTTGTTAGAGAATTATTTGGTGTTGTCCAATAAGCTTATCTTTGATTAGCTTGAATAAATATGGAGTGATTATTTAGTTTGATTGTATCAACAAGAAAATGTTATGGTAATGATATGAGCTGAAAAACTTGATACTTGAGCAAAGGTGCATATTTATTGCTTTCTATAACATAGCATGAATATGAAACTTATAATTTGTACAAATATCATGCCATTCATTCTTTTGCAATACATGTTCATATTTGAATCAGTTTAGTTCATAACCAAAGGTGAGGAAACTTACATTGTCTACTATATGCATAGGAGACCAATAATTATTGTTTTAACTCGTTTGACTTATGTTTAATCTTTCATTTGTGTTGAATTGTATGAAAGCATGAAAATGATCAAGGCATTTTGTTTGATTTTGAGCACAACTACTTGACCAAAAGTAACTTACCTTGTGAGGAGCGAGAATTCGTTAACCCCTTTGAGCCTTAATTTAGGATTATATATCAATTTTGAAATGTGGCAATTTTCCTTTGCATGCAAAGGGTAGTTCATCATTGATTTTTGTATGAATTCTTAACTTGTTTCTTGAAACACTTGAACCTTCAACCATGAATTGTGGTTTGAATTTTTACCCGTGCCTTAGATAATTTAGGAGCATTCACATTATAATGATTGGTTGTATTCAAGTTGGGGAGAAAAAGGTTGGTTGCTAGAGGTTGAAAAAAGAAAGTGCTTGAAAAAGAGAAAAAAGTGAAAAATAAAAGAGAATAGAAAAAGAAAAGAAAAGAAAAGAAAATTATAATAAGATCAAGGTTGTGACAAATGAACAAAAAGATATGGGTGAATAATTTTTGATTGCTTGAAAATTTGAGAAGTGATCACCCTCATTTGTTAGGCATTATTTTTGTTTACCTTAAGATATGACCCTTCTTTGATAACCAAGCCATATTACAACAATTGAAGTCCTTGTGATTTGTGGTTTTATGCTTTCAATATGATTTTTTTTGGATGAATGCATAATTTGACCTATATGTTAGCAAGATTGTTGGGTATGAGTCAAGTCCCTCATGTTTTTTTTCATCCATTGATGAAGTTGTGTGTTAGGTGTGATTCATATTTGAAATTGTGTTGTTTTAGAATTTTGACATATGTTTGGTACTTAGAATTTGTTTCACAATCATGGTGTCGTAGTATAGTGGTAAGCATCACTTTGCTTGTACTTTTGTAATTTGAACCATATGTTTGTTTTTGTTTCTAAAAACTTGTTTGATCATGATTTCTTGGTAGTTGTTATTATTTATTTTAGGTTTGATTTACCATTGCTTGAGGATAAACAAAGCTTTAAGTTGGGGAGAGTTTGATAAGTGCAAATTTTGACTATTTTTATACATAAATACTTGGCACTTTTTAGCTCTAATTAGCGATTTCATTGATTTATTTCTCCGATTCTTTTATAGAATGTTATACATTTTTCATTTTGCTTTGGTATCCTTAATGTGTGTGCTAAGTGTGTAGGAAAGCAAATAGTAACGGCACAACACCAATAAATTGGGCCAAAGTAAAAAGTCAAGTTTCGGTCATGGTCACCGGGCAAGTTGAAGGCGCGCGGTGCCAGACGAACTGAAAGCGTGCTCGACAGGTGAGATGAAGGGGAGGCAATTCATTGTAGAGGCAGAAGCTATTTTGCGTCATGGTCTCCGGGCGAAGACCAGTGAAGTTGAGGTCGTCCGGCAAAGTCTTGGTCGCCGCGCGAGATCAGATATTTTCCAAGGGCAGATTGCTGATTTGTGGCTAACATTTGGCCAATAAATAAAGTGACGTTCGTCGGGCGAGGTGTAGCTTGCCGGGCGAGGCAGGAAATTTTAGTTTGTATATATTCATTTCTTCATAGAATTTTTAAGGTATCTCTTGGGGCATTTTATACCCATTTGATCAGAAATCATTCTTTATAGATAAAGGCTTAGAAAATAACAAAAGAAAGGGCATCTTGAAGATCTGGAGTTGGATTCGCCGAAATCGATGGGACAACGCGAGGGAAGCTTGTTCTTCTTCCTTGTTCTCCTCCTTGCAATCTCTCTCTTGTTAGGGATTGTATGTAAGTTTACTTGTAAAAAGTTTGTATATTTGTTAATCATGATGTTGTATGCAATCTATTTCATGAATCTATATCGATGTCATCTTTATTTACTTGTTTTATATTTAGATTTGAACCGCAATACTCTTCAGATCTAGATCTAGGATGAACATCTGTTAGACGTTAAGTTCTAGACATAGATTTAGATTTAACATTTGCTTGGGTATCGAATCTTAATGCTTCGTGTTGTTTCATAGGCTGTGAGATCGTCGATTAAACAATACGGTTGAACTCTCGTCGGTGTTACAGACATGGACGCTGATGTGAGCGATACATGAAGAGTGATTAAGATTGCGTACAACTGATTAGTAGATTTACATATTTAAGCAGTGGATGAAAACCAATCCTGATAAGCTCTCATATCTCTCTGAAACTTTATATTTTTCTTTCATTCATTTTACATAGCGTAACTTTAAATTCAAATCTTACAAACCCAAGCTTAGAAATATAGAGATTATTGAACGATATTTGATCTCTCACACTGATCCCTGTGGATACTATAAAACATGGAATTCTCCCCAACTTAACTTTTGCTTGCCGCTTTACCGCTTTACCGCTTCAGCAAAATGGCGTTGTTGCCGGGGATTGCTGTTGTGATATTGAAAGCATAGCAATAGTTTCTATCTTTTTAAGCTTGGTACATTTATATATACTTTTGATATTTGTACTTTTGACTATGTGTTTAAGCTTTGTACATTTGACTATATTTTTGAGCTTTATACACTTTTCTATCTTTTTGCGTTTTTTATCGTTGTCTATATTTTTGAGCTTTGTACACTTGTCTACATTTTTGGTTTTTTTTTTTTACATTCGTCTATAATACATACTTGTTCAATATAAAGTTGTTAGAGAATTATTTGGTGTTGTCTAATAAGCTTATCATTGATTATCTTTAATAAATATGGAGTGATTGTTTAAAGTTTGATTGTATCAACAAGAAAATGTTATTGTAATGATATGAGCTGAAAACTTGATACTTGAGTAAAGGTGCATGTTTATTGCTTTCTATAACATAGCATGAATATGAAACTTATAATTTGTACAAATATCATGCCATTCATCCTTTGGCAATACATGTTCATATTTGAATCACTTTAGTTCATAACCAAAGGTGAGGAAACTTCCATTGTCTACTATATGCATAGGAGACCAACAATTCTTGTTTTAACTCGTTTGACTAATGTTTAATCTTCCATTTGTGTTGAATTGTATGAAAGCATGAAAATGATCAAGGCATTTTGTTTGATCTTGAGCACAACTACTTGACCAAATGTAACTTACCTTGTGAGGAACGAGAATTCGTTAACCCATTTGAGCCTTAATGTAGGAATCTATATCAATTTTGTACTGTGGCAATTTTCCTTTGCATGCAAAGAGTAGTTCATCATTGATTTTTGTATGAATTTTGAATTTGTTTCTTGAAACACTTGAACCTTCAACCATTAATTATGGTTTGAATTTTTACCCGTGCCTTAGAAAGTTTGGGAGCATTCACATTATAATGATTGGTTGTATTTAAGTTGGGGAGAAAAAGGTTGGTTGCTAGAGGTTGAAAAAAAGTGATTAAAAAATAAAAAAAATGTGAAAGAGAAAAGAAAAGAAAAGAAAAGAGAATAGAAAAAGAAAAGAAAATAAAAAAATTATAATAAGACTAAGTTTGTAGCAAATGAACAAAGAGATATGGGTGAATAATTTTTTATTGCTTGAAAATTTGAGAAATGATCACTCTCATTTGTTAGGAATTATTTTTGTTTCAATTACCTTAAGATATGACCCTTATTTGTTAACCAAGCCACATTACAACCATTAAAGTCCTTGTGATTTGTGTTTTCATGCTTTCAATATGAATTTTTTGGATGAATGCATAATTTGAACTAGATGTTAGCAAGATTGTCGGGTGTGACTCATGTTTGTTTTTCATCCACTGATGAAGTTGTGTGTCAGGTGTGATTCATATTTGAAATTCTGTTGTTTTAGAATTTTGACATATGTTTTGTACTTAGAATTTGTTTCATAATCATGGTGTCATTGTAGTATAGTGGTAAGCATCACTTTTCTTGTACTTTTGCAATTTGAACCACACTTTTGTTTTTGTTTCTAAAAACTTGTTTGATCATGATTTCTTGGTAGTTGCTCTTGTTTTTTTAGGTTTGATTTACCATTGTTTGAGGACAAACAAAGTTTTAAGTTGAGGAGAGTTTGATAAGTGCAAATTTTGACTATTTTTGTACATAAATACTTGGCACTTTTTAGCTATATTATACGATTTCATTGATTTATTTCTCCGATTCTTTTATAGAATGTTATACATTTTTCATTTTGCTTTGGTATGCTTGATGTGTGTGCTAAGTATGCAGGAAAGCAAATAGTAACGACACAACACCAATAAATTGGGCCAAAGCAAAAATTCAATTTCTGTCATGGTCGCCGAGGCAATTCATTGTAGAGGCAGAAGCTATATTGTGTCATGGTCGCCGGCCAAAGACCAGCGAAGTTGAGGTCGTCGAGCAAGGTCTTGGTCGCCGCGCGAGATCATATATTTTCCAAGGGCAGTTTGCTGATTTGTGGCTAACAGTTAGCCAATAAAGTGACATTCACCGGGCAATGTGTAGCTTGCCGGACGAGGCAAAAATTTTTAGTTTGTATGTATTCATTTCTTCATAGAATGTTTAAGGCATCTCTTAGGGCATTTTATACCCATTTGATCAGAAATCATACTTTGTAATCTCTCTCTTGTTAGGGATTTTATGTATCTTTGTTAATCATAGTGTTGTATGCAATCTATTTCATGAATCTATATCGATGTCACCTTTGTTTACTTGTTTTATATTTGGATTTGAACTGCTATTGAGAAACACTCTCCAGAACTAGATCTAGGATGATCATATGTTATACGCTAAATTCTAGACATAGATTTAGATTTAACATTCGCTTGGGTATCAAATCTTAATGCTCCGTGTTGTTTGATAGTCTGAGAGACCGTCGATTAAACAATACGGGTGAACTTTCCTGTGCGTTATAGACATGGATGCTGATGTGAGCGATGCATGATGATTTTGATGAGTGATTTAGATTGTGTACAACTGATTAGTAGATTTACATATTTGAGCGGTGGATGAAATCCAATCCTGATAAGCTCTCATATCTCTCTGAAACTTTATATTTTTCTTTCATTCATTTTACATAGCGTAACCTTAAATTCAAACCTTACAAACCCAAGCTTAGAAACATAGAGATTATTGAACGGCATTTGATCTCTCACACCGATCCATGTGGATACGATAAAACCCAAAATTCTTCCAAACTTAACTTTTGCTTTTCGCTTTACCGCTTCAGCCACATACCACGTCTTTAAGCCACCAAACAAACCACAAAAGGTTGATTCTTTTGGGGTATGGTCTTGAATACCAGACACATCCTATATACATCAAATTCCTTTATTGCTGTTCTTACTTACACCATATATCGTCAAAGCCATATTAATTTTCTATATTCCATTGGTTAAGAACTCTTAACAAATATTTTCATTTCCATCAAAGTCAGAGTTACTTGGTACAAATGATTGAGGTTTTTCTTTCAGAGTATTATTTTTTAGTTCTTTTGCCCTAAGTATTTTCTTTTTCAAGAAAAACTATATAATTCTTTTTCAAAAATTTAAACTTTCTATCTCTGCTTTGATCATGGTTAAGCAGATCTTTCAAAGTAAATATATATGGGATTTTTTATTTTTCTTCATTTACATTATGCATAGTCAGAGTAAAATTATGTTATTACTCAACAACTCCTAACTTACATCTCAATTTAACAAAAGATATATATATATATATATATATATATATATATATATATATATATATATATATATATATATATATATATATATATATATATATATATGGGATTGGCTAACATAGATCCACTTGTTTTTATTAAGGTCTAATGAAGCAACATGCACCTAATGAAACAAATATGTTGATGAACTTACGAAGTAAAATGCATAATGTAAATGAAGAAAAATAATACAAAGGTGTATATTAGTTCACCTTATGAACCAAGGGTACATCTAGTCCTCTCACATCCCGTGAGAGATTTTCACTATTGTTAGATCTTTGTACAAGTCTCACACAATAATTTCTCCTACAATCTTCTAAAAAAACAAAGAAGCACACCACTTCCTTGATTTCACAAAAACACCAACAACTATGGTGAACTTTGAATCACCCCAATTCAAAAGAGCTTTTTCCATAACCAGCAACACTATGATGATTATCACATATACTAGAAATTACACCACTTTCTATTTACAACACTTAGAAAGCATTTCTATTATAAAAAAAATGTCACAACACACTTGGTGATCAATACAAATTATGAATACAAGTTTGAATAATCTTTTTAACTTGACTTGAATTATAAGATATAACATTTTTGATCTTCTCTTCCACTTGAAAAATAGTGTCATCCAAAAATTTTGATGAACAAAATCTAGAAGCATTATATATGAATACTGATGTTCAATGCATGTCTGACCAACTGGATTGGAGATAATTTTTGTCTCGAAACATCCAACATATGTTAGGACTACCCTGGAATTTTGGAGTTTTGTGAAATTGGAACTGGGAGTGAGATTGAAGGGCCATTTTGGAAAATTTTCAAATATGATGTTTAATGAGTATCACATTCATAATTTATATGAAATTAGCCAACTATTTAGTTTTCTCAAGGGAGGTGAGGAGAGAATACCCACTACAATTAAACTTAAGGTTTGGCCTTCTTTTATAAATTTTCATTAGCAGACAAAATCCCCACAATTAAGATACTAATTGTTCTTGCTGCAATTAATTCTTGGCATTTATACTAGCTAGATGTTACCAATGCAATTCTTCATGGTAAGTTGCAATAAGAATCTTAAATGACAATTCCACAAAGAGTAACTCATTCCAAGCCAAATCAGGCATGAAAACTACTAAAGTCCTTCTATGGTTTAAAGAAAGCAAGCATGAAGTAGTATGAGAAACTTATCAAGCAAAATTACAAACAATCAAATGCATATCACTCTTTTTCATTATGCAACATGGCATAAGTTCATTGTACTTATAGTGTATGTGGATCATATAATCCTTTTAGTAAATTCCTTTGAAGATTTGCTTGGCATTGAAGTAGCGCATTTAAAAGATGCAATTTCAATACGCCAAAGAAAGTAATCCCTTAACCTTCTACAAGACACTATCTTTATGGGGTAAAAACCATCATCTACTCTTATTAATACCAGAGGAAAGTGATATCAAGATTCAACAACAATTTATGAAGACATTATTCAGTATAGGAGATTAATAGGAAAACTTTTGTATCTAACAACAACAAGACCCAATATAGCTTTTGCCACACAAAAATTAAACCAATTTATTTCTTCTCTAACCATAGTACAGTATAAAATAACTTGCATGTGTTGTGAATTAGGACGCCTTAAAACAAAGTATAAACGGTTTCTTTATCGGCAAGAAACACACAAGGGTTAGGGTTAAGGAAAAACAAGGATTGATTATAACTGCTATTCTTTACTTTCTCTTTAAATCCGATTACAAGTACTCAAGAATAACAAATAAACCTCTCACCCTAATTAGGATTTGTCACACCACACTTATGATGAGAGACTAGTATGCTATTTATAATAAACCTAACATACTAAACTAATGGGCTTTTTAACAATTACCCATTGCAAGCTAACTTAGGGTACAAGCTAACTTAAACAATTTGGATCCTTAACACAAGGCCCAAATTGACAACTACATACTAGAACACAATTTGACTAGAGCATGTAGGTATTTGACAACAACATGTGAACAAACTTCGACGACATGCTTAACTAGAGTTCGATCTAATATCTCACAAATCTCCACCTTGGATCTAACTCTATAACATCTAGAAACACACTAGGTTTCTTCATGAAGCTTTATCAATTGCATACAGTGGAAAAACTTGCAAATGGGCAACGTCTTGGTGATCATATCAGCAGCATTATGATTTGTCAAAACCTTCAGCACTTGGACTTCTCCATGCTCGATTACCCCTCTGACAAAATGCAGCCTCACATCAATGTGCTTGGTCCACTTATGATAGGCTGAATTCTTCAATAGGTGTATTTCACTTTGACTATGACATTTAATAGTGACAACTTGACCTTGAAGTTTTAGCTCCTTTGCAAAACCTTCAAGCCACAATGCTTCCTTAACAACTTTAGTTTAGGCGATATATTCAGCTTCAGTGATTGATAAGGCAACAACCTTCTGAAGAGTTGCTTTCCAACTTATTGTTGTCCCAAACATAGTGAACACATATCCAGAAATATATTTTCTAGAATCCATACAACCTACATAATCAGAGTCGAAATATCCTTCCATTGCTGATTTACTATCTTCACCTAAGGCTCCATCATAAATTAGGACTCTATTCAGAGACTCATTTATGTACCTTAGAATCCTTTTCAATGCTTACCAGTGAGCCTTTCCAAGATTCGCCATGTACCTGTTTACAAGACTTACTGCATATGCTATGTCGGGTCTAGTACATACCATATCATACATCAAAGAACCCACTATATTAGCATATGGAATGCTATTCATAAAAGCTCTTTCAAAATAAGTACTGGGACACTGATCTATACTCAGCTTGAATTGATGGTTTGTCTGAGTAACAGCAGGCTTTGAATTCGACATACTATACTTTTCGAGAATCTTCCTTAAGTATGCCTCTTGAGATAAGCATAATTTTGACTGCTTTCTATCCCTTCAGATGTCAATCCCAAGAATCCTGGACGTAGCTCCCAGATCCTTAATGTCGAACTCCTTATTGAGTTCAACCTTCACCCTCATTACATCTTCGACATTGTTACTTGCTATTAGAATATCATCCACATAAAGCAACAAAATAACAAATGAATTGCCAGGTCGAAATCTTAAGTAAACACAGTGGTCAAACTGACTTCTAATGAAACTTATGCGTGCCATGAACTTGTCGAATCTCCTATTCCACTGTCGAGGATATTGTTTCAGTACATATAAAAATCTCTTCAGCTTGCTCACATAATCTTCCTTCCCTTTTTCGACATACCCTTTAGGCTGCCTCATCAGGATTGTTTCATCTAGATTACCATACAAGAATGCAGTCTTCACATCCATCTATTCTAGTTCAAGGTCGAACTGTGCCACCGTGGCAAGTAACATTTGAATGGATATGTGCTTCACAACAGGAGAGAACACATCATTAAAGTCGACACCTTCTTTCTGAGTGAACCCCCTAGCGACCAATCTTGGCTTGTATCTTTTCGACGTAACTCGTTTGATTCCTTCCTTAACTTTGAAAATCCATTTACAGCTGACTAACCTGGCTCCAGCAGGTTTCTTGATCAGTTCCAAGGTGTTGCTTTCATGAAGAGATTTCATCTTATCATCCATGGCCTTCAGCCATTCAATCTTCTTTCGACTCCTCATAACTTCCTTATAGTCTCTAGGTTCTTCATCGAGAACCTCACTTGCAGAGATTAAGGCATAAGCTATAAGATCTGCATACCCAAGTCTCTGCGGTGGCTTGATGACTCTCCTCGACCTGTCTCTTGCTAGCAGGTAGTCATTATCAGTCTCCTTATCTTCGACAACATCTTTTGCTTCTTCTTTGACTTCATATGGGATACGCAATTCATCATCAACATGCTCCACCTCAACAGGAATCTCTCCATGTTTCATCTCTTCATCAGCATTATCCATTTTCTTAAAAGCCATCTCTACTTCATTGAAACTACATCTCGACTGGTGATACACCTCCTGTGACCTGGCTTTAGGCACCATAGCCTATAAGCTTTGACTTCTCCAGGGTATCCCTTGAACATGCATTTCAGAGCTCTAGGTTCGACCTTGTCTTGTCTAATGTGATCATAGGCCACGTAACCAAATACTATCAGTCTGTCGAGACTAGGTGGGTGTCCAGACCAAACTTCTTCAGGTGTCTTCATATCTAACGCAGTCGAAGGACATCTGTTTATCAGATATGCTGCTGTCAAAACACCCCCATCCCAAAATACCTTCTTTAACCCAACACTAGTCAACATGTATCTAACTCTTTCCAAAATAGTTCGATTAAATCTTTCTACGAAACCATTTTGTTATGGAGTACCTTCAGTAGTTTTGTGCCTTGCAATACCTGAGGCATCACAAAAGCTGTCGAATGCCTCATTGCAAAATTCAAGGCCATTGCTGGTTCTCAACCTCTTAACCTTTCGGCAAGTCTAATTTTCTACCAGAGTCTTCCAACCTTTGAAATTCTCAAAAGTTTCATCCTTAGTCTTCTGGATGAGTACCCATAACCTTCTGGAATAATCATCGACTATGG
Source organism: Lathyrus tuberosus (assembly GCA_022829125.1). Lineage (NCBI taxonomy): Eukaryota > Viridiplantae > Streptophyta > Magnoliopsida > Fabales > Fabaceae > Lathyrus > Lathyrus tuberosus. The sequence goes on along the minus strand of JALAZF010000203.1, from coordinate 2,026,270 downwards.
ATAAAAAATACCTTGCTCCACAATATGATGGACACCTTGCAGGCCCCCAAAGATCAGCATGGATGTAATCAAGGGATCCATGAGTTCTTTGTTTGCCTTTGTTGAATTTCACTCTGCAAGATTTTCCAAGTACACAGGGTTATCAAAATTTTAGCTTTTCGACTTTGTCTCCACCAAGCAAATTTTGTTTCCCCAATTCGACCAAACCCCTTTCACTGACATTGCCCAATCTCATGTGCCAAATTTCTGTCTTTGACAAAGGTTTCGTGGATGCAACATTTGTCGAACCACATACAACTTCGGCATCAAGGGTATACAAGCCTTGTTTCTTTATGCCTCTCAAGATTTCCTTCGACCCCTTCATGACTCTTAGGATACTTTTTTCTCCTTGAAAAAACATATCCCTTCTTGTCGAATTCACCAAGAGAAATCAAATTTCTCTTTAAATTAAGTACATAGCTGACTTCAGTCAATAACCTTATTGTATCATCATGGAGCTTGAATCTCACAGATTCAATATCTATAATTCTGCAACCTTTGTTGTTTCCAAGCAGCATTGATCCACCATCTTGATCACATAGCTCCTCGAACAATTATCTGTTTGGAGTCATGTGCCAAGTGCAACTTGAATCCATAATCCACTCCTTTATTGAGTCGCCGCTTGAAACTACAAGAACATCAGATGATTCGAAGTTATCTTGAATAATAGCCGCGTTTCAATTATCCTTACCTCCATGATCTTTCAGGCGTTCAGGGCACACCTTTCTTGTGTGACCCTCCTTCTTACAGTGATAACATCGAATACCAGATGCTTCACCAACATAAGACTTCTGCTGACTTTTACCTTTCTTCTTGTCGAACTTACCATCCTTTTGCAAGAATTTTCCCTTAACAACCAAGCCTTCACCAACCGTCGAAGGTTTATGCTCTTTTCGTTCGTTCAGGTTCTTAAAGTACAAGGCTGATTGAACTTCTTCAAAGCTCAGGGACTCCCTTCCATACAGGAGAGTTTCTTTGAATCAGATTACAAGTACTCAAGAATACCAAATAACCCTCTCACCCTAATTAGGATTTGTCACACCACACTTATGATGAGAGACTAGTATGCTATTTATAATAAACCTAACATACTAAACTAATGGGCTTTTTAAAAATTACCCATTACAAGCTAACTTAAAAAATTTGGATCCTTAACACAAGGCCCAAATCGACAACTGCATACTAGAACACAATTCGACTACAGCATGTAGGTCTTTGACAACAACATGTGAACAGACTTTGATGATATGCTTAACTAGATTTCAATCCAATATCTCACAGCAGGGTTATTAAATACTTAAAAAGAACACCATGTAAAGGCCTATTTTTCTATAAAAAAATTAATCACTGAAAATTCTTTGTCGGATGAATTCTCTCATGCACTTTGAGTTGCCTTGAAGCATAAGCTAAAACTTGACGATTCTGCGTCAACACACCTCTAAGACCCATCAAATAAGCATCACAATACATAATAAAAGACTTAGTCGGACTTGACAAAATCAGAACAAAAGCCGACGTTAACTTCTTCTTGAGCTCTTAAGAACTTTCTTCGCATAAAGCGTCCCAAACAAAAGCTTGACCTTTCCTCGTTAGCCGAGTTAACGACAAAGCTAACTTAGAAAAACCTTCAATAAACCTGGAATAATAACCAGCCAACCTAAGAAAACTTTGAATCTTATTAATAGACTTCGGAATCTCCCAATGTAGTACAACCTCAACCTTTGAAGGATCAACAATAATCCCTCCACTAGAAATCACATGACCAAGGAAAATCACTCCCTTCAACGAAAACTCGAACTTAGACAATTTAGCATATAACTTCTTCACTTGTAAAATCTCCAATACCAACCTCAGATGATCTGTATGCTCTTTATTTGTCTTCGAATAAATCAGGATGTCATCGATGAACACAACCATAAACTTATCTAAATACTGATGAAAGATCCTTTTCATATACTCCATGAACACATCAGGAGCATTAGACACACCAAAGGACATCACTGAATACTCATAATGACCATACCTCATCTTGAAAGCAGTCTTTAGAATATCTTCAGGTGTTACATAAATCTGATTATAACTAGATCTCAAATCAATCTTGCTAAAAACACCGGCACCTACTAACTGGTCAATCAAATCATTGATTCTAGGAAGTGGATACTTGTTCTTAATAGTTACTTTGTTAAACCGTCTGTAATCGACACACAACCTCATACTACCATCTTTCTTCCTGACTAACAACACAGGCGCACCCCACGGCAAAACACTCGGATGAATAAAATTCTTCTCCAGCAACTCTTCTAATTGCTTCTTTAGCCCACTCAACTCTAAACCAGACATCCTATAAGAAGCCATCGACACCGAACTAGTACCAAGTACTAAGTCTAACATAAACTCCACCTTGCGCTTCGGTGGTAAACCTTTGATATCATCTTGGAACACTCCGGGAAAATTACACACAACCAGAAGCTCTCCTATAGCATTTTACTGTCGATTCCCAAAACACCAAACATAGCGAACATCTACGCGTCCTCTTTCCAGAATTCCTCTACTTGCTTAGCATATATAAACAACATCTCTCCATCTCCTTTCACCTCTAGAAATATCACAGTCTTGGAATAATAGTTAATATGAACTTAGAATGTTCCTCTTCAACAAACTCAGGAAACAACATTGACTTATCCAACAACCTGCACTCTTGCAAACAGTGGCACGCCAAACCAACTCTCCACACCTGAAATATCTCAGAGAAGCAGAAGCTTATCCCTCACTTGTTTCAATCTTGCTTTTGCCAACAAGCGGTTAGAAAACAAACGAGCTCCGATAGTGTTTCACGCACATGTCGCGTACTAGGGAACAAACAACATTACAACAACCTGGCCGGATGGACTGACCTGCTCTGATACCAACTATGTAACACCTTATTTTCCCTGCGCATAAATATACGAAAATCAAATTATTCATCAAAATAAAAATAGGATGTCACACATTCTCAAAATCCAAACATACATGCCTTATAACACTTTAATAGATAGTAACAGTAATCAACACCTTCTCTTAGGGTGTCTTTGCATGCTCACCTTCACTTATGGTAGCATCGCAGCGAAATTTCTCATCAATAAAGTATGAAATCAATAAATCATTTAATTTCAAATACTTTATAACATAAACGAAATCATAAATACAATTTCTTCAAACGTAAAAAATATTAAACAACGGGAGTATACTTTAACTCTCTTCTCAATACAACAAAAGACAAATCACAAAAGTTTCCCCCTAGTGTTACATATCAGAGCACGTAAACTAAACTTAGAAAGTAAAAGAAGAAACAACCTCATGACATCCTCCACTCTAAGTAGCTATTCAATTACTTGCTTATATGTACCCCGAATATGAACACAGACCACAACAACAACAAAGGGGTGAGAAATCACAAACAATAATAACTTGCAAATACTACAAGGTAGGATTATAACACAACATTCTCTACGCAAATTTCATTCACAATATATCTCACCACAACCTCACACCCAAACTCATTAATCGATCATGACTCAACAATTATGCATATAACTCATTATGCAATGCAACTCAACTATGCAACTTTATGCATATGCATGTGGTACCAACTCAATATTCAATTCTGTCTAGAAACTAGATCCCAATCTCTGCAAACCCATGAGCCCCCTATTTGAGCTCCAAGCCCCCTCTTCTGAGCTTGAGACAAGGCGTTAGTCCCCTCTCTGAACTAGCAGACATGCCTCTTGACACAACTCTTATGATGCATAATCATATCATCAAATCAATGCGTTAAGAACCCTCTATAATCCTAACATAAACAAATTGAAAAATCAAGTAATCCACTCTCTGGATTACATCACACCAAAATCATAAAATGCACATTATCAATCAACAGTGCATCACAAGCATGCTAATAATTCATCTCAGTAGAATTATATTTCAAACATGCAACAATACAACAAACATAACTCAAAATAATCCATATTCACAACATTACCATATTTCATACTTATTTCAACACTTAACATCTCGTCATATCACATATTCAAACATTTCTACAACTCATGAAACATATTCCTCAAATTCGCAGAACTCGACATTTACTCGATCAAATAATTTTTAATAATCATTCTCATCAATTACTCATATTATCATAACACATTCAGCCTCTGAAATTATTACCAATTGATATTAATTTACTTTATCTTTCCAATTCTTCGAACTGCGCCTCAATCCGAGTCACGAAACTCAAGTTACGGCAAAAATAGTTGGAAACGAAAAATCAGCATTTCTGGAAAATACTGCAGCTGAAACCGCTTAATCAAAATTCGTAACCGGTTACAATCACAAAAATTAAAAAAAAAACTTATCAATTCAGCTATAACCGATTACTCTAACGCATTAACCAGTTATCACTGTACAGAAACGAAAAAAATGCGATTTTTACCATTTGAGGACCTCTGGAACTCTGGTTTCGATTCTGTAAAAATCTCTAATCTTAGAATTAGAGATAATACGATTATCCCATGATTAAAACCCAATTTAACACATAAACTCCATTATTTTTGTGAAAATCATTTATTTGCAAAACCTTCGACAATGAAACAATGGTGAAAAAATATTAAGTATCAAAATAGAAAAATCAGTAAGTGCACGAATTCATCATCTATTACAGAGAATTTTCATAATAAAATCTGAATTCATCGACAACATACACCCTATTGGAGGTTAAAGGATCCTCTACCATACCCCTCATGCATAAGCCATATTTAAAGCTATTCCTCCCCTTATCAGATACTCCTAGCAACAAAATTCTGATTTTCGGTAGAACTTCTTCTTCTGCACTCCAAGTCTCTTCCTCTTCTTAGCCCTTCTGTCTATTTCTATTTTCTCTGGTTTCTACGTAGTGACAAGATAGGTTATTCTTAGGTTTCTCTTATTATAATATATAGTTAGGGCAAAATAACTCTTAATTATATTTTTCTCCCATACTAATAAAATAATGGCTCCTTCCTCCCATTAATTTTTCATCAATTCTCACTTTCACCCCGAAAGTTCTATTTTCCTTTTAATTAAGAAATCTAGTAAATTATTATTACTAAAATAATTTCTAGTAATTCCTACCCACTTCTACTCATCACTTACAACTATCTCTATGCCCTTAACTCAAGGGTACACACCCCCACTCCCATATTTAATTAATCACCCACAGTTAAATAAATATGCAAAACATAATAATTCAAATAATTCTATAATTCAAGAATTGGGGTGTTATAAGTTACAACATGCAGGACTCTATACATCTCATGTAACAGTTGCTGCTACTCCTAATACTCCCCCGCAAACTCAAGGTGGGAAAAATGTGACAACCTTGAGTTCGGTCCAAATATCAACAAAGGTAGCAGTTCCAAGAGGCTTTATAAGGGTATCAACTAGTTGCAAAGAGATTGGAAGATGTTAAATCTTCATTGTTTTGGCAATAACATGCTCACGAACAAAATAAATATCTAGCTCGGTATGCTAGGTCCATACATGGAGAATGAGATTGTTTAACAACAACACTGCACTTAAGTTATCACATAAAAGAGTGGGTGGATAGAATGGACTACATAGCTCAGTGAGTAAGGATTCCAACCAAAGAAGCTCTGAGGTCGTGTGAGCAAGTGCACATTACTCAACTTCATTGCTAGAGCGAGCCACAAGTGGTTGCTTCTTCTTACTCAAACAAAATATTAGAGTTTTACATAACTTATCCTTACAAAGCCTACTTGTAAGGTGAAGGGTGTGACTCTATATAAAATCTTTTCAAGCTCTATGTCTAACCAATGTGAGACTTAGAATCTTCTTAATACACTCCGTCACACCTAACACTCTTTTGGGCTTTGTGCGTGAATCTTAATGGTGGGCGGCCCATGGTCCGATCGATAGCCTTTGATACCATACTAGAGTTTTGGCCCAACTCATCTTTACAAAAAATGCTTGTAAGGTAAGGGGTTTCACTTTATATAAACTTTTTTCAAGCTCTATGTCAAACTAATGTATGACTTAGGATCTTCCTAATACACCTCCTCACACCTAACACTCTTTTGAGCTTGGTTCATGGATATAAACGGTGGACGGCCCATGGTCCGATCAATAATCTCTAATACCATTTTAGAGTTTGGCCTAACTCATCCTTACAAAACTGGCTTGTAAGGTGATAGGTGTCACTCTATATAAACTCTTTTCAAGCTCTATGTCTAATCAATGTGGTAATTATGATCTTCCTTATACTGTTGGTCCATCAATTCCTCGGGGGTCAACATAAAGGATCATTTTTAATCGAGGTCTTTCTTTATGAGTAACACACCTTATGAGAGACACACCACATATTCACCCTAAACCTTAAGGTGATAAGTGTGTAAGTTCTCTTACAAAGTGTTCAATCTCCACTTTTCTAATCAATGTGGGACTTCCCCACACTTTGTTTCTAAACACTTCCAACTTACACTTGTTCTTCTCAACACTCCCCCTCAAGTGTGAGTCTATCCACAACTTTCCTCCTCTAGCGGAAGCTCTTTCATCCACATACACTCTTAGTGTCGTTGATACTTTTTTTAAGCGAGATATGCCTCATACCCATCACCATATAAGGAGGAATTTCTATACAAGTGAGTCAGTCCTTCACTCGAATCAGACTCTGATACCATTGTTCGGTCATCAAAAATATTAAGGTAATATGTGATCATGACGGCTGATCAGAACCTAAAGTGGGTCAGAGATGACGTCTGCGATGATGGGTGTGAAAGATGAGGACGGGGTGTACCTGCAAGGCACTTTCATGCTAAAGTAAGGATTGGGAGAAAGAAAGGAAAGTACAAAGTATGTATTTCGTAGGTTGATTTGGAATACCTAACCCTCTCATTTGAGAGGGTTTTTATAGTGCCCCCAACGCTTGGCCATTGGTCCCTATTTTTGGGGCGAGATAACCGTTCCCCAAAGAATAGGTAACTGTCAGAAACTAGCCGTTGGGACGGGCAGAGGTGCCCGAAACTAGCCACTCCCACGGGCAGAGGCGCAATTGCGGGCACGGGCGTCGTGACTGTTTCTGGATGGTGGAACTGTGTGTGATGGGCAGAAACTGCTAAAGAGGGGCAGCTGACCCTGGGGGTCAACCGACCAACCTTGCCCGGTAGAGGGGCAGAAAGGTAAATGCTGCCCTAAATTGGTTGGACTTATGCAATTGGGCCGTTATGAGAGTAGAAGTAGATTGGGTCATGCCTAGCCATTGGGTCAGTCCAGAACAGGAGCTCCCAAGTCGTTGCTCCCAAGTATGGGAGTGACGACTTAAGGGTAGCTCGCAGTCCCGGGGAGATCGAGAGATGGTCGTCGCTTGTCAATGAGACGAGGTTATTTTATGGTGCCTGAGGAAGCCCGTGCCCGGGGGACTTGTAATGTTGTACGGCGTGCCCGACTTGCAGGGAGCCCAACGGTTGATGTGATCTGAAGAGGTGAAATGCCACACGTGCCTCGAGCCACGTGCCGCATTTAATGCATAATGATGGCTAGGCTAGGGTCATGATGATGCCCCTAGCCGTACGTGCTCGTGCACATGCCAACAAACTGTCTATAAATAGAGGGAGAAGCTGCTCATTTGCACTTTTCACTTCTCTCTCTTCTCTTGTTCTTCCTTTATGCATTCCGCCGTTTACCGCTGTCCATCCACCATTCAGCCACCGTACAAGTACCGACCAGAGCTCTTTGACCCCTTAACTTCTTCCTCGACCACGTAAGTCTCCTAAACTAATCTCTGTTATATGTTTTTTCGCTTTCTTAGAATGCATGCTGTTAGGGTGAAATTAGGTAGTGTAGGGATGTTTCTGGTGACTGTTGGTGGCAGGCGGTGGTTTGGCCATTTTCTTCGCTGCTGGCGTCACCGAAAACTTAGGAACTTAGGCCTTTAGGACGATTTTGACGTTGTTACGACGACGGAAGCATTTATCGCCGGTGAAAACCATGAGTTTTCTGGTGTACTAATGAGTTTTCTGGTGGATTCATGAGTTTTCCGGTGGATCTTCAACTGAGGTTTTGGGGGGATCTCCCCGCATGTGTTAGAGGGATTGCCATGGGCATCTCCTCGCGCCATAGCTGTGCTATTTGAGTAGGGCTTAGGTTGTGGACGTCGTCCTCGGGCCTTCGCGCGCCCTTTCACTTGTCGTGGCGAAACACCTCCTTTGAGGACCACCACAGAAGAGTGGTCTATCGCAGAACCTGTGGAGCATGCCTCCATCTTTGCCTCCTTCACCGGAGACGCCTTCACGACGGTAGGGGCTGAGGGGGAGTGGAGGGTTCATTTCCCCGGAGAGGACTATCGTATTTGCTTGGCGTAAGGGGAGATATTCCCTATGTACGAATATGTTTTCAAGGAGATAGGACTGAGGTTGCCCTTCACGGATTTTCAGAGGTCAATCTTCGTGCACCTGGACCTCGCGCCTTCGCAGTTACATCCTAACTCAATTGCCTTCATATGGGAATTCAAGTTGACTTGCGACTTTCTGGAGATCGGTGCTACCCTCCCCCTCTTCTTTACAGTCTCCACCTTCAGCGACAAGTCTCGGGGAAGAAGTTCGATTGGGTCTCCCTGAAGTAGGGGAGGAAGTGAAGAAAAGAAAAACACAAGAAAGGGGGTTTGAATTGGGGTTTTCAAAAATTAAAGCAAAAAGACACGTTGGTTATCCTGGTTCGTTTGAACTCAAACTACTCCAGTCCACCTGCCAAGGTGATTTCGCATCTCTCTCTTGAGGACTTAATCCACTAAACAAAAAGGATTACACAATCACAAAGACAACTGTCAATGTCTTCTTGAGTTTTAACCACAACTCGGTTATCTCAAGGAATTACAAAGGTACAGTAAAGGAACAAGTGTGTATACTAGTGCTTCTAATAAGCTTTGTCATAACTGTGATGTTTACACAATATTTAATCGAAAATGAAAACTTGATGAACTGTAAGATTTGTATGCGCGCAAGTGTCTTTATCATCTTTGCAAGGGCTCCTTTAAATAGATGAAGCTATTTAGATCCGTTGGAGACATAAGAGATATTTTTGGAGGTTGATAAAATGCCGTTTAATGCTCTTTCCAAAAATACAGATTTTGTCTGGTACTAGCTGTTACTTTGTGATACTCATTAATTTGAAGGATAGCGTATTAGAATATATGTTGAATATTTGGATTATCAGAGTTTCTTGATCAAGGCAGCTTTGGTGCTGAGAGCGTGATATTTGATAAGCGTTGATTCAGATCTTCTAACCAGATCTTCTTAACTTAATTTGTTCGCCTACTATTTTGCTTCCATATCAGAACTTCTTTAAATCTTCTTGGTGCAGATATTTTCCAAGATATATGCTTTGAGTCAGAACTTCTCTACAAATCAAAAGAGATAATTTAGGGAGCATATTTGTTCTATATAAAATAGTATGTTTGTTATCATCAAAACAATTAGAGGATGTAGAATCAAACTCTTGTTCTAACAATCTCCTCCTTTTTGATGATGACAAAAACTTATATATTTTGAAGAAAATAGAGAGTATACAAAACTCCCCCTGAGTTGAAGACTTCCCTTATGACGTTTGGTTGGAGCTTTGAAAGGAAGTTCTGATGAACACTTTTCCTGTTTGCTTAACAATATTGAAAATCAGGTTAAAATAGAAAATGTTCGAGACTTAGTCCTGGTGTACTGTGATATTTCAAAATATTTTACGTTCTCCCCCTTTTTGTCAGTAATCAAAAAGCAGAAAAAAACATAAAAAGATCAAAATAGATTCATTGAATATAAGCAGATAACAACAGAAGCAACAGAAGCAGAACTACAAAAAAACTAAGGTTGAGGTGCAGGTGGAAGTCGTGTGAACAATGCTTCCAGAAGGATTTTGATCTGATTGGCTGATTCTTCTTGCTTGCCAAGCATCCCCTTAATTTCTGCATTTGTTTCATCCTGTATATCCAAACATTTCTTGACAGCCTCATTTTCTTTCTTCAACTCATCCAGAGTTTTCAGTAAAAGAGAGGATGGAGTTGAATCAGAAGATACCAAATCCTCAGAGCTTTTTGTAGAATCTTTCTTGGGAGAGACTTCAGCTGTCTTTCATTTGACTTCAGTCATTACCAGAGTTTGATGTTCAGAGGTTTCTTCCTGAAGTTCTGAAACCATAGGAGTTGTCCAGCCTAGATGAAGAATGGGTTTCTTTTCCCAGAACTTTAGAACTTGCTCCTTGAAGATCTTCAAATGATCACAAAAGTTCTGTTGAGCTATTTCATAGCTGAGTTCCTTCATCTTCTGGGATTCAGTATTAAACCATTTTCTGAACTTAGTCCAGAGATAGTCAGAAGCAGCTGGATTCAGATTCTCCACACAGCACTGCTTCAAAAAAATGACCCATTCCTGCATTTCTGCCTCGAATGCCAATAGAGAGTTGCCAACATCTGTTTTGGATGTTTTTGGGTTTTGGTTTGGGAATGGCTATTTTAAGAGAAGTTGAGGCAAGTTTGTTTAGAGCTTATAAGTCAACTATGGTTCTGAGGGGGTCTTCTGAGAGGTTTGTTGGAGGAGGAGAGTCAGAAATGAGAATGGGAGAGGTAGGTGATGTATTTTCTGGAGTGGTGACATTTTGTGTGGGACTGGTGAGAATATGTGATGGTTGAAGGGTGCTGAGAGGACAGTTGATACCAGGGATAGAGGTGTTTGGGAATTGTTCAGGGTTTTGATTTGGATTTTCTGGTTGAGGAGCAGTGAAGAGAGGTTGAAAATGATCAATGTCAAACAGAACTTGTGCAAGTTCTGGTTGTGTGTCAATAAAATCGGTATGAGTGGGGTCAATTTCGATGTCAAAATCGTCAAGAGTTTGTGGTGATGGTGGTGGATTTTCAGATGGTTTGGGAGAAGATGAGGTTTCAGATGTGGATACCAATGTGGACTCGACAACAGAAATGAAAGATGAGTTACCTTTCTTTTTAGCAGCTTTGGGAGTTTTCTGAGAAGTTCCTTCAGAAGCTTTCCTTTTTCTTGATATTCTGGTGGAAACTTCTAGAGGTGGTTGCCTGAGATCTCGCAAGGAAACCTCTGGAATGGTTCCATCACTTTTACACGCATCCAGATATCTGAGAACAATTTCTAGATGAGTATCTGTTGAGAAGAGAAGAATATCTTTCAGAGGTATTTTCTTGGTGGTGATGACTTCCTTTGTGTGTTGAGTTGGATCCTTATTGATGGTCTCAAGGATCTTCATCTTCTTGAGGTTCTTGGCATTGAGAAGTTTTCCAACACTAGTCTCCAGATCAGAAATTTTTCGAGCTTCAGTTAGATGTTGTTAGTTCTTGGATTGGCTGGAATTTTGGTAAAATAAAGTATGTTCAATGTTGATGTCAAAGTGCTGATGTTGCAACATTGAGTCTTAACACTGGGCTGTGTTAAGTATTTAAATTGCTGAAGTTGGATGTCTGATGTCACACTGCGATGTTGTGACATTAGATCTGCAGAATTAATAACATCAGGTTGTGATGTTATTAGGGTTTGCATGTTAGCTGGAATTGTGGAGAGCAAGCTGTCTCATTGGATGCGAATATCTTGGGTTAGATATTTCCTGCTGCATAGGAGATCTGGTGCAGATTTGTAGGAGATTTAAAAGGTTGAATATTTAAAAAGATTTTAGGAGAAAATCTGTTTTGAATATTCAGTTTTAAATAACAAATCAAGTCAGATATTGTAGCAAGTCTAAGCCCAATTCAGGTTGCTATTTAAAGCGCACAAAGCCAAAGGAATAGGTACAGAAATATAGAGAGAAGATCAAGAGCATAGGCTGAGTGTCTTGTACGAGTTTTGTATACATAATTCTAGGTTGAATTGCTGAGTCGTCCTCTCTTAGAAGCTGTGAAGCAATAGAGAGTTATTACTTGATCAAAGCTGTGAAGCAAGATCAAGGTTGCTCAAAGAGGTTGTTCCTTGAGTATTGTTTTAGGGATTGAGTAGTGTTCTCATATCTAAGTGGTTTCTTAGGTAGAAAGTCACTAGTAGGAATTAAGTTTAGGAGATTGTCAACTGGGTTGTTGCGTCTGTAAATTAATTCTACAAGTAGTGAATTTCATCCCTGGCTTGGTAGCCCCCAGACGTAGGTAGTTAGACCGAACTGGGTGAACAATTTGGTGTGTTGTTTTGCTGTTAATTCTGTCCATTGTGTAGAGTGTGTTGTTGTGACATCACACATTAACATCACACGTCTGATACCAGAATTTCAATTGGTATCAGAGCAGGCATCCTGTCTGTCTCTGGGTGAGATCTAGGGAAGTTACTTTCTGGTGTAAAGATGGACAAAGAAGTTGGAGGATTCGTCAACAGACCCCCTATTTTGGATGGATCCAATTATGACTATTGGAAGCCAAGGATGACCACTTTCTTAAAATCCTTGGACAGCAGGGCATGGAAGGCTATTATTAAAGAGTGGAAAGCACTTGTTGCGTGTGAGAAAGATGATGCTGGCAAAGATAAAGAAGGCACCTCTAAGCCAAAGCCTGAAGAAGAATGGACCAAGGAAGAAGATGAGCTTGCCCTTGGAAATTCCAAAGCTCTAAATGCAATTTTCAATGGAGTGGATAAGAATATTTTCAGGTTAATCAATACCTGTGAAGTTGCTAAGGAAGCGTGGGATATTTTGAAGGCGACACATGAAGGAACATCTAGAGTGAAGATGTCTAGACTTCAGATTCTAACATCAAAATTTGAAAGCCTGAAGATGAAGGAAGATGAGACTGTTCATGACTTCCACATGAATATTCTGGAGCTAGCTAATGCATCCAGTGCTCTTGGTGAAAAAATGTCAGATGAAAAGCTTGTAAGGAAGATCCTTAGGTCCCTCCCTAAGAAGTACAAGATGAAGGTAACTGCCATTGAAGAATCACAAGACATCAGCAAGATGAGAGTTGATGAGCTCATTGGATCTCTTCAAACTTTTGAGCTTGGGTTGAATGGGGAAGAACCAGAAAAGAAGCCAAAGAGTATAGCCTTGGTGTCAAATGATCAAGAAGAAAAAGGAAAGAGTTCTGAATCCCAGGAGGGTCTATCTCAGGCCATAGTTATGTTGGGAAGACAATTCAACAAAGTGTTCAAGAGAATGAATAATAACTCCAGGCCTAATGTCAAGAACATATCTTCTGACATCAGCAAGTCAAAAGAGAAGGATGAAGAGAAAACCGCCCAAGATAAAGGAGTTCAGTGCTTTGAGTGTGAAGGGTATGGACATGTCAAGAAAGAGTGTCCCACCTTCTTGAAAAAGCAGAAGAAGGGCATGACAGTTTCCTGGTCTGACTCTGATAGTGAAAGTGAAGGTGAGTCAGCAAAGCATGTTAGAGCTTTAACAGGAACTTTTATTTCTGATGATGATTCTAGTGATGGAGAAATAACGTATGAGGAGTTAGCATCTACTTATCAAGAGTTGTGTTTAAAAAGTGCTGAGATTTGTCAAGAAAACAAGTGCCACAAGCAACAGATTGCTCAGCTTGAGAATGAAAAAGCTGATCTGGAAAATGAAGTTGTACTAGTTAAAGCTCATCTTGATCAAATGACCAAGTCTGTTAGAATGCTGAGCTGTGGTACAGACACACTTGATAAGATTCTTCAGACAGAAAAGTGGCTGGAGATAAATCAGGTATAGGATATGTGGCAAGCACTTCAGGAACAAAGGAGGAGGTATCCCAACCAATGTCTCAAACAAAAAGACAGGATCCTACCCCTAAGAGGATTGTTCAACCTCAGAATGTTGAGAAAAAGAATGTTCCCCATCAGAGGAAGATGCAGCTTCAAGGAGCTAGTCAGTATATGCCTCCCCAATATCACAAGAGTATGCAAGCTGCCAGGTTCAAACAGAACATGTCCCATCAGATGTCTCAACTTCAGAGAGACTGGTATGGATATGGATATGGATACAACAATGCTGTGCCTCATCACTATGGAAGAAGGAAGCCTCATCACCATAGGAGACAGCCTAGGAGACAGCGTCCTCAGTACAGAAGAAGACATTCCAACTATGGAAGAAGGAGACAACATTATGGGTGGCAGCCACAACATTATCATCAAAGTGGTAGAAGATTTAACCACTTCAGAGATGACAGAGTCAGATGCTTCTATTGTGGTAGGCCTGGACATATGCAGTCCTCATGCTTCAAGCTTCATGGTTATCCAAATTCTGCTCCTTAACCCAGACAGAAGGAGGTCAGGCCCAAGGTGGTGAAACAATGGGTTCCTAAAGCTCAGGTCACATGTCTATTGGCTCATACCTCAGATGGACATTTTGCCATGGATGCATGGTACTTTGACAGTGGATGTTCAATGCACATGACTGGATCAAAGAAGCAGTTAGTGGAGTTTAATCCTTGTCATGCATATAAGGTTGTATTTAGAAACGAAGAGACAAGAGTGGTTGCAGGAGTTGGAAGAGTAAAGGGTGGTGGTGGACCTGAACTTGACAATGTTCTGCTTGTCAATGGTTTAAATGCAAATTTGATCAGCATAAGCCAACTGTGTGATGAAGGTTACAAAGTTAACTACAACAAAGATGAGTGTGTGGTATCTGATGAGCATAATCAGGTTGTGATGAAGGGTATAAGATCCAAAGTTAATTGCTATCAATGGATACCAGAAGAGGACAACTTATATGGTAATGTTATGATTAATGTTGTAACATCATATGGTAACATCAAGCATGAAAGAATACTGAAAGGGCAATCAGAATTAATGAATACTGATATAAAACCTTTTAAAAATTTAAATGGAAAGGATGTCTTGGAGATGAAAGAAATTATGGACCTCATTCATGTTGCTGGACTACTGAAGACTGTGACCAGATTCTCCAAGTGCTATAGTGGACTTGTTAAGGAATTTGTTGTCAACATCCCCATAGACATTTCTGACAATAGAAGTGTGAACTACATGAAAGTGTTTGTTAGGGGGCAGTGTATTGACTTCTCTCCTAGTACCATTAATAAATATTTGGGAAGAGATGAACAAGAGGGGTGTGAGCTGGAAGTGACTGAAAATGAAGTGTGTAGAGAAATCACTGCCACTCAAGTTAAGGTGTGGCCACTGAAAAATAAATTGACAGCTAGCAAACTCAGTATCAAGTATGCTATTTTGCACAGAATTGGTGCTGCTAACTGGGTACCTACTAATCACAAAACCACCATAATTGTGGGATTAGGAAGGTTTATCTATGCTATTGGGAAAAAGGTCAAGTTCAACTATGGAAGCTATATATTTGATCAAGTGGTGAAACATGGTGCCACCAATGCTATCAAGATGCCTATAGAATTCCCTTCCCTTATCTGTGGAATGATCTTAGATCAACATCCTGGAATCTTAACGAGTACAGAGGTAGCATGTAAGAGGGAGTCAGCTTTATCCTTGCATCCCAAACTGTTTGCTAGGAGTCATGTTCCAGACATTGTTAAAACATCAAGTTCTGGGGTTAAGAAGGTCAGTACAAAATCTGAGTTGATTGAAGAATTAAAGGCAACCTGCAAGGATCTTGATATGGTTATCAGAACCAGCACTGTGAGGAAAATGAAGATTGAACAGATGATCAAAGACTTGGAACATGGGGAAGATAATGTGAATGGCGATACTGAGGATTCCGGGTCAGAAGAAGGTGATGAAGATGCTGATGGTACCAGCTCGGATGAAGACTAACTTCCATCTGCTGTTATTAGATAATAGTTTAGTTTTTGTTTTGCACTTGCTTTGCCGGTTATGTAATTTGAATTTTGTGTTGTTATATGCGCCTTTTTATGTTTTTCGATTCTATGATTTATTTTGCCTGGTTGATAACTGTGAGGCTAACAATGAGAGCTAGGGGAGTACTAACTGTAGTTAATAGGGCTTCTGATTAAAGCTTATCTAATTGTGGCTAAAAAGGGGGAGAAGTATCCAAAGAAGAAAGCCAAAAGTCCAAGAGTAAATGCTGTCAAAGGAGTTGTTGAGCTGATTGCTGATGTGATGCAGAAGCAGAAGTGCAGAAATTAAGGGGAGTAATTGCTGAACAGCTGCTATGCTAGTTGTTACATTGAGGGGGAGTGCTTATTGCTGCTAATAATGAAATATGTGCAGCTGTTTGAATGTTTGAAGAGTGTAGTTGTTAAACTTGGTGCTGCAGCAGAGTTTTTTGAAGTCATTATTGAAGATGCTGCTGCTTGAAGTTTCAATATCATTGTTTGATGTTTTTCCGCTGCTGAAGTCTCTGAAGGTGCAGAGATTATTTTAGCCAAAATTAGCCAAAGGGGGAGATTGTTAGTTCTTGGATTGGCTGGAATTTTGGTAAAATAAAGTATGTTCAATGTTGATGTTAAAGTGCTGATGTTGCAACATTGAGTCTTAACACCGGGCTGTGTTAAGTATTTAAATTGCTGAAGTTGGATGCCTGATGTCACACTGCGATGTTGTGACATTAGATCTGCAGAATTAATAACACCAGGTTGTGATGTTGTTAGGGTTTGCGTGTTAGCTGGAATTGTGGAGAGCAAGCTGTCTCATTGGATGCGAATATCTTGGGTTAGATATTTCCTGCTGCATAGGAGATCTGGTGCAGATTTGTAGGAGATTTAAAAGGTTGAAGATTTAAAAAGATTTTAGGAGAAAATCTATTTTGAATATTCAGTTTTAAATAACAAATCAAGTCAGATATTGTAGCAAGTCCAAGCCCAATTCAGGTTGCTATTTAAAGCGCACAAAGCCAAAGGAATATGTACAGAAATACAGAGAGAAGATCAAGAGCATAGGCTGAGTGTCTTGTACGAGTTTTGTATACAGAATTCTAGGTTGAATTGCTGAGTCATTTTCTGTCCTCTCTTAGAAGCTGTGAAGCAATAGAGAGTTATTACTTGATCAAAGCTGTGAAGCAAGATCAAGGTTGCTCAAAGAGGTTGTTCCTTGAGTATTGTTTTAGGGATTGAGTAGTGTTCTCATATCTAAGTGGTTTCTTAGGTAGAAAGTCACTAGTAGGAATTAAGTTTAGGAGATTTTCAACTGGGTTGTTGCGTCTGTAAATTAATTCTACAAGTAGTGAATTTCATCCCTGGCTTGGTATCCCCCAGACGTAGGTAGTTAGACCGAACTGGGTGAACAATTTGGTGTGTTGTTTTGCTGTTAATTCTGTCCATTGTGCAGAGTGTGTTGTTGTGACATCACACATTAACATCACACGTCTGATACCAGAATTTCAGATGTTCTATCAGCTTATTCTCTGTTAGAATATCTGAGATTAGTCTACCCAGAGGGATCTAATCTCTATTGGTTCTTTCGTCTTCTCTTGTTTCCTTGACGCTGTTCTTCAGGTGATTGAATAGACTGTGAGGAAGATTTACTCTTGTATTGGTGGAGATGAAGTACATCAGGTACTGTTGATCGTTGTTGATGAAGTCAGAAGAGCTTGTAGGTTTCTTGTGATAGATGCAACCCAGAATGATTCTAGCCCAAATTCTGTGACACTCCTTTAGATCTTTGATTTTGTTGGAGTGTTGTCCGGAGGTGAAGATTTCCTTTGATACAGTTTTTAGGTCAGAGCTCTTTTCCATCTCACTGCATCTGATTCCTGATCCATCATGATCAATTAGTTTACCAATAATTTCTTCAGTGATGACAATCTTCTTTCCCATTACATAAAAAGTTACTTGATGATTTGAGGCAGATGCAAAAATCCAGAATTCCTTAACAAGTTTAGGAAAGACTGGACCCATTAAGCGATCAAAGTACTTGGTCCATCCTTGAAACTCAACCTCAGGAGTAAGGTCATACCCATTTTCTTTCATGCTTTCAAAATCCACGATGAGTTCACAGAGAACTTCAAGAGAAGCAATAGGAGTGAGAAGAGTTCTTGTAGGCTCAACGTACCTTTCTTCATTGATTTGGTCAACAGATTTTTGAGATAGCGTTTGTTGAGAGCAGGAAGCCATTGTTCACAGACTTAGGGTTTTGGAGAACACAAAGAAAAGCAAGAATTGCATACAAGAAAGAGAAAGAGAGAGAGCAAAGTGAGTGAAAGTGAAATTGTGAGTGTGTTAGAAGTGACATATATATAAGAGTGACCAGCGGAAAAAAAGGAATTAATGAGCAATTAAAACAATAAACATAATGATTAAGAGCTGTAATGATTTCTGACAAGGGAGATAGCGTGAAAATTTTGGGAACAGTTACCGATGTGACTTGGCGCCTCGATATGTCAACTCAGCCGTTTTAGTTTCCCAGAGTTTGAACACGTGCTCAACTTCAGAGGAAAACCTGGAGCGTAGGTTGACAGATGTTTGCTAGAGTGAACTGCATGATCTATCCATGAAATGAAATGCTTTCAGATCTTCTGGATAGATTCTGAGACAATCTTCCTTCTCACTTCTGAAGAATTATTAGTCAGATGTTCACAAAAACAATTCTAAGAGTTAAATATACAGAAATTACATTTTCATTCTGGACATAATTCCATACTGAGATTTTTCAGAATAAAATTAAATCTATCTTCAGCAAGGGGTTTGGTGAAAATATCAGCCCATTGATGGCCTGTGTCTATAAATTAAAAAAAAAGAATTCCCTTCTGAGTATAGTCCCTAATGAAGTGATGTTTAATTTCTATATGTTTAGCCCTTGAATGCAAAATAGGATTTTTAGAAAGACAGATAGCAGAAGTGTTGTCACAGAGGATAAGGATGTTACTCTCATAAATGTGAAAATCTTCAAGCTGATTCTTCATCCAGAGCATCTGAGTACTGCATCCAGCTGCAGCTATATATTCAGCTTTAGCAGTTGATAGTGTAATGGTGGATTGTCTTTTGCTGGACCAAGAGATTAAATTGTCTCCCAGAAACTGGCAGCTTCCAGTGGTACGTTTTCTTTCTATTTTATCTCCAGCAAAATCAGCGTCGCAGTATCATACCAATTTGTATTCTCTGGACTTTCTATAACAAAGACCAAGATTAGTAGTACCTTTCAGACATCTAAAAATTCGCTTAACTGCTGTTAAGTGGGATTCTCTAGGATCTGATTGGAATCTAGCACAAAGACAGACGCTATAGAGAATATCAGGTCTTGAAGCAGTTAAATAAAGGAGAGACCCAATCATACCTCTGTAGAGCTTCTGTTCTACATTCTTACTTACCTCTTCCTTTTCCAGAATGCATGTGGGATGCATAGAAGTTTTGGAAGGCTTACTTTCTGACATGTCGAATTTCTTCAGAAGATCTCTGACATACTTGCTTTGATGCATGTAAGTTCCTTCTGGAGTTTGATTGATTTGTATCCCCAGAAAGAGCTTGAGTTCTCCCATTAGGCTCATTTCGAATTCTGCCTGCATAGGCTTAGCAAATTCTTTGCCCAGAGAGCTTTTAGTAGATCCAAAAATTATACCATCTACGTATACTTGACATATCAGAATGTGATTTTAAATGACTTACAGAATATAGTTGTGTCCACCTTCCCTCTGGTAAAATCATTTTCTTTGAGAAAGTTACTTAGTCTCTCATACCAAGCTCTGGGAGCTTGCTTTAGACCATATAACAATTTCTTAAGTTCATAAACATATTCTGGATGTTTTGTGTTTTCAAAACCAGGGGGTTGATGTACATAAACTTCTTCATCAATGTAACCATTTAAAAAAGCACTTTTGACATCCATCTGATAAAGAGTGATGTCATTATTTACAGCAAATGAAATTAAAAGTCTGATAGATTCTAACCTTGCGACTGGAGCAAAGGTTTCTGTATAGTCTATCCCTTCTTGTTGACTATAACCTTGTGTAACCAGTCGTGCTTTGTTTCTGACAACTTCTCCTTGTTCATTCAGCTTGTTTCTGAAGACCCATTTGGTTCCAATGATGTTGAAGCCTTTGGGTTTAGGAACTAGATCCCATACGTTATTTCTGGTGAACTGATTCAATTCTTCCTGCATTGCGAGTATCCAATCATTGTCTGAGAGTGCTTCGTCAATAGAAGTGGGTTCAATCAGAGATACTAATCCCATGAGAGATTCTTCAGTTTTGTTGAATGAGGATCTTGTTCTGATTGGATCATCTTTCTTTCCCAGAATTTTGTCTTCGGGATGTGCTAATGTACTTCTAGATTGTCTTTTCTGGATGGGTTCTTCAGAAATTGTTGTGACATTTGAATTTCCTTCTTCTGTGTTTGGCTATTTTTCTGATGATCTGGTTTCAGTGCCTGTGATTTGAACTTCTATTTCTGCAAGAGATTCATCATGCTTTGGCTTTTGAAGGCCAAGCTTATCATCAAATCTGACACAAATGGATTCTACCACATTTCGTGTTTCTGTGTTGTATACTCTGTATCCTTTTGAACGTTCAGAGTATCCTAACATGAAACATTTTTGTGCCTTAGAATCAAACTTGTTCAGAGGATCATTAGTGTTTAAAATAAAGCAAGTATATCCAAATGGATGAAAGTATGAAATGTTCGGCTTTCTGTTCTTCCACAATTCATATGGAGTCTTTTCCAGAATAGGTCTTATAGAGATTCTATTCTGAATATAACACGCTGTATTAACTGCTTCTGCCCAAAAGTGGGTAGCCATGTTAGTCTCATTGATCATGGTTCTGGCCATTTCTTGTAGAGTTCTATTCTTGCGTTCTACAACTCCATTTTGTTGTGGAGTTCTAGGACAAGAAAAGTCATGAGAAATGTCAATTTCATTAAAAAATATTTCCATTTTCTTGTTTTCAAATTCCCCGCCATGATCACTTCTGAATTTTACAATTCTAAACTCTTTTTCATTTTGAACTTGGTTACAGAAAGTAAAAAATACAGAGAGTGACTCATCCTTGTGTTTTAAGAACTTTACCCATGTCCATCTGCTATAGTCATCTACGATCACTAATCCATACTTCTTACCACTGATGGATGCACTTCTCACTGGTCCAAACAGATCTATATGTAGAAGTTCTAATGGTCTAGAGGTAGAAACAACATTTTTTTATTTAAAAGAGAGTTTAGAAGACTTGCTTTTTTGACATGCTTCACACAGAACATCTGAGCTGAACTTCAGGTTGGGAAGTCCTCTGACGAGATTGAGTTTGTTAATCTGAGATATTCTTCTCATACTAACATGCCCCAATCTTCTGTGCCAGACCCATTGCTCGTCGTCAGCAGACAAAAGGCATTTTACATTCTGACTTTTTAGTTCAGAAAGTTTTATTTTATAAATGTTGTTCTTTCTCTTTCCATTAAAGAGGATTGTTCCATCTTTCTGACTAATTGCCTTGCAGGACTTTTGATTGAAGATTATATCATAACCGTTATCACTTAATTGACTTATGGATAACAAGTTATACATTAATCAATCTAGTTATAAAACATTAGATATAAAAGGTAGAGTACCGTTACCTATGGTTCCCGAGCCAATGATCTTCCCTTTCTGATTGCCTCCGAAACCTACATAACCTCCAACTTTAAGTTCCAGACTTTGGAACATATGCTTTCTTCCCGTCATGTGTCGAGAGCATCCAGAGTCCAGGTACCATGATTGGTGTTTCAATCTTGCTGTTAAAGACATCTGCAACGTATAGGATTTTATCCTTAGGTACCCATATCTTTTTGGGTCCTTGTTTGTTAGTGTTCACAGAATTCTGATTGAGTTTTGGTTTCTCAATAGAATTTGAAGAGTAAGATTCACTTGTATATTTTATATCATGTTTGTATCCATATGTGAAGTGAGAGTTTAAAGGTGTGTATTTTATGATCATATCATCAACTTGTTTTGGTTTATATGGTGCTTCTCCTCTAGGATTCACATATCCTATGCCTTTTCTCCCGTTTCTGCTAACTCCATAGATCATTGAAGCCATTTTGCTTTTGTCTATGTTTTTAGCTAGAAATTTTTGAAAATCATAGTCATAATTTTTTAAAATGTTATCAGAACTAGTAGAAACTCCTGAGTCAGATTCTTTATGAGATTTTTGAGATTCAAAAGAATTCTTGAGTTTTGAAATGGTTTCTTTTAACTCAGAATTTTCTGCTTTCAGTTTTCTGTTCTCTTCAGACTCAGATATCAGACCATGTTTCAGGTTCTTGTATTTGAGTTGAAGTTTCTGATATTTTTCAAGGATTTCAGATAAACTATCTTCTAATTGAGATCTAGAAAATTTAGAGAATACCTCTTTAGTTTCTGAGTCAGATTCTGATTCTGATGAGTTGGAGTCATCTGATATGTTAGCCATTAAGGCAATGTTGGCGTGTTCATTTTCTGATTCGGATTCTGCTTCAGAAGATTCCGAGTTATCCCAGGTAGCCATAAGACTTTTCTTTCTTTCTTTGTTAAACTTCTTCTTTGGCTTTTCTTTCTGCAGCTTAGGACAATCACTTTTGTAGTGTCCAGGTTCCTTGCATTTGTAACAGACCACCTCTTTGCTTCTTGACTTTTTGTAGCCAGAGGATGGTTCAGAATAACTGCTTGATCTTCTAGAGTTTCTGAATTTCTTTTGTCTATTCTTCCATAGTTGTTGGACTCTTCTAGAGAGGAGTGATAGTTCATCTTCTTCTGAGGAGCCACCAGAGCTTTCTTCTTCTGCCTGAAAAGCTTTAGTTTCATATTTTTTATTGGATTTAAGAGCAACAGACTTACCTTTCTTCTGGGGTTCATCTTCTTCCAGTTCTATCTCGTGACTTCTTAGAGAGCTGATCAGTTCTTCAAGAGATATTTCGTTGAGGTTCTTGGAAAGCTTTAATGCTGTGACCATGGGTCTCCACGCCTTTGGTAAGCTTCTGATAATCTTCTTAACACGATTTGCTGTTGAGTACCCTTTGTTCAAAACTTTTAATCCAGCAACCAGAATTTGAAACCTTGAGAGCATTTTCTCAATTGTTTCATCTTCTTCCATTTTGAAGGCTTCATACTTCTGGATGAGTGCCAGAGCTTTAGTCTCTTTGACTTGAGTGTTGCCTTCATGCGTCATTCTCAGAGAATCAAACATGTGTTTGGCTGATTCTCTGTTTGTGATCTTCTCATATTCTGTGTGCGAGATAGCGCTTAAGAGGATTGTTCTGGCCTTGTGATGATTTCTGAAATCTTTCTTTTGTTGATCTGTCATATTTTTCCTTTCAATCTTTTGACCGTCTTTTCCAATGGGATGAGTGTAACCATCAGTTACCATATCCCAGAGATCGCCGTCATGAGCCAGAAAGAAACTTTCGATTACGTCCTTCCAGTAATCAAAATTTTCACCGTCGAACACTGGTGGTTTACCACTGATTTTGTCATTGTTGTTCTAAACGGGTTCCGCCATAGTGTTTTTCTTGAAGGATCTTTTTCAGACACGGTTAAGTGTTAGCACCTAGAACCAGGCGCTCTGATGCCAATTGAAGAAAAGAAAAACACAAGAAAGGGGGTTTGAATTGGGGTTTTAAAAAATTAAAGCAAAAAGACACGTTGGTTATCCTGGTCCGTTTGAACTCAAACTACTCCAGTCCACCCGCCAAGGTGATTTCGCCTCTCTCTCTTGAGGACTTAATCCACTAAACAAAAAGGATTACACAATCAATAAGACAACTGTCAATGTCTTCTTGAGTTTTAACCACAACTCGGTTATCTCAAGGAATTACAAAGGTACAGTAAAGGAACAAGTATGTATACTAGTGCTTCTAATAAGCTTTATCACAACTGTGATGTTTACACAATATTTAATCGAAAATGAAAACTTGATGAACTGTAAGATTTGTATGCACGCAAGTGTCTTTATCATCTTTGCAAGGGCTCCTTTAAATAGATGAAGCTATTTAGATCCGTTGGAGACAAAAGAGATATTTTTGGAGGTTGATAAAACGCCGTTTAATGCTCTTTCCAAAAATACAGATTTTGTCTGGTACTAGCTGTTACTTTGTGATACTCATTAATTTGAAGGATAGCTTATCAGAATATATGTTGAATATTTGGATTATCAGAGTTTCTTGATCAAGGCATCTTTGGTGCTGAGAGCGTGATATTTGATAAGCGTTGATTCAGATCTTCTAACCAGATCTTCTTAACTTAATTTGTTCGCCTACTATTTTGCTTCCATATCAGAACTTCTTTAAATCTTCTTGGTGCAGATATTTTCCAAGATATATGCTTTGAGTCAGAACTTATCTACAAATCAAAAGAGATAATTTAGGGAGCATATTTGTTCTATATAAAATAGTATGTTTGTTATCATCAAAACAATTAGAGGATGTAGAATAAAAGGAAGTTGTTCAAACCCTTCTCTGAGTCCATTAGGGCCTCCAAGGAGAGGTTTTACATTATTGAGCCCGTGTCGGAGAGGGCCACTGACTCCACGTTTGTCTGGGAAGTCTTGACGGACGAGAACAAGGAGGATATTACCGACGAGGATGGCAAGATACAGGGGCGGAGGTTGTTAAGGTTCCCCTTCTGCTGGAGCGGTGATCATTTTACCCTGGGAACAGATGGTTACACCGCTACCCTAGAGATGCTGAACGAGGATGATTAAGCTAGCTACGCGAAGCTGGTGGGTTTTGTCAACGGTTTCACCCCTGCTCTGTGCCTGACTAAGAGTGGGGATCTAATTTACGAGGAAGATGAGATGCTCAAGGTGGAGAGCTGTTATATCAATACGAAGGAGCTCCTCGAGTGCCGCACTTGGGATGACGCTCTAGAATTGCTGGGTAGCCTTTATTTCTAAGCTTGTTTGGACTGTTCTCCTTTCCTTTTACTAATGTGCTCATTATGCTTTTGCAGGTAAAATGTCTTCCGCCCACGAACGGATGGTGAAGAATGCCCAGGCGAAGGGCAAAGGGGCATACTAATTAGGAAGAACCGCCTCAGCTAGTGAGGACCTCCTCCATAAATGGGACCGGGTACCTCTTTGTCTACTCCCCTGGCAGTCCAGACATCCCTTGTGCCCGATAATTCGAGTCCCAAGCGCACACGGACGGGCGAGATTGTGGACCTCAGCAAGGAGGGGGATACGAGTAGGTTTCAGCTGCCCCCGTGCCTTCACAATAAAAAGATTCTTCGAAGGTTCTTCTTTGGCAATTCCTCGGGCAAAGTCTCTGAAGCTCGAGGAGATGGACCGCCCGAGCAAAAGGGCAATGCTAGCTCAGGATGCTTCTGCCCTGATTAGGGTCTTGGAAATGGCGGTGGTCTACACCGAAGAGGGTTTCCGCCATGACTCTAAGCTAAAGAAGGCCCAGGCTACAATTACGTACCTGGAAGAGAAGTTGAAGAAGTTCAGGGAGGAGCAGGCTAGGGCCGTCGACGAGGTGTTGAAAAAGTCCCAGGATGAACTGACCAAGGTCAACGGGGAGAAAGACACCCTTGCCGTGGAAAAAAAAGCTGCGAAAGACCTGGTCGGGCAACTGAGGACCGCTGCTGCCCCCGCTAAGGAGCTGAAGAAGCTAAAGACTCAGGATAAGCTGGTCGCTCGTATCAACCAGACAGAGGATGATTGCGAAGGAATCGTTGAGGATTCCTTCAACAATGTTGTGGCGCATGCACAAACTCTTCGTGATGAGTCTCAGCAAATGGATGAGTGGTTTTCGTTTTTAACTTATGTTTTGTACGGGGCTTGACCCCTTGGTGATGTAACAAGTACAATCGTGGTCCTTGTGGCCACTTCTTATTGTAATATTTATTCCCGGCCGATGTGGTCGGTTTTGCATGATTTGTTTTTGCGCATAGCTTTACTTTGCTTTATTTTCGCTAAGTGTTAAAATGTTGCCCGATACAGGCATGCCCGTTATAAGGGTAACTTAATGATTTGTTGTTTTGGGGTTTGCTCAACTTAGAAGTGTTCGGCAGTGAAGGGAACTGGTCGAAAGGCCTGGGTAGCTTCCGGGCATGAGGGCAGAGCTCAGGTCACGTTTGTGGCCTGAGTTCGCGGTATGAACTTCCCATCGCGAGCTGGGTGTTCTGCATGTCATGGTACTTGACGACGGCGGGCTCGGTCTAAGTACCACTGTCGTGAATGGGCTTTGCTCGTTCTTGAGCGAAAGCGTGCCTTGATTGGTTTTGATGTGCAGCGCTTGCACCTGGGTGCGCACTTATGGTCGGCGCGTTCTGCTCGTCGTGTCGACGGAGCATGTTGATAGTTAGGCCTTAGATATAATATTGTTTTAGCTTTTCGGTGTTCCATGGTCGAGTAAGTTCTTCCCCGTTAAGCTATTCTAGGTAATAGGCCCCATTCTCTGTTTTTGCTCGAACACGATAGGGCCCTTCTCAGTTAGCGGCGAGTTTGTCTTCTCGAGAATCTTTGTGATTCCTCCTTAGAACGAGACTCCCTACTTGGAATTCTCGTCATATAAATTTGGCGTTGTGTCTAATTACGATTTTTTTGTTTTAGTGAGGCCTCGCAGGTGGTTTCTCATGACGAAACCTCTTCGACGAGATCGAGCTCCTCCCTTAGTGTCTCGCTATTTGTCTTCTCGTCCATGGGGGATTCAATCTGCCTGGAGAGCACGTGTATCTTGATGGTTATTACTGCCTTATTTCCGTACGCTAGACAGAAAAGGGTTTCCCCGGTCAAAGAGTGGGGCATAGTATGGTAGGCCTAGAGTACGATGTGTAGCTCCTTAACCCATTGTTTCTTCATTTCGTCTAGCTTTCGTTTGAGGCCTCGTAGGATCACCTTGTTTGCTGCTTCAGTTTGCCCATTAGTCTGGGGATGTTTGACGAATGCGAAGTGTTTCTTGGTGCCCAGTCGGGAGAAGAACTCCTAAAACTTTTTTCCCGTGAACTGCGTCCCGTTATCGATGACGATTGCTTGAGGGATGCCGAAACGGGCGAGGATGTTCCGCTTGTAGAAGCGGAGTATGTTGTGGGCCGTTATTTTGGCCAGAGCCTCTACTTCTATCCGTTTAGTAAAGTAGTCAACGCCCATAATCAGGTACTTATTCTGATTCGACCCCACGACGAATGGTCCCAGGATAACTAGCCCCCACTATGTGAAGGGCCACAGGGAGGACATTGCTTTGAGTTCATTGGGCAGCGCCAAGTGCATGTCCTCATACCGTTGGCATTTGTCGCATATCTTTACATGTTCCTTTGCGTCATACTGCATAGTTAACCAGTAATATCCTGCTCGTAGATCCTTCCTGGCGAGAGATCTCCCCCCGAGGTGCTAGGCGTTGATCCCCTCGAGGATCTAGCGCATGACGTGGGTAACCATCTCTTCCTCAATGCATTTGAGGAGAGGGATGGAAAACCCTTGTCTGTAGAGCTTATCTTCGACCAGGATATAGGAGCAGGCTCTGCGCCTGACTACGCTTGCTTCCTTGGGGTCGGACGGTAGTTCGTCCTTGGCGAGGTAGTTGTAAACTAGACTCATCCAGCAGATGCTCTCGCCGACGACATGCACTTCGAGGGTCGTGGAAGTTTTCTCGATGCTGTGTTGAGGAAGTACTTCCTGGATGACAAATTTGTTTCCACCCTTCTTCTTTGTGCTCACCAGCTTTGACAAAACATCGGCTCAGAGATTATGTTCGCGGGGAACATGCTTTACCTCTACCGATGCGAACTTTGTCATCTGTTCTTTGACCAGGGTCAAGTATTCAAACAAGTTGTCATTCTTGGCCTGATATTCTCCCCGAACCTGGAGGGCCATGAGTTGAGAATCGGTGCATATGACGACTTCCTCGGCTCCTAAGTCTTCGGCAAGATGTAGACCTGCGAGGAAGGCTTTGTATTCGGCCTGATTGTTGGAAGTAGGGAAAGAAAAGGTAAGCGAGACCTTGACGAGGATTCCCTCCTCATTTTCTAAGATGATACCTGCCACACTTCCTGCTGAGCTGGATGCCCCGTTGACAAAGATTGTCCATTTGCGTGCCCCGCAAGTGGGGGAATCGGGCAATGTTATCTCTGCAACAAAGTCGGCCAGCGCCTGAGCCTTGAGGGATTTTCTGCTCTCATACTGGATGTCGAACTCGGATAGTCCCAACGACCACTTGAGCATTCTGCCGGCATGTCTGGCCGGCCTAGTAGTTGCTTCAAGAGTTAATCCGTGCATACCACGATTGTGTGGGCCAGAAAGTAGTGCCTGAGTCTCCTCGCAAAGTTGATAAGGGCTAGGGCCACCTTCTCCATCTACTGGTATCTCAATTCTGGTCCCTACAGTGCTTTGCTCGTGAAGTATATGGGTTTCTGCCGGTCGAGTGTTTCACGAATGAGGGTGGCGCTGACGGCCTCAGTCACGACGAAGAGATAGAGATACAGGGTTTCACCGTTATCTGGCCAGGAGAGGACAGATGGACTTGACAGTGCTCGCTTTAAGTGGAGGAGGGCTTGGTCACATTCCTCCGTCCACTCGAAAGCTTCCTCCTTGCGGAGTAGTTTGAAAAAAGGGGAGTGTGTGCTGAGCATATTTTGCCACGAAACAGGACAGCGAAGCGAGCATCCCGTTTAGGGATTGAATAGACTTCTTCAAGTTTGGCATAGGGAACTCGGAGAAGGCTCTGCACTTGTCGGGGTTAGCTTTAATTCCTCGTTCTGTTAGATAGAAGCCGAAGAACTTGCCAGTGCGTAACCCGGACGTGCACTTCTTCGGGTTGAAGCCATCCTGTACTTCCGGGCCTGCTTGAAGACTTTCCTCAAATGGGCAGTGTGATTGGATTCCTCGTGGGATTTCACGATCATGTCGTCCATATAGACTAGAGCATATCCCCAATTTCACCTCAGAAGACCTTGTTCATCATTCTTTGGTAGGTAGCGCCAGCGTTTTTCAGGCCGAAGGGCATTACGTTGTAGTAATAGTTGCCCGATTCAGTCATTAAAGCTGTGTACCTTTTGTCACTTTTTGCCATGGGTATTTGGTTATAGTCTGAATACGCGTCCATGAAAAATAACAATTTAAAACCGACAGAATTATAAAGTAATTTATCTATGTTGGGGAGGGGATATGCATCTTTAGGGCAAGACCTATTGAGATCGGTATAGTCAACACACATGCGCCATTTTCCATTTGATTTTTTAACGAGTACAACATTGGACAGCCAAGTAGTGTACTTGGCTTCTGAAATAAAATTTGCCTCTAGGAGGTCTTTTACAACTTGTTCGATAGCCTCCATTTTCTCCGAAGACTACTTTCGCCTATGTTGAGCTAGTGCCCTAGCGGCGAGGTCGATGGTGAGATAGTGGTAGGCCATGTTAAGATCTAAGCCGGGCATTTCCGCGGCGCTCCAAGCGAACAAATCTGCATTCTCCCGGAGACAGGCTTTGAGCTATTTCCTCGCTAGGTCAGGGAGTCCAGTCCCGATCTTCACTCCTCGCTGGGGGTCATCTCCGAGCCGGATAAGTTCGAACTCGCCATCCAGAATTGGGCACATCAGATAGGGGGTCTCGCTGCTACTGGTTGAAGTTGAAGGGCTGCTTGAACAAGGCTGGATCTCCTTCCCCTTCCTTTTCTGCTCCTTCTGGTCGTCCTCAGAGAAGCAGTTGTCAAGGTTGATAATGTCGACGCAGGGCAACGACTTTGCCTCTTTGGAGCTGCTGGGCAAGGCAGGCTTGCTAAATGTTTTTGGCTTGGCGGCAATAGTGTTCAGCCCTTTGGAGGCTGCCTCGAAACATCTCCTCGTTGCTTCGATGTCTCCGTACAGTGTAGCGAGGAGACCCTTAGAAGTGTGGTACTTCATCTTCAGGTGTACGGTTGAGGGCACGACTACCAATTCGGCAAAAGTTGGCTGCCCAAAGATGCATTGGTATAGAGACGGATAGTCGATGACCAAGAATTGGACGTTGATAGACTTGGTCGTCTCTGCAAACCCGAAAGGTACGATCAGTTCCACGTACCCCAACGCTTTGTGACTGACTCGTTAAAGCCTTGTAGGTCAGAGCCTACGTAGGGCGTCAGGTGTGTCTCATCCAGTTGGAGGATGGAAAATAGTTGGGAATACATGATGTCGACCGAGTTGCCTTGATCGACCAGGATTCGGCGAACGTCAAAGTTGGCCATTTGTGCTCTCACGAGCAGCGGGATGCTTGAGTTGGGCGCTCTACCGAGGAGTTCCTCATGGTAGAAGGTGATGGGGGCCGACTCTCCCCAGACCTTGTCGAGCGTGGTACTCTGGTTCGAGCTTGTGCTGATAAGATGTTCGAACTTCCTTTTGACGGATCCCACGGTAACCTTGTTGAAGCCCCCTCCGAAGATGACCGTGGTGGAATGGAAGGTTTCCCATGGGCTGTGCGCAGCGAAGTAAGGGGGAACATTGAGTCCCTCAGGGATGTAGAAGTCCTCAGGCCGCAAGATGCTCATGGCGACCTGAAGGCTTGTCTCATCCGAGGAAGGCACCTCTTCCTCGACCTTCTTAGACTCCTGGGCGTCCTATCGTGGAGCATCTTTCTTCTTGGCGAACTATTTCAGGTGTCCGTCTCTAATCAGTATCTCAATGGCATCCTTCAGGTGAATGCAGTCGTCGGTCATATGATTGTGGCTCTTATGGAACCGACAATACTTCGACTTGTCAGTATTCGGCTTGACCGATATCTGTTTAGGGAATTGGACCCTTGCTTGTCGGTAGGGGTGTGCATGGTTGGTTATTTTTAAAAACCAAACCATAACCATTTTTAAACCAATTAAATGATTTGGATTCATAACCATAACCATATTTCAATCAAAACTGGTTATAAAACCAGTTTTAAATTTGGTTATGGTTATATAACTGGTTTTAAACCTCTTATTTATTTCTTTTTCAAAAATATTATTTTCTTTTCAAAAATATTTCTTTTTCAAAATTTTTTTTTCCAAAAAATTTAATTCTCTCAATATTCCTCCCTAAATCTCTATCTCAACAGTGTCATGCTCACATGTTGATAATAATTCTCATACAGTGTCCTGCTCACATGTTGATAAGAATTCTCGTGATTTTTTGATGAAGTTTGAAATAAAAGACATCAAAATTGAAAAGACAAAACCTAAATAACATAAAAGCTATTTTTATTTCAACTTTCAAGAAGCAAATTGAAAAAGAAATTTTCTTCGAAACACTTAATCTCATGTGTACAATGTAGTACGTGTTACTGTTTTGTTATTGAAAAATCTGAACGGTTGAATACTTTTAATAGATCTAATGGGATATTATTAGTGGTACACTGGTGAAGTATATGTTTGCTGCTCCACCTTAGACGTCACCAATTTAATTAGTATTTGAAAAAATTATTTTTTTTAAGAAATTTAATTTTTTTTTCAAAAAATTGATTTTTTTTTGAAAAATTGAATTTTTTTTCAAAATACTTAATTTTTTTTCAACAAAATTACTTTTTTTCAAAAATATTAATTATTTTTTTTAAATTACTTTTTTATGAAAAATTAAAATTAAAATTACTTTTTTTTTTCACAAAAATTAATTTTTTTTTCAAAAAATTAACTTTTTTTTCCGACAAAATTAATTTTTTTCCTAAAAAATTAATTTTTTATTCGAAAATATATAATTGAATTAAATATTTGGATTTTGGATAATAACCGGATCCAAAAATAAAATATGGTTGGATAACCAACCATTAATAATTTAACTAGTTAATAACCATTTAATTATATCTGCATATTTTAAATGGATTTGGATTTGGTTATGGATTTGGATCTCATAACCGGATATTTTGCACACCCCTACTTGTCGGAACTCCGAGTTGGCACATTCGGAGAGGATTTTCTCCCTAGAGACGGCCAGAGGAGTATACTCGTGGAAGCGGCCAGAGGGTCCTTTGTTGTCCCGGGACTCCCGGGGCGGTCTTCGCGTCTTCTATCTTCCCGACGAGATGTCGAGGGCTCATCGTGCTTGGATGACCTGACACTCTCTTGGTGCCTTGAGTCCCGGGCGGAACTAGCAGCTTCTTTCTCCTCATACAGGATCTACGCTTGTGCCTTGAGGAGGAGGGTGTCAAGCGTTGTCGGGGTTTCAATGCCAACCGCTTTGGAAAACTCTATACGGGGACAAAGTCCTCGCTCGAGCAAGAACTTCTTCATATCATCGGTCATTGAGACCTGGACTGCTTCTTTATTGAACCTTTTGATATAGGCTCGAAGTGGCTCGTCTTTCCCTTGAATTATGGCCTCAAGGAAGGCTTTGGTCTTTGGGTGACGACGGGAGGTCGTGAAGTGTCTGGAGAACATTCTCCCCAACTGTCTCCAGGATGTGATGGATTCGTCGGGGAGCTTCTTGTACCAAGTCATCGCTTCCTTCCTCAGCGTGGTAGGGAACAATCTATATTTGATGGCGCCCTGGACGCCATGATAGTCGACCAATGCATCGATATTCTCGATGTTCTCGTCAAGATCCATTGTACCATCATACGTGCCCATAGACGGTGGTTTCTCCAGCCCCTTTGGCAGGCGCGTGGCCATAATTTCCTGGGACAACGAGCCGTGAGGCTCTTCTTCACTGCTGGTGCTGGACCACGACGGGGAGCGGGTGCTTCACCCAAGGGTAGGACAACGATCTCAGAAGGGAGATGGGGTTTGTGCCCGACCCTTGGTGTCATACCCCAAATTTATCCTACATGTGTATAGCTTTCATCTGTGCATCCATTTACTAACCACTATTTAGAAAATCCGAAAAAAATAGGTTGTTTATGCTTGCTTGAGTCCAGGTTCATTTCAAGCTCATTCATAGGTGTGTGTGTGTGTGTGGTGACGTTCTTCAATCCAAGTGGTGTGTTTGAAGCTTCATTTAGGGTTTTGTGTGATGTACTGAAGTTCGTATCTCAAGTCATAATTCTTTGATCTCAAGGCATGTTCCTGTTCGTTTGGTCTACAGTGAAGGTCTTGGTTCCTCAAGGGCATATTTCCAATCAAAGTTCAAAGTTGATTCATTTTTTGGTTCAAAATAGGCTTCAGATGTGAATATAGCATAAAAAGTCAAAGTTTAACCCTCATGGTTTGGTTCTAACCAAGTCCATCCAATTCTTTTTTTTAATCCATATCCTTTTTTTAAGAACTAAATTATATTTTTATTCCCAATTTCCTTGTCCATATTCATTCCAATTCAAATTTGCAAATCATTTCTCCAAATCCATTCTCATTTTTTCTAACCATATTCAAATATTAAGCCCATAATTTTTCCTCATCACCATTGTTATACCCCAAATTTTACCCCTTAGATGTCATGACATCTTGCATTTGCATTAGGGATCAATCCTTTATGCATTGTCAACTAACCATCATATTTTGCTAGTTTGTTCTTCTATTTGAAAGCTAGGGTTTTGCACAAGAAGAGGACAAGGGCAACAAGCCAAGCTCTCATACTTTTCAAGGCTTCCTAAGGCACTTCTTGGCTTAATACATCCGTTCCAAGTGCTCACTTGCTGGTCAAGAAAGGTGTTTGAATTCATCTGATCAAGAAAGTCAACTGAAGCTCCAAAGGCTCAATCATTAATCTTAAGGGCAAATCGTGAGGTTTTCCAAAATCAAGAGAAATCAAAGGAGAACCATGAAATCAGGAGATGTGAAAATTAGGGTTTTGACCTAAGGAATTACAACAGAATCTTGCTGTGATCAGTCAATGTCTTGATTGGTTCATCAATCAATTGAGCTTACATACATTCAAGAGACCTCATTCATCAAAAAATCAAGAGTAATTGGCTCCCATCACAAGTGCAATGACCCTCAAGTTCATCTGGCCTCAACTTAGGGTTTTATCAGGAAAAGTCAACCATGCTTTTGACTTTTGACCAAGGCATGATCCCAAGTCTTGGGGACATAATTCCATATGTTAACATACACCCTTGGAAGTCATCTATTGATATTTGAGAAGTTTGAGAAAGCAAGATCATCAAGGATGAAACAGTTGAATTCATGAAGAAATTAAGGTTTTGTCTGAAAATTCAAACCTTTGACTTTTGGTATTTTGGGTCCAAGATAAAGTATTCAAGTCATATTCCATCAAGTCATATTTCTTCACTAGTAGTTCCCACCCCTTTCCTTGGAACCACACTTCCAGACTCTTTGTCAATCACAGTAGCTTCATATTTCCATGGCACAACTTTAGAATTTCTGAAACGAAAAGGAACAGGCTGTCGAATGATCGCCGACCTTGGTTGATTAAGAGCGGAAGCAACAACAGACTCTGATGTGTTGAACACTGGCTTTGGTTTATTGAAAATAGGGACCACAGAACCTGGCTTCGGCACATTAAAGATGGGTAACTTCTCTCTTGATTCTGGTAAATTGAATATGGGATCAATTACTACAACTTCCTCTTTCTTCACCTTACTGATTACTTGCAGAAAACCTTCATCAATCAAACTTTGAATGTCATCTTGAACCAATTTACATCCTCTGATCCTGGAATCACAGTCGTCATAGTCATTATGGCAAACCTTCACCAAACCAGCTTCAAACAACTTTGAATGGAAAACTCTGACAGAAGTCTCAATCTTAGACGCATCCATAATCAACACCTCGTCATTTTCATCTTCGATAGCATTTACAACCCCATGTGTAGGCAATTGGTTATTCTTCACATTTGGCTGATTATCCCCAAAGGGCATAATCTTCTTCTCCATTAAACCCTTCACAACATATTTTAGCTCAAGGCATCCTTCTAAGTCATGACCGGCAGCGCCTTGGTGGAATGCACAGTGGGAATTAGGGTTATGAAATTGCAATGACTTTTTTGTAGGTGGGCCCAAGGCTATCAGACTATTTTGTATGGGCCACCGCTTTCAACTCTTATTAATCAATGAAGATTTTTTGTTAAACTCTTTTGTTTTCATTTATCGTTTTTTGCTTTTAAGGGAAAATGGCAATCTTTTTTTAAAAAAATACCAAAAATATTCTTCTTGCATTTAATTTTGTGCATTTTAATAAAATAAGTCCCTCCACCATGCAGAATAATCCACAAACCCGTTGTATTCGATGGCCCTACTTTCACCATTGACTTTGACTCACCCATCTACTAAGCTGAAGATGAGGGAGAAGAAGACTATGAAGTCCCAGATGAGTTGGCAAAAATGTGTGAGTACGAGTACACAGATCTTTAGCCACATGAGGAAGAAATTGACACCATCAATCTTGGTACCGATGAGGACAAGAAGGAATTCAAGATTGGGGCAACGCTAGGGGCAGAGATTAGACAACGGTTGGTAAAGCTTCTTGAAGAGTACGTGGATGTGTTTGCATGGTCCTATCAGGACATGCCTGGTTTGGATACAGACATAGTAGTTCATAAACTACCACTCAAACCTGAGTGTCTGCCGGTGAAACAGAAACTTTGAAGAAGTAGGCCTGACATGGCTCTCAAGATCAGAGATGAGGTCAAACGGCAACTTGATGCAGGATTTCTGCCAGTCTCAAAATACCCTGAATGGGTGGCTAACATTGTGCCTGTGATGAAAAAGAATGGTATAGTGCAAATGTGTGTGGATTATAGGGATTTTAACAAGGCAAGTCCAAAGGACGATTTCCCTCTGCCGCATATCGACACTCTCATGGATAATACGACCCGTTTTACAGTCTTCTCCTTTATGGATGGTTTCTCCGGTTACAGCTAGATTAGAATGGATATTGCCGATATGGACAAAACCACGTTCATCACTCCTTGGGGAACTTATTGCTACAAAGTCATGCCCTTTGGTTTGAAAAACACAGGGGCAACATATCAAAGAGCTACGGTGACTCTTTTCCATGATATGTGTCATACCCTAAATTTTGACCACTAAGATTTCCCATCATTGTGCAAATCATCATCACAATATGGATGAACCATTAGTCTCCCCAAAGATAGGTGAGCATCCACTACAATCAGACTTAGGGTTTCAAGCCATCTCAGAGCTCTTAGACAAACGATCAATCAAGAAATGACATAATCTTCAACTTGTCTAGCCTCTCAAACATCCACAAAGGATCAAGAGGACTCCCATTTCAAGGATTAAGCACAAGGCTTCTCCCTTCTAGGTGGATCAAGCCTTAAGATCGCCAGTGTCACAAAATTAGGGTTTGGTCGACAAGGGCCTCCAGATGGAAATTTTCCTCTGGGCATGAGCCAATGCTTCAAAGCATAAATTATGATGCTCCAAGGGATCTCATGAACCCAATCATCAAGTCAATTTAACCTCAGGGGATGCATTCATCAAAAAAATCAGAAATTAGGGTTTCTTGACCTAATTCACCCCTAAGTTGACTTTTCTGACAAAACATGAGCCAAGACCTCAAGAGGGGATTTGAGGGTCTAAAACACATCACATTGATCCATTTGCAACAATGGATTGATCCAAGAAGCTTGAGCAACAAGTTTCAATTTCATCAGAACCCCAATTAGGGTTTCGCGGAAAAAGTCAATTGTATCTTTGACTTTTGACTAGGACATGCTCCCAAACCCTAAGACATGATTCAATACACCCTATAACACCTATGAAATCAATCCATCAAGTTTTATTTAAGTCAAGGACTTGATTTCAAAGAGGATCGCACAGTTTGGAATTCATCTGATAAAAAGTCAACTGTGCACAAAAGTCAAACTTTGACTTTTTGAGATTTTTCACAATTATGGATCCTTAACCCTAAAATAATGTTAATGTGTGATTGGAATCATCATTCATCAAGAAAAATCAAGAAAAGTGGGATAACTTGTAAAAGGGGTAACCATAGAAAACTTAGAAAATTTTCTAAGTTATGGAACAAAGTGGCTAGGGTACCAACTTTGGAGGATCATAACTCCTAAACCACAAGGCCATTTTTTCCCATCTAAAGCTGGATTTGTAGCTCTCATTACCCTCTACAAAAGCTTCAACTACCACTCATTCCAATTCCCCATGGATTTTAAATTATGGAATGATCAAAATCACAAAAAGTGAAAATGTCACTTTTTTCCAACACTTAGTGAAATTTTCACTAAGTCAGAATTTGCCTTCACTTTTTTTCCAAATGTAGGGGCATTTTTCACTAGGATCCTAAAAGTATCAAAACCAACTATGATCAAGCAGTTATTGTATCATATGAGGGCTTTCCAAAATTGCATCAAATTCCACTTGAGCCATGAGATATGACAATGGCAATATGCCTTGCTGAAAACTGCCAAGGCTAGGCAGAATTTTGCACTTTTGCTCGATTTGGAAAAATCAGATTATTCCAAGCCTTGTCATCACTTTGGACACATCAGAGGATCAAACACTGATCCAAGCCTCCAAAGTCTTTGGAACAAGAAGTAGCATGCCAAACCTAGAAATCCCTAAAAGAGGGACAAGACTCCAATTTTGGATTGGAGCATTTAATGGATGCACCAATGTGGCATGGACTGACACATTTGCAACTGAATTCAGTCAAGAATGATCCAACAACTAGGGAACCACAACTCTGTGCCCTAACCTCTAGTCAATGGCTAGAGGAGACTTGGATTCCCATTGATCAACATTGGCCAAACCTCTGCAGTAGTCGCCATTCACTATTGATCCCAAAATAAACTTGCTCTACTATAAATAGAGCTCATTTGTGCTCAGTTTGAGTACACCAAAGCCATCAAACAAATGCTTTCCTCAAAATCACCTTCTCACTTCCAAATTTGCCTTCCAAAGCAAGTCACTATCGGGTTTTGAGTTTAAGAGCAATTCCAACCAAACCAATCATACACACACACCTCATAAACATCATATAGAAGTGATCCAAACACTCACATAACATCTGGAACACCAAAATCACAAAATCACTAGCCAATTGCTCAAGCCTTTGACAGATTTGCAGTTGGGGTGTCATCTCAAGTTCCAGATCATTTCAATCCATTCCAACCATTCAGACACACTCCATGGCACCTAGGGAAGCTATCCAGATCATTGGAACCTAGCTGTAACACCTCTAACCCAAAACACGATCACCACCTGCAAGAGGTGAGCATGAGTTCTTCTAACTCTATGATCTATGCATTTTTTGCTGCACAATAATTTGGCCATATGTTCATAATCATGCATAGAGTGTTTACCCTCAATTAATTGTTTTGTATGAATCGTGTATGGAATTTTTGAACCTTCATGCAGAATTTAGGGTTCTTGAGGTTTCTCTTTGATTTCTTATTCCATGCTTAAAATAAATGAAATTAAAGACTATAGACATGATCGTGAGGTTGAAACGAGTAGATTGATATGTAGATTGCATGATATAATCAAGTATTCAGTGAGATTGGATAGAAAATGCAAATCTGCAGAAACAGAGGAAGGGCGCGTGTTCTTGCCATGTTCTTGGCGCCCTTTTTCAAATATTTGAATATTTGAATTTTGTGATTTTATTTGATTGATTCAAAAATTAATTTCTCTCTGAGTTTTAATGATTTTGAGTTGATTCTTTTTTTAATAATTCACAAAAATGTTAAAATATTTTATTTTACTAAAAAATCCCAAAAAATATTATTTATTTCATATAATTGATATTTTTCCCAAGAAATAATATTTTAATTATTTTTGACATTTAAAATATTTTTTCCTTCTTGATTTTTGCAAATTTTAATGATTTCTAATCATTTTGTAGGTCAAAACATGATTTTTGAAACATTAATCCAAGATCACAATTTGTTTTCCACATGTTAAACAATTTTGATCATTTTAATTGAATTTTTTATTCAATTAAAATACATTTTGGAAACAAATTAGGGTTTTGATTAATTCAACCCTCATCAAACCTTTTAAAAACATTTTGGGCCTCTAATAGAGTGTAAGACCCAATCCTTTGTAAATACAAACCTATTTTGGGCCTCAAATGTTGTATAAGTCCGGTTGTATTTCAAAAGTTCGGCGCGATCATTGCCCTTTTAAAACAAACCACCTGGGCCTCTCCTCGAGCTATAAGACCCATTCAAAATCATTTTGGGCCTCTAATATAGTGTAAGACCAAATCTCCTTTTGAAACCAAAAACGTTTGGGCCTCAGTCATTGTATAAGACCCACGGTGCTTTCAAAACCTCGGCGCGATCGTCGCCCTTTTCAAAATAAACCCTGGGCTTCTCCTTTAGCTATAAGACCCATCTTTGTTCACTTTCAATCATTTTGGGCCTCTTGAGAGAGTGTAAGATCCATCCCCTAGTACAGAGGATCTTTCTTGGGCCTCAGTCACTTGTATAAGTCCCTGTACAAAATGACAGTGTTATCACTGATTAAACCCTGGGCCTCTCCTTGAGCTGTAAGCCCCAATTTTCCTTTCAAAAGCACTTTCTCCTTTGATTTTGTAACATACTGTTATTTTCAATTTCTTTGTTGGACAACTAACCAAACAACATGGAAGCTCTACAACCGAGTAAGTTTTTACCCGCTTTCATTTACCGCTTTCATATGTATATAACTGTATTGTGGGGCTGTTTCACTGTAACTCTTCTTTCATAAACTCATATCGACTGTGTAATACTAGTATAGATATTTAGAGTTTCCCCGGTAACTACGTCTAGAACTAGACAAAACCTCGTCTCCTTACATCCGACGTTCTCCCGGATATTTCAACATAACCTAAACCATGAGAATTTTCTTTTACAACAATTTTAGATGACTAGATCTAAGAAATCTCCCCCTTGAACAGTTCATATACAGAAGGCCAATGTTCCAAGTGAAACCCCTTCTGGAACTGTTCATCAGCCTCCTTTTGGGCTTAGTGCAAGGACCCACAGGCTTCCTAAAAGCATCCCCGCCTCCTCTTGGGCGTTGTACAAGGACCCGTCGGCTTCTTAGAAGTTTTCACAGCCTCCTCTTAGGCTTCGTATAATGATTCTTCCTTCGGGAAGATAGCCTCCTCTTGGGCTTTGTACAAATTGTCCCTTCGGCTTCTTAAAAGTTTTTTTCGCCTCCTCTTGGGCTTCGTACAAATTATCCTGACGACCTCTTAAAGGTATAGGAACAGAAATTAATCATCTTAATAGAACAGTCTTTCAAAGAGTCTAGATCTTCCTACGGCGAACATACTGTCTCTGGATCTCTCTTAAGCATAGTACAAAAGATAAAACTCTAGACATGGACAGTCTAACCTCCTTGAGTCTCGAAGACATTCTCAAGTTCCTTTCAAAAATAGGAAAAAACACCCGTAGACTTGGACAGTCTCAATACCCTTTGGATTCCCCATTTCCTTAAAGAACAGAAAATATCCCCGGTCCTCTGATCAATCCCAAAGTACAACATTACCCATATAAGAACTGATTTTCTCTTTTATCCAACACACTGGACCTGTCACTAAACTAAAACAGTCACCAGCACACTAGCCTCCTCTTGGGCTTTGTACAATGATTCTCCCCGGCGGAGCTAACCTTTTCAGACTCTCTTGTTGAGTCAAAACCTTTGAGCCTCCATCTCGGGCTTCGTACGAGATAAAAATCACTCTCCTGTTGAGTATAAAAGACTCTCTTGTTGAGTTAGACACCTTCAGCCTCCATCTCGGGCTTCTTACGAGGTACAAAGACTCTCTTATTCAGTCAAACACTTTCAGCCTCCATCTCGGGCTTCGTACGAGATACAAAAACACTCTCTTGTTGAGTATAAAAGACTCTCATGTTGAGTCAAAACCTTTGAGCCTCCGTCTTAGGCTTCGTACAATACATATACAAAAGCACTCTCTTGTTGAGTCAACCCTTCCAGCCTCTCTCTCGGGCTTCGTACGAGACATATAAAAACACCCTCTTGTTGGGTCAGTAGCCTCCTCTTAGGATTTGTATAAAGAAACCCCGGTTGAGCCAATCAACCTTTTAGCATCAAAAGCTGTGCCTCGTTCACAGTATACAAACATCAACAACTCCTTTTCCCTCGTCTAATTGCTGTAAGCGGCAAGCCTCTGGATTATTTACATCCATGCCACTGTCCCTCTTTTAGCATGAGAAATTCCTAAGGAAAGATGGCATTGCTCTAAACTGAGTTAAAGTCTTCTCCTTCAGGTTAAAAATCCCCTATATAGGAAATTATGGCATTGCTGGATTCACATATCCCAGTTAAAGTAATTCTCCTTTATAATCAGTCACCCAACAATTGTGACAAACAGACCCCTTTAAAGATGACAAATTCTCTCTAAAGTCAACACCCTTTTAGCTTCACATCTTGGGCTTCGAACAAGATACAAATAGACCCTTCAGCTTCACATCTTGGGCTTTGAACAAGATACAAACCACCTTTAGCTTCATGTCTTGGGCTTTGAACAAGACACCAAAACACCATTTCCTTCCATAGAATAGGAGGAACTACGATCGCTCTGATTTTCCTATCCCGGGAATACGTAGGCATAACATTGAAAAAAGAATCTTAGCGAGCACACTAATCAAAAAACCCCAAAGTCCCCTACCTCCATCCAATCTGGCGCAGGATCCCAACAAATTCCCCATGAACAATCCTGGTATTTCGTTATGAACAAAATAAGCAGAGAGAGGCCCACGAACTAAAGCCGCATCTGTAAACCAACAGTTTTGACTGTTTAACCTCAGTTTGCAAGCAGGGTTAGTTGGAGACATCTATTTCCCTTCCTTCATCAGCTTCAATAGCATAAAAAATGAATCGAATTGTAGTACCAAAGCGATAGTGATTCAAAACCACAAAAACCGCGCTACAGAAAATACGGCGACCACACTGGGAGAGACTTGTTCTTCTCCCGTCTCTTAGGAGGAAACCTTAAGTTTAGATAATTTCACAGGAAAAATGGAGCCCACCGTGGGGCCAAACAAAGGAATCTTGTCTCTCTTATCTCTCTGGTTGAAACCTTCTCTTAGGACGAGTCCTTGGGTTCATAAGGTATCACCGAATGACAGTTCCATCGGAGAATGTCATTATTGCTAGGATCGGGCCTCACTAGGATCTTAGGTCAAAAACCTTTAAGTTGGGAAGGTACCACAGAATGGCGACTCCGCTGGGGAGCCATTTTCTGTTAGGATCAGAGGATTTATAACTCTTAAAAAGTCTAGGACATTAGGACAAATATATATACGGCTTTTCCTAATTGATATCTGTGTTTATTTTTCTGCTAATGGGAATGCGTATGATGCCGCATGTGGAAAGATTGAGTATACACCTAGGAAAAACCTCTTTCAGTAGTGCGGAAGCTATCGAAAATATTTGTCACGCGATACTACCCTCTTCTGAGATTCTTCGAAATACATAACCTAGCACGGTTCTCGGACCGCTGATGTTATCTCGACAAGAATCAATGATTTTGAGAGACATGTACAAAAATCACTAGTATAAACCTTTGGGATGGGTAAAGCCTTGACTTCATGACACCGACCCTTTGACCCCATGTTTTTACTATGTTTTTGTGTGCTGCATTCATGCATTCATTTTAAAAAAAACATTAAGCAAAGAAAAATTTTCTCTTCTAGTCTCTCTTTTTCAAATTAAACTAAAACAATGATTGCAAATGTCAGAGAGAAAAAGATTACGCTCATGGATTTTGGTAGACGAAAAACTCACAA
Organism: Lathyrus tuberosus; assembly: GCA_022829125.1. Lineage (NCBI taxonomy): Eukaryota > Viridiplantae > Streptophyta > Magnoliopsida > Fabales > Fabaceae > Lathyrus > Lathyrus tuberosus. Next base: position 1,983,870 of record JALAZF010000203.1, on the reverse strand, counting down.
GTATACCTTCAAGGTTCCAAAACTAGAGGATTTGAGAGGATTAGCAAGGATGATCACTAACCCCGACGCTTTCAGAGCCAAGTACAGAGGTCTGCTACCTCTGTTAAGGGTCCATGTAATTGAAGGAATCCTGGAGGCACTCGTTCAGTTTTACGATCCAGTCTATCGCTGTTTCACATTCCCGGATTACCACCTCGCACCAATGCTGGAGGAGTATTCTCATCTGATTGATCTACCTATTACTGATCAAGCTCCCTTTTCTGGACTGGAAGAAATTCCAAAGGATCAGACCATTGCAGAAGTCGGGACTCACCTGACCACCAAGGAAGGAATCCCAGGTTTACTAGCCAAGTTTCTGGTAAAGAAGGCTCTGTACTTTGCTAGTATAGGGAACATGACTGCTTTCGAGAGCATCTTTGTTTTGCTCACCTACGGGTTATTTTTGTTTCCCAACATTGATAACTTCGTCGATATCAACGCCATTAAGGTTTTTCTCATTGGAAACGCCGTACCAACCTTGCTCGCAGATACGTATCATTCTGTACACTTAAGTAATTTATACAGTGGAGGAATGATCACGTGCTATGTACCCCTGCTATATAAATGGTTTATCTACCATTTACCTAAGTCTGCTGTTTTTTGGGATCATAAGAGTGCCTTACGTTGGTCACAGAAAATCATGTCTCTTACCAACTCTGACATCGATTGGTACAATCGAATCTATGACGGGATCAGGATCATTGACCGTTGTGGAAATTTCTCCATCGTACCCCTTATAGGAACTAAGGGAGGAATCAATTACCATCCAGTCTTAGTTCGTTGTCAATTTGGATACCCGATGAGGCATGTCCCGCGTAATGCTCATCTGGAAGGTCTTTTCTTCAAGGAAGGAGAAAATGACAGGGCACTAAAGATGGAAATAGTGCACGCTTGGAAACATGTTCATAAGAAAGGACGGGAGTCTTTAGGAAAACCGGACTGTGTCTCGGTGGAGCCTTATCTCCACTGGGTACAAACTAGAGTTCTCAAGCTAAAGATGCCTTATCCTCGTCACGGAGTTCTTCCGCCAAGGGAATCTGTCATGTACTTCATGACTGAAACGAAAAAACTTCAGGTTACTCTCAACAAAGTTCAATAGGAGAGGAGGTCTTGGAAGAACAAGCACCGCATTCTCAATGTGGAGTGTACCAAAATACAGCAACTGCTGAAAGATAAGGATGCTCTAATTGATATTTTGGAGCAACATGCTGTAGAAAATCAGGATGACCAAAGGAATTTTCTCGCTCCTTTCACTTGGCAAAGGAATGACAACCTGACAACGGCCCAAGAGCCCCGATCCAAGAAAAGGAAAGTACCAGAATCAGCACCCGAGTTCTCCTCTGAGAGGACTCGGGATCCATTAGCTTAGGTTTCTGTTTTCGCATCTTGTAATTTACTGTATTTCCATTTCCCCAATCCTTTGAATTCAATAAAACGGGGGTGTCCCCACTAATTGATATTTGCAATCTAATTGTCAAAGTTTATTTTGATTAAACAAAAAAAACAATTAATATAATCACTGCATTCATCATTCTCACGTCACATATTCTTCTTACCTACGAATCTCACGTTTGTGTCTCGGTTCTAGAGTCAAACTGTCTCATTCGTACAATACTCGGGCCAATCGTCAGAAAAGGATGGATGATCTTGAGGAAGAGAATAGAGAGTTGAAAGAAGAGATCGACGCTCTGAGAGAGGATATGAGAAAGCTTCGTAATGACATGCAAGCCATGGCAGAAGCTCAGCTACAAAGAACTGTGATCTCAGAGATCACCTCAATGCCCATAGTAGAGAAGTATGATCCTAGGTATCAAATGCCAAAAGATCGTCCTGGGGCATGCATGTTAACTATATCCCGGAAGGATATATTCCGCCGATCACTGAAGATCAGGGAATCATAGCAGAAGCCGCTGGGCCTGAAGGTTACAAACTTCGGGAAAGCGAGGATGCCAGAGGCATAATGAGGACTCCTGAAGGTTACAAACTTCAGGAAGCGCCAAGATTCACTGTCGTAGTAACGGTACCACCCCCTATGGTGCACACTATCCCGGAAGGACAGATTCCACAGATACCTTCTGGTAGAAAGGACAACATGTTCGACAGAATGAATGAGTTCCAGGAACAATTCCTGGAGATGTAGAAAGAACTGCAGGCCCTTCGCAGTCAGGATCTATTTGGAAAGGATGCCGCAGATTTTTGCTTGGTCCCCAATGTGAAAGTCCCGCACAAGTTCCAAGTACCCAATTTTGAAAAGTACAAGGGTAACTCTTGCCCTCAAAGCCATTTGGTGATATATGCTCGGAGAATGTCAGCTCAGACAGAGAACCAGGATCTACTGATTCACTACTTTCAGGATAGTTTAACCGGTGCTGAATTAAAATGGTACATGAGTTTAAACCGCACTACGATTAGCACTTTCAGAGATCTTGGCACTACCTTCTTCCAACAATATAAATACAATTTGGACATGGCACCAGACAGAGATCAACTAAGATCAATGTCACAAAAGGACAAGGAAACCTTTAAGGAATATGCTCAGAGATGGCGTGAAATTGCCGCTCAAATTTGTCCACCTCTTGAGGAAAAAGAGATGACAAAGATTTTATTAAAGACCTTGAGCTCATTTTACTACAACAGAATGGTTGCCAGTGCGCCCAGCGACTTCACCGAAATGGTCGGTATGGGAGTGCGTCTCGAGGAAGCCGTTCGAGAAGGACGTCTAGTCAAAGACACTGGGTCAACAAGCTGTACTAAAAAATATGGTAGCGCTCTCCCTAAGAAAAATGAGCAAGATATTGGGAATATCTCCCTCGGAAAGCAAAGGCGACGGTACCAACCAGTAGCAGCTGTAACTCCTGCTATCAGCCCTGCTCCTGTTTCTACGTATCAACCTCAGGTTGCTCAAAGCGAACCGCATTCGCAACAATTTCAGCAAAGGACACAACAGCCTCTTCAGCAGGCTCGTCCTCAATACAACAACAACCGTACAATGCGGCCACCAGGATTTGATCCTATACCCGTATCGTACACAGAACTATTTCCATTACTGTTAGCCAAGGGGCATGACCAGACTAAGTCTCCTCTTACAGTACCGAAAAATCTGCCTTTTTTGGTTTAAGGTGGATCAGACTTGCCTTTACCATCAAGGAGGACCAGGGCATAACATAGAGAGCTGTCTCAGTTTCAAGTCTGATGTGCAAAAGCTTGTTAGGAGTGGAGTCTTATCTTTCAAAGATACAAATCCTAATGTTCTCACAAACCCGCTGCCTCAACACGAGAAGGCTACAGTCAATTTGATAGAGGGAGAGTCTAACAACACCTATCAAATTCACGATGTACTCTTATTGAGGGCCAACTTGGTCAAGATGCATTGTAGACAGAGTGGATATAGCCATGTGCCACCTCATAATTATCACCAGTGTGATATCTACTCTAAAAGCAATCAAGGATGTTCTGTGGTGTAATCAGCTCTACAGGAACAGATGGATCTCTGATGGATCCGAGAGCACCGAGTTTGTGGAGTTAACATGGTTTATACAAATTCCAACATCATACAAAACCACGACATCCGTACAATGAATGTTAACTTGGTGGCGATGCACTCAAGGCAAAGCCAGTATCATAATTTGTCGCGGCATGAGTGTAATTCCTGTCTGACTTGCTCGGTAAACAAACAGAAATGCTCTTTTGTACAAGAGGTCTTCCAGCGTCGGATGGATCTTGGATGGATTCAAGACTACCATGATAGGAATCATTACCAAATCAACATGATTCAAATATTTGATATTCGCTTGATGAATACCAGCCTCGTGGAGTTACATGCTAAACAGGTCCGACTCGAATTTCGGGTATCACATGATTATCAGAGCTGTAAAGCGAGTTGTGAAGACGATTAGGGCTGTGCCCTTGTCCAGGAAACACTTCAGCACTTGTTGAACCACTGGTGGCTTCCAATCTATATGGATGAAGACACCCAGCAAATCAGTATCACTAACGGGAATCCTACTAGATATCAAAGTCAGGATGTTCGGTCGATGGAAACAGATCTAGTAAGGTTACACTGTATTTAAAGCGGACGTGGCCAGATGCCACTACACAACTATGAGAGGTGTGGAGTTTGCTTAGTGGATAATCAAGGATGCTACCTCGTGCGAGCAGCCCTTCAAAGTCAGTTGGACCGGAAAGAGATTCAACCATGGTCATGTTCTGGATCAGTCAACTATTTTACTGATCAAATAAAGGACGTCGTCGTAATCTCTGATCATTAGAGGGCTAGGCATGTTTATACCATTATCCCTCTACTTGACGAATCGAGAGTTCCCAACCGGGAACAGATCGAAATTACTCACGATGGTCAGAAAAATCAGAAGGCTCCCATAATCATGTATCTACCGGGACCACTACCGTATGAATCAACTAAGGCTATCCCTTACAAATACGGTGCAACAACAATTGAGAATGGAAAGGAAATTTCGTTACCCTCCGTCGTGAATATTGCAGACATCAGTCGAGTAACACGGAGTGGTAGAATCTTTAACGGAGGAGTTGGAGAACCCAACAAAGAAAAGGAACCTCAGATAGAAGTTCCCGATCCACCAGTCGGTCAATCTAGTAATCCCGACCTTTTGAAAAATAATGATGAGATGCTGAAGCGCATCCAAAAGAGTGAATACAACATTGTTGATCAACTGTTACAAACTCCTTCGAAGATCTATGTGCTATCACTTTTACTCAGTTCCGAAGCCCACAGAGAGGCTCTACAGAAAGTCTTGGAGCAAGCCTTTGTAGAACAGGATGTAATAATCAGACAGTTCGATAGCATTGTCTCTAACATCACTTCCTGCAATAACTTGGGATTTAGTGATGAGGAATTACCTGAAAAAGGTCGTCGTCATAACATGGCGCTCAACATTATAGTCAACTGCCAGGATGATGCTTTAGCCAACGTACTGGTAGATACAGGGCCAGCCCTGAATGTTATGCCGAAGTCCACTTTGATGCAATTATCATTCAAAGGACCTCCGATGAGAACCAACGAGATCGTCGTCAAAGCATTTGACGAATCCAAAAAAATGGTTATCGGCGAAGTCGACCTTCCCATAACTATTGGTCCTCACACTTTCCAAGTCACTTTCCAGGTCATGGACATTCGGGCAACATACAGTTGTTTATTAGGAAGACCTTGGATACATCAGGTTGGGGCGGTCACTTCGACCCTCCACCAAAAGCTAAAGTTCGTCCAGAACGGCCAACTTGTCACGGTTTATGGAGAACAAGCCTTGCTCGTGAGCAACTTGTCATTATCTACTTGTGTAGAACCCGAGAAGGTTGTTGGAACTCAGTTCCAAGCACTTTTGGTGAGCAATGAGAATCAATCAGAGAAAGAAACCTCGATTTCCTCATCCAGAGATGCTCTCGAAGTGATCGAAAATAACAATGCAAAAGGATGGGGACAGCTTGTCATTCCCACTGATAACAAAACAAAGAAGGGTCTTGGTTTTTCTGCAACCTGCACCCAGACAGCTGCTAACGATGAAAGTCTTCATCCTATTCAGAACTTCTTCCACAGTGGAGGCTTCCTTCAACCAGTGACTCAAGACGTGAATACCATAAATAAAGATGATTCCTCCGATACAGAGGAAGAATGGAAGTCCTATCTCAACGAGGATGGTTATACATCTCAGGGCGAAACACAGACTCCCTTTTGCTATCCCGCACAGAGTCTGAGATTTATACCGAGGTCAGATGTCGAAATGATATACGGAGATTGTGATTCTGAAGGATGTCGGGCTCCGCCAAATTCATTAGAGGAAGACACTCCGATGAAATACAACTTTGACCACGACTATTATGGCCCGATGGATGGCCTGCCAATGTGGCAGACTTACCCAGGAGACTTGGGGCAAGAAAGTCAGCCGAACAATGAAAATCAGCTGAGCATCATTGAAAAGCATACCTGCGTCCCCACCATGTCATGGGATCAACACCCAGGTTATCCTGAAAATACCCAGCACGAAGATGAATTCGCAATGTTTGCCGGACTAGAATTCATCAACTATGCTTTTCCCGAGGTCAACGTCGTCGAGAGGGATGCCTCCTCCAGTTCCAAAGAAGTGTGGGACACCTTGGGACAACCGGGTGGAAAATACGACTTCAAGGTCAAATACACCGCACCTGAAAGCTCTCGTATCAGGTTCGAATACATCCAGCCAACTGGATGGGGAGATACAGCTGAGAGTACAAATACTACGCAAAATACAACTGAGGAATCCTCCTACGACAACTCTTCCTGGGAGACAGATTCCAATGATCCAGCTCCACCAGAAATCAGCGTTATTTCTGAAGATAAATCAAGGAAGGTACCAGACTTTGTGATTCACTGAGGAGTTCGTTGCCAATAGGTTGCTGCCGATGTTCCGAAGATTGTTCATAAGTCTAAGTTATTGCCATCTTTACTTTAACCTTTCACCTTGCCCTTGTGAAACAGATGTTTTGATAGGGCTCACTTTCTGTAAATATCCCTCTTCATTTTCCCCAAAGAGACAAAGTTTTGTTTTATAGGGCTGTAGTTTCAAGAATCGACTTATTCATTAATAAAATAACGTCGTTCTGTAATTTCCGTATTAATTGATGTTTTCTCTTTTTGCTTTTTTCAGAAAATGGTAATCCTAAAAAAAACAACTCAATAATAAAAACAAGCAGTTTTCAAAGAAAAATACACTGCACACACTCTTGCATTCTCTCTATCTCTTCTAAACACAAATCATCACATCATGCAGATTGCTTGTTTTAAACCCCGTTGAAACATACGATCCAATGCCTTCTCCCAACTTTGAGTTCCCGGTATTTGAGGCTGAAGAAGAAAATGACGACAAAATTCCAGAGGAGATCTCCCGACTACTCAGACAAGAGGAAAGGTCCATTGAGCCTCACAAAGAGTTGAAGGAAACAGTCAACTTAGAATCGGAAGAAGAGAGAAAAGAAGTCAAGATTGGGGCATTGCTCAGTCCAACTGTCAAAGAGAGTTTGTCGAAACTTCTCAAAGAGTTTCCCGATGTATTCACTTGGTCCTATCAGGATATGCTAGGGTTGGATACCAGCATCGTGGAACATCATCTACCGTTAAGATCAGAATGTCCACTGATAAAACAAAGGTTGAGACGGACTCATCCAGACATGGCTGTCAAAATCAAAGAGGAGGTACAGAAACAAATTGACGCGGGTTTCCTCGCTCCGTCAGAATATCCTCAATGGTTAGCCAACATAGTACTAGTTCCGAAAAAGGACGGAAAGGTCAGAATGTGTGTGGATTACAGATATCTAAACAAGGCTAGTCCAAAGGATGACTTTCCCTTACCACACATTGACATGCTGGTAGACAGTACAACAAAGTTCAAAGTTTTCTCCTTCATGGATGGATTCTCGGGCTATAACCAGATCAAAATGGCACCGAAAGACATGGAGAAAACTTCGTTCATTACCCCTTGGGGTACCGTCTGTTATAAGGTAATGCCGTTCGGTTTGAAGAACGCCGGGGCAACCTATCAGAGGGCCATGACTACTCTGTTTCATGACATGATACATGAAAAAATCGAAGTGTATGTCGATGATATGATTGCAAAATCTAAAACAGAGGAGGAGCATGTGACACACCTATCAAAACTATTCGAGCGTTTGCGAAAATACAAACTCCGCTTGAATCCCAATAAGTGCAGCTTCGGTGTCCGTTCAGGGAAACTCTTAGGGATCATCGTCAGCCAGAAAGGAATTGAGGTTGATCCTGACAAGGTCAAGGCCATTCAAGAAATGCCTTCTCCAAAGACTGAAAAACAAGTAAGGGGATTCCTGGGACATTTGAACTATATTTCCAGATTCATATTCCTCATGACCGCGACATGTGCACCAATTTTCAAATTACTCAAAAAGAGTCAGGACTGCGTTTGGACAGAAGACTGCCAAACCGCCTTTGACAGTATTAAGGAATATCTGTTGAACCCACCGATTCTATCACCTCCAGTGGAAGGAAGACCACTAATTATATATTTAACAGTCTTGGAAGACTCAATGGGTTGTGTACATGGCCAACAAGATGAAACAAAAAGAAAAGAGTCTGCCATCTACTATTTGAGTAAGAAATTCACCGACGGCGAGACTCGGTACACTATGCTCGAGAAAAATTGCTGTGCTCTGGCTTGGGCAGCCAAACGTCTTCTCCATTACATGATTCGTCACACCACTTGGTTAATCTCTGAAATGGATCCAATCAAGTATGTCTTTGAAAAGCCTGCTCTCACGGGAAGGATTGCCCGTTGGCAGATGTTGTTATCAGAATACGACATAGAGTACCACGCTTAGAAAGCCGTTAAAGGAAGTGTTTTAGCCAATCATTTGGCTCATCAACCGATTGACGATCAAGAATTAGTCGGATTTGAATTCCCAGATGAAGATGTCATGTATCTAAAAATGAAAGACTGCGATGAACCGCTACCCAGTGAAGGGCCAGAACCAGATTCCAAATGGGGACTTATTTTTGACGGAGCTGTCAATCATTACGGAAACGGAATTGGGGCAATCATCATAACACCTCAGGGTACCCACATTCCTTTCACCGCCAGACTCACATTCAAGTGCACAAACAACGAGGCCGAATATGAAGCTTGTATTATGGGTCTCGAAGAAGCGATCGACTTAAGGATTAAGAACTTGGATGTATATGGCGACTCGGCTTTGGTTATCAATCAGATCAAAGGAGATTGGAACACATACCAATCAGGATTAATTCCTTACAAAGATTACGCAAGAAGGTTGTTACCCTTCTTCAACAGAGTCGAGTTTCATCATATCCCTCGTGAGGAGAATCACATGGCTGATGCATTAGCCACTCTCTCTTCCATGATTAGTGTAGGTAAATGGAACGACTTACCTAAGATTGACATAATGCGCCTTGAACGGCCCGCTTACATCCTCACGATTGAAGCAGTCATAGACGATAAACCTTGGTATCACGATATCAAATGCTTCCTTCAGAAACAAGAGTACCCACCTGGGGCACTAAGGAAAGACAGAAAAACCCTCAGAAGGCTGGCTGGCAGTTTCTTTCTGAGCGGAGATACACTCTATAAGAGGAACTTTGACATGGTCTTGCTCCGATGCGTCGACAGACCAGAAGCAGATATGCTGATAAAATAAATTCACGAAGGGTCCTTTGGCACTCATGCCAACAGACATACAATGGCGAGAAAAATTCTAAGAGCAGGGTACTATTGGTTGACAATGGAATCCGATTGCTACAAGTACATGAGGAGATGTCACAAGTGTCAGATATACTCAGACAAAATCCATGTACCGCCAACGCATCTCAAAGTGCTCTCTTCCCTGTGGGCTTTTTCCATATGGGGAATCGACATGATTGGCATGATCGAACCCAAAGCTTCAAACGGACATCGGTTCAACCTGGTAGCCATTGACTATTTCACTAAGTGGGTCGAAGCAGCGTCATACGCCAATGTAACCCGACAAGTGGTAGTCCGATTTATCAATAACAATATCATCTGCCATTATGGTGTTCCAAGCCAGATCGTTATGGATAATGGATCTAACTTGAACAACAAGATGATGAAAGAGTTGTGCACAGAGTTCAAGATCGAACACCATAACTCATCTTCCTACCGACCCAAGATGAACGGTGCGGTAAAAGCGGCTAACAAGAACATCAAGAAGATTATTCAAAAGATGGTCGTAACCTACAAAGATTGGCACGAGATGCTACTCTTTGCTCTTCACGGTTATCGCACATCTGTCCGCACTTCAACAGGGGAAACCCCTTTCTCTCTAGTATATGGCATGGAAGCAGTGCTCCCTATCGAAGTAGAGATCCTATCAATCCGGGTATTGATGGAAGCTAAGCTAACAGAAGCTGAATGGTGTCAAAGTCGACACGATGAACTAAACCTGATCGAAGAAAAGTGAATCACGGCACTATGCCATGGTCAGTTGTATCAGAAAAGGATGAAGAAGACGTTCGAAAAAAAGGTTCGACCTCGCGTCTTCAGGAAAGGAGACCTTCTGCTAAAAAAGATACAATCATTTCTCACTGATTCCCGGGGCAAATGGACTCCGAATTATGACGGCCCCGATGTGGTCAAGAAAGCTTTCTCAGGCGGTGCCTTGAGACTCGCAACCATGGATGGAGAAGAATTTTCCTACCCCACAAATGTTGATGTAGTCAAGAAATACTTCGCCTAAAATAAAATTAAAAAACGTCTCGGTGGATTGAAAACCCGAAAGGGCGGTCCAGGCAAAAATTAGAGACATGATCAAAAATCATCCCGGTGGATTGGAAACATCACAGTACAATCCATGCAAAAATTAGGGATAAGGGCAAGTAACTATGTTCAACAAAGGGGCAAATCCCTCAGCAGCAGTAATGCCATCGGTCAGAAAAATACCAGTCAAGGTCATCTTCGACAGAAGCTCAGGATGTCCAGAATTCAAAGTTGGTAGAAGGATAGTGGTCATTATGTTTCAATGTAGCCCTTTTCCTTTAAATTACCATTTTCTAACTTTGTAAATACTCTATGGAATCACGAGTTTGGCTGATTTCCATCCTATCAATAAAATTTGAGCCCTTGTGCTTTTGTTTGCAACTCTTATTTGTTTTAGCTTTACAGAACGACATTTTAACATGAATAACGATTCTTGAAACAAAACAAAAATGAATTTACTTGTTAAACTTTTTCTACTTTTAAAATAAAGATGGCAATTTCTTTTGACTGTTGAGCATCGAAAGAACATCGATCGCTTCGCCAAAAGTAATCGAGCTTCAAAGTGCAGAATCAAAGTACTCCTTCTAAGCCAGTGCACCTGAATGAAGGATCAGCTGTATCAGATGCGACTTTCCCATCTGATACCCCCGACAGAGTTCTTATCTCCTAAGCCCGACCAACATATCTCCCGACAGGAACTATCTCTCCTAAGCAAGGCAGAATTGCTATCGTGAACCAGTGATACTTTTCATCCCCCGCTGTGGCCGAGTATCCAGTCGTGTTCATCTACTAGTCTGTATGTCGCGTCAGTTTTGTCAGCATATAAATATATACATCATGCATTATTGATTTACATTCATATTCATATTGTATCACTATCGCTCTAGTCGGTCTTGTTCCCTAGTAATAAGAGTCCTCTCAATCGAGCCGTCAGTTCTTTCCTCATCAGGAAATGAATCATCTAAGTGATCTCTCCTCCAGATTATTTCTGGATTGAAGGTAGTTCTTTGACCACTTTGATATCTTGAACCTCTGAAGAGCCAGAGAGCTTCCGAAAAACATCACTCTTCGCCATTGAAGATGATATCATCGCTTTCCCGGATTAAGGAAAATCCCCAGAGAAAGCCTCTTAATCAGGGATTCGGCAGTACATCAGTTTTTCTCTGAAAAATTCACTGACGAAAAGGTCATCGGCACCTCAAAATTGGATCACATCATATGGCATTTCTCCGAGAAGATCCCAAGAAAAGTATGATGTGGTAACCCCAAGCGAAAGCAGTCTCTCAAGAGACTCGTTGTCCCCAGATAGAGTCAACAAATGGCATCTCCAACAGAGAAGTTTGTACCCCTCTACAATTCAGACAGATGGATTCCCCAGCAAGTCTGACATCAAAAGTTTTTCTATCAAATGGCATCTCTCCAAGAAAATTCTGTGAGAAGTTTGAGGAAAACCACTACACATAGCGTCCCTTGTCAATAAAGTTTATTGACAAAAGAAACTTAGACCAGTTCCTTGGTAGGAAACCAGGATCGAGGGGAAGTTTACATCAGAAATTGAGATCAGATCCTTGGTGGGAAACCAGGATCGAGGGGAAGTTTAAATCAGAAACTAAGACCAGTTCCTTGGTAGGAAACCAGGATCGAGGGGAAGTTTACCTTTTCTAAGCATCACTGCTTAGCAAAAGAGGAAGGATGCGCGAACTGCCATTCATAACCACCATCAAAATTTCAGGTATTCCGATATTTAATCCTCTTGCACCCGAATGTCCGAATACCTTCGCCATTCACACCTTCGGGTCCAAGAAGATTAAATAGGGGCATCTGTCATACCCCAAATTTTGACCACTAAGATTTCCCATCATTGTGCAAATCATCATCACAATATGGATGAACCATTAGTCTCCCCAAAGATGGGTGAGCATCCACTACAATCAGTCTTAGGGTTTCAAGCCCTCTCAGAGCTCTTAGACAAAGGATCAATCAAGAAATGACATGATCTTCAACTTGTCTAGCCTCTCAAACATCCACAAAGGATCAAGAGGATTCCCACTTCAAGGATTAAGCACAAGGCTTCTCCCTTCTAGGTGGATCAAGCCTTAAGATCGCCAGTGTCACCAAATTAGGGTTTGGTCGACCAGGGCCTCTAGATGGAAATTTTCCTCTGGCCATGAGCCAATGCTTCAAAGCATAACCTATGATGCTCCAAGGGATCTCATGAACCTAATCATCAAGTCAATTTAGCCTCAGGGGATGCATTCATCAAAAAAATCAGGAATTACGGTTTCTTGACCTAATTCACCCCTAAGTTGACTTTTGGGACAAAACATGAGCCAAGACCTTAAGAGGGGATTTGAGGCTCTCAAACACATCACATTGATCCATTTGTAACAATGGATTGATCCAAGAACCTTGAGCAACAAGTTTCAATTTCATCAGAACTACAGTTAGGGTTTCGCGGAAAAAGTCAACTGTATCTTTGACTTTTGACCAGGACACGCTCCCAAATCCTAAGACATGATTCAATACACCCTATAACACCTATGAAATCAATCCATCAAGTTTGATTTAGGTCAAGGACTTGATTTCATAGAGGATTACACAATTTGGAATTCATCTGATAAAAAGTCAACTGTGCACAAAAGTCAAACTTTGACTTTTTGAGATTTTTCACAATTATGGTTCCTTAACCCTAAAATGATGTTAATGTGTGATTGGAATCATCATTCATCAATAAAAATCAAGAAAAGTGGGATAACTTGTAAAAGGGGTAACCATAGAAAACTTAGAAAATTTTCTAAGTTATGGAACAAAGTGGTTAGGGTACCAACTTTGGAGGATCATAACTCCTAAACCACAAGGCCATTTTTTCCCATCCAAAGCTGGATTTGTAGCTCTCATTACCCTCTACAAAAGGTTCAACTACCACTCATTCCAATTCCCCATGGATTTTAAATTATGGAATGATCAAAATCACAAAAAGTGAAAATGTCACTTTTTTCCAACACTTAGTGAAATTTTCACTAAGTCAGAACTGCCTTCACTTTTTTCCAAATGTAGGGGCATTTTTCACTTGGATCCAAAAATTATCAAAACCAATTATGATCAAACAGTTATTGTATCATATGAGGGCTTTCCAAAATGGCCAAGAACTCCATCAAATTCCACTTGAGCCATGAGATATGACTGGCAATATGCCTTGCTGAAAACTGCCAAGGCTAGGCCGAATTTTGTACTTTTGTTCGATTTGGCAAAATCAGATAATTCCAAGCCTTGTCATCACTTTGGACACATCTGAGGATCAAATCTAAAGGGAACAAACACTGATCCAAGCCTCCAAAGTCTTTGGAACAAGAAGTAGCATGCCAAACCTAGAAATCCCTAAAAGGGGGACAAGACTCCTATTTTGGATTGAAGCATTTAATGGATGCACCAAGGTGGCATGGACTGACACATTTGCAACTGAATTCAGCCAAGAATGATCCAACAACTAGGGAATCACAGCTCTGTGCCCTAACCTCTAGTCAATGGCTAGAGGAGACTTGGATTCCCATTGATCAACATTGGCTAAACCTTTGCAGTAGTTGCCATTCACTATTGATCCCAAAACAAACTTGCTCTACTATAAATAGAGCTCATTTGTGCTCAGTTTGAGTACACCAAAGCCATCAAACAGATGTTTTCCTCAAAATCACCTTCTCACTTCCAAATTTGCCTTCCAAAGCAAGTCACTATCGGGTTTTGAGTTTGAGAGCAATTCCAACCAAACCAATCACACACACACACATACACACACCTCATAAACATCATATAGAAGTGATCCAAACACTTACATAACATCTGGAACACCAAAATCACAAAATCACTAGCCAATTGCTCAAGCCTTTGACAGATTTGCAGTTGGGGTGCCATCTCAAGTTCCAAATTATTTCAATCCATTCCAAGCATCCAGACACACTCCATGTCACCTAGGGAAGCTATCCAGATCATTGGAACCTAGCTGTAACACCTCTAACCCAAAACACGATCACCACCTGCAAGAGGTGAGCATGAGCTCTTCTAACTCTATGATCCATGCATTTTTTGCTGCACAATAATTTGGCCATATGTTCATAATCATGCATAGAGTGTTTACCCTCAATCAATTGCTTTGTATGAATCGTGTATGGAATTTCTGAACCTTCATACAGAATTTAGGGTTCTTGAGGTTTCTCTTTGATTTCTTATTCCATGCTTAAAATAAATGAAATTAAAGACCATATACATGATCGTGAGGTTGAAACGAGTAAATTGATATGTAGATTGCATGATATAATCAAGTATTTAGTGAGATTGGATAGAAAACACAAATCTGCAGAAACAGAGGAAGGGCGCGTGTTCTTGCCATGTTCTTGGCGCCCTTTTTCAAATATTTGAATATTTGAATTTTGTGATTTTATTTAATTGATTCAAAAATTAATTTCTCTCTGAGTTTTAATGATTTTGAGTTGATTCTTTTTTTAATAATTCACAAAAATGTTAAAATATTTTATTTTACCAAAAAATCCCAAAAAATATTATTTATTTCATATAATTGATATTTTTGCCAAGAATTAATATTTTAATTGTTTTTGACATTTAAAATATTTTTTCCTTCTTGATTTTTGCAAATTTTAATGATTTCTAATCATTTTGTAGGGAAAAACATGATTTTTGAAACATTAATCCAAGATCACAATTTGTTTTCCACATGTTAAACAATTTTGATCATTTTAATTGAATTTTTTATTCAATTAAAATACATTTTGGAAACAAATTAGGGTTTTGATTAATTTAACCCTCATCAAACCTTTTAAAAACATTTTGGGCCTCTAATAGAGTGTAAGACCCAATCCTTTGTAAATACAAACCTATTTTGGGCCTCAAATGTTGTATAAGTCCCGTTGTATTTCAAAAGTTCAGTGCGATCATCGCCCGTTTAAAACAAACCATCTGGGCCTCTCCTCGACCTATAAGACCCATTCAAAATCATTTTGGGCCTCTAATAGAGTGTAAGACCCAATCCCCTTTTGAAACCAAAAACTTTTGGGCCTCAG
The DNA here is from genome assembly GCA_022829125.1 of Lathyrus tuberosus. NCBI lineage: Eukaryota > Viridiplantae > Streptophyta > Magnoliopsida > Fabales > Fabaceae > Lathyrus > Lathyrus tuberosus. The sequence continues at coordinate 1,968,494 of JALAZF010000203.1, read as the reverse complement.
TCATTGTATAAGACCCACGGTGCTTTCAAAACCTCGGCGCGATCGTCGCCCTTTTCAAAATAAACCCTAGGCTTCTCCTTGAGCTATAAGACCCATCTTTGTTCACTTTCAATCATTTTGGGCCTCTTGAGAGAGTGTAAGATCCATCCCCTTGTACAGAGAATCTTTCTTGGGCCTCAGTCACTTGTATAAGTCCCTGTACAAAATGACAATGCGATCACTGATTAAACCCTGGGTCTCTCCTTGAGCTGTAAACCCTAATTTTCCTTTCAAAAGCACTTTCTCCTTTGATTTTGTAACATACTATTATTTTCAATTTCTTTGTTGAACAACTAACCAAACAGCATGGAAGCTCTACAACCGAGTAAGTGTTTACCCACTTTCATTTACCACTTTCATATGTGTATAATTGTATTGTGGGGCTGTTTCACTGTAAGTCTTCTTTCATAAACTCATATCGACTGTGTAATACTAGTATAGATATTTAGAGTTTCCCCAGCAACTACGTCTAGAACTAGACAAAACCTCGTCTTCTTACATCCGACGTTCTCCCGGATATTTCAACATAACCTAAACCATGAGAATTTTCTTTTACGACAATTTTAGATAACTAGATCTAAGAAATCTCCCCCTTGAACAGTTCATATACAGAAGGCCAATGTTCCAAGTGAAACCCCTTCTGGAACTGTTCATCAGCCTCCTCTTGGGCTTAGTGCAAGGACCCACAGGCTTCCTAAAAGCATCCCCGCCTCCTCTTGGGCGTTGTACAAGGACCCGTAGGCTTCTTAGAAGTTTTCACAGCCTCCTCTTAGGCTTCGTATAATGATTCTTCCTTCGGGAAGATAGCCTCCTCTTGGGCTTTGTACAAATTGTCCCTTCGGCTTCTTAAAAGTTTTTCTCGCCTCCTCTTGGGCTTCGTACAAATTATCCTGACGACCTCTTAAAGGTATAGGAACAGAAATTAATCATCTTAATAGAACAGTCTTTCAAAGAGTCTAGATCTTCCTACGGCGAACATACTGTCTCTGGATCTCTCTTAAGCATAGTACAAAAGATAAAACTCTAGACTTGGACAATCTAACCTTCTTGAGTCTCGAAGACATTCTTAAGTTCCTTTTAGAAATAGGAAAAAACACCCGTAGACTTGGACAGTCTCAATACCCTTTGGATTCTTCATTTCCTTAAAGAACATGAAATATCCCCGGTCCTCTGATAAATCCCAAAGTACAACATTACTGTAGGACCCCAAAATTTGCCCTCCTTACTTTATTACTAACTGGCTTATGTTTCATTTCATTGTTGCATTATCATTTGTGCATATCATTGGTTCTTAGCATGGGGTCAAGGTGTTTGAGGCATGTTCAAGAGGAGAAGGTATTCTTCAAAGGGTCAAGCAAGAGAGCTCAAGTGGATCACTCTCTCCTAACCAGTGCATAAATTAGGGTTTTGAAATTCTTGGGTTTACTGCTCCAATGGGCAAGCTCCTTTTGTTTTTATCATCACCAAATGACATATCTTATCTTTGTTGGAGAGGATACACATCATATTCTGAGGAATTTGGATTTGGAGACTGTGATATTTCCTCCTAGACTAAGGGTACCAAAACTAGGCTTTGCTATAAAGTCAGTTTATTTCTGATTTTTTGGGCAAGACTTGATTCTATGGTATTCCTTGGGTCCCTAAGTACCTAGGGATGGGAGGTTGTTCATCAGTTTGGTCCAGGAGGATTTCAATTGGCCAATGGATTGGGAAGCAGATGAATTGGGTAAAAGTCAACTGTACAGAGGAAAAAGTCAACTCGTAACTTTTTGAGGTCAACATCATGATTTTCTAGACAAATGTGATCAATGGATGGGATTTGATCAAGAAATTCTCAAGGATTCATAAAAAAATCAAGAATGTGAAAAGTTACTAAAAAAGGAAATTTATGGTTTTAGAAACTTACTATTTTGGGTAAGTTCTTAACCACTTTAAGAGACAGTTTTCACCATGACCAAGGTTTCATTTGCAAATATTTTCCACATCAGAGTTATAGTATGAAGTGTTCCCTTCAAAATGAGCATAAGAACCATGCCATTTGGATTATTTTTGAATGAGTTATAGTGCTCCCAAGTTGGACACTTTCACCTCACAAGATTCAAAAACTTAGAATTTTTTCTAAGTCATTTTTGGCAGTTTTGAGGACAGCTTTTACATGGCATTTTACACAATGTTCCAAGCCTCATTTCAAGACCCTTTCTTCATGAAGTTTGATCTGTGTTCTTCCTACTTTTCGTTGGTCATGAATTTGTATCATTTGGATCCATGTTTGTTAAGATATGTGCACATAAAGTGGAGGGTTTCAATGGGAATTCAAAAGTTTGGTGTGGCATGTTTTGGCACGATAGGAGGAGATTTCGCAGCATGGCATCATGTTACATTGTCATCCTGGCCCAAGATATCCAAAAGAAAAGAGTCTCACTTCCCATGCACACGTGAGAAAAGATTGGCATTATCTAAACCTTCCATTTTCGGTTGAACCCTAATGGAATATTCCTTGCACCATGGGCCTGAAAAAGAATCACCCAAACCTACTCAATAAAAGAAAAATAAACCCTAAACGAGAGAGGGGAGACTTTTTTGGATTGGTGGAGCATCAGACCAAAGAGTTCATTGTTCTCTCAAAGAATTTCTCAAACTCGGGGCACAAGTTCTCAAGAGCTTTCTTTTCATTTGTCTTCGCTCGATCTGCACTCACTAAAACTTGCTCAAGAATTTGGAGTGGTTCTCTGGGGATTTCAAAGTGATCGGAAGGAGCATCGGATTTATCTCCATTGGGTAAGCGTCCTCAAACCTTTGACCTTTCATCATGTAGATTTAAATGCATTAATCTTGAGTGTACGTTGCATCTGTATCTGCCTGAAATAATGGCATCGTTTATATGTTTGAATTTAAGCTTGTTGAATGGTTTGAATATTGGTGAAATCCTATTTGTACCCGTACCTTTGAGCCCACTTTTCTCTATGATTTAGCTTGTGTGTTACCTCATGCTTGTAAGGTTTGTGTTCATCTCACTTAGATCTACATTTTTCGTTTTGATTTCATTCAATTTCGTTGAGTTTTGATGGAGATATGGAGTGGTGAAATCGATGGTGTCTCATGTTCCATTTTCGGGTTCAGCATTATGAACAACATGCAGCAGTTGCGTTTTGCATAGCTGGAGGAAGAGGATGGACGCGTGTCGCGTCCTGGTTGGTTCATGTCATTTTTTGTCCTTTTCTCATTTAAATTGAAGTGTCCGATTGATATATGTCACATGAACCTTTGTATTTTTTTGCTTTTCTTTTTTTCTCTATTTCTATTATTTTGGCTGAAACATTATGGATAATATCTTTGGACTGGGCCTACGCGCTACATGCTATTTGCACCCTCCCATTTCTCAAGGCCCAACGCGCATAACTGGTTCCCTTACTTTAGGTTATTGCTGCATACACCCCCATGCTATTTTCTCCATTTTTATTTTATTTAATTTGTTTTATTTTATTTTCATTTTTTTAAAAATACATAATTGCGTTTAAAAAAATCCCAGAAAATTCATGCATGCTTTTTTATCATTTTATAAAATTTTCACAAATTTTATTTTTTATTTTTATTTTATTTTTATCATCTAAATTAATTATTTAGTTAATTTCTTTTTGCATTACTCATATCATGCATACATAAATTTGTTTATTTTATTTCTCTGCATCCATAAAATATTTTCAATCCGTTCTTTTTGTATCTGTTAAATAACATTATGTAGTGCATTAAAATATTTTTCTTTCATTTTTAAAATTATTTCATATTGCATTCTGGTCCTTCCCTTTGGCACATTTAACCCTATTTCTCACCTGAGCTTTACCTAATTGTTTGAGTGACTAACATCTTGATTTTTTGCAGGAGTTTTTGGTATTTTGTTTGACTCTGGTTGAGCAACTTTGATATTTAATTGGGTGTTTTTATAAGTTGTTTTACTATTTGTTTAATGGCTCTTTGTGTGAGATTTTCTTGTATGCGTATCCTCGATCTTGTCTGATTATCTGTTTGAAGAGGCACTTGTGCCATTGTCTTGGGGTTGTTTATTTGACTTCTTAATGCATGTTTGGATTGTTATCACTATTATATTCCATTGTTTGGTTTCATTTGTCTTGATATTATTTATGTCCGTTTGATACTAATCTTTTATGCAGGGACTAAAGTAAGTTCTTTAAGGGTATGGATGAGTATCCATGGTCACCCTTACTGTTTCCTTCTCTCATCTTTTTCCTTTAGGTTTAGGTTGTCGTCAAACCTCACTAACCGTAGGTCACCCATGCATGATAATATTAGGACTCATAGTTCCCTTAGAGTTACCCTTGTGTCTTCTCTCTTCTCATCTCAAACTCCTTGAAAACACTTAATAAATATAAAGTGTATTGCGCACGAGCCTTAAGCGTGGGGAATGAGAAATGAGGGGTTCCTCTCATCTTTCTAGAGTGCTTAGCGAGCGTCCTGTCTTGGGACGATGCGTTAAGTATTCGCCCCTGTGCCCTAGACTTTGGTGCAATGCAATTTATGAACTAACTTAAGTCACTTCTGTCCTAAAAAATACAAACAAACTTCAAACCTTTTTGTCCTTCAGGATTGTCAAACTAAAGGATATTTTTAAAAAGGGCACGTTACTTTCCGTCTGAGTCACAAATAGGCATCGACCCTAACTGCCGGACGCGGACTTAACGTCGCTCATAAAAAACACAAAAAGAACTTGGTCCGAACTACGTTGACTCTGAATTCCCCATTGCACAAGGGGGGTACGTAGGCCTAGGACGTCGACGTCCTACCGAGTCTGTCTTTGTCTTTCCCTTCCCCGTCTTAGTACAGCCCTAGATGATAGGTAACACACCCTTAGAATAGACAACAAGCGTGGATCCCATCGAGTACGATGGACGCGTGGGGTGCTAGCACCTTCCCCTCACGTAACCGACTCCCGAACCCAGGTTATGGTTGCGATGACCATTCCTTTCCCTCTTCCTCAGGTTTGTGTGGTGTTCCCTTTCCCCCTCTTGGGATAAATTTACACGGCTGGCGAACCTGTTTTTCCGCGCCACTCTCGCGTTTGTACCTGGATGAAAATCCTGGAAGCGATAGCTGGCGACTCTGCTGGGGACTCTGGTTGACCTATGTTGGTCCATCCCTAAGCGAGTCAATCCTAGCGATTGCTTGTCTTTGTTCTCTTTGGGTGTTTTGTGTTTGTTTTGCTCTATTTGTTGTATTTTATTTTTACCGCATTTTCTGCATTGCATTTCATTTATATTACTGTCATACTGCTGTGTTGTGCTGGCTGTCTTTGTTTTGCAGGTTGGGTGGGTCCGAGAGATAAGCCCAATACCCAGGCTTGAGTATACCCTAGGACTAGAGTGGAAAGTAGTGGGACCTACGTGCCCGCTTGGTACGTTTGTGTGTTCACGAAATTCACAACCAGACGAGGCTATCTTGGGACGCATTCTAACGTGTGTGTCTTGCGCATGTTGGGGTGTTGATCTAGAGAGCTGTCGACTCTGGTGACCGATCATCGAGGACCTTAGTGGAAACACCCCTCTTTAGTGGTGACAGTGGCAGACCACATCCTGTGGCAAACCCATTCGCACCCGAGGGCCCGCTTTGGAACGCATAGGATGGCCCCTACTTTTTGAAGAGAATCAGTGGAGGCACTCCTCGATTGACGATAGTACTGTACCCCGAGGGATGAATGTACTATTGTTTCTCGACCTCAGTGCCAAAGCTGAGGACCTTCCGCTTTGGAGAATCAGTTGAGGCCTCCTCGATTGATGATGATTCCAAACCAGAAATGGTGAACGTATCATCATTTCTCGACCTGAGAGCCCGGGATACTGAACATCCTAGTACCCACACGTGAGAGGGGATGGGTGTTTGCAGGTTTGCAGGTAACCGAAACCTTCAACCTACCCTGTCTTTCTAGATTTCTCATCAATGTACGATTATTTGGGTTCTTGGTTATCTCAGTGGTTCAGAATTCTGGTTTTCCGGGTTGTGGTTCTCGTTCAGTTAACAGCACAGCACATCCAGCAGTGTCACCTTGATCCCATGTTTGCATGAGCATATCATTTTTCTTGCATTCTAACATGTTTGGCATTTTTCAGGGCTTGCATCTTACTCTTGATTCCGGTTTTCTGAGGTTACTTCAGCATGGATGTCCAGAGAAATAAGACTGTTGCCTATTCATTCCCAGATCCGACTTTGACATTGATTCACAAATTGATTAATATGGCTGGTCCCGGAGTTCGTATAGAGTTTAGTGGAGTGTATGGGAGACTTCTGAAGTTTGTTTATAATATTTCCAAGTATGAGAAGGATGCCATTCATACGCTTCCTCAGTTCTACGATCCGTCTTTGCGTTGCTTCACTTTCCCGGACTACATCTTGGCCCCAACGTTGGAGGAGTTCTCATTTATTTTGGGAATCCCCATTGGGCATGACATAGTATTCTTTTCTGAAGAACACCCCGTGGTAAAAGAAATGGTTGTTGCTCTTCATATCAGTGAATTCGTTCTGAACAGTAATATTGAAGAAAAACAAGGAGTTAAGGGTTTCCTATTGAAGTTCCTATTTGATCAAGCCTGCATACATGTCAAAGAGAAGAATTGGACTGCTTTCCAAGCTATCCTAACTATGTGCATCTATGGGATTGTCCTGTTTCCGAATATTCCTGATCTGGTGGATATGCATGCCGTCAGAATCTTTATTTCGAAGAATCCTATACCTACCTTGCTAGGTGATGTGTACCATTCAGTTCATTACAAGAATGAAAACAGGCGGGGAAAAACTGTGAGTTGTTGTGCACCGCTCTTATCTACTTGGTTTCTGAGTCGTCTCCCCAAATCTGGCGCTTTCGTTGATACGAAAGATTCTCTGAAATGGTCAAAGAGGGTTATGGGCTTGACTGCTGACAACATTGTTTGGATCAATCATGATTTGCTAGGAATGGAGATTATTTACAAGTGCGGAGAATTCCCTAATGTACCCATGATAGGGAAAAAGGGTGGAATTAACTATAATCCTTCCCTTGTTATCAGACAGTTTGGTTATCCTTTGAGAGGTCCACCTGATGAGAGATACATAAGAGAATCCTTATTCTTCAATGGTATTGAGGATCAAGAGATGATGAGGAATATTGTGAATGCTTGGAAACAGGTGACCAAGAAGGGTAAAACTTCGTTCGGAAAATGTAATAACCGGGCTTTTCCTTCCTATAAAGAATGGATCAAGAAGAGAGCAGAAGAGGAGCTTCTTCCCTTCCCGGTGGAACCACCTTTGTATCCTTTGATGATCGAGCCTCCTACCACGGTTGAGATAGAGAAATTTGACAGGTTATGGGCTGAAAAGGAAAAGCTGCGAGAAGAAAACAGAGAGCTACTAAGGGAAATCTATCAGTTGAAGCATGAGCGAGGTGAAGCTGTTCATACCGCCAAGTTGAAAACAGAGCTTCTTGTTAAGGTAGAAAAAGAGCTAGCTGACATGGTCACATCCAGAAAAAGGATGAAAGAAGCTTTGGATGGTGTCAGTAAGGTTCTCGAGTAGAAGAAGGAAGAGTTGGACAAGGCTTTGTTAAAAATTCACAGGTTCAATGCTCACCGAGAAACTGCAATGGCTGAGAATAAGCAAAAGGAAGACGGTTATCTAGTTCAGATTGATCAATTGAAGTCGCAACTCAAGAAGAAAGACGCTGAGATTCTATCAGGGGTATTCCAGAGACAAGCAGTCGAGGGTCGACTCTATGAAGCCATATCCTCCATAGAGGAACTGAAGGTCCAAGCTGAAGTGAAGAGACCTAGACATGAGGGACCTAGCATGGATGGTGTTTCTGGAGAAGACGCTTGGGAGTTGCATTGCCGATACTTGGATGGGGTCATACACAGGAGAGACTTTCTTATTCAAGGGCTAATTCAGAGGCCGAAGCATCCCGATACCAGAAAGCTGTTCAAGGAAATTCAAGATTGGTGCAGAAAGCATAGTGGATGGGGGGATTGACACTTGTAAACTTTGATGATATGCCATAGTCTTCTGTTCTCTTTTATTGTATTTGGATCACCACCAGGCTTGTTGGTTGGGACCTATGATTTTTGTATTCAGACTTGTTACCTCGGATTCGTGATTGTTGACATTTGGTTTTCCTACGGCTTTCTTAATATATGAGCAGAGGTTCCACTATGTCTTGTTGTTAAACTGGAATCAAGGGGTGGATCGCCCTGCGAATTTTCAAACATGTCCATTTGCATTTGCATATTCATAATCATTTTGCATAACAGGTGTTTATCTCTGGTATTCTTATCTTGTTCCAACATCTCAGGCCGTTCGAGAGTTGATCATGGAGCAAGTTCAAGCTGAGTTGAGGGAAATACGAAGCCAGATGGGGCAATTTGGGGAAGACATGCTCCAGGAGCAGAGGATGCTGAGGGAGGAGATCAATCAGATGAAGACTCAGGTGAGTTTGACCATGGAAATTTTGAATAGGGTGTTGAAGAAGGAAGACAATCAGGTGCCCGCTTCCACAGCAAAGGTTCTCATTCCTCCCATCTCTTTGGGGTCTCCTCTAGACCATGGATTGCATCGTGGATCCTCTCCACCATCAGAGCCTTTTCATCAACAACCGTTTCTTGAGGGTCTTAATCCAGAAAAGCTTGAAGAGAAGTTTGATCAGACACCGATGCCATACGCTCAGTTGCTTCAGCACTTGCTCAAGTTTCATCTAATTGAATTGATTGCTGCGGGACCTCCACACACCAAGTTTCGTATGGGTTCCAATGTCCATGATAGGTGTGAATTCCACTCAGGGGTACCTGGTCATAATGTTGAAGATTGTAAGATGCTCAAGTACAAAGTCCAAGAGCTCATTGATTCAGGGGCAATCAAGTTTACACCAGTTGGCACTGGTAAACAACGTGATGTTACTCCCAGTATTACAAAGGGACTGAGGACTCCCTCTTTTGCCAAAGGATCCACCTCGCGTCAGGGATCTCCTCCACAATCCTTGTTTGTGCCTCAGCCGAATGCAGAAAGGAAAGAGCAGGGCCAGACTGGGCGCCCAAATCAGCACCGACGGCAGAATTATCAGCAACAGGGGCAACTGAGACCAAGAAGGCCCAACAGGATATTTGATCCTATTCCCATCCCTCATAGTCAGTTATTTGCTCGTCTGCTCGAGAACTCTCTGATTCAAACGAGGAATACCACGCCGGTACCATACCCTATTCCTCCGGATTATGACATGACTACTAGGTGCGAGTTCCACTCGGGAACGTTTGGGCATACGATTGATGAGTGTAAGGCATTCCAGCACAAGGTGCAAGACCTGGTAGACGCCGAGATCATTGTATTCACTGAAGATGATATGTACATCAATGGAAGCCTCCTTTCTCAAATGAACACTCAGTCTACAAGTACGTCCAGACAGAATTAAGCTTCCTCAGCAATGGCAATCTTCAGCTTCTTTACTGCATTTTCATTTGTAGTTTTTTATTTCTTGTTAAAGCATCGTATGTACGCAAGACTTGTTTGTTTTTTATGATGATATTAATGCAATGAGTATGTTTTCTTTGAAGTAATCCATTCGTGTTCACTCTTAAATGTTTATATGCACTGCAATACCAATTTTCTTGTTTAGAACTCTCGAGGGAGGATGACGAAATAAGAACGCAGATTTCTAATGGTACACTTTTGGATAGAACCCTGTTGAGGATGTACAGGCATTGTTTCAAACCCCTAAACACTGGAGATATAAGGGAGATAGGCCCTCGTTAACCCCTTCGAGCCTTGGAGTAGGAGTTTCGTTTGTACGAAAAAAAACCTCATACTTAACCCAGGGGCAGGGTAGGCATCAGTTAGTTTGACCAAGCGTTCAAATTTCGAGGAGAGTGTGCATTTGAGGATCCATTACCTTCTATCCCACCATTAAGAGGTCAAGAGATGTGAAACCACAATGGTCATCCATCAGCGATCAAGAAGTAAGGCAGTCACAACCCTTTCAAGCAAGTAAAACAACCAGTGTCGCACGCTTTGTTCAAAAGGGGGAATAAAAAAAGAAAAGCCCGCTAAGTCAAAACTTGAAAACAAGTGACTTAAGCAAAAGTTAGGGCATCCCGCTGGACTTCAAAATCGAAAAAACCCAAAAGGGTCAGTCCAGGCAAAAATTAGGGATAAAAAAGGGGCAAAAGAAAGAAAAAGCGAAAAAGCATTATAAAAGAAAATCCTCGATAAGAACAAATTCGTGTGATTACAGACACAAAAGATAAAAAGGGGTGACTGTCACTCCAAAGCCTCCTTAGGTGTCAAATCATTAGTTGCATGGGGCCCTTAAAGATCATAAACCTTTTGAGAGATGAGCGTTTGGGTCAGATTAACTGAACATAGGATTGGAGAACATCACGAAAAGTGGGTGGGCACCGATAAATTTTGAGCCATAAATCCTTTTTCTGAAACCGTGAACCAGACCACGTTACAACCCTTAAAAGTCCTAATTGAAATAGGGTTTATTCCGAGAGCATACTTCAACAGAATAGTGTTCCTGACTCCTACGAGTTGTGCTAATAAGGTTCGTTGGTATTGTATGTGCGCATTGTTTTGCCATTCAAAAATCAAGGTCGCACCCCAGCTGGTGATTCGTTCACAAGGCTTGGCGACGCATTTTTCAATAAAACTTCAAGGTTAACATGAGTGTTGCATTAGAATTGTCATTCTCATAATAAACATTTTCTGTTTGCATATATGTGCCTAAGCATCAATGCAGCTTACACGGTGAAAGTTAGTCAAGAAGCTTGATCCTGCCAAGTTGGGATGATTGGAAATTCTGAAGGACAATCATATCAAAGGGCATGCTGCCAAGAGACTCAGTGTAGAAGGGGCTCTCCCCAGTAAGTCGTGTTAAGATGTAGCCAATCTGGGGCAGTCACGTCGAGAAATCTCTCCGAAATTCAGTTATTCTGGGGCATTCATTCTAGGATCAGGAGCAAAGTCACTTCAAAGCCCATAGTGGGGAAGGCCACCTCTAGAGCATGGGAGATCGTCCATTCCTGAAAATGGTTAATTGAAAACACCTCCTCGAGGTTCAAGATGCTAAAGCAGAGTATTGTCAAGTCATTACGATCCCCTTCGAGGTAATGTACGTCATGGATTATGAAGACTGGGGCAGTTATGTCGAGATATGATAAATCTCTCCAAGAGTTTAAAGACCCTGGGGCAGTGCGAACGCCCGATCTCCTGTAAAATCCTCTTGAGATGAAAAGTTCAAAGAGCCGCTTATGACCATAAAGACAAGTCAGGTTGCAGGGCAGCAGATTATACATCCCCAGCAGTTGGCTCTCCCCAGCATTGAGATTGTTCCTTCCCCAGCAGGACAAACTTTCCTCAGCAGAGCAGACTGCCCCCAGTAGGAGACTTGGGAAGTATTCTCTCCGGATCAAGACATTATTTCCCCACAGAATCAGGGTGTTCACCTTCCCCATCCAGTAAGTGCGCTTTCACCGACGATATCATATTCTAATCCCCAGTAAGAATGGAGTAAAGTCATTCTCCCAATCAGCAGGCTAAGTGTCCCCAAGCAAGATAGTATCATGGACAGTTTTCCCCCAGCAGGTCCTAAGCCCAATTGGTTATTAGCAATCCTCAGCAACGGACTTCCGGTTCCGTTACTGGCACTCATTCTCAACTCCCCCAGCAGAGGAGAAATCTCAGGTTTTGGGCATCACCTTCAGTAAAAGACAGGTGGGATCCCCGGTAGTTCTTTTGGGATTTCATCCCCAGTAGAAGTTGTTGATCCGAAGAGTCGATCAGTATGACCCTTCTCAACAGAGTTCCTAGATTCAGAGGGCAATTTATTTTTGTCATCCCCAGCTGAATGAATCTTCTCTCTCCGGCATTTATTTTGCTGGAGGGACCCTTTTTGCATATCATAAGCATTTGCATTGCATCCTCAAGCACACAGCATTTCCATTTCGTATGGAGCATTACGCCATTATTCAAACATTTGCATTCAAAGCATAAGCCAGGTTTGGTACTTTCTTTGCCAATTCTCTTTCCCAGCAGAGATGGCATAATTCAGGAGATTCTGGAGGGATGCGTTCCTCATACTTGTGCTCCCCAGCAGAGTCTTTTATTTAGACTTCTCCTTTCCCTAACGGAGTCATCTTATCTATGGATCATGGGTCCGTTAGAAGTTTGTCTGGCCTTTCTCTTTTGAGAAATCCCGTTCTTGCTTGACATATTGTGGTTTAAACCAGAAGTTTTGTTTCACGTTATCCCCAGTGAAGTCGCCATTCATTTTGCTAGTTTCTCTTTATCAGCAGAGGTAGCAATATTTTGAAGATTTTCTTTCGTCAGTTTCCCTTTATCAGCAGGGATGGCATGTATGTTGCTAGTTTCTCTTTATCAGCAGAGATAGCAATTTTTTGGATACCTTCTTTCGTCAGCTCCCTTTATCAGCAGGGATGGCATTTATATTGCTAGTTTCTCTTTATCAGCAGAGATAGTAATCTTTCGGATATTTTCTTTGTCAGTTTCCCTTTATCAGCAGGGATGGCATTAATTTTGCTAGTTTCTCTTTATCAGCAGAGATAGCAATCTTTCGGATATTTTCTTCGTCAGTTCCCTTTATCAGCAGGGATGGCATTTATATTGCTAGTTTCTCTTTATCAGCAGAGATAACAATCTTTTGGAGATTTTCTTTTGACAGTTTCCCTTTATCAGCAGGGATGGCATTGGTATTGCTAGTTTCTCTTTATCAGCAGAGATAGCAATCTTTTGAAGATTTTCTTTTGTCAGTTTCCCTTTATCAGCAGGGATGGCATTTATTTTGCTAGTTTCTCTTCATCAGCAGAGATAACAATCTTTTGAAGATTTTCTTTTGTCAGTTCCCTTTATCAGCAGGGATGACATTCGTGTTGCTAGTTTTCTTTATCAGCAGAGATAGCAATCTCTTGAAGGTTTATTTCGTCAGTTCCCTTTAGCAGCGGGGATGGCATTTATTTTGCTAGTTCTCTTTGTCAGCAGAGATGGCGATCCTTTGAAAATTTCTTGCGTCAGTTCCCTTTATCAGCAGGGATGGCATTTTGCTAGTTTTCTTTATCAGCAGAGATAGCAATCTTTTGAATATTTCCCTTCGTCAGTTCCCTTTATCAGCAGGGAGGGCGCTTATTTTGCTAGTTCTCTTTATCAGCAGAGATGGCAATCTTTTGAAGATTCTTTTAGTCAGTTCCCTTTATCAGCAGGGATGGCATATTTCGAGATTCCTTTGTCAGTTCTCTTTATCAGCAGGGATGACGTAACTTGGGAGAGTTTGTTTCACTTTATACCCAGCATAGCTAGCACTCGTCTGCGTTGCGACAGTACAACATTTATGGCTAATTCTCCAGCGGAGGATTGCAAATTCCTGGGTTCTTTGGTATTCAATCTCCATGCATCCCGAATGTCTGAGAGCCGTCGCTATCATACCTTTAGGACCAAGTTGATTGAATAGGGGCAGCGGTAGCACCCCAAAATTTGCCCTCCTTACTTTATTACTAACTGGCTTATGTTTCATTTCATTGTTGCATTATCATATGTGCATATCATTGGTTCTTAGCATGGGGTCAAGGTGTTTGAGGCATGTTCAAGAGGAGAAGGTATTCTTCAAAGGGTCAAGCAAGAGAGCTCAAGTGGATCACTCTCTCCTAACCAGTGCATAAATTAGGGTTTTGAAATTCTTGGGTTTACTGCTCCAATGGGCAAGCTCCTTGGGTTTTTATCATCACCAAATGACATATCTTATCTTTGTTGAAGAGGATACACATCATATTCTGAGGAATTTGGATTTGGAGACTGTGCTATTTCCTCCTAGACTGAGGGTACCAAAACTAGGGTTTGCTATAAAGTCAGTTTATTTCTGAGTTTTTGGGCAAGACTTGATTCTATGGTATTCCTTGGGTCCCTAAGTACCTAGGGATGGGAGGTTGTCCATCAGTTTGGTCCAGGAGGATTTCAATTGGCCAATTGATTGGGAAGCAGATGAATTGGGTAAAAGTCAACTGTACAGAGGAAAAAGGAAACTCCTAACTTTTTGAGGTCAACATCATGATTTTCTAGACAAATGTGATCAATGGATGGGATTTGATCAAGAAATGCTCAAGGATTCCTAAAAAAAATCAAGAATGTGAAAAGTTACTAAAAAAGGAAATTTATGGTTTTAGAAACTTACTATTTTGGGTAAGTTCTTAACCACTTTAACAGACAGTTTTCACCATGACCAAGGTTTCATTTGCAAATATTTTCCACATCAGAGTTATAGTATGAAGTGTTCCCTTCAAAATGAGCACAAGAACCATGCCATTTGGATTATTTTTGAATGAGTTATAGTGCTCCCAAGTTGGACACAAGATTCAAAAACTTAGAATTTTTTCTAAGTCATTTTTGGCAGTTTTGAGGACAGCTTTTACATGGCATTTTACACAATATTCCAAGCCTCATTTCAAGACCATTTCTTCATGAAGTTTGATCTGTGTTCTTCCTACTTTTCGTTGGTCATGAATTTGTATCATTTGGATCCATGTTTGTTAAGATATGTGCACATAAAGTGGAGGGTTTCAATGGGAATTCAAAAGTTTGGTGTGGCATGTTTTGGCAAGATAGGAGGAGATTTCGCAGCATGGAATCATGTTACATTGTCATCCTGGCCCAAGATATCCAAAAGAAAAGAGTCTCACTTGCCATGCACACGTGAGAAAAGATTGGCATTATCTAAACCTTCCATTTTCGGTTGAACCCTAATGGAATATTCCTTGCACCATGGGCCTGAAAAAGAATCACCCAAACCTACTCTATAAAAGAAAAATAAACCCTAAACGAGAGAGGGGAGACTTTTTTGGATTGGCGGAGCATCAGACCAAAGAGTTCATTGTTCTCTCAAAGAATTTCTTAAACTCGGAGCACAAGTTCTCAAGAGCTTTCTTTTCATTTGTCTTCGCTCGATCTGCACTCACTAAAGCTTGCTCAAGAATTTGGAGTGGTTCTCTGGGGATTTCAAAGTGATCGGAAGGAGCATCGGATTTGTCTCCATTGGGTAAGCATCCTCAAACCTTTGACCTTTCATCATGTAGATTTAAATGCATTAATCTTGAGTGTACGTTGCATCTGTATCTGCCTGAAATAATGGCATCGTTTATATGTTTGAATTTAAGTTTGTTGAATGGTTTGAATATTGGTGAAATCCTATTTGTACCCGTACCTTTGAGCCCACTTTTCTCTATGATTTAGCTTGTGTGTTACCTCATGCTTGTAAGGTTTGTGTTCATCTCACTTAGATCTACATTTTTCGTTTTGATTTCATTCAATTTCGTTGAGTTTTGATGGAGATATGGAGTGGTGAAATCGATGGTGTCTCATGTTCCATTTTCGGGTTCAGCATTATGAACAACATGCTGCAGTTGCGTTTTGCATGGCTGGAGGAAGAGGATGGACGCGTGTCGCGTCCTGGTTGGTTCATGTCATTTTTTGTCCTTTTCTCATTTAAATTGAAGTGTCCGATTGATATATGTCACATGAACCTTTGTATTTTTTTGCTTTTCTTTTTTTCTCTATTTCTATTATTTTGGCTGAAACATTATGGATAATATCTTTGGACTGGGCCTACGCGCTACATGCTATTTGCACCCTCCCATTTCTCAAGGCCCAAAGCGCATAACTGGTTCCTTTACTTTAGGTTATTGCTGCATACACCCCCCATGCTATTTACTCCATTTTTATTTTATTTAATTTGTTTCATTTTATTTTCATTTTTTTAAAAATACATAATTGCGTTTAAAAAAATCCCAGAAAATTCATGCATGCTTTTTATCATTTTATAAAATTTTCACAAATTTTATTTTTTATTTTTTATTTTATTTTTATCATCTAAATTAATTATTTAGTTAATTTCTTTTTGCATTACTCATATCATGCATACGTAAATTTGTTTATTTTATTTCTCTGCATCCATAAAATATTTTCAATCCGTTCTTTTTGCATCTGTTAAATAACATTATGTAGTGCATTAAAATATTTTTCTTTCATTTTTAAAATTATTTCATATTGCATTATGTTCCTTCCCTTAGGCACACTTAACCCTATTTCTCACCTGAGCTTTGCCTAATTGTTTGAGTGACTAACATCTTGATTTTTTGCAGGAGTTTTTGGTATTTTGTTTGTCTCTGGTTGAGCAACTTTGATATTTAATTGGGTGTTTTTATAAGTTGTTTTACTATTTGTTTAATGGCTCTTTGTGTGAGATTTTCTTGTATGCGTATCCTCGATCTTGTCTGATTATCTGTTTGAAGAGGCACTTGTGCCATTGTCTTGGGGTTGTTTATTTGACTTCTTAATGCATGTTTGGATTGTTATCACTATTATATTCCATTGTTTACTTTCATTTGTCTTGATATTATTTATGTCCGTTTGATACTAATCTTTTATGCAGGGACTAAGGTAAGTTCTTTAAGGGTATGGATGAGTATCCATGGTCACCCTTACTCTTTCCTTCTCTCATCTTTTTCCTTTAGGTTTAGGTTGTCGTCAAACCTCACTAACCGTAGGTCACCCATGCATGATAACATTAGGACTCATAGTTCCCTTAGAGTAACCCTTGTGTCTTCTCTCTTCTCATCTCAAACTCCTTGAAAACACTTAATAAATATAAAGTGTATTGCGCACGAGCCTTAAGCGTGGGGAATGAGAAATGAGGGGTTTCCTCTCATCTTTCTAGAGTGCTTAGCGAGCGTCCTGTCTTGGGACGATGCGTTAAGTATTCGCCCCTGTGCCCTAGACTTTGGTGCAATGCAATTTATGAACTAACTTAAGTCACTTCTGTCCTAAAAAATACCAACAAACTTCAAAACTTTTTGTCCTTCGGGATTGTCAAACTAAAGGATATTTTCAAAAAGGGCACGTTACTTTTCGTCTGAGTCGCAAACAGGCATCGACCCTAACTACCGGACGCGGACTTAACGTCGCTCATAAAAAACACAAAAAGAACTTGGTCTGAACTACGTTGACTCTGAATTCCCCATTGCACAAGGGGGGTACGTAGGCCTAGGACGTCGACGTCCTACCGAGTCTGTCTTTGTCTTTCCCTTCCCCGTCTTAGTACAGCCCTAGATGATAGGTAACACACCCTTAGAATAGACAACAAGCGTGGATCCCATCGAGTACGATGGACGCGTGGGGTGCTAGCACCTTCCCCTCGCGTAATCGACTCCCGAACCCAGGTTATGGTTGCGATGACCATTCCTTTCCCTCTTCCTCAGGTTTATGCGGTGTTCCCTTTCCCCCTCTTGGGATAAATTTACACGGCTGGCGACTCTGTTTTTCCGCGCCACTCTCGCGTTTGTACCTGGATGAAAATCCTGGGAGCGACAATTACCCATATAAGAACTGATTTTCTCTTTTATCCAATATACTGGACCTGTCACTAAACTGAAACAATCACCAGTACACTAGCCTCCTCTTGGGCTTTGTACAATGATTATCCTGGCGGAGCTAACCTTTTCAGACTCTCTTGTTGAGTCAAAACCTTTTAGCCTCCATCTCGGGCTTCGTACGAGATAAAAATCACTCTCCTGTTGAGTATAAAAGACTCTCTTGTTGAGTCAAACACCTTCAGCCTCCATCTCGGGCTTCGTACGAGGTACAAAGACTCTCTTGTTGAGTCAAACATTTTCAGCCTCCATCTCGGGCTTCGTACGAGATACAAAAACACTCTCTTGTTGAGTATAAAAGACTCTCATGTTGAGTCAAAACCTTTGAGCCTCCATCTTGGGCTTCATACAAGACACATACAAAAGCACTCTCTTGTTGAGTCAACCCTTCCAGCCTCTCTCTCGGGCTTCGTACGAGACATATAAAAACACCCTCTTGTTGGGTCAGTAGCCTCCTCTTAGGCTTTGTATAAAGAAACCCCGATTGAGCCAATCAACCTTTTAGCATCAAAAGTTGTGCCTCGTTCACAGTAAACAAACATCAACAACTCCTTTTCCCTCGTCTAATTGCTGTAAGCGGTAAGCCTCTGGATTATTTACATCCACGCCACTGTCCCTCTTTTAGCATGAGAAATTCCTAAGGAAAGATGGCATTGCTCTAAACTGAGTTAAAGTCTTCTCCTTCAGGTTGAAAATCCCCTATAAAGGAAATTATGGCATTGTTGGATTCGCATATCCCAGTTAAAGTAATTCTCCTTTATAATCAGTCACCCAACAATTGTGACAAACAGGCCCCTTTAGAGATGACAAATTCTCTCTAAAGTCAACACCCTTTTAGCTTCACATCTTGGGCTTCGAACAAGATACAAATAGACCCTCCAGCTTCACATCTTGGGCTTTGAATAAGATACAAACCACCTTTAGCTTCATGTCTTAGGCTTTGAACAAGACACCAAAACACCATTTCCTCCCATAGAATAGGAGGAACTATGATCGCTCTGATTTCCCTATCCCGGGAATACGTAGGCATAAGATTGAAAAAAGAATCTTAGCGAGCACACTAATCAAAAAACCCCAAAGTCCCCTACCTCCATCCAATCTGGCACAGGATCCCAACAAATTCCCCATGAACAATCCCGGTATTTCATTCTGAACAAAATAAGCAGAGAGAGGCCCACAAACTAAAGCCGTATCTGTAAACCAATAGTTTTGACTGTTTAACCTCAGTTTGCAAGCAGGGTTAGTTGGAGACATCTATTTCCCTTCCTTCATCAGCTTCAATAGGATAAAAAATGAATCAAAATGTAGTACCAAAATGATAGTGATTCGAAACCACAAAAAACGCGCTACAATATGATACATAAAGAGATTGAGGTGTGTGTTGATGATATGATTGCTAAATCTAAGAGTGAGGAGGACCATTTGAATCACCTTCTGAAACTGTTCAAGAGACTCCAGAAATATCAATTGAGATTGAACCCTGCCAAATGTACCTTCGGTGTTAGGTTAGGGAAGTTGCTCGGTTTTATCGTTAGTAAACCAGGAATAGAGGTGGACCCTGACAAAGTGCGAGCGATTCAAGAGATGCCATCTCTACAAACCGAGTCTCAAGTAAGAGGTTTTCTTGGTCATTTGAATTACATCTCCAACTTTATCTCCAATATGACTCCCACTTGTGAACCGATCTTCAAGCTGCTTCGCAAAGACCAAACTGGAGAGTGGAATTCCGAATGCCAGCAGGCCTTTGGCAAGAACCACCGATCTTGATCCCACCTATTCCAGGGAGACCCCTCTTCATGTATATGACTGTATTGGAAGGATCAATAGGTTATGTTTTGGGCCAACATGATGAATCTGGGCGAAAAGAGCATGCCATTTACTACTTGAGCAAGAAGTTTACTGATTGTGAAAGTCGTTATTCACTCTTGGAAAAGACTTGTTGTTCTTTAGCAAGGGCCGCCAGGTGTTTGAGGCAATACCTGATATGTCATACTACTTTATTGATCTCAAAAATGGACCCAATAAAGTATATCTTTGAAAAATCTGCTCAAACTGGAAGACTCGCCCGTTGGCACATGCTCCTATCAGAGTATACTATTCAGTACGTCACTCAAAAGTCTATCAAGGGAAGTGTCTTATCAGATTACCTTGCAGATCAACCTGTGGAAGACTATGAACCCCTCAAGTTTGATATCCCAGATGAAGACATTATGTTGATAAAGAAAGACTATGAAGAGCCAGGTCCCGATGAAGGTCCTGAACCTGGTTCCTGATGGAAGATGACGTTTGATGGCTCTTCTAACTACAGTGGGCATGGTGTAGGTGTTGTGTTGATGAACCCTGATGGTGGTTTTACTCCGTTTACAGCAAGATTATGTTTTGAGTATACAAATAACATTGCTGAATATGAAGCGTGCATTCTAGGGTTGGAAGCAGCTATTAACCTCAGAATCAAGATTTTAGAAGTCAGTGGAGATTATGCTCTGGTTATCTATCAAGTCAAAGGTGAATGGGAAACTAGATATGAGAAGTTGATCATGTACCGTGCTTATATTGTGGAGATGATCCAATACTTTGATGAGCTCACTTTCCGTCATGTTCCGCAATCAGAAATCCACGTAGCTGATGCTTTAGCCATGTTAGCTTCAATGTGGAAAGTCAGATTTGTTAATGAGGTGCCACTGATCAGAATTGAGCGCAAGACTGTGCCAGCCTACTGCCAGTTGATTGAAGAAGAGGTGGATAGGAAACCGTGGTTTCATGACATCAAAAATTACCTGAAGAACCAAGAATATCCTGTTGATGCTTCGACTCTTGACAAGAAGACTCTCAGGAGGTTGTCGTCCAAGTTTTTCCTCAGTAATGATGTGCTATACAAAAGGAATCACAACATGGTTTTGCTAAGATGTGTTGACAAACGAGAAGCAGATCTATTAATCCAAGACATTCACGAAGGAGCATTTGGCACTCACGCCAATTGGCATGCCATGGTTAAGAAGATCTTGAGGGCTAGATATTATTGGTTAACTATGGAGACTGATTGCATCCAATATGCCAAAAAATGCCACAAATGCCAAATTTATACTGACAAGGTGCATGTAACTCCAACATTGTTGAATGTGTTGTCATCACCTTGGCCATTCTCTATGTGGGGCATTGATATGATTGGGGCAATTGAGCCAAAAGCTTCTAACGGTCATCGGTTTATCTTAGTGGCTATTGACTACTTCACAAAGTGGGTTGAGGCTGCCTCCTACACCAACATAACCAAGCAAGTGGTTACCCGTTTCATCAAGAACCAGATTATTTGTCATTATGGAATTCCAAATAGGACCATAAAAGATAATGGAACAAATTTGAACAACAAGACAATGAAGGAGCTATGTGATAACTTCAAAATTGAACATCATAATTCTTCACCTTACCGTCCCAAGATGAATGAAGTAGTCGAAGCTGCTAACAAAAATATTAAGAAGATCCTATAGAAGATGGTTAAGACTTATTAGGATTGGCATGAGATGTTGCCATTTGCCTTGCATGGGTATAGAACTTCGGTTCGGACTTTAACAGGAGCAACCCCCTTTTCTCTGGTATATGGGATGGATGATGTTCTTCCCGTTGAAGTAGAGATACCGTCTTTGAGAATTCTGATGGAGGCCAAACTTGATGAAGCAGAGTGGGTCCAAGAAAGATATAATCAGCTGAACCTCATCGATGAGAAACGTTTGTGTCATGGTCACTTGTATCAGAAGACAATGAAAAGAACATTCGATAAGAAGGTCTGTGTTCGTGAATTCCAAGAAGGGGAACTCGTACTAAAAAAGATCTTGCCATCTCAAAGGGATGTACGTGGAAAATGGGCGCCTAATTATGAACGCCCATTAGTGGTAAAGACTGTATTCTCAGGAGGATCCCTAATTCTTACGACGATGGATGGTGAACAACTCTCACACCCTGTAAATGCTGATGCAGTAAGAAAATATTACGCCTAAACGAGCCCGCTAAGTTGAAAACTAGAAATGGCAACTTAGGCAAGAAAAGGGTATCCCGGTGGGTCATAACCTATGAAGGAGACTCAGGCAAAAGTTAGGGATTAAATAAAAGAAAGAGCTCACTAGGTTGAAAACCCGAAAGGGTGGCCTAGGTAAAAAAGAGCGTTTCGGTGTATTTAAAACCCAAAAGGGCGGTCCAGGCAAAAGTTTGGAACGAAAGGCGGTTCACTGTGTCAGAAGGGTTGTCACCAATACCAAGGAATTCAAGCAGAAGTTCAAGCTCATTCGCTCTCATCAGCAGTAAGGCTTTGGAGGATGCTTAGTCATTAGGGATAGTAGTGGTCATTGAATACAATGTAACATTTTTTCTCATTGCTATTTCCTAATTGTAATGCTCCATGGAACTTTGCCATTCTAATGAAATCAATTTTTTGAACCATTCATAGTTTGATATTTATCATTTCTCTACTCTTTTCTAGTTATGCAAAACTTCATTTATTTATTAATAATGGTTTTGAAAGCGAAAAATTTTGAAATAAAAAAACAAAGCTTTTGTGAAAACATAATAGAAACATAATCTACATTGGCTCTCGGGACGATTTAGCAAAATCACATGCTCCCCCAGTGGTTCTTGTTGTGACGAAAGCACTGTTAAACCATCTGGCATGTAATTCCCCAATGAAACAAGATCAGCTGGCAATGCCTCTTGGATTGGACACTTCAGTAATAACTGATCACCATGATACAAAGGACTTATCCCCAGTATCATCAACAGATGTTTGTTGAAAGTGGAAAATCTTTACCTCCTCAGGTGAAAGAAGAACATTTCCTATTAGACCCTTGAGCAGCTGTTCTCTTCAAATTCAATGTGGCTCGCTGAAGTGGATATGTTATCTATTTCCCCTTTTCACTAGTCTTTTCATGTCTCATCAGAGTCGACTCTTACATATCATTGAGCATTCGCATCATGCCATATCATGTGCATTTTAGCATTTGGCGTGTTTCTTTTGGGTCCTTACCTCTTTTACCTTAACCTGTTTAGGGTAGGTATCTCTTTTGAGTTTGTGGATCATCGTCTGTGTCCTGCTTGCGTCCGGTTATCTCCAGCATGCGTCAAATTTGATTATTATCCTTATTCCCCAAGTAGCTTAGTCATCACTATGCAACCCCGGTAATGTCCCATTTGTTGTTTAAACTCTGCCATTAGGCCAATCATTATTGGTATTTGTAAAAGTCCAGTGTTTACTGGCATGTTTTAATATCGATAATCATCGGTATCATTAAGTCCAGTGCTTACTGGCATGTTTAAAACCAAATCATTATTGATTTTGTAAAGTCCAGTATTTACTGGCATGATTTAATATCGATCATCATCGGTATCGTTTGAGTCCAGTTTTCACTGGTGTGCTTTGAAAAAAAATCCAATCATTATTATTACTAAGGTCCAGTGTTTACTGGTATCATCTAAAGACCTGTTTCTTCGGTATTCTAAGTCCAGTGTCTACTGGCATTACCTCAGAAGTCAATCATTATTGATATCTCAAATCCAGTATTTTCTGGCATTGTTCAAAATCCAACTTAATTGGTCAGTCATAACTGTATGTCTCTTTGTTCAAGATCCAATCATCATTGGTATCTCAAGTCCAGTAATTACTGGCATTGTTTTAATATCGATCATTATCGGTACCGTATAAGTCCAGTGTTCACTGGCATGTTTTTCATCCAATCATTATTGGTATACAAGTCCAGTAATTACTGGCATGAATTTCAAAGTCCAATCATTATTGGCGTCTTACAATCTTATTCCCCGCAGAGGTTTGGTCATTACCAATATCCCCGTAAAAGTCCAGTGTTTACTGGCATTTGTTGAAAGTCTGACCATTATCAGTATCCTAAGTCCAGTGATTACTGGTATGTTTTCTAAGTCCAATCGTTATTGGCATCTTATGATTGGTCGTTACCAATATCCTTTGAAGTCAATGTGGTCATTATTATTTGGCGCATGCAGAGTCTGTGTTTGTCTCTGTCTTTTTTGGTTTTTTCTTGAAGATTCCATTTAAACTCTTCAGTATAAGAAATCCCCAGAAAATCTTTTGTTGGGTGTCTATCCGTTGTTTCAAATTGATCCCCAGTGGAGGTCATGTCATCTTTATGGTTTCATCCCCAGTAAAGAGTTTTATTCACCTTTTGTTACCCCCGAGTCGTCCGGTCATATCTGAACCTGTTGTTCATCTCCCTGGATCTCTCCCTAGTGGAGAATGCATGTCTGAATTTCATCTCCAGTGAGGGTCTTTAGAGTTCTCCATAGTTATTTTTCTCTAAATCCCGAGTGACTTCTCATTCTTTCCACATTAAGTCTTATCTATGGGTGTTTGACCTTTGCCCTTTTTGTCGTGTCTTGTCTGCATTTTTGCACCATCATGCTATCTTATCATCATATTAGAAGTTCATGGCATGTCAGCATTTGCATGTTTCGGCCTGTCCTTAGCATATGCACTGCATCTAAGGGCAAAATTTTCAGTTTGCTGTATTTAAATACCTTTCACCATGATTTCACGAGGATTATCATCGTTCGCGCCATTCGGTAAAGCTATTCAAATAGAGGCAACTGTTATACCCTAAATTTTACCCCTTAGATGTCATGACATCTTGCATTTGCATTAGGGATCAATCCTTTATGCATTGTTAACTAACCATCATATTTTGCTAGTTTGTTCTTCTATTTGAAAGCTAGGGTTTTGCACAAGAAGAGGACAAGGGCAACAAGCCAAGCACTCATACTTTTCAAGGCTTCCTAAGGCACTTCTTGGCTCAATTCATCCATTCCAAGTGCTCACTAGGTGGTCAAGAAAGGTGTTTGAATTCATCTGATCAAGAAAGTCAACTGAGGCTCCAAAGGCTCAATCATTGATCTTAAGGGCTAATCATGAGGTTTTCCAAAACATGTTCTATGGTCTCATGTGATTGGATCAAGAGAAATCAAAGGAGAACCATGAAATCAAAAGATGTGAAAATTAGGGTTTTGACCTAAGGAATTACAAGGGAATCTTGGTGTGATCAGTCAATGTCTTGATTGGTTCATCAACCAATTGAGCTTACATACATTCAAGAGACCTCATTCATCAAAAAATCAAGAGTAATTGGCTCCCATCACAAGTGCAATGAACCTCAAGTTCATCTTGCCTCAAATTAGGGTTTTATAAGGAAAAGTCAACCATGCTTTTGACTTTTGACCAAGGCATGATCCCAAGTCTTGGGACATAATTCCATATGTTCACATGCACCCTTGGAAGTCATCTATTGATGTTTGAGAAGTTTGAGAAAGCAAGATCATCAAGGATCATACAGTTGAATACATGAAGAAATTAGGGTTTTGTCTGAAAAGTCAAACCTTTGACTTTTGGTAGTTTGGGTCCAAGATGAAGTATTCAAGTCATATTCCATCAAGACATGTTTGATCTTTGAATTGGAGCATGAGAAATCAAGATTTAAGAGGTTTCTTGCAAAAAGGGCAAAGTGGGATGATTGAAATTTTTCTAAGTATGGAAAACCCTAGCCCTTAGGTGAACTTTGAAGAGTCATAATTTTCAATCCACACATCCATTTTTTGTGATCAAAGCTCAATTTGAAGCCCTCATTATGAACTTTAAAGTGTATTAGAGGGTCGTTCCCCAAGAGAGGCTTGATTTTTATGTTATGGGGCTTGGAAGTTTAAGTCAAGTTTAGGACTTAGTGAAATTTCAAATTTTTGCCCTAATTTGCAACCAACTTCAACCACATTTTTCATCATGATCCTTTTGGATTCAAGACTTGTAGTGAACATGAACATTGTAGAGCATACTTCGGGCTTTCTAGAAAGTACATGAACTCCCAAATCCAATGTGTGAGCCGTGAGTTTCGAATCCAAGAAGTTAGGACCATGAGACTTAATTTTTCATGTTTTCCACTTGTTGTACTTGAAGCAAAACCATTCCAATGCAGCAAATCTTTGCATTTCAGTTGAGATTACTTGTAAATCTTCACTTACTCAAAATATTGCACGAGTTTGGAAGTGTTATCCAAGTGGTAGAAGCTTTATCTCATGAATCATTCTACTTTTGGCACAAAGGTGACATTGCCATTTACATAAAGCCACTTTAACCAAAGGTCAACTTGTCTTGAGCTTCTAAAATGTTTCCCTCTGCACCAAATCCTTTCTTTATGCAGAAGAAATGTGTCTGAACTTTCCAACAACTTTAGGAAAGTTGGTACTTGGCATTGGAACTTCAAATTCTTGCAAATCTCCACTTGTATTTCAACTAAATTGCAACTAAACCAAAACCAACCAAGTTGAAATTCTGCAATCTGATCCCTCTCATGCTCGTACCTATAAATAGTACATCATTTCACACTTCTAGAAAGAAGAAAAACTCATAGCAAAGACACTCATCAAACCATCCAAAACCAGTTCTTTCATAAAGTCACTTCTTTGTGCCAAGAAACCACCATTTGCATAAACACTTCCAAAACCAGTTCCAAACACAAAATCACTAAACCAACCACTCTAACACATCACAAAACATGTGTTAGAGATGCTCAAATCATCACCTCCATCAAAAACCTCCCAGAACCAAAAGTCAACTTTCAAATCTAAGAAAGTTTGACTTTCTGTACTTTTATGGATCAGTCTTGATTCATTCATTTCTAACCACTTTAACACTTCAAACACCATCCATAAATCATCATTCAACTTTTTAACCCTTGGATTTGCAACTGTAACTTCTTTTTTTGAAGTTTCACTTTTGGTTATTTTTCATTTCTTGCAAAAGGGAATCTCCATTCTATTCCACTAGTTTTTCTTAGAGTCTAAGCATTCAATCAGGACCTTTGAAGTATATTGGAAGTGTCCAAGGCCTTGTCTCAGTTCTGTAACATCTTTTGAGAGTTTTGCAAAGTTGACTACAAGAGGTAAGTTCATCTCAAGCTGCAACTCTTTAAAACATTTTGATTTTTGATGTGCACTGAATGTGATCAGCTTAAATAGGTTGTATATGATGTGTTTGGCTCATTGAACATGACTTAGCATAGTTGTAGACGACTGTACCATAGGAAATGCAAGAATGAGCTCATTTTGAGACCCCTATCGTGTTTTGAATTAGAGACACCTTTAGCAAAAACCACTTGGACCATTGGATTCCTTGTGGAAAAATACACAATTTAGGTCTTTACAGTTTCCATTTTCATGGATTATTAAGAGAGATAGAGTTGTTTTTGCATTTGGTTTGGTTTAG
This sequence comes from Lathyrus tuberosus, assembly GCA_022829125.1. Lineage (NCBI taxonomy): Eukaryota > Viridiplantae > Streptophyta > Magnoliopsida > Fabales > Fabaceae > Lathyrus > Lathyrus tuberosus. The sequence continues at coordinate 1,941,740 of JALAZF010000203.1, read as the reverse complement.
GTCACAAACCAGGTCCAACCTTGCCATGGCGCGTTTCTGGGCCTAGAAACTTGTTTCACATATATTTATTTGGTTGTGTTTTAAAAACTGGATGTAACGGCCACCCCAGTGGCGCAACACTTGCCTTGCCTTGCCTTCTGACTCTCATGACCTGGGTTCGATCCTTGCTATCAACCCTTTTTGCCAGCGCACGTATTTTCTGAACTTTCACTTGGATTTCCCTTTTATTTTTCTGAATGCATATGTTATATAAATCCAACAACCAGCGCAGCTGATTAAGTGTTTTAGCCACAATGTCAAGGGCGTGGGTTCAACTCCCACTTGGACCCCCTATCTTTTTTATCACTAAATTTTTTATTTTATTTCAAAAACTTTCAAAAACCATAACTCTTTCATTTTTAGGGTTTTTCAACCCATTCTTTTTGCATCTTTTCACTCTTTTTGCATATTTTATTTTGACATTAAAATTTTCCCAAAAAATAATTTATTTTAAGGCTTTTGTACATATGTATAGTGTAAAGTTTTGTAGGGTTTACCTAGGAGAATTTATTACTTCCATAAGTATACCACTTGGTTTTCTTTGCATTTTTGAGACTTTTACAACTAGCCTTAACATGCTTAGACCCTTGAACCTTGACTTGAACTTGCACCTTTGTCTAGTTTGAATTAGGTACACTTTTAAGTGTATATGTTTATATGTTTTAACTTATGAACTTTTGTCATCCCCTTAAAGTCTTAGTTAGGTATTCACCTACAATTAAGACTCTTTTCCTTGTTTATAATATATCCATGTGAATACAAACCATTAATTTAGGACACACTATGTACCTAAAACACTTAACCTTTCCCTTTCATAAAATTGGACTTCAAGTATAAACCTAAGTGATACTTCCCCTTTATACAAAGATTAGGTCAAAGACATTCCCCATGTTAGGTCATCACCTATTTGATTAAGATGTCTAGACTTGTATCATGTTCCCTTTAGGTGTTTACCTTATTCAAATAATGAATAATCCTTGTGTATTAACTTAATACTTTCTTAAGTGTTTACCTTGAATTTTATTGCATTCACCACCCATGTATTATATTCATGTGTTTTTACCATCATTAAATTCATGTGTGAATATCATTTGTCGTCTTTACTTTCCAACTTTATCAGGTTATCCCCTTAAGTGAGCTAGCTTGTTAGCTCTTCTCCTTAACCCTCTTTGTTCCCCTCCTTCCAAAGGAAAGTCTCTCTATTGACTTTAATGTCAAATATAGCTCATTACCTCTTGGCCTCATTAGAGCCATTTCTACGCTTGGCCTCATTAGAGTCATCCCTTTCCCTTGACCTCATTGGGATCAATCTCTTGGCCTCATTAGAGCCACTTCCTCCTTGACCTACTTTAGGTTAGGAGCCTTACCTCTTCATGTAAGCAATATCATCATAGTTGCTTACTTCCCTCTTTGGCCTTATTAGAGCCTTTACCTTACAACTTAGAATTAGGGTAGAGTTCTTAAACTCTATGTGATTCTCATCATAATGAGTATTCACTTCCCTTTTGACTTTGTTCAAAGTCAATCTCTTAGGCTTAGAGAGTTCTTTAACTCTATATGAGTATTACACTCATTCCCCTTGGAACTTTGACCATAGTCAATGGTTCCTCACCCCCGTTGAGGTGAACTACGAATGCTCTGATTCCATCCTAGTCAGGATACGTAGGCACGAGAAGCGACGTCTTGGCGAGCATACTTAGTGTATATACCCTTAGGTATTTACCCTTAGCTCAATTTCCTTAGCAAAAAAACATAGCATAACACATATACAAACAAGAGGTTCCTGTAAAATACTACAGATATCTAGGATGCTAACACCTTCCCTAGGTATAACCAAGCCCCGAACCTTAGATCTCTTAGTTGTGTCTTTACATAGCGCAATTAGGGGTTTCCTCGATCTTTACCCTTTCCTTTGGACAAATCAAAGCTCGGAGGTGAATTTCAAAGATGTGTGATTCAAGTTAATTAATAGTTTGATATCCAATTCTCACCGCAACAACCATTAATCAAGTCCATTTTCCACAAGCAAATGTCACAAAAAAAATCATTCCAAAAAGTCCACCAAAAATAATAAAGCCCATTGTCCATATTTTTTCAAGCCCATTACATGATATACCACCAAAAAAAATAAAAAAAGTAGAAACATCATGAACAAGCCACCACAATGAGGCATAAATCTATTTCACACTCCATGCGCCTGCAGCCAAGGAAAAATCATCGTAATTCAAAGTTAGCAGCATATCATAGTACCACAAAATTTTCCAGCCATGATACATAAAATCACTACACACACCAGCCATTTTTTTTCACGCAACATGATGCACAACATTTTGCAGCAGCTTTATCACTGAACCAGTACAAAACTACAACAATTTCAAAACATGCTACACCAGTCATCTCACGCACCAGCCACCACCATCAGTATGATTGTGCACCTAAATGAAAACTACACAACACGACCAAACCTCAACGTAGCAACTTTCCATGAACTTCACAAACTACAACCAAAAAAATGACAAAATGCTCAAAACTGACCCACTCCATGATTTACGCACCCTTTAATCGTCACAAAACTTGACTCCACAACAAGCACAATACACAAAACCATCCCATGAAACCGTTATCGAATCATTCCGTACACAATTCCGTGTCATAAAACACACCACCTGTAGAATATTACAAGACAACCACGACACAATAAATCTCCTCTCAATTCTTCCCAAATTACCCTCCACTCATACATATAAAGTCAGTGTCATATTTCACTTAGAAAAAAAAGTTCTGCAGAACCCGGTTAAAACTTTTGCTCAAATCACCTTCATCCCTAATCTCTTCTCCTCCAACTTTAATCACCCTTCATCAATCCTAATCAACCCAAAACACCAGTTTCATACAACCCTGTCACCCATCTCAACCACACAACAACCACCCGCAACCCTCAACCACACAAACCCAGAAACAAAGAAATTGAAAGATATGAAAAGAGAAATTTTTCTTTCAAACATCAAAACTCATTCCAATCTACCAAACGCACAGTGAACCAGAAAGAATAATAGAGGAGAAAAGATTTCGAAGCAAGAACCGAATCTACCTGCACGAGCCACGAACGAAATCGAAAAAACAGAGGTTAAAACCTTTCATACCCCAAATTTTTACCACTAATATTTCCCATCATTGTACAAACCATCATCACAGTATGGATGAACCATCATACCTTATTAGTCTCCCCAAAGATGGGTGAGCATCCACTACAATCAAACTTAGGGTTTCAAGCCCTCTCAGAGCTCTTAGACAAAGGATCAATCAAGAAATGACATGATCTTCAACTTGTCTAGCCTCTCAAACACCCACAAAGGATCAAGAGGACTCCCACATCAAGAATCAAGCACAAGGCTGCAACATTCCAAGTGGATAAAGCCTTAAGATCGCCAGTGTCACCAAATTAGGATTTTGGTCGGCCGGAGCCTCCAGATGGAAATTTTCCTCTGGGAAAGAGCCAATGCTTTAAAACATAACCCAATATACTCTAAGGGACATCATAAACCTAATCATCAAGTCAATTTTACCCCAGGGGATGCATACAATAAAAATCAGGAATTAGGGTTTCTTGACCTAATTCACCCCTAAGTTGACTTTTGGGACAAAACATGAGCCAAGACCTCAAGACATGATTTAATGGACTCCAATAAACTACATTGATCCATTTGCAACAATGGATTGATCCAAGAAGCTTGATTCACAAGCCTCAATTTCATCAGGACCACAATTAGGGTTTCGCAAGAAAAGTCAACTGTACCTTTGACTTTTGACCAAGACATGTCCCAAACCTTGTGACATGATTCAATACACCCTATAACACCTATGAAATCAATCCATCAAGTTTGATTTAGGTCAAGGACTTGATTTCATATAGGATCGCACAGTTTGAAATTCATCTGATAAAAAGTCAACTATGCCCAAAAGTCAAAGTTTGACTTTTTGATTTATTGATCAATTATGGTTCCCTAACCCTAAAATGATGTTAATGAGTGATTGGAATCATCATTCAGCAATAAAAATCAAGAAAAGTGGGATAACTTGCAAAAGGGGTAACCATAAAAAACTTAGAAATTTTCTAAGTTATGGAACAAAGTGGCTAGGGTACCAACTTCCAAGGATCATAACTTGAGATCCAAGCAACCATCTGGGCTGATCTAAAGATGGATTTGTAGCTCTCATGGCATACTTTAAAAGTGTCAACTACGCCTCATTCCAATTCATCATGGATTTTGAGTTATGGTTGGATCAAAATGGCTGAAAACATGAAATGTCACTTTTTCCAACACTTAGTGAAATTTTCACTAAGTCAGAATCTGTTTCACTTTTTCCAAAATGTAAGGGCATTTTTCACCTGGATCCAAAAAGTGTCAAGACAATCTATGATCACACATATGCTGTATCATATGAGAGCTTTCCAAAATGGCCAAGAACCCAATGAAATTCCATTTGACCTAAGAGTTATGACAGTGGCAATATGCCTTGCTGCAACTGTCATAACTAGGCAGATTTGTGCATTTTGCTGGATTTGAGCAATTTGTGCAAATGACAAACAAGTTTATCCATCTGAACTCCTCAGGGAGAGACCAAGGAGGGACAAACACTGATCCATAAGCCTCCCGTGCCAAACCTAAAAAACCCTAAAGAAGGGACAAGACTCCAATTTTGTTTTAGAGCATTCAATGGATGCACCAAGGTGGCATGAACTGAGCCATTTCCAACTGAATGAGTCAAGGATGATATCTAAACTAGGGAACCAAAGGCCTGTGCTCTAACCTCTAGTCAATGGCTAGAGGAGACTTGAGATTCCAAAATGCTACAATTGGCCAAAGGTCTACAGCAGTTTCCATTCACTATTGTAGCCAAAATAAACTTACTCTACTATAAATAGAGCTCATTTGTGCTCAGTTTAAGTACCCCAAAGCACTGCAACACTTGCTTTCCTCAAAATCTCTTTCTCTAAGAAAAAATGCCTTCTTTAGCAAGGTAACTCTGAGTTTTTGAGTTAGAGAGCAATTCCATCATAGCTCATGATCCAAACACATCTAATATGTCATATCTAAGCTGTCCAAACTCTCACAAGTGACCTGTAACACCAAAATTACAAAGTCCCATCTCAAAACCTCAAAGTAGGACTTGTTTGCATTTTTCAAGCCATGTCTTGATTCAGTCACTTTCAAAACTAGATAAGACCTCAAACACACTCCAAATATCATCCTTGAACTGTCCCAAATGGTTCCCCACATCTGGAACACCATTTGAGAGAGTTGCTATTTTAGTCACTTTTGCCCATTTTGCAAGAAAGGGCCAGTTTCTATTCCTGAGGTTTCCAGATGATTCCAATCATCCTAAAAGCTTCTAAGGGATCATTTGAGAGTGTTCAAAGCATCAAAACATTTCTAGAACAAGGCCCTTGACAGATTGCCCAAAAAGCTCCTAAAGAGGTAAGCATCTCAACTTGCACTCCTTAAAATATGCATTGCTTTGAAGTCCACAGATCATGCACATCTCATACATGTTATATATGTTGTGTTTAGACCAATTCATCATGTGATTCATGCCTGTACCATGAGGTAGCACAAAAAATGCAAATGGAGGCCTATTTCAAAACCACTATCGGGTTTTAAATTGGGGACCTCATCTGAAAAAAACACCACCACCATTGGATTCATTGTGAAAGTCTAGGCAGGATAGACCTAAATTTTGTCCCAATCCATGGAGAAATGAGAAAGTTACAAGCTTCACGTTTTTGGCCAAAATCTTGCCTTGCCTTGCCTTGGCCAGGCCTAAAAACCAAGTCACCCTCATATATCCATGGGGTGGTTTTGATACACGGATGTACCACCACCCCAGTGGTAGGAGGCGCGCACTGCACACAAGAGGTCTGGGGTTCGAATCCCCCTCGCCCCAGATCCTTTTTTTTTATCATTTTTTCTATTTTCTATTATTTTTCTTATTATTTTTAATGATTTGAAAAATTAATAACTCCTTCAATTTTAATTATTTTTTATTGGTTCTTTTTGCAAAAAATCACAAAAATGTTGAAATATTTTATTCCACAAAAAAATCAAATTTATATTATTTATTTAATATAGTTGGTATTTTTATGAATAAATTCATTTTTAATTGTTTTTAAACATTTTAAAAGTGAATACTCATCTTGAAAAATCAAAACCAAATGAGTTTTAATTCATCTTGTGATTAAAACCTCATTTTTCAAACCTTAACCAAAAATCACAAGTTATTTATTCAAGCTTATTTTGGTGTTCTATCATTTTTATTGATTTTCTTTAAGAATTCACTTTTAAAAATGATGAAATTAGGGTTTTGATTGATTCCACCCTCATCAATCATTTTCAAACACTCATGGGCCTCTAATAGAGTGTAAGACCCAATCTTTTTTTAAACTAAAATAATTTGGGCCTCAGTTATTGTATAAGACCCACTGCGATTTTAAAAATCTCTACGCAATCGCCATTTCAAAACAAGAACCATCTGGGCCTCTCCTCGAGCTATAAGTCCCATTCCTTTTTAAAAAAATGTTTTGGGCCTCTAATAGAGTGTAAGACCCAACCCCTTTTTGAAACCAAAATGATTTGGGCCTCAGATGTTGTATAAGACCCACTGTGTTTTCAAAAACCTCGGCGCGGTCACCGTTTTCAAACAAATAACCCTGGGCTTCTCCTTGAGTTGTAAGTCCCATCTCTTAAACAAAAAATAAATCTTTGGGCCTCTAATAGAGTGTAAGATCCATCCTCTTGTACATAAAAACCTTTTGGGCCTCACATATTGTATAAGTCCCTCTGTACAGTTTTCAAAACAACAGTGCGATCATCGTTAAAAATTGAGCCTCTCCTTGAGCTGTAAGCCCCAACAATCCTTTCAAAGCACTTTCTCCTTTGATTTTGAATCCAAATATATGTTGTCATCAAAACTTTCTTTAATTTCTTTGTTGAACAACTAACAAAACAACATGGAAGCTCTACAACGGGTAAGTGTTTATCCGCTTTCATTTACCGTTTTCATATATATAAATGTATTGTGGGGATGCTTCACTGTAAGTCTTCTTTCACATCCTTTTATATACTTGTCACATATCCACTGTGTAATACTAGTAAGTTATTTAGAGTTTTCCCCGGCAACTACGTCTAGCACTAGGTAAAGCCCTGTTGGTCACTCTTGAATACAAACAAAACTAGATCCCCCGTAGGATTCCAGATACAGTCTTCCCTCCTCTTGGGGTTAAACAATATGGAACAAAGAGAAAGGCAGTATTCTCGGTGAACCTTTTCTCAGACTGTCACCCTTAGAAATTGTCAAAGAAACTCTAACTCCCCAGAGATGATCTTTTCTCCGTGAATGGCATCTCTTGAGTTTCTTCCAAATTCTCGAACTTTCCTGGAATGATCTCTTCTCTATGAATTGCATTTCTTGAACTTCTCTTGGTTTGGGGACCCACAGGCTTCCTAAAAGCATCCCCGCCTCCTCTTGGGCGTGGTACAAGGACCCTTCGGCTTCTTAGAAGTTCTCATGCCTTGTCTTGGGCTTAATACAAGGACCCTGACGACCTCTTAAAGGTATAAGACAGAACTTAGTCATCCTTTACTAGAGCATTCTTTCCCGTGTCAAAACTCTGGCCATTTTAGGGTTAATACTCATCCCTTAATGCCTGCGTCTCCTCTTGGGCATTGTACAAAAGATAAAACTCTAGACTTGGACAATCTAAAACTCTTGAGTCTCAAAGACATTCTCAAGTTCCTTTCAAACATAGGAAAAAACACCGATCACTCTGGATCAATCTCCAGAAGAAACGCGGTCTCTCTCATGAGAGTTCCCCACACTTGGACCCACTTCAGGATAAATAATCCTTAGCAGTAAGTCAGCCTCCTCTTGGGCTTTGTACAAATGATTCTCCCCAGCGGAGCTAACCTTTTCAGACTCTCTTGTTGAGTCAACCACCTTTAGCCTCCGTCTTGGGCTTTGTACAAGACATATAAAAACACTCTCTTGTTGATTATAAAAGACTCTCTTATTGAGTCAACCACTTTTAGCTTCCGTCTTGGGCTTTGTACAAGACATATAAAACACTCTCTTGTTGAGTATAAAAGACTCTCTTGTTGAGTCAATCTCCTTTTAGCCTCACTCTCGGGCTTCGTACGAGACAGAAAAACACTCTCTTGTTGAGTATAAAAGACTCTCTTGTTGAGTCAATCTCCTTTTAGCCTCAATCTCGGGCTTCGTAAGAGACATCAAATCACTCTCTTGTTGAGTATAACAGACTCTCTTGTTGAGTCAATCTCTTTTTAGCCTCAACCTCGGGCTTTGTATGAGATAGAAAAACACTCTCTTGTTGAGTATAAAAGACACTCTTATTGAGTCAATCACCTGTTCAAGACTCTCTTATTGAGTCGACCTTTTTAGCCTCTGTCTTGGGCTTTATACAGGACAGATAAAAGTACTCTCTTGTTAAGTCAAACCATTTCAGCCTCCATCTTGGGCTTTATACAAGATACATTCTCCCCAACGGAGTCAAAATCCCTTTTAGCCTAAATCTTGGGTGTTGTACAAGACAGAAAGAACATTTTCCCCAGAAAAGTCAAACTTCTAGCCTCCTCTTAGGCTTTGAATAAAGAAAACCCCGGTTGAGTCAATCAACCTTTTAGCATCAAATTTGTGCCTTGCTCACAGCATACAAACATCAACAACTCCTCTTTAGAGATGACAAATTCTCCCTCATCCAAAACCCCTTTAGCTTCATATCTTGGGCTTTAAACAAGATACAAACCACCTTTAGCTTCATGTCTTGGGCTTTTAACAAGACACCAAAACATCTTTTTCCTCCCATAGAATAGGAGGAACTACGATCGCTCTGATTTCCCTGTTTCGTTAAACGGGAATACGTAGGCATAAGATTGTAAAATCTTAGCGAGCATACTAATCAAAAACCCAAAATCACGTACCTTCATACATCTATCAAAGGCATCAGACCTAAACACCTTACCAGAAACCTAGCAAATAGTCTAGACACTGTTTTTAAGCAAATAATGTAAAACAGACCCCCCATTTTGATAGCATCTGTAAACCAACAGTTTTGACTGTTTAACCTCGGTATGCAAGCAGGGTTAATTGGAGACATCTATTTCCCTTTCTTAATCAGCTTCACAGGATAAAAAATGAATCAAACTGTAGTACCAAAGCGATAGTGATTCGAAACCACGAAAATTGCGCTACAAAACCAAACGCCGGTGTGGGATTGTGTCGCGAAGCAAGAAATATTGAAATTGAATCCGTGAGAAAAAACGAGATCTGGAAATTCAAAGGAAAGAGATTGCAGAACGGGTAAGGTCGAGGAAACGAAGTTGAAGAAGGTTGGGGATAATATGATGTTGTTGTGTCCTTCACCCTGTTCACCATGTGTTAATAACTCTGTTGTTTTTTGAAACGCAGTGATAAAGTTTGGATTTAGTGAGTCAAACATTGGATTAGGTTTACTGGTGATGGTCTTCTTGGGCTTATAGCCCGTTTTCTTTGCTGATTAGTCCATCGAGTTTTGTTTTGAGAGGTGATGGGCCTTGGGCCCATATGATCCTCTCCTATTTAATTTAATTTGATCTAAATTTATTTTTCTCTACATTTTTAGTTTTAAAATTTTTGTCTCTTATTTTGATTTTTTTTGTTTAATCATTTTAAGTTTTTAATTCTACTCCCACTTTATTTCAATGTTTTGGGCCAATGATATAACAAAAAAATCATGATTGGTTGATTTATTCAAATCAATAAAAATCTTGATCAATATGAGGCCATTTTTCTTGGTCAATGAAAGTCTAAAATCAAAGATTATCGATTTCTCGATTTAAAATATTGATTAAGACGAGACCAACTTTATTTTCATTTTTCGATTTCCATTTCATTTTTGCATTATATTTTTCTTCTATTTCCATTTTCTATCGATGAAGTCTTTCTATTCATGAATGTTGATTGTTGAAACGATTAACCTTCATTATTTCAAATCTGTAGTGAGTAATCAACGAGATTACTTTCTATACTTTGGGATCGTGATAGGTTACCTTCGATTAATTAACGCAAGTTTGTGATACAGACGAAATCCCTAGATTTTCTTTTCGTGTGGCACGATTTCATGGGAGAATGGTCCTTGATATCATTTCTCTATCGTGTTTTAGCATAAATATCAATTGCGCAACCTCCTATAGTATGATCTTCATCATAGATCGTGCTACGATGGTTTAGCGCTACATGTCCCATATCGAAAAATGATTCTTCGTGGCCCAAACCTATGTTTGAAAGCCCAAGGATGGTTTTAACCATCATGGATCATTTTCTCAAACAACTAATCAACTAACCACTAACTTTAATTTCAGTCAATATACATCTACTTTACTTTCTTGTCAATATATCTGTTCATATTTATCATATTCATATTTGTTCATCTAACCATTTCTTTGTTCATGCCTTAATCAAAACACATTAACAATTATCGAAACAATAAAAAACTCAATTGGTGGATTGTTGGTTACTTTTCTGAGCAACAGAACTTTGACCTTGTACAGAAACCCTAACCATGGAGGTTTTGTCCGACTCTTGCTCAAGGCTTAGTTTAGGACACCTCACACACACACACGGCTTCCTTTTGGGCTACCTTACAGTGAGACCTTTTATTTCGTGCAATCCCCTGTACTTTACATGTACCCCGCTCCCATTCCGATGTACGCACCCGTCTTGCTTTGATTGTGGTTTGTTTACTAGGAGCACCTCTAGGGACTAGCATAGGCAACCATTTTCAAACTAATTCTCGATTCGTCGTCGATCCCATTTTCAAAACCCCTGTAAGTTGATTGCTCATTAGCATTCGCCAACAACCTCTCTCATTTCATCGTGGTTTCGTTACTAGGAGCACCCCAAGGGACTAGGATCGATTCTCATTGATTTTCAATCAAACTCTCAATTCGTCGTCGAGCCATTTTCAAAATAAACCTCTTTTCAACCAAACTCTCGACTCGTCGTCGATCCATTTTCAAATCCATTTTTAACCAACTCTTTTCAAATCAACCAAGCGCATACAAATAAACCCTTGATCCAACGTCAAGTGGATTTTCACAAATAAACTTCAAAACGACTAACAACTATGGCAACTCTTTTCAAGGTGAAAAATGGGGGTTCGAGTCTTTGATCTCCCTTCGGTTGCTTGGGTGCGAGTTCTCTTACTCGTGTGTGAGCAATTGATGCCTCTAAAACACTTCAATTTTCCTTTGTTTCGTGGGCGTACAACGAACTACGACTGCTCTGATTCTTTATTCTCATCCGAGTAAAGATACGTAGGCATAAGATTGCGATGATCTTGGTGAGCACACTTCCATCTTTTTTCGTCAAACCCCGTAGTCGAACTACGATTGCTCTGATTACTCATTCTCGTTCAAATGAGCATACGCAGGCACAAGGGGTCCCAATCTTTGACGAGCACCCTATCCTAAAACCACCCATTTCCCCATAGCATCACATTTATTTTTGAGAAGAAAACAAACACGCTTAGCTAACGAGCATCGCGATTCGTATCAAGAGGTTCCCGTTGAGTACAACGGACGTGAGGGGGTGTACGTACCTTCCCCTCACGTAACCGACTCCCGAACCCGGAATGTGGTTGCGACGACCATGTTCTTATCTCCTTAAATGTTTTCTGGATATGTTCCTTTCCCTCTTTTGGGATAACTAAAATTCGGTGGCGACTCTGTCGAACCGTTCCGTGCCTTTCGTGCGAGGGTCGTGTCTTCGATAAAGCGAGTTTTTTCGAGGTGCGACTGCTGGCGACTCTGCTGGGGACATTTTGCTCCATGCAAGAGAGAGTCAAGTCTATCTTGATTCGAATCACGAGCTCGATAGCTTTGTTCATTTATTTTCTTCTCGCTTATTTATTTGCTTTCATATTTCCTTATCTGTGTTACCTTTTGTGGCATTATTGGGTTGTTCTGATGTTGGGAACTTTGTGAGATGGCTCTACACTCGAGTCGAGAAAAACCCTAGGATTAGGATGATGGTTGTGTAGTGGAGGCTTGCTTGGTCTCTTCTGCGTGAGCCAAAGCGAAAACCCCGCTTGGAGTAGATTCCCTTGGGGATGTTATCATTTCGATGTTCCTTTGTTGTGATGATAATGTTTTCGAGCCTGAATCATTGATCCCAGGGACCATTAACCCGATTTATCCACGGTGGTTGGTAGTGTTAACTCCTTTTAGGTTGATACGAACGCCCCAACCAGATGAGATCCCTTGAACGTATTACTTCCTACAAGTAATATTTTCAACCTCGATCTATTACTCCGAGAATCCTACATAGAACCCGTGTGTCGGTGGTTGTGTAGTGGATGCCTCCAAGGAATCTTTCTCGTGGGAAAGAAACGAAGACCTCACCTAGATGAGATTATTTCGAGGATATTATAGTCAAATGTCTCTTGTCTTGGCTATAATGTTTTTGAAATATATCCATGACTCTAGGCACCTACCCGTTTAGAAACATACCCGTGGGATTTCTTGATCCGAGTTATGGTTGTTGACCCATTCCTCCGGCCAACCTCAGAACTGTTTGAACCTGTGATCTGCGATCCTGGATCTTGCATCTTGCATTGTATCTCATGTCATTGCATTGCATTCCACCTTCAGAATCTCACTTCGCCTTCCTTCCTTCTCCAGTAAATTAAGCTGATTCCTCGAGACCGGTACGCAACTCGAGCCAACACAAGACGCATGATGGAATAGATTCAGAAAGAACAAGCCGCCTTTAAAGAAGAGTTGGACTCTATCAAAGGCAAGATTGACCAGATTCTCGAAGCCATCATGATGGCCAGAAAGGAAGAAGAAATGTGTAAATCCGCTGCTGCCAACAACAATGTGCCTGTGCAAGGATCTACCTCAAGGCTCTTAGTTCATGTCCCTAACCCCATCACTTATGGGATACCTATGAACTTCACTACCGCAGCTGAAAGAGCTATATCTCAACCACTTCCAACATCTGGAGTCACTATTGGAGCTATCCCTCAAGCCCAACCTATTGTTACTCAGATTTCTATCCCTCTTGCTGAAGAGAATCTGCAAGATCAATATGACAAAGTGAAGAACTATCATGCTGCTATCCCAATTGCTAGTCCTGTTGTTGCTCAGGATTCTGAAGCCATCAAAATATGTCGCGATCTAGCTGAAAAACTCCAAGTCATGGAGGGGCACAACTTAAATTCTTTGAATGCTCTAGAAATGTGCTTGGTGCCAGATGTTGTCACCCCTCCCAAGTTTAAGGTGCCAGAATTCTCAAAGTACAAAGGTCTCAGTTGTCCGAACATTCATTTGAAGATGTACTGTCGCAAGATGGCTGCTTATGCCAGAGATGAAAAGTTAATGATTCATTGCTTCCAAGACAGCTTGTCTGGAGCATCACTCGAGTGGTATATGCAGCTGGAGTGTAGCAGTGTGTGCACTTGGGCTGAGCTAGCTGATACATTCATCAAGCAATACAAATACAACACTGTCCTTGCTCCGAATCATACTCGACTTCAGAGTATGGCTCAAAAGGACAACAAATCCTTTAAGGAGTACGCACAACGTTGGAGGAGCTAGCCGTAAGAGTGCATCCATCGTTGGTTGACCATGAACTGATCGACATCTTCATGGGTACCTTGCAAGGCCAATACTATGAGAAGCTGATTGGTAGTGTGTCAGCTGGATTCTCTGACTTGTTAATTATTGGTGAGAGAATCGAAGAAGGTCTGAAGAGCGGAAAGATCCAAGGAGGTTCTAGTAGTCAGACTGGAGCCAAGAAGCCTTTCAACAGATAAAAGAAGAAAAAGGGCGAAACAAATGCCATCTCTGCTCAGAAAGGGCAAGCTCAACAACAAGCTCCCGCTTCAATGCCTTTTCAAGTCCCTTACTTTCAGTATCTGTATGTTGCTGCTACGTAATATGCTCCAATGCCTTATCAGCCAGCTGTTCAAGCTCCAATGCCTCAATAACAAGCTCCTCAGCAACAATCATACAATCATCAAGGGTATCAGTATCCTCCTCAAAATCAACAACGTCGTCAACCCAATCAACAAAGAACAAGAAGACCAGATAGAAACTTTGATCATCTGCCAATAACATATGCTCAGATCTTTGCTCAATTGCTGGAGAAGAGAGTCGTTACGCTGAGAGATTTAGCTCCTCCAACTGTCATTCCCCCAGATTATGATGTTAATGCTCATTGTGAGTTTCATAAGGGTACTCCAAGGCATACGATCGAGGACTGCAGAGCTTTCAAGCACAAAGTTCAAGACCTGATCGACTCAAAGTTTCTCACGTTCAATGGGAAGGCTCCTAATGTCTTCAACAACCCTCTGCCGCCGCCAAGCTAGTGCCAACATCCAATTAAGTCAAGTCAAGTACAAGTTTCCCCGAAGAAGGTAGTCATGTTGCCATTTCATCATTTTCATTCTTGTATTTTGTCTTTGTTTGTTTAAGTATTGTATGCTTTAAACATTGCCTTTCGTATTTGGTTTTGTTAATGTAATGATTATGCATGTTTTGAATCAGTTATGTCGTATTCACCCATTTCTTCCATTTATTGCAAATCACCGACACATATATCTCTACTTCACTCTCTTTATCAACTGTTATTAGCAATGATTGGAGGGAGAATGATGACAACGAAATACCCATTATTGCAAACCCTATGTTTTTGGATAAAATCATGCCGGTGATGTACATGCATTGCTTCAATTCCCCAAACACTGGAGAGACAAGGAGTTAATCCCTAGTTAACCACTTCGATCCAAGAAGTAGCAGTTTCCTTTGGATAGTCAAACCCTTACACTCAACCTGGGGCAGGGTAGTGTTCAGTTAATCCAATAACACACTCGAATCACAAAGCAAAGTCCAAAAGACATGTCGGTTGTTCATCAATAACCCACGACTTGGCAGTCACAATCCTCCAACAAAATAAAAAAAATCAAAAGCATGGTAAGTCGAAAACCTCAAAAGGAGACTTAGGTAAAAATCAAGGCAATCCCGATAGACTCGAAAAGCGAAATCAGTCCACGCAAAAGATAGGGATCAAAAACAAAATCAAAAGAGGCCCTCGAATCCTCAACAAAAAAAAAAAAGATTTAGTGGCCACAATCAAAAGGTCACTGGCATCTATCAAATACAAAATAAGGTGACTGCCAGTTTGAGCAAACCTTGAATCATCACGCTTACACCGTCAACCCTTTTGGAAGACAAACATGTGCAGAATTAACTGAACGTAGGACTGGAGATCATCACGAAGAATGGGTGGGTACAAACCAAGTTTTGAGCCTATTATCCTTTGTTTCATAAACCATGAACCAGACCACGTTACAACCCTCGAAAGACCTAATTGAGGCGAGGTTTATTCTGAAAGCATACTATTGCAAGGTTGCGTAAACTGACTCCCCACATATTTTCTAATCTTTAGCATTGGTGTCATTCTCTTTGCTATATCTTTCACACCAGCAAAATCAGCAAAACATCTGGACAAACGGTCTATTCGTCTCACTATCACGACACTCGAATAAATGACTATTTTTCAAAACTTGCATGAGTATTGCATTAAGAATACCATTTGTAAATGTGAAATTTTAACTGCAAATCAGTGCTAGACATTCAAGACACTTCAACAAGGGGCAACCAAAGAGGAACTTGGACTTCCAATGGTGTCGATCCAAAGCAAGACTACCTCAACAACTCAATCAGAGGCAAATCCTTCAACAGCTCAATCAGGGGCAAGCCATCTCAAGGCACATCAAAGCTCAACTTTCAAAAATCATTCCAGAGTTAGTTAATCAGGGACAGACCATTACCATGTTCAGGCTGGGGCAAGACCCATTGCACATGACATATTCTCTCTGTAACTCCAAAATTGGTCAAGCATATCGAATTCAAAGCAAGAGCACAACCTTCATGAGTTTATCACGTCGCTACGCTCAGCCTCAGGCCATCCTGGCCCTCAAGCATAGTTGTGGTTATCTCAGAATCGACTTACCATCAAGTGGTCAAATTTGAGGCTTCGAGAACATCTTCGTCTGCTTCAATCATGTCGTCTTCAACAAACTGAGTGTCGAGGAAATCAAGCCCTCCCGCCACCCAAAGTTCAATCCGCATTGGCAACTACCTCAAGCTCACCATGCTGGCACCTCCAAAATATATCCAATCACCTGTCTGCAATCATATGCATCATACGCATCACATTCAACATCATTTGCATCATATGCATACCAAAAACCCAATTATACTTCCCCAACACTTGCATCTCCGCGCGTCAGCATTTGCATTACATCTCCATTCGATATGGAACATAATTACAAAATCAAGCATTCATACATGCATAGTCAAGATCCAGGATCAATTTCGAGATTTCAAGACAATCTTCAGCCCAGGCAGGGGCATCTTCTACAAGTCTGTGGGCGTTCCTCACGAAGAAGCTTTCAACCTTTTGTTAATCAGGTCAAAATTTCAAGGCAATCCTCAGACCAGTCAGGGGCATCTCTTTCAAGTTCATGGGCATTCCTCATGGACTTATTTCAACCTTTTGTTGACAAAGTTGTGATCTCCAAGCAAGTCAGCGGGCGTTCCTCATTGGCTTTTTCCTCAACTTTTTGTTGATGTAGTTGTCATCCTCAAACCAGTAAGTGGTTCTTCTACAAACAAATTCAACCTTTTCCTTGGGCGTTCCCTAGCGAGTTGGCTCCTTTCAACTTTTTGTTGACAAGGATGGTGTTCTTCAATGACTTCTTTGCTTCAACCTTTTGTTGATATCTCCCAAATAAGCCTCACTCATCATATCCCCAACAAACTTGACCTTTTTGTCAATTTCCTTACTATCATCCTTTTAGTGATAGCCAAACCTTGTCAACTCAATTCAACCTTCATCCTTTTGGTGTTGGTACCTCTCAAAATCAGAAACTTACTATCATTCTATTGGTGGTAGCCATTCGTGTCATTTCAACCTAACCTTCATCCTTTTGGTATTGGTAGTCCCTGTAAGTGGGAAGTTCCTATCATCCTTTTGGTGGTAGTAGTTTGTATTGATCTGTCATCCTTTTGGTGTCGACGATCCGTGAACCTTTGGTCTGTGTATCATTCTTTTAGTGAATGATAGCCTTTGTTATCGTGTTTGCTTACTGTTATCCTTTTGGTAATAGTAAGTTGTGACCTCACTTTCATCCTTTTTATGAAGGGTCATTGTGTTCGTGCGTTACTATCATCCTTTTGGTGATAGGTCTGTCATCCTGTTGGTGTCAGATATCCAGTGTGTGCTCTATTATCATTTTGGTAATAGCGAGCTTTGACCTCATTTTCATTCTTTTGGTGAAGGGCCTGTGTGGGTGTGTTCTCTATCATCCTTTTGGTCATAGACTTGTCATCCTTTTGGTGTCAGGAACCTGTGGGCTTACTATTATCCTTTTGTAATAGTGAGTTGGGACCTCATTTTCATCCTTTTGGTGGAAGGGTCTATATGCGTGAGTTCACTATCATCCTTTTGGTGATAGGTCTATCATCCTTTTGGTGTCAGATACCTGTGTGTTTGCTCTATTATCCTTTTGGTAATAGTGAGCTTTGACCTCATTTTCATCCTTTTGGTGGAAGGGTCTGTGTACGTGTGTTCTCTATCATCCTTTTGGTGATAGACTCATCATCCTTTTGGTGTCGGGAACCTGTGGGCTTACTATTATCCTTTTGGTAATAATGAGTTGGTACCTTATTTTTCATCCTTTGGTGGAAGGGTCTGTGTGCGTGAGTTCACTATCATCCTTTTGGTGATAGGTTTGTCATCCTTTTGGTGTCAGATAACTGTGTGTTTGCTCTATTATCCTTTTGGTAATAGCCAGTTTTGACCTCATTTTAATCCTTATTATGGAAGGGTCTGTGTGCGTGTGTTTATTATCATCCTTTTAGTGATAGGTTTGTCGTCCTTTTGGTATCAAATATCCAGTATTTGCTCTATTATCCTTTTGGTAATAGCAAGCTTTGACCTCATTTTCATCCTTTTGGTGGAAGGGTCTGTGTGTGTGTGTTACTATCATCCTTTTGGTGATAGGTCTGTCATCCTTTTGGTGTCAGATATCCTGTGGGTGCTCTATTATCCTTTTGGTAATAGCGAGCTTTGACCTCATTTTCATCCTTTTGGTGAAAGGGTTTGTGTGCGTGTGTTCTCTATCATGTTTTTGGTGGTAGATCTGTCATCCTTTTGGTGTCGGAGCCGTGTGTTCTCTATCGTCCTTTTGGTGACAGACTCGTCCTTTTGGTGTCGGGAATCTGTGGGCTTACTATTATCCTTTTCGTAATAGCGAGTTAGGACCTCATTTTCATCCTTTTGGTGAAGGGTCTGTGTGCGTGTGTTTATTATCATCCTTTTGGTGATAGGCCTGTCATCCTTTTGGTGCCAGGTATTTCCTGTTATTATCCTTTTGGTAATAACGACATTTGCAAGTTATTCAGTGTTCACTCGAGGTTGACATTGATCCATCATTCCACCCCCCAAGCATTTTCTTTCTTTTAGGACAAATTTGTGGTCCTTTTCATATCTAATTGTCTTCTACCTCAAAGGAACGAACGCCGTAGTAATTCATCTTACTCGATTCAAGCCAATTAGATAGGGGCATCTGTCATACCCCAAATTTGTCCTACCTGTGTATAACTTTCATTTATGCATCCATCTACTAACCACTATTCAGAAAATCCAAAAAAATAGGTTGTTTATGCTTGCCTGAGTCCAGGTTCATTTCAAGCTCATTAAGAGGTGTGTGTGTGGTGACGTTCTTCAATCCAAATGGTGTGTTTGAAGCTTCAATTAGGGTTTTGTGTGATGTACTGAAGTTTGTATCTGAAGTCATAATTCTTTGATCTCAAGGCATGTTCCTGTTCGTTTGGTCCACAGTGAAGGTCTTGGTTCCTCAAAGGCATATTTCCAATCAAAGTTCAAAGTTGATTCATTTTTGGTTCAAAATAGGTTTCAGATGTGAATATAGCATAAAGAGTCAAAGTTCAACTCTCATGGTTTGGTTCTAACCAAGTCCATCCAATTCTTTTTTTTAATGCATATCCATTTTTTTAAGAACCAAATTATATTTTTATTCCCAATTTCCATGTCCATATTCATTCCAATTCAAATTTTCAAACCATTTCTCCAAATCCATTCTCGTTTTTTTTCTAACCATATTCAAATATTAAGCCCATAATTTTTCCTCATCACCATTAATCAAGTCCATTTTCCACAATCAAATGTCACAACAAAAAATCATTCCAAAAAGTCCACCAAAAATAATAAAGCCCATTGTCCATATTTTTTTCAAGCCCATTACATCGTATACCACCAAAAAAAATTAAAAAAATAGAAACATCATGAACAAGCCACCACAATGAGGCATAGACCTATTTCACACTCCATGCGCCTGCAGCCAAGGAAAAATCATCGTAATTCAAAGTTAACAGCACATCATAATACCAAAAAAAAATTTCAGCCATGATACATAAAATCACTACACACACCAGCTATTTTTTTCACACAACATGATGCACAGCATTTCGCAGCAGCTTTATCACTGAACCAATGCAAAACTACAACAATTTCAAAACCTACTATACCATTCATCTCATGCATCAGCCACCACCATCACCATGATTGTGCACCTAAATGAAAAATGCACAACACGACCAAACCTCAATGCAACAACTTTCCATGAACTTCACAAACTACAACCTGAAAAACAACAAAAATGCTCAAAATCGACCCACTCCATGATTTACGCACCCTTTACGCGTCACAAAACTTGACTCGACAACAAGCAAAATACACAAAACCATCCCACGAAACTGTTATCGAATCATTCCGTACACAATTCGGTGTCATAAAACTCACCACCTGCAGAATATTACAAGACAACCATGTCATAACAAATCTCCTCTTAATTCTTCCCAAATTACCCTCCACTCATACTGAAGATGGCTGTTTATACCTGAGTGAATCGCACACTCAAAGATAGCATAGAGTAGCCACCTAACTTTATTTAGTCCCAAAGGACAGGGAAAATATCGATAAAACCCAAGGGGAAGAGAAACGGGAACGGGGGTCGGTTATGCGAAAGGAAGGTACTAGCACCTTACGCATCCGTCGTACTCGACGGGAACCATTTTGCTTGCTTCTAGGCTTGCATGGGTTATCTATCTAAAGACTTCTAGCTAAAAGAAGAGAGAAAGGAGAAGAAAGAAAGAAAGTGATCGCTGAGGATTGGGGCCCTCGTGCCTACGTACCCTCATAGTGCAATGAGGAAATCAGAGCGTCGTAGTTCATTGAACCAGGGATAGAGAAGAATGGAAGAAGATGAAGATCATCGCGAACTCGTGTCTACGTATCATACATTCGAAAGAATGCAGAATCAGAGCTTGCGTAGTTCATGGAACTAAGACGGATAAAAGAAAAGGAAAATGGTGTCAAAACCAAGAGCAGAAAGAAGATGGAAACTCCACTAGGGATGCAAAGAAATGGTGTCAAAACCAAGAAGGGAGCATTGAAGAAAAGATAGAAGAGACTCCACTTGGGAGGTAAGAGAACAAAGCGACAGTGCTGGGGACCAGAGGGTAGTGACCCTATTGGGGATCAAAAGAAAAAAGGTTCAGTATGTTAACTGACTGGCAGTGGTTGGCCGAAAAGAGAGTGTAAGACTCTGGTGGTGAAAAAAGAAGTTGATGTCAACAGACTGGCTGTGATGAACCAAAAGAAGAGAGAGTACTGAACCCAAGGAGGTGTTTGACTCAGAAGGGATGTCGGTATGTTAACTGATAAACAGTGGTTAACCGAGAAAAACAAGGATTGCAACTCTGCGGGGACAAAGGTTTTATCAGATAAACTGTGATTAACCGAAAGAACGGGTGTAGAACCAAGCGAAGGTTATGACCCAAAGGGGATGTTGATACCGACTAAGCAAACAGTCTTGACCAACAAAAGGGGTATTGAACCAAAAGAGGTTTCCAACCACTGAGGAATCGGTATTAACAGAGAAACTGTGATTAACCGAAAAAAAACGAGTGATTAACCAAGAGAAGGTGATTAACTCAAAAAGGTTTCAGTGTCTTAACAGACTGGTTGTGGTTAACTGAAAGAATGGGTGATTAACCAAGAGAAGGTGATTAACCCAAGAGAAACTCAGTGTGTTAACAGATAGACTATGGTTAACTGAGAAGACGTGAAAATTGGTGTTTTAACTGACAGGCAGTGGTTAACCAATCAAAGGAGAAGAAAGACTGTGTTTAACCGAAAAAGAAACTCTTCTTAGAGAATCAGAAGCAATGGTTGACCACAAGAAAAGAAAGTAGGGTATTGAAACAAA
The DNA here is from genome assembly GCA_022829125.1 of Lathyrus tuberosus. Taxonomy (NCBI): domain Eukaryota; kingdom Viridiplantae; phylum Streptophyta; class Magnoliopsida; order Fabales; family Fabaceae; genus Lathyrus; species Lathyrus tuberosus. The sequence goes on along the minus strand of JALAZF010000203.1, from coordinate 1,920,286 downwards.
GAATGTTTATTAACCCAAAGACGATGATCTTAACCAAGAATGTGGTGATTGACCAAAAAAGATTTGCAAGAGATAGGAGTGATCAAGGATCGACTCGACTGGGGGAAGAGATACACTACCGCCTGAGGATAGAGGTGACTAAGCCAGGCCCAGGGTCATTCGTCCCCTACCCGAAGTAGTCAGAATGAGAGTAGGAATTCTCCCTTCTCTTTCCTTCTCTAACACACAGGGTGTAATGCAGAAGTTGAAATAGACAGCGTAACAACTCCCAGTTGCACAGTGCTCCAATGTCGTGCGACGCGCGAATCTCCGATTCAGTAGGGGATCAAGAGAGAGATAGCTCTAAAGGAAGCCTAAAGATAAGCGGCAAAGGGATGATTAATAATCGAAACAAATTTGTGATTAAATTATCAAAAGGGAGGAATATGCTAATAATTTTCCAAATGAATGAAAAATTATTAAAGCAAAAGGGTGCATTATTGATTATACAAGATTAAGCTTGTTCATGAAGAACAAACTTAATGCAAGAGAATGCAAAATAGTACCAAATGACATTTAGAATGCAATACAAATCATGCTATTATGTGAGCAAAATTATGCAAGAATGTTCATGTGTATGCAATGTTAAGAATATGAACAAATTGAATAATCGAAAGCGTGCATCGAAAGTTCATGAGCATGCTTCAAGCAGAACTTAAACGTCACTTAAAACATTCCTAAAAATCAAGCATATCATTCCATGGAAGTTAGACGGAGAGAGCATGGAAAACAAGCTTGAAAAACACCAAAAATGGCACTCTGTTACAGTGGTAACCGGTTACTCTAAAGTGGGTAATCGGTTACTTGCTTGAAAAACAGCAAATCTGGGGAAATTGTGAAGGGTAACCGGTTACCTAATATTGAGTAACCGGTTACTCAGTTGAAAAAGGCAGCGCTGAAGCAAATTTTGTGAAGAGTAACCGGTTACCTTATATTGGGTAAACGGTTACCACTGTAACAGTGGCAAAAACAGCTTTTGAAAAAGCACTTAAAGCATCCAAATCAATTATTTAAATTACCACATGCTAGGGTATGAATTAGTGCATGAAAATCAAGCTTGGAAACAGTAAATAAGCAGTGATGGAATCAATTAACACATCAAGATCATGGAGCATGTAAATGCAAAATCAATTCACACACAAAAAGGCATCGAAGCTACATCGCGAATGATACGAAAATGTGCGAAACAGTAAAATGAGGGAGATTTACCAACCTACAAGCCGGAGATTTGGCTTGGTGATTGTTGCAAAGTGATCTTGATGAAGATAATCAAAGAAAACTAGAGGAATCTTCAATTAGAGCCGAATTGTATCGAAATCGAACAAATCGCGACGAAACTCCGAAATACGAATTCGAATCGTTGAATCTTGAAGTAAAAACTTGAAATGAATCCAAAAGCTAATAAAACTCCAAAAATCCAAGAATAATTGCAAGATGATGAAGGTTAAGCTCAAGAAATAATCACTTCCAATGTAGAAGTGATTAATCTTCAATGGTGAAGAGCTATAGTGAGGTTTGGGAAGAAAATGTAGATGAAGATGAAGAAGTTGTAGAAAAATTCAGAGAGAATATGAGAGAATTGAGAGTGAAATGTTTGAAATGATTGAGAGATTGTGGATCCTTGAAAAAGTGAATGAAAGCTTGTTTATATAGAGTTTTGGTTAGGAGTTGCTGGGTTTGGAATATGCTTTGGGATTAGCTTCGGAGTTAGGCTAGGAGTTAGTTACACTTGACTCACCGAGTCAAGCGGTTAACTCAGTTAGTTATGAAGTTAACTCGGTAACAATCCCAATGTAAGCTTCACATCCAAGGGTTCATAATTCATGAAAATAGAGTGCATGGTAATCTTGAATGGTAAGGAAGCATTGTAGCAAATGCCAATGAATCACTTGAAGAGTCTACAATATTCCAACTGTTGCTAGAATAATGTAGAATCAAAGACCAAAGAGTGTGCACACTTGTTGTCCCAGAAATGCAGAAAAAACTGCAACTTTACACTGAGTAACCGGTTACCATATATTGAGTAACCGGTTACTCTAGGCAAAATTTGCCCAGATGGCTCAGGAACAAGTGCTGAATCCCCGGTTTCGATTTTTCACCTCTTATTTTGATGAATAGGTATGGAAACCCTTGTTTTGTGCTTGTTTTGATGATGTGATGACCTTGTGAGGATGCGATTAATCGGGATTGAAACCTGAAAATCCTGCAACAAGAAACACATAGAGAAAAGTGTGAATGCGTATGCCGACAATGCGAATGCACATGCTCATGCAAAAGAGCAAAAGAGAAGGTCAAATTTCAGGTTACGACACATACATATAAAGTCAGTGTCATATTTCACTCAAAAAAAAAAGTTCTGCAGAACCCGGTTAAAACTTCTGCTCAAATCACCTTCATCCCCAATCTCTTCTCCTCCAACTTTAATTACCCTTCCTCAATCCGAATCAACCCAAAACACCAGCTTCATACAACCCTGTCACCCATCTCAACCACACAATAACCACCCGCAACCCTCAACCACACAAACCCAGAAACAGAGAAATTGAAAGAGATGAAGAGATAAAATTTTCTTTCAAACATCAAAACCCATTCCAATCTACCAAACACACAGTGAATCAGAAAGAATAATAGAGGAGAAAAGATTTCGAAGCAAGAACCGAATCTACCTACACGAGCCGCAAACGAAATAAAAAAATAGAGGTTGAAACCAAACGTCGGTGTGGGATTGTGTCGCGAAGCAAGAAAGATTGAAACTGAATCCGTGAGATAAAACGAGATATGGAAATTCGAAGGAAAGAGATTGCAAAATGGGTGAGGTCGAGGAAACGAAGTCGAAGAAGATTGGGGATAATATGATGTTGTTGTGTTCTTCATCCTGTTCACTGTGTGTTAATAACTCTGTTGTTTTTTGAAACGCAGTAATAAAGTTTGGATTTAGTAATTCAAACATTGGATTAGGTTTATTGGTGATGGTCTTCTTGGGCTTATAGCCCGTTTTCTTTGCTGATTAGTCCACCGAGTTTTGTTTTGAGAGGTGATGGGCCTTGTGCCCATATGATCTTCTCCTATTTAATTTAATTTGTTCTAAATTTATTTTTCTCTACATTTTTAGTTTTAAAATTTTTGTCTCTTATTTTGATTTTTTTTTGTTTAATCATTTTAAGTTTTTAATTCTACTCCCACTTTATTTCAACGTTTTAGGCCAATGATATAACAAAAAAATCATGATTGGTTGATTTATTCAAATCAATAAAAATCTTGATCAATATGAGGTCATTTTTCTTGGTCAATGAAAGTCTAAAATCAAAGATTATCGATTTCTCGTTTTAAAATCTTGATTAAGACGAGACCAACTTTATTTTCATTTTTAATTTCCATTTCATTTTTGCATTATTTTCTTCTTCTATTTTCATTTTCGATCGATGAAGTCTTTCTATTCACGAATGTTGATTGTTGAAGCAATTAACCTTCATTATTTCAAATCTGTAGTGAGTAATCACCGAGATTACTTTCTATACTTTGGGATCGTGATAGGTTACCTTCGATTAATTAACGCAAGTTTGTGATACAAACGAGATCCCTAGCTTTTCTTTTCGTGTGGCACGATTTCATGGGAGAATGATCATCAATATCATTTCTCTATCGTGTTTTAGCACAAATATCAATTGCGTAACCTCCTATAGTATGATCTTTGTCATAGATCGTGCTACGATGGTTTAACGCTACATGTTCCATATCGAAAAATGATTCTTCGTGGCCCAAACCTATGTTTAAAATCCCAAGGATGGTTTTAACCATCGTGGATCATTTGCTCTAACAACTAATCAACTAACCACTAACTTTAATTTCAGTAAATATAACTCTAATTTACTTTCTTGTCAATATATCTGTTCATATTTATCATATTCACATTTGTTCATCTAACCATTTTTTTGTTAATACCTTAATCAAAACACATTAAAAATTATCGAAACAATAAAAAACTCAATTGGTGGACTGTTGGTTACTTTTCCGAGCAACGGAACTTTGACCTTGTACAGAAACCTTAACCACAGAGGTTTTGTCCGACTCTTACTCAAGGATTAGTTTAGGACACCTCACACACACACGACTTCCTCTTGGGCTACCTTACAATGAGACCTTTTATTTCGTGCAATCCCTTATCCTTTACATGTACCCCACTCCCATTCTGATGTACGCATTTGTCTTGCTTTGATTGTGGTTTGTTTACTAGGAGCACCCCTAGGGAGTAACATAGACAACCATTTTCAAACTAATTCTCGATTCATCGTCGAGCCCATTTTTAAAACCCCCGTAAGTCGATTGCTCATTAGCATTCACCATCAACCTCTCTCATTTCATCGTGGTTTCGTTACTAGGAGCACCCCTAGGGACTAGGATCGATTCTCATCCATTTTCAATCAAACTCTCGATTTGTCGTCGAGTCATTTTCAAAACAAGCCTCTTTTATACCAAACTCTCGACTCATCGTCGAGCCATTTTCAAATCCATCTTTAACCAACTATTTTCAAATCAACCAAGCGCATACAAATAAACCCTTGATCCAACGTAAAGTGGATTTTCACAAATAAACCTCAAAATGAATAACAACTATCGCAACTCTTTTCAAGGTGAAAAATGGGGATTCGAGTCTTTGATCTCCCTTCGGTTGCTTGGGTGCGAGTTCTCTTACTCGTGTGTGAGCAATTGACGCCTCTAAAACACTTCAACTTTCCTTTGTTTCGTGGGCGTACCACGAACTACGACTGCTATGATTCTTTATTCTCATCCGAGTAAAGATACGTAGGCACAAGATTCTGATGATCTTGGCGAGCACACTTCCATATTTTTCCATCAAACCCCGTAGTCGAACTACGATTGCTTTTATTACTCATTCTCGTCCGAATGAGCATACGTAGGCACAAGGGACCCAATCCTTGGTGAGCACCCTATCTTAAAACCACCCATTTCCCCTAGCATCGTTTCCTTTTATCTTAACGTTTCACATTTATTTTTTATAAGAAAACAAATAAGCTTATCTAATGAGCATCACGATTCGAATCAAGAGGTTCCCGTTGAGTACAACGGACGTGAGGGGGTGTGCGTACCTTCCCCTTACGTAACCGACTCCCGAACCTGGAATATGGTTGCGACGATCATGTTCTCCTTAAAGGTTTTCTCGATATTTTCCTTTCCCTCTTTTGGGATAAATAAAATTTGGTGGCGACTCTGTCGAACTATTCCGTGCCTTTCGCGCAAGGGTCGTGTCTTCGATTAAGCAATTTTTTTTAGGTGCGACTCTAGGATATGGGCGGGGGCGAATGCTGGGGTTTTGTTTGCTGGTCCCTTCTAGTCCTTTTGGTTCCCGAGGAGCACTGACTCCGTGGGGAGATGCGGTCGCGCTTTCTGATTGCCTGGGACTCTGGCTCAGGTGGTGCCCGGCGATCTCTTTCATGTCAAGGAGGCGGACTCCGAGATCTTCAGCATTCTTTCCTCAGCGGTGGGGATTTTGGACGGTTGGACTCTTCTAGGGCTCCAATCCCCGCATTCTGTTGGAGGATTAGGAGGTTGGTCTTGTTGAGAGCTTCAAGGAGGGCCGCCATGGTCAGGTCGGCACTGGGCGGAACCGGGACAGGTTGGTGGTCCTGAGAAGGTTGGACCTTAGTGTGATCAGCGCGAATGGGGGAGGGAGACGCGGTGGCTCCATCTCTCAGCTGATGGGCGTCGCTCCTAAGAAAAGGGGCTGCTCCGTCAGTATCAGTCTTGGTGACAGGGAGAAAAGCAGAGTTACGAGCATCATGGACATGATCTTGACAGCCATGATCGGAATCTTGGAAGAACTGTTTTGGCCTTGAATCTATGATGGAAGAAAGATTGGGATAACAGAGTTTCCCACAGACGGTGCCACTGATCTTGACAGATGATCATAACCTGAAGTGGACCAGAGATGATGTTTGCGATGCTGGGTGTGAAAGATGAGGAGGGGGTGTACCTGCAAGGCACTCTGATGCTAAAGTAATGATCAGGAGAAAGAAAGGCAAGTACAAAGTATGTATTTCGTAGGATGATTTGGAATACCTGACCCTCTCAAATGAGAGGGTTTTTATAGTTCCCCCAGTGCTTGGCCATTGGTCCCTATTTTCTGGGCGAGATAACCGTTCCCCAAAGAATAGGTAACTGCCAGAAACTAGCCGTTGGGACGGGCACAGGTGCCCGAAACTAGCCGTTGCCATGGGCAGAGGCGTAGTTGTGGGCACAGGCGTCATGACTATTTCGAGATGATGGAACCGTGTGTGACGGGTAGGAACTGCTAAGGAGGGGCAGCTGACCCTGGGGGTCAACCGACCAACCTTGCCCGATAGAGGGGCAGAAAGGTAAATGTTGCCCTAAATTGGCTGGACTTAGACAATTGGGTCATTCTGGGAGCGGAAATAGATTGGGTCATGCCTAGCCATTGGGCCAGTCCAGAACAATATGTGTGTAAGTTATCATACTTATAAAGCACACAATCTCCATTTTTCTAATCAATGTGGGATTTTTCCACACTTTGTTTCTAAACACTTTCTAAAAACCACTCATTCTCTTCTCTCTAATCCATATTTCATTTCTTAACGATCAATACTAAGAATCTCACCCTTTATCTCTCAAAGTATCTCTCTCTAAAAAACTGCCCAATGGTACTTATCCCCCGTCATTCCCAAAAAGGGTTAAAACGCGTCTTTTGTATGGCACCATCAAACTTTGATGCCAAATCTCATCCTTTTGTTTTGTTTAATCCATTTCATTCATTTAACTACTAATTTTTTTACATTTATACATTCAATTTTTTAAAACAAGATATAATTTATTTTTTGATGTGAGATATTTAAAAATAATAAAGTTTCATGTACATTTCTTTACATAATTACATAAAAAATGTGATTAATTTAATTGAACAGATGATTAATTCAATATACATTGTAAAATATGGTTTATTCGTACAGTTGAATTGACCATAATTTTAAATGTGAAAGAATCAATCATATACTCAACTGAATTAATCATATTTTTGTTGAAAATAACAAGTGTGAGTTGGAAACTTTGAGAAACAAAGTGCGGGGAAGTCCCACACTAATTAGAAAAATGAAGACTTTAACATTTATAACTGAGAGAACTCACACACCTATCACCTTAAGGTTTTGGATGAGTATGTGGTGTATCTCTTACAAAGTGTGTTGCTCATAGAGAAAAGTCTCAAGAAATGTAATAATGCTTCCTCATGTTGAACCCCCGAATCAAATGTCCCAACAATTTTTGCACATGATTAATAGATGTCATACATGTGTCAAAATAAATATCTATTGTTATAAAATAAAGAGAAAGAATATAAACGTTTAGAGAGAAAGAGGATAATTATTTCTTTTTTATTTCATTTGTGTAATCGTATACAATGAGATTCGTCATATTTATAGGATATCATATAGACAATGTAATAAATGCAGATTGTTATAAATAAGGAATGGAGTTATTTAGGAGAGAAATCATCCATTATTCATAACACTCCCCCTGGATGTTTGTTTTGGATATGCCTCGTTAAAATCTTACTAGAAAAAACCCAGTGGGAAAAAATCTTGTGAAGGAAAAATAGTACAATATCCTTTTAATTTAAATTCATTTTCCCCCCTCATCTGAATGATTGTTTCTTCGACGTTGAAGACCAATCTTTTGTACTAGTTGGTTAAACGTTCTACTTGGGAGTGACTTTGTGAAAAGGTCTGCAAGATTATCATATGAACGAATTTGTTGGATGTTTATCTAACCACTTTTTTTTAATATCATGAGTGAAAAAGAACTTTGGAGAAATTTGTTTTGTTCGGTCTCCTTTAATTTAACCATCTTTCAATTAAGCGATGCATGCAATATTATCTTCAAATATGGTCATTGTATTTAATTTTTCAAAAGACAAACCACAAGTATTTTGTATGTGTTAAATTAAAGATCTCAACCAAATGCATTCTCGACTTGCCTCATGTAATGCTAAAAGTTATGCAAGATTAGATGAAGTTGCTACTATGGTTTGTTTCACTGATCTCCATGAAATAGTTGTACCACCACATGTAAACAAATAACATGTTTCTGATCTACCATTATGAGGATCTGAAAAGTAATCTACATTTGCATAACCCGTTAATTCGAATCTAGATACTTTGTGTCATACCCCAAATTTTGACCACTAAGATTTCCCATCATTGTACAAATCATCATCACAATGTGGATGAACCATCATGCCTCATCAAATGCCTCAAGGGTTGTTGAGCATTCACTACAATCAAAATTAGGGTTTCAAGCCCTCTCAGAGCCTTAGACAAAGGATCAATCAAGGAATGACATGATCTTCAACTTGTCTAAACCTCTCAAACATACACAATGGATCAAGAGGACTCCCACTTCAAGGATTAAGCACAAGGTTGCTCCCTTCTAGGTGGATCAAGTCTCAAGATCGACAGGGTCACCAAATTAGGGTTTTGGTCGACCAGGTCCTCCAAATGGAAAATTTTCATCTGGGCATGAGCCAATGTTCCAAAACATAACCTAATATACTCCATGGAACCTCATGGACCCAAACATCAAGTCAATTTGACCTCAGGGGATGCATACATCAAAAATCAAGAATTAGGGTTTCTTGACCTAATTCACCCCTAAGTTGACTTTTGGGACAAATCATGAACCAAGACCTCAAGAGAGAGTTTGAGGGTCTCTAATGAACTATATTGATCCATTTGGAACAATGGATTAATCCAAGAAGCTTGAGCAACAAGTCTCAATTTCATCTGCACCACAATTAGGGTTTTAAGGGAAAAGTCAACTGTAACTTTGACTTTTGACCAGGACATGCTCCCAAACCCTAGGACATGCCTCAATATACCCTATGACACCCATGGAACATGTCCATCAAGTTTGATTTAGGTCAAGGACATGGTTTCCTGAAGAATTGCACAATTTGGAATTCATCTGATAAAAAGTCAACTGTGCACAAAAGTCAACTTTGACTTTTTGAGATTTTTCACCAAAATGGATTTTTAACCCTAAAATGATGTTAATGTATGATTTGAATCATCATTCATCAAGAAAAATCAAGAAAAGTTGGATAACTTGTAAAACGGGTAACCATAAAAACTTAGAAAATTTTCTAAGTTAAAAATAAAGTGACAAAGGTACCAACTTTGGAGGACCATAACTCCTAAACCACAATGCCATTTTCTCTCATCCAAAATGACCAAGAACATTGCCAAATTCCATTTGAGTCATGAGATATGACATTGGAAAGTTTCCTTGCTGAAATCTGTCAAGGCAAGGCAGAATTTGCAACTTTGCTCGATTTGCCAAAATCAGCCAAATCCAATTGCTCCTATCCACTTGGACACCTCAGAGGATTGAATCTAAAGGGGACAATCACTGAGCCAAGTCTCCAAAGTCCATGGAACAAGAAATAGCATGTTGAACCTAGAATGGCCAAAATAGGAACAAGACTTCAAATTTGGATTGGAGCATTCAATGGAAGCATCAAGGTGGCATGGACTGAGCCATTCTCATCTGAAATCAGTCAAGACTTATCCAAGACCAAGGGAACCAAAGCTCTGTGCCCTAACCTCTAGTCAATGGCTAGAGGAGACTTGGATTTCCATTGGCCAACATTGGCCAAACCTACTTAGCAGCTGCCATTCACTGTGGATCCCAAAACAAACTTGCTCTACTATAAATAGAGCTCAATTGTGATCAGTTTGAGTACACCAAAGCCATCTAACAGATGCTTTCCTCAAAATCTGTTTCTCTTGGCAAAAATGCCTTTCTTAGCAAGGTAGCTATCGGGTTTTGAGTTTGAGAGCTTTTCCAATCAAACCAATCACTCACACACCTCACATACATCACATATGAGCTGATCAAACACTTAGATCACTTCTGAAACACCAATTTCACAAAATCACCAGCTGGTTGCTCAAATTTTCAATCAAGCTGCATCTGAGGTACCACAAATTGTTCCAGCCATTTTCAATCAGGTCCAAGCATTCAAACACACTCCATAGGGTGTAGGGAAGCTGTTCAGATCATCACCACTCATCTGTAACACCTCCAAATCAAAAATCACATTGCACTTGCTGTCACGGCCTAGAGGTAAGCACATACTTGGTCATCTCTCAATCTATGCATATTTCCTCGCACAATAATTTGGCCATATGTTTATAATCATGCATGGAATGTTTCCCCTCAATAAATTGCATTGTTTGAATCGTATATAAAAAATCCTAGCCTTCATGCAAAAATTAGGGTTCTTGAGGATTTTTCGTGATTTCTTGTTGTATGTTTAATTTAAATGAAATTAATTGACATAAACATGATCGTGAGGTTGAGACGTGGATTGCATGATATGATTACGTATTCAGTGAGATTGGATGGAAAACGCAAATCAGCCAAACCCAGAAAAACGCGCGTGTTCTTGCTTGTGTTCTTGGCGCCTTTTTCATAAATTCAAATATTTGAATTTTGTGATTTTGTTTAATTTATTCAAAAATTAATTTCTCTCTGAGTTTTAATGATTTTGAGTTGATTCTTTTTTTAATAATTCACAAAAATGTTAAAATATTTTATTTTCCCAAAAAATCCCAAAAATATTATTTATTGTGTATAATTGATATTTTTGCAAAGAATTAATGTTTTAATTGTTTTTGACATTTGAAATATTTTTTCTACATTGATTTTGCAACTTTTAATGCTTTCTAATTATTTTGTAGGTCAATACTTAATTTTTGAAGCATTAATCCAAGATCACAATTTGTTTTCCATATGTAAAACAATTTTGATCATTTTAATTGAATTTTTATTCAATTAAATACATTTTTGAAAACAAATTAGGGTTTTTGGATTAATTCAACCCTCATAAATCATTTTCAAAACACTTTTGGGCCTCTTGAGAGAGTGTAAGACCCAATCCTTTTTTGACCAAATCATTTTTGGGCCTCAGTGTATTGTATAAGTCCCGATACCGTCAAAAACCAACGGCGCGATCGTCGCCTTTTCAAAATAACCTTGGGTCTCTCCTCGAGCTATAAGACCCATTCAAAACACTTTTGGGCCTCTAATAGAGTGTAAGACCCAATCTCCTTTTAACCAAAACATTTTGGGCCTCACTTATTGTATAAGTCCCTCTGCGTTAAAAGAAAACCTCGGCGCGATCGCCATGTTTAAACGAAAAGTCAATTGGGCCTACCCTCGTGTTATAAGCCCCACTCTTTTTCTTTAAACTTTTTGGGCCTCTTGAGAGAGTGTAAGACCCATCCCTTTGTACAGAAAAATTTTTGGGCCTCAGTCACTTGTATAAGTCCCTCTGTCCAAATTCAAACAGTACGCTTACTGATAAAACCCTGGGCCTCTCCCTGAGCTGTAAGCCCCAAATCTTTCTTTTCAAAGCACTTTATCCTTTGATTTTGAATATACTGTTGTTTTCAATCTTTCTTTGTTGAACAACTAACCAAACAGCATGGAAGCTCTACAACCGAGTAAGTGGTTATTGCTTTCATTTACCGCTTTCATATACATATAACTATATTGTGGGGCTGTTTCACTGTAAGTCTTCTTTCATAAACTCATATCAACTGTGTAATAATAGTATAGATATTTCGAGTTTCCCCGACAACTACGTCTAGAACTAAGTGACGCCGTTTCGTTTATTCGTAGAAATAGACAACTAGATCCCCAATAGGATCACCAGATACAGTCTTCTCTTCGGCTGTCCTCATTAGGAAATGTCAAGAGACTCTACTCCCCAAGATGAATGTATTCTCCGTGAATGGCATCTTTGAGTTTCTTCCAAATTCTCGAACTTTCCTGACTTTGATCTATTCTCGGTGAATAGCATTGCCTTGAATTTCTCGGGGTTTGGGGACCCACGGGCTTCTTAAAAGCATCGGCCTCCTCTTGGACATCGTACAAGGACCCACAGGCTTCCTAAAAGCAACCCCACCTCCTCTTGGGCTTCGTACAAGGACCCCACGGCTTCTTAGAAAGTATTCACAGCCTCCTCTTAGGCTTCGTATAATGATCTCTTCCTCCGGGAATGATAGCCTTCTCTTGGGCTTCGTACAAGGACCTCTCAGGCTTCTTAAAAGTTTCCAGCCTCCTCTTGGGCTTCGTACAAATTGTCCCGACGACCTCCTAGAGGTATAGGAACAGAACCTAGTCATCTGCATAGAGCAGTCCTATCATAGAGTCTACTACTGTTTCTCAATGCATAGTACAAAAGACGAAACTCTAGACTTGGACAGTCTAATCTCCTTGAGTCTCAAAGACATTCTCAAGTGACCCCTTCGTTAAATAGGAAAGAAACCCGTAGACTCAGACAGTCTCGATACCCTTCGGATTTCTCGCTTCCTTAAAGAACAGGAATAACCCGGATCCTTGAATCAAATACATGAGTACAGTGTTGCTTATATAAGAACTGATTTTCTCTTTCAAAATCAGTATATTGGACCTGTCACTCAACTGAAACAGTTACATGGCCTCCTTTTGGGCTTTGTACAATGATTCTCCCCAGCGGAGTCAAACAACGTTTAGCCTCTCTCTCGGGCTTTGTACGAGACACGTATGAGACTCCCTCGTTGAGTCAATCACCCCTTTGGCCTCCATCTCGGGCTTTGTATGAGATACAAAAGGGTTCTTATCGAGCCAAACAAACAATAGCCTCCATCTCGGGCTTTATACGAGATACAAAAACACTCTCTTGTTGAGTCAAACCTTTTTGCCTCTCTCTCGGGCTTTGTACGAGACACATATTAGCCTCCTCTTAGGCTTTATATAATAAAACCACTAGTTGATCCAATCAACCTTTTAGCATCAAAGCTGTGCCTCGTTCACAGTACACAAACATCAACAACTCCTTTTCATCTAATCGCTGTAAGCGGCAAGCCTCTGGATCATCTACATCCATGCCACTGTCCCTCTTTTAGCATGAGAAATTCCTAAGGAAAGATAGCATTGCTCTACATTGAGTTAAAGTCTTCTCCTTCAGGTAAAAACCTCCTCTAAAGGAAATTATGGCATTGCTAGGATCCGCGTATCCCGGTTAAAGTAATTCTCCTTTATAAAAACAGTTGTGACAAACAACCCTCTCTTTAGAGATGACAAATTCTCTCTAAAGTGGAGACTTTTCAGCTTCACATCTTGGGCTTTGATCAAGATACAAATCACCTTTCGCTTCACGTCTTGGGCTTTGAACAAGACACCAAAAACAACCATTTCCTCCCATAGAATAGGAGGAACTACGAACGCTCTGATTTCCCTGTTCCGGTAAACAGGAATACGTAGGCATAAGATTGAAAGAAAAATCTTAGCGAGCACAATCAGCAAAAAACCCAAATCCCATACTCTCACATTCAAAAGCATCAGTCCTAACATCCTAACACTTGTTCCCCGTCAGAAGATCCTAGAAAGAAAGAAGAACCGTATTGGTGAAAATACAAATAACTAGTACAAGGGCCCCCCACATTGATAGCATTCGTAACCTAACAGACCGCTGTTTAAACTCAGTATGCAAGCAGGGTTAATTGGAGACATCTATTTCCCTTCCTTATTCAGCTCACAATAGGATAAAAAATGAATCGACCTGTAGTTTAAGCTCAAACCGCAGAGAGCGACCAGCGCTTAAGAACCGCGTCCAAAATCGCTCGCTACAGAAAAATGGCGCCCACCGTGGGGCGTATCAAAGTTAGATCTAGGCACGGTCTTCCTTTTCTTCACTTGTGTGAATACCACAGATTGGGGCTTCCGTCGGGGAACCCATTTTCTGTTAGGAACTTAGGATCCTTAGCTTCAAAGGTCTAGGATGTTTAGGACAAATATATATACTGCTTTTCCTAATTTCTATACATGTTTATTTTTCTGCTAATGGGAATGCGGGTGATGCCGTATGCGGAAAGATTGAGTATACACTTAAGATAAGTGATGGCGACGGGGTCGACCATCAACCTCAGTGGAGGCTGACCAACGCAACCCATTCTCTCACCCAGACAATGGGCCGGTTGTTAAGTCTGAGAAGCTGAGGAGCCAAACCCTTTCGTAGTGCGGAAACTATCGGAAATAGTTGTTACGCGATACTACCCTCATTTGAGGCTGGTGATCTATTCTCGGTGAATGGCACTTACTCTAAGATTGCACTACAACTCGCTGGCGATCCGCTTGTTGTTTTGCTTTCCTGGGAGGAGCTGATGATAATGAGTACAGGTACAAAAATCACCATAGTATAAACCTTTGGGGATGGGTAGAGCCTTGACTTCATGACAACGACCCTTTGACCCCATGTTTTTTCTATGTTTTTGTGTGCTGCATTCATGCATTCATCTAAAAAACATTAAAACATTAAAAAAAAAGTTCTCTTCTAGTCTCTCTGTTTTTCAAATTAAACTAAGACTGTGATTGCAAATATCAGAGAAGAAGATGGCACTAATGGATTTCGGTAGAAGGAGAACCCATAGGTATACCTTCAAGGTTCCAAAGCTAGAGGATTTGAGAAGGTTAGCAAGGATAATCACTAACCCTGAGGCTTTTAGAGCCAAGCACGGAGGTCTGCTATCACTGTTAAGAGTCCATGTGATTGAGGGAATCATGGATGCGCTCATTCAGTTTTACGATCCGGTTTATCACTGTTTCACATTCCCGGATTACCAACTCGCACCAACGCTGGAGGATTATTCTCATCTAGCTGATTTACATATCACTGATCGAGCTCCATTTTTTGGACTGGAAGAAATTCCAAAGAATCAGACCATTGCAAGAGCAATTCATTTGGACGAGTCTGAGGTCAGGACTCACCTGACTACTAAGGGTGGCATCCAAGGTTTGCCAGCCCAGTTCTTGATAAAGAAGGCCCTGTATTTTGCCAGTATAGGAAACATGACTGCTTTTGAAAGCATCTTTGTCTTGCTCACCTACGGGTTATTTTTGTTTCCCAACATCAATAACTTCGTCGATATCAACTCCATTAAGGTTTTTCTTATTGGAAACCCTGTGCCGACTTTGCTCGCAGATGCGTATCATTCTGTACACTTGGGAAATTTGTACAGTGGAGGGGAGATCACATGCTGTGTACCTCTGCTTTATAAATGGTTTATCTCACACTTGCCCAAGTCTGCTGCTTTATGGGATTGTAAGAGTGTCTTACGTTGGTCACAGAAGATCATGTCTCTTACCAACTCTGATATAGATTAGTGTAATAGGATTTATGAGGGAATCAGGATCATTGATCGTTGTGGAAACTTCCCCAACGTACCCCTCATAGGAACTAAAGGAGGAATCAACTACCATCCGGTGTTGGTTCGCTGTCAATTTGGATACCCGATGAGACACATCCCACGGGGGGTTCATCTGGAAGGTCTTTTCTTCAAAGGAGGAGAAAATGACAGAGCACTAAAGATGGAAGTAGTGCATGCTTGGAAACACGTTCATAAGAAAGGACGAGAGTCTCTGGGAAAACCGGACTGTGTCTCGGTGGAGCCTTATCTCCATTGGGTACAAACTAGAGCTCTCAAGCTAAAAATGCCTTATCCTCGTTACGGAATTCTTCCGCCAAAGGAATCTGTCATGTACTTCATGACGGAAACTGAAAGGCTTCAGGTTACTCTCAACAAAGTTCAGAAGGAGAGAAGGTCTTGGAAGAACAAGTACCGCACCCTCGACATAGAGTGCATCAAAATACAGTAATTACTGAAAGAGAAAGATGCTCTGATTGAGATTTTGGAGCAACATGCGGTAGAGAATCAAGATGACCAAAGGAATTTGCTCACTCCTTTCACCTGGCAAAGGAATGACAACCCGACAACGGCCCAAGAGCCCCGGTTAAAGAAAAGGAAAGTACCAGAGTCAGCACCCGATTTCTCTTCAGAGAGGACTCGGGACCATTAGCTTAGGTTTCCGTTTCTGCACTTTGTAATCTACTGTATTTCCATTTCTGTAATCCTTTGAATTTCAATAAAAAGGGGTTTCCCCACTGTTTGATATTTGCAATCTAATTGTCGAAGTTTATTTTTAAACCAAAAAAACAATTAATATAATCATTGCATTCATCATTCTCACATCGCGTATTCTTCTTCCTTACGAATCCCACGTTTGTGTCTCGATTCTAGAGTCAAACTGTCTCATTCGTACAATACTCGGGCCAATCGTCAGAAAAGGATGGATGATCTTGAGGAAGAAAACAGAGAGTTGAAAGAAGAGATCGACGCTCTAAGAGAGGATATGAGAAAGCTTCGTAATGACATGCAAGCCATGGCAAAAGCTCAGCTGCAACGGACTGTGATCTCCGAGATTACCTCAACGCCCATCGTGGAGAAGTATGATCCTAGGTATCAAATGCCGAAAGATCGTCCTTGGGGTATGCCTATTAACTATATCCCGAAAGGATATGTTCCGCCGATCACTGAAGATCAGGGAATCACAACAGAAGCCGTTGGGCCTGAAGGTTACAAACTTCGGGAAAGCGAAGATGCCAGGGGAATACTGAAGACTCCTGAAGGTTACAAACTTCGGGAAACGCCAAGATTTATTGCCGTAGTAACGGTACCACCCCCTGTGGTGTACACTGTCCCGGAAGAACAGATTCCACCGACACCTTCTGGTAAAAAGGAAACTATGTTCGATAGAATGGATGAATTCCAGGAACAGTTCCTGGAAATGCAGAAGGAACTGCAAGCCATTCGCGATCAGGATCTATTTGGAAAGGACGCCGCAGATCTCTGCTTGGTCCCCAATGTGAAAGTCCCGCACAAGTTCCAAGTGCCCGACTTTGAAAAGTACAAGGGTAACTCTTGCCCTCAAAGCCATCTGGTGATGTACGCTCGGCGGATGTCAGCTCAGACGGAAAATCAGGACCTGCTGATTCACTACTTTCAGGATAGTTTAACCGGTGCCGCACTCAAATGGTACATGGGTTTAAACCGTGCTACGATCAGCACTTTCAGAGATCTTGGTACTGCCTTCGTCCAACAATACAAATACAATTTGGACATGGCACCCGACAGAGATCAACTCAGATCGATGTCGCAAAAGGACAAGGAAACCTTTAAGGAGTATTCTCAAAGGTGGCGTGAAATTGCCGCTCAAATTTGTCTACCTCTTGAGGAAAAAGAGATGACAAAGATCTTCTTAAAGACCTTAAGCTCGTTTTACTATGACCGAATGGTTGCCAGTGCGCCTGGTGATTTCACCGAAATGGTGGGCATGGGTATACGTCTTGAGGAAGCCGTCCGAGAAGGACGTTTGGTAAAAGACACTGGATCATCGAGCGGTACTAAAAAATATGGTAGTGCTCTCCCTAAGAAAAAAGAGAAAGATATTAGGAATATCTCTCTTGGAAAGCAAAGGCGACAATATCAACCAGTAGCAGCTGTGACTCCTGCTATTGGCCCTACGCCTATTCCTACGTATCAACCTCAGGTTACACAGAGCCAACCTGATCAGCAAAGGACGCAACAGCCTCTTCAGCAGGCTCGTCCCCAATACAACAACAACCGCACAACACGGCCACCAGAATTTGATCCTATACCCGTGACGTACGCAGAACTGTTTCCATTACTGCTAGCCAACGGGCACATTCAGACTAAGTCCCCTCTTACAGTACCGGAAAATCCACCTTTTTGGTTTAAGGTGGATCAGACGTGCCCTTATCATCAAGGAGGTCCAGGGCATAACATAGAAACTTGTCTTAATTTCAAGTCCGACGTGCAAAAACTTGTTAGGAGCGGGGTCTTATCCTTCAAAGATACGAATCCTAATGTTCTTACGAACCCACTGCCGCAACATGAGAAAGCTGCAGTCAATTTGATAGAAGGAGAATCTAACGATGTCTATCAAATTCACGATGTACTCTTGTTAAAGACCAATCTGGTCAAGATGCATTGTAGACAGAGTGGATATGGCCATGTGCCACCTCATAACTATCATCAGTGTGATATCTGCTCTAAAGATAACCAAGGATGTTCTGTAGTGCAAGCGGCTCTACAGGAACAAATGGATCTCTGATGGATCCAAGAACACCGAGTTCGTGGAGTTAACATGGTTTACACGAATTCCAATGTCATTCAGAACCACGACATCCGTGCAATGAGTGTCAACTTGGTGGCAATGCACTCAAGGCAAAGCCAGTATCATAATCTGCCTCGGCACGATTACAATTCCTGTCTGACTTGCTCGGTAAACAAACAGGGATGCTCTTTCATACAAGAGGCCCTCCAGCGTCAGATGGATCTTGGATGGATCCAAGACTACCATGATAGGAATTCCTATCAGATCAACATGGTTTGGATCTTTGACATTAGCGTGTTGAATACCAACCTGGTAGAGTTACATGCTGAGCAGGTCTGACTTGGATTCTTAATATCACATGACTATCAAAGCTGTAAAGCGGGTTACGAAAACGATCGAGGTTGTACCGTTGTCCAAGAGGCACTTCAACACTTATTAAATCACTGGTGGATGCCAATCTACATGGATGAAGATACTCAGCAAATTAGTATCAATAACAGGAATCCTATCCGGCGTCAAAGTCAGGACGTCCGATCAATGGAAGGTAACCTAGTGAGGTTACATTGTATTCAAAGTGGGCGTGGCCAGGTGCCACTACACAATTACGACCGTTGTAGCGTCTGTTCGGAAAGTAACCAAGGGTGTTACCTTGTGAGAGCGGCTCTTCAGGGTCAGGTGGATCGTGGAAAAATTCGTCCATATCCGGGTTCTGGACCTATCGACTGGACGCCAAACTACCTCGCCGATCAAATTGAGGACGTTGTCACAATTGCTGGTCATCATATGACCAGGGATGTTTTTGCCATCATTCCTCTACTTGACGAATCTAAAGTTCCCAACCAGGAACGGATCGAGATTACTTACGATGGTCAGAAAAATCAGAAGGTTCACGTAGTCATCTATCTACCGGGACCACTACCGTATGAATCAACTAAGGCTATCCCTTACAAATACGGTGCAACGATAATTGAGAATGGAAAGGAAATTCCATTACCCTCCGTTGTGAACATTGCAGACATCAGTCGAGTAACACGGAGTGGTAGAATCTTCAACCGAGGGGTTGGGGAAGTTAACGAGGAAAAGGAACTTCAGACAGAAGCTCCCGATCCACCAGTCGGTCAATCTAGTAATCCCGACATTTCGAAAAACGATGAGATGCTGAAGCTCATCCAAAGGAGTGAATACAACATTGTTGATCAACTGTTACAAACTCCTTCAAAGATCTCGGTATTATCACTGTTACTCAGTTCAGAGGCCCACAGGGAGGCTCTACAGAAAGTCTTGGAGCAAACCTTTGTGGAACAGGATGTAACAATCAGACAGTTCGATAGTATTATCTCTAACATCACTTCCTGCAATAATTTAGGATTTAGTGATGAGGAATTACCTGAAGAGGGTCGCCGTCATAACATGGCGCTCAATATCACAATTAACTGCCAGGACGATGCTTTAGCCAGCGTACTGGTAGACACGGGGTCAGCCCTGAATGTTATGCCGAAGTCTACTTTGATGCAATTATCATTCAAAGGGCCTCCGATGAGAGTTAGCGAGGTTGTTGTCAAAGCATTCGACGGATCCAGAAAAATAGTTATCGGCGAAGTTGATCTTCCCATAACTATCGATCCTCACACTTTCCAAGTCACTTTCCAGGTCATGGATATCCGGGAAACATACATTTGTTTATTAGGAAGACCTTGGATACATCAGGCTGGAGCGGTTACGTCAACCCTCCACCAAAAGCTAAAGTTCGTCAAGAACGATCAACTTGTCACAGTGTGTGGAGAACAGGCCTTGCTCGTAAGCAACTTGTCATCATCTACTGGTATAGAACCCGAGGAGGTTATTGGAACGCAGTTCCAAGCATTGTCGGTGAGCAAGGACAATCATTTCAAAGGAGAAACCTCGATTTCCTCATACAAAGATGCTATCAAAGCGGTCGAGAGTACTGATACAACCGGATGGGGATCGCTCGTCATTCCCACTGACAATAAGACAAAGAAGGGTCTTGGTTTTTCTGCAACCTGTACCCAGACAGCTGCCAATGATGAAAGTCTTCATCCACTTCAAAACTTCTTCCACAGTGGAGGTTTCCTTCACCCAGTGTCTCAGGCGGTTCATGCTATCAATGAGGAAGATCCCTCTGACACGGATGAAGAATGGAAGTCCTATCTCAACAAGAACGGTTATATGTCTCAAGAAGAGGTGCCTATGCCTTTTTGCTTTCCTACAGAAAGTCCAAGATTTATACCAAGATCAGATGTCAAAATGATATATGGAGATTTTGATCCAGAAGGATGTCGTGCTCCACCAAATTCATTAGAGGAGGACACTCTGATGAAAGACAACTTTGACTACAATTACTATGGCCCAATGGATGGTCTGCCAATGTGGCAACCTTATCCAGGAGACTTGGGGCAAGAAAGTCAGCCGAACAATGAAACTCAGCTGACCGTCATTGAACAGAATACTTGTGCCCCCACCATGTCATGGGATCAACACTCAGGTCATTCAGAAACTACTCAACACGAAGATGAATTCGCAACGTTCGCAGGACTTGAATTCACCAACTATGTTTTTCCCGAGGTCAACGTCATCGAGAGAGATGACTCCTCCAGTTCCAAAGAAGTGTGGGACACCCTGGGACAACCAAGTGGAAAATACGACTTTATGGTCAATTACACTGCTCCCGAAAGCTCTCGTATCAGGTTCGAAGATATCCAGCCAACTGGATGGGGAGATACAGCTGAGAGCACCAATGCTATGCAAAATACAACTGAGGAATTCTCCTACGACAATTCTGCCTGGGAAATAGATTCCAATGATCCTGCTCCTCTAGAAATCAGCGTCATTTCTAAAGACAAATCAAGGAAGGTGCCAGACTTTGTGATTCACCGAGGAGTTCGCCGCCAATGGGTTGTCGTCAAGGTTCCGAAGGTCGTGCATCAGTCAAAGTAATTGCCATCTTTTAACCTTTCACCCTGCCCAGGTAAAACGGATGTTTTGATAGGGCTCCCTTTTTGTAAATTTCCCTCTTCGCTTCGCCCAAAGCGACAGAGTTTTTTTTTATAGGGCTGTAGTTTCAAGGATCGACTTGTTCATGAATAAAATAAAGTCGTTCTGTAATTTTCGCATTAATTGCTGTTTTCTCTTTTTGCTTTTTCAGAAAATGGTAATCCTAAAAAACAATT
Organism: Lathyrus tuberosus; assembly: GCA_022829125.1. Classification (NCBI taxonomy): domain Eukaryota; kingdom Viridiplantae; phylum Streptophyta; class Magnoliopsida; order Fabales; family Fabaceae; genus Lathyrus; species Lathyrus tuberosus. The sequence continues at coordinate 1,899,011 of JALAZF010000203.1, read as the reverse complement.
CAAATAAAAACAAGCAGTAAAATAAAACACTGCACACACTCGCATTTTCTCTATCTCTTCTAAACACGAATCATACCGTCATGCAGATTGCTTGTTTTAAACCCCGTTGAAACATACGATCCGATGCCTTCTCCCAACTTTGAGTTCCCGGTATTCGAGGCTGAAGCAGAAAATGACAACGAAATTCCAGAAGAAATCTCCCGACTACTCAGACAAGAGGAAAGGTATATAGAACCTCACAAAGAACCGTTGGAAACGGTAAACTTGGGTTCAGAAAAAGAGAGAAAAGAAATCAGGATTGGGGCACTGCTCAGTCCAACTGCCAGAGAGGGTTTGATAAAGCTTCTCAAAGAATTCCCCGATGTATTCGCTTGGTCCTATCAGGATATGCCAGGGTTGGATACCAACATCATGGAACATCACTTACCATTGAGATCGGAATGTCCGCCAGTAAAGCAAAGGTTGAGACGCACTCACCCGGACATGGCCATCAAAATCAAGGAGGAGGTACAGAAACAGATTGATGCGGGTTTCCTCGCCACATCAGAATATCCTCAATGGTTAGCCAACATCGTACCCGTTCCCAAAAAGGACGGAAAGGTCAAAATGTGTGTTGATTACAGAGATCTGAACAAGGCAAGTCCAAAGGACGACTTTCCTTTACCACACATTGACATGCTGGTAGACAGCACAGCAAAGTTCAAAGTTTTCTCCTTCATGGATGGATTCTCGGGCTATAATCAAATCAAAATGGCGCCGAAAGACATGGAGAAAACTTCGTTCATTACCCCTTGGGGTACCTTTTGTTACAAGGTTATGCCATTCGGTTTGAAGAACGCCGGGGCAACCTATCAAAGGGCCATGATTACTCTGTTTCATGACATGATACACAAAGAAATCGAGGTATATGCCGATGATATGATTGCAAAATCAAAAACAGAGAGTGAGCACGTTGAACATCTGTCAAAATTGTTCAAACGTCTAAGAAAATTCAAGCTCCGCTTGAATCCCAACAAGTGCACCTTCGGTGTCCGTTCAGGGAAACTACTAGGGTTCATCGTCAGCCAGAAAGGAATTGAAGTTGATCCTGACAAGGTCAAGGCCATTCAAGAAATGCCTTCTCCGAAAACTGAAAAACAAGTCAGAGGATTCCTGAGACGTTTGAATTACATCTCCAGATTCATATTCCTTATGGCTGCCACTTGTGCACCGATCTTCAAATTACTCAAAAAGAACCAGGATTGCGTTTGGTCAGAAGATTGCCAAACTGCCTTCGACAGTATCAAGGAATATCTGTTGAATCCTCCGATTCTATCACCTCCAGTGGAAGGAAGACCACTGATCATTTACCTCACAGTTCTAGAGGATTCAATGGGATGTGTACTTGGCCAACAAGATGAAACTAAACGGAAAGAGTCTGACATTTACTATCTAAGCAAGAAATTCACCGACTGCGAGACTCGGTACACGATGCTCGAGAAAACTTGTTGTGCTTTGGCTTGGGCATCCAAACGTCTTCGCCAGTACATGATTCGTCATACTACTTGGTTGGTCTCCGAAATGGATCCAATCAAGTACGTTTTCAAAAAACCTGCTCTCACGGGAAGAATTGCCCGTTGGCAGATGCTGTTATCAGAATATGACATAGAATACCACGCTCAAAAAGTCGTTAAGGGAAGTATTTTAGCCGATCATTTGGCTCATCAACCGATTGACGATCAGGAATCAATTGGGTTTGACTTCCCAGACGAAGATGTCATGTATCTAAAGATGAAAGATTGCGATGAGCCGTTAACCAGTGAAGGGCCAGAACCAGGTTCCCAATGGGGGCTTATCTTTGACGGAGCAGTTAATCATTACGGAAATGGAATTGGGGCAATCATCATAACACCCCAGGGTACCCACATTCCTTTCACTGCCAGACTTACGTTCAAGTGTACGAACAACGAGGCCGAATACGAAGCTTGTATTATGGGTCTCGAAGAAGCGATTGATTTAAGGATAAAAAATTTGGACGTATACGGCGATTCAGCTTTGGTCATCAATCAAATAAAATGAGATTGGAACGCATACCAATCAGGATTGATTCCATACAAAGATTACGCAAGAAGGTTGTTACCCTTCTTCAACAGAGTCGAGTTTCACCACATCCCTCGTGATGAGAATCACATGGCTGATGCATTAGCCACTATCTCTTCCATGATTAGTGTAGGTCAATGGAATGATGTACCTAAGATCGATATAATGCGCCTTGAACGGCCCGCTTACATCTTCATGATTGAAGCAGTCATAGACAGCAGACCTTGGTATCACGATATCAAATGCTTCCTTCAGAAACAGGAGTACCCATCTGGGGCACTCAGAAAAGACAGAAAGACCCTCAGAAGATTGGCTGGAAACTTCTTCCTGAGCGGTGACACTCTTTATAAGAGGAATTTTGACATGGTTTTGCTCCGATGTGTCGACAGACCAGAAGCAGACATGCTTATGAAAGAAATTCATGAAGTATCCTTTGGCACTCATGCCAATGGACACGCAATGGCAAGAAAAATTCTAAGAGCAGGGTACTATTGGTTGACAATGGAATCCGACTGCTATAAGTACATGAGGAGGTGTCACAAGTGTCAGATATACTCCGACAAAATTCATGTACCGCCATCACATCTCAAAGTTCTCTCTTCCCCATGGCCATTCTCGATATGGGGAATCGACATGATTGACATGATTGAGCCCAAGGCTTTAAACGGACATCGGTTCATTCTAGTAGCCATTGACTACTTCACCAAGTGGGTCGAAGCAGCGTCATTCGCTAATGTAACCCGACAAGTGGTGGTCCGATTTATCAAAAACAATATCATCTGCCGTTATGGTGTTCCGAGCCAGATCATTACTGATAATGGATCTAACTTGAACAATAAGATGATGAAAGAGTTGTGCGCAGAGTTCAAGATCGAACACCATAACTCATCTCCCTACCGACCCAAGATGAACGGAGCGGTAGAAGCGGCTAACAAGAACATCAAGAAGATCGTTCAAAAGATGGTTGTAACCTATAAAGATTGGCACGAGATGCTACCCTTTGCTCTTCACGGTTATCGCACATCTGTCTGCACTTCAACAGGGGCAACCCCTTTCTCTCTAGTGTATGGCATGGAGGCAGTTCTCCCCATAGAAGTAGAGATCCCATCAATCCGAGTATTGATGGAAGCTAAGCTCACCGAAGCTGAATGGTGTCAAAGTCGACACAACGAACTGAATCTGATCGAAGAAAAGCGAATCACGTCACTATGCCACGGTCAGTTGTATCAACAGAGAATGAAGAAGGCGTTCGACAAAAAGGTTCGACCCCGAATCTTCAGAAAAGGAGACCTCGTGCTCAAGAAGATACAATCGTTTCTCACTGACCCTCAGGGCAAATGGACCCCAAATTATGATGGCCCCTATTTGGTCACGAAAGCTTTCTCAGGCGGTGCCTTGAGACTTGCAACAATGGACGGAGAGGAATTTGCCTACCCCACGAATGTTGATGTAGTCAAGAAATACTTCGCCTAAACTAAAAAAAAAACGTCTCGGTGGACTGAAAACCCGAAAGGGCGGTCCAGGCAAAAATTAGAGACATAAAAGAAAAATCATCCCGATGGATTGGAAGCATCATAGTAAAATCCCTGCAAAAGTTAGGGATAATGGCAAGTAATTATGTTCAACAGAGGCAAGTCTCTCAATAGCAGCAGTTACATCATCAGGCAGAAAACTCCAGTCAAGGTCATCTTCGACAAAAGCTCAGGATGCCCCGAATTCAAAGTTGGTAGAAGGATGGTGGTCGTTATGTTTCAACGTAGCCCTTTTCCCTGTAAATTACCATTTTCAAACTTTGTATATACTCTTTGGAATCACGCGTTTGGCTGATCTCCATCTTATCAATAAAATTTGAGCTTTTGTGCTTTTGTTTGTAATTCTCATTTGTTTTAGCTTTACAGAATGATGTTGTTAACATGATTAACGATTCTTGAAATAAAACAAAAATGAATTTACTTGATAAATTTTTTTCTGTTTTTTAAGTAAAGATGGCATTTCTTTTGGTTGTTGAACATTGAAAGAACGTCGATTGCGTCTCCAAAGGTGTTCGAACTTCAAAGTGCAGAATCAAAGTACTCCTTCTAGGCCCAGTACGCCTGAATGAAGGGATCAACTGTGCCAGAGACCTTGTTTCGTCTGACACACCTCGGCCGAGTTCTTATCTCCTAAGCCCGATCAACGATAGTCCCCGACCGGGACTATCTCTCCTAAGCAAGGTGGAATTGCTATTTTGAACCAGCGATATTTCTATACGCCCCGCGATGGCCGAGTATCCAGTCGTGTTCACCCGTCAGTTTGTATGTCGCGTCAGTTTTGTCCGCATAAACATACATACATCATGCATTTTTTATTTGCATTCACATTTCATATTGCATCACTATCACTCTAGTCGGTCTTGTCCCCTAGTGGTAGAAGTTCTCTCAATCGAGTTGTCAGTTCTTGCCTCGTCAGGAAATACTGTGTCTGAACAACCTCGCTTCCAGTTTATTTCTGGAAAGAAGTTGGTCCTTGACCACTTTGATAACTTGAACCTCTGAAAAGCCAGAGAAAACTTTCAATAAGTGTCACTCTTCGCCATTGAAGATGATGTCTTTGCTTTCCCGAATTAAGGAAAATCCTGAGAAAAAGCCTCCTAATCAGAGATTCGGTGGTACAACAGTTTTTCTCCCAAAAAAACGGATGAAAAGGTCATCAGCACCTCAAAATTAGATCATGTCATATGGCGTTTCTCCGGGAAGATCCCGAGAAAAGTATGATGTAAGCTCCCAAGCGAAAACAGTCTCTCAAGAGACTCGCTTTCCCCAGTAGAATCGACAAATGGCATCTCCAACAGAGAAGTATGTGCAACTCTACGACTCGGACGACTGGGTTCCCCAGCAAGTCTGACTTCGAAACTTTTTCCGTCAAATGGCGTCTCCCCAGGAAAATTCGGCGAGAAGTTTGAGGAAAACCGCTACAAATAGCGTCCCTTGTCAATAAAGTTTATTGACAAAAGAAACTAAGACCAGTTCCTTGGTAGGAAACCAGGATCGAGGGGAAGTTTATTTCAGAAACTAAGACCAGTTCCTTGGTAGGAAACCAGGATCGAGGGGAAGTTGATTTCAGAAACTGAGACCAGTTCCTTGGTAGGAAACCAGGATCGAGGGGAAGTTAACAAGAGAAACTAAGACCCGTTCCTTGGTAGGAAACCAGGATCGAGGGGAAGTTTAATCCAGAAACTGAGACCAGTTCCTTGGCTGAAGACCAGGATCGAGGGGAAGTTTTACCTTTCCTAAGCATCATTGCTTAGCTAAAGAAGATGAATGCGCAAGCTACCATTCATAACCACCATCAAAATTTCGGGTATTCCGATATTTAATCCTCTTGCACCCCGAATGCCTGAATACCTTCGTCATTCACACCTTCGGGTCCAAGAAGATTAAATAGGGGCATCTGTCATACCCCAAATTTTGACCACTAAGATTTACCATCATTGTACAAATCATCATCACAATATGGATGAACCATCATGCCTCATCAAATGCCTCAAGGGTTGTTGAGCATTCACTACAATCAAAATTAGGGTTTCAAGCCCTCTCAGAGCCTTAGACAAAGGATCAATCAAGGAATGACATGATCTTCAACTTGTCTAAACCTCTCAAACATACACAATGGATCAAGAGGACTCCCACTTCAAGGATTACACACAAGGTTGCTCCCTTCTAGGTGGATCAAGTCTCAAGATCGACAGGGTCACCAAATTAGGGTTTTGGTCGACCAGGTCCTCCAAATGGAAAATTTTCATCTGGGCATGAGCCAATGTTCCAAAACATAACCTAATATACTCCATGGAACCTCATGGACCCAAACATCAAGTCAATTTGACCTCAGGGGATGCATACATCAAAAATCAGGAATTAGGGTTTCTTGACCTAATTCACCCTTAAGTTGACTTTTGGGACAAATCATGAACCAAGACCTCAAGAGAGAGTTTGAGGGTCTCTAATGAACTATATTGATCCATTTGGAACAATGGATTAATCCAAGAAGCTTGAGCAACAAGTCTCAATTTCATCTGCACCACAATTAGGGTTTTAAGGGAAACGTCAACTGTAACTTTGACTTTTGACCAGGACATGCTCCCAAACCCTAGGACATGCCTCAATATACCCTATGACACCCATGGAACATGTCCATCAAGTTTGATTTAGGTCAAGGACATGGTTTCCTGAAGAATTGCACAATTTGGAATTCATCTGATAAAAAGTCAACTGCGCACAAAAGTCAACTTTGACTTTTTGAGATTTTTCACCAAAATGGATTTTTAACCCTAAAATGATGTTAATGTATGATTTGAATCATCATTCATCAAGAAAAATCAAGAAAAGTTGGATAACTTGTAAAAGGGGTAACCATAAAAACTTAGAAAATTTTCTAAGTTAAAAATAAAGTGACAAAGGTACCAACTTTGGAGGACCATAACTCCTAAACCACAAGGTCATCCAAAGATGGATTTGTAGCCCTTATTACCCTCTACAAAAACTTCAACTAGACCTAACTCCAATTCATTAAGGATTTTGAGTTATGGAGTGATCAAAATGGCTGAAAAATGAAAATGTCACTTTTTCCAACACTTAGTGAAATTTTCACTAAGTTCAAATCTGTCTTCACTTTTTGCCAAATGTAGGGGGATTTTTCACTTGGATTCAAAAGAGATCAAAACCAAACATGTTCAAACAGTTGTTGTATGATGTAAGGGCTTTCCAAAATGACCAAGAACATTGCCAAATTCCATTTGAGTCATGAGATATGACATTGGAAAGTTGCCTTGCTGAAATCTGTCAAGGCAAGGCAGAATTTGCAACTTTGCTCGATTTGCCAAAATCAGCCAAATCCAATTGCTCCTATCCACTTGGACACCTCAGAGGATTGAATCTAAAGGGGAGAATCACTGAGCCAAGTCTCCAAAGTCCATGGAACAAGAAATAGCATGTTGAACCTAGAATGGCCAAAATAGGGACAAGACTTCAAATTTGGATTGGAGCATTCAATGGAAGCATCAAGGTGGCATGGACTAAGCCATTCTCATCTGAAATCAGTCAAGACTTATCCAAGACCAAGGGAACCAAAGCTCTGTGCCCTAATCTCTAGTCAATGGCTAGAGGAGACTTGGATTTCCATTGGCCAACATTGGCCAAACCTACTTAGCAGCTGCCATTCACTGTGGATCCCAAAACAAACTTGCTCTACTATAAATAGAGCTCAATTGTGATCAGTTTGAGTACACCAAAGCCATCTAACAGATGCTTTCCTCAAAATCTCTTTCTCTTGGCAAAAATGCCTTTCTTAGCAAGGTAGCTATCGGGTTTTGAGTTTGAGAGCTTTTCCAATCAAACCAATCACTCACACACCTCACATACATCACATATGAGCTGATCAAACACTTAGATCACTTCTGAAATACCAATTTCACAAAATCACCAGCTGGTTGCTCAAATTTTCAATCAAGTTGCAGCTGAGGTACCATAAATTGTTCCAGCCATTTTCAATCAGGTCCAAGCATTCAAACACACTCCATAGGGTGTAGGGAAGCTGATCAGATCATCACCACTCATCTGTAACACCTCCAAATCAAAAATCACATTGCACTTGCTGTCACGGCCTAGAGGTAAGCACATACTTGGTCATCTCTCAATCTATGCATATTTCCTCGCACAATAATTTGGCCATATGTTTATAATCATGCATGGAATGTTTCCCCTCAATAAATTGCATTGTTTGAATCGTGTATCAAAAATCCTATCCTTCATGCAAAAATTAGGGTTCTTGAGGATTTTTCGTGATTTCTTGTTGTATGTTTAATTTAAATGAAATTAATTGACATAAACATGATCGTGAGGTTGAGACGTGGATTGCATGATATGATTACGTATTCAGTGAGATTGGATGGAAAACGTAAATCAGCCAAACCCAGAAAAACGCGCGTGTTCTTGCTTGTGTTCTTGGCGCCTTTTTCATAAATTCAAATATTTGAATTTTGTGATTTTGTTTAATTGATTCAAAAATTAATTTCTCTCTGAGTTTTAATGATTTTGAGTTGATTCTTTTTTTAATAATTCACAAAAATGTTAAAATATTTTATTTTCCTAAAAAATCCCAAAAATATTATTTATTGTATATAATTGATATTTTTGCAAAGAATTAATGTTTTAATTGTTTTTGACATTTGAAATATTTTTTCTACATTGATTTTGCAACTTTTAATGCTTTCTAATTATTTTGTAGGTCAATACTTAATTTTTGAAGCATTAATCCAAGATCACAATTTGTTTTCCATATGTAAAACAATTTTGATCATTTTAATTGAATTTTTATTCAATTAAATACATTTTTGAAAACAAATTAGGGTTTTTGGATTAATTCAACCCTCATAAATCATTTTCAAAACACTTTTGGGCCTCTTGAGAGAGTGTAAGACCCAATCCTTTTTTGACCAAATCATTTTTGGGCCTCAGTGTATTGTATAAGTCCCGATACTGTCTAAAACCAACGACGCGATCGTCGCCTTTTCAAAATAACCTTGGGCCTCTCCTCGAGCTATAAGACCCATTCAAAACACTTTTGGGCCTCTAATAGAGTGTAAGACCCAATCCCCTTTTAACCAAAACATTTTGGGCCTCACTTATTGTATAAGTCCCTCTGCGTTAAAAGAAAACCTCGGCGCGATCGCCATGTTTAAACAAAAAGTCAACTGGGCCTACCCTCGTGTTATAAGCCCCACTCTTTTTCTTTAAACTTTTTGGGCCTCTTGAGAGAGTGTAAGACCCATCCCTTTGTACAGAAAACTTTTTGGGCCTCAGTCACTTGTATAAGTCCCTCTGTACAAATTCAAACAGTGCGCTTACTGATAAAACCTTGGGCCTCTCCCTGAGCTGTAACCCCCAAATCTTTCTTTTCAAAGCACTTTCTCCTTTGATTTTGAATATACTGTTGTTTTCAATCTTTCTTTGTTGAACAACTAACCAAACAGCATGGAAGCTCTACAACCGAGTAAGTGATTATTGCTTTCATTTACCGCTTTCATATACATATAACTGTATTGTGGGGCTGTTTCACTGTAAGTCTTCTTTCATAAACTCATATCAACTGTGTAATAATAGTATAGATATTTCGAGTTTCCCCGGCAACTACGTCTAGAACTAAGTGACGCCGTTTCGTTTATTCGTAGAAATAGACAACTAGATCCCCAATAGGATCACCAGATACAGTCTTCTCTTTGGCTGTCCTCGTTAGGAAATGTCAAGAGACTCTACTCCCCAAGATGAATGTATTCTCCATGAATGGCATCTTTGAGTTTCTTCCAAATTCTCGAACTTTCCTGACTTTGATCTATTATCGGTGAATAGCATTGCCTTGAATTTCTCGGGGTTTGGGGACCCACGAGCTTCTTAAAAGCATCGGCCTCCTCTTGGGCATCGTACAAGGACCTACAGGCTTCCTAAAAGCAACCCCGCCTCCTCTTGGGCTTCGTACAAGGGCCCCACGGCTTCTTAGAAAGTATTCACAGCCTCCTCTTAGGCTTCGTATAATGATCTCTTCCCCCGGGAATGATAGCCTTCTCTTGGGCTTCGTACAAGGACCTCTCAGGCTTCTTAAAAGTTTCCAGCCTCCTCTTGGGCTTCGTACAAATTGTCCCGACGACCTCCTAGAGGTATAGGAACAGAACCTAGACATCTGCATAGAGCAGTCCTATCGTAGAGTCTACTACTGTTTCTCAAAGCATAGTACAAAAGGCGAAAATCTAGACTTGGACAGTCTAATCTCCTTGAGTCTCAAAGACATTCTCAAGTGACCCCTTCGTTAAATAGGAAAGAAACCCGTAGACTCAGACAGTCTCGATACCCTTCGGATTTCCCGCTTCCTTAAAGAACAGGAATAACCCGGATCCTTGAATCAAATACATGAGTACAGTGTTGCTTATATAAGAACTGATTTTCTCTTTCAAAATCAGTATATTGGACCTGTCACTCAACTGAAACAGTTACATGGCCTCCTCTTGGGCTTTGTACAATGATTCTCCCCAGCGGAGTCAAACAACGTTTAGCCTCTCTCTCGGGCTTTGTACGAGAGACATATGAGACTCCCTCGTTGAGTCAATCACCCCTTTGGCCTCCATCTCGGGCTTTGTACGAGATACAAAAGGGTTCTTATCGAGCCAAACAAACAATAGCCTCCATCTCGGGCTTTATACGAGATACAAAAACACTCTCTTGTTGAGTCAAACCTTTTTGCCTCTCTCTCTCGGGCTTTGTACGAGACACATATTAGCCTCCTCTTAGGCTTTATATAAGAAAACCACTGGTTGATCCAATCAACCTTTTAGCATCAAAGTTGTGCCTCGTTCACAGTACACAAACATCAACAACTCCTTTTCATCTAATCGCTGTAAGCGGCAAGCCTCTGGATCATCTACATCCATGCCACTGTCCCTCTTTTAGCATGAGAAATTCCTAAGGAAAGATAGCATTGCTCTACACTGAGTTAAAGTCTTCTCCTTCAGGTAAAAACCTCCTCTAAAGGAAATTATGGCATTGCTAGGATCCGCGTATCCCGGTTAAAGTAATTCTCCTTTATAAAAACAGTTGTGACAAACAACCCCCTCTTTAGAGATGACAAATTCTCTCTAAAGTGGAGACTTTTCAGCTTCACATCTTGGGCTTTGATCAAGATACAAATCACCTTTCGCTTCACGTCTTGGGCTTTGAACAAGACACCAAAAACAACCATTTCCTCCCATAGAATAGGAGGAACTACGAACGCTCTGATTTCCCTGTTCCGGTAAACAGGAATACGTAGGCATAAGATTGAAAGAAAAATCTTAGCGAGCACAATCAGCAAAAAACCCAAATCCCATACTCTCACATTCAAAAGCATCAGTCCTAACATCCTAACACTTGTTCCCCGTCAGAAGATCCTAGAAAGAAAGAAGAACCGTATTGGTGAAAATACAAATAACCAGTACAAGGGCCCCCCACATTGATAACATTCGTAACCTAACAGACCGCTGTTTAAACTCAGTATGCAAGCAGGGTTAATTGGAGACATCTATTTCCCTTCCTTATTCAGCTCACAATAGGATAAAAAATGAATCGACCTGTAGTTTAAGCTCAAACCGCAGAGAGCGACCAGCGCTTAAGAACCGCGTCCAAAATCGCTCGCTACACTTTGGTATAAAACAAACCCATGTTTATTGTACCTATAAGGTAACGAAGTATATGTTTGACTTTGTTCCAATGTCTTCGTGTAAGTGAAGAACTGTATCTTGCTAATATATTGACAACAAATGATATATTAGGTTGTGTATAATTAGCAAGGTACATTAGTGCTCCAATTGCACTGAGATATGGTACTTCAGGACCAAGCAATTCTTCATCCTTTTCTCGAGGTCTAAAAGGATCTCTCTCCATATCTAATGATCTAACAACCATTGGAGTAGAACAGGTGACATTTGTCCATATAGAAGTATTTTAAAACCTTTTCTATATAGCCTTCTTGATGTACAAACATTCCTTTGTCCAAATGCTTAATTTTTAAACCTAGACATAATTTTGTCTTTCCTAGGTCCTTCATCTCAAAGTCTTTCTTTAAACAATTCATAGCTTTTGGAAGCTCTTTAGAAGTTCCAATAATATTTAGGTCATCCACATAGACAACTATTATTGCAAATTCTTTTCCTGATCTTTTTATAAAAATACAAGGACAAATGGAGTTATTTGTATATCACTCTCTAAGAAAATATTCACTGAGATGATTATACCACATGTGTCCAAATTATTTCAGCCCATGGAGAGATTTGTTTGATTTTATGGAGTAGCTTTCTCGAGATCCGGAATTCTGTGCATCTGGTATATTGAACCCTTCAGGGAGTTTCATATAAATTTCACTATCAAGTGAACCATACAGATAAGTTATTACAACATCCATCATGTGAAAATTAAGCCCTTCATGTGCTACTAGGCTTATTAAATATTGAAAAGTGCTTGCATCCATTACAGGTGAATATGTCTCATCAAAATCAGTTCTAGATCTTTTCGAAAATCCTTAGTGACAAGTCTAGCTTTGTATCTCACAATTTCATTATTTTCATTTTGTTTTTGCACGAAAACCCATTTGTATCCAACTAGCTTCACACCTTGAAGTGTTCGGACTATAGGTCCACAAACTTGTCTTTTGTAGAGTGAGTTTAATTCTGCTTCAATTGCATCTTTCCATTTTTGTTGATCCCCACTTTGTCTACAATTTTTAATAGACGTTGGTTCCAGATCCTCTTTGTCATTTATCTCATTTAGCATTATATTGTATGAAAAAATATCATCAATGTACACTTCATTTCAGTTCCGTTGTATTCCATTTTGGACATAATTTATTGAGATCTCTTAATTTTCATGAATTCCAGGTACCCGATCAATCTCTTCTAGAGATTAAATGTTTATTATTTTTGAAGACTCTTTTAGATTTTCTATATCCTCACTTGGGCCATCTTTATTCTTAGCTCCCTTTCTTGTTCGAGGATTTTTATCTTTGGAACCGATTGGTCTGCCATGCTTCAGACATGGTTGAGACTCATTGGATTGTCCAACATGGATATCCATTTTTATTAGAGCATTTACAGCTGGTATATATGATTTAGTCACACCTTTTGGATCAATGAATACATTTGGTAATTGATTTGCTAAGATTTGCAGGTGAATTATCTTTTGAACTTCTAGTTCACATTATTTTGTTCAAGTATCAAGATGAGATAATGATAATTCATTCAACTGACCTCTTTTTCCAGCTTCTTATTCTCTCCCCCTAATGCTGGAAATTTTTATTCATCAAAATGACAATTAGAAAAATGAGCAGTGAATAAATCTCCCGTTGTTGGTTCAAGGTACTTTACAATAGATGGGGATTCATATCCAACATATATTCTCATCCTCCTTTGAGAACCCATCTTAGTGCGTTGTGGTAGAGAAATTGGAACATACACCGCACATCAAAAAATTCTTAGATGGGAAATATTAGGTTCTTTACCAAAAACTAATTGTAAAGGGGAAGAGGTGTGGTAACTCGTTGGTCTGATGTGAATCAATGTTGCAACATGCAAAATCGCATGCCCCCAAGCAGAAACTAGAGGTTTGCATCTCATAATAAGTGGTCTTGCAATTAATTTTATACGTTTAATAAATGGTTTTGCAAGTCCATTTTGTGTATGAACATGTGCTACTGGGTGTTCAATGTCAATTCTAATAGACATACAATACTCATTAAATGATTGAGATGAAAATCTACAGCATTATCAAGACATATTTTCTTGACAGGATAGTCGGGGAAATAAGCCCTTATTCAAATTAATTGAGCTAGCAATCTCGGAAACGCCTGGCTGGGAGTTGACAACAAACAAACATGTGACCATCTAGTTGACACATCAACTAAAACCATAAAATATCTAAATGGTCCACATGATGGGTGTATTGGCCCACAAATATCATCATGTATATGCTCTAAAAAATTGATAGATTCATTTCTAGTTTTTGTTGGTGATGACCGAATTATCAACTTCTTTGCGAGCAAGAGCTGCATGAGAACTTATTTGATTGAATAATTTCCCGACTCATTAATTAATGACTACATGAATTTTCAATTATTTTTCGCATCATTATATAATCGGGATGGCCCAACCAGTCATGCCAAATTAGAAATTTATTATTATTTATAAACTTCTGGTTTACAGTTGTATGTGCTTCAACTGTACTAATATAAGTGTAGTACAAACCAGAGGATAAACCAGTAGCTTTTCCATTACACATTTTGTGTCCGAATTGTGTTTTATAATACAAAGATATTCAATACCTCCATTATCTCTTGTTTCAATATGGTATCCATTTAGGCGAATATCTTTGAAACTTAATAAATTTCTATGAGACTTGGGGGAATATAATGCATTATCAATGTGCAATATTGTTCCTCCACGTAACAACACATTTTCTCGTCCAAAGCCTTCAATTATTTTTGAGATGCCAGATATAGTACTGACATCAGTCTTTCGATTCACTAAATTAGAGAAATATCTTTGATTCTTGAGAATTATGTGAGAGTTGTTGCACTATCAACTAGGCACTTATCTTCATTACTGGTGCTAGTATCAATATTCATTCTAAAAACAATAATAATTTTTAATGATAAGTTATAACCGCACTTTAAAGACACAAGTCATTTAAACAATAAATTATGTAAAGAAACAAGTAGAAAACACACTTTATTATTAATAGAAAAGAAATTTCAAAACATCCATAAAAAGAAAAATTAAAACATCCATAAAAGGAACATTCAAAACATCTATAAAGACTTATTATAATAGCTAAAGAGAAATTTCCATAAATTCTATTTCTTGACACTTCCATCTCTAATAAGGTGATCAATTCTTCCATCCGGATCGGCAAAGAAATCTCCAATATCTAAATGGGTAACATTCATATTACCGTAATCTGGATTATCATCTTCATTAGCAAAGTGAGTCTTAATCCTTGCCTTTTTATTCTTTAGTGATTTTTGATAAAGATCAATAAGGTGCTTTGGAGTACGACAAGCGCGACCCCAATGACCTTTTCCTCCACAACGATAGCAAATATTTTTATTGGTTTTTCTATCCTAACCCCTTTTTTCATTCTTTTCAACATTTTTCCACTTCTGGTGGAAAGACATGTTCTTATAATTACCATTATGACCATCATCAAAACCAAGATCATGTGCATAATTATGACAACGACCACGTGCGCGAGCACGACCGTGACCACAGTTTATCCTATAGTGATCGTACCTTGTTACAATCACTTCTGGGAATTGAGTTATACCAATGGGACGAGCCTCGTGATTTTTCATCAATAGTTCATTATTTTGCTCAGCCACAAGAAGACAAGATATTAGGTCAGAATATTTATTAAATCATTTTTCTCGATATTGCTGCTGCAGGAGCACATTGGAGGCATGAAAAGTGGAAAATATTTTTTCTAACATATCTTTATCAATTATTTTTTCTCCACATAGTGTCAGTTTAGAAGTTATTATAAGCATTGCAGGATTATAATCACTTACACTTTTAAAATCCTGCAAACGTAAGTGCATCCAATCATATAGAGCTTTTGGTAGGATAATCGTTTTTTGATGACCATGTCTATCTTTCAAATTTTTCCACAGGATATATGGGTCAGTTACGGTAAGATATTCATTTTTAAGGTTCTCATGAAGGTGACGACGAAGGAATATCATGACTTTTTTCCTTTTGTTGATCATATGATGTATTTCCTTCTTTAACAATGTCGCCATGACCTTCTGCGTTAAAATAAATTTTAGCATCTAGAGCCCATGTCAAATAGTTCTTTTTCGAAATATCAAGAGCCCTAAAATCCAATTTCGTAAGATTTTCCATACTTAGTTCCATCATAAATTAAAAATAATAAAATTAGATAAAATATTAAGTATTAAATATTATAATGAGATAATGATAATAAAAACAATATTAAATATTATATATTATATATTATAGTGAGATATTCAATGTGGAGTAAAAAAACTTTATAAAATGCATGTGTGAAAACACTTTTCGTTGGATCTACAAATTTTAAAAAAAAATTATAACATACCATTATACATAATCAATCAAAAGATTCATAAATCATTAATATAAAACCAACCCATTTCTGCTCCTAGAACGACCCAATTGCCTAAGTCCAGCCAATTTGGGGCGACATTTACCTTTCTGCCCCTCTATCGGGCATGAATGGTCGGATGACCCCAAGGGTCAGCTCCTCCTCGGTAGTTCCTGCCCGTCACGCACGGTTCCACCATCCAGAAACGGCCACGACGTCCGTGGCTATAATTTCGCCTCTGCCCGTGGCAACGACTAGTTTCTGGCAGTTACCTATTCTTTGGGAAACTGTTATCTCGCTTTGAAAATAGGGACCAATGGCCAAGCGATGGGGGCACTATAAAAACCCTCTCAAATGAGAGGGTCAGGTATTCAAAATCATTCTACGAAACACATACTTTGTACTTGCTCTCTCTCTCTCTCTCTATCAATTCTTACTTTAGCATCGGAGTGCCTTACAGATACACCCCTCCTCATCTTTCACACCCAGCATCGCAGACATCATCTCTGGCCGACTACAGGTTCTGATCAACTGTCAAGATCAGTGAGGTCGTCTGTGGGAACTTTTGTTATCCCCGTCTTTCCTCCATCGTAGATCCAAAACCAAAACAACCTTTCTTCCAAGATTCCGATCATGGCAAGCCAAGATCATGTCCTCGATGCTCGTAACTCTGCTTTTCTCCTCGTCAGCAAGACTGGTATCCATGCTCGCGCTAATCATGTTGAGAACCTGCCCTCCCAGGACCACCAGCCTGTCCCTGTTCCGCCCAACGCCGACCCGGCCGTGGCGGCCCTTCTTGAAGCCCTCAACAAAACCAACCCCCTAATCCTCCAACAGAACGCGAGGATTAGAGCCCTAGAGGAGTCTAACCGGCCAAGATCTTCTCCACCAAGGAAAGAGCATCGAAGATCCCGAAGTCCACCTCCCCAACGCGAAAGAGACCGTCAGGCACCACCTGAGAGAGAGTCACAAACCGTCAGAAAGCGCGACCACATCTCCCCACGGAGCCAGTACGCCCCGGGAACCAAGAGGACCAGGAGGGACCAGAGTTCGCCTCCGCCCAAATCCAAGGGCCGAGCTCGAAGCCCATATCCCCACCGAGATCGCCGTCCTATTCTTGAACGAAGCACCCGCTCCCCGTCATGGTCCAGTAGTAGCAGCGGCAATGAGCCTCGCGACCCATTGTCTCCAAAAATCATAGCCATGCGCCTCCCCAAGGGGTTAGAGAAACCACCATCTCTGGGCACCTACAACGGTACAACGAATCCTGACGAGCACATCAAAAATATCGACGCTTAGCTCGACTATCGTGGCGTCTGGGGTGCCATCAAATGTAGATTGTTCCCTACCATGCTAAGAAAGGGAGCGATGACCTGGTACAAGAATCTCCTCGACGAATCCATCACCTTATGGAGACAGTTGGGGAGAATATTCTTCAGACGCTTCACGGCCTCCCGCCACCACCCGAAGACTGAAGCCTCCCTTGAGGCCATAATTCAAGGGAAAGACGAGCCTCTCCGAGCCTACATCAAGAGGTTCAATAAAGAAGCAGTCCAGGTCTCAACGACCGGTGACATAAAGAAGTTCTTGCTCGAGCGAGGACTTCGTCCCCATATAGAGTTTGCCAAAGCAGTTGGCATTGAAACTCCGAGGACCCTGGATGCCTTCCTCCTCAAGGCGCAAGCATATATCCAGTACGAGGACAAAGGACCCTCCGGCCGCTTCCACGAGTATATTCCCCTGACCGTTTCCAGGGAGAAGATCCTCTCTAAATGTGCCAACTCGGAGTTCAAGCAAGCAGAGGTCTGATTCCCTAAACAGATACCGGCCAAGCCGAATACTAACAAGTCAAAATATTTTTGGTTCCACAAGAGCCACGACCATACAACCGACGACTGCATCCACCTGAAGGATGCCATTGAGATACTGATTAGGGACGGGCACCTAAAACAGTTTTCCAAGAAGAGAGAAGCTCCACGGCAGGACGCCCAGGAGTCCAAGAAGGCCGAGGAAGAGGTGCCTTCCTCAGAGGAGACGAGCCTTCAGGTCGCCATGAGCATATCGCAGCCTGAAGACTTCTATATCCCCGAGGGACTCAATGCTACCCCTACTTCGTTGCGCATAACCCATAGGAAACCTTCCCCTCTGCCATGGTCATCTCCGGAGGGGGCTTCAACAAGGTTACTGTGGGCTCCGTTAAAAGGAAGTTCAAGCACCTTCTCAGCACAAGCTCAAACAGGAGTACCACGTTCGATAAAGTCCAGGGAGAGTCGATTCCTATCACCTTCTACCGTGAGGAACTCCTCGGTGGGGCTCCCAACTCAAGTATTCCACTACTCGTGAGAGCACAAATGGCTAACTTTGATGTTCGTTGAATCCTAGTCAATCAAGGAAGCTCGGTCGACATCATGTATTCACAGCTATTTTCCACCCTCTAGATAGATGAGACACACCTAACGCCCTACGTAGGCTCTGACCTACAAGGCTTCAACGAGTTTGTCACAAAGCCCTGGGGATACGTAGAACTGATCGTGACTTTCGGATCTGCAGAGACTGCCAGGTTTGTTAAAGTCCAATTCCTAGTCATCGACTGCCCCTCTCTCTATCAATGCATCTTTGGGCGGCCAACTTTGGCCGAATTGGTGGCTATACCATTAACCGTGCACCTGAAGATGAAGTACTACTCTTCTAAGGGTTTGGTCGCCACTCTACAAAGGGACATTGAAGCAGCAAAGAGATGTTTCAAAGCAGCCACCAAAGGGCTGAACACTATCGTAGCCAAGCCGAAGACTTCCAGCAAGCGACCCTACCCAGCAGCTCCGAGGAGGCAAAGCCGCTTCCCTGTGTCGACTATATCGACCTTGACAACTGCTTCTCCGAAGACGACCAAAAGGAGTAGAAGAGGAAGGGGAAGAAGATCCAGCCTTGTTCGAGCAGCCCTTCAACTTCAACCAGTACCGGCGAGACCTCCTATCTGATACGCCCAATTTCGGATGGCGAGTTTGAACTTGTCCTGCTCGGAGAAGACCCCCAGTGAGGATTGAAGATCGGGACTGGACTCCCCGACTTAGCGAGGAAACAACTCAAAGTATGTCTCCGGGAGAATGCAGATTTGTTCACTTGGAGCCCCATGGAAATGCCCGGCCTAGATCCTGACGTCGCCTGCCACCAGCTCACAATCGATCCCGCTGCTAGGGCAGTAGCTCAACGTAGGCGAAAGCAGTCTCCAGAGAAAACAGAAGCTGCCGAACAAGCTGTAAAAGACCTCTGCTAGGGTAGTACACTACTTGGTTGTCCAATGTTGTACTCGTTAAAAAGTCTAATGGAAAGTGGCGCATGTGTGTTGATTATACCGATCTCAATAGGGCATGCCCTAAAGATGCATATCCCCTCCCCAATATAGATATATTAGTTGATAATTCTGATGGTTTTAAATTGTTCTCATTCATGGATGCATATTCAGGCTATAATCAAATACCCATGGTGAAAAGCGACAAAAGGAACATAGCCTTCATGACCGAATCGGGAAATTATTACTACAATGTAATGCCCTTCGGTTTGAAAAACGCTGGCGCTACCTACCAAAGAATGATGAACAAGGTCTTTAGGGGAGAGATTGGGGACATGCTCGAAGTCTATATGGACGACAAGATCGTGAATTCCCACGAGGAATCCGATCACATAACCCATTTGAAGAAAATCTTCGAGCAGGCCAGGGAGTACCAGATACGTTTCAACCCGAAGAAGTGCACGTTCGGCAAGTTCCTTGACTTCTATTTAATAGAACGAGGAATAGAACCCTGACAAGTGCAGGGCCTTCTCCGAGTTCTCCACGCCAAACTCGAAGAAGTCCATCCAATCCCTCAGCAGGATGCTCGCTTCGTTATCCCGTTTATGGCAAAGTCTGCTCAGCACGCGCTGCCCTTTTTCAAACTCCTCTGCAAGGAGGCAACTTTCGAGTGGACGGAGGAGTGCGACCAGGACCTCCTCCACCTAAATCAAGAACTGTCTGAACCGTCTGTTCTCTCTCAGCCAGACAACAGAAAATCTCTGTACCTCTACCTCGTTGTGGCAACCGAGGCCGTCAGCGCCGCCCTTATTCGTGAAACGCCCAATGGGTAGAAACCCATATACTTCACGAGCAAAGCGCTGTAGGGACCAGAGCTGAGATACCAACAGATAGAGAAATTTGCCCTAGCCCTCATCAATGCTTCGAGGAGACTGAGGCACTACTTTCTAGCCCACACTATCGTGGTACGAATGGACCAACCCGTGAGGTAACTGTTAGGCCGACCAGACATGGCTGGCAGAATGCTCAAGTGGTCATTGGAACTGTCCGAATTCGACATCCAATACGAGAGTAGAAAAGCCCTCAAGGCTCAAGCACTGGATAACTTTGTCGTGGAGATGACATTGCCCGATTTCCCTACTTGAGGGGCGCGCAAATGGACAATCTTTGTCGACGGGGCATCCAGCTCGGCAGGAAGTGGGGCAGGTATCATCTTGGAAAATGAGGAAGGAATCCTTGTCGAAGTTTCGCTTACCTTATCTTTCCCCACGTCCAACAAACAGGCAGAATACGAAGCCTTCCTCACCGGTCTACGCCTCGCCGAGGACCTAGGAGCCGAGGAAGTCATCATCTGCACTGATTCTCAACTCGTGGCCCTCTAGGTTCGAGGAGAATACTAGGCCAATAACGACAACTTGTCTGAATATTTGACCCTGGTCAAGGATAAAATGACAAAATTTGCATCGGTGGAAGTAAAGCATGTTCCCGGCAAACATAATTTCAGAGAAGATGTGTTGTCAAAACTGGTGAGCACAAAGAAAAAGGGCAAAAACAAATCCGTCATCCAAGAAGTACTTCCTTGGCCCAACATCGAGAAAGCTTCCGCGATCATTGACATGCATGTCATCGGCGACAACAATTGCTAGATGACCCCCATCTACAACTACCTCGCAAAGGACGAACTACCGTCCGACCCCAAGGAGGCCAGCGTAGTCAGGCGCAGAGCCTGCTCCTACGTCCTGGTCAAAAATAAGCTCTACATGAGAGGGTTCTCCGTCCCTATACTCAAATGTGTCGAGGAAGAGATGGTCACCCACGTCCTGCGCGAGATCCACGAAGGGATCAACGCCTAGCACCTCGGGAGGAGATCCCTCGCCAAGAAAGCTCTACGCACAGGATACTACTAGCCAACCATGCAGCATAATGCAAAAGAGCATGTTCAAAAAAGCGACAAATGCCAACGACATGGAGACATGCATTTGGCACCGCCCAATGAACTCAAAGTAATGTCCTCCCCGTGGCCATTCATGTGGTGGGGCCTAGATATCCTGGGATCATTCGTCGTGGGGTCAAATCATAATAAGTACTTGATAGTGAGCGTTGACTACTTTACCAAGTGGATAGAAGCGAAGGCTCTGGCCAAAATAATAACCCATAACATACTCCACTTCTATAAGCGGATCATCCTTGCCCGCTTCGGCATCCCCCAAGCAATAGTCACCTACAACAGGACACAGTTCACGGACAAAAAGTTTCAGGAGTTCGTTGCCCAACTGGGCACCAAGAAACACTTCACGTCCGTCGAATCCTAACTGCAAAAGAAAAAGACTTTGCTGGAAGAGCCCAACATTTCCGGAAGATTAGTAAAGGTGCTGATGATGCTACTCAAGTCCACAAGAAAACCAAACAGGCGTTAGCACAGACCAAAGAAAAGTTAACAAAGTTTCAGCACGCTTGGGACGAAGTTAGGATAGAGAATGCTGAATTACAGGAACAGTTGCAGATTAAGGACGAAGAGCTTGAAAAGGCGCATGAGCAGAGGAGAAAGTATCGGGAAAGCCTCGGTAAGAGTCAAGAACAGCTAGAAGAAGCTAGAGGTGAGCTGAGGAATACCAAGAAAGAGCTTGAAGAAGTCATGATAGAAAGGGAGATACTCAAGACACAAGCTGGCATAAAGAGACACAAAGGAGTGTGTGATGACGAGGCTCTGATGCTGCATATGGGTTCTTTAAATGAAGCTCTTGAGAAAAGGGATGTCTTGATCAAAGAAATGATTGAAAAGCCGAATCACCAGCGTACCCGTATACTTTTTGAGGAGATCAAATACTCAAGTGATAAGCTGAAGGATGTGGAATTGTCAGACTGATGTTCTTTTCCTTATATTTTGTTATTAATGGTTACCATTAGGCTTGTTGATGGATCCATTTTTCCTTGTATTGCATTTGCGGTTGAACCTTTCTTAAATGTACTTGAAAACTTCGTTGAATGAGCATGAGCAGTTTTATTCAGAATTATTCCTTATCAGATAGCTGCACACAAGCACATGACCACGATACGTCTCTTTATATCACGATTTCTGGTCTTCAGATTTCTGTGGTTTGGATTGGAATCAGGGTATAAAGCACCTCGGAAATGACAAACATGGCATTGCATGGCATTGCATATCATTTTGCATTTTTGTTACTTGCTTTTCAGGTACTCGTTGCAGGGTCTCTAACCTTTATTTGGTTTCAGGCAGTATAGCTGAGAATCATATTCACCGATATTCGACGCGAAGAAATCAAGTAAGAATCATGGATCAAGTGCAAAGTGATTTGGCTGAAATGAGGGCGCGTATGGACCAGTTCATGACCCTCATGACTGGCATGGCGCAAAATCAGGAGAGATTGAGGCTTCTGGTCGAGCGTCCAGACAATGGGCCCGAAGGTGATCAGCATGACAATTCACAGGGACATGGCATTCCTCCTCCCGGTGGCAACCCTCCTCCTGGTGGTAACAATCGGGGTAATGGAAATGGTAGGCATGCTGGTGTTACTCTTGAAGATACCCTGGAAGACCAATTTACTCTGCTGGATGCTGATGTGGGTAATCAAGGTGATCGAAGGTATGATGAGTTAGCATAAAAGATCAGGGCCATAGAATGCAAGAACTCTATGGGTATTGATGTTACTAGCTTGGGGCTGGTCCCAGGAGTCAGAATTCCCCCTAAATTCAAACCTCCTACTTTTGATAAGTATCACGGCAATGCGTGTCCCCAAACGCATCTTCAAGCTTACTTTGGGAAGATTTCAGCCCATACGGATGACGAGAAGCTATGGATGCACTATTTTCAGGACAGTCTGGCTGGGGCGTCCTTGACCTGGTATATGAAGTTGAATAGAGCTGCTGTGAAGAGTTGGAAAGATCTGGCAGAAGCGTTCCTGAAGCAATACCAGTATAATATTGACATGGCGCCCAACCGCACTCAATTGCAGGGGTTGTCACAAAATTCCAAGGAGAGTTTCAAAGAATATGCACAGAGGTGGAGGGAAATGGCTGCCCAGGTTCAACCTCCCTTGTCAGACAGAGAAATGGCGGATATGTTTATGGGCACCTTGCAAGGGGCCTATCTTGATAGATTAGCTGCTTGTCCGTCAACTGGATTTGCTGATATTGTGATTGCGGGAGAAAGAATAGAAAGTCTGTTAAAGCTTGGAAAGATCCAAGATGTGAGTGGGGCTGGCTCTTCGGGGACGAAGAAACCGTTTGCTAGTAACCAGAAAAGAAGAGAAGGTGATACGAATGCTGTGTTTAGAGGACGAGGCAGAGGGCGTTCTCAAGCTTATTATCAGGTAGATGCTGTAACAATCCCCACACCGTCTGTTCAGAAACAACAACCCCAACAACAAGTTCAACAGCAACAACCTTTTTTCCAGCAAAGGTCTAGGCAGAGGGATCGTAAGATGGATCCTCTCCCTATGACTTATGCCGCGCTGTTGCCACGGCTACTCGAGTTAAAGTTGGTAGAACTCCGTACTATGAAAGCTCCGGTTGCTGGAAACCTGCCACCTAACTTCGATGCTAATGCTCTTTGTGAGTTCCACTCAGGTGCTCAGGGGCACTCCATTGAAAAATGCTGGGCTTTCCATCATAAGGTACAAGATTTGATTGATGCTAAAGCCATCAATTTCTCTCCCGCTCCTAATATTACTCAGCATCCCATGCCTGATCATAGTGCAGCAAATGTATACGCTGTTGAAGATGGGAGGAGATTGAATCTGGTGGCAGATATCCATCAAGTGAGAACTTCTTTGTTGTTGGTAAAAGATCGTTTATTAAAGGGACAGGTGTTCCCGGGCTGTAATCAAGATTGTTCTGAGTGTATGAATCAGGAGAATGGCTGTATTAAGTTGAAGGTGGGTTTACAGAATCTGATCGATGAAGGATGTCTACAGTTCGACAGAGTCGTGAAAGACACTGATGAGATATCAACCGTGACCATCTATTATACCTCCGCTGAGATTCAAATGCCGGTCAATACAGTTCCCGTGGCGAGTGTTGCGCCAGAAAGGCCCAGTCCTGTCACTATCACGGTGCCAGGACCAATTCTGTTCACATCTACGAAGGCTATCCCATGGCACTATGGGGCAGATGTATATTACGAAGGTAAAAAGCAGGAAGTTGAGTCGTCAGTCAGCCCAAATATTGATAATGTAGGGGGTGTATGGGGCTTTACAAGGAGTGGAAGGTTGTTCCCTCCCCAAACCTTGAGAAGTGATAAAGAGGCAGAAGCTGCAGCAAAGGCTAAAGGTAAACAGGTGGTTGAAAATGCGCCTACACCTGAAGCAGAGACAAAGATTACTTTTAATAAGGAAATGGAAGAATTTATGAAGATAATCAAGAAAAGCGATTATAAGATTGTGGACCAACTGAATCAGACCCCTTCAAAGATTTCAATCTTGTCACTATTGATGTGCTCTGATGCGCATCGGCAGGCGTTGTTGAAAGTATTGAAGAGTGCATACGTGCCACAGGAAATTACTGTTAATCAGCTCGAGGACGTAATCTCTAATGTTAATGTTAGCCATGGCTTGGGATTTACAAGTAGAGATCTGACTGTTGAAGGAAGAAACCACAATAAGGCTTTGCATATCACGATGGAGTGTAAGGGCGCAGTGTTATCTCATGTACTGGTAGACACTGGTTCATCACTTAATGTCTTGCCCAAGAAGGCATTAATGAAGCTGGAAGTTGATGGTTTGATCTTAAGGCCGAGCGAATTGGTGGTCAGAGCATTCGATGGGACCAGACGATCTGTGTTTGGTGAGGTGGAATTGCCCGTACAAATTGGACCACAGGTATTCAAATCCACGTTCCATGTAATGGACATACAACCTGCATATAGCTGCTTATTGGGACGCCCTTGGATTCACGGAGCCGGGGCTGTTACTTCCACTTTACACCAAAAGTTGAAGTATGAGTTTGAAGGGCAGGTTGTGACGGTGTGCGGGGAAGAAGACATCTTTGTCAGTCACTTATCCACGTTCAAGTACGTTGAAATAGATGGAGAAATTCATGAGATGCTATGCCAATCATTTGAAGCGGTCAATATTGACGATGCACCTGAGTCATCTTCTGTACCAGTTGGGGCCGGTACCTCCATTTCATCTTACAAACAAGCTGTCGAAGTCGTCAGGGCAAGCAACGCCCAAGGTTGGGGCAGGTTGATAGAGACCCCAATGAAGGAAGACAAATTTGGTATTGGTTATCATCCCTCTACAACTTCAGATGCGGGGAGCAGGGGACCCATTACTTTCAATAGTGGGGGAATTATCTACACGGACCAGTCTTGTGCAGCCACAGAGGATAATGTTGACAATGATGGTGACCTGGACAACTGGGTACGCCCTCATGCTCCGGGACAACAAGTGCAGAACTGGTTCGTTGAAGAAGTCATCCGGGTTACTCTTCAGACAGAGTAATTTTTCTTTGTTTTTTCTAACCATAATGCATGTCTAAATCTTACGCTCTGCCCAAGGCGTATAGATTCATGTGTAGGGCCACCCTGGTTGCATTTGCAATTTTTAATCATTAATAAAGGACATTTTACAATCAAATTTTGTTCTCTGTCTTTCAGTTTTTATTTTTGCACAAAAATAATAAAATGGCAATGTTTCATTTTCTTTTGTTTTGCTTAAAAATAAATTCTAAAATAAGGCATGAACCCGTTCATGCAGACTTGATCCTCCGGATACCACTGATAACGATTTTGATATGACTATGTATGACTTTGACAATCCGATTTATCAAGCCGAAGAAGGGGATGAGAAAGATTGTGAACTCCCTGAAGAACTGGCCAGATTGTTGAAGCAAGAGGAAAGGGTCATCCAGCCTCACCAGGAGACTGTAGAAATCATTAATATTGGTACCAAGGATGCCAAGAAAGAGATCAGGATTGGTGCAGCTTGCAAGCAGATGTGAAGAAAATTTTGACTGAAATGTTGCGCGAGTATGTTGACATCTTCGCCTGGTCGTATCAAGACATGCCGGGGTTGGATACAGATATTGTCGTGCACAGGCTGCCATTAAGAGAAGAATGTCCGCCAGTCAAGCAGAAACTTCGTCGGACTCACCCCGACATGGCTTTAAAGATTAAGGAGGAAGTCCAGAAGCAGTGGGATGCTGGGTTTCTTGCTGTGACAAAATATCCTCCGTGGGTAGCCAATATCGTGCCAGTACCGAAGAAAGATGGAAAAGTGAGAATGTGTGTGGATTATCGAGATCTTAATAAAGCTAGCCCGAAAGATGATTTTCCACTACCTCATATTGATGTGCTGGTCGATAATACAGCTCAGTTTTCAGTGTTCTCCTTTATGGACGGGTTCTCCGGGTACAACCAGATCAAGATGGCACCTAAAGATATGGAGAAGACCACGTTCATTACTCCGTGGGGTACATATTGTTATAAAGTAATGCCTTTTGGGTTGAAAAACGCAGGGGCAACGTACCAGCGGGCGATGGTGACATTGTTTCATGACTTGATTCATAAAGAGATCGAATGTTATGTAGATGATATGATTGCCAAGTCGAGAACAGAAGAGGAACATCTGGTTAACCTGAAAAAACTGTTTGAAAGGTTGAGAAAGTTCCGTCTGAGATTAAATCCAAACAAATGCACGTTTGGGGTGCGTTCTGGAAAGTTGCTGGGTTTCATTGTGAGCGAAAGAGGAATTGAGGTTGATCCTGCCAAGGTGAAAGCAATACAAGAAATGCCTGAACCGAGAACAGAAAAAGAGGTTCGTGGTTTCTTGGGTAGATTGAACTACATTGCAAGGTTCATATCTCACCTAACAGCCACGTGTGAACCAATATTTAAATTGTTAAGGAAAGATCAAACGGTCAGGTGGAATGACGATTTCCAATTGGCATTCGATAAGATAAAAGAATATTTGCAGGAACCTCCGATTCTAATGCCTCCAGTTGAAGTGAGACCGCTGATAATGTATCTGACAGTGCTTGAAGGTTCCATGGGTTGTGTTCTCGGTCAACATGACGAGACAGGTAGGAAGGAGCATGCTATCTACTACCTGAGCAAAAAGTTCAATGATTGTGAGTCCCGATACTCAATGCTTGAAAAGACATGCTGTGCACTTGCATGGGCCGCTAAACGATTGAGGCAATATATGGTCAGGCACACAACCTTGTTGATTTCAAAAATGGATCCTATCAAGTACATTTTCGAGAAACCAGCACTGACAGGCAGAGTTGCACGATGGCAAATGGTCTTGACAGAGTATGACATTCAGTACACTTCCCAAAAGGCCATCAAAGGAAGTATCTTGTCCGACTATCTTGCGCAACAGCCGATTGATGATTACCAACCCATGAAATTCGACTTCCCTGATGAGGACATCATGTTTCTCAAAGCTAAAGACTGCGAGGAACCACTCCCGGAGGAGGGGCCAGACCCTGAGTCCAAATGGAGTCTGATGTTTGATGGGGCTAAGCAGGACCGTGTCAAAATTTCTCTTATACAGCACGCCATCTTTGTTCAAGAAGAAACTACCAGCTAGCCTTCTCAACGTCTTCCTGTCTTTGGACGATGCCCCGGGCGGGTACTCTTGATTACTCAAGAAGCATTTAATATCATGGTACCAAGGCTTGTCATCGGACGTTGCGTCGACCGCAAACACAAATGCAGGTCTGTCAAGGCGGGATACCTCAATCTTAGGTACATGGTTCCATTCTTGTACTTTGATCATGGAAGACAAAGTGGCCAAGGCATCAGCGAACCTATTCTCATCTCGAGGAATATGGTACAGTTTCACTGTTGTGAAAAATGTCAGCAATCTCCTTGTATAATCTCTATACGGCACTAGATTTGCTTGGTGCGTGTACCAACTCCCTTTCACTTGATTGATTACCAAAGCTGAATCACCTAATATATCAAGGGTCTTAATCCATAGATTAATCGCCTCTTCAATCCCCATTATACAAGCTTCGTACTCTGCTTCATTGTTGGTGCATCCGAAAGTTATTCGGGCAGTGAAGGGCATATGATCACCTTCCGGCGTGATAAGAACTGCTCCAACTCCGCACCCATTCATATTGACAGCCCCATCAAACATCAGACTCCATTTGGACTCAGGGTCTGGCCCCTCCTCCGGGAGTGGTTCCTCGCAGTCTTTAGCTTTGAGAAACATGATGTCCTCATCAGGGAAGTCGAATTTCATGGGTTGGTAATCATCAAACGGCTGTTGCGCAAGATAGTCGGACAAGATACTTCCTTTGATGGCCTTTTGGGAAGTGTACTGAATGTCATACTCTGTCAAGACCATTTGCCATCGTGCAACTCTGCCTGTCAGTGCTGGTTTCTAGAAAATGTACTTGATAGGATCCATTTTTGAAATCAACAAGGTTGTGTGCCTGACCATATATTGCCTCAATCGTTTAGCGGCCCATGCAAGTGCACAGCATGTCTTTTCAAGCATTGAGTATCGGGACTCACAATCATTGAACTTTTTGCTCAGGTAGTAGATAGCATGCTCCTTCCTACCTGTCTCGTCATGTTGACCGAGAACACAACCCATGGAACCTTCAAGCACTGTTAGATACATTATCAGCGGTCTCCCTTCAACTGGAGGCATTAGAATCGGAGGTTCATGCAAATATTCTTTTATCTTATCGAATGCCAATTGGCAATCGTCATTCCACCTGACCGTTTGATCTTTCCTTAACAATTTAAATATTGGTTCACACGTGGCTGTTAGGTGAGATATGAACCTTGCAATGTAGTTCAATCTACCCAAGAAACCACGAACCTCTTTTTCTGTTCTCGGTTCAGGCATTTCTTGTATTGCTTTCACCTTGGCAGGATCAACCTCAATTCCTCTTTCGCTCACAATGAAACCCAGCAACTTTCCAGAACGCACCCCAAACGTGCATTTGTTTGGATTTAATCTCAGACGGAACTTTCTCAACCTTTCAAACATTTTTTTCAGGTTAACCAGATGTTCCTCTTCTGTTCTCGACTTGGCAATCATATCATCTACATAACATTCGATCTCTTTATGAATCAAGTCATCAAACAATGTCACCATCACCCGCTGGTACATTGCCCCTGCGTTTTTCAACCCAAAAGGCATTACTTTATAACAATATGTACCCCACGGAGTAATGAACGTGGTCTTCTCCATATCTTTAGGTGCCATCTTGATCTGGTTGTACCCGGAGAACCCGTCCATAAAGGAGAACACTGAAAACTGAGCTGTATTATCGACCAGCACATCAATATGAGGTAGTGGAAAATCATCTTTCGGGCTAGCTTTATTAAGATCTCGATAATCCACACACATTCTCACTTTTCCATCTTTCTTCGGTACTGGCACGATATTGGCTACCCACGGAGGATATTTTGTCACAGCAAGAAACCCAGCATCCCACTGCTTCTGGACTTCCTCCTTAATCTTTAAAGCCATGTCGGGGTGAGTCCGACGAAGTTTCTGCTTGACTGGCAGACATTCTTCTCTTAATGGCAGCCTGTGCATGACAATATCCGTATCCAACCCCGGCATGTCTTGATACGACCAGGCGAAGATGTCAACATACTCGCGCAACATTTCAGTCAAAGTTTTCTTCACTTCTGCTTGCAAGCTGGCACCAATCCTGATCTCTTTCTTGGCATCCTTGGTACCAATATTGATGATTTCTACAGTCTCCTGGTGAGGCTGGATGACCCTTTCCTCTTGCTTCAATAATCTGGCCAGTTCTTCAGGGAGTTCACAATCTTTCTCATCCCCTTCTTCGGCTTGATAAATCGGATTGTCAAAGTCATACATAGTCATATCAAAATCGTTATCAGTGGTATCCGGAGGATCAAGTCTGCATGAACGGGTTCATGCCTTATTTTAGAATTTATTTTTAAGCAAAACAAAAGAAAATGAAACATTGCCATTTTATTATTTTTGTGCAAAAATAAAAACTGAAAGACAGAGAACAAAATTTGATTGCCAAACGTCCTTTATTAATGATTAAAAATTGCAAATGCAACCAGGGTGGCCCTACACATGAATCTATACGCTTTGGGCAGAGCGTAAGATTTAGACATGCATTATGGTTAGAAAAAACAAAGAAAAATTACTCTGTCTGAAGAGTAACCCGGATGACTTCTTCAACGAACCAGTTCTGCACTTGTTGTCCCGGAGCATGAGGGCGTACCCAGTTGTCCAGGTCACCATCATTGTCAACATTATCCTCTGTGGCTGCACAAGACTGGTCCGTGTAGATAATTCCCCCACTATTGAAAGTAATGGGTCCCCTGCTCCCCGCATCTGAAGTTGTAGAGGGATGATAACCAATACCAAATTTGTCTTCCTTCATTGGGGTCTCTATCAACCTGCCCCAACCTTGGGCGTTGCCTGCCCTGACGACTTCGACAGCTTGTTTGTAAGATGAAATGGAGGTACCGGCCCCAACTGGTACAGAAGATGACTCAGGTGCATCGTCAATATTGACCGCTTCAAATGATTGGCATAGCATCTCATGAATTTCTCCATCCATTTCAACGTACTTGAACGTGGATAAGTGACTGACAAAGATGTCTTCTTCCCCGCACACCGTCACAACCTGCCCTTCAAACTCATACTTCAACTTTTGGTGTAAAGTGGAAGTAACAGCCCCGGCTCCGTGAATCCAAGGGCGTCCCAATAAGCAGCTATATGCAGGTTGTATGTCCATTACATGGAACGTGGATTTGAATACCTGTGGTCCAATTTGTACGGGCAATTCCACCTCACCAAACACAGATCGTCTGGTCCCATCGAATGCTCTGACCACCAATTCACTAGGCCTTAAGATCAAACCATCAACTTCCAGCTTCATTAATGCCTTCTTGGGCAAGACATTAAGTGATGAACCAGTGTCTACCAGTACATGAGATAACACTGCGCCCTTACACTCCATCGTGATATGCAAAGCCTTATTGTGGTTTCTTCCTTCAACAGTCAGATCTCTACTTGTAAATCCCAAGCCATGGATAACATTAACATTAGAGATTACGTCCTCGAGCTGATTAACAGTAATTTCCTGTGGCACGTATGCACTCTTCAATACTTTCAACAACGCCTGCCGATGCGCATCAGAGCACATCAATAGTGACAAGATTGAAATCTTTGAAGGGGTCTGATTCAGTTGGTCCACAATCTTATAATCGTTTTACTTGATTATCTTCATAAATTCTTCCATTTCCTTATCAAAAGTAATCTTTGTCTCTGCTTCAGGTGTAGGTGCATTTTCAACCACCTGTTTACCTTTAGCCTTTGCTGCAGCTTCTGCCTCTTTATCACTTCTCAAGGTTTGGGGAGCGAACAACCTTCCACTCCTTGTAAAGCCCCGTACACCCCCTACATTATCAATATTTGGGCTGACTGACGACTCAACTTCCTGCTTTTTACCTTCGTAATATACATCTGCCCCATAGTGCCATGGGATAGCCTTCGTAGATGTGAACGGAATTGGTCCTGGCACCGTGATAGTGACAGGACTGGGCCTTTCTGGCGCAACACTCGCCACGGGAACTGTATTGACCAGCATTTGAATCTCAGCGGGGGTATAATAGATGGTCACGGTTGATATCTCATCAGTGTCTTTCACGACTCTGTCGAACTGTAGACATCCTTCATCGATCAGATTCTGTAAACCCACCTTCAACTTAATACAGCCATTCTCCTGATTCATACACTCAGAACAATCTTGATTACAGCCCGGGAACACCTGTCCCTTCAATAAACGATCTTTTACCAACAACAAAGAAGTTCTCACTTGATGGATATCTGCCACCAGATTCAATCTCCTCCCATCTTCAACAGCGTATACATTTGCTGCACTATGATCAGGCATGGGATGCTGAGTAATATTAGGAGCGGGAGAGAAATTGATGGCTTTAGCATCAATCAAATCTTGTACTTTATGATGGAAAGCCCAGTATTTTTCAATGGAGTGCCCCTGAGCACCTGAGTGGAACTCACAACGAGCATTAGCATCGAAGTTAGGTGGCAGGTTTCCAGCAACCAGAGCTTTCATAGTACGGAGTTCTACCAACTTTAACTCGAGTAGCCGGGGCAACAGCGCGGCATAAGTCATAGGGAGAGGATCCATCTTACGATCCCTCTGCCTAGACCTTTGCTGGAAAAAAGGTTGTTGCTGTTGAACTTGTTGTTGGGGTTGTTGTTTCTGAACAGACGGTGTGGGGATTGTTACAGCATCTACCTGATAATAAGCTTGAGAACGCCCTCTGCCTCGTCCTCTAAACACAGCATTCGTATCACCTTCTCTTCTTTTCTGGTTACTAGCAAACGGTTTCTTCGTCCCCGAAGAGCCAGCCCCACTCACATCTTGGATCTTTCCAAGCTTTAACAGACTTTCTATTCTTTCTCCCGCAATCACAATATCAGCAAATCCAGTTGACGGACAAGCAGCTAATCTATCAAGATAGGCCCCTTGCAAGGTGCCCATAAACATATCCGCCATTTCTCTGTCTGACAAGGGAGGTTGAACCTGGGCAGCCATTTCCCTCCACCTCTGTGCATATTCTTTGAAACTCTCCTTGGAATTTTGTGACAACCCCTGCAATTGAGTGCGGTTGGGCGCCATGTCATTATTATACTGGTATTACTTCAGGAACGCTTCTGCCAGATCTTTCCAACTCTTCACAGCAGCTCTATTCAACTTCATATACCAGGTCAAGGACGCCCCAGCCAGACTGTCCTGAAAATAGTGCATCCATAGCTTCTCGCCATCCGTATGGGCTGAAATCTTCCCAAAGTAAGCTTGAAGATGTGTTTGGGGACACGCATTGCCGTGATACTTATCAAAAGTAGGAGGTTTGAATTTAGGGGGAATTCTGACTCCTGGGACCAGCCCCAAGCTAGTAACATCAATACCCATAGAGTTCTTGCATTCTATGGCCCTGATCTTTTATGCTAACTCATCATACCTTCTATCACCTTGATTACCCACATCAGCATCCAGCAGAGTAAATTGGTCTTCCAGGGTATCTTCAAGAGTAACACCAGCATGCCTACCATTTCCATTACCCCGATTGTTACCACCAGGAGGAGGGTTGCCACCGGGAGGAGGAATGCCATGTCCCTGTGAATTGTCATGCTGATCACCTTCGGGCCCATTGTCTGGACGCTCGACCAGAAGCCTCAATCTCTCCTGATTTTGCGCCATGCCAGTCATGAGGGTCATGAACTGGTCCATACGCGCCCTCATTTCAACCAAATCACTTTGCACTTGATCCATGATTCTTACTTGATTTCTTCGCGTCGAATATCGGTGAAAATTCGAGCACCTAATCAGCACGAGCTCCAATAAAGTGACCACGCTCGACCAAGCCCAGAAAGGCTTTGCCCCATCTCCTTCTACCGGGAAGAGCTCCTCAGAGGATCTCCAAACTCGAGCATACCCTTGCTCGTCAGAGCTCGAATGGCGAACTTCAAAGTTTGCAGAATCCTCATCGACCAAGGCAGCTCAGTCGACATTATATACTCTCAACTGTTTTCAACACTTCAGCTGGACAAATCACACCTCACCCCCTATATGGGGTCTGATTTGCAAGGATTCAATGGATCAGTGACCAAACCCTGGGGATATGTCGAACTGATCGTAACCTTTGGATCAGCAGAGACGGCCAGGGCCGTCAAAGTGCAGTTTCTTGTAATCGATTGCCCCTCATTATACCAGTGTATCTTCGGAAGACCAACATTGGCCGAGTTGGTTGTTGTGGCTTCAACCGTCCACCTCAAGATGAAGTATTACACTTCAACGGGGATGGTCGCCACCCTCCTCGGCGACATTGAAACCGCACGACGATGCTTCGAAGTAGCCACGAAGGGACTCAACGCCATCGCGTCCAAGCCAAAGGTGTCAAACAAGCCAGCCTTGCCCAGTAGTTTTGAGGAAGCTAAGCCTCTGCCTCAGGTCGACTCCATTGACCTTGATAGCCACTTCCCCGAAGAAGACCAGCTGGAGGACCAAGCAGCTTCAACCAGCTCGTCTACCTCGTCCAACAGCAACTCCCATCCGATGCGCCCAATCCTGGATGCCAACTTTGTGCTCGTTTTGTTTAGCGACGACCCCCAGTAG
Organism: Lathyrus tuberosus; assembly: GCA_022829125.1. Lineage (NCBI taxonomy): Eukaryota > Viridiplantae > Streptophyta > Magnoliopsida > Fabales > Fabaceae > Lathyrus > Lathyrus tuberosus. The sequence goes on along the minus strand of JALAZF010000203.1, from coordinate 1,864,850 downwards.
GGAGTGAAGATTAGAGCGGACCTCCCCGACATCGCGAGGAACCAACTCAAAGCATGCCTCTGTGAGAACGCTGATCTGTTCGCCTAGAGCTCCGCCGAGATGCCCGGCTTGGACCCGTCCGTCACCTGCCATCAACTCACAATCGACCCGGCCGTCAAAGCAGTAGCACAACGTAGGAGAAAACAGTCTCCGGAGAAAACGGAGGCTGCAAAAAAAGCTGTAAAAGACCTCCTCGAGGCAAAATTTATCTCAGAAGCCAAGTACACCACTTGGCTATCCAACGTTGTACTTGTGAAAAAATCTAATGGTAAATGGCGAATGTGCATTGACTACACCGATCTTAATAAGGCATGCCCGAATGATGCCTACCCCCTCCCCAATATTGATAAACTTGTTGATAATTCTGCCGGTTTTAAACTTTTATCATTCATGGACGCCTACTCGGGCTATAATCAAATACCAATGGCAATGAACGATAAAAAATACATGGCTTTCATGACCGAATCGGGCAACTATTACTACAACGTAATGCCTTTCGACCTGAAGAACGCCGGCGCGACCTATCAAAGGATGATGAACAAGGTCTTCCGGGGAGAGATAGGTGACATGCTCGAAGTCTTTACGGACGACATGGTCATTAAATCCCATGAGGAAACCGATCATACTGCTCATCTGAGGAAGGTCTTCGAATAGGCCAGGAAATACCAGATGCGTTTCAACCCGGAGAAGTGCATGTTCGGTGTCTGGGCAGGCAAATTCCTCTGTTTCTACCTAACAGAGCGGGGAATCGAAGCCAACCATGACAAGTGTCCAGCATTCTCCGAGTTTCCAACGCCCAAGTCGAAGAAATCCATCCAGTCCCTCAACGGGATGCTCGCATCATTATCCCGTTTCGTGGCCAAATCTGCCCAACACGCCCTACCATTCTTCAAACTCCTCCGTAAGGAGGCAGCGTTCGAATGGACCGAGGAATGTGACCAGGCTCTCCTCCATCTGAAATGAGCACTCTCATAACCGCCCGTTCTCTCTCGCCCGGACAACGGTGAAACTTTGTACCTGTATCTCGCCGTAGCAACCGAGGCAGTAAGCGTCGCTCTTATCCGCGAGACCCCTGACGGGAAGAAGCCCATATATTGCACGAGCAAAGCACTGCAGGGACCAGAGTTGAGATACCAACAGATTAAAAAAGTGGCACTGGCCCTCATCAATGCAGCTAGAAGACTGAGACACTACTTTCTAGCCCACACGATCGTGGTTCGAATAGATCAACCCGTAAAGCAGCTGCTGGGACGACCAGACATGGCCGGTAGAATGCTCAAATTGTCGCTTGAGCTGTCTGAATTTGACATCTAGTATGAGATCAGAAAAGCACTCAAGGCCCAGGCTCTGGCTGACTTTGTCGCAGAAATGACGTTCGCAGACTCCCCCACTTGCGGAGCACGCAAATGGACCATTTTCGTAGACGGGGCCTCCAGTTCCGCAGGAAGCGGGGCGGGCATCATACTGGAAAGCGACGAGGGAATCATCGTTGAGGTATCACTCACCCTGTCCTTCCCCACCTCTAACAACCAGGCTGAGTACGAAGCCTTCCTCGCCGGGTTACACTTGGCCGAGGACCTTGGCGCAGAGGAAGTCGTCATTTGTACAAATTCGCAACTCGTGGACCTTCAGGTCCGAGGAGAATATCAAGCTAAAAACGACAACCTGGCCGAATACTTAGCCCTAGTCAAGAAGAAGATGACAAAGTTCACAACGGTAGAAGTAAAACATGTTCCCCGCGAACACAATGTCCGGGCAGACGTTTTGTCCAAACTAGCCAGCACGAAGAAGAAAGGCGGAAATAAGTCCGTCATACAGGAAGTACTTCCTCGACCCAACATCGAGAAGGCTTCCCCGACCGTCGACGTGCAAGTGATCGGCGACAGCAGTTGCTGGATGACCCCCGTTTACAACTACCTCGCTAAAGACGAACTTTCGTCCGACCCTAAAGAGGCCAACATAGTTAGGCGAAGGGCCTGCTCCTACGTCCTGGTAGAAGATAAACTCTACTGGCGAGGGTTCTTCATCCCGCTGCTCAAGTGTGTCGAGGAAGAAATGGTCGCCCATATCTTGTGCGAAATCCACGAAGGAATCAACGCCTAACATCTTGGAGGAAGGTCCCTTGCACGAAAGGCCCTCTGAGCAGGGTAATACTGGTCGACCATGCAGCATGATGCTAAAGAGCTCGTGAAGAAATGCGATAAATGCCAACGGCACGGGGACATGCATCTAACTCATCCTAACGAGCTTAAGGCTATGTCCTCCCCGTGGCCATTTGCCTTGTAGGGCCTGGACATCCTATGACCCTTTGTGGTAGGATTAAACCAGAACAAATACTTAATAGTAGGCGTGATTACTTCACAAAATGGATAGAAGCGGAGGCTCTTGCCAAGATAAATGCCCTTAACATACTGCGTTTCTACAAACAAAACATCCTCGCACGTTTTGGCACCCCCCAGGCGATAGTTACGAATAATGCGACGCAGTTCACGGACAGGAAGTTCCAGGACTTCGTCGCCCAACTGGGCACAACGCAACACTTAGCATCCGTCGAACATACTTAAACAAATGGGCAAGCTGAAGCAGCGAACCGAGTTATCCTTCGAGGCCTCAAACGAAGGCTAGACGAAACGAAGAAGGCTTGGGTCGAGGAGCTGCACAGTGTCCTATGGGCATACCGCACAACTCCATACTTTTCAATCGGGGAAACACCCTTTCGTCTAGCCTATGGGACCGAGGCCGTGATCCCCATCGAGGTTCAAGTACCCTCCAAGCGGACAGAATCACCCCTGGACGAGGAAATGATCGACGAGGCACTAAGGGAGGAACTCGATCTCGTCGAGGAAATCCGAACAGGGACAACTCTCCGCGAAGCCTCGTTAAAACAAAAATTTGCCATCAAGCACAACGCCAAAGTCATACGACGAGAGTTCGACGTGGGCAGCCTCGTCCTAATAAGAAACCACAAAGACTCTCGCGAAGGTAAAACTAGCCGCCAACTGGGAAGGACCCTATCGTGCCCGGGTAAAAATGGAAAATGGAGCCTATTACCTAGAACATCTCAACGGGGAAGAACTTACTCGACCATGGAACGTCGAAAAGCTGAAAAAATACTACAGTTAAGACCTTAAGTGTCGTTTGATCTATCACGACGACGAGCATCACCTACCGACCACGATGCACGCCTAGGTACAAGCATCGCATGCTAGTAAAGCAGAATCCCGCTCTGGAATGAGCCAGGTCTCCGCTCGACAGTGGTCCCTCAATCGAGCACGGCCATTATCAAAGTATCACGATAGGCGGAACACCCAGCTCGCGATGGGAGGTTTACGCCGCGAACTCAGGCCTCAAACGCGACCTGAGCTCCACATCCTCGCCCGGACATTCCCCAGCCGTTCGACCAGTACCCCTCACTACCGAACACATCTACAACAAGCAATTCCCTGAAACTTGAAGCAAATCAAAGTAATCCCTATTACGGGCATACATGCATATCGAGCAAAAATACAACACAACATAATTTATAATGAATAAAGCCATGCAAATCACAAAACTGGCCACAAGGACCGGACACATAATTAAAAGTAATAAGTTGCCGCAAGGACCACAATTGTGCGTGTTACATAAACTGGGGTCCACGCCCTAATTCAAAATAAGTTACAAAGATACACGGCACGCAGGTCGGAAAAATTACAACAAAGATAAAAAACACCATCACTCCTTCATCAGCTCAGGCTGCTCGAGGTTGGCTTCAGGCCCCTGGATCTCCTCGTTCAAAACTTCGGCATGCTCGTCACCACCAAGAAGGGAGTTCGGATTGACTATCTTGCCATCCTCGACATGAGCCAGGTAGTGGGTACCCTCGATGGAGAACTCAACCTCGGGGTTGACCACGCGCAGTTGGGCCACGACATTCTTAAAAGACTCGTCCCCAATGACAATGTTGTCATCCTTGGCTTTCAGCAGACGATCAACCAGCTCGGCCCTAGTCTTCATTTCCCGGACATCCTCAGGTTCATCCTCGCCCGGAGCACTAATCGACCTCAGCTGCTCGACCAGCTCCTCAACTGACTTCTTCTCCATGGCCAGCGTAGAGCTCTTCCCTTTTAGCCTAGTCACCTCCTCGCCTGCCTTCTTTCGGGCATCATCAGCACTCTTAGCCTCTTCTTTGCCTTTCCTCGCAGTCTCTTCAAGAGATGCCATGGTAGTCCGAGTAGCTCTGAGTTCAGACTCAGTTGCAGAGTCCCCTTCAGCATAGATGGCCGCCATCTCAAAAACTTTGACCAGTGCAGAGGCATCTTGGGCCACCAGCGCCCTCTTGGTCAGGCGATCCATGCCCTCCATTTGGAGAGACTCTGTCCGCGGCACGACCAATGACGTCCCTTCAAAGAACATTCTATCTAAAATACATGGAGGAAGTTTGAACTTCCCCTTTTCTGGCGCCCGGGTGAGATCTACCCCTTCAGTGGCCCGGAACCGCTTGGACCGTGAGGCCAGAGGCAAAGGAGATCCCTGGGGAGTAGGCGAGGAGTTCCTCACAGCAGGTTGAGGAGGAGTAGGAGCACACTGGGCAAAGTGAGTCTTGGGAGCAGCCGCCCCGGGCTTATTCCTCGCGATAGCATTCTTTACCATTCTTTCATGAGCAGAAGGCATCTCACCTGCAAAAACAAAACGAACATGTAAGACGAGGAAGGAAACATAATTCAGGCAAGGTAAAACGACTAAAACTACCGAGCAGCTTATGAACTTACGCGGGAGTCTTGCACTCCAAAAGCGCCCTGCTGTTAATGAAACGATACTCCACCTTCTGGCTACCATCCTCCATGAAAAGCGAAGACCCCTTCTTCGTCCAGCATTCAGCAAGCCGAAAAGAGTTAACGTACTTCACCAGTTTCTCATAACTAACCGCATCCTGCCCGTCCAGCATGTGCGGCTGAGCAACGTATTCATTGGGCTCCTTGAGGAAATGGCCGGGACCCTAGTGAAATAGGAACTTAAATTCTCTATTCCCGATCAGTTTCTCATTCTCATCGCGCATATCATTACCCTCCTCGTCAAGGGAAATTGCCCAGATATACGTGCTATCCTGGGCCCTCTCCGACACAGGCTCTATAAGGTAAAACCTTTCCTTGAACGTCCGAATTGACTCTGAAAATGGCTTGAACAACTTGCGGGGCTGTTTCAACGAAACCCAACCATACCTCATCCGCGTCAACTGCCACTGAAGATGAAAGACAGTGAAAAATAAAGAAAGAGTAGCCCATATCTCCAAATACTCGCACGTCAAATTGAAGGCACGGATGAACGCCAGCGAGTTGGGATGAAACTGCGACAGGGAGAGATCCAGGTGCACGAAGACTGACTGCTGAAAATTGGTGAAGGGCAGTCTCAATCCCAGCTCTTTAAACGCGTATTCGTACATGGAAAAATGCTCCCTGAAGTTGTCGCAGACCCTATCATCCTCGGAGGGGAAGTCCACCTTCCACTCCCCCTCTAGCCCAACGACCGTGAAGACATCCCCCAGATATGTCACAAAAGTATATGTGCTCGGTTGGCTCAGCCACCGACCACTCCTCCGTCTAATCTTCAGCAACCTCCTCCCCAGCTTCGCTGAGGACGGTTGAAGCTTCAGTACTGCTGCTCTCCGAGGAGCTCTCCTTGGACGAGTCTATTACGATTTCCTCGTCAGGCCTCGTCGCCATGTCAATCACCTGAAAAGCAGAGAAAAAAGTGAATTCGATGAAGAATCAAATCCACCCTTATACCGCTAGTCAAGTGAAAAGGCGCGCAAAGGGCTGAGGACGACGTCCCCGGCCTAAGCCCTAACATCAAACAAATACTCAAGAGTCTCCCACTAGGAGACGCTCGGAACGAACCGCTCCTGCACGAGGAACTTCCTCGAGCCACTCCCCAGTTTCTGTTTGAAGCTTCACCGAAAACTATAAAGCTTTACCGGAGACTGCAAACGCTCGCCGGAAACTTCATTGAAGTACCAGAATTTGAGTAACTACAATGGTTACACATGCATTATCATTGTGACGACACTGGAAACAGTCCTTCTCGCGAAATATATAAGGGGCTCCAGCAGCCTCGTCGGCGGAAGAAGATGGCTTAGCCACCGTCCACCACCAACAGCCACCGGGAAAAGCAACAATTCGTCGTCTAACCCTAAACCTAGCCACATTTAATCTACAAACAACCATAAAAGAGGCTAAGAAACACAAGAGCAGTGGACTTACTTGGTTAGAAAGCTAAAAAACGGTTGCTCGGAACTGGTGACGGCGGTCGGAACAGCGAACGGCGGTGGCGGGCAAATGCTCTGAGGAAGACAAAGAAGAGAGAGAAGCGAAAGTTCCAAATGGCTTGAGTCTCTTTCCTTTTATACTGAGGGGCACGTGCGGTGGCATGCCCTCTTAGGTCATAATGGCTATCGACTAGCCATTATTGCCTATTAACTGCGGCACAAGGCTCGAGGCACACGTGGCACCCTAACGTTTCAATTCCTCCTAACCGTTGGTCTCCCCATATGACGGGCAATCCAGACACAAACATGGATCTCACGAACACCAAGGATCACGGGCACCATGAGACAACTCCCTCCGTCACCAAACGACGACTCCATGCTAGTTCCCCGGAAGCACAGGCTGTCCTTAAGCCATCACTCCCATGCTCAGGAGCAACGACTTGGGGGGCTCCTTTTCTGGACTGGACCAATGGCTAGGCATGGCCCAATCCACTTCTGCTCCCAGAACGGCCCAATTGCCTAAGTCCAATCCACAAAGGGGCAAAAGTTACCTTTCTGCCCCTCCAACCGGGCAAGGACTGTATCACTCCTCCTTGGAACCGCTGCCCATTCCGTACGGCTCCTTCTGTCCCCGAACAGCTAAGGGCATGTGCCTGAAACTATGCATATGCCCGACATAACGTCTAGTTTTGGGCACCCTGCCCGACATAACGGCTAGTTTTGGGCAATTACCTATTCTTCGGGAAAACAGTTATTTCACCCCGAAAATAGGACCGTTGGCCACGCGCTGGGGGCACTATATAAACCCTCTGGCTTGAAAGGGTCAGGTATCCGATAATCACCCTAAAAACTCACTCTTTGTACTTTCCCCTTTTCTCTGACCTTTACTTACTTGAGCGTCAGAGTGCCTTGCAGGTACACCTCACTCCTCATCTCAAGCCCAGCATCGCAGACATTCTTGGTGTCCCATCTCATGATCTGATCAAGCCTTCACGATCACGTGCCCAGGTACAAGCGCTGCATGCAGAAACAAATCAAGGCAGGATTTTGCTCAAACGCAAGCAAAACCCATACCCGACAGCGGTTCCTCGACTGAGCCCGCCGTCGTCCAAGTACCATGACAGGAAAAACACCCAGCTCGCGATGGGAAGTTCACGCAGCAAACTCAGGCCTCAAACGTAACCTGAGCTCCGCTCTCATGCCCGGAAGCTACCCAGGCCATTCGACCAGTCCCCCTCACTGCCGAACACATCTAAGTCGAGCAAACCCCGAAATAACAAATCACTCAAAGTTACCCTCATTACGGGAAAATAAGCGTATCGAGCAAAAATTTAACACTTAGCAAAAATAAAGAAAAGTAAAGTCATGCGCAAAAATAAATCATACAAAACCGACCACGTCGAGGATAAATATTACAATAAAAGTGGCCACGAGTGTACCGGTTACACCAACAAGGGGCCATGCCCCATACAAAAAATAAAGTTACATAAATACGGCACGCAGGCCAAAGATACAACGAAAAAGAAATCATTCGTCAATGTGTCGAGGCTCATGCGAAGAGTTTGTGCATGCTCCTCGCCAATCTTAAGAAACTCAGGGATGACGATTTTTCTGTCCTCAACGTTATAGAGGAATCCAGACCCCTCGGTGGCCAATTCAACCCCGGGGTTCAGGATCCTCAGCTGAGCCACGGCATTGTTGAAGGAATCCTCGGTGATGACTATACAATCGTCCTCCGCTCGGTTGATGCGTGCGACCAGCTCTGGCCTAGTCTTCAACTTCTTCAACTCCTCGTGCTCATCTTCAGCAGGGGCAACAGCATTCCTCAATTGCTCAACCAGATCTTCCGTGACTTTCTTCTTCGTGGCAAGGGTATCTTTCTCCCCATTAATTTTAGTCATTGCATTCTGGGACTTTTTCAGCGCCTCTTCGACAGCCCTAGCCTGCTCCTCCTTGGATTTCTTCAACTTTTCCTCTAGTTCCGCTATCGTGGCCTGGGTAGAAGCATCCTGGGCCAGCATTGCCCTTTTGCAGGCGATCCATCTCCTCGAGCTTCAGGGACTCCGCCCGAGGAATCACCAAGGAAGAACCTTCGAAGAACCTTCTGTTATAGAGGCATGGAGGCAGCTCGAACCTGCCCTTGTCCCCCTCCTTGCTAAGGTCCACTAGCTCGGTCGTCCATGTACGCTTGGGCCTCGCGTTTACGGGCACAGAAGAGGTATGGACGGGTGGGGGAGTTAACGAGGAGGGCCCCGCTGGCTGAGCCAACTCTTCCCGATTGTTAGTCCACCATTGCCCTTCGCCTGGGCATTCTTCACCATCCGCTCATGTGCAAAAGTCAATTTACCTACAAAAATATAATGAGAATATTAGTAAAAAAAAATGATTACAGTCCAAGCAAGCTAAGAAATAAAGGCTACCAAGCAAGGCTAGGGCATCATCCCGAGTGCGACACTTGAGGAAATCCTTTGTATTGATAAAATGACTCTCCACCTTGAGCCCCCCATCTTCCTCATAGATTGGTTCCCCACTCTTAGTCACACACTGAGTCAGGGTAAAACTGTTGACAAAGCCCACAAGCTTCACATAGCTGGTCTTGTCATCCTCGTCCAGCATCTCGGGGGTGGCGGTGTAACCATCTGCTCCCATAGTGAAATGGTCCCCGCTCCAGTAGAAGGGGAACCTCAATAACCTCTACCCCACTATCTTGTCATCCTCATCGATTATATCCTTCCTATTTTCGTCCATCGAGACCTCCCAGAGAACGTGGAGTCAGTGGCCCTTACCGACACAGGCTCAATAATATAGTACCTCTCCTTGAAAGTCCGGATAGACTCAGAAAAAGGTTTAAACAACTTCCTCCCCTGCTTCAGGGAGACCCAGCCAAACTTCCTCCCCGAGACTTGTCGCTGGAGGTGGAAGACTATAAAGAACAGGGGGAGGGTAGCTCCTATCTCCAAGAACTCGCACGTCAATTCAAACGCCCGAATGAAGGATATGCAATTGGGATGCAGCTGCGAAGGGGCTAGATCTAAATTCACAAAAATCGACCTCTGAAAATCGGTGAAGGGCAACCTCAACCCAATCTCCTTAAAAACATATTCATACATTGGGAACCTCTCCCCAAAATCCGAGCAGATATGGCCGTCTTCTCCGGGGAAATGTACCCTCCACTCCCCTTCAGCCCCCACGATCGTGAAAGTGTCTCCAGTATACGAGGCAAAGACGGAGGCATGCTCCTCAGGTTCCGCGACAGACCACTCTTTCGTAGAAGTCCTTAAGGGAGGTGTCTCGTCAGCATCGCGGGGAGTAGCGGTGTCTTCGGTATCACTATATTCCGAGGAGATCTCCTCAGATAAGTCTCTAAGAATTTCGTCCTTGGTTTCGCGGGCCATCTCCTTTACCTAAAAAGCAGAGGACAAAAGTGAATTTGATGACAAAATCAATTCCACCCTTCCACCGCTAGTCAAGTGAAAGGGCGCGCAAAGGCCCGAGGACGACATCCCTGACCTAAGCCTTACTCAAATGGCTCAGCTATAGCGAGGGGAGATGTCCGGGGCAACCCCTCCAACGCACATGGGGAGACCCTCCCCGGTTCGTTACCCAAAATATCGTTTGAAGGTCTACCGAAAAACTCACGAATCCGCCAGAAAACTCACGAGTACACCAAAAAATTCATAGTTTCGCCGGCGACGAACGCTCTCGTCGTCGCAACAGCGTCAGAATCAACCTAAAGTCCTAATATCCTAAGGCTCCAGCGACCACGGCAGTGGCAAAAAATGGCCAAACCACCGCCTACCTCCTACAGTCACCGGAAATTGCTGCTACACTACCTAAATCTCGCCCTAACCGCATGCTTTCTAAGGAAATAGGAAATGGAAAAACATACAATAGAGTACAGTTCAAACAACTTACGTGCTCGGAGAAGAAATTTGAGGGTCGAAGAATCTGGTCGATGCTTGTATGGCGGCTGGACGGTGGTTAGACAACGGCTAAATGGCAGCGAACGATGGAAGAAAGAGCAGAAGAGAGAAGGAGGAGAGAGAAGCGAAAAGTGCAAATGAGCATCTTCTCTATTTATAGGCAAACTGTGGGCCCGTCCACGAGCACGCGCGGCTATGGGCATCATCATGACTCTAGCCTAACCATTATGACACATTAAATGCAGCACACGGCTCGAGGCACACGTGGCATTTCACCTCTCCAGATCACATCAATCGTTGCACTCCCCACATGCGGGGCACGCCAAGCAACTCTACGTGCCCCGTGGGCACCGACTTCCTCGGGCACCGTATGACAGCCTCGCCTCGTCGACAGGTGACTATCATTTATGGACCTCCTCGGGACTGCGAACTACCCTTAAGTCATCACTCCTATGCTTAGGAGCAACGACTTGGGGGGCTCCTGTTCCGGACTGGCCCAATGACTAAGCATGGACCAATCCACTTCTACTCCCAAAACGCCCCAATTGCCTAAATCCAGCCAATTTGGGGCGGCATTTACCTTTCTACCCCTCTACCTGGCATGGATGGTCGGATGACCCCAAGGGTCAGCTGCTGCTCCTCAGTAGTTCTGCCCGTCACGCACGGTTCCACCATCCAGAAACGGCCACGACGTTCGTGCCCGCAATTCCGCCTCTGCTCGTGGTAACGGCTAGTTTCGGGCACCTATGTCCGTCCTAACGACTAGTTTCTGACAGTTACCTATTCTTCGGGAAACGGTTATCTCGCCCCGAAAATAGTGACCAATGGCCAAGCGCTGAGGGGCACTATGAAAATCCTCTCATTTGAGAGGGTCAGGTATTCAAAATCATCCTACGAAACACATACTTTGTACTTGCTCTCTCTCTCTCTCTCTCTCTCTGATTCTTACTTTAGCATCAGAGTGCCTTGCAGGTACTCCTCATCCTCATCTTTTACACCCAGTATCACAGACATCATCTCTGACCCACTTCAGGTTCTGATCAGCCGTCAAGATCATATATATATATATATATATAATCGGTAATTTTCAAAAGTTTTTATATAAACTCAAATTTGAATCTATGCTAATTATTTAATTTATATACTCTTTATTCTTTTGACACAATGATTAGTATAAGAATTTGCAAATTTCAATATTCTAAAATAACACAATAGTAAATTGGATCACTCTTAAAATTATTTACTTAAAAAATATCAAATTATTGATAAAATACATCATGCATTTTCCTTTAATTGTTATCTAATCTAAAATCTTAATTGCTAACTCGATAAAAATTTTGAAACAATAATACTTCAAACAAATTTAATTCTTTTGACACAATAATAAATATAAGGATTTGTAAATTTCGGTATTTTAAAATATCAACCATACACCTCCCATAAATTCTAGAGTGCCGACTTTAACTAAAAACAATTCAACTTCCTTTCTTATGAAAAATAAAATGTTTCTTGTTCCATCTTAAACAAAATAGCAAATAGAGCATTACAAATTCTTCAAGAACTATACAATATTAGTTTGCTATCCTTCAAGGATGCTTTATAAGTTCTTTAGGAACTCAGAATGCTTTATAAGTTTTTCAGGAACTATATAATGTTATTTTGTTATATATTTGATAAATTCTTCTTGAAATTATATAAATATCCTTGTGTTATCCTTTAAGGATGCTTGATAATCATCATTAATTTTCTTTTTCCTTTTCTAATCAATATATTATAAATGACAGGTAGAAAATATATATTATAAAAAGAAGAAGAAATAATGTTACCTTACAACACCAAAAGATCCTTTCAAGTTTTGGAGTTTTGTACTGATAATGTTTTATAAAATAAAGAGAAAAAAGATAAACGTTTAGAGAGAAAGAGGGAAATCGTTCATTTTCTTATTTCATTTGTGTAATCATATACAATAAAATTGATCATATTTATAGAACATCATATAAATAATATAATAAATACAAATTGTTATAAATAAATAATGAAATTATTTAAGAGACAAATCATTCATTATTCATACCATCTACATTGATCACCTTATAATAACATTAAACAATTCTTTCAAAACTTTCATACTCACACTTTTCTTTATTTTTTATAATCCCAGTATATTATAGAATGGATTTAAGAGGGATCACAACCCATTGTTTAACAAAGAGTAAAGCAATTTCTATGGTATTAACCAATACACAACAACAACAACCCTCAAAATAAACTCAACAACAAAACATAGTACATGAAATTCAAAGGACTTTTGCACCATTCATAGTAGTTGTATTTATGTTTATTAGAAGGAGAAAGATCCAACTACCACCAAGAAAAATGAATAACACTCTATAAAAGATTTCTTTAGAGACGGCTATGGCATCGTTGAATATAACCTGATTTCCACTACAGAGTTTTGCTCACTATATCCATACATATAATAACAATTGTTCCTCTTGTAATGACGAAAGTGTAAGTCTCTCATGATATTTGTTATTCTGATTTACCATCATTTTTGCAATCATGATTCAACATCCTTTAAAATTTACAATTTTAAATTATAAAAAAAAAACAAATTCTAATTTTATTAAAAAAAATCAATTTAGAATTAAATAATCATTCTGAAACCAGTTGACTTCAAAGATATGATCAAAAGAAACATACATAAAATACACAATACCAAAGAGGAAAAAAAATACTTACGAGTCATTAAAATAAAATAAAACTTAAAAACCAAAATGAAATGAAAATGCTTGCTACATTACATTTTAAAATTTAAATTAAAGCAATTCATTGATACTTTATATTAAAAACTGCATAAAGTTTTGACTGGTTTGACCAAGAAATGATCACATAATAAAACAAGCATGAGGATTGTCATCACTAAAAGTAGCACCAGTTTGATGACCAAAGATTGAAGATTGAGAAGGATAGTGATAATAGCTAGGATCACTACTATCATAACCATGCTTGTAATAGTTATAAGATGAAGAAGGTTGTGAAGCGTAATTTGGGACACGGCCATTGATAAGGTGTTGTTGATGGTATTGGTTTTGAGATTCTGCTGTATGAGAAAGTTGCCACAACTCAGCCCTAAGTCCGGTCTTTCGAACCGTTTTTAAAACCTTCTTCTGATCAGCATAACCGTTCACAGTCACCTTTTGTAATTTCATGTCTATTTCAATGTCATCTACGCCTATAATACAAAAAAAAGAGACCGTATAATCACAAAGTCTTTAATTCGATCACTAAATTTAATAATAAATGAGTCAAGAGAAAAATGAAAATTAAAAAATAAGAATAAAAGAAAGGTACCTTTCATTTTTTGAAGTGCATTTTTCACTTTGTTTTGACATCCAGGACAATCCATGTGTACTCTCATCTCTATAATCTGAAGGAAAAGAAGCAAGATAGAAAAAGAAACTGTGATATGAATTCATTTTCCGGTGAAACTTTTCTCAAGACTATCAAAACTTAGAAATATATTTGTACAAGAAATTCATTTCCCCAAAGAGGATTAATTCCCGGTGAAACCTCTTTTGAATTTCTTCAAACCTTAGGACTGTTCAATAGAGAAAGGACTTATTCCCGGTGAAACCTTTCTTGAAGTTTTCTTAGGCTTGGACCCACAGGCTTCCTAAAAGCATCCCCAGCCTCCTCTTGGACTTAAAACAAGGACCCACAGGCTTCTTAGAAGTTCCCTCAGCCTCCTCTTGGGCTTAGTACAAGGACTCAAAGGCCTCCTAAAGGTATAGGATAGAAATTAGTAATTTCTACTAGTTTAATCCCCAGAAGAGTCAAGAATTCCAAAACATCAAACCATTCTAGGGTTGATCTTCATCCCTTAAACCCTATGCCTCCTCTTGGGCATCATACAAAGACCCATCTTTACATCATAGCCTACCACTCTTTGAGAGACTTGGACAGTCTCAGCCTCCTCTTGGGCTTCATACAAGTAGACTTGGAAAGTCTCATCTCCTCTTGGATCTCACACAGAGACCCTTCAATTTCCTAAAAGCACAGGAAAAACCCTGATCATTATACCAATACACTAAGTCTCCAACAGAGTTAAAACCTTCATAGGTTTTCAAACTCAACTTTTAAACTCCTCTGACCCCCAACAAGGTTTAAGCTTTTACCTTAAAAATCTCCAACCTGAGTCAATTTACCATCAACAAATCTCCAGTAGAATCGGAGCCTCATGGCATCCGATCCTCTAACTCTTCCTTGATCCCCAGCAAGAGTAAATTCCCTTTGGATTCCCCAACACAATTTGTACCTGCTCCTGGATTTCAATAATCCTCAGCAAAAGTTAGCCTCCTCTTAGGCTTCATATAAGAATTTCTCTCAAGTGGAGTCAGTCAACCTCAATCTTGGGCATTGTACATGACAAATAAAACATTCCCCAATGGAGTCATTTTTCTTCAGCCTCAACCTTGGGCTTTGAACAAGACAGATAAAACCCTCCTCAGTGGGGTCAGTTTCTTTTAGCTTCAACCTTGGACTTTGATCAAGGCACACAAAAATCAACATCCCCTCAGATGAGACCATGAGTCCACTCTGCAGGAGAATATTTCCTCTATATATCACATATCAAAAAAACAATCAAAACCTTTTCCCAGATAATTATTGTAAGTGGCACACTTGTTGATTCAAAATCCAAGCTGGAGTCCTTCCTTTATCCTAGCTAAAATTCATCTTTCATCTAACAGCTATAAGTGGCAAGCTTGTGGATCCCTAACATCAAAGCCGATGTCCCTCTCTTAGTATGAAAGATTCATAAGGAAAAAGTGGCATTGCTCTACACTAAGTTAAAGCTTTCCTCCTTCATGATATCACCCTTATAAAGGAAATTATGTCATTGCTGGATTCTACACATCCCAGTTAAAGTAATTTCCTTTTATAATCAATTTCTCAATTTGTGATGAATAGATGGGATATCTATCTTTAGAGATGACAAATTCTCTCTCAGTCACCCTTTTAGCTTCAATCTTGGGCTTTAAACAAGACACAAATACTCAGCTAGCTTTAATCTTGGGCTTTGAACAAGACACCAAACATCTTTCCTCACATAGAATAGGAGGAACTATGATTGCTCTGATTTCCCAAATCTCTTTATGGGAATACGTAGGCATAAGATTGTGAAATCTTAGCGAGCACACAAATAAAAAATCTAAGGTCCAGTACCTTCCCAAAAACAACAGAAAACCCGAAAACAACAAAAACATTCTCTTAACACTCCCAAAGGAGAAACTTTCCCAAGCCACAGCAGATAAACACAAGAAAGCATTTCAAATTAACAGAGATACATGCAATAAAGATTTTATAACCAGACCCCGATCCTCGATCTCTTAGCATTTGTTAAAGAAAACATTTGCGTGCAAGGTTAGTTTTAGATATCTTCCCGTTCCTTTCCAGATTCATAGGATAAATAAGAAATCAGAAAGTAGCACCTAAATCCCATCTATTGCGGTAAAGTGGTCGCGTCACCGACAAAAATCGCACGCTACAAATTTGCAAGATTTTATACAGATAAAGGTATAGAGCGTGAGTTCATTGCACCATATACACATCAACATGATGGTATAGTAGAGAGGAGAAATAGAAGTATATTGAACATGAATAAGAGCATGTTGAAAGCTAAATAAGTGCCAAAGAGATTTTGGGGGTGAAGCAGCTTTGCAGCAATATACATTCTAAACAGATGTCCAACGAAGAAGATAGCCGAGAAGCACCTTATGAGGCTTGGATAAGACAAAAGCCAAATGTTAGCCATCTTAGAGTCTTTGGATCAATGTGCTTCAAGCATGTACGTGAGCAATTGAGGAAAAAAGTAGATGATCGAAGTCAGGCTATGGTGCTCATAGGTTATCATTCGATTACTGCATACAAACGGTATTCACCAAATGATGATAAACTTGTTATCAATCGAGATGTTCTAGTGGATGAAAGAAAAAGGTGATATTGGAGTCAAGGGTTAGTTCGACAGGAGCAAGAAACAGTTACACCCATGCTTGTTGAATACCAACAGACTGAAGTCACAACCAATCGAAACGAAGAACCATATGAGCAGAATGTTATAAGATCGACTAGAGAAATAACTGAGTCGACAAGGCTAGTTGGATATGAGAGATTTCCAGATCAAGTAGTCAATGCAGATGGTGAATTAATAGAAGAAGTAATAATGATGGTTGAATCAGAACCAATCGATTTGGATCAAGCCATGAATGATTTGAATTGGTTATCAGCCATGCAAGAAGAACTCAGAGCAATCGAGAATAACAAGACCTGAGAACTTTTTGAAAAAGCAATCAAGAAGGTAATTGATGTAATGTTTGAACATAAGATGAAGCTAAAGCCAAATGGTGAGATTGCTAAGTACAAAGCAAGACTGGTGGAAAAAGGTTTTTTGCAAAAACCTGATATTGATTTCGATGAAGTTTATGCACATGTGACAAGGCTGGAAACCATCAGGATTGTTGTATTGATTACAATATGCAAAAGATGGAAGATACATCAACTAGATGTAAAGTCATCATTTATCAATGGACCTTTGGAAGAAGAAGTTTATGTCATTCAACCACCAGGATTCGAAATCAAAGGGCAGGAGTCGAAGGTATACAGATTAAGTAAGGCTCTCTATAGTTTGACGCAATTCCCAAGGGCTTAGAATAAGAGATTAGATAGCTTCCTGGTCGAAACAAGTTTCTCAAAATGTGTCTTAGAACATGGAGTGTATGTCAACAATGCAAGCATACTTATTTGAGTCATCATATGCTTGTATGTGGATGATTTGTTGATTACAGGTGCAGATGAAGTATAAATAAAAGAAGTCAGGTCAAAATTGATGCAGGAGTTTGAAATGTATGACCTAAGGAATTTGTCATATTTCTTAGGGATGAAGCTTAAAGACGCAAGTTGTTAGTTCTTGTGTTGGCTGGAATTTTGGTAAAACAGAGTCGAACAATGCTTATGTCATATGTCTGATGTCATAACATTGGTTCTTATCATTAGCTGTTGCAGGGTTGCAGTTTTGTGGTCTGATGTTATACATGATGTCTTGACATCAGTTGACAGAACATCAGAAAACCATCTGTTGTGGTTTTTGTATTGCAGAATGTTAAGGTGTTGAAGAGTTAAAGTGCTGAAGAGTGATGTCACATGCGATGTCTTGACATCACTATACCAGAACATTAAAACATCAGGTTGTGGTGTTTTTAGGGTTGCGCGCATTAGGAGATCTGTTAGTTAGATTGGATGCGAATTTATTGGAGAAGATTTATTCTGATACAATTAATTCTGCATATCTTGTGGAGAATAGGTTGTTACTATTTTTGTGCAAATAAGACATGGAGAATTGTTCCTATTTGTGTGGAGAAGATTGTTCCTATTTGTGTGGAGAAGATTGTTCCTATTTGTGTGGAGAAGATTGTGCATATTTGTGTGGAGAAGATCTTGCAGCTGATTTAAAGAGAAGATTTAAAAGATACATAATATCCTAGAAATATTATGTGGAGCTGAATTTAATGCATAAAGATATGGAGAATATTTAGAGTTAATTATGAAGATTTAATTGAAGATCTATTTTGGAGCAGAATCTGTTGCAGATTTAGCAGAAGATTGGATATGATTTGAAGGCCCAAATCCAGTGGGAAAAAGTTATAAATAGAGTGCTTGTAACCTAGAATAGAGCACGGGTCCAAAATGTAGAACTTTAGGGCTTTGTCTAGTGAACCACTCGGGGTGTGAGATGGTCACTAAGGTTAACTCAGAAACCTGTAGGTAATGAGTTTTGTATTGTTCTTGGAGGAAGCTTTGAAGCAACTCCAAAGGGGTGTCATGGAAGTGTATCTTCCAAAGTCTATGTAATAGAAAAGTTTAAGGAATCAAGCTGTTGATGCAGTGACGGTGTAGTTGACTGCTAGACATCATCGAGATGATTGGAAGTGAGATGGAGTCTCTTACCTAGGGAGGACTTAGGTAGAAGGGTCATTGGGTAGTGATTAAATTAGGTAAATTGTCAACTGGTCTGTTGAGTCTGTAATTTGATACTACTAATAGTGGACTTCCTTTCTGGCTTGGTATGCCCCCAGATGTAGGTTGGTTGAACCGAACTGGGTGAACAATTGAGTGTGTTCATTTACTGTTTCTATTATTGCCTTGTTCAGCAGATTGCGATGTTGTGACATTGCACAAGACATCACACATCTGTACCAGAATTTCAATTGGTATCAGAGCAGGCATCCTGTCTGTTTCTGGATGAGATCTAGGGAAGATACTTTCTGGTTCGTGAGCAAGGAAGATAGTTGCTGAGTTGTGGACTAGGCCAGTTCATACGGTTGGGTGTAGGATCCCTTGAAGTAAAGGATGGATTATTTATCAGAGATGCCATTGTGAGAGTGTTGACCCTTGGTGACAAGCAAGGATTTTTTAGCAGCACCTGAAGGTTGTTGAGGAGTCGGTGTATGTTCCGCTGCAGGTAACCCTGCAGGTTGGTCTCTGACGTGGTAGTTGGTGCTAGGCAACTTCAACTGGTTGGTTTGAGAGATCGAAGATTCTTGAGGATTATCTCATACCTTTGTTTTGGGGAAAGAAGTGATCAGAAGGTGAATGGATTGTTTTTAAGGCTTGATGAAGAAAGAAGAGGGTGGAGCCCAAGGCAAAAGAGTATCACTGTCAAATCTTTCACACGGGAGTGAAGATCTTGATAAGGTATCTCTTAAGCTGAGTTGTGGTGACCTATTCAGGAGGGTCTTTCTGGTTATGTTATCAGTTTCATCAAGAAAGAAGCTAAGCTTAATATGTCAATCCTAATGTCTCGACATCGCGCTACACATCAGCAGTTTAAAGGTAAATGCTGAGTCAAAGACCTGTTAGACTGTAGCTGTTTTGAAGGATCACTGAAGCTGTGAAGTTGAACAATTTGTGAGATGCTGTTCATATAAAAGGTAGTAAGCTTGAGCTAAACAGTCTGAGGACAATATTATAGGGAAAGTGCATCCTAGAGTTTATGTTCAATAGCAATGTAAATCATCCTGGGGTCAATTGGTGTCTGCATTAGTCGTATGGAGTGAACTCTTCCAGCTTTGAGGCTTAAAGGATTGGAAGTAGCAGAGTGTCTATGGTATGGCTTTAGATGCAGAAGGATGGTAGTTATCACTCTTAAAGTTGACAAAGGTCTGAACCTTGTGCTTATAAGAAGAAGATTTTGGAAGAGTGTGGTATGCAAGTTACTGCAGTTTTGTTGGTCTAATCTTGGAAGTTGATCAGATGTTGATATGTTCTCATGTGTCCCCTACATAAGATATGTGTGGATTAATATGGTCGGAGTCTCCAAATCCATTGTAGAAGTGTTTAATGTGATGAAGGCTGATGTCAGAACTGATGTTGACACATCATTTCAGCCAAAGAAAGATAGTGATCAGTGATGTGGATTAGCAGAAGAGGGATCAGCTAGGGCCTCAAGTTTCAGACCAGATCAAATGTTGAGTTTTTGTCTGTCTTCAACTAATGACAATATACATTGACGGGAGACTATGTATATGTCTGAGGTACAAGTGCAGGACTGCAGAAGTATTGAGAATTTATTTTTCTCTATGTGGCTGGTTATTTCTCTTTGTGGTGTGAGAATGTATCATCTGGTGGGGTTGATTCGTGACTGTGTACTTGGAGCATCATCCAAATTATCTGGGATAAGTTTGAATTAGAAGAGGCAGAGTGTTGAGGAATGTTGACAAGCTGATGTGTTTAAGGCTAAAAGATATGAAGACATCATAGTCTTGTGGGTTTCAGCTTGGATCAGTCTATTTCTGATCTAAGTGGTTTGGAGCAGGGTGGTTGCTCTGGTTGTGAAGGTCTAGGATAAGTGGCAGTTATCTCTGGCTTTCTACTGACGGCTCTACTAAGGGAAGTGGCATTCTTTGGTATAGCTATGGGGTAGTCTTGGACTACTTATTTTCTGAAGATTCAGATGTGGTAGGTTTGAAGTCTTTGGAGTTTCTAAGCAGGATGGAGGTTGTCTACTCAAACTTGATTTTTGAATCAAGCCTATGAGAGCATGGAAATCTGTTTCTGCAAAGGGAGGAGGTTCTTCTGAGTGGCAGAAGGTTGAGCTGAATTCAACAGTTGGATGACATAATGTTATGATATCTAGCTCAACATCAGGAGTCTCATCTGGTGATGTGGCACATCAGTTATTGGTAGGGTGATCTACAGGAATTAGCATAGGATGCTTCAAAAAGATCGTTCTCATGGCAGTTTGCGGGAGCTGCGGGAAGGAGAAGATGTTACATGACCATGGCTTAGGGAGTCTAAGTGTGTTTGCTTTTGAGCAAGTGGAACATGTGACTTGAAGATCAAGGTCTCTTGGTGGATCAAGATATCTTTGTGAGAGTTCTGACAAACGTGAAAAAGGTCAAAATGTGGCATTTGACTGTTTTCATATGAGGATTCATGAATGAGGTGATCAAACTGTGGCATTTAGTTGATCTCAGAAGTGGATTCGAAGAATCAAGATAATCAGAGTGTGGCAGCTGGTTATTATTGAGGATTGTCTTGGAACAAGTTACTCTTGGGCAGAAGGGTGGGGAGTTGAAGACTCAAGGAGATTATCCTTCTTGAAGGTGGATGAGAGTTTATCTCTCTAGTTCTGTGGATTACTATGCTATAGTAAGTCCAGTTGGTGGAACATATCAAGAATCATGGTGATGATATCTTGGTGTGTGGCAGGTGTTCTAACTTGTGTTGGGACATTATCTGGTTGGATATCCTTGGTGAAGGATGATTATGCTCTGGTTCAGGAGCTTGGTGCATACATTATGCCTAAGGGGAGTCTACCTAATCATACGGGAGAATGATGAAGTAGAAGGTCTGCCTTGGAAGGAGAATGTAGAGAAGACTGAAGTAGATCAGGGTCTTGCTAAAGGCAGAAGAAAAGCCTGTGAAGGGGACATAGCCCTATTGTCAAGTCATGCTAGATAGAAGTTGATCAGCCTGGCAGGATGTGGAGTTTTGGAGCATGTGGAGTTAAGGAATGTTGTGAATATGCAAGTCTGCAGTCTGAACCCTTTGCATCAGAGAGGGTGTGCGAGCTTATGGTATGTAGGTGTGTATGTTAACCTGAATAAGTTGCTCTGACTATGTTTTATTGGGAACTTCTTGAAGAACTGCTATGCGAAATTAAGTCCTTAACTGGTAATGAGAAGCTGTTATCCCAAAAGATGAGAAGAGATGTTGTAACATCATGATTGCTGATGGTTATATTTGGAAGATGATTGAGTTTGTCCGTGTGGAGTTGGATGCATGGAGTCTGTGAGCAGTGTCAAACCAGACAGGATACTTTGTTGTGTTCTCCAAAAGTGAAAGTACAGTTTGTGAATGTGCTCAGCAAGGGTGCTCAAATGTTCATCTCCATCTAGAGCATTAGTTAACCATGACAGGGGGAGTACTTGTCTATGGATGTTGCAGCAAAGGAAGATTCAGAGGTTATCAAATTGTGGCTAAAAAGGGGGAGAGTTAACCTAGTTAGCCTTGTCAAATTGTGGCTAAAAAGGGGGAGAGAGAGTTAGCCAGCCTTGTTGTAGGGGGAGTGTAGACAGTGTAGACTGAGCTGCTAGTGACGATATCACAGCAATTGAAGAGTGCAGCCAAGCAGACATCAAGGGGGAGAAGTGCTGCACATTATGAACTACTGAACAGCTGTGATGCTGGTTCATGTTTTTGAGGAGGAGTTTGCCCTATGCTGATGTGATAGTTATGCTGATGTGATAGTGAGTTTGTGCAGCTTGTTGAAGAGGTGCTGTTTGTTTTAGCCAAAATTAGCCAAAGGGGGAGATTGTTAGTTCTTGTGTTGGCTGGAATTTTGGTAAAACAGAGTCGAACAATGCTTATGTCATATGTCTGATGTCATAACATTGGTTCTTATCATTAGCTGTTGCAGGGTTGCAGTTTTGTGGTCTGATGTTATACATGATGTCTTGACATCAGTTGACAGAACATCAGAAAACCATCTGTTGTGGTTTTTGTATTGCAGAATGTTAAGGTGTTGAAGAGTTAAAGTGCTGAAGAGTGATGTCACATGCGATGTCTTGACATCACTATACCAGAACATTAAAACATCAGGTTGTGGTGTTTTTAGGGCTGCGCGCATTAGGAGATCTGTTAGTTAGATTGGATGCGAATTTATTGGAGAAGATTTATTCTGATACAATTAATTCTGCATATCTTGTGGAGAATAGGTTGTTACTATTTTTGTGCAAATAAGACATGGAGAATTGTTCCTATTTGTGTGGAGAAGATTGTTCCTATTTGTGTGGAGAAGATTGTGCATATTTGTGTGGAGAAGATCTTGCAGCTGATTTAAAGAGAAGATTTAAAAGATACATAATATCCTGGAAATATTATGTGGAGCTGAATTTAATGCATAAAGATATGGAAAATATTTAGAGTTAATTATGAAGATTTAATTGAATGAAGATTTAATTGAAGATCTATTTTGGAGCAGAATCTGTTGCAGATTTAGCAGAAGATTGGATATGATTTGAAGGCCCAAATCCAGTGGGAAAAAGTTATAAATAGAGTGCTTGTAACCTAGAATAGAGCACGGGTCCAAAATGTAGAACTTTAGGGCTTTGTCTAGTGAACCACTCAGGGTGTGAGATGGTCACTAAGGTTAACTCAGAAACCTGTAGGTAATGAGTTTTGTATTGTTCTTGGAGGAAGCTTTGAAGCAACTCCAAAGGGGTGTCATGGAAGTGTGTCTTCCAAAGTCTACGTAATAGAAAAGTTTAAGGAATCAAGCTGTTGATGCAGTGACGGTGTAGTTGACTGCTAGACATCATCGAGATGATTGGAAGTGAGATGGAGTCTCTTACCTAGGGAGGACTTAGGTAGAAGGGTCATTGGGTAGTGATTAAATTAGGTAGATTGTCAACTGGTCTGTTGAGTCTGTAATTTGATACTACTAATAGTGGACTTCCTTCCTGGCTTGGTATGCCCCCAGATGTAGGTTGGTTGAACCGAACTGGGTGAACAATTGAGTGTGTTCATTTACTGTTTCTATTATTGCCTTGTTCAGCAGATTGCGATGTTGTGACATTACACAAGACATCACACATCTGTACCAGAATTTCACAAGTGAAGGAATGTTTTTGCACCAAATAAAGAGTATGCTCGAGACATCTTGAAGAGGTTCAAAATGAGCAACTGTAATGCAGCCGTCACACCATTGGAGAGTGGAGAACAGTTGAAAAAGGAAACAAATGATGAGTTTGTAAGTGCAACATTGTACAAACAAATCATTGGATCCTTGAGGTATCTTTGCAATACCAGACCCGATATTTGTCAAAGTGTCATATTGTTGAGTAGATTCATGGAGAAATCCCAAGAGTGTCATCTCATTTTAGCCAAGAGAGTGTTGAGATACATCAATGATACAATTAATCATGGTGTGGTGATACTGAGGCAGAAGAATACCAGTACAGATGCAGAGGTATATGGCACACTGATTCATATTTCAGTGGAGATCAAGACGAGAAAAATAGTATTGCAGACTACATATTCATGATTGGAGGTGCCCCAATCTCTTGGAGCTCAAGGAAGCAAAGCATTGTGTCTTTGTCATCTTGTGAAGTTGAGTACGTGACTGCATCATATGCAGCATGGATAGAGATGCTGCTCGAATAGCTCAAGATAATGGAACCTAAGAAAATGAAGTGTTTGTCAACAACAAGTTAACTATCGACCTGGCGAATCATCTAGTATGTCATGGTCGGAGTAAACACATAGAAAGGAGACATCATTTTCTTATGGATCAAGTTAACAAAGGAAATCATGAACTTGAGCATTGCAAGAGAGAATGGCAACTAGCTGACATACTCACTAAACTCCTGAAGAAAGTCAGGTTCGATAAGTTGAAGATAAGCATTAGGATGAGAAGTCTCGAAAACATAAATTATGTGGTGTGTTAGAAGTTGTAATTCATTGTTTTATAAAATAAGCTATATTCGACTGAGGTGTGTCGGATCTAGTCGAAGTAAGAGTCAGTTGTATTCGACTGAGTCGAATACAACATATAACTGTTGTGTTGAAGACAAAATATAACTTTGTATATTTTGGGTTTGGGTTGTATGTTTTAGTCTTGGACCTTGATCGTCTATAAATAGTCATGACGTTGTATAGTTTTACACAATTAACCGTTTAACAATTTAATGGAGAAAGTGTAAGTCTCTCCTGACATTTGTTATTCTGATTTACCATCATTTTTGTAATCATGATTCTACATCCTTTAACATTTACAATTTTTTAATTAAAAAAAACAATTTCTCGTTTTATATTAAAAAGAAAATTCATTTTAGAATTAAATAATCATTCTGAAACCCGTTGACTTCAAAGGTATGATCAAAAGGAACATAAAATACACAATACCAAAGAGGAAAAAAAATACTTATTAGTCATTAAAATAAAATAAAACTTAAAAACCAAAATGAAATGAAAATGCTTGCTAAAATAAAGTACATTATAAATTTTAAATTAAAGCAATTCATTGATACTTTATATTAAAAACTGCATAAAGTTTTGATTGGTTTGACCATAAAATGATCACATAATAGAACAAGCATGAGGATTGTCATCACTAAAAGTAGCACCAGTTTGATGGCCAAAGATTGAAGATTGAGAAGGATAGTGATAATAGCTAGGATCACTACTATCATAACCATGCTTGTAATAGTTATAAGATGAAGAAGGTTGTGAAGCATAGTTTGGGACAGGACCATTGATAAGGTGTTGATGATGGTATTGGTTTTGAGATTCTGCTGTATGAGGAAGTTGCCACAACTCAGCCCTAAGTCCGGTCTTTCGAACCGTTTTTAAAACCTTCTTTTGGTCAGCGTAACCGTTTACAGTCACCTTTTGTAATTTCATATCTATTTCGATGTCGTCTACGCCTATAATACATAAAAACGACGTATAATCACAAAGTCTTTAATTCGATCACTAAATTTAATAATAAATGAGTTAAGAGAAAAATGAAAATTAAAAAAAAAGAAAAAAAAAAGGTACCTTTCATTTTTTGAAGTGCATTTTTCACTTTGTTTTGACATCCAGGACAATCCATGTGTACTCGCATCTCTATAATCTGAAGGAAATGAATCAAGATAGAAAAAGAAACATTGATATGAATTTTCATGTATATATCCATATAGTAAAGAAAAAACTAGATAAAGAATGAAAGAAAGTGGTGTTTTCTTACTGTCATTTTGATATTTTTTGAAGTTGAAAAACTTGAATGATGTTGATGTATCTATATGTTAATATAATGTATGGTAATAATATGAATTTGTGTTCAGCTATAGCTAAATATATAGAAGTGGAAAGTTTGATGGTTTGACTTCACTTTAATTGCTTGTTATGGGATGTAGGGATGGGTTTATTATTTATTTTGGTGAATTAGATAAAATAATATTTGGGCAGCTTTAAATGCACCGACTTTAAGTAGTTATAATCCTTTTAAGGATTTTGAGATTGGAAATTGAAGCAAAGTATGGAAGTCTTGCTTTATGAATGCATAAGCCAGGTCAATGTCACATGTATTAATTCTGCTGAAGTTAAGGCTATTATGTAGATCCAAGTTCAGTTTAATACTAGAATGAGGCTACTTATGCAAAGTTACAAATTAATTTTTTATTTATTTTGTATAAATTTTAGTTATATTAAGAATTTATTTTGAAGAATACGATTAATAAATTTAAATATTATAAGAATTTATTATAAATTATAATTGAAACAATAATATGAGTTAATCACAAATAAAATATATATCTTATTTGAAGTAAAAATATAAACTTTTAAGTTGAGCTATCAGTGTTTTCATTGCTTTGGTTCCGAAACGAGATAATTCGGTTGGAATGAATGATTTTTATCTGATTGTTCTGATTGGTTGTATGATTAAAGTGTTGTCTAAGATTCTGGCCAACAGGTTGCAAGAGGTAATTCACAGGGTCATCTCATCGTCTTCTGGAAGATAGACAAATGGCAGACAACATCTTAGTTGCCAATGAATTAGTAGATGAAGCAAAAAGAAAGAAAGTTGAAACTATATTGTTCAAAGTCGATTTTGAGAAGGCTTTCGACTCGGTAGATTGGAAGTACCTCGACCTTGTCTTGAAAAAGATGGGATTTCACAGAATATGGAGAAAATGGATTACTGCCTGCCTTTCTAGCTCTCGTATGTCGGCATTGGTGAACGGAAGCCCAACTAAAGAGTTTAGTATGGAAAGAGGCCTCAGACAAAGCGACCATATATCCCGTTTCCTCTTTTTAGTGGCAGTCGAAGGCCTCCACTTGATGTTGTCAAAAGTGGTTCAGCACAAACTATTCGATGGCTATCGTTTCGGGTCGGAGGGAAAGTTAGTCTCCCACTTACAATATGCAGACGACACAATCATTGTCGTTGCAAAAAGTTGGAAAAACATCTGGGCTATTAAAGCATCGCTTTAACTCTTCGAAATGGTTTCTGGTCTTAAGTTAAATTTTCACAAGAGCCTCCTAGTAGGCATTAACATTCCTCAATCCTGGCTGGAGGAAGCAGCTTCGGTATTACACTGCAAATGGTGTTTTGCCTTTCAAGTACCTGGGGTTACCGATTGGAGGAAATTCGCATAAGGCAGGTTTTTGGAAACCGGTTCTAGATGCGGTCAAAAGCAGGCTGTTCAGGTGGAACCACTGACACTTATCGATCGGAGGTAGAATCGTCCAGCTGAAGTTTGTCTTGTATGCTCTACCAGTCTACTACCTTTCTTTTTTCAAAGCTCCGTCATGTATAATCTCCAAACTAGAATCTCTCTT
Source organism: Lathyrus tuberosus (assembly GCA_022829125.1). Taxonomy (NCBI): domain Eukaryota; kingdom Viridiplantae; phylum Streptophyta; class Magnoliopsida; order Fabales; family Fabaceae; genus Lathyrus; species Lathyrus tuberosus. The sequence continues at coordinate 1,837,760 of JALAZF010000203.1, read as the reverse complement.
TAAAAATTTCTTATGAGGTGGGGGATCATATGCTAGGAAAATCAACTGGGTTCAGTGGGATAATGTATGTCGCAATAAGGAGGATGGGGGTCTTGGAATAAAATTTTTGAAGGCCTTCAACCGAACCTTGCTAGGGAAATGGGAGTGGAGAATGCACACTAAAAAAACAGCTTTTGCTACAGTATATTAGAAAGCAAATATGGTGTGTCGAACGGTAGTATCACTAAAGAGGGTAGGCTACTTTCAATTTGGTGGAAAGACCTTCAAAAAATTGAGAATGGTTTGTGTGGTTTTAATGTCAATTGGTTCCCAAGAAAGTTAAAGTCAAAAGTTAGAAATGGTGAAGATATTTGGATTTGGGGTAGAAATAAATACTCGGTTAAAGAAGCATATACTGTCATCTCTGTAGGAGTAACTCTAGAAATCCATAAGTCTCTTGCCATTGCATGGAACAACCTGCTTCCATCTAAAGTAGCAGTTCTGGCCTGAAGACTCTTTCAGAATAGGCTCCCCTCAAAGGACAACCTAGTCAAAAGAGGCATTTTGAGTGAGTTTCAATCCGGATGCTCGGCAGCTTGCGGAATAGCTGAAAACTCTCCTCACATCTTCTTTGTCTGCCCATTTTTCTCAACTGTATGGCAAAAAATTCTCTCTTGGTTAAATATCTCATATGTTTTGCATAACAACACCATAACTCATTTTGAGCATTTCACCAGATTGTTAGGCAAGGGTAGAGTGAAGGATAACAGATTCTTGGTTATTTGGTTCGCTTGCATCTGGGTTATATGGAAGAGGCGTAAAGAAAATATCTTTAGAAGCTCAAATGGGTGGTCGAATGCTTAGATAGATGAAATACAAGCGTTGGCTTGGAAGTGTATAAAGGCCAAGTCCAAAGGCTTCATCTATCCCCTAAGCCAATGGATCATGAATCCCTTGGACTATTTTTGACACCCCCTTCCTGGCGCCTCAGATAGTCTTTAGAGTTTTTGTTTCTTTCTGATTTGGCTGCTGCTTGCCTTTTCTCTCTATTATTTGCAGTTGGAAGCTTGGAAGTCTAGCTTATTTTTGTGTTCTTGGCTCAGTTTTGGCTTTCCAGTTCGGATGTTTAAGGTGTTGACTGGCTTGCATACTTTATCTTTGAATCCTACTCTCGATCCTCTTTTTTTGGTTCCCCGTCAGAGTTGAGGTTGTGCAGTATCTGTGGACTAGTGGATGCTTCCTGTTTGAAGCCTTATTGGAGTTACCCTCTTCTTGTTTCCCTGTGTTTATGTTCTGGTGTTCCTTGTTTTGCGCGGCTGGAATCTTCAAATTCAATCCAGTTACGTCGTTCAGGTCACGAGGTTTTTTGAGATTGGAATCAGCATGTCCTTATGTTGATCAATGGGTTAATGTTGGTTGTTGTCTTTGCATGGGAGATTGGTTTTCGGATGGTTTTCTATCTTATATCAATTCTGGTGTGGTTGTCGGTTGTTTTCCCGGATGTTCGGCCTTTCCTTGCGAAGAGCTTCAGGCGGTGGCAACCCTGAACACTTTTATTTTCTATTGTAGCTGTGGTGGGTCAGCCTTAAGTCTGTGCTGTATTCGAGGCCGTTTTTTTCTGGAGAGAAGGTTGTGCTTCAGCAGCTAATCGTGACCTGAAGTTGTCCGCAAGGCTGTATTGATCATAATGTGGGATGGCTTTTTGGTTTGGGGTTTTTGTTCTTCATTTTCTTCCTATTGATCTTGTAGTGGCACCTTGTAGCGGTAAAAATTGTGAGTGTAAGTTATTGATTAACTTAACTCATAAAGCAAGAGTGGCCACCGCACTTTTATTTTATCCAAAAGGAAAGGAAAAAAAGGGCGAACAAAACCTAAAGAGTTCTAAAACAAGAACAAACAGAGAATGGGTAAGGGAGTTGGTTACGCTAAGGGAAGGTGTTAGCACCCAAAACGTCTATAGTACTCTATAGGAACCCTTTGAAATATCTACGCTTTTTGGTTTGAAATGGTTTGTTTGAAAAGAGATTGGGGAGATGAGAAGAGAAGTGTTTTTTAAGATTTTTGTGTTTGGAGAGACTTCTTGAGTCTCATGCCTACGTACCCTCAAAGTGCAATATGTAACACCCCAATTCCCATCGCGAATAAATAATACATAAATAAATCAGAGTAAATAAAAATTTATTATTCTTAGACAGAAATAAGGATGCCACATTTAAAGAAAGAAAACACAATTCCTACTCATAAATTTGATACATAACACAAAATGGAATAAATATAATTCAGGAAGCTTTTTCCAACAAAAGGAAAGTTCAATTATGGAATAAAGCGGAAAGATCCATAACTGACTTGTTTTACAAAATAAATGGTTTTATAACATCAAAATATTCATACAAAGGTAATACAAAATAGATCCAACAAATGTATACATATATATCAAAAGCGTTCCCTGATTCCCGTGTTACGTATCAGAGCAGACAGACTGACAAACGGATGGAGGACTAATCTTCACAAAAGCCTCCAAGACTACTAATCTGCAATTGCCTCATAGAGCAACAAACCACAGCAGAAGGGTGAGAAATAACAACTAAATCAAGATTGCATAATAATATGCAAACACATATAAATTCACATGCATAATTATTCTCACCACAAGCATCACATACTAATACATATAGCATATCATAGATAATTAATGCAATCATTGTAATGTACAACATCCCCACAAAATATAGCATATGTCTATACATAAAACATATCATCCATAATCCATACATTTATCACGAATGCATATCAAATCACCAATGCTATCACAAGCTCAACACATAATCAATCAATTCACAAATTTCCACACATAATCAAGCCATTCATGATTTTCCACACATAATCAATCCATTCATGATTTATGCAAATGCAAAGAGACCGACACAACGACTCTATGCAAATGTAATGCGGTATCATTCCATCCATCATTCTCATCATTAATTTACTCAGGAATTATTGGAATCATCGCTTGTTACTTAGGGTAACTCCCCGTCGGGCAAACGATGTTCCCTGTCGCTTTCGGTCCTCTTGGTATAAGGCTCACGACGTTTATGGATCGCTTTTGGTCCTCTTTGTATAAGGCTCACGATCTGATCGCTTTCGGTCCTCTTTGTATAAGGCTCACGATCGTCTATAACGTCGCTTTCGGTCCTCTTTGTATAAGGCTCACGATCGTTATAGCAGATTCCCTCGGAAATCGTTTCGCTCACACCCACTAGGGCACACGACATCACAAGATGCATATCATGATGCTTGGCATACAAGGACTCATGACAATCAAATGCATCTTCACAAATCAACAATATGGATTATCTCATCATCATTATTCATGCATTGGAAATCAATTCAAACAATGCATTTACTTGCCATAAGGCCACCAAATAACACACATTGAATTTCACATAAACAATGCATTTCATCATAATCCACAAGCCACAACAATTAGCATTTTAGCATATACACTCATATCAATTCATATCAAGAATTACTCACCATCAACCACAACAATCCCACAAAACATCATAACAACATGCATTGATATTCAATCAAACAATGAATTTTACCACACAACAACATCATTATCACATTCATTCACATCATATAATAGCACACAAGCTATACGTTATATATCAAAAGCATATCACATGATAACACATCAATCGCACACAATTACAACGGTAAAAATCTGCCAACACCACACTTTCACAAAACCACGACTTAAATAAATCATCTACTGTCCTCCAAACCATTTTTAATAGAAATAATATTTCATTAGCTTTCCAACGCTTCGAACGGGGGTCAAAACAGACTTACGGTTCAAAAGTTATGAAGAAAACAAAATCTGACATTTTGGAAAATTCGGTGATCATGAGTCGACGCATGATGCTGGGGGTCAGCGCATAAACATTGGAAATTTTGCCCGGGTCAGCGCACGAAGATCATGAGTCGACGCATAATTCTGGGGGTTAGCGCATGAATGCGCAGATTCTGCAAAAAACTCAGTTTTCGACCGTTAAATGCCTTCCGGACCTCCGATTTCAATTCCGTAAAAAACCCCAGTCTCAGAATTCAACATACTACAATATTTTCACCATTAAAAAGTCATCCAACACATTTTAAATTTTTGAAATATTTTAAAACATAATTTTATCAATTTATCCCAACTCCAAACTCGATCAAAACCACTCGAAAACACACAAACAACCATTCCCGATTAATTCCTATCCTCACCCGACTATACTACACAACTTATTCCGCATTCCAACCGTGAAAACATCGACTTCTCACTATTTCATCATTATTTCCCTAACTCTCACAAACTATATAACTCAATCCAAAACTTCCTAAATCATACCAAGGAGTATTCTCGATTAAACCCAAACATTACTCGGCTATTCTACACGATCTATTCCAAATTCTAACCGTTAAAACATCGATTCTATCGAAATGATCACAAACTATCAATGAGAAAAAGTTGTGAAACAACCAAAACAATTACAACAAACAACACATATACATACACAAGCAAGATATAATCGAAACTTCTCACCCTTACCCGATTAATCGAAGAGGAGTTTGAAGAAGATGATGAATCCGTGTTTTCTTCTTCTCTTCTCTTTTCCCACATTTTCCTTTCTCTCTTCTCTTTTCCCTTCTCTCTATTTTCTCTCAAATCTCTATTTCTTATATAAAGAAAAATATCTTACCATGTAAAAAGACCAAAATACCCCTACACTCAAATATCCCGCAAACACTCTCAAAACGCGATAAAACATAAACAGCGATAAACATAATATATGGTCACATAAAAGTCAATAATAAAATAATATAAAAACGAAAATAATTAAATCGACTCGATTAAATAAATCAGACAAAACGGTGCGTTACAATTCTCCCCCACTTAGACATTTTCGTCCTCGAAAATATGACCGATACGAACAACTCCGGATACGACTCTCGCATCCAACTAACAAACTATCATGCCTACCAAAGGCACACCACGAACAACACAAACTGACGAACCACCTTGCTAACAGCAGCTACAACAACGACCCGACAACGACGACAACTACAACGACAAGATGCAAAGCCCATACAATGCACTTGACGACCAACTCACAACTCAAAGAAAACCCAAATCACGAACACACAGGTTCACTCTTGAACCGATACACAACAAGATCGTTACCCTCACCCTAGGTAACACTCCCCTAATTCCCCACACAGGAATTAGCTACTCGCACTCGACCCAACACGATAGGAACGAGGCAATAACACCAACAAGAACACAAGTTCCACGACCCAACATCATTTCAACAACCTTTACATAACCACAATACCAACAGCCTTGTCACACAACATCATTACAACAATGCTACAATTCACCAATTGAACATACAACCAAAACATCCATCTACATAGTAGCCCATGAATAATATTTAAACCTTTCACCTAACACTTCCATTCTGGAATGTCCAATGGTCTCATCATTCCAACATGTTTCCAATGTTCAACCTATGAACTCTTACAAGTCACACACGCATATACGAATTGTGCCACATCACGCTTCCGCTGCGCACTCTGATTACTCGCAACAATCAAATCCACCAATTTCATATCCAAAGTCTAACTCTTTCTCATATTCACCAAAAATCACTGTTAATATACCCAACCTCACACTCTGCTGTGTTAGCTTACACACCAGACCCAAGTCTCGGAACTGCTCAAATAATTCTAATCCTCTGACCATCAAAACAGACATGCATAAAAGCTTTCAACTTAACTCATCAGGCACGACATTAACTTTACCAATAGAATAATTCGAGCCAAGGTCATAACTAATCAGGAATTCCAACCATCCGACCGTGCCTCATACTATATTCCTTCCAACCAAACAGGCACTCAATATTCTCGTGATTACCAAACACTTCGAACCTAGAACCATAAAGATAATACCTCCAAATTTTCCAACACAATACCACTGCAACCAATTCCAAATCCTGAATAGTACAGACCCTTTTATGAATCCTTAATTGTCGTAAAGCACAAGAAATGACTTTACCCTCTCGCATTAACACACTAACTACACTCATCAAGGACGCATCCCAATATTCCATAAACAGTTTATTAGGATCAGGCAGAATCAAAATTGGATCCGTAGTCAATCTCTACTTCAGCTCACCAAAACTTACTCACAACGAACATCCAAAACAAACAACTCACCCTTTGCAAGTCAACTGAGATAACAGAAGTACGAACTTAGCAAAGTCTTCCATAACCCGCAGTAACAACCAACTAAGCCCAAAAGTTTCTAATCTCCTTAACCGACTTTGGAATCTCTCAATGTAGAACTGCCTCTATTTCTGATGGATCCTTAACCATACTCTCATCCGAAATAACATATCCAAGAAAACTAACCTCTTTCAATCAAAATTCTCACTTCGATAATTTAGTAGAAAGCTCCCTCTCTTTCCACCCTTGTAACTCAATCCTCAAATACTCTACATACTCATCCTTTGATTTAAAATAAATTAGAATATCATCCAATAAACATCACTATAAACTTATCCAAACAAGTATGGAAAATACGATTCATTTACTCCAGAACCATAACATATACAACCTTCAAAATTCATTCTGAGCTCGAAACAATTTATCCAAAATAGCTTAACAATCTCTGGTTACCACATTCCATATCAATTCTTTTTACAGGGTCCCAACTTACTCAAGGTTCCTGCTGACACGAGGTCTCAACCCATAACAAAAGTAATACCCTTAAGGAACTTCAAATCGTTCGCGATTCGTCACAGTTCAAAACTCAAGCTATCCAGAACACAACTGCAAGTTTCCATACCACTCACTGATTAACACGCAACCTCATGCTATCATCCTTTTCCTTACCAACCATGCTAGACCTCTTCAAGTCAACACACTAATGTTTCATCCAAAAACACATCTGAAAACCATGCACAACTGACGGCCAATCACTGTGGCTTCCTGCCAATTTCCAGAACACTATTATCACAAACATAACAAACATCTGAGTTTCACTTCCTAAAAGTTCTCCTACTTACTTAGCAGATCCAAACCTCAAATCCTCACCTTCGTTAAATTTGAGTTCACACTTTACTCTCTGAGAACAACCATTAACGATACCCAATCGTTCTCTCTCTCAAGGACTTCCCAACTGGACCAACATACCAAAACTCTAATCTGTCTCTTCTTCCGTTATAAAAATATTCATCGACTCAGCAAAACAATCCGTAATCATTTTCTTAAAACCAAACAATCTTTGCACACACTATCAAAGCCGGAAAGACACGTCTATTCCATCCAACATAATTTCGTCTATTATCAACAAGAGATTAAGGGTGATCAGTTCCTCAATTTGTCAATAGACATCCGATAATCATGATGGGGCATAAACCGTCTTTACCAAACTATAATAGCATTTCTTGCATCTTGTGCACAAAACTACCTAAGGCACAAATCCTTAGTTGACATAAACCTTACCTCCGCATTCCCTCCGGAATCGGGAACAACACTGTCCAAACAACACTTACAATCTTGCATCCAACGCTCCACAACTGAAGCAACTTGGAGAAGCACCAGCTTCTCCCCCACTTATCTCATTCTCAATCCTGACGAAAAAGGATTAGAAAACCAGAAAGCACTGACAGTGTTTCACACACATATCTCGTACTAAGGAACAAACAACATAGACAACATTCAACTGTCACACCAACTGACTCAACAACTTGGCCAGACGGACCGACCTGCTCTGATACCACTAATGTACCACCCCAATTCCCATCGCGAATAAATAATACATAAATAAATCAGAGTAAATAAAAATTTATTATTCTTAGACAGAAACAAGAATACCACATTTAAAGAAAGAAAACACAATTCCTGCTCATAAATTTGATACATAACACAAAATGGAATAAATATAATTCAGGAAGCTTTTCCCAACAAAAGGAAAGTTCAATTATGGAATAAAGCGGAAAGATCCATAACTGACTTGTTTTACAAAATAAATGGTTTTATAACATCAAAATATTCATACAAAGGTAATACAAAATAGATCCAACAAATGTATACATATATATCAAAAGCGTTCCCCGACTCCCGTGTTACGTATCAGAGCAGACAGACTGACAAACGGATGGAGGACTAATCTTCACAAAAGCCTCCAAGACTACTAATCTGCAATTGCCTCATAGAGCAACAAACCACAGCAGAAGGGTGAGAAATAACAACTAAATCAAGATTGCATAATAATATGCAAACACATATAAATTCACATGCATAATTATTCTCACCACAAGCATCACATACTAATACATATAGCATATCATAGATAATTAATACAATCATTGTAATGTACAACATCCCCACAAAACATAGCATATGTCTATACATAAAACATATCATCCATAATCCATACATTTATCACGAATGCATATCAAATCACCAATGCTATCACAAGCTCAACACATAATCAATCAATTCACAACTCTCCACACATAATCAAGCCATTCATGATTTTCCACACATAATCAATCCATTCATGATTTATACAAATGCAAAGAGACCGACACAACGACTCTATGCAAATGCAATGCGGTACCATTCCATCCATCATTCTCATCATTAATTCACTCAGGAATTATTGGAATCATCGCTTGTTACTTAGTGTAACTCGTTGTCAGGAAAACGATGTTCCCTGTCTGTTTGGGTCCTCTTGGTATAAGGCTCACGACGTTTATGGATCGCTTTTGGTCCTCTTTGTATAAGGCTCACGATCTGATCGCATTCGGTCCTCTTTGTATAGGGCTCACGATCGTGTATAACGTCGCTTTCGGTCCTCTTTGTATAAGGCTCACGATCGTTATAGCAGATTCCCTCGGGAATCGTTTCGTCGCTCACACCCACTAGGGCACACGACATCACAAGATGCATATCATGATGCTTGGCATACAAGGACTCATGACAATTAAATGCATCTTCACAAATCAACAATATGGATTATCTCATCATCATTATTCATGCATTGGAAATCAATTCAAACAATGCATTTACTTCCCATAAGGCCACCAAATAACACACATTGAATTTCACATAAACAATGCATTTCATCATAATCCACAAGCCACAACAATTAGCATTTTAGCATATACACTCATATCAATTCATATCAAGAATTACTCACCATCAACCACAACAATCCCACAAAACATCATAACAACATACATTGATATTCAATCAAACAATGTATTTTACCACACAACAACATCATTATCACATTCATTCACATCATATACAGCACACAAGCTATACGTTATATATCAAAAGCATATCACATGATAACACATCAATCGCACACAATTACGACGGTAAAAATCCGACAACACCACACTTTCACAAAACCACGACTTAAATAAATCATCTACTGTCCTCCAAACCATTTTTAATAGAAAGAATTTTTCATTAGCTTTCCAACGCTTCGAACGGGGGTCAAAACGGACTTACGATTCAAAAGTTATGAAGAAAACAAAATCTGACATTTTGGAAAATTTTGTGATCATGAGTCGACGCATTATGTTGGGGGTCAGCGCATAAACCTGAAAATTTTGCCCGTGTCAGCGCACGAAGATCATGAGTCGACGCATAATTCTGGGGGTTAGCGCATGAATGCGCAGATTCTGCTAAAAACTCAGTTTTCGACCGTTAAATGCCTTCCGGACCTCCGATTTCGATTCCGTAAAAAACTCCGGTCTCAGAATTCAACATACTACAATATTTTCACCATTAAAAAGCCATCCAACACATTTTCCATTTTTGAAATATTTTAAAACATAATTTTATTAATTTATCCCAACTCCAAACTCGATCAAAACCACTCGAAAACACACAAACAACCATTCCCGATTAATTCCTATCCTCACCCGACTATACTACACAACTTATTCCGCATTCCAACCGTGAAAACATCGACTTCTCACTATTTCATCATTATTTCCCTAACTCTCACAAACTATATAACTCAATCCAAAACTTCCTAAATCATACCAAGGAGTATTCTCGATTAAACCCAAACATTACTCGGCTATTCTACACGATCTATTCCAAATTCTAACCATTAAAACATCGATTCTATCGAAATGATCACAAATTATCAATGAGAAAAAGTTGTGAAACAACCAAAACAATTACAACAAACAACACATATACATACACAAGCAAGATATAATCGAAACTTCTCACCCTTACCCGATTAATCGAATAGGAGTTTGAAGAAGATGATGAATCCGTGTTTTCTTCTTCTCTTCTCTTTTCCCACGTTTTCCTTTCTCTCTTCTCTTTTCCTTTCTCTCTATTTTCTCTCAAATCTCTATTTCTTATATAAAGAAAAATATCTTACCATGTAAAAAGACCAAAATACCCCTACACTCAAATATCCCACAAACGCTCTCAAAACGCGATAAAACATAAACAGCGATAAACATAATATATGGTCACATAAAAGTCAATAATAAAATAATATAAAAATGAAAATAATTAAATCGACTCGATTAAATAAATCAGACAAAACGGGGCGTTACAATTCTCCCCCAATTAGACATTTTCATCCTCGAAAATATAACCGATACGAACAACTCCGGATACGACTCTCGCATCGGACTAACAAACTATCATGCCTACCAAAGGCACACCACGAACAATACAAACTGACGAACCACCTTGCTAACAGCGGCTACAACAACGACCCGACAACGACGACAACTACAACGACAAGATGCAAAGCCCATACAATGCACTTGACGACCAACTCACAACTCAAAGAAAACCCAAATCACAAACACACAGGTTCACTCTTGAACCGATACACAACAAGATCGTTACCCTCACCCTAGGTAACACTCCCCTAATTCCCCACACAGGAATTAGCTACTCGCACTTGACCCAACACGATAGGTACGAGGCAACAACACCAACAAGAACACAAGTTCCACGACCCAACATCGTTTCAATAACCTCTACATAACCACAATACCAACAGCCTTGTCACACAACATCATTACAACAATGCTACAATTCACCAATCGAACATACAACCAAAACATCCATCTACATAGTAGCCCATGAATAATATCTAAACCTTTCACCTAACACTTCCATTCTGGAATGTCCAATGGTCTCATCATTCCAACATGTTTCCAATGTTCAACCTATGAACTCTTACAAGTCACACACGCATATACGAATTGTGCCACATCACGCTTCCGCTGCGCACTCTGATTACTCACAATAATCAAATCCACCAATTTCATATCCAAAGTCTAACTCTTTCTCATATTCACCAAAAATCATTGTTAATATACCCAACCTGACACTCTGATGTGTTAGCTTACACACCAGACCCAAGTCTCGGAACTGCTCAAATAATTCTAATCCTCTGACCATCAAAACAGACATGCATAAAAGCTTTCGACTTAACTCATCAGGCACGACATTAACTTTACCAATAGAATAATTCGAGCCAAGGTCATAACTAATCAGGAATTCCAACCATCCGACCATGCCTCATACTATATTCCTTCTGACCAAACAGGCACTCAATATTCTCGTGATTACCAAACACTTCGGACCTAGAACCATAAAGATAATACCTCCAAATTTTCCAACACAATACCACCGCAACCAATTCCAAATCCTGAATAGTATAGACCCTTTTATGAATCCTTAATTGTCGTAAAGCACAAGAAATGACTTTACCCTCTCGCATTAACACACTAACGACACTCATCAAGGACGCATCCCAATATTCCATAAACAGTTTATTAGGATCAGGCAGAATCAAAATTGGATCCGTAGTCAATCTCTACTTCAGCTCGCCAAAACTTACTCACAACGAACATCCAAAATAAATGACTCACCCTTTGCAAGTCAACTGAGATAACAGAAGTACGAACTTAGCAAAGTCTTCCATAACCCGCAGTAACAACCAACTAAGCCCAAAAGTTTCTAATCTCCTTAACCGACTTTGGAATCTCTCAATGTAGAACTGCCTCTATTTCTGATGGATCCTTAACCATACTCTCATCCAAAATAACATATCCAAGAAAACTAACCTCTTTCAATCAAAATTCTCACTTCGATAATTTAGTAGAAAGCTCCCTCTCTTTCCCCCCTTGTAACTCAATCCTCAAATACTCTACATACTCATCCTTTGATTTAAAATAAATCAGAATATCATCCAATAAACATCACTATAAACTTATCCAAACAAATATGGAAAATACGATTCATTTACTCCACAACCATAACATATACAACCTTCAAAATTCATTCTGAGCTCGAAACAATTTATCCAAAATAGCTTAACAATCTCTGGTTACCACATTCCATATCAATTCTTCTTACAGGGTCCCAACTTACTCAAGGTTCCTGCTGACACGAGGTCTCAACCCATAACAAAAGTAATACCCTCAAGGAACTTCAAATCGTTCGCGATTCGTCACAGTTCAAAACTCAAGCTATCCAGAACACAACTGCAAGTTTCCATACCACTCACTGATTAACACGCAACCTCATGCTATCATCCTTTTCCTTACCAACCATGCTAGACCTCTTCAAGTCAACACACTAATGTTTCATCCAAAAACACATCTGAAAACCATGCACAACTGACGGCCCATCACTGTGGCTTCCTGCCAATTTCCAGAACACTATTATCACAAACATAACAAACATCTGAGTTTCACTTCCTAAAAGTTCTCCTACTTACTTAGCAGATCCAAACCTCAAATCCTCACCTTCGTCAAACTTGAGTTCACACTCTACTCTATAAGAACAACCATTAACGATACCCAATCATTCTCTCTCTCAATGACTTCCCAACTGGACCAACATACCAAAACTCTAATCTGTCTCTTCTTCCGTTATAAGAATCTTCATCGACTCAACAAAACAATCCGTAATCATTTTCTTAATTCCAAACAATCTTTGCACACACTATCAAAGTCGGAAAGACACGTCTATTCCATCCAACATAATTTCGTTTACTATCAACAAGAGATTAAGGGTGATCAGTTCCTCAATTTGTCAGTAGACATCTGACAATCATGATGGGGCATAAACCTTCTTTACCAAACTATAATAGCATTTCTTACATCTTGTGCACAAAACTACCTAAGGCACAAATCCTTAGTTGACATAAACCTTACCTCCGCATTCCCTCCGGAATCGGGAACAACACTGTCCAAACAACACTTACAATCTTGCAACCAACGCTCCACAACTGAAGCAACTTGGAGAAGCACCAGCTTCTCCCTGACTTATCTCATTATCAATCCTGACGACAAAAGATTAGAAAACCAGAAAGCACTGACAGTGTTTCACACACATATCTCGTACTAAGGAACAAACAACATCGACAGCATTCAACTGTCACACCAACTGACTCAACAACTTGGCCGGACAGACCGACCTGCTCTGATACCACTAATGTAACACCCTAATTCCCATCGCGAATAAATAATACATAAATAAATCAGAGTAAATAAAAATTAATTATTCTTAGACAGAAACAAGGATGCCACATTTAAAGAAAGAAAACACAATTCCTGCTAATAAATTTGATACATAACACAAAATGGAATAAAAATAATTCAGGAAGCTTTTTCCAACAAAAGGAAAGTTCAATTATGGAATAAATCAGAAAGATCCATAACTGACTTGTTTTACAAAATAAATGGTTTTATAACATCAAAATATTCATACAAAGGTAATACAAAATATATCCAACAAATGTATACATATATATCAAAAGCGTTCCCCGACTCCCGTGTTACGTATCAGAGCTGACTGACTGACAAACGGATGGAGGACTAATCTTCACAAAAGCCTCCAAGACTACTAATCTGCAATTGCCTCATAGAGCAACAAACCACAGCAGAAGGGTGAGAAATAACAACTAAATCAAGATTGCATAATAATATGCAAACACATATAAATTCACATGCATAATTATTCTCACCACAAGCATCACATACTAATACATATAGCATATCATAGATAATTAATACAATCATTGTAATATACAACATCCCCACAAAACATAGCATATGTCTATACATAAAACATATCATCCATAATTTTTACATTTATCACGAATGCATATCAAATCACCAATGTTATCACAAGCTCAACACATAATCAATCAATTCACAAATTTCCACACATAATCAAGACATTCATGATTTTCCACACATAATCAATCCATTCATGATTTATGCAAATGCAAAGAGACCGACACAACGACTCTATGCAAATGCAATGTGGTACCGTTCCATCCATCATTCTCATCATTAATTCACTCAGGAATTATTGGAATCATCGCTTGTTACTTAGTGTAACTCCCCGTCAGGCAAACGATGTTCCTTGTCGCTTTCGGTCCTCTTGGTATAAGGCTCACGACGTTTATGGATCGCTTTCGGTCCTCTTTGTATAAGGCTCACGATCCGATCGCTTTCGGTCCTCTTTGTATAAGGCTCACGATCGTCTATAACGTCGCTTTCGGTCCTCTTTGTATAAGGCTCACGATCATTATAGCAGATTCCCTCGGGAATCGTTTTGTCGCTCACACCCACTAGGGCACACGACATCACAAGATGCATATCATGATGCTTGGCATACAAGGACTCATGACAATTAAATGCATCTTCACAAATCAACAATATGGATTATCTCATCATCATTATTCATGCATTGGAAATCAATTCAAACAATGCATTTACTTCCCATAAGGCCACCAAATAACACACATTGAATTTCACATAAACAATGCATTTCATCATAATCCATAAGCCACATCAATTAGCATTTTAGCATATACACTCATATCAATTCATATCAAGAATTATTCACCATCAACCACAACAATCCCACAAAACATCATAATAACATACATTGATATTCAATCAAACAATGTATTTTACCACACAACAACATCATTATCACATTCATTCACATCATATACAACACACAAGCTATACGTTATATATCAAAAGCATATCACATGATAACACATCAATCGCACACAATTACGACGGTAAAAATCCAACAACACCACACTTTCACAAAACCACGACTTAAATAAATCATCTACTGTCCTCCAAACCATTTTTAATAGAAAGAATTTTTCTTTAGCTTTCCAACGCTTCGAACGGGGGTCAAAACGGACTTACGATTCAAAAGTTATGAAGAAAACAAAATCTGACATTTTGGAAAATTTTGTGATCATGAGTCGACGCATGATGCTGGGGGTCAGCGCATAAACCTGAAAATTTCGCCCGGGTCAGCGCACGAAGATCATGAGTCGACGCATAATTCTGGGGGTTAGCGCATGAATGCGCAGATTCTGGTAAAAACTCAGTTTTCGACCGTTAAATGCCTTCCGGACCTCCGATTTCGATTCCGTAAAAAACTCCGGTCTCAGAATTCAACATACTACAATATTTTCACCATTAAAAAGCCATCCAACACATTTTCCATTTTTGAAATATTTTAAAACATAATTTTATTAATTTATCCCAACTCCAAACTCGATCAAAACCACTCGAAAACACACAAACAACCATTCCCGATTAATTCCTATCCTCACCCGACTATACTACACAACTTATTCCGCATTCCAACCGTGAAAACATCGACTTCTCACTATTTCATCATTATTTCCCTAACTCTCACAAACTATATAACTCAATCCAAAACTTCCTAAATCATACCAAGGAGTATTCTCGATTAAACCCAAACATTACTCGGCTATTCTACACGATCTATTCCAAATTCTAACCGTTAAAACATCGATTCTATCGAAATGATCACAAATTATCAATGAGAAAAAGTTGTGAAATAACCAAAACAATTACAACAAACAACACATATACATACACAAGCAAGATATAATCGAAACTTCTCACCCTTACCCGATTAATCGAAGAGGAGTTTGAAGAAGATGATGAATCCGTGTTTTCTTCTTCTCTTCTCTTTTCCCACGTTTTCCTTTCTCTCTTCTCTTTTCCTTTCTCTCTATTTTCTCTCAAATCTCTATTTCTTATATAAAGAAAAATATCTTACCATGTAAAAAGACCAAAATACCCCTACACTCAAATATCCCGCAAACGCTCTCAAAACGCGTTAAAACTTAAACAGCGATAAACATAATATATGGTCACATAAAAGTCAATAATAAAATAATATAAAAACAAAAATAATTAAATCGACTTGATTAAATAAATCGGACAAAACGGGGCGTTACACAATATAGGATCAAAACCTTGTAGTTCGTGGTACAAATGACAAAAATTATTAGTTATGATTCATTTTATCTTGAAAACACAACCCGTCATTCTCAAGAGAGAATACTCAACTAATTACCCAAAGGTATGGGAAAGAGGCATTTGCATCACATTAAGATGTGGGATTTGCTTGGATTAAAACCAACGAGACTATCACTTCAACATCATAGTGGAAAATGACCATACTTTACACAAAATACCATGGTTAGGAGCTTTACATCTCATCAAAGAAGATGACTCATGTCTAATCCTTTTGAAAAGTTCAAAAGAAAAAAGTGCAGAAAATCACAAATGATAGGAAATTTTGAAAATTTAAGAAGGGGTGGAGAAGAAGGGACTATCCTATTGCATAAAGATAAAAGTTAAGCATAAGAGCGGTCTAACCACACAAGCAAGCTCCATAGCATAAGCGTTCTTTCTTTTTGATTTGGTCTTGATCGAAATAAGTCTTCAAAGGAGAACTTCAAGTATCCAAAATCCAAGGTTTTCTATCACAAACTTCCAAGCATAGGTTATGATCCTATTTCTAACTCCAAAGTTCCATGTCCAAATGCAAAGGATAGTAACCATAGTCCAACATTATGAGAACAAGTTTTTGGTAGGGTTTTGACCTTTATTAATGTTTTTGGTCCAAGTGGACAAAGAGAAAAAGGCATAACTTCATAAGCATAAACATAAGGTCCAAGTGGACAAAGTGAAAATGACGGAAGCATAAACATGATATGATATATGATAATATAAAGCATAAGAAATAAAGAGAGATAGGGAGTAAGAAGGAAACATAAACAATATAGTAATAGTAATGTAGTAGTATATACATAATAGTAGCACAAAGGCCATAGTGCCACAAGCCTTCAAAAGGTAACACCGATTTGAGTATTTTCCGGATCCACTCACTAGTTCCCATGAGAATGAAAACATAACCCCATACATTAATCACAAGAAAAGCTTCAATCAGGATGAAATCGACGGATATCCGACTTAGTCTCATGAAGAACCTAAAGGTTAATCTATTTCAAACCACGCCATGGAAAGTAGGAGACTAACAATACCGCTTACAAAAATACTCGGTTTTCTGTCTCGTGTCGTGAACTATAATGAATGAACAATGTACTTAGGCCAAGTTTAATGAAGACTTGTTAGAAGATTGACAGAATCAAAGCCTCTACACAACAAGCTTCATAGATTTTGAACCTAATACAAAAGATCAACCATCCTTGGGCTTACAATCATAAGTTTGGGCCACGAAAGTTCATGTTCCGATTCGGAGAGGGACAAATGTAGCGCTATGTTAATCAATCGCCAAGTGACTTATATAAAAGTCACCCTACTCGAGGCCGGTCAAAATGAACTTTGTGCTAATGCATGCTAGATGAGTGATATGTAAATCGTCATCCGAAAGCAATACCGCGCGAAAAGAAAAAAAGGTAATGATCTAGTGTTGATCAAGAATTCAACAAAGAAATTATAAGATCCATCAGACTTTCATCGATCCAAATAAAATAGAAATAGATGAAGAGAAAGCAAAATTAAACCACAAAATTATGTGATCTAAGGCTAAGAACAAAGGGAAGGGGTTAGAAATGAAGAAACAACCAAAACAATCCCAAAAATAGGTGAAAAACACAATTCTATCTCAGGGTAATCGATTGCCATGATTAGGGTAATCGATTACCACTGCAAAAACAGCAGAAAAACAGCGAAAAATCTGCATCTCTAAAATTCAGCATTCCTTCAAAATTCAGCATGATCAAGGAATGGATTGTGCATGAAATTTAAATGTAAACAACAGTAAATACACCAATTGAAACACAATTTGCAAGATCCAAAGATCAAACAACAAGAATTATTAAAGGATCACATTGTGGAAGATGAATCAAGAACAACAATGGTGGAAATTGAGATTACCACTCCAAATATGAAAATTCCTTCAAATTGCTTCAAGATGCAAACTCCAAAGCCCCGATCTACCAGAATTGATGAAGAAAACAAGTTTGGATGAAGGTTTAGCTCAAAGTTGAACAAGATTCAATGTAAAAACTTGTTAACTTTCAAAAGAAGGAAGTGGGCTTTTAGTGAATTTTGTGGTTGGGGAGAGAATTTGCAAGAGGTTTTTGGCTATCAAAAGCTTCAAGAGAAATTTTAGCAAGGTGAATTTGGATATCAAAAGCTTGAAGAATGAATGAAATGAGGCCTCTATTTATAGGATTTAGGCTTGGAAATTTTGGTGGTTTGGAAACAAAATTAGGCTTGGAATTTGAATTTTGGAGGCAAAATCAAAATCAAGTGGTAATTAATGAGGGTGTATGGTAGGAATTAATTATGATGAGGTAGAGGAATTATTTGGAAGTGATATAGAATATTCTCATGATGCAAAATTTGAAAATTGGTGCCAAAATGCTGCAGAATTTGAATTTGGCACATTTTCACAAAAAGCGCACTGAGTAATCGATTACCCTAATGCTGGTAATCGATTACCATGGTGAAAAATATGAAAGTTTGCCTTTTTGATGTGTTGTCTTGGCTCTGGCTCGATTCTTCTTGCTTGTCAAAAAATGCATGAAAATAAACACATGAACCTTGGAGTCACTTGAATAATAATCAATTAAATCTTGGAAACTCTTGATCAGATGAATTTTGAATTGTTTGCATATCAACTTTGACTTTGTTCGGATGAAATTCATTCGAGCTGAGGGACTGGTATTTGATGTCTTTAATCCAAATTCTTCCTGAAAAAATTAATAAAGGAAAAAACAAACATATTTTTGGATTTTAATTAGGGGTTAGTAAACATAAACAAATACAAACATCAAACAAACAAGAGAACAGGGGTGCTTGGCGATCTCGCTCAAGAACA
Source organism: Lathyrus tuberosus (assembly GCA_022829125.1). NCBI lineage: Eukaryota > Viridiplantae > Streptophyta > Magnoliopsida > Fabales > Fabaceae > Lathyrus > Lathyrus tuberosus. The sequence continues at coordinate 1,818,515 of JALAZF010000203.1, read as the reverse complement.
AACTATCAGAGGAGGGCAAGAGAACCAAAGCTTGTGATCTTGTTCGTGGTATGAGATGCAAATGAAATGTGAGATCTTAGGGGTAAAAATAAGTGTAAGTTCTTGTAATTGGCTCGAATTTTGTTAAAACAATGCTGATGTCATGGTTGATGTTGCAACATGAGCTTTCAATCATTTGTGTTATGTATTGGCTAACATTCTGGTGTGGAGTTATAGTACAGAAGAGTGATGTCACATGTGATGTTTTGACATCACTATACCATAACATTAAAACATCAGCTTGTGATGTTGCTAGGGCTGCGTGTAAAGAGATATTCTGTTGAAAAGAATCAGAGACAGCAGGCGAGAATCATGGGCTAGATATATTCTGTTACAATCATTTGGTTGTTGCTAATTTAATGCAGAAAGATATGGAGAACAATTAAGAGTTAATTGATTGAAGATTTAATTGGAGATTTATTGAAAAGCAGAATCTGTTGCAGCTTGGATGCAGAAGATTTGATATGATTTAAAGGCCCAAATCCAGTTGGGATTATATTATAAATAGTATGCTTGTAACCTAGGATAGGTACGGGTCCAATATGTAGACCATTAGGGCTTTGTCTAAGTGAACCACTCGGGTTGTGAGATGGTCACTGTGTTTAACTCAGAAACCTGTAGGTAATGAGTTTAGTATTGTTCTTGGAGGAAGCTTTGAAGTAACTCCAAAGGTGTGTCATGGAAGTGTGTCTTCTAAGTTTGTGTGATAGAAAAGAGTTGGTAATCAAGCTGTTGATGCAGTGGCGGATTTGTTGACTGCTAAACATCATTGCGATGATTGGGAGTGAGATGGAGTCTCTTACCTAGGGAGGACTTAGGTAGAAGGGTCATTGGGTAGTGATTGAATTAGGTAGATTGTCAACTGGTCTGTTGAGTCTGTAATTTGATACTACTAATAGTGGACTTCCTTCCTGGCTTGGTATGCCCCCAGATGTAGGTTGTTGAACCGAACTGGGTGAACAATTCAGTGTGTTATTTACTGTTTCTATTATTGCCTTGTTCAATAGATTGTGATGTTGTGACATTGCACAAAGACATCACACATCTGTACCAGAATTTCAATTGGTATCAGAGCAAGCATCCTGTCTGTTTCTGGATGAGATCTAGGGAAGATACTTTCTGGTTCGTGAGCAAGGAAGATAGTCTTGCTGAGATGGTGCTTGAACTTGGTCAGTTCACATGTTGTTTGAATGGTCCCTTGAAGTGGAGGATTAACTATTCATGACAGGGTATGTATTGGACCTGTCGTCGTTATCAGGAGAACTGCTGTTGTAAGTTTGATTTGGTGGCACGTGGTGTACAAGGATTATTAAGTAGTGCCTGTAGGTTGTAGAGGGTTTTCTGGTGTATGTTCTGCTGCATATATCTGATGGAAAATCCTTGGTGGTTTTGTGTTAAGGCTGCAACATTCTGTTCCCCACTAAAGATGTATCACATGGTGTGGTGATCTTCAACTAGCCTGCTAGAGTTGCCAAAGATACTTGTGGTTCATCCCAAGTCCACTCATAAAGGAACTCTTATATGAGCTTGTTGAAAAGAGGTCTGAAGAAAGGTAGAAGCAATTTATTCTTGCCTCCAACCTTACAAGGTCAATCTCTGGGTTGTGTTAAAGGATCTTTTGGTGTGAAGAGAACTTATGTCCTACCAGCAGATTGTGCAGGAACAGATGCTCGGGGGCTAAACAAATGTGTTAATCACATCTGTTTGGAACCTACTCCTGACTTGGAAGAGGAGGCATCTGGGTTGTGTGAAAGAAGTTGAGCTTAATATGTCAATGCCTGTAAATCAGCCTTTGGTCAATTGGAATTAATGTCTGCATTAGTTATGGGGCATAAACTCTTTGATTTTTGTGGCTGGAAGGATCAGAAGAAGGTAGAGCCAAAGCAAAAGAGTATCACTGTCAAATCTTTCATGCGGGAGTGAAAATCTTGATAAGTTATCTCTTAAGCTTATTAGTGGTGACCTAATGAGGAAGAATTCAAGAAAGTAGCTGAGCTTGATTTGTGCTCGTGTGCTCCCTACAAGAGATATGCGTGGATGAAATTGGGTGTAGTCTCCAAAGCCATAGCTGGTGTTTTATGTGATGTAGACTGATGTCGGAACGGATGTTGAACCATCAGGTCCTTGCTTTCTCTGCCAAAGAAAATTCGTTGTGCTCAGGTCATGCCACTTACCTAATCTGAAGTGATCAGTGGTGTGGATTAGCAGAAGGGGGATCAGCTAGTGCCTCAAGTGTACAGGACAAGAATGTCAGACCAGATCAAATGGTGAACCTAATGATAAATAGCGTGACAGTTGTTGAGAATGTAGTGCCTTCAACTAATGACAATATACATTGACGGGAGACTATGTGTATGTCAGGTGGTGGAGAATTTTCAAGGGTGAAGCACTTTGGAATTAAATCAACTGGTGGGGTTGATTGATGACTATGTACTTGGGGTATCATCCAAATTGTCTAGGATGAGTTTGGATTAGAAGAGGCAGATTGATTGTGGAAAGACAAGTTGCTGGTTTCAAAAGATGTGAAGACATCATAATCTTGATGGTTGCAGCTTGATCAGTTTAAGTGGTTTGGAGCATGGTATTGTCTCTGGTTGTGAAGGTCGAGGATAAGTGGCAGTTATCTCTGGCTTTCTACTGACGACTCTACTAAGGGAAGTGACACTCTTTAGTATTGCTATGGGGTAGTCTAGGACTACTTATTTTCTGAAGATTCAGGTGTGGTTGATTTGAAGTCTTTGGAGTTTCTAAGCAGGATGGAGGTTGTCTACTCAAACTTGATTGTTGAATCAAGTCTATGAGAGCATGGAAATCTGTTTCTGCAAAGGGAGGAGGTTCTTCTGAGTGGCAGAAGGAGGAGCTGAATTCAACAATTGGACGTCATAATGTTCTGACATCAAGCTTAACATCAGAAGTCTCAGCTGATGATAGGGTGATCTACAGGAATGAACAATAGGATGCTTCAAAAAGATCGTTCTCATGGCAGTTTACGGGAGCTGCAGGAAGGAGAAGATGTTACATGACCATGGCTTAGGGAGTCTAAGTGTGTTTGCTTTTGAGCAAGTGGAACATGTGACTTGAAGATCAAGTTTCCTTGGTGGATCAAGATATCTTTGTGAGAGTTCTGACAAACGTGAAAAAGGTCAAAATGTGGCATTTGGCTGTTTTTCATATTAGGACTCATGAATGGGGTGATCAAATTGTGGACTTTGGTTGATCTCAGAAGTGGATTTGAAGAATCAATATAATCAGAGTGTGGCAGCTGGTTATTATTGAGGAATGTCTTGGAACAAGTTACTCTTGGGCAGAAGGGTGATGATTGGAAGACTCAAGGAGATTATTCTTCTTGGTGGATGAGAATTTAATTCTCTAGTTCTTTGGATTACTATGCAATAGTAAGTCCAGTTGGTGGAGCATATCAAGAATCATGGTGATGATGTCTTAGTGTGTGACAGATGGTCTATCTTGGTTGGCTATCCTTGGTGAAGAATGATTATGCTCTGGTTCAGAAGCTTGGTACCTACTTTTTGCCTAAGGAGCATCTACATAGTCATACGGGAGAATGATGAAGTAGAAGGTCTGCCTTGGATGGAGAATGTAGAGAAGACTGGTGTAGATCATGCAGTGATTGATTAGACTGCCTTTGGAGAGTTAGCCCATGTGCTGCCGAGGCTTGAGAGAGAGTAATCATGTTTGAACAGCTGGTGTTTTTCTGCTGCAAGTACCTCTTGAAGAGATTGGATCTCAGTAAAGCTTTTAAGTAAGCTGAGAATTCGTGGGGTCTGTAGGAAGGTGCTCATGTGCCTGAACCAAGATGTAGTGATGTCAGGTCAGACGGTGTGACGTAATGTCTTGTTTACTACTGCTTGGGATGAGTAGATACATTTGTGTTGCTGAACTTGTGCAAATATTTAGGGGGAGCATGATAGTATGTCATGCATGATTGCTGGAAAGGTGTGTTAGTTTATCTAATGCTGATGTCCTACATTATGTTACAACATCCTTGTCTGGAGTGGAGCTATGCGTGTGGAATTGGGAGAAGCAGCGTTAGTGTCTAGAGTGGAAGTTATGACAATACATGACTACTCTCATGATGCAGACCTCATTCGATGCGAAGAGTGTTGTCAGTAGAATGATTTGTTCAGAATGGATGAAGATAAGGAGAGTAAAAAGAGGTTCCAGTCCATCTCATGTAAACATGACTGGGGGAGTACTTGTCTATGGATTCTGCAGCAAAGGTGCATATATTGTGAAGCTTGCATGCTAATCAAGCTTGTGGAGGTTGGTTGACTCATATGAGGAGATAATGTCAGATAACATGTTATTGGATGGCATGTTGGTGTGGACATAAATGGTTCTAGCCATGTGAGGCTAATTGTTTGTATCATGAGCATACATGCGACTGAGGAGAAGCCTGAAGACAAGTTTATGCAGTTTTGGAAGAACCTTGTGAGGAACTTTGTTGATAGGAGTTATCACGCTTGTCTTGATGTGTGTGGAAGGCTTTGTGAGTTGTACGAATCCAGCAGAAAAAGGAATTTGCTCGTGGTTTGAGGAGTCTTGGATGCGATTTCAGAACATGATATAGAACATGTTGCTCTTGAGCCAAACAAGGAAGTATTTTGGACGGTGGTGTAAGGATAAAGTGCAACACGTGGCTTCTACTGTGCATGAAACTGTTTTGGCACAATTTATGGGAAAAATCAGTTAGGAAATTATAAAAGTGGTCAAGACTGTTTAGGACGGAGGCATTGAATTTGGAAGGAGTTTTAAGTACCTAAAATAGCGTTTCCCTTGACTGATAACCTTGAAATATTCAAAGCTCGTTAATTCCTAAGTAACTGATCTGCTATATATATAGGGGTTATTCTTCTCTCCTTCAGCCAGTGAGTGTTCTCTTCTCATAAGTTCCTATGGCATTTATTCGTGTTTGGGTGAGTACATCTTGGGTCTGGTTCTGTGAGGGTTTTCTTTGCCAATTTGTGGCTAAAAAGGGGGAGAAAAGAAAAGTTTGGGGGTCAAATGGTTTGCGCAGATGTCATGTCTGGAGGTTGCAGTTCCAGTTGTTGCAGAAGGAGGTCATACCCTTGAGTTGGTATTGAGTTTTTGTGACTTGTGTCCTGAGTTATGAACACAGTTGTGACTTGTGTTCTGAGTTACCTGGGCTGGCAGAATGGCACTTCTCAACGTGTCAGGTTATGCCACAGATTGACCAGGGGGCCTGATCAAAGAAGGTGAGCAGAATTCTCTTATGCCACCATTGGTCTTTGATGAATAGGTGAACATTTCTTTTCTGGAGGAGTCTTCTACAATCACTCCGGGTCTGAGTTGGAAGGAAAAAGAAATATGCTGTATTGAGGGGGAGTCAGATATCTTCTTCCTCATGTGCACCAAATAACTTCGGGACTTTCTGCTTCTTAAGTCCTGATGTGCTGCCTGAAGGTGTTGTGCTGAAGAGAGTTGTCAAACATGATGTCCTGACATCATTCAAAGTTGCCCAAGAAGATGGTTCGCCATGGTTGCCGAACTCAGTAGTTGCTGATGAATGTAATAAGAGCTGTAATGTTTATATATGTGTTTTAGCCAAAATTAGCCAAAGGGGGATATTGTAAGTTCTTGTAATTGGCTGGAATTTTGTTAAAACAATGTTGATGTCATGGTTGATGTTGCAACATGAGCTTTCAATCATTTGTGTTATGTATTGGCTAACATTCTGGTGTGGAGTTATAGTACAGAAGAGTGATGTCACATGTGATGTTTTGACATCACTATACCAGAACATTAAAACATCAGCTTGTGATGTTGCTAGGGCTGCGTGTAAAGAGATATTCTGTTGAAAAGAATCAGAGACAGCAGGCGAGAATCATGGGCTAGATATATTCTGTTACAATCATTTGGTTGTTGCTAATTTAATGCAGAAAGATATGGAGAACAATTAAGAGTTAATTGATTGAAGATTTAATTGGAGATTTATTGAAAAGCAGAATCTGTTGCAGCTTGGATGCAGAAGATTTGATATGATTTAAAGGCCCAAATCCAGTTGGGATTCTATTATAAATAGTATGCTTGTAACCTAGGATAGGTACGGGTCCAAGATGTAGACCATTAGGGCTTTGTCTAAGTGAACCACTCGGGTTGTGAGATGGTCACTGTGTTTAACTCAGAAACCTGTAGGTAATGAGTTTAGTATTGTTCTTGGAGGAAGCTTTGAAGCAACTCCAAAGGTGTGTCATGGAAGTGTGTCTTCTAAGTTTGTGTGATAGAAAAGAGTTGGTAATCAAGTTGTTGATGCAGTGGCAGATTTGTTGACTGCTAAACATCATTGTGATGATTGGGAGTGAGATGGAGTCTCTTACCTAGGGAGGACTTAGGTAGAAAGGCCATTGGGTAGTGATTGAATTAGGTAGATTGTCAACTGGTCTGTTGAGTCTGTAATTTGATACTACTAATAGTGGACTTCCTTCCTGGCTTGGTATGCCCCCAGATGTAGGTTGTTGAACCGAACTGGGTGAATAATTCAGTGTGTTATTTACTGTTTCTATTATTGCCTTGTTCAATAGATTGCGATGTTGTGACATTGCACAAAGACATCACACATCTGTACCAGAATTTCAATAAGGGTATTACAGCTGCCCCTATTTAAGTTTCTTCTATTCGGAGATACAAAGATGGGCATCTTTGTCTCGACGAGATAAAAGAGACTTAAATATAACAACAACCCAATTTTTGGCCCTAAGAGACCACAAAATGATATGATCGTGCAAATGATATGCAGACACAAGACCTCTGTGGGGAGAAACGCCACAGGAGGCAAACAAAAGGCTGGGGAGCAAAGAGAAAAAACTCCGCAAGGGAAAACAAAAGAGGGAAAACACATCCCAACAGGGGAGTAAACAAACTCCATTGGGGAAAATAAAAGGGTAAAATTCCATTGAGGGAAAATTACCAACACCATAAATAAAAGAGGGATAACTCGTCCCAACAAGAAGGGGAAAATCTCCGCTGGGGAAAAGATCATCTACTACCAGACATCCTGTAATAGCATGATCAAAAGGAAAGATTGCCAACTACCAACCAAGTGGCAGCTACAACAAGGCAACCAAGGTGTCATACCCCAAATTTTACCCTCAAATTCGTTGATCATTGTCATATCATCATTTTTTAGTTAAACATCTCATCAATCATGCATTTTTTTTTCATTCAATTTCATCATTCAATGCCATCTTTATTTTCTTCTTTTTAGTATTTTATTTGTTTCGAAGTAAAATTAGAATGCTTGTCTCATTTCTTAATTCAATTATTTTCATGCATAATGTTCACCTTTAACCTTTATTTTAAATTTTAATTCAATTTTAGAATTTTGGAACTTTAATCCAATTTAAGTAAACTTAGAAGTTTTTTATTTTGATCCAATTTCAAGTTTAGAAAACTAATACTATTTTTTTAATTTATATAATTTATGTTGTTGATATTATATTTCTTTAGGTTCCATATTATTTTCATTTGCCATTTTTATTCCACTGACCATTTTAGTCTTTTGTAGATTTTATACATTTCTATTATTCTAGCCATGTCACAAGCATATAGGATATTTGATTCAAGACAAAAACCCATATCTCAAGCCATTTTGGAGCCATCACAAGCCATGAACAAATTAGAGAGGACAACATGAAATACTGCACGATTTTGTCCTCTTCTCTTTTGCAGCAAACTTCTCAACTGTCATCTCAAAATCACTCACATAACAAACACAAAACCATTGAATCTTGGCCTCTCTTTTCACCAACAATCTAAGGTTGAAAATCATCCCTCACAATGTCACATGGATTCATAACTTTGGCTCCCAAACTCCCTCTCAAATTCTGCTCAAATTTTCACCAATCCTGTTCTATAAATACACTGCATAACAAGAATCAAAGGGAAAAAAAAAAGAAAGATCCTCTCTGCACCAAAACAACAAACACTCTGCCTCCGTCGTTATCTGAATCACAAACCGTGTTCCTCCACAAACTTTTAACCGCTGTTGCACCACCACGAATTTTAATAGCCGCTGCCAACAAGCTTTCTGGCGAAACCACAACATAACGCGATTAGAAAGTGATGCCACTAACTTAGATCCAGCGATTTCCCTCCTCCACATGCGCCGCTCACCACCACTTCAACCCATCTCGCATCCGCCAATCCCAGCCACCGCAAGCGGTTTCCGTTGTTTTACCACTTTCTGTCTTTTTTACGTGGGTTTAAAATTGTTTGTTTCAATTTTAAAAAAATGATTTGTGAACGATGAGAAGTTTTTGGTTATGAAACCAACATTATTGTGTATAGAGAAATGAGAGAAAGGGAGGTTGAAGAGGTATTATTTTAATGAAAATTTATTTTTCTTTTCTCTGTGTGAAACACGTTTGCAATGAGAGAGAGATAATAAGATGTTGGATTTATCCCATTTAATTTTTTTTTCTAATTCTGATTTGAAAAAGTCAAATTTGGGTTTGTTATTAATTGTATAATTATGTTTTTTTTTTAATTCTAAATTTGGGATTCATAAGTGTAACCGTTATTTTCTCTTGCCTAGTTTTTTTCTAATTACATTTTTTTTAAATAAATGTGATATAATTGCTATTATGTTTGTTTCATTTTAAATGTAGGTTTTTTGAATGGGCCTTGTCCCATGTTTAGCTTGTTCTATTTCTCCAATTTTATTTCTAACACTCATATATGTTTTTTTTAATATTTTAAATTCTTGTGTTAATAATTATTTTGATTGATTATTATACATTGGTAATTATTCATTTTTATTTAATGTCGTTCAAATAGATGAACAATTTATTTCTCACAACAATATCTATTTCAAAACAAAGACGAATCTTTTTTAATAACTTCAAATTATTTTCAAAGACCACTTTCGTTTTCATTATCTCAAATCACTTTCAAAACATTTTCACAAATGATTAAACCTTTTCCTATATCAATAAACTATCAAGACTTCTTTCACAAAAAATGCGAAAGAAGAGGACCTTTAGAATCTAGCATTCTAGCAGAAACCTCGAACGATTGGTCTCAAGTCTCGCACTTTAGGGTAGTCATTCATTCATTCTTTCGCTCCTCAAAATACCTTTAATTAAATTGGACAAATAAGAGCCATCAAGATCAAGCATCTTGGCACAACTCTTCGAACAATTGATTTTCGTCAAGCGTTCATTGTCCACTAAGCGACTTTCATATCAATCTGGGCAAATAAGGGCCGTTAAGATCTAGCATCTTGACATAACCCTTTTGAGCTTTTTTTTATCACCAAAAGCTTGTTGTCCTCAAAACAATCTTAATCATAACTTGGACCAATAAGAGCCGTCAAGATCTAGCATCTTGGCACAACTCTTTGAACAATTGATTATCTTCAAGAGTTCATTGTCCATCAAATATTTTTTATTTTGGATGAATAAGAGTCGTCGAGATCTAGCATCTTGGCGCAACTCTTGAATCATTGATTACTATCAATGTTCATTGTCCAACAAACAATTTTTCATATCAATCTTGAATGAAAAGGACTGTTAGAGTATAGCACTCTGGCATAACCCTTTTGCATTCTTAAAACATATTCAAGCCACTTTTAAACCACTATCTTTTCCAAGAGATAACCATTAATCTCTTGTGATTTTTAACCCTTCCTTTAACCTTCACAAGAGATAGCCATTAATCTCTTCTCCTAAACAATCAATCCTCACAAGCTTTGCTTTCAAGCTTTTCACCCGTAGAGCCAGAACTACGAACACTCTGATTTCTCAAGTTCATCTTGAGAATACGTAGGCATAGGATTACGAGATCCTAGCGAGCCACCTTTTCTTTTTTCTACCTTTTCCTTTTTCCTTTACATCCAATGCCTTCTTGGATTCCACCTTTTCCTTTACATCCAATGCCTTCTTGGATTCCACCTTTTCCTTTACATCCAATGCCTTCTTGGATTCCACCTTTCCATTTTTCATCGTAGCCCCGAACTACAAAGGCTCTGAGTTCCTCATTGCACTATGAGGATACGTAGGCACGAGATTGCGAAGTCTTGTCGAGCCACCCTGATAATAAAAACCTCTTTAGGTACTCTTCCCCTTTAACATAAAATCCAAAAACATTTCTCTCTCTCCCTTTCCTTAAGTAGAAGATTAGAAACAAACCTTAAGCTAACATACATTTAACCCTAACTAAATGGTTCCCGTTGAGTACAACGGACGCGAGGGGTGCTAATACCTTCCCCTTGCGTAACGACTCCCGAACTCAGACATTGGTTGCGATGACCATATTCTTATCCTTTCTTTTAAGGGTTTTATTCGATATTTTCCCTTTCCCTCTATGGAATAAATAAAGATCGGTGGTGACTCTGTTAAGTCCATCCCGCGGGCGTGTGATTGCGCTTTGCGAGGTCGTTCTCATTTTTCGAGGTACGACAGATGGCGACTCTGCTGGGGACACATCCTTAAGTGAGTCAAGCCTAGTTTAGTTAGGTTTTCGTATGTGTGTTTAGCTTTGTTTGTTTCTCTTCCTTCTTTGATTATATGTTTTATTTCTCTTGCTTTACATATATGTATCTGTACATCATGTGTGGGTTTTGGGTATCTGATATCTTGAATAAAGCTCTACACCTGACTTTTGGAAAAAGCAGAGAAAAAATATAAGGTTAGATTTGGTAGTTATTAGTGTTAGACTATGAGGGTAAGCTCCTTGTAGCAACTAACATGAAGGCTCCTCTAGAGTAGACCTGTTTGTAGATCTCGTTATAAAACAGCTAGCCTGTTGCATGACGTTGATTCATGAAGGGTCTGTGACTCTAGGTTCCCCATTTAGAACCAGTGCTAGTTTGGTGGTTGCGTAATATTGGACTTCAAGGACATCTCCTTGCTCCAACCAATATGAAAACCCCGATTAGAATAGACCTTTTCGTTACTCTCGTTGTAAAATGGCCAGCCCGTTGCATAACGTTGATACGACTAAGGTCCATGATTCTGAAACCTCGTCAAAAACCTAGAAAATATCTTGTGAGTGGGTTTATGGGTAGATAATCTAGAACTAACCGTTATAGGGAGATCTACCTAATAGGATGTTCCGATTTACTCGTGTTATCCCAGATCTTAATCACCCTACATTGCATTTTCTTTCTGCATCATGTGTTGCATGAGATTGCATATCATTTGCATCTTTGCATGATTCATTGCATACGTCTATCTGTCCAGTTACTTATCTCCAACTGTCTATATCTTCCAGAGTCTGCCTGTGAGTCGTCAAGCTGATTCCTCGACACAAATACCAGACTAGAGCTAACTACAGACGCAAGATGTCAGAGCAAAAGGTACACAATGCTGAGATCCGAATGGAGATCGACGATCTAAAGTCAAGCATGACTAAACTCACTGAGATGCTTCAAGTCTTGATTGCTAGAGGAGAGCCTCCCCAAAGGACAGTCATCCAGGAAGTTTCAAGTGTTGATCCTCCACTGGTTCAAATGCCGCCCTCAACTTGGCCCGAGTTTGGTTTGCCACACAACTATTCTCCACCTCTTCCATCTACTACTATGATTGGTCAGACTGCCAGACCAGTGTTTCAAGCTCCTATTTTTGCCGAACCTCAACCTATAATTCAGACTACTCGAGCTCCTTTTGAGAATCCCCTCTATGAGTACAATGCTGCCAGTGCTCAGGGTGAAGAGCCTGAAGACTTTGTTGAGCCTGAAGTTGTCCGAGAACAGTTTTAGATCATAGATAGGAGACTCAAAGCCGTTGAGGGTGCTGGCTTTTTCAATGTGGATGCAGCCAACATGTGCTTAGTGTCTGACCTTGTCATGCCTGTTAAGTTCAAAACTCCAGAATTTGTGAAGTACAAGGGCCATTCTTGTCCAAGGGTTCATTTGGTCATGTATTGTCGCAAGATGGTTGCTTATGCCAAAAATCAGAAGCTACTTATCCACTGTTTTCAGGATAGCTTGAGTGGAGCATCACTCAAATGGTATATGGGTCTCGAGCAAAACTTTATTCACTGCTTCCAAGATCTTATAAATGCCTTTATGAAGCAGTATAAGTATAACCTTGACATGGCTCCTGATCGCCGCCAGTTGCAAAACATGACTCAGCATGAGAAGGAATCTTTTAAGGAGTATGCTCAACGCTGGAGAGAATTGGCTTCCCAAGTTGAACCTCTCTTGGCCGAGAAGGAATTGACGGGAATGTTCATGGATACCCTGTCCCCGTTCTATTGGGAGAAGATGATTGGAAGTGTTTCCTCCAATTTCACTGATTTGGTTACTATTGGGCAAAGACTCGAGGAAGGACTTAAGAATGGAAAAGTGTCTAAGGCTGCTGAATCTTCTAATCTGTGAAGAAATCCTATGGGAACTTTCAGAAAAAGAGGGAAGATCATACTAACGTTGTCATGGTTGAAACAAGACGGCCTCGTCCCCGACCTCAGTATGTTATTCAACCTGTTGTTGTTGCTGTTACTCCTGTGGTTGCTACCCCATGACCAGCTCAAGCTCCTCAACGTCCGGCTACAGGACAGAGCCAGTATCATAATAGGAATCAATTTGATCCTATTCCCATGACGTACACCGAGCTTTATTCTGATATGTTTCAGCAAGGTTTGATTACCACAAAGCCTTTACCTCCTCCTCCAAATCCTCTTCCAGCCGGCTATAGGGCTGATCTTCATTGTGAATACCATCAAGGAGGTGCAGGCCATAATTTGGAAGGTTGCTTTGCATTGAAGGCTAAAGTACAAGAGCTGATGAGAAACAAAATCCTCTCCTTTAAGGACAATCCCAATGTCCAAAGTAACCCTCTGCCAGGGCTTGCCAAGTGAAGCTTTAGTAGACTTCAACAATTATCATCCTAAAAGCCAGTGTTTCAGACAGGACAGCTCATCCTTGTGTTGATTAGTCACTAGGCCTTTGTTTTTTGTTGTTTACATTTTTCTTATTTTATAATAGCCGCTCTGTCGCGATGAAAATTGGATACCATAGTTATTTGTTAACTAGGATCGCATTTTTAATGTCACCACAGGTCTTTGATTTTATCCAAGGGAAGGGAGAAAAACCGAATTCCCACAATGCAATGCAAATGCACTAAGATTCTAAGTTCGGGGGTTGGTTATACCTAGGGAAGGTGTTAGCATCCTAGATATCTATAGTACTCTACAGGAACCACTTGATTCATTTTATGTTATCTGTTATCTGTTTTGCTAAAGGTTTAAGGGTAGGTGATTTATTATTTGTATTCCTAAGTGTGCTCGACAAGATATCGCATCTTGTGCCTACATATCCTGTCAGGAGGGAATCAGAGCACTTGTAGTTCCTCATTAAGGATACTAAATTTGTTTTAAAGGTTTTGGAGAGAAGATGAGTCATCATCTTAAGAAAACCACCACAGTTTTGAAAATGTTTGTATTTTGTGGGGTATGGGATTGTATGTCCCTTCTTTGAGATGATTAACATCTAATTCTCTTGTGTGGAGAATTAGGTTGGCTAAAGTTTGATTTAAAAAATCAAAATTAAGGGGGGACTAACCTAGGAAATCTATCCTAAGTTATCTAATTGACTTATCTTAAGGTGTCGATTATGATGCAAATGATGTGCACCATGCACAATAACATGGTTATCATGCATGGGATCTTCCCTTGGATATTAATGCGATTAAATTATTGTTATTTTAGGCGAGGGTGCTAGCAAAGTGATGCTAGACTTGTGTCTTGTGATCGGTAGGTCGAATGCGATGCCCTAAGGCGATCGATTTACATGGGTAGAAAAGTGGACTCGACGCTGGATCGAGATTTTTTTATAAGTTTGAAAAGGTTTAGACATACAAAGCATACATTCAAATAGAGGCATAGTAAACAGATAAACACGCAAGCGTACACTCGGGCGCAAGAGATTCTAAACGAGGACGAATTATTAAGAAAAGTTTGATTTTAGACTTATTTTATTTTAGAGTTTATATTAAAGATTATTTTTATTAAAAGTTAGAGTTTTCTTATTAATAATAAAAAAAAAGTTTTAGTTATTTAAAGTTTTTATTATTTTATCTTTTACATAAAAAAGGTTTTCCTATTAAAAGTTTAATTATTTTAAGATTTTTTATTATTATTTTTAGTTTTAAAAAAATATTAAAAGAGTTTTCAATACTAATTTAGAAAGGATTTTATTTTTATATTCTTATAAATAAAAGTTTTTTATTACTATTAAATTTTAGAATTACATTAAAAGGTTAATAAAGTTTTTCTTATTATTAAAAAAAGATTTATTTTAATATTTAAAAAAAATTATTAAAGGTTTTTTTTTAATTAGAAAAGGAGAAAGGTTCTATATTTATTTTTAGATAAAAAAGAGTTATATTCTAAACATGATGAATTTATTTAATGAAAAAAGTTAAAAATAAAAAAGGTTTGGTTATATTTTATAAAAAAAAACAAATTTAATTATTATTATGAATTTGTTTATAAAAAACGGATTGATTATTAATAAAAAGGGAGGGATCAGGTGATTCGCGAAGGAGAGATGGTCCATCGTGGACCCTCGGATCATGACCGTTGGATCATGATGCGTGGAGATCTAACGCATAAGACGTGAGGGTGCCCGTGTGTACGGTGTGCATCAATGTACGCGATTAAAAAAAGATCAAAGGGGAGTGAGGTTGAGACTTATCCCTCTCTCGTCTCTCTCGAAATTTCTCGCTCGGAATTCCTCTCTGCGACGATTAGGGTTTGAGAAACCCTAAATCTCGCCGCCGCTATCTTTCCTATTCTTCGATCGAACAAGAAAAACCTAACTACCCTCAATCCCACAAAGCCCCAACCCCAATCCATTAACATTGTTTGTGATTACATATTACAAGTTATGCGATGATAAAATGAAGAAAATGTGAAAATCAAAGAAGGAGAGCCAGATTGCCGACGCGAAGTTAGGTAGCTTTCACAAACCGCCGGCGTATAGATAAGTCCTCTTCTTTTTCTCCGTCTTCTTCGTATGCGTGCTATCTCTCTGTGTCTTTGCTGTTTGTGTGATTGCTGCCGTGTGTGTATGGTTGATGAGTTTCTGGTGATGAATTTGTTTCCGGTTTATGATGGATTGGGTCGTTATGATGTATGATGTATGAAAGGTTTGATGACTGATGAACTGATGTTTGATGAATAGTTGAGTGCCAATTTTGGTGTCTTACTGGTCTGATGTTTTTTGTTTTTTTTTTTTAATCCTCCCCCGCTCCTCTTGGTGTGTGTCCCTTTTATAGCTTCAACTGATTTCCAATCCAATTAAAACGGTGTCAAATACCATTTTGGAAACAAAGGTTAATAGTTGATGATGGTTTCCATTTTCAAAAGAACACGTTTGGATTATTTTGGGAAGAATTCAAAATTGTTCTGAACATGTTTGATACCAATTATGTACGATAACTGCTTTTGATTCCTTTCCTTTTTTTATCTCAACATGTTTGGTACATTTTGGGAAGTATTGAACTGGTTTTGATGATCCATGACTGTATATTTTTTGGAAAGGTCTTGGCAGTTAATGCCTATGAATTGTGATGTCTGCTACTTCCAATTTTGTTTCCACATGTTTTGCGAATCATTTTGGACAGCACATGAAAGTCATGAGCGTTGATTTTTGATATGCCAGGAAAAATTATACCAAGTTGGAGAGACAAACTTCACTTCTAGCACTCTTTTCAGTGGCCTTGGTGTCTACTTTGCTAGAGATGGTGATGTGAAGTCCAGCATTACGAAGGATTTGTTCTAATAACTTGACAAATACTTTATGGTTCCAAGTGGCTACTGCAGGTGAAAATAAACATCCTCTTTTCCTTTTCTGTATGTGGCTTGTCTGAACATCAGCCGGTTGGAGAGTTGATGAGTACCGCTACTGCAATTTCTTAGTTCAAGATTTGGATGATGTGGAAAAAAAATGGTAAGGCCCTTTTTTAGCAACTTGTCTGTGTGGAGCCTGGAAGGTTCGAGGTGATTTGGTGATCCAATCTTCCTTCTCCTTTAGGTTTCTGATTTGGGATTGCTTGGTAGTTTTACTTGTATCCATTTGAACAAAACTCATGCCTTCCATCAAACTACTTAAGTAATACATAGCTAGGCTATGAACTTTAGAAAATTGTTTGATTTTTCTGTTATGGGAATATTAGGAAATGGTTAAGGCAGTCCAGGTTATGAAATTAATTGAATCTTATTCATCCTGTCGTGGCTTTGGCAAATTGATAATGTACTGTTGGCTTGATTTCTATTGATTTTGTGGTGTTCTTATTTTGGTGAACTGGTGTGACTGATTTATTCTGACTGTTTTGGACAGGTTCGCGGAAGATTTCGTGACATTGGACGAGTCATGAAGTTTGGTTCAATCTTGTGTCGGACAAATGATAGCTGGAAGTACCTCACGGCTTTGCACTTGGCTGGAACGTTGTGGGTGTGGGAGGACTAATGAAGATAGTTTTGTTTCATGACTTCCACTGGGAGGTATTCCATGCTTAGAATTAGATTTAGTGTTACTAAATTTACATCAAACAATTTATAACAGCTTTATCCTTTTTTTCTTTGACAATAATTGCTTGGGGTGAGCTTATGTTTCTTACTCAAAATATGTTGTTGTCCTTGATCTGACTTTAACATGTTTCTTTACCCTATTTGCTTCAAGTAATTCCAGGCACAGGAACATCTTCAAGACCCAAGTTATTAATGGCCTTGGCTTCTTCTGCTAGAGTTCTACAGCAAGATTCTATGTCAAAATTTATGATGGACACACTGGCCCTGAAGAATGTGATCGCTTAATCCACAATATTAATTTTATCTTGATCGAAAATAGGAGAAGGAGGATACAGATAGATTTACGAAGAACTCTTGACTTTTCTGTGGCACCAACTTTGTTTTGGATACTTGGAAGACTCGTTTTAGGATTAGGATTTATAATATGAATCTTGTAATTTTGAAAATGTTATAACTTTGAATCCTCTACCCTTGAAATTGTTAATCTGCTTGGTACCTCCAACTTGGAATTGGTAACCGTGTCATGAAATTAACGAGTGGAACTTGAACTTTTGGAAAATAGCTTTTCTTACGACCTTTGTTTTATAATAGAATTTTGTAACATGTAATACTTGGGCTTCAAGAACTTGTATCTTATAACTCCTTCAATCTTTGTATCTTGTAACAAGTTTTGAAACTCAAATCTCTTTCCGGACTTAGAGTAGAATTTGCCCTCGAATTAGGAGAAATTTAGAATGAGGAATTGGAAGTAGATACAAACTCAAGGTCTAAGACCAAAATAAGGTTTGACAAATTCTTATTTGAAACCAAAATCTAACTTGGGCACATCATTCTAATCGTGTCTCTTAAATGGGCTCGGAATAATGGGAACATTTCTTGTGAATAGTTTAGCATACGGTCCTCTATGATCTTGAATTATTTGAAGATGACTTAAAATCACAATGGAAACCAGATGGCAATGCCCTGAACTCTTACTTAGAAAATCATAAAAGGATGAACTCAATTGAAGCCTTGTATGTTTTGGACTTCCTTTAAACTTAGAATTTTAATCCTTGGTGATAAATTCCAGATAAAGGTCTTACAACTCTCATGATCATGAATCCAAAGAAAAACCTTGTTCATTTTAAAATGACCACATGCATTCCTTGATCTTTATAAAATATAATATGATGCCTCTCATGCCTTGCATCTTGGATAATCCTTGTCATTCCATAATGAACTTGTATTTGAAATTTTGGATCTTGAATTTGAACTTCAACTTTGGAAAATGAGTTTTTTAACCACGTCTCATGAATTTGTGAGGATTTCAAACTTCTACTTCCTTCCAAAACTGAACTTTCCTTGATGAACCATCAGTAGAGTAAACAACATCTCTTAATCTTGAGGAGCTTACAGGGGGGAGGTGCCATCACACAACCAATGACTAACCTTCAGGGACCATCCTTCACATCAAAGGGTATGAGGACCTAATCTTGTGTGGTGAGACCTCTGAGGAATCCTGAGGGAAGAACGGCTTTGTAGTGGCTTAGGGATCAACAGGGTAAGGGCATATCACACAGGAGTCCAACACAAACTTGCAGAGACCAGAGAACCTCTTACAAGCACACACAGCACAGCCTTCAAGACCTTGAATCTTCTGCAGCAGTACCTGTGTTCATAAATGAAGCAAGAAGACAAAAACTAGATAAAACGATTAGTTATGCACGAATGATCGGCCTAAGATGTTATACAAAAGGGCAAAGCGGGGATCTTAGGGTCAAAAATTAGGGTACGACACGCTCGTTTTCGATTATGTTTCTACTTTCGTTGATTAATGAAATGAGCATTGCAACTTTTGGATTTAATTCATTTGTGTTGCTATTTACACTTTCATACTTTCCTTTTCAAAAAAAAAAATAGTTTATCTCTTTTCCACTTTCTTTTTGATTATGCAAAGATTGGAGGGAGGATGATGAAAACAAAATACTCATAATTGCTGTTGGTATGCTTTCAAATCAAAACTTTGCTGACGATGTAAGGCATTGTTTCAATCCCTAAACACTGGAGAAATAAGGAAGATAATCCCTCGTTAATCCCTTCGAGCCTAGAAATAGGAGTTTTCTTTCTTTACAAAAAACCGCAATCTTAACCTGGGGCAGGGTAGTTCTCAGTTAACTTGATTGTGCATTCAAATACAAGAGTTTCAACAAAAGGTTGCACTCACAAATTTTCCTTCACAGCAAGCAAGTGTCGAAGATGTCTTTCAAGTCAAACGCCAATGGTGGTTCACCGTGATCATTAAGCTAGACAGTCACAACCTTTCAACTCTTCCAAATTAAATGAATAAATGTTGTACAAGTTGTATGACAACGAAGCAAGAAGATGTCTCGAAACCTCAACAAATGACAAAGAAGAGGTCTCGAAACCTCAGCAAATGATAAAGAAGAGGTCTCATAATCTCAACAAAGAAAAAGAAGATGTCTCAAAACCTCAGCAATAAAGAACAATCAAATGTTGTAAGGGAGTAGTGACTACCAAGGTGTCTGAATCATCATCAACTATCATCAGATCAACTCCTAACCTTTGGGAACCTGAATGCATAGCTGGAGTTAAATGAGCGTAGGATTGGAAGTTCATCACGAAGATTGGGTGGGCACAAATAAACTTTGAGCTTTTATCCTTTATTTCTTAAACCGTGAACCAGGCCACGTTACAACCCTCAAAAGACCTAACTGAAGCAAGGTTATTTTGAAAGCATACTGCAGCAAGGCTGTGTAAATTGACTCCAAAAGATCTTTGTAAGTCATTACACCTGTGCTTTTACCTTCTCACTTTGATGTCTTGAACCGCCGTGTTCTGACCAATGACTCGTATGTTTTGCATCTTTCCATAAATAATTCTTTTGATTTCAAAAGTTGCATGACTCTGCTTTAAAATTACCATGTTTGTACAAATACTTTTGTTTACAAATTGGCTTTCTTCTCAAGGAATTTTCAAACAATCAAGAAACTTGGTCGGTGATCCTATCAGAGGTAAGTTATTCCCAAATCCTGTTGAAGAATCAGTTCAAGAATTGTTGTTCAGGAGCAAGTCCTTCTCAAAATTGGTTAACCAGACTTAGACAAAGCAATGATCAGTTTATCTACAACAGTCAGCTAATATGGGGGAGTTTACTTAAAGAATCCCCATGCAACTTTCCAGCACTTCATCCTTCCTACAAGGATCAACATGATACAGTTTACCAGTGTGGTAGAGGCGTGTTCAGCAGTAACATCTCTAGTCCCCAAGCAGAATGGCATTGATCTCCGTGTTGAGGAATTAGTCTTTCAGTCTTGTCTATTCTCCCTAAAAGAGTCGAGCAGTGTCGTCAACATATGCATTTGTATTTGATCATATATCATCTACATAATTCATATACCATATGCATAGCATGAGTGTTTCATCCTCATTTGCATTTCTCTCGAGGTCGTGTTGTTATCTGCGTCTTACCTTGTGGTCAAAGTCCAACTTACTTGGCGCCTACCAAGACGTTACCTGTTCTTTCATTCAGTGCCATTCCTGAATATTGTCGTTTCCTTGTGCATCTAGTCCTGTTGTTAGATGTTCGTCTTATTTCATTCCAGTGTTATTCCTGGATCTTTATATTCTTTCACTCCAGTGTCATTCCTAGATGTCTGTCTCTTTTGATCTCCAATGCCATTCCTGGATATATTATTCCTCTTGTTTCTTCCAGTGTTATTCCTGGAAGTTTTGCCTCTCTTCAATAATCCTCATCAAATTTGCTTAGATACCTTTCAGTGTCATTCCTGAAAGTCTTATCTGTTCATTCAGTGCCATTCCTGGATGAGTTTTCTTCTTTGCATTCAGTGCCCTTCCTGGATGTCTTTCTCGCTATAGTTCGATGCCATTCTTGAATATAGTGATTTGTCTTTACTTTCAGTACCATTCCTGAAAGTTCCTTCACAGTCATTCAATGTTATCTTGGATACTGTGATTCCTTCTATCCAATGCTTTCTTGGATCCCACTTTGTTCACTCTTATCTAAAGCCATTATTAGATATTGTGATTATACCTTTCATTCAAAGCCATTATTGGATGTCTGGTTTCTTTACCATCTGATGCTTTTCCGGATGTGTCTCTCTTTCTGATGTTCTTCCAGATCGAGTCTTTGTTCACTTTTATCTAAAGCCATTATTAGATATTGTGATTATACCTTTCATTCAAAGCCATTATTGGATGACTGGTTTCTTTGCATCCAATGCTTTCTTGGATCCCTACTTTGTTCACTTTTATCTAAAGCCATTATTAGATATTGTGATTATACCTTTCATTCAAAGCCATTATTGGATGTCTGGTTTCTTTACCATCTGATGCTTTTTCGGATGTGTCTCTCTTCCTGATGTTCTTCCAGATCGAGTCTTTGTTCACTTTTATCTAAAGCCATTATTAGATATTGTGATTATACCTTTCATTCAAAGCCATTATTGGATGACTGGTTTCTTTGCATCCAATGTTTTCTTGGATCCCTACTTTGTTCACTTTTATCTAAAGTCATTATTAGATATTGTGATTGTACCTTTCATTCAAAGCCATTATTGGATGACTGGTTTTCTTTATCCAATGCTTTCTTGGATCTCTATTTTGTTCACTTTCATCTGATGCCTTCTCAGATATTGTGATTGTACCTTTCATTCAAAGCCTTATTAGATGACTGGTTCTTTTGCATTCAATGCCATTCTTGAATGTAGTCTTTGTTCACTTTCATCTGATGCCTTCTCAGATATTGTGATTATACCTTTTATTTAAAGCCATTATTGGATGTCTGGTTTCTTTTGCCATCTGATGCTCTTCCTGATGTGCCTTTCTCTTTCTGATGTTTTTCCAGATTGAGTCTTTGTTATCTGATTCCCCAGTGGAGACCGTCTTTCCGGTTCTATTTCCATTGAGGATTTTGTGTTATCTTTTCTTTCTAAAGTGTCAACCGATCACGCTTGAATCAGTTGTCTCATCACTTTAGATTTTTCCCAGTTTAATTTCAGTTTCCCCAGTGTTGTGGTCTTCCCCAGTGAGGGTGTGCTCATTGTGTGAACTTTGTCCCTGTCTGCTTTCGTTTTCGTCTGCATTTCTACATTTATCATTCTATCATTTCCATCATATTAGAGTTCATAACATGTCAATATTTTAGTTTGTTTCTTTTGTCCATTGCATTGTATGTCAGTGCATCTGAGGGCAAAATTTTCGGTTATCTATATTTAATTACCTCCCACCATGATTTCATGAGGACTATCATCACTCATGTCATCCGGTAAAGATATTTAAATAGGGGCAACTGTCATACCCTAAATTTTACCCTCAAATTCGTTGATCATTGTCATATCATCATTTTTTAGTTAAACATCTCATCAATCATGCATTTTTTTTCATTCAATTTCATCATTCAATGCCATCTTTATTTTCTTCTTTTTAGTATTTTATTTGTTTCGAAGTAAAATTAGAATGCTTGTCTCATTTATTAATTCAATTATTTTCATGCATAATGTTCACCTTTAACCTTTATTTTAAATTTTAATTCAATTTTAGATTTTTGGAACTTTAATCCAATTTAAGTAAACTTAGAAGTTTTTTATTTTGATCCAACTTCAAGTTTAGAAAACTAATACTGTTTTTTTAATTTATATAATTTATGTTGTTGATATTATATTTCTTTAGGTTCCGTATTATTTTCATTTGCCATTTTTATTCCACTGACCATTTTAGTCTTTTGTAGATTTTATACATTTCTATTATTCTAGCCATATCACAAGCATATAGGATATTTGATTCAAGACAAAAGCCCATATCTCAAGCCATTTTGGAGCCATCACAAGCCATGAACAAATTGGAGGGGACCACATGAAATACTGCACGATTTTGTCCTCTTCTCTTTTGCAGTAAACTTCTCAACTTTCATCTCAAAATCACCCACATAACAAACACAAAACCATTGAATCTTGGCCTCTCTTTTCACCAACAATCAAAGGTTGAAAATCATCCCTCACAATGTCACATGGATTCATAACTTTGGCTCCCAAATTCCCTCTCAAATTCTGCTCAAATTTTCACCAATCATGTTCTATAAATACACTGCATAACAAGAATCAAAGGGGGAAAAAAGAAAGATCCTCTCTGCACCAAAACAACAAACACTCCGCCTACGCCATTATCTGAATCACAAACCGTGTTCCTCCACAAACTTTTAACCGCTGCTGCACCACCGCAAATTTTAATAGCCGCTGCCAACAAGCTTTCTGGCGAAACCACAACATAGCATGATTGGAAAGTGATGCCACTAACTTAAATCCATGGATTTCCCTCCTCCACACACGCCGCTCACCGCCACTTCAACCCATATCGCATCCGCTAATCCCAGCCACCGCAAGAGGTTTCCGTTGTTTTACCACTTTCTGTCTTTTTTACGTGGGTTTAAAGTTTTTTATTTCAATTTTAAAAAAATGATTTTTGAAAGATGAGAAGTTTTTGGTTATGAAACCATAGTTATTGTGTATCGAGAAAAGAGAGAAATGGAGGTTGAAGAGGTATTATTTTAATGAAAATTTATTTTTCTTTTCTCTGTGTGAAACACGTTTGGAATGAGAGAGATAATAAAATGTTGGATTTATCCCATCTAATTTTTTTTTCTAATTCTGATTTGAAAAAGTCAAATTTGGGTTTGTTATTAATTGTATAATTATGTTTTTTTAAAATTCCAAATTTGGGATTCATAAGTGTAACCGTTATTTTCTCTTGCCTAGTTTTTTTTTTAATTATTTTTTTAAATAAATGTGATATAATTGCTATTGTGTTTGTTTCATTTTAAATGTAGGTTTTTTGAATGGGCCTTGTCCCATGTTTAACTTGTTCTATTTCTCCAATTTTATTTCTAACACTCATATATGTTTTTTTAATATTTTAATTTCTTGTGTTAATAATTATTTTGATTGATTATTATACATTAGTAATTATTCATTTTTATTTAATGTCGTTCAAATAGATGAACAATTTATTTCTCACAACAATTTCTATTTAAAACAAAGACGAATCTTTTTTAATAACTTCAAATTATTTTCAAAGACCACTTTCGTTTTCATTATCTCAAATCACTTTCAAAACATTTTCACAAATGATTAAACCTTTTCCTATATCAATAAACTATCAAGACTTCTTTCACAAAAAATGCGAAAGAAGAGGACCGTTAGAATCTAGCATTCTAGCATAAACCTCGAACGATTGGTCTCAAGTCTCACACTTTGGGGTAGCCATTCATTCGTTCTTTCGCTCCTCAAAATACCTTTAATTAAATTAGACAAATAAGAGCCGTCAAGATCTAGCATCTTGGCACAACTCTTCGAACAATTGATTTTCGTCAAGCGTTCATTGTCCACTAAGCGACTTTCATATCAATATGGGCAAATAAGGGTCGTTAAGATCTAGCATCTTGACATAACCCTTTTGAGCTTTTTTTTATCACCAAAAGCTTGTTGTCCTCAAAACAATCTTAATCATAACTTGGACCAATAAGAGCCGTCAAGATCTAGCATCTTGGCACAACTTTTCGAACAATTGATTATCTTCAAGAGTTCATTGTCCATCAAATATTTTTTATTTTGGATGAATAAGAGTTGTTGAGATCTAGCATCTTGGCGCAACTCTTGAATCATTGATTACTATCAATGTTCATTGTCCAACAAACAATTTTTCATACCAATCTTGAATGAAAAGGACTGTTAGAGTATAGCACTCTGGCATAACCCTTTTGCATTCTTAAAACATATTCAAGCCACTTTTAAACCACTAGCTTTTCCAAGAGATAGCCATTAATCTCTTGTGATTTTTAACCCTTCCTTTAACCTTCACAAGAGATAGCCATTAATCTCTTCTCCTAAACAATCAATCCTCACAAGCTTTGCTTTCAAGCTTTTCACCCATAGAGCCAGAACTACGGACGCTCTGATTTCTCAAGTTCATCTTGAGAATACGTAGGCATAGGATTGTGAGATCCTAGCGAGCCACCTTTTCTTTTTTCTACCTTTTCCTTTTTCCTTTACATCCAATGCCTTCTTGGATTCCACCTTTTCCTTTACATCCAATGCCTTCTTAGATTCCACCTTTTCCTTTACCTCCAATGCCTTCTTGGATTCCACCTTTCCATTTTTCATCGTTGCCCCGAACTACGAAGGCTCTGAGTTCCTCATTGCACTATGAGGATACGTAGGCACGAGATTGCGAAGTCTTGTTGAGCCACCCTAATAATAAAAACCTCTTTAGGTACTCTTCCCCTTTAACATAAAATCCAAAAACATTTCTCTCTCTCCCTTTCCTCAAGTAGAAGATTAGAAACAAACCTTAAGCTAACATACATTTAACCCTAACTAAATGGTTCCCGTTGAGTACAACCGACGCGAGGGGTGCTAATACCTTCCCCTTGCGTAACCGGCTCCCAAACTCAGACATTGGTTGCGATGACCATATTCTTATCCTTTCTTTTAAGGGTTTTATTCGATATTTTCCCTTTCCCTCTATGGAATAAATAAAGATCGGTGGCAAATCTATTAAGTCCATCCCGCGGGCGTGCGATTACGCTTCATGAGGTCGTTCTCATTTTTCGAGGTACGACACAAGCGGTATGAGAAATATTACCTACAACTAACAAAGGGCAGGACGACAAAGGTAATAATCTCAAAGGGTACGAGAAATATCACCTACTACCAACTAAAGGGAAGGACGACAAAGGCGATAAACTCGAACATGGGGAGATTACCAACTATCAAACAAGTGATAGCTATAACAAGGTAACTAAACCGAACTATATTACCTACTACCAACTAAATGGGCAGGACGACAAAGGTAATAAGCCAGCTATATCACCTACTACCAACTAAATGGGCAGGACGAAAAAGGTGATAAGCTCAAAAAGAGGAATTACCAACTATCAACCAAGTGACAGTTACAACAAGGTAATCGGATATGAGAAATATTACCTACTACCAACAAAGGGCAGGACGACAAAGGTAACAATCTCAAAAAATCTGAGAAATATCACCTACTACCAACAAAAGGGAAGGACGACAAAGGTGATAAACTTGAACGAGGAGAGATTACCAACTATCAAACAAGTGATAGCTACAACAAGGTAACCAAACCCGGCTATATTACCTACTACCAACTAAATGGGCAATACGACAAAGGTAATAAGCCAGCTATATCAACTACTACCAACTAAATGGGCAGGACGACAAAGGTGATAAACTCAAAAAGGAGGATTACCAACTATCAACCAAGTGACAGTTATGAAAAGGTAATCAATCAAAATGTAACAAGCCTCTATTGTCAGATAAAAGGACCAAAGTTCAATCCGAAAATATACTGGAGAGAAACGGTCAAACAAGACTCTACCCGGTGAGGAAATATCTCAACTGGGAATTAATTCCATCCAGACAAATGAACTGGGGAGGAAAAGTAAAACAAATATCTTCCACGAGGCATAAACTCAGTGGGGAATTAACAAAGATAGGCATTTTCTGCTACGGGTCGACACTCTAATGGAGAAATGACACACACGCTCCGCGGGGATAACAACACCAGAGAGCAAGGAAGCACCAACACAAATGCAAGATGCACAATGCAACAACAATAGGCATTAACAAAGATAGGCATTTTCTGCTACGGGTCGACACTCTAATGGAGAAATGACACACACGCTCCGCGGGGATAACAACACCAGAGAGCAAGGAAGCACCAACACAAATGCAAGATGCACAATGCAACAACAATATGTTATGCACAACAAATGAATGTGCATGCAATGAATATGAGTATGAATATACTGACAAAGCAGACATAAGGATAAATAGAGGGTGAATAAACCTCACAACACCACTGAATACTCGGCTAATCTCAACAAGACGGAGATATCATTAGCAATTCTGCTAGGGATTAGCTGAAGAAATCCTGCAAGAGATAAACAAAAGCCATCAAAGGAAAATAAATCCTACTACAAGGCTCAAATCTTGCTGGAGAAAAGAAGATACTCCTTGGGGAGAAACCCAAATATCAATGTTCTAACATCAAAGATCCACAAAGACGAATCAACATAACTCTGCTTTGAGGATGGCAGGAAAGCTGTTAGGGAAATCATAACAAACCAAATCTTTCGACTCTTCTTGGGGATAATAAAAAAAAGTCAAAAGAACTTCCACTTCAAAAATATGAAGAGATCTGCTGCGGAAAAATAATGAATCTGCTGGGGATTGTAAACATATAAACATTTACACAAAATCCACTGGGAACACAAGGCAAATCTGCTGGAGATAGAAGAAAACTCTCAGAGAATTAACCAAATCTGAGCAAAGCATCCTGAACTTGCTGAGGAAAACAACAAAAGGTCAAACTATGGGGCATTTTAGATCAATACTCATCATAAATGAGAGAAAACCCAACAGGTGACTAATATATCAATATTCCTTAAATAGATACGTCATCAGCGACTTCACTGGAGAACATCTGAAAAAATGATGCATAATCTTCACTAGGAGGAATCTCCGAATAAAACAATCTGGAGAGAAATGCATCCTGGACTTGCTGGGGAAAATAAGAAATTAACATCACTGCTCTATGCTTGGGAAACCTTCGACATAATAATGCACTGCCTCCGTCGGGGGATCAGCAAGGATATATCTCTGGGTAGAACAGCCTGGAGAGAAAGACATTCGCAAGACAAGATAAAACCTGACAAGCTGCTACTATGTCAACACTCCTTAGAGGGAAAAACATTGCTCTCTGTTTGGGGGACATCCAAAGCAACAACAACACGTCTAGAGGGTAAAACTTTGAGTGAGGATTCTTCATATGACTTTTGCTGGGGATAGTAAAAAAAATGAATCTCTGTGTGGGGATTGATACCAATGAGAGGTGGTCGTCAAAACTGCTCAACTTCCTGACCATAGCATAATCAGGTGGAGAAGATCTGGATTGAGACATAGCTGGGGAAAAATCGAATAACACTCGTCTGAAGAAAACTCAAACCGGTATTCAACTAAGAAATACTGGATCTCATGAGTCCATCACATCATAACAAACTTTTGAAGGTACCCATCATCCCGTCAACAACTGGTTATATGAACAAACCCTGCTGGGGAAAACAACAAATCTATTGGGGAAATATCAACAAACTCTACTGGGGACCTGTCAATAAACTCTATTAGAGGAGTAAGAACAAACCCTGCTGAGGAAAACAATGATCTTACCATTCTTGAAATAACCATTGACATTCCTTTTTGTATTCATAAATCAAAGGAAAATGTTTTTATAATTTTCAAAAATTTAAATCAATTATTCACATTTTGTTTCAAAAATTATCATAAAAAATAAATGGAATTCTGTAAACATAAACAAAATAAGAATTGCAAACAAAGGGACAAAGGCCCAAATTTTATTAATAGGATGGTAGTCCGCAAATGGCGTAACTCCATGGATCATTACAAAGTTTGAAAAATGGTAAATACATGGAAAGGGTTACATTGAAATACAATGACCACTATTCTCCCTAACAACTTTGAATTCCACT
The DNA here is from genome assembly GCA_022829125.1 of Lathyrus tuberosus. Lineage (NCBI taxonomy): Eukaryota > Viridiplantae > Streptophyta > Magnoliopsida > Fabales > Fabaceae > Lathyrus > Lathyrus tuberosus. The sequence continues at coordinate 1,790,383 of JALAZF010000203.1, read as the reverse complement.
GTGCTCAAAACTTCAGCTGAGGATGATTGAAGCAAAATCCTTGATAGACGATGTTGCTTTAAACGATCAAGACTTGGCCAGATGCAGTTACTTGCCATAATCCCTAACTTTTGCCTAGATTGCCCTTTCGGGTTTTCAATCTACCTGGATGATTACTTTTGTTTTTGTCTCTAATTTTTGCTTGGACCGCCCTTTCGGGTTTTTAATCCACCGAGACACTCATTTTTGCCTAAGCCGCCCATTCGGATTTTTAACTTAGCGAGCTATTCTTTTTATTTTTAGGAGAAGTATTTCTTGACTGCATCGGCATTCACAGGACGAGTAAACTCTTCACCATCCATAGTTGTAAGAAGTAATGCATCGTTAGAGAATGCTCTCTTAACAACATATGGGCCTTCATAATTAGGAGTTCACTTGCCCCTAGAATCAATGGTAAAAGTCGATATCTTTTTTAGCACGAGGTCACCTGTCAAAAGCTTTCTTCATTCTCTGTTGATACAATTGGCCATGACACAAGGCCGTCATTCTTTTCTCTTTAATCAAATTTAACTGGTCGTTTCTACTCTGACACCATTCAGCCTCAGATAATTCAGCTTCCATCAAAACTCTCATAGAAGGGATTTCAACTTCTATTGTGAGCACTGCTTCCATACCATAAACAACGGAGAAAAGGGTTGCCCCTGTTGAAGTGCGGACGGACGTACGATACCTATGCAGAGCAAAAGGGAGCATCTCATGCCAATCCTTGTATGTAACAACCATCTTCCTAATGATCTTCTTAATGTTCTTATTAGCAGTTTCAACAGCCCCATTCATTTTAGGTCTGTAAGGAGAAGAATTATGATGCTCAATCTTAAACTCATCGCATCCTTCATCATCTTGTTATTTAGATTCTTTTTCTTTTTTCTTTTTTTATCATCTCTTTTTTTCGTTCAGTTTTTCATTTTTCCTTTTCTTCATTTTTGCAGACATTTTGGCTTTAACGATAATCTATGCTCCACAATATCAGTATCAAGACCAGGAATGTCTTGATAGGACCAAGAAAACACGTCAACATATTCTCTAAGAAGCTCTATTATCCTCTTCTTAACATCTGACTGAACCAGTGCCCTAGTCTTAACTTCCTTTTTATCATCATCTGAACCCAGGTTAACCAATTCTACCGGCTCTTCATGAGGCTGAATAGCTTTTTCCTCGTGCTCAAGCAACCGAGAAATTTCATATGGAATCTCCTCAATATCCTCATCTTCAGCTCCAAACACATGGAACTCAAAGTTGGGAGAGGGCATAGGGTCATTATTTTCAATGGGTTTAACAATCAATCTGCACAATGATTTTATGTTTGATTTTAGAATATGAACAAGAAGTGCAAGTATTATGCAGATAAAAATGATTATCACGTTATTATTATTTTTTTGGTTTTTTATGTTACCATTTTTCAAAAATAAAGCAAAAAGGGAAAACATAATATGGATAAACAAAATAACATTTTATTGATGATGATAAAATTTGAAACAAATCCCTCACAAATTCACTTTCACCTTGGGCAGAGTCAAAGGATTTTTGAAAGAAACAAAAACAAATTACTTTGAAATATGAATAACAGTAGGAACATCAACATCTATCCAATTCTGGAAAATCTGTCCATGTGTTGCGAAATTGGTAAGTTCTTCCTCTTCATCGTCTTCAATGATGGCACTGACTTCATACTCGGGTTCCTTAAGCCTCAGTCGAGGGGAATAAAAGGGTACATATGCATCCTCTGTCTCAGAACCGTATCCAGGGTCTTCCAAATAAGGCTCCCAATCTTGAGCAGGAATGGAATCATTTTCAGAGTCGTATGAGATGTAATCTTTAGAGTCATATTTAAGAATTGCAGCTGTAAAATGATCTTTATTTGATGAATTCGGCGTTGTGAAAGGCCTCATTAATACGCTTCAAATCTCTTCTCACTGTACCTGGCGTAAAACCTAAACCTGTTTTGCCTTGGTTATCAACCACATCAATAACTCGGCCCTAACTGTCAGACCGGCCAGTCTCTAATACATGCAGACCATATTTCAAAGAAGACATAGGCAAACCATTCTTCTTAACAGTTTTATCATCAACGGAAAGAGCTTGGAACAGAGTCCCAACAGTTTCGTCGACATTAACATACGAAAAGGATGACAGATGGCTCACCAGCATCGCTTATTTGCCTCCAACAATTACCAGCTTGTCATTCTGAACAAATTTCAATTTCTGATGAAGAGTCGAAGTCAATGCCCCAGCTTCATGAATCCAGGGTCGGCCAAGCAGACAACTATAAGCAGGACGAATATCCATTACTTGAAAAGTAATTTAGAAGAAGCGTGGTCCTATTTTGATTGGAAGATCAACCTCTCAAATCACAGTTTTTCTAGATCCATCAAAAGTTTTAACCACAACCCCATTATACCTCATGAGAGCACCTTTGTACGAAAGCTTCGACAAAGTAGATTTTGGCAACACATTCAAAGAAGAGCTAGTATCAACCAGCATGTTGGAAAGTGCATCTTCTTGACAGTTCATAGAGACATGTAAGGCCAAATTGTGATTTCTCCCCTCCTCGAGTAACTCTTCATCACAGAAACTCAAATTATTGCATGTTGTGAGGTTGGAAACAATGACATCAAACTGATTAACAGTCACATCATGCTCAACATATGAGCTTCAGAATTCATCAGTAGGGACAACACTGAAATCTTAGACGAGGTGTGCAAGAGCTGATCTACTGCACTGTACCCACTCTTCTTGATCAGTTTCAATACCTCATCCTTATAAGCCTTCTTACTCAAACCACTGGATTGACCAAAAGTATCGACATTATTCTCATCTTGAGGTCGTCTTCCAGCAACAACATTCTCCATAATCTTTGGAGTTTCAGAAGCAAAAACACTACCACTCTGGGTCACTCTACTAACATCAGCGATGCTTACCACAGAAGACAAAGAAGGAATGGGAAGTTCCTTACCATCTTCCATCATGGTAGCATTGTACTTATTTGGAACAGCCTTGTCAGAGTCATAGGGTACTGGACCGGGTAACCGAATAACCAAAGGTGTAACAGCAGTCTCCCGACTGTCACAAGAGATAACAACTCGTTTAGGAATATTAAAGTGTGACACAATAACGTTCACCTCATTCTGATATTCTTATCTTTTAGCAGTGACCTCAATTAAATTCTGATCCATCATCCCTTGAATGTCTCTCTTTACTATCACACAACCATGCGGGTTCACGGAACAGATGCAACAAGTTGCATAATCATGATCAATATCATGGTATTCACTTAAAAGTGCATGCATTTCCACAAGTGATCTTCGAATCCAACGGATATCAAAAATTTTGAATGTACCAGGACAACCATAAACCATATTGACAGATGCCTTACAATGATTGGGCAACGGATTCGATTGTACATTAGGATTGGTGTCTTCGAAAGACAAGATACCACTTCTAACCAATCTTTACACTTCCATCTTCAATGGATAACAGTTCTCAGTATCATGCCCAACTCATCCCTAATGAAAAGCACAATGAGCTTCGAGCTTATACCACCTCGACGAATCTTTTGGAGCAGCAGGTGGTGCACGGGTCTGAGCAATATTCTTTTGAATTAAACCAGGAAGCAAATTTGTATATGTCATCGGAATCAGATCAAAATCCTTCTGATAACGGCCTCGTTGATTGTTCTGTTGATTAGAACGTTGTTGATGGGCATCTTGAACAACAAAATTTGAATTGATAACAGACGTAACAGATGCAACATGTTGGTGACATTGATTATTCTTACCATAACTCTTTCAGCATCTTCCACGAGAAATAGCATTAGTCTCACCTTCTTTCTTCTTAGCAAGTCCTCCACCATATTTCTTGGATTTACCAGTATAATTACCATCTTTTGACAAACGTCCTTCACGGACACCTTCTTCCAATCTCATCCCCATATTAACAATCTCAGTGAAATCACTCGGGGCACTAGCAATCATACGCTCATAATAAAAAGGACTCAGAGTTTTCAAGAAGATTTTAGTCATCTCTTTTTCTTCCAAAGGAGGATTAATCTAAGCAGCAATCTCGCGCCACCTCTGCGCCTATTCTTTGAATGTCTCCTTATCTTTCTGAGCCATTGCTCGAAGCTGGTCACGATCGGGAGCCATATCCACATTATACTTATACTGCTTTACAAAAGCCTCACCCAAATCTTTGAAAGTGTGAATTCGAGTGATGTCGAGTCCCATATACCATTTCAACGCTGCACCAGACAAACTGTCTTGGAAGTATTGAATGAGAAGTTGATTATTATCAGTCTGAGTTGACATCTTACGAGCATACATAGTCAAATGCCTCATCGGACAAGAATTACCCTTATACTTCTCAAAGTCAGGGACCTTGAACTTGTGTGGGATCTTCACATTAGGAACCAGGCACAACTCATGGGCATTTTTTCCAAACAGTTCTTTACCCCTCAAAGCTTTGATTTCTTTCTGCATTTTAGCAAATTGATTTTGAATCTCTTCCATTTTCTCATAAGCACTGACATTTTCACTTGGAGCAGTGTAGAAAATCGGCTCTTCAACAAAAGGAACATTATGAACCACAGGCAGTGGTACAGACATTACAGGTTGGACAGTAGAAACATCTGGAACTTCAGGAGGTGGTGGTGGTTGATAACCTTCAGGAACAAAGTTAATAGGCATGCCCCAGGGGAAGCCAGGAGGCATGGACTGTTGAGGAACATTGGCAGGTTCCACAAAGATGGGCGTAGAAACAATCTCAGAAATGACTGTCCTTTGCACAGGAGTTGAAAACGGAGGAGGAGGGGGTGGCTGATTCTGAGCAGCCACCAATGCTTCTATCATAGCATTGAGTCTCTCCAAACTATCTTTCAAAGTTGTCACTTCCTCATGAAGCTCACGGTTCTCTTGTTGCAATTGATCCATCTTTTTCTTCATATTAGCTCGAGTATTGTATTGGTGCGACAACTTGGCTGAATGAAGACCAAGAGAAACATAAGAAACCTGGAAAAAGGCAAGAAACAATGCAAAATGATGCGAATGCGAATGCAAAAATGTAAATGTTTCATTCAGCTTTCAAGGATCTTTAAAATATAAAGAAATTGCAAACATCGTAAAGAAATAACACTTTTTGAAGTACTGATAAACAACTCATTTTATTGAATATGGAAAGAGCTACACTTGGAAGTACAAGTTACAAAGGATCAAAATACAATAAGAAAAAGCTAGATCCTAAAGATCCTAACAAGCATCTGATGACGATCCAAGTTGATACTTCCTTCGGAGTTTCTTAATCTCTCTCTCATAGTTGTCCTTCATGGTGGTCTTCTCTAACACGAGCCGATCTACGATACCCTTCCAAGCACCGGAAGTAGGAGGATGAGATGATGAAGTAGTAGAGGAAAATAAATTCTCTCCATGTCTCTTCACAACACGTCGTTCAAGCAACTCAATCAGGTCATCTTTCTCCTTCATCTGCTTTTGCAACTCTAACTTCTCAATGTTTGAAGCGTGAAACTTGGATTCCCAAAGATCTTTTTCTCCCTTCATCTTGGCCAAAGCATCTTGAAGAGTCTTCACATCATCGGAAGGAATAGTGAGTGGTGTAGCGACCATTATAGTCATGGATTTCTGAAAAGAATAAGGCATTTTGAGCTCCTTAGCTCTCTCCTTCACCCAAAGCGTATAAGGTTCCAAGGCAATGCAAACTTGTCTCCCAAGCTGTCCTCTACATATCCTATGGGTATTAGTCCAAGCATGTGCCATCCTTCTTCTCAAACTAAGAGAGCCATTCCCTCATTGGAAAAACAAACCCTGTAAATGAATATTTTTAGGCTTATCCTTCAACATATAACCAAGCTGACGGCGAGCTAAACTCAGGTTGTAGTTAATTCCACCTTGTGTACCAAGAAGAGGCACATTGGAGAATTCTCCACAACTATAAATTATCTGGACATTATCATAAATAGAAGAAGACCAAGTAATGTCAGCATGAGTAAGGGACATGATCCTCTGAGACCACCTTAAACAACTCTTGTTCTCCTTGAAAGCAGATGATTGTGGCAAGTGTGAAATAAACCACTTGTATAGCAGAGGTGTGCAACAAACAATGGTACCATTCCCCTTAGAAGTCCTATGATGGATGGAGAAGTAAGTATCACCAAGTAAAGTCAGAACATGGTTCTAAATCAAGAAAATCCTAAAAGCGTTAACATCCATAAAGTTGTCACCATTAGGGAATAAGACTAGTCCGTAGATAAGCAAAGAAAATATAGCCTCAAACACCAATGTGCTACCAATATTAGCAAATAAAGTGGCTTTCCCAATCAAGAACTTAGAAGTCAAACCCTTGATGCCTCCCTTAACCATAAGGTTAGCATTTATCTCAGATTTCGTCAAATGGGTGGCTGCAGCAATATCTTAGGGCTTAAGAGCTTTTTCCAAACCAGTATAAGGAACCTTATCAGAAACTGGTATACCCAACAGATAAGCATACTCTTCCAAAGTCGGCATGATCTGATAATCAGGAAAAGTAAAGCATCGGTATACAGGATCATAGAATCGCACTAGGGTGTTCAGAATTCCGTCTTCAATATTGGTAGAAAGAATAGATAGAAGTCTCCCACGACGAGATCTGAAGTCTGGACGATCAACTACCAAAGACACTATTTTTGTCAAATCTGTAAGATCGGGAGCTCGGAAATAGTACTTCTGAGTATTTCTCCTTCCAATGTCCATGATCACAATATCTGCGATGTTTGCAAAGGAAAATCTCTAAGATCCTTGAAAACTTATTGAAACAAAATGTCCATGAATGCATGAGTGCATGATGCAATAACCATAAACAAGATCACACAAGGCACACGGGTTCAAAGGTTCGGCACGAGCATGGAGTCAAGCGTAAGAACCAACCCACAATGGTATGTACTAAGGTTATATCAGCACTTGTAGAACAAGGTTTTAAAAAGTTCCCAGAGTCATAGATCCATCTTTCAAATATTATCGGCTTAAACGACTACTCATTAACCAATAATATTCTCAAGAGAAACTCGTCTGAGTTTGGTATCACGTAACAACTGATTCAAGTCTACACCTGAATAGCCACCGCACCACGTCCTAATAAGGCCAAGATGGGTTAAAGGTTCTACGGTCCTCAGCTTCTCGGGCTCCCGGTCGGAAAAAGTAATGTCAAATACGACTACTCGTATGACATCAGTAATCCCAAAAGGGCCTCCACTGAGCGGGGGATCTCAAGTCAGCTTAGTAAGGACTACTCCACGTAAGCCGAACAAGACTATACCACCCTCTTATCATAAGTGCACTCAAGTCCGGGTATAAGACTTATCTCACCACACAGATCACCAAGCACCCAAACAGAACAAGCAATAACAAACAAACCAAACAAAAAGCTATAAATAAATCAAAGTTGGCTAAACCCACTATGAACTAGAAATTCCCCAGCAGAGTCGTCACTTTTCTGTAGCGGTAAAAATTGTTAGTGTAAGTTATTGATTAACTTAACTCATAAAGCAAGAGTCGCCACCGCACTTTTATTTTATCTAAAAGGAAAGGAAAAAGAGTGAACAAAACCTAAAGAGTTCTAAAACAAGAACAAACAGAGAATGGGTAAGGGGGTTGGTTACGCTAAGGGAAGGTCTTAGCACCCAAAACGTCTATAATACTCTATAGGAACCCTTTGAAATATCTACGCTTTTTGGTTTCAGAAGGTTTGTTTGAAAAGAGATTGGGGAGATGAGAAGAGAAGTATTTTTTAAGATTTTTGTGTTTGGAGATACTTCTTGAGCCTTATGCCTACGTACCCACAAATTGCAATATAGGATCAAAACCTCATAGTTCGTGGTACAAATGACAAAAATTATTGGTTATGATTCATTTTATCTTGAAAAGACAACCCATCATTCTCAAGAGAGAATACTCAACTAATTACCCAAAGGTATGGGAAAGAGGCTTTGCATCACATTAAGATGGAGGATTTGCTTGGATTAAAATCAACAAGACTATCACTTCAACATCATAGTGGAAAATGACCATACTTTACACAAAATACCATGGTTAGGAGCTTTACATCTCATCAAAGAATATGACTCATGTCTAATCTTTTTGAAAAGTTCAAAAGAAAAAAGTGCACAAAAGCACAAAAAGTTTGAATGAGTTGTGTATTTTTTGTCTTTTTTGAAATGATCAAAGTATGATTAACATTGATTGACATTTATTAAAGAAAACAAAGTTTTAAAATCACTTGACAAAATTCAAGGTTTTATTATGAAAGCGGTTTTAAGTTTGAAAACAAGAAGGTTTTGAAAAAGAGAGGAGATTTTGAAAATTTAAGAAGGGGTGGAGAAGAACGGACTATCCTATTGCATAAAGATAAAAGCTAAGGATAAGAACGGTTTAACCACACAAGCAAGTTCCATAGCATAAGCGTTCATTCCTTTTGATTTGGTCTTGATCGAAATAAGTCTTCAAGGGAGAACTTCAAGTATCCAAAATCCAAGGTTTTCCATCACAAACTTTCAAGCATATGTTAGGATCCTAATTCTAAGTCCAAAGTTCCATGTCCAAATGCAAAGGATAGAAACCATAGTCCAACATTATGAGAACAAGTTTTTTTAGGGGTTTTGGCCTTTATTAATGTTTTAGGTCCAAGTGGACAAAGAGAAAAAGGCATAAGCATAAACATAAGGTCCAAGTGGACAAAGTGAAAATGACGGAAGCATAAACATGATATGATATATGATAATATAAAGCATAAGAAATAAAGAGAGATAGGGAGCAAGAAGGACGCATAAACAATATAGTAATAGTAATGTAGTAGTATATACATAATAGTAGCACAAAGGCCATAGTGCCATAAGCCTTCAAAAGGTAACACCGATTTGAGTATTTTTCGGAGCCACTAACTAGTTCCCATGAGAATGAAAACATAACCCCATACATAAATCATAAGAAAAGCTTCAATCCAGATGAAATCGACGGATATCCAACTTAGTCTCATGAAGAACCCAAAGGTTAATCTATTTCAAACCACGCCAGGGAAAGTATGAGACTAACAAACTCGCTTACAAAAATACTCGGTTTTCCGTCTCGCGTCATGAACTATAATGAATGAACAATGTACTTAGGCCAAGTTTAATGAAGACTTGTTAGAAGATTGATAGAATCAAAGCATCTACACAACAAGCTTCATAGATTTTGAACTTAATACAAAAGATCAACCATCCTTGGGCTTACAATCATAAGTTTGGGCCACGAAAGTTCATGTTCCGATTCAGAGGGGGACAATTGTAGCGCTATGTTAAGCAGTCGCAAAGTGACTTATATAGAAGTCACTCTACTCGAGGCCGGTCAAAATGATCTTTGTGTTAATGCATGCTAGATGAGCGATATGTAAATCGTCGTCCGAAAGCAATACCGCACGAAAAGAAAAAAAGGCAATAATCTAGTCTTGATCAAGATTTCAACAAAGAAATTCAAAGATCCATAAGACTTTCATCGATCCAAATAAAAGAGAAATAGATGAAGAGAAAGCCAAATTAAACCACAAAATTATGTGATCTAAGGCTAAGAACAAAGGGAAGGGGTTAGGAATGAAGAAACAACCAAAACAATCCAAGGCTAGAAACCGTGCTAAGTGAAATACAGAGCTGTTTTTGCAGTGGTAATCGATTACCATGATTAGGGTAATTGATTACCACTGCAAAAACAACAGAAAAATAGCAAAATATCAGCATCTCTAAAATTCAGCATTCCTTCAAAATTCAGCATGATCAAGGAATGGATTGTGCACGAAATTTTAATGTAAACAACAGTAAATACACCAATTGAAACACAATTTGCAAGATCCAAAGGTCAAGAATAAGAATTATTAAAGGATCACATTGTGGAAGATGAATCAAGAACAACAATGGTGGAAAATGAGATTACCACTCCAAATCTAAAAATTCCTTCAAATTACTTCAAGATGCAAACTCCAATGCCCCGATCTACAAGAATTGATGAAGAAACAAGTTTGGATGAAGGTTTAGCTCAAAGTTTAACAAGATTCAATGTGAAAACTTGTTAACTTTCAAAAGAAGAAAGTGAGCTTTTAGTGAATTTTGTGGTTGGGGAGAGAATTTGCAAGAGGTTATTTTGGCTATCAAAAGCTTCAAGAGAAATTGTAGCAAGGTGAATTTGGCTATCAAAAGCTTGAAGAATGAATGAAATGAGGCCTCTATTTATTGGATTTAGGCTTGGAAATTTTGGTGGTTTGGAATTTGGTTTGGAAACAAAATTAGGCTTGAAATTTGAATTTTGGAGGCAAAATCAAAATCAAGTGGTAATTAATGAGGGTGTATGGTGGGAATTAATTATGATGAGGTAGGGGAATTATTTGGAAGTGATCTAGAATATTCTCATGATGCAAAATTTGAAAATTGGTGCCAAATTGCTGCAGAATTTGAATTTGGCACATTTTCACAAAAAGCGCACTGAGTAATCGATTACCCTAATGCTGGTAATATATTACCACAGTGAAAAATGTGAAAAATTTCCTTTTTGATGTGTTGTCTTGGCTCTGGCTCGATTCTTCTTGCTTGTCAAAGAAGGCATGGAAATAAATTCATGAACCTTGGAGTCTCTTGAATAATAATCAATTAAATCTGGGAAACTCTTGATCAGATGAATTTTGAATTGTTTGCATATCAACTTTGACTTTGTTCGGATGAAATTCATTCGAGCTGAGGGACTGGTATTTGATGTCCTTGATCCAAATTCTTCCTGAAGAAGTTAATGAAGGAAAAAACAAACATATTTTTGGATTTTAATTCAGGGTTAGTAAACATAAACAAATACAAACATCAAACAAACAAGAGAACAGGGGTGCTTGGCGATCTCGCTCAAGAACAAACCTTTAGAGGAGGGCAAGAGAACCAAAGCTTGTGATCTTGTTTGTGGTATGAGATGCAAATGACATGTGGGATCTTAGGGGTTAAAATTAGGGTATTACACACCTGTTTCTGGTTATCTCCCTTAACTTTGTACGTTGTTGCTTTGTCTATAGGTGTAGTTGTGTTTTAGCAGTTGGTGAGCATGTGGTTTTTCTGTTGTAGGATCGGGAGGTTGTTGTTGGGGATGGTTTTTGCTTGTTGTTTTTTTGGGTCCCTGCTTGTTTCTCCTTGTATTAGCATTGCTTATGCCTTCTTTTTATCATAATATTATTTATTTGGCCTTTTCAAAAAAATAAAAAACTCTAAAAGATGTTGCTGGCATTTTAATTATTTATTTATTTTGATTCTCGTGTATTCTGTATATTTGTTTTTTTTTGTTTTAAATATTTAATTATAACTTCTTAAATCCATGAATTTATTTTTAATATAAAATACCATTTAAAATTTATTTGTAATTATAATCGAATAAAACTTTAAGTATGTATTAGTTAAAAAATACATGTGTGTGTGTTTTTCCTGTTAGGGTAGGGGATTCAGAGATCTTAATAAATGTATAACAAACAATGATGGTTAGGACTTACTACGACGACAAGAAGTTATGTATGGTGGTGTTTACAATGATTTTAGGAGTCATGCTCACATGACGTGAGGTGAAAGGCTTTGTGGATGAATGGTGTGTGTATCTGTAAGTGTATGAGGTGTGTGATCAATATGAGTTGTGATTTGTCCTCCTCTCGCCATGGGGAGATGTATTTATATAGGCCTTTTGGGAATAAGGTTTGGGTAACCCTAAGAGGCGGCAACTGCTCCCTCCTGGTGTTAGCTGGGATTTTCAAGAGGGTCAAAAATCTCAACATAATGAGAAGAGTTGGAAAAAGTTGGGAGTTTAAATGGACATTTTTTGACATGTTATGTTAGTTAAAGAAGTCGATGTCTCAAGATGAGAGATAAAAGTTTGGGATTTAGTATTTTTGTGAAAAGAAATATTTCGTCTAACACTTCAACGGCATTGTTCCTCAAGATTTGGACGTTAGCAAGACACGTCAATCAACAATTATTTTGGCACGAAGAAGCCTTAGTTCAAAGCGAGTAACTATTTATCAATTTTATCCAAAGGGACACGTGGAAGACACTTTAGAAGCGAAAAGCATGTAGAAATCTACGTGGCAAATGCTGAGAAAAAGAACGTTACAAAGCAGTTATTTTACACTTGTATAAATAGGAATTCTAGCATTAGGATTATGAGTGTTCTTTTGATTTCACTACAAAACTAAAATAAAAAATTCAAAGTACCCAGCGTAGAGAGAAATGAGTTTTAGTGAGCAAAATGTATGAATTATGAAACACAATTTATGTTCAAATGCAAAGTTTTTTACTTCATTTTATTTTCTTTGCATATCTGCTTTCATGCCTCTATTAATTTTATTGTCACTTTACATTCACTTTTACAAATTTACCTTTTAGCACAGTCAAAATCATTTACATTTCCAACTGTCTACCTTTTTACATTACTTTTTCTCAAAGATTTCAACCAAGTCGAAATCCTCCATTTTTCTACACATAACTATAAGAGAACTTTTAGCACTATGTCCTAGGATTATCTAGTCGATCTTGTAAGAAACCTTCAATAAGAGACTAGAGCTTATTTATTAAATTTCACAATAAACAAATTGGCACGCACAGTGGAACATCGTGCTAAAACTTGTCTTATATTATATAATTTATAATTCTCTTTTATAAAAGTGTTCTGCGTACATGAATTATTCTGAATATTTTGTATGCGTTTACGAAGTGGAATATCTTTACCAATAATGTCGCGTCCTTCTATGGATAATCCTAATTCACAGAAAAATCCTCAAAATACAGTAGAACAACCTGTCGGATTGACGGTTGAAAAGGCAGTTATTTTAACACCTGTTAGAACAACTGCTTCCGTGGTATTGTCAATGTCGGTTGCACCAGTACCATCGTAGGGGATAACACCCCCACCACAAACAGAAAATTCCTTTTTCAAACTTCCAGTTGCAAGACCTCTGTTTGGTTTTTAAATGCCAATGAATAATAGGGATTACCCTTGTGGCATGCCAACGTAGATGATGGTTGGCCTTCACACTAACATGTTGATATATAGCGACAATGCAATGGCCACTGGGCCATCATATAATCCCCATAATGACTCCGCTTCGACTATAAACAAAATAGTTCTAACAGGACGGATAAGTTATATCCCTCAAGTAACGCCATCTTTAAATACGACTTCTATGATGGCTATGAGGCAACAGATGGATGAAAGCAACTTAGAAATGGTTAACACTTTGACCCAACAAATTAGAACTATATTTAATCCTTTAATTAGGAGTACAAACCAAACCTATGAGCTATTGGCCAATCAAATGGGTCGAATAGTCGAATGTTTTGGAACACCTCAAGTTCAGGCTCGACCAACCCCCCATATATCAAATATTCGGCAGGTCAAAACACTTGAAAATGGGATGGCTCATGTAAACTTAGGCCAAATAGGGAGGATGAAGAATACATAGGTTAGCATAATCCTAGGCATGTGATGGTCCGGAGAAATCAAGATGCTAACCAGGTTCTTTAACATGTCTAAAAAAATAACTTTGGGGGACATAACAACATAGATAATGTGGTTGAACAAATTTTGGCCCAGAATGGCCATAATGTGGGACTCCATATACCCTATTTTATGTCACCTTTGTCTTAATACGTTCGACAAACTGAGCTCCACAGGAAGTCCCTAAGTTTACCAAGTTCATTGGTGACACCAATGAATCTACGGTCGGACATGTCGTTAGGTATTAAACTGAGGTTGGCATCATAGCAAACAATGAGAATTTGAAAATAAATTATTTTCTGAATTCTCTAACGAAAAATGCCTTCACTTGGTTTACCACACTCCCTCCACACTTCGTACAAACTTGGAGTTAATTGGAAAGACTATTCCATGAACGATTTTACATGGGCCAATCGAAGATAAGCCTTAAGGAGTTGGCTAGTGTTAGGAGAAAAGTCTCTGAGTCAATTGACGATTATTTGAACACGTTCAGACTTCTTAAAGCAAGGTGCTTTACACAAGTCCTTAAACACGAGTTAGTCCAAATGGCTACAAGAGGCCTGGATTATTCCATTAGGAAGAAACTAGACGCTCAATACCTTTGGGGCATGGCACAATTGGCAGATAGGGTTCGTCAGGTGGAACACTTGAAAGCTGAAAAAGCCATAACGAATAAGTACCATAAAAAAGAAAAGGTTGCATATGTAGAAACAAATGAATGTCTCTCAGACCTAGGCAATGAGTATGTCTAAGAGAGTGAGGTCAATTTGATGAACTTAAGCCTGGACCTTCATATTTGAGTAAATTGCTGAAGCCGTCGAACAGAAAGCATCCGGTCAAACCCATCAAGAATAATAAATTCGTCACGAAAACTTATACTTTTGATATAACTAAGTGTGAAGAAATATTTAATTTATTAGTTAGTGATAGGTAGATTATAGTGCCTTTGGGCCTGAAAACTCCTCCATTAGAACAAAGAAAAAAGAGAGATTTTTGTAAGTACCATAATTTTCTGGGTCATTAAACTTATCAATGTGTGCTTTTCAGGGATTTGGTGGAGAAGGCATTGAAAGAAAGAAGATTGCAGTTTGGCGAGAAGCCAAAAGCGTCAATGCAAGTGGATATTGATCCACTTCAAACTGAAGAGGATCATCATGCTAAGCCTATCGAGGTCATTATGGTAGAAAATATTGATGGCTTCAACATGGATGTCAAGAAAGCTGAACAGATTCATGCAGTTGCTAATGAAGAAATGCAATTGGTGTACCCTCAGGCTGAAGAGGGACTGATTGACTTCTTGGAGCGCTGCAAGCTGAGTGACTCCAAAATCATGTTATGCCCCAGGTGTAACGCCGTATTGGATAAGGAGGCAGCAAAAAAGTTTGAAGACACCAAAATGTGTGATACCAAGAAGAGCAAGGGAGGAAATTCACATGCTAGGTTCACTTAGGACAAAAAAATTGTTCCTCACAAAAACGAAGAATACAAGAGGCAGTTCCGAAAGCGTCATCAAAGGAGTTATCATCCCTCACCAAACGTACCCCCAGGGTTAATGGATCAAACCTCTGAGAAAGAGGGGGACGAATCAGCCGAAGTGGAAGATGGTTGACCCAAAGATATGGTTTCCAAACCAAAAAAGTCATAATGTGTCGAAAGATCCGTCAACATTCCTTAGAACCACAAAGGAAATAACCCTATGACACAGACGCAATTGAAGCGACACCAAAGAAAGAAGAAGGCTCACATTGAAGCTTTGCAACGAATCGTGAAGCCCCTGCGGCGAAACGTGTTGTGGTTGGGTCGAACACCCTGAAGAAAACTTTCACGAGAAGGTTTAGTGAAGAGGACAAGAAAACAACCAACCACCGAATATCCTTAAGAGTTACACATCTGGGAAAGGATGGTGCTAAGTCAAGGGCAAAATCTCATAAATACACCCTTCAACTAGAGGAGGAAATTCCTAAGTATACTCCTCAACTAAAGGAGAAAAACCCTGAATATACTCCTCAGCTAAATGATGAGATGGTAGAGGATAACTTTGACACAGAGTCTGAAGATGATCTTCTAATAAACGGTTGCATAGTCTCAGTTCTCCCAGCAAAATATGATCAAGTGTCCGAAGTATCACAGACGAAGGAAGATTACTTACAAGATGAGGCGGCAAATCATAAGCCGCTATGTTATTATGTCATGAACAATGACATTGTTCAGGAAAAAAAAGCCATCTTCGAGAAGCCAGACACTAGGATGATGTACCATCAAAAACCTTTGTTCATAAGGGCAAAGGTAGATAATATGGTTATCAACAATGTCTTTGTTGACGAAGGAGCAACTGTTAAATTGATGTCGCATTCTATGTCTTTGGTGGCTCCAGGATTATCACAGGGATGAAAGTAAAAAGGATTTCTAGGGTTGAGGATTGGATATGTAGCATCCTTTTTGGGTAAAGCACGCTTGGGACTTTCTTTAGTTGAGGATTTTCCATCTAATTCTTCATCGGAGGCCATGCGAGGTTAAAGAAGGTTGTTATGATGAAGTCAAGAACATGGGAAGAAGGATGCAAGAATACAAAAAAAGATAAAGAAGAAGAAGATGTGGAAGAATAAAGAAGAAAGGAATATAATCTATTGATACCGTATTACAAGTGGCAAGGCAATCTTGGTACAAGCCATTGGTGGCAGAAAAAGATTTAGTTTGAAATATAATTCTCGCCTTATCCAAAAATGAAGGAGTGGTGAGCTAATATATGTATGAATACAATCATGGGCCTAGTTACAATCATAAACCATAAGGTCCAATTAATATAACACAAAGCCCGATAAACCTATGTATCTAATAAGAACCTAGCACGGCCTAGAGCGTTATTCATTCTCTGGCTTGTGTGACACAACAGGTTACCCACTAACGCGAGGCTCGAGAGGTTTGGTATGATAGATGAGGATAAGTGTAGTTTGTACCCTACTGTTGAGACAATTGAACATTTGTTTTTTTGTTGTCCTAGTCTTAAGTTGTGGTAGTAGCAGGTTCTTACTTGCTTGAAGATTGATCATGATCCTCAAGGTTGGGTTAAGGAAATTCATTGGTTGATCAAGGTTGGAAAAGGAAAAAGGTGGAGAGCTCAATTGGTTCGCAGTGTAGCTGCTGAAATGGTCTATGAAATTTGGAGGTATAGGAACAATTTGGTTTTTGGAAACAATGTAAATAGTATATATATTGGGGGTATAGTGATTGATACTCTTACTTATAAGGGGTGGTGCTATCCTAGAATTAGGAAACACATAGTTAATCTTATGATGGATTAAAGTTGGTTTTGTCTTGCCTGGTTTTGTCTTGTTTGGGCTAGAATTTTATCCCCTTGTTTTTCCTATTTTGGTTTAATAAAGTTTCTTTATTTCCAAAAAAAAAATTATTAATTATATTGTTTTAATTTCAACTACGCCGTTAGCATTTCCCTATATAAAAAAGTTAACCATTTCAATTTTCGAAACATTAAATAGCATATTTCCAATAAAAACTTATTATTTTAAAGTATTAAAAAAATTCTCCTAGAGCACTCGTTAGAATTTTCTTATATTTAATTCATAGTTTTAAAAACCGGACCGGACCGGCCGGTCAGACCGGTTGGACAGGGAACCGGCCAGGTAACCGGCCGGGTTCGCTTGCTGGATCGGTCATGTCGTCGAACCGGTGAGAACCGGGAAAATCGGGAAAACCGGAAAAACCGGCGAACCGGCGGTTCAACTTCTTATTTAAAAAAAAAAAAAATTTAATTTTTTTTTAATTTTTTTTTTAATTTTTTTTTTTAATTTTTTTTTTTAATTTTTTTTTTTAATTTTTTTTACTCAAATATATAGGAACTTTTCTTCAAGAATAATAGTAATCACTCATTTAATTCAAGTGATACACAAATTAAGTTTTGTCATATCCACAAAACTATTTTTACTATTTTGTATTTATATTGATTGAAAAACCATCATACAAATATTTGTATAGAAATTTAAGAACACAAATTAAGAAACTAAATATAATATAATTTTAGACTTAACTGATTTCCATTATATATATATATATATATATATAGACTTGGAAAATTTATTATTTAAAATAATGTTAATATTTGTATTGTTTTAATTATTAACATTAAAACTTATTTTTTATTAACATTAAAACTATGAATTTAAATTAGACTCTGTTTAATTTAGACTCTGTTTAAAATTTACAATTAGACTCTTTTAAAATTTGAATTTAAATTATGAACCTGTGAATTTATGATATGATCTTTTCAAAAAATTTAAGTGCTAGTTATAGTTTTTAGAGACTGAATCATCCGGTTCGACTGGTTTTACCGGTTTTATACCTATTATAATGACAGGTTTATTCAACCGAGTTATCCGGTTTAATTCGGTTTAATCCGGTTTGGTCATGCGGTTCGACCGATGACCCAGTGGTTCGACCGATAAACCAGTGAACCAGTTCCCTCACCGGTTTGATGACCGGTCCGGTTTTTAAAACACTGATTTAATTAATTATAATATTTAGTATATATTTTATTAATTCACACAAAATACTTATAGCAAGACCTGTGCAATAACACGTGTATTTATTTAGTTGATAAAAATGAAAACAAATACTATGTATTTGGAGGAGGAGAAAGTGTGGAAGTCAAGGATTGAATCCTGTATCTACATACAATCACTTAATTTTTTAAAATCAACTCAATTCCACACACAAAATAATATTACCGCAAACCAATCCAATCCCCTTTCCCCACAATATAAAACCTAATTGAGACAATTTGGAAAGGTAGCCCTAAAATTGTTTTGACATAATCTAAATTCAGTTTATTATGTTAATTATTTGGGATACGAGTAATATAGTTAGAAAATTACACAATACACAATATAATTTACTTTTTATTCTCCACATTCTCTTTCACACTCTTATTCTTTCCTCACCTAAGTGCTTCAGCACTAACAAATTGATATATAGTGTTTGGTTTGATCTTGATTCAAGATTTGCACGTTGTTGGTCGTGTTTCCAGGGATCATGAATCACATTTTCCATAGAGGTGAATGATGACAATGGTATTCTCAAGTCTCTTCTGATTCTTGACAGCAAAAATTGGAATCGACTGAGTAAGAAAATGAAACCCTTGTTTGGTTTCCAAAAAAACCCTAGAAGTGGTCACTAATTGCGTCCCTAGACTTGCTCACAATGCAAATGATGCTCAAAGGATCAACCACATGAATGCCAAGAAGAAAGATTGTAAGGATGTGTTTTGTATTCAATCTGAAGTGGATGCTACGAATTTTGATCGAATCTCTCATGTTGAATATGCAAAGGAGGCATGGGATATTATTGTCAAGTATTATGAAGGTGGTCAGAAGGTTAAAGGTGTCAAGTTACAGACACTGTGAAGGTAGTATGTGTTACTGTAGATGGAAGAATACGAAAAGATTACATGCTATGTCTCGAAGGTGCAAAATCTTGTCCATCTCATGAAAGGACGTGGTGAAGCCCTAACTGATAAGATGATAATTGAGAAGGTAATGAGAACCTTAACCTCTCACTTTGATAATGTTATCATGGCCATTCAAGAATCCAAAAATCTTGGAACATTATGGAAGAAATATGGAGGTTCCAGACTTAAAGGAAAATGTGACAAGTCCTTGAGTAAGGAAAGTTCTTGGCTGGATTCTCATAAGCAAACTAATGATGAGAGGACTTATGAATCCTCCAAAAGAGGAGAAAGATCCTCGATTCATAAAGAAAAACTCAAGAAGAAGAGTGTGCAGTGTTACAACTCTGAAAAGTGGGGCCATTTGGCCAAGAATTGTTGGTATAAGAAAGGCAACAAAGGTTCTTCAAAAGAGAAGAATGTCGAAGGAGCAAACATTGCATGTGAAGATTCAGATGATTCTGAAACCATGATGCTTATAGCTGTAGTTTCAGATGAGCATGAAGACTCCAAGATTTAATTCCTCGACACAGGCTACTCGAACCACATAACTGGTACAAGAGTTTGGTTAGCATATTTTGATGAGTCGAAGAAGAGCAAGACCAGGATTGTAGATATTAGATCATTGCAAGCAGAAGGTGTAGGAAACATATTTATTCAAAAGAGAAATGAAGCAAAAGCCATGATCGAAGATGTACTATATGTACCTTGAATGAATTGCAATTTGCTAAGTGTTAGGCAATTGGTAGAAAAAGGTTTCTCCGCGGTTATGAAAGATGGAACCTTCGAATAATTCGACACTCAGAATAATTTGGTCTTACAATTTCCTCTATCGAAGAATAGGACATTTAAGATCATGATCTGTTCGACTGAGGTACAATGCTTGAAAACAGTTGTCGACCACAAACATAGTTTATTGTAGCACTTGAGGTTTGCCTATTTGAATTCTAGGTCACTACATCAACTAATTACTCAAGATATGGTAATTGGTATACCAAGCCTTATCATGCCTGACAAGCTCTACGAAGGTTGCTTGGTAGGGAAGCAATACAGAAAGTTTTTCATTTCTACTATGCCAATGAGGTATTCCTACATACTAGAAGTAGTACATTTATATGTATGTGGCCCTTTTGAGGATCATACCATTGGTGGAAACAAATACTTTATCTCATTTGTTGATGAGTATAGTTAAAAACTATGGATCTATGTGATTAAGCGCAAAGATGAAGTATTTGCAATCTTTAAGAGATTCAAAATACTTGTTGAAAACCAAAGTGAAAAGAAGATCAAGGTTCGAAGGACATATGGAGGTGGTGGATACACATCCAATGTATTTGAGGAGTTTTGTGCAAAACATGGTATTGATCATGAGGTAACTGCTCCATATACGCCTCAACATAATGGAAAAACAGAAAGAAGAAATAAGACCATATTGGACATGGCTAGATGGCCAAAATCCCTATGGGGTAAAGCGGTCACCATTATCGTCTATATATTGAACATGTTCCCTACCAAGAAATCGAAGAACAAGTTCCCTGAAGAAGTATGGAGAAACAAGAGACCATCAGTGAGTCATCTGAAGATGTTTGACTCTATATGCTACAAGCATGTTCCTGATACAAGGAGAAGAAAGCTTGATGATAAGAGTGAACATATGATTCTGGTAGGATTTCACAAGACTGGATTATACAGGCTATTCAATCCAGTCGATGGTAATATTTTGGTGAGTCCATACATTGCGATTGATGAGAACTCTTCTTGGAAATCGTACTCAAATGATGCAACCAACAAACCATTGATGAGTTATGACTATGATGAAGAAAGTAGTAATCACGATGAAGTTCCAGTTAATGACCTCCCAATAGTTACTAAAGTTCCAACTATCAAAGAAAAAAATCATGAGGGTGTGGCAGGCACAAGACAAAGACCTCAAAGAAGCAGAATTGTCCCGACAAGACTTTAAGACTGTGAATTGGTTGGTGATGATGAAGTCACACTAGACGGAGACTTGGTTCATTTTACTTTACTTGTAGTTGTTGAACCAATCAACTATAGTGAGACCTTAAAGAATACATAATGGAAGACAACTATGGTTAAAGAGTTACAAGCCATTGCAAGAACAATATGTGGTTGAATTGCCAACACACACAGAAGCTATCAAAGTGAAGTGGGTGTTCAAACTGAAGCATAACCCTGATGGGTCGATTGCATGACATAAGGCAAGATTAGTAGCACGAGGATTTCTTAAAAGGTCAAGACTCGACTCCTCTGAAGATTATGCACCCTTTGTAAGATCGGAGAGTATCAGACTAGTGGTAGCCTTAGTATGCAAGCAAGGTTGGCCGACGTTTCACTTAGATGCGAAATCAACGTTTTTGAATGGTTCTCAAGGTGATGTTGTATATGTCACACAACCACCTGGTTTTGTGATACAGGAGGAAGCAATAAAAGTGTACATGTAACGCCCTAGTTTTTGTTAGATTTATTTAATCGAATCGATTTAATTATTTTTATTATTATATTATTTTATTCTTGACTTTTATTTGGCAATATATTATTTTTCATCGTGATTATGTTTTATCGCGTTTTGGGAGCGTTTGTGAGATATTTGAGTGTTGGGGTATTTTGGTCTTTTGGCTTTGAAATTCTGGCACAGATATCAGATGTCCTACACAGATGTTGAGACACGGATATCCAACACAATGAACAAGATAACAAAAATAATAACAGGGCAGAAAGTAAAGAACACAGTGATGTGTTTACCCAGTTCGGATCAACAATCCTACTCTGGGGGCTACCAAGCCAGGGACGAAATCAATATACGATAGTATCAATTCACAGATCATACATCAACCACACCCGGTTATAATCTGCTCACTTAATCACTACCCTTCCTATGACTTCTACCTAAGACTCACCTAGGTATGAGGCCCTCCTCAAATCCCTCTTCAATCACAACCCGTGATTGGTTCCTTTCAACACAAGTAACAAAACGAAAGCCACACTTTCAAAACACACAATTCTCAATACTTCAAAGCTTATGAGAATTGACACACAAGAAACTCAATGCTTAAAAGCTTATGAGTAACTAACAGAACTTACAACACAAAAACCAGTCCTTATACTGTTATCAGAATGATACCAGTTAGGCTCACAAATAACACTCGAAAACCCTAACAAAACACACGTAAGTTCCACACCTAAACTAGGTTTACACCAGTCAATATATAGCATTAAATCTGGACTGGATTGGGCTTCACAAACGCAGCAATGAGACTGCTCACAAATCTGCAATAAAAACTCCAACAAAATAGGTCTTCAATCTAAAGTTTCCTAATATGTCTCCATAATTTGAAAATGCTGAAAATCCGAAAACCAACACATAAAAACCCAACCCAAAAATACTTTGGATGCCACATAGGATAACCAAATATTCACAAAATATTCAGTAACAATTAACAGCAACAGAATCTTCCTTTTAAACCAAAATCAGACGCGATGTCCTATGAGCCAGTATAGGACATCTTTATTCGACATGTTGAATGCAAAAAATTAGAACATCTTTATCCAACATCTTGCTGCTAGAATAGTTTTAGAAAAATAAATGCCAACCACAAAAACAAAGAAATAACAATCTCCCCCTTTGGTTTATTTTGGCTAAAACTACACACCAAAACAACAATATCAGAGACAGCAGCGAAAAGCACACCATAACACCAACAATAGCATAGCAACAAAAATTCACAAACAGAAACTCCCCCTCAACTCCAGCAACACAACAACATTCAATATTCTCCCTCTCAGCTGCAGTACCAGCACACGCACAAGCACGCACAAGCACACTACTCCCCCTTTTTAGCCAGAAATATGACAAAGGCAAGTAGAACAGTTATTAATTTTTTAGAAATGGTCAAGTCATAAACCAGAATAAACAGCATCAGAGAGTAGATGCACACCACATCACATGACCAAGTGTCATGCACAAACTTTAGCATCTTCCGCTTCATAACCACCTGCACACACTGCACTACCAGAACCACCTTTAATCTTTTCAATCTGGCAGCCAGAAGGAACATTAATTGTTATAGGTCTTCATGAATGCAAACCCCAAGTCTACTCCTCAGGTTTTCAAACTGAACTGCATCCATAGCCTTGGTAAATATGTCAGCAACCTGATTTTCTGTGCTCACATGCTCAAGAGTTATGACTTTGTCCTCCACAAGTTCTCTGATGAAGTGATGCCTGATATCAATGTGCTTAGTCCTGCTATGTTGAATAGGATTTTTAGAAATATTAATAGCACTCAGGTTGTCACAAAATAATGTCATGACATCTTGTGTGACATTATACTCAGATAACATTTGCTTCATCCACACCAGTTGAGCACAACTACTTCCAGCTGCTATGTACTCAGCTTCAGCAGTAGAAAGAGATACAGAGTTTTGCTTCTTACTAAACCATGAAATAAGATTATTTCCCAAAAAGAAATAACCTCCAGAGGTACTCTTCCTATCATCAGCACTTCCAGCCCAATCAGCATCACAGTATCCTACTAAAATGGAACTTGAGTCATGGGAGTACAACAACCCATAATCACATGTACCACTCACATACTTAAGAATTCTCTTAACTTGATTGATGTGACTGACCTTGGGTTCTGCTTGGTATCTTGCACATACACCAACAGCAAAGGTTATGTCTGGCCTACTTGCTGTGGGATACAGCAGACTGCCAATCATGCTTCTGTATAAACTTTGTTCAACATTCACTCCCTTTTCATCTTTGGATAACTTCAAGTGAGTAGGAGCAGGAGTTCTCTTATGCTTGGCATTATCCAATCCAAACTTCTTCACAATATTCCTCGCATATTTGCTCTGACAAATAAAAATGGAATCTTCCATCTGCTTGACTTGCAATCCAAGGAAGTAAGTCAATTCACCTACCAAGTTCATTTCAAATTCAGACTGCATTTGGTTGACAAAATGTTGGACCATTTCATCCGACATCCCACCAAACACAATATCATCTACATAAATCTGAGCAATCATTAGTTTCCCATCCTTCTCCTTGACAAAAAGTGTTTTATCAATACCACCCTTCCTGTATCCATGTTTGACTAAGAACTCAGTCAGCCTTTCATACCAAGCTCGTGGAGCTTGTTTCAAACCATACAAAGCCTTCTTTAGCTTGAAGACATGATCAGGAAAATTTGGATCCACAAACCCTTTAGGCTGCTCAACATAAACTTCCTCATTAAGATAGCCATTCAGAAAGGCACTCTTGACATCCATTTGAAACAATTTGAATTTCAAACAACATGCCACTCCTAGCAACAATCTGATGGATTCCAATCGAGCCATAGGAGAAAATGTTTCATCGAAATCTACTCCTTTAATCTGTGTGTATCCTTGAGCAACTAATCTGGATTTGTTTCTGGTAACAAATCCTTGTTCATCAGACTTATTCTTATAAACCCGCTTTGTTCCAATCACATTTGTTCCTGCTGGTCGTGGTACCAGTTCCCATACTTCATTCCTCTTGAATTGACAAAGCTCATCCTGCATAGCACTTATCCAGAACTCATCTGTCAATGCCTCTTTAACATTCTTTGGTTCAAGCTTTGAAACAAAACATGCATTTGACACAGCCTCCCTCGTTCTAGTTCTTACACCTTCATTCAGATTTCCAATAATCAACTCCTTAGGGTGATCCTTCTGAACCCTTATAGAGGGTCCCCTGTTAGCATCCTCTACCTCTTCATTCTCAGGTCTAGTGTCGGTCTCTTGAGCATTATCTTCTACGGACTCAGTGTCTTGTGAGATTTCATTGTTCATGGGAAAGCATGCTCCAACATCATCTGGGACATCTTCGCCTTTGCCAGAGTCATCAACCACCACATTTATGGATTCCATCATCACCTTAGTTCTGGAATTAAATACCCTATATGCTTTACTGTTTGTAGAGTATCCCAAAAATATCCCTTCCTCACTCTTAGGATCCATCTTTCGCCTCTGCTCACGATCCGCCAAGATATAGCACTTACTCCCAAAAACATGGAAATACTTCACATTTGGCTTTCTACCTTTCCATAGCTCATAAAGAGTAACAGAAGTACCTGATCTGATAGTCACCCTATTGTGTATATAGCAAGCGATATTCATGGCTTCAGCCCAAAAATGATATGGAAGCTTTTTGGCATGAATCATGACCCTTGCACACTCTTGTATAGTCCTATTCTTGCGTTCCACCACACCATTCTGCTGAGGAGTGATTGGTGATGAGAATTCATGAGTGATTCCTTCAGATACCCATGGTTACTTCTAATTCGAACAACACCACAATCCTTTTCCCGTTGAATCCTTTGACACAACTCTTTGAAGGCTGCAAATACTTCAAACTTTTCTCTGATAAAGCTTATCCAGGTGAATATAGAGTAATCATCAACGACAACATAGGCATACTTCTTCCCACCAAGACTTTCAACCTGCATAGGTCCCATTAAGTCCATGTGAAGCCGCTCCAGAACTCTAGAAATTGTGGTAAGATGTTGAAGCCTTTTGTGTGACACCCTTGTTTGCTTCCCAACTTGACATTCACCACATATTCTATCCTCATCAATCTTCAGCTTGGGAATACCTCTAACAGCCTCACTTGACAAAACTTTCTTCATCCCTTTCAAATGTAAGTGACCCAATTTCTGATGCCACAGTTTGGTTTCATCTTCCTTTGACATCAAACAGGTAGACAAACTTTCCGATTCTTGAGGATTCCACAGATAGTAGTTATCCTTAGACCTGGTTCCCTTCATTACAACTTCATCTTCCTCGTTGGTTACTAGACATTCAGATTTTGTGAAATTTACTTTGAGTCCTAGATCACACAGTTGGCTTATACTGATCAAATTTGCAGTCAGCCCTTTGACAAATAGAACACGATCCAGATTTGGTTGTCCTGTGTAGTCCAGCTTTCCAACACCTTTTATTTCACCTTTTGATCCATCCCCAAAAGTGACATAATTGGTGGAGTGAGGCTTGATATCTGACAAGAATTTCTTCACACCAGTCATGTGTCTTGAACAACCACTGTCAAAGTACCAATCTTCCCTTGCAGATGCTCTGAGAGAGGTATGTGCTATGAAACCAGCCATCATATTTCTAGGAGTCCATCTTTTCTTTACTTCAGCCCAATTCCGTCCTTTATTTTGTTGATGAGCAGTTTTGGGATAACCATGCAAATTGTAGCAAAAGGACTTTAAGTGACCAATCTTTCCACAATAATGACATCTCCATGGTTTATACTTTGCAATACATACTATTTTTTGATGTTTCATCTGATGTTGAAACATGCGATTTGCCATCTCCTCCTCTTGCCTTATTTTATGAGGAACAAACTTTAACACAGACTTCTTGTAGTTCTCTGCTTGATTGTTAAAACCAAGACCTTGTACATTTCCAGCATTTTTCCCAATCTGAAGAATCTCATCCAGCTGCGTGGAACCATTGTTCAGCATCCTTATAGATTTGGTCATATTGTCAAGTTTTGACTTTTGCCACACAACCTCCTCTTTAAGATCAGCAATGATTGATAGATGTTCTTCCTTCTCAGCTTCTAGTTGAGCTATCAGAACCTTCTGTTCTAATATTATCTGGCACCTCTCTTCATTCTTGATACACAACTCTGAGAACCCGGTGATGACTTCCTGCTTAGTGAGTTCTCCAATATAAGATTCTTTGTCAGAATCAGACTCATAAGTTGTTTCTCCATCAGACTTACATATTCCAGTCAAGGTTGTCACCAATTTTGCTGATTCTTCTTCAAGATCACTCTCAGACTCTCCTTCTGACCAAGACACAGATAAGCCCTTCTTCTGCCTTTTGAGATACGTGGGACACTCAGTTTTTATGTGCCCAAATCCCTCACATTCAAAACACTGAACTCTCTTCCCTTGGTTGGAGTCTTCTTCAGTTCTGGACCTTCTGCCTCCATCCTGATTTTTACTGATGTCAAGTGACTTATTCTGAACATTTGCTCTTGACTTCCAGTCCATCCTTTTCAACACTTTGTTAAATTGTTTTCCAAGCAATACCAGATCTTTAGATACCCCTTCATCTCTGACCAGGTTACCTTCACCGTCTGAATCACTAGCATTTGACACAAACGCTATACTCTCCTTCTTTTCAGACTTTTCACTGATCCCCAATTCAAATGTTTAAAGCGATCCCACAAGTTTATCCACTTTCATCTTATCTATGTCCTGAGCTTCCTCTATAGCAGTCACTTTCATGTCAAATCTCTTAGGTAGAGATTTGAGGATTTTCTGACCAGTTTGCTATCAGACATCTTTTCACCTAGGGCACTTGAGGCATTCGCTATCTCAATAATGTTCATGTGAAAATCATGAATGCTCTCATCTTCCTTCATCTTCAAATTCTCAAACTTGGTAGTGAGAAGCTGAAGTTTTGACATCTTCACCTTTGAAGTCCCTTCATGAGCAACCTTCAAGACCTCTCACGCCTCTTTTGCAATGGTGCAATGTTCAATTAACCTGAAGATATTCTTATTAATACCATTAAATAGTGCATTCATGGCTTTGGAATTTCCCAAGGACCCTTTGTAGTCTGCATCATCCCAGTCTTCCTCTTCCTTCACCACATCAGTAGGATTACCTTTTCCATCTTTAACCTTTGGGGGTTCCCATCCTTTGATAACAGCTTTCCATGCTTGATCATCCATGGATTTGATGAATGCTATCATCCTTGGTTTCCAATAGTCATAGTTGGAACCATCAAGCAGAGGTGGTTTGTTCAAAAATCCTCCATCCTTGTCCATTGTACCAGAAAGTACCTTCCCTGAATCTCACCCAGAACCAAACAAGGGTGCAAGCTCTTGATGCCAATTGAAATTCTGGCACAGATATCAGATGTCCTACACAGATGTTGAGACACGGATATCCAACACAATGAACAAGATAACAAAAATAATAACAGTGCAGAAAGTAAAGAACACAGTGATATGTTTACCCAGTTCGGATCAGCAATCCTACTCTGGGGGCTACCAAGCCAGAGACGAAATCAATATACGATAGTATCAATTCACAGATCATACAGCAACCACACCCGGTTATAATCTGCTCACTTAATCACTACCCTTCCTATGACTTCTACCTAAGACTCACCTAGGTATGAGGCCCTCCTTAAATCCCTCTTCAATCACAACCCATGATTGGTTCCTTTCAATACAAGTAACAAAACGAAAGCCACACTTTCAAAACACACAATTCTCAATACTTCAAAGCTTATGAGAATTGACACACAAGAAACTCAATGCTTAAAAGCTTATGAGTAACTGACAGAACTTACAACACAAAAACCAGTCCTTATACTGTTATCAGAATGATACCAGTTAGGCTCACAAATAACACTCGAAAACCCTAACAAAACACACGTAAGTTCCACACCTAAACTAGGTTTACACCAGTCAATATATAGCATTAAATCTGGACTGGATTGGGCTTCACAAATGCAGCAAGGAGACTGCTCACAAATCTGCAATAAAAACTCCAACAAAATAAGTCTTCAATCTAAAGTTTCCTAATATGTCTCCATAATTAGAAAATGCTGAAAATACGAAAACCAACACATAAAAACCCAACCCAAAAATACTT
Source organism: Lathyrus tuberosus (assembly GCA_022829125.1). Lineage (NCBI taxonomy): Eukaryota > Viridiplantae > Streptophyta > Magnoliopsida > Fabales > Fabaceae > Lathyrus > Lathyrus tuberosus. Next base: position 1,761,699 of record JALAZF010000203.1, on the reverse strand, counting down.
GGATGCCACATAGGATAACCAAATATTCACAGAATATTCAGTAACAATTAACAGCAACAGAATCTTCCATTTAAACCAAAATCAGACGTGATGTCCTATGAGCCAGTATGGGACATCTTTATTCGACATGTTGAATGCAGAAAATTAGAACATCTTTATCCAACATCTTGCTGCTAGAATAGTTTTAGCAAAATAAATGCCAACCACAAAAACAAAGAAATAACAGGCTTGGTTAGATATTTTGTTTTTCATAAAAATAGAAATAGAGAGAAAAATAGAGAGAAAGAAAAAGAGAAGAAGGAAAAGAGAAAGAAAAGAGGAAAAATTTGGAGAGTAAGGAAACGATCCAACCGACATTTGAAAACACGATTAATCGAGTAAGGGTGTGAAACTCGATTATCTTATACTTGTGTATGATTATGTATGTATGTATTTGTGTGATATTTGGTTGAAATGGGATATAGAACCAAAACCATTAATATGTTGAGATTGTTAGAATTTGATTCAAATTGTGTCTGAAATCATGTTTTAATGTTCCTAATTGCTGAGACATGTTAGATAGATGTTGTTGTGCATTCGATTGGTAATTTTCTGGTGTTTAGATGAGATTTGGAGATTATTTTTTGTGAACCCGTAGCAGAAAATTATGCAGGAAAAATTCTGGGTTTCGCTGCCCATACGCGTATCAGGCTTGGCATTACGCGTATTGGTTTGGGCATTACGCGTATGGCAAGGGGGAAATGAGGGCAATACGCATATGGAACACATTTTTCACGGCCTTCTGCTGATTTGCGTAATGGTATGCGTACTTGGCAAGGCATTCGCGTATGGAGTTTTTAGTGGAATTTTGGGGAGAAATCAGTCTATGCCCATACGCGTAGCACTTTGGGAAATACGGGTATGGAATGGGCGAGCGAGCTGGGCATTACGCGTATGGCCTAAGGCAATACGCGTATGACCAGAGAGGGTGTAAAATTGTATCCGATTTTGCGTTCGATGCCGTAAATTTTGATCCGTAACTCGGATCGAGGCGTTCTTGGTACCGTTAGAAAGCTATTGAGATGTTCTTTCTTATAATAATGGTTTTGAGATTGTTGGCCGATTTAATTATGTCGGGAATTTGGAAATGTGTCATTTTGCCGACTTTTACCTTCGTAATTGTGTGTATTTGATGTGTTAGCATGCAATGTGCTTTTGATATATATATCGTATGACTTGTGTTCTGTGGTGTGATGTAGATGCATGTGATGAAATGTTCTGATGATGTTTTGTGGCCTAAGGGCAAGAAAATGCATTGTGTTGTGTTTGATTGTATATGCATGATTATGGATGTGTATATGTGTGCATTTGAATGTCATGAGTCATTGTATGCCAAGCATCATGATATGCATTCTTGTGATGTCGTGTGCCCTAGTGGGTGTGAGCGACAAAACAGTTCCAGAGAGAATCCGCTATAACATCGTGAGCCTTATACCGAGAGGACCTAAAGCGATGATTATAGACGATCGTGAGCCTTATACAAAGAGGACCTAAAGCGATCGGATCGTGAGCCTTATACCGAGAGGACCTAAAGCGATCCATAAACGTCGTGAGCCTTATACCAAGAGGACCTAAAGCGACGGGGAACATCGTTTGCCCGACGGGGAGTTACACTAAGTAACAAGCGATGATTCCAATAGTTCCTGAGTGAACTAATGATGAGAATGATGGATGGAACGGTACCGCATTGCATTGCATAGAGTCGTTGTGTCGGTCTCTTTGCATTTTCATAAATCATGAATGGATTGATTTTGTGTGGAATTGTGAATGGAATTGATGCTGTTGATATATATATATATATATATATATATATATATATATATATATGTATGGTGGTGATAAATGAATTGAGCATGGTTGATATACCTTGGTGAGGGATATATGAGATATGCATTGTGTTGTTTTGTATTTGAATTATGGCGTAAGTTGTGGTGAGAATATTTTACAGGTGTATTTTTGTGTTATTATATAATTGTATGCAATTATATTATGATTGTGTTTCTCACCCTTCTGCTGTTTTGAATGCTCTATGAGGCATTGCAGATTAGATGCTGGAGGTCTTTTTGTGAAGCTTAGGTCTTCATTCTTTTGTCGGTCGGCTCTGATATGTAGCACCGGGTAGTCGGGGAGATCGTTTGTGATTATGTGTATATGTATATGTTCTTTTTTTTGGATTATACATGTATGACTTTGTGTATGACAGACAAACTTTTATGTTATATATATATATATATGAGATTTCAGTTGCAGATTTTCCGCTTTTATTCTGTATCTGAATTGTGGGTGTTAGGAACTGAGTTCCTCTGTTATGTGCTACCTGATTGTTGCATATCTATTTGAGCAGGTTGTTGTATTTTGTTTCAATTGATGTGATGTCTCCGTCTATGCCATGAATGTTTTAATTATACTCTGATTATTTGTTATCGTTTTAATTAGTTGGGGGTATAGATTGGGGTTGTTACATTAAGTGGTATCAGAGCCAGTTTGTGTCAGTTTGTGTCAGTCCGTGTCAGTTTGTGTCAGTCTGTGCCAGTCTGTGTCGGTCGTTGTGTTTGGGTGAGCTATTTGTTTAACCATAGTTGCTGTTATTGGATATGAACAGAATATGACTGGTAGGAATGATGCTGCTTTGGCTGCTGCTATGCAAGCTATGGCTCAGGATGTGCGGGGTGCACCTAATGCTGGTGTGAATGATGAGTTTAGGAAGAACAAACTGCGTGTCTTCAAAGGAAGGCATGATCCTGATGGTGCTCAGATTTGGCTTAAGGAGATTGAAAGAATCTTTTGAGTGATGGACTGTGCTGAGGAACATAAGGTGAGATTGGGTACTCACATGTTGCAGGAGGAGGCTGATGATTGGTAGGTTAGTAAGCGTCGTGTTTGGGAAGCTACAGGTGAAGAGGTCACTTGGGCTTTGTTTAGCAGGGAGTTTTTGAGGAAGTATTTTCCTGAAGATGTTAGAGGAAAGAAAGAGATAGAGTTCTTGGAGTTGAAACAAGGTAATATGTCTGTTATGGATTACACTGCTAGGTTTGTGGAGCTTGTTCAGTTTTATCCACATTATGCTGAAGCAACTGCAGAGTTTTCCAAGTGTGTGCAGTTTGAGAACGGATTGCGTCCTGAGATCAAGCAGGCAATCGGTTATCAAAGGATTAGAAGGTTTTCAGATTTAGTGGATTGTTGTAGAATTTATGAGGAGGATAGCAAAGCTCGTTCTACTCACTATAAGAGTGTGAACGAAAGGAAAGGGAAGCATCTGTTTCGTGGTGGTCTTTATGTGTCACCAGCTGATAAGGGTAAGCAAATGGGTAATTTTGAGAAAAGGCCAAGTGGGGGAGGTATGTCTAATCCTCTGAGATGTTTTAGGTGTGGTGACTTAGGACATCGTCAGTTTGAATGTAGAAAGGATATGAGGAAGTGTTCCATTTGTGGAGGTATAGGACATATAACAGCTGAGTGCAAGAAGAATGTGGTGAAGTGTTTCAACTGTGGGGAAGCTGGTCATATTAGTAAGAAGTGTTAGAAACCAAAGCAAGCTCCAGCTGAGGGAAAGTATTTGCATTGGCAGGAACTCAGACTACTAGTGCAGACCGTCTGATCAGAGGTACTTGTTTTATTAATAGTATGCCTTTAGTTGCTATTATTGATACCGGAGCGACTCATTCATTTATTTCGTCTGAGTGCACGAAGCGTTTGAATCTTTTGTTGTCTTCGATGGGTGGAGAGATGGTTATTGATACTCCATCAATGGGGTCGGTAACTACTTCTTTGGTTTGTTTAAGTTGTCCTTTGACCATTTATGGTAAAGATTTTGAGATGGATTTGGTGTGTCTGCCGTTGGAGGGTTTAGATGTGGTTCTGGGAATGAATTGGTTGTAGTTCAATCGAGTTCATATTGATTGTTATCATAAGCTGGTAAGATTTCCTTCTCTTGAAGAAGATGAGGAATCGAGTTTCTTATCTACCAAAGAGTTGAAGAAGCTTTTGGCGGATGAAGCTCAGTTGTTTGGGTTGTTTGCGTCATTGATTGTGGATAGTCAAGTTGCAATTGATGTGTTTCCAGTTGTGTGTGAATTTCCAGAGGTGTTTCCAGAGGATATTTCAGATGTGCCGCCAGAAAGAGAGGTGGAGTTTTCTATAGATCTAGTTCCTGGTACTAGACCTGTATATATAGCACCTTATCATATGTCGGCATCTGAGTTGGTTGAGTTGAAGAAGCAGTTGAATGAATTGTTAGAGAAGAGGTTTGTGAGGCCGAGTGTATCTCCTTGGGGTGCTCCAGTTTTGTTGGTGAAGAAGAAATATGGAAGTATGCGATTGTGTATTGATTATCGCCAGCTGAATAAGGTGACGATTAAGAATAAGTATCCTCTTCCGAGAATTGATGATTTGATGGACCAGTTGGTAGGTGCGTGTGTGTTTAGTAAAATTGATTTAAGGTCAGGTTATCATCAGATTAGAGTGAAAGAGGAAGATATTCAGAAGACGGCTTTTAGGACATGATATGGACATTACGAATATTCTGTGATGTCGTTCGGGGTTTCTAATGCGCCGGGTGTGTTTATGGAGTATATGAATCGTATTTTCCATGAGCATTTGGGTCAATTTGTTGTTGTGTTTATTGATGACATCTTGATTTATTCTAAGTCCCGGGAGGAACATGCGGAACATTTGCGTGTTCTGTTGCAAATTTTGAATGAAAGGAGACTTTTTGCCAAGTTGTCCAAGTGTGAGTTCTGGTTGTCAGAAGTGAGTTTTCTTGGGCATGTGATTTCAGGTAATGGTATTGTTATGGATCCATCTAAAGTAGATGCAGTTCTACAATGGGAGGCTCCTAGATCTGTTACTGAAATCAGAAGCGTTTTGGGTTTAGATGGATATTATCGGAGATTCATTGAAGGTTTTTCTAAGTTAGCACTTCCTATGACCCAGCTGACTTATAAAGGTAAAGCGTTCATTTGGGATATTCAGTGTGAGGAAAGTTTTAGTGAGCTGAAGAGAAGATTGACTACAGCTCCGATTTTGGTCTTACCGAATCCTACTGAACCGTTTCTGGTGTATTGTGATGCGTCTTTGATTGGTTTAGGTGGAGTGTTGATGCAAGAAGGTAAGGTTGTGGCTTATGCTTCGAGGCAATTGAGGATTCATGAGAAGAATTACCCTACTCATGATTTGGAATTAGCGGCTGTGATTTTTGTGTTGAAAATTTGGACGCGTTATATCTATGGTGCAAGATTCGAAGTCTTTAGTGATCATAAGATTTGAAATACTTGTTTGATCAGAAAGAGTTGAACATGAGACAACGGAGATGGTTGGAATTTTTGAAGGACTACGATTTTAGCTTGAATTACCATCCTGGTAAAGCCAATGTGGTAGCCGATGCGTTAAGCCGGAAATCTTTGCATATGTCCGCTTTGATGGTTAAAGAGTGGGAACTTTTGGAAGCATTTAGAGATCTGAGTTTGGTATGTGAATTGACATCTGATAGCGTGAGGCTTGGTATGTTAAAGGTCACTAATGATTTTCTGTTGACCGTTAGCGAGAAACAGAAGTTGGATGTGAAATTTGTTGATTTGATGACGATTGGAGATCAAAGTGTGAATGGTGACTTTAAAGTGGATGATAAGGGTGTCTTGAGATTCCGTGGTAGAATTTGTATTCCTGATGATTCGGACTTGAAAAAGATGATTTTAGAGGAAGGACACCGGAGTAGTTTGAGTATACATCCGGGAGCTAATAAGATGTATCAAGATTTGAAGAAGATCTTTTGGTGGTCCGGATTGAAGAGGGATGTGGCTCAGTTTGTTTATGTATGTTTGACGTGTCAGAAGTCAAAGGTAGAACATCAGAAGCCTAGTGGATTATTGCAACCGTTGGATATTCCCGAATGGAAATAGGACAGCGTTTCTATGGATTTTGTGACAGGGTTGCCGAATACACAGAGGGGACATAATTCCATTTGGTTGGTTGTGGATAGGCTGACTAAATCGGCGCATTTCATTCCGATTGACATCAGTTTTTCTTTGGAGAGGTTGGCTGAGATTTATATTCGTGTGATTGTGAGCTACATGGTGTTCCGTTGTGTATTGTTTCAGATCGAGATCCGAGGTTTACTTCCAGATTTTGGGAAAGTTTGCAAAAGGCGTTAAGTTCCAAGTTGAGATTGAGTTCTGCTTATCATCCTCAGACGGATGGTCAGACCGAGAGAACTATTCAGTCGTTGGAAGATTTACTGAGAGCTTGTGTTCTTGAGCAAGGTGGTGCTTGGGATAGTTATCTTACGTTGGTAGAATTCACGTATAACAATAGTTTCCATTCGAGTATATGAATGGCACCTTTTGAAGCGTTGTACGGAAGGAGATGTCGAACACCTTTGTGTTGGCATGAATCGGGTGAGAGTTTGGTGGTTGGACCGGAGTTAGTGCAACAGACTACGGAAAAGGTGAAACTTATTCGTGAGAAAATGAAGGCTTCTCAGAGTAGGCAAAAGAGTTATCATGATCGAGTGAGGAAAGATCTTGAGTTTCAAGAAGGCGATCATGTATTTTTTAGAGTTACACCGGCGACGGGTGTTGGTCGTGCATTGAAGTCGAAGAAGCTTACTTCTCGGTTTATTGGTCCTTATCAGATATCCGCGAGAGTGGGTGTTGTGGCTTATCGGGTGGCGTTGCCGCCGAATATTTCGAATTTGCATGATGTGTTCCATGTTTCACAGCTTCGGAAGTATGTTTCGGATCCGTCGCATGTGATTTCGATGGATGAAGTTGAGGTAAGGGAGAACCTTACGGTTGAGGCATTACTAGTGAGAATTTTGAATCGCGAGTTGAAGTGGTTAAGAGGCAAGGATATTGCGCTTGTGAAAGTAGCGTGGGGAGGCGCTGCTGAGGGAAATTTGACTTGGGAGTTGGAGAGTCAGATGCGGGAGTCGTATCCGGAGTTGTTCGTCTCAGGTAATATTTTCGAGGACGAAAATTTCTAAGTGGGGGAGAGTTGTAACGCCCCAGTTTTTGTTAGATTTATTTAATCGAGTCGATTTAATTATTTTTATTATTATATTATTTTATTCTTGACTTTTATTTGGAAATATATTATTTTTCATCGTGATTATGTTTTATCGCGTTTTGGGAGCGTTTGCGAGATATTTGAGTGTAGGGGTATTTTGGTCTTTTGGCTTGGTTAGATATTTTGTTTTTCATAAAAATAGAAATAGAGAGAAAAATAGAGAGAAAGAAAAAGAGAAGAAGGAAAAGAGAAAGAAAAGAAGAAAAGAGGAAAAACTTGGAGAGTAAGGAAACGATCCAACCGACATTTGAAAACACGATTAATCGGGTAAGGGTGTGAAACTCGATTATCTTATACTTATGTATGATTATGTATGTATGTATTTGTGTGATATTTGGTTGAAATGGGATATAGAACCAAAACCATTAATATGTTGAGATTGTTAGAATTTGATTCAAATTGTGTCTGAAATCATGTTTTAATGTTCCTAATTGCTGAGACATGTTAGATAGATGTTGTTGTGCATTCAATTGGTAATTTTCTGGTGTTTAGATGAGATTTGGAGATGATTTTGGGTGAACCCGTAGCAGAAAATTATGCAGGAAAAATTATGGGTTTCGCTGCCCATACGCGTATCAGGCTTGGCATTACGCGTATTGGTTTGGGCATTACGCGTATGGCAAGGGGGAAATGAGGGCAATACGCGTATGGAACAAATTTTTCACGGTCTTCTGCTGATTTGCGTAATGGTACGCGTACTTGGCAAGGCATTACGCGTAACAAGTGAGGCATTACGCGTATGGAGTTTTTAGTGGAATTTTGGGGAGAAATCAGTCTATGCCCATACGCGTAGCACTTTGGGAAATACGCGTATGGAATGGGCGAGCGAGCTGGGCATTACGCGTATGGCCTAAGGCAATACGCGTATGACCAGAGAGGGTGTAAAATTGTATCCGATTTTGCTTTCGATGCCGTAACTTTTGATCCATAACTCGGATCGAGGCGTTCTTGGTACCGTTAGAAAGCTATTGAGATGTTATTTCTTATAATAATGGTTTTGAGATTGTTGGCCGATTTAATTATGTCGGGAATTTGGAAATGTGTCATTTTGCCGACTTTTACCTTCGTAATTGTGTGTATTTGATGTGTTAGCATGCAATGTGCTTTTGATATATATATATATATATCGTATGACTTGTGTGCTGTGGTGTGATGTAGATGCATGTGATGAAATGTTGTGATGATGTTTTGTGGCCTAAGGGCAAGAAAATGCATTGTGTTGTGTTTGATTGTATATGCATGATTATGGATGTGTATATGTGTGCATTTGAATGTCATGAGTCATTGTATGTCAAGCATCATGATATGCATTCTTGTGATGTCGTGTGCCCTAGTGGGTGTGAGCGACGAAACAGTTCCAGAGGGAATCCGCTATAACATCATGAGCCTTATACCGAGAGGACCTAAAGCGATGATTATAGACGATCGTGAGCCTTATACAAAGAGGACCTAAAGCGATCGGATCGTGAGCCTTATACCGAGAGGAGCTAAAGCGATCCATAAACGTCGTGAGCCTTATACCAAGAGGACCTAAAGCGACGGGGAACATCGTTTGCCCTGCGGGGAGTTACACTAAGTAACAAGCGATGATTCCAATAGTTCCTGAGTGAACTAATGATGAGAATGATGGATGGAACGGTACCGCATTGCATTGCATAGAGTCGTTGTGTCGGTCTCTATGCATTTTCATAAATCATGAATGGATTGATTTTGTGTGGAATTGTGAATGGAATTGATGTTGTTGATATATATATATATATATATATATATATATATATATATATATATATATATGTATGGTGGTGATAAATGAATTGAGCATGGTTGATATACCTTGGTGAGGGATATATGAGATATGCATTGTGTTGTTTTGTATTTGAATTATGGCGTAAGTTATGGTGAGAATATTTTACAGGTGTATTTTTGTGTTATTATATAATTGTATGCAATTATATTATGATTGTGTTTCTCACCCTTCTGATGTTTTGAATGCTCTATGAGGCATTGCAGATTAGATGCTGGAGGTCTTTTTGTGAAGCTTAGGTCTTCATTCTTTTGTCGGTCGGCTCTGATATGTAGCACCGGGTAGTCGGGGAGATCGTTTGTGATTATGTGTATATGTATAAGTTCTTTTTTTTGGATTGTACATGTATGACTCTGTGTATGACATACATACTTTTATGTTATATATATATATATATATATATATATATATATATATATATATATATATATATATATATATATATATATGAGATTTCAGTTGCAGATTTTCCGCTTTTATTCTGTATCTGAATTGTGGGTGTTAGGAACTGAGTTCCTCTGTTATGTGCTACCTGATTGTTGCATATCTATTTGAGCAGGTTGTTGTATTTTGTTTCAATTGATGTGACGCCTCGGTCTATGCCATGAATGTTTTAATTATACTCTGATTATTTGTTATCGTTTTAATTAGTTGGGGGTATAGATTTGGGGGTGTTACAGTACAAGTTGCACAAATCCCTTTATGGCCTCAAACAGGTACCTAGGGCATGGCACAAGAAAATTGACTCATATATAGTCGAATTTGGATTCATCAAATGCATATTTGAGTATGATATCTATGTACAGACCATGACATAAGACGTAACCATCATCTGCTTATATGTTGATGACTTACTAGTAATTGGAAATAACACTAAAAACTTGTCGAAGTTCAAAGAGTTGAAGAAGACAGAATTTGAAATGTCAGATCTGGGAAATTTGTCTTATTTCCTAGGTATGGAATTTCAAATTACCAAACAAGGTATGGTGCTACGTCAAAGGAAGCATGTCAAAGAAATTCTCAAGAGATTTAGGATGGATGGTTCAAATCATGCATCCTCACCTGTCGAACCAAATCTAAAATTGGAGAAGCATGGAGACGAGGACAAGATCGATGTCACTTTGTTCAAAAATATTGTAGGATCTCTGAGGTATGTGTGCAATAGCATACCTGATATAGATTTCTCAGTAGGATTGGTGAGTAGATACATGGATGAATCAAAGATGTCACACATAAAGGCTACAAGGAGAATCCTGAGATACCTAAAAGGATCACTAAATTGTGGAATCTAGTTTCCACAAGATTCTAAAGTCAAAGAAGTTGTGATCAATTGCAATTCGGATGCTGATTGGTGTGGAGATAAGGAGGATAGAAGAAGCGCAATTGTTTATTTCTTTCAAGTGATTGGTCCCCCATTCTCATGGTGCTCGAGAAAGGAACCCGTTGTGGCATTTTCATCATGTGAGGCTGAGTATATAGTAGAATCATATGCTTCCTGTCAAGTAATATGGATCAAATATGTGCTGGATGAGATAAAGGTCGAAGTAAAGAGATCATTGGTGCTTCAAATCGACAAGTCAACCATTAATCTTGCAAGAAATCCAGTTTTACATGAAAGGAGTAAGCACATTGACTCTAGGTTTCACTTTCTGAGGGAGAAGGTTAATCAAGGTGAACCTGAGGTAATGCATTGCTTGAGTGAAGCACAAGTGGCCGGCATTTTCGCCAAAAGATTGAAGATCGACAAATTCCTAATTTTGTGAAAGAAATTATGAATAGTTCAAATCGATTATAATTAATTTGTGATTAGCTACTTGAATTATAAGGAGGTAAGTTGTGATATAATCCAAGTTTAGTTTGTTATATTAATTACTTGGGATACAAGTAATAACTTGTATATAAATAGATGTATGTAGTTAGAATATTACACAATACATAATCCAATTTACTTTTTATTCTCCACATTCTCTTTAACATTCTCATTCCTTCCTCACCTAAATGCTTCAAGACTAACAAAAATCATCACAACTAGAATGAATTTGTTCTTATAGAGTTTCATTACAAAGATCTTTTAGTGTATAAAGATTTACATTTTCACAAATAGTGATATAATTAAGCTTTTAAACATTAAAACTTCAGTAATATTTAGCATGAATAGTATCTATCCCTCCCAACAAACCATTACCACATTCTTACATTAACTTGTTCAAGTTGTTCCACTTCAAAAGCTAACTTCCTAGATATACTTTTAGCTCAAGAATCTGATATTTAATCTTCTTGTTAAACAGATCCAGAGGTTCTTGGCCGTGATCTGAAATGCACTGTAGAACAGTTCCAAGACTAACAATTTCTCGATCTCTCGCCTTATCCTGAGTTCAAGTTCATAGTTATTTATTAAAATTATCATCCAGACACAAAGATCACAACCCAATCTCAGTGCGACAATTTGAAAAGGTAGCCTAAAATCATCATAATTAGAGTGAATGTGCTCTCATGTTCAACTCAAATACATGCTAAAAAATCGGAAAAAAATGAAAGAGTTTCATTACAAAGATCTTTTGGCGTATAAAGATTTACAGCTTTACAAATAGTGATATAACTAAGCTTTTATATTTAGCATGAATAGTATCAACAAACTATTACTACATTCTTGCATTAAGTTGTTCCAGTAGAAAACTAAATGCCTTGATATCCTTTTAGCTCAAGAATGCGATATTTAATCTCCTTCTTAAACAGAACCTTAGTTTCTAGGCCGTGATCTGAAATGCACTGTAGAACACCTCCCAGACTAGCAATTTCTCGATCTCTCGCCTTATTCTGAGTTCAAGTTCATAGTTATCATAAGAAAATGGAATGTTTCATAAAATATAATTTAAATAAGAAAAATTAAAGAACCTTGATTTCATTGGAGTTGTTGTTCTGGCAACTGGTCTCACATATCTGTTTTGCATTCCGGACGTGTTCTTGCAAGAGATCAACTAGTTGATTCTTGTCACCCAAGTTATATTCACAACTGAATCTAACAGCTCCAACAAATTCCTTCTTCTTGATAAGATTTTCAACAAAATCTGCAAGGTGCAACAAATTTCACAACTGAATCTAATACCTCCAACAAAATATGGCATAATGTTCTATCAAAATCCATGTTTCTATCCAACTTATTAATCTCAAGATCTTTCCTAATAGTTTCTCTTATGGTTTTGCAAAACTACATCTACCATATTTAATTAAGTGAGTAAAAAATGGCCCTATCTTAGAGTTCTGCACTATCTCAGAGACTAGCAACTTTAGGTTTTCATAGTGAATAGGTATGAGCACATTTGATTGCAAAACGGAATGGCGGGGAAAGTAACAATAGATATAAGCACATTTGATTTGATATGTAAAATATCAAAAGCATATACATAAATCAGCATACCAGAAACTTTATTTGCAAAGCTCAGGGTCCTAAACAGCTCCACGGCTATCTTGTGATGAGCAACAGATGCAAAAAGCTCCAAAATTTCATCTTTGATAAAAGAAGTAACCAATCCATAAATTGACAAAAGCAGAAGAAAACCAAGAACCCCCAAAGAATTTTCAGTATTTTCTTTCATGTTAGCTTTCAAATCAAGTGCTAGCTTCAACGCTTCTTCTCTTACACAAGGTTTAATATTTGGTGAGATTCTCATCAGTCGTTCTAGCAGATTGATGTGGCTATCATTAAAAATCACAGCATTGTGTCCTTTCTTATCACAAAGTGGAATAATGGCGTTCAGTATAATATCCAAAACCAGTTTTGCTGGATCTGATGATTCTAGCAGATTAACTAAAACACCACTGCAAAGCGACCCAACCCCATCAGTTTTCTCACCTGTGTCCAACTGCAATCCTGTTCCATCAATGTTAGCACTTAATTGATAATCAGTGTAAGATGTAACTGCATATTTATATAGCAGATCCAGATATTTAAGCTACCTCATATGGATAGAAGCATCAGTAAAAAAAATATATACTATGAAAGAATGTAAAACACCTCTTAGATTGAAATGTGTGTGTGACAGAGGCAAGCATTATACTAACAGTTACAATCAATGTCATTATAGAGCCTTAATCGAATCACTGGAGATAGCGTTAGATTGATTAATAAACAAGACTAGAGATAGTTACACTAATAGGACTATTAAGTGGCCCTTGAAATTTGTCAGGATATTGAACCTACTCTAATTGCAATATATTAGAAAATTAAAACTACATTAATATGCTATCTTTCATAACCAGTACCATAATATTATAAATAAACCTTAGCCAGGGATGAAAAATGCAAGAGTTTTTTGCACTCAAGTGATTCATAAAATGTTCAAGGGTGACAGATATAATCCAAATTAGTGGCTGTGATATGAAAACTAGAGAAGCTTTTCAACTTGACTCAAACATACAACATTAACATGATTAAAAATGTCTTTAATGAATTATGTAGATCAGATTATAAAAAATATCATCATCACTAAAAGGAACAGTTGTAATGAAATCCTTTCGCCAAACTAGGTGAATAAGAAAATTTACCCGAATCGCTTTCGTCAACAATATATTTTGTTAATACTTCATATTGTTTTTCTGTCAACTCTGGCTCCTTTAGCTGTCTATCAATTTTATTCATCTTTGACTCAAGATCATTGACTTGTCCTCCAAACTGCTTCTCTTTTAAATTGAGCTCCTTAACCTTTACTATGAACTTATTCTCTCTTAATTCAAGTTCTTTCCACAATCCTTCAAATTGCTTCTCTTTTGATTTGAAGTTTTGAAATAGACTTTCAAAATGCTTCTTATTTGATTCGAACTCCTTAACTTGACCATCAAGTTCCTCCTCCTTTAATTTAATGTCCTTCACTCGACCTTCAAGGTCCTCCTCTTTTGATTTAATGTCCTTCACATGGTCTTCAAGTTCTCTCTCTTTTGAATCTAACTCATTGAATCGTCTTTCAAAGTGCTTCTTTATAGATTCCATCTCTTTTACTTTGGCTTCAAGTTGCTTTTTTGTAGACTCAAACACCTTCACTCGGCCATTGAAATGCTTCTGTTTTGATTCCAGTTCCTTTACCAACTCCTTCAAGGGTAATTCAAATTCTTTCTTTTTGGATTCAAACTCCTTCACTCGCTCTACAAGTATGTTCTCTTTTGATTCCAACTCATTGACTCCTCTTTCAAAGTACTTCTTTATAGACTCCATCTCCTTTACTTTGGCTTCAAGTTGCTTTTTTGTAGACTCAAACACCTTCACTCGGCCGTTGAAATGCTTCTGTTTTGATTCCAGTTCCTTTACCAACTCCTTCAAGGGTAATTCAAATTCTTTCTTTTTGGATTCAAACTCCTTCACCCGCTCTACAAGTATGTTCTCTTTTGACTCTAACTCATTGACTCGTCTTTCAAAGTGCTTCTTTATAGTTTCAATCTCCTTCACATAGCCTTCAAACTCTCTTTCTTTTGATTCATGCTCCTTGAATCGGATTTCAAAATGCTTCTCATTTGACTCAAGCTCTTCCAATCGCCTTTCCAAATGCTTTTGTTTCGATACCAACTCTATCATTTGACATTCAAACTCCCTTTCTTTGGCCTCTAACTTTTTCCTTTCAGACTCGTTTTTCTTCTGCTTGTCGCCAATTAATTTGTCCATTTCATCAAGCTCCTTCTCTTTGGCCTTAAGTTCCAAAGTACATTCAGCAATTTTTTCGGAAAGAGCCTTAAGTTCCTCTTCCTTCCTTCCACATTCCTTATCAATTTTATCAATGACTTGGCGACGTTCTATCTCTTTCTTCTTGAGCTCTTGTGTGCGTTCTCCAATCAAGTCCTCCATCAAATAGAGCTGTCCTTCCTTCACTACAAAATCCTTGATACATTCTTCCATTTTTCCCTGCATTTTGTTGTGAGCTTCTTTAATTCTTCTAAACAACCTAACTTTCCTTTTCTTACTTTCAAGCTCTTTGCAGCACTTCTCAATCTCTCTCTTTATGGACTGCAATCTCTTCCCTTCTACTCGCGTCTTCCTTTTGCCTTCCTCAAATAATTTTTCTAACAATGCAAGGTCTTTCTTCAGCAAGGAAAATGACTTATCAGTTGATTTTACCGGCAAATGAATATCATTTTCATCTTTGTCGTGATCAACATATGTTGTCACCTTTGATTTCTTAACTTTAATATGCAAGGAATCACTATCATCAAATAGCCTTTTAACAGACCCATCACGTTTGTTACTACATGTTCCCAAACACGCAATCTGGGAGATCCTTGTTGACAAAAGAACACCATCCTCATCTTCAAATTCAAAGTCATCACCAAAAACAGGTTCTTTCACATCATCATCACCACCACAAAATTTTGGTTTAACACAAGCCTCAAAATCCATCGTTCAATTATAGAAACAGGAAAGCTTCGGCAATTACAAACACTATGAAATCCTGAAGAAAAAAAAACGAAATTATAAAATAAATAAATAAACAACAAACTTGATATAAAAAAATTCTAGGTCAAACAGAATCATGAAGTAATAGATTATTAGACTTCCAGAAGCAAAGTTAAAGTATAAACACTAAGAACAATGGCACAAAAAACGCTTCAAATCGTGTAAATCAACACAATTAATAGCCATAAATATTGCACGAAGTTGAATTTTCTTGACAAATCATAAACATATATAAATGTGAAAGAGAAATAAGTACAAAAGAATGAAGAAACAGAGTAAAGTTGAGATGCTTACAATAATAATGGTGATAGAATAGAAGAGAAAAATGGAAGATGAAGATGAGAGAGAAGAAGTTTCTAGAATTTCATTTGCATTTGGAGAGCGAAGTGAGAATAATGACAAAAAAATGATGGAATGAAAAAGAAGGGAGAAGAGAGAGAGGGAAATGTTGAGAGTTCGTTGCAACTGCGGGAAAGCTTCAGCGTCGTTAGGTGTGAGACTGGGGTCCACAAAACAGACACGAAAATGGTAAATAGAGATTGTCCCTTTCAATTTAAAATGATATTAATTACTACCTTTGTGCATTAATAAAAAGTTTACTTTTTATATTTATTGAAAAATCATTTATCTGATCTAAAAAATTCAAGATACATTGATTTTCTCATATAAGAGAAAGTATAAATTTATAATTATACTTCCTCCGTCTCATAAAAAGTGTCTCATTTATATTTTTTTTTTGTCTCAAAATAATTGTCCTTTTGCAATACCAATGCAGAATTTATTATTACTTTTCCACTACCATATTCCTATTTATTAACTTTCACATTCTTCAATCACTATTAATAGGGGTATTCTAGTAAATGATATTAGTTTTATCATCAAAACCAACACATCTAATCATTTTCTTAAGAACCGTGCATTGCTCAATTAGGGCATTTTTTATGAGACGGAGGGAGTACGGAGAAGGGACTTGGAGGCATGTGTGGGCTATCAAGTCGGTGTTGAGAGCTTTGAGCTTGTTTCGGGTTTGGGAATTAATTACCATAAAAGCAAGTTGATTGGTATTAATTCTAACACCCATTTTTTGGAAGCGGCCGCTTTTGTGCTTTCATGTAAAGTGGAGGATAGCAATTTTGTCTTTCTTGGTATTCCTATTGGTTGTAATCCGAGGAAGTCTTCTTCTTGGACGCCTCTCATTGAGAAGATGAAAAAGCCGCTTATGGCATGGAAGAATCGGTTTCTAAACCTTGGAGGTAGGATCACGCTTTTGAAGTCTATCTTATGTTCACTTTCCATCTTCACATTGTCTTTTTATAAAATGCCGAAGGAAGTCATTAGAGAAATTACGAAGATCCAAAGCAACTTTTTGTGGGGAGGAGTAGAAGACAAAAAGAAGATTCATTGGGTTAGTTGGAAGGATGTGTGTTTACTGTTTGATAAAGGAGGGTTAGGAATTAAAAATATGGCGGATTTTAATATGGCCATTCTCAACAAATGGAGGTGGAGAATGCTTCAAGGTGGAAATGCTCTTTGGTATGGTATTTTGAAAGCGAGGTATAGTGATATCTCTTCCAAAATTCTTTGTGGAGATGATTCTAAAAAGATCTCCTCCTTTTGGTGGAAAGATATTATTTCTATTAATAAACATTCCATGATCGATCCTATTGTTTCCTTGAGTAGATTTAAGGTGGAAAAAGGTTATAACGTTCCTTTTTGGGATGTTAAATGGTTGGAGGATGATATTTTGAAGGAGGTTTACCCGGAATTATTTGAAGCTTCTAGTTTGAAGAGAGTTTCCATTGCTAGTATGGGGGGTTGGAGTGAGGGTAGATGGAATTGGGGAGATTTTGGTTTGAAATGAGCGGAGGTGAATGATACTATTTATGTGGCCGATTTGGCCTCTTTAAAAGCTCGGCTAAGTCATCATGGATTGGTGGAGGGGGGAGTGGATGTGATTTTGTGGGATAAGGATCCGGTTCTCGGTTTTTCGGTGGCATCTTGATATGCTCACTATGCTTCTTTCCGTATTCCTTATGGCCCCCTAATAAATACGATACGGCGTTGGGTTTGATTTGGAAAATGGAGGTTCCTTTTAAGATAAAGGCCTTCGGTTGGAGACTTTTTGTGGATAGACTTCCAACGAAGGACCTTTTGGTGTATAGAGGCATTAACTTTTCTAATGATTCTTTGAGATGTTCGTTTTGTGGTTTAGATTACGAAAGTAGAAACCATTCTTTCTTCAAATGTCACGTGGCTAAGAAGATTTGGAGGGAGATAGCTTTGTGGATTGGTAAATCGGAAGAGATGGAGGATGAATTTATGTCTTCCGAATTTTATGGAGTGGTATTTATTTTGCTGTGTAAAAAAAGTTAAAGATGGCAAACTTGGGATTGTTTGACTAGCTACCTCTTGGAGTATTTGGCTTTTGAGGAATGGCATATGCTTCCGGTCGGACGCATGGAACATTAACAATACGGTGTGGGGTATAAAATTTTTGGTTTGGAAGTGGGCTTTTTGTGGTCAAATTACATATCCCAATTGTAGTTTCTACGAATTTAGCAAAGATCCTTTGCTTTTTATCTCGTAGTTTAATTGGTTTATAATTTTCCCTTTCGTCGGGCTTTTCCCGTTCCCGTGTAACCAGGTTGGAGAATTCTTAGTTCTCCCTTATTAATATATCTTACTTACAAAAAAAAAAACCATATAAGAGATACATTAAGAACATTTTCTTTTTGCCACACTCATTTTCATTTTTTTTAAATTATAAATTTTGAAGATATAATATGAAATTAACTTTTTAAAGAAAAAAATACAAATATTTTTAATAAATCAAATGAGTTACTCGATAGAGCTGGCTCTTCGTTTCGATAGATCGACATGTTTAAATAGGCTGGAGTGTGTTAGTCCGATTATTTTATGGTTATTAAAATTGAATTCGATCCAAATTCTAATGAACTATGCGCCAATGGGACAACCGTATTTTAAAATTATGATTTTAATTTTTAAAAAGGAATGAAAAAGAAAAAAGCTACATAAGTAGATAGTGATTATAAACTTAATTAAATGGTGTTTAAAATATTCATGAAATCAATATATATATATATATATATATATATATATATATATATATATATATATATATATATATATATATATATATATATATATATATATATATATATATATATAACATATTATATGAGAATGTCATTTTTATGTGAAAATATGAGAATGAATTTAAACCATTAGATTTTAAAATAAATGGTGAAAATTATGTGTCAGTTTTTTTTCTCTCTCCTCCATCATTTATTTTAATAATGGAGGAGAGAGAAAAACAAAAATCACACATAATCTCCACCATTTATTTTAAAATATAATGATTCAGATTCATTCTCATGTTCTCACATAAAAATGACATTCTATGGGATATGAATATACCACAAAAAATATCTGTGTAAAAATAGAAAGTAAGTGAATATTATCTTCAATACTTATAAATCTTTATGTTCATCTCACATTTATATCTTTCATCACATTCTTTTGAAAACATATCTTCATCTTCTTTACCTTTTCTTTTTCACTTAAAAACATACTTATGTAATCATAAATTAACTAAATCTTTTTTTTCAAAATTAACTAAAATTATTTTTAATAGGTAAGCCTGTGAAAAATATAGGCCCGATGGGCTGGGAAAAAAGATAAGGACCTACTTTTAAAAAAAAAAATTTAGTCCAACTCATGCTAAAATATAGAGCTTGTAGGCAGCCCAATTGACCAAACTCATTTTGACAGCTCTACTTATATATTCCCTCTCATTGAATGAAATAGAGCATAGTCATTTGGACAAATGTAATATAGGCAAGAGTTATTTCTTATACTAATTGATGTATATTTAAATAATTAAGAGCATCATTAATGGTACAACTTATTTTATGAATTTTTTATGGGTTTTATTAGCTATCATCTTAAAACAACTCGTTCAATTTTAATTTTAATGGTGCAATGGTAAAAAAAAAAAAAAAACTCATTTTGAACCCCACTATTTTAACTCATATATAACTATATTTAAAAAAAAAAACATTTTATTGTTATTTTAATTCCAAGTTATGTTGCTTGCTGATGCAAATGTAGTGCCAACTAGAGAAATAACTACTCTCTCCAATGATAAAAAGTTGTTTTGGGGTGTGCCATGCTAGAGTAATTCTTGAAAAATATCTTGTTGAAGATACATTACGTACTTTTTCAACATATGTGTTTTGACTTTGACCAAGTAGTTTGAGAAATTTATCTTTATAGAGTCCAATTCTTAAGTTATAGGAGGTTTCACATTAGTCTTTCATCAAGAAATAATTCTCTAATCACATTTTCACGTTTTGTAACATAAGATATCATTTTTTTTTTGAATAATAAGTAATATATTTATCTAAAAACAGTTATTACAATATGCCGATCAAAGTGATCCAGGCTTCAACACGACAAATAGGAATAAAACTAGAGATTATAAGCTATCCGTTGACAATACTCAAGCATCTTGGTGTTCTTCTCCACCCTTTTAAGAACCATTGTTCGAATCTCCACATCTTTAAGATTATGCCGACCATCCGGTTGGAACACTTTCTTATTACGAACAGTCCACACATGATATATTGTTTCTGCCATAATTGTTTTCAGGAGTCTTGTCTTCTTGCCCTTGCCTTTTGCATAACTCGTAACCCATTTCAGTTCATCAGTCCAGCCATAAGGATGATGCCGCACTGATAGAGTTTGTAACTGGTTTTTCCACAGAAGGTTTGTCTCTGCACATTCAAATAACAAATGCTGGATAGTTTCTGGGGCTCCACAAAAAACACATTCTTCATCAGTCATGATTCCATAGCTACTCACCTTATCCTTAGTTGTCAACCTGTTATGGCATGCCATCCATAGTGTAAATATAGCTCTCGACCTTGCTAGGTTGCCGTATAAAAGGAATCTCCAATCAACCTTTGGTTTTACCTCCTTGATATCATGATACATGGTTGTTATTTTGTATCTCCCTGTATCAATGAAATCCTGCCAGCAGTCCGTATTTTTCAGCTTGTCTCTATGTTTGAAAATTGCTCGAATCATCCACGATGCAGTCGGACCCGGAACATACGTCTGCATATCCTCCCGCTTCAGATAGTAATGATGGACCCATCTAACCCATAGCACGTTCTTGTTTATCCATATCTTCCACAATAACTTACCTAATGTGGCAATGTTCCACTCTTCTAGGGACACCATATTCATTCCTCCCATAGCAACTTGGTCGCATACCCGACTCCAAGAAATTGGTGCTTTTCTATTTTTAGTTTGCTTTCCCGTCCACAAAAAGGTTCTACACATGGATTCAATATGATAGAGCACCTTTTTAGGAAGAGGAAAAACCTGTAACCAATAGTTTCCAATGGCTAGAATCACACTCCTTACAAGCTGCATCCTCCCTGCATAAGACAGTAAACATGTGCTCCAGTGTGTCATTCTTTTCATCATATTCTCAATAAGAGGTTGGCAAGCCTGTATAGTGAGTTTTCTGCTGGTTAAAGGGACTCCCAAATATTTTACTGGGAGGGCCCCTGCTGTTAGACCCGTCTGGTTGAGGAGGTTCTCAGCTTCACCTGATGTCACCCCTGCTGCAAAGAGCTTGCTCTTTGACTGGCTGATATACAGGCTTGTGGCATCCGAGAATCCTTGTATCTTTGACATTATGAGTTTGAGTGATGTGCTATCTCCACGGGTGAATACTAATATATCATCTGTAAAAAACAAATTTATTATTTTCAACTTCTCACACTTGGGGTGATAATTAAAATTAGGGTTGTGATGTAGGGTATGCAAAGTTCTATGCAAATACTCTATGACAAGTACAAATAGCAGTTGGGATATGGGGTCCCTCTGCCTCAACCCTCTTCTCGCCTTCAGTAACTTTATTGGGTTTCCATTGACAGAAAATCTATACGACACAGTACACACACAAGCCATAACCCACTTAATAAATTTCATAGGGAAACCAAGCTCCACCAGAATTTGCTTTAAGGCTTGCCAATCCACCGTATCATACGCCTTTTGAATATCCAGTTGTATCATACACCTAGGTGAAAGATGTTTTCTCCCATATCCTCTAACCAGCTCCTGAGCAAGAATCACATTGTCTTGGCTGTTTCTCCCTGGCACAAAGGCAGATTGGGATTCATCCACTACATTACCAATAACTTTGGCTAGCCTGGAAGTTAGAATCTTTGATATCACCTTATATATCGTGCTACAGCAAGCAATAGGTCTCATCTCCTTAATTGTTGATGCATTTGGACTCTTGGGGATAAGAGTAACAAGGGTACAGTTCACTGCAGGGTACATTATACCAGTGTTGAAGAAATCCTTGACTGCTGCCTTCATATCCTCTTTCACTACATTCCAGGTCTCCTTAAAAAAGAAGGCATTATAGCCATCTATCCCAGGGGCCTTGTTATTCCCTATGCTACTTAGAGCCTCCCAAATTTCAACATCCTCAATATCTTGAATTAGCTTTTGAGCTGCATCTCTAGGCAATGTTTTCCCTTTTCTAATAGTTGCAACATCAATCCCTTTCATACAATGTTTTTCAGTTCCAACAAGCCCACCATAAAAGTTTAAAATTTCATTTTCCACTTCCTGATGCCCATTTAGATCCTTTCCATCCAAGCTGCGCATTCTTGTAAGAGTATTCTGCTTGTTTCTTTCCTTTACCAAAGCATGGAAGTATGCACTGTTTTGGTCCCTAAGTTGAATCCAATTGGCTTTAGATCTTTGCTTCAGGATGTCCTCCTCCAATTGATTCAGGTGAATAAGTTGATCAGTTTTCTCCTTAATCAGTCTGATAGTCTGAGCATTGTTGTCATCATTTGTCAAGTTTGCTTGTGCTTCATGAAGATCCTCTCTGGTTGCATTTATCCTTTCCTGCATTCTGGTGAACTTTTTATTCAGATGTTTCATTTTCGGTTGAAGATTCTTTAGTTTCTCCCATAATATATACATAGGTGAGCCGTGGATTTCAGTTTTCCAAGCCTCTTCTACAACAGGTAAAAACTCCTGATCCTTTGCTACACAGTTAATAAATTTAAACAAGGACTTTCTTCTAGTCTGTGGGGATTGGCAGCTGACCTTAACAGGTGTGTGATCTGAAATGTTAGGTTGAAGGTTTTCCACAATAGCATTTGGAAATGTCTGGTACCACTATCCATTACCTAGAGCTCTATCTATTCTTGATTGGATGAACCCTGTAGCATGCTTACTATTCCAAGTGTAATAAGGTCCCATAGTATTTGCCTCAAATAAACCAGTTGTGGCCATCATGTCCACCATATCCGTGTATTCTGCCTCAGTAACTTCTCTTCCTCCAATTCTATCTTGGCTAGTGCGAACATTATTAAAATCCCCAATAACCATCCATGGGCCCCTAATAGTTTCCCCTATATCTTAAATGGCTTTCCAAAGAACTCTTCTCCTGTTAAGTTGGTTATCTGCATACACAATAATCAGTAGGTAATTGCAGTCTTGACCGGTCTCAATAATCTCCATATGTATAAATTGCTCATGAGTCTTTAGGACTTTCACAGAAACTTTAGTCGGATTCCAAAGCACCCATATCCTACCATTCTCATGTTGCTCATAATTATCTATATATCTCCATCTTGTACCAAAAACTCTTCTAATTCTATCTGCATTGCATTTCTTCACCCTAGTTTCTAATAATGCACATATAGGCACATTGAAACTTGAGAGATATGAGCTGATCTCTCTGTGCCTAGCTGCCTTATTAATACCCCTAACGTTCCAGCTAGCTAACATGGATCTACCAATATATCTCCACTTGGACATTCTCTAATCTCAAGGGGAGTAAATTGGTTTTCATACCTTATATTCAAGCTCTGCATATTCTTTTCCATGGTCCTTCTACCCTTGTCACTTCTGTTTGGTGTTATCCACCCATCTTCATTGTTTTTGTGTTGTATCTCTTGTAGGTTTTCTTTTCCATTTTGAATGACTTGTTGCTCTTGTGCTGTGTCCCCTGTCTTCTTAATGGAGTTATCTTGCAGCTGTTTGTTTTCAGGATTCTTGTTGATGGGTTTCCATATTTTCCTTCCCTTCTCTAGCCTTGGTGCATTCTCACAATTATGCCCTGTCTTCAGACATTTGTGACAATACGCAGGCCTCCATTCATATTCAATTGGTTGTTCAAAAAGTTTACCTGCAGGATCTCTAATCTTTACAGTTTGCTTCAATTCCTGAGTTACGTCAACTTCTACCAATACCCTTGCATACAACACTCTCCATTTCTTAGCAGTGCATTCATCCATTGTGACCGGTTTACCAATAGCACTAGTGATTTTGGATATGCTTTTCTCACCCCACATGTGTAATGGCAGATTAGGCAATGTCACCCATAGCGGCAACACTTAAGTAAGTCCTCCTTCATTTCAAAGTCTGGGCACCACTTCCTCAGAAACATAGGTTTCCCTCGTATGAAATATGGTCCCTTGGTCATAACTTCGTTTCGATCCTCTTCTGTTTTGAATCGTACTATAAAGTACCCCTCCTCATTGTAGTAGAGTTGAGGCATAGTCACAAAGCTCCATGAATTCTCCATAAAACGTTTGACTGCATTCATTGAAAGATCGTCTCCTATTGCAAATAGGATCATCGCGCTTTGCCAGTATGTTATCTCGTCTTCAACATCTTCATCCTCAATAGAAATTTCAATTTCTCCGTTAACAATGTTTGGTGCTATAAAATCCATTGTCATTCTTCTACTTAGTGTGCGATTACCTTTTAGTACTTCCACCCATGGTTTCACGATGGTTGCAGCTTGATTTGTGTTGTTCTCTTCCTGATGTTCGCTCTCTCCTTGGTTACCAATCGTCTGATTGCTCTCCTTTTGTATTTCTTCTCCATAAGGTATCATTTTCAATTACTAGTATGTCATCCTTATATAAGACCAAAAACATTATTGTGTTCTCATAACCTTCTTGTATATACAAGGTTCATCTTTGTTCTTAATGAATCAAATTTGTCTTACAACTTCATCAAAACGAATATTCCAACTTTGTAAAGCTTGCTTCAATTCCTAAATAGATCTTTGTATCTTGCATATTTTTCTAGCATTGTTTGGATAAAAAAATCTCAAGATATGTCTTATACACATTCTTGAGAAGATTCCCCTTAAAGAATGCATTCTTGTTGTCCATTGGCCAAATTTCATAATCAAGGTATGCAATAATAACAAGCAGAATCCAAACAAATTTGAAGAGTAAGGTTATTAATCATTGAATCGTCATAAGAATATTTTGTGATTACTTTAGGCATAATATTAGTACAATATGAGTTTCCATGGCACTATTTGTATTATTTCTTTTGAAGTCATGAATGGGAGAGATCCACATCTCATCAATTGCTTCTTACTAGGTGAAATTGAGGTTATATTCGTTTGTCGCGAGCTTTGGAATAAAGATGAATGCTTGTTAATCTTGGTAACTTGGCATTGAAGAAAGTTCATATTCATTGAGTATATTGAATTACAATGAAAGTTACATGATGAAATACAATAGAGAGCTTTCTCTATATTGATAGACAAAACAATTGGATAACTAACTATAACCAAGTGTATGCTAAAAAAATAAAAATCAATTAACTTGCACTATGCCAAACAAGGCATTAGACAACGCTTTTTTGGGCCTTAGACAGCGCTTAAAAGCGCTGTCTAAGGTAGCGCTGTCGTAGGTAAAGACAGCGCTTTTGATTTATGGAAAAGCACTCTCTAAAGTATACATTAGACAGCGCTTTTTCCTTAAAAAGCGCTCTCTAAAGTGGGCCTTTAGATAGCGCTTTTACAGAAGCGCTGTCTAATGTATACGTATAAAATTTTAATGAATTATTTTATATACCTTTAGAAAGTGCTTTTTCAGGAAAAAGCACTGTCTAAAGGCCCCCTTTAGAGAGCGCTTTTTAAAGCGCTGTCTAATGCATGCCTATAATTTTAGTTATCAATTTTTCTATACCTTTAGAGGGCGCTTTTTAGGAAAAGCGCTTTCTTTTGTGAACTATAGACAACGCTTTTTCTAGAAAGCGTTGTCTTTTCTCTACGTATAATTTTAATGATTTTTTTTAAAAATCCCATTTTAACCGTTTTTTTATGCAGAAACCTGTATAATTCAAGCCATTTCAATAAACCTGTATATTTCACATTTCCATTAACAATTTCTAGTATGGTTCATTAACCATTTCCACTAATCCCATAAATCACATAAACCACATAAACCATTTCCATTATAATTCAAGTTATTTACATTAATTATTCACAAAACTATACAATTACAATCCAAAAACACATAAAGGGCATAAACCATTCACAAAACTATACAATCTCATAAAATAAATCATTCACAAAACTATACATTCACATAATCCCATAATCCTATACCTTATATAGGATTCTTTTTTCAATAAGGTATTCGCACAATTCCTCCTTAATTTCTTGCAATTTATCCTTCGTGTAATGAGAACACGCGTATTCACCAAAGTACTACATAACAAAACAAAATATGCATGATTTAGTTAAAAATAATAAATTATATGACATATCCGATAAATATTAAAATAAATCCTAAGTTATTGAAATTCTGGTATCAGACGTGTGATGTTAAGGTGCGATGTCACAACAACACACTCTGCACAATGGACAGAATAAACAGCAAAATAACACCAAGAATTGTTGACCCAGTTCGGTTACAACCAACCTACTCTGGGGGCTACCAAGCCAGGGATGGAATTCACTACTTGTAGATATAATTTACAGACTCAACAACCCGTTGACAATCTCCTAAACTTATACTCTACTAATGACTTCCTACCTAAGAAACCACTTAGGTATGAGAACACCACTCAATCCCTTACAAACACTCAAAGAAACCACTTTGAGTAACCTTGATCTTACTTCACAGCTTCGATCAAGCAACCACTCTCTATTGCTTCACAACTTCTAGAGAGGACAGAAACACAACACCTATTCAAACCCTAGAATAGTGTAAATACAAGCACTCTAAACAAACTATAAACACTAAGCCTCTAGCTCCTGATCTTCTGAATGTTTTCTGTCACTTTTTCCTTTGGTCTTGTGCGCTTTATATAGCTCCTTGAATTGGTCTTGGACTTGCTACAATATCTCCCAGATTTGTTATTTAAAACTGAATATTTAAAACAGATTTTCTCCTAAAATCTTTTTAAATCTCCTACAAATCTGCACCAGATCTCCTATGCAGCAGCAAATATCTATCCCAAGATATTCGCATCCAATGAGACAGCTTGCTCTCCACAATTCCAGCTAATACGCAACCCTAACAACATCACAGCCTGCTGTTGTTAATTCTGCAGATCTGATGTTACAACATCACCTATGTGACATCAGACATCCAACTTTAGCAATTAATTACTTAACACAGCCCAGTGTTAAGACTTCAATGTTGCAACATCAGCACCTTGACATCAACATTGAACATACTATGTTTTACCAAAATTCCAGCCAATCCAGGAACTAACAGTTATAAATCCATGCATACCATAATAGGAACCTCTAATCGATCCATTTGACGGATTTCTCTTATGAACCTCAAAACGAAATACCCACAGTCTATGCCATTACGCTGACGAGGGCACTACACATAGACAAACAAATAAGAATTAATATATAGTTGTTTTGTGTTATCAAGTAGCATCACTAATAAGCAACATTGTGAAAATTAATATACCTCCACTTTGACCCATGTAACGTTGGTTGCTTTAGCCCGTGCTACTCGAGATTCTCTTTGTGCTCGGTATACTTCTCTTGTAGGATTAATGGCAACCAACAAGCAGTGTCCACTGTAAAATATAACAAAAGTTTAGATGGATAATTCCTACGCAAAAGATACAAATTAAAGATTAGAATGAAATTAGAATGAAAATCTTAGTACCTTTTTCACTAACGTCTCTTTCTTTTCTTGGTTGGAATATGTTTTACCCGTCTCTTAACAACACGGACGGTTGGATTCATCTAAATACCCTTATTATGATCATTTCTTGTATATGATTCATTCGCTATAATATTTTCATCTTGATCATTTCTAGTAAATGATTCAATATCAACATCAATATCACCTTGATCTCCAATGTTTTCATCAATTACTTTGTCAGATAAAAGCACTATAGACCATTTTGTACTTGTCGGATCATTGACATAGAACACTTGTTTAGCTTGAGAGGCTAGAATAAAAGGCTCATTTTGTACCCCACCCTATTAAGATCCACTTGCAAAAATCCTGACTTATCCATTTGTACGTCATTATTCTTTTCAACCCACTTGCAACGAAATATAGGAATCTGAAACTTCTCATAATCAAACACCCAAATGCGCTCGATAACCCCAAAATATGACAGATTTGCAAATTTGGGGTTTAAATCTTTCACACTTGAAATGTGCATTGCTTCAGCTACCACGGTGACACCACTATTTTGCATAGTACTTTTATCATCTTGTTCTTTGGTATAAAATATGTATCCATTAATTGCGTATGTGCTATAAGAAAACACAACCAAACTTGGACCATATGCTAAACATCTCAACCTTTCTGTTATTGAAGCGGGATCTGAATAATACTTTGAATAAATATGATCCTTAAACCAAGGTATGAAACTTCGATTGTGCTCTCGTACTATCCAATTCTCATTTCTATTCGGATTTAAACCTCGGAGAACATCCTTGTGCATTTCAACATACGACTCAACCTCATTCTCATTGTGCAGAACATACAAATGCACTTGATCCCGTTCGACCCTTGATACTGTCACAACTTTATTTCCAATTAACTTTTTTCCTTCTTTTTTTTCCGACAATATGAGATTTGGGGACTCCAATTGATTGTACATTGGACAGATATTCAGTACAAAACTCAATCGCTTCTTCAACAATGTATCGTTCGGCAATACAACCCTCTGGTCGACTTCGATTTTTCACATACCCTTATTTTCATATAACGTTCAGCAGGGTACATCCATCTCATATAAGCCGGTCCACACAACATGGCCCTCAAGTTGAAACTTTCTTTCCTATACCCATCATAAACCTCCACACAGTTCTCCCACAAAAACTTTAAATCTTCGATTAAGGGTGCCAAGTATACGTCTATGTCATTCCCTGGTTGTCTAGGCCCAGAAATTAACATAGATAACATCATGTACTTACGCTTCATACATAGCCATGGAGGTAGGTTATAAATCATTATGATCACAGGCCAAGTGCTATGTGAGATACTCTGAAGACCGTGTGGGTTCATTCCATCAGTAGATAATGCCAAACGAAGGTTTCTTGCTTCTTTTCCAAATTCAGGATAATCATCATCAATTTTCATCCACTGTGGTGAATCTGCCGGATGTCGAAACTTTCCATCAATAATTCTTTCATCTGCATGCCAAGTCAAGTGTCTTGAATCGGTCTCACTACGAAACATGCGTCTAAATCTCGGAATTATAGGAAAATACCATAAGACTTTTGCTGGAGACAACTTTTCCTTATATCGAGAGACACCGCATTTAGGACACTCATTTAACGATGCATACTCATTTCGAAACAAAACGCAGTCGTTTGGACATGCATGTATCTTATCATAGCTCATGCCAATAGAGCACAACATCTTTTTGGCCTCATATGTTCGATTAGGAAGAATATTATCCTCTGGAAGCATATCTTTCATAAGGGCCAATAACTCTGTGAAACTTTTATCCGACCATCCATTGCCCGCCTTTAAGTTGTACAACTTTAATACCGCAGACAATCTTGTGAATTTGGTGCAACCATTATATAGCGGTTTCTCTGCATCGCTTACCAACCTCTCAAACATTTTGGGACAATCCTTAAGATCTTCTTCAAGTGCTTCTGCAATCTCTTCGACTCGATCAGAATCGTATGTATATGTGCCATTGTCGTTTGAAGCATAGGTCGTATTATCCCCCAGTTCAACATTCCCGTTAATTTTCTCACCATGCAAATTCCAACATGTATAACTTCTATCAATTTCACTCCTTATTAAATGTGATGCCAACTGAACCACATCAACCCGACTCCCAAAACAACAACCCAAGCAAGGACATCTCATTCGACTCGGGTCTTTGGCGTGCACAACAACAAACTTAACGAATTTCGATACCCCATTCTCGTACTCTTTCGACAATCGACTTGAAGCCATCCATTTCTTATCCATAGTTATACTAGTTAAACTAAACAAACACAAAAATAAAAAATATTTACCTGTAGAGATGTAAACAACTTCTAGATCCACACAGTGTCCAGATAGGTTAGAATTACCAAGATCCCCCTGTACACGTATCATAAAAAAATATGTATTAGAGATTTGTTGAAAAAATAGTGTTTGTAACATAAAGTGGTAATTGTAACACTTTAAATCTTAATTCATTCAAGTAATAATAAGAAATTGTAATAGTTGTAGGCATAGTCATTGACGAAAATGCGTTTAGTGTCTAACAATTTATCATTTTTTTTTCTTTTCTCTAACTTTTTTAATAGCAAAATATTATATTAATAAAGAGGTGAAAATCACCATAATACAAAATAGAAAAAATTAATAGCATAAAGAGTGTTGAACAAATCTCCTCAAGGAGATACAAAAATGCAGAAAAAGAATCAATACAAGTTGGTCCAACAAAAATGCCAAAAGCGAACCAAACAACAAGAACAACAATGACGGAAAAAGTATCAACAATGACGGAAAAAGTTTCAATGGTAAGACGCAAGAACAACAACAAGAACGTACCTCTTCGTTTTCGTCTTCTCCTTCACGAATGTGAGGGTTTCAGAACGGCGGCAACCATGACGGAAAAAGTATCAGAACGACGGCAACCGTGACAGAAAAAGTATCAAAAGGACGGCAATGGCAAGGTTTCAAAACGCATGCAAGAACGATTGAAAGCAAGGGTTTCAGAACGCATGAAAGCAACGGTCGAGAGAAAAAAATGAAAAGAGGTTTCTGAAAATGAATAGAAATTGTTTTATAATTTAATTCATAATTGACCTTAAAGAGCGCTTTTCATAAAGTGCTTTCTTAAGTGCCACATATAAGAGCGCTTTTCTGAAAGCGCTTTCTAAGGTTAATACCTATAGCAGCGCTTTCTCCAAAAAGCGCTTTCTAAGGTGGCTACCATTTAACAGCGCTTTTAAAAAGCGCTTTCTAAAGTCTGTCTTTTACAACGCTTTTTTTAGCGAAATTTTTTTATTCTTTTTAGCAGCGCTTTTTGCAAAAAGCGCTTTCTAAGGTGGCTTCCATTTATGGCATTTAACAGGGCTTTTAAAAAGCGCTTTCTAAAGGCTGTCTTTTACAGCGCTTTTTTTAGCGAAATTTTTTTATTCTTTTTAGCAGCGCTTTTTGATAAAAGCGTTGTCTTTTTAGTGTTGTCTAATCCTATTTTTGGCGTAGTGTTGCTAACTAACTAACTAATCATTAACCAACTATTATAAGGCTTAAATTACAAACTTATTTAACAAGTAACAAACCAATATGACTTTAATATCCTCCTTTAAGTTGGATTATTTACATAGACCTAACTTCGACAAATTAGAAAAGAAGGATGTTGAATGAAATAGCTTTGTAAAAGACAGACTTTAGAAAATCCGATATTGAGCTTCTCTTGGATTTCACATGTTAGAGAAGCCAAAGTCCGATATTGAGCTTCAGTGGATGATAAGGATACACTATTTTGCTTCTTAGATTTCAAAAGAATCAATGAAGAGCCAAGGAAAACACAACAACCTATAATGGACTTTTAGGTTTCAGGGCATCGTATCCGGTATGAATCGGAAAATCTGTGTAGTTTAAGGTGAGCATGACTAAATAAAAATATGCGCATACCAAGAGAGGATTTAAGATACATCAAAATATGAGTGGCTATAGTATAATGAGGAACAAAAGGCTTGGATATGAATTGACTTAGATGTTTAACTAAGAAGGATATGTCAAGTTGTTTGTTGGTAAGGTAAATCAATATGCTAATGAGACTTTTATATGAGGTAGAGTCTTCTAGAGGAGTGCCATCAGCGAGAGAAATTTTTTTGGTTGTATTGATAGGAATGACAAATAGCTTTACACTTAAGTAACTAGTGTCTTCAAGTAACTCAGGGGTATACTTTCTTTGATTAACAATGAAGCATTATTTGACCTTGAAATTTCTAAGCCAAAGAAAAATCTTACTTTCCCAAGATATTTGATGCATAATTCTTGTTCGAGAAACATTTTAACATGTTGGATTTCTGTTTTACAATTTCCATCTAGCACACTCATTTGTATAAACTAGGAGAGCGATAAAATTGGTTCCTTTTGTTTTGATATAAAGAGAGTGATATTCCTGAGACTGAGTGTGCCTCAAAGATGTTAAAGTTAAGGATAATTTAGAATACCATTGCCTGCTTGAGGTAATAAAATAACTTGGGTAATTTGTATACTTTTGATTAATTAACACTATAAGTGTAACACCCCCAATCTATACCCCCGAGCTATTAAAGCGATAAATAAAATTCAAAATTTCATCAGAGTATAATTAAACATACACGGCATAGACCGAGGGGTCACATCAATTTGAAACAAACATACAACACATGCTCATAAAGATATGCAACAATTCAGGTAGTATTACACCCACAATCTAATTACAGAATAAAAGCGGAAAATCCGTAACTGAATATCAACATATATATATATATATATATATATATATATATATATATATATATATCATGAAACGTTTGTTTGTCATATACAACATCATATATGTACAATCCAAAAGATACATATACACAAATCAAAATAAGCACACTCGATCACCCCGACTACCCGGTGTCACATATCAGAGCCGACCGACAAAAGAATGAAGACCCTAGCTTCACAAAAAGACCTCCAGCAACTCTAATCTGCAATGCCTCATAGAGCATTATAAAATAGCAGAAGAGTGAGAAACACAATCATAATACAGTTGCATATAAGTATATATTAACACAGAAAAACACAGTTAAAATATTCCCACCACAAATGCACCACCATCAAATACCATGCAACACAAGCCTCAAGTATCCAATACCAACGCACATCAGTCATACACAATACACTCATCATCAATTCAATTATACATATTCCATCTCATCAATCACATTCACAATTCCATACACAATTAATCCATGATTTATGCAAATGCACAGAGACCGACACAACGACTCTATGCATATGCCATGCGGTACCGACTTCCAATATTTCTCATCACTAGTTCACTCAGGAACTCTGCTGGAACCATCGCTCGTTACTTAGTGTAACTCCCCGTCGGGCATACGATGTTCCCCGTCGCTCACACTCTACACGGGCACACGACGTTTATGGATCGCTCACACCCCACACGGGCACACGATCGTCTATAATCATCGCTCACACCCCACACGGGCACACGACGTTATAGCGGATTCCCTCTGGAACCAAACCGTCGCTCACACCCCACATGGGCACACGACATTACAAGAATGCATATCATGATGCTTGGCATACAATGACTCATGACATTTAATATGCACACATATACACATCCATAATCATGTATATATCAACAATTACCATACATCGCATTTCCTTGCCGTAAGGCCACCAACCATCATCACAATATATATTTCATGCAATTTCATCATTCAACCGTACACAAGTCATACAATATCCACACCAACAGCATATTGCACATACACATCAAGTTCACACAATTAAACGGCAAAAGTCGACAACAAAACAACACATTTTCTAATTCCTGACCTAATTTAATCGGCCAACAATCTCCAAAACCAACATCATAATAAAGTACATTTTATAAGCTTTCTAACACATCAAACCACGCCTCAAACCGAACCACTGATCAAAAGTTATGAATTTTCAAAGAAAATAATTTATTGAGAAACAGCCAGATTCGCCTGGCGACTTAAGAATTCGCCTGGAGGATCCCCATTCGCCAGCCCTTCGCCATGGATTTCGCCTGGCGAATCCCATTCGCCATCACTTCGCCTGGCGAACTAGTGGTGAATCACAAATGTGGAAAAAACCCAAGAGTTACAGAAGCTACCCCATTTCTGTCTCTCCAAATTCGCCTGGCGACTTACGATTTCGCCTGGCAAATCACCCTTCGCCAGCACGTTACCTAGCAAATGAGTGGCGAGACTCAATTCCCCTGGCGAATCCCAAATTCGCCTGGCGAATCACACCAGAACCAGAAAAATTCTGTTACGGGTTACACGATCCAAAACCCCCCAAAAACCTCACTTTTCATTCCAAATCACTTCCAATCAACAAAACAATTATCAACAATGACTCATAAACACATGGTGATCATACAATGTAGATTATATCGATTTCCGACCGCGAAAACATCGATTCCTAATCATTTTATCATTTTTGACCTAGAAGTGAAAAACATGGAAAACAAGAGAATCATCCAAACACACACATACAAAATCATACACAAACATAGTATAATCGAGTTTCGCACCCTTACCCGATTTAATCGTGTTCTAGAAAGTTGGTTGATTGATTTCCAAGTTTTCCAAATTCTCTCTTTTCTTCTCTTCTCCTTTTCTTTTCTTCTTCTCCTCTTTTTCTTTCTCTTCCTATTTTTCTCTCTTTCTATTCTATTATATTCTAACTTAACAAAATAAATCAAAATGCCCAAAATACCCCTACACTCAAATATCTCACAAACGTTCCCAAAACGCGACAAAATATATTCACGATGAAAAATAACATATTTTCACATAAAAGTCAGAAATAAAATAATATAATAATAAAATACTCAAAACGACTCAATTAATTAAAAGACAAAACTGACAAAATTGACCGGGGCGTTACAACTCTCCCCCACTTAGAAATTTTCGTCCTCGAAAATCTTACCTGAGACGAACAACTCTGGATACGACTCCCGCATCCGACTCTCCAACTCCCAAGTCAAATTGCCCTCAGCAGTGCCTCCCCACGCTACCTTCACAAGTGCAATATCCTTGCCTCGCAACCTCTTCAACTCGCGATCTAAAATACTCACCGGTAAAGCCTCGACCGTAAGGTTCTCCCTTACCTCAACCTCATCCATCGGAATCACATGCGACGGATCCGGAACATACTTCCGAAGCTGTGAAACATGGAACACATCATGCAAATTCGACAGATTCGGCGGCAACGCCACCCTATAAGCCACAACACCCACTCTCGCAGATATCTGGTAAGGACCAATAAACTGAGAAGTAAGCTTCTTCGATTTCAATGCTCTACCAACACCCGTTACCGGCGTAACCCTCAAAAATACATGATCGCCCTCTTGAAACTCAAGATCCTTCCATCTCCGATCATGATAACTCTTTTGTCTGCTCTGAGAAGCCTTCATTTTCTCACGAATAAACTTCACTTTTTCCGTAGTCTGCTGCACCAACTCCGGTCCAACCACCGTTCTCTCACCAGATTCGTGCCAACACAACGGTGTCCGAAATCTTCGTCCATATAATGCTTCAAACGGTGCCATTCCAATACTAGAATGGAAACTATTATTATACGTGAATTCCACCAACGCAAGATAACTATCCCACGCACCACCTTGTTCCAAAACACACGCTCTCAACAAATCTTCCAAAGACTGAATCGTTCTCTCCGACTGCCCATCCGTCTGTGGATGATAAGTCGAACTCAACCTCAATTTAGAACCCAATGCCTTCTGTAAACTTTCCCAAAATCTCGAGGTAAACCTTGGATCTCGATCCGAAACAATACTTAACGGAACTCCATGCAACTTCACAATCACACTGATATAAATCTCAGCTAACCACTCCAAAGAAAAACTGATGTCAATCGGAATGAAATGAGTAGATTTAGTCAATCTGTCCACAACTACCTAAATAGCATTATGACCTCGCTGAGTATTCGGCAACCCCGTTACAAAATCCATAGAAAT
Source organism: Lathyrus tuberosus (assembly GCA_022829125.1). NCBI lineage: Eukaryota > Viridiplantae > Streptophyta > Magnoliopsida > Fabales > Fabaceae > Lathyrus > Lathyrus tuberosus. Next base: position 1,726,300 of record JALAZF010000203.1, on the reverse strand, counting down.
GCTATCCCATTTCCATTCCGGAATATCCAACGGTTGCAACAAACCACCCGGCCTCTGATGTTCCACTTTCGACTTCTAGCACGTCAAACAAGCATATACAAACCGAGCCACATCTCTTTTCAATCCAGACCACCAGAAAATCTTCTTCAAGTCTTGGTACATCTTATTCGCTCCCGGATGTATACTCAAATTACTCCGGTGTCCTTCTTCCAAAATCATTCGTTTCAAATCCGAATCGTCCGGAATACAAATTCGCCCACGGAACCTCAACACACCATTAATATCCACTTGAAAATCACCACTCACATCTTTCCCGTCAACCAACATCAAATCCACTAATTTCACGTCCAACTTCTGCTTCTCGCTTACCGTCTTCAGAAAATCATTCGTAACCTTCAACATACCCAGCCTCACACTATCCGACGACACTTCACATACCAAACTCAAATCTCTAAACGATTCTAAAAGCTCTCACTCCTTAACCATTAAAGCGGACATATGCAACGATTTTCGGCTCAATGCATCGGCTACCACATTAGCTTTACGAGGATGGTAATTCAAGCCAAAGTCGTAGTCCTTCAAAAATTCCAACCATCTTCGTTGCCTCATATTCAATTCCCTCTGATTGAACATATATTTCAAACTCTTGTGATCACTAAAGACTTCAAACCTCGCTCCAAAAAGATAATGCCTCCAAATCTTCAATACAAACACCACAGCCGCTAACTCCAAGTCATGCGTAGGGTAATTCTTCTCATGCACTCTCAACTGCCTTGAAGCATACGCCATAACCTTACTGTCTTGCATTAGCACACCACCTAGACCAATAAAAAACGCATCACAATACACCACAAATGGTTCAGTAGGATTCGGCAAAATCAAAATCGGAGTTGTCGTCAATCTTCTCTTCAGCTCATTAAAACTTTCCTCACACCGAATATCCCAAATGAACGCTTGCCCTTTACAAGTCAACTGGGTCAAAGGAAGTGCTAGTTTAGAAAAACCTTCAATGAACCGTCGATAATAACCGGTCAAACCCAAAATGCTTTGAATTTCAGTAACAGATCTCGGAGCCTTCCATTGTAGAACTGCTTCTACTTTAGATGGATCCACAGCAATACCATTACCTAAAATTACGTGTCCAAGAAAACTCACTTCCGACAACCAAAACTCACACTTAGATAATTTGGCAAAAAGCTTCTTTTCCTTCAAAACCTGCAAAACAATACGCAAATGCTCCGCGTGCTCCTCCCGAGACTTAGAATAAATCAATATGTCATCAATAAACACAACAACAAATTGATCCAAATGCTCGTGAAAAATACGATTCATGTACTCCATAAACACACCTGGCGCATTAGAAACCCCGAACGGCATCACAGAATATTCATAATGACCGTAACGTGTCCTAAAATCCGTCTTCTGAATATCTTCCTCTTTCACCCTTATCTGATGATACCCCGACCTCAAGTCAATCTTACTGAACACACAAGCACCCACCAACTGATCCATCAGATCATCAATTCTCGGAAGAGGATACTTATTCTTAATCGTCACCTTATTCAACTGGCGATAATCAATACACAATCGCATACTTCCGTCTTTCTTTTTCACCAATAAAACTGGAGCACCCCAAGGAGAAACACTTGGCCTCACAAACCTCTTCTCCAACAATTCACTCAATTACTTCTTCAACTCTACCAACTCAGATGCTGACATACGATAAGGTGCCATAGAAACAGGTCTAGTACCAGGAACTAGATCTATCGAAAACTCCACCTCTCTCTCTGGTGGCACATCTGAAATATCCTCAGGAAACACTTCAGGAAAATCACACACAACCGAAAACACATCAAGCAACACTTGACTATCCACAGTCAACGACGCAAATAACCCAAACAACTGAGCTTCCTCCGCCAAAAGTTTCTTCAACTCTTTGGTAGATAAGAAACTCGAGTCGTCGTCTTCCTCAAGAGAAGGAAACCTTACTAACTTATGATAACAATCAATATGAACCTGATTGAATTGCAACCAATTCATTCCCAGAACCACATCCAAACCTTCCAACGACAAACACACTAAATCCATCTCAAAGTGTTTACCATAAATGGTCAAAGGACAACTCAAACAAACCAAAGAAGTAGTTACTGACCCCATTGCTAAAGTATCAATAACCATCTCACCATCCATCAAAGACAACACAAGATTCAAACGCTTCGCGCACTCAGACGAAATAAACGAATGAGTCGCTCCAGTATCAATAATAGCAACTAAAGGCATACTATTAATAAAACAAGTACCTCTGATCAGACGATCTGCACTTGAAGTCTGAGTCCCCGCCAATGAAAATACCTTCCCACTAGTTGGAGCTTGCTTCGGTTTTTGACACTTTGTACTAATATGACCAGGTTCACCACAGTTGTAACATTTCACCACATTCTTCCTGGCACAATCAGCAGCAACATGTCCTAAACCCCCGCAATTAGTACACTTCCTCAAATCTTTCTTACATTCGGACTGACGATGTCTCATATCACCACATCTATAACACCTCATAGGACCAGACATACCTCCACCACTTGACCTTCTTTCAAAAGTACCCCTTTGTTTACCCTTATCAGCTGGTGTTACATACGGGCCACCACGGAACTGTTGCTTCCCTTTTTTGTCACTCACACTCTTGTAGTGAGTAGAACGAGCCTTACTATCCTCTTCATAAATCCTACAACATTCCACCAAATCAGAAAACCTTCGAATCATTTGATAACCGATTGCCTGCTTAATCTCAGGACGCAATCCGCTCTCATACTCCACACACTTAGAAAACTCTGCAGTCGCTTCAGCATAATGAGGATAAAACTACACAAGCTCCACAAACTTAGCAGTATAATCAACAACAGACAGATTACCTTGTTTCGGTTCCAAGAACTCAATTTCCTTCTTTCCTCTAACATCCTCGGGAAAATACTTCCTCAGAAACTCCCGGCTAAACAATTCCCAAGTAACTTCTTCATCCCCAGCTTCCAACACCTGACGAGTACTAACCCACCAGTCATCAGCTTCATCCTGTAACATGTGTCCTCAGCACAATCCATAACTCGAAAAATCCTTTCAATCTCTTTCAACCAAATCTGTGCACCATCAGGATCATGTCTCCCTTTAAAGACAGGCGGTTTGTTCTTTCTGAACTCATCATTACCCGCAGCATTAGGTGCACCCTGCACAACACGAGCCATAGCTTGCATAGCAGCAGCCAAATCAGCATCATTCCTACCAACCATATTCTGTTTATTTCCAATAACAGAAACTATGGTTAAACAAACAGCTCACTCCACACGCCACACAGACCAGGACTGACACACCCAGACACGAACTGACACGAACTGGCTCTGATACCACTTAATGTAACACCCCAAATCTATACCCCCAAGCTATTAAAGCGATAAATAAAATTAAAAATTTCATCAGAGTATAATTAAACATACACGGCATAGACCGAGGGGTCACATCAATTTGAAACAAACATACAACACCTGCTCATAAAGATATGCAACAATTCAGGTAGTATTACACCCACAATCCAATTACAGAATAAAAGCGGAAAATCCGTAACTGAATATCAACATATATATATCATGAAAAGTTTGTTTGTCATATACAACATCATATATGTACAATCCAAAAGATACATATACACAAATCAAAATAAGCACACTCGATCACCCCGACTACCCAGTGTGACATATCAGAGCCGACCGACAAAAGAATGAAGACCCTGGCTTCACAAAAAGACCTCCAACAACTCTAATCTGCAATGCCTCATAGAGCATTATAAAACAGCAGAAGGGTGAGAAACACAATCATAATGCAGTTGCATATAAGTATATATTAACACAGAAAAGCACAATTAAAATATTCCCACCACATATGCACCACCATCAAATACCACGCAACACAAGCCTCAGGTATCCAATACCAACGCACATCAGTCATACACAATACACTCATCATCAATTCAGTTATACATATTCCATCTCATCAATCACATTCACAATTCCATACACAATTAATCCATGATTTATGCAAATGCACAGAGACCGACACAACGACTCTATGCATATGCCATGCGGTACCGACTTCCAATATTTCTCATCACTAGTTCACTCAGGAACTCTGCTGGAACCATCGCTCGTTACTTAGTGTAACTCCCCGTCGGGCATACGATGTTCCCCGTCGCTCACACCCCACACGGGCACACGACGTTTATGGATCGCTCACACCCCACACGGGCACACGATCCGATCGCTCACACCCCACACGGGCACACGATCGTCTATAATCATCGCTCACACCCTACACGGGCACACGACGTTATAGAGGATTCCCTCTGGAACCAAACCCTCGCTCACACCCCACATGGGCACACGACATTACAAGAATGTATATCATGATGCTTGGCATACAATGGCTCATGACATTTAATATGCACACATATACACATCCATAATCATGCATATATCAACAATTACCATACATCGCATTTCCTTGCCGTAAGACCACCAACCATCATCACAATATATATATTTCATGCAATTTCATCACTCAACCGTACACAAGTCATATAATATCCACACCAACAGCATATTGCACATACACATCAAGTTCACACAGTTAAACGGTAAAAGTCGACAACAAAACAACACATTTTCTAATTCCCGACCTAATTTAATCGGCCAACAATCTCCAAAACCAACATCATAATAAAGTACATTTTATAAGCTTTCTAACACATCAAACCACGCCTCAAACCGAACCACAGATCAAAAGTTATGAATTTTCAAAGAAAAGAATTTATTGAGAAACAGCCAGATTCGCCTGGCGACTTAAGAATTCGCCTGGTGGATCCCCATTCGCCAGCCCTTTGCCATGGATTTTGCCTGGCGAATCCCATTCGCCATCACTTCACCTGGCGAACTAGTGACGAATCACAAATGTGGAAAAAACCCAAGAGTTACAGAAGCTACCCCATTTCTGTCTCTCCAAATTCGCCTGGCGACTTACGATTTCGCCTGGTGAATCACCCTTCGCCAGCACGTTGCCTAGCGAATGAGTGGCGAGACTCAATTCGCCTGGCGAATCACACCAGAACCAGAAAAATTCTGTTACGGGTTACACGATCCAAAACCCCCAAAAACTTCATTTTTCATTCCAAATCACTTCCAATCAACAAAACAATTATCAACAATGACTCATAAACACATGGTGATCATACAACGCAGATTATATCGATTTTCGACCGCGAAAACATCGATTCCTAATCATTTTATCATTTTCGACCTAGAAGTGAAAAACATGGAAAACAAGAGAATTATCTAAACACACACATACATAATCATACACAAACATAGTATAATCGAGTTTCGCACCCTTACCCGATTTAATCGTGTTCTAGAAAGTCGGTTGATTGATTTCCAAGTTTTCCAAATTCTCTCTTTTCTTCTCTTCTCCTTTTCTTTTCTTCTTCTCCTCTTTTTCTTTCTCTTCCTATTTTTCTCTCTTTCTATTCTATTATATTCTAACTTAACAAAATAAATCAAAATGCCCAAAACACCCCTACACTCAAATATCTCACAAACGTTCCCAAAACGCGACAAAATATATTCACGATAAAAAATAACATATTTTCACATAAAAGTCAGAAATAAAATAATATAATAATAAAATACTCAAAACGACTCAATTAATTAAAAGACAAAACTGACAAAACTGACTGGGGCATTACAATAAGCAAGATGACCAGGAAGCAAAACATGTAGACTTCCTCATCCAAATATCCATGGAGGAAAGCATTGTTAACATATTATTGTTTATGATGTCAATACATAATAGATCCCAGGGACAAAAGAATCCTCATTGTAGTTATTTTGGCTACTAAAGATAATGCATCAAAGTAATCCACCCCTTCCAATTGAATTTATTCCTTTGAAGTCAACCTTCCTTTATACCTCTCAATCTAGTCATTGACCTTATATTTGATCTTATAAATCCACCTATAACCAATCGTACATTTTCTTATGGGAAAATCAACAAAATTCTAAGTATTGTTTTTTATTAAGGGCATGTAGCTCAGTATTCATGGCTTGCTTCTAACAATCAAATTGGAAGTCTTGGTTATAGGTCATAGGGTCAAAGGGGGCAGTGTAACACCCCAATTTTTATTTTATCAAATTATTTGAATTATTATGATTTAATTTAATTATTATGTGTGATAATTGATTTGATATGGGTGTCAGAGGTGTGTGACCTTGAGGTGGGAGTGTGGAGAGTGATTAGAGATTGATAAAGGTGGGCTAGAATTATTAGAGTCTATTTTAATAATTAAATAATAGTATTTTAATCGAATTATTTAAATTAAATGAGAAAATAAAATAATAGAAAAATAAGGAGCATTAGTAGTATTTTTATTAAAACTAGCGTCCAAACGGGCACGGAGTGCCCGTTTGGACGCTTTTTTTATTGCGCTAACGCGTGGAAATGTTAACGTTTTTTTTATAAGTTTGATTTTAATATAAACAATTTATATGATGAAAAATATTGTATTTATTCAGATACATATTAAATTTTGTTTGCAATATGTAATATTCACGCATTAAATTTTGTTTGAATTCAGAAAATCGCATTGTGACGTGGCTTTATTCAACTAGTTTTTTTAAGCAAATCAATAATGTGAGTGAAATAATTTGGTGGTTAGGAAAATCGCATTTTGTTTGAATTCAGAAAATCTGTGAAGAAAAAGAACATAATTATACTAAAAAAAGAGAATTCTCTAATATGTTATTTTTATAAAAAGAAAGACAATTATTAGAGTAAATAAAAAAACATAAATAGAATTAGGGAGAGATATTTGCTAATAAAATTCATAATAAACACTAATTATTAGTTAGTTCAGTGGTGATTGTCGTTAAATTTGGTAGGAAGGATCACAGATATTCCGCAACTGCAACCGATAGAATGCTAGAACTACTTAATGTCAGAACTATCCTCAAACCGGATTAACAGGATTGGTATGGTACAACGAAATTGAAAATTACTATTAAGAATGCATGGGACAATAAATAATACAAATAAAAACTTTTAAAAAAGAAATAATATAAACAATAGATATAAATGAAATGTTGAAAAAGAGAAGAAGGGGTAAGAGAAACTGGAATTAAATTAACTTGCACATTCCTAATCTACACACTTGAGAGAGATTTATTTTTCATGAGTAACATTGAAATTAAATAAATCAGCATGCAATGACTTTTTGTCTTACATTCACTCTCAATATTATAACATTTGCCTAACATGAATTCATCACTTCTATGGAAGAAAAAACCAGCATCGTTAGCAAAAGTAAAATTCATTTCATAGTAAAAAGTAGGGAATTAAAATTAAGAAGCATAATCAAAAAACATATATTTAGATACCATTAATAAATTTATAGAAACAGAAGTTAATGTGTGTAACAACTGGTCATTGCTATTGTGTGTGGCTTTCACAACTTTCTCGACGGTCACTTTCACTGGCCTTTCAACATTTGCAACAATCATGAAAAAAATTCTCAAATTAAATGTAAAATATCACAAAAATCAACGATAGAAAGGAGAGAAATCAATACAAAAAAAAATTATTCTTTACAAACTCATATCGTCAACAATATAATCTCATTAAAAGTTACACACCAACTAACCAAAAAAGCAAAAGCAATAACATTTATGTTTATTCTTTTTGAATGCCTCTCAGTTATTCTTATTCTTGTTTCTCCCTTTGATTTTTTCTACCAGTATATTTCTTACGGTCTCATGATTGTCTTACGTTGTTAACATGATGCGGTTGAAATAATGTGGCACTCACTAACCACTCAAGTAACCGCTCAACTTTTGTACAGTTTTTTATTTTTCAAATTTACAGTTTTTTTGAAAAAATATTTAACGTAAAAATTATAATCAGGCAAAAAAAAGTAGTTACTAAAATAAACTCTATTTGTCAGTTTTTAAGAATGTGGCAAGTGGTTATTAAAATAAACTGTACGATTTGGAAGTTAAAAAACTGCACGTTAGAAGTTAAAAAATTACATACATGTTCAGTAAAAATAGTTTAAAATTTTAAATTAAATTTAAACAAAATAGTTGAGGGCATTTTAGGTATTAAAAATAAGCTACACCAAAAATATGTTTTGGTTTTATATATTGTTATAGATAAAATTAGAGATGACAAAGGAATTTTGGTGAATATGAGAATAAGTGAGGGTAATGTTTGAAGCCTCTAATTGAGGGATTAGGTTACTAATAAAAAGGTTAGTAAGGAGTTGTGTGAGTTTTCATACATAAAATTAGAATTTGGTGGAAAAAGGAATAGGTAAGGGCTAGGGCATATGAAGATCATCCATTGAAAGAGCTTTGAATAATTTTGATGGAGAAATCTAAGGTAAGGGAGAGAATAACCTTCAATAAGGGCTTATTGATGAAGGCTAGGGTGGATGAGTCCTTAACCTCCAATTGGGATGATGATTGTGACAAATTCTATCTGTGTTTTTGAGGAGTGATATTCTTTTGATTATATTGATGTGAATTTTGTGTGAATTGATGTTTGACATTCTGTACTGTGTATATATGTATGTTTTTCACCATTGTTGAATGTAGAAGGTTTTAGAGACAGGGTCGTCTTTGCGGGTGTGCAAGACGACCTACAACACAGGGTCTCACATTCTATCATGATTAAGTTATGGGAAAAGGGCCTCCATACAAATATTTCATAGTTAATTTACAATTAAGTAGGGCCCCATAAAAATTTTCACGACTTAATTGAAGTTAACTTCAACTTCTTACACAGGGCCTCTCAAAAGATTGAGACGGCTCTGTTTAGAGATATGAGTATTTGGTGAATTGGTGGTCAATTGGTGTGTTGATTAATAGAATTAGGGCTTAATAAGTGTGGGGTTTGATTCTGATAAAAGGGATGTTTGAAATAAGTTATTTTTGTGTTAAGAAGTGTTTAGATGGTTTTATAAAATTAAAATACTTTCCATGCGCACTAAAAACTGGTTTTTAAGCAAAACAACAGTTGGAGTCGACCCCAAACCAACAGAAAAGAAAACTTTAAAAACCGCACAGTTGGAGTCGACCCATATATGCTTAAAGTCGACCCATAGCTGACTGGAGTGAACCCATAACTGACTGGAGTCAATCCCAAACTATCATAATGTTTTGTATTTTGTTGCACAATCTGACGATTTTGGCCGTAACTTTCGTTTCGTAAGTCTAAATGAGACGCCGTTTAAAGAGTTGGGAAGCTAATGCGCAGAGCTACCTCCCGAACTAGTGTAGTGTTAATTGTTGGTGAGTTATGTTGATGGTGATGATGTTTTTATAATGATGTTGTCGTGTGATTTAAAAGTGTGATGATGTCATTATGTTTTGAGGAGATATTTCTGACTATTGTGTTGTTGCATGTATGAGTAATAATCTAACTGACGAGATTGATTGTATACCTGAGTTGCACTGAATTATATGATGTTGTGCATATGTGAATGGTTGTGGTGTTATAATCCAAAGAGGGGATTACTTGAGTTTTCAATGCATTATGTTAAGATCGGATAGGGGTCTTAACGCATTGATTTAATGTGTATGAGCATGCATAATTGAGTTGTGTCAAGAGGCATGTTTGCTTGTTCAGAGAGGGGACTAGTGGTTTGTCCCAAGCTCATAAGGGGGCTTGGAACTCATAAAAGGGGGCTCATGGGTTCAGAAGAGGGGACCCGGTTTCAGAAAAAACCAAATATTGAGTTGGTACTACATGCATATGCATAGAGTTGCATTAGTCGAGTTGCATTGCACAATGAGTTATATGCATATTTATTGAGCTGTGATTGGCTGAAGAGTATGGGTGTGAGAATTTATTGTGATATACTGTGAATGAGATTAGGTATAACATGTTGTGTTTGATATCATACCTTGAAATATATGCCTGCTATTATTGTTTGTGATTTCTTACCCCTTTGTTATTAATGTGGTTTGTGATCCTCTTCGAAGTACAAATAAGCAGGTAACTGAGTAGCTGCTTAGTGTTGGAGGAAGGCATGCGGTTGTTTTTTCTTTTTCTTTTTGCATTTTAGTTTACGTGCTCTGATATGTAACACTAGGGAACGTTTGCAAGTTCTTTTATTCTTTCTTTAGAGAGTTAATGTTCACTCTCATGTTTTGTATTCTTATGTTTTGAGGACTTCATTTGTGAGTTTGATTATGCTATGAAATGCATTTGGAGTTTAAATAATTTAATTAATGCATGCTTTATTATGAGAAATTCCGCTGCGATGATACCCTAAGTGAAGGTGTTGGTGGTTGTTTTATTTGATATAGTGTTACATGGCATGTATGTTTAGAAAAGAGAATATGTGACATCTTATTTGTTTATGTGAATACTCTGATTTATTGTATATTTATGCATGGGAAATTTAAGGTGTTACAGGAGGGGGTAGATATGGAGCCAAAAAAATCCAAGTATTGTTTTTATCAAGATTTCCCATGCTTCTTTCACTGATTCTACATCACCGACCTTTTTGAAATTGTCTGGATCAACACATTGATGAATTATAAAGAGAGCTTTATAATATTTCTTTTTGAATTCTTTGTATGCATCTTTTTCTTGATCCAACACGTTTTCGGCAAATGGTGTTACTCCTTCCTTCACAAGATCCTAAAGATCTTGACAACAAAAAACAACCTTCATCCGTTTACACCAATTCTCATAATTCCGACCCTTCAGAATTGGGAGACTCGCCGGAAAATGTCTATTCGGATGATTCATCGCCATTTTCATTATGTTTTTCTTCCCACAAATCGTTCAGCCAGTGCTCTAGATACCAAATGTTGGAATTAAACCCAAGACTTTGAGTAATTCTAAATCAATCTTGATGAACAAGAATCAATAAACCGATTGAATCATCTTATTGTTATTCACTCTTCACTCAAGTGAATCAATCACACCTTGATTGCAAGATGATTCTACATCACAACAATAATGGAGAACAAAACTGAATTGAGAAGAAAGGAAATTAGGGATTCAAAACAAAATAGGGGAAGAAGAAGAATTTCTGCAGAGAAACTCTCTGATCTCAAAACTGCAATTTTATTCAAGTGCATCACACTACAATAATAGGGGTTACGCCCTATTTATAGAATCCAGATAGCTTGCTCAGTAAACAAAACCCAAAATATCTAATTTTGCTAACACTACAAAATTAGGCTCAAATCCAAAATCCATGTTGAAACTACTCCTCCGATACTTCGATAACAAAACAATTTTGACACGATACCTAAAGAACACATAAAGTGCATTAAGAAATTCTCATAAATAAATACATCATTTTTATAAAATAACTAGAATGATACCCGTGCCTTCACACGGGTACCCGTCGGTGACGCTCATTTGGAATAAAGATGTATTTTTATAAAAAAAAAAAAAACAATCTAATAAAATGCATTTTTTTAATAAGTTTAAATATTTATAACATAACCCAAAAAAAATATAGGTTTACATTTTATTATAATTCCTATTAAATAAATAAAACAATAGAATAAATAATTTTTTTATAATTAATTCAAGTATATTTTTTAAATGGACGGAAAATATATTCTTTCCAAATGAATTATAAATATATATATATATATATATATATATATATATATATATATATATATATATATTATTTTCTAATGTATATTTTTAACACTTACAAATTGTGTATAACATAAAATATTACAGTATGTTTATTAAAAATAGAGTTGTTAATTAAAAAAACTTGCTTCATATTTATTAATAGATTCCACTTCAAATACATTATGGTTTATAGTTGAAAAAAACATTTGCTATATATAAACAATTAAATTAATTGAATGAGATAAAAAGTGAATGGTACAATTAGAATCCCATACCAAGCATAGCCTTAGAGAGTGGTAGAGAGAAAGGTACCCAAAGGTGAAGTTAACGAATAGAGTTGTAGGTGCGAGAAAGAGAGAAACTTACGGTGCATTTGGCGTCGTAAAGGTAGCGAACCATCTTCCCCTTCACTCAACGAAACCCTAACTCAAGAAGCCAACAACATGCATTACCTGGACGGAAGAATCCGGCCAAGGCCGATTGAAATCTCAAGCGGGTAATGTGTAAACAGCTCAAACTGTCGATTCTAAACTCTTCTCTTAGCTTAATAAAACATTGAGGGTTAAATATGCAAACCCCCTGCAATGTTAGCGAATTTTCATTTTAGCCCCTATAAATTTTTTTTTTTAAACACCCCTTCTTAATATCCAGATTCCCTCACTTAGGCCCCTGATTGCCACATTGCAGCAAAGATTCTTTCATATTGCTTGCGTGGCAGTCCACGTGGCATTTTTTATTTAATTTTAAATTCCACGTGGATTTTTATATTTATATTTTTAATTTTTTAATCTTTATTATTTACTTTTTAAATTTTTTTCCGTATTATATTTTTTAATTATTTTTATTAATATTTGTTTATGAAAATATATAAAAATTTCAATTGGGTTTTCCCATAATTTTTTAGACCCAATACCATTTTCAAATCAACCCATTACTCAAGTTCTATATTATTGTATGCAAAAGAGGTATATAAACACTTATTTTTCTCTTACACATTTCGATGTGGGACTTCATTCTCCAACAAAGCAATTCCAAAAAACCATAAACTCTCACTTCTAACAGCCCCACTATTCATCTTCTCTCAATCATATATTTCTCCAGCAAACAATAACAGAGGGATCAATGTCTAGCTTATAATGTTGATCTCGATATACATCGTAGTATCAACATGGTTTGTTGAAATTAAAACACACAATAAAACAGAGATGACCCAAAACGCACCACTTGCTACAAATATTTCCACGGCATCATTTCTAGCTGTTAAAAAATATTTCCATCAGCATCATTTCTAGCTGTTATCAAATATTTCTATCAGCATCATTTCTAGTTGTTATCATTTCTAGCTGTTAAAAAATATTTCCATAAACTCTCATCACTTTTCTAGCTGTTAAAAAACATCTCCATCAGCATCATTTCCTTACTATTATCAAATATTTCCACGGCCATTTCCTTACACCATCTACATTTTCCCTCTAAAAACACTCCTAAACACTATCTACCTCATCAACCTTACACTCAACTCATCACCTCGGAGAGACATTAACAAGGTTAAACTTCACGTCGGATAGGTTCGTAGCAGCTTGTTCGAGTTTTCGCATTGTCGGTAATGTTTTCGAACTCTCGTATGCATGAGTATATGGTGCTGATTTGTTTTTTCGTTTTCAATCTGGTTTCGTTTGGATCCAACGGTCGCACTGTGTTCATTACATTTGGTTTAGTTGTGTGACATTTATGCTTATGACAATCGTGTTTCATGCTAGTGCTACGTGATTATTGCTATTTTGTTTCCATCGTGTGCGTGTTGTTTCATGCGGTTATGTGAAGCTTGTACCTCTTCGTAGTTTTGTTTTGCGTCTCGAGAAGTTTAGTGTGTTCTTTAAGTGGGTTTGTGTTATTTTGATCTGAGAGAGAAAATTTGAGTTTGAGGAGCTCAATTTTTTTTCTGTTATATGTCGTGTGTTTCTTGGAAGAGTGAGGAGTTTTACAGCAGTGCCATTGGTAATTTAAAGTCAAGTTGGATTTTGGCGGTTCAGTTTGATTAGATAGTGCAGGGCTATGTGAGTTTGTGTTAGTTAGTTAGGTGAAAGCAATTTTATTGGACGCATGAAAATAACAGTGATGCTCTAATATGTTATTATGCTTTGTTGTTGTCCCACATTGATCACTTATAAAGAAATTGAAGTCTTTATATAGTTTTCTCCCAAACCATAATTCAAAAGTTAAGTGGTGAGTTGAATTGGAAGTGGTATTGAGCTTAATTTAACGTAGCCCAATGTAAATAATTTTTAAGAAGAAATTTGAAAATAAAAATATCTATTAAAATAGTAAAATAATTTAAATCGAAAATTAAAAATAAAAGTATAATATTTAATAAAATATAATACATAATTAATAATGTATAATTAAAAAGTAAATTTTTTTAAAATAAATCCACATGGAATTTAAAAAATAAACATAAAAAATAAAAAAAATGCCACGTGGACAAATTTTGATGGTCAAAACGGAATCTTCAATGCCACTTGGCCTCTGGGGGGTTTTCTGAGAGAATCTAACTAAGATGAGGGGATTTTTAAAAAAAAAATTACCAGGGGCTAAAATGAGAACTCGCTAACATTGCAGGGGGGGTTTGTATATTTAACCCAAACATTGATAACATGTTTGTAACATATTTGTTCAATCTATTGCAGATCATCTTCAGAATCTGAAAGAGATGAAGAAAGGGTTCAAGCCAGAATCAAGGAACTATGTGACGAGGCGAGAGCTGGAAAAAATGTTAGTTCTTGGATTGGCTAGGATTTTGGTAAAACAAAGTTGTGCAATGTTGATGTCACATGGGTGATGTCTTAACATTGAGTCTTAACATTGGTTTATGTTAAGTGCTTAAGTTGGATGTCTGATGTCACATGCGATGTTGTGACATCAGGTCTGCAGAAGATTAATAACATCAGGTTTAGTAATGTTGTTAGGGTTTGCGTTTTAGCTGGATATTGGGAGAGTTGTTAGTCTCATTGGATGCGGATATCTTGGGATAGATATTTTCTGTTACAAACAGATTTGATGCAGATTTGTAGGAGTGTTTAAAGGCTGAAGATTTAAGAAGATTTTGAGAGAGAAAATTTGTCGAAGATTCAGTTTTAAATAACAAATCAGGTCAGATATTGTAGCAGGTCCAAGTCCAAATCAAAGAGCTATATAAAGCGTATCAATCCTGAAGGAAAAGTAACGAAGAAAGAGAGCTAAAGACTGAGAGTCGTTTGTGTCTTCGTGTATGTTTTGTAAACCATTCTAGTGTGAATTGGTGTTGTTGATTTGAGTTGTTCTTGATCAAAGCTGTGAAGCAGAATCAAGTTGTGTTATTCAAAGTGTGTGATCTTTGAATTATATCACTGAAGTGATTTAGGGATTGAGTAGTGTTCTCATACCTAAGTGGTCTCTTAGGTAGAAAGTTCATTGGGTAGTGATTAAGTTTAGGAGATGTCAACTGGGTTGTTGAGTCTGTAAATTAATACTACTGATAGTGAAATTCATCCCTAGCTTGGTAGCCCCCAGACGTAGGTAGTTAGACCGAACTGGGTGAACAATTCTTTGTGTGATTTATTGTTGTTTTACATTGTCCATTGCAGAGTGTGTTGTTGTGACATCGCACGTAACATCACATATCTGGTACCAGAATTTCAATTGGTATCAGAGCAGGCATCCTGCTCTGTATCTGGGTGAGATCTAGGGCTGATACTTTCAGGTAAAGATGGACAAGGAAGTTGGTGGATTTATGAATAGACCCCCTATTTTGGATGGCTCTAATTATGATTATTGGAAACCAAGGATGATCACCTTTTTGAAATCCTTGGACATCAGGGCTTGGAAGGCTATCATAAAAGAATGGAAAGCACGTGTTGTGTTTGAGAAAGATGATGCTGGGAAAGATAAAGAGGGCACCTCAAAGCTGAAGCCTGCAGAAGAATGGACCAAGGAAGAAGATGAGCTTGCCCTTGGTAACTCTAAAGCCCTAAATGTTATCTTCAATGGAGTTGATAAGAACATCTTCAGGTTGATCAACTCATGTGAAGTTGCTAAGGAAGCATGGGATATTTTGAAGGCTACACATGAAGGATCATCTAGAGTTAAGATGTCAAGACTTCAGCTTCTAACATCAAAGTTTGAAAGTCTAAAGATGAAGGAAGATGAGACTATCCATGACTTTCACATGAGTATTCTTGAGTTGTCCAATGCATCCAGTGCTCTTGGAGAAAAGATGTCAGAAGAAAAACTTGTAAGGAAAATCCTTAGGTCCCTTCCTAAGAGGTACAAGATGAAGGTGACTGCCATTGAAGAAGCACAAGACATCAGGCAGATGAGGGTTGATGAGCTCATTGGATCTCTTCAAACTTTTGAGCGTGGGTTGAATGAGGAAGAACCTGAAAAGAAGCCAAAGAGTATAGCCTTGGTTTCAAATGCTCAAGAAGAGAAAGGGAATAGTGCTGAATCCCAGGATGATCTATCTTAGGCCATTGTTATGCTGGGAAGACAGTTTAACAAGGTTTTCAAGAGGATGAATCAGAACCACAAACCTAATGTCAAGAACATCTCCTCTGACATCA
Source organism: Lathyrus tuberosus (assembly GCA_022829125.1). Taxonomy (NCBI): domain Eukaryota; kingdom Viridiplantae; phylum Streptophyta; class Magnoliopsida; order Fabales; family Fabaceae; genus Lathyrus; species Lathyrus tuberosus. The sequence goes on along the minus strand of JALAZF010000203.1, from coordinate 1,710,002 downwards.
GCAAGTCAAAGAAGAAGGATGAAGAGAAGACTGCTCAAGACAAAGGGATTCAATGCTTTGAGTGTGAAGATCATGGACATGTTAAGAAAGAATGTCCCACATTCCTGAAGAAGCAGAAGAAAGGAATGACAGTTTCTTGGTCAGACTCTGACAGTGAAAGTGAAGGAGAGTCAGCCAAACATGTCAAAGCTTTAACTGGAATAGTTATTTCTGATGGTGATTCAAGTGATGAGGAACTGACTTTTGAGGAGTTAGCTTCCACTTATCAAGAGCTTTGTCTGAAGAGTGCAGAAATCTGTCAAGAAAGTGAAAAACAGAAGAAACAGATTGTTCAGCTTGAGACTGCTAAAGCTGATTTGGAAAATGAAGTCTTATTGGTCAAAGCTCATCTTGATCATATGACCAAATCTGTTAGGATGCTAAACAGTGGTACAGACACACTTGATAAGATCCTTCAGACAGAAAAGGTTGCTGGAGATAAGTCAGGCATAGGATTTGTGGTTGAGGAAAAGGTATCTGCTGAAGCAAGCACTTCAGGAACCAAAAAGGAGATGTCTCAACTTCACACAAAGAGACAGGATCCTAAACCTAAGCAGGCTGCTCATCCACAACCTCAAAATGTTGGGAAGAGGCATGCTCATGGTCCTCATCAAAGGAAGGCACATGTTTCTGGAGCTAGGCAGTATATGCCTCCACAATATCATAAGAGCATGCAGGCTTCTAGGTTCAAACAGAACATGTTTCATCAGATGTCTCAACATCAGGGAAACATGTATGGATATGGATATAATAATGTTGTGCCTTATTATTATGGAAGAAGGACGCCTCATCACCATAGAAGACAACCAAAAGGGCAGCATCCTTACCATAGAAGACAGTCAAACTATGGGAGAAGAAGACAACATTATGGGTGGCAGTCACAGCAGTATCATCATCAAGGTGGCAGGAAATTTAACAACTTCAAAAAAGAAAGAGTAAGGTGCTTCTATTGTGGTAGATTTGGCCATATGCAATTTTCTTGCTTCAAGCTTCATGGTTATCCAAAGTCTATCCCTCAACCTAGACAGAAGGATAACAGGCCCAAGATTGTTAAGCAATGGGTTCCAAAGACTGTCACTACTTGTTTGGTAGCTCATATGTCTCTTGGGGGTTCTACCAAGAAGGATTGGTATTTTGATAGTGGTTGCTCTCAACACATGACATGTGAGAAGAATTTGTTGGTTGAAGTTGAACCTTATTCAGGTTGTGTAACCTTTGGTGATGGTGTTCAAGGAAAAGTCAAAGGTATGGGAAATCTGAATTGTGCAAGTGCTCCTAGATTAAAGGATGTATTACTAGTCAAAGGTCTAAAAGCCAACTTGATCAGTATCAGTCAACTGTGTGAGCAAGGACTTAAAGTTCACTTCACTCAAGCTGAATGTATTGTCACTAATGAGGAAGGTGAAGTTGTCATGAAGGGTGCTAAGTCCAAAGACAACTGCTATCTATGGGTTTCTCTTGAATCAGGCTCTTACACATGTGATGAGATCAAAATATGGGATCAAAAGGTGGAACATCTGGAGGGTAATCATAGTATGATTGATCACAATGGCCAGAGTGATGTCATGACATCTTGCTGTGACATTAGAATGATCACCAAACAACCTAGTGTTATGCATTCATTCAGAGGAAATCTTAAGGAAAATAAGGTCATAGAGGTTGATCATACAGAAATAAAGTGTAATGACAATTTGTCTAAAGATGTGTGTGCTGAAATTTGTGAAGTCTTAAGTGGAAAACTGGGCATATGTGAAGAAGTCTACAATGTTAATGGAAGGATCAAAAGTTGTGACCTTAAGAAGTTTTGGAAGCTGAAAGATGATAAGCAGACTGATGACTCACAAGACAACCATCACAGGTTGGCAATCTCTATTTTGGAAGATGCAGATGTTTGAGCTAATGTTGGAACATCTCCTAGCCCTAAAATAAAGAAGAATGTTGAAGTGGTTGATGTGGATGATCTGTCTGACAAGGAGTTGATTGCAAAAGTGGTTCCTGGGTTGCTAAAAGACTGAAATCAAGGAAAGGGAAAGCTATTGAGTCACCTCCAAAGGTGAGAACTGATAATCAGAAGATCTCTGTGGTTGGTACTACAAAATCCAGGAGTAAAGTGTCAATCTCTTCCAGAAATAGGAAGACTAGAGATGAGTTTGATCCTGATGATAATGTCCAGGACATCACTCGTGAGAAGAAAGCTATGGTGATTAGAACTTCTGAGAAAATTCCTGAGGCTCCACTAGATAACATTTATTTACATTCTGTGGAAAGTGTAAAAAGGTGGATGTATGTTTTTCAAAGGAGGCTTGGTTTGGAAAGAGATCTTAGTAAAGATGCTCTGGAAATTAGAGAAGTTATGGAAATGATTCAGTTTGTTGGGCTAATAAAAACTGTTTTTGGTTTTTACAAATGCTATGAGATACTTGTCCAAGAATTCATTCCTGCTGACATTGCTGATAGAAGAGGTGGGGATTTTGGAAAAGTGTATATGAGAAGGAAATGTACTGAGTTTTCTCCAGCTGTTATAAATAATTACTTAGGAAGAGGGTGTGCGAGCTTATGGTATTCAGGTGTGTATGTTAACCTGAATAAGCTGCTCTGACTGTGTTTTATTGGGAGCTTCTTGAAGGACTTCTTTGCGAAATGAGTCCTTTGAATGGTAATGAGAAGCTGATTTCCCAAAAGATGTTGTTCAATGTGATGAGAAGAGATGTTGTAACATCATGATTGCTGATATTTGGAAGATGTTTGAGATTGTGCGTGTGGTGTCATAAGAGGTGTTTCTGACTATGTGTATTAGATTCTGGTCCTGTTTTTAGTAGAGCTGACTACTAATTTTGAAGACTTCACTAGTATCAACAACTACTGGTGGATGTAATTGTGGAAGGTTGTGATCATTTCTGTGGATATTGTTGAAGTATGGATGGTTTCTGGATAAGAGGGATCAAAGGTGATTTTGGTTTCAATCCTAGAGTTTGTTGGATGTGATCCTGGCACTTTCTTACTATATGATCATGATTGTGTCATGGGATATCATTGGTGTTTTTGGAGTGTTTCGTGTTGAAGTAATGCAGTTGTTTATCAAGATTGTTCGTGGCTTCAAGCAGTCTGTGATGGAATTTCTATGGTGAAGGTCTAATGTCAGACAATATGTCATGACATTGTGTTTCTGGTGCTGGTTCTGAGGGGGAGTTTGTAGTTGTTGCCTAGTTGTATGTTGGGGTGCAGTTCAGAGTTTGTCAAATTGTGGCTAAAAAGGGGGAGAGTTAGCCAAGGCAATGTGTGGATGTGAATCCTGTTTGTGATGCTGAAATGCAGATATTGAGGGGGAGAGTTGTTGAACAGTTGCTGGTATGCTGATTCTTGCTTTGAGGGGGAGCTTGCCCTATGCTGCTGATTAGTGTTTGAAGTCTGTGCAGCTGTTTGAAGAAATGCTGCTACTAGTTAGTGCTGAAGTATGTAGCAGAGTATTGGAGTATGTGCAGCATGCTGAAAGCATTTTGAAGTTGTTTGAAGGAGTTTTTAATTTTACAATATTTTATCCGCTGCTGAAGTCTCTGATGTTGCAGAGATTGTTTTAGCCAAAATTAGCCAAAGAGGAAGATTGTTAGTTCTTGGATTGGCTAGAATTTTGGTAAAACAAAGCTGTGCAATGTTGATGTCACATGGGTGATGTCTTAACATTGAGTCTTAACATTGGTTTATGTTAAGTGCTTAAGTTGGATGTCTGATGTCACATGCGATGTTGTGACATCAGGTCTGCAGAAGATTAATAACATCAAGTTTAATGATGTTGTTAGGGTTTGCGTTTTAGCTGGATAATGGGAGAGCTGTTAGTCTCATTGGATGCGGATATCTTGGGATAGATATTTTATGTTACAAACAGATTTGATGCAGATTTGTAGGAGTGTTTAAAGGCTGAAGATTTAAGAAGATTTTGAGAGAGAAAATCTGTCGAAGATTCAGTTTTAAATAACAAATCAGGTCAGATATTGTAGCAGGTCCAAGTCCAAATCAAAGAGCTATATAAAGCGTATCAATCCTGAAGGAAAAGTAACGAAGAAAGAGAGCTAAAGACTGAGAGTCGTTTGTGTCTTCGTGTATGTTTTGTAAACCATTCTAGTGTGAATTGGTGTTGTTGATTTGAGTTGTTCTTGATCAAAGCTGTGAAGCAGAATCAAGTTGTGTTATTCAAAGTGTGTGATCTTTTAATTATATCACTGAAGTGATTTAGGGATTGAGTAGTGTTCTTATACCTAAGTGGTCTCTTAGGTAGAAAGTTCATTGGGTAGTGATTAAGTTTAGGAGATGTCAACTGGGTTGTTGAGTCTGTAAATTAATACTACTGATAGTGAAATTCATCCCTGGCTTGGTAGCCCCCAGACGTAGGTAGTTAGACCGAACTGGGTGAACAATTCTTTGTGTGATTTATTGTTGTTTTACATTGTCCATTGCAGAGTGTGTTATTGTGGCATCGCATGTAACATCACATATCTGGTACCATAATTTCAAAAAATGTGAATACAAAGGCTGGAAGGAAGAAACAGGGGAAAAAAGTAGATCATCCATATGTGAAGTCAGTAAACGCCGCAGGATCCTCTCGAACCAAAACACCTGGAGAATGTTCTAAATCGAACAAGAGGTAAGTTTTATAAAATGTACATTGCATGCAACAGTAAAACATTAAAATCTGTGTTGTTGGTCTTTGAGATTGTCTTGATTTGTTTGTACAATGCGGTCGATTGTTGCTCATGATGTTTGCTGCTGATTTGATGTGGTGTTGTTTGATTTTATTGTTGTAGTGTTTATTTAGTTCAAATTGATATAAATCAATTTCAATCTATTACATATCTAATTAGTTGCTACAATGAAAAACAAATAATGTTTTTGTCTTTTAATAAATAAATAAAAGTGCAAAAGCATGTGATCCAGTCTATTTTAAATAGAAAATTTAAAAAGAATCTAAAATATAGTTTAAAATGTAATACAGATAAAAAAAATCAAAGAAAAGGATGTTTTTCTTATTAAGGGTGATTTCGTTAATAATATTGGCATCTTCTTTTAAGAAAATGATAGGATTACACCTATATTAGATAAAATAGACATGAAATTTTAATTAAGATTGTACTTGCAAAAGTATAATGAAGGTGAGAGTTTATTTGTTTAGGGCTGTAAGAGAAGAGACCCGTATGCATTTTTATTTTTTTTTTGGAATCAATCAACGTGTCTTTTTAATTATGAATTCGAATATTTATTTATAGATGATCTCTTGAGTATGGATTAGAAAGACAAAGCAGTTTGAGACCTAGTTGGTTTAAGTTTTGGGCTCATTGTATTGTATTTTAGATGACACTTGGAGATAATGTCGGAGTAGAAAATTTTTTCTGCAGTTTTATCAGTGGAGTTGTTTTTGGCATCTTCATGCTATTGATGGAAGAGTTGAATTCTTTCAATAGGGGGATTGGTTTCCAGCTAATATGAGTGATTCTATTAGACAGAGCGTAGCGTTTCAGATGTTATCTCGTCCTTAGAGTCCGGTTAGTTTTGTGGTTCGGAGTAGTCGTTAGCCTGGGGCAGCAAGGATGTCTCTTGAAGTTGGCAGTTAGGGGAGTAAAATTGTTTGTTGAGCAGCTGCATCGTCAATGTCTTTGCCTCCATTGATAGAGTTTGGAGTTTGATCAAGTTTTATCATTGGCTGGAATTTTTATGGTTTTTGTGTGTAGGCGACTCATTTTTATCCAGTAGTGTTGAGTTCCCTTGGTAGAATCGGAAGCCCTATTCACTAGCGGCAAGTTTGTCTCATCATGAGGTGGTTTGATCTTATTTGTTCCGGAGATTCTTTTAAGACAACTTTGTAGATTTTTGGATCAATTTCTATCTCATCTAGTTGCTGGTACTACGGCGGATTGTCTCTCGAAGTTGTGGTGCTAAAATTTAGGTTTGTTGGAAATATCATTCTATGGTTTTTGGAGAGTTTCTCTCCTTAGAACCAGTTCCATAGGCGTTGCTTGTGTGTTGCTCGTCTAAAGCTGGCGATATCAGTTAGTATCTTCTAGTGCTAACTTGTTTGTGTCTAATCAGTATCGTTGCCTTGGTGTTTCTTGTGTTCTCGCGGTTCAGACCGGTGTTGTTTTTTCATTGTTGCCACATAGATTTTGGTTTAAGGTTAATCAATTTTTCTATTTAGGGACTTAGTCTGGATGATTTAGTATATTTGGTTATTTAATGGTATTAGTATCCTGTTAGTGGGTTTGAGTTTGTTTGGTTTCTTAAATTCAGGGTGTAGCTTGTATTTTGGTGTTTTCTTTAGTCCCGTAGAAGTGCTGTTAGTAGTTAGCAGTTCATTTTTCTCCCAGTTTTGGTGTTAGTAGTGCTTGGCATTGCTGAATTATAACTTGATGTATTGTCATTGCTGTAACACAACTTGTGCATAGTTAATAAAATTTGGCTTCTTCAAAAAAAAAAAAAGAAAGACAAAAGGTGATTTTCACCATTCTATGACCAGAAACATAATAGTAGTGGGAGACTTATTGCTTTATTATTTATTGATGCTGCTGCAGTCATTGTTATTATTATGATAAAGGGGATACATATTTGGTCACGGTTTTGTTAATCACAAAATGACAATGTCAATATATTTTTATTCAGAAACAATTGAAAAGAAAAGACAAAATAGTTATTTTCATTTGTGAAAACATTGGTTTATTTTAATTATTGTGATGGAGAGAAGACGGAGTGTTTGCTAATGGTAACAATTATTTGGCATTTTAATTATTTCCTAAAAATGCACTCAACTATTCACTTCAATAGTCTATTATCTCCTTGTTACAATAAGTATTGCTATATGTTTGCATGTAGCTCACATATTCATTCATGTTAGTGGTTTGATTTAGTTTATTACAAACTACTCAATCTTGTTAAATTCAATCCAATTATAGATTTGTAATACTGATTCGTGCACTGTAATGCAGGAAGGAGGCTGTTGGACAACTAAAAGGAATGTCAGAAACACGAAAGATGGTAGGCGGAAGTGTGTGCGCTGGGGAAGTCGGTGATCAACGTACTGAGAGGTAAAGGAATTGTCTTGTATGCACGACAATTGGTTATTTAATTTGGGCATGCCATTGCGTATCCATAATATTAATAACCATTTGGTGTTTTATTTGCAGACCCGTCGAAACAATGGTGACCCCAATGGTATGGAGACGGCTCGGCAGAAAGAGAATCCTGTATCGGGCGTTTCAAATGTGTCGTATCATTAGGGAATGGAGAGATAACTGTGAAAGGGCAAGATCCCGATCTGAAGAGATGGTTGAAGTGGCTGAGCTGCCCGTTGATGATCCTGTTGTCCGCCAAGAATGCAAATGGACACGACTGGTTAATAACGCAAAGACTATCAGGAAAAATGTCTTTGTAAGTTAGATTTATAATAAACTGAAGTGATATAAAATTGTGTTTGAAAAGAATGCTAATCCAATTGTTTTTGTGTTTCTCTATAGCAATTTCCTATGAGCTTAATAAGGAAATGTTTCCCCAAGCCCCAGAGTTCGATAGAACTTTATGATGTTGATTTTGATGCTACATACCATTGTGTGTTAAAGAAACGCAAGGATAAGGCTGAGATGTACATCTACGACGGATAGTATGAGTTCGCAGAAGCTTGGGCGTTGAGTGAAGGTGATGTGTTGTCCTTCTCAATTCAGTATCCTCTCGCGGACCGTCTGTCAGTGTCCGTGCAGAAACATTGGCCCTTGTAGGGATGTTGTTTGAAACTGGAAGGCGTATTCGTGTGTTGATGTCGGTGTTTTGGGTGCAGATTTGGTAGTTTGTAGGTGTTGGAAAAAATGTTTTGGAATTTTTACTGGAAGTATTTGTAATAGCTTTGTTTAAGATGTTGAAACAACCTGAATTGTTTGTGTTGAAGTTAGAACTATAAAACAGTGTTATGTTTAATATGAATTCTGTTTATATCGTATGTTTTTTTCCCATATGTTGTTGGAACAAAATGCTTATTGAGAAAGCTTGCTACAATGCCATGTTAACACTTGAATAATGTATCAGTGGCAATGTTAACACTTGAATAATGTATCAGTGGCATTATTTGGCATATAAATTGAAATAGAAGTTGTTTGCCTCTGCCTCTTAGTCAACAGATCTATTTTCTCGCATTTATTTTAAGCATGACAGCAAATGTTACATTATATCATAACATATTGTTTATAAAAACAACTCCAGCACAATGACTTGGAAGGGAAATTGAAATTGATCATACAACCATGTGAGAGTGTATAAAGTAGGGGTCAATATAAAGCAAACAAAACACAGAGGTCAGTATAAAGCAAACAAACTACATTTAACAATTACATAAACAAAGCTAACCTTAAACATCAAAATACCGTAAACGTCAAAAAGCAAGATTCAAAGAACACTATGCATAAAAAAATTACAATAAATTACAATAACAAATTACAATAACCAACAAAAAAATTACAACAACCAACAAACGGAGTACAGACAATAAATATAAAACACAATACAAAGATGAACATAGAACATTACTATTTAAGTTAGAGAAATCCGCCATCAATACAATCAGAAACTTCCATCCTTTTCAAATAACTCAAAAGCAGAAGGTGCACACTTTTCCCAGTGGTCAAGTGCTTCACGCTGATGAAAACCAAGTGCACCTGTGCATAACTAATAAAAAACCATTAACCTGAAATCACACAAAAGGCTGCATTGTAATAATATGAAGTAACAACCAATAATATGCAGTAGAAAAATTTACAATAGCAAAAATATATAAGGGTTACCGGAAATTAAGTTTATCTCATATATTGTTGAAAACCTCCTTATAAACGACGTTTGTAGTGGTTCCTTTGAACTTGTCCTTATCATCATGCACCAATATTTTGATTCCTTGTTTGGTTGTGACCCTTGATAGTGCGACATATATTTGACCATGGGTGAATACATCTCTTGACAAGTAAAGTCCTACCGTATCCAAAGATTGGCCCTGGGATTTATTAATAGTCATTGCATATGAGACTATTAATGGGAATTGTCCTCTATTTAGTTTGAATGGCCAAGGGGATTGTGAGGGTGACATATCCATCCGAGGGATGTAAACTAAATTTCCAAAACCCTTTCTAGCCATTATTTTAGCTTCAACAACATGGGTTTCCATCTTTGTTATAATTAGTCTTGTGTCGTTACACAAACCTTCTGACTGATCAATGTTTTGCAATAGCATAACAGGTGTTCCAACCTTTAACTTTATGTGATGGTTAGGCAAACCATACGTTCATAGGGAACTAAGAAACTCTGGCGTAAGGATGTCAACTACCAATGGGCTATCAGAAATGGGATAAATCATTTCGGCATCTAACATTTTTACCACTTCCTTCCTAACCACCTCTTTCATGGTAGGATTTAAGCGGCGTTGCAGTTGAGCGACCAGTTTGAAATTTTCTTCCATGAATATTCGATGCATACAATAAGAGGGACTTAATCCTTTTAGATCGGAAAGAGTCCATCTCATTGCCTCTTGATTCTTCTTCAAAACACCCATTAACTTTTTCTCCTCCATTGTGGTTAGCTCCGTGCTTATTATTACAGGTTTATGCCCCTCATCATCAAGAAAAACATACTTAAGATGAGACGACAACAACTTCAATTCAGGCTTAATTTCCTCATTGTTTTCTTTTTCCAAAATTTCCACCCTTTCTTTCAAAGGAGGAATTTCATCTAATTCTTCTAGTTCTCGTAAACACTTTTCGATCTCTTTTTCTTCGGCTTCATCGATACTTTGAAGAGCATTTGTGAGAACTTTTTGCAAAGGGGTTAGAAATTGCAATTGCTCATTTACTTCTTCAATTGCCCTCTCTGTTGCATCTATTCTAAAACAATCGCCTTTGTCCTTTTTGTGCTTCATGACCTCAAATAGATTGAAACAAACCTCCTCATCTTGGACTCTACCTTCATAAGACCGTCATCCATATCAATTGCCATTCTAGCAGTTTTCATCAACGGTATTCCAAGAATCAATGGAGCGTCTTCATCTTCCTCCATTTCAATCACCACAAAGTCGATAGGAAATAAGAATTTGTTCACTTTAACCAATACATCTTCCGCTACACCGTGAGGACAAGTAGTGGATTTATCGGCAAGTTGCAATGTCATTTGAGTGGTTCTCAATTCCATCTGTCCCAACCGTTTCACAATAGATAAAGGTATCAAATTGATACTAGAGCCCAAATCAATCAACCCGTTGCCAATATATATATTTCCTATTATAACCGGCAAAGTGACTCGTTTTGGATCACTTTCTTTCCTCGGGAGAGTACGTTGAATGATAGCGCTACAACTAGCATCAACCATGATAGTCTCTTGATCCGTATACTTCTTCTTTTTTGTGAGAATATCCTTGATAAATTTTGTATATTTCAGCATTTGCTCCAAAGCCTCGGAAAATGGAATGTTTATTTGCAATTGTTTGAAAATATCCATAAACCGAGCATAGTGCCTCGCACTATCTTTCTTTGATGTAGCATGAGGATATGGCAAATGTTGGATCGGAATAGTACTCAACGGTTCCTTCCCCTTCCTAGTATTTTTCAATTTTTTTTCTCTCTTTATTTTTTCTTCTTCCTCGCTTTTTTTCATTTAATTTTCTACTAAGTCACCCTCAACATTTTTTTCTACTTCAATCTCATCACTATCTTTCTCTTTTTCAACTACTTCCTCCTCCTCCACTACAACTTCACCTATGCCCATGTCAATCTCTCTTCCACTTCTTGTTAGAATAGCCTTACAATGCTCTTTTGGATTTGGTTGAGTATTCGCCGTAAAAGTTCCTTTTTATTGGTCGGCCAATTGTTTTGATAATTTTCCGACTTGCGTCTCAAGATTCTTTATGGCCACATCAGTATTCTTCTAATTTGATATTGAAATTTGCATAAATTGCATGAGAGTGTCCTCCATTTTTGTATTTCCAATTTGAACTTGTGGAGGTTGAGTGTAATTTTGGTATTGTTGACGATTTGAAGGTCCGGCTTCTTGAGGTCTCCAAGGTTGTTGATAACCTTGATTACCTCTAGGTTGGTAACCTTGGTTGCCTTGTTGGTAAGGTGGTCGAGGTTGGTATCCTTGATTTTGGTTTCCAGCATAATTTACCTCTTCCACTACCGGAGGACAATACCCGGTATGGTGATCTCCTCTACAAAGCTCACAACTTGCTATTATTTGGTTTTTGTTGGGAACTTCATGCATCTCTTTTATTTGTTGTGGAAGTTTTGCCATTTGTTGTGTCAACAACTCTACTTGTTGTGATAACAGTTTGTTTTGTACAAGAATTGCGTCATTAGTTCCCAATTCAAGAAATCCTGCTTTCTTTTGCAAAGGGCCACGTCTATGGTTCCCCTGATGGTCATTTAAAGCCATCTTGTCAATGATGGCAATGGTTTCTTCGGCACTTTTGCTCATTAAGGATCCACCCACGGTGGCAGCCAACAATGTTTTATGCACTAATTAAAGACCGTTTCTAAAAATATGAACTTGAGTAAGCTCATCAAAACCATGTCCTTTACACTTTCTCAACATGGATTTGAATCTCTCCCAAGCTTCGTTGACAGATTCATTTCCACCCTGAGTGAAAACTGCAATTGCTGTTTTAGCCTCCATGAAAGTGTGGAAAAAAACGTTCCAAAAACTTTTCCTCAAGCACGTTCCAGTCTGTCATGATTGTCGTAGATTGGTCAAGATACCATTCCTTGGCCTTCCCAATGAGGGAATGCCAAAATAGTCTCTTAAACAGTGATTCTTCTTCAGCTTCGGGTGCACCAGTTGCTCCCGCAATCTCATATAACTTAGTCAAGTGTGTAAAAGGATCCTCGTGATCCATACCAGTGAAAGGATTTTGATATAGAAGTGAGAGGATACCAGTTTTCATTTCTGAATACCGACCGTTCTGAGCATTGCGCGAAAATTGTGCGGTGTGTCTCGGACTATTTGTACAAGGTCTTGAAGCAGGTGGTGATGGTGGTGGTGCAGTCATAGTTGGCGGTAATTGTGGGATTTGCATCGAAGTTAAACTTTCGTCTCGCTCTCGTATTTCTTTGGAAAGTTGCCTCCTCCGCCTTATTCTGCTATTTAATTTATGCGCAGGTCTTTCGATTTTAGGATCAAAAAGAAGTTGGTCTGCGGGTAACTTCCCTCGCATAAAACGGAGTCTGCACACTAAACCAAACAAATCAACAAGCACAAGAAAAAGTTAACAAGCTTAAAACACAACAACTATTGCAATGCTTGCAATATCAAACAATAATCCCCGACAACGGCGCCATTTTGTTGAGGAGTAATTCGGGGGGTGTTTTTATCGTATCCACAGGGATTGTGCAATATTTTGACGCTTGTCGTTCAATAGTTGAAACGTTTTAAGTAAGGGGTTTTCAAAATTTTCTTGGTTTTGTAACATCAATTTTGGTAGCAAAGAAGTAAACTATAACAAAGATGTTGTAAGTTTTATAAAAGCATGTCAAGAGTAGATTTCGCTAATCCTTTTCATACATATCCGATTAATCAAGCATATGAACTTAGTTCCGACCAAATGCAATCGCGTATCCTCTCGAATAAGTTTATGTCTAAAGCAAATTCGTGAGTATCGTTGTTTAAATCGTTAGATGATGTCTCACGCTAATAATTGAAACAACAACTGTTAAGATCAATACAAAGCGAATATTAAACCCCAAATCTATGTCTAGAGTTTGGTTTTTAAGAGATGAAGATATTAGGTCAAGATTTGGAAAATCTATGTCTAGAGTGATTCAAACCACAAATACATCATTAAGAACAAACAACTTCACCATATATTGATCATCAACCTTGTTCATATACAAAAGATCAAAAGAAATACATATAAGCAAGATTAACTACCTCCAATCTTGACACAAGAGGTGTTTAGCTACACATTTTCATGGTAGCTTGGATAACAAGTTTCAAGAGGAGATGAAAGAACATCCGCGTCGAATGATCGAGATCGGATGTGACTTCAGCTTCTCTATGTGAAAAATCACTCTTGGATGATCAAAACTCAGAAAAGTATGTTTTGGTGTGAAAATATCATGTTATGATCCCAAGAAAATGTAAAAAACACTTTATAGTACACTTGGGATTTGATGCATTCGCACTGCGAATGATCCATTCGCCTAGCGAATGAAGAAAATGGCACCTTAAGTGCCTTCTGAAAGTTAAACCGCCCTTGGCTATCATCGTGGGTTCGCAAAGCGAACCATTCATTCGCAAAGCGAACCACTCGCCAAAACATTCGCAAAGCGAATTTTGGGTCCTTTTGCCCCTGCCTTGCTCGCCGAGAGCTTCGCCAGAGTTCGCAAAGCGAACTTTCGCCGGTGACTTCGCCATGGTTCGCAAAGCAAACCAGCTGTTGTTTTCCTCTTTCTTTGGCAGCTTGCATCAATTCTTTGTGTCTTCTTTCTTTGATCAATTAATGCACTTTCCTGCCCAATAGCACACAAATTACAAGCACCAAAGGTATAGATATAATGCATGAAGAACAACAACATTTGACTACAAAAATCCACAATTAAGACATGAAAGTAATGAAAAATGTCAAGTATCAAGTACAAATATATAGCATGTTTGACATCTAACACAAACCCAATATATGAAGGATTTATAAGAGGAAGATTAAGAAGATTAGTGGTTAAGTTTTTTTTTTAAATATAATATATTATTTCTTTTTCTTATTATTCTAATTTTATATATATTAATATTTTTTATATCTTTCATAAAATTAAAGAGTTGATTGAGTGAATATTCTTTTATAAAATGAGCCTCTTTATTCATAATACATAATATAACACAACTAATATTATTCTCCTAGTATGTATGGTGCTTAAGTTATTAGTAAAGTGTTAAAGGAGTTGGAATATTTTATTAGTGATATACAATAGAATATTCTCTCAAAAGTATCTTTTTGTTAAAGACATTCTCAATGATATATTCACGTCAATATCTATCTATTAAAAACTAAGTACTTGGAATTACCATATTTAAACCCTTAATTAACAACTATAACTTTTCTAATTCCAGGGACATTTTAGTCCGTCCAAAAAATGCTCAATTCCTATTCATCCTGCATTAATTATTGCTGACGTGGCAAACTATAATTTTTTTAGTTTATTTACAATTAAATTAAAATTAAAATTTCTAAAGGTTGCATATGATTATTCTTCTGCCATATTCATGGGATATCTAAAGATCTTCTAAGAAACTGTGCGTATCTCCTTGATATTGCAAAGGGTTTTGGGAATTTGATCAACCACATGACTCTACACATTTGAATCAATCAATTACTCTTCCCACACTCTTCTTCATTATTCTATTTCATTTCATTTTTCCAGCATCCACCTTTTATTTCAGATTTTCGTTTTCCCCTCTTCTTCATTATTCTTCAATTTTGAATCTCTGTTTCTCTTTGAGTGCATTTATGTTTGTTTTGTTGATTTAGCTTATTTTGATTTTGATTTTGAAATTGAAATTGTGCACTGAAGATGTTTGTTTCTTTAAGCTGTTTTGAGTTCTTGATATGTGTATATGAGTTTGTTTGTTTGTTCTTGAATTTGATTTCATTTTTATGATTTTTCAGTTGTGATTTCTGAAATGAAACACTGGATCAGAAGATCGATCTCTGTTTAGGTTTGATTTCCTCTTCATTTTTTGTTTATTGTTTTTTATTATGAAAATTTGTTACATATGGACTTTGAATTATTGTTCCGATTGCATGTTTTTCAGAGCGAGAAATTGGTCTTTCCCTTGCCAAACATTTCGCATGGGTAGTAACCTAATTCACGGCGACCGGAATAAATTCACGGTGGCCTGATCATCTTTCATGGATTTTTGAAGGTATTAGATTTTTTTCAGCGAAATGCTTGGCAAGGGAAAGACATTAGATTTATGTTTATGGATCCCTTCTTCTTCTTATTTCATTTTCAATGTTCAGATCTTGGTTTGGTGTTGTTGAACTCTGGGATGGAGTGCATGCATTTAAGTGTCACAGATTATAAAGGTGAGCGCATTATAGCATTTGTTTTCTTTCCTTTTCTGTTTAGATCATGTTTCTATTTTCTTCCATCTAAATCATTATGTCTTGAATATTGATTATGTCTGCAAGTTCTTCTGAGCAGAAATTTTTGGAAGCATCTATTGCTTATGTGTCTAGAAAAACCAATCTTGAGTGATAAAGAGTTTGGTGAATTAAAACTAAGTTAAAGGTTTTTTATTTTTATCACTCAAACAAAATCTAAACATTTATGTATGAAAAAATATATAAAATAGTGACTTTTTTTCTTATATATGAGATAATGATTCTTAGATGGAAGGGGGTGAAATTGTGGCTGAAGGTCCTCGGTGCAGTCTTCGTAGTATAAAGGTATCATGTTCAAATAAACTTGGTTAAAGTTTGAATTGGTGAATCAAGATGAAAGAACAATTTTCTATAGGATTTCATGAAATGATTCATGTATGTTTGGAAATATGCTATGTTTTTATTGTTAATGTTTAGTATTTTATATATAGGTTTATGGTGACCTTACTGTGGACTATTTCATGGCATTGTTATTGAATGTTCCAGCAATTATGGTTACATTAGAATTGTAAGTAACTTTTCTTCTTCTAATTGATTACATTAGTTCATGTTTCATTTGATTTAGCAAAGTTTTTTTATTCCATCAATTGCAATTAGTTAGACCATATGCTCTCTATTACTAACACCTTCGAACAATGTGTCTGGTGTTCGACTTCGGTGAATATTGATCGTATTGTGTGCACTTTGGTTAAGTTGTGTCGGTTTCGATCTTAATCCATAAACATTATATATATATCATATTGTGCTATTGTTGCTGATTGTTGATGTGTCGATTTCGGTTACACCGGGTTGGTGTTACACCTTTGATTTCCTATGCACTGGTGTACCAAAAAACAAACAGAGCATTGTTTGAAGTTCATGTACCACTTTGATTATCTTGTGGTGTAGTTTTTATTATGTTGATTATCTTTGGTTTATGCCTAAAATTGAATGAATGCTCATGCATAATGTTGCTGAATTTTGCTTGAAAGTGGTTATGTTGCTGAATTTTGCTTGATGTCAATGCTGAATGTTTTATCATGTTTATGCAGAATTTTAAACCATGTTTTAGTGCAGAATTTTACTATGCCAATGCAAATTTTTTTATCATGTTTATGTAGATTTTTAAATAATGTTTTAGCGCAGAATTTTTACACAATGTTTGATCAGAATTTTTATTATTTTGGTGCATAATTTTAACATGTTTGGATGCAGGAAATGTTCATAGCTAAAGGATGGAATATGCAAACACATGAATGATGAATCAAACCTCAAAGATTAGAAGCTTGAAATACTTGAAAGATTGGAACCTGATGGCATTCATGATATTATATGTTCAATACTTCATATGTGAATCTAAAAAGTAATATTATTTGAATTGGAAATAACTGTGTTATTGATAGGTTCAAACCCCATAAGACATTTTGAATGCGAGTCATTTAATCTTTCCAGGTATGGGAGCATTTGCGCCTGTTATGGAGGTGTTAAACAAATCTGGGTAATTTCTACTTTCCTTTTCCCCCTCAATTTATCCATGAAGCATATGCACCAAAAATTAGTTAACAAGATATTGTCTCTATCAAAGTGTTAGTTTACCGTAGAATTGGTTAACAAATATATGGTTGGTTTTACAACAAGTTTTTAAAGTGATTTGCCTTTTTATTTTATTTGCGTGATTTTGTTATTGTTTTAGGTCTGAGTTCATAGAGACTTTCAAGAAGGAAAATCCTAATAACAAATTTGTTAATGTGGTGAGTTTTGGGACTTTAAGTTATTGTTCTCCTTATATTTTTGAAATTTGAATTTGAGTTATCTAAACCTTATTTACTCTAAATTTAGAGTAGGTTAGTAAGGCTGGAGGAAAAAAGTGGAAAACACCATGCCTCTGTTAGATTTCTTCTTCTACTTCTACCATAAAATTTTGGATATGGATTCATTGTAGGTTGTGATTTGCACTCTTTCTACTTCTACTTGCTTTGCTGTATTTTTTGTGTTGTTGATTTGCAAAATAGTGGTTTGAAAATTGAAGAAAAATGTTTGTCTTTACTAACATTTTACAGCTCGCACACCAAGTGTTCGGTGAAATGTTAAAGCTGAAAAGGTATGTGCACACTTTCCATTTTTTGACAACTTTGATATTTATTTTCGGGATATGTTGTTCGAATAATTAGTGATGAACCTTGAATGATTTTTGTAATGATCAAACCATGTTTGGTTGCTTGATGAAAATGAGCAATGAATGCTGAATTTTCTTTGATTTATGCATGAAATTGATGAATGCTCATGCTTAATGTTGTTGAATTTTGCTTGAAAGTGATATGTTATCATGTGGTTGTGTAGCTAAATTTTGCTTGATGTCAATGGTGAATTTTTTATCCTATTTATGTAGAATTT
The DNA here is from genome assembly GCA_022829125.1 of Lathyrus tuberosus. Taxonomy (NCBI): domain Eukaryota; kingdom Viridiplantae; phylum Streptophyta; class Magnoliopsida; order Fabales; family Fabaceae; genus Lathyrus; species Lathyrus tuberosus. Next base: position 1,692,430 of record JALAZF010000203.1, on the reverse strand, counting down.
TAAATAATGTTTTAGTGCAGAATTTTACTATGCCAATGCAGAATTTTTGATCATGTTTATGCAGAATTTTAAACAATGTTTTAGTGCAGAATTTTTACACAATGTTTGATCAATTTTTTTTTTGTTTTGATGCATAATTTTAACATGTTTGGATGAAGGAAATGTTCATAGCTAAAGGATGAAATTAAGAGAAAAAACCAGTAACCGATAAGCTTCTACGGTATGCAGCCATGTTTCTGACAGAAGATGCACCATTTGATTTTCTTGGATTCAGCCTAATGTGCCTTGGGCTAATATTGGTAAGATGATATCATACATCACTTATCAATTAATTTTCTGATTTTTCTAGGTCGTGAAGTTACATATTACATTCTATTGCAGATGACAACATTTTTCCTCAGTCTTATGATTCGTGTCGCTCATCCAATTGTTGGTGACAAAGTTAGTAGTAACTGTTGCACAAACACCTTGGTCTGAGGTGAGAGATAATTTTCACTTTCAGTTCATCTTGCACTAATTTTGCATATGTCATCTAACTATTTCTTAACTTGAATTCCTCGGGGAGGTTTTGATACAAATGTTGTATTTGTTGCAAACATCTTAGAGAGCTCAGCACCAGTGATTGCTGGGAAACAATATTACAAAATTTCAGTATTGACAAAGACTGCTGATGGAGATGGAGGTGGAAAGCACCAGCTGATTACAACATATATAAAGGATGGAAAATTATACATTTATAGGGTTGTTATTTTGCATGTAAATTTTATTCTTAAGTAAGCAAGCACTTGGAGTTTTAATTTATAGTATTTTTTAACATGCTCTTTAATTCAAAATTTCAAGTTGTTCCAAGTCATTTAAAAAGCACTATAATATGAGAAATTATTTGTTTGAAGAAACCAGCCTCTTAAAATGGTTACAATACTAATGGTTACAATATTTTATTAGAAAATGTGTTGAAAAGAGTGTAATTTGTTCTTTATATATGGAAAAGTTGTGTTAGTAGCATTTTTTATTTTATTAAGGAGGCATAAAGGAAATCCTAACTCAGGAAACAAGTGGTAAGGGTTGATCAAAATATTGTCCCAAAGTAAAGGAGTATGTATTTGTTAGTGTTAGTTTCTCTAAAAAAAATGCAATAGTAAAGTTATTTTAACTAATTGAATATAATCAAATATTTAAACCGTATCATCCTCCCTCAAAATACAATTAGACACATCTTTGATAACATAGGTACATCAAAATACTTAGTTTTTAAGTGTATTATCATTGTATGTTTCAATTTATTGCATTATTATAAGATTTCTTATGATTTATGATGGAAAAAATGATTGAAGTGACAATTAGTGAAGGATAGACTTCAAATGACAAGAGATGCAACAAGAAGTATTGCAACTTCAATGTAATTCGTTTATTAAAGATGTGGAAGTGGAAGAGAAGATGGAGGTGTGGAAGAGCTTCCGCCACTCTAAGTTAACACCAATTAATATCATTTGGTTAAGGTAAAGCATGCCCACTTGATTGTGAAATGAATACAAATATTTTTATAAATGGGAAAATATATATTGTTGATACATATTTTTTTATTAATGAGAAAAGGTCTATGGTTGATACAAATATTTTTATAAATGGAAAAAAAATCTATCGTTAATTCAAATACTTTTTATAAACGGGAAAAAAAATTGTTGATACAAATATTTTTATAAACGGAAAAAAGTGTATTGTTGATATATATATTTTTATAAACGAAAAAAAGTTTATTGTTGATACAATTTTTAATATTGAAAAATATGCTAATAGATATTTAAGAGGATTTTAATTTAATCTATTAGTTCATTTGAGGTCATTGTATCACTTTATTCATCAAATAAATAGAATATAATTTTTGTTTAAAGAAAAAATAAAACAGGCTTAATAAATATTAGCTTTTTTAATGATAAAATGTTAACATTTATACTAAAAAAAATATAAATATTTGATCATTATAACTAAAAAAATATAAATAGCATTTATACTAAAAAAATAAAATTGACCACAAATTACACTACGTGACAAACCCAAAAGCCAAAACAATTTTGGAATTAAAAACTTTTTTTTTTAATTTATTAAAAATCTGATCATTATAACTAATCATATCATTTAATCTATAAAATATTAAATCAATTAAATTTGACGGAGAGCTGTCATATATTGTAGGTTTGTAAAAATTATAAATATGATATAATAAGAAAGATTTAAAATTGATATTTGACGAGAAGCTGTTATAAATTTTAGGTTTGGAAATATTGACTAATATCTAAAAAGTAATGTTTTTTGAATTGGAAAAATGATTTTATTCAAATCGGTAGTTTTAGAATTAACTCACCTAGATTCAACTGAGTTTTGTAACGTATCTGGATTCACGGGTAGATGTAAACGTATCTATAAGATACCAGCTGTAGACTGTTCATTTTAATGTCCATCTTTTAAATATTTCTCTTGCTGTTGTTTTATATAATTGAAGTTAGATAATAAACTGTATGATTTATTGTAAGTACGAATCAATGCTAAAAAGTTGGTGCATATTATTAACATATATTTGTAACTATGTCAATATTAACCACTTGAAGAATGAATTCAAACTTTACAAATGATGGTTTGGTAGACAGAATCAAACAGATTTATTCAAATTTGTAATGTTATAAATTTTAGGTATAGAAAAATTGACTAATATCTAAAAAGTAATGTTATTTGAATTGGAAAAATGATTTTATTGAAATTTGTAGTTTTAAAATTAACTCATCTAGATTCAACTGAGTTTTGTTAACTCATCTGGATTCACGGGTAGATATAAACGTATCTATGAGAGGCTATGTTGTAAACTGTTCATTTTAATGTCCATCTTTTAAACATTTCTCTTGCTACAGTTAAAAGTTGGCGCATGTTATTAGTATATATTTGTAACTATGTGAATGTTAACCAATTGAAGAATGAATTGAATTTTTACAAATGATAGTTTGGTAGACAAAATCAAACAGATTTAATATTATTAAACGTATCAATTTACTTTTATTTTCAAGATACCATGGAGTGTAGATATTCATTTATAACTTTAATTTAACGGGTTGCTGTCATATATTGAAGATTTGTAAAAATTGTAAATATGATATAATAATAAGGATTTAAAATTAATATCTGACGGGAAGCAGTTATAAATTTTAGGTTTGGAAAAATTGACTAATATCTAAAAAGTAATGTTATTTTGATTGGAAAAATGATTTTATTCAAATCTGAAGTTTTAAAATTAACTCATCTGGATTCAACTGAGGTTTGTTAACTCATCTGGATTCACGGGTAGATGTAAACGTATCTATGAGATACCAGTTGTAGAGTGTTCATTTTAATGTCCGTCTTTTAAATATTTCTCTTGCTGTTGTTTTATATAATTGAAGTTAGAGAATCGGTTGTACGATTTATTGTAAGTACGAATAAATGCTTAAAAGTTAGTGCATATTATTAGCATATATTTGTAACTATGTCAATGTTAACCAATTAAAGAATGAATTCAAAATTTACAAATGATGGTTTGGTAGACATGTGATGTGAATCCAGACGGGACCCGTGCGATAGCACGGGTTTCTTACTAGTTATTATTGAAATTTTGGTACAGATGTGTGATGTCATTGTGCAATGTCACAACATCGCAATCTGCTGAACAAGGCAATAATAGAAACAATAACACACTGAATTGTTCACCCAGTTCGGTTCAACAACCTACATCTGGGGGCATACCAAGCCAGGAAGGAAGTCCACTATTAGTAGTATCAAATTACAGACTCAACAGACCAGTTGACAATCTACCTAATTTAATCACTACCCAATGACCCTTCTACCTAAGTCCTCCCTAGGTAAGAGACTCCATCTCACTTCCTATCTTCACTATGATGTCTAGCAGTCAACTACACCGTCACTGCATCAACAACTTGATTACCAATAACTGTACAACCATGGAAGACACCCTTCCATGACACCCTTTGGAGTTGCTTCAAAGCTTCCTCCAAGAACAACACCAAACTCATTACCTACAGGTTTCTGAGTTAAACACAGTGATCATCTCACAACCTGAGTGGTTCACTTAGACAAAGCCCTAATGATCTACATCTTGGACCCGCGCCAAACCTAGATTACAAGCATTCTATTTATAACCTTTTTCCTACTGGATATGGGCCTTCAAATCCCAGTAAATCTTCTGCTACAAATCTCCAAAAGATTCTGCTATAAAATAGATCTTCAATTAAATCTTCAATCAGCTCTTCATAATTAACTCTTAATATTCTCCATATCTTTATGCTTTAAATGCGCACCAAACTGATCTTCATAACTGATTGTAACAGAATATATCTCTCCCTTGATCTTCGCTTATATTCTCTGATTCTCTTTAGTAGAATCTCTCATTCACATCAGAACCACGTGCAGTCCTAATCACATAACTGTCTGATGTTTTAATGTTCTGGTATAGTGATGTTAAGACATCGCATGTGACATCACTCTTCAGTACTTTAATTCTTCAACAATAAACCAGAATGTTAGCTATACTGTTAGAAGCTCATGTTGCAACATCAATCATGACATCAACATTGTTTTAACAAAATTTCAGCCAATTACTAGAACTTACAATCTCCCTCTTTGGCTAATTTTGGCTAAAACAACTATATAACCATTACAACTTAAATTACCGCAGTAATTACAACTCTATACTACTGTCAGTAGTTAATAGTAACCACTGAACCTATCAGTAACCATCAGTAGCTACTGTGCGCAGCAATCCTGGAGAACATCTTCTAGGGAATATTTGAATGATGTTAAGACATCATGTCTGACACCTTCTTTTGGCAGCACAGCCCACCACAATCACTTCAGGAAGCACATCAGGAGGAAGAAGTTGAAAGTCCAGAAGTTGTGCACTTAGATTACAGAGATCTGGTGTACATGAGGAAGAAGATTTTAGACACTCCCCCTTGATGTAGCACATTTCTTTTTCCTTTCAACTCAGACCTGGAATCATTGTGGAAGACTCCCCCATAAAAGAAGTGTGTGTCTGTTCACCAAAGACCAATGGTGGCATGAGAGAATTCTGCACACCTTCTTTGATCAGACCCCCTGGTCAATCTGTGGCATAACATGACACGTTGAGAAGTGTCATTCTGCCAGCCCAGGTAACTCAGAACACAGGTCACAACTGTGTTCATAACTCAGGACACAAGTCACAAAGACTCAACATCAACTCAAGGATGTACCATCCTCTTCTGCTGCATCAGGAATTGTAGGTTCCAAGCATAACCACTGCGCAACCCATATAGACCATCTCCCTCCTTTCTCCCCCTTTTTAGCCACAAATTGGCAAAGGAAACCCTCACAAAACCAGACCCAAGAAGTGCTTATCCAAACACGAATAAAAGCCATAAGACTTATGAGATACACAGACTCACTGGCTGAAGGAGAACAAACTAACCCCTATAAATAGCTGACCAGTAACTTAGAAATTAACGAGCCTTGAATATGTCAATGTTCTTGGTCAAACAAACGCTATTTTAGGTATCAAAAACTGCATTCAAATTCAATGCCTACCTTCCAAAAACTGCCTTGACTGCCTTAAATAATTCACAACTGAATTTTACCATAAATTAGGCCAATAACGCTCCATGCACAGTCGAAGCCACGTGTTTCACTTTATCCTAACACCACCATCCAAAATATTTCCCTGTTTGGCTCAAGAAAAACATGTCCTATATCATGTTCTGATATCTCTTCAGACATTGCCTGCTGGCTCATTATCTAACGGGTATAGGTGCATCTTCTCACAACTTTTTCTAGATTGCTTCCAACCATCAGCCAAGTACACCACTTTGCTTTTCAGACCTCTCCTTCATAGGTACTATCTTCACCCAGCTGTGATAGGTTCCATCAACACACTGCACAAGCTTGACCACCACACATGCTGCAATAGGCTATAGTTAATAGCCTTGCATACAATGCCTTTTATGATATCCCACCAATAATGCCTCATTCCTTATGGGGATTTTAGATATAAGGTCTGCCAGGTCCAACAAAGACCCATTTGATCTCACACGAGATACAGATTGCCACCACCTTCTGGTCACACTAATGACAACACCCTTCTGTCCTTACATCCACCAGCTCCTAATGAAGTCTTCATCATGAAAGTAGCCAAGTATTTCCTGAACTACTTACCATCAAGATTAGAATCTGCCCATTCTGATCCACACTATGTCAGAACTGCCACTTCAGACAATAATGCTGCTTCTTCAAACTTCATAAGTATGGTACATATCCAACCATAATGTTGTAACAACATGTAGGACATCAGCACGTGACAAAAGACCACCCCACTTAATCAGCACCAGTAGTTATACCATCAGACAACTAGACAAGACCTAGCTTCATCCTACTAGATCCACTTCCACCCAGGCACCAAGCACGAAGTTCTGGTAACCAATATGTTAAGAAAAGCAGATTCCCAAGAAGAGCAGATTCCCACACCAAAGACTACTCTGACTGGTCAGGCGATACAAACAATGCCATATACTCCATTATAAATACCAAACCTCTTTGCTCCTATCAGCACACGAAGGAAGGAAACATGAGTCAGTCTAACATGAATGCAGCAAGGAGACACATGCAAGAGGACAAGAAGCCAGATCCTCAGAAGTTGCAGGACACAACACTGTCCAAAGCCGGAGCATCTTCTGGAGCAACAAGAACACGCAAGACATCAGAAACTAGGATGAAGACTATCAAGAAAAACCAAGTGCAGCTTCAAGCCTCTGATGATGAATGGGATGAAGATTGAAAAACTTTTCTTGATTCGGGGGGTTGGGATAATCTTTAGACACTTTGTCTGTTGTTTTTATTAATCTTGTAACCTTTCATCATTGCAATAAATTTCTGTTTTACTTCTGTTCCATTTACACAACTGTACAATATACTAAATCCTCATGTAAACAACTTTTCAATTTACTAAGTGCCAACACCAAAAAGCTCCCATAATATCATTCTCCCCCTATCAAGGATAACCAGTGTACCTTTGCAAGAACACCTTCCATCAACACAAACCCCTACTGAGTTCTTCCAAAAATTGCATAGAAACACACATTCTCCACAAACAAAGCTGTCATTCAGACTCCTCCTCAGAAGCATGTGCACATATGATTCAAACAATTAGCTTCACCAGGGTAGAACCATTTATGTCCACACCAACAAGCCATCCAACAGCCTAATGTCATAACATGTTATCTGACATTTTCTCCTAACCAATCTTCACAATCTTGATCAGCATGCAATCTTCACAATATATATACCTTTGTAGCCTAAATCCATAGACAAGTATTCCCCCTGTCATGGTTACTAATGCTCTAGATGAGGATGAACATTTGAGCATACTTCTGAGCACATGCATTTTGGTTCCACTGTTCCTTTCACTCAAGGAAGTCATTCTCTATTAACCTCTTCATCTAAGGCAGACCTTCTACTTCATCATTCTCCCGTATGATTAAGTAGACACTCCTTAAGCATGATGTAGGCATCAATCTTCTGAACCAGGGCATAATCTTCCTCTCATCCTTCTTCAAGAAGAATAGTCTCCTTGAGTCTTTCACTCATTGCCCTACTGCCCAAGAGTAACTCAAACTCATCCCTGACAAATTGGATGATACTCCATAGTCATCAATCAACCCCTCCAGTTGACTCGCCTCCAAAGTGCTTAACCCTAGAAAAATACTTCTTAACACTTCTGCAGTCCTGCACTTTATCCTCAGACAAATACAAAGTCTCATGTCAATGTATATTGTCATTTAGTTGAATGCACAACACCATCCTAATCAGACAAATATGCAAGATACAACATTTTATCTGGTCTGACATCCTTTTCCTGCAGACTTGAGGCACTGGTTGATCCTTCTCTCGCTAATCCACACCACTGATCACTTTACATTAGGTAAGTGGCTTGACCTGATAATTCACGTGAGCATAACAAACTTCCTTTGGCAGAGAAGGCAAAGACTGAAAAAATGTTTCAACATCACCAATGAACCAGCATCTTCTAATATTTCAAGAATCTTCAAACTTTTGATGCCATCCTCACTAAGCTTAAGAGATAACTTATCAAGATCTTCACTCCCGCATGAAAACTTTGACAGTGAAACTCTTTTGCTTTGGCTCTCCCTTCTTCTTTCAATATCAACAAGGATGAAGGAGTCACAGTACTGAACAGATGGTCTTCTTCTTCACAAGGCTAATGCAGGCACCAACTCCAATTGACCAAAAGCTGCTTGACATAATACGCTCAGCTTCTTTCTTGATGAATCTTCACACAGCCCAGATGCCTCCTCTTCCAAGTCAGGAGTAGGTTCCAAACAAATGTGATTAACACATTTGTTTAGCCCCCAAGCATCTGTTATGTCACAATCTCTTCACACCAAAAGATCCTTTAACACAAACCAGAGATTGATCATGCAAGGTTTTCTTCAGACCTCTTTTCAACATGCTTATATAAGAGATCCTTTATGAGTGGACTTGGGATGAACAAGCTAGTTGAAGATGTCCTCACAAATTACCACATCTTCAGAGGAGAGCAGAATGTTGCAGTCTTAACTCAAAACCACCAGGAATTTTCCATCAGATATATATATGCAGCGGAACATACACAAAAAAAAAAAACTCCTCTACTACCTTCAGATATAATAACCCTTGCCCAACACTCCAAGTGCACTAGGTCATCATAGGTTTGAAAATAAGTCAAATCACACAGCAACATGCCTGATAACTTCATTCTTCACTCCAAGGGATAATACAAAATATTCTGACTATCTTCCTTGCTCATGAACCAGAAAGTATCTTCCTTAGATCTCATCCAGAAATAGACAGGATGCCTGCTCTGATACCAATTGAAATTCTGGTACAGATGTGTGATGTCATTGTGCAATGTCACAACATCGCAATCTGCTGAACAAGGCAATAATAGAAACAATAACACACTGAATTGTTCACCTAGTTCAGTTCAACAACCTACATATGGGGGCATACCAAGCCAGGAAGGAAGTCCACTATTAGTAGTATCAAATTACAGACTCAACAGACCAGTTGACAATCTACCTAATTTAATCACTACCCAATGACCCTTCTACCTAAGTCCTCCCTAGGTAAGAGACTTCATCTCACTTCCTATCTTCACTATGATGTCTAGCAATCAACTACACCGTCACTGCATCAACAACTTGATTACCAATAACTGTATAACCATGGAAGACACCCTTCCATGACACCCTTTGGAGTTGCTTCAAAGCTTCCTCCAAGAACAACACCAAACTCATTACCTACAGGTTTCTGAGTTAAACACAGTGACCATCTCACAACCTGAGTGGTTCACTTAGACAAAGCCCTAATGATCTACATCTTGGACCCACGCCAAACCTAGATTACAAGCATTTTATTTATAACCTTTTTCCTACTGGATATGGGCCTTCAAATCCCAGTAAATCTTCTGCTACAAATCTCCAAAAAATAGATCTTCAATTAAATCTTCAATCAGCTCTTCATAATTAACTCTTAATATTCTCCATATCTTTATGCTTTAAATGCACACCAAACTGATCTTCATAACTGATTGTAACAGAATATATCTCTCCCTTGATCTTCGCTTATATTCTCTGATTCTCTTTAGTAGAATCTCTCATTCACATCAGAACCACGTGCAGTCCTAATCACATAACTGTCTGATGTTTTAATGTTCTGGTATAGTGATGTTAAGACATCGCATGTGACATCACTCTTCAGTACTTTAATTCTTCAACAATAAACCAGAATGTTAGCTATACTGTTAGAAGCTCATGTTGCAACATCAATCATGACATCAACATTGTTTTAACAAAATTTCAGCCAATTACTAGAACTTACAATTATATAAATCTACTTTTGATAATCAAAGATTTAGTGAAGAGATAGCTAATGTTATCAAAGATACTATATACTTAGTACATCGGCTAGAAATGATCTGACGTTGACGGGATGAACTCTACAGTGGCCAACGCGGAAGGGAGATGGTATGTTACTCTTGCAGAGTGTGAGTTTTCTTGAAGACTTTGATGGCAGATGGTTCATATGCTCCATATCAGAAAAATCGAAACGTGTGAAGTTTTTCATCCTGAATTGTGAAGCATGTTGTTAATGGTGCAGTGAGAACACACGCAAGCCATGGTGAAAGTAAAAACAAGTCGTACCAGCATTGAAAACAAGAGGAATATTGAAGAAGATGAAAAGAACTTATTGTATTAATTAACCTTTGAGTAATTAGTACATAGTGTTATATACAAAGTGTAATAACTAACTAGTAAGTTAGTGTAACTATCAGACACGTGTAAGGCTAAGATGGATTATGAAATATACTATGCTAACATCCCCCTTCAAGTTGGACTATGTATACTATGTAGTCCTAACTTGAACAAAAATTAAGACAAAGATGGTGAGTGCAAGGGCTTTGTGAGAGCATCTGTGACTTTGTGGAAATCGGCAAAAGATGGATTAGTTTGGATTGTATCTTTTCACGGATAACATGGCAATCTAGCTCTATATGTTTACTTCACTCGTGGAATGTAGGATTGTGAACAAAGAGTGTACTTCCTCTGATTAAAGAAAATGCCTGCTTTGGACCTAGCAATCTCAAAGCCAAGGAAATACCTTAGTTGACCAAGATCTTTGATCTTGAAGGTGTGAACCAACAAATGTTTGACAGAATGGATTTCATCTATGGAAGTACCTACTAAAACAATATCATCCACGTAAACCAACAAAGCAGTGAAGCTATGAGATTTAGCCTTGACATATAGAAAATGACCAGCCTTGGATTGAGAATATTCAATGGACAGTAAAAGGAAGAAAGCTTGGAGTACCATTGACGACTAGCCTGTTTTAAACCATAAAGTGACTTATGAAGTCTACATACTTAGGCAGTGGAGGAAGTACATAAGCCAGGAGGAATAGTCATGTACACCTCTTCATTTAAATCTCCATGAAGAAAGCATTGTTAATGTCAAGCTGTTCTAAATGCCAACCATGAATAGCTGCAAGAGACAAAAGCACCCTAACTGTAGTAATTTTAGCAACAGGTGAAAAAGTATCAAAATAATCAATGCCTTCCATTTGAGTATATCCTTTTGCTACCAGCCTAACCTTATACCTTTCAATGGAACCATCTGCCCTATATTTGATTTTGTAAACCCACCTACACCCAATAGGCTTCTTACAAGGAGGTCGTTCAACAACATCCCAAGTGTGATTCTCAGCATTCATAGCATTCTTCCAACAGTCAAATTGAATAGCTTGGTTATAGGTTTTTAGTTCAATGTTAGATGAGATGGCACAACAAAAATGTTTATAAGAGGGAAGACATTTATCATATGTGAGAACTGAAGATAAAGGATATGCAATGGTAGAATCATTAGAATGCAATGAATGAGATTTATTGACAGAATAACAGTGGTAATCTGCTAAGTAACTTGAGGGATGTGAATTTTTGGTAAAATGTCTTAGAGGCTGGGGTGTATTGGTATTGGTAGCAGAATTTGTGGGAGAAGGTGAGTTGAGGGAGACTTGTTCATTGGAAAGCTCATTTGATATGGGATGGATAAAGGGACTAGGAATAGAGCTGTTGGGATTAGGAATAGATCTGTTGGGACTAGGAATAGTTTGGACGGCTGACTAGGACCTGCAGTGCCAAGACTTACAGTGCCAGGACTTATATCAGTAGGACCTGTAATATCATGAATAGGACTATAGGTAGGAAGGGATTCAGACTCATTGGGTTGGCTATGAGATAAAGGTGATGTGACAGTTTCATGAAGTACATCAGGTGTGTCACTTCCATGAGAATTGTTAGGTACGTCATTGTCATAAGAATATGGCATATCAGTAGTAGTAGTAGTAGTAGCAGACCTAGATAAAATAGGTAAATCATCAAGAAAGGAAGTAGATTGTGGACTAGGTTGAAGTTGGTTATGTTTTGGGATAATGTTCTGGTCAGGTTTGAATGGAAAATTATTTTCATAGAAAATAACATTTCTAGATACAAAAGTGTTGTGACTGTGCAGGTCATATAAAATATATCCTTTGGTTTCATCCTTGCAACCAAGAAAGACACATTTGCGAGCCCTAAAATCAAACTTGGTTCTATGAGCTTGTAAGGTTGTGGCAAAGCATAAACAACCAAAAACCTTCAAGTGTATCAATGAGGGTGACTAAGAAAACAAAAGTTAATGAGGACATTTTAGTTTCAATAAGGGAAAAGGCAGCTTATTAATAAAATGAATGGCATGTTGGATACAAAAATTCCACATGTTTAAAGGAAGATTAGAATGAAAATATAGGGTCCTAGCAACATTCAAAATGTGCTGATATTTTCTCTCAACCACCCCATTTTGTTGGGGTGTTTCAACACAAGATTTGTGATGGATGATACCTTTGGTCAAAAGAAACTCAGATAAGGCAGCATACTCTATGCCATTATCTGTCCTAAGGCATTTTAGAGATGATTTGAGCTGATTTTCAATGTAGGCTATGAATTGTATGAGACTGTTTTTAACTTGGTCTTTTGTTTTAAGAAATATAACCCAAGTATATAGATTGTAATCATCATCAAGTGTTAGAAAATATTTATGGCCTAAAAAGGAAATAGTGGAAAATGGACCTCATACATCAGCATGCAATATTTCAAAAGGAACACAAGATTGACTATTACTATGAGGAAAAGGTAACTTTTTCTGTTTGCCAAAGTGACAAGATTCACAAGGATTATTGTTGTTTTTACAAGGGATGAAAGGAAACAACTTTGAAATAGCTTTCAAGCCTACATTAGAGATATGTCCTAGTCTAGAATGCCAACGATTACAAGTGTTATTAACAGAAGAAGTATAAAGTGATGATTGTGGTGTAGAGTCAAGAACATACAGCCCTCTTTGCAACTTAGTTATACCAATCATTGCCTTGGAAAGGTTCTGCATGCTTTGGCAAGTATCAGCAGTGAAATGTACAAAACAATCAGTAGCAATGGAAATAATATTGACATGAAAATTTGGCATGTATAATACATTATGCAAAGTGAGGGATGGTGAAACAATGACACTACCAGACATAGATGCAACAATGTGAGAACCATCAGGGAGGTTTACATGAACAGGTATGATATTATTGCATGTAATGAAAGATGTTTTGTCAAAAGAAATATGATTTGTTGCACCTGTATCTAAAATCCAAAGATTAGAATTCTTACCATTAGGGGCAGTTGAGTGAGAGATCATGGCAAAAGGAGAAGTGGAAATGGAATTGGCTTGAGGATTCAATTTTGACTGTTGAAGTAATTCTATGATGTTGTTGTACTGCTCTTGAGTGAATCCAAAAGAAGATGTAGTAGAACCTTGTGTAGAAGACTCAGAAACAATGCTGACTGCAGCAGCGGATTGAGCATTATTCCCAGCATTTTGTGGTTTACCCTTTCCTTTAAAGCCAGGAGGAAAACAATGCTTTATGAAACAAGTTTCAATAGTGTGGTTTGTTCTCCCACAATGCGTGCAAACACGATTGTGACCTCTTGCACCATTAAAACCCTGAGTCTTCCCTTTGGAGTAGCTAGATTTGCCATTGGAATTACCTGCATTGTTCTGACCTTGAAATGCAACAGCTTCTTCAATGGTAGTACCAGTAGAACTTACAACAGAAATAGAATTGTTCATTTCACGTTCTTGTTGAATAACAAGAGAAAAAGCTTTATCAATATCTGGCAGGAAATTCATCATCATGATCTGCGACTTAGAGTGTGTAAACTTTTCATTCAACCCCTTCAGAAATCGAATTACACAATCTTGTTCACGATATTTTTGAATAGATGTTATCGCGCCACAAAAACAAGGAATTACGCAAGAACAAGCAAGAGCATGTCGATAATTGTCCAATTCATCCCATAAAACTTTCAGCTGAGTAAAGTAATTAGAGACATCAAGATTACCTTGACGAAGCTTATAAAGATCCTCTTGAATATCAGCAATACGAAATAGGTCACTATGAGAAAAGCGAGTTTGAAGGTTCTTCCATACACCAGCAACACTATCAATCCATAGAACAGACTTTGCAATGGATTCAGAAATTGAACGATGAAGCCAAGTAAGAACCATCTTGTTGCATCGAATCCATGAAACATACAAAGGATCTGCTACGAGAGGCTTAGTTAGGGTTTCATCAATGAACTTTTCTTTGTTCTTTGAAATTAAAGCGATATGCATCGATCTTGACCAAGTGTGGTAGTTCTTATAATCGAGTAATGGAGACACAAGAACCAATGCTGGATTTTCATTTAGATGTAGGTAATAAGGGTTTGTAGAATTGGTAGAGAAATCATTATAGATCTGGTAAGCCATTGATGAGGTAAAGAAACAAGAACGAAGAGGAAAAATCAAGAAGAAGCAACGATTCTGCAGAAGCAGAGTAAACAATACAGAAACAAGAAAGAGAACAATGGCTACCAGAGCTTTCAAAGCTCTGATACCATGTTAATGGTGCAGTGAGAACACACGTAAGTCATGGTGAAAGTAAAAACAAGTTGTACCAGCATTGGAAACAAGAGGAATATTGAAGAAGATGAGAAGAGCTTATTGTATTAATTAACCATTGAGTAATTAGTAGATAGTGTTATATACAAAGTGTAATAACTAACTAGTAAGTTAGTGTAACTACCAGACACGTGTAAGGCTAAGATGGATTATGAAATATACTATGCTAACATATGTTCCTTGGTTAACACATGACTTGGAGGGAGAATATCATTAATCTTATGGTAAAAAGAAAAAGAAAGATCATGGAGCCAAGAAATGGAGATATCACCCTGTCAATTTTATCATAAAGTTTTCATTCTTTCTAACTAGACATTTACTCAGTATAAGAAACATAGAGAGAATCATGTCTAAGATAGTTACAAAAAAAAGTAGTATATATGTTAGCAGGCTTCCATTACTACATTTCTTCATATTAGGTTAAGTACCAAAAAAACTATTTGGCTTTACGTGCTTTTAGCTCAAGAATACGATTTTGAATCTTGTCAAGCAGATCCTCAGATTCTAGGCTCTTGTTATCTGAAATGCATTGTAGAACAGTTTCCAGACTAGCAATTTCTTCATCTCTGGCCTTATCCTGAATTCAAGTTCATAGCACTTTATCTATGACTTTCATACAGGGGTATAAGTATATAAATGAAATGTTTAATAAATTAGAGTTTTAATAAGAAAAATAAAAGAACCTTGATTTCAATGGAGTTGGTTTTCTCACAATTGCTCTCGCAAATCAGTTTAGCATTCAGAACGTGCTCTAGCAACATATCAACTAATTGTTTCTTGTCAGCCACGTTATATGCACAACTGAATCTAGCAGCTACAACAAATTGCTTCCTCCTGATAAGATTTTCAACAAATTCTGCAAAGTACAAGAAATTACACTTCATTAAAACTTATCAGATCCTATGAAGCACGGAAACAGACACGGACACGATGCCGACATTGACACGTTGACACCGGTAACAATTTTTAAAAAATGAATCAATTTAACATAACCACAAGTCTCGGTGTCGGTGTTCGACACGGACACAGACACTGACACGCCTATTTTTCAGAGGTGTGTCAGTGCTTCAGAGATCAGAACAGATATAAAATACTAAGTTCTAACTAACAAAAAACTAAGCAGATTGGACTGAATGGATATTTCAAAATGTGTCCGTCTATAGAATGGCAGGAAACGTAGCAACAGATATGAACACATTTTATAATCATATGATATGATATAACTTACCAAAGCATATAAAGATAAAAGGACAGATATTGGTGGTGACTAACCAAATAATTTATAAACTAACATACCATAAACTTTATTTGCAAAACCCAGAGTCTCAAACAGCTTCATAGCTATCTTGTGATGAGCAACAAATGCAAAAAGCTCCAAAACTTCATGTTCATTGAAAGAAGTAAGCAATCCATAAATTGACAAAATCAGTAGAAAACCAAGAATCACCAAAGAATTTTCAGTATTTCCTTTCATCTTAGCTTTCAAATCAAGTGCTAGCTTCAATGCTTCTTCTCTTACACGAGGTTTAATATTTGGTGAGATTCTCATCAGTTGCTCTAGCAGACAGATGCAGCTACCATCAATAATCACATCTTTATCTCCCTCTCTACTTCGTGGAACACTAGGGTTCTGTAGTATATTCAAAACAATTCTTGACGGATCTGATGACTCTTGCAGATGAACTAAAATGTCATTGCAAAGTGACTCAACTCCATCAGTTTTCTCATTTGTGTCCAACTGCAAGCTTGTTCCATCCATAGTAGGACTTAATTGATCATCCATGTAAGATGCAACTGCATATTTAGATAGAATGGCCAGATATTTAAGCTCCCTCATATTGATAGAAGCATTCGTAAATAAAGGTCACAATAGGCACTTAAAAAACCCAATATACTATTAAAGAATGTAAAACACCTCCTATATTTAAATGAATAGGTGACAGAGGAGAGCATTATAAGAACATTTACAATCAACGTAAATATAGAACCTTAACTGAATCATTGGTTATAGTGTTGCACTGATAGGACTAATATGTTCCTTCCCCTCATGTTTTGTCAGGATACTGAACCTTCATTTTGACTCACAAGATTTACACTATTTACAATATACTTGAAAAATTAAAACTACATTAATATACTAATCTATCATTAGCAGTACCATAATATTGTAATAAAACTTTAGCCAGGATAAAAACACAAATATTTTTTGCATTTCAGAGATCCATAAAATGTTCAAGGGTGAAAAATAAATCCAAATACAGTTTGACAAACTGGAGAAGCTTTTCAACTTGACTAAGCATGCAACATTAACATGGTTAAAACTATTTTAAAGAATTACGTAGGTCAGGATATTAAAAATATTGACATTAAAACAAAGAGTTGAAACTTGAAATGAAATCCTTTCAAGTTTCAACCAGCTAGATGAATAAGAATATTTACCTTGTTCTTTTCCCTTATCAAAATGTTTTTTCAACGGTTCATGTTGTTTCTTTGTCAGCTCAGGCTCCTTAAGTTTTCCACCAAATTTATTTAGCTTTGACTCAAGATCATTGACTTGTCCTTCAAATTTCTCCTTTGATTGAAATTCCTTGACTCGCCTTTCAAATTCTGCCTCTTTTAATTGAAGTGCCTTCATTTGTTTTTCGAATTGCTTTTCTTTGCATTCGAGCTCTTTCACCCGGCTCTTAAATTGCTTATTTTCTGATTTCAGGTCCTTCACTTGTCCTTCAAATCCATCCTGAAGTTGTCCTTTCAATTTAAGCTCACCAACTTGGATTTCAAAATGCTTCTTTTTGGATTCAAACTCCTTCATCTGGTCTTCAAAGTCCCTCTCTTTTGATTCATGTTCCTTTACTTTTTCTTCAAGTTGTTTCTCTTTAGATTCAAGCACCTTCGTTCGATTATCATAATGCTTCTGTTTTGATACCAGTTCCTTTACCAACTGATTCAGGTTGACTTCAAATTCGTTCTTTTTGGATTCAAACTCCTTCAATTGTCCTGCAAATTGGTTTTCTTTTGACTCTAACTCATTGACTTGTCTTTCAAAATGCTTCTTTTTAGATTCCAGTTCCTTCACTTGGCTTTCAAGCTCTCTCTCTTTTGATTCATGCTCCTTCAATCGGCTTTCAAGTTGCTTCTCTTTCGAGTCAAGCTCCTCTGTTCGGATTTCAAAAAGCTTCTGTTTTGATTCCAACTCCTTCACTTGGCCTTCAAATTTCTCTTCCTTAGATACAACCTCTATCATCCACTCTTCAACTTGCATCTCTTTTGACTCTAGCTCCATTGCTCTTCCTTCAACTTGCTTCTCTTTCGATGCAAGTTCCTTCCCCCAGTTTTCAAAATGCTTCTTTTCTGATTCAAGCTCCTTCATACGACCTTCAAATTCCTCAACCTTAGATTCAAACTGCTTCACATGTCCTTCAAGCTTCTTCTCTCTTGATTCTAACTCCTTTACTCGTACTTCTAAGTGCCTCTCCTTTGACCGAAGCACCTCCACCCGTCTTTTACATTGCTTCTCTGTTGACTCAAGTTCCTTAACCTCGTCTTCAAATCGTTTCTTCATTGACTCAAACTCCTTCATTTGAACTTGGCTACTATTCCTTACTGAAATTACCTTCAGTAACTTCTTCCTTTCAGACTCTAATCTTTCCGCGTGTTCGTCAATTGATATTTTCATTGCATCAAGCTCCTTCTCTTTGGTCTCACGTTCGACAATACATTCAGCAATCTTTTGGGAAAGAGCCTTGAGTTCCTCTTCCTCCCGTCCACGGTCCTCATCAATAACTTGACGAAGTTCTATTTCTTTTGAAATGATTTCTTTAGCTTGATGACGTTCCGTCACTTTCGTCTTGAGCTCTTGCTTGTGCTCTTGAATCAAGCACTCCATCAAATAAAGCTGTATTTCCTTTAGTACAAAATCATCGACACATTCTTCAATCTTCCCCTGCAGTTTGCTGTGAACTTGGTTAATTCTTCTAACACAACTAAATTGCGTCTTCTTATTTACAAGCTCTCTGCTACACTCCTCGATATCTCTCTTTACAGACTCCAGTCTCTTCTCTTCTTCTTTCCTCTTCCTTTTACATTCCTCAAATGATTTTTCAACAAACTCAAGTTCTTTCTTCAATGACGAAAATGATTTATCAACTGATTTTCCCAGCTTTTTAGTTCCATCCGACAACGGATCACCATCTTCATCTTCATATTCATCGCGAACATCATACAATAACACCTTCGATTTCTTAACAGAAATATGCAAGGAATCACTGTCATCAAATAGCCTCTTCTTAACAGAACCATCAAATTTACCACTACACGTTCCCAAACTCGAAATCGGAGTAAACCTTGGCGACAAAGCAACATCATCATCATCATCATCAACATCTTCAAGTTCAAAATCTTCACTAGAAACAGGTTCCTTCACTTCCGAAACTTCCGAACACAACGTATTTTTCGCACATGATGCGAGCCATTTAACATTTAAGTTTCCATCATCATCAGCAGCATCACAAATTTTTAGCTTATCAGAAGCCTCAAATTCCATCGTATTCAACTACAGAAACTGGAAGCAAAAATTCCTGTAAAAAATAAACAACAACACTCAACAAACTTCATTTGAAAAATTTCTAGGTCAAACTCAATCATCGAGTAATACATTACAGTTTGATAATCAAAATCAAACGATTAATTACATGAAGAACAATGTCACAGTAAACGTTTCGATTTCAACGTATAAATATAAACATTTATTAGCTTAAATTTAACATTGCATGGTGTTGATTCGTTTCGAGAAAGGCGCGAAAACGTAATAGAAATGATGAAAAATTCAAAAGAAGTGAGGTTTTCATGATTAGTTTCAGTGAAGAAGATGCTTACAAATTTTGATGGTGAAAGATAGAAATGGAAGAAGATGAAGGTGATGATGAGAGAAGAAGCTTCTAGAATTTGATTTGCATTTGGAGAGTAGTGTGAGAATGAAATTGTGGAAATGAGAAAGAAAGAAAGAAAGAAGAAGAGAGGGAGAAAGGTTGCAATGCAGCGCTAAGAGTGGGAGTGGGTGTGTTGTGAGTGGGGTCCACATAAAACAGACTCTAAAATGGCAAATAACGTATTTTCGAAGTTGACGGAATGAGGCCGTTCGGAATAAGGACAAAGCCACGTGTACTATTATTTACCATTTTTGATAATATTATTAATTATTAATAACAAGTGTTCCACAAGTAAATAAAGAAAATATTTTTTATAAAAATTAATGATTTCAATTTTCAATACATTAAATTAAATACATGTATTTTTAAAAAAAAATTATTATTCCGTTTTATATTATAAGCAAAAATTATTTTTTAAATACATTAAATAATTAATATATCTGACTTTTATATATATATATATATATATATATATATATATATATATATATATATATATATTAGATACATTAATTATTTAATATATCTAAAAAATAATTTTTATTTATAATATAGAATAGAGGATGTACCATTTTAAGCACTTAAAAGAGTATTATTGAATACTCGTGAGTACTTCTCTTATGACTATCGTATACAGTAATATTTTTTTTTTCAATCTATTAATATTTTATTAAATTATACAATTTGCACACACTCTCTTTGAAAAAAAATCAACACACCTACCGATGCACTTAACTTTATTAGATTTGTTGCTAAAATATCAGGATCAAACTCAAAACTTTCGGTGGATGGACCCAGAAAATGAAGCAAAGTAAAGAATTGATTATATTTTTCATAGGATCGCATTTTCTTTTATGGTTAGATTAATTTTTTTTTACTATTTTAAATTTTTTCATTCGTTTTTGTATATAATAGTTTATTCTATAATCAAATTATTTAATATGAATATCTTAATTTATTCTATTTTTATTCTTATTAATAATGAATATTAATAAGAATAAAAAGATATTAAAAAAACTATTTTATTTTATATTTTGAATTGGTTCTTTATAAAAATGATACGTCTTATAAGTAAATATTTTATATTTTGAATTGGTTCCTTATAAAAATGATACTTCTTATAAGTAAATATTAAATATTAGTTCTTATGTAAATTGCAAAATACTTGGATAAGAGAAAATAAATAATTTGTAAAAAAGTTATATGTAAGAAGAATTTTTATTAATATTATTAAAATGTAAAAGTTTATATAAAAAAACAGATAAATTTCATGAGACAATAATACCAAATATTCGTAGGGATATCATGAGTGATAAATGATAAGAATTTTTTTATTAAAAAAATAAATTAATGAAAAAATAATGAGTTTTATCTCTAAAGACAACTCCCATGATAAAAAAATTTATTATAAAATTTGAAGTACTAAGGCACATATTTCTACATGCAATACTTTTTTTCTTTTTTAATATTTAGTATGTGCTTTATTAACTTCTTTAAAAAAATATTAAGCTTCTTTAATTAATTTTTAAAAAAAAAAAAAAATTGAAGCTTCCTGAATATAATATTGCATTGGATATAAAAAGACTTGTTATTAAAATGTTTTTAAAAGAAATAAAAATTTGTAAAAAAACTCTTATAAAAAATGAGTTATAGAGTTTAATTTAAAATTTGATCATTTTTATAAAAAAAATATCATACAAAATTAGAAGTTGTATTGGTAAGTTGTATTGACAAGTTGTATTGGTAAGTTGACATCATTAAGTTATAAAAAATTAGCTCGTACTTTGATGATGTCAAAACGTGTATTAGCTCGTACTTTGTAATTTGGACGGTATCATCGCATCTTAACTTGCATTCATGCTTTACAATGCACAAAATATTCCAAAACCACGTGTCTATACATATAGGAGCATCTCATATATGTTTTGTGTGTATTTGATCATGTTAGGAGACTTAGGTATGCATAAACATAGCTTAGGTGGACCAAAATATGTGCAAAAATTCATTTTTGGAAGTTTAGGGTGTTTGAGTCGACTCAAAGCCCTGCTCAAGTCGACTCATAAAAGTTGATTTTCAATCCTTTGCATTCGGGTGTGCTCGCGTCGACCCTTTGGTCGACTCATACTGTAAGTATTTGTATTTGTAATTTTTGAGCAAGCTTGCGTCGACGCATGGACCCTGTTCCGGTTGACGCACATCTTTGATTTTTGCATAGTCTTGCATTCGGGTGTGCTCAGGTCGACCCCCTTTATGCTTAGGTTTATGCTTAGGTCGACCGTTCGCTAAATTGCTGCTATTTTCTGATCTGTCTCACTTCAAATTGCTGTTATGTTTGTTAGTTGGTCAAGGCATCATATATATACATTTTGTCTCATCATTTCAACAGAACAAGAAAAGTGAAAGATATACACTGAATTTTTCTCTCATCCTCTTCATCCTCATTCTTGCATTTTCTCAATAATTACACATAATAATTTTTGTTGATCTTTTGCATCATTGAGATGATAACGTCCAAACGTAGGATTGCGTGTCTAGTTTGGGTTGAGTATTCAGTGGGTTTTTCTTGAATAAAAACGTTAGGGTTTTGTCCTCCAAGATCGTGAGGATTTGGGTTATTTTGCACAGATCTTTGCTTCACATATTTAGCCGAGCGAATGGGATTGAAGAACAGTGGGTTCGTTCAATTAAGTAGCGGTAAACGGAGGATTGTGCAAGAAAGATTTGGGTTTGAACTGTGTGTGATCGAAATCAGCCGAGCGAAAGGTTTGAAGACTAGTGGGGTTATTCAGATAAGTAGCAGGAACCGGAGGTTTGTTCAACACGTTTGAGGTACTTGATTCGACTTGAATCAAGGGGAGAGAAGGCATAGTATCAACATCAACAATTAGGATTGAGTGTGTGGTGATTATTGCCTCTCTTGTATAAACTTTTGCAACAAGATAATACATATCTCAATTCTAGTTTTAGAATTGGGGGCAGACGTACCCGAAGCGAGGACGAAAGAAGAACTTCCTAAACAAATCTGGTGTTGTTCTCTCTTTCTCTATCTCTTTATTTTGAATTTTTCGCGCTTTTGTAAAATCAATTGAACGATAAAATCCTGCTGTAG
The DNA here is from genome assembly GCA_022829125.1 of Lathyrus tuberosus. NCBI lineage: Eukaryota > Viridiplantae > Streptophyta > Magnoliopsida > Fabales > Fabaceae > Lathyrus > Lathyrus tuberosus. The sequence continues at coordinate 1,669,745 of JALAZF010000203.1, read as the reverse complement.
TGTAGTGCTGAAAATCTGTTTTGAAAACTCATTACAATCACTTTGATTGTAATTGAAAAATTTTTGCACTACCATTACATAGAAAATATCACTTGGGGTGTCTTGCACACCAAGTGTTCGACGAATTGATCGCACACAAATTGTTTGTGATATTGTCAAATTTAGTTTACACATTATAAGTCATTGGAAATTGCACAAACTTAAGTGATTTTATTTGTGATGATTAATCCTCAAAATATTGATTCGATTTCTCATTAGACTTTTTATTCCATTTGGCTTGTCGCATATCCGATCTTTTCAATAACGGTTCGTTTAGACGACTTAGTTCCTCGGCCGCTTCCGCACACTTTAAAAATAAATTTTTAAGCTCCGCCTCTGTTTAAAAAATTAGTGATCTATTTAACCCCCTTCTAGATCATTGTCATCGTCTAACAAGTGGTATCACGAGAACCGGTTCATCTAGTGCTTCGCATATAACTTTTTAAAAAATCGCTAACGAAGCAAAAGAGGCTTACAATATAGCACCAGTTTTTAACCGTGAGAACTATAGTTATTAGAAAGATTGTATGCGCATGCATATCAATTCTATTGATAGAAAGGTATGGAACGTTATACAAAATGGTCCTATGGAAATTACCATGACCAATGCGAATAATGTTGTTGTGCCTAAGCCGGAAGCACAATGGAATGAAGAAGATGAGAAAAGTATAACTACGATTGAAAATCTAGAAATATTCTAATCTCCTCTTTAGGAGTTGATGAGTATTATAGAGTTTCACATTGTACGACTGCTAAAGCTATGTGGGACGCATTGCAAGTTGCCTGTGAGGGAACTAATGACGTCAAACTAGCTCGGATCAATACTTTGACACAAGAGTTTGATCTCTTTCACATGAAGCAAGGGGAAACCATTGCTGACATGCAAAAGAGATTTACTCATTTAATCAATCGACTAAACTCAATTGGTAGACCGGTTTCCAATGAGGTTGCTACTAATAAAATCTTGAGGTGTCTTACTAGGGAATGACAACCAAAGGTCACGACCATAAAGGAAGCCAATGACCTCATGACTTTGGACATCACAACTTTATTTGGCAAGCTCGAGGAACATGAGCAAGTGCTCATTAGTCTTGACCAATTTGAGAAAAGGGAAAAGAAAGAAAAGAGCAAAGATGCGGAAAAGAAGTCAATGGCTCTAAAGGCTTCTAGCTCAAAGTCCTTCGCAAAAGAGCTAAGTGATAGTGAATCGAGTGATGACAATGAAGAAGATACGAATGAGGATATGGGATTGTTTGTGAGGCGATACAATCTCTATATAAAGAAAAACGGTATTCAACATTCAGAAAATAATCTCGTAAGCTTTAGAAGACAAATAAGGTCTTCCAAGAATGAAGGTAACAAAAGTGGAAAAACAAAAGGGTCTTGCTATAATTGTAGAAAAGTCGGCCATTATAAGCCGGATTGTCCATTGATGAAGAAGGACAAGGGGAAGGAAAAGAATCGTCCACAAAAGAAACAAGGTAAACCTAGAAGAGCTTATATTGCTTGGGAAAGCGATAGTGAGTCATCTAGTGAAGACAGTTCAAGTGACGAAGAAGAGTCTGTTAACCTTTGTCTCTCCACTCATCAAAGGAAAAAGAATAAAAAGGTAAGACATGCTAAATATGATAACTCTAACAAAATGCCTCATTCTGAATTATAACATGCTTTTGATACTTTACACCATGAGGCTAAGGAAGCCTTTAAACGTTTAGCTTCAAACAAACAAATTTTCTCTCATTTGGAGAAAAAGATCTCTGATTCCGAAAAGGAATTAGAGGCTCTTAAAAAGTCTATGGTGGAAGCAACGAAAGTAAATGTTGAGGAAGACAAGAGTAGATGGTTAAATTGGGGTTGTGAAACTTGTCATTTTTGGAAAAAAGAGGTTAGAACTCTTAGAGCCAAACTTGACAAGGCTCTAGAACCAAAGGTCACTTTTGCTATTGATAGATCACATTTTAAGAAAAGCATGAATAATCCCTACCAAAAATACACTTATGTGATTAGCGATCAAGTCAACAAAAGTGACTACAATATTAAACTTACTTGCTTGTATTGTTGCAAGAGGGATCATACCATTGCAAAATGTCGTTTTAGGAGGTTTTTTGTTCCTAAAGGCATTTATCAATGGTTGCCCAAATGAAATCAAGTATTCACTCACAACCAAGGACCCAATAAGAATTGGGTACCTATTTCCCTTGCTTGATTGTGTAGGTACAATGTCTTGAGTCTACGAGAGAAGATGGGTTCTCGATAGTGGATGCTCAAGACACAGGACGGGAGACATTTCCCTTTTCGTTGACTTTGTGGCAAAGAAAAAGGGATTTGTGACCTACGGAGACAATAATAAAGGGGAAATAATCGGCAAAGGTAGTGTAGGTAATCCCTCTTCAACTACTATCTCAGAGGTGCTACTAGTTGAGGGTCTTAAACACAACCTAATTAGCATTAGTCAATTATGTGACAAGGGTTATAAAGTCTCATTTTCAAAAGATTGCTGCATAATTTAATATAATGATAAAAAGAAGGATCTGTTTAAAGGCCTGAGGGTTAACAATGTCTATATGCTTGACTTGAGTGAGGTATCGTTGAGCAGCGACAAATTAAAATTCTGGCATAGCAGACAGCAGATGTCCTAACACATGTCAAGACATTGTTCTGCATAATTAATAAACAAGGAACCGAACAACAAAATGATATCCAGAATATCAGTAACTGCAGAAAGACATATGTTTCAACATCTGTTACAACATATTAATCAAAACTGAACTGTAAATTGCAGAATGATAAATAACACCGAATATGATGACCCAGTTCGGTGCAAATCACCTACATCTGGGGGATACCAAACTAGGAAGAAGAATCCACTATCAGTAGTATAGTTTTATGTAAACAACCTCAGGTTTACAGTAAACACCCACATTTACCTATCACAACCCAATGAATACTTTATCTAAGAACTCCATCCTAGATAAGTGTTGAAAAGTAATTCGGGGGGTGTTTTTATCGTATCCACAGGGATTGTGTGATATTTTGATGCTTGTCGTTCAATAGTCGAAACGTTTTAAGTAAGGGGTTTTCAAATTGTTCTTGGTTTCGTAACATCAATTTTGGTAGCAAAGAAGTAAACTATAACCAATATGTTGTAAGTTTTATAAAAGCATGTCAAGATTAGATTTCGCTAATCCTTTTCATACATATCCGATTAATCAAGCATATGAACTTAGTTTTGATCAATACAATCGCGTATCCTCGCGAATAAGTTTATGTCTAAAGAAAATTCGTGAGTATCGTTGTTTAAATCATTAGATGATGTCTCACGCTAACAATCGAAACAACAACCATTAAGATCAATACAAAGCGAATATTAAACCCCTAATTTATGTCTAGAGTTTAGTTTTTAAGAGATGAAGATATTAGGTCAAGATTTGGAAAATCTATGTCTAGAGTGATTCAAACCACAAATGCATCATTAAGAACAAACAACTTCATCATATATAGATCATCAACCTTGTTCATATACAAAAGATCAAAAGAAATACATATAAGCAAGATTAACTACCTCTAATCTTAACACAAGATGTGTTTAGCTACACATTTTCATGGTAGCTTGGATAACAAGTTTCAAGAGGAGATGAAAGAACATCCGCGTCGAATAATCGAGATCAGATGTGACTTCAGCTTCTCTATGTGAAAAATCACTCTTGGATGATCAAAACTCAGAAAAGTATGTTTTGGTGTGAAAATATCAAGTTATGATCCCAAGAAAATGTAAAAAACACTTTATAGTATACTTGGGATCTGATGCATTCGCCTAGCGAATGAAGAAAATGGCACCTTAAGTGCCTTCTGAAAGTTAAACCGCCCTTGGCTGTCATCGTGAGTTCGCAAAGCGAATTTTGGGTCCTTTTGCCACTGCCCTACTCGCTGAGAGCTTCGCCAGAGTTCGCAAAGCGAACTTTCGCTGGGGACTTCGCCATGGTTCGCAAAGCGAACCAGCTGTTGTTTTCCTCTTTCTTTGGCAGCTTGCATAAATTCTTTGTGTCTTCTTTCTTTGATCAATTAGTGCACTTTCCCGCACAATAGCACACAAATTACAAGCACCAAAGGTATAAATATAATGCATGAAGAACAACAACAATTCACTACAAAAATTCACAATTAAGACATGAAAGTAATGAAAAATGTCAAGTATCAAATACAAATATATAGCATGTTTGACATCTAACAACTCTCCCCAACTAAGTCTTTGTTTGTCCTCAAGCAAAGTATGCCTCTTATTGAAAACAAGAGGATTTGCTCGAGTATTTGATTCAGTCCAAGAAAGGATAAATGGCTCAAATAAACAACAATTGTAACAAAGCACAATTACATAATCCTAGAATCGACAATGGAAAAGAACTTGATTCTTAAAACAAATCTCAGACAATGTTTCCAGAAACAACTAAACCATCATGCTTATGTCACTCTAACACTCCTCTTCGAAAAAGGATTTAAGGAAATTAACGCGTTTGCAACCGCGGACAATTTCGCTCAAATGACAATTGAAGCAAATACTAAGCAATTCATATAACATCTAATCGATCGCAAGAAATTATGGAAGCAAAAGATCACTAAGGGCTTTTATCAGTTGTAACTTGGCCTGGGTTAAAAACAAGGGACATATGTACACGGCCATTGAAACAAGAAAGGGTAAAGAATTTGAAGAGCATTTCTTTTTCTAACTTTTCGATCTTGTTCAATCCTTATTTCTTTCTTTCACAATGCATTCTATTCTTTTGTTTTTCTTTTCTTTTTGTTCTTTTTCTTTCTTTCTTTTTTTCCTTTTTTCAATTTATTTGTTTTAGAATGCATTGTATCACCAAATCCTTGTTCTCTTTTCAAAATAAACCATTCTCCCCAGCTTCAACATTTCCATAAGCTTAACTTAAATGCTCTTCAAAATGGGTTAAAATCGGGTTCATGATTCAAACAAACTTTTCATTTCGGCTCAAAAGAGGTTTCAAATACGCGCACACTCACAAGGTGACTTGAAGTGTTTTTGGAATGGTGGTTATAATCAAAGTACTCAAACATTGCCTTGATCATTTCTATGTTTCCATAATTTCAAAACAACAAGCAAGATAAAGCATGAATTATAAGTATAAAACAACATTCATCATCAATCCAAAGCATTTAGTATAACATGGAAGTTTCTCACTTTTGTGGTTTTTGGACCTAAATGACCACAAGCAATCAATAGAGTTATAACAAGAAAAAATATTTTCATTTGTACAAAGACAAAAAGTTCTAATACATTCTAAATTCTAGAACTAGGTAACTATGTACCTTGCCAACAAAATCGTGCTTAAAATCACTATCATCGCCATCCAATCTTGGAGGAATCTTCTTTGATGATCAATCGACACTAACCTAAGTTTCTTCCACAAAACATCCAAAAGTTGAAAATATTAAACTTCCACAAGCATACCAATATAAGGCGATAAAAATATATCAACAACTTAAGAGTTGAACATTCGTAGACTGAAGAATTTAACTCTTAACAACAACAATGAAAAACGAAAGCATACAAACAATTTAAGAGTTGAACATTTGTAAACTGAAGAATTCAACTCTTAACAACAATAATAATAAAAACTAAAAATAAAAATGAAACTAAACATATTTAACTGAAAATAAGATAATATTCATAATATCATAATAATGTACTGGTGTGAAAACACCTACAAAGTTAAAAGCACCACAGTGGTACAAGTTCATCAATATCCAAAATAATCCAACAAAGTGGATAGAGTACATCAATAAAAACTGAAATAAAAAGCAAAATACAAGAAAACTTCACTTTGATGCTCAAAGGAAGTACAAAATCATCACAACAAAAATCAGTCCTCGGTCTCTGAACCGGACACATCAGTCCTCGGCCTCTGAACCGGACACCTCAACCTCCTCTCCAGCCTCTGAACCATAAATAGAACCAGTCACCTCATCATCATCAGCATCACCAACCTCCTCATCAGCATCATCAGCACCAGCTGCATCCTCTCCCCCTCCGAATACTGGCCTGGCCTAAGGCCAACCAGCATGTGCAAGGAACTGCTCCCTTGACATCAGAGTATGATCAGTGGCGGGATCGCGAATCTGTAGCTGCAGTACCTGCATGGAGTCATGTAAATCAATCATGGCGTGCTGAGAAGCCGCCATCCAGTCCTAGTTATACTGGCATATCTCCTGCTGATAAGGGTAGAACCCCTGCGACCCAGAACCAGAAGCATCACCACCCCTCGTGCCGGCATCAGCACCAGCACTCGATGTCTCTCCCCTTGCCCCCTTAGGCTTGCAAAACTTGTCGACATAACGATCATCAATTGCCGACGGGATAGTGACCTGACGGCGTGCGGGTATATTAACCCCAGTATGTGCACACAACGTCATGATGAGACAGGGAAATGCAAGAGGGGCATTCGCCCGAGAAGCGGTACCACCTAGGCCACTCTCCACAATAGCCCTAATCTCATCGGCGATGATACATGCCACATCTATCTGTACATTCTTCAGAATGCTATGGATAAGGTGGGTTAGTGGTATAGGGATGGTAGACGAATGCGACTTCGGCTTGATGTTGGTTACCACCAAGAGCAAAATAAGCTGAGCTAAAGGTTGCATGTCCTCACGGCGGTACCTAATTGCAACCCCAGATGGGTTGAGTTCTATAGTTTTTCCCGGTCGAAGAAGATCTCTGGTCATGGCAAGTATGTCTCAGTGAAGGTGTAGGTCTCTATGGTAATCATCTATTTGACTAGCTTTCAATGGTAGAGGACTTCCAAGAACAATACTAATTGTTCTCCGGTCAAATCTCACCACAGTCCCCCCAACTTGGGATGTCCAACTAAATTGCTCCCCATAATCAGGAAGTGCGTTAGCATAGAATTCTCGTACAATCTCAACATTGTAGCTATCAAGAGGAGTTATCAAGCGTCCCCATTTTTTTTCTTCCAAGAGTGCAGCCACAGACCGATAACTCCCTCGGTCACTCAAGTTAAACCTCTTTTCTGCCAAGATGGTTCTCTTTTCTAAGGTAAGATACCTTGCTGCTTGTTTGGCACCCCTAAAGCGAGTGTCGTCAAACTGTATTGGAACTTGTCGCGACGTGGAGGCCTTTCTTTTCTTGGCGGGGTTAGCCTTGGGGGCCATCTGCATACATCAACAATAACACAACAACAAGTAGCAACACAATTCATTAGAATTTGGAAGCCAAACAAAATCACAAACCAGATAAAATAAAAAAAATTCAGCATTCTGATACGTTCGCTCTAGAGTTCGCAAAGCGAAGGCTGGCGAACATTCGTCCCAGATTCGCAAAGCGAAGGTCTGGCAAATGCTCGCCCAGGTTCGCAAGGCGAACTGAACAGTGAACACGCAATAATTCAGAAAAACAACAGCCATACTTCCAATCATCAGAGCTCCATTCACAAAATATCATTTCTATTCTAAGGCTTGCACAATATTCAACATGCAATCACTCAAACCTTAAAACAAAAATTAAACCCTAAGATCATAAATGTCTTTAAGCAAACCACAACCCTAAACATAATGTCTAACAGAAATTAGCAAGAAAAAGAGATTCAAACCTGAACTTGTAATTGAAATTGGGGAAAAAAATAATTGGTGAAATTTGAGAAGAACAGTGCACGTGAGAGATTGAGTTCTTGAGAGAGTGTTTTGTTTGAATGAGAGAGGCAAGTGTGGGAGTGGGGTTTTCCCTATCAAATGTTCAGAAAATGATATGGGTCTTGGGCCCAAGTGTTGGCCCACCCATAAAATTAAATCCTTTTTAAACTGAGGTGGCAGCAAACACACTTCCCCTGTCTCGCTGAGTTCGCAAAGCGAACTGGCTGGCGAATGCTCGCCCCAGGTTCGCAAAGCGAACACCAGCAAACATGACAGGTTTTTTAAAATTTGGCTGCATATGCTGCCACTTCCTAAACCACTTCTAAACATCAAAAATCATTAAAACAGCAAAGAAAGCAATAAATACTTACAATGTTGGGGTGTCTCCCATCAAACGCTTGCTTAACGTCGGCTAAGCTAGATGGTCCAATGCAACCTCAAGGATCGCAAAACGGCACGACGGAGGGATTCCGCTCGAAATCACCACCTAGATAAATCTTCAACCTCTTACCATTTACAGTCCAACTCTCATTTAACTTTATGTCTTTAATGACTATTGCCTCATATTGCTTGATCTCACGAATCCGGAATGGACCAGACCACTTAGATTTCAATTTACCAGGGAACAGTTTTAATCGAGAATTGAAAAGTATGACCAGCTGCCCTACTTCAAACTGTTTGGCCACTATCTTTTTGGCATGGTAAGTTTTGACTCGATCTTTATACAGCTTGTTATAATCATACGCCTGGAAGCGCAATTCCTCCATTTCATGCAATTGTATATTTCTTTTTTCTCCGCTTAAAGTTGGATCAAAATTCATAAATTTCAAGGCCCAAAATGCCTTATGTTCCAACTCCACAGGTAAATGATAATTCTTACCATAGATAAATTTAAAAGGTGTGAGACCAATCGGAGCTTTAAAAGATGTTCGATAGGCCCATAAAGCATCGTCTAGCTTATTTGACCAATCCTTTCTTAAGAATGACACCGTTATTTCCAAAATTCTTTTAATTTCCCAGTTTGATACCTCGGCTTACCCATTGGCCTGTGGATGATATGTACATCGCACTATGATCACATGTGGAAGAAGTCTTGGTCACGATTCCCTAAGAAGTAGGCAGTCAACAACTTCCTTAGTCAAGGTGGAGCGGTTACTACTTCTTAGGGGTCCCCAAATCTAGACCTATAAGCCTCGATAAATACCCCAACCTTGTGGTTGAGAGGGATATTTTGAATACACACGAAACACCATAAAAATATAGAGCTTCTCACCTTATGTGAGCTTACTCTCTCCACACCGTAAACACCTTTGAAGTAGAGTATCTCACAACTATGAGCTTACCCTAAACCATTGAAAATCTATAAAGCCTTTTTCCACCCCTACCAGCATAGGGGTGCCACACATCTGTTCTTTTTAACAAGTATATTGACGGCTACCATGGGGCCCCGATAAAACTAACCTAGGCCACACCTTCCATTATCACCACCACTTCAACACTCATCAAAACCTATACTCCTAGCCGTAATTGCTCTCAATCATGATAGCTAGAAGGAAAAAATCTCCCAAGCAGAAAGATACTAGAGGTAGTAGAGATCTTAAATCCATGACAGAGATGTGTGCCGCCATGGACGAACTGCGCCGTCAAAACCAAGCTATAGAGGACAACATCCTTAACATTCAACAACGCTAACAAGAGGTCTCCCCTAAAGGAGAAGGAGGCGTAGGAACCTTAGTCCCTCCACGAAGAGATATGGGAAACACATATCCTTGAAGGCTTTAAGCCTTCCTCCTTGGAAAAGTTTGATGGACGTGGCGACTCTTACGAGCATGTTAGCTCCATCAACACACAAATGGTTATCATAGGAGATCTTGGTTATCTCAAACGCAAGCTTTTGTCTCGTACTTTCCGAGGCGTAGCCCTACGATGGTACATGGGCCTACCACGACCTTTCATCTCCAATTACTAGGATCTGGAGAAGAAAATTGTGCATCAGTTCACACCAAGTCAACATAGAATGATGTCCATCACCAACCTGTTTAATATTAAAAAAGGCCCCTCATAATCATTAAGGTGATACCTTGTCCGGTTTAACAAAGCCACCATAAGAGTGGTACACCTAAATCAAGAAATATTCATAGGAGTATTTCATAATGGTCTCAAAGCGGGGAACTTTAATGAGTCTCTCGCCAATGATCGGTCTCTTCGCTAGCAGAGGTAGTCACAATGGCGGAGTGTTATATAAAGTCTGAGGAGAGTAATGTTAAATATGTAATTCATTGTTTTAGAAAGATTATATTTGATTTAGAAAGATTAGATTAGATATTTTTGGGCTTTTATAGTTTGGGATTTAGCTTGAGATGCAAGTTAACCTAAATCTATAAATAGGGAGGAACCCTTATGATTGTAATCATCAAGTTTGATAATTCACAGTTTACAGTTGCAAGTGAATATTGAAAGTTTCCACAGTTTGTGGGCAGAAAGAATTCTGCAGTTTTTCATCTTCTTCTCCGACGCTACTATTTCTCTTTTCTCTTTCTTTCTTTCTTTCTCAATTTTTCTTTTCGTTGTCATTGAGTGTGATTGTTAATAATCTTGAGATCAATATTGAATAGGAATTCTCAAAAGGTTTTGGGTTAATTCCAACATCTGGTATCTAGAGCTCCGGTTGCAATTCAAGGAAGGAAAATTGTGATGGCGATGAATCATCCGAACGGGCACTTTTCGGCAAGCCCTCTGATTCTCAAGAAAGATAATTATGAGAATTGGTGCAAGCAGATTAAGGTGGTTTTCTGTTATCAAGATCTTTGGGATCTTGTGAAGGAAGGAGTAACACCGCTTGCAGAGAAAGCGACGGATCAAGAAAAGGCTGCACACAAAGAGTTGAAGAAGAAAGATTATAAAGATTTCTTTATAATCCATCAGTGTGTCGATCCAGATAAATTTGAAAAGGTTAGTGATGTAGAGTCAACAAAGGAGGCGTGGGAGATTCTTGAAAATTCATTTGGAGGCGTAGAGAAGGTGAAAGAGGCGAGGTTACAAACTCACAAGAGAAACTATGAGTTGCTTCAGATGGAAGACAATGAAAGTATAACAGATTTCTTCGCTAGAGTTACAAAGTTGGTGAATCAAATCAAGGTATGTGGAGAGGTATTGACATCAAGATCAGTTGTTGCAAAGATCTTGAGGTCATTGGCTCCAAAGTTCGACCACGTGGTAGTAGGCATAGAAGAGTCGAAAGACTTATCAGTATTGACGAAGGAAGAGCTTCAAGGGACGCTTGAGTCTCGTGAACAAAGGATGGTTGAAAGAACTGCAGGAAAGTCGAAGAGTGATATGACTTGGCAAGCGCAGTCAGAAAAGTAAAGGAAAGACAAAGGAAGCTGGAATGGCAACAAAGGTAGAGGAGGCTACAACAATTCGACTGGTCGAAATCAGGATGAAGGAAACTGGTCGAATCAGAAAAAACCCTGGAATCAAGGCAACCAAAGAGGTGGTGTTGTAGGTAGAGGAATAGGTGGTGGTCGAAAGCCTGGCAAGAGTCACATTCAATGTTTCAATTGTCAAAGGTATGGTCACTATTTTAGTGATTGTCCAGAAACGAAGAAGAATCAAGAAACTGATGCAAAGCTGGAGAAACATGAAGAAGAAGAGATGTTGCTGATGGTCACAAAGGAGACGAAGAGAGATTCCAAGACCAGTGGTACTTGGACTCAGGATGCTCATCACACATGACTGGAAGAAAAGATTGGTTTGTTAACATAAAACCCTCGTCGAAGAACACAACGAAGTTTACAAATGACAACACTCTAGCAGCTGAAGGTGTTGGCGATGTTCTGATTATGAGGAAAAATGGCAAGAGGTCAACAATTTCCAATGTGTTGTACATACCAGGCATGAAGAGTAATTTACTCAGTATAGGGCAGTTGGTCGAAAAGAACTACAAGGTGTCTGTCATACCCCAAATTTTGACCACTAAGATTTCCCATCATTGTGCAAATCATCATCACAATATGGATGTACCTTTGTACCTCATCAATCTCCTCAAGGAATTGTTGAGCATTCACTACAATCAAGCTTAGGGTTTCAATCCCTCTCATAGCTCTCATACAAAGGATCAATCAAGGAATGACATGATCTTCAACTTGTCTAACCTCTTAAACACCCACAAAGGATCAAGAGGACTCCCACATCAAGAATTAAGCACAAGAGTGCAACATTTCAAGTGGATCAAGCCTCAAGTTCATCTAATACAAAGTCAACTGACGCAGAAAGTCAAAGTTTGACTTTTGGTCAACTTTGAGCTTCACAAGTCATTACTCAAGAAAATATGATGGATGATTTAATTTGATCAAATTTAAATCAAGAAATCATTGAAAATTGCAAAATTGATCAAATTGAAAGAAACTTAGAAATTTTTTCTAAGTTAAAATCATGTTCAAGTGCACAACTTTTCAAGGTTGTAACTATTGACCCAAGCATCCATTGGTTTTGCGTAAGGGCTACTTTTAAAGAGTGTATTTGATACTTCAACATTGTAGAAGGAATCAACTCAAAATATCATAAGGATTAAAAGATATAAGTGATCAAAGGTGGGAATTCTTAATGTCCAATGTTCTGACATTTCATAGGACATCATTAATATTTTTCCAGCAAGAATGTCCCAACTTCAAGGAAGTTTTTCTCCATGATCCAAGTTGATTCAGGAAAAACCCTGGGCATGAAAGTTGAAGTACGTCATCTCACCTTTCCAGAAAGTCCTAGAAAGCTCATTTATCATTCTCGAGCAGAAAGTTATGGTCTCTGCAAAAGGCATTGATAAAACAGAATTTTCATGACAGCTTTTAAGACACATTTAATCACACAAATTCAAGGTCATTTTTGACAACTTTACAAGTCTTATCTTCACAAACCTTGAACATCAAAGTTGAAGTACGTTATCTCAGCTTTCCAGAAAGTTGTAGAACGTCCATTTATCACACTCGAGCAGGAAGTTATGGACTTTACAAGAAGGCTTGCTGCAGCTATTTTTTAGGACAGATTTTGTGCACTTTTTTCTTGTGCCACACAATTTTCAAGCTTTGTCACCATGCAAGACAAGCATCAAAGATGCAATTCACTTCAACTCAAAATATCATAGTGGATTAAAAGATACAAGTGATTAAAGTTTGGATCTATTAATGTTCTTAATGTCAGATGTTCCAACATTTCATAGGACATCATTAATATTTTTCCAGCAAGAATGTCCCAACTTCAAGGATGTTTTTCTCTATGATCCAAGTTGAACCAAGTCTAGGATCAAACATCAAAGTTGAATTATGTCATCTCAGCTTTCCATAGAGTCCTGGAACAGCCATTCCTCATTCTTGAGCAAGAAGTTATGGATTTTACAACAAGGCTTGCTGCAACTGATTTTTAAGACATGTTTCAGGACAGATTTGCACATTTCTTGTGCCACACGAATTTCTAAGCCTTGTCATCATTTTGGACACATCTGAGGATTAAATCCAAGGGGGATGATCTGATCCATAAGCCTCCCAAGTCCAAGATTCCATAAGTAGCATGCCAAACCTAAAAAACCCTAAAAGAGGGACAAGACTCCAATTTTGGTTTAGAGCATTTAATGGATGCTTAGAGGTGGTATGAACTGAGCTTCCTCTAACTGAATTCAGTTAAGATTCCTCCAACAACTAGGGAACCAGCAACCTGTGCACTAACCTCTAGTCAATGGCTAGAGGAGACTTGGATTTTCATTGGCCAACATTGAACAAACCTCTGTTGCAGCCACCATTCACTATTGCTGCCAAAACAAACTTGCTCTACTATAAATAGAGCTCATTTGTGCTCAGTTTAAGTACACCAAAGTCATCAAACAAATGCTTTCCTCAAAATCACTTCTTTCACTCCAAAATGCCTTCTTTAGTAAGGTAATTCTGAGTTTTTGAGTTAGAGAGCATTTCCATCACATCTCATGATCCTAACACCTCATAAACATCATATGTAGGTGATCCAAACTATCACAAGTGACCTGTAACACCAAAATCACAAAGTCACCTCTCAAAACCTCAAAATTGGACTTTTTTGCATTTTTCAAGCCATGTCTTGATTCAGTCACTTTCCAAACCAGATAAAACCTCAAACACACTCCAAATATCATCCTTGAACTGTCCCAAATGGTGCCACACGTATGGAACACCATTTGAGAGAGTTGGCATTTTGGCCACTTTTGCCCATTTTGCAAGAAAGTGCTCAAACTTGCTCCAGAGGTTTCCAGCTGATTCCAACCATCCTAAAAGCTTCTAAGAGGTCATTTGAGGGTGTCTAAAGCATCAAATTATTTATGGAACAAAGCACTTGGTAGGTTGCACAAAATCTCCAAAAAAGAGTTTCAGTGTGCATGAGTAATACTATTGGATTCCTTGCGAAAAATCGGTCAAGATAGGTTCTTACGGATTTTAATTTCGTTAAAAATTGAGAGAGTTATGAATGTTTGAAGTTTGATAAGCAAAGATGTTGAAAACCAAGGTGCAGTTCTGGTTTTTAAGATGTCGAATGTGATGTTGTGACATCTTCCCTTTTTCTCTTATCTTCAAAACTCATGAAAGATATCGAATGTGATGTTGTGACATCTTTCCTCTTTTTCTTAGTTTATCTTCAAAACTCAACCAATTCTTTTACATAGCAAAAATCATCATTTTCCAATTCTGTTTTACACACTTCTTATTCATACTCCATAATATTTTAATCCACAAAAAATCACAAAAAAATAATATTATTTGATATATTTTTAATATATTCAAAAATATTGTTTTAAATGCTTTTAAAATGATTTCTTTTTCTTGATTTTTAAAACCAAAATGATTTTAAATATTCATGTAGATAAAATACTTTTTCATAAACCTTAATCATTGTTTATAACTTGATTAATGATTTTATTTGATATTTTTATCATTTTTTACTTGATTTTTCTTTGAAAAATGCCTTTAAAAAATGAAATTGGGGTTTCTTTGATTTTCACCCTAACAAATCTTTTTTCAAAAACACTTTGGGCCTCTAATAGAGTGCAAGACCCAACCCTTTTTGTACAAAAATATTTTGGGCCTCAGTTATTGTATAAGTCCCGATACGTTAAAAATCTCGGCGCGATCGCCATTTTCAAACTAAAAATCATCTGGGCCTTCCCTCGTGTTGTAAGCCCCATTTCTTTTCCTAAAATGCACTTTGGGCCTCTAATAGAGTGTAAGTCCCATCCCTTTTGTAAATAAAATATTTTGGGCCTCAGATATTGTATAAGTCCCTCTGTACATTTACAAAGTTCGGCGCGATCGTCGCCTTTTAACAAAAAAGACCATTGGGCTTGTCCTTGAGCTATAAGTCCCATTTTTTTTAATTTTAAACCTTTGGGCCTCTAATAGAGTGTAAGACCCAATTCCTTTGTAAATACCAAAATTTTGGGCCTCAATCACTTGTATAAGTCTCACGGTGTTTCCAAAACCTCGGCGCGATCGTCGCCCTTTTCAAAATTAACCATTGGGCCTATCCTCGAGTAGTAAGACCCATTTCTTTTCTTAAAACTCACTTGGGCCTCTTGAGAGAGAGTAAGACCCATTCCCCTTGTACAGAAAACTTTTTGGGCCTCAGTCACTTGTATAAGTCCCACTGTACAAACTCATATCACAGTGCAATCACTACTAAAACACACTTGGGCCTCTCCTTGAGCTGTAAGCCCCAATATTTCCTTTCAAAGCACTTTCTCCTTTGATTTTGAAATATACTGTTGTTTTCAATCTTTCTTTGTTGAACAACTAACCAAACAGCATGGAAGCTCTACAACCGAGTAAGTGTTTATATGCTTTCATTTACCGCTTTCATATACATATAACTGTATTGTGGGGCTGTTTCGCTGTAAGTCTTCTTTCATAAACTTATATCGACTGTGTAATAATAGTATAGATATTTAGAGTTTCCCCGGCAACTACGTCTAGCACTAGGTAAAGCCGTTTCGATCATTCTTAGAAATAGACAATACTAGATCCCCCATAAGAGCACCAGATACAGTCTTCTCTTCGGCTGTCCTCCTTAGGAATTGTCAAGAAACTCTACTCCCCAGAGATGATCTCTTCTCCGTGAATTGCATCCCTTGAGTTTCTTCCAAATTCTCTAACTTTCCTGGCTTAATCTATTCTTTGTGAATAGCCTGTCTTGAACTTCTCGGGGTTTGGGGACCCACAGGCTTCTTCAAAGCATCCCCGCCTCCTCTTGGGCGTTGTACAAAGACCCGTCGGCTTCTTAGAAGTATTCACAGCCTCCTCTTAGGCTTCGTATAAATGATTTCTTCCTCCGGGAATGATAGCCTCCTCTTGGGCTTCGTACAAATTATCCCTCGGCTTTTTAAAAGTTTCTAGCCTCCTCTTGGGCTTCGTACAAATTGTCCCGACGACCTCCTAGAGGTATAGGAACAGAAATTAGTCATCTTAATAGAACAGTCTTTCAAAGAGTCTAGATCTTTCTACCGTGAACGTACCACTACTGTTTCTTTAAGCATAGTACAAAAGATAAAACTCTACACTTGGACAGTCTAATTTCCTTGAGTCTCAAAGACATTCTCAAGTCCCTTCCAAAAATAGGAAGACACCCGTAGACTCGGACAGTCTCAAATACCCTTTGGATTTCCCATTTCCTTAAAGAACATGAAATAACCCTGATCCTCTGATCAATCCCAAAGCACATCCTTACCTTTAATCAGTCTCTTTATAAGAACTGATTTTCTCTTAACCAACATACTGGACCTGTCACTCAACTGAAACAGAACCTTTTAGCCTCCATCTCGGGCTTCGTACGAGATACAAAGACTCTCTTGTTGAGTCAAACCTTTAGCCTCCATCTCGGGCTTCGTACGAGATACAAAGACTCTCTTGTTGAGTCAAACCTTTAGCCTCCATCTCGGGCTTCGTACGAGATACAAAGACTCTCTTGTTAAGTCAAACCTTGTAGCCTCCATCTCGGGCTTCGTACGAGATACAAAGACTCTCTTGTTGAGTCAAAGCTTTTAGCCTCCATCTCGGGCTTTGTACGAGATACCAAAACACTCTCTTGTTGAGTATAAAAGGCTCTCTTGTTGAGACAATCTCCCTTTTAGCCTCCATCTCGGGCTTCGTATGAGATACTAAAACACTCTCTGGTTGAGTATAAAAGACTCTCTTGTTGAGTCAATCACCTTTTAGCCTCTATCTCGGGCATCGTACGAGATACAAAATCACTCTCTTGTTGAGTATAAAAGATTCTCTTGGTGAGTCACCATCTTTAGCCTCCATCTCGGGCTTCGTACGAGATACAAAAACACTCTCTTGTTGAGTATAAAAGATTCTCCTGTTGAGTCAACCCTTTTAGCCTCTCTCTCTCTCGGGCTTCGTACGAGACACATAAAAACTCCCTCTTGTTGGGCCAATAGTCTCCTCTTAGGCTTTGTATAAGGAAAACACCGGTTGAGTCAATCAACCTTTTAGCATCAAAGTTGTGCCTCGTTCACAGTACATAAACATCAACAACTCCTTCCCCTTCTACTAATCGCTGTAAGCGGCAAGCCTCTGGATTATTTACATCCATGCCACTGTCCCTCTTTTAGCATGAAAAATTCCTAAGGAAAGATAGCATTGCTCTACACTGAGTTAAAGTCTTCTCCTTCAGGTTGGAACCCCCCTATAAAGGAAATTATGGCATTGCTGGATTCACATATCCCGGTTAAAGTAATTCTCCTTTATAAACAGTGGTGACAATCAAACCCTCTTTAGATATGACAAATTCTCTCTAAAGACAACACCTTTTAGCTTCACATCTTGGGCTTCGAACAAGATACAAATAGACCCTTCAGCTTCACATCTTGGGCTTTGAACAAGATACAAACCACCTTCAGCTTCACATCTTGCACTTTGAACAAGATATAGATCACCTTTCGCTTCACGTCTTGGGCTTCAAACAAGACACCAAAACACCCATTTCCTCCCATAGAATAGGAGGAACTACGAACGCTCTGATTTCCCTGTTTCGGTAAACGGGAATATGTAGGCATAAGATTGAAAGAAAAATCTTAGCGAGCACACTAATCCAAAAACCTAAAGTCCCCTATCTCCACCCAATCTGACAAATTCCCCATGAATAGTCCCAGTTTTCCACCTTAATAAAGTAAGAAGAAAGAAAGGCCCTATTGTCATACCCCAAATTTTGACCACTAATATTTCCCATCATTGTTCAAATCATCATCACAATATGGAGGAACCATCATACTTCATCAGTCTCCCCAAAGATGGGTGAGCATCCACTACAATCAAAATTAGGGTTTCAAGCCCTCTCTGAGTGCTTAGACAAAGGATCAATCAAGGAATGACATGATCTTCAACTTGTATAACCTCTCAAACATCCACAATGGATCAAAAGGACTCCCACTTCAAGGATTAAGCACAAGGCTGCTCCCTTCTAGGTGGATCAAGTCTCAAGATCGACAGTGTCACCAAATTAGGGTTTTGGTCGACCAGGGCCTCCAGAGGGAAATTTTTCATCTGGGCACAAGCCAATGATCCAAAACCTAACCTAATATACTCCATGTAACCTCATGGACCCAATCATCAAGTCAATTTTGCCTCAGGGGATGCATTCATCAAAAATCAGGAATTAGGGTTTCTTGACCTAATTCACCCCTAAGTTGACTTTTGGGACAAACCATGAGCCAAGACCTCAAGAGAGGGTTTGAGGGTCTCTAATGAACTATATTGATCCACTTGGAACAATGGATTAATCCAAGAAGCTTGAGCAACAAGTCTCAATTTCATCTGCACCACAATTAGGGTTTTAAGGGAAAAGTCAACTGTAACTTTGACTTTTGACCAGGACATGCTCCCAAACCCTAAGACATGATCCAATATACCCTATAACACCCATGGAACATGTCCATCAAGTTTGATTTAGGTCAAGGACATGATTTCCTGAAGAATTGCACAGTTTGGAATTCATCTGATAAAAAGTCAACTGTGCACAAAAGTCAACTTTGACTTTTTGAGATTTTTCACCAAAATGGATTTTTAACCCTAAAATGATGTTAATGTATGATTTGAATCATCATTCATCAAGAAAAATCAAGAAAAGTTGGATAACTTGTAAAAGGGGTAACCATAAAACTTAGAAATTTTTCTAAGTCATGAAAAAGTGCCACTAATGCACCAACTTTGGAGGACCATAACTCCTAAACCACAAGGCCATTGTGCCCCATTCAAAGCTTGATTTGTAGATCTCATTGCCCTCTACAAAAGCTTCATACTGACCTATGTCCAAATTCCTCATGGATTTTGAGTTATGGAGTGATCAAAATCAAGAGAAAACACTTTGTTCCAACACTTGGTGAAAATTTGACTAAGTCAGATTTTGCCTTACTTTTTGCCAAATGTAGGGGGATTTTTCACTTGGATTCAAAAGGGATCAAAACCAAACATGTTCAAACAGTTGTTGTATCATGTAAGGGCTTTCCAAAATGGTCAAGAACATTACCAAATTCAACTTACACCATGAGATATGACATTGGCAAGTTGCCTTGCTGAAATCTGTCAAAGGCAAGGCAGAATTTGCAATTTTGCTCGATTTGCCAAAATCAGCCAAATTCAAATGCTCCTATCCACTTGGACACATCTGAGGATTGAATCTAAAGGGGACAATCACTGAGCCAAGCCTCCAAAGTCCATGGAACAAGAAATAGCATGTTGAACCTAGAATGGCCAAAATAGGGACAAGACTCCAAATTTGGATTGAAGCATTCAATGGAAGCATCAAGGTGGCATGGACTGAGCCATTCTCATCTGAAATCAGTCAAGACTTATCCAAGACCAAGGGAACCAAAGCTCTG
This sequence comes from Lathyrus tuberosus, assembly GCA_022829125.1. Classification (NCBI taxonomy): domain Eukaryota; kingdom Viridiplantae; phylum Streptophyta; class Magnoliopsida; order Fabales; family Fabaceae; genus Lathyrus; species Lathyrus tuberosus. Next base: position 1,650,148 of record JALAZF010000203.1, on the reverse strand, counting down.
TGCCCTAACCTCTAGTCAATGGCTAGAGGAGACTTGGATTTTCATTTGCCAACATTGGCCAAACCTACTTAGCAGTTGCCATTCACTATTCCTTGCAAAAAAAACATGCTCTGCTATAAATAGAGCTCAATTGTGTTCAGTTTAAGTACACCAAAGGCCTACAACACTTGCCTTTCTCAAAATCTCTTTCTCTTGGAAAAAATGCCTTTCTTAGCAAGGTAACTATCGGGTTTTGAGCTAGAGGGCAATTCCACTCAAACCAATCACTCACACACCTCACATACATCACATATGAGCTGATCAAACACTTAAACAACAACTGGAACATTGATTTCTCAAAATCACCAGTCAATTGCTCAAGATTTTAACCAAAGTGCAGTTGAGATGCCATGAAGTGATCCAGCCAATTTCCATCAAGTCCAAGCATTCAAACACACTCCATAGCACCTAGGGAAGCTGTTCAGATCATCACAACACAATTGTAACACCTCCTACACAAATCACGATCACCAGCTGCAAGTGGTAAGCATGAGCTCTTCTAACTCTATGATCCATGCAATTTTTGCTGCACAATAATTTGGCCATATGTTCATAATCATGCATGGAATGTTTTCCCTCAATTAATTGCTTTGTTTGAATCGTGTATCAAAAATCCTAGCCTTCATGCAGAAATTAGGGTTCTTGAGGTTTCTTCGTGATTTCATGTTTTATGTTTAATTTAAATGAAATTAAGTGTTATAGACATGATCGTGAGGTTGAAACGAGTTGATTGGTATGTGGATTGCATTATATGGTTAAGTATTCAGTGAGATTGGATGGAAAACACAAATCTGGGTAACTCAGAACACGGGCGTGTTCTTGGTGTGTTCTTGGCGCCATTTTCAGAAATTTGAATATTTGAATTTTGTGATTTTTGTTTAATTGATTCAAAAATTAATTTCTCTCTGAGTTTTAATGATTTTGAGTTGATTCTTTTTTTAATAATTCACAAAAATGTTAAAATATTTTATTTTATCAAAAAATCCCAAAAATATTATTTATTTCATATAATTGATATTTTTGCAAAGAGTTAATATTTTAATTGTTTTTGACATTTTAAATATTTTTTCCACGTTGATTTTGCAACTTTTAATGCTTTCTAATTATTTTGTAGGTCAATACTTAATTTTTGAAGCATTAATCCAAGATCACAATTTGTTTTTCATATGTTAAACAATTTTGATCATTTTAATTGAATTTTTATTCAATTAAATACATCTTTGAAAACAAATTAGGGTTTTTGGATTAACTCAACCCTTATAAATCATTTTCAAAACATTTTGGGCCTCTAATAGAGTGTAAGACCCAATCCTTTTTTTTTTTACCAAATCATTTTTGGGCCTCAGTATATTGTATAAGTCCCGATACCGTCAAAAACAAACGGCGCGATCGTCGCCTTTTGAAAAATAACCTTTTGGGCCTCTCCTTGAGCTATAAGACCCATTCAAAACCTTTTTGGGCCTCTAATAGAGTGTAAGACCCAATCCCCTTTTAACCAAAACCATTTGGGCCTCACTTATTGTATAAGTCCCTCAGCGTTAAAAGAAAACCTCGGCGCGATCGCCATTTTTAAACGAAAAGTCAACTGGGCCTACCCTCGTGTTATAAGCCCCACTCTTTTTCTTTAAACTTTTTGGGCCTCTAATAGAGTGTAAGACCCAACCCCCTTGTACAGAAAACCTTTTTGGGCCTCAGTCACTTGTATAAGTCCCTCTGTATAAATTCAAAACAACAGTGCGCTCACTGATAAAACCCTGGGCCTCTCCTTGAGCTGTAAGCCCCAAATCTTTCTTTTTCAAAGCACTTTCTCCTTTGATCTTGAATATACTGTTGTTTTCAATCTTTCTTTGTTGAACAACTAACCAAACAGCATGGAAGCTCTACAACCGAGTAAGTGGTTATTGCTTTCATTACCGCTTTCATATACATATAACTGTATTGTGGGGCTGTTTCACTGTAAGTCTTCTTTCATAAACTCATATCAACTGTGTAATAATAGTATAGATATTTAGAGTTTCCCCGGCAACTACGTCTAGCATTAAGCCCGTTGATCACTCTTGAATAGTCTAAACTAGATCCCCATAGGATTACCAGACACAGTCTTCCCTTCTCTTGTGGTTAAACAATATGGAGATATGAAAGGCAGCATTCTCTGTGAACCCTTTCATAGACTGTCACTCATAGAAGTTGTCAAAGAAACTCTATTCCCCAGAGATGATCTCTTCTCCGTGAATTGCATCTCTTGAGTTTCTTCCAAATTCTCGGACTTTCCTGGCTTGATCTATTCTCGGTGAATGGCATATCTTGAACTTCTCGGGGTTTGGGGACCCACAGGCTTCTTAAAAGCAATCGGCCTCCTCTTGGGCATCGTACAAGGACCCACAGGCTTCCTAAAAGCAACCTAGCCTCCTCTTGGGCTTAGTACAAGGTCCCGCCGGCTTCTTAGAAGTATTCACAACCTCCTCTTAGGCTTTGTATAATAATCTCTTCCTCTGGGAATGATAGCCTCCTCTTGGGCTTCGTACAAGGACCTCTCGGCTTCTTAAAAGTTTCCAGCCTCCTCTTGGGCTTCGTATAAATTGTCCTGACGACCTCCTAGAGGTATAGGAACAGAACTTAGTCATCTGCATAGAACAGTCCTTTCAAGAGTCTACTACTGTTTCTCAAAACATAGTACAAAAGATGAAACTCTATACTTGGACAGTCTAATCTCCTTGAGTCTCAAAGACATTCTCAAGCACCCTTCAAAAATAGGAAGAAAACCCGCAGACTCGGACATTCTCAATACCCTTTGGATTTCCCACTTCCTTAAAGAACAGGAATAACCCGGATCCTTGAATCAAATCTTTGAGTCCAGTATTGCTCATATAAGAACTGATTTTCTCTTTCAAAGCAGTTGTCAAGAAACTCTACTCCCCAGAGATGATCTTTTCTCCGTGAATGGCATCTCTTGAGTTTCTTCCAAATTCTCGAACTTTCCTGACTTGATCTATTCCTTGTGGATAGCTTGCCTTGAATTTCTCGGGGTTTGGGGACCCATCGGCTTCTTAAAAGCATCGGCCTCCTCTTGGGCATTATACAAGGACCCACAGGCTTCCTAAAAGCAACCCCGCCTCCTCTTGGGCTTAGTACAAGAACCCTACGGCTTCTTAGAAGTATTAACAGCCTCCTCTTAGGCTTCGTATAATGATCTCTTCCTCCGGGAATGATAGCCTTCTCTTGGGCATCGTACAAGGACCCGTCGGCTTCTTAAAAGTTTCCAGCCTCCTCTTGGGATTCGTACAAATTATCCCGACGACCTCCTAGAGGTATAGGAACAGAACTTAGTCATCCGCATAGAACAGTCCTTTCAAAGAGTCTACTACTGTTTCTCAAAGCATAGTACAAAAGATGAAACTCTAGACACGGACAATCTAATATCCTTGAGTCTAAAGACATTCTCAAGTGACCCCCTTCCCTAAGAATAGGAAGGAACCCGTAGACTCGGACAGTCTCAATACCCTTCGGATTTCCCGCTTCCTTAAAGAACAGGAATAACCCGGATCCTTGAATCAAATCCTTGAGTACAGTATTGCTCATATAAGAACTGATTTTCTCTTTAAATCAGCATACTGGACCTGTCACTCAACTGAAACAGTAACCATAGCCTCCTCTTGGGCTTTGTACAATGATTCTCCCCAGCAGAGTCAAACAACGTTTAGCCTCTCTCTCGGGCTTTGTACGAGACACATAAGAGACTCCCTCGTTGAGTCAATAACCTCTTTCGCCTCCATCTCGGGCTTTATACGAGATACAAAAAGGTTCATATTGAGCCAAACAAATGTTCGCCTCCATCTCGGGCTTTGTACGAGATACAAAAAACTCTCTTGTTGAGTCAAATAGCCTCCATCTCGGGCTTTATACAAGATACCAAAAGACTCTGTCGTTGAGTCAAAAACCTTTTAACCTCTCTCTCGAGCTTTGTACGAGACACATATTAGCCTCCTCTTAGGCTTTGTATAAGAAAACCACTGGTTGGTCCAATTAACCTTTTAGCATCAAAGTTGTGCCTCGTTCACAGTACACAAACATCAACAACTCTTTCCCCCTTCATCTAACTACTGTAAGCGGCAAGCCTCTGGATCATCTACATCCATGCCAATGTCCCTCTTTTAGTATGAGAAATTCCTAAGGAAAGATGGCATTACTCTACACTGAGTTAAAGTCTTCTCCTTCAGGTTGGAATCCCCTATAAAGGAAATTATGGCATTGCCGGATTCACAAATCCTGGTTAAAGTAATTCTCCTTTATAAACAGTCGTAACAGACAAACCCCTCTTTAGAGATGACAAATTCTCTCTAAAGGTGAGACCTTTCAGCTTCATATCTTGGGTTTTGAACAAGATACAAATAGACCTTTCAGCTTCACATCTTGGGCTTTGAACAAGATATAAACACCTTTCGCTTCACGTCTTGGGCTTTGAACAAGACACCAAAAACAACCATTTCCTCCCATAGAATAGGAGGAACTACGAACGCTCTGATTTCCCTGTTTCGGTAAACGGGAATACGTAGGCATAAGATTGAAAGAAAAATATTAGCGAGCACACTAAACAAAAACCCAAAATCCCATGTATCTATCAAAAGCATCAGTCCTAACATCCTAATCCTTGTTCCCCGCCAGAAGATCCTAGAAAGAAAAGAAAACCGTATTGGCAAAAATACAAATAACCAGTACAAAGGCCCCCCCACATTGATAGCATTCGTAACCTAACATACCGCTGTTTAAACTCAGTATGCAAAGCAGGGTTAATTGGAGACATCTATTTCCCTTCCTTCATCAGCTTCAATAGGATAAAAAATGAATCGACCTTGTCGCTCCCGAAAGATTCGCATCCAACGGTACAAACGCGAGAGTGGCGCAGAAGAACACAGAGTCGCCAGCAAAGTGTATTTATCCCAAGAGAGGGAAAGGAAACACTGCGTAAACCTGGAAGAAGGGAAAGGACCTAGTCTCGCGACCAAGAGAACGGGTACGGGAGTCGGTTACGCGAAGGGAAGGTGTTAGCACCCAACACGTCCATCGTACTCGATGGGATCCACGCTTGCTGTCTGCATCAAAGGGTGTCGTCGACTGGAACTCCACTGCTACTGGACCGGCGAAAAGAACGAGAACGGAAAGAACGGAGAAACGAAGAAGAAAAGAAAAGGAAGTGACTCGATAGGACGGTATCATTGTCCTAGGCCTACGTACTCCCTCAGTGCAATGGGAAAGTCAGAGTCAACGTAGTTCGGACGGGAACTGTGGGGGAAGGTTGCTCGCCGAGATATCGCATCTCGTGCCTACGTATCCTCAATCGGACGAGAGAGAGGAATCAGAGCAAACGTAGTTCGACCTACGGGTCGAAAAGGGACAAAGAGGTGATAAAGAAAGGTTGTGAAAGAAATGTGCTCGGAGAGATCTCGCACGATCTCCTGCCTACGTATCTCACTTGCACGTGAGAATCAGAGCGACGTAGTTCCCCTAACTAGGGGAGAAAGGAAAGGAGGAAGGGTCTCAATCGCACGGGTGCAAGAGAAGGGTCTCGATCGCAAGGGTGCGAGAGAAGAGTGCTCGCCAAGGATAGGGATCCTCGTGCCTACGTATCCTTAATCGAGAGAGAGGAATCAGAGCTCACGTAGTTCGTGGGAACGACCACGAATCAAGGGGAGGAAACTGGTGAAAAATGGAGAAGATAACCCGCCAAGATCTACGCAATCTTGTGCCTACGTATCTTTACTCGGACGAGAATAAAGAATCAGGGCAGTCGTAGTTCGTGGGAACGACCACGAAATAAGGGGAAAACGGGATCATCCTCGATCGCACGGGTGCGAGAGAAAAAAGTCGGGACTCACGGAAAGTCTAAAGGGGAAACTGAATCCTACAAGTTATCATGCAAAATGGCCCTAAGGTCAAGGATAAAAAGGGAATTCTACCTAATGTTATCATGCTTGGATTGAGAGCCTAATGTATATCCTACTCCGAGCTTAATCAGAAATTAAGTCGGACTAGGAGCCTTAAGGGAGCATGTGAATACAGAGTAATCAACAAGTAAACACAAAGCATCGCAATCACAAGAGTAAGTCAAGCAAGAGGAAAGTCAAGTACAAAGAGAAAATCAGAAATTAATCAAGAATCAGAATTATCAATTAATCAGGAATAGGCAATTAAAATCAAAATCAAGAATACCCAATATAAAATCAAGATTAAAAGTTAGTCACCAATTAGCCTAAAGGTTAAAAAAATCTAAACCTAAGGTTAATTAAAACAAAGTTAACTTCTAATTAAAATCTATTTCTAAAATTAATCTAATTAACATAAAACTTAATTCTAAAATTATAAACTAAGAATTAAAAACCTAATATTAAAATCTAGGATTAAAAGTTGATTATCTAATTGAAAATTAATACTAAAATCCAAAGTTATATAAAAAAATCTAGTTCTAAAAAATTAAACCTAAAATTACTTCAAGTTAATTTCTAATTAAAAAAAGATCCTAAATTAAATCAAAATTAAACTCTAGGAGGAAACTAATTCTAAATCAAACTTAATCAAAATTCAATTCAAAACTTAAATTCTAATTAAAAAGTTAAAATTAAAATCCAAAACTATTAACTAATCTAATTATCAATTAGAATTAAAAACACTACAAAAACAAACACACGGGGGTGTAGCAGCAGTCAGGGAGTGGGAAAAGAAGTTCAGGCGTTGGGCCTTGGATGTCTTAGGCCCATTGGTTTCACCATGAATCCAGGGGTGTATTACCGATTGGGGAGGCTCAGAAAAGGAAAGGTTAAGGGCCTAAGGCCCAGACCGGATCACACATGGGTTCAAACCCGATCCACTATGTTATCAAAGTTAACCTAATACAAAACCACAATAACCATACTCTCCTCAATGTTGTTCTTCTATTTCACAAACAGACCCTACGCCGCCCCTCCGCTGCTTCAACGCCACACTTGGTGTCGTCCCCTCCATGCCCTTCTTCTTCCCTCCTTCTACGACCGTCCTCTTCTTTCTCCGTCTCGCTACCACTACAACAACCAAAGAAATCCTCCGCCGTGCCACAAAAATCTTCCCTCGAACCTCACTTCGTCTTCTCCGTTCGTTCGCGACTCCAACGCCGCGCCGGTTCGCTCATCGTCATTGCCGTCCTCCGTTCAAACACAACACTAAACTCTCCTCCGCGCCGCCCAAGCTTCTCACTCTCTCCTTTCGCATCTCGCCATATCCTCCTTACTCATCACCTCGCCGGCAACGACCTCCGTCACGCCTCCTCCTCTCAGTTCAAAGCAACAACTCGCTCATCCTCTCCTTTCTACACACACGACATGATAATGATTCACGCAAGCACAACAAACAAGCCACAATGCGTTCAGAAATCAAACAAAAACAACATCATATGGTTCAGATTTAAACAAGAAGAAACAAACACAACCACACCTATTTCACTCAAGAATTAATCAAAGACAGAGTATGATCGAGATTTGAGTCAGAAGATAGCACTCACAAGGTCGGAGCTAGTCCGACAATTTCGATTCCGGCAACGGTAAGTTCTCCAGCTTCCGTGTCTCTCTTTTATTTTCGGCTCAAACTTCTTCTTCAGTTCTGTTTTGTGTGTGTTGTAGTATTTGAGTTGTGGTTGCTTTGGATCTGAAACCTCTCCTTCTTCTTCTTCTAATTCCTTGAACCTACCGCGTTCCAACTGTTGTTGTTGCTGTTGAATTCTCGCTCTTCGATTTGCAGGTTGTTGATGGAGATGTGCATTGTGCAGGTGGTGGAGGTTGAAAGGTGGATGAAGGTTGGAGTTATAGTGTATTGGAATGGAGAGTGAATGTTTGTTTTAGCAGAACAATTTCTTGTTGTTTGAAGTCTGTTGAGGGAAATATAAATTGGAATTGAAGATGGTTCTTGCCTTTTTTTTTTGTTCAATTGAAGAATGAAGATGCCCTTTTATATCAGAAAGATTGGAGAGGGTCAAATAGGTTTTTTGAGTGCAATTCTGTTATGCAAATTTGTTGTCAATTGCGTGAGCTGGGTAGTACAGTTTGTGGTGGCGAATTCCTTGTGTCACTTTTGTTGCTGTGCACCTTTTGCTTTTCAATTATGATGGACTTTTAAATTTTGCTTTTGTGAGCGGATGATTGGGAATAAATGAATTCTTGTATTTTTGGTAGTTTTTGTGGTAATGGGCCCGAGATGGGCTCTTATTTGTGTATGAATTTTTGTAGATTTTGGTCTTGTGGGTTTTGAAATGGCTATAAAAATATACATAAACACGAATGGATTGAAAAAAAGTTGGTTTTGAATGTGGTTAATAGGATATGGACAACAAGGTTTTTGGAATTGGACCTAGAATGGCTATTAGTTTAACATGGTTATTTGGTTAGCGGTAAAAGAAAAACCATGGTTATTTTCAAATGGACATTGGAACTTTAATTTGGATGTGGATTTAAACTAATGGAATATGGACAAATGGTTAATTGAATTTTCAAATGGATATTGGAAATTTGTTAGAGAAAAAAAGATAATGGAAAACCATATAGACATTGAAAATTGGAAGAATAGATAATAATAAGAAAAAGGTTAAAATGAATGGATATGGACATGAATTGAAATGGATATGGTTTTATGAATTAAAGAAAAGGTAAGTGGATAGAAAATAAAAATGGTTGATGGATTAAAAACAATGAGTTTGGATATGGATTATGGATAGAAAATGGATAACCAACTGAATTCAAAACCAATCACCAACTTTCCACAAGCCTCTGACAAAATAGTCACAGCTACCACCGAACAATCTGGCCACTCACATGATCCACTGAAGCATCTCAACCGATAACTATCCACCAGCTCAATTGTAAACAAGAACTCCAATTCTCCCTGGTATGCTGATAAATCTCGAAGAATATGATTTGAACTGAGAAGAAATTAAACCCTGATTCACACCAATGAACCTCTGATCCAACGCCTTTGATGAATCCTCTGGACCAGAATACCTCAGAACCTAACGCACCTCTGAATAAGAAAATACTGATAACAAGAAAACCCCTCGATCCCATGTCTTAGGAACCCAATGCAAATGATTAATGCAAAGCTATGACCTAATGATGCAAAAAATGAGAAGGAAATATAAGCCAGAAAAAGGTAAGGCAAATTTTGGGGTGCTACAGCTGCCCCTATTCAATCGACTTGGACCTGAAGGGATGATAGTAACGACTTTCAGACGTTCAAGGTATAAGGTGATTGAATACAAAAAGAACCCAGAAATTTGCAATCCGTGCCAAGGAGAGACGACTCCACTGGGGGACAAGTAATAAATATTGCACCATCACAACACGTACGAGTGTTGGAAACCAATACAGACGATGTATTGAAATGTCTTGAAATAAACACGGACGAGTGTTAGCTATGCTGGGGATAAAGTGAAACAAACCCTCCCAGGTTATGTCATCTCTACTGATAAAGAGAACTGACAAAGGGATCTCGAAATATGCCATCCCTGCTAATAAAGGGAATTGACGAAGAAAATCTTCAAAAGATTGCTATCTCTACTGATAAAGAGAACTAGCAAAATAAATGCCATCCCTGCTGATAAAGGGAACTGGCGAAGAAATTTCTCCAAGATAATAACTTCACTGGGGATGAGAGAAATTCAAACAGACAAATCTGTGGGGAAGACAACTCAACATCGTCGAGGAATTGACGAAGATAACACGTTGTCATAGGGATGACAGGAAGAAGATGAAACCCAAGAAACACCTCGTCAAAGGGTTGACGGGAAGAAAACCTAACCGAAGAGAACGCGTTGTCATAGGGATGACAGGAAAAAGATGAAACACATAGAAAGAAAAGTGAACCCCAGAACCGCACCGATTATTTATCCAAAGAACCACATTGTCATAGAGATGACACATTGTCATAGGGATGACAGCAAGAAAATTCCACCGTAGGGATACATCGTCATAGGGATGACGGAAAGAGGATGAAACCCAAGAAACACATTGTCATAGGGATGACAGAAAGAAGATGAAAATTCCACCGTAGGAATACATCATCATGGGGATGACGGAAAGAGGATGAAACCCATATTCGAAGAAACACCTTGTCATAGGGATGACAGAAAGAAAACTTGTTTTGGAATGTCGTCATCAAAGGGTTGATGGACAAGGAGACGAGAATATCCGAAGGTACACAACCTGAGCTCGGAACACATCGTCAAAGGAGTTTAACGGAAAGAAACTGCCTCCTGGGGAATGGCTCGGCATTCTCTCTGGAGATATGTCACTGTCCTGACTGAAATATGATTCGAGCTTCTGTACAAGGTACCAAATCCGGCTTATGCTTCGCATGCATATGTTTGAATTTTGCCGTAATGCTCCATACGAAATGGAATGCTACGCATTTTGAGGATGAAATGCAAAATGCTTACTAAATACAAAAGGACCCCTCCAGCAAAATAAATGCTGGAGAGAAGAGGCCAACTCCGCTGGGGATGGCAAACTGAACTGTCTCCGAGGTTACGAACCCTGCCGAGGAAAGGAGACTCCGCTGATAAGATGACTCCGCTGGGGAAAGGAGAAGTCTAAATAAAAGACTCTGCCGGGGAGCACAAGTGTGAGGAATGCATCCCTTCAAAATCTCCTGAGTTATGCCATCTCTGCTGAGGAAGAGAACTGGCAAGGAAATTATCAAACCTGGCTTATGCTTCGAATGCAAATGTTTGAATTTTGCCGTAATGCTCCACACGAAGTGGAAATGCTACGCGTTTGAGGATGCAATACAAATGCTTATGATATGCAAAAAGGGTCCCTCCAGCAAAATAAATGCTGGAGAGAAAAGACCAATTCTGCTGGGGATGACAAAAATAAATTGTCTTCTGAATCCAGGAACTATGCTGAGAAGGATCACACTGACCGACTCTTTGGATCCACAACTTCTACCGGGGATGAAATCTAAGAGCATATACACTCTACCGAGGATTACACATGTCCTTTACTGAAGGTGACATCGAACCTGAGATTCCTCCTCTGCTGGGGGAGTTGAGAATGAACGCCAATAACGGAACCGGAAGTCTGTTACTGAGGATTGCCAATAACAGATGGGCTTAGGACATGCTGGGGGATGCCAGCCCATAATACCATCCTGCTTGGGGAAAACAGTCCATAATACCATCCTACTTGGGGATACTGCTGAACTTAGCCTGCTGATGGGGAGAATGACTTTACTCCCATCTTGCTGGGGATTAGGATACGACATCGTCGGTGAAAGCACGCTTCTTGACTGGATGGGGAAGGTGAACACCCTGATTCTGTGGGGAAATAACGTCTTGATCCGGAGAAAATACTTCCCAAGTCTCCTGCTGGGGAAGGTCTGCTCTGCTGAGGAAAGGTGCAATCTCAATGCTGGGGAGAGCAACCCTATTGGGGGAGTACAATGCTATTGCCCTACAAGTCAAATAACAACAAATAGGATATGCCACAACATGACTATTGCCATTAATGCCTAAGTAATTTCTACTGCTTTTCGTTATGTTCCGCAAAGCTCGAAGTTTTATATGCAATGTTTATCAAAAATATCGGACGTTTTTGCAAACAAAACAGTAAAAGTAAAACAAACAATGGAAAGCTCTCTGAGTGAAATGAAAATTTTATTTAGAAAGGTGGCCTGTAAATAGGCATTTACAATTGGAAGCAATTCCTAAAAAGACGTAATTGTGCAAAAGCAAAAGGAAAATACATATGTCGGCAATGCGGGAACATATATCCACCATGAGTCGACTCAGCTATGACCCATATGTCTTGCTTATCCACCAATATCTTGACCTTTGAAGAGACTAATTGTACTGATTCCTTTCTTTCAGAATTTCCAAGTATAAAAAACGCTCACAGATCGAACGCAGACCATAGCCTTTCGCTTATAAATCCCTAACTTTTGCCTGGATCGCCCTTTTCGGGTTTTCAATCCATCGGGATACCCATTTTTGCCAAAGGTGCCTTTTCAGGTTTTCAACCTTGCGGGTTTACATGTTTCTTTTTTACATTTTATCCCTAATTTTTGCCCGAACCTTTTCCTTTTTATGGTCCGCCGGGATGCCCTTTCTTGCCTAGACTTTCTTTTTATGTCCAGCGGGTCTCTTTTATGCGAAGTATTTTTTGACTACGTCTGCGTTCACAGGGGATGTAAAATCTTCGCCATCCATAGTTGAAAGTAGTAAGGCTCCACCAGAGAAAACCTTTCTAACTACATATGGCCCCTCGTAGTTTGGGGTCCATTTGCCCCTGTGATCTGTCTGAGGAGGAAGGATCCTTTTCAAAACCAATTCGCCTATCTGAAAACTCCGAGGACGCACTTTCTGGTCAAAGGCGTTCTTCATCCTGCTCTGATACAACCGACCATGTGTGATGGCTGCCAATCTCTTTTCTTCAATAAGGTTCAACTAATCCAACCTGGAACGCACCCATTCAGCTTCATCAAGCTTCACATCTGCCAGAATTCTCAAAGACGGAATCTCGACCTCTAAGGGTAAAACTGCTTCCATACCATATACCAATGAGAAAGGGGTTGCCCCAGTTGACGTACGCACCGAAGTACGGTAACCATGTAGGGCATAAGGTAGCATCTCATGTCAGTCTTTATACGTTACCACCATCTTCTGCACAATCTTCTTGATATTCTTATTCGCTGCCTCAACGGCACCATTCATCTTCGGACGATATGGAGAAGAATTGTGATGCTCGATCTTGAAACTCTGACATAGTTCCTTCATCATCTTATTGTTCAAATTCGAGCCATTATCGGTAATGATTCTCTCCGGGACCCCATAACGACAGATGATGTCCTTCTTTATAAACCGGGCTACCACTTGCTTGGTGACGTTGGCGTACGAGGCTGCTTCCACCCACTTTGTGAAATAGTCAATGGCAACCAAAATGAAACGATGCCCATTGGAAGCAGTGGGCTCAATCTTTCCAATCATATCTATGCCCCACATTGCAAAAGGCCAAGGGGATGATAACACGTTTAGAGGCGTGGGTGGTACATGCATCTTATCTGCATAAATCTGGCATTTATGGCACTTTCGGGCATACTTGAAACAATCAGACTCCATAGTCATCCAGTAATATCCTGCCCTCAACAACTTTCTAGCCATGGTGTGTCCACTGGAATGAGTACCGAAAGAACCCTCGTGAACTTCCTCCATCAATAAGCCTGCCTCGTGTTCATCAACACAGCGTAGCAAGACCATATCGAAGTTCCTCTTATATAACACATCATCCTTGTTCAGAAAGAAGTTTCCTGCCAACCTTCTCAGAGTCTTCTTGTCCTTGGTGGAGACACCCTCTGGATACTCCTGTCTCTTCAGAAAAACCTTAATATCATGATACCACGGTTTGCCATCAGACACATCTTCAATTGCAAACACAAAAGCTGGTTTATCCAGACGCATGATTCTAATCGATGGAGTTTCGTTCCAACGGTTCACCTTATACATGAATGCCAATGTTGCCAACGCATCAGCCATCTGATTCTCAGCTCGGGGCACATGATGAAAATCCACCCTGTCAAAGAAAGGTAACAACCTTCTGGCATAGTTGTTATAAGGCACCAAATTCTCCTGACGAGTCTCCCATTCTCCTATAATTTGATTAACTACCAACGCGGAATCACCATAGACATCGAGGTTCTTAATTCTCAAATCAATTGCTTCTTCTAACCCCATGATGCATGCTTCATACTCCGCCTCGTTGTTGGTACACACGAATGCTAATCGGGCAGTGAAAGGTATATAAGAACCCTTTGGGGTTGTAATGATTGTCCCAATTCCATTACCATATGAGTTGACAGCCCCATCAAAAATCATCTTCCACTGAGACCCAATTTCAGGTCCTTCGTCAGGCAGAGGCTCTTCACAATCTTTCATTTTCAGAAACATAACATGCTCGTCCGGAAACTCAAACTTCATTGGCTGGTAATCCTCGACCGGTGTAACACCCCAAAATTTGCCTCTTGCTTTTAGCTAACTGGCTTATGTTTCTTTTCATTTTCTGCATTTTGCATTGTGCATAACATTGGTTTTTAGCATGGGATCAAGGTACTTGGTCCATATTCTCAAGTATCAAGCTTCAGGGTGGCTCATGGGGTTCATCATGTCTTCATGAGGTCAAGCATGGCAAAAGATTTCAAGTGAATCTTTCTCTCCTGATCAGAGGGACCAATTAGGGTTTTTGGGATCAAGAGGACTTCTTGAAGGGATTTGTATGTTCAAGCATGATGCTATGAGGTCTATATGCTCACAGGTGTTCATGGATGAGGGTTTGGTTATTGGTTTATGGTGAAGGATGTTCAGTGGATCAGTTGCTTGTGAACTAAGCAAAAGTCAACTGTAAAGGAGAAAGTCAACTGTGGAATTTTGAGGTTCTTTTCATGGTTTTCAAGGTCTCACATCCTCATATGGCCTTCAAATGTCAAGATTCATGCTATTCATCAAGAATCAAGAGTTTGTGTAAAAGTTACTAAATTTGGAAAATGACCTATAATGAGAACTTTCCATTTTTGGCAATTTTTTCCATCACATTCAACTTGGATTTTCATCATCAAGGAAGCTTCAAATGAATTTTCCTCCAACATGAAAGTTGAAGATCTTTCTCTCCCATTTCCAAAAAGTACTAGAACATTTCCATATCATTTGTGGAACTCTAGTTATGGCCAAAACAATGGAAGGTGCATTTCTTGGATTTCTTATATGTCAAATTTTCCACCTTTTGCATTTTGGCACAAATGGACTTGTAATTAATCCTTTTGCTTCATGTTATATTACAACATCAAAATGCAAGTCAAGAGGAGTATTTTTGGCCTTTGAATCAATTCATTTCATGCCATATTTCTCATTATTTTCACAAAGTACAAAAATGCAAATTGATTCAAAACTTACAAACCAAGAAAGTGCAAGGCCCAAATTCAATTCAGAGGTGATCCATAAGTAAATTGGAGGTGAATCATGCTGATTAGAGGGGTTTATCACGTGTGAATTAGTGGTGGTGGTGCAAAATGCAAATTGGCAATTTCACCCAAATCTCATTAACCAAGGTTTTAATCACTTCTTAATCCTAATCAGTGAACTAATGGAGAGTATATAAGCTTACTCATACCCTCACAGCTAGGTCAGAGACTCTCATTTGCACAGTTTTGGTTTTTTGCTCTCACACTTCCTCTCATTGAATCTCACTCTCCTTGGAGTTTCTTTGAGATTTCTCTTCACATTCTTGATCAGTGAAGAGAATAGAGCAAGAATCAACTGCTATTTTGAGCTCATACTGAGGATTTCACCAAGTTCCATTCAAGAGGATTCAAACTTAAATCTCAAGATCTAGCACGATTTCAAGCTCTAGTTGCATTTATTTTGCATCTAGAGGTTCCAAGGAGTAGATCTGCAGTTTTTGGAGGGATTTCTTGGAGGATTTCAAGTTCCACAAGGTTCAGGTTGGTGAATTTTTCATACTCATAGAACTCAGTTTTATTGTATGCATTATGATCTGTGGACTTCACTGAGCATGTTGATCTATTTTATTTGAGGTTTGGACGTGTATCATGGATGAATTTTGAGTTTAAAGTTTTAGATCTAAAATTGTTTTCGTTCGATTCTCAATGTGTGTTTGTTGTTTGATAAAATGGCCTGGATATTTGAGTTCCTTGTGTTTTTTTGGTTCGAATGATGTACGCATATGTATTTTCTAGAGAAATTTTGATTGCAGTCCACTGGAGAGGGTGACCGGAGCCCTAGCTCCGGCGACTGGTTCTTGCTCCGACCGGTGAAGGGTGTGAACGAAGAAGATGAAATCTCATCCGTTCGTGTGCTTAATCCTACGCCCCTCATGCTTCCACGTTTATCTTCATTTTGTTTTTTATTTTAATGCTTGCGTGTTTGCTATCCTAGGCTTGTTAACGTGTGCCTCATTCCCAGCCTTTAATTTGGATTATTTTTTGAATTGATGATTCAATGTGATGCGTTGATTTGATCGTGTGAATGAGATGGTGACAGCACATTAAAATGTGCGTGTACTTGTCACGTGCTTTTTATTTTAATTCAGAATAATTGTATGCGTGCGTGTGTTTACTAATTGTGGTGTGCTTTTGATCATGGCCTCTAATCTTTATTACTTTTTGGTTATGTTGACTGATGGTGAGCGTATGATTGATCCTATGGTCATTATTGAGTCTGCATGTTGACTGATTTCTTTGGCATGATCCATTGACTTGCGCTATTGGGCTTTATGGTTTGGACTTGTTTCTTGCACCCCCCCTCTCTTGGGCCTTTTTTTTTTCAACGTATATTTCTTGCTGCCTACACCCCTCTTGATCTTCTTTCTTTTTTTCTTTTATTTTATTTGTTGTTTCAATTTTATTTTAATATAAAAACATGTTATAAAAATCCAAAAAAATATGTTTCTGTTTAATTAATGTGTCAAATTAATTTTCATTATTTTTATTTTATTTTTAATTTCGTCTTATTATTTTATTTGGAATTAAATTGATAGTGTGTTTCCAATGATACCCTTCTTCTAGGGTTAGGAACTTTTATGACTTTCACACACCATTTGAAGCCAATCTTTTGGTCACTTTTAAGGAATTATATGAGGGTGTTTCAATCCTGATTTGATGATGGTTTGAGTTGCTTTAGGTGACTTACCATTTTCTTTTCATGAGCCCTCGATCCATGCTCGATTTCTTGCATACCCTAACTTGTGGTTCACCTTTTGACAAGCTCTTTAACTCTTTTTGATCCAATCTTTTTGAATATGTTACTTGACTCAGTTAACTTCCATTTGATTATTTTTTGGGATTTTATTGAGCCACTTTACTATTTTTTATTGATTTTTACTTGTGATGCAAGTTTGATTGAGGTATACTTTGATACATGATCTAGTTTGAGTGCATTTGCTTACTTGTGTTGGGATGATGCTTGAGATGTCTTTATGTTATGATCATGTTCTGTTTGAGCTTACTTGTGGCCTTAGAATCATCTTCCTTTGATCATTTTTCATTTTTTTCTTGATTTTACAAGTTGATGTTGTTTTGAACTTGAATCTTGTGATATGTTCAACCTAATCTTGTGATTGCTTCTTTGTGTGAATTCATTCATGTATGAAACCTTTTGTTTTACTTGTATGATATGCTTGAGGTTCTGGTCCACTTGATTTAGGGTTCATTATGTGATTTTCATTTCACTTTATGCCTCACACTTCTTTGCTTGCTTGCATGAATGATAAGTGAATGTCTTCCTCAATTTTGATACATGTTTTGAATGTGTTGCTTGATGATTAATCTTGTTTGACTTGAGTTTGATCTTGGCATGATGTTAATGTGTATGCTACTTCCCTTTGGGTTCATTACTTGATTTTCATCTCACTTGATCATCATGGTTTGAATTATGTGATGCATATCATCCCCTTTGCTTTGTAACTTCTTTGGTGCATAATATTGCATAATGTGAATCTCTTTTGCACATGTGAATTGTTGATGATGATATGATGTGAGTTCTGGTCTTGTTTCATTTTCATCTTGCCTCCTTCATTTCATCTTGGTATGAAGTTCATTGTTGTTTATTTGCACATCTTACACAAGTATGCTTGCATTCTTTCATGTTTATCTTTGCATGTTTACTTGAATGGTTTTGCATTGATCTTTGAGACTTGTTTGATGATATGAGTTGGACATTTATGATATGATGTGCTTGCTGCCATTTATTGTATCTCATCTTCTCCTTCTCATTCTTCTTCTTCTCTTTCACTCTTTTCCTCCCATGGATCTCAAGACTTGTTTAAGTCTTGGATTCTCTCCCTTTAGAGCCACCTAGTCCAACTTAATTTTTGATTAAGCTTGGAGTAGGATTGGCATTAGGTTTTAGGTAGTCTTTCCTCCTAAGCCTCACTAACCATAGGACATCCATGCATGATAACATTAGGACTCTTAGTTTTCCCTTTAGAGTTTCCTTTGTGTCTTCTCTTTTCTCATCTCAAAACTTCTTGAAAACACTTAATAAAGATAAAGTGTATTGCGCACGAGCCTTAAGCTTAGGGAATGAAAAATGAGGGGCTTCCTCTCATCTTTCTAGAGTGCTTAGCGAGCGTCCTGTCTTGGGACGATTCGTTAAGTATTCGTCCCTGTGCCCTAGACTTTGGTGCAATGCAAGTTATGAACTAACTTAAAAAACACTTCTGTCTAAAAAAACACAAAACAAATTCAAATCTTTTTATCCTTCGGGATTGTTGGGTTTCAAACTTTCTTTTTCAGAAAGGAGCTCGTCGCTCACGTAAAAAACACTTACCCATCCGTGGTCGTACCCACGAACTACATTAGCTCTGATTCCTCTCTCTCGTCCGATTGAGGATATGTAGGCACAAGACAGCGATTGTCTTGGCGAGCAACCTTCCCCCATAGTTCCCGTCTGAACTACGTTGACTCTGACTTTCCCATTGCACTGAGGGAGTACGTAGGCCTAGGGCATCGAATATGTCCTACCGAGTCTGTCTTAGTCACCCCCATCCCCGTTTTCCTTTGTTCAGCCATAGATAGTAGGACAGCTCACCCTCCGTATAGACAACAAGCATGGATCCCATCGAGTACGATGGATGCGTGGGGTGCTAACACCTTCCCCTCGCATAACCGACTCCCGAACCCGGACTATGGTTGCGATGACCATGTCTTTCCCCCTTTCTCTTCAGGTTTATGCAGTGTTTCCTTTCCCTCTCTCGGGATAAATACACGTTGCTGGCGACTCTGTGTTTTCTGCACCACTCTCGCGTTTGTACCGTTGGATGCGAATCTTTCGGGAGCGACAACCGTCTGTTCAAGAATATATTCTGACAGGACACTTCCCTTAATGGCCTTCTGGGAAACATACTGAATATCGTATTCTGTCAAAACCATCTGCCAACGGGCTATCCTTCCAGAAAGTGCTTGCTTCTCAAACACGTACTTAATCAGATCCATCTTCGAAATCAACAAGGTGGTGTGGTTTAACATATACTGTCTCAGATGCTTGGCTGCCCAAGCGAGTGCACAACATGTCTTTTCCAACATAGAGTATCTTGATTCACAATCAGTGAACTTCTTACTCAGGTAGTAAATGGCGTGCTCTTTCCTACCTGTCTCGTCGTGTTGACCGAGTACACAACCCATTGAGTTCTCAAGAACCGTAAGGTACATAATTAACGGTCTCCCAGACACCGGTGGCATGAGGACTGGAGGTTCCTGCAAATACTTCTTTATCCTTTCAAACGCCTCTCGACAATTTTCATTCCACCTGACCTCTTGATCCTTTCTTAACAACTTGAAAATTGGTTCACACGTGGCTGTCAGATGAGAGATGAACCTAGCAATATAATTCAACCTCCCCAAGAACCCACGAACCTCTTTCTCTGTCCTTGGCTCAGGCATCTCTTGTATGGCTCTTATCTTGGCAGGATCAACCTCGATACCTCTTTCACTAACAATGAATCCCAGTAATTTACCAGACCTCACGCCGAAAGTGCACTTGTTCAGATTCAATCTCAGTCTGAACTTCCTCAACCTTTCAAACAGCTTCTGGAGGTTCACCAGGTGTTCTTCCTCCGTCTGTGACTTCGCAATCATGTCATCAACATAGACTTCAATCTCCTTGTGAATCATATCATGAAAGAGAGTCACCATTGCCCGCTGATAAGTTGCCCCAGCATTCTCTAATCCAAAGGGCATTACCTTGTAGCAAAATGTTCCCCACGGTGTTATGAACGTAGTCTTCTCCATGTCCTCTGGGGCCATTTTGATTTGGTTATACCCAGAGAAGCCATCCATGAAGGAAAATACAGAATATTGAGCAGTATTGTCCACCAACACGTCAATGTGGGGGAGCGGAAAATCATCCTTCGGGCTCCCCCTATTCAAATCTCGGTAATCAACACACATCCTGACCTTCCCATCCTTCTTAGGTACAGGTACGATATTAGCAACCCACGGAGGATAATTTATCACAGCAAGAAATCTGGCGTCCAGCTGTTTCTGAACCTCTTCCTTGATCTTGACAGCTATATCTGGTTTCGTCCTTCTCAGTTTCTGCTTGACTGGAGTACAACCCTCTTTAAGCGGCAATCGGTGTGAAACAATGTCAGTGTCAAGCCCGGGCATGTCTTGGTAAGACCAGGCAAAGATATCCACATACTCTCGAAGCAACTCAACCAATCTTCCTTTAACAGTGTCTTCCAAGGCAGTCTCAACCCTTACTTCTCGTTTAACATCCTCGGTTCCCAGATTAATAGTCTCAACTTCCTCCTGATAAGGTAGAATAACCCTTTCCTCTTGTTTCAGTAGCCTGGCTAATTCTTCTGGTAAGTCACAGTCTTCGTCAGTCTCTTCTTTGGCCTGATAGATGGGATTGTCGAAGTCATATCGAGCCATAGCTAGGTCATGATGGGTGGAATCTGAACAAAGAAACCTGCATGATGGATGTTTTATGTTTATTATGAGTGCAACAAATAAGAAAACACATTGCCATTTTGATGTGGGTTAATACAAAAAGTAAAAAACAGAAAAACAGGGATCAAAATGTTTGAATGAAAAACGTCCTTTATTGATGATAAAAGTAGCAAATAAAACATCCAAGCCCTACAAATAAATATCACTACGTCTTGGGCAGAACGTAGGATTTAACATAACAGAAAACAAAAGTGAATTACTCCGGGCGAGTCACTTGGATGACTTTCTCGGAAGACCAGTTGCCTAAACTCTGACCAGGGGTGCAAGGACAGATCCATTCATCCATGTCACAGTCACTATCTCCTTCATCCTCAATAGCATTAACTTGATTAAAGAAAACCCCAACACTTGTGAACTGAATCGGGCCAGCATACTTGGGAGGCTCTTGAGATCGTCGGGGTGGCTTGTACCCTAGTCCATGGGTATCCTGCTTTCTTTGAACATCAATGACACTGCCCCACTTCTGAGAACCACCGGCTTCAACTATAGCGCGCGCCTCTTTGAAAGAGGACATCAGAACCTCTGGTTGTCTGACAACTTCGGGTTGGACAACCACCTCAGGCTGACTGACTGCCTTTGGGGGTTCCTTGGGAATTTTCACAGCTTCAAAGGCTTGGCACAAAGTTTCCTGTACTTCACCATCTACCTCTACATACTTAAAGGTCGATAGGTGACTCACCATGATCTCTTCCTCACCACAAACAGTCACAACGTGGCCATCCACCATATACTTCAACTTCTGGTGCAGCGTAGATGTTACTGCTCCAGCACCATGGATCCAAGGGCGACCCAACAAACAACTATAGGCAGGCTGAATATCCATTATGTAAAAGGTGGTGTTGAAGATCTCAGGACCCACCTTGATCGGCAGGACTAACTCTCCAAAAACCGACCTCTTGGAACCATCAAAAGCACGTACCACCAAGTCACTCGGTGTACAAATCAACCCGCGAGTATCCAACTTCATCAAAGCCTTCTTCGGCAGCACATTCAAAGATGACCCAGTATCAACTAACACATGCGACATTAAGGAACCACGACATTCCACTGAAATATGCAGAGCGTTGTTGTGATTCCTCCCAGCTGGAGTCAGATCTAAATCGGTGAAACCCAAGCCATTACCGGCATTCACATGAGCCACAACCCCTTCTAACTGATTGACAGATATTTCCTGCGGTACATAGGCCATATTCAAAACCTTCAGCAATGCATTTCGGTGTGCCTCGGAGCACAACAGTAAAGATAGGATGGAAATCTTCGATGGAGTTTGGTGAAGTTGATCAAAAATTTTGTAATCGCTTTTCTTGATCAATCTCATAAACTCTTCTACGTCTTCTGAGAAAGTATCCCCAACCTGCTTTGTCATAGAATTATTTGCTTCCTGCCTCTGTATAGACTCATTCATCATCTGTTTACCTTTGTCTTGTTTTGAACTGCCACCTTGATCCTCAGACGGAATAAAGACTCTACCACTCCTAGTGATAGCCCCTGCTTCAACAAGATTTTCAACCCCTGTACTCGCAGCCGATGTTTTTACCAACTCCTGCTTCTTACCATCAACAAATACTTCAGCCCCATAGTTCCACGGGATGGCCTTGGTACTCTCATACGGGACTGGTCCAGGAACAGTGATAATGACCGGCGCTGATATAGTTATTGTCTTGAATGGAATCGTTATTGTGGCAACATCAATCTCTCTGTCAGTAACTTTACTCTGCTTACAACCCCTGTCAAACTGTAATATCCCTTCACTGATCATTCTCTGAATACATGCTTTCAATAAATCACAACCGTCTGGTTGCGCCACACACCCTGCACAGCCTTTATCACAACCAGGAAATACCCCTCCCTTCAACAGTCTCTCCTTCACCACACGCAAAGGAGTTTGAACCTCGTTTACATCTGAAATCAAATTCAAGTCTTCATAGTCTTTAATAATAGCATTAACCCTTGGCCCACCGTGATTCGGCATCGGGTTCTGATTCACATTTGGAGCATCATAGGAGAAATTGATGGCTTTTGAATCCACCAAATCTTGAACCTGATGCTTAAAAGCTTTACAGTTTTCAATATAATGTCCGGGCGCCCTAGAATGAAACTCACAGTGGGCGTTGGCGTCGTAACCGGGAGGTGGATTGCCAGTGGGTGAAGCCAATGTCCTCTTCTGAATTAATTGTAACTCTAACAAGTGTTGAAATAACTGAGAGTAGGGAAGAGGTGGAGTGTCAAAATGCCTATCCTGCCTAGACAGAGGCTGCGATCTGGGAGGAGCCTGATTTTGTTGTTGAGACACTGCTGGCTACTGAGGTGCTGCTGAGATGGTTACAGAAGCCACCTGCTGATTGAAGTTCTGACGAGGTCCTTCTCTACCACGATATGAAAACACAGAGTTTGTATCTCCCTCTTTCTTCTTGTAACCACTAGCATACGACTTCTTACCTCCTCCAGATGAGGACCCATCACCGCTTGATATTTTCCCCGCCTTAATTCCACTTTCCACCATCTCTCATACTAAGATCAAATCAGCAAACTTTCCAGTTATACACGGTACCAGCTTTTCATAGTAATGACCTTGCAAGGTGGCCATAAACATTCTTATCATTTCTCGTTCCAACATGGGAGGTTGAACCCTTTCTGCCAAATCACGCCACCTCTGGGCGTACTCCATGAAACTCTCATTGTTCTTTTGTGATAAGTTCTGCAGCTGTGTTCTATTAGGAGCCATGTCAGTGTTATATTGATAGTGTCTAATAAATGCCCCTGCCAGATCTCTCCAACTACGCACATCTTTCCTTTCTAGTTGCATATACCACTCCAAGGATGCCCCAGATAGGCTATCCTGGAAGCAATGCATCATCAATTTTTCATTCTTCGCATGCGCAGCCATTTTACTCGCGTATGCCCTGATGTGAGTCCTTGGGCAAGACATACCATTATACTTCTCAAAAGTGGGAGTCTGAAACTTGTGCGGGATAACAACGCCTGGAACCAGCCCCAAATCCTCTAGATCCATACCCACAGAATCCTGATTCACAACACCCCTTAGTTGTTCCTCAATCAACCTGGACCTCTGATCATTGTCAATCTGGGGACCAGCATCCCCACCTGGCACAGAGAATGCATCTTCCTGAAGATCATCATACTAACGGCCATGAATTGCGCCGACACTGTTACCTCCCCCCACTAAAGTGGGAACCACAACATTTTCTCCTCCGCCCGGAGGGATCACAACACCAGTAACAGGAATACCTCCGCCCGGAGGGCCATTCTGAACATTATTACCAGTAACACCAGTATGAATTCCTCCATGAAGGACACCCTCTTCATCAATTCTCGCAATCAATGGCTGAACGAGAGTCCTTAACTGTTCTTGGCCTTGAGCAACCCCTTGCATTAAATCCATGAATTGGTTCATGCGAGTCCGCATCTCAGTCATCTCATTTTGTAGCTGATCCATGAGTCTCTTCTGATTTTGTCTGGTAGAATACCGGTGAACGTGCTGATCTGCAATCCTGTGCTGCGGAGGAGAACAAAGTAAGAACACCGGAGATAAACACCTGTTATGCAAAATGATTATGCAAAATGATTATGAATATGTAAATGCAAATGAACATGTTTAAAAAATTCGCAGGGCAATCCACCCCTTGATTCCAGTTTAACAACAAGATAGAACGAAACTTCTGCTCATGTATTAAGAAAAACCAGAGGATAACCAATTGTCAACAATCACAACCCAAGATAACAAGTTTGAACACCATAATCATAGATCCCAACCAACAAGCCTGGTGGTGATCCAAATACAATAAAAGAAAATAGAAAACTATGGCATGTCATCAAAGTTCACTAGTGCTAATCCCCCCATCCATCATGCTCTTTGCTCCAGTCTTGAATTTCCTTGAACAACTTTTTGGTGTCGGGATGCTTCGGTCTCTGAATTAGCTCTTGAATAAGAACATCTCTCCTATGCATGATCCCTTTCAAGTATCGGCAATGCAACTCCCAAGCGTCTTCTTCAGAAACACCATCCCTGCTAGGACCCTCATTTCTAGGTCTCTTCACTTCAGCTTGGATCTTTGGTTCCTCTATGGAGGCTATGGCTTCATTGAGGCGACCCTCGACTGCTTGTCTCTGGAATACCCCTGATAGGATCTCAGCGTCTTTTTTCTTGAGCTTCAACTTCAATTGATCAACCTGAGCTAGATAATCGTCTTCCTTTCGCTTATTATCAGCCATTGCAGTGTCTCGGTGAGCATTGAACTTGTGAATTTTTAATAAAGCCTCGGCCAATTCCTCCTTCTTAGACTTGACAACCTTACTAATACCCTCTAGAGCTTGCTTCATCCTGTGACCTTATCAGCTAGCTCCTTTTCTGCCTTAGCGAGAAGCTCTATCTTCAACTTGGCGATATGAACAGCTTCACCCCACTCATGTTTCAACTGGTAAATCTCTCTTTGTAGCTCACTGTTTTCTTCTCGCAGCTTTTCCTTTTCAGCCCACAACTTGTTAAACTTCTCTATTTCAACTGTGGTAGGAGGCTCAATCAGCAAGGGGTAAGATGGTGGTTCTTTGGAGAATGCCAAAAGCTCATTCTCTACCCTTTTCTGAATCCAATCTTCGTACGCAGGAAATGTTCTATTGTTGCTCTTCCCAAAAGAAATCTTCCCCTTCTTATGACGATCTTCCTAAGTATTCGCAGCTTCTTTTAACGGTTCTAGATTGATTTCCCCACTCAGATATAGAGATTCTTGGACATCCTCGTCTTTTGGTGGCTCTTTCAAGGCATACCCGAATTGTCTAATAGCAAGAATAGGGTTATAGTTAATTCCCCCTTTCCTTCCTATTAGAGGCACATTTGGGAGACCTCCACAACTAATCATGATATCTTGGCCCAACAAGTCACGGTTAACCCAAATTAGATTATCTGCCCTCAAGCCCATCAATCTTTTGGACCATTCCAATGTTCCTTGAGTATCTACAAATGCCCCAGATTTGGGAAGACGATCAGCAAACCATTTGTAGAAGATTGGCGCACAAAAATTAAGGGGTTCTCCCCTCCTCTTCTCATTCTTATAATGCACTGAGTAATACAGATCTCCAAGCAAAGTAGGTACTGGATTCTTCATGGTAAATATTCGGACAGCGTGCATGTCCACAAAATCCTTCATATTTGGAAACAACACCGTTCCATAGACACACATATCCAAGATGGCGTTGAAAACTGACCAACATCTAGCCTTAGCATACACAGCAGCATGTTCTACCAAAAATTTCACATGAAAGCCTTTACACCCTCCCTTACTAGCAATGTTATTTTTCAACAAAGATGGATCCAAATGCAAAGCCTCGAAAACCTTTCCCAAATCAGGAAGTTCTTCAGAAGGATAGAAAGGAGCTTCTTCTTTAACGGCAACATCTAGAATGAGAGCAAATTCCTCCAATGTCAGAGCCAAGAGATAATCAGTGAATAGAAAACAACGCAGGTGAGGGTCATAGAATTGCACCAGAGTGTGTAAAGCCCTATACTCGTATTCAGTGATGTTGCGAGCAAAATTCATAATTCTTCCATACTCTCCTCTAAAGTCTGCCAATACCCCAGGTTCTGCCATAGACACAATCTTGTGAACAGTATCCAGAATAAGTGATGGGAACTTGTACACTATGATGTTCTTTCTCTTCTCGGTACTCATCCTTAATAGTCTTCAAAAACCAGAATCAAAGTTAGGATGCAGCCCTGCAAATGAATAAACATGTTAGGATGCAAAATGATGATGCAAATGCACACATGGGATCAAGGATGCCACACAGACTGGACAACTGCTGCACTGAATAACTGTATAATCTCAAAGGTCTGCCCAAATACCCAGAATACCAAAATAACCATAGTACCACACTGATAAATTTGCTGATCAGAAAACTGGGTATGTTGAAGGTCAAGGTTACCTACAAACCTGTAAACACCCTGCCCTCTCACATGTGGGTACTAGAAAGCCGAGGATCCTCAACATCACGGGCTCTCAGGTCGAGAAATGATGATACGTTCACCATTTCTGGTTTGGCATCATCACCAATCGAGGAGGCCTCAACTGATTCCTCTCAAAAGAAAACATCCTATGGCAAGTCCTCAGTTTCGGCACTGAGGTCGAGAAGCAATAGTACATTCATCCCTCGGGGTACAGTATTATCGCCAATCGAGGAGTGCTTCCACTGATTCTTTTCCAAAAGGAAACCCTATAGCAAGTTCCCAGCATTGGGTCCTCGGATCGACATGTGTAATGGGTTTGCCATTTCTGGTCTGCCATTATCACGTCTCGGGAGGAGTGCCGTTACTGAGTTCTCGGGAATGGTCGCCAGAGTCGACAGCTTTTCAGGTTACATTCCATCATCTGCACCAATGCGCAGGATAGAACATTACCAAAGAAAACCTCATCTGGATGTGGAGTTTTCATGTATACTACGTCTGGCCAAATGCCACACAAGTCACACTACTTTCCACGCTAATCCTACGTGTATGCTCAAGCCTGGGTATTGGGCTTATCTCTCGGAACCCCCAACCCGCCAAACAGAAGAACAGTGCAGCAGATGATAACAATATGCAATGCAGTAAATGCGGTAAAAATAAAATACGACAAATAAAGCAAAACAAAAAACAAAAACACCCAAAGAGAACAAAAACAAACAAGCGCTAGGACATACCCGCTTAGGGAACTAGACTCCCCAGCAGAATCGCCAGTTGTCGCTCCCAGGATTTTCATCCAGGTACAAACACAAAAGTGGCGCGGAACACAGAGTCGCCAGCAATGTATATTTATCCCAAGAGAGGGAAAGGGAACACCGCATAAACCTGAGGAAGAGGGAAAGGAATGGTCATCGCAACCATAGCTTGGGTTCGGGAGTCGATTACGCGAAGGGAAGGTTCTAGCACCCCACGCGTCCATCATACTCGATGGGATCCACGCTTGTTATCTAATCTAAGGGTGAGTTATCCTAACATCTATGGTTGTACTGACACGGGGAAGGGGAAAACAAAGATGGACTCGGTAGGACGTCGTCGTCCTAGGCCTACGTACCCCCTTTGTGCAATGGGGAATTCAGAGTCAACGTAGTTCGGACCAAGTTATTTTTGTGTTTTTTATGAGCGACGTTAAGTTCGCGTCCGGCAGTTAGGGTCGATGCCTGTTTGCGACTCAGACTGAAAGTAACGTGCCCTTTTTTAAAATAGCCTTTAGTTTGACGATCCCGCAGGATAAAAATGATTTGAAATTTGTTTGTATTTTTTAGGACAGAAGTGACTTGAGTTAGTTCATAACTCAACTTGAACCAAGGTCTATGACACGGGAACGAATGCGTCGCATGGTCATCCCCAATGGGACGTACGCTCAACACTCTAGAAGAGAGAAGGGAGACCCCTCAATCTTCACTTCCTATGTTTAAGGCTTGTGTGCAAGGCAAGTTGACCTTATTAAATATCTTAGAGATGTTATGAGATGAGGAGAGGGACTCAAAAGAAAAGAAAAACACTAAGGGGCAAATCTATCCTAATGTTATCATGTAAAGATGGCCCTAAGGGGAGGTTTGGAGGGAGATTATCCTATGGAATTTAGTCCTACTGTTATCATGCAAAGGTGGCCCTGAGGGGAGGTTTGACAACAACCTAAGCCTAAAGAAAAGAAAAGATGAGAGAAAGAAAGAGTGAGGGTAAACATGGATAACTATCCACACCCTCAAATAACTTACCTCAGCCCCTGCATAAAAGGTTAGTACAAAACAGACATAAGTAACAATAAGACAAATGAAAACCCCAAACAAGTCACAAACCAAAGAAAAATGGTTACAAACCAATTGAAACTCATCCAAGTCAGAATGTGGATGACCTAAACATGTGCCTAATCATGCTATGCAAATGTCACATGAGACATGCAAACAGATATCCAAGCATCAAACATCAATAGAAGAAGAAGGAAGCATATAAGTGAAACATGTTCAAGTGTGTAAGATGAAGCATGAATAGCATATGACATGAATGAATGCAAAGCTCCAAGGTCAGAAACATACATCAAATGAAGTGCAAATGAATGATGAGGTATGACATACATAAACTAAACATAAGTCATGAGTAAGCATAGATGAGATGAGGTGAGAAGATAAGTCAAAGAAAAGGCATGTAAACCAAGCATTGAACATATGCACAAAGTATGCAACAACCTTACACCAATGACCTATAATGGCAATCAAGTGACCTATAACAATTCAAACATGGTTTATGAGGTCAAAGAAGCAATCCCAAATGATGGCACAAGTGCCTTCTCAAACAAGTAATCAGACATGATCAAAGATGTGCATACAAGAAGACCTCAAACAAAGAGAAATCAAACAATTAGCAAAACATCTTCTAAAATTACCAAATTAAAACTTAACACACCTCAACCAGTGGCAAACAACATGTCAAAAGCTCATAACAAAATTCCTAAGATAGGTCACTCAAACAATTATGCAAATTCAAATGAGAATTATGAACTAACATGGAAAAGAAAGGGACTGAAATGCAATATGAAATGATTTTAAAAATGAGAGAAAAATGTTTTAATGAACTTCAATATACTGATGAAGCAATGCAAAAAGAAAGGACTCAAAATGTTTCATGGATGATGAGAAATAAATTCTACAAGTTAAGGTATGCATGATAAGAACAAACTCAAAAGAAATTAACCAAATAATTAATTCAGATGCCAAAAATAAAATAAAAATAAAAAGTAAAATTTGGGAAAATTTTATAAAACTATAAATATGCTTCATGATCTTTTTATGATTTTTTAATGCACAAAACTATTTTTAAAAATTAAAAATGAAAACAATGTAATTAAATAAAAATAAAATATTGAAATAAACAAGGGAGGTGTATATAGCAGGCATGGCACGTTGGAAAATAATATGGGCCCAAAGGAGGGGGTGTGGATATCAAGCCCACACACCAAAACCCATCAGCGAAAATAAAATAAAAACAAAGAAGAACACGTGGACTTCAGTCAACCCACAAACCCAACATCAACCATTAGATCCATCACACGCTCCATATTCAGTCAACATAATCACAAAATCAACAAAATCAATGGCCATGATTAAAAGTGCACCATAATAATGATACACGTACCCACACACAATTGATCAGCAATTAAAAAAAAGGCATACGTGACAAGCACACCCTATCATTAATGCGTTGGCATTATAACAACCATCAGATTCAATCAACGTCCCAGATTAATCAAAATTTAACATGATGGGCGGTTTAGATTTAAGGAACATGGCAGTTGGCATGGAATGGCACACACACAAACCAAAAAATAAAAACAAAATTTAAATGATGTGGCACAACGTGGACCACACGATCAAGGCAACGGACGGTCACGATTGCGTCTTCCACCTTGAAACCCTAGATCCGCCAGAGATCAAGCCAGACGCCAGAGCCCTAGCTCCGGTCGTCCCTTCCGGCCACCTGCAACCAAAAACTTCCCAGAAAATGCAAAAGGGTACACTATCTTGACAAGAATTTCACCAGGATCAATAATATCACATTAAAAATCCAAAATAATCAACATACAAAGAGAAACAAATGAAACAAGTTAGGGCTCAAAACTTTAAAATCCACGATACAACCAATCTACACGTCCAAATTCAAAATAAAATACATCATCATGCTCAGCAACAACCACAGATCATTATGCATGTCAAAAATTTGAGTTTTACGATCATGGAAAGTGTCACTAACCTGAGATTACGCAACCTGTACCCTTGCTATTAGCTTCAAGTGATGGGTGATTTGTGTTCTATGGATACCAAGGATGAAGATCGTGAAGGAATTTTTGGAAAAGCTCTTGTGTATTGAGAGATTCGAAGGAATGAAGGATTAGGGTTGAAAGCTTGGTTCTCCACAAAATCACGTGTGTCCTCTCTAATCAGTGCATGAGTAAGCTTAAATACATTAGGTCATTCCACTGATAATCATTTGGGCCTTATTAATTTCTTGATTAATGAGTTTTGGGTGATTTTGGAAATTTGCATAATGGGTTATACACCCTCCTCCATGCATGTACACCCAAGCCTTTTATGATGGATCATTCACATTTCAATTGCTAATCACACCTGTATGGAATTTGGGCCTTGAAATATCTTGGTTTGTGAGTTTTGATGCATCTTGCCATTTTGCATAATGTGAAATAAGTGGTGAATTTGTCATGGAATCCCTTGGTTCAAAGGCCAAAAATGATCCTCATGGAATGTATTTTGATGTTATAATGTGCCTTGAAGCAATGGGACCAATTATAGGTCACTATGTCCCAAAATGCAAAAGTTGTGAAAATGGAACCATGAGAAAATTCTAAAAACCACCTTGCCTTCTTTTGATCATAACTTGAGTTTCACAAATGATATGGAGACCATCTATTACTTGTTGGAAAGGGGAGAAAAAGATCTTCAACTTTCATGCTTGAGAAGAATTCATTTGAAGCTTCCTTGATGATGAAAAGTCAATTTGAAAGTAGTGTAAAAACTTGCCCAAAATGGAAACTTTCAAATTATAGGTCATTTCCATATTTAGTAACTTTTGTACCAACCCTTGATTCTTGATAAATGGTATGAAACTTGACCCTTGAAGACCATATGAGGATGTGGGACCTTGAAAACCTTGAAGAGAACCTCAAAATTCCACAGTTGACTTCCCCTTTGACTTTTTCCCAATTCTCCTGATTTGCAATCAATTGACCAATTGAACCTCTTAATCTCTTGGACAATACAAGGACTCTTGCTTGACCCTTTGAAGAACACCTTCTCCTCTTGAACTGCCTCCGGCACCCTGACCCCATGCTAAGAACCAATGATATGCACACATGATAATGCAAAAATGAAATGAAACACAAGCCAGTTAGTACTAAAGGTAGGAGAGCAAATTTTGGGGTGCTACACGAATTATGATGGCCCCTATGTGGTCAAGAAAGCTTTCTCAAGCGGCGCCTTGAGACTTGCAACCATGGATGGAGAAGAATTTTCCTACCCCACGAATGTTGACGTAGTCAAGAAATACTTCGCCGAAACTAAAAAAAAAAAAAAAAAACGTCTCGGTGGATTGAACACCCGAAAGGACGGTCCAGGCAAAAATTAGAGACATGATCAAAAATAATCCCGGTGGATTGGAAATCTCCAAGTACAATCCAGGCAAAAGTTAGGGATTAATGGCAAGTAACTACGTCTGATCAGTTCAGCTCCTCAGCAGTCATGCCATCCATCAGAAACTCCAATCAAGGTCATCTTCGACAGAAGCTCAGGATGTCCCGAATTTAAATTTGGTAGAAGAATAGTGGTCGTTATGTTTCAACGTAGCCCTTTTCCCTGTAAATTACCATTTTCTAACTTTGTAAATACTCTATGGAATCACGCGTTCGGCTGATTTCCATCCTATCAATAAAATTTAAGCCCTTGTGCTTTTGTTTGTAATTCTTACTTGTTTTAGCTTTATAGAACGACATTTTAACATGATTAACGATTCTTGAAAATAAAACAAAAATGAATTTACTTGTCAAACTTTTTCTGCTTTTAAAATAAATATGGTAATTTCTTTTGACTGTTGAACATCAGAAGTACATCGGTCGCTTCTCCAAAGGTGTTCGAACCTCAAAGTGCAGAATCAAAGTACTCCTTCTAGACCAGTACGCCTGAATGAAGGATCAACTTTGTCAGAGACCATGTTTCGTCTGACATCCTCGGCCGAGTTCTCATCTCCTAAGCCCGACCAGCGCCGCTCCCAACAGGGACCATTTCTCCTAAGCAAGGCAGAATTGCTATCTTGAACCAGCGATATTTCTATATGCCCCACTGTGGCCGAGTATCCAGTCGTGTTCATCCTTAGTCTGTATGTTGCGTCAGTTTTGTCAGCATATACATACATACATCATGCATTATTGATCTACATTCATATTCATCTTACATCACTATCACTCTAGTCAGTCTTGTCCCCTAGTGATAAAAGTCCTCTCAATCGAGTTGTCAGATCTTTCCTCGTCATGAAGTGAATCATCTAAGTAATCTCTCTCCCGTTTATCTCTGGATTAGAGACGGTCCTTGACCACTTTGATAACTTAAACCTCTGAGAAACAAGAAAACTTTCAACAAATATCACTCTTCGCCATTGAAGATGATATATTCGCTTTCCCGGATTAAGGAAAATCCCCAGAGAAAGACCCTCAAAATTGGGGTACATCGTATGGCATTTCTCTGAAAAGACCTCAGGAAAAGTATGATGTAACACCCCCAAACGGGAACAGTCTCTCAAGAGACTCACTTTCCCCTAGTAGAATCGACAAATGGCGTCTCCAAACAGAGAAGTTTGTGTACCTCTACAATTCAGACGAATGGGTTCCCCAGCAAGTCTGACATCAAAACTTTTTCCCATCAAATGACATCTCCCCAGGAAAATTCGGCGAGAAGTTTGAGGAAAACCGCTACAAATAGCGTCCCTTGTCAAGAAACTTTATTGACAAAAGAAACTAAGACCAGTTCCTTGGTAGGAAACCAGGATCGAGGGGAAGTTTACAAAAGAAACTAAGACCAGTTCCTTGGTAGGAAACCAGGATCGGGGGGAGGTTTATATCAGAAACTTATACCAGTTCCTTGGTAGGAAACCAGGATCAAGGGGAAGTTTGTATCAGAAACTGAGACCAGTTCCTTGGTAGGAAACCAGGATCGAGGGGAACTTTACCTTTTCTAAGTATCATTGCTTAACAAAAGAAGGGGGATGCATGAATTACCATTCCTAACCGCCATCAAAATTTCGGGTATTCCGATATTTAATCCTCTTGCACGCCGAATGCCCGAATACCTTCGCCATTCACACCTTCGAGTCCAAGAAGATTAAATAGGGGCATCTGTCATACCCAAAATTTTGACCACTAAGATTTCCCATCATTGTACAAATCATTATCACAATATGGATGTACCTTTGTGCCTCATCAATCTCCTCAAGGAATTGTTGAGCATTCACTACAATCAAGCTTAGGGTTTCAAGCCCTCTCAGAGCTCTCAGACAAAGGATCAATCAAGGAATTACATGATCTTCAACTTGTCTAACCTCTTAAACACCCACAAAGGATCAAGAGGACTCCCACATCAAGAATTAAGCACAAGAGTGCAACATTTCAAGTGGATCAAGCCTCAAGTTCATCTAATACAAAGTCAACTGACGCAGAAAGTCAAAGTTTGACTTTTGGTCAACTTTGAGCTTCACAAGCCATTACTCAAGAAAATATGATGGATGATTTAATTTGATCAAATTTAAATCAAGAAATCATGCAAAATTGCAAAATTGATCAAACTGAAAGAAACTTAGAAACTTTTTCTAAGTTAAAATCATGTTCAAGTGCACAACTTTTCAAGGTTGTAACTATTGACCCAAGCATCCATTGGTTTTGCGTAAGGGATAATTTTAAAGAGGGTATTTGATACTTCAACATTGTAGAAGGAATTAACTCAAAATATCATAACGATTAAAAGATATAAGTGATCAAAGTTGGGAATTCTTAATGTCCAATGTTCTGACATTTCATAGGACATCATTAATATTTTTCCAGCAAGAATGTCCCAACTTCAAGGATGTTTTTCTCCATGATCCAAGTTGATTCAGGAAAAACCCTGGGCATGAAAGTTGAAGTACGTCATCTCACCTTTCCAGAAAATCCTAGAAAGCTCATTTATCATTCTCGAGCAGAAAGTTATGGTCTCTGCAAAAGGCATTGATAAAACAGAATTTTCATGACAGCTTTTAAGACAGATTTGATCACACAAGTTCAAGGTCATTTTTGACAACTTTACAAGTCTTATCTTCACAAACCTTGAACATCAAAGTTGAAGTACGTTATCTCAGCTTTCCAGAAAGTTGTAGAACGTTCATTTATCACACTCGAGCAGGAAGTTATGGACTTTACAAGAAGGCTTGCTGCAGCTATTTTTTTAGGACAGATTTTGTGCACTTTTTTCTTGTGCCACACAATTTTCAAGCTTTGTCACCACGCAAGACAAGCATCAAAGATGCAATTCACTTCAACTCAAAATATCATAGTGGATTAAAAGATACAAGTGATTAAAGTTTGGAATTATTAATGTTCTTAATGTCAGATGTTCCAACATTTCATAGGACATCATTAATATTTTTCCAGCAAGAATGTCCCAACTTCAAGGATGTTTTTCTCCATGATCCAAGTTGAACCAAGTCTAGGGTCAAACATCAAAGTTGAAGTATGTCATCTCAGCTTTCCATAGAGTCCTGGAACAGCCATTCATCATTCTTGAGCAAGAAGTTATGGATTTTACAACAAGGCTTGCTGCAGCTGATTTTTAAGACATGTTTCAGGACAGATTTTCACATTTCTTGTGCCACACGAATTTCCAAGCCTTGTCATCATTTTGGACACATCTGAGGATCAAATCCAAGGGGGATGATCTGATCCATAAGCCTCCCAAGTCCAAGATTCCACAAGTAGCATGCCAAACCTAAAAAACCCTAAAAGAGGGACAAGACTCCAATTTTGGTTTGGAGCATTTAATGGATGCTTAGAGGTGGCATGAACTGAGCTTCCTCTAACTGAATTCAGTTAAGATTCCTCCAACAACTAGGGAACCAGCAGCCTGTGCCCTAACCTCTAGTCAATGGCTAGACGAGACTTGGATTTTCATTGGCCAACATTGAACAAACCTCTGCTGCAGCCACCATTCACTTTTGCTGCCAAAACAAACTTGCTCTACTATAAATAGAGCTCATTTGTGCTCAGTTTGAGTACACCAAAGCCATCAAATAGATGTTTTCCTCAAAATTACTTCTTTCACTCCAAAATGCCTTCTTTAGTAAGGTAATTCTGAGTTTTTGAGTTAGAGAGCATTTCCATCACATCTCATAATCCTAACACCTCATAAACATTATATGTAGGTGATCCAAACTATCATAAGTGATCTGTAACACCAAAATTATAAAGTCACCTCTCAAAACCTCAAAATTGGACTTTTTTGCATTTTTCAAGCCATGTCTTGATTCAGTCACTTTCCAAACCAGATTAAACCTCAAACACACTCCAAATATCATCCTTGAACTGTCCCAAATGGTGCCACACATCTGGAACACCATTTGAGAGAGTTGGCATTTTGGCCACTTTTGTCCATTTTGCAAGAAAGTGCTCAAACTTGCTCCAGAGGTTTCCAGCTGATTCCAACCATCCTAAAAGCTTCTAAGAGGTCATTTGAGGGTGTCCAAAGCATCAAACCATTTCTGGAACAAAGCACTTGGTAGGATGCACAAAATCTCCAAAAAATAGTTTCAGTGTGCATGAGTAATACCATTGGATTCCTTGCGAAAAAATCGGTCAAGATAGGTTCTTACGGATTTTAATTTCGTTAAAAATTGAGAGAGTTATGAATGTTTTAAGTTTGATAAGCAAAGATGTTGAAAACCATGGTGCAGTTCTGGTTTTTAAGATGTCGAATGTGATGTTGTGACATCTTTCCTTTTTCTCTTATCTTCAAAATTCATGAAAGATATCGAATGTGATGTTGTGACATCTTTCCTCTTTTTCTTAGTTTATCTTCAAAACTCAACCAATTCTTTTACATAGCAAAAATCATCATTTTCCAATTCTGTTTTACACACTTCTTATTCATACTCCATAATATTTTAATCCACAAAAAATCACAAAAAAATATTATTATTTGATATATTTTTAATATATTCAAAAATATTGTTTTAAATGCTTTTAAAATGATTTCTTTTTCTTGATTTTTAAAACCAAAATGATTTTAAATATTCATGTGGATAAAATACTTTTTCATAAACCTTAATCATTGTTTATAACATGATTAATGATTTTATTTGATATTTTTATCATTTTTTACTTGATTTTTCTTTGAAAAATGCCTTTAAAAAATGAAATTGGGGTTTCTTTGATTTTCACCCTAACAAATCTTTTTTCAAAAACACTTTGGGCCTCTAATAGAGTGTAATACCCAACCCTTTTTGTACAAAAATATTTTGGGCCTCAGTTATTGTATAAGTCCCGATACGTTAAAAATCTCGGCGCGATCGCCATTTTCAAACTGAAAATCATCTGGGCCTCCCCTCGTGTTGTAAGCCTCATTTCTTTTCCTAAAATACACTTTGGGCCTCTAATAGAGTGTAAGTCTCATCCCTTTTGTAAATAAAATATTTTGGGCCTCAGATATTGTATAAGTCCCTCTGTACATTTACAAAGTTCGGCGCGATCGTCGCCTTTTAACAAAAAAGACCATTGGGCTTCTCCTTGAGCTATAAGTCCCATTTCTTTTAATTTTAAACCTTTGGGCCTATAATAGAGTGTAAGACCCAATTCCTTTGTAAATACCAAAATTTTGGGCCTCAATCACTTGTATAAGTCCCACGGTGTTTCCAAAACCTCGGCGCGATCGTCGCCCTTTTCAAAATTAACCATTAGGCCTACCCTCGAGTAGTAAGACCCATTTCTTTTCTTAAAACTCACTTGGGCCTCTTGAGAGAGAGTAAGACCCATTCCCCTTGTACAGAAAACTTTTTGGGCCTCAGTCACTTGTATAAGTCTCACTATACAAACTCATATCACAGTGCAATCACTACTAAAACTCACTTGGGCCTCTCCTTGAGCTGTAAGCCCCAATCTTTCCTTTCAAAGCACTTTCTCCTTTGATTTTGACATATACTGTTGTTTTCAATCTTTCTTTGTTGAACAACTAACCAAACAACATTGAAGCTCTACAACCGAGTAAGTGTTTATATGCTTTCATTTACCGCTTTCATATACATATAACTGTATTGTGGGGTTGTTTCACTGTAAGTCTTCTTTCATAAACTCATATCGACTGTGTAATAATAGTATAGATATTTAGAGTTTCCCCGACAACTACGTCTAGCACTAGTTAAAGCTGTTTCGATCCTTCTTAGAAATAGACAATACTAGATCCCCCATAGGAGCACCAGATACAGTCTTCTCTTCGGCTGTCCTCCTTAGGAATTGTCAAGAAACTCTACTCCCCAGAGATGATCTCTTCTCCGTGAATTGCATCCCTTGAGTTTCTTCCAAATTCTCGAACTTTCCTGGCTTGATCTATTCTTTGTGAATAGCCTGTCTTTAACTTCTCGGGGTTTGGGGACCCACAGGCTTTTTAAAAGCATCCCCGCCTCCTCTTGGGCGTTGTACAAGGACCCATCGGCTTCTTAGAAGTATTCACAGCCTCCTCTTAGGCTTCGTATAAATAATTTCTTCCTCCGGGAATGATAGCCTCCTCTTGGGCTTCGTACAAATTGCCCCTCGGCTTTTTAAAAGTTTCCAGCCTCCTCTTGGGCTTCGTACAAATTGTCCCGACGACCTCCTAGAGGTATAGGAACAAAAATTAGTCATCTTAATAGAACAGTCTTTCAAAGAGTCTAGATCTTTCTACCGTGAACGTACCACTACTGTTTCTTTAAGCATAGTACAAAAGATAAAACTCTAGACTTGGACAGTCTAATTTCCTTGAGTCTCAAAGACATTCTCAAGTCCCTTCCAAAAATAGGAAGACACCCGTAGACTCGGACAGTCTCAAATACCCTTTGGATTTCCCATTTCCTTAAAGAACAGGAAATAACCCTGATCCTCTGATCAATCCCAAAGCACATCCTTACCTTTAATCAGTCTCTTTATAAGAACTGATTTTCTCTTAACCAACATACCGGACCTGTCACTCAACTGAAACAGAACCTTTTAGCCTCCATCTCGGGCTTCGTACGAGATACAAAGACTCTCTTGTTGAGTCAAACCTTTAGCCTCTATCTCGGGCTTCGTGCGAGATACAAAGACTCTCTTGTTGAGTCAAACCTTTAGCCTCCATCTCGGGCTTCGTACGAGATACAAAGACTCTCTTGTTGAGTCAAACCTTGTAGCCTCCATCTCGGGCTTCGTACGAGATACAAAGACTCTCTTGTTGAGTCAAAACTTTTAGCCTCCATCTCGGGCTTCGTACGAGATACCAAAACACTCTCTTGTTGAGTATAAAAGGCTCTCTTGTTGAGCCAATCTCCCTTTTAGCCTCAATCTCGGGCTTCGTACGAGATACTAAAACACTCTCTTGTTGAGTATAAAAGACTCTCTTGTTGAGTCAATCACCTTTTAGCCTCCATCTCAGGCTTCGTACGAGATACAAAATCACTCTCTTATTGAGTATAAAAGATTCTCTTGGTGAGTCACCATCTTTAGCCTCCATCTCGGGCTTCGTACGAGATACAAAAACACTCTCTTGTTGAGTATAAAAGATTCTCCTGTTGAGTCAACCCTTTTAGCCTCTCTCTCTCGGGCTTCGTACGAGACACATAAAAACTCCCTCTTGTTGGGCTAATAGCCTCCTCTTAGGCTTTGTATAAGGAAAACCCCGGTTGAGTTAATCAACCTTTTAGCATCAAAGTTGTGCCTCATTCACAGTACACAAACATCAACAACTCCTTCCCCTTCATCTAATCGCTGTAAGCGGCAAGCCTCTGGATTATTTACATCCATGCCACTGTCCCTCTTTTAGCATGAAAAATTCCTAAGGAAAGATATCATTGCTCTACACTGAGTTAAAGTCTTCTCCTTCAGGTTGGAACCTCCCTATAAAGGAAATTATGGCATTGCTGGATTCACATATCCCGGTTAAAGTAATTTTCCTTTATAAACAGTGGTGACAAACAGACCCTCTTTAGAGATGACAAATTCTCTCTAAAGACAACACCTTTTAGCTTCACATCTCGGGCTTCGAACAAGATACAAATAGACCCTTCAGCTTCACATCTTGGGCTTTGAACAAGATACAAACCACCTTCAGCTTCACATCTTGGGCTTTGAACAAGATATAGATCACCTTTCGCTTCACGTCTTGGGCTTCAAACAAGACACCAAAACACCCATTTCCTCCCATAGAATAGGAGGGACTACGAACGCTCTGATTTCCCTGTTTCGGGAAACGGGAATACGTAGGCATAAGATTGAAAGAAAAATCTTAGTGAGCACACTAATCCAAAAACCTAAAGTCCCCTATCTCCACCCAATCTGACAAATTGCCCATGAATAGTCCCAGTTTTCCACCTTAATAAAGTAAGAAGAAAGAAAGGCCCCATTACCATATAGCATCCGTAACCTAACAGACCGCTGTTTAAACTCAGTATGCAAGCAGGGTTAATTGGAGACATCTATTTCCCTTCCTTAGTCAGCGCACAATAGGATAAAAAATGAATCGGCCTGTAGTAAACCCCAAAGAGTGACAGCGCTTAAGAACCGCGTCCAAAATCGCTCGCTACAGTGTCGATCAAAGACAAGATGATGAGAGTTATCGACGCAGGTGATAGGTTGATATTGAAGGCTCCAATGTCTTAGAATAGGACCTTCAAGATTGAACTCAATGTGATGGAGCACAAGTGCCTAGCAACTGCAGCCAGCAGAGATGAGTGGTTATGTCATTTTCGACTAGGCCATCTCAACTTCAATGACATCAGAGAGCTAAAGAGAAGAAATATGGCTTCAGGATTACCTAAAATCGACATTCCAAGTGAAGTTTGTGAAGAGTGTGTTCAGTCGAAACAACACAAGAATAGATTCAGCAAGGATGCAGGAAGGAAGTCGAAGGCGATTCTGGAAGTCATATACTCTAATGTATGTGGTCCAATCCAGGTGGATTTGATTGGTGGCAACAGATACTTTATCACGTTCATAAATGATTATAGTCGAAAGCCGTGGACTTACCTCATCAAGAAGAAAAGTGATGTGATCGAGGTATTTGCCAGATTCAAATCTATGGTCGAAAGACAGAGTGGTCGACCGCTGAAAATTCTGAGTATTGATGGTGGTGGGGAGTATGTGTCGAAAGAGTTCGATGCATTATGTGAGAAAGAATGGATTGTGCATGAGGTGGTACCACCCTACACTCTACAGCAAAATGGAATTGCAGAAAGAAAGAACAGAACCATCATGAACATGGTGAGAAGTATGTTGAATGGAAAGCATCTACCCAAAGAATTAAAGGGAGAAGCGGTTTCGAAAGCAACATATATTTTGAACAGATGTACGACGAAGAAGCTTGAAGGAATCACACCAGAAGAATGTTGGTCTGGTGTCAAGCCAAGCCTCAGTCACTTGAAGGTGTTTGGATCTATAACACATAGACATGTGCCAGATCAGTTGAGAAGGAAGCTTGATGACAAGTCGAATCAGATGATCTTGATAGGATATCATTCAACTGGAGGTTACAAGTTGTTCGACCCAGTGAATAAGAAAGTAGTGATCAGCAGGGACGCGATCATAGATGAGCTTAAAGAATGGGATTAGACTGAGAATGTCAAGAAGGATTCAGTGAGAATCTCTTGTGAAGAACCAACCACTGAAGTCGAAAGAGAAGTTCGACAGGAACAAGTCATAGATGAAGTAGGTCCAAGCAGACCTCGACGAACAAGACACCTGCCTGCAAGGTTGCAAGAATGTGTAATTACATCAGATGATGTGGTTGATGAAGAGGATGAGCTGGTACATTATGCTTTCTATGCAAATGTCGAACCAGTCAATGCAGCTGAGGCATTGAAAGATTCGAAGTGGGTGAAAGCAATGAATGAGGAGTTAGAGTCCATCGAAGTCAACAACACCTAGTCACTTGTCGAATTGCCTCAAGGCAAGAAGGCAATTGATGTGAAGTGGGTTTACAAGGTGAAGGTGAATCCTAGAGGAGAAGTAACTCGACACATGGAAAGACTTTTAGCGAAAGGATTTCTTCAGAAGGAAGGAATCAACTTCGACGAAGTGTTTGCACCTGTTGCTAGGATCGAAACAATTAGGTTGGTTGTTGGTCTAGCAAATATGAACAATTGACACACATGTCAGATGGACGTGAAGTGTGCATTCCTTAATGGCCCCTTAGACGAAGAAGTTTATGTCGCACAACCAACTGGGTATGTGAAACGAGGCGAATAAGGAAAGGTGTACAGGCTGCATAAAGCGCTGTATGGACTCAAGCAAGCTCCAAGAGCTTGGAATAAGAAAATCGACGACTTCTTAAGGAAGAAGGAATTTGTTAAATGTACGACTGAGCATGGAGTGTATGTATGGAGAAGCAATAGTGAATTACTTATTCTATGCCTTTATGTCGATGACCTATTGATAACAAGAAGTTGCAAGAAGGAGATCGAAGATTTCAAACATGACCTAAGTGAGGAGTTTGAAATGTTAGACTTGGGAAATCTCTCATATTTCCTTGGCATCGAATTCTACAAGACTAGTAGAGGTTTGATGATGCACCAAAGAAGATATGCAGGCAAAATACTCAAGAGATTTGAGATGCAAGATTGCAACCCAACTTTGACTCCAGCTGAGACCAGATTGCAACTGTTGAAAGATTTAAATGAAGATGATGTCGACCCTACCCAATACAGAAGACTTATTGGGTCACTTCGATACCTTTGTCACACAAGGCCTGACTTAGCATACAGTGTGGGTATGGTAAGTAAATTCATGCAGAAGCCAAAGGTATCACACCTAGCAGCAACGAAAAGGATACTGAGGTATCTGAAAGGGACTCTCGACTACGGTATTTTGTTTCCTGTAGCTGATAAGGAAAAGAATGCAAGTTAGTGGGATACACCGACTCTAGTTGGTGTAGTGATGCTGAGGATAGAAAATCCACAGCTGGCTATGTGTTTATGTTAGGTGGTGCACCAGTTTCTTGGAGTTCGAGAAAGGATGGAGTAGTGGCATTGTAGTCATGCGAAGCAGAGTACATAGCTGCTTCCCTTTGTGCATGTCAAGCAACGTGGATGGTAAACCTGGTCGAAGAGATTACAGGGAAAAGTCATGGAGCAATTACCATGAAAATCGACAACTTGTCAGCTATCAACTTGGGGAAGAATCCAATAAGACATGGTTGAAGTAAGCACATCGAAATGAGGTTCCATTATCTTCGAGAGAAAGTAGCAGAAGGGAAGATGAACTTGGAACACTGTAGAACTAAGAATT
Organism: Lathyrus tuberosus; assembly: GCA_022829125.1. Lineage (NCBI taxonomy): Eukaryota > Viridiplantae > Streptophyta > Magnoliopsida > Fabales > Fabaceae > Lathyrus > Lathyrus tuberosus. The sequence continues at coordinate 1,607,534 of JALAZF010000203.1, read as the reverse complement.
AGATTGTAGATATCATGACGAAGAGAGTGCAAGTCGGAGTTTTCAAAAGGCTAAGAGCCATGATGAATATAGACAGTTTAGACACAATGAATTAGGTGGTGTGTTAAATAAGTAATTCATTGTTTTAGAAAGATTAGATTTGATTTAGAAAGATTAGATTTGATATTTTTGGGCTTTTATAGTTTGGGCTTTAGTTTGAGATGCAAGTTAACCTAAATCTATAAATAGGGAGGAACCTTTATCATTGTAATCATCTTTTTTTCTTTCTTTCTCAATTTTTCTTTTCGTTGTCATTGCGTGTGATTGTTAACAATCTTGAGATTGATATTGAATAGGAATTCTCCAAAAGGTTTGGGTTAATTCCAACAAGTAACACCAAGAAGAAGGAACGTGACGTGTGAAACACCCTAAAACCACGACTCTTAATTAAAGAATAAAATCATCATTTTAGAATGTTACTCAAACATAACATGCATACTTTCCAATTAATTTCAAAACTCGCACGAGTTTTACTAAAACCCTTGCTCGACTCCAAGCCAACTTTTGGTGGGAGTGTATGAGACAACATGTTAAACAATTCATCACTTATTGCTCAACTTGTCTACAAGTCAAATATGAAACCAAGAAACTCAGGCGGACGGTGCCATGCTTACTAGTGTGGTGTCATGTGCCCCCACTATATTTCTTAAAATAAAAATGGCTACTATAATTTGGTTAAGTCTAGGGTGAGGGCTCAATTAAGTCCCTCACCGGTGAAACCCTAAAAAATAACCAATAGATTAAATGGATGATTCAGATCTAATAGAATAAAAACGAGAACATGTAAAATAAATTGCAGGTAATTATTACATTGTTACTCTATTCTTACTTTTCGTAAGATTTTTTTTCTTTTAGTTTTGTTTCATTCTAATCTACACTTCATCACCTTGTTGTTCTTCATAGTTAAAACAAAGCTTCTCCTCAAAACTAAAGATTCTCACTTTTACACCATTTTCTCTCCATCATTTATCGATTGTTTCCTTTTCTCTCAAGCTTTCTCAATCCTTAATTCGCAACTTTCATTTCTCTTACATTATCGTTACCATTGAAACGACACACGGCAGTACCGGTTTTGTTTTCGTGAAGGATTTTCGGCCGCATAATGAAAATGGCGATGACGCTGTGCGTGAAGCTAAGAATCTTAATGATATAAGAACCGCACTCGAGAATCTCAAAGAACCAACACAATTTTTTTTCATGTGAGTTTTTTGAACTAATTTTTGAAATTTTTTCTCGTTTGAACCTTGATTTTGATGGGTGCAATTACTTTTTAGGTCGTTTTAATTGGGATTCTGTTCTAGGGCTTGGTTAATTGCTAATTAGGCACAGTGGTATTTCTTTGTTTTTTCAATTGAATGTTTGTTGTGGTTTAATAATTTGAAATTATGATAAAATTGAATGTTAATACAAACTTCGATATGCTATAACACTAATTGTCGTAGTAACTGCTATTCGATGATTCATATGGTTCCTTATTGCTATTTTTTCAACTTGGTTTATCTTTATCTTAGCTATGATCATGCCTATTGAATATTACATCTCCCAATTTTTGTAGTTCCTTGCCTAGTTGAAATGTTCGAAAGAAGGTTTATCTTCCGACGAAGGAGCCAATCGGCTTCAGGTTTTTGGTCCGAACAAATTGGAAGAGAAAAAGGAGAGCAAGTTTTTGAAGTTTTTAGGGTTTATGTGGAATCCGTTATCATGGGTTATGGAAGCTGCTGCTATTATGGCGATTGCTTTGGCTAATGGAAGTGGAAGACCTCTTGATTGGCAGGATTTTGTGGGTATTATTCCTCTGTTGGTTATTAATTCAACTATCAGTTTCATTGAAGAGAATAATGCTGGAAATGCTGCTGCGGCTCTCATGGTTGATTTACCCCCCAAAACAAGGGTTCTTAGAGATGGTCGCTGGTCTGAAGAAGATGCTGCAATTTTAGTCCCAGGTGACATAATAAGCATTAAATTAGGAGATATCGTTCCTGTGGATGCTCGTCTTCTTGAGGGTGATGCTTTGAGTGTTGATCAATCTGCTTTAACTGGATAATCTCTTCCGGCAACAAAGAATCGCTCAGATGAAGTCTTTTCTGGATCAACTGTTAAGAAAGGTGAGATTGAAGCAGTTGTTATTGCTACTAGAGTGCACACATTTTTCGGTAAAGCTGCTCACCTTGTTGACAACACAAACCAAGTTGGTCACTTTCAAAAAGTCCTTACAGCAATTGGTAATTTCTGCATTTGCTCAATTGCTACTAGAGATGGAATTGACAATCTTTTGGTTCTATTGATCAGTGGAATTCCAATTGATATGCCTGCTATTTTGTATGTTACTATGGCTATCGGTTCACACAGGCTTTCTCAGAAAGGTGCAATTACAAAGAGAATGACACCTATTGAGGAAATGGCAGGAATAGATGTTCTCTGCAGTGACAAAATCGGGACTCTGACCTTAAATAAGTTATCTGTTGATAAAAACTTGATTGAGGTTTTTGCTAAGAATGTAGAGAAGGATTATGTTATGCTTCTTCCAGCAAGGGCTTCTAAGACTGAGAATCAGGATGCAATAGATGTTGCAATTATTGGTATGCTTGCTAATCCAAAGGAGGCACGAGCTGGTGTTAGGGAGATTCATTTTTTCCCATTCAACCCTGTAGACAAGAGAACTGCTTTAACCTACATTGACTCTGATGGAAATTGGCATCGATCAAGCAAAGGTGCTCCTGAGCAGATATTGAACCTCTGCAACTGCAAAGAAGATGTCAGGAAGAAAGCTCATTCCGTAATTGACAAGTTCGCCGAGCGTGGACTCCGTTCTTTGGGTGTTGCTAGACAGGAAGTACCTGAAAAAAATAAAGATAGCCCTGGTGCACCATGGCAATTTGTTGGTTTGTTACCACTATTTGATCCTCCTAGGCATGATAATGTTGAAACCATCTCAAGAGCTCTGAACCTTGGTGTGAATGTTAAGATGATTACCGGTGATCAGCTTGCCATTGCTAAAGAAACTGGTCGAAGGCTTGGGATGGGAACAAACATGTATCCATTTTCATTTTCATTTTGTTATCAATGTAACATTTCCTGCATTGTTAGTTTGTAACATTTTTTATATAATGCAATGAAGTCATTTATTTCATTACAATTTTCTGCACTGTCATATTTTTAATACTGTTGCCCAAGTTTTAATATTGTTGTTAGTTTACGGGAATACTAGAGAAAACTAATACATGCCTACTAACAGCACAACAACCACATGAGACCAAAGATAACTTGCCACGTCTGAGGCTTGCACCAAAACAGAACTATATTGCAGACCACCCAACCGCGATACAAATACGAAGCAGACCTGATGAGAACCACGGTTTGCAATAACCAATTCCAGCAAAACACCCCGGCCAAGCATGAACTAGCACCAGCTGCAACGCATAACAAACAACACAGAGGAATAGCACACTATAGACCAAACGACCGAAACAACCAAACTGATGAAATTCCCCACAAGCAAGACCATTTCCAACAATAGAAACAACCGCCAATCCTAAACTAACAAGATACCACATAAAATAGATTTAGCTGTAACCTGAATCTACTAAGCATCATGCAAAGCTCACCACTCTGGAACTAAGACTAGGACAAGCCCGCCAAAAAAGCCATCGCAGACAAGCACTTTAGCCCGGTAAAACGAAAACCTCTAAACCCAAATAAATTTAGTGCATTAATTAGTAAATGTTTCAAACATATTAGCTTGAAGTAAAACCTTCATCTGTATTTTTATCATCAAATAATTATTTATAGTTTTAGATTCACAAGACTTATTATGTGCTTGGAATTGTTTGATAATTAAATCCACAAGTTCAGCAGTGTAATTTTAAGGGAATTGGCATGTGAAAATTATGGCAATTGATTTTAGAAATTAAGCATGACATGCTACTTGTTAGTGTTCATTGTAATATATTACAAGGTTATTATGAACCAATACTTATGTACAGAGAACTAGTACTCATTGCTTCAATGTCTGAGATCAATACACAATGTTTCAATCTTATTTGGACATAAGGTAATTACAATTTAAATGACAACATCTATGCAAAAGGAGCATAAACGCTAGCCTAATGATTTTACTGTAGATTTGAATTCTGTCAAGATTACTTCTAGTTGCTGAGGATGATACTCCATAGGATGCTCAACTCTTGCTTCAAATAATGACACTTTAGATTGCAAGCATGGCTGTGCAAAGAAAAGTGGCTTGCCTTTGTCAATTTCACGAAATGGCTGCCACACTCAATCAAACATCCCGTCCCACAAATTGCTCTTCAAGTAGACCAAACCTGCATTGTTGAAGCACATTCATGAAACACTGAATCAAGTTGATGATTTGGGACCTAAATTTGAATCTGTCAACAAACTTCTTAAGGCTATGTTGGATGTTGCTAATTGCATTGTTGAGTTTCATGAGCTTCCTTATGAGTATATTGATCATGAAGCACCGGAAACATTGATTGCTTCAACTCTTATTCCTAGTGTTGTTTATTGGACCATTAGGAGTATTGTGGCATGTGCATCACATATTTTAGGCATCATTGGCTTGGGTCAAGGGTACATCTATAGCTTAAGAACTCTTCTTAATTTCTTTCTTGCACCAAAAACAAATATCTCTTTCTTTCTGTGTTGCTAATTTAGTGATCACGGGTTTGTCTGGATAAAAATCTTAATTAAGTGCGTATAACATCATTGTTTATTATAGAATTTTAACTATCTTGTGTTGATTTTAGATATATGACATCAACAATTGAGACATGGGAGCTTTCGAGTTTGACTCATAAGCTAGAAAACTTGAATGGTCACCTTCATAAGCTGCTCATAATTTGTCATCAACACTTAGGTAATGAAGTCGATCTAACCACTCGTGTTAATCATGAAGATGATGAAGAAGCACTGTCTTGCTTTTCCTTAGGTAAAATTTCTTTAACTCTATATGCTTTGAAAACTGTGTTATAATGCAGATGATAACAAACAGAGAGAAGTATTTGAAACACTTCAGCACCTTTTTGAGACATCACACCAAGATAACATTAAGGTTCTCAAAGCTTTGATTCACTGCAAGGGTGATCCTTTGCCACTGTTTGATGGTTCTACCAAACAAAGGGTTAGCATAGAATATGTTATTTCTTCATTTAACACATAGTATATATGCATAACTCATAATCATTTTTCGGTTAAACTCAAGGTATTTGATCTGTCTTCAGGTTAGCATTGACGTATTGAGGAAGAAAATTGTGTTGCTCTACATAACAGACCTGCACCACATATCTGACCAGGAGCTAGTAATTTTTGAACAAATATATCAAGAGTCGCGTCAAGATTCAACGAGGCTAGAGAGTCAATACGAGATTCACGCCGGTGGCTAAGGACGTTTCCATTGATTTTTTTTTTGTGTATTCACAAACTTGCAACACGATAGATTCATCCAACACTTGAGATTGTGCCACATGGTAAACATATTTTTCTTTTTTTTTAATTATAAATAAATAAAATTTAATCAACAAAACCTTTTTTTCTCCTCCACTTTCTCTCCACCTTTTGTGAATTCACCCACAACCCACAACACCCACCTCCCCACCTCCTATATTTTTCTTAAATACGTGAGTGGCCATGGTATATATATATATATATATATAAATATATATATATATATATATATATATATATATATTATTTTATTTTTTTTAACAGGCTAAATTTTATTGATAGCAAAGGCATAAGAAATGCCACAATAGTACAATAACAGAATTCAAGAAAAGATACACACAAACACCTCAGTATGAAAAAAGCTATGCCATTTCATACAACCACCTCTCTCACCCGAGCTAGATACGAAAAAATACCACTGCCAGAACACCCTACATGAAAACACAAGACATTATGTCATAGGACACTCACCATTACAACTAATACTCCGTGATATCCGCCTCCAACAAAAACTGATAAAACATGTTAAAACCTCCTGAGCTGGACAACACCTCAGGAAATAAATCAAGCAAGCCAATTGTGAGAAATGATTCCATGCAGATTCTATCAGAGGACCACTCTAACTGATCGGAACTGGCTCCCACGACTTGAAACTTTATAGCATACCTCTTCTAAAGACACTCTCCAAAACATGACATTCCTAAAAGGAGAACTGTCACTTGCTTTTAGGGGACTGCTGCTAACACGAAGGATAACCGTCCGCACGCCAGAGCTAGGAGCACAAAACCCTGATCATGTAGTGAGACCCGTTGCTTGAAACTTTAAAAACACGGCACCGCTAAAATCACTCTCCATACGACACCGACCTAAGAGGATTTCTGCCTATGCTAAGACTCCGCGTACCATACCTGCTAAGGATCATGATGCAGTCCAACATCCAGAGCTTGCAGTCAGCAGGGATCACATCCATAGCTGTGATCTAGAAATCAAGACCTACTGCCACGCACTCTTTGAGGGCTGCTGCAACAAGATGGACACCTCCAACGAAAAATCCCCACCAGAACATTACAAAACCGGCAAGAACCATATATAATTATAACAATGGTTAATATATATATATATATAATGATACCATTAAATAACAACATTAAAAAAATTGCTTACAGAGTCATCACTGAATTCAATATTGTGAAAATCTCCGTGTGACGAATGTGTTGTGTTAGCATGATGTCGAGGTACTGAACATGTTTGCTTATTATGCCCGAATTTTTTGCAAGTAGAACACTGAGTCCGCTTCCTTTTTTTCTGATGTGATGAAGATTCCCCAGCGCGTCCTTTAGTTCTAGCTACAGCGGGATCCTTCAATGTCTCATGGACAGTTTCACTTGAATTTATGGCTCCACCATCATGTAATCCCCTTTTTTCTTCCATCTTTCGGATATCAGCAGCAGCTTGTTTCATATGGTCATTGAAATCATCATCACTCTCACTTACTAATTTGCTCAAACGCATATATTGAAACATAAGAGCGCAATATCTCAACGACTTGTGTGAATCCCAGTATTTTGGAAGATGCTTATTTGTGCTACATATTTCTTCCTTCGTGTTCTTTGTCCATCGATCAGCCACTAGAGTCTTTGGCAATTCTGCGACATCTAAAAAAATCAATAGTGCAATAATATGCTCACACGGGAGGCCAAATGATTCCATATTCTTGCAAGAAGATTTAAACACGTCATCATCATGATAGAATGATACATTCCACTCCTTTTTTTATGCTTGGTACTTGCAAATTGTGTATATGAAGCATGTATAAGTTTGATTTCATGTTGCCACTACCATCTCTGCAGACCGTGCAAGAAGATCACAAAACATAAAGAATATTTCCCTTGTAAATAACTTCCCAGCGCAACGCTCCATGCTTTAAAATCTTGTTTGTAGTACATGATCGCCGTAATTTGATGCAAATTCAGCTTTGACCTCCTTATAACACATGTAATTAAGGCACCGATGAAAATGTAATAAAAATTCAGTTAAATTATATCGTGAGTGAAGAAACTTCCCCATTTATGAATGTAACCCCTCACAGCGAGAGGTAGCCCACATCTTTCTCTTTGCATATAGTTTAGTAACCCACTTGTTGTCGTGCAACCCAAATGTGTCAATCATGTCAGCCCACTTGCGTCGAAACTCAACCAGATCTTAGTCACCCAACATGCATTTCCTAAACTGACTTACAAATTTAGGAACTCCAATGTTAGACGCTGCATTGCGAATTAGATGCCAAGCACACAACCTATGATAAGCATTCGGAAACACCCTTTGTATAGCTTTCTTCATTGCATGGTCGCCATCAGTAATGACAGATATAGGCAACTTACCTGACGTTGCTTCCAAAATTTGTTCAAGAACCCAGACATATGTTTCTTCTTTTTAATTTGCAACAATAGCACAGCCAAATATAATATTATGATTATGGGTATTAACTCCAGAAAACACCACTAAGGGGCAATGGTATTTGTTCGTCCCGTATGTTGCATCAAATGCCAACACATCACCAAACAATTTGAAATCCATTTGGCTTATACCATTGCACAAAAAAAAGGTGTTCAAGCCTACCTTCTCCATCAACAGTGTGGCGATAAAACATCATCGGGTCATCTGATGCCAGCCCATGAAGATAGTGTAAAGCATTTTTACCATCACATCGTTGCAAAAGGCGTTGCTTTCCTATTTGATTATATATATCCTTCCTACGAAACCCTATTTTTTCATACCCTTCTGCTTGGTTGGCAAAAGAAGCATAGAATTGAGACGGCCTTATACCAACCTTTAACATGTCGTTCATCTGCATTATATCTGACTCTTTCATTTTTCGATGTGAAGCAAGCATTCCATGATACTCTTCATCTAAAAGTTCATGATTGTGTTGATCATTAAAAACTGTAATCCACCAACATTGTGACAACATATCTATATGCACTCGAAATTTTACTTCACATCCACACCGAGTCTCAGGTTTACACTCACGCTTACGGTTTCTATTGTTAAACCTCTATCCTCCCTAAACCCCTGTCTGTGACAAACAAATGTCCGCTGTAATATTTCTCCTTTCTTGCTTCGAAGGATCTTGCTCTTGCGAACTGCAAATTCGTTCATTTTAGCATACTGGTTGTAGAACTCATAAGCCATGTCCAGACTTGGAAATTGAAATTTCCTTGTCTCATGGGGACTTAATCTTTTCAGGTCTATGCCAAGAATATCCTCCATGCTATCAATATTGATAATTTTTTCAATAGATTCTCCATCCTCAACACTATTGTCATCAACAACAGTGGTATCGCACGTTGCTTCATCAACTACTCCAGTTGACAAATCTTCTAGTCCCTATCACAATAAACAACAGAGTTTTAACATGAGTACCAAAGTACAATAATACTAGTATTTAAAAATTTATCCTTTTACCTCCATACCACCTATAACTATTCGACTAATAGTACCAATGCTCTTTATCTATTTCCTGCACAAATTATATAACAAATTATGGGATTAATATATTTTAGACTACATATAAAAAACTCATAATCTAATTGAAAAAATAATTTTTAATGAAATCATTTACAGTTAAAGGAATCAACACTCTGACCATGAAATAATACTTAGATTCTCTCAAAGATTGTTGGGGAAAAAAGCTAGATAGTAAATATCTCGCATGAATAAATAAAATTCTGCACCTTTACATAGCAGTAAGCAGAAAAAGACCAACAAAACTCCTACCCATTATTCTACGCCCAATACAAAATCGTGCACCAGAATAAAATACAGCTCTGCAAACTAAACAATTAATCAAACAAACTAAACAATTTCCAAATACAATGGGGAGATAATCATAATATTGGAAGAAACATAGACTTAAACTTAACAATTCCCAAATCATAATAACAAACTAAAATCGATTGCACAAAAAATTAAGACTTAAACTTAACAATTCCCAAATCAAAACTTAAACAACTCTTAGATTGACTACACGTTTTAAACTTTTATCTCTTAAATAGTATTCATTTTCATTACATGCAAAATAAGCATCTATAATATCCAGTAAATACTAGAGATAAAGAAATTAAGGAAAGTGGATTGATCTGCACCTTCTAACTGTTCTCAACTTTCTTCGATACTCAGCAGTGTTGCTCAGTGCATAACAACCTAGTAAGAACTCCCAAACTTCAGGTCTAATTGATGGATCTACACCCTAACAGACATGGGAAGAAAAGGAAATAAATCATAAAAGAACAAAAATTCCTATATTAGCCTTGATTTTAGAAAGAAATTATCAGTTTGTATGTCTGATGTCTCGAGTACATTTGAATATTTTTATATCTATGTAAAAGAAAATTAAACTCACAAATTTGCTCACGACTTATGGGAGGGTATATATTTTTAATTATATTATTTTAATGAGACCGTGAATATGGCCTATTATTATGATTGAAAATGGACTAGACCCAGCTCAATTCCAAGAATTAGTTCAAGGGGGAAAATTGCTCAAGTCATAATGAGTACTTTGGCCATGTACCTAGCCGAAGTGGGATTTTGGCACGCCTTCCTTACAACATGTAGTTTACAAGACCAAACATCTATGAGTAACCTAACATCAAGGCTGATATGTACTCTTGAATCAAAGTAGATTCAGAACAAACTGAGATTAATTTAACCACAAATGATAGCTCAAGCAGGGGGCACTGCCCGAGTCAATATAAGGAGTACTTTGAGTTTGAACATATATAATATGCCTATTGCATGCTGGATCTTAGCACCCACAACTGAAGGAATGATTTTTTTTTTAAATTAATAGTCTAGAGGTTACATGATGTGTTATTTGTTGAGTATTAGATCTGCATGTCATCTGGTATATTATACAGCAATCAGCAAAAATTAATAAAAGCCATTTTATATGTAGATAGTAAATATGAAATAAAAAAGCAACTTATTAGGCCTCAATTTCTGTATCCGAAGCAACCAAGATAAATGGGCTGAACCTCGACTGCGTTCAGTGTACTAAAAAGTTATCATTAAATATGATAGCTTAGATGCATTTTTTTCAGGCCTTAATTTCTACATGCGAAAAGGCTAGACAGATTGAACCTGGTGCACATTCAATGTGCTGTATTTTCACCACCGAAAGCAACCCAATAAAGAGTCTAGAAATAATATCAACATCAATTAATGCTCAAATTCCATTATCTAATATGCTTTTTTCAAGTTCAGCTCAACAATCAACTGAATCAAATTGTTGTAACATCGAGGAAGAGATAAAACAAGACACGTAAAATCGTAACCGGAGAATGCACAGGTCGTCGAAAAAAATGTAAAAGCTATAAATACAAACCTGAAACGATTTTCACAAAACCCTCGCTCGGATACACCGATTAATGCTTGAAATCGTCGGCAAAACCAAAACTGATCAGATAAGAAAGCGACTGAGAGCCTCCGACGGTGACGATTCGAAAAGAATTGAAAGTCGTGGATTAGGAATTGAGAAAGCTTGAGAGAAAGGGAAAGAATCGGTGCAGAGAAAGGGAAAGAATCGGTGGAAAGGAAACTACGTAGGTTTTGGAACGAAGGTTTTTTTAACGATAGATGAAAAACAACAGTTAAATGAAATTGTGAATCAATGGGTTTTGGGATGAAGATGGTGAAGCTGAAACAACGATTAAAGATTTTTTTTTTACGAAAAGTAAGAATAGGGTAACAATGTGTAAAAAATAATTACCTGCAATTTATTTTACATGTTCTCGTTTTTATTTTATTAGATCTGAATCATCCATTTAATCTATTGGTTTTTTTTGGGGTTTCACCGGTGAGGGACTTAATTGAGCCCTCACCCTAGACTTAACCCTATAATTTATATGACTATTAATATAAAAAAATATTTAACTAAAATAGTAGGACCCATCAATTTATTGAAAGAAAAGAATATTTTTGATATAGATCTATTACTAGAGATTAGCGATAAAATCACATAGTTTATGAATAATTATTTAAAATTTTGTTTGAAGTAATTATAAATGAATATGTTTTATTTTAAAATTTAATTATAAGCCAAAACATGTCAGACTAAAATATTAGATGAAGAGAGATAGATAAATATTAATATTGATAATAAAATTAAGAAAATTACATAACATAAATAATTGAAAAAATTATTTTAAATTTTCAAAAATAAATCTCATAAAAAATTAAATATAAAATATATTTGTGCTTTTAAAAAATAATTAAATAGTACACACTATATATCATTCCCACATCTTAAGATAATAAAATCTTTAGTTCTGTCTCTATCTATAGGTGTACTGCAACCTCTCCTTATCCTAGGGATGACAATGGTACTCATCCCTAGTGCATAGACTATTTTTTTTTATGTTTCTAATTTTTGTTTTTGTATATGATAAGTTATTCTATAATCAAATTATTTAATATGAACATATCAATTTATTCTATTTCTTTTCTTACTAATAATGAATATTAGTAAGAATAAAAAGATACTAAGAAAACTCTTTGTTCCGGACTGGGCCGCGGGCTTCCCAACCGTCGAGCAGGCCCAATCCAGTAATGGGTCGGCCTAGTGTGATCCTTCCAATGGCCAGCGCCGAGCACAGCTTCGCAGGGACGAGGACCCCACGTGTTCTCCACTCGTTAGTCACCTAGCAAACACCGATGTCGGGCATAAGCTTATAGTCGGGGAGAACCTCACTATCCTCGACCTTTACGTGCTCCTCCCCGCGAGGACACGTTCTCTTGTAACTTCCCCACTCCCGAAGGAATCGGTCAGCCCTACTTCCAGAGATTTAGGGACCGTTACACCAGGGCGAAGACCACGTGTTGGTCTTCACTACGCCACGTAAGCCCTGGCAGTTGCTTGGATTGGGCCTTGCAATCCAGCCCAGTGCAAGTAACCGTTGGCCCCGCGCTAGAGGCTCTCTATAAATACCCTCTCACTTGAGAGGGCCAGGTTACATTGCATTCTAAACTCACACCTATTTTTCTGTACTTGCTTACTCCCTTTTTCTTACTTGAGCGTCGGAGTACCTTACAGGTACACCCCCCCCCCCCCCCCCCGCCGTATCATAATCACCGGAGCTGAAGTCCATACGACGTTGCTGGCCACTTCATAACTGTCTGATCCAGGTACGATCAATGGCGCTGTCTGTGGGAAACATTGCTTCCCCGTTTTTCTTTCAACGATAAACCAAAGCAATCCCTTCGTTCATCACCAGCATGGCCAACAACCCATCCACGAACAAAGCTCTGGACACCATCCTCGCACAACTCGAGAATGGAAACCACCGTGAGGACGCTGCTGCCCTCAACGTCAAAGAAGGTGACGTAAGAGACGGGCAGACCACCTCCCCAGACTCCCAAGACACGGCTTACGACGCCGTCCAGCAGGACGACCAACAAGCCGCCTTTCAGCCAGTTGCTCCTCCGCCCAATGTAGATTCGAGCACCGTGACCCTGTTCGCCTTGGTCAACCAGACCAACCAGCTGATCATGAACCAGAATATCAGAATTGAAGCGCTCGAGCAAGGGCGAACACGACGATCTTCCCCGCGAATACATCATCGTCCACCTTCGCCTCGCCGCTCTCCTTCCCCGCAAAGGACCCCTCAAGAAGAATCTCAGACCCCCTCGCCAGTGCGCGAGGGCCGCCGGTCGCGTCTCGAGCACCCCTAGCCAGAAGCCTCCTAGAAGCGCCATCGTTCCCCCCCTCAGAAGGAACCCAGGCGCTCCTCGACTACCAAGAGGAGCAAGACCACCGAGGAGAGACCAAGGAACCACTCTAGGCACTCCCCTCCACGACAAAGACCTGGTCGACACAACCGATCCCCATTGTTATTTCCTTGTTTCTGTGGTTGGCATTTATTTTGCTAAAACTATTCTAGCAGCAAGATGTTGAAATATGATGTTCTAATTTGTTGCATTCAACATGTCGAATGAAGATGTCTCATACCTGCTCATAGGACATCGTGTCTGGATTCAGTTTTAAAGCAGATTCTGTTGCTGTGTTTTGTTACTGATTATTTGGTTATCCTATGTGGCATCCAAAGCATTTTTGGATTGCGTTTTTGTTGGTTTTTCGGATTTTTCGCTGTTTCTAATTATGGAGACATATTAGGAAACTTTAGATTGAAGATCTATTTTGTTGGAGTTTATTTTACAGATTTGTGAGCAGTCTATTTGCTGCGTTTTTGAAGCCCAATCCAGTCCAGATTAAATGCTATATATTGACTGGTGTAAACCTAGTTTAGGTGTGGAACTTACATGTGTTTTTGTTAGGGTTTTCGTGTGTTATTTGTGAGCCTAACTGGTATAATTCTGATAACGGTATAAGGAATGGTTTTTGTGTTGTAAGTTCTGTCAGTTACTCATAAGCTTTTAAGCATTGAGTTTCTTGTGTGTCAATTCTCATAAGCTTTGAAGTATTAAGAATTGTGTGTTTTGAAAGTGTGACTTTTGGGTTGTTACTCGTGTGGAAAGAAACCAATCACGGGTTGTGGTTGAAGAGGGATTTGAGGAGGGCCTCATACCTAGGTGAGTCTTAGGTAGAAGTCATAGGAAAGGTAGTGATTAAGTGAGCAGATTATTTGGTAATTGTATGATCTGTGAATTGATACTATCGTATATTGGTTTCGTCCCTGGCTTGGTAGCCCCCAGAGTAGGATTGTTGATCCGAACTGGGTAAACATATCACTGTGTTATTTACTTTCTGCACTTTTATTTTTATTGTTATCTTGTTCATTGTGTTGGATATCAGTGTCTCAACATCTGTGTAGGACATCTGATATCTGTGCCAGAATTTCACCCATCAAGGTCCCCCAATGGAAGCGACGACGAAGACCAGAGGAACCCCCTGTCACGGGAGATCATGGACGCCCTAATTCCTGTGGGCATGGAGAAACCCCCGCCACTGGGGACCTACGACGGCCTGGCTGACCCAGACGATCACGTCGAAAGTTTTGAAGCCATGCTCAACTTCAGAAACGTCAGGGGAGCCATTAAGTGCAGACTTTTCCCCACCACCTTGCGAAAGGGCACCATGACCTGGTACAAGAGTCTGACACCCGGGTCGATCACATCCTGGAGACAATTAAGAGAACGCTTTACCAAAGACTGCACGGCATCTCGCCAACACCCGAAGACGGAGGCCGCACTAGAAAGCATCTACCAGGGGAAGAACGAGCCTCTCAGGAACTACATTGAGAGGTTCAACAGGGAGGCTGTCGAGGTCCACACGACCGACGACATGAAGAAGTTTTTAATCATCCGAGGACTATGTCTTGGATCCAATTTTGCCAAGTCTGTAGGCCTCCGCAGACCTCGCCGTCTGGAGGACCTCCTCCAACGAGCTCAGTCATACATCGAGTTCAAGGAGGTAGAGGCAGCACAGATCGCCCTTGACTCGAGGCGGAAGAAAGGCCCCCGCGATCGCAGAGAAGAAGATTCTCCTCCCCGACGTGGAGGAGAAAGAAAGAAGGAAAACCGCCCCCGGGACTCTCGTGAACCGCTCGGACCAGCTGGCCGATTTACGGAATACACGCCGCTCAACGTTCCCCACGCGCGAATCCTCACCGAGTGCTCCAACTCGAAATTTCTTAAAGGAGGTGTTCGCTTTCCGAATCCAACGAACCCCAAATCAAACACGAACAGGTCCAAGTATTGCAGGTTCCACCGGAGCCACGGATATGTCACGGAGGATTGCATCCATCTCAAAGATGCAATTGAGATCCTGATCAAGGAAGGGCACTTAAAGAAGTACGCCCAGAAGAATGACGCTCCTCGTCCCAGTTCCCGGGAAGCCCAAAACGTCGAGGAGATGACACCTCCTCCCGACGAGAGTCGGCTTCAGGTCACCCTCAGTGTCACTCGACCCGAAGACTTCTTTGTCCCCGAAGGCATCGAGGGCCAAGAAGCAGTTCACAACATGTGGGCAAACTTCCCCCACGAAGACCCCGTCGCTGCCCGCAGCACGTGGGAAGGTTTCCTCAAGACTATGGTCATCTCCGGGGGTGGTTACGAGAAGGTGTCTGTCAGGTCGATCAAGCGGAAATTTGACGAACTGGAGTCCGCAACATCGGCGAAGACCACTACTCTCGAGAAGGTGCAAGGGAAATCAAACCCTATCACCTTCTACCTTAAAGAGCTCCCAGGCGGAGCGTCCAACGCCACTATCCCCCTCTTAGTCAGGGCATATATGGCGAATTTTGACGTTCGAAGGATCCTTGTCGACCAGGGAAGTTCGGTCGACATCATGTATGCTCATCTGTTCGGGACTCTCCAGCTCGACGAGAGACATCTGACCCCGTACGTCGGTTCAGATCTGCAGGGGTTCAACGACACCACCACCAGACCATGGGGCTACGTTGAACTGATGGTCACATTCAGGTCCGAAGACACTTCCCGCCAACTGAAGACCCGCTTCCTGGTGGTCGAATGCCCATCCCTCTACAACTGCATCCTCGGGAGGACCACCCTGGCCGAACTCACAGCAGTGCCATCAACGGTCCACCTCAAGATGAAGTACTACACGGCCAGGGGATGTGTAGTTACGATGCACGGGGACATAGACGTGGCCAGGAGGTGCTTCGACGCTGCAATCAAAGGCATGAGTTCCATCGGCACCAAGCCCAAGACCGGAGCAAAGCCATCCACGGACACCGTACAGAGGCTTCTCCAGCGCGTCGACGCGGTCGACCTCGACAGCAGGTTCCTGGACGAGCACGAAGAAGGCGAAGCAGCGGGCCTCGACCTCCAGGCGGAAAACAACGGGCAACCTCTCCATCCAACGCGCCCCATCCCAAACAGAGACTTTGAGCTCGTCGCCCTCGGGGACGATCCAGACCATAACGTGAATATTGGCACCAGGATCCCCGACCTGGCGAAGGAGCAGCTGAAGGCATGTCTCCGGGAGAACGCTGATCTGTTCGTATGGAGCGCCTCTGAGATGCCTGGCCTTGACCCCGAGGTGGCGTGCCATCAGCTCGCAGTAGATCCGGCCGCTAGGGCCATAGCTCAATGTAGGCGTAGGCAGTCTCCCGAAAAAGCGGAGGCTGCTGAAAAAGCTGTAAAAGACCTCCTAGAGGCGAATTTTATTTCGGAGGCCAGGTACACGACCTGGCTGTCCAACGTTGCACTCGTCAAAAAGAATAATGGAAAATGGAGGATGTGTGTTGACTATATTGATCTTAACCGGACATGCCCGAAAGACTGCTATCCTTTTCTTAACATCGACCAGCTGGTCGACAATTCTGCAGGTTACAAACTATTATCCTTCATGGACGCCTACTCGGGGTACAACCAAATTCCCATGGATAAGGTCGACAAACAGCACACGGCTTTCATGACCGAGTCGGGCAATTACTACTACAACATAATGCCCTTCGGTCTGAAGAACGCCGGTGCGACCTACCAACGGATGATGAACAAGGTTTTTCGGGCTGAAATCGGCGACATGCTCGAGGTCTATATGGACGACATGATCGTCAAATCCGCTGAAGAATTCGACCATGCCACGTACCTCAAGAAGGTGTTCGACACAACGAAGAGATGCCACATGAGGTTCAATCCCGACAAATGCACATTCGGCGTTCGGGCAGGTAAGTTCCTCGGCTTCTACCTCACAGAGCGAGGAATCGAGGCCAACCCCGACAAGTGTAGGGCTTTCTCCGAGATCCCAACTCCGAACTCTAAGAAGTCAATACAATCACTGAACGGGATGCTGACCGCCCTCTCCCGCTTCGTCGCCAAGTCTGCATAATACACGCTCCCATTTTTCAAACTTCTTCGGCAAAAAGCGACATTTGAATGGAGCGAGGAGTGCGAGCAGGCGCTCCTTCACCTAAAACAAGTCTTATCACAACCCCCGGTCCTCTCACGGCCTGAGAACGAGGAGACACCGTTCTTGTATCTCGCAATCACGAGTGAAGCGGTCAGCGCTATCCTCATTCGGGAAACCCCGGACGGGCAGAAACCAATTTACTTCACGAGTAAAGCCCTCCAAGGTCCCGAGCTCAGGTATCAGCAGATCGAGAAGGTCGCCCTGGCACTCGTCACCGCGGCCAGGAGGCTGTGCCATTACTTCCTAGCCCACACGGTCGTCGTAAGAACCGAATAGCCGATAAGGCAGCTCCTCGGACGACCAGATATGGCGGGAAGGATGCTCAGGTGGTCGCTCAAACTCTCCGAATTCGACATCCAGTACGAGGGAAGGAAAGCCCTGAAGGCTCAGGTATTGGCCGACTTCGTGGTGGAGATGACCG
This sequence comes from Lathyrus tuberosus, assembly GCA_022829125.1. NCBI lineage: Eukaryota > Viridiplantae > Streptophyta > Magnoliopsida > Fabales > Fabaceae > Lathyrus > Lathyrus tuberosus. Next base: position 1,589,718 of record JALAZF010000203.1, on the reverse strand, counting down.
TCCCGGAACCTTCGACCAACGGATCCCAAAAGTGGACAATCTATGTCGATGGGGCATCCAGCACGAAGGGGAGCAGGGCGGGCATTATCCTCGAAAATGAGGAAGAAATCCTGATCGAGGTCTCCCTCGAACTATCCTTCCCGACGTCGAACAACCAAGCAGAGTACGAGGCTTTCCTCGTCGGGCTTCGGTTGGCCGAGGACCTCGGCGCCAAGGTGGTCAAAATTTTCACCCACTCCCAACTCGTAGCCTCGCAAGTCCGAGGAGAGTACCAGGCTAAGAACGACAACCTCATCGAATACCTGACCTTGTTGAAAGAAAGGATGAAAAGATTCACCTCTGCGGAAGTAACCCACATCCCTCGCGAGCACAATACCCGAGCAGATGTCTTGTCCAAATTGGCGAGCTCAAAGAAGAAAGGCGAAAACAAATCTGTCATACAAGAAGTGTTTCCCCACCCAAGCATCGACAAACCCATTCTGGCGGAGGACGTAAACGCCATTAGAGACAGCAACTGTTGGATGACCTCGGTATACGAGTACCTCACGACCGGCAGCCTTCCCGAAGACCCCAAGGAAGCGGGGATAGTCAAGCGGCGGGCGTGCTCGTACACGATAGTTGAGGATAAGCTATACCGCCGAGGGTTTGTTATCCCCCTCCTCAGGTGTGTCGAGGAGACCAAGGTCCCCGGTATACTCCAGGAAATCCATGAGGGAATCAATGCACAGCACCTCGGAGGGCGATCTTTAGCCCGGAAGGCACTTCGGGCAGGGTACTACTGGCCCACCATGCAACAGGACGCCAGGGAACACGTCAAGAAGTGCGATAGATGTCAGCGACACGGGGACATGCACCTCGCTCCCCTTAGCGAGCTTAAAACGCTGTCCTCCCCGTGGCCGTTTGCGTGGTGGAGAATGGACATCCTCTGACCTTTCATCGTGGGATCGTATCAAAACAAATACCTCATCGTCGGGGTGGATTATTTTACGAAGTGGATCGAGGCGGAAGCATTGGCCAAAATCACGGCCTTCAACATACTACGTTTCTACAAAAGGAACATCCTCGCCCGATTCGGCGTGCCCCAAGCTATTGTCACCGACAACGGAACCCAGTTCACCGACAGGAACTTCCAAGACTTCGTCGCCAAACTGGGCACGAAGCAGCACTTCACGTCGGTCGAGCATCCTCAAACGAACGGGCAAGCCAAGGCGGCGAACAGAGTAATCCTCCTAGGACTGAAAATTCGATTAGGTGACACCAAACAACGGTGGGTCGAGGAGCTACACAGCGTCCTCTGGGCCTACCAAACAACCCCAATTCCACGACCGGGGAGACCCTCTTTCGTCTGACCTACGGGACAGAAGCGGTGATCCCCGTGAAGATCAGGGAACCCTCGAGGAGGACGGAAGCCCCCCTCGACGAAGACGCGAACAACGAAGCCCTGAGGGAAGAGCTCGATTTCGTCGAGGAGACACGATCGGGCGCTTCTCTCCGAGAAGCCTCACTAAAACAAAAGATAACTTTACGTTATAACGACAGAGTTATCAAGCGTGATTTTCAGATAGGCACCCTCGTCCTACGAAGGAACTAGAAAGATTCGCGAGAAGGTAAACTCGCCGCGAACTGGGAGGGCCTGTACCGCGTTCGCGCGAAAACAGGGACAGGAGCCTACTTCCTCGAAAATTTGCACAGGGAAGAACTTGCTCGACCATGGAACGCTAAGAAGCTTAAACAGTATTACAGTTAAGCACTGCCTGCGACACACTAGCACCGCGGTTACGGGGACGCACTAGGATACAAGCGCGACACCCCTATTCAAAACACGATGATCAAGGGCTGCGTTATGTGTGCTGAGCACTTTGATCCGACGAGGACACCTCAATCGAGCTCCTTCGTCGTCATACCAATTAGGCAGAACACCCAGCTCGCGATGGGAAGTTCACGCCACGAAGCTAAGACCTCGACCGAGCTCTTAGCCTCGTTGAAGGTCGAAATACACTTTCGGCCACTCGACCAGCTCTCCACGCAGTCGAGGATTATCGAAGTCGAGCAAGCCCTAAAATCTCTATTACTTAGACAAAAGCAAATAAAGTATAGCAAATACAACAACATCACACACATACAAACATCGCACGCGCAGATACGCAAAAATCAAAGCATTAACCGGGCATAAGCCCATCGTATAAATATTACAAAGTATCAAAAAACCCTTGGCTCACAGGCCGGGTAAAGATCATCACAAATGGCACGCAGGCCAAACAAAAGACCAAAATAGTAGTGGCAAGCAGGCCGAACAAGCAAAGGAACTAAACAATGATCTCTTCCTAGATCCGGTCAGCGTTCTCCCCGTCCTCCTCCCCTGGCAGGTCCAACTTACCATCGACCACACGAACAAATGGGTTAATCCTGTCGAGCGCGAGCTGGACACCTGGATTTCCGACTTCGACCTACTCCACAACATTTTTGAAACCTATTTCGAGGGCCTCCAAACTATCTTGCTGAAGCTCCTGAATCTTAGCGATCAAATCCGCACGGCTGGCGAAACCTTTCTCCTCGGCCGACTCGTTTTCTGCAGGACGGGTAGCAGCTTCTAACTCCGCAATTCTGGTTCGAAGGCGGTCACACTCCTCTTGAGTCGCCTTCAGTGCAACGTTGGTCTGGTTCAGCTCGTCGAGGACACGGGCGTGTTCCTCGCACTTGGTATGGGCCTCTCGCAAGTCAACCTTAATTTTGTCCTTCTCCTTCTCAAGGGCAGTGTATTCATCCTTTATCTTCTGCAGTTCAGAGGCAGAGGGGGTCCCCTCGTTTAATATCAAGGTTGTCTCAAAGACTCAAATCATCGCCGCCAGGTCCTCGACAAGCGCCTCTTTTCTGGCCGCTCCATCCATTCCCAGAACTGCATTCACCTCGGCCTCAGCGACGATGGGAGGGCTTCCCCCGAAGAAGTTCCGCTGAAGATGGCAAGCGGGCAGAAGAAACTTCTCTGTGGGGACATGCTTCTTGAGGTCCACGAGGACGGGCCCCTCAGTCCTCGCCCTTTTAGCAGGGGTGCTCTCCGGAGGGGGAGATTGGCTGCAATGTGGAGAAGACGAGCTGCTCGTCGTGCCGATCGACACCACTGTCTGGATAACGTCGCGAACACGACCCTTAGCTCGTTTGGGAGCTCGCTCAGCAGCCATCTTCATGATGCGCTTGGTGGCGTTCGACATTTGAGCTGCAAGGGAAAACACGATACAAGTTAGCACAAGAAAACAATACTAAGTGCACGCACAAACAAAACAATTGGTTCCTACCTAAAAACCTCTTGGCCTCATCAGGGGACTTGCACTCAAGGAGAGCCTTGGTGTTTATATAACGGGCCTCGGTCTTAACCCTTCCCCGCGGGTCGAGGATAGATTTTTCGTCCCTCGTTACACACACCGCCTGGCTGAAGCCAGCGACATACGCGACCAGCTTTGCATACCCCTCTTTGTCCTCCTCCGACAGTTCGCTAGGTTTCACGAGGTACTCGTCCGTACCAAGCGCGAAGTGCGCATCCTTCCACTCCAGGGGGCACTTGGACATAAACCTCTCATGCCCGACACTGTCGGTCACGATGTCATAAAGCGTGCCCACAACCTCGTGCATCGCGGGCATGACATAGTAAAGCCTATCTTTGAAATTCCTAACCAAATCTGAGTATGCCTTGAACAGCTTCCTCGGCTGTTTGAAGGAGACCCAGCTATGTCGCCCCTGGTCAGTTGCCCGTTGGAGGTGGAAGATGCGGAAAAAGAGCGAGAGGGTGGTCCCGACGTTGAGATAGTCGCACACGATCTTAAAGGCCCGCATGAAGGCGAGTGCGTTAGGATGGAGCTGAGACGACGCCAGGTGCAGCCGGTTGAACACCCCCACCTGTAAGCTGTTGAAGGGGAGACGAATACCGGCCTCTTTAAAGGAGAACTCGTACATGGGAAACCTTAACCCACGGTAATTCGAGCAGATCCGGTGGTGTTCCTGAGGCTGAAAGACCGTCCATTTCGCTTGCTCGCCCGCGGCGACGTCCTCGACGATGGCGAAAGCGTCTGTGTCGTCGATGGCAAAACATGAACGAATGCGTAGAGGCTCCTCGCCGACCCAGACGACGGCCGGACGCAGAAGCTCCTCCCCGGGAAGCTGCGCAGGGTCGTCCACGTCAGGTTCGTTGGATAGTCCCCGCAAGCCTCACGACCATTTTTACCTGAAAAGCAGAGGAAATAGGTGAATTCGTTGGCCACGACCAAATCCACCCTTCCACCGCCGATCAAGTGAAAGGGCAGCGAGAGCACGAGAGATGCTCGGGACAACGGCGAACTACCCGATACCGTTACCCCCGGACCTTCTTCAGGTCTCTGATCCTCTCTCACCTCACTTCCCCAGGACATTCATCGCATGTCCTCGGGGTATTCATCGGGTCCTCAGGATATTCATCCCAAGCCTCCGCCAAATTCGATGGAACCCTAGAAACGTCCTGCCGTTTCTTGCCGGAAGCTCCACAGTCGTGCCGAAAATTTTACCGGTTTGCCGGAAAACTACTAAAAGAAACAAAACGGAACATAAAAGGATTAAAAGCTTACTTGAAACGGTGGTGGAGAGCGGACCGGTACGGTGAAAACAGCGGCGCGCGGTGGTGTACGGCGGTGGGCAGCGACGGTGAATAGAAGAGAAGCTCGGAGCGAAAAAGGTGAGAACGTGCAAATGGCACGAACTAAACCCCTTTTATAGGTCCCTCACGGGACTCGAGGAGTCCCTAGGCTTTTGAGTGCCCTAGGCCTAGCCGTCCCTAGGCATTAATGACAGACGACACGTGGCACACGCGTTCCCGCGTTTACCTCTTCACCTGCCTTGCTCCTCGGCCTCAGAATCGTCCGTCTTCCACGCGTCACCGTCTTCACTAGTCGAGCTGAGTCTCAGATACCTGCCCGCTTAACATCCCGTACTCGTGGCCTCCTCGCTGCGTTTTAGCTCGAGGACACTTCATCGACGACACCCGTACGACAGAAGGTATCGAGGAAATTCGAACGAGGAGCCTTGCGTCGAGCCGATCCTAAAGTCATTACTCCTAAAGTCACACCTATTGCGTCGAGCCTTCTTTAAAAAAATATTAAGCTTCTTTAATTATTATTATTTTTTTAAATTTGAAACTTCCAGAATATAATATTGCATTGAATATAAAAAGGGTCGTTATTAAAATGTTTTTAAAAAAATAAATATTTGTTAAAAACTCTTATAAAAAATTAGTTATAGAGTTTAATTTAAAATTTGATAATTTATATAAAAAAATATCATAAAAAATTAAAAGTTGTATTGGTATGAAATTTAAGGAAAACCGTTTTTCTTACCAGTACATAATATACTCCCTCCCATCCATTTGAAATAAAAATGTGTTTCAAAATAAAAGATGCATTTCAATTTTCAATATATATTTTTTAATTTTATTTTCTAATTAATATTATTTTTATTATTTTCAATATTTGATAAAAGACATTTTAATAAAAATGATATTTTTTCTTTTATTTATTTATTTTTCTTAATCTATATAATAGTCAACTAAATCACTCATGGTGAAATGGAAAGAGTAGTAATTATATCTAAATTATGTGTGTGAAACTTTTTTTTTTATAAAAAACAAATAAATAAAATAAAAAAATGAAAGAGATTATAAAATTTGAGGGTTAAAAATTCAACTCAATTACATAGACACTCAAGGAACATGTGTATGCATAGCTATACAAATCTAAATTGGAGCGAGACACTAACATGCACAATCCAGCGAATCCACGTAGAGACACAAAACTAAAGTGCACAAATGTGAAAATAAACCAAATCACCAACACATAAAGAATTCATTAACCAATAACTCGCAGACAAAACTAAACAAGCAATAATGACGATTCAGATTCAAACGGGCAGGACACTTTAACCGAAAAGAAAGCCTAAAATATTAACTCATCTCAGTTAAGTATTCTGCATTAGATGAAAAGTGACACCACCAACGAGTAACAAAACCAATTTAGATTGGACCTTGCCAAAAAAACCACAAACACAAAACAAGCATCCCTCCGACCAAGCTGGAAGCTACATTAGAAAAGTATGTGAATTTTAGAGAGAAGAGAGATACAACAGATTAAAGAGAAAAAATTATATATATATATATATATATATATATATATATATATATATATATATATATATATAATTAAGTTAATAAATTATTCCAAATCTTAATTTTTTTTATTTTTTTTAATCTAACCACTTAAATTAATGTTGTGCAATCTATATTAGGAAGTGTGTAAAAAAATATTAATCGTTATTAAAATGTTTTTAAAAAAATAAATATTTGCAAAAAAAACTTGTAAAAAATGAATTATAGAGTTTAATTTAAAATTTGATAATTTTTATAAAAAAAATATCATAAAAAATTAGAAGTTGTATTGGTAAGTTGATATTTTAACTTTTTAGAGTTTCAAACCCATTGAATGATTTTTTTTTTATTTTTTATATTTTCACTTTTTATAGTTTCAAACTCATTGAATGAAATTTTTTGATATTTTCACTTTTATAGTTTCAAATCCATTGAATCAATTTTTTTGATATTCCATTGAATGAATTTTTTTTTTATATTTTCACTTTTTATAGTTTCAAAGTTTAAATAAAACAAAAAGAAAAAATCACGTGGAATTAAAAATAAATAATAATAATAATAATAATAATAATATGTCAGCATATTAGTATTAATAAAAATATAAAAAAAAAAAAGTTCAGTTGGCACGCCATATAGGTGCTTTTGCTAATCATTTTTCTATAAGGTCTAAAATGATAGAAACATCATATAATAAGGTTAGTTTCATAACTTTTTTTTTGCTGAAAAAAAAAAAACCAAAAATCGCCTATATCAGGAACAAAAATGTTACTAACCCTATACTATCTTAATACCGTGAAAACTTTAGTAAAAGAGAATTCTTCATTTCTTTGAAAAAAAAAAAATCAACACTCAAGTAACACTGGAATATGAAAATATTTAAGCCTTTGGAAAATTAAAATAGAAGATAAGAAAGTCTAAGAAATAGAGATAATCCTGTTAAATTTATCATTGTTTTTCATTTCTTACATTTAGATATTTGAGAGAGTAAGAAACAGAGTAAGTCAAAATATGTACCCAACAAAAAGTAGTGTATATGTTAGCATGTTTCCATTCCCATATTTCTTTACATCAAGTTTTTCTAGCACAAAACTAGTTGATTCTTCTAAGCCAAGTAACATGCACATCAGAATCAAATTCCTACCTGATAAGTTTCTCACCAAAATCTACAATTTGCAAGAAAATTCACTTCATCACAACTTATCAAAACAGACATTAAATAAGTTTAAAATAGGATCAGACACCAAATTTTGAAACATGGTGCTAAGATTCAGCATTCTCAAACTAGGATATAAAATTAACATACCAGAAGCTTTACTTGCAAAACCCAAGGGGCCTAAACAGCTCCCAAGCTGTCCTGTGCTGAGCAACAGATGCAAAAAGCTCCGAAACTTCATCTTGATCGGAAGAAGTAACCAATCCATAAATTGACAAAACCAGTTGTAAACCGAGAACCGCCAAAGAGCTTTTTTCAGTATTTTCTTTTATGGTAGCTTTCAAATCAAGTGCTAGCTTCATTGCTTCTTCTCTTACACAAGGTTTGATATTTGGTGAGATTTTCATCAGTAGTTCTAGCAGATAGATGCTTCTTTTATCAATATTCACAGCATTGACTCCATTCTTATCACAAAGTGGGAGAATAGGGTTCAATATTATATCCAAAACCACTTTCGCTGGATCCGATGAATCTCGCAGATTAGATAGAATGTCAGTTTGTTCGCACGGAACCAACTGCAAACTTGTTTCATCAATGGTAGGACTTAATGCATCATCCATGTAAGATGTAGCTGCATATATAGATAGCATGCATGTAGATCAGGTTATGGAAACTATCAACATTATTAAATGATGTTGGTGATTTTAGTATCATCAATGTATTTTAGTAGTAATGTGATTTACTATAGGTCTGATGCAATTATGCGTTAAACTCGGAAACGAGTTAGGGAAGTGCGGAGTGCATGCTCGTCGAGCCAACGTATAATTGAATACGAATAATTGAAACGGGGTTCCAAGGGGCGGAGCCCCTGGCGGGGTGCGGGGCAGCGCCCCGTTGGGGTTCCAAGGGGCGAAGCCCCTGGCGGGGTCCAAGGGGCGACATATCCGGTTTTTCCGAACATTTGCTTCCTTTCAGTTTCGGTTATTGATCTCCTATATAAGGAGTCATTTGGCCTCGGTTTCGGACATAGAAAACATTGAAATTCTCTCTACATTCTGAATCTATTCTCTTTGCCAGAAACAGATTGTTCTTCAAGAATTATCTCCACAAAGATTTCGTGAACCCAGGCAACAATAATAGGGTCGAAATACTTTGTTCGGAAAGTGTACGAACACGATTCTTCGAAGTTATCCAGGATTATGATACCCTAAATTCCAACAAATGAAACAGTAGAATAAGAATATTTACCGGATTCTTTTTCCTCGTGTTTATTCAGCTTTGATTCAGGAATCTTGAAGACCTGTCCTTCAAACAGCTTCTCTTTTGACTCGAGATCTTTCCATCGTTCTTCAAATTGCTTCTTTTTTGATTCAAAATGCTTCTTCTCTGATTCCAGCTCCTTAACTCGACCTTTAAATTCCTCCTCCTTTAATTCAAACACCTTTGCTTGACCTTTGAACTCCTCCTCTTTTAACTGCAACACCTTCATTTGTTCTTTGAATTGATTTTCTTTTGATTCGAGCTCCTTCAGTCGGCACTCGAAATGCTTCTTATCTGATTCCAGCTCCTTCACTCGGCACTCGAAATGCTTCTTCTCTGATTCCAGCTCCTTCACCCGGGCCTTCGAATTCATCCTCTTTAGAATCAAACTCCTTGACTCGGCCATCAAGTTCCTTCTCTTTAGTCTCAACTTCTTTAACTTTTCCTCTCAATTGCATCTCTTTTGATTTTAGCTCCTCCACTTGGCTTCCAAAATGTATTATTTTAGATTTCAGCTCCTTTACTTGGCCTTCAAATTCCCTCGCTTTTGATTCATGCTCCTTCACTCGACTTTCATGCCGCTTCTCTTTTAATTCAAGGTCCTGCATCCGGCTTTCAAAATGCTTCTTTTCTAATTCCAGCTCCTTCACCCGGCCTTCAAATTTACCCTCTTTCGAACCAACCTCTTTCACTCGGCCATCAAGTAATTTCTCTTTAGACTCAAGTTCCTTAACTTGTCCTTTCCACTGCCTTTCTTTTGCTTTGAGTTCATCCACTTGGCTTTCAAAATGTATGTTTTTAGATATCAGCTCCTTAACTTGGCCTTCAAATTCCCTCGCTTTTAATTCCCACTTCATCACTAGCCCTTGACGTTGCTTCTCTCTTAACTCAACCTCCTTGGTCCGCCTTTCGAAATGCTTCTGTTTTAACCCCAAATCATCCAACAGCTCCTTCATCTGGCATTCAGATTCCCTCTCTTTCGAAATGTTATTCATAACCTGACAAAGTTCCATCTCTTTTACCCTAAGCTCTTGCTTGCGCTCTCCAATCAAGTCCTCTATCAAACACAGCTGCGCTTCCTTCGCTACAAAATCCTTAACACATCCTTCAATTTTCCCCATCATTTTGTCGTGAATCTCATTAATTCTTCGAACACTGCCAGCTAGCTTCTTCTTACTTTCAAGCTCTTTTTCACAGTCTACAATATCTCTCTTTACAGACTCTAATCTCTTCTCTTCTTCTCTCCTCTTCCTTTTGCATTCCTCAAATGACTTTTCAACTAACTCAAGTTCTTCCTTCAAAAACAAAAATGATTTATCAGTCGACATAGCAGACCTGTTGTTCATTCTCCAGGAAATAGGAACATCATCATCATCACTATCATTGTCATTATCGTCAACCGGTGATGAAAACACTTTCAATTTCTTAACCGAACCGTGCAACCGATTGCGATTAACTAACAATTTTCTCTTAGCTGGCAATGCAACAGTATCCCTCTCCTTAACAGAATCATCACAGTTATCATCATGCATGCTTGAAGTGCTCTTATTTCAGTGAACAAACAGAAAGATGAAACGAAAGAACCTTGAAAATAGAAAAATGAAAGAGGAAATGGAAAAAGGGAATTCAGAATGAAATTGAAATGAAACTCATACGATAAACACGCAGAGAAAGTAGTTGGGAAAACGGTTCCATACAGTCACGTTTTTCTCACAATCACACAGTTAAAACATCATCACCGTCCGATATTAATCCACGGTTTAAAAAATATATTTTATTTATATTTATATAACGGAAAATATTAAAGTTAAATCATAGCTATCCGATTTTGATCTAACGGCCCTCATGCGTGATGTGTGATTTCAGATTTTTTAATGCATCGAATCTATGTGTGGAAGCGGGGTCCACAAAACTACTACAAAATGCAAATAACTTGCTCACTAAGTGAAGCAAGGTACAGAATTTGTTTCTTTTTCTTTCAAAAATGACAAATTTGTGTTAACATAGAATATTTGTTTTTTTTAAAACATAGTAAATATTTGTAGATATATTATAAGAAATATTTTCAAAATATTTATTTAAAAAATTGTAAATTTTACAATGGTTATCTTCCGAAAAAAATATGAGTTCATTTGGTAAACAAAATATTAAAATGATAGGAAATCTTGTGGTACCTAATCTTATTTTTAATTAACTTTTTAAATTTGAATAATTATAATAGACGATAAATTTTTTTAAAAAAAATTAAAATTTAATCATTTTAGATTGAATCCGAATTTTCAATTAAACTAAAAAAAATCTGAAGGCTCGTAATATTTTTCTCGATCACTTTAGAAAATGGGTCCCCATTAATTTTAAGTTATTTATGAGAAAAGTTAGAATATATTTAAAAATAAAAGAGTGTTTTAAAATAAATAATTTATTTTAATTTTTAATTGCACCTTTTTCAATTCTATTCTCTAATTAATATTTATTTTCATCATTTTCAATATAAGACTATTTTGGTAAAGAGTGTTTAATTTTCAATTGTACATTTTTCAATTCTATCCTTTAATTAATACTTATTTTCAATTTTAATATTTGATAAGACTATTTTGGTAAAAATATCACTATCTCTCTTTTATTTAGTTTTTTAATGACTTAATATTCATTTTTAGTCTCGTATTTTAATGTAAGGTTTATTTTGGTCCCTCATTTAGTTTTTTAATGACTTAATATTCATTTTTAGTCTCGTATTTTAATGTAAGGTTTATTTTGATCCCTTAACTTTAAAATAGTTCATATTGATCTCTTAATTTTTCAAAACATTTCATATTAATTTTTGTTGTCTTATTAGCGACGGAAAAATTCAACAATTAATCACTAAAATCATCGTTAATTAAACAAAAAGACTAATATAGAATATAGAATGTTTAAAAAGAAAATATTAATACTCTATTATTTTCATATAATTAATTGTGTGAAAATAAAATAACTTTTAAAAAGTATTTATTTTAGTCAAAAGAAATAATAAACATACATAAAATTATTTATTAAATTTAAAGACTAGACGTAATTTTAATATTTACAAAGATTGATGATGTTGGAATTGATTTTTCTCATTGTGAACAAAAATGTGGCATGTACTCTGAAATAACCAATTTGTACATTAACATTTTAACCCTTTGAGAATTTCTTCATAAAAAGGAACAATATACAACAAAAAGAGAGTAGTGAGTCAAAGATGAGATGACCCTGTTAATTTTTTTACATAAGAGCAAGAAACACAGAATCCTTATTGGTTACTTCATTTACAAGGCAACTTGTTAGCCGGTTTTCGCTATTTAGAGAAAGGCACTCTTTAGCTCAAGAATACGGCCATGAATCGTGTTAATCGTGCTACGTGCATCCTCGGATTCTAGGTTGTTGTCTTCAATACACTGCAAAACAGCTCTGAGACTTGCGATTTCTTGGTCTCTTGCTTTATTCTGTGTTAATGTTCAAAGTATGTAAATAACTATCATGAAGTGGTATGAAGATGGAATGTTTCGTAAAATAGATATCGAATAAAAAAGGGAAAAAGACCTTAATCTCGATGGAGTCGGCTTCATTGCAACTGCTCTCAGAAATTAGTTTTGCATTCTGCACATGTTCTCGCAAGAGAGCAACTAGTTGATTATTGTCGCCCAAGTTATACGCACAACTGAATGTAACAGCTTCTACATATTGTTGTCTTGCGATAAGATTCTCAACAAAATCTGTATGGTGCAAGAAATTTCACTTCATCAAAACCGCTATAAAATAAATTCAAGTCACCGAAAAACTAATCAGATTGGACCGAATAGTTCTAGATGATTCAGTTTCTTGAATTACAAGTTACAAGTTTCTTGATCCATAACACCTAATGAGAGAAAAACAGAGCAAATTTTAGATATCTTACCAGATATTTTGTCGGCGAAACCCATGGCCCCAAACAGCACTATAGCTATTTTTTGCTGAGAAACAAGTCCAAAAAGCTTTAAAATTTCATCTTCATCGAAAGAAGGAACCAGTCCATAAACTGACAGAAGGAGTAGAAAACCCAAAACCACCTTAGAATTTTCGTTATTTTCTTCCATGTTAGCTTTCAATTCAAGTGCTAGCTTCATTGCTTTTTCTCTTGTATGAGGTTTAACATCTGGTGCGATTCTCATCAGTTCTTTGAGCAGGAGAATGTCTCTATCATCAATAATTACAGCACTGTTTCCCATTTTACACTTTGGGATAACGGGGTTCTGTATTATTTCCAACACAATTTTTGATGGATCAGATAAACTTCGTAGATTAAAGCCGTAATCAAATGACTCAAATTCATCAGTTTGCTCACTTGGGACCAACATCAAACATCTGTCATCAATGGTGGGACTTAGTTGATTACCTGTGTAAGACATAACTGCAGAATTAGCTAGCAGATATTTAAACTGAACGAAATAGTTGAAAAAGGTTATTTCAAAATAACATTTACCCAATTCTGTTTCTTCTTCGAACGGTTGAATTAATGCATCGCGTTGTTCGTCTCTTAATTCAGGCCACTTCTGCTGTCCTTCAAATTTATTTGGCTTTGAGTCAAGATCCTTTATGGGTTCACCGAGCTGCTTCTCTTTTTGCTCGAATTCATTCGCATGTACTTTGAAAATTTTATCTATCGGCACGAGCTCTTTCCCTCGTCCTTCAAATTGTTTCTCTTCTGATTTGAAATCCTCCATTCGGCTTATAAAACGCTTAAGCTCCTGCAGTCGAGCTTTGAATTCATCCTCTTTTGATTCAATTTCCTCTACTCGGCCTTTAAATATCTTCGCTTGGTCTTCAAGCAACTTTTCTTTAAACCGGAGCACCTTCAATCGCGCTTCGAATTGCTCTTTTTCTGATTTGAACTCATTCACCTGGACTTCAAGTTTGTTTTCTTTTGACTCAAGGTCCTTAACTTGGCCTTTAAACATCTCCTCTTTTGAATCCAACTCTTTCGCCCGGCCTTCAAGCTGCTCCTCTTTTAACTCTAGCCGCTTCGCCTGACCTTCAAATTGGCTCTCTTTTGCTTCCAGCTCCTTTACACAACGATCAAAATGCATCTTTTCCGATTCAAGCTCCTTTATTTGGCTATGAAATCTCTCCACCTTCAATACAAACTCTTCCGCTTGGCCTTCAAGTTGCTTCTCTTTAAGCTCGAGCTCCTTTACACGACCTTCAAAGAGCTTCTCCTTTGACTCAAGCTCCACCACTCGTTCTCGGCACCTTTTCTCTTTTAACCCGAGCTTCTCTACACGGCCTTGAAGGAACTTCTCCTTTGACTCAAGCTCCACCGCCCACTCTCCGCACCTTTTCTCATTTAACTCAAGCTCCTTTACCTGCTCTTCAAATTGCTTCTTGGTTGATTCAAATTCCTTCATTTGAGCCCGTGGATCATGCTGACTGTATTGCATTACCCTTAGTAACTTCTTATTTTCTGACTTTAAAATCTCTGATTGTTCGTCAATTCGTTTTTTCATTGCATCATGCTCTTTCTCTTTGGCCTTAAGTTCCAAACTACATTGAGCAATTTTTCCGAAAAGAGCCTTGAGTTCTTCTTCCTTCCCTTCACGGTGCTTATCGATGTTATCCATGACTTGATGAAGTTCTATTTCTTTTTTCTTGAGTTCTCGCTTCCGTTCTCCAATCAAGTCATCCATCAAACAGAGCTGTGCTTCTTTTACTACAAAATCCTTTACACATTCATCAATTTTCCCCAACATTTTCTCATGAGATTCGCTAATTCTTTCAACACAACTATTTTTCTTTCTCAAACTTACAAGCTCTTTAGAACACTCCTCGATATCCCTCTTTATGGACAGCAATCTCTTCTCTTCCACTTGCCTCTTCGTTTTGCATTCCTCAAATGATTTTTCCACCAACCCAAGATCTTTCTTCAGCAAAGAAAATGAATTATCAGCAATTTTTCCCGGAATTTTGATTCTTATCGACAAAGGATTACCATTTGTTGTCACCTTCGATTTCTTATCAGAATTCTGCAAAGCATTGCTATTACAAAATGGCCTCTTAACCGGCATTGCAGTAGTATTACTATTACCCCTCTTCTGAACAGGAACATCACAGACACTACTCCGTGTTCCCGAACTCGACATTCGGGTTAACCTTACCGCCAAAGGTACATCATCATCATCATAAGAAACTTGCCTCCTCACTCCTGAATGCCATGTATTACTTCTCTCGCACGAGTTGTGCCGTTTAAATGTTAAGTTCCCATCACCATCACCACCACCATCACCACCACAAAACCTTAACTTATCAGAACCCTTAACAGCCATTTTTACCTAAATTCACACCATATAAAACCCTGTAAAAACAAAAAAAAGCTTTCTTAAGGAAATTTCAACATTAATCATCAATGATTCTACATTATCAAACATAAACATCATGATACTATTTTGTTACCAAACCACAAAACATTAACAAGCTTGTTTCACTGTTTTTCAAAAATGCACATTATTGTTACAGTGATTTGAAACCCTAACAATAACAAAACAACAAATAATAACAAAGATTTATTATAAAACAAAATATATTTTAAAAAAGAAAGGTTGTTTGTTCTTACCGTTACAATGATGATGGTGAAGAAAAAAAACTGTAACAAGAAAAGAGAGAGAGTAACCTTAGAGTTTGAAATGAAGGAAGAGAAAGAAATTTTTACAACTTTGTTGAGAGTGATTGAAGAGAGTGAGAAATAATAGAAATGAAAAATTATATACACAAAAGTTGCAAAATGGCAGTAACTGTGAAAGAGGGTTGGAATGGGAGTGGGATCCACAAAAACAAACTACAAATGACAAATCTTGCTAGGGAAGTTGTTTACAGCCTAGTATATGAATTTTAGTTACATTTATGAATTACTCACAAAGAAAATACATAGTATAATGCATTAACTTTCTCTCTCATACAATACATATATCACATTCATTTTCTGACTTATATAATAAATATTAATGTAATTAATGAAGTTAATTAATGTCCCAACGTTGCTCTATTTTAAAAACTACTATTTCTGTTTTTTATTATAAATTATTTTGAAAAAAAGTGTGCTACAATATAAGTTATTTTATAATATCAATTAAATTTTTTTTATATCCTTAAATATTTATTATTTTTTCTCATTTCAATTATGAAATTTATCTTTCCAATACCATTAATAAAAAATAATTTTATAAAAGCATTCACAATTTCTCTATTCCATATTACAATTATTACATTTTTTTAATATGTAGGAAAAATAAAAAATGACTCATACTAAAAAACAGAGGGAGTAATTCTTCTTTTATTCATACAATCTTACATCAATATTATTATATTCTTAAATTATTGACTTAATAATTTCTACCACACATAACTCAATCTTAAATATACACCAACTAAAAATAATATATCAAAAATAAAAATATCATTAACATTTGTTTGACAATAAAACTCCAAAACTTAAAAACTATATAAAAAAAATCAAAGACAATAGAAAATCAAGTACTACTATAGTATCTCTTACTTATTATACAATACAATAAAATATATAATTTAGACGAATATAAAACAAATGAATGAAAATAAAATACAATAAAAAAAATAAAATAAAATAACAAGAATAACATTGTAAATATAAAAAAATAAAAATAAAAATTATAAAAAAAATGTTTGAAAGAGCAAAATCATGAAAGTGACAAAAATTAAATAGTTCACATCAACCTAACAAGTATGAAAGGCAAGTGACAAAAAAAAGCTTTGAAAGGCAACATAATTATAAAGAAAAGAAAGTGATAAAAACTAGACTCATAATAAATATGAAAGAGCAACATAACATCACACAAAATCATGAATGGGACATGAGGAAAAGGTAAAAAGTGAATCATAAATATAATTAAATAATATCTAACCACAATTGTTCCAATTTTAATAATATACATGTCTTTTACCCTTCACATCTTTTTTTTTTAAATATTTTTTATAATTTTTTTTTAACTTATCACATGTATTATTTATAAGAATTTTGGGTCACAAACGTAACAATTAAGATGTTAAAGTTATTGTTTAATTAGTGAAGATTTAATGAAATCTAGTTAATATTAATTAAGTTTGTGCGTAAAAGCATAAATGTCATAAAATGTAAGGTTATTGTGTAGATACCATAAGTCAATATCTAATTTATTTGAAGAGGCAAATTAAAATATTGAAAACTAAAAAATAACCATAAGATTATTTATTTGGGTCATGGTCCTCATTTGTAGAGAGGTCGAAATACATGGCTTATCAGGATTTTCTCTTCATTCCCATCAAAAGAGATTCAAGAAACCGTAAGGAACTTTAAATCGGAAGATCACATACCCATAAACCTTCCATGATTTCAATAGCAAACTCAGGTATGCTTCCTCTTTCATTCACCAAATGAATTTTGACTGGGGTTTAAGGGATGTGAGTCGATGAGATATTTGACTCATAGAGATTAGTTTAGAGTTTTGTTCTTGATTTCTATATCGATAAAAATTATAAGGTTATGAATAGATCCAATAAGTAGTATCAGAGTCACCAATATCTGATTCAATTTGAATTTTGAGATTTTTTTATATTAGGGTCCCAAATTTGGATCCTTTTTTAATCTTCCAATTTATGTATGGCTTATTTTTATGACGTGAATTATAATTCTTGATGGAAATCACTTAAAATCAGGACCTATTGTTGGAATTGATTCTAGAAAAATTGATTAATTCTGCTTCTATAATGAAATTTGAGGTGTTCGACACTACTGGAAATATTTTTCTTTTCTCCAACTTAAGATCTCAATGCATCAGACATATATGTAATTAATTTCATGTATATATTTATCTTATGACAAGGAGATCTCAAGATATGATACGTGTATGTCTTTATAGCTATCTGTATATATGCAACACTTGCATTCATGCATGTTATAAGATTTGTCACCCTTTTGTGGTAGGTGCTGACTTTTAGTACATTTTTGGCATTTTTTTGTTGTTCAAATTAGGTTACAGTTTGTAATTTTATACAAAAGTTTAACATTTTGAGTGAGTCAATTAAAATCAAATGTCACTAAAGTGACTTTTTTTATGGAGATTGCTTATAAGAAATGTTAAATGTTTTTCTTTTGTGTGTGTGTTTATCCATGTGAGTATCGATTGATCCAAATGACAGTTAATGTTTGAACGAATTTCATACACCCCTTTGATGGTAAATATGTGATAATTATAAGATTTCACATATGAATGGTAAATTAATCCGAAGAGGGGTTTATTGTTTGACATGTTTTTATTATCAATGTTTGATCATTACAACAAGATTACCAATAGCAATCAATATTATTGTTAAAAGACTTAATATTGATGTTGCACTATGTATATTGGGATAGCTTATGATGTAACTTAAACATATTAAAGATTCAATTTATTTTTGTTGCTGTGAGTATATTTGTAGAGTTTATTTAGTCCTCTTTTTCGCTACAATTGATTCAATATCTGCAAATATAAATAAGATTCGGATCCTTAATGGGACATGTTCTGGACTGGATCAGCGCCTCCCGGAACGCAAACTCATACATGGGAAACCTCAATCCCCGGAAGCTCGAGCATATGCAGTGATGTTCTCTAGGTTTAAAGACCGTCCAGTTCGCCGGAGAGCCCACAACAACGTCCTCAACCGTCGCGAAAGCATCAGTATCATCGAGGGCAAACCGCGAACTGAGTCCTAGGGGTTCTTCCCCTACCCAGTCTGCGGGTGTACGAATCGGTTCTTCCCCGGGCTAGTGTGCGGGCTCTTCCAGGTCGGACTCGTCATCTATTTGAATAATACCCGCGAGCCTCACGACCATTTTACCTGAAAATCAGAGGAGCACGGTGAATTCGACTTCTGAAATCAAATCCACCCTTCCACCGCAAATCAAGTGAAAGGGTGTAGAGGGCGATGAGCAATCCATATAACTTTCCCTGTCACTAAGTCAGGAACTACCCCGACTGACAAGATCTAATGGGCGCGGGGGGCTCTCCGACAGAGACATGCAACAACCCCTACGTGCTAGGGGAGCCAGCCTCCCCGAGACCTTCATCCCAGCTCCCCGTAGCATTCATCGGCTCTCCGAGACATTCATCGCATGTCCCCGGGGCATTCATCGCAAAATTTGTTAAGCCACCAGAATCCCCCTAAGGTTTCCGGCAACTCCGCCAGAAACTTCACAAGTATGGCCGGAAAACTCATGAAAGTTCCCGAAATGTTCAAACTCCACCCTAAAACCTACGTCCCTCCCCAGAAAATCAACGATAAAGTCAAACTACTATAGATAGAGCACGAGAAGTTACTTGAAGATTGTGAGTTCGGGAGGTGGGGAGTGCTTGACAACGGCGGCGGCGGCGGTGATAGCGAGCACATATGGAGAACTTGAAGGGCGTGAGAGACTCTGACAAGTGGAAGGAAAACGTGCAAATGACACGGACTCGCCGCCTATTTATAATCCTAACACGAGACTCGAGGCGTCTCAAGGCACTTGAGTGCCCCTACCCCTAGCCGCCCTAGGCATTAATGACACGTGCCACATGGCGCCATGGAACCCGTGTGTGTCGTCTCAGTTCTTTTCATGCTCGCGGCCTAAGCGCGTCCTTTTCTTTTCGTCTCCCTCACATCGTCGACCAGGATACCAAATGGGGACAGCCCTGACAAAGGATAACCTATAGATGATAGACGGGCAGACGTCCCCGCGACTCCCGTCTCGTCCCATGTCACCTGCGTCCGCCACCAACTCGGTATTTCGAGCACGAGTCCCACTCAGCGGGTCCCCGACGAATGTACTAAAGTCATTACTCTGAAACTTCAGAGCAACGACTTGGGGGGCTCCTGCCCATCAGTCGGGCAGGCTTAACCCAATACTACGATAAGCAGCCCATTAAAGCCCAAACCTCTCCCTTGTCGGGCACTTCCAGATCCCACCATTGTCGAGCAAGTCACTCCATTGCTCGAGGAGAGACCATGCGTCTTCCCCGCGAACTCCACGTGCTCTCCACGAGGGGACACGTCATCAAGTAACTATCCACTTCCGGAAGAGCTGGTCAACCCACTTTCCGGATATCATGGGGCAGTTACTCCAGGGCAAAGACCACGTGCTGGTCTTCCATACGCCACGTAAGTCCTAGCAGTTATCTGCATTGGGCCTTGTGATCCAACCCAGTGAAGACGACCGTTGGCCCAGCGCTGGGGGCACAATATAAATATCCTCTTTCACTAGAGGGTCGGGTATTATAATTCTCACTTTCACTACCTTTCTGTACTTGCTTACTCCGTCCCTGACTTTAGCATCGGAGTACCTTGCAGGTACACCCCCCACCTTCTCACCACCACTGGAGTAACGGAGCTCATGACGTGTTGCTGGCCACCGATCTTTTTCTGATCAGGTACGATCAGAACAAATTTTAAGGAATGGAATGAGCGCATGGAATTTTTTTTTTTTGCATGGATTTTGACCTTGCATTAAAGATGGAGAAACCACATTCTCCTTAGGAACCTAGTACCTCTGAATAGAGAAAAGATTATGAAAAGTTGATCACTCCAATCGCACGAGTCATGGTTTGATTTGTTTTGAGGTTAATTTAGTTTCAGTACCTGAAAACACTTGGTGGTTAGTGAAGGGAAATTGTGATACAAAACACAGCGGAAAATAAAAAATTTCCCTTTAGTTGTTCCTTACGAATGAGCATGAATAATGATAGAAACAATTACCTCTTGTGGTGATTAAAACCTTTGATGCAGAATTAGATGGATGATCACAAGTGATCAGCGAAGAACAACGCCTCTACTCAGTCCACACAAACATAATGCCTTCAATCTCAGTGCTAATTGCTACGAATAAAGACTTTGAGAGAAAAAGAGTTCAAAACAAATTTGCATCAAGTGAAAAAAAATTTGCACAACGCTTTTATTTATAAAACCAATTGTGTGGACTACAAGCTAAAAAACCCCACTTAAGTGCATTGTACATTATGGTGTACCATATTTCACTTAAGCCCACGGTACCTAGTCGTATTATGTATTTCACTTAAGTGCACCGTACCTTACGGTGTTCGGTAATTCTCTTAAGTACATTGTACTTTACGCTGTTCCTTATTTATTCTATCTCTCATCAATCTGTCCTTATGTGTGTGACCCTGTAGGTTCTCGTGATGTTGGTAATTATATTAAATCACATATTTAATATAATAAAAAGTGAGAGACATCTAGCAACACATAACTGCTACCGAAGTCACAAAAATGTCATGTTATCTGACAAAACCTTTCTGTGATAATGATTGTATGTACAATTACCCTTTTGCCCTTATGTCTATATTGGACACAATGCATAGAATGTATCACCCTTGTCCAGTTCAATATTTGGCACTAATACTGAAATTCTAACATAACAGATAGCAGATGTCCTAACACATGTCAAGACATTGTTCTGCATAAACATTTAAACAAGGAACATAATAGCAGACTGATACCTTGAATATCAGAACTGCAATAACACAGATGTTATAACATCTGATCTAACATGTTTATCATGAACCCTAACAGAAAAGTAAATCTGCATAATGATAAAGAACACAATAATTGTTAACCCAATTCGGTGCAATTCACTTACATCTGGGGGATACCAGTCCAAGAAGAAGACTCTATTATCTATAGAATTGTTACAAAGCTAAACTCCCCCTTTACAACTTTATATCCTAATCTCTACCCAATGAAGACTTTATCAAAGAACATCCTCTTTGATACGAGATACCCCACTCACTTCCCTTAATCACCACCTGTGATATCTACATCATCCCTGTCAATACATAATTCTGTCAAGCATACTTGACAAACAAGCTAACTCGGATTTGCTTAAAAGCTTCATCCAAGAACAATACACAATCCAATACCTCAAGGCTTATGGATCTGTGCGACACCTATATCTGCCACAATGCATCAACTGATACAAAGGGAGACTTACAACCTAGAGAGCCAACGACACTCAAAACCCTAAGCCCTTATTTTTACACAAGAGAACTAGGTTACAAAAGGCATGCAAAATTCTAGGTCTAAGTCTTCTTTTATAGGCTTCAGTATCCTTGGGCTTCCTATCTCTGGTCTTCAATCCATTCCTAGAAAGTGCATCAAATCTGGGCAGATTTGTTACAAATTTAAAACCTGCTAAATCAGTGCAATACTTCAGGATGTCATGTCTTCAGGTTAAGACATCTTCTCTGATATCTTTATTCAGGGCCAAATTTCTTCATCTTTATCATTAAATTTGTTTGACCAAAATTCTGTCAAACCAAACGTGCTTTCAATCTCCCCTTTTTGACAAATTTTGGCTAAAACTCCTTTTTGTTTGAATGACGGTTATGATTGGAATACTGAGCATGTTAGATTCATGCTGGTGTACATGAGGAGAAAGGTCTAGGAGTTGAGCCTCCTAAAGAGACAAGAAGAAAGTCTGAAACACCAGAATCCTGGACACTCATTTCAAACACACTCCCCCTCCAGAGATCAGTTGTAGACTTCGTGAATCTGAGTACATAAAGCATGTAACTCGGGTCACAAGACACAACTTGATCCTTAACTCAAGTCACAGGACACAAGAGAAACATATACAAGATGATAAAGCCAACACCTTGTTCAATGTTCTTACAGAACAACTTCAAGAACAACACACACATTCCCTATTCCCGTGACTCATACTCCCACTTTTTAGCCAAAAATTAGCAAAGGTAGCCAAGGCATTCCCATACCCAACCAATACTAATCCAGACTTAAACAAAAGACATTTTGAACACACCACAAAGAAAACGTAGTCTGAGACAAACAGATCCAAGGACTCCCTTAAATACCCAAGAAATTTCCTTCGAATGTAACGAGCCTATGAAAATAGCAATGGTTAATTCAATGACCTTATTAATCCAAGGATATAACTTCACCAATACCAATGTGCACCGGTTAAGAATGCTTTGACTGTTTCTTCTTTGAAGAAAACCATCCAAAAATAATGTAAGTTATGATGAACACGCGTGTTCTCCACCGACCACAAGACCAGATACTTTTATCACATGTCCTTAACAATGTTCTGACATTATGTTAGACATTGTCTACCAAAGAAAACTTTTGTATTGATCAAAACATTCACAGTCTGCAGCAGCAAAGCAATGTCAAGACATCCTTCTTGACATCTCATCCTCCCAGGATGGAAAAACAATCACAGCTTGCTTGACATACAACACAAGCTTGATTCAGAACTACACCCCTGCAGTAATATATCTTAGATCAAGGAGCAACTCCCTTTATCTAAGATAACTAGTGCTCCTCAAATGAACACTTCTACTGATGAATGGAAAACATAAGACGCATCTTCATGTCTTCAAGAGCGCACCCTCCGTCCAACCTACCTGCTGAACACGATCATCAACTCCACTTATTGATTATTCTGACAAGAACTAATAATCACTCACACATGAACACCACCATGCTTCCCATGAGGTCACATTAGGATCACCATCCTAAATTAACAAACTCTTGGATTAAGATCAAAGCTCCATTGATCCCCCTCTTCCATAAACTATCCATTAACCAAACGAATTCCTCATGAATTCTCATGTATAGATCTCCTTTTTCCCCGAGATAAAATCCAATTAATCTAGAATAATCCACATTACTCAAAGAGATACCATACCTCTTAGTTTGTTATCTTCTTAACGATGTCAGATATCATATACATGCTCCAGAAATCTTCAGCCCATTTAATCCACAAGCACCAAACTGATCTATTTCTAGCATATCCCATTCACATCAGACTTCCAAGACAATCCTTTACCCATCATTCTCCCGTATGATAAGATAAACACTTCTTAGATAAGATGTGAGTGTCAAGTTCTACACTCAGAACTTAGTATCCTACTCCTAGGATAACCAACCCAGAAAATGTTCAAACATCAGTTAGGACATTCTTCACACATCACAGACACCACACACCATGGTTCTTGATATGCTCCACCACTGGACTTACTATAACATAGTAATCCAACTGAAGATCTTCAAACAACACTGCACCACTAGCTTGAACAAGAAATCCAGATAACCAAAGAGAGAAATAAACTCTCATCCACCAAAAGAAGGTATATTTCCATCATCAACCTAGAACTTCTACCACAAGCTCCAAGAGAATCAGAACCTCATGTCATTTTCAACCAACTACCCTTTTTCCCAAGAGTAATTAGTTCAAAGCACCTTGCTTGAATGCACACTATGAAGCCAACCAAATGCCATTTTTTGATTGATCTCACTCTTCTTCATAACTCCCACAAGATACACTGATCCACCAATGAAATTTAATCTTCAAGTCACATGAACTACTTGCTCCATAGCAAGACATCTTGGATCCACCAAGCCTTTAGACATGTAACATCTTCTCAACCCACAACTCCCCCAAACTGCATGAGATAAACCTTTTTGAAGCATCTATAACTTCCATTCTTCTGTAGATCACCTTATCTTAAGCTGATGTGCCATATCACCAGCTGAGATCCTGATGTTAAGCTAGATGTCAGAACATTCTGATACAACATCCAACTGTTGAATTCAACTCCTCCTTTTGCCACTTAGAATAACCTCCTCCCTTTAACAAAACAAGAGTTCCATGCTCTCATAGACTTGATTCAACAACCAAGTTTGAGTAGACAACCTCTATCCTGCTTAATCACAGATATTCCCATATAAGCTCACACCTTGATGAATAACTATCTGCCTTGAAACTCCAAAGACTTCACACCTGCCACGTCTGAATCTTCAGAAGATAAGTAGTCATAGACTACCCCTAGCCATACCAAATAATGCCACCTTCCTTAGTAGAGTAGTCTGTAGAAAGTCAGATATAACTACCACTTAACCTTGACCTTCAAACTGAGCATGATTATATGCTCCCAAGTACCTAGATCAGAAATAAACTGATCCAAGTTGTGCCATCAACAACACTCAATTCTTCCTAGATCAGAAATAAACCGATCCTTGAAGTAACCATCAAGATTATGATGTCTTCATCTTCATCTTCAACAACATCAAAGTCCAGACCAGTTTCTTGCCAGGAAACTCTCCAGAGATTACATGCTTCTGTCACACCAGACTGAAGCCAATTCTTAGGTCAACACCCAAGACTAAAACAGATGCTCAAGTGAGTGCAGTACCCCTCCCATGATTCTGCCTAAACTCTGATGATGAGATGTTCCAACATCTTGTTGAACATTAACAATCTTGACTTTCAAGGATAATCAATTAAATACTTGTGAATTCCACAAATAGCAATTGATCTTAAATCCTTGTCCAATAACCCTTCTTCACTGTTGTAGCTAAGCCCCACCAGATTACTTCATGAACACTTATTAAGTATTCAATCTTTTGCAAGTATCTTCTTTGACACCAAATGTCGAGATACCAAGGCTGCCACCCTTGACTCAAGTAACTAAGATTCTCTCTAAACGAACCTTATTTACCTCAACAATTCTGAAAAATCTGATCAGATTGGATCCACCCTTAGGGTTAAGAGAGATGATTCCTTCCTTGCTGTTTTAGATAGTGAACATAAATCACCTCCACTTTTTTCAAATTTAAGTTTCATAGAAACACCTTCTAGTCAGAAGAACAACTAGAAGACTCCAGATGCACGACTGAGAAGCCTTTATGAGTGGACTTGAGAGAATTCTCAAGTATCTTTGACAACCTAGCCGATCAATAAATTATCAAACTCCTAGAGCAAGAACTTGATAAACCTATACTCAACTCCTTTCCTCTTCAACTGACTTACTGTACCATGGAACCAAGCTTCCAAGTACCAAGTCACCATAATAGACATCTTCCAACAACTCCTTTCATTCCATCGCTCCCGACTTTGGAATAAAAGAATGCAGATATCTTCACATATAGAGACCGACGATTGAGACCTTCCACCATCTGTCTTCAGTAACAACTCCAGAATCCCATAATTCTAGAGCTCTTCCATCAGAAACATATGCAGCAGAAGCACCAAGGAACAAATCCTGCTTACCCTAATAAGATGTCAGAACATCTTATAAGACACCCCCAACAAGAGAGATAGCCACTTCTCCTGCAGTTGTTGTAGAACCTCCTCAGCAACATTAACAACCACCGGGTTGTTACCTTCGATCTAGAACATCCATCCTATCCATTAATACCCTTGAGTATCTCTGAGTTGATTAATCTGTCTTCAAAACTCCTCCTTGTTTAAACACCAGAAAGTATCTCCCAAAGATCTTATCCTGAAACAGACATGATGCCTGCTCTGATACCAATTGAAATTCTGGCATATCAGATAGCAGATATCCTAACACATGTCAAGACATTGTTCTGCATAAACATTTAAACAAGGAACAGAACAGTAGACTGATACCTTGAATATCAGAACTGCAATAACACAGATGTTACGACATCTGATCCAACATATTTATCATGAACCTTTACAGAAAAATAAATCTGCAGAATGATAAAGAACACATCAATTGTTAACCCAGTCCAGTGCAATTCACCTACATCTGGGGGATACCAATCCAGGAAGAAGACTCCACTATTTGTAGAATTTTTACAAAGCTAAACTCCCCCATTTACAACTTTATATCCTAATCTCTACCCAATGAAGACTTTATCAAAGAACATCCTCTTTGATACGAGATACCCCACTCACTTCCCTTAATCAGCACCTGTGATATCTACATCATCCCTGCCAATACAGAATTCTGTCAAGCATACTTAACAAACAAGCGAACTCGGATTTTCTTAAAAGCTTCATCCAAGAACAATACACAATCTAATACCTCAAGGCTTATGGATATGTGCGACACCTATATTTGTAACGCCCTAAATTCATATTTAGTTAATTATTAATTATTTGTGAATATAAGGTAATTTGATGACATGTTGTTGTGTTTCATGAGCATGGTGGTGGAATTATATTAATAATATTGATGGTAAGAATAATTGTATCACATTATTCAAATTATTATTATTATTTAAAATAAGAGTGCTAGAAGCCTTGAGGGTATGATGGTCATTGGTGAGGGATAAGTGAGGGTAATATGGGAAGAGCACATTTAGGGGTTTTTTGAGTTAAAACAAGGAATAGTGAGGGGAGTTTTCGTTATTTGTGTTATTTTGGTTAAAAGAAAGAAAAGAGTGCTCTGAAGAACACAAGAAGAGTGGAGGAGGCTAGGGCATAAAGGGATTTCCGGTGAAACTTTAAGAGAAGATCGAAAGAATCAAGACTCTAAGGTATGGGGAGTATCACTTTGCAATATTTTATATAAAGATTAGGTGTTGGTGGGTAATTAGGGTTTTGGGGGAAAACCTAGGAATTGGAGGTTAGGGATGATGGATTTTGATGATTCGCTATGTGATGATTGTTGCTATTGACGTATATGTGATAGTTATAGGTTATAATAACATAATCTGTGATAATTTAAGGATAAAATCTGGTTTAGGGGTGTTGAATCGCAGATGGAGAAGTGTTGTTATCGCAGGGTTTTTCTGCCAAAATCACAGAGGGCGCTGAGCGCGGTCTGGAGGAATTTCGCCTCTTCGAGGCAGAGAGTTGCACGCTTAGCTCGGGTGGGGCTCGCTTAGCGCGACCTGGGACTAAAAAATATGATTTTTATTGACTTAAAATTCATGGAAAATATCTGTTTTATATTATAGTAATGCTGTGATGTTGCTGTAAATTGCTGCTATGTGTTGACGTGTTATATGATGATTATTTAGTGAATGAAAATGACGACGGAAGTAGGATGCGTGAGAACTTGTAGCTAGTATGAATTATGTGATTGATTGAATAGATGTTGTATTTATGAGTACGAGGAATATTGATATGAATGATGATGCAAACGATGATTTTAATGATGATTATGACGATGTTGTTGCATCATACATTCATGGCATTTTATGATGGGACTTCGGTCCGTTATTTTGGTGGCTTCAATCCCATTGTGCGGATTGGAGTATTTTGTGACGTGCTCCCTTGTGGAGGGTTGATGGCCTAGTGTCCATTATTATGACGATTTGGTACCACATGCATTATTATGATGTTGCATTTCATTCTTGATGGCATTGCATGATTGCATATGAGTGATATTGGTGACGTGATGTTCTATATGATGGTTTGGGTGAGTCGCTGTAGTATTTGATAAAAACAACGGTTGCCCTGTTAATGTCTTTTCTTTATATGATTTATATTGAATTGCGATTACTCACCCTGCGTGTTTGAATGTTGCCTCTACTTGGGTAACATGCAGATAACCAAGATTAGTTCGTGGTGCGTGAAGAGTTAGCTTTTGAGTCTGTTTCTTTTTAGTTGAGTAGAGGGTGTGTCTTGCTCTGATTATGTAACATCGGGTCGGGAACATTGTGAACCTCTGAGTTCTATTTTTACTTGGTTTAACGGATACTATTATCGTTTTCTTTAAGATGTTTCGAAGTTTGATTTGATTGAAATAAAGTTATTCAATTGCGATGTTTTGAATTAAATTGTTGAAAAAAAACCGTATTACGGAGCATGATTGTTATCAAGATGTTTTAAGACGAAAATGTGACGCCTTTCTACGTTGTACTCTGATTTTAAATGATTATTTTACCGCGTATTGTATGTGGGGTAGAAGGGTGTTAAATTAGTGGTATCAGAGCAGGTCCGTCCGTCCGGCCAGGTTTTTACGTGATGTCAGTCCCCTATCAGTCGACGAGTGTGTGTACACTGTCGATGTTTTAGTTCTTCTAACCTTGTTGGTGGTGTGCAGGATGGCTAGAAGAAATGACCGTGCGATTGCTGATGCGTTGGAATCGGTTGCTAACGTGGTGGCGCAGCTAAATCCAAATGGTGGAGCTCCTGATGAGTTTCGTGCATTGGGGAAGTTTCAGAGGAACAATCCACCGACTTTTATGGGTACGCATGATCCAACAAGTGCACACAAGTGGCTGAAGGCGATCGAGAAGATCTTCAGGGGTGATGGGGTGTTCTGATGAGTAGCAGGTTCAGTTCGAAACGCATATACTGGAAGAAGAGGCTGAGGACTGGTGGGATAACACCCGTCAGAGACTCACGGATGTTGGTACTATGATAACTTGGGCTGTGTTTAAGCAGGAGTTTCTGGGCAAGCATTTCCCAGAGGACGCTCGTGGCAAAAGAGAAGTGGAATTCCTTGAGCTGAAGCAAGGAGATATGACTGTGGCAGAGTATACCACGAAGTTTAAGGCTTTGGTGAAGTTCTGTCCGCACTACAATCGTGTTGATGCTGAGATGTCCAAGTGTCTCAAGTTCGAGAATGGGCTGAGACCATAGATTAAGCAGGGAATTGGGTATCAGCAGATCCGCAGGTATGCTGAGTTGGTTGATAAGAGCAGAATCTACAATGAGGATAGCTGAGCTCGATCTGCTCACTACAAGCAGTTAAGTGAGAAGAAAGGGCAGTATACGGGGAAGCCTTATACTACTTCAACTCACAAGGGAAAGCAGAAGGCTGTAGAGGGGAAAAAGTCAAGTGGGGGAGCATCTCCCGCTTCTGGAAAGTGTCATAAGTGTGGCGAGCAAGGTTACCGTGCTGATGTGTGTACCAATAATGTGCTGAGGTGCTATAGATGTGGCAAGAAGGGTCATAGAGCTACTGATTGCAAAGATGAGGGTCCGACCTATTTTAATTATGGTGCGAAAGGTCATATCAGTACTCAATGTTAGAAGCCGAAGAAGACTGCTACTGCTGCCCAGACCAGCGGCCGTGTGTTTGCTTTGAGTGGTGCAGAAGCTCCAGAGAAGGACAACCTGATTCGAGGTACTTGTTTTATTAATAATATCGAGTTGGTTGCTATTATTGATACTGGTACTACTAATTCTTTTATCTCGCTTGAATGTGCTAATAGATTGAGTTTGAAGTTATCTGATATGAAGAGGAATATGGTAATATAAACTCCAGCTAATGGTTCTGTTACTACTACCCTTGTGTGTTTGAGATGTCCTGTGACGATTTTTGAGAAAAGTTTTGTAATGGATTTGGTGTGCCTACCCTTGCACCAAATTGACGCGATCTTTGGAATGAACTGGCTGGAGTTCAATCGTGTTCATATCAATTATTGTACCAAAACTATAGAGTTTCCTGAGATTGATAATAGTGGGGAGTTGATGTTCTTATCTGCCAAGCAAGTAGACGAGCTAATGGGAGACGAAGCTTTGGTGTTTGCAATGTTTGCATCATTGCAAATTTATTGTGAAACTGCGAGTGTGGAGTTGCCTGTTGTTTGTGAATTCCAGATGTGTTTCCAGATGACATCAGTGATTTGCCTCCAGAGCGTGAAGTAGAGTTTGCAGTGGACTTAATACCAGGTACGAGTCCATTGTCGATGGCTCCTTATCGGATGTCAACTTCTGAGCTAAGTGAATTGAATAATCAGCTGGAAGAATTGCTGGAGAAGAGGTTTGTTCGACCAAGTGTTTCTCCGTGGGGTGTGTAATACCCCAAATTTTGACCACTTAGATTTCCCATCATTTTGAAAATCATCATCACAATATGGATGAACCATCATGCTTCATCAGTCTCCCCAAAGATGGGTGAGCATCCAATACAATCAAAATTAGGGTTTCAAGTCCTCTCTGAGTGCTTAGACAAAGGATCAATCAAGAAATAACATGATCTTCAACTTGTCTAATCTCTCAAACATCCTCAAAGGATCAAAAGGACTCCTACTTCAAGGATTAAGCACAAAGCTGCTCCCTTCTAGGTAGATCAAATCTCAAGATCGACAGTGTCACCAAATTAGGGTTTTGGTCGACCAGGGCCTCCAGATGGAAATTTTCATCTGGGCACAAGGCAATGATCCAAAACATAACCTAATATACTTCATGGAACCTCATGAACCCATGCATCAAGTCAATTTTGCCTCAGGGGATGCATTCATCAAAAATCAGGAATTAGGGTTTCTTGACCTAATTCACCCCTAAGTTGACTTTTGGGACAAACCATGAGCCAAGACCTCAAGACATGATTTAAGGGTCTCTAATATACCATATTGATCCATTTGGAACAATGGATTGATCCAAGAAGCTTGAGCAACAAGTCTCAATTTCATCTGCACCACAATTAGGGTTTTAAGAGAAAAGTCAACTGTAACTTTGACTTTTGACCAGGACATGCTCACAAACCCTAATACATGATTGTATATACCCTATGACACCCATGGAACATGTCCATCAAGTTTGATTTAGGTCAAAGACATGATTTCCTGAAGAATTGCACAGTTTGGAATTCATCTGATAAAAAGTCAACTGTGCACAAAAGTCAACTTTGACTTTTTGAGATTTTTCACCAAAATGGATTTTTAACCCTAAAATGATGTTAATGTATGATTTGAATCATCATTCATCAAGAAAAATCAAGAAAAGTGAGATAACTTGTAAAAGGGGTAACCATAAAACTTAGAAATTTTTCTAAGTTAAAAATAAAGTGGCAAAGGTACCAACTTTGGAGGACCATAACTCCTAAACCACAAGGCCATTTTTTCTCATCCAAAGATGGATTTGTAGCCCTCATTATCACCTACAAAAACTTCAACTACAAGTCATTCCAATTCATTAAGGATATTGAGTTATGGAGTGATCAAAGTGGCTAAAAAGTGAAAATGTCACTTTTTCCAACACTTAGTGAAATTTTCACTAAGTCAGATTCTGCCTCACTTTTTGCCAAATGTAGGGGGATTTTTCACTTGGAATCAAAAGAGATCAAAACCAAACTGTTCAAACAGTTGTTGTATCATGTAAGAGCTTTCCAAAATGGCCAAGAACATTGCCAAATTCAACCTACACCATGAGATACAACATTGCCAAGTTGCCTTGCTGAAATCTGTCAAGGCAAGGCAGAATTTGCAACTTTGGTCGATTTGCCAAAATCAGCCAAATTCAATTGCTCCTATCCACTTGGACACCTCAGAGGATTGAATCTAAAGGGGACAATCACTGAGCCAAGCCTCCAAAGTCCATGGAACAAGAAATAGCATGTTGAACCTAGAATGGCCAAAATAGGGACAAGACTTCAAATTTGGAATGAGGCATTCAATGGAACCATCAAGGTGGCATGGACTGAGCCATTCTCATCTAAAATCAGTCAAGACTTATCCAAGACCAAGGGAACCAAAGCTCTGTGCCCTAACCTCTAGTCAATGGCTAGAGGAGACTTGGATTTTCATTTGCCAACATTGGCCAAACCTACTTACCAGCTGCCATGCACTATTTCTTGCAAAACAAACTTACTCTACTATAAATAGAGCTCAATTGTGGTCAGTTTGAGTACACCAAAGCCATCTAACAGATGCTTTCCTCAAAATCTCTTCTTTCACTCCAATTTTGCCTTCTAAGGCAAGTCACTATCGGGTTTTGAGTTTGAGAGCAATTCCAATCAAACCAATCACTCACACACCTCACATACATCACATATGAGCTGATCAAACACTTAGATTACTTCTGAAACATCAATTTCACAAAATCACCAGCTGGTTGCTCAAGGTTTTAACCAAAGTGCAGCTGAGGTGCCACAAAATGATCCAGCCAATTTCAATCAAGTCCAACCATCCAAACACAATCCATAGGGTGTAGGGAAGCTGTTCAGATCATCACCACTCATCTGTAACACCTCCAAATCAAAAATCACTTTGAACTTGCTGTCACGACTTGGAGGTAAGCACATACTTGGTCATCTCTCAATCTATGCATATTTCTTCGCACAATAATTTAGCCATATGTTCATAATCATGCATGGAATGTTTTCCCTCAATTAATTGCATTGTTTGAATCGTGTATAAAAAATCCTAGCCTTCATGCAGAAATTAGGGTTCTTGAGGTCTCTTCATGATTTCTTGTTGTATGTTTAATTTAAATAAAATTAAAGTACATAGACATGATCGTGAGGTTGAGGCGAGCATAATGATATGTGGATTGCATGATATGATTACGTATTCATGGAGATTGGATAGAAAATGCAAATCTGAGAAACCAAGAACACGCGCGTGTTCTTCAGCTTGTTCTTGGCGCCATTTTTAGAAATTCAAATATTTGAATTTTGTGATTTTGTTTAATTGATTCAAAAATTAATTTCTCTCTGAGTTTTAATGATTTTGAGTTGATTCTTTTTTTAATAATTCAAAAAAATGTTAAAATATTTTATTTTCACAAAAAATCCCAAAAATATTGTTTATTTCATATAATTGATATTTTTGCAAAGAATTAATATTTTGATTGTTTTTGGCATTTTAAATATTTTTTCTACATTGATTTTGCAACTTTTAATGCTTTCTAATTATTTTGTAGGTCAATACATAATTTTTGAAGCATTAATCCAAGATCACAATTTGTTTTCCATGTGTTAAACAATTTTTGATCATTTTAATTGAATTTTTATTCAATTAAATACATTTTGAAAACAAATTAGGGTTTTGGATTAATTCAACCCTCATAAATCATTTTCAAAACTCTTTGGGCCTCTTGAGAGAGTGTAAGACCCATCCCCCCTTGTACAAAAACCTTTTGGGCCTCACTCATTGTATAAGTCCCTCTGTACAAGTAAACGGCGCGATCGTCGCCCGTTTAAAAATAAAAATCATCTGGGCCTCTCCTTGAGCTATAAGACCCATTCAAAACAGTTTGGGCCTCTATTAGAGTGTAAGACCCAATCCCCCTTTTAACCAAAACATCTTGGGCCTCACTTATTGTATAAGTCCCTCTGTGTTAAAAGAAAACCTCGGCGCGATCGCCATTGTTAAACGAAAAATCATTTAGGCCTACCCTCGTGTTATAAGCCCCCACTCTTTTCTTTAAACCTTTTTGGGCCTCTTGAGAGAGTGTAAGACCTATCCCTTTGTACAGAAAACCTTTTTCGGGCCCCAGTCACTTGTATAAGTCCCTCTGTACAAATTCAAACAGTGCGCTCACTGATAAAACCCTGGGCCTCTCCTTGAGCTGTAAGCCCCAAATCTTTCTTTTTCAAAGCACTTTCTCCTTTGATTTTGAATATACTGTTGTTTTCAATCTTTCTTTGTTGAACAACTAACCAAACAGCATGGAAGCACTCCAACCGAGTAAGTGGTTATCGCTTTCGTTTACTGCTTTCATATTATATAACTGTATTGTGGGGCTGCTCACTGTAAGTCTCCTTTCATAAACTCATATCTACTGTGTAATAATAGTATAGATATTTCGAGTTTCCCCGGCAACTACGTCTAGAACTAGGTGACGCCGTTTCATTTATTCGTAGAAATAGACGCCTAGATCCCCAATAGGAGCACCAGATACAGTCTTCTCTTCGGCTGTCCTCCTTAGGAATCGTCAAGAAGCTCTACTCCCCAAGATGAATGTATTCTCCGTGAATGGCATCATTGAGTTTCTTCCAAATTCTCGAACTTTCCTGACTTGATCTATTCCTTGTGGATAGCTTGCCTTGAATGTCTCGGGGTTTGGGTACCCACTACGGTCATAATCTTGGACCTTAACTAAGGAACTCTCTTTAAAGGTTAAAAGTCGCTGGATAGTAAACCTCGCACGTTTACCAGTGTTTTTTATCTTTAAAAGAGTTATCTCTCATAATGGAAAGGAGATGATAGACCCACGGGCTTCTTAAAAGCATCGGCCTCCTCTTGGGCATTATTCAAGGACACTACGGCTTCTTAGAAGTATTCACAGCCTCCTCTTAGGCTTCGTATAATGATCTCTTCCTCCGGGAATGATAACCTCCTCTTAGGCTTTGTATAATGATTTTCCTAGCGGAAATTAGCCTCCTCTTAGGCTTTGTATAAGAAAACCACTGGTTGATCCAATCAACCTTTTAGCATCAAAATTGTGCCTCGTTCACAGTACACAAACATCAACAACTCCTTTCCCTTCATCTAATCGCTATAAGCGGCAAGCCTCTGGATCATCTATATCCACGCCACTGTCCTTCCGTTAGCATGAGGAATTCCTAAGGAAAGATGGCGTTGCTCTATACTGAGTTAAAGTCTTCTCCTTCAGGTTAAAAACCCTTCTCAGGAAATTATGGCATTGCTAGGATCCGCGTATCCCAGTTAAAGTAATTCTCCTTCTCCCCTCTTTAGAGATGACAAATTCTCTCTAAAGCCGATATCTTTCAGCTTCACGTCTTGGGCTTTGAACAAGACACAAATAGACCTTTAGCTTCACATCTTGGGCTTTGAACAAGATACAAACCACCTTTCGCTTCACGTCTTGGGCTTTGAACAAGACACCAAAAACCAATTTCCTCCCATAGAATAGGAGGAACTACGAACGCTCTGATTTCCCTGTTTCGGTAAACGGGAATACGTAGGCATAAGATCGAAAGAAAAGATCTTAGCGAGCGCAATCAACAAAAAAAACCAAATCCCATATCTCCATATCAAAAGCAGTAATTCAAAAGCATCAGTCCTAACATCCTAATCCTTGTTCCCCGCCAGAAACCTTCTGCCCAGGTAAAAAAGAAAGAAAACAGTATTGGCGAAAATACAAATAACCAGTACAAAGGCCCCCCAACATTGATAGCATTCGTAACTTAACAGACCGCTGTTTAAACTCAGTATACAAAGCAGGGTTAATTGGAGACATCTATTTCCCTTCCTTATTCAGCTCACAATAGGATAAAAAATGAATCGACCTGTAGTCAAAGCTCAAACCGCAGAGAGCGACCAGCGCTTAAGAACCGCGTCCAAAATCGCTCGCTACAGGGTGCTCCTGTGTTGTTAGTGAAGAAGAAAGATGGTAGCATAAGGTTGTGTGTTAATTATCGGCAGTTGAATAAGGTGACGATCAAGAATAAGTACCCACTACCGAGAATCGACGATTTGATGGATCAGTTAGTTGGTGCCTGTGTGTTTAGCAAGATTGATTTAAGGTCAGGTTATCATCAGATTCGAGTTAAGCCTGATGATATTCCGAAGACAGTTTTCGAACGAGGTATGGTCACTATGAATACA
The DNA here is from genome assembly GCA_022829125.1 of Lathyrus tuberosus. NCBI lineage: Eukaryota > Viridiplantae > Streptophyta > Magnoliopsida > Fabales > Fabaceae > Lathyrus > Lathyrus tuberosus. The sequence goes on along the minus strand of JALAZF010000203.1, from coordinate 1,554,091 downwards.
CGGTGATGTCGTTTGGTGTATTCAATGCACCTGGTGTGTTCATGGAGTATATGAATCGGATCTTTCATGAGTATTTGGATAAGTTTGTGGTGGTGTTTATTGATGACATTCTGATATATTCTAAATCGGAAGAAGAGCATGCCGAGCATTTGAGAACTGTGTTGCAAGTCTTGAAGGAGAAGAAGTTGTATGCAAAGCTGTCGAAGTGTGAGTTCTGGTTGAAGGAAGTAAGCTTTCTTGGCCATTTGATTTCAAGGGGTGGAATTGTTGTTGATCCTTCTAAGATTGATGTTGCATTACAGTGGGAGACTCCGAAGTCTGCTACTGAGATACGATGTTTTCTAGGATTATCGGGTTATTACCGCAAGTTTATTAAAGGCTTTTCTAAGTTGGCGTTACCGTTGACTCAGTTGACTCGAAAGGGTCAAACTTTTGTGTGGGATGTAGCTTGTGAAGAGAGTTTTGTGGAATTGAAGAAGAGATTGACTACTACTCCAGTGTTGATTTTGCTTAATCCGAGTGAATCTTTTGTAGTGTATTGTGATGCTTCGAAGATGGGTCTTGGTGGAGTATTGATGCAAAATGGACAAGTTGTTGCCTATGCTTCGAGACAATTGCGAGTTCATGAGAGGAACTATCCTACGCATGACTTGGAATTGGCCGCTGTGGTGTTTGTGTTGAAGATTTGGAGACATTATATGTTTGGCTCTAAATTTGAAGTGTTCAACGATCATAAAAGTTTGAAGTACTTGTTTGATCAGAAAGAATTGAACATGAGGCAGAGAAGGTGGTTAGAACTGTTGAAGGATTTTGATTTTGATTTGAGTTATCATCCAGGCAAAGCAAATGTAGTGGCCGATGCGTTGAGCAGAAAGTCATTGCATATGTCGATGCTTATGGTGAAAGAGTTGGAATTAATTGAACAGTTTCGAGATTTGAGTTTGGTTTTCGAGAACACTCCTGACAGTGTGAAGTTGGGAATGTTGAAGTTGACGAGTAGTATTCTGGAAGAATCCGAACGGGACAGCAATCTGACTTAAAGTTGGTTGACCAGTTGACTTTGATTAACCAAGGTAACAGAGGAGAATTCCGGATTGATGAGAATGGTGTGATGATGTTTAGAGATAGAGTGTGTGTCCCAGATGTTCCGGAAATCAAGAAGAGTATTCTAGAAGAAGGACATCGGAGTGGGTTGAGTATCCATCCCGGTGCTACTAAGATGTACCAGGATTTGAAGAAGTTGTTTTGGTGGACGGGTATGAAGAAGGATATTACAGAGTTCGTCTATGCGTGTTTGACTTGTCAGAAGTCGAAGATTGAGCATCAGAAGCCTTTAGGTATGATGCAACCGTTGAGTATTCCCAAATGGAAGTGGGATAGTATTCCCTTGGACTTTGTGTCGGGATTGCCGAGGACTGCTAAGGGAAATGATTCAATTTGGGTAATTATGGATAGATTAACTAAGTTGGCTCGTTTCTTACCAATGAAGATTAATCATTCTATGCAGAAGTTAGCAGAGTTGTACGTCGATGAAATTGTGAAGTTACATGGGGTACCTTCGAGTATTGTGTCGGATAGAGATCTGAGGTTTACATCGAGGTTTTGGAAGAGTTTGCAAGAGGCTTTGGGTACTAAGTTGAGGATGAGTTCCGCCTATCATCCGCAGACGGACGGTCAGACAGAAAGGACTATCCAATCTTTAGAATATTTGATGAGGGCTTGTGTGTTGGATCATGGAGGATCGTGGGATAGCCATTTGCCGTTGATTGAGTTCACGTACAATAATAGTTTTCATGCTAGTATTGGGATGGCGCCTTATGAAGCTTTGTATGGGAGAAGGTGTAGGACTCCGTTGTGTTGGTATGAGTCGAGCGAGAGTGTTGTACTCAGACCTGAAATTGTGCAAGAGATGGCTGAGAAGATTAGGAAGATCCAAGAGAGGATGAAAGCTTCACAGAGTCGTCAGAAGAGCTACCATGATAAGAGGAGGAAAGCACTTGAATTCCAAGAGGGAGATCACGTGTTTTTGAGAGTGATGCTAGTGACTGGTGTGGGTTGAGCTTTGAAGTCTAGGAAGCTCACTCCATGTTTTGTTGGTCCATATCAGATATCGCAGAGGATAGGAGAGGTAGCCTATCGTATTGTTTTACCGCCGTCACTTGCGAATTTGCATGACGTGTTCCATGTGTCTCAATTGAGGAAGTACATTCTGGATCCGTCGCATGTGATTCAGATAGATGATGTACAAGTGAGGGATAATCTGACTGTGGAAGCATTGCCTATGCGTGTCGATGGTCGAGAAATGAAACAACTGCAAGGTAAAGAGATTGCTTTGGTGAAAGTTTTAAGGGGAGGACCAGCTGGTGAAAATTGGACTTGGGAGCGCGAGGATCAGATGAAGGAGTCATATCCAATTCTATTTGCTTCAGGTAAATTTTCGAGGACGAAAATTCCTTAAGTGGGGGAGAGTTGTAACGCCCTAAATTCATATTTAGTTAATTATTAATTATTTATGAATATAAGGTAATTTGATGACATGTTGTTGTGTTTCATGAGCATGGTGGTAGAATTATATTATTAATATTGATGGTAAGAATAATTGTATCACATTATTCAAATTATTATTATTATTTAAAATAAGAGTGTTAGAAGCCTTGAGGGTATGATGGTCATTGGTGAGGGATAAGTGAGGGTAAGATGGGAAGAGTACATTTAGGGGTATTTTGAGTTAAAACAAGGAATAGTGAGGGGAATTTTGATTATTCGTGTTATTTTGGTTGAAAGAAAGAAAAGAGTGCTCTGAAGAACACAAGAAGAGTGGAGGAGGCTAGGGCATAGAGGGATTTCCGGTAAAACTTCAAGAGAAGATCGAAAGAATCAAGACTCTAAGGTATGGGGAGTATCACTTTGAAATATTTTGATATAAAGATTAGGTGTTGGTGGGTAATTGGGGTTTGGGAGAAAACCTAGGAATTAGAGGTTAGGGGTGATGGATTTTGATGATTCGCTATGTGATGATTGTTGTTATTGACGTATATGTGATAGTTATAGGTTATAATAACATAATCTGTGATAATTTAAGGATAAAATCTGGTTTAGGGGTGTTGAATCGCAGATGGAGAAGTGTTGTTATCGCAGGGTTTTTCTGCCAAAATCGCAGAGGGCGCTTAGTGCGGCCTAGCGCGCTTAGCGCGGTATGGAGGAATTTTACCTCTTCAAGGCAGAGAGTTGCGCTCTTAGCGCGGGTGGGGCTCGCTTAGCGCGATCTGGGACTGAAAAATATGATTTTTATTGACTTAAAATTCATAGAAAATATCTGTTTTATATTATAGTAATGTTGTGATGTTGCTGTAAATTGCTGCTATGTGTTGACGTATATGATGATTATCTAGTGAATGAAAATGATGACGGAAGTAGGATGCGTGAGAACTTGTAGCTAGTATGAATTATGTGATTGATTGAATAGATGTTGCATTGATGAGTACGAGGAATATTGATTTGAATGATGATGCAAACAATGATTTTAATGATGATTATGACGATGTTGTTGCATCATGCATTCATGGCATTCTATGATGGGACTTCGGTCTGTTATTTTGGTGGCTTCAATCCCATTGTGCGGATTGGAGTATTTTGTGACGTGCTCTCTTGTGGAGGGTTGATGGCCTAGTGTCCATTATTATGACGATTTGGTACCACATGCATTAATATGATGTTGCATTTCATTCTTGGTGGCATTGCATGATTACATATGAGTAATATTGGTGACGTGATGTTCTATATGATGGTTTTGGTGAGTCGTTGTAGTATTTGATAAAAACAATTGTTGCCCTGTTAATGTCTTTTCTTTATATGATTTATATTGAATTGTGATTACTCACCCTGCCTGTTTGAATGTTGCCTCTACGTGGGTAACGTGCAGATAACCAAGATTAGTTCGCGGTGCGTGAAGAGTTAGCTTTGGAGTCAGTTTCTTTTCAGTTGAGTAGAGGGTGTGTCTTGTTCTGATTATGTAACATCGGGTCGGGAACATTGTGAACCTCTGAGTTCTATTTTTACTTGGTTTAACGGATGCTATTATCATTTTCTTTAAGATGTTTTGATGTTTGATTTGATTTAAATAAAGTTATTCCGCTGCGATGTTTTGAATTAAATTGTTGAAAAAAACCCGTATTATGGAGCAGGATTGTTATCAAGATGTTTTAAGACGAAAATGTGACGCCTTTCTATGTTGTACTCTGATTTTAAATGATTATTTTACCGCGTATTGTATGTGGGGTAGAAGGGTATTACAATATCTGCCACAATGCATCAACTGATACAAAGGGAGACTTACAACCTAGAGAGCCAATGACTCTCAAAACCCTAAACCCTTATTTTTACACAAGAGAACTAGGTTACAAAAGGCATGCAAAATCCTAGGTCTAAGTCTTCTTTTATAGGCTTTCAATCTCTGGTCTTCGATCCATTCCTAGAAAGCGCATCAAATCTTGGGCAAATTTGTTACAGATTTAAAACCTGCTAAATCAGTGCAGTACTTTAGGATGTCATGTCTTCAGGTTAAGACATCTTCTTCGACATCTTTGTTCAGGGCCATATTTCTTCATCTTTATCATTAAAATTATTTTACCAAAATTCTGTCAAACGAAAGGTGCTTTCAAATACATTTATCATGTTATGCAAAATGGGCAAATTCCATCTATGTCACTCATGTCCCTCAGCATGATTTGTGGAGTACCTATGAATTGTCTTTATGGTCATTCGGTTACGGTCAACTTTTGATCAGCAATAAAGTACTTGACTCCACATCTAGGGTCCATATTGGTTTTAGGTCGAAGGGTGGTATACACCACTATCACTATGAGAATAAATTATGATACTTTTGGATACACCATTCTATTATGGTATTCCATGAGGAGTAAGTTGGGATAGAATCCCACACTCTTTTATATGGTCACTAAATTCAAGGCTTAAATACTCACCACCTCGATCTGATAGAATGGTTTTAATATTATTTCCTAGATGGGTTTATGCTTAATTTTTTACTTTCTTGAAATTTTTAAAAGATTCAGACTTATGTTTCATTAAATACACATAACCATATCTACTATAATTATCAGTAAAAATGATGAAGTATTGAAAACCTCCTCTGGATGGTGTGTTAAATGGTCCATATAAATCAGTATGTACAAGGGCCAAAAGATCATTAGCACTTTCACCTTTTCCTGTGAATGAGGACTTTGTCATCTTTCCAACTAAACAAGATCTGCATGTTTCATATGATTCATAACTTCTCATTTATGTGGCATAATCGACAATGCCAAAGGTAACTTGGATTTAACTCGTTAGGTTTCATCCTTTTAGTATCAATGTTATAAATTGGCATTTCAAGATCAATGACATATAATCCATTGTTCATTTATGCAGTATCATAGAATACATCATTCAAATAAATAGAGCAACAAATGTCCTTTATTATGAATGAAAAATCAAACTTGTCCAAATAAGAATAAGAAATAATATTCTTGCTAATTGCTGGTACATAATAGTAGTTCTCTAACTGAATTATTAAACCAATAGGTAAAGTAAATACATAAGTTCCTACGGATAAAGCAACAACCTTTGCTCCATTGCAAACTCGTAGATCAATTTCACCTTTTGCCAATTCTCTACTCTTTTTAGCCCCTACACATTAGTAGAAATGTGAGAACCACATCTAGTATCTAACACCCATGATGCAAAAGTAGATAAATTTATTTCTATAACAAAAATAAGTAAAGTTGAAGTCTCCGCTCTATTCTTCTTATCTTCCAGGTACTTTGGGTAGTTTCTCTTCCAGTGCCCGGTCTTACCGCAACAGAAGCAAGTGCTCGCCATTATTATACCTATGATAGGCTTCAAAGCATGGGTAATAGGCTTAGGTCTAGATACTTCCTTGCATTCCCCTTACAACCCTATTTGATGGGACCTTTTGTTCTGCTTCTTTCCATTATTGACCATCAGAATGACCTTCCCTTTTGATTTTAGATTTTGCTCACCAGCTCTTATCATGCCAAGTAGGTCTAGCAGACTTTTGTTTATATCATTCATATTGAAATTAAGGACAAACTGACTAAAGCTTTCTGACAACGATTATAGGATCAAATCAGTCGCAAGCTTCTTTCAAAGGGGAAAACCCAACTTTTCAAGGTTCTCCAAATACCTAATCATTTTGAGTACATGAGGACCTACACGGCTCCCCTCAGCCATCTTGCCTTGAAAAAAGGTTTTGGAAACTTCAAAATTCTCATTCCTAGCCTGCTCTTGATAGAGCATTTTCATGTGTTCGATCATAACGAATGTTATCATGTTGTCATGTTGCTTTTACAATTCAGAGTTCATGGTAGCCAGCATGAGGCAAACAGTTTCATTGGCATCATCGACATGCTTCTTATAAGCATCTCTTTCAGCCTTAGGAGAAGAGCTAAGAGACTCTTCTTCAGGAAGAGGTGTCTCTACGACATACAACTTTTTATCATGTTTGAGGACAATCCTCAAGTTTCGGTGCCAATCTAGAAAATTTGTCCCAAACAGTTTTTCTTTGTCAAGGATTGACTGCAAAATGTTATTAAAGGTGTTTGTTGTCATGGTAATCTACATAAAAAGATTTTGAAGATATCAGTATCATTACAAACATATTTAATTAGGTCTTTAATTAAATATTCTCCCACTATTTTATTAAAATCAAATAACTCTCACCATTTGATTCAGAAAATTCCGTTGGAATATTTTCTATTGGATTGAGATCCATATTTCACTTTGTTTTAAGTCAGCGTTATTATGATTACACAAAACTCGATTATTTAGGTAGGAACTTCTTCCAATTGTATCTAATACAAATCTTGAATATTATCAGTTGGGTGAATTATTCGAATCAATTATATAGATTGTTCCTAACTCGTGCTTCTACACGTGTATAATCTTATTATAATTAGTTTAGTTAAGTTTGACTCAACGTTTTAGCAATTTAATATTACATTTATCCCATCACACCTTACTAATATAGAACATGCACCCCACTTTACGTGAAACCTACATTATTCGATACTAGTCTTGATGAGTGCTAAAATTTGAAAAGTTTGAACTTAATATTTAATTTTAGGGAATTTGAAATTAGTTTGATCTCACCAACTTATTAATCATATAAATAGTATTTTACCTGCATTAACACACATTCATATGTATCAACATACATAAACAAAATAAAATAGTTATGCCCAATAGCGTCATTGTTCACCCAATCCAATGAGAAAACATAAGCTAAACCTAATAACGATTTATGCTTCTCCAAGCTAGACCTTCATGGTTGTCCTCCTTTGATATTGTCTTCTTCTTTTCTTCATTACATTACATTAAAGAATACTCGTTTTAGATACAAGTGAGTGAGGTAAGCAAAGAAGTTACATAAAGAGAGTATAGAGAAAGACACGACATGCAGACTGTGTTTAAAAATCTCTAAATAAAATAAAATAAAAAAAGATTAAGGTCATAACTGCTCACCACAAAAAAAAAATAAACACACATTTATTATTATTATTATTATTATTATTATTATTATTATTATTATTATCAAATTATGTTAATTAAATAAATTAAATTAAAGTTTGGCAATTGAACATATTATGTAAAATTATTCGAGATTTTCTTTGCCCGGTTATAAACAGTGACGTAACCAATTTTATAACAATAACAATAACTATTATAATTAAATTATAAAACTTATTATATTAAATAAAAAACACGTGATATAAAAATAACAATCATTACGTAATCGAATAGACGAAAATTGAAACAGTATATCAAATATACAATCGTTACACTAGAATTACTTATATCATATATAAGATTGATCACTCAAATTTGTGTAAGTTATATATGACTGAAGTATCATTGCTTTACCATAAAAAAAATCCCTTTAGTTTTTCCTTACGAATGAGCATGAACATTGATAGAAACAATTACCTTTTGTGGTGATTAAAACCTTTGATGCAAAATTAGATGGATGATCACAAGTGATCAATGAAAAATATCACCTCTACTCAGTCCACACGAACATAGTGCCTTCAATCTCAGTGCTAAGTGTACGAATGATAACTTTGAGAGAAAGAGAGTTTAAAATAAATTTCCATCAAGTAAAAAAGCTTTTACACAAGGGTTCTATTTTTAGAACCACTTGTGTGGACTCCGAGATAAAAAAAAGTTCTCTTAAGTGCATTGTACATTATGGTGTATTATATTTCACTTAAGCCCACGATACCTAATTATATTATGTCTTCCACTTAAGTGCATCGTACCTTATGATGTTCTGTAATTCTCCTAAGTACATCGTACCTTGCAGTGTTCTTTATATATTATATCTCTCATCAATCTATCCTTTTGTGTGTGTCTCTGTAGGTTCTCATGACGTTGACAATTATATTAAATCACATATTTAATATAATAAATAGTGAGTTGTATCTAGCAACACATAACTGTTATCCAAGTCACAAAAATGTCATGCGATTTGAAAAAATCTTTATGTGATAATGATTGTGAGTACAATTACCCTTTTGCCTTTATGTCTATATTGAACACAAGACATAAACTCGGTCACCCTGTTCAGTTCAATATTGGGCCCTTATACATTTATCTTGTTATACAAGATGGGAGAATTTCATCTAGGTCACTCATGTTCCTTAGCATGATTTATGGAGCACCTATCTGTCGTACCTCAAAAAAATATGATCCTTTGCGATGGTCGCGAAAAAATAGTTCGAACAGAGTCACCACCGAACTTTATTTATTCTAATAAAGGAATAGGAAAATATCAATAAAACCTTTTAAAAGAAAATGGTTGTCGCAACCATATTCGGGTTCGGGAATCGATTACAGGGGAAGGTATTAGCACCCCTTACGTCTGTTGTACTTAACGAGAACCTCTTAGTTTAATTTGCGATTGAATATTAGCTCATGTTTATTTGCTTTCTTGAAGTGGTAAAAAGATTAAAAAGAGAAAAGAAAGGAAACCTCAAAAGGGGAAAATGGGGGTTTTTTATTATTGTGCTCGCCAAGGATTGAAGCCCTTGTGCCTACGTATCCTCATTGTTAAATGAAGAATCAGAGCTCTGTAGTTCGGAGAACTAAGGAGGCAAAAAAGAAAAAGGTTGCTTGCCAGGATCTCACAATCTTGTGCCTATGTATCCTCATAGTGCAATAAGAAAATCAGAGCTCCGTAGTTAGGGGTGACTACAGTTTGTTGGTTTGTGTTTTTAATGAACAAGTGTTTAGATTACATTTTAAGGGCTAAACATTGGCTTGTCTACTATCAGTGGAGGATTAAGCACTAGTTTGTATGCGCATTAGAAGGGACTAAATAGTGTTCTTTTGCAAAAAGTTGTTTGATCGCACGAGGGCGATTAATTAGGTTTTGAAAGGTTTCAATTGCATAGGGGCTAGAAAAGATAGGTTGAATTTGATTTGATCGCATGGGGGAGAGAAAAGATAAGTTTAATGTATTGATGTTAATTTTAGGGTTTTGAAAACAATGTTGTTTTTAACTCGAATTGCACTAAAGACTATGAATGGAGGAGAATATTTCAAACAACCAAGCCAAGCGTCTTGTGTTCAAAATACTCAGAGTGAGGGTGGAAAAGTTCCATTCCCACTTATTCTCCACTACTTAAGGCTCCTGGCGTACAATCCTAATCGTATTTTAAAGTGTTTTTGGGTTTGATTGAGAAAATACCACTTGACGTTGGATCAAGGGTTTTATTTTTGCGAGATGATTATGAAAATGATTTGAGATTGAAATGAGATAGAATGTGTTGGTTTGAAAATGATTATTTAAAGTGATATTAAAATGGTTGGTTTTGTGAAAATTGCTCGACGTTGGATCAAACTTTTTTTTCTTTTTGAAAGATGGTTGATTTTATTCTTGAGTTAGGAAAGCGATAAAATATATACACGTCATGGAAATGGGGGTACATTTTTTTGAATGGGGATATGATAAAGCAATTAAAAGCAAACCCATCAAACAAATACATATAAATAAAAGCTGCTCGTTGTAAGAAGGTCTAAGAGTAAGCCACGGGATCGAGAATAAATCGAATTCATTGTAAGAAGGCCCAAGAGTAAGCCACGTGACATAAAAACCAACCGAAATCGAAAGCAAGCCGAATTTAGCTAAACTATCTTAGAGCGGATTCATGTAGGAATCACTTTATAAGAAATCGAGCAAAAATATATGCGTCCATACGCGTTCGAAAGCAAAATTCAAGTTCATGCCACGAATTCGCATTGTAATCGACTAAGTGAATAATCAACCAATCACTTAATAATTCAATAATTAATCAACTAAACTATAATTACCTACTCAATTAAAAAATCTAACCAATTAAATAATTAAAAATCTAAAATAACAATTTAATCAAGAAAAATAAAATAAAAAATAATAAAACAAGACGGATGTATATTAGCAATGGGAGATGTAAACTAATATGGGTCTAAAACTAAGTATTACAATAGCCTAAACAACCAATTATATCACAAAAAACCTAATTAATTATAAAAAAAATACTAAATAAATAGAAACAAGTTATGTTTATATATAAAATTTGAACCAAAACCAATATATATTAAATCTATATTAATCCATATAAAATTTAGACTAACACTAATATATATATATATATATATATATATATATATATATATATATATATATATATATATATATATATATATATATATATATATATATTGGTCTTACTTGATCAGAAATGGATCAGCAGCCAGCAACACGTCGTGAGCTCCTTTATTCGTCAGAGGTGGTGAAGAGACGGGGGGTGTACCTGCAAAGTACTCCGATGCTAAAGTCAAAGACGGAGTAATCAGCGCAAGTACAGAGAATAGGTATAAAGAATAGAATACATGACCCTCTAGTGAAAGAGGGTATTTATAGTGTGCCCCCAGCGCAGGGCCAACGGTTACTTTGCATTGGGTTAGATCACAAAGCCAAATACGAGTAACTGCCAGGGTTTACGTGGCGTAGGGAAGTTCAGCACGTGGTCTTCATCCTGAATCAACTGCCCCGTGATCTTCAGAAGGTGGTCTGACCAGTTCTTCCGGAAGTGGGTAATTACCTGATGACGTGTCCCCGCGTGGGGGGCATGTGGAGTCCATGGGGGAGACGTGGGAGAGCTCCTTGGGCGTGCAGATGTACTGGCTATTGATTGGGCCCTCCTCGGCGAAGACTTGGGTTGGGTCGTGCCTGGCGGTGAGTCAGCCTTAGGCCTAGTCCCGAACATGAGCCCTCCAAATCGTTGCTCTGAAGTAGGAGTAATAACTTAAGAGTCAGCCCAATCGTCGAGGACCCGTCCAGAGGGGCGTCAAGGTGTCCGAAACAGCGAGCTTAGGGTTATGTGTGGCCAGGAGTAGGAGATGCTCGACGACACAGGAGTTCGCGGGGAGGCCTGTCCATCAGACGCTCTACTGGCCCTTCCTCCTCTGGGTATGTCTCCATTTGGTGCCTTGGTCAACGATGCTGGGGAGACTGAAAGGAACGGGCATGCCCGGTCTGCGGGCACGAGGGGAAGTTGAGAGGACACGCATGGTGTCTTCCCATGCCACGTGTCACCCGTAATTAATGCTTAGGGTGGCTACGCGTAGGGGCACTTGAGTGCCTAGTGTTGCCTCGCTTCCCGTGTTAGGATTATAAATAAGGGAAAAGTTTGTTTCATTTTCACGTTTCCTCTTCATTCCTCTCAGAGCTCTCTCAAGTCTTTCCGAGCCTTCAGACCGTGTCCGCCGTCATCGCCACCATAGCCACCTTCATCCATCACTCTCCGTCGTCCAACTCTTATTTTCATCAAGTAAGTTTTTGTCTCCTATCTCCAATATTATGAGTTTATTGTTTATTTTTTGGGGAGCGCGTAGGATTTATGAGGGATGTATGAATGTTCCGGTGACTTTCATGAAGTTTCCGGCGGAACTATGAGTTTTTCGGCCAAGTCGCCGGGAAGTTCATGAGGATTTCGAGAACTTTATGAATTTCCCTGATGAAGGCCCCAAGGACTTGTGATGAAGGTCACGGGGAGCTGAGATGAAGATCAGGGAGAGATGAGGAGAAGGTCTCGGGGAGATGAGGTGAAGGTCTCGGGGAGCCTTGCTCCCTGCAGGCGTACAAGTGGTGTGAGATGGGTCTCTATCAAAGAGTCCCCTCGTGTTCATCGGGGCCTTCTCGTACGGGGAACCTCTCCGCCGAGAAGGGCTCGCAATTCTATGTCAGGGAGAATTTTTCTAGGGCTCCTCGTCCCTCTCTTCGCCCTTTCACTTGATTTGCGGTGGAAGGGTGGATTTGATCTCGGAAGTCGAATTCACCGTTTTCCTCTACTTTTCAGTTAAATTGGACGTAAGGATCGAGGGGATCATCCATATTGACGACGAGCCCGAACTCGACGCACCCGTTTAATAAGCCGGAGCAGAACGAGTCTGCACGCCCGAAGATTAGGCCAGGTACGAGCCTCTTAATTATGGGTCGCGCTTCGGCGTCGACGATACGAACGTCTTCACGACAATCGAGGATATCTCTGCGGGCTCTTCTCCGAATTGGATGGTCTAGAAGCCCAAAGAACAACATCGTATATGCTCGAGATTCAGGGGGATGAGGTTCCCGATGTATAAGTTCGCATTTTGGGAAGCAGGCATCTGTCTCTCCTTTAATGACTTTCAGAGGGGGGTGTTCCACTGGTTGCGTTTGGCGCCATCACAACTTCACCCCAACGCAATAGTGTTCGTGTGGGCGTTCGAGCTCATGTGCGAACATCTCCGCATCCGGGACACGTTTCCTCTGTTCTTCCGTACTTTCCATCTACAACGGTCATCCGTTAATGGTCGGCATAACTGGGTATCTCTGAAGCAGCCGAGGAAACTATTTAGGGCGTACCTGGATTCTGTCCGCACCTTCAAGGACAGGTTTTACGTCGTCAAGTCTATCTCACATGTGGCCCTCGACTCCCTATAACACCTTGTGGTCAATGAGTCAGGCGAGGAGACATTGGTGCCGAAGTGTCCCCTCGAGTGGGAGGAAGAACACTTCAAGAAGAGCACAAAAAGTTACATCGTGAAGCATGGTGACCTGGACCTTGACGACCAGGAGTCATACAAAAATATGGTCGACATTGTCACCGGCTTCACTCCCACCAAATACGTTAACATGGATGGGATTTTCATCCTCGACGATCGCGGGGAACTTTGTAGTGTGCCTCGATTCATTAACACTAAGGCTCTCCTCGAGTACGAGTCCCACGAGGAAGCCTTGAGGTTCTTAGGTAGTGATCACTTTCTTTGCTCGGGCGTCTGCCCCTTTTCTCCTTTTTATACTGACTTTATCTGTTCACTGTCGCGGGCTAAATGTCAAACGTGCACGAACGCATCATGAAGCTCGCAGCCACTAAGGGCGCAAAGAAGACCAAAAGTAGAGTTGCCCAGGTCCAACAGATGGTGAAGCCCGGCGACGGAGCAAGCGGCTCCTCTTCCCCCAAGTACAGCCAGTTTCCTCCCCTGCAGGAGACCCTTTCTAAGTGGTCGCAAATCGAGGGGCCCATACTTGTCGACCTCGAGGAGAATGCACCCGTGGAGAAGTTTGTGCTGCCCCCTGCCATCTCCACCGGGACTTCTTTTTCAGGGCCAATTCCCTAACTGTGGCCGAGGATGAAACCAAGGCGATCATGGGGGTCGACAGGGCGGGCAGAAGGAAAGCGTTGACCGAGGATATGCCCGCTATGATAAGGATCTTCGAGACGACCTTAGTTCTTAATGATGAAACCAGCCCGACCTCTGAGCTGAAGAAGCTGTGAGACGAGAACGCCGTGCTTGAGGCGGAGAAAAACAAAGCGGAGAGTGATCTGCAAGAGGCTCATACGAGGTACGAGGCCCAGGTGCGCCTCCTCCATGATATAAATAAGCCGCAGGAAGAGCTAAAGAAAACTAAGGAAGAGTGAGATGGCCTTCAGACCAAGGTCGCAGAGCTGAAAGCTACCGCCAAGCCTGCCGAGGATGAGACAAAGGAGGAGAGGGCCCTTGCGGCCCAGGGTGCATTGGTCGCCCGGATCTGGGAGCTCGAGCAGGATTGCTTGGAGGCTCTCGAGGTGGGCTTCGACAATGCTTTAGTGTAGGTCCAGATCGTGAATCCCGGGGCCCAGCTTGTCCTCGAGGGGGTTGGTCATTTCCACCAAGTGGTTGATGGCAAGGTGGTCATCCCCGGGGAAACTGACGATGGGGCTTGTTGAGGAGATGGGGAACCCCAGACTGAAGAGGAGGCTGCTTGATTCTTTGTTTAGTCGGCCTGTGTGCCATTTTTTGGTTATTGTTCTGTACGACCTGCGTGCTATAATTTTGTAAATTGACTTTGCCCGGCCTGCGTGCCATGGGTTTGTACTGTTTGAACAATGGGCTTTGCCCGCTTTAATGCATTGTTTTTGCTTTGATATGTTTATATGTTGTGTGTGCTGCGTGTATGTCGAATACGTATTTTATATTTGCATGTTTTTTCTAAGTATTCGAGGTCTTTTCTCGACGTTGTTGGTTCTCGACAGTGTAGGGAACTGGTCGAGTGGTAGGAGTTGGGTTCCGAACTTTGATGAACTTAAGAGCTCGATCGAGGTCTTTGCTCCGAGGCATGAACTACCCATCGCGAGCTGGGCGTTCTGCCTAGTTGGTATGACAATAGTGCAGCTCGGTAGAGGTGTCCCCAACAGATCAAGAGTTCGCTCGCACACACAAGAGAGGGCTCTTGTCTTCTTGTTTAGAGTTTTAGGAGTCGCACTCGTACCTTAGTGCGCTCCTGTGGTCGCGACGCGAATAGGTCGCGAGCAGTGTTTAACTGTAGTACTGTTTAAGTTTTTCAGCGTTCCATGGTCGGGCAAGTTCCTCCCCGTGTAGGTTTTCGAGGTAGTATGCTCCAGTCCCCGTTTTTGCGGGAACGCGATAGGGGCTCTCCCAGTTCGCGGCGAGTTTGCCTTTGCACAGATATTTCTTGCTTCGTCGTAGGACTAGGGTGCCCACCTGAAATTCGTGTTTGATGACTTTGTTGTCATGTCGCAAAGTTATCTTCTGTTTGAGTGAGGCTTCGCGGAGGGATGCCCCCGACCGGATCTCTTCGACTAGGTCGAGCTCATCCCTTAGGGCTTCGTCGTTGGCTTCCTCATTGAGGGGGGACTCAGTCCTCCTCGAGGGTTCCCTTATTTCTACTGGAATCACTACCTCGGTTCTGTAGGTTAGTCGGAACGGGGTTTCCCTGGTCGAGTGTGAGGTGGTCCTGTAGGCCCAGAGCACGCTGTGCAACTCCTCGACCCACCTTTTCTTGGCGTCGCCCAACCTTCGTTTCAGGCCTTGTAGGATCACTCTGGTCGCGGATTTAGCTTGTCTGTTCTTTTGTGGGTGCTCGACCGACGTGAAATGTTGCTTCGTGCCAAGCTTGGTAACAAAGTCCTGAAAGTTCTTGTCGGTGAACTGGGTCCCGTTGTCAGTGACGATTGCTTGGGGTACACCGAACCGGGAAAGTATATTCCTCTTGTAGAAATGTAGTATGTTACGGGCCGTGATTTTGGCCAAGGCTTCGGCCTATATCCACTTAGTGAAGTAGTCGACGCCGACTATCAAATACTTTTTTTGGTATGACCCTACGGTAAATGGCCCGAGGATGTCCATCCCTCACGAGGCAAATGACCATGGGGATGAGAGCGTTTTGAGCTCATTGGGTGGGGCCAGGTGCATGTCCCTGTGTCGCTGGCATTTTTCACACTTCTTTACGTGCTACTTGGCGTCTTGCTGCATGGTGGGCTAGTAGTACCCTGCCTGCAATGCTTTACGGGCTAGGGACCGTTTGGCGAGGTATTTCGCATTGATCCCTTTGTGGATCTCTTGGAGTATGTCGGGGACCTTAGACTTATGACACCCCAATCTATACCCCGAGCAATTAAAGCGATAACAAATAATCAGAGTATAATTAAAACATTCATGACATAGACGGGAGCGTCACATCAAAGTAATGAAATATAACAACCTGCTCATATAGATATGCAACAATCAGGTAGCAACATAAACAGAGGAACTCAGTTCCTAACACCCACAATTCGGATACAGAATAAAAGCGGAAAATCTGCAACTAAAATCTCATATATAAACATAAAAGTTTGTTTGTCATATACAGAGTCATACATGTACAATCCAAAAAGATATATATACACATAATCACATAACGATCTCCCCGACTACCCGGTGCCACATATCAGAGCCGACCGACAAAAGAATGAAGACATAATCTTCACAAAAAGACCTCCAGCATCTAATCTGCAATGCCTCATAGAGCATTCAAAACAGCAGAAGGGTGAGAAACACAATTATAATATAGTTGCATACAATTATGTAATAACATGAAATACACACGCAAAAAATTCTCACCACAACGTACACCACAGTTCGAATACCAAACAAAACAATTCATAATTAATGCATCCATCACCAAGGCATGTCAATCATGCTCAACACATTTATCACCAATATATATATCAACTCATCAATCTCATTCAAAATTCCCACACATAATCAATCCATTCATGACTTATGCAAATGCACAGAGACCGACACAACGACTCTATGTATGCGGTACCATTCCATCCATCATTCTCATCATTAATTCACTCAGGAATTATTGGAATCATCGCTTGTTACTTAGTGTAACTCCCCGTCGGGAAAACGATGTTCCCCTTCGTTTTAGGTCCTCTTTGTATAAGGCACACGACGTTTATGGATCGCTTTAGGTCCTCTTTGTATAAGGCACACGATCTGATCGCTTTAGGTCCTCTTTGTATAAGGCACACGATTGTCTATAACGTCGCTTTAGGTCCTCTTTGTATAAGGCACACGACCGTTACAGCAGATTCCCTCTGGAATCATTTCGTCGCTCACATCCCACAAGGGCACACGACATCACAAGATGCATATCATGATGCTTGGCATACAATGACTCATGACAATCAAATGCACATACATATATAACCATGTGAACCATCTCAACATCAATAATCATGCATTGAAATCAAACCCAAAACAATGCATTTATTTGCCATAAGGCCACAAACCATCATCACAACATTTCATCACATGCATTCACATCATATAACAGCACACAAGCTATACATTATATATCAAAAATATATCGCATGATAACACATCAATCGCACAGAATTACGACGATAAAAGTCGACAAAACGACACGTTTCCAAATTCCCGACACAATTAAATCGGCCACCAATCTCAAAACCTATTTTTATAAGAAATAACATCTCCTTAGCTTTCCAACGGTACTAAGAACGTCTCGATCTGAGTTACGGATCAAAAGTTATGGATTTAAAAAAAAAAACAGTTTTATTTTTGCTCCAGGTCGCGCTAAGCGGGCTCCACCGCGCGCTAAGCGCGCTCCTCACTGCCTGGAGAGGTTGCAAATTCTCCAGACCGCGCTAAGCGAGCGTCGTGCGCTAAGCGCGCACTGCGATTTTCAGAAAAATAACCCTTCGACAGTCCTTCCCCAAAATCACCATTTCCATCTCAAATCAGTTCCAAACAGCATAACAAGTATCAACAAATGTTCATATGCATAGTGTGATCATTCAACACAGTTTATATCGATTTCCGACCGTGAAAACATCGATTTCTATTCATTTTTCTCATTTCAACCTAGAATTGAAAAAACTAGGAAAAGCAAGAGAACATTTAAACACACACATACATATTCATACACAAGCATATAGTAATCGAGTTTTGCACCCTTACCCGATTAATCGTGTTTTGAAGTGTCGGTTGAATCGGTTTCTTAAACTCCAAGTTTTCCTCTTTTTCTTCTTCTCACTCTCCTTTTTATCTTCTCTTTCTTTTTCTCTCTTTCTAATCTCTATGTTTCTATTTAACGAAAAACAATAATATCTAACCAAGCAAAATGACCAAAATACCCCTACACTCAATTCCTCGCAAACATTCCCAAAACGCGATAAAACGTAATAACGATAAACATAACATATTTACCAAATAAAACCCAAGAATAAAATAATATAAAAGCAAAAATATTTAAATCGACTCAATTAAATAAATCTAACAAAAACCGGGGCGTTACAACTCTCCCCCACTTAGAAATTTTCGTCCTCGAAAATATTACCCGAGACGAACAACTCCGGATACGATTCCCGCATCCGACTCTCCAACTTCCATGTCAAATTGCCCTCAGCAGCGCCTCCCCATGCTACTTTCACAAGCGCGATATCTTTGCCTCTTAACCGCTTCAACTCGCGATCCAAAACCCTCATCGGTAATGCCTCAACCGTAAGGTTCTCCCTTACCTTAACCCCATCCACCGGAATCACATGCGACGGATCCGGAACATACTTCCGAAGCTGTGAAACATGGAACACATCATGTAAATTCGAAAGATTCGGCGGCAACGCCACCCGATAAGCCACATCACCCACTCTCGCAGATATCTGATAAGGACCAATAAACCAAGAAGTAAGCTTCTTCAACTTCAATGCACGTCCAACACCCGTCACTGGTGTAACTCTAAAAAATACATGATCGCCTTCTCGAAACTCAATATCTTTCCTCCTTCTATCATGATAACTCTTCTGCCTACTCTGAGAAGCCTTCATCTTCTCACGAATAAGTTTCACCTTTTCCGTAGTTTGTTGAACTAACTCCGGTCCAACCACCGAACTCTCACCAGATTCATGCCAACATAAAGGTGTTCGACATCTTCTTCCATACAACGCTTCAAAAGGTGCCATTCCAATACTCGAATGGAAAATGTTGTTATACGTGAACTCCACCAATGAAAGATAACTATCCCAAGCACCACCTTTCTCAAGAACATAAGCTCTCAGCAAATCTTCCAATGACTGAATAGTTCTCTCGGTCTGACCATCCGTCTAAGGATGATAAGCAGAACTCAATCTCAACTTGGAACCTAACGCCTTTTGCAAACTTTCCCAAAATCTGGAAGTAAACCTCGGATCTCGATCTGAAACAATACACAATGGAACACCATGTAATCTCACAATCACACGGATATAAATCTCAGCCAACCTTTCCAAAGAAAAACTGATGTCAATCGGAAAGAAATGCGCCGATTTAGTCAGCCTATCCACAATCACCCAAATGGCATTATGTCCCCTCTGAGTATTCGGCAACCCTATCACAAAATCCATAGAAATGTTGTCCCATTTCCACTCGGGAATATCCAACGGTTGCAATAATCCACTAGGCTTCTGATGTTTTACCTTTGACTTCTGACACGTCAAACACGCATAAACAAACTGAGCCACATCCCTCTTCAATCCGGACCACCAAAAGATCTTCTTCAAGTCTTGTTACATCTTATTAGCTCCCGGATGTATACTCAAACTACTCCGGTGTCCTTCCTCCAAAATCATCTTTTTCAATTCCGAATCACCAGGAATACAAATTCTACCACGGAATCGCAAAACACCCTGATCATCTACTTTAAAGTCACCATTCACACCTTTATCTCCAACCGTCATCAAATCAACAAATTTCGCATCTAACCTCTGTTTCTCGCTAACGGTCAACAGAAAATCATTAGTGACCTTTAACATACCAAGCCTCACGCTGTCAGATGTCAATTCACACACCAAACTCAAATCTCTAAATTCTTCCAAAGGTTCCCACTCTTTAACCATCAAAGCAGACATATGCAAAGATTTCCGGCTTAATGCATCGGCTACCACATTAGCTTTACCAGGATGGTAATTCAAGCTAAAATTGCAGTCCTTCAAAAATTCCCAAATAAACGCTTTACCTTTACAAGTCAGATGGGTCAATGGAAGTGCTAACTTGGAAAAGCCTCCAATGAATCTTCGATAATATCCAGCTAAACCCAAAAAGCTTCTAATTTCAGTAACAGATCTAGGAGCCTCCCATTATAGAACTGCATCTACTTTGGATGGATCCACAAAAATACCATTACCTGAAATCACATGCCCAAGAAAACTCACTTCTGACAACCAGAACTCACACTTGGACAACTTGGCATAAAGTTTCTTCTCCTTCAAATATTGCAACACAATACGCAAATGCTCCGCATGTTCCTCCCGAGACTTGGAATAAATCAAGATGTCATAAATAAACACAACAACAAATTGATCCAAATGCTCATGGAAAATGCGATTCATATACTCCATAAACACTCCCGGCGCATTAGAAACCCCGAACGACATCACGGAATATTCATAATGTTCGTATCGTGTCCTAAAAGCCGTCTTCTGAATATCTTCCTCCTTCACTCTAATCTGATGATAACCTGACCTTAAATCAATTTTACTAAACACACACGCACCTACCAACTGGTCCATCAAATCATCTATTCTCGGAAGAGGATACTTATTCTTAATCGTCACCTTATTTAGCTGGCGATAATCAATACACAATCGCATACTTCCATCTTTCTTCTTCACCAATAAAACTGGAGCACCCCAAGGCGATACACTCGGCCTCACAAATCTCTTTTCTAACAATTCATTCAACTGCTTCTTCAACTCAACCAACTCAGATGCCGACATACGATATGGTGCCATAGATACAGGTCTAGTACCTGGAACTAGATCTATAGAAAACTCCACCTCTCTTTCTGGCGGCACATCAAAAATATCCTCCGGAAACACCTCCGGAAAATCACACACGACTGGAAACACATCAATTGCAACTTGACTATCCACATTCAACGATGCAAATAACCCGAACAACTGAGCTTCATCTGCCAAAAGTTTCTTCAACTCTTTGGTAGATAAGAAACTCGATTCCTCGTCTTCCTCAAGAGAAGGAAATCTTACCAACTTATGATAACAATCGATATGAACTCGATTGAACTACAACCAATTCATTCCCAGAACTACGTCTAAACCCTCCAACGGCAGATACACCAAATCCATAGGAAAATCCTTACCATAAATGGTCAAAGGACAACTTAAACAAACCAGAGAAGTAGTTACCGACCCCAATGCTGGAGTATCGATAACCATTTCTCCATCCAACGACGACAACAAAATATTCAAACACCGCGCACACTTAGACGAAATAAACGAATGAGTCGCTCCGGTATCAATAATAGCAACTAAAGGCGTACTATTAATAAAACAAGTACCTCTGATCAGACGATCTGCACTAGTAGGCTGAGTCCCTGCCAATGCAAATACTTTCCCTCCAGCTTGAGCTTGCTTTGGTTTCGGACACCTCGTACTAACATGACCAGGTTCACCACAGTTGAAACACTTCACCACATTCCTCTTGCAATCAGTTGCGACATGTCCTATACCTCCGCAATTGGAACACTTCCTCATATCCTTCCTACATTCAAACTGACGATGTCCTAAGTCACCACACTTAAAACATCTCGGAGGATTATACATACCTCCCCCACTTGGCCTTTTATCAAAATTAGCCCTTTGCTTTCCCTTGTCAGCTGGTGCCACATAAGGACCACCTCGAAACGGTTGCTTTCCTTTCCTTTCGTTCACACTCTTATAATGAATAGAACGAGCTTTGCTATCCTCCTCATAAATTCTACAACAATCCACCAAATCTGAAAACCTCTTAATTCTTTGATAACCAATTGCCTGTTTGATCTCGGGACACTACCCTGTTTCAACTCCAAGAACTCTATTTCTTTCTTTCCTCTAACATCTTCAGGAAAATACTTCCTCAAAATCTCACTGCTAAACAAAGCCGAAGTGACAACTTCACCTGTAGCTTCCCACACATGATGCGTGCTAACCCACCAATCATCAGCCTCCTCCTGCAACATGTGAGTACCCAGACTCACCTTCTGTTCCTCAGCACAGTCCATCACTCGAAAGATTATTTCAATCTCCTTAAGCCAAATCTGAGCACCATCAGGATCATGTCTCCCTTTAAAGACAGGCAGTTTGTTCTTCCTGAACTCATCATTCCCACCAGAATTAGGTGCATTCCGCACAGTCTGAGCCATATCTTGCATAGCAGTAGCAAGAGCAGCATCATTCCTACCAGCCATATTTTGTTCATATCCAATAACAGTAACTATGGTTAAACAATCAACTCGCCAGAACACAACTGTCGCACAACAAACAACTTGGTCAAAATGACCGACACAGACTGACTCTGATACCACTTAATGTGACACCCCAATCTATACCCCAAGCAATTAAAGCGATAACAAATAATCAGAGTATAATTAAAACATTCATGGCATAGACGGGAGCGTCACATCAAAGTAATGAAATATAACAACCTGCTCATATAGATATGCAACAATCAGCTAGCAACATAAACAGAGGAACTCAGTTCCTAACACCCACAATTCAGATACAGAATAAAAGCGGAAAATCTACAACTGAAATCTCATATATAAACATAAAAGTTTGTCTGTCATATACAGAGTCATACATGTACAATCCAAAAAGATATATATACACATAATCACATAACGATCTCCCCGACTACCCGGTGCCACATATTAGAGCCGACCGACAAAAGAATGAAGACATAATCTTCACAAAAGACCTCCAGCATCTAATCTGCAATGCCTCATAGAGCATTTAAAACAGCAGAAGGGTGAGAAACACAATTATAATATAGTTGCATACAATTATGTAATAACATGAAATACGCACGCAAAACATTCTCACCACAACGTACACCACAGTTCGAATACCAAACAAAATAATTCATAATTAATGCATCCATCACCAAGGCATGTCAATCATGCTCAACACATTTATCACCAATATATATATTAACTCATCAATCTCATTCACAATTCCCACACATAATCAATCCATTCATGACTTATGCAAATGTACAGAGACCGACACAACGACTCTATGCATGCGGTACCATTCCATCCATCATTCTCATCATTAATTCACTCAGGAATTATTGGAATCATCGCTTGTTACTTACTATAACTCCCCGTCAGGCAAACGATGTTCCCCGTCGCTTTAGGTCCTCTTTGTATAAGGCACACGACTTTTATGGATCACTTTTGGTCCTCTTTGTATAAGGTACACGATCCGATCGCTTTAGGTCCTCTTTGTATAAGGCACACGACTGTCTATAACGTCGCTTTAGGTCCTCTTTGTATAAGGCACACGACCGTTACAGCAGATTCCCTCTGGAATCATTTCGTCGCTCACATCCCACAAGGGTACACGACATCACAAGATGCATATCATGATGCTTGGCATACAATGACTCATGACAATCAAATGCACATACATATATAACCATGTGAACCATCTCAACATCAATAATCATGCATTGAAATCAAACCCAAAACAATGTATTTATTTGCCATAAGGCCACAAACCATCATCACAACATTTCATCACATGCATTCACATCATATAACAACATACAACCTATACATTATATATCAAAAACACATCGCATGATAACACATCAATCGCACACAATTACGACGATAAAAGTCGACAAAACGACACGTTTCCAAATTCCCGACACAATTAAATTGGCCAGCAATCTCAAAACCCATTTATATAAGAAAGAACATCTCCTTAGCTTTCCAACGGTACTAAGAACGTCTCGATCCGAGTTACGGATCAAAAGTTATGGATTTAAAAAAAACAGTTTTATTTTTGCTCCAAGTCATGCTAAGCGGGCTCCACCCCGCGCTAAGCGCGCTCCTCACTGCCTGGAGAGGTTGCAAATTCTCCAGACCGCGCTAAGCGGGCGTCTGCGCGCTAAGCGCGCACTGCGATTTTCAGAAAAATAACCCTTCGACAGTCCTTCCCCAAAATCACCATTTCCATCTCAAATCAGTTCCAAACAGCATAACAAGTATCAACAAATGTTCATATGCATAGTGTGATCATTCAACACAGTTTATATCGATTTCCAACCGTGAAAATATCGATTTCTATTCATTTTTCTCTTTTCAACCTAGAATTGAAAAAACTAGGAAAAGCAAGAGAACATTCAAACATACACATACATATTCATACACAAGCATATAGTAATCGAGTTTCGCACCCTTACCCGATTAATCGTGTTTTGAAGTGTCGGTTGAATCGGTTTCTTAAACTCCAAGTTTTCCTCTTTTTCTTCTTCTCACTCTCCTTTTTCTCTTCTCTTTCTTTTTCTCTCTTTCTAGTCTCTATGTTTCTATTTAATGAAAAACAATAATATCTAACCAAGCAAAATGACCAAAATATCCCTACACTCAATTCCTCGCAAACGTTCCCAAAACGCGATAAAACGTAATAACGATAAACATAACATATTTACCAAATAAAACCCAAGAATAAAATAATATAAAAGTAAAAATAATTAAATCGACTCGATTAAATAAATCTAACAAAAACCGGGGTGTTACAAGACTCCTCGACGCATCGGATGAGGGAAATAGAGAAACCCCGCCGCTACAACTTGTCCTCGATGATAGCATACGAGCAGGCACATCGCCTGACTACGCCATCATCCTTGGGGTCGTCGGGTAGTTTCCCTGTGCTGAGGCAACACTGATTATCGCTGATGGCGTTCACGTCAGTGGTCGAGGTGGGTTTATCGATACTTGGTCGTGGAAGCACTTCTTGGATGACGAATTTGTTCCAGCCTCTTTTCTTCGTGCTCACTAGCTTAGACAAGATGTATGCTCGGGCATTGTGTTCGCGTGGGACGTGACTTACTTCCGCAGAGACAAATTTTTTCATCCTCTCTTTTACCAGGGCCAAGTTTTCAATGAGGCTGTCGTTCTTGGCCTGGTACTCTCCCCGCACCTGAGAGGCCACGAGCTGGGAGTCACTAAATGTTTTCACCTCTTTCGCGCCGAGGTCCTCGACCAGGCGTAGTCCAGCGAGGAACGCCTCGTATTCAACCTGGTTATTTGATGTCGGGAAGGACAGTGTGAGGGAGACCTTGATCAAGATGCCTTCCTCGTTTTCTAGGATGATGCCCGCTCCGCTTCCCGTCGAACTGGATGCCCCATCGACGTAGATCGTCCACTTCTGGGATCCATCGGCCAAGGGTTCCGGGACGGTCATCTCTGCGACGAAGTCGGCTAGTACTTGAGCCTTCAAGTCCTACCTACCCTCGTACTGGACGTCGAACTTGGAGAGCTCGAGCGACCATTTGAGTATCCTGCCCGCCATGTCGGGCCGGTCGAGGAGCTATCTCACGGGTCGGTCCGTCCTTACCACGATCGTGTGGGCCAAGAAGTAGTGTCGTAGTCTTCTAGCTGTAGTGAAGAGGGCCAGAGCGACCTTTTTCGATTTGCTGGTACCTAAGCTCGGGGCCTTGGAGGGCTTTACTGCTGAATTATATCAGCTTCTGTCCTTCGGGGGTTTCCCTGATAAGAGCCGCGCTGACCGCCTCGGTTGTGACGATGAGGTACAAGTACAACGCCTCCCCGATTTCTGGCTGCGAGAGGACCAGGGGCTGCGAGAGGACTTGTTTGAGGTGGAGGAGTGCCTGTTCGCACTCCTCGGTCCACTCGAATGTGGCCTCTTTGTGTAGGAGTTTGAAAAATGGAAATGCGTGTTGCACCGATTTGGACACGAAGCGGGACAACGAGGTGAGCATCCCGTTTAGCGATTGTATTAACTCCTTCGAGTTTGGTGTTGGGAACTCAGAGAACGCCCTGCATTTGTCAGGGTTTACCTTGATTCCTCGTTCTGTGAGATAGAAACTGAGGAACTTGCCTGCTCGAACGCCGAAGGTGCATTTCTCCGGATTGAACCTCATCTTGCATCTCCTCGTCGTGTCGAAGACTCTTTTGAGATGGGCGGTGTGGTCGACTTCTTCTCATGATTTTATGATCATGTTGTCCATGTAGACATCGAGCATGTCTTCGATCTCGCCGCGGAAGACTTTGTTCATCATCCGCTGGTACGTCGCACCGACGTTCTTTAGACGGAAGGGCATTACGTTGTAGTAATAGTTGCCCGACTAAGTTATGAAGGTCGTGTACTGCTTGCTGGCTTTCGCCATGGGGATTTAATTACATCCCAAGTACGCATCCATGAACGACAATAATTTAAAACCTGCAGAATTGTCGACCAGTTTGTTGATGTTAGGCAATGGGTATGTATCTTTCGGGCATGCTCGGTTAAGATCGGTGTAATCAGCGCACATTCTCCACTTTCCATTCTTCTTTTTAACAAGTACAACATTGGATAGCCAAGTTGTGTACTGGGCTTCCGAAATAAAGTTCGCCACTAAGAAGTGTTTTACAGACTTTTTAGTAGCCTCCACTTTCTCGGGAGACTGCCTACGCCTGCTTTGTACTATAGCCCTAGCGGCCGGATCTATTGTGAGTTGGTGGCAGGCCACATCTGGGTCGAGGTCGGGCATCTCTGCAGCGCTCCACGCGAACAGGTCAGCATTCTCATGGAGGCATTCCTTCAGCTATTTCCTCTCCAGGTCGGGGAGGCCCGTGCCAATCTTCACGTTCCTGTCCGGGTTGTCTCCGAGGGTGATGAGCTCGAAGTCTCTATCTGGAATGGGGCGCATGGGGTGAAGAGGTTTCCTGTTGCTTTCAGCTGGAGGAGTGTGATTTGCTACCTCGTTCTGCTCCTGCTTGCTGGGGAAGCGGTTGTCGAGGTCAACTGCATTGACGCACGGGAATGGCTTCTGCTCTTCATCCAGAGCTGACTTCCCCACGGTCTTGGACTTGGTGTTGGTCGAGTTCAAACCCTTGGTTACAACCTCGAAGCATCTCCTGACGGCCTCAATATCCCCGTGGAGGGTGATGACGCGACCCTTGGTCGTGTAGTACTTCATCTTCAGATGGACTATAGATGGCACAACTGTGAGCTCGGCCAGAGTCGGCCTTCCCAGGATGCACTAGTACAGAGAAGGGCACTTTACTACCAGGAAGCGGACCTTAACTTGTCAGGCAGTGTTGTCGTTCCCGAACATGACCATCAGCTCGACGTAGCTCCATGGTCTGGTGGTGGTGCCGTTGAAACATGCAGGTCTGAGCCCACGTAAGGGGTCAGATATATCTCGTCGAGCTGGAGGGTAGTGAATAGGTGGGCATATATTATGTCCACCGAGCTCCCTTGGTCGACCAGGATGCGGCGGACATCAAAGTTCACCATTTGTGCCCTGATCAGGAGAAGGATGTTGGAGTTGGGAGTGCCGCCCGATAATTTTTTGAGGTAGAGGATGATAGGGCTCGACCTTCCCTTGACCTTCTCAAATATAGCGTTCTGCGCCGAGCTCGCCTCTATCAACTCTTCGAACTTCCTCTTGATCGACCCCACTGAGACCTTGTTGAAACCTCTGTCGGATATGACCATGGCGGCGGGGAAGCTTTCCCATGGGCTGCAAGCAGTCATAGGCGTGTCGGGCTCATAGGGGAAGTAGAAGTCCTCTGGTCGAGTGACACACAGAGCGACTTGTAGTCCGTTCTTGCTGGAGGACAAGGTCTCCTCCTTGACCCTTTTCGTTTCCTGGGTCTCTTGTCGGGCGGCTTCGCTACTGCTTGAGGTGCCCCTCTTTGATCAATATTTCGATGGCATCCTTGAGGTGGAAGTAATCCTCCGTGACATGTCCGTGGCTCTTGTGGAACCGGAGGTACTTGGACTTGTCGATGTTTGGTTTAGGAGGCGACGACTTCGGGAAGCAGACGCCTCCTCTCTAGAATTCTGAGTTGATGCACTCGGCCAGGATACGCTCGCGAGGAGATGTGAGTAGCGTGTACTCACTGAAATGGCCTGCACGCCCCCTTGGTTCTCGGGAGTCCCGGGGTGTTGACAGGGGATTTCGACCAAAGGTGGAAGGCAAGGAGTTCCATGATGCGTCGACACCAGAGGCGTCTCAAGATGTCGATCCGACGCAAGCTAGAGAAGCAAGTCGGGGAGATGGCAACAAACCACAGTGTCGGAGGAAAAATGAGGCGAAGAACAAGTCCCAACTTCAAGGATAAGTGCTTGGGCGGGAAAAGTTTGAAAGTTCCAAGAATATGGGAAGTTGAAAAGAAAGTGGGGTGCCACGTGTCAGCTTCAAGGGACATCTGGGTAGACAAACAGTTATATTCTAGGCCTATATAAGGCACTGTTTTTTCCATTTTGAGGGGTCGCATTTTTTCACATTGTAAAGGGAAAACGCTCAAAGTACCAAGCTTAGAGAGAAATGAGTTCACTCCCGCGAAAATGTACAATTGCGTCCAATTTTACTTAATGCAATTTACTTTCAGCATTTAATTTAAGTTATTGCCCTTTTGTTTTTGTCTTGCCTTTCCTCCCTTTATTTTTTCCACTTCGCATCCAAACCCGTTGATCGTTTAAACCTTTCACGTTACCAAGGTCATTCCAACATTACAACTTTCATCAAAAAGCAAGAAACTGAAATACAACATAAACATACGCTTCCAATTCCTTGTTCTGGGATTTGTGTGGCCGATCCCGCGAGTAAACCTGCGACGAAAGGTCAGCGGTTGTTCGCGCCGGCGAACAAATTGGCACGCCCGGTGGGACTCGTGTGAATTGAGTATATGTTTTTGCGTAGTGGTAAGATGGTAATACCACGTTCGAACGACGAACTGTCTCCGACGGAAAGTACGGTGGGAACACAAACAACTGATGTTGGCTCCGGTACCGTGTCAGCGGTTTCAACCACCCCTAGTGGACCAACCGCAACGCCGCGTCGACATGACCCTAAATCAACAATGGCAGGGACTACAGGGCAGTATATGCCTAGTATCATCATGCCTATACCTCGAGCGTATGGGATGCCGACGGAGTTCAAGTCGAGTTTGCACTTTAGCGGCCATTTGTTCGGGGAAAGTTCGTCCCCAGCGTTTCCACCTTATCAGGGGGCAGGACACATGTCGAATCAGATGGTTCGACCCCCGGGTTTTAATCTTTTCTCTCAATCCATACCGACATTTACCTCTAGTTCCGTCGCGGTCATGAGGCAACAGATGGATGAGAGTAATCATGAGATGGTCCACATGTTGACTCAACATATGGGTACAATATTGAGACCACTGATACAAGAGTCAACACAGACTTACCAATAACTGGCGACTCAAATGACACGGATAGGTGACTTCTTAGGCGCTCCTAGGGCTCAGGGTCGACAGACCCCACCGCCTTGACCGAAGACGCCCCTTCGTCAGGATGAAGTCTTCGACGAAACTATTGAACAACCCCCGTGAGTTCGAAGAGATTCCTAGGAGGGTCCAAAGGGCTCCAGTGATTGCCCATAGGAACCAAGACCCGGATTTTGTTGTCCAACAGGTTCGACAAGACACCTTGGCTGGGGAACACAACTTAGAGGCCGTGGTCGAATGTATCATGGTTCGTAATGGGGCAAACCCAGGCCTTCGACGGCCAACATACACATCCCTATTACCAGACTTCGTATTATAAACAGAGTTACCCAGGGGGTGGAAAGTGCCAAAATTCACCAAGTTCGTTGGGGAGACAGAAGAATCCACTGTCGAACACGTCGCTAGGTATCAAACCGAAGCAGGAGACATAGCAAATAATGAGGACTTGAAAATGAAATATTTCCCAAATTCCCTCACTAAAAATGCATTTACGTGGTTTACCATATTGCCCCCTCAGTCTATCCACACATGGGCGCAATTGGAGAGATTGTTTCACGAACAGTTCTATATGGGACAATCGAAAATAAGTCTAAAAGAGTTGGCAAGCGTCAAACGCAAGGCCATAGAGTCAGTAGACCAGTACTTGAATAGGTTTAGACTTTTGAAAACACGGTGCTTTACTCAAGTCCCTGAGCACAAATTAGTTGAAATGGCCGTCGGTGGTCTAGATTATTCGATCAGAAAGAAGTTAGACACGCAATATCTTAGAGATATGGCGCAATTGGCTGACGGGGTTCGCTAGGTCGAATGGTTAAAAGCTGAGAAAACCCAGTCTAACAGATATCGTAAAAAATAAAAAGTATCCTATGTGGCAGCTGCCGAGTATTCGTCCGATGATGAAGAGTTCGTCGATGAAAGTGAGATCCACGTGGCTGAACTTAAGCCAGGACCTCCCTACGCCTGCAAGTTGTTAAAACCATCGAACGGGAAAAATCCCGCCGAAACTGGAAAAACGGATAAATACGTCGCTAAAACTTATATTTTTTATGTGTCCAAATGTGATGAAATATTTTATTTACTGGTTAAAGATGGTCAAATAATTGTTCCGCCTGGTTTAAAAGACCCCCCTCTAGAACAAAAGAAAAAGAGGGGATTTTGTAAGTTTCATAATTTCCTTGGTCATAAAACAACTCAATGTGTTCTTTTCAGGGATTTGGTGCAAAAGGCTTTGAAGGAGGGTCGACTCCAATTTGGCGAGAAGCCGAAGATGCAGGTTGACACCGACCCACTGAAGGTCGAAGAGGCTTTGTACTCAGAGGTGTACGAATGTATGATGGTTGAAGCTACTGAGCGTCTCGACAAGCCACCAATGGCTGAAGTGGTAGAGTGCATGATGGTCGAAACTGCTGAAGGTTCCGACAAGAAAGCTAAGGACAAACTTGAAGCAGTGTACCCCCGGGCTGGCGAAAGTTTGGACGATTTTTAGGAAAAGTGCAGGATAAGCGGGTCGAAGGCCGCGTTATGCCCCAGGTACAACGTTGTGTTCGATGAGAGAGCTGCTGAGAGGTATGAGGCAAGCAAGAGAGAAGTGATGCCAGAGAGCAAGCCACCTGTCCCAAGGTTTGTGTTTGACAAGAGTGGGGTCCCCCGTCAAAATGAGGAGTACAGAAAGCTGTTCCAAGAGGCAAGGCCTAAAAATTTTGTGCCTCCATCAGACACCCCACAGGAAAGGTGGATGGCACCAGTTAGCCAGAAAGGGAGCAAAAGACCAAAGTGGAAGGCTCTCGATTTGGAAAAAGAAGCGAATGTCACCAACAAAAGGGTCGAACCAGCAGGATATAGGGTGTCCCCTAATTACAAGGGAAAAACCCTATGACTAGGACCCAGTGGAGGCGCTATCAGCGCAGTAAGAAGGATGAGAGGGAAGCTGCGACTTCAAGAGTGAAGCCTGTCGGAACGTCTGGACAAAAGCGCCAATACCCAAGAGGAAAATGGGTAGAAAAAGACAAAGTGGTGACAAACCAGACCATGACAGTAACCGTGGACGCATCAGGGGAGAAAGAAGTTGTGTCGACCCAGAGTTCAAAATGTACTTCGCTGGTGGAAAGCAAGAAAGAACCAGAGTATACTCCCCAGTCGGATGAAGAGGAGCCAAAATATTCTCCTCAGTCGGATGACGAGTATGATCCATCACTTGAGGGAGATTTTGACGAAGACATGTACGACGACACCAACGATGACACCTATGGCGAAGATTTCGTGCTGAATTGTGGTATCGTGTTGGTCCTACCAGCTGAGTATGACGTGGTGTCTGAAATCTCTGAGACTGAAGAAGATTTCATCTCTGGTGAAAATGCAGATGACAAGCCGCTATGTTATTATGTGATGAATAGTGGGGTGGTTGAAGAACAAACGACTATGTTTAAACGTCCTAACCCTGGGATGATGTACCATTTGAAGCCGTTATTCAAAAAGGCGAAAGTTGATGAGGTGTCTATTAACAAGGTGTTTGTGGATGGTGGAGCAACTGTGAATCTGATGCCTCACAATCTATTTAAGAAAATTGGAAAAATGGAGGCTGACCTTCAACAACATAACATGTTTTTGTCCAACTATGAAGGCAAGACCAGTAACATCCTGGGGGTTGTCCAAGTGGACTTGGCAGTGGGTACAACCAACAGGCTGACACTCTTCATGGTCATCAAGTCAAAAGTAAATTTCAATCTGTTGCTGGGACGGGAGTGGATCCATGGAATTGGGGCAGTGCCATCGACAATGCACCAGAGATTGACCATTTGGAGAAAGGATGACATCGTCAAAAACATTGAGGCAGATCAAAGCTACTACAAAGTCGACGAAGCCAAGGGTAACAAGAAGTCTTTTGACCAACACTTAGCAAATGTGGCTCCTTGTGATGACGGGTCCTGAACCTGGACCCCGACTATGGGTTCATCTGGGATGCTGCCGACGAAGCCATGGAGCCAATGGAAATGCCACCAACGAGGTGGCCCACAGTTGGTGAAAATGACTGTTGAGTTAGAAAGCATGACTCGGATTTCGACCTATTTGGCTGAAAACAGAAAGATGTCGGCACTTGAAAAAGACGAAACTCTCCAAATAGTTAAGGGAGCCGACCATGACAAACAAGCAAATGGCCAACGAGGCCAAGAAGCAGCTTTAGAAAATCGGAGGCTTGATTGTATTTATGACGATGAGCCTTTAGGGTTTGAAAAAGACCCAAATCATGAGCTGCAGAAAATGCAAGCGCAGGACCCGCTTGAGGAGGTCGACTTAGGGGATGGGGCAACCAAAAGGCCCACATACGTGAGTGCCAAAGTAGAACCAGAAATGAAGGCCAAGCTGGTTAAAGTGTTAAAAGAATACAAGGACTGTTTTGCCTGGGATTATGGCGAAATGCCTGGTTTGAGTCGGAGTGTAGTTGAGCATCGGCTTCTAATCCAGCTAGGCAAGAGGCTAGTAAAGCAACACCCTCGACGCTTCGCCCCGGAAGTCATGTCGAAGATCAAGCATGAAATTGAAAGACTGCTCAAAAGTCGATTCATCAGAACTGCAAGGTATGTCGAATGGATAACAAACATAGTACCTGTTATTAAGAAAAATGGGACCCTTCGAGTTTGCATCGACTTTAGGGATTTGAACAACGCTACCCCTAAAGACGAATATTTGATGCCTGTGGCAGAGATGTTGGTTAACTCAGCCACGGGATTCGAGTATTTGAGCATGCTCGACGGCTACTCTGGTTACAATCAAATTCTCATTGCCAGAGAGGATGTCCCCAAAATTGCATTTTGATGCCCTGGAGCTTTGGGGACATATGAATGGGTTGTGATGCCTACCAAAGGGCTATGAATGCAATATTCCATGATTTTATTGAGAATTTTATGCAGGTATACATCGATGACATAGTCATAAAATCGTCATCAGAAGATGGTCATCTCGACGACCTTCGACGCTTATTTGAGCGAATGAGAAAATATGGATTAAAAATGAATCCACTAAAATGTGCCTTTGGTGTCCATGCAGGGGACTTCCTGGGATTCGTAGTCCACAAACGAGGCATCGAGATCAACCAGAACAAGACGAAGGCAATCTTAGATCTTAAGCCTCCAACGACAAAGAAACAACACCAGTCTTTGTTGGGGAAGATAAATTTCTTGAGGAGGTTCATCTCGAACCTAAATGGCAAGACGAAAGTGTTTTCACCATTGCTCAAGACCAAGAAGGAAAGTGAGTTCCAATGGGGACAGGAGCAACAAGAGGCTTTCGATGCAATTAAGGAGTACCTTACAAAGCCTCCAATCCTATTACCACCTAGTATAAATAAAAGCATGAAGTTGTACATTGCAGCGTCGGATACGACCGTAGGCAGTATGTTAGCACAAGAGGATGATGGTGGCATCGAAAGACCCATCTATTACCTTAGTAGGATATTGATAGATGTTGAAACTAGGTACACTATGATTGAAAAGCTGTGCCTATGCTTGTACTTCTCATGTATGAAATTAAAGCAATATATTAAACCAGTTAATGTTTATGTTTCATCGCATTTTGATGTTATTAAGCATATGTTGTCCAAACCTATTTTGCATAGTCAATTGGGAGATGGGCACTAGCGTTAACTGAGTTCTCCCTGACATACGTCCCTTTGAGGGCGATGAAGGGTCAAATAGTGGCAGGCTTTATTGTCGACCATGTTGTAGTCGAAACGTCGATACATAGCATCGACATCGCCCCGTGGAAATTGTACTTTGATGGGTCAAGCCATAAAAATGGGGCAGGTGTTGGAATCCTAATAATATATCCACAAGGTATTCCGACTACCTTTAAATGAAAAGTTGATGGCAAATGCTCAAATAATGAGGCAGAGTACGAAGCCCTAATCACTGGTCTTAAGATACTCAAAGACTTGGGGGCCAAAGAGGTCGAGATAAGAGGCGACTCAGAATTGATAATTAAACAAATCACAAGGGAGTACAAGTGCGTGAAAGAGCATCTTTTGAGTTACTTCTCGTTGGCGAAGTGTTTGTTAGAGCATTTCAAAATTGTCAATATCTCGCATATGCCAAGGGTAGAAAACCATAAAGCTAATGAATTGGCACAAATTGCCTCTAGTTATAAAGTGTCAGAGGGTAAGCTCAGGGATTTTATCGAAACTAGGGCAAAGATGGTGTCGAACTTACATTCACCATCGAGTGGGTCTGTGTGCAAGGACTCGAAGAGCATGGTCGAAGATCTAGAAAGGTATGAGGTGTTTGTTAACAATGTGTCGCCAACAGATTTGCGAAGACCAATTATGGAGTATTTGGAAAAACCCGTCAGGCAGCACTGATAGAAAGACTAAGTACAGAGCAATGAGCTATGTCTGTATAGGCAATGAGTTATTTAAGAAAACTCCGGAGGGGGTATTGCTCAAATGCTTAGGGGATATTGATGCCTATTTGAAAATTTCTGAGGTTCATAGTGGGACCTGTGGGGCGCACCAAGCTGGCCACAAAATGAAATGGCTTTTGTTCCGACAGGGTGTCTACTGGCCCAGCATGCTCAAGGATTGCATAGAGTTCGCGAAAAGATGCCTGGATTGCCAGAGACACGCAAATATTCAGCACGTACCAGCCAGTGAGTTGCACGTTATAGTCAAGCCATGGCCATTTCGAGGTTGGGCTTTGGATGTAATAGGAGAAATTCGGCCAGCTTCGTCAAAGCAGCAAAGATTCATCCTCGTAGGAATAGACTACTTCACAAAGTGGATAGAGGTTGTGCCTCTGGTGAAGGTGGATCAAGAAATCGTGATAGATTTCACCCAGAATCATATCTTGTATAGATTCGGGATACCTGAGACAATCACGACAGATCAAGGCTCCGTGTTTGTGGGTCAGAAAATGCAAGAGTTCGCGGCATAAACAGGTTTTAAGTTAGTTACCTCAATGTCGTACTATATGCAGGAGAACGGTCAAGTCGAAGCAGCTAACAAGGTAATAATTGGGCTAATCAAGAAGCACGTCGCGAAAAAGCCAAAGAATTGGCATAAGACATTGAGTCAAGTGTTGTGGGCTTGTCGGACATCGCCTAAGGAGTCGACCAATTCGACTCCCTTTCGTTTAACCTTTGGGCATAACGCCGTGTTACCAGCAGAAGTATGCCTGCAATCTGTTAGGGTGCAACGTCAATACGAGATTCCGTCGAAAAAGTATTGGGAAATGGTGCTAGACGAACTCGTGGACTTAGACGAGGAAAGAATGGTAGCGTTAAATGTTTTGCTGCGCCAGAAGGCCCGAGTCGCCAGGGCATACAACAAAAGGGTCCAAGAGAAAACCTTTGCTGCAAATGACTATGTTTGGAAAACGGTGCTGTCCATGGATCGACGAGATCGAACGATGGGAAAATGGTCACCTAACTGGGAGGGACTATTTCAGGTGACTCGAGTGTTTAGTAACAACGCGTACGAAGTGCAAGAGTTGGGAGCAGACCAACGAATCTTAAGAGTAAATGGGAAATATTTAAAAAAATATAGACCTATGCTACAAGAGATTCACATCAAAATATAGTTCTCATTAACTTAAGGCCAAAATAGGCTGAAGGGCCAAAGATAGTTACAAAATATTGTTTGTTACATCAGCTCGACATACAAGCTAAGGAAACTCAGGAAATCTAGACTTAAAGTCTTCAAAGAGGGTCTTCTCATGAACAATATTGCTCTCAAGAAGAACCTTTCGTCTTTGAATGCGGCTAATAGCATCTTTGATCTTCATAGCCGCTTCGACGTGAACAAGTCCTTGAGCTACCTCGTGGTCGATAGCCTCTTGAGAAGGCAGAGGCTCAGTTGAGTCCAAGAGGGCTTTCTGTTGTTCAACTTCAGCAATATTTTTTGTCAACTCTGTTATCTGGGCTTCATATTTAAATATCTGTTGGTCTAAAGCCTGGTATTTGTCGGAGCGCTCCTGTTTTTTAGTTTCAAAGTCTCCAAGTTTTTGTTCACAGACTGAGCTAAGGTACCACTCACGTTTCATATCGTTGTGACGGAACCGAATTTGGGCGTCGGCCTGATGATTCATAGCAAGGTCTTTGGCCAATTGAGTGAAGAAGGCTTCGAAATCAATCAGGTATGTGGCCATGGGGGCAGGGAGCTGGAATTCAAAAAGTTCATCCAGGAGTTTGAAAACGTCATTGGCTATGGCGGCTTCTTCAGCGACAGCCGCCAGGAACTGTTCCTCAAAAAGATAGGACCACAACTGTTGAAGTTTGAGATTGAAGGAAGCATCCACTTTTGGAGTTGGGAAGGTTGTCGAACTGGTAGGCTGAATCTCTTCAGCTGCTTGGCGAAGTTTGTGTAGCGCCTTCAGGGTCGCTGTTGGATCTGTTGCCTTGGCTGCTAAGAGTGCCTCCGGAATAAGGGATTTGTCGATAATGGTTGAAGTCCTCTCTGGGTTGTGTTCAGGGGGTTGGAAGTTCTCTCCGACTTCAACAGTGGTGACGGCAGGCGAAGGATTGATATTCTTTCCAGGAGCTACATCATTGTGCTCAAGGTTATCAGTTGGGGCAGGAGGCGTCTTCGCCACCAAGTTTTCCTCTGGCACGAGGGTTTGGAATTCATCAATTTTTTGAGGGCTTGGCGTAATAGTGACGCCAACGGTAATGGCGTCTGCGGCCAATTCAGTGTCGCCATCACCAACAGTGGTCGAAGTGACTACATTTCCCTACAAAGATAAATGCAAGTGAGATTCGTCGCCCTAAGGTCGTCTAAGACACTAAAGTGAAAATGGAAATACCTGCACAAGGTGAGTTGTTGTTTTGGGAGGAGCGACAGTAGGGATTGGATCAAAAATTTCTTCGAGATTTCTTGGGATGACTGGGGCCACCGTCGAAACGCCGGTTTTTGAAGGTGTCCTCCGCGTTAAAGCCTTTTTCTTCCTCACCAAAGGTGTGGATGGAGGAGATGCTGGAGCCGCTGCGGTGAAAACTCAAGAGTGAGTACTCTCATTCGACTCAGTTCTTTCAGGAGAGGGTGCTTTCTCAGAAGCCTGTGCAGAAATACTGTCAGAACAAAGAAAAGATAGAGAAGCAGGATGAGAAAATGAAAGATACCTGTGATGGGTTGGTCCTGGGTTTTTTGGCAGGCCTAGTGGAAGTTGACGTAGCAGCCGTTTCTCGTTTACGTCCCTGAAAACAAAGCTGAAACTATTTAGTTCGAACCTACAGGCGAAGCGAAATCAAAAGTCCAGTGTCTACCTTTGTGGAAGGATCGTCTGTGGGGTCAACATCTACGACAGGGGCCATGGTCGATGATTTAGGGACTCCACCAGCCATAGAAGCAAAAGCGTCGACCACACTCGCTAAGAAAAGATTTGGAGTGAAGGTTTGAGCCTGATACTCCAACCACCAAGCATCGAATTCTTGAGTGGCGAAAAAGGAAGGTTGGAAGGCAAATACCGGCAACTTCAGGTGTTGAGAGGCTCTGACGAACCTCATGTAAGCCCTATGACCTACTTGAGTCAAGCGTCGGCCGGACCGTACTATGTCATCAGGGTGCCTCACTAAAGACTTTGGCAATGTCTGGCTCAGGCCAAATTGTCGGGCCACTAAATTTGGCTGGTAGTTCATGAAACCATAGCCATTGTTTCCCGTTTCGATTCGAAAGGATATCGTGGTGGGAGTAAGAAACGCCCGCCATACAGCGTTTCACTGTGCAGCAGCTTTAGGGGAGACTCCAGGAAATGGGTTTCTGAGCCATTCGGGACCAAACCTACGCTCCATAAATGGCGCCATATCGGGGACGAAAAAAGTGGTTTCCGCGAACATACTGAGATACCTCATAAAGAGGGTCTGTTTTGGAGCCTGCTGGGTGGTCCTCAGAGCAAGTCACATTCCTTCGACGGAGCGTTCTCTGTTTAGGCGCTCCATTGTCGCAGAGGCTGGATATCCCAACTTGTGATCAAAAGTGGCGTTGAGCCAATGCTGCAACAGCCACATAGGCCCTGAGATGTTTAAGGCCTTAGTGGTTTGGTGGAGAAGTTTCAGCCTCATAGTCGACATGCCAAGAGAATGGTAGAGGGAGGCCAACAGAAGTTTGGCCAAAGGTATCTGTCGACCTTCATGGATCTGAATGGCCAGACTGATGAAACTTTTGGCTAT
Organism: Lathyrus tuberosus; assembly: GCA_022829125.1. Lineage (NCBI taxonomy): Eukaryota > Viridiplantae > Streptophyta > Magnoliopsida > Fabales > Fabaceae > Lathyrus > Lathyrus tuberosus. The sequence continues at coordinate 1,515,807 of JALAZF010000203.1, read as the reverse complement.
TTGTAAGGAGCCAGGGCAAAACATATAGTACGACAGCCATAGGGTCAGGAAGGCAATATGCTCCTCATCAGAGACTTCTTTAGAGCGTTTGTCATGGTGATCTTCAATATAGTTTTGGAAGCTAGCACGCTCGAAGTCGAAGGTGTTGTCAGTCTCCAGTGTCGGGTCGAACGTCTCGCCTACTGGCGAAAGGCCAGTGATGGGCGCCACGTCGAAAAGTGTTGGCGTGAACATACCACAAGGGAGGTGGAACGTATTTGTCGATCCTTCCCAAAAATACATCGACGCAAGTAGCAAACAAGGGTTGACCCTGTGAGCGGTTCTGGAGAGTTGGATGGCGTCGAAAAGGCCGTATTCTTTCCATTGCCTTTTGCGTTGACCCTCGACTCTGTCAAGCCAGGCAATGTAATCTTTGTTGCCTGGAATAGGCATAGATCTGAAAACTCGAGATTTGGGCGCCATGTATTTAAGATCTAAAGTGCCACCTTTCTCGAAAGCTGGTGGAATCGTTTGGTTGAAGCAAGGAAAGAACTTTTGGAGTTCTGATGGAGCAGGTTTGTTGTCTGGAAGGGGGCTATGAAAACCATAAAGCTTGTTTTCCACCGCGAAGGGGATAACCATCTGGCAGCGCCAGTTGGCTATTACCGTCTCGTCAGCAGATAATGGTTAAGGAAGAGGACGAAAGGTTTCTGTTTCAGAAAGCACGAATGCCACTGGGTTGTTTCCGGTGGTTTGAGGAACAAAAGTGGAAGCAGCGGTTAATGAAGCCATTTAGAGAAAAATGCAGAGAATGTTCTGGGACAAAGAACGTCTTTGGAAGGAGGTAAAGCTTTGATTTCAAGAACAAAGGACAGGTTTTGAAGAAGAGGTTATGGAAAAGTAGCAAGTGTTTCTAAGGGAGTCTATTTATAAGACGCCTGCAAAAGGAGAAAAATCACCAAAAGCCTTTTCAACTTCTGAGAGTAAGTGGGAGTTGGTTTCGAGGCCCATAACTCAGACGAGACTAGCCATCATGGTGTTTTTCTTGGGAATCGTGGGATGAGATTGCCATCATCATGTCAGACGACGCTTGCCACGTGTTTTAAGAGAGGACAAAACGTTGGAGCCGTCGAAATCCCGCAAAAAACCAAAAAGCCAGATTTCTCCATCGACATAGCATTCAGTCGAAACTGGCCTTTTGGGGGGGGGCAATTTGTTAACAGGGGATTTCGACCAAAGGTGGAAGGCAAGGAGTTCCATGGCGCATCGACACCAGAGGCGTTTCAAGATGTTGATCCGACGCAAGCTAGAGAAGCGCGTCGGGGAGATGGCAACAAACCACGGTTTCAGAGGAAAAATGAGGCGAAGCACAAGTCCCAACTTCAAGGATAAGTGCTTGGGCGGGAAAAGTTTGAAAGTTCCAAGAATATGGGAAGTTGAAAAGAAAATGGGGTGCCACGTGTCAGCTTCAAGGGACATCTGGGTAGACAAACAGTTATATTCTAGGCCTATATAAGGCACTGTTTTTTACATTTTGAGGGGTCGCATTTTTTCACATTGTAAAGGGAAAACGCTCAAACTACCAAGCTTAGAGAGAAACGAGTTCACTCCCGCAAAAATGTACAATTGCGTCCAATTTTACTTAATGCAATTTACTTTCAGCATTTAATTTAAGTTATTGCCCTTTTGTTTTTGTCTTGCCTTTCCTCCCTTTATTTTTTCCACTTTACATCCAAACCCGTTGATCGTTTAAACCTTTCACGTTACCAAGGTCATTCCAACGTTACAACTTTCACCAAAAAGCAAGAAACTGAAATATAACCTAAACATACGCTTCCAATTCCTTGTTCTGGGATTTGTATGGCCGATCACGCGAGTAAACCTGCGACGAAAGGCCAGCGGTTGTTCACGCCGGCGAACACGGGGCCAGTCTTCTCTTCTTCTTTCCCCGCCTCGTTGGGGGCGGTGGAATCGTCGTGCCTGGAGCTCTTGGCTCCTTCTTGATTCTGCGAGTCGCGCGCGCAGTGGGTGGCCTCTATCTCCTCATACTTGATGTATGCCTGGGCCTTGTGGAGGAAAGCTTCCAAGGTGTTGGGCCTTTCAATGCCAACGGCCTTAGCGAACTCGGTACGAGGTCGCAGTCCTCGCTCAATCAGAAATCTCTTCATGTCGTCCGAGGTGGATACCTGGACGGCTTCTCGGTTGAACCTCTCTATGTAATCTCGGAGAGATTCATTTTTTCCCTAGATGATAGCTTTCAGGGATGCTTCTGTCTTCGCGTGGTGTCGGGAAGCAGTGAAGTGCCTGGAGAACTGCCTCTTCAGTTCTTTCCTGGATGTGATGGAATCGAGTGCGAGGCTTTTGTACCATGCTATAGCACCCTTCCTCAAGTTAGTGGGAAAAAGCCTGCACTTGATGGCTCCCCGAACATTCCGATAGTCGAGCATCGCATCGATGCTCTCAACGTGGTCGTCCCGGTCGGTCGTACCATCGTATGTCACCAAGGGCGGGGGTTTTTCCATCCCGACAGGCAAGGGAATCTCTATGATATCCCTGGACAGTGGCATGCGTTGGTCCTCCTCATCCCTCCTTACTGGTGATCGCGACGGGGATAGGTCGCCTCCTTCGTTTCTGCTCCGTCGGGGATGACTCCTTGGCCGACTATTTGGCTTGACGTATTCGTCAGCTTTGTTCCTCTTCTGAGCGGGGGAACGCCGCTCCTTCCAGGGAGGGGACCGGTCATGCTTTTGGGCAAGAATAGGTTAAGATCGTTCCAGACGCGGGCGGCGCCCAGGTTTTCAGGGAGAAGGGCTCCGAGAGTCATCGTGTCGTGTCCTCTACGGAGGAGGAGAGGGATTGTGAGAAACGGGGCGACAATGTCTCCGCGGGGGAGAGCGTGATTGTCGCTCCCTCTCGAGCACTCTTATTCACTCATTCTGTTGGAAGATCATCAGATTTGCCTGATTGATCGCCGCGAATAAAGCCACCATGGTCGGGCCAGCGTTAGGTGGCACAGGGATTGACTGGTAGACAGTCGGGCTATCAAAATGTCGGACGGCGTTGAAGGTCACGTCGTCAAAGGAGGGAGAGGCGGTGTTCCCGTCGTGTCTGGAGCATTGAAGTCAGTTCGTGGGCTGGCCATGATCATCGGAGATTAAAAGTTGCTTTGGTTATTGAGTTTCTACGGGAGAAAGAACGGGGAAGCAAGGGTCCCCACAAACGGCGCCACTGATCTTACCTGATCAAAAATGGATCAGCAGTCAGCAACACGTCGTGGGCTCCTTTATTTGTCGGAGGTGGTGAAGAGATGGGGGGTGTACCTGCAAGGTACTCTGATGCTAAAGTCAGAGACGGAGTAATCAGCGCAAGTACAAAGAAAATGTGTAAAGAATAGAATACCTGAGCCTCTAGTGAAAGATGGTATTTATAGTGTGCCCCTAGCGTAGGGCCAACAGTTACTTTGCTTTGGGTTAGATCGTAAGGCCCAATACGAGTAACTGCCAGAGCTTACGTGGCGTAGGGAAGTCCAACACGTGGTCTTCGCCCTGGATCAACTGCCCCGTGATCTTCAGAAGGTGGACTGACCAGTTCTTCCAGAATTGGGTAGTTGCCTGATGACGTGTCCCCGCGTGGAGGGCACGTGGAGTCTGGGGGAGACGTGAGAGAGCTCCCCGGGCGTGCAGATGGATTGGAAATTGATTGGGCCCTCCTCGACGAAGACTTGGGTTGGACCGTGTCCGACGGTGGGCCAGCCTTAGGCCCAATCCAGAATATATATATATATATATATATATATATATATATATATAAATATAAGAAGGTAGCATATATTTATTAAATTAAAAAAAGACAAAAAATAAATATAGATATAAAACTGAAGATGAATAAGAACCAACAATAAATATATATATATATATATATATATATATATATATATATATGTGTGTGTGTGTGTGACTTAAAACAATAACTTTATGTATATAAACTAAACAAAATAATGATGTATATATATAGCTAACCGAACTTAAGGTATATGTATATGTACAAAATACTCAAAATGCCAAGTAGAAAACAAATATAAAATAATGAAAAGGAACTAACTGAAGGTATATGTATATGTATTTAATACTCTAAATGCCAAGTAGAAAACAAATATAAAATAAAGAAAAGGAACTCAACAAATAAACAGACACAAACAGTAAAATGAATAGAAAATGTAAGCAAAGCAACATTACTTCACATTTCGGAGCAGAGTCGTCTCAAATTTTTGAGAGGCTATGTGTAAAAATTTAAAGTTACCTATATTTGATTCGTAATTTATTTTTAAGAGACCCTATTTAACTGTGAATAATTTGTATGAAGACCTTTTTTTGTTATAGTTTATTCATGAAAAAATGTGAGGTCCTGTACTATAGATCGCCTTGCATGCTCTTATAGACGACCTGTTTCGGAAAAACGATGACGAACGTTGGTGTTGTCAGTTGCTCTCAATTTTATCTTGTCGCAGAAACGGTGCATTGCTGCAGATCTGAACCGTTGAGTTTGTTATTTGTTGTGAGATGAGACTTTGTCGTTGTTTCGAATCGAATCCGCCGCAACTGAATTGTTGTTGTTGAATGTTATTGAATCACAGGTGGTGGACGAAAATGGAAGCGGAGCTGTTAGGTGGAAGGAGAGCGTGTCAAATTTATAAAAATTTATTATTTTTTTTATTGGTCAACATACTTATTTACTTTTATCAATAATATAAATGTAAATAATTATTAATATAACTAACAAAAAAAAAGTTGATTCATATAACTTGAAAGTTTGAAAATGATAGATATAATATAAAAATTTCTTTCAAAACCAAAAAAGAATAAATATAGAAAAAGTATGTATTATATTTTTGAAAAACAAAAGTAATATATTATTACTATTTTTTGGTTATGGAGTTATATGTACCAAACTGTCATTGTGATTTTAATTACATATTTGATTAAAAAATGGAAAGAAAAAAAAAAGGAAAATTTTAGTTACATTTATGAATTACTCACGATGAAAATACACAGTATAATCCATTAACTTTCTCTCTCATATAATACATATATTACATTCATTTTCTGTCATTCATACAATTTTACATCAATATTATTATATTTTTAAATTATTGACTTAATAATTTCTACCACACATAACTCAATCTTAAATATACACCAAATAAAAATAATATATCAAACATAAAAATGCCATTAACATTTGTTTGACACTAAAACTCCAAAAACATAAAAACTATATAAAAAAATCAAAGACAACAGAAAATCAAGTACTACTATAGTATCTCTTACTTATTTTATAATACAATAAAATATATAATTTAGAGGAATATAAAACAATGAATGAAAATAAAATAAAATAAAATAACAAGAACAAGAACAACATTGTAAATATAAAAAGGTAAAAAAAATAAAAAATAAAAAAATTTGAAAGAACAAAATCTTGAAAGTGACAAAAATAAAATAGTTCACATCAACCTAACAAGTATGAAAGGCAAGTGACAAAAAAAAAGTTTGAAAGGCAACATAATTATAAAAAAAAAGAAAGTGACAAAAACTAAACTCATAATAAGTATGAAAGAGCAACATAACATGACACAAAATCATGAATAAAGACTTGAGGAAAAGGTAAAAAGTGAATCATAAATTTAATTAAATAATATATAACCATAATTGTTCCAATTTTAAAAATATACATGTCTATAAAGTTTTACCCTTCACATCTTTTTTTTTTTTTAATATTTTGTTGACTCATCACATGTATTATTTATAAAACTTTTGGGTCACAAACATAACAATTAAGATGTAAGAGTCATTGTTTAATTAGTTAAGATTTAATGAAATCTAGTTAATATTAATTAAGTTTGCGCTTAAACGCATAAATATCATGAAATGTAAGGTTATTGTGTAGATATCGTCAATATCTAATTTGTTGAGGATGCAAATTAGAATATTGAAAACTAAGAAATAACCATAAGGTTATTTATATGGGTTATGATCCTCATTTGTAGAGAGGTCAAAATACACAACTTATCAGGATTCTCTCTTCATCGCCATCAGAAGAGATTCAAGGAAGCGTAAGGAAGTCTAAATCGGAAGATCACATACCCATAAACCTTCCATGATTTCAATAGCAAACTCAGGTATGTTTCCTCTTTCATTCACTAAATGAATTTTGGCGGGGTTTAAGGGATGTGAGTCGATGACATATTTGACTCATGGAGATTAGTTTAGAGTTTTGTTCTTGATTTCTATATCGATAAAAATCATAAAGTTATGAATATATCCAATAAGTAGTATCAGAGTCACCCATGTCTGATTGAATTTTGAGATTTTTTTTATATTAGGGTCCAAAATTTGGATCCTTTTTTAATCTTCCAATTTATGTAAGGCTTATTTTTATGACGTGAATTATAATTCTTGATGGAAAACACGTAAAATCAGGGCCTATTATTGAAATTGATTCTAAAAATTTTGATTAATTGTGCTTCTATAATGAAATTTGAGGTGTTCCACATTACTAGAAATATTTTTCTTTTCTCCAACTTAAGATCTCAATGCATCAGACATATATGTAATTAATTTTATGTATATATTAACTTTTGACAAGGAGATCTCAAGATATGATACATAAATGTCTTTATAGCTATGTGTATATATGCAACACTTGCATTCATACATGTCATAAGATTCGACACTCTTTTGCGTTAGGTGTTGACTTTTAGTACATTTTTGGCATTTTTTGTTTGTTTAAATTAGGATACGATTTGTAATTTTATACAAAGTTTAACATTTTGAGTGAGACAATTAAAATAAAATGTCACTAAAGTGGCATTTTTTTTGGAGATTGCTTATAAGAAATGTTATATGTTTTTCTTTTGTGTGTGTGTTTATCCATGCGAGTATCATCGATCCAAATGACAGTTAATGTTTGGCCGGATTTCATACACCCCTTTGATGGTAAACATGTGATAATGATAAGGTTTCACATATGAATGGTAAATCAATCCAAAGAGGGGTTTATTGTTTGACATGTTTTTATTATCAATGTTTGATCATTACAACAAGAGTACCAATAACAATCAATATTATTGTCAAAAGAGATGATATTGATGTTGCACTAGGTATATTGAGATAGGTTATGACGTAATTTGAACATATTAAAGATTCAATTTATTTTTGTTGTTATGAGTATATTTATAGGGTTTATGTAGTCCTCTTTTCAGCTATAATTGCTTCGATATCTGCAAATATGAATAAGATTCAGATCCTTAATGAGACAAATTTTAAGGAATGGAATGAGAACATGAAAATTGTTTTTGTTTGCATGGATTTTGACCTTGCATTAAGGATGGAGAAACCGCATTCTCCTTTGGAACCTAGTGCCTCTGAATAGAGGAAAGATTATGAGAAGTGGATCACTCCAATCGCATACTTGGTTGTTAGTGAAGGGAAATCGTGATATAAAACACAGCGAAAAATACAAAATTTCTCTTTAGTTGTTCCTTACGAATGAGCATGAAGAATGATAGAAACAATTACCGCTTGTGGAGATTAAAACCTTTGATGCAGAATTAGATGAATGATCACAAGCAATCAACGAAGAAGAACGCCTTTACTCAGTCCACATGAAATTCTGGACTGGGAGCATTACGGGTGGCCGTAACAGCTCTCGGGATTTTGTACTACGAAATCGTTTTTGACATAACTTTGTAACCGTAAGTCTAAATCGAGTGTCGTTCGAAGCGTTGGGAAGTTAACGTGAATTACTATCAAATAAAATTCTTTCCAGAGGCTCATCATGATAATTAGTTGATGCTTTTGATAATTGAAAGAAATGTTGAACTTGAAACTTGTTTATCTTCCGACGATTTTTGCTATATCTTTTTAACCGTGTATCCAATTGACGAGCCATTTGAAGTGTTAGAAAGATAACACTCAGAGCTATAACATATTTATAATAGGTGAAATGTTTAAATATTATTTCTATGCCTAATGTATTGATGAAGTGTTAGTTTACATGTTTGAATAATGAATCGTTGTATTGTTGTGCTAATGTTATGTGATAATGATGTTGCTATGTTGATACTATTATGATGATGTTGTGGAGATGCTGAGTTGATGAAGTTTGATGTTGTTGTTATGATGTGATGTTGATGATGTTGATAAGATGTGATGTTAATGGTGTTGTTATGATGTGATGTTGATGACGTTGTTGTGATAATGTTGTTAATGATGTGCATGTTCAAATATATGCATGATGTGTTTATGATGATTATTTTGATGGTGACATACACAGTAAGAAGATGGGCTAATGTGTATGTGTTGTTGTCGCATGTTGAGAGTCCATGCATCCATGTTGTCGGAACTTTGGTTCTTTTTGTTGAGCCTAGATCCTATGGTGATTGATCGGGTACGAGTAGCTAATTCCTATTATGGGGGATTAGTTAAGCGTTAAATATGGTGATGGTAACGAGTTTTGGTGTGCCTCGATCCCATTGTGATGGATCGGGTGTGAGTTGCTAATTCCTATTATGAGGGATTAGTGAAGCGTTACCTATGGTGATGGTAACGAGTTTTGGTGAGCCTCGATCCCATTGTGACGGATCAGGTGCGAGTAACTAATTCCTATTATAGGATTTTAGTGAAGAGTTACCTATGGTGATGGTAGCAATTTTAGGTGTGCTTTGGTTCCAAGAGGGAATTGATCCTATGGTGGGGATTATGGAGTGAACTGAACCTAAGTATTCATAATTTCGTACCACATGCATTGAGTCAATGATGTTGCATTAGCATTCTATGTGGCATTACATAATTTTGTTGGTGCTATATGATGTGGTGATACTTGTGAATGTTATGTGACTATATGTGAGCCTTGTGATGGAAGTTGTATATGAGTTACTTATGATGTTTGGGGCATGAGTTTATGATATGTTGATGTTGTTGACTTGTTGGGTATAATTATTGCAAACTATTCTTTCTTACGTCTATTATAATTGATTATGGTTACTCACCCCTTCTGTTTGAATGTTGCCTTTACGTGGGTAACGCGCAGATACTCAGAAGTAGATTTCGTGGAAGTAAGTGAAAGCTAGCCATTGGAGCTCACCTTTAGTTTATCGTTTTCTTTTGTAGTGTAATTCTGCTCTGATCATGTAACATCGAGTTAGGGCGAATGTTTGATATTCGAAACTATTATGTTGTTATGCTGGAGTTAAACTATAATTATGTTGTTGAGATGTTTATGTGATGTTTTGAGTTGAGTATCGATAATATTTTCGTTATTATTATTAAAGTTGGAGTTCAAGACGTACCATTAAGTGTTGTATTACCTTTTATGATTAGTTGATGATGATTTCGCTGCAAATGTTTTCATATGAGTTTTGATGACATGTAAACATCATGGATATAAATGTTGGTTAATTGAAATATTGTGTAACCTGTGTTACGAAGCAGGATAATTATGTAGCTTTTATGAAGTGTGACATCCTTGTGTTGTGTAATTATAATTAATATATTTGATAATTATACGGGGGGTTTAAATGGGTGTTACACCTCCCACAAGGTATTTTCTTGTGAAAAGTTTTATTTTGGAAGTGTCTCCAATAGACAATTGATAAGGAAAGAAACTATGCTACATTTTTTGATAGCCATAAGCGAAAGAAATATGTAAAGATAAAGATGATGACTGCCACTGTAGAATAAAATGTTGAAGATCATGTTTCAGACATCATGAAAGACATGTTAGAAACTGAAACTTAGCCATGGTACAAAAGCTCGGGGCTGTTGCATAGAAAACTATCATATGTCTAATGATATCAAAATTGAAGAAGGAAATATTTATGAAGCATGTCAAATTGAGAAGCAAACCAAGATGTCATACAATTTGGTTCAACATCTTACTCAAGCTTATGAATGACCACATATGAAATTTACGATACCAAGCAAGGAGTTGTCATTGAAGGGAATGCTAATGGTCAAGCTGGAGCTCCTCTAAACATTGAACAATCAACAGTGCTCTAAAAGAAGAAGCTAAAGAAGAATAATGATTATGGCACAATTCTTCCTATTGATGTTCCTACTCATATATCCGAAGTTTTGATCAATCAAAACATGATATTGTGTTTAACCTTAGTCTTAAGATGTATGTTTCATATATTGCTCTCCACAATATTCCTCATGTTGATGAGTTTGATCTAGATGTTGGTGGAAAAGTGATTGATGTCTCACTCATGTATGGGCCTATAAGACATCATCATCTCATTAAAAAGTCTTTTGGTGAGGAGACCCAGGAAACCAATCTGGGAATTCAAAATGTTGATAAAGATGTGTCAGACATCCTGTCTGACATGTTGACAAAGTCTCAAATTCACAAGGATAATGATGATGTGATCATTGAGAATATTTCCGTGAATGATGATGAGCATGTCCATGACAATATTGAGGTTGATACTATTGTAACCCATGTTGGTTGTGTTAAAAACCATGATGAGAAAATAAAATATGCATCAAAAGGAAATAAAGATCATGTAATAGAAGACGTGGAGAAAAATGTTGAGACATTGTGTGAAAATATGCATGAAAGCATATTTCTGGGGGGTGCTATTAATAGCAAGGTGTATAGATTATTTACCAAGGGCACACAATATAAATGATGTTAATACTGAAGTGACTCCCCGTGAAGATGAAGATTTTTATCTCATTAGTTTTGATGTTGATGTCAAAACAAGAAACATCTTGTTATCTGATGAAGAAGATGGAAATGTTTATGATACTGAAACTTATGCTTCTATTGCCCATTTTGGAGCCATCAAATTGATACCAAGACTATCATGTATTATCAAGTTCAAAAATTTATCAGAAAGATGTTAAAAGTGACTTCCTCAATAGGTACTTGAATGTGGAAGCCAATCAAGATGTTAGTAATTATGTCCTTGACAAGGATGGTGTTATCATGAAGGATGACTTTGTGGAAGTCAATATGGATGCTTCTTCTAATATCAGCAACATTGAGGATGTCAATGAGGAAGACAATGAGAGTAAGTTGATAGCTCACATTTATGTTGAAGATATGTCATTTAAGATGTTAGAGCATTTTCTTCAAAACATGCAGCCTCAATTTAAGTTGAGCATTGTAGGAGATGTTACCTACTTTTTTTTATTTTCAAGTGAAGCAAATGAAGAACTACACCTTTGATTCCCAAGGTATATATGGTGAAATTATTTTCACTAAATTGTTGAGGAGTAGCTAAATGCTCAAAGATGTCACCTAAGGTGGTAATCAAGATGCTAACTAGGTTGTGCCAGACAACATGTATGACATGTTGATGACTGAGTATCCAACTCAGAGAAAGGATGAAAAAGTTTCCCTTGTTAATTATCAAGTGAATAGAAAGCTTGTTCAATGTTTTATTTCATTCTTAAACAAGTGTTCAAAAGAGGAAATATGTTGTCCAAAGAAGGATTATAGTTGAAAGAGAGCTAGTTAAAGAAGCTTTTGATTGCAAAGAAATCATGAAAGATGTTGGGCTAATGAAGTCTGTTACTGATGTTGGTCCTTGCTATGTAAATATGGTCAAAGAGTCTATTATGAACATTACTGTTGTATGTATTGTTAAAGGCAACAAGGAGTATATAACGGTATATGATAGAGGAAAGTGTGTGAAGCTTTCACCCTCAATTTTTAATTAATTGGGCAGAAGCAAGTTCCCTCTATTGACAAGAATATGACCAAAGAAAAAGGAGCTAAGGAAGAAGAAGAAACTGAAAATGAAGATTCATAATAGCTTTTTATTAAAGCAATGATGTATTATGAATTTATGGAGCTTCATATTGCTGCTCAATTGTTGAAGACAATGTTGGGGCTTTTTATCCTAGATTGGTGAAAGAGGTTGAGGTTAAGAATGATGGTTTTCCTCATGGGTTGCTGAGTTTCAGTTATAAATGCTTATTGGGTAAGATGTGTCAGACATTATGTCTAACACCTGTGTACTAATTGGTGAATCTAATTTGGTTCTTGATGAAGAAATGTTGGAGCTTTATCACCTCAACCTGGTGTTGCTGCCACATCTATTTTGGTGTATAGGGTAGTATGTTCTGACTAATGACTCTACTGATTATGTGGTGTGGTGTTGATATATGCTGCTAACTTTGGTGTGTATGGTACTAACTGATGTGTTTGGTACTAATTGTTGTGGTTTTGTGTGTGCACACATGATAAAGCATTTGGTTTGGCATCTGGCCCTTAACTGTGTATGCTAACCTTTATGCTAGTAGTATCTGCCGCTGATTCAAACTTAACTACTAATTGTGTATTCATGCATGAATGACGTTGTGATTACATGACTGGTTGTTATGGAGGATTGATGTGTGTAGCAAACCATTTGACTTCTAACTATGTTACTGATTTGTGATGCTGCTACTTTGCTTACTGGTCTGGTTAGTTTTTGTTCATGTCAAGATTTTGTTTTGTATCCTAAATATTCTTGCTATTCTTTCCATACCTTTTCAAAATTATGATAAAAATGGGGAGTAATGATCATGTGGGACAATATGTTATGTTGATCTCTTGATGTGTAACAACCACTCTACTTATGCATTACTTTTACTACTGTTGTTTGCTCTGTTGGTTCTGATGTGTGATATGGTATGCTACTTGTGATACTTCTTAAGGATCACATCTTGTAAGTTTCTTTAGATAAAATTTTCCAAAGGGAAAGATTGTTGTTCCTTTTGATTGGATGCATTATGTAAAACAACATATGTATAAGATGTATTTTGGTGTAGAGGAAACATGTGGAACAAGATGTTCCAGCATGTGTTCCAGCATCTGGCCTTAGTGTGTTAGCTAGATTTCATGGAGAAATCCGAGCATGATTGTATTTGTTTCTAAGAAGATCTGTTCAGTCTAAAAAAGATTTGGTTGTAAGCAAGATGTTCAACACATGATGTGTGACATCTTAGCGTAAGGATTGTGTTTTGATTATCTTCAAATTTTCTTAAGATTTGTTGTGGTGTTAATTTTTTCAGAAAGTAGATAAGTTTATTTTTGGAAGAAGTGTGTTAATCCAAATCAATTTGGAAAAGATATTATTGAATAATGAATATGAATGATATGATTTAATTAAAATATTTGGATTTGATTAAGTCAAAGAAGATTTGATTGCATTTACTTTGAAGGAAGATTTGGTTTAAATTTAATCCAAGATTTACTCTACAAATAGGATTTATATGAAGAGAGTTATTTTGGATGTTCTGGAGTAACATGTGGAACACATTGTTCCAGCATGTGTGCAATGTAACATCTAGCCCTTGTCAGCAGGCCATGATGGATTTTGTTAGGTGCAAATTTTCTAATTGGATTTCAATCAAATTTGTTGCAGATTGTATATCAATGTTTGTGTGATTTGTTTAACAGTTGTTTGAAGATCAAATCAATTTAAATGGAGATTCAGATTTGAATTTATATTAATAACAAATCATATCTTTAGTTGGAGACTTTTATGGAGCAAATAAAATCCAACTATATCTTCTATAATTCTAGAAGAAATCAGAGTTGCCAACGACAATTGGAAAAAGGCCAGAATTGGATTGCTATTTAAGAAGACTAAAATCTCATATTTGTGGGGTGCTTTTGAAGACTCCTTGTGTTAAGGTTTATCTTTTGAGTCTTTGTTTGTGTTAATTTTGTGCACCGCTCTAGCGCCTAAACTCATATCTTAAGGCATAAATTTTGGCTTGTTAGTTGAGTTGTAAAGCTTTCTTTCAAGACATTAATTATATAAGCTTGAGAACAATGTGTTTGTGTTACTTGTGTACACCACACTATTGCTTCAGTAACTTGGTATAGTTGTTGGTTTTTCTTAGTTGAGTTTAATTCAATAACCATCATTGTGTTTATTGAGTTTGTCACTGGGATTAGTAATTAAAAGAAAGTGAGAGGAGTTCTCATATTTAGGGGGAGACCTAAATATAAAATCACTAGAATTAGAAAGAGGCATTGAACATCATTGGATTGATGTTCCTCTAAAACTAATTGTACTAATTCAAGATATTGGATTTTCTTTCTTGGGTAGTGCCCCTAGACGTAGGTGTGATTTCAGCAAACTATGTTAACGATTTTTTGTGTTATTTATTGCTTTCTACATTGTCTTATTTTTGTTGTTATATTGTTGTCATACTGGCTTAACAAGTTGGACCAGTTGTCCCAACATTGTGCTCAACATCTGTCCCCTCAAGAATAAAATTTCAATTGGCATCAGAGTATACACCCTGTTCTATCTGGGTGAGTTCCAGAGTTCTTATTCTGTTCAAGATGGAGAACTTCAATGAAGGAGAAACTCTTTATAGATAAAAGATTATTTATCCTCCAAAGAATAGAGCCAAAGACAATTATGAAGATTGTGAAGACCAAGGAGAATGTAATTTTGAAGAAAAACTCAGGCTTGCTAAGATATTTAGTAAAATCTTAAGAAAACTTAACAAGAGATATGGGAACAATGTCCCTACCAATGTCAAGAACATTCAGGTTAAAGAAAAGGATGGTGATAGATAAAATCTCAATAATTCTTACAAGTGCAAAGGGATCCAATGTCACAAATGCAAAGATTTTGGACATATTCAAGCTGAATGCTCAAGTGTTTCAAGGAAACAAAGAAAAATCTTCAATGTCACTAATGATGAAGAAGGTGAATCTAATCAAGCAAACAATGTTGTGACATTCAAAGTTATGAAAGAGGTCATACATATTAGTGAACTGTCAAATTCTAGGTGTATTACTCCTATTCAGAAAACAAATTGCACTTTGTCAGGTAACATATCTAAACATCTGATCAAACATGATTACCAATGCATTAATTTAGTATCATCCATTCCCTTGTACTGTTGTAGGTTGTATGGTAGCCAACCACGCCATCAACATATGTATCTTCAGTGGAATGAGAAGTCTCAAAGGCATCATTAATTAAAGGAGACAAGCAACACTCAATTAAAAATACTTACTTGTAGTCTATAGTTAGCTTAATGGTGCAATTTCAAATAAGAACGATGACTAAATCGATTTCAAACAAGAAGGAGGCTTGTAGTTTGACTAGCGGCATATGAAAAATAGTTCCAAAAGCATAACACGTGAAGGAGAGGAAAATGAGTAAGAGATGTACGTCTAACCCTAGTTTAAGTTGTTAATGAGCTGCTTTTGTCATGAGCCGAAATTCCTTTGTTTTTAATCTTATACCCGCATGTTGCCCGCGCCCATCCCTCTTTTTTGTGGTATTTAAATACGCGAGTTAAAAGTTTTGGCTCGACCTGCAAAAAATGACGTGTAAAACAAACATGTTCGGTGGACCGGACCATTTTGTCACCCTATACAATTCTAATCACCTTCCTTTTTTTATGATACAAATGTACTTGCAAATAATTCTATAACTCATAACTGTAATGTCGTAAATAGTGTTAATACCAACATATAGAATGCTAGACCATGACATTATTCTGACAAATGTATTGAAAAGTATGAGTAGTAGCATCCTTATTTTCATTCATTTTGCCTTTAATTCAAAGTGTTGCTTTATCTATCCTTTAGGTAAGTTTAAAAGGATACCTTTTGAAACTTATAATCACTCTTTTCTGAACATTTTGGTATTATACATATTGATACTTTGGGACATTTTAACTAAACCTATTCATTAGGTAAACTACTTGTCCTCACTATTGTTGATGATTGTACCAGACTTACTGGGATTCATTTTATGACTTGCAAATTTGAAGCTCCTAACTTAATTAAATTGGTTTCCCCTTTATTCACACTCAATTGGCTAATAATATAAAGGGTTAATAGTGAATTTCACCCCTGTAATGTTAGCGAATTTTGCTTTCCCCCCTCCATGCCTTTTGCCAACGGTTTTTTCAAAAAAAGCGTTGCCTGAAACTGCCTATGGCAACGGTGGGGGGTAAAACGAAACACGCTCATATGGCAGGGGGGTTTCATATAAATAACCCTAATATAAAATCATTGAGGTTTGAAAATGTAATGAAGTTTTTTCTTAACCCTTCTTGCTAGAACATGGTACCATACATACAGACCAAAGTAAAACTCAGTGGTAGAAAAAAAAAACGTCAACATCTCGTTAACATTGCTAGAGAATTTATATTTCAAACCAACATGCCTATAATACTTTGGGGAGATATAGTGGCTACTGCAACTTACATCATAAATAGATTATCCTCCAAGTTTTTTGATTATAAGTCCCCATTTTAGTTACTCTTTAATAAAGAAGTTGAATATGAACATACGACAATTTTCAATTAAGAATATAACTAAGCATTACGATACCAATGATGGCCTTCCAAAATAAATGCCTCATCCTTCCTAATTTATATTATTCTTTAAGGTTAAATTGGTCGAAACTTTTCTTTAGTATTTTCTTAACTAATGTTATACACCAGTATTATGCTTGATTAATTAGTTTGTTAAAAAAAATGCAACTTGCCCGTCTAGCTCAGTTGGTAGAGCGCAAGGCTCTTAACCTTGTGGTCGTGGGTTCGAGCCCCACGGTGGGCGTTTATCAAAATCCTTTATTTTTGTAATAAAAGGAGTGTGTTAAGCTTCATCTCTCGTTATTTTCAGCACCGATTGTTTTTGACGCTTTTATTCATTTTTATTTTTTATGAATCCCTCAATGGTAAGCTATTCCACTAACTGAACGATGCATTTTCAATGGAAATTTGAGAAGGGGATTATCAAATTAAAAATAGGAAAAGATTGAAAAAAATATTTTTAATGTTTTCAAAGTTGTGATTTACAATATTATAATTAATTTGTTTAAAAAAAATAAATTTTAAATTTAATGGACTTATTTAATGGATCTCCTATTAATAAAATAGAATAATTATAAATATTACTATCTCTTATTAATAAAATAGAATAATTATAAATATTATTATTTTATGGTGGAATTAGAAATAAGAGCTGAGTGAGAAATAATTTTTTGGTATGGTGGCAAATCCTTCTAATGCGGAGGAGTGAGATGGACTTGCAAAGTTAGCTGTTCAACGCTAAGTAAGTGAAATATTTAATAAATAGTTTAATAGTGAGAATGAAATGAATACTTAAAATTGGCCAGTGCGAAGTTTACAAGGTTGAGCGGTTAAAACCGTTTCCGTTCAATTTGACGCATTATATATATTATTGTTAAAATATATCCGACGGTGGGAGGTAGAGTGGGATTGCGTGTTTCGTGCTTGAGTTAAGTCTCGCTTGTTACTTACATATCACTTGCGCATTTTGTACAAGGCTTCATAGTTAGGCCTTTGTAGGTGGGCTTTGCGAGCGACCCAAAATAGTTTCTCCCCAAGCCTTTGTTACTACTTGTTGAGCGAGAGTTGTGTTGCTCGGGCTTCTAGTTCAACCTTTAGATGATGGCTCCTTTCCCATTCTAGGTCTGGGGCTTCCTACATCGTCCCGCCCACGAGAGTTGGAACTGCCTGACCCTTGAGTGGAATTGTCTTTGACATACTTCTTAAGGTGCTCCTCCTGGATCAGCCGCTCCCTTTCTTTCTTGAGTTGGTAGCAGTCTTCCATATGATGTCCTTTAACCTTATGAAACTTACACCATCTGGCAGGCTCAGGTCCCAAAACCTCCACCTTTGTGGGACAAAGGTGCAGAGATATTATGTAAGTGCAGAACTTCTCGTCATATTGTCATACCCCAAATTTTGACCACCCAGATTTCCCATCATTGTGCAAATCATCACCACAATATGGATGTATCATCATGCCTCATCAGTCTCCCCAAAGATGGGTGAACATTCACTACAATCAGAATTAGGGTTTTAAACCCTCTCAGAGCTCTTAGACAAAGGATCAATCAAAGAATTGACATGATCTTCAACTTGTCTAACCTCTCAAACACCTATAAAGGATCAAGAGGACTCCCACATCAAGAACCAAGCACAAAGTTGCTACCTTCCAAGTGGATTAAGCCTCAAGATCGCCAGTGTCACCAAATTAGGGTTTTGGTCGACCAGGGCCTCCAGATGGGAATTTTCCTCTGGGCATGAGCCAATGCTTCAAATCATAACCTAAGATACTCTAAGGGACCTCATGAACCCAATCATCAAGTCAATTTTGGCTTCAGGGGATGCATACACCAAAAATCAGGAATTAGGGGTTCTTTACCTAATTCACCCCTAAGTTGACTTTTGGGACAAAACATGAGCCAAGATCTCAGGACATGATTTGAGGGTCTCCAATAACCACATTGATCCATTTACAATAATGGATTGATCAAAGAAGCTTGGTCAATAAGTTTCAATTTCATCAGGATCACAATTAGGGTTTCCGGGAAAAAGTCAACTGTACCTTTGACTTTTGACCAAGACATGCTCCCAAACCTTGGGACATGATTCAAAACACCCTATAACACCTATGGAACATATCCATCAAGTTTGATTTAGGTCAAGGACTTGATTTCACCAAGGATCGCACAGTTTGGAATTCATCTGATAAAAAGTCAACTGTGCACAAAGGTCAAGTTTGACTTTTTGAGATTTTTCATAATTATGGTTCTTTAACTCTAAAATGATGTTAATGTGTAATTGGAATCATCATTCATCAAGAAAAATCAAAGAAAGTGGGATAACTTGTAAAAGGGGTAACCATAAAAAACTTAGAATTTTTCTAAGTTATGGAACAAAGTGGTTAGGGTACCAACTTCCAAGGATCATAACTTGAGATCCAAGAAATTATTTTGGATGGTCCAAAGCTAGATTTTTTAGCTCTCATGGCATACTACAAAAGCTTCAACTACATCTCCTTCTAATTCTTCATGGATTCTGAGTTATGGTTGAACCAAAATCACTAAAAACATGAAAATGCAACTTTTCCAGCACTTAGACAAAATCCTGTCCAAGACAGATTTTGTTGAAAACACAAAAATTTGTGAGGTTTTTTCACACAGTTGCAAGCTGAATCAATTCAAGACATAAACATCAATGTTGTTGTGAATGTTGCTGAGAATTCAAAGATCTAATCCTCAGCAGTAAGATAGCCTCCTCTTAGGCTTCGTATAATGATCTTTCCTCAACACAGTCAGCCTCCTCTTGGAATTTATACAAATGATCCTCCCCAAACAGAGCTAACCTTTTTAGACTCTCTTGTTGAGTCAATCACCTTTCAGACTCTCTTGTCGAGTCAATTTTTTTTTATCAGACTCTCTTGTTGAGTCCATCACTTTTCAAGACTCTCTTGTTGGGTCAATCTTCCTTTAGCCTCAATCTCGGGCTTCGTACAAGACAAGAAATCACTCTCTTGTTGAGTATAAAGGACTCTCTTGTTGGGTCAATCACCTTTGCAAGACTCTCTTGTTGAGTCAACTCCTTTAGCCTCCGTCTTGGGCTTTGTACAAGACATATAAAAGCACTCTCTTGTTGAGACAAACTCATTTCAGCCTCCATCTTGGGCTTTGTGCAAGACACATATAAACCTCCCCAACGGAGTCAAAAATCCCTTTTCGCCTCAATCTTGGGCTTTGTACAAGACAGAAAGAACATTTCCCCGGAAAAGTCAAACTGGTAGCCTCCTCTTAGGCTTTATATAATGATATCCCAAAGAGTCAGTCTCTTTTTTGCCTCAATCTTGGGTCTGGTACAAGACATATACACTCTCTTGTTGAGTCGATCTTATCTAGCCTCCTCTTAGGCTTCGTATAAAGAAATCCCTAGCCGAGTCAATCAACCTTTTAGCATCAAACTTGTACTTTGATCAAAGCACACAAACATCAACAATTCCTCTTTAGAGATGACAAATTCTCTCTCAGCCAAAACCCTTTAGCTTCATATCTTGGGCTTCGAACAAGATACAAATCCCTTTTAGCTTCAATCTTGGGCTTTGAACAAGACACAAATACCCCTTTAGCTTCAATCTTGGGCTTTAAACAAGACATAAATATCCCTTTTAGCTTCAATCTTAGGCTTTGAACAAGACACCAAAACATCTTTTTCCTCCCTTAGAATAGGAGGAACTATGATTGCTCTGATTTCCCTGTTTCGTTAAACGGGAATACGTAGGCATAAGATTGCAAAATCTTAGCGAGCATACTAATCGAAAACTCTAGGTCCAGTACCTTCACACCAATCAAAACTGAGGTCCAATACCTCACCAAAATTATCAAAAACTCTCCATCTTACTCTATCATATTTCCCAAGAAACTTTCCCCAAACCTATTAAACGAATAAACACCATCAAGTACAAAGCAAAACCTAAAGCTAATATCCTGTGGATAACCACATATAGGATGGGTAACTAACAACTACCCATTGTATAACCTGACCCCGAACCCCCCAATCTCTTTAAGCGTTTGTTCAGTTAAACATTCGCGTGCAAGGTTAGTTTTAGATACCTTCCTTTTCCCTTCCAGCTTCATGGGATAAATAAGAAATAAAAAAGTAGCACCCCCTCCTACCATTGCGATGAGGAAAACCCAGCGATAAGGTGGTCGCGTCACCGACAAAAATCGCTCGCTACAGGAAAATGGCAACTCTGCTGGCGAGTCATTGATTGTTAGGATCATAGGACTAGAGGTCTAGGACGTTATGACAAATATATATACTGCTTTTTCTAATTGATATCCGTGTTTATTTTTCTGCTAATGGGAATGCGTGTGATGCCGCATCTGGAAAGATTGAGCATACACCTAAGATAGGTGATGGCACGAGACGGGTAATCTTACAAGGAGTGACTCTCAAATAAGAGGTCCCGGTAGACCATCGAATCAGTGGAGATGCCCTTTGTGGATTCAATTCCTATACGAATTTGGTTGTTGAAATCAGATTGTTCGATTGGGTTATCTGAGAAGCTGAGGATTTTGGTAGACTGAGACCTTGTTACTATTTTGTAGTGCGGAAGGTATCAGAAATAGTTGTCACGCGATACTACCCTCATTTGAGATTACTCTAAGATACATTAGCTCGCTTGGATGATTCCATCCTGCTGTTGTTATCCCAAGAGGGGTTAGTGATTTTGAGGACAGGTACAAAAAATCACCAGTAAAACCTTTTGGGGGGGGGGGGGGATAGAGCCTTGACTTCATGACACCGAACCTTTGACCCCATGTTTTTTCTATGTTTTTGTGTGCTGCATTCATGCATTCATTTCATTAAAAAACATTAAAACAAAAAAAATTCCTCCTCTAGTCTCTCTTTTTCAAATTAAACTAAGACAATGATTGCAAATGTCAGAGAAAAAGATTGCGTTATGGATTTCGGTAGAAGGAAGACTCACAAGTACACCTTCAAGGTTCCAAAACTAGAGGATTTAAGAGGATTGGCGAGGATGATCACCAACTCTGATGCTTTTAGAGCTAAGTATGGAGGATTGCTGTCTCTGTTAAGGGTCCATGTAATTGAGGAAATCCTGTCCACACTCATCCAGTTCTACGATCCGGTCTATCACTGTTTCACATTCCCAGATTATCAACTAGCACCGACACTAGACGAGTACTCTCACCTGACTGACTTACCTATCACTGACCAAGCTCCCTTTTCTGGACTAGAAGAAATTCCTAAGGATCAAACCATTGCAAGAGCAATTTATTTGGACGAGTCAGAAGTCAGGACTCACATGACCACTAAGGGTGGAATCCAGGGTCTGCCAACCCAGTTTTTGATAAAGAAAGCCCTGTACTTTGCTAGTATAGGGAATGTGCCTGCTTTTGAAAGCATCTTTGCTTTGCTCTCCTACGGGTTATTTTTGTTTCCCAACATCGATAACTTCGTAGATATCAATGCCATTAAGATATTTTTGATTGGAAACCCTGTACTGACCTTACTCCCAGATGCTTATCATTCTGTACACTTAAGGAATTTGTACAGCATAGGAATGATCACATGTTGTGTACCCCTGCTATACAAATGGTTCACTTCCCATTTTCCTAAGTCTGCCGCATTTTGGGATCAAAAGAATACTTTATGTTGGTCGCAAAGAATCATGTCTCTTACCAACTCTGACATCAATTGGTACAATCGAATCTATGACGGGATCAGAATCATTGACCGTTGTGGAAACTTCCTTAATGTACCCCTCATAGGAACTAAAGGAGGAATCAATTATCATCTAGTTTTAGTTTGTCGTCAACTCGGATACCCGATGAGGCATGTCCCGCGTAATGCTCATCTGGAAGGTCTTTTCTTCAAGGAAGGAGAAAACGACAGGGCACTAAAGACAGAAATAGTGCATGCCTGGAAACATGTTCATAAGAAAGGAAATGAGTCTCTAGGAAAACCAGACTATATCTTTGTGGAGCCTTATCTCCGCTGGGTACAACCTAGAGCTCTCAAACTGAGGATGCCTTACCCTCGTCAAAAAGTTCTTCCATTAAGGGAATTTGTCCTTTATTTTATGTCTGATACGGAAAAACTTCAGGTTACTCTCAACAGAGTTCAACAGGAGAAGAGGTCTTGGAGGAACAAGTATCGTATTCTCAACGTGGAGTGTAACAAAATACAGCAACTGTTAAAAGATAAAGATGCTCTGATTGAGATTTTAGAGAACATGATGTAGAGAATCAGGAAGACCAAAGGAATTTGCTCGCTCCTTTCACTTGGAAAAGGAATGACAACTCGACAACGGCTCAAGAGCCTCGGTCAAAGAAAAGGAAGATACCAGAACTAGCACCTGAGCTCTCCTCAGAGAGGACTCAGAATCCATTAGTTTAGACTTTTCCTTTTACAGCACTTTGTAAATTACTGTATTTCCATTTCCGCAATCGTTGAATTCAATAAAATGGGGTTTCCCCATTGTTTGATATTTGCAATCCAATTGTCAAAGTTTCTTTATATTTTTAATTAACAAAAATTAAATTAATTAATCATTGCATATCATTCATCATTCTCACGTAACGCATTATTCTTCCCTACGAATCTCACGTTTGTGTCTCGATTCTAGAGTCAAACTGTCTCATTCGTATAATACTCGGGCCAGTCAATAAAAGAAAATGGATAATCTCGAGGAAGAGAACAGAGGGTTGAGAGAAGAAATTGACACTCTGAAAGAAGATATGAGGAAACTTCACAATGACATGCAATCTCTGGCCGCAGCCCAGATACAACAAGAACGGACTGTGATCTCAGAGATCACGTCGACGCCCATAGTGGAAAAGTATGATCCTCGGTATAACATGCCAAAAGATCGTCCCTGGGGCATGCCACTCAACTATATCCCGGAAGGATATATTCCGCCGATCATGGAAGATCCGGAAACTGCAGCAGGAGCCGCTGGGCCTGAAGGTTACAAACTTCGGGAAAGCGAAGATGCAAGGGTCATGACAACAACTCCTGAAGGTTACAAACTTTGGGAGAGGGAAACACCGAGAGTCAGTGCCATAATGACTGTACCACCTCCCGTGGTACACACTGTCCCGGAAGGACGGATTCCACAAATACCTTTTGATGGAAATGAGAGTGTGAACGATAAGATGAAGGAATTCCAGGAACAATTCTTAGAGATGCAGAAAGAACTACATGCCATTCGCGGTCAAGATCTATTCAGAAAGGATGCCACAGACCTTTGTTTGGTCCCCGATGTGAAAGTTTCGCTCAAATTCAAGGTGCCCTAATTTGAAAAGTACAAGGGTAACTCTTGCCCACAAAGTCACTTGGTGATGTATGCTCGGAGGATGTTAACACAGACAGAGAACCAACAGCTACTGATCCACTATTTCCAAGATAGTTTAACCGGTGCCGTACTCAAATGGTACATGGGCTTAAATCGCACTAATATCGTCACTTTCAGAGATCTTGGCGCTGCCTTTGTTCAACAGTATAAGTATAACCTGGACATGGCACCGGACAGAGATCAACTCAGAGCCATGTCGCAGAAGGATAAGGAAACCTTTAAGGAATATGCTCAGAGATGGCGTGAAATTTCCGCTCAGATTTGTCCACCTCTTGAGGAAAAAGAGATGACAAAGATCTTCTTGAAAACCTTGAGCTCATTTTACTACGACAGAATGGTCGCCAGTGCGCCCAGTGACTTCACCGAGATGGTGGGCATGTGAGTTCGTCTTGAGGAACCTGTCCGAGAAGAACATTTAATTAAAGATGTTGGACCATCAAGCAGTACCAAAAGATACGGTAGTGCTTTCCCTAAGAAAAAGAGCAAGATATTGGCAATATCTCTCTCGGAAAGCAAAGGCGATGGTACCAACCAGTGGCAGCTGTAACTCCAGCTATCAACCCTGCGCCTATTCTGATGTATCAACCTCAGGTTGCTCAGAGCCAACCAAATCAACAACAATATCAGCAAAGGACACAACAACCTTTTCAGCACAATAACCGTACAACACGACCACCAGGGTTTGACCCTATACCAATGTTGTACGCAAAATTGTTTCCATTACTACTGGTCAAGGGGCATGTCTAAACCAGGTCTCCTCTTATAGTACCAGAAAATCTGCCTTTTTGGTTCAAAGTGGATCAGACTTGTCCTTACCATCAAGGAGGACCGGGGCATAACATAGAAAACTGTCTCAACTTCAAATCCAATGTACAGAAGCTTGTTAGGAGCGGGGTCTTATCCTTCAAGGATACGAATCCAAATGTTCAGACGAACCCGCTGCCTCAACATGAGAAAGCTGCAGTAAATTTGATAGAGGGAGAGTCTAACCACAACTATCAAATTCATGATGTACTCTTATTAAGGGCTAATCTGGTCAAGATGCATCGTAGACAGAGTGGGTACGATCATGTACCACCTCATAACTATCACTAGTGTGATATCTGCTCGAAAGAGAATCAAGGATGTTTTGTGGTGCAATCAGCTCTACAGGAACAGTTGGATCTCGGACGGATCCAAGATCATCGAATTCGTGGGGTCAACATGACTTATACGAATTCCAACGTCATTCGAATCGTGTATAGAATTTCTCAGCCTTCATGCAGAATTTAGGGTTCTTGAGGTTTTGTCTTGATTTCTTATTCCATGCTTAAAATAAATGAAATTAAAGACCATAGACAAGATCGTAAGGTGAAAACGAGCAGATTGATATGTGGATTGTGTGATTTCATCAAGTATTCAGTGAGATTGGAGAGAAAATGAAAATCAGGCCAAACCCAGAACCCGCGCATCTTCTTGGTGTGTTCTTGGCGCCCTTTTTCAAATATTTGAATATTTGAATTTTGTGATTTTATTTAATTGATTCAAAAATTAATTTCTCTCTGAATTTTAATGATTTTGAGTTGATTCTTTTTTTAATAATTCACAAAAATGTTAAAATATTTTATTTTACCAAAAATTCCCAAAAATATTATTTATTTCATATATTTGATATTTTTGCAAAGAACTAATGTTTATTTGTTTTTTAACATTTGAAATATTTTTTCCTTCTTGATTTTCCAAGATTAATTGGTTTCCAATCATTTTGTGGATAAAAACATGATTTTTGAAACATTGATCCAAGGTCACCACCCATTTTTCACATGTTTTCATCAATTTTTATTAATTTTTAAACAAAATTAATTCCTTTTTTAACAAAATTAGGGTTTTGATTAATTCAACCCTCACAAATCTTTTTCAAACACTCATGGGCCTCTAATAGAGTGTAAGACCCAACCCCTTTTGAAAACCAATATAATTTGGGCCTCGGTCATCGTATAAGACCCACTGTGTTTTCAAACCTCGGCGCGATCGCCATTTTTCAAACATATAATCATCTGGGCCTCCCCTCGTGTTGTAAGTCCCATCTTTATTTTCTTAAAAATCTTTTGGGCTTCTAATAGAGTGTAAGACCCAACCCTTTTGTAAATAATACCTTTTGGGCCTCACACATTGTATAAGTCCCTCTGTATATTTTCAAACGTTCGGCGAGATCACCGCCTTTTTAACAAAATCAACTGGGCTTCTCCTTGAGCTATAAGACCCATATTTATTCATTGTCAAACTCTTTGGGCCTCTAATAGAGTGTAAGACCCAATCCCCTTTTGACCAAAACTTTTTGGGCCTCAGTCGTTGTATAAGTCCCGATACAAAATAATAGTGCCATCACTGTTAAAATTTGGGCCTCTCCCTGAGCTGTAAGCCCCGACCTCTGTTTAAAATACTTTCTCCTTTGATTTTGAACCCAAATGTATAGTTGCTATCAAAACTTTCTTTAATTTCTTTGTTGAACAACTAACAAAACAGCATGGAAGCTCTACAACGGGTAAGTGTTTATCCGCTTTCTTTTATATGCTTTCATATACATAACTATATTGCGGGAAGCTGCGCATGGTTAGTCTCCTTTCATACTCCTTTAAGTACTTGTCATATATCAACTGTATATATACTCATATAATTATTTAGAGTTTTCCTCGACAACTAGGTCTAGAACTAGGTAAAGCCATGTTGGTCACTCTTTAAATACAAACAAAACTAGATTCCCATAGGATTTCCAGATACAGTCTTCCCTTCTCTTGGGTTAATCAATATGGAACAAAGAGAAATGTAGTATTCTCGGTGATCCTTTTCTCAGACTGTCATCCCTAGAAATTGTCAAAGAAATTCTACTCCCCAGAGTTGATCTATTCTCCGTGAATAGCATCTCTTGAGATTCTTCCAAATACTCGAACTTTCCTGGAATGATCTTTTCTCTGTGAATTGCATTTCTTGAACTTCTCTTGGTTTGGGGACCCACAGGCTTCCTAAAAGCATCCCCGCCTCCTCTTGGGCTTTGTACAAGGACCCTTCGGCTTCTTAGAAGTTCTCATGCCTTCTCTTGGGCTTAATACAAGGACCCTAACGACCTCTTAAAGGTATAAGACAGAACTTAGTCATCCTTTGCTAGAGCAGTCTTTCCAGTGTCAAACCTCAAGCCACTTTAGGGTTGATTCTCATCCCTTAAAGCCATTGGCCTCTTTTGGGCATCCTACAAAAGATGAACCTCTTCAACACCAGTAGACTTGGACAGTATGAAATCCCTTTGAGTCTCAAAGACATTCTCAAGTTCCTTTCAAACATAGGAAAAAACACCGATCACTCTGGATCAATCTCCAGCAGAAACCCGGTCTCTCTCATGAGAGTTCCCTATCCTTGGGCCTGCCTAAGGATCTAATCCTCAGCAGTAAGATAACCTCCTCTTAGGCTTCGTATAATGATCTTTCCTCAACACAGTCAGCCACCTCTTGGGCTTTGTACAAATGATCCTCCCCCAGCGGAGCTAACCTTTTCAGACTCTCTTGTTGAGTTAATCACCTTTCAGACTCTCTTGTTGAGTTAATCATTTTTTTTCAGACTCTCTTGTTAAGTCCATCACTTTTCAAGACTCTCTTGTTGGGTCAATATCCCTTTAGACTCAATCTCGGGCTTTGTACGAGATAGCAAATCACTCTCTTATTGAGTATAAAGGACTCTCTTGTTGGGTCAATCACCTTTGCAAGACTCTCTTGTTGAGTCAACTCCTTTAGCCTCCGTCTTGGGCTTTGTACAAGACATATAAAAGCACTCTCTTGTTGAGACAAACTCATTTCAGCCTCCATCTTGGGCTTTGTGCAAGACACATATAAACCTCCCCAACGGAGTCAAAAATCCCTTTTAGCCTCAATCTTGGGCTTTGTGCAAGAAAAAAGAACATTTTCCCCGGAAAAGTCAAACTGTTAGCTTCCTCTTAGGCTTTATATAATGATATCCCCAAAGAGTCAGTCTCTTTTTTGCCTCAATCTTGGGCCTGGTACAAGACATATACACTCTCTTGTTGAGTCAGTCTTATCTAGCCTCCTCTTAGGCTTCGTATAAAGAAATCCCTAGTTGAGTCAATCAACCTTTTAGCATCAAACTTGTGCTTTGATCAAAGCACACAAACGTCAACAGTTCCTCTTTAGAGATGACAAATTCTCTCTCAGCCAAAACCCTTTAGCTTCATATCTTGGGCTTCGAACAAGATACAAATCCCTTTTAGCTTCAATATTGGGCTTTGAACAAGACACAAATACCCCTTTAGCTTCAATCTTGGGCTTTGAACAAGACATAAATATCCCTTTTAGCTTCAATCTTAGGCTTTGAACAAGACACCAAAACATCTTTTTCCTCCCTTAGAATAGGAGGAGCTACGATTGCTCTAATTTCTCTATTTCGTTAAACGGGAATACGTAGGCATAAGATTGCAAAATCTTAGCGAGCATACTAATCGAAAACTCTAGGTCCAGTACCTTCACACCAATCAAAACTGAGGTCCAATACCTCACCAAAATCATCAAAAACTCTCCATCTTACTCTAACATATTTCCCAAGAAACTTTCCCCAAACCCATTAAACGAATAAATACCATCAAGTACAAAGCAAAACCTAAAGCTAATATCCCGTGGATAACAACATATAAGATGGGTAACTGACAACTACCCATTGTATAACCTGACCCCGGACCCCCCCAATCTCTTTAAGTGTTTGTTCAGTTAAACATTCGCGTGCAAGGTTAGTTTTAGATACCTTCCCTTTCCCTTCCAGCTTTATGGGATAAATAAGAAATCAGAAAGTAGCACCCTCTCCTACCATTCCGGTGAGGAAAACCCAGCGATAAGGTGGTCGCGTCACCGACAAAAATTGCTCGCTACACATATCTATTCACTGTGAGGGTTCAGGGGCGCGAAGCTTTCCACGTCATTTCCTCCTTGCTTGAACGTGGCTTTGTCCTTGATGGGCGAGGTATAGTTTTTATTTATTGAGTGTTTGAGCCTTTGACACTAGGTGCACGCTCTTTTATGTTTCGAGCCTTCTTTTCGGCGTTGCTATCTTTGCCCTTTATATAACATTCCGCCTTTATGAACACCTTTGCTAAAGAAGATGTTGGCCTTTAGGCGAGAGACTCATTGAAGTGTATTTCTTTGAGACCATTCTAAAATACCCCCATGAACATTTCTTAGTTTGGATGGATGAATCTTATGGTGCCTTCATTCAAATGGGTTGGGTATTCCCTCATCAACTTTGAGGGACCCTGTCGAATGTTAAACAAAATGGTGGTGTACATCTTTCTGTGGCAACTAGCTGCAAATCGGTGCACGAGTTTCTTCACCAACTTCGGGTAGCTGATGATGGAAGCTCGAGGTAGGCCCATATACCATCATATGGTCGTATCTCTAAAAGTTCCAGAAAATAGCTTGCACTTTAGGAAGTTAGGTGCTCTGATGATGCCATATGTGTGTTGATGGAGGTGACATGATCGTATGGGTTGATGCGGCCATTGAACTCCGCTAAGGAAGGAGGTTTGAACCCTTCGGGAACATGCACCCCCATATTTCGTCTGAAAGTGGTCGGGGGTTCATCTCTTCCATCTCCTCTAGGAGTACTCTCCTGTTGGCGTTGTTAGATGTTGTGGGCATTATCCTCAAAAGTTTGATTTTGGTCGCGCAACTAGTCTATGGCGGCACACACTTCTGCCATAGCATTGGGATCACTGCTACCTATGTTATCCTCCTCTGTGGGGGTTTGTACCCTCCCATCAACCATGATTGAAGACGATTGAGGCTAGAGGTGAAGGCTTTTGTGAGTATAAGAGTGGTGATGATAGTTGAAGGTGTGGCATGGCTTAGTTTTACTCGGGCTCCACGATGGGCACCACTGTCTTATCAATTAGAATTAATTAGAATTTTAATTAATTATTAGAATAAATATTATTTTATTTTAATTAATTAAATAAAATAGTAAAATAAGAGTTTTGGTGCATTGTGAGAGTTAGAGAAAATATGCGGTAAAAGTAGAGAAGCTAGTAATGAGTTAGGCAAAAACGGTAATTTATAAACACTATCTATTATAAAAGTTTGGGGAGGAGCTAGGTTTTTAGAGAAATCTGATAATATGTAAAATAAGAGGCAAAGAGGAACCAAGAGTTTTTGAGAAGGTGAGATAAAATTGGGAAAAGGGACTCATAGAAGTTGTTCAATTCACTATCATTGTTGGAAATCTAAGGTAAGGGGGAGAAAGGGCTACCAATCTAGGTGTATTGCATGACGGGTAGAGATGAGAGGTCATTTACTCTCTTTAGGGAAATTGGGATGTGATTAAATCTAAATGTCTATGATATTTTGATCTTATTGGCTGTTTTAGTAATTAATTTTGTGTACATACATGTGTACTATTTTCTGTTTTGAGATATTGATATTTTTCATCATGTTTGAGGGTTTTGAAGGTTTAGGGCTAAATATAATTTTGAGGGATTGATGGGTTAAATATTATAAACTATGAAAATAATATTCTATGGATGAATATATGTCATGTATGTATTAGTTTTGGTTGATTTTAATGGCTGATGGTGAAAGAATGGGAGTTTGCTTTGATCTTCATTGCTGAATGTTCACGACGACCATGGTAGTCATGCCATGACGACCATGGAAGTCGTCACGCTCAGGTTCATGATGAGCGTCATGCCATAACGAACATGGTAGTTAGAGACCTGTAACTTGCGAAATTTGGTTGTTTGTTTGTATTGGAGTGCAGAATCCGATTTTTTGAATTTTGTTGGTTGGTTGGCTGCTGTTAGCCACTGTTTGATATAGTTGTGATGTGAGTTAATGATCATACATACTTGATCGAAGTTATGAAATGATAAATGAATGATGGGAATGTTTTGAATATTGTTGAACATGTTGTTATGATGAGTTGTGCATATTTTATGACGATTTTAAGATGATTGATTGTTGCATATGATGATTGATGTGGTGTATAAATGGTGAGATGTGTATGATGTTCCTTTTAGTGATAATGTATGTTGTTGAAAGTCATGCATCATAGTGTATGGACTTCGGTCAAGTTTTGGTGTGCTTTTGTCCTATGGTGGGGATCAGGAGCGAGTAGCCGATTTCAGATGGGAACCCGTGAAGCATTACCTATGGTGATCGTAATAATTTGGTGTGCTCTGGTCCTATGGTTGGGATCGGGAGCGAGATGAACCTGAGTGTTCATGAATGGTACCGCATGCCTAATGTGTCAATTATGGAGTACATTTTCATACATGATTGCATATGTAGTTGATTATTTATGATGTTATTGTTTGGATGTGAATATGTACATGTTGTTATTAAGGGTGTGAGACTATGTGGTTGTTGAGTGTCTAATTGAATGTGTGTTTGTGATGTGTTCTTTACCTTAGCAATCTTTACATTGTTTATATTGGTTTGTTGTTTCTCAGCCCCATTACTCTTATGTTGTCCACCATAGACATCTTGCAGATACTCAGGAGTAGAGTTTGTTGTTGTAAGCAGAAGTTAGCTCATAGAGTTACTTCGTTTAGTTTCATTGTTGTTTTAGAAGTCTTACTTTGATCCTGTAACATCGGGGTTAGGAACGTTTGTTTGCTTATTATGTTTTGCTGGAGTTTAATTATTTATTTCGATTTATGTTGAAGTTGTTGAGAGTTAATCATGATAACTTCATATTTTGATATCAGTTTATATATTTTTGAAGTTGAGACTAAAAGCCTAAGTTGCAATGTTTTGTTATTTGAAAAGATATCGATACCGCCTCAATGATACCCTAAGTGAAGGTGAGCGTGCGATGGTAAGTGTTGTATGACGTTGATATTCCTGCTGTGTGTCTGCTAAAGGTTTTGTCATTGGTGACACCTTAGATTTTCATGTAAAGTTTAATATATAAGTATCGGGGTTTAGGGTGTTACATAGTGGTATCAGAGTAGGTTCGTCCGTCCGACCAAGTTTTGTAATGTTGTTGAGTCCCGAGTATGCGACATGTGTGTGTACACTATCGATGTATTGTTTCTTCTAATGTTTGGTTGATGATATGCAGAATGGCTGGAAGAAATGATCACGATATCACTTATGCTTTGGAGTCAATGGCTCAGGCACTACAAGGACAACATAATCAGGCAAGTGATGAGTTTCGTGGTTTGGGGAAATTTTAAAGGAATAATCCGCCAACATTCAAGGGTAGGTATGATCTGGAGGTTGCTCAGGTGTGGCTCCGAGAGATCAAGAAAATTTTCTGAGTGATGGCATGTACTGAAGAACAGAAGGTTTTGTTTGGTACTCACATGTTATCTGAGGAAGTTGAAGACTAGTGGGATAATTCTTGCTAGAGACTAGACTCTTTTTGTTTCCTTTCTCAAGGATTTTCTTTTTCTTTCTTTTTAAAATTTTTCTTTTCTTTTCTTTTCTTTTTCATATTTTTCCCTTTTTTCTTTTCTTTTTCAACCTCATAGAAACCAACCAATGAGTAAACAATCATTCTCTCCCCAACTTGAATTTAACCATATCATCATGTGAATACTCCCTACTTTCTAAGGCAAGGTAAAAATTCATAACATACATCTGCAAGTTGAAATGATCAAACTTGGAACATCACCTCAAATTTCCTCAAGATACTCAAAACAAGCTCTTAGACAAACACAAAAACTATTAATATAAACAAACTAAAAGACCGGCTGAAAATAGATTAAACAAGTTGTAAAGTGAAGATTTGAGAATTTTACGAACAATCCGAGTACAACTTGTTTAATGAATGTTCACCACACTACCTAATCTAGAATGAAAAATTTCAAACGAAAAAAAAAAACGATAAAACATGCTTGTTTTAAGTCGTAAGCTCGACGCCTTTACTGTGCTTAGCTAGTAACTTCCTTCATTCATGCCATGGTGATTCCTCACTGTGCAAACCAAAAGCAAGTGTCCTAACTAAACACTTGAACAAACGTTACGGGAACAAAATGTATACAACACTTGAACAAACATAATGGAAAATAAAAACAAAACAAGTATCTATACAAGCATATATACAATATAAACAATTATGTACAAAGCTCCAAAACATCAAAACTATCGTAATGTAATTCAATATCAAAACCAATCCCTGGCAACGACGCCATTTTGTTGGAGCGGTAAAGCGGCAAGCAAAAATATTATTTTCGGAAGAATTCCCTCAGGGATTTATATCGTGTCCACAGAGATCGGTGCTATTGAACTGTCGTTCGACATTTTAAATGTTAATTAGTTTGGGTTAAAATGGGTTTAAAGTAAATGCAGAAAAGTAAACATTAACACAAAAAGAATTCATTCTTCAAAGAGAAGAAACTTGTCAGGCATGCACATAATCGACTCGTCACAAACTTAAACCTACTGACCAGTATACTCAACCTACAATACTCCTAAATATCATCCAACATTGCTCATAATAGTGTCCATCTCTAACACACTGAGCTGAGAGAACAACCGTGTTACCCTCGTCGACACTCTCGCACCCGACTCGAGATACGGAGGCATTAAGCTTCGACACCTATAAAGATTGTTAGCTCTAAATCTATCTCTAGCATCCAGAAACTAACAGATAATCATCCCTAATCAAAGTTTGCAATGTTTATCTCTAACACAACCCAAACCCTGAGCATAAAGCAAAAATCAAGGACAATCACCGATAAAGATTGGTAAAGCGGATTTTATACAACGTCATGGGCGACAAATATACATGAGTTCAAAGTAAATACATATAAAACAACCCAACAAAGAAGAAATACACAAAGAGGAAAAAAATAAACTAAAAATCTCCCAGTTTGTCGACGCCAATCGATGAGAAATCCACCCCGGATCATCCGTATGCAAGCTTCAATGTTGTTTTCTAAGCTAATCATACTGAAAAATGAGTTTGATGGAGTTGGGAGCAAAAATCCCCAAAACCATAACCTAAAAAATGAATGAAATAACTTAAATATCATTTACAAAATATGTCAAGTTCGCAATGTGAACTTTTATTCGCAAAGCGAACATCAAATTTCGGCACCTGATGCCTCAGGAACAGTTAAACCGCCTCTGCGATTCTGCAAAAGTTCGCAATGCGAACTTTTATTCGCAAAGCGAATATTCGCTTAAAATTTAGCAATACGAACTTTGGTGCCTTTTTCTACTGCCTCAAGTCTGGGAGTATTCGCTGGGAAGTTCGTAAAGCGAACTTGACAACACACCAGCCCTTGTTTTGACCATAACTTTTGAACCGTAACTCGGATTGACGCACGGTTGGAAGCGTTGGAAAGCTTATTCAATGCTCTATATAACAATGGCAAAATATATTTGCTTGAATACCTACAAAAATGAGAGAAAATCAATTAAACTCAACGATATTTACATGATACGCAATATATACACTATAACGTAAAGTAAACGTATTTACAAACAAAACGGGGTTTATTCGAACAATATTAACAAAAAGTATCGATAAGTACAACAAAACCTATATACAAAAATTGCTACAATTTGCACTTATCACCCTTTAGCTACTTCCTCATCCTTGGTGTCCCTCGTCAGGCCTTCGCTGGAGCGATGAATCAGCGAACATTCGCTGGAAATTTCGCAAAGCGAACTTTAGTGCCTTTTCTTACTGCCCAAAGTCTGGGAG
This sequence comes from Lathyrus tuberosus, assembly GCA_022829125.1. NCBI lineage: Eukaryota > Viridiplantae > Streptophyta > Magnoliopsida > Fabales > Fabaceae > Lathyrus > Lathyrus tuberosus. Next base: position 1,481,439 of record JALAZF010000203.1, on the reverse strand, counting down.
TGTTCGCTGGAGCTTCGCCAGATATTCGCCCAGTGAACATTCGCTGGCAAGTTTCGCAAAGCGAACTTCTTGAAGTTTCTTCATTTCTTTGGCAACTTGGATCCTTTCTTTGTGTCTTACTTCTTGAGAACCTCATGCCTTTTTCTGCACAATAACACACACATTACAAGCACCAAAGGTATTTTCACAATGTTTGAAGAATGACAACAATTCAAGAACAAAATCCAACAATTCAGCATTAAAAAAGTTGAAAAATGCCAAGTATTAATAAGAATTATAAGGCATGTTTGACATCTAACACAGCCCACACAAGTGGTTCTATAAATAGAACATTTGTGTAGAAGCATTCACACTTGATGAAAATGGGTTTTTTTTGAAACCCTAACCGTATTTTCCTTCTCTCTCTCACTCAAAGACTTCAATCATAGCAGCTAGCACTGAGACTGAAGGAATTTGTTCGTGTGGACTAAGTAGAGGCGTTGTTCATCACTCAACGCTCGTGATCACTCCTTCGATTCAACATTAAAATGTTTTATCGCCACAAGAGGTAACCGTTTCTATCACTGATCACACCTATTCGTAAGGATCATTAAAGGGAAAATTTAATTTCCGATGCGTTTTGGATCGCGATTTCCCTTCAGTGGTATCAGAGCCACTTAAGAAACCATGCATCTGATAGCTGTTTATTTTTTTTAATTTCTATTTTAATTCGGTTAAAACACAGAAAAAATTAAATTATAATCGAGTATTTGAATTTTGGCATCAGGTTGTGCACGATTTGGATGATTTATATTGATTATGCTTCGAAATTTGATATTAGTATGGTGAAGCAGCGATACATCGATCGTCCTTAAGTTACACAAATATGATCGATCAAATTTTATATGTGATATAAGTAACTCTGGTGCAAAGATGGTATATTGGACATACTGTTTCAATTTCGTCCCTTCAATCACGTAATGATTGTTATTCTTTTGACCGATCCATGTTCATTTGCTTCGGAATCCGACGTTAGTATGGTGAAGCAATGGCATGTTGATCAATCATAATGAATTATTGATCATGGTGTTTTGAAGGTACGAAGTTGTTGCATTAGGGTTCATGATGACACAAGGGTTGTGCTGTCAAAAAGGTATGCGATTAGAGTTGTGACGGCACAAAAGTTGTGCTTTAATGTTTATGGAAAGTATCAAGTGTTAATGCATAAAACGACGCCGATTTCAAATGAATTGTTCATTAAAATTTTACGTCAGGGCACTGCCTCCTTGATCCCCGTCCGCTGAACGGTCTATGTAGTGTGATCATTTGCCAAAATTTAATTAGATTTATTTAATTAACATGATTTAAATTAATAATAATAAAATGTATTTATTATTGTTCTCTTGTGGTGATCAGTTATAAAAACTCTAAATATGCAACATTCTCATTAACTGGAAGCTATTAAAAATTGTTAAGACTTTCTCGGCATTCGGATTTTCCCTAAGGTATTCCCTAGGATCATTTGACATATCTATATTGTCTAAATAATCTTTCCATTCTTCCTTTGCAAACTCTACAGCTTCCTTTCTCAGTTGATTTCTGCGTTTTAATCTAGAAGTTCTTCTTCTTTTGTGTGTTTCAACAAAGGTTGCTGAAGAAGTGTGTGCTTCTGAAGAAATATGCTTACTTGTAGATCATTCAGTTGTTGCATCACTCTTGTTTGCTTGAGTTGCTGCATTAAGCATGGCTATCTTTCTGAAATCTATCTTTGGAACCCAAATTTGCTTTTGCTTATACATTTTAGGGTTCAAAAGATTAAGTGGTTTTGAAAGTGAGTCTGCTAAGGGGGTTTTATAGAATCTTGACATTCATCACTTTTGAGTATTCATTATTTTATTATTGATTAAGTCAAATCAATTTTAAATACCGGCTCTTGGAAAAGATGTTTAGTATTCTGACCTATTATGATTCTTTTAACAACTATAAATAGTATTGTTAACATGTTAATTGTTGCTTCAATTATCTTATTACGTCATTAATGTTTTTATCAGAAAATCATTAAGGAAAAGATAAAGTGATTATTTGCATGCAATGTATATAGAAATAAATTGGTCAAAACTTCTTCTTCATTGATCAGGTTAAAGGATTACAAAATAAATATTACAAAAGGAATTGGTATGAACTTAGAATAAATCCCTATCTAAGTCATCCATTGCCTTGTAGGAGAAGCAGTTTCCATAATCAATGTCTGGTTCATCTTCATCTATGTCCTCCTCTTCAGCCTTTGGGACAACAGGACGGTAAAACATCTTGTTGAGCCTCTTCCTCTTTGTCTTCTTCATGGACTTCTTCTTTAGCTTTATCACAGCTGCCGCAGGAACTGCTTATGTAGGTTGTTGAGGTACTGCTAACGAAACTTCTTTTGAAGTGTTCATGGTAGAGGGAATAGGCCCAGTAGAAGATGCTTCTGAAGCTGCTAACTTATGAAGGTTTTGGATATTCAGATTCGTAGAGCTCTCTGTGACTTCTATCATAACAGAGATTTTGTTGTTCTCAGCTGATGACTCCATAACGTATTGGTGGATGTTGATGAAAATGAACTAGGTTTTGGTTGCTTTTATAATGGCTTATGTGTAACATTATCGACAAAATAAGATCCTTTACTTGATTCTTGGGACTGTTACGACCAATACATATTTAACATGCATTGCACGATCCTTTATTGATCTTTGTTACTTGATCGTTTTCCCTTCCTTGGAAACTGATCTTGTAATGACGGCCTGTTATGCATTTATGATTGTAATTCTTTTCTTTTTTTTTCTTTTTATTCTTTTTGATGTGACAAAAGGGGGAGAAAAAATAGTAAGTATTTAATTAGAAACTAAACCCTTTTAATTTGTACATAATGGTCATTTATAATTTTTGTATTTAAATTTTTGGACATAATGGTTTTTTTTTTCCTAGGCGACACATTTTAACTTTCTTGTACATAGAACTAAGGAGGAGCTTACAAACCTCAACCTTAGACTATCAGACTCAGAAGGAGCTTACAAACCTCGTATTCTGATGTTACCAAAGGAAGTTAAAATATTATTTTTAGTTTTCTTAAATATAGATCTAAGGGAGAGCTTATAAACCTCCACTTTGGACTATTTGACTCAGGGGGAGCTTACAAACCTCAGACTCTGATGCTACTAAGAAAATTAAAATATTTTTTCTTGAAAGTAGTACTTAGGGTGGGTTTAGAGAACTCAACTTTGGACTATTAGACTCAGGGGGAGCTTACAAACCTCATACTCTGATGTTACAAAGAAAATTATAACTGCCCAACATTGTCCTTTAAATACTTATGTTTGTCATCATAAAAAAGGGGGAGATTGTTAGAACAAGATTTTTAATGACATATATTCCTTGGGTTTTGATGATAACAAAGTATTAAAAAAATGTTTATATTTGATGTGTGTTTCATGTATGCGGTTTCTAACACTTGTAGATATATATATAACGTCTCTTGTACTGAAGGCACACTTGAGAGAAGCTGAATTGCTAGCTTCTGGTGGTACAGAATCTGAAGAACACTCTCTAAGTGATGTCTAGCATAGACTCTGAAGCTGAAGGTCTTAACATCAAAATAAGCAACATAATTGTCTCTACACTTGGTGAATGTAAATTGGCTTTTGGTGATCATTCAGAGTTAATGATAAAGCTGAAGCTATCTGTAATGTAGAAAGCAAGCTGCATTGTCGAATCAGTTTGTCAGCTAGAGTCTTAGTTCACAAGGCTTAAGAAAAGTTGGCATGCTTTACGTATATCTACTCTCAACGGCTCTATAGTACAAGATCTCTTTGAAGACTCAATGGTTAAACATGTTACACAATGGATCAAAATCTTTTGGTGTATCTATCTTCAACGTCTCTTGTACTATGGAGAAAGCAAAGACACTTGATCAAGTTATCTCTATAATGGCTAGTCTTCTAAAAATTCAATATAAGTAGTTAAAGGTTCAAATTGAATCTTTAACAAGGATCAACCTGATGGAGGAGTAACAAGATCAACAATTATCAACACAATCGAGTATGCCGAGTAAAAGCCTTAAGATTTCTTAAACATTGAATATCTTAGAAATCTTAAGAGCTTTAGGTATTTGTTATGGTGATTTCCCTGTACCTCTGATATTTGTATCAAGTACACCTTGTTCTCTATTATGCTGAACATGTTATTTAGCAGTTTAGATTAAGTCTCTCGCCAAGATGCGTGAGCCATGTAAGTCTCCTACTATGTGCTAGAGCATTGAAAGTGTTAATCAAGTGGAATTATTGAGCAACCAAGTCTCTCGCCAAGATGCTTGAGCCATGTAAGTCTCTTGCTATGTGCTAGAGCATTGAAAGTCTTAATCAAGTGGAATGATTGAGCAACCAAGTCTCCCGCCAAGATGTTTGAGCCATGTAAGTCTCCTGCTATGTGCTAGAGCATTGAAAGACTTAATCAAGTAGATTGATTGAGCAGAAGTCTTGAATCCGTAGGATTTAAGCAAGGAAGTCTCGAGTCTGTAGAACTTGAGCAAGGAAGTCTTGAGCCTTAGGGTTTAAGCAAGAAGTCTCGGACTTAAGGTCTAAGCATTGTAAAAGTCTTATGCAGAATGAATATGCGATTGTAATCATGATTTGATTATAGTGAAAATCTCTTGTGAAGCAAGGGGACTGGACTACTCTCATTTGGGAGGAACCAGTATAAATCTTTGTGTCTTCTACTATTATTTATTTGCTTCTGTTAAAATTCCCCTGCTAAGTATAGCCACAATCTGAACATCAATTTAGAATCTGAACTCTGATTAGACGTAAATTAAGAAAACGGAAAACACAATTCAACCCCCCCCTTCTTGTGTACTTTTCTCACCTTCAGTTCCTCATTCACATCATTATGAGGAATATCCCCAAGGCTTGGTACTTCCAATTCTGCATCATTATAAAGTAAAGACTCATCATTAAGGTTATCACTTAATGATTTATTTCTAAAATTAGTATAGTCATTATTGTCTTACACATGGTAAGGAAATATATGCTCATAAAACACTACATTTCTCGATGTGCAGTATTCATGAGTCTTTGGATTGTAAAATTTCCATCCTTCTTTTCCTTGTGGATAACCAATAAAAAATACACCTTTCAGCTATTGGATCAAATTTACTGATTCCTTTTGAGTCATTTTTCTTGTAACATAGGCAGCCAAAAGTTCTCAAGTGCTCATAGTTTTGTGTTATCTTAAAAAGTAACTCGTATAGAGTGATTACCTTATTTGCCACTGTAGGGGTTCTATTGATTAGATACGCTGCTGCCAACATACAATCTCCCTAAAAATGCAATGGGAGATTTGCTTAAAAATGCAAGGCTCATGCTATGTTCAAAATTTGTCTATGCTTGCGTTCCACGCGTCCATTATGTTGAGGTGTGACAACACAAGAAGTTTCATGCATGATATCTTCTTTTTGAGTGAAGCACTTGAAATCAAAGTTAGTAAACTTTATCCCATTGTCACTCCTAATCCTCTAGATATGCATATTAAAATGCATTTTGATTAGATTGCTAAAACTAATCTAATGTTGTAAAGTCTTTGTCTTGTGTTTCATTAAATATACTCATATGCCATGAGTGTACTTATCTACAATTGTTAGAAAGTAATGTGATCCATTGTTTGTGGCACTATGGTAATTCCCCCATAAGTCACAGTGAATCAATTTAAAAGGTGCTCCAGCTTTATTAATACTTAAAAGGAAAAGGTTTCTACATTATTTTGCCTTGTGTAATACCCTAATTTTTGCCCCTAAGATCCCACATATCATTTTGCATTTCATACCACAAACAAGATCACTGGTATCCTTGTGTATTTCTCTTTTGCTTTATGTTTACTAATCTCTAACCAAAATACCAAAAATATGTTGTTGTTTGCTTGTGTGTTGTGCAGGTTTGTCAAAGGAAATGAAGTGATTTCAAGTCACGTGTGACTGTTTGTTCTTGATCCAGTTCAGATGGATGTTTGACCTGATCTTGGTCAAACTATCCAGCAATTGTTTCAAGTGCCAGTTATCTGTTTTAGTGAGCTATTCCTCAAAGCAGCGACTGCCAAGTTTTTGTATGGTGATATTCATCAGGTTCATCTGAGTTCATCAATCAAGACTGTGTTCATCTGTGGATTTATTTTCCAAGATAGTTGATTCAGATGAATTTTGAAGTGATTTAGAACTTATTATCAGAGATTCAAAGGATGTTTGATTCAGATGTTTGTTTCAGTGGCAAGATTGTCCAATGGTAGCTGTGTGCATTTTATCAGAGGCTTGTGGAAAAAGTTTAAAGTTGGTTCTGGGCTAAAAAAAAAATAAAGATTTTGCTATTCATGATCCATTTTCATTTCCATTCTTTAAACCATTTTTTTTTTCTAAACCAATTCCTTTATCCATTTTTAAACCAATTTTCATATCCACATTTTAGTAACCAAATATACTTTTTTTTCAAACCAATTTCTAAATCCAATTTTCCATTATCCATTTCTAAACCAACTCTCCATTATCCATTTACTAAATCATTTTCTTATCCTTTCTTGTCCAAATTCTCATGTGAAACCATTTCTCTAAATTTCCATATCCAATTCACCTATCCTTTATTCATAAAATTCATTTCTCTTTAAATCCAATTCTCATTCAATCCAATTTTATACTTTTTTAGCCATGTCCATTTAAAATTCAAATGCATATCCATTGACCACTTTACATATCCATTATTCAATTTAAAGTCCATATCCATTTTTTTATAACCATTTCCAAATATTCATTTTTTGAATATCCATTCTCTAAACCATTTTTATCCATAATCCATTCTCTAATTTTTCAATTATCCAAATTCAATTTTCCAATTATCCATTTTTTCTTTTTAATTTCCAAATTCTAAATCCATTTTCTTTATCATAACCATTTTGTTTCTAAGCCATTGTACATTATTAAAAAAATATATATATCATAAGCCCATCCAACACACAATAGTCATTAAGCCCATGTATTACCAAAAAAAAAAAAGAAAGTTCATGAAAACAATTAAAAAAAAACAAGCTTTTGAATACACACAAGCTGTGAGAGCCTCAAGCTTTACATTCCAAGCCACACGATTCTACATCCAGTCCAGCCATCTTCAACAAGCCGTGTTGCATCAGCTCATACAAAACAAAATCGAAACTCACGAGGAAGTAACCTGAAACGCTGCACAAGGCTAGCAATACAAAGTGAAAAACGCAAGCCAAGTTTCGAGCCAAATCGCAAGCCATCAAGCTATAAACTTCAAGCCACGTGAAAGCATTTTACAAGCTACAAAATGAACGCATCAAGCAAGCAAAACGCTACCGTGAACAATACAAAACGCGGCCAATTGAAAAAACTGCAGCACAACAACTAATTCCAAAACTCATGAAAACCAAGTTGCAAAACGCAGAAAAAATATTGAAAACGGCAATCCAATTTCAATTTCAATTCCTCTCCAATTCTATAAATAGAGACCACTACTCATTCATTTTTTCAAGCTTAGACAGCCCCAAAAACTCTGCCAAAATCAAACCAAGCTTTGAAAACTCCATTGAAGCTCCAATTCCAAAAGCTTCAAATGTCACTCCAATCTTCATCAAAAATCGTTTCTAAGAGTGAAATTCTTCATACAACAACAAGAGGAAGAGAGTAGAAGTTGAAGAGGAGTCTTGCTTCCATTTTTCAAGGTAGTTCGAATTTTCCGTCGAAACTTTGAAACTCCGATTCGTCCAATTCTGACATCGACGGTTAATTGTCATCACATATTTGAAATCCTCTCCGTCTCACGATCGCAACGGTATATGGTTTGAGCTCCGTCGCTCCGATTTGACGGAGCTCAAAAAATTGAAAGTGGTGTTGTTGTAGATGAATAGTGGCGCGCATGGAAATGGAGAAGAAGAAGAAGATTTTGCTTCTTTCTGACTTTTTCTTTCTCATTTCATTTCCTTTTCTTTTTTTTTTTTGTTTTTTTTGTTTTTTGGCTCATATTTTTTTTTTTTGGGAAGTGATGGGCCTAGCCCATTCATTACACCACCATTATTTTCTAAAACTAACCTCCTTCACTTTTTCTTTATTTTTTTCTTAAAAAGATAATTCCAATTGGTTTCTATTTTTTTTTTAGTAAGCTTTTGAAATTAATTTTACTTTTAAATTCTGTTTTAGAAAAATCTCTTGAAATTTATTTGAATATTTTGTTCTTGATTTTCTTTTTTCTTTTTAATTTTGGATTTGAATTACATTTTTTAAGATATTATTTCTCTTTAAATTCATTGGACTTAGGGTGTAGATGAAGTTGGATAAATGTTCACTAATTCAAATCTACCTTTAAAGTGAATTATTTAATTCACTTTAGGTGCTTTGAGTTAATGATATATTTAGCACTTTAATCCACCAAAATGAGTGAATGAACTTAAAGATGGAATTGTCTTGAATTTGTAATTCAAATTTGGTTTCCTCTTTCTTCTATTTCTTTTTCTTTTTGATCGATGAAAGTCGAAGTGATCGTGAAATTTCTTTGTTGAATTTCGATCGAGACGAGATCATTACCACTTTTTCTTTTCGTGTGGCATCGCTTTAGGATAACGATCCCTATATCGTTTATCTCGCGTGCATTAACGCATATATCTCATGGCCGGCCTCATTCGTAGGGTAATTGCTTGAACAAATTACTCGGCGTGCGCTTAACATAGACCAAAATTTGTCCCGCCTCGGAATAAATATAAAAAATAGTTGATTATTTGTCTTATGGTTCACAACTCATGAAACTTGTTGTTAGGAGGCTTTGGTCTTATCAATCCTCTAATGAGTTTCATCAACCTTGACCTAAGTGCAATTATTCAATTGTTATTGATCACTAACATTAACAATTAACCACTAACTTACTAACAATTTTATTATGTTAATTTTGTTTATGTTTCCTTCTCGCTCCTTATCTCTTTTATTTCTTTTATGCTTCATTATTATCATTCCATATCATGTTTATGTTTCCGCAATTTTTCCTTTGTCCGTTGGACATATGTTTATGTTTTCGCAATTTTTCCTTTGTCCGTTGGACATATGTTTATGCTTATGTCATTTCTCTCTTATCCATTTGAACTTAAGACATTAATAAAGGATTAAACCATAAAAAACTTAATTCTCTTCATTTTGGACTATTAGTTACTATCCTATGCTTTGGAGTGATCTCTTTATGGACCTCTTTTGAAGTGATATTGGACTTATGGACCTAGAATTAAGACTTCTTATCCCTTTGCTTGGAGTATTGATTGAAGACTTGCCTTTATTTGGCCAATTTGCTTAAGGATGGAATTCTTTTAATATTGCTTTGAAGTGGCTCCATTTTGGTTAGATCCTTCTTTTCCCTAGCTTTTATTTCATGCACTAGGATAGTCACTTCTTCTCCTCCCCATTCTTAAATTTTCAAAATCTTCTCCCTTTTTTCAAAATCTTTTTCTTGTTTTCAAACTTAAAACCACTTTCATAATAAAACCTTGACTTTTGCCAAGTGACTTTTTAAACTTTGTTTTCTTAATAAATGTCAAACGATTTAACTATATTTTGACTATTTCATAAAAATAAAAAATACAAAACTCATCCAAATTTTTTTTGTGCTTTTATGCACCTTTTTCTTTTAAACTTTTCAAAAGGAATTAGACATGAGTCATTTTTTTGATGAGATGTAAAACTCCTAACCATGGTATTTTGTTGAAAGTATGGTCGTTTTCCACTTAGATGTTGAAGTGATTAGTCTTGTTGATGTTAATCCAAGCAAATCCTCCATCTTAATGTGATGCAAATGCCACTTTCCCATACCTTTGGGTAACTAGTTGAGTATTCTCTCTTGAGAATGACAAGTTGTCTTTTTTCAAGATAAAATAAACCATAACCAATAATTTTTTGTTCTTTGTACCACGAACTACGGGGTTTTGATCCTACATTGCACTTCGTGGGTACGTAGGCATGAGGCGATAAGTCTCTCCAAACACAAAAATCTAAAAAAATAATTTTCCTCTCATCTCTTCAATCTCTTTTTCAAGCATACCCCTTTTTTTTTAGACCAAAAAGCAGTGAATACATCAAAGGGCTCCTATAGAGTACTATAGATGTATTGGGTGCGTAAAACCTTCCCTTTACATAACCAACCCCCCTTACCCTTATCTCTTTAGGTTTTGTTCGCTCTTTTTGACTCAGGGGGAGCTTACAAACCTCAGACTCTGATGCTACTAAGAAAATTAAAATATTTTTTCTTGAAAGTAGTACTTAGGGTGGGTTTAGAGAACTCAACTTTGGACTATTAGACTCAGGGGGAGCTTACAAACCTCATACTCTGATGTTACAAAGAAAATTATAACTGCCCAACATTGTCCTTTAAATACTTATGTTTGTCATCATAAAAAAGGGGGAGATTGTTAGAACAAGATTTTTAATGACATATATTCCTTGGGTTTTGATGATAACAAAGTATTAAAAAAATGTTTATATTTGATGTGTGTTTCATGTATGCGGTTTCTAACACTTGTAGATATATATATAACGTCTCTTGTACTGAAGGCACACTTGAGAGAAGCTGAATTGCTAGCTTCTGGTGGTACAGAATCTGAAGAACACTCTCTAAGTGATGTCTAGCATAGACTCTGAAGCTGAAGGTCTTAACATCAAAATAAGCAACATAATTGTCTCTACACTTGGTGAATGTAAATTGGCTTTTGGTGATCATTCAGAGTTAGTGATAAAGCTGAAGCTATCTGTAATGTAGAAAGCAAGCTGCATTGTCGAATCAGTTTGTCAGCTAGAGTCTTAGTTCACAAGGCTTAAGAAAAGTTGGCATGCTTTACGTATATCTACTCTCAACGGCTCTATAGTACAAGATCTCTTTGAAGACTCAATGGTTAAACATGTTACACAATGGATCAAAATCTTTTGGTGTATCTATCTTCAACGTCTCTTGTACTATGGAGAAAGCAAAGACACTTGATCAAGTTATCTCTATAATGGCTAGTCTTCTAAAAATTCAATATAAGTAGTTAAAGGTTCAAATTGAATCTTTAACAAGGATCAACCTGATGGAGGAGTAACAAGATCAACAATTATCAACACAATCGAGTATGCCGAGTAAAAGCCTTAAGATTTCTTAAACATTGAATATCTTAGAAATCTTAAGAGCTTTAGGTATTTGTTATGGTGATTTCCCTGTACCTCTGATATTTGTATCAAGTACACCTTGTTCTCTATTATGCTGAACATGTTATTTAGCAGTTTAGATTAAGTCTCTCGCCAAGATGCGTGAGCCATGTAAGTCTCCTACTATGTGCTAGAGCATTGAAAGTGTTAATCAAGTGGAATTATTGAGCAACCAAGTCTCTCGCCAAGATGCTTGAGCCATGTAAGTCTCTTGCTATGTGCTAGAGCATTGAAAGTCTTAATCAAGTGGAATGATTGAGCAACCAAGTCTCCCGCCAAGATGTTTGAGCCATGTAAGTCTCCTGCTATGTGCTAGAGCATTGAAAGACTTAATCAAGTAGATTGATTGAGCAGAAGTCTTGAATCCGTAGGATTTAAGCAAGGAAGTCTCGAGTCTGTAGAACTTGAGCAAGGAAGTCTTGAGCCTTAGGGTTTAAGCAAGAAGTCTCGGACTTAAGGTCTAAGCATTGTAAAAGTCTTATGCAGAATGAATATGCGATTGTAATCATGATTTGATTATAGTGAAAATCTCTTGTGAAGCAAGGGGACTGGACTACTCTCATTTGGGAGGAACCAGTATAAATCTTTGTGTCTTCTACTATTATTTATTTGCTTCTGTTAAAATTCCCCTGCTAAGTATAGCCACAATCTGAACATCAATTTAGAATCTGAACTCTGATTAGACGTAAATTAAGAAAACGGAAAACACAATTCAACCCCCCCCCTTCTTGTGTACTTTTCTCACCTTCAGTTCCTCATTCACATCATTATGAGGAATATCCCCAAGGCTTGGTACTTCCAATTCTGCATCATTATAAAGTAAAGACTCATCATTAAGGTTATCACTTAATGATTTATTTCTAAAATTAGTATAGTCATTATTGTCTTACACATGGTAAGGAAATATATGCTCATAAAACACTACATTTCTCGATGTGCAGTATTCATGAGTCTTTGGATTGTAAAATTTCCATCCTTCTTTTCCTTGTGGATAACCAATAAAAAATACACCTTTCAGCTATTGGATCAAATTTACTGATTCCTTTTGAGTCATTTTTCTTGTAACATAGGCAGCCAAAAGTTCTCAAGTGCTCATAGTTTTGTGTTATCTTAAAAAGTAACTCGTATAGAGTGATTACCTTATTTGCCACTGTAGGGGTTCTATTGATTAGATACGCTGCTGCCAACATACAATCTCCCTAAAAATGCAATGGGAGATTTGCTTAAAAATGCAAGGCTCATGCTATGTTCAAAATTTGTCTATGCTTGCGTTCCACGCGTCCATTATGTTGAGGTGTGACAACACAAGAAGTTTCATGCATGATATCTTCTTTTTGAGTGAAGCACTTGAAATCAAAGTTAGTAAACTTTATCCCATTGTCACTCCTAATCCTCTAGATATGCATATTAAAATGCATTTTGATTAGATTGCTAAAACTAATCTAATGTTGTAAAGTCTTTGTCTTGTGTTTCATTAAATATACTCATATGCCATGAGTGTACTTATCTACAATTGTTAGAAAGTAATGTGATCCATTGTTTGTGGCACTATGGTAATTCCCCCATAAGTCACAGTGAATCAATTTAAAAGGTGCTCCAGCTTTATTAATACTTAAAAGGAAAAGGTTTCTACATTATTTTGCCTTGTGTAATACCCTAATTTTTGCCCCTAAGATCCCACATATCATTTTGCATTTCATACCACAAACAAGATCACTGGTATCCTTGTGTATTTCTCTTTTGCTTTATGTTTACTAATCTCTAACCAAAATACCAAAAATATGTTGTTGTTTGCTTGTGTGTTGTGCAGGTTTGTCAAAGGAAATGAAGTGATTTCAAGTCACGTGTGACTGTTTGTTCTTGATCCAGTTCAGATGGATGTTTGACCTGATCTTGGTCAAACTATCCAGCAATTGTTTCAAGTGCCAGTTATCTGTTTTAGTGAGCTATTCCTCAAAGCAGCGACTGCCAAGTTTTTGTATGGTGATATTCATCAGGTTCATCTGAGTTCATCAATCAAGACTGTGTTCATCTATGGATTTATTTTCCAAGATAGTTGATTCAGATGAATTTTGAAGTGATTTAGAACTTATTATCAGAGATTCAAAGGATGTTTGATTCAGATGTTTGTTTCAGTGGCAAGATTGTCCAATGGTAGCTGTGTGCATTTTATCAGAGGCTTGTGGAAAAAGTTTAAAGTTGGTTCTGGGCTAAAAAAAAAATAAAGATTTTGCTATTCATGATCCATTTTCATTTCCATTCTTTAAACCATTTTTTTTTTCTAAACCAATTCCTTTATCCATTTTTAAACCAATTTTCATATCCACATTTTAGTAACCAAATATACTTTTTTTTCAAACCAATTTCTAAATCCAATTTTCCATTATCCATTTCTAAACCAACTCTCCATTATCCATTTACTAAATCATTTTCTTATCCTTTCTTGTCCAAATTCTCATGTGAAACCATTTCTCTAAATTTCCATATCCAATTCACCTATCCTTTATTCATAAAATTCATTTCTCTTTAAATCCAATTCTCATTCAATCCAATTTTATACTTTTTTAGCCATGTCCATTTAAAATTCAAATGCATATCCATTGACCACTTTACATATCCATTATTCAATTTAAAGTCCATATCCATTTTTTTATAACCATTTCCAAATATTCATTTTTTGAATATCCATTCTCTAAACCATTTTTATCCATAATCCATTCTCTAATTTTTCAATTATCCAAATTCAATTTTCCAATTATCCATTTTTTCTTTTTAATTTCCAAATTCTAAATCCATTTTCTTTATCATAACCATTTTGTTTCTAAGCCATTGTACATTATTAAAAAAATATATATATCATAAGCCCATCCAACACACAATAGTCATTAAGCCCATGTATTACCAAAAAAAAAAAAGAAAGTTCATGAAAACAATTAAAAAAAAACAAGCTTTTGAATACACACAAGCTGTGAGAGCCTCAAGCTTTACATTCCAAGCCACACGATTCTACATCCAGTCCAGCCATCTTCAACAAGCCGTGTTGCATCAGCTCATACAAAACAAAATCGAAACTCACGAGGAAGTAACCTGAAACGCTGCACAAGGCTAGCAATACAAAGTGAAAAACGCAAGCCAAGTTTCGAGCCAAATCGCAAGCCATCAAGCTATAAACTTCAAGCCACGTGAAAGCATTTTACAAGCTACAAAATGAACGCATCAAGCAAGCAAAACGCTACCGTGAACAATACAAAACGCGGCCAATTGAAAAAACTGCAGCACAACAACTAATTCCAAAACTCATGAAAACCAAGTTGCAAAACGCAGAAAAAATATTGAAAACGGCAATCCAATTTCAATTTCAATTCCTCTCCAATTCTATAAATAGAGACCACTACTCATTCATTTTTTCAAGCTTAGACAGCCCCAAAAACTCTGCCAAAATCAAACCAAGCTTTGAAAACTCCATTGAAGCTCCAATTCCAAAAGCTTCAAATGTCACTCCAATCTTCATCAAAAATCGTTTCTAAGAGTGAAATTCTTCATACAACAACAAGAGGAAGAGAGTAGAAGTTGAAGAGGAGTCTTGCTTCCATTTTTCAAGGTAGTTCGAATTTTCCGTCGAAACTTTGAAACTCCGATTCGTCCAATTCTGACATCGACGGTTAATTGTCATCACATATTTGAAATCCTCTCCGTCTCACGATCGCAACGGTATATGGTTTGAGCTCCGTCGCTCCGATTTGACGGAGCTCAAAAAATTGAAAGTGGTGTTGTTGTAGATGAATAGTGGCGCGCATGGAAATGGAGAAGAAGAAGAAGATTTTGCTTCTTTCTGACTTTTTCTTTCTCATTTCATTTCCTTTTCTTTTTTTTTTTTGTTTTTTTTGTTTTTTGGCTCATATTTTTTTTTTTTGGGAAGTGATGGGCCTAGCCCATTCATTACACCACCATTATTTTCTAAAACTAACCTCCTTCACTTTTTCTTTATTTTTTTCTTAAAAAGATAATTCCAATTGGTTTCTATTTTTTTTTTAGTAAGCTTTTGAAATTAATTTTACTTTTAAATTCTGTTTTAGAAAAATCTCTTGAAATTTATTTGAATATTTTGTTCTTGATTTTCTTTTTTCTTTTTAATTTTGGATTTGAATTACATTTTTTAAGATATTATTTCTCTTTAAATTCATTGGACTTAGGGTGTAGATGAAGTTGGATAAATGTTCACTAATTCAAATCTACCTTTAAAGTGAATTATTTAATTCACTTTAGGTGCTTTGAGTTAATGATATATTTAGCACTTTAATCCACCAAAATGAGTGAATGAACTTAAAGATGGAATTGTCTTGAATTTGTAATTCAAATTTGGTTTCCTCTTTCTTCTATTTCTTTTTCTTTTTGATCGATGAAAGTCGAAGTGATCGTGAAATTTCTTTGTTGAATTTCGATCGAGACGAGATCATTACCACTTTTTCTTTTCGTGTGGCATCGCTTTAGGATAACGATCCCTATATCGTTTATCTCGCGTGCATTAACGCATATATCTCATGGCCGGCCTCATTCGTAGGGTAATTGCTTGAACAAATTACTCGGCGTGCGCTTAACATAGACCAAAATTTGTCCCGCCTCGGAATAAATATAAAAAATAGTTGATTATTTGTCTTATGGTTCACAACTCATGAAACTTGTTGTTAGGAGGCTTTGGTCTTATCAATCCTCTAATGAGTTTCATCAACCTTGACCTAAGTGCAATTATTCAATTGTTATTGATCACTAACATTAACAATTAACCACTAACTTACTAACAATTTTATTATGTTAATTTTGTTTATGTTTCCTTCTCGCTCCTTATCTCTTTTATTTCTTTTATGCTTCATTATTATCATTCCATATCATGTTTATGTTTCCGCAATTTTTCCTTTGTCCGTTGGACATATGTTTATGTTTTCGCAATTTTTCCTTTGTCCGTTGGACATATGTTTATGCTTATGTCATTTCTCTCTTATCCATTTGAACTTAAGACATTAATAAAGGATTAAACCATAAAAAACTTAATTCTCTTCATTTTGGACTATTAGTTACTATCCTATGCTTTGGAGTGATCTCTTTATGGACCTCTTTTGAAGTGATATTGGACTTATGGACCTAGAATTAAGACTTCTTATCCCTTTGCTTGGAGTATTGATTGAAGACTTGCCTTTATTTGGCCAATTTGCTTAAGGATGGAATTCTTTTAATATTGCTTTGAAGTGGCTCCATTTTGGTTAGATCCTTCTTTTCCCTAGCTTTTATTTCATGCACTAGGATAGTCACTTCTTCTCCTCCCCATTCTTAAATTTTCAAAATCTTCTCCCTTTTTTCAAAATCTTTTTCTTGTTTTCAAACTTAAAACCACTTTCATAATAAAACCTTGACTTTTGCCAAGTGACTTTTTAAACTTTGTTTTCTTAATAAATGTCAAACGATTTAACTATATTTTGACTATTTCATAAAAATAAAAAATACAAAACTCATCCAAATTTTTTTTGTGCTTTTATGCACCTTTTTCTTTTAAACTTTTCAAAAGGAATTAGACATGAGTCATTTTTTTGATGAGATGTAAAACTCCTAACCATGGTATTTTGTTGAAAGTATGGTCGTTTTCCACTTAGATGTTGAAGTGATTAGTCTTGTTGATGTTAATCCAAGCAAATCCTCCATCTTAATGTGATGCAAATGCCACTTTCCCATACCTTTGGGTAACTAGTTGAGTATTCTCTCTTGAGAATGACAAGTTGTCTTTTTTCAAGATAAAATAAACCATAACCAATAATTTTTTGTTCTTTGTACCACGAACTACGGGGTTTTGATCCTACATTGCACTTCGTGGGTACGTAGGCATGAGGCGATAAGTCTCTCCAAACACAAAAATCTAAAAAAATAATTTTCCTCTCATCTCTTCAATCTCTTTTTCAAGCATACCCCTTTTTTTTTAGACCAAAAAGCAGTGAATACATCAAAGGGCTCCTATAGAGTACTATAGATGTATTGGGTGCGTAAAACCTTCCCTTTACATAACCAACCCCCCTTACCCTTATCTCTTTAGGTTTTGTTCGCTCTTTTTTCCTTTCCTTTATGGATAAAAATAAAAGTACGGTGGCGACTCTTGCTTATTTTTGAGTTGAGTTAATTAATAGCTTATACTCACAAATTTCCTCGCTACAGAAAAGTGGCGACTCTGTTGGGGACAGATTGACCTCTTGCTGGTCCATCCCTTGAGGGGTTTAGCCTACTTTGATTTATTTACTGCTTTTTGTCTATTTTGTGCTGGCTGTATTTTCTGTTTTGTGGGCAGGGTGTTCTGAGAGATAAGCCCACTACCCAGGCTTGAGCATACACATAGGTTTTAGTGTGGGCAGGCGTGACGCTCCCGTGGTGTTGGCCACGTGCGGGTGATCACGATCCCTACAATCAGACGAGGTTCTATCAGGGGCTTTCTGCTACTGTATGTTAATACAAGCCAGTAGTTATTCTCTTGAGGAATTGTCGACTCTGATGACCATTCCCGAGGACTCAGTAACGACACTCCTCCCGAGAACGATAATGGCAGACCAGAAATGGCAAACCCATTATGTTTCTCGACCCGAGGACCCAATGCTGGGAACTTGCCATAGGATCTTTTTTTGAAAGTGAATCAGCGGACGACCTCTTTGATTGGCGATAGCATTGTATCCTTCGGGCTGAATGTGCTATTGCTTCTCAAACCTCTGAAGCTGAGGACCTTTCGTTTTGGAGAATCAGTTGAGGCCTCCTCGATTGATGATGATGCCAAACCAGAAATGGTGAACGTATCATCATTTCTCGACCTGAGAGCCCGGGATACTGAACATCCTAGTACCCACATGTGAGAATGGGCGGGTGTTTACAGGTTTGCAGGAAACCCTGACCTTCAACATACCCGGTACTTCAAAGCGAACCTCTGTCGTCAGCAACAGTTATTTCAGATCTGTGGAAGCTTTGATCCCTTGTCTGCTGCATTCATATTGCATTGCATTTGCATCAAGCATCATTCTGCATTTGTTTCTTGCCTTTCCAGGTGTCTTATTGTTTGTTTTTGGTCCTCGTTCAGCCAAGCTGTCGCACCAGTATAGTACTCGGGCTAATCAGAGAAAGAAGAGTATTTAGCTGATTTTCTGGCATTTATACTGAATTCAAAGTAGAACAATAGAGAGAACAGATAATGTGGATCACATGTCAGGCTTTACAGTGATGACCAATCTGATGTACGATTTTCCTCCGGACGACGGTGCTCCATAAGTGGATGTTCCTACTCGATCCCGACCTATGCAAAATGATCTGGCTGGTCAAGTTGTTGAAAAAGATTCTCGATTTTCGAGGTATATGCCAAATCCTCAGAATGTCCACCCGGTGACAGAGATGATCGATGATGAGGTATTAACCTTTAAGGGAGGAAGCCCATTTGTGGATGGAGCACCTTTATAATGATGAAGATAAAAAACTCAAGGAGGTTCCTATTGTCGAGGTTTGCCTCTGTGTCTCCCAAGAGAGTTGAAGGTGTCCTTTCAAGCTCAGATTGAGACAATTCCCTCAGATCTTTAGTTTATTACTGCAATTTTATTTGTAATCTTTTATGTTGTCAATGCTTTGTTTGCACGTAGAAACTTGTTTGTTTTGAATATTAATCATAATGCAATAAGTATGTTTGTCTTGAAGTAATCCATTCGCATTCACTCGTAATTTGTTTTCTGCATTTGCAATACCAACCTCTTGCTTAAACTCTTGGAGGGAGGATGATGAAGTGAAAACGCAAAATTTCTGGTTGTGTGCTTTTGAATAAGACCCTGCTGATGATGTAAGGCATTGTTTCAAATTCCCAAACACCGGAGATATAAGGAAGATAATCCCTTGATTAACCCCTTTGAGCCTTGAAGTAGGAGTTTCTTTTCTAAATGAAAAAGCCCTTACATTTAACCTGGGGCAGGGTAGTCTTCAGATAATTTGACCAAGTGTCCAAATTTCGAAAGGAGTGTGTATCTAGGGACCAACCACAATGGTTATCCCTCATTCCAAAGGAAATAGGCGGTCACAACCCTTTTAACAAGTCAGATAAGCCAATGTCACATGATTTGTTAAAAAAAAAAAGGAAATCAAAATAAAAAAAGCCCGCTAAGTCGAAAAAATTAAAAACAAGTGACTTAGGCAAAAATTGGGGCATCCTGCTGGACATCAAAAATTCAAAAAAAAATCAGTCCAGGCAAAAGTCAGGGAAAAATAAAAATAATGAAAGAAAAAATTCTCATTAAAAGAACAAATCTTTGTGTGACTACAAGTCGAAAAACGATAAGGGTGACTGTTATCCCCGAAAAATCTCATTGGTTCTTATACCGTCAGTTTAATCCTTTTTTAGAGATGAACATTTGTGTCAATTAGCTGAATATAGCACTGAAGAACATCACGGAGAATGGGTGGGTACAAATAAATTTTGAGCCTAAAAATCCTTTTTTTCTGAAAACCGTGAACCAGACCAAGTTATAACCCTCAAAAGACCTAATTGAAGCAGGGTTTATTTTGAGAGCATACTCCAAACGTGATAGCGTTCCTGACTCCTATGAGTTGTGCTAAAAGATCTTTGTTGGTATTGCATGTGCATTCAAAAATCAATGTCGTATCTAACTAGTGATTCATTCACAAGGTTTTGCGACATCTTTTCAGTAAAAACTTCAAGACTAATATGTGTAATTGCGTTAGAGTTATCATTCTCAGAATTGACATTTTCTGCTTGCATACATTTGTTTGACATCATGGAAGTTTACATTCGAGCATCAGTGATGAATCTAATCTTTTGAGACCTAAAACTCTGATGAGTAATTGGCCAATCACTTCAAGGAATGATCATGTCCAGAGGCATGTTGCCTGAAGATTTTGTTGAGCATGAGCAAGTTTGTTTTCCTAGTAGATGTTTTCACAGGGGCAAAGCTTGAATTCTCCATTGATCAAAGAATGTGCCAAGTTCAGTGAATCTGGGGCAGTTACGTCGAGATTCGACGAATCTCTCAGAGTTTGAAGACACTAGGGCAGATTATTTTAAATCCTTATGGTACAAAGTTTCTGAAGAAAAATTTCTCATATATCATGCAATTTGGGGCTGATCAAACACAACAGAACTCGGTATGCTCCCAAGCTGAGTTTGTTCATGTTAATGTTTTCCCCAGTAGAGCTTGTTTATATTTCCCCAGTAGAGCTTATTTATATTTCCCCAGTAGAGCTTGTTGATATTTCCTCAGCAGGGTTCGTTCTCCCTCCTTTGGCAGAATTTATTGATAGATCCCTAGTAGAGTTTGTTGATATTTACTCAGCAGAATTTGTTCCTATGAATGTGATTAGTTGTTGATAAGATGATGGGTTTTGTTATGATGTGTTGAATTCATAAGGTCCAGTGTTGCTTGGTTTTTCCCCAGCTAGATCTTGATCCGGATATTCTCTAGCGGATTATGTTATGGTCAGGCAGTTGAGTAGTTTTGAGGTCCACATCTCCTTAATGGTGGTCCCCACGCAGAGATTCATTTTTGCTGTCCCCAGCCGAAATCATATGAGGAATCTTCACTCAGAGTTTCATCCTCTAAACGTATTTCTGTTGCTTTGGATATCCCCAAACAGAGAGCCATGTTTTTTCCTTTAAGAAGCATAGACTTGGTGGTTGCTTGTTGGATTCTTATCTGTGGTTGTATTTCTCACCAGGATGATTTATCCTTGCTGATTCCCCAGCGGAGACAGAGCATTACTGTTTCGTTTGCTCTCCAATCATAAAGCAGTGAGGTTAACTTCTCATTTCCCTGGCAGGTCCGAGATGTACTTCTCTCCGGATTTTTTTTCCAGAGATTTATCCTCCTAGTGAAGTTTGTGCATCACTAATGCGGTTATTCCCCAGTGAAGTCGCTGATGATATCTCTTTTAGTTACCTTTTGGGTTTTCTCTCATGTATGATGAGTATTGATCTAAAATCCCTCATAGTTTTACCTGTTGCTGTTTTCCCAGCAAGTCCCGGATGCTTTGCTCAGAATTGGTTAATCCTCTGAAAGTGTTCTCATATCTTCAGCAGATCTGCTTTGCTTTCCCAGTGGATTTTTGCGTAGATGTTTTTATGACTACTATCCCCAGTGGATTCACTATTTTTCCGCAGCAGATCTCTTCATCCTTTTGAAATGGAAGTTCCTGTGAATTTTTACGATCCCTAGGAAGATTTAGGAAAATTTGGGTTGTTATGATTCTCCAACAGTGTTCCTGCCATCCTCGAAATAGAGTTTATGTTATTATCCTCTTTGTGGATCGTCGATGTTAGAAGATTGATATTTGGGTCTTTCCCTAAGGAGTATCTTCTTTTCTCCAGCAAGATCTGAGCCTTGTAGTAGGATTTGTTTTCCTTTGATGGCTTTTATTTATCTCTTGCAGGATTTCTTCAGCTAAATGCCTAGCAGAGCTGCTAATAATATCTCCATCTTGTTGAGATTAGCCGAGTATTCAGTGGTGTTGTGATGTTTATTTCACCCTCTACTTATTCTTTGTGCCTGTTTTGTCAGCATATTCATACCCATAAGCATTGCATACACATTCATTTGTTGTGCATAGCATATTGTTGTGCATTATGCATTTTGCATTTGTGTTGGTGCTTCTTTGCTCTCTGGCGTTGTTATCCCCGTAGAGCGTGTGTGTCCTCTCTCCATTTAGAGTGTCGACCCCTAAGCAGAAAATGCCTATCTTTGATAATTCCCCACTGAGTTTGTTTCTCGTGGAAGATCTTGATTCACTTTCCTTCCCAATTCATTATCTGGATGGAATTAGTCCCCAGTTGAGATATTTCCTCCTCGGGATGAGTCTTGTTTGACCGTTTCTCTCCAGCTTGTTTCTGGATTGAACTTGGGTCCCCTGCAATATTTGTTTGGATCTCTAGGCTGTGAAACCTAGATTGAGAGTGCATTTATTTTGCACCTTTGAGGATTCTGCGCCCTTCGGCTGAAATCTGTGTATGATTCCCCTTTTGGAAGGTTCAATACTGTTTCGTGGCATTCCTTTATTTGAGAAGCCTGAGGCGATGCAGTTAATACCTTTTGTGACTCCAATGAATGGTAAGTCTCTTCGGTTAGACGGGACAGTTCGTTGTTGAGATTCTTCTACTCCAATGAATAGTAAGTCTCTTCGGTTTGACGGGACAGTTCGTTGTTGAGATTCTTCTACTCCAATGAATGGTAAGTCTCTTCTGTTTGACGGGACAATTCGTTGTTGAGATTTTGTGACTCCAATGAATGGTAAGTCTCTTCGGTTAGATGGGACAGTTCGTTGTTGAGATCTGGTACTCCAATGAATGGTAAGTCTCTTCGGTTGGACGGGACAGTTCGTTGTTGAGATTTGTGACTCCGATGAATGGTAAGTCTCTTCAGTTTGACGGGACAGTTCGTTGTTGAGATGTTGTTACTCCGATGAATGGTAAGTCTCTTCGGTTTGATGGGACAGTTCGTTGTTGAGATTTTATGACTCCAATGAATGGTAAGTCTCTTTGGTTGGACGGGACAGTTCGTTATTGAGATTTGTGACTCCGATGAATGGTAAGTATCTTCAGTTTGATGGGACAGTTCGTTGTTGAGATTTGTTACTCCGATGAATGGTAAGTCTCCTCGGTTAGACGAGACAGTTCATTGTTGAGGTATTGATTTTTCTCTAGTGGAATCTTTTTGTGCTAAGTCTTCCCTGTTGAGTTACATCCTTGTTGTATTGTGGTTTATTTCCATATATAATTATCCCCAGTTTGAATCTTTTACTCAGCTGAGTCCCAGTAGTTGTGCGGTATGTTCCCCGGCTAGTTGGTGGTATCCTGTGATGTGTTTCCCCGGTGGAGTTTCTTTCTCCCGTTCTTCTTTTTGTTGATCTCCTGTGGCATATTCTCCCCACAGCGGTCTTGTGTCTGCATATTATTTGCATAATCATATCATTTTGTGGTCTCTTAGGGCCAAAAATTGGGTTTATTGTTATATTTAAGTCTCTTCTATCTCGTCGAGACAAAGATGTCAATCTTCTTATCTCTGGATAGAAGAAACTTAAATAGGGGCAGCTGTAATACCCTAATTTTTGCCCCTAAGATCCCACATATCATTTTGCATCTCATACCACAAACAAGATCACTGGTATCCTTGTGTATTTCTCTTTTGCTTTATGTTTACTAACCTCTAACCAAAATACCAAAAATATGTTGTTGTTTGCTTGTGTGTTGTGCAGGTTTGTCAAAGGAAATGAAGTGATTTCAAGTCACTTGTGACTGTTTGTTCTTGATCCAGTTCAGATGGATGTTTGACCTGATCTTGGTCAAACTATCCAGCAATTGTTTCAAGTGCCAGTTATCTGTTTCAGTGAGCTATTCCTCAAAGCAGCGACTGTCAAGTTGTTGTATGGTGATATTCATCAGGTTCATCTGAGTTCAGCAATCAAGACTGTGTTCATCTGTGGATTTATTTTCCAAGATAGTTGATTCAGATGAATTTTGAAGTGATTCAGAACTTATTATCAGATATTCAAAGGATGTTTGATTTAGATGTTTGTTTCAGTGGCAAGATTGTCCAGTTGTAGCTGTGTGCATTTTATCAGAGGCTTGTGGAAAAAGTTTAAAGTTGGTTCTGGGCTAAAAAAAAAATAAAGATTTTGCTATTCATGATCCATTTTCATTTCCATTCCTTAAACCATTTTTTTTCTAAACCAATTCCTTTATCCATTTTTAAACCAATTTTCATATCCACATTTTAGTAACCAAATATCCTTTTTTTTCAAACCAATTTCTAAATCCAATTTTCCATTATCCATTTCTAAACCAATTCTCCATTATCCATTTACTAAATCATTTTCTTATCCTTTCTTGTCCAAATTCTCATGTGAAACCATTTCTCTAAATTTCCATATCCAATTCACCTATCCTTTATTCATAAAATTCATTTCTCTTTAAATCCAATTCTCATTCAATCCAATTTTATACTTTTTTAGCCATGTCCATTTAAAATTCAAATGCATATCCAATGACCACTTTACATATCCATTATCCAATTTAAAGTCCATATCCATTTTTTTTATAACCATTTCCAAATATTCATTTTTTGAATATCCATTCTCTAAACCATTTTTATCCATAATCCATTCTCTAATTTTTCAATTATCCAAATTCAATTTTCCAATTATCCATTTTTTCTTTTTAATTTCCAAATTCTAAATCCATTTTCTTTATCATAACCATTTTGTTTCTAAGCCATTGTTCATTATTAAAAAAATATATATATCATAAGCCCATCCAACACACAATAGTCATTAAGCCCATGTATTACCAAAAAAAAAAAGAAAGTTCATGAAAACAATTAAAAAAAACAAGCTTTTGAATACACACAAGCTGTGAGAGCCTCAAGCTTTACATTCCAAGCCACACGATTCTACATCCAGTCCAGCCATCTTCAACAAGCCGTGTTGCATCAGCTCATACAAAACAAAATCGAAACTCACGAGGAAGTAACCTGAAACGCTGCACAAGGCTAGCAATACAAAGTGCAAAACGCAAGCCAAGTTTCGAGCCAAATCGCAAGCCATCAAGCTATAAACTTCAAGCCACGTGAAAGCATTTTACAAGCTGCAAAATGAACGCATCAAGCAAGCAAAACGCTACTGTGAACAATACAAAACGCGGCCAATTGAAAAAACTGCAGCACAACAACTAATTCCAAAACTCATGAAAACCGAGCTATAAAACGCAGAAAAAATATTGAAAACGGCAATCCAATTTCAATTTCAATTCCTCTCCAATTCTATAAATAGAGACCACTACTCATTCATTTTTTCAAGCTTAGACAGCCCCAAAAACTCTGCCAAAATCAAACCAAGCTTTGAAAACTCCATTGAAGCTCCAATTCCAAAAGCTTCAAATGTCACTCCAATCTTCATCAAAAATCGTTTCTAAGAGTGAAATTCTTCATACAACAACAAGAGGAAGAGAGTAGAAGTTGAAGAGGAGTCTTGCTTCCATTTTTCAAGGTAGTTCGAATTTTCCGTCGAAACTTTGAAACTCCGATTCGTCCAATTCTGACATCGACGGTTAATTGTCATCACATATTTGAAATCCTCTCCGTCTCACGATCGCAACGGTATATGGTTTGAGCTCCGTCGCTCCGATTTGACGGAGCTCAAAAAATTGAAAGTGGTGTTGTTGTTGACGAATAGTGGCGCGCATGGAAATGGAGAAGAAGAAGAAGATTTTGCTTCTTTCTGACTTTTTCTTTCTCATTTCATTTCCTTTTCTTTTTTTTTTTTGTTTTTTTTTGTTTTTTGGCTCATATTTTTTTTTTTTTGGAAAGTGATGGGCCTAGCCCATTCATTACACCACCATCATTTTCTAAAACTAACCTCCTTCACTTTTTCTTTATTTTTTTCTTAAAAAGATAATTCCAATTGGTTTCTATTTTTTTTTTAGTAAGCTTTTGAAATTAATTTTACTTTTAAATTCTGTTTTAGAAAAATCTCTTGAAATTTATTTGAATATTTTGTTCTTGATTTTCTTTTTTCTTTTTAATTTTGGATTTGAATTACATTTTTTAAGATATTATTTCTCTTTAAATTCATTGGACTTAGGGTGTAGATGAAGTTGGATAAATGTTCACTAATTCAAATCTACCTTTAAAGTGAATTATTTAATTCACTTTAGGTGCTTTGAGTTAATGATATATTTAGCACTTTAATCCACCAAAATGAGTGAATGAACTTAAAGATGGAATTGTCTTGAATTTGTAATTCAAATTTGGTTTCCTCTTTCTTCTATTTCTTTTTCTTTTTGATCGATGAAAGTCGAAGTGATCGTGAAATTTCTTTGTTGAATTTCGATCGAGACGAGATCATTACCACTTTTTCTTTTCGCGTGGCATCGCTTTAGGATAACGATCCCTATATCGTTTATCTCGCGTGCATTAACGCATATATCTCATGGCCGACCTCATTCGTAGGGTAATTGCTCGAACAAATTACTCGGCGTGCGCTTAACATAGACCAAAATTTGTCCCGCCTCGGAATGAATATCAAAAATAGTTGATTATTTGTCTTTTGGTTCACAACTCATGAAACTTGTTGTTAGGGGGCTTTGGTCTTATCAATCCTCTAATGAGTTTCATCAACCTTGACCTAAGTGCAATTATTCAATTGTTATTGATCACTAACATTAACAATTAACCACTAACTTATTAACAATTTTATTATGTTAATTTTGTTTATGTTTCCTTCTCGCTCCTTATCTCTTTTATTTCTTTTATGCTTCATTATTATCATTCCATATCATGTTTATGTTTCCGCAATTTTTCCTTTGTCCGTTGGACATATGTTTATGTTTCCGCAATTTTTCCTTTGTCCGTTGGACATATGTTTATGCTTATGTCATTTCTTTCTTATCCATTTGAACTTAAGACATTAATAAAGGATTAAACCATAAAAAACTTAATTCTCTTCATTTTGGACTATTGGTTACTATCCTATGCTTTGGAGTGATCTCTTTATGGACCTCTTTTGAAGTGATATTGGACTTATGGACCTAGAATTAGGACTTCTTATCCCTTTGCTTGGAGTATTGATTGAAAACTTGCCTTTATTTGGCCAATTTGCTTAAGGATGGAATTCTTTTAATATTGCTTTGAAGTGGCTCCATTTTGGTTAGATCATTCTTTTCCCTAGCTTTTATTTCATGTACTAGGATAGTCACTTCTTCTCCTCCCCATTCTTAAATTTTCAAAATCTTCTCCCTTTTTTCAAAATCTTTTTCTTGTTTTCAAACTTAAAACCACTTTCATAATAAAACCTTGACTTTTGCCAAGTGACTTTTTAAACTTTGTTTTCTTAATAAATGTCAATCCATTTAACTATATTTTGACTATTTTATAAAAATAAAAAATACAAAACTCATCCAAATTTTTTTTGTGCTTTTATGCACCTTTTTCTTTTAAACTTTTCAAAAGGAATTAGACATGAGTCATTTTTTTTATGAGATGTAAAACCCCTAACCATGGTATTTTATTGAAAGTATGGTCGTTTTCCACTTAGATGTTGAAGTGATTAGTCTTGTTGATGTTAATCCAAGCAAATCCTCCATCTTAATGTGATGCAAATGCCACTTTCCCATACCTTTGGGTAATTAGTTGAGTATTCTCTCTTGAGAATGACAAGTTGTCTTTTTTCAAGATAAAATAAACCATAACCAATAATTTTTTGTTCTTTGTACCACGAACTACGGGGTTTTGATCCTACATTGCACTTCGTGGGTACGTAGGCATGAGGCGATAAGTCTCTCCAAACACAAAAATCTAAAAAAATAATTCTCCTCTCATCTCTTCAATCTCTTTTTCAAGCATACCCCTTTTTTTTAGACCAAAAAGCAGTGAATACATCAAAGGGCTCCTATAGAGTACTATAGATGTATTGGGTGCGTAAAACCTTCCCTTTACATAACCAACCCCCCTTACCCTTATCTCTTTAGGTTTTGTTCGCTCTTTTTTCCTTTCCTTTATGGATAAAAATAAAAGTGCGGTGGCGACTCTTGCTTATTTTTGAGTTGAGTTAATTAATAGCTTATACTCACAAATTTCCCCGCTACACCTTGTGGCATACATCACAATAATTTTCTCTATCAAAATTGCATTCGACTAAATGTGAAATATGCTGACTTGATTTGAGGAATGTCCCACTCTGATGTGCCATAAGGTTGACATGTTCTTCTTAGCTAGACCCATGAATCCTTGTTGATGTTGCTTTGTAAACACATATACCCCTTCATGAATGTCACCTGATCCAATCTTCCTCTTTGAGGATTTGTCATATATTGTGCAAGATTTTTTATCATAAATCACATAACAATTTAAATCATATGTTAGTTTATGAATTGAAATCAAATTGCATTTAAAGTCAGGAACTAATAACACATCTTTTAACATAAGGGAACTTGATAAATTCACATCTCCCATATTTTCAACTAAGGTTGAAATCCCTGTTGGTGTAGTGATGTATAAAGGTTTATCTAATTTTCTTATTTTCGTAGTTCTGTTGTTAATATAGATGACATTATGTCCTCTATTAATTTCCTCTCTTGGAACTTGATAGTTGTAGG
This sequence comes from Lathyrus tuberosus, assembly GCA_022829125.1. Lineage (NCBI taxonomy): Eukaryota > Viridiplantae > Streptophyta > Magnoliopsida > Fabales > Fabaceae > Lathyrus > Lathyrus tuberosus. The sequence goes on along the minus strand of JALAZF010000203.1, from coordinate 1,453,060 downwards.
TAACAAGGATAGACCCCCTTGAAACTTTTTTGATTGGTTTGTGTCCCATTTTAATTGTTTAAATTCAAGGAAATTGGTCTTTTTTGGTTGTGATGGTTGAGTACCCCTTGTACTCATTTTGATATTGAATTCCTTGCTTATTAAAAAAATAGTATCCAATTGAAACAATATTCAAATTTACTAGTCATGTTTTCGTGTGCGTTTGCAAGATTTTTGGCATGAACTCCAAACAGGGTGTGTCTTGATGTTGCCGCTTTTGGATATTCTTCTCTCTCAGTGGCCTGAGCAAAATTTTCTACTTGTTGCCCTCCTAATTTTTTAGGTTCTTGCCTTTGAGTTCTTCATAATTTCCAAATTGCTGGACATCCAACAATCTCAAAGCATTTTGCCTTGTCATGTCCAGTTTTCCTACAATGATCACACTTTAATCTTGAGTGATATTCCTTTCCTCTTTCCATATCTTCACTTGAGTAAAATGTAGATGCATTTTCCACTTTGGAATCTCTTTCCTTATCTGTTATAAAACGAGATTCTTCTCTTTGTATTTGATTAAAGACTCGCCTAAGAGAGGGTAGTGGATCAGTATTAAGTATGGTTGCCTTGATACGAGAGTATTGTTCACTATCAAAGCCTGCAAGAAAAAGATAGACTCGTTATTCTTCTTCCCTTTGTGTCAATGCTTTAGCAGCTCCACAACTGCATTCATTTAGGGTTTGCAATTAACTCAATTCATCAACAAGATTTTGAATTGAGTGTAGTAATCTGTTACACTTGTTTCTGTATTAAAAAAAGTTTCTCCAAAGTTGATGGATTCGTGGTGTATTGGTATGAGCAAAGCGTTCTTCAAGATCCACCCACACATCTCGAGTCGTTGAAGCATGTGAGATGTTGTTATGTAGATTTGGTTATGTCGCATTAATCAACCAAGATGTCACAATTGAATCCTCCTTCTCTCAATCATGGTACACTTCAGATTGACTTGATGGTTTCTTGATGCTTCCATCAATGAAACACAGTTCCGTCTTCGCACGAAAAGCCGTCTTGATCGGTCTTGCCCATGTGCGGTAATTTTCTCCATTCAGCAATGTTGTCACAAGTGGAGTTTCAGAATTATCAGAGTTGTTTAGATGATAGGCTTGTGTGCTCTTTGTTGTGTTCTTTGTTTCAAGTTTGGAGATATTTTCCTTCTCCAATATCTCTTCCAAATCGGAATCGTGCTTAGATGTCATAATAGAAAGTTAACTTGAAAAATATGTTGTATTCATATATTGTTTTTGATGACACATGGCATATATTTATATATATGATGATGATCTATTTTTCAAAGCTTGAAAATGGGATCTACCCTAACAGCCCCTAACAAACTAATAATAATTCTAACAAACCCTAACAAACTAATAACAAACTATTAAATTTATCTTTAATAATTTGTTTTAAAATAAATGTTATTTTTACTTTTCAGTTTAATATTAAATTTTTTTCAACTATACATACAAATTAAGATTAAGTTAGTTGCTTTCAAAATATTATATTTCATTTTAGAGAAAGGGGGTTGTGCACTGACAGTGTAAATTATTTTTACACTGTCAACCAATGACAACCATGTATCCCACCAAGCCAGCCTGTATATCTTAAATTATTTAAATGATTTGGCACTTTAAAATATTTTAATTGGATGTATGTGTAATATTTTTTTACACTGACAGTGCACTACCATTAAACTCTTCATTTTATTATAATATTAGAAAATAATACTGAGAATAATTTGATAAAATTAATATTAAATATTTTACTTCAATTTATTGTTAGGGTTAGTTAGGATTCTATCACAAACTGATTCTTAAGAAAGGTACTCAGTAACTCATTCTTAACTTCTTTCTGAATGATATTTGAGTGGAACAAACTATTCTACATATCTAGTATCAAAAGTTGTTTTAGGCATCAAGGTTTGATGGAAGTTAATATTGATTAAAGGTTTGGGGATAAGAAGCAGTCTTTGTTGTGATATATCAAGTGTAAGTTAAACTCAAATATTTCATATTGAATATAAGAGTAGATATTAAATATCTCATAAGTAAAGGTTTTAGATGAATATATGAATTTTAACTCACTTATGTGGTTTCTCTAAGCAAGGTGTTTATTTATCTCAACGAACAAATAACTGCTCTTTCATTCCAATTATTAATGGTCTTGAAAGTAGTTCATATTGGACTTTACTTGATGAGTTCGAGTGTACATTATTATCATGATTCCGAGAAAGAGGTAAATATTTTGGCTAAGACTTGAAAGAATTATGCTCCTTCTAAATTATCTCTGAGGAGGAGGTCAGTATTAATAACAAAATTGTTTAAAAACTTTATGAATTAAATTGTTCCATTTTAATTATCGACCAAATTGTTCTTTTTAAATTACTGATAAAGGCAAGTTGTTCCCTTTGTAATGATTTAAGTAGGGATTATGTTGTCTCGGTTCTTTTTTCTTAGGTACAAAACATGTTTTTATTTTTTTAAACACTAAAGTTAATTTTAAACTTTTTTTTCAAAGATCAAAATTATTATTCGCTCCTACCAGAATTAGATACGCTATTTATTATTTATAAAATATCTTCAATTGTAGTAGTACAATTTAATATAAATATTTGGCTTAAATGCATTTTAAATTCTCTTATTTTAATTTTTTCAAATATTTAATTCCTTTAAAAAATTCAACCTTTTGATTCCTTTATTTATTTTTATTTTTGTTTTTTGGATTTTTCCCTCAATTTTGTGTACAGGGACATTTTTTTTTTTAATAAGCAAGAAGATTATATTGACAGCACAAGAAGTGCAAAAGGAGCGGATACAATAAGCGGGAATGTTACTTCCGCTTCATACAATCTAATGGGGCGCTAAACCAATCGTAAAAATTACATTTAGTGTTGACATCCTTAGAGGATACCCCTTTCCAAGACAAAAACTTAATATAGTAAATAATGTCAAATACCGGAATAAACTTATCCTTAAACACCTTGCTATTCCTGCTAGCCCATAAACACCAAACTGTATTTGACCAAATAATGATAGCCAACAACTTGTCATTCTCCCTCTGCGACATACTGACAGACGAGTTAAACGATAATAAACAAGATTCATGCAGAGAAAAGTTCATACCAGACCAGGTCTTGATGCCTTTCCACACTTCTGCTGCGTAATTACAAGTGAGGAACAGATGATAGCTAGTTTCATCGACTACACCACACAGCGGACAAGATAGCGATACCCCCTGAGGGAGAATATTCCTTTTAATTAATTGGTCCTTAGTTGTTATCCGATGTCTAAGCGCCCTCCATAGAAACACCTGCAGTTTTAAGGGCAGACTCACCCTCCACACGTCCTTGTATGCAGAAATCAGCTCAGCAGAAGCCTCCCATCCGTCGCCGTCTGCCGTCGAAACAAAACTATAGAGTTTATCATAACAATCTGCCACCAAAAATTCGTCCGCCACAGTTGAATCCCACTCCACACCATCCTCACCAGTAACAGCCAAACCCAGAGTACTCAGAGCAGACAACAACTCACTTTTCTCCCTCCCCAGAACATAGTTATGACCAAAGGGATGAAATGGCAACTCCCACTTCCAGACGTTGTCTCTCCACGCCCCTGCCGCTGAGACAGAACTGAGAGGATTTTTATAATACAAGTACAGGTTAGGATACATGACTTTAAGAGCTACGTCTGAAGCCCACTTGCAATGCCAAAACGCTAAGTCACTGCCGTCACCGACAGAACAGACCAAATTGTCAACAAAGAAATCTCTCGAAGCACCTGCATCAAAACCTACCGACATCAAGTCCCTCCACCAAATAGAGTCGGTCTTGTTCCCTATAAAGCCTCTGGAACCCGTGATAGCCAGACATAAACCATCTTTCGCATAACGAAATTTCAATAATTCATGCCAAATAGTCTCATTTTCCTTAATACACCTCTATTTCCATTTCAACAATAGAGATGTGTTAAACTTCTCAAGGTCTTTGATACCTAACCCTCCTCTATCCTTTGGCAAACACACTGTCTTCAAATCAATCTTATGAATAGGTCTCTTGTTCTCTAAACCACCCCACAGGAATTTACTCATAATACTTTGAATAGACTTAATGACTCCTCTAGGCGCCTTATAAAACGAGAAAGAATACAAAGGTAGGGAATTAAGGATAGAGTTTATGAGAACCACCCGGCCTCCCGCCGATAAATTTCTGCCTTTCCACCCAGCCAGACGGCTAGCTACGGAATCCACAACATCTCTCCACAATCTCAACTTACGAGGGTTGTCCCCGATATAGATGCCTAAGGATTTGAGCGGAAGATTGCAAATCTCGTAGTTCAGAAAGACCGAGGCAGCAAGCAAAAAATCCTGATAGACGTTTACTCCACCAATTCTACTTTTATAAAAATCCTGACATATTTTTTTTATAATCAATATATTCATAAGAGAGACCAAGGAAGTCCCTAACCCAACAAAATTACAAACATCAAAGTAGCATCATCAATGTCAAATAAAATGACTATACAAAATTCTAAGACACCAACTATTACATGAAGTCAATAGGCCTTTTACACCATTCATAATAATTGCTTTTAACCTTTCTCTTGCAAGATAAATTCAACCATCTCCAAGAAAAATGGATTACTCTATGGAAGATATCTTTTGGAGCAGCCACCATATGGTTAAATAAGACTTGATTCTTAGTCCACCAAAGATACCAACATGTGACAAACCAAAATAGACATAAAGAGAAAAATGACAATTAAGTGTTTGACCATGCCAACATGTGATCAATAGAATTTTTAAGTTAGAGGAATATCACTCCTATCCATTTTTCAATTTCTTGCCAAACATGTGGCCTTAGTTTGTGATGTGGCCTTGGAATTCAAGTAGAGATGAATCAGCCCATCATTCACTACTATGTTGTGAGAAAGCATGTATTAACAAACACTAAATGCAAACAAAAATAGTAACATGATTTGCACATGCAAAGGTTGATTCATCTCTACTTGAATTTCAAATTGATATGGGCAGTTTTGATTTTTCAATCACCAATGTTGATATTGTCATTGTTGTTTTTAGTAAGATGTTAAGCAATGGTCATATATGTTTTGAAGTAAATAAGATAACAAGATGGACAATCCCTCTGTGGTAAAGGCATAAGCCAATGATAAGTAAGAATGGTGGTAGCTTCAAATCCCACTATTTGCATAACTCTTATTTGTTCAATTATTTACATTTAATTATCTAGTGATATGTAGCACTCACACTACTACAAAACAGCCAAACAACAACGCCAGGTTTACAACGACATCCTATACACCGTTCTTATAGTGCGTACTGGATGCGCGTGCATTATTTTAATTAGAAATCTCAAGGGTATAATAACAGTTGTTATGAAAACCGTGGTGATACAATCTAGCTATCATGGGTTCGAACCTCATCGCCCTCAAATAGTTTATCCCTTTGACGTAAATGCTCCCTTTTTAAGTTTTATTAATATTTAACTAAAAAATAATAAGGATATCACGACGGATTTTTCTTAAAACCGTTGTTACAAACTGAAGCTTCTTTTTATGTATTTTAAACACCAAGTATATATCAATTTATCCATTGAAAAAAGAAACAAGACGAAACAACCCTAACACCAACACCGTCACCATTGTCGGGAAGAAGACAACAACAACAAGAAAGTGTTCTACTTTAAGGTGTTGCAATGTCACATTTGAAGACAAAATCATCCAAAGGTGCTTCTACGTCTTCTTCCAGTGTAAAATCTCGATCTGGAAATTTTTGTGGTTGTGATGGTCGTATGGTTTCGTATCAATGCAAGAAAGGACAAAATAAAGGAAGGCTTTTTTTTTATGTCCATTTTGGAGGAGCGATGAAACATGTAATTTGTTCATATGGGATGACGACGTGGGAGAAAGAGATGGAAATGATGATGAGAGCATTATGAAGTCAAAGTTGGAAGTTGTGGGCTATCTGAAGGTTATGTATGAGGATTTAAAGAAAAGGAACAAGAATTTGAAGAACAAACTGAAATCAGAGATATTTTCTGGAAATATCAAGATGATATATTTTCTTGTCTCCTTTATGTTTAATGTTTACTTTATTATGAAATGTAATAGTTGAATTGGGGTTTGAATTACATTGTTGATGTTTAAACTGCAGATCCATTATGAATTACATTGTTGATGTTTAAACTGCAGATGCATTAAGGGAGAAGTTAAGGCGCACCTTTTCTTTTTTATTTATTTTAAAATTCACAAATAAAAGGGTTATCACTACGGTTCTCCTGGTCAATCGTTGTGATATATTTATAATAAATAAATACCTATCAATACAGTTTTTATTTATTTTAAAATTCACAGATAAAAGGGTTATCACTACGGTTATTCTAGTTAACCGTCGTGATATATTTATAATAAATAAATACCTATCTATACGGTTGTTATTGCTAACGGTTGTGAAATAGTTTACCCATATATAGGAAAAATAACTTTCACTTAATTGACAGTAACGCCGTTGCCTTCAAAGTGAAACCCTAGAACCCATTTTTTCTCTTCGTTTTCACCATTAGCCGTGAATCATACATTAAGGTATTCTTCTTCTTCCATCTATTGTTAGATACTTCCCATTATCTCGTTTGTTGCATGTTGTTTTTGTTGATTGTTCTCATTTTTTCAGATTCATTTTCACTACCTTAACAAAGACCATATACTTTGGAAACTTCATAGTGTTTGTGTTGCTATGAAAAAATGTATAAGAAGCATGAAGCTATGATGGAAACTTCATCCACCTTATACTTTTTTTTATAGCATCACGAACAAGATGTTAGTAAATGAAGAAACAACAGTGTAAGCAAACTTTATCTAGTTTTAGAAACAATGAAAAGAAGTATAAGAAGTATGAAGCTTTTGTGTAAGCTTCTTCCTCCTTATATTTCTTTTTCATTGCTTCCCAAACTAGTTCAAGATCATAATTGATTCCTGTTCCGCGATTAGTTTTATTAAAAGGTGTGTTATTCCTGTTCCTCTCTTTACGCTTCACTAGATTATGGTTTTAGGGTTTGTTTTCAACTGAGGATGCTCATTTTTGAAGTTTTCTTTGTTTCCTTTCAGGTTAAGGGGATGATACAGGGTGATGATGCTGGTGGAAGCAAGCATATTATATCAGTTTATAATTTCTGGATCTAGTATAGAATGTTGTTTGAGTTTATTATATTCTATTTACATTGTTTGTTTAACTAACCCTCACTTAAAGTTTGCTGGTGGTAATAGCAAGCGTATTATATGAGTTTATAATATCTGGATCTGGTATAGAATGTTGTTTGATTTTATTATATTCTATGTAGATTGTTTGTTTCACTAACCTCACTTAAAATACATTCAGTTAATTTGACATAGATACTTATAATCTGCAAATTAAGTTGTATTTGAAAACCAACTTAAACAAATCAATGTTGTTTTCTAATTGCATGTCTCTCATCATTTATTTCACGTTCTTTTATATATAGATTATGGTATAATGATTTGGCTCCTTAGATGCATCGCCATCTTCCATTATAGTTAAATTAAAGATGAGGCAGATTATCCAATGTCTTGTTGATCTTATGGAAATTTAACTATAATCGAATATAGCGATATATCGAAGGAGTCAGATCAATAAACCACAATATATGTAAAAGAGCGTGAAATGCACGATGAGACGAATGCAATCAGAAAACAACATTGGTTTGTTTAAGTTGGTTTTCAAGAACAGTTTAATTTGCGGATTATAGACATCTTTATCAAATTGAATCCATGTATATTTATTTAGTGAGGTGTTTGGAAAACAAGCAATCTACATTTAATATAATAAACTTATGGTACTTACAACAACGGTTATCTATTGTATCCGATATCATAAGTAATTTATGTTTTATATAATTTCGCTGCTGATGGGTTTCGAACCCAGAACCTAAGTGTATGTATTACAATGGTTTATTATTATAACCGTTGTGATATATGGCTCGCGCCCTACCTTTCAATAACGGTTTCCAGCCCGTTGTAGAAACAACTAACTTTATATAATATTTTTATATAATATTTTTAATTAAATTTTTATTTTAAAATGTGAGGTGGCAAGAAAATCTATGAAGTGGCAACACATAGACAATGTCATATCAGAGTTATATCACAATATAAGACGCCACATACACAAAGTTGGAGGGAGCTAAAAAAACCTGAAAAAAGAGATCAAAAGATTGAATGTTTTTATATAGGGACTAAATATATTAAAAAAAAGGGTTAATAGGCATTTTGTCTCTACCATATGAGCGAATTTTGAAAAATCCCCTTAAAAAAATTAAGATTTCATCTTTGTTATTTCAAAATTTCTCTATTTTAGACTCAATTTGATAGTTGTAAAAATTTAAACTTTTGTGCTTAAAAGTTGTTAAACCTATGACCTTGAGCATACATAAAACATCAATTATCACTAGGCCACTTTGCTCTTTGTGATTTATTTTCACCTCAAAATATATATATTATATATTTAATATAATTTTAATTTATTACATAATTAATATAATTTCAATTTATTACATATTTTAATTTATTACATATTTCACAAAGAGCGAAGTGGTCTAATGGTAGGAATAAATTGAAATTATTTTTAAGTATGTAATATATACATTCAAAATAGAGCACTAAAAAGTGCATTTAAACAAAAATATTTTAAGAAGAATGATATTTTTACACAAAAATGTGACAAACATTTATAAGGTTTTGTTTCTTTATTATATTTAATAATTATTTTTCATTTTTTCTAATACAAATGAATCCATGTTCTTGATCTACTTTAACTGGTGTAAATACCGTGTAAGAATTTTAAGTGTAAGAATAATAATTCTCATATTTTAAATGAGTCTACTATGTCACATCATATTTAAATCACGTATAAAATTTTGTTGAGATGAAAAAAATATCAAGCACCTAATATGAGGATACTTAAATTAGAGGTGGTAAATCAGATTCGATCTATTGAACATGTCTGTTTTATCCGTATTTTTGTGGGGTGGATCAAGATTTTTGTCTCCACCCTCATATATATATGTTTGTCCTATTCCACCTCATTTTTTTTTTCGGATTCTGCAAGCGTGGACATTTAGATAAAATATTAAAAAATTTAGGCTTAAAAGATGCAATATATGTGGGCACGTCCCACTCCGACCTCATTTTTTTGCAAGAGTTTAGCCGCGCACTCTTGATCATACTCACCCCGTCCATTTTTTTTCCATACTTTTACGAGAGGATCTAAACGATACTAACATCCTTGTTTGCCAACACTACCTTAAGTATAGATTAATTTTATAAATAATCATTGATAACTTGATTCAAGGCATAAAATTCATTTCATTTTTTTTATGATATGATATTTTAAATAAGTGTGTTTCATTATCCTATGAAACCCAATCAGCCATATAAACATGTTTCAATGGAGAGAAAATCTTTGAAAGATATCTTAGTGTATGAAATTTTGTTATGATATGATTGTTAAAGATGCTATTATATGATAATTATTATCTAAAAAGTTAAAATTTACAATTTAATTTGTATTTTTGAAGTTCATACATTTGATTAAAATTATCACTATAGTTATGTTGTAGTTGTAATTCAATATTGTAATAATATTAAGATAAATTTTAACACATTGATATTATAAAATTTTTTATATTGTTAATTAATCATAAATTATCATTTGTGTAGCTTTGAATGGAAAGGTAATTAAAATAAAATATTTTAATAAATTAATAGTTGTGATTGATTGACAATGTAAAAAATAATTATACTATGAACATATAAATAAAGTAAAAAATATTACTATAATTTTTATAAATTTTTTAGTTGTGTATATATTTTATAATACATTTTATATGATAATAAATGTAACGTTATAATTTAAAAAGCAAAATTCAATTTTCTTAAAGGATAATTAAAAATTGTTATTAATATAAATTTTTTTTCTATTTTTAATTTTATTAAACCAAATGTTTTGTCTCGAGTTTGAATTTGAAGTTTTGAACTGTCATAATTATCACGTGTGAACTTTTCATGATTCTTGTTATTTTGTCTATATACCAAAATATAAAATATGACACTTCCTCATGTACAAGTTTTTTCTTTTTCATTTTGATAACCTATTTTTATTTCCTTCTAAAGTAGAATTTCAAAATAGGGAGTGACATGACAAGGATTGAGACTAAGGTAAAGAAACAAGATCTAGCCCATTTTACAATTTGATGCCACTAAAATCTTTTGCTTTTTCTAATTTTGTAGAGATGCTCCTTCCATATTTCAAATGTCAATCCATCTCACTCTTGCACATCAAACAAGTTTTGTTGCTCTCTTACAAGAATGATGTATTTAATACATCCTACGTGTACAAACATTAAATTATATGTTTGATTTACATATTTAGAAACTTTTTTCTACATTAATAAAAAATAAATAAATATTTTTTAAGTTTGATAATAAATTGTGATGCCTTAATACACATTCTTTTTCACTTAGATTTGTTTTAGGGTTTGTTGGATTTACATTTAAGATGATTAAACATATTGCCCTAACCACATAATATAAACACCGATCACTTCTATTATTATTTGACCATTTTTTAATACACTACCCATGTTTTTTATACACCACGTAAAATTTCGTTTTTGCCCCCAGATTTCAGATGTGCACATCCGGACGCACAATTTTTTAAAAAAACGCTGATGTGTTCCGGATGTGCACATCCGGAAACATAGTATAGCTTTATTTTTTAAAATTCCGGATCTGCAGATCCGGAAAATAACATAACTTTATTTTTTTTTAAATCGGTTTTGTCGGTTGGTCGCATACGTTAATATATCATCGCAATAGAAAACTTTGTTCTTCGTATCTCTCCAATAGAAAACTTTGTTCTCTGTATCTCTGCAACAGAAAACTTTGTTCTTCGTATCTCTTCAACAGAAAACTTTGTTCTTCGTTTCTCTTCAACAGAAAACTTTGTTCTTCGTATCTCTCTAATAGAAACAACTATCATTTAATATATCATCGCATGTTTACTTCATTTACGGTCATGAATATAAACAACTATCATTTAACATCATGAATGCATCATGAAAGATTAAATGTACTTGAATAAGCTCCATGCGAAAATGAACATCTTTAGCATAAAGTTCAGCGGAGAGATTCTTGATAGCGTGATGAAGATCTTCAGTCAATGTAAATGAAGTAAACATGCATTACAGAGTGAAAGGTGAAAGGTTAAGAATGAAAGTACTTACTAACTTACACGATACAAAAAAAGTGTTTGAATGCATAAATAATTCATTATTATTTACCATTTTGGTTTTCAGGGAGTGACGTGTGGCTTTCTATAAATCAACTAGGTTTAAGCCTAAAAGGATTATATAAAGATTGTAGGACAAATCAAGATCAACAGTAAAACATTACTTCTTTGACGTTATCCAAGATAAATGGCAGCAGAGTCGACACAAAGTTGGTGGTACTCCTATTACCACTTGCAGAACCAGAATCAGAATTTTCGACTTCACTTATGTAGTATCGAGGGCGGAAAGCTAGCATGTGTGCATAATACGCAGGAGGAACTGTATCATTAATATACAAGTTATAATATATACATATACATCAATAGACATCAGTATGTATCATTTAGAAAAAACCAACGCGAACCTGTAAAATATAATCCTTTTAGGCTTAAACCCAGTTGATTTATAGAAAGCCACACGTCACTCCCTGAATTATCCTATCATGAGGAATACACAAATCTAACAAAATTATCTTATCATTCCAGCGGGTCGATTTCCCTTCTAAGGATCCACTGTTATTTTCAAGAGATCTTGAATTATCTCCTCGCAATGAACCTGAGAAGAAACAATTTCTCTGTATCTTGTGACCCAAAGTCAGTCCATTGGTTCTGCAAGTGGTAATAGGAGTACCACCAACTTTGTGTCGACTCTGGTGTAATTGATCTTGGATAACGTCAAAGAAGTAATGTTTTACTGTTGATCTTGATTTGTCCTACAATCTTCGAGGATAGATTTGGGAGTTCGGATATTCATAGTGCCTTTTTTGGATATATAACTTGTGGTTACAGAGGTCATGTTTGTCACGATTGCTGGATGATCGTTACTCTGTTAAAATACATATTATTATTATTTTTTAAAATAAATATACCATTTTTCCGGATGTGCACATCTGGAATACGTGTAAATTGTCATTCCGAATTTGCACATCCGAAAAAATGCAACGTTTTTTAAAAAACGGTGTGTCCGGATGTGCACGTCCGAAACGGGGGGCAAAAACGAAATTTCACGTGGTGTATAAGAAACATGGATGGTGCATTAAAAAATGGTCTATTATTTTTTGTAATAAATTTTGTTTTAAATGTTAACGACGTACATTTTCATAAACTAATAAAACTAACTTGTTACAAGAATATTGTAGACATAATTTATTACAAACGTCCAACTTAGATGATCATATAATATAATATATTTAGTTCATAAAAATAATAATAAGCTATTTTTTTCATCAAAAATACACCATGAATGTAAATTTAATTTTCATGGAACTCAGACTCACAATAATAAAGACAATTAGCTAAAAGAATGTTTATATTTGGACTATGTTTGTTTGGTCAAAATTCATGTCGTGAAGGACATCAAATTAATATATTGTTTTAGATTTAAATGAGATGCTTAGAATAACACTTATATTTAACTTGGATCAATCTCATGTTAAACCTAGAAATTTTACACGGAAAAGCTTTAGGTAAATTTTTTTATAAGCAATTAGAATTGTATTGAACAAGAGTACAAGAAATATTCAACCCAGATTACAAATGAGATTACAAATGAGACATGTTAATAAGAAGACTCAAAACATCAACAAGACAAATATAAACACGAACGGGTATGCCAATCCTTCCGCTGAAAATTTGTTTGTCCTTTAATATTGACAAGAAATCACTCCCAAGTCAGGTATTTGATCTCTCACACAAAACCTCTTTTAAATAAAATATTATTCCTAAGAGTCCAAATAATTCAACAAACCCCAATCCAAAAGAAACAATTTCTATGCTCCTTGACTTTTCTGTTAAACAACTTGCAAAATAATTTTTGATGATCAACTAAAGATGCTTTATCTTCTATCACTTCTATGCCTAACCAAACCCTTAACTTCCTCCTAAACTATAAAATAATTGGACATGCAATAATCATATGGATCACATTTTCTTCAGCTAAAAAACATAAAGGGCATACTAGATTGTAAGTACCATCAAGACCTTCTCGCCTTGTAAGATCAAGTCGGGTTGGAAATCTATTCAAAAGAAGTCTTCATCCGAAAAAATATATTTTTTTGAGACTTTCGATCTCCATAAAGTATCCAAACCTTTCAGAATGACATGATTAACCTAACTTCTTTAGTTGTGTAACTCATATAGTCTCACATATTATTTTGGACAGTAAAACCGTGTGCATTCTTCCACCAAGCATAATTATCTTTAAGAGCAAGATTTGGGGTAATCAATTGCAGAATGTCTAACATTTCTTCCAGTTGTTTCTTTTCATCTTCATTGAGCTCCTATTTGTTTAAAGCTAAGTTGCATGTCCAAAAGTTTTCAAACCAATTATCCATGTCAGCTGCCTTACTATTTAGCATAGGAAAAACCAAGAAGAAAACAAAGAATTGAATTTTCAAAGGCACTGAACCATATTAGTTTTAGCACTTTGTACCCTTAAAGAATTTGGATCAGAATTTATTGGCCCAACATTAAAGGATTGAGCACCCATTACATTTAAGTGGACCTCGTCTTCTCTTATCCTACTTGAACCAACTTGTATTTGTACACTTGTCATGCTTCTAGATTTCTCTAAGATTGGGGTGAATCTTGTACCATGCTGCACCTACTTTTTTTACATACATTTACTAGGCACATATTTTTGTTGGAAAAGCTTTTTTTATTAGGAGTATTGAACATTGTGAGATTTTTATTTTAGAGCAATATTTTTGTGAGAGATATATCATATACTCACCTAAAATTTTAAGGTGATAAGTGTATGAGTTTTCTCACTCACATTTGTTATACTTAACACTCCTCCTCAAGTGTGAGTCTATCCACAATGCTTCCACAATACCCCTTAAGCGGAAGATTCATCCATATACACTTGTTCCGTCGTTGACACTCTTCAACGGGACACTCAACCCACCGTCTATGAAAATACTTTCGATACAAGTGACTCAGTCCTTCATTCAAACCAAAGGCTCGTGATACTATTGTTGGGAAAGATTTTTCAACTAAGAAGCATTGAACATTATGAGACTCCTTTTTTTGAACAACATCTTTGTGAAAGACACACCATATATTTACCTAAAATTTTAAAGTGATAGATGTATAAGTTCTTCACCTCATACTTGTTATACTAAACAATTTTAAGAGACCATCCATTTTCAAGGTTGACTTTTGTTTGCATATATCACACGCCGACTCTTCGTCCATCAAATTGTCCACTGGTCTGCTTTTTCCATCAATTTTTTCTAAAGAAAAATTACTAAGGGTTTTCTAGATTTTTGACATTTCTCAAATAGGATAACTTCTCTACCCACCATAAAAAATTGAGTAGTGTATTTTCAATCAATAAATTAATATCATATTATTTTATTATATTTAATTATTTATTTAATAGTTTAAATTTTGTAACTTTTCAATGCAATTTACTCTAATTTACTCTATAGATAATTCTACCCAACTTTTTAAAGTAGGTAGATAAAAATTCACCTTCCACAAAATTGACGTGTCGACCCTAATGTATGTAGCCTCATCTAAATCTTGATCTAGCCTCATCTAAATCTTGATCTTTAAAATCTGTGTGATATTCTTCCAAAGTTGAGATAACACTCGAAGACATGTTAATCCTAAAAGGGCATGCAAGTCCTCTAATACCTTGAGCCTTAAGACCTTTCCATTGATCTTAATATTAATAGTTTTATCAAGTACCATTGAACATTTTGTTTTAACTATGATCTTTGTTATATCCATTTTAGTTTGCTCCTTAGTTCCATCATATAACACATTTGAATGATAAGTGGACTCTTTCATATTTCCTTGCCATTAGTATTATATTTATATTTTCTTTAGAGTGTGTTTGAACTCTATTAAAAAAAATAGACTTTGTATACTTTCAAAAGCATTTCATATTTTATTTTGGTTTAATAGCTTTTTTTTAGTCTTTTTGATCTTGTATCTTAATTTTAAACTTCATTTTGATTGCTTAATTTAAAAAATTTTATATTAATCTCTTAACTCTTCAAATAATATCATGTTAATATTTTTGTCTAATTAGTGACGAATTTATCGACCAATTTTTTAGTTTTTTAATCGTTAATTAGACAAAAAAGATTAATTTTTTATGTTTTAAAAAGTGAAGAGACCAATATAAATCTTTTTTAAGTTAAGAGAATAAAATAAACTCCAACAACAAAAAATAATAGTAAACCCTTTATTTTTTAAAATTATATTTATTATGAGTTTCTAACCGTATATAAAACATGTTTTCAAAACATCAAAAAAATATTGAATTTATATTCTTTTATGTTAAAGGTTGATGTGAAAATAAAAAACATAAAAGATAGAATTCTATGTCATACTACTTCAACTGAATTTTCATTTTTATATATTTTTTTAGAACAGTATAATATATTTTCTTAATTATAAAATTTTATAAACTAGTATTAAAAATCTTAAAATTTTGAAAAAAAAAATTAAAGTATAAATATAAGATGAAAAATTTCCCAAATAATATTTTCAAAGTTTTCAAAAATTTTAAGTGTTAGAGAGATCAATTTGTGAAATATAAAAGAAAATACGGATAAATGTATTTAGAGAACAAATTGCAAATTCCGAAAATTTATAGGAATCATTCTACGAGTTTAAAGGATATAAAGTGTATACTTTGAAATAGGGATGTTTAAAGAAAGGATTATGTCAGATTTTATCTAATCTGAACCATACTCTAGCATTAGATCTGACCAATTTTATAGACCTGAATAGGTCCTAAGTCCAATAAAAGATGATCAAATACATATCCAATAAGGACATGACATAACAAAGATAAGATAAGAACATGTTGGTAACTTGACAAAAGTTGGCAACAAGACAAGTAACTGATACATAAACATTTTAAAAAAATTTTAAAAAATTAATTAATACTTTTCTTGAATGATAAGACAAAAATATTAGGGGTTTCATATCAGAACCGGCCTATTGATAGCACGTGTGGATTGACTTTTGGAAGATTCAGAATTAATTTTAGAGGTGTATAATTGATTCTAGGTAATTTTGAAGTGTTTGTTTTATCAAAAATAGAATTGATTCTACCGCCAAAATTGATTCTACTAAAAACTAGAATTTGTAGCTTCTACCTGCAGAATTGATTCTGGGTAATTTTTACACTAGAATTTATTCTCTAACTCACTTTTATATAAATGTATCCAAACATAAATCAATTCTATTAAAATCAATTATACCAAACTCAATTTTACTAGAATCAATTCTATTCACCGCCAATCCAAACACACCCTGAATATGTCCGTTCCATTTTTCTTGCAGCCTTTTACATACATAAATATTGTATTTTTTGAAATGTGCAGTGTCTATGTGGGCCGTGTGGGACAGAAGCTTTACGCCCACACCCTGTCCGCCCATCCCACCCCATTTTTCCTGGGCCTTTTGCGAGACGGACTTAAATGAGACCGCGGGACGTTTGCCAAATAGCAAGTGTCAATTTTAGATTTAGATATAACCAAATGAATCAAGTATGACTTCAACTAAAAAGTTTAACGAAACATTTATAGAATAAATGCTTACTACTTATAGAAACACCTTGTCCAAAATCAAACTCTTTATTGAATAATAGAGTAGTGCAGTTATTTGATGCAGGTGCAAATCTCCAATTATACAAATACTCATAATATAGAGCTTAATTAACCAGTGTTTTGCATGCCAGCAGCTATCCCCTTCATTGTCAAAATAAGGGTATCTTCAAGACCAGGAGCATACTCACTCTTTGGATTAAGTTTAACAAGTTCTGCTGCTGGTTTGCTTGATTCCATGTACTCCTTTGACAAATGTGGCCTTAACTTCACATGGTAATCTGGATCACGAATTTGCTTCAATGTGTATGCTTGCAAGACATTAAGAGTTGTGATATATGAGTCTCTAAGTCTCAATCTTTGCTTTAAGTAAGGGTCTCCTTCAAGAATATCCTTATGCCCAGCAACCTTGAGGAGAAAGAGCTTGGTTTCTTCATACTTTGATCTTAAACGCTCGCCAAATGGACACAGCTCTTGTGAAACTAAGAGTTTGTCGTATAAAGCGGCAATCCCGGGGTCTCCTTTGGCGAAAACCATCTCAACCAAGTCAATGGTAACCCGGAAGAAAGGCCATTGATTGTACATATCTTGAAGCATTTGGAGATTCTTTGGATCTTTCTCAATTGCATGCTTGAATGCTTCTCCAAAGCCAAGCCATACTGGTAAATGGAATCTAGTTTGTGTCCAAGCGAAAATCCAAGGAATAGCACGGAGTGATTCAATTCCTCCACTCGGCTTTCGTTTTGAAGGACGACTGCCAATGTTCATTCGCCCGTATTCCAACTCAGGTGTTGCCTACGGTTTCGTAAGTATTTTCATTAGTTTTATGACTCAAATATAAGCAAAAATAGATTAGTTTTATAACTCCCAAAGTATATTATAATTGAAGAAGGAGAGAGTAAGTGCAACTTACGCATCGGAAGTATTCAACAAAGCGAGGTTCTTGGAAAACAATTGAGCGATACTCCTTTGTTGCAACGACAGCCATCTCATCCAAAAGGGCACGCCATTCTGGTTTTGGTGACACAGGAGGATGCATTCCGTGTTCCAGTGTTGCCGCAGTGAAACGCTGAAGTGTTCTAAAGCACAAGTGCTCTTCTCCAAATGATTGTTCAATAACTTCACCTTGAACTGTTACACGAAATGAGCCGTGAATAGTATCCGGTGGCTGAGATAATATAGCAAGATGAGTAGGGCCTCCTCCTCTTCCAACTGTCCCTCCTCTGCCATGGAACATTGTGAGCTTAACACCAAACTCCTTCGCTACATTTATGAGTTCCTCTTGAGCCTTGTATAGTGCCCAAGCCGCAGAAAGACGGCCAGCATCTTTTCCTGAGTCTGAGTATCCTATCATAACTTCTTGCTTCCCATTGATTCGGTTTCTGTACCAATCTATAGAGAAAAGTCGTGCTACCGCGGCAGGAGCAGACTCAAGATCAGCGAGCTTTTCAAACAATGGGACAACTCTTAACGGCTGCTTCACGTGACATTCGCGTTGTAAAAGCTCGACAGCAAGAACATCAGATGGGGACGTTGCCATCGAGATGATATAGGCACCAAAGTTGTCTGATGGAAGTTCTGAAATAACACGGAAAGTTTCTAAAACATCGGCAATTTCTTCTGTCTTAGGAAGATCATGGCCGAAGAGAGGGCGCTTTCCACTAAGCTCAGACAGGAGCCATTCCTGCCTACGTTCCTCTGACCATTCTCGGTAAGATCCAATCTCCAAGTGTTTTGTAATCGCGTCCATCACGTCAGTGTGCCTGTCTGACTCTTGGCGGATGTCGAGTCTTACAAGTGAAAGTCCAAACGTAGAAACTTGCCGCAAGAAATCGAGTAGGCTTCCATCTGCAATTGATCGGTCACCACTTGCACAGAGTGACCTATAACACAATTCAAGAGGCTCCAGAAACTACAAGAGAAAACAAAAATTTGAAAGTTAAATAGTGTCACGAATCAGGTGCAACGGTTCCATTACCGTTTATCTTTTAACAGTGTATAGGACAGTTGTGAGGAAAATACCTGCTCAACATTTGTGAAGGTTGTCTCTTCAGGAATGTCAGAGTTTCCATTAGCTAATAACTGGCGAGCACGCTCACGTGTATTATACAGTTTGTCCCTCACATCTCCGAGAATAACACGATATGGCTCATTCGGAGGAACCTGTTTCCAAAATTCTGCAAAATTTCAAAATTTGTTACAAATAGTCCATCGGTGCTGATCTGAAACTTTGATCAGTAATAGAAATTCCAATAATGATGTTAAACATGCGTTATTTGGAGCATAATGATACATACCAATATAATGTTTTGCATCTCTCTTTGAAGATCTATGGAGCTCATCAGCCCTAACACGGAGCTCGTCGTTGCAACGCCACATAGACAACTGCAAAATCAGACAAGCAGATGCTTAAGAACAATATACTTAATGCTTAATGAAAATTTATTATCACGATACAGACTGGCATATTCGATTACCTCAAACATGAGATCCTCTATTTGAGAGAAGTACAAATTAGCAGCCATCATTCGAGCCAGCAAACACACGTCCCTGGTAACTTCAGGGGTTACCCTTGGATTTCCTGTTATACACATTAGACATATTGTAAGACAAAAACTATAATTACATCATAAGCCTTGTTTTTTTCGCAAAAAAAGTTGTGTTCATTTGTTAATTTCTTTGGAAAGATAAGCATACCGTCACGATCTCCTCCCATCCAAGAAGAGAATTGGATAACAGGAGCATTATACGGAACACGCTCGTTTACTCCAATGTTCTTCAGAGCTGTATCGACCCGACGCAAAAACTTCGGAACTCCTTTCCAAATTGTCTCATGAAAGTAGCTCATTCCCGCCCTCATCTCATCTTGCGGTGTAGGAGGAGTCCTTCGAATTTCATCAGTTCGAAATGCAGCTTGAATCTGTGTACGACCAAACATCATTAAAGCTATATAATTACTGCAAAAAAAAAAAAAACTCATCTATAATTCTAACCACATTACTCAACACAAACTATATGTAACACTATAATCAGATTAATTAGACCTAAGCACATAAAATACTTCTGTCAAATAACAAATTAATCATTTGTTCAATATCTAAATTCACTAGAAACTACATATCAATCAAAATCAACTCAGATATTCATCTAAATACCAAATAGGTGAGTAATATCAGATATATTGAATAAGGAATCAATCATGCACCTCTCTTTGTAAAGCCTCATCAAGCTCTTGCTTATCATCCGGGGTTATGTCCTTAGCATACAACTGCGTTAAATTATTCCTTATCCTGCACAAAAACACAATAATTACTACCAAAAAGACTAATCCTTATTACAGAAACTACCACAATTCCATAAACACTACAAACCTTCCATGCTTTTGCAGCAAAGATCGACGAACCGACTGCGTAGGATGAGCAGTCAAGACCAAATCCACAGTCTGATTCTTCAACGCATCAAAAACTTCTTCCGGACTCTTGTTAAGCTCAGTCACAAGCCTCTTAAAAGTCTCTTCAATATCAGACTCAGTTATCGCAGAATTCTCATCCCCAAAATCACCTTTCTTCAACAACTTAATCCTCCTCCTATACGCAATCTGAACTTCCTCCGCCAAATTCGCCAAATTAAGCATGTGCGAAAACGATTTCGCTATAACAATGGAATCTCCAGCATCAAGACCGGTCAACATATTCCCAAGCTCCTCCAGCTTCTCCGGCTTATGCTCCCCTTCATACTCCGCCGATAACTCATAACAATCTTGAACCTATCAAATCAACCATCAAATAATTCAAATCACAAAAAAGCTTATCCAAAATTCATAAAAACAAAGATTTAACAGAAATAAAAAATTTTTTTACAGTTTGTCTGATATCTTCGCCATGCAAATCCTGAAGAATGTCAAGGAATCGATCCAACAACAAAGCATCATACTCCACAAGCTTATCATCCTCGGAGACTTTTCTCGGTGCCAGTAATCTCAGCTGAGCGTCAATTGAAGCCATCTTTTCAATGTTGCGAGTAGTCATTGTTTTTTTTCTCTCTCACTCACTGAATTGAAGTAAGGTAGAAGAAGAGTTGAATTTTATAGTGGAGAGAAAATCTCGTGAGAAGGTAGGTGGAAAATCTGTGTGATTCCAAGTTAATAGGGGTGTATCTGTACTGCACGGGAAAGTACAAAGAAAAAAAGTAACAAAAAGAAACAAACTTATGTAACTAACTAATGCCGTTGATCACGGAGCTAGAGAGAGAAAGATAGAGAGAGGGGTGCATACAAAAACAAACTCTCTCACATTCAATATATAGAGGAGAAACTTTTTTTTTTTTTCGTTTAGTTAAAAGAACGTAGAATGTTCTAGATTTGGAAAACATTAAAGACTATTTTTATCTTTTAATCTTATTTATTACTAATAAAATCGTTATTTTAATTAAATTTGGGGAATTATAAGTAAATATTATTTTTAATAAAAAACAAAAGAGAAAATTATACTTATGTAAGGTATAATCTTTAAAATTTAACACAGTATCTACGATGCTCAAAAAATAAGTTAGGTATAATCTTTAAAAATAATATAAAAAATTTGAGTTGTAAATTGAATGACAATTAATTTATTCAAATTTGAATATTATTATAATTAATAATTCCAATTTTATTTATAATACATTTAAAATATACTAAATTTAATTTAGTGACAAATGCTTCTCCTACATATGAATTAAACGTTTATTTTAACTAAAAACATATAACTAATTTTTTAAAATGGTTCTCATTGTTATGAAAATATGTTTTTAAAAACAAATTAAATTTAATTAATTTTTAAGCACGGCACATAAATATTTATTTTTATTAAAAATATTACTTAATTAGTTTAGAGTTACAAAATTTATAATATTATTAAATTATTAAATTTGTTTAGTGTAGAGAATTTTATTTCAAAATCTTGTATATTAAAGTTTTATTTTCTTTAAAAAAAAAGGACATGTCACAAAAAATAAAATGAAATTAGTTATATTGTGTGAATAATCTAGATATTATAAATAAATTGAAATCAATAATTTAATACAAGTTTGTAATAAAATACAAGTTTATCTTTAAAAACGAACATGCCTGATAAAATTATAAATATGTACAAGGTTGTGTTTGTATTTTTTATGTGGTAGTTAATTTTCTCAAATTTATATAAAGATTAAATTGATGTAATATATCATATTAATAAAAAATAAATAAATATATAAATATGATTCGATTTAAAAATAAATTAGATATCAATTAATATTAAATTGATATAATATATCGTACTAATAAAAAAAAGTAAATATTAAAATATATGAATATGGTTTGGTTTTAAAACATCAATCCGAAATTAAATTTAACATGAGCGATTTATATAAAAAAGAATCCAAACACATCTTAAACTATTCGGTATTTTATTTGTTTATAATTTTTTTATTGGTTTGTGTTTTTATTTAGATCATTTTGAATTTTTTTTACAAATTTCATTTTGGATTTAAATACCCTTATTCACGTGTATGAAGTCTATTTAAGGACCAGTTAGATACAATGGAAGAGAAGAAAGGGAAATAGTTTTAATATAGAGGAGAAGAGATATTTTAATTAAACATATGTTTGGATCAAAAGAGGAGGAGAGGAGGGAAGTAACAATACTACAAAATATATCAATCGTAACATGTTATTATCCCGGCTCTTCAATCAACAAAACTAATAGCTCTAACTTAGGCGTCTGTATTTTTTTATTTTATTAGAGGACTTTTCATTACGGTCCATACTAATAATTGTGATGATACGTTAAAGCTTACATGCTTCGCATCCTAGCACTAACAATTTTTCTTTTTTGGTTACAAAATAAGCGTGTCACTTATAATCTTATATTATATTAAAATTAAAAATCTTTTCACCACTGTCTAAAACAAAAACCGTTGGAAAATGTACCTACAGTTCATCATAATTGTTTTTACCAATCGTGTTGAAAAGTATAACATATATTTAAGCAAAAGTTCTCTCATTCAAGACAGAACAATCGTCTTTGTTATAAAACAAAACTCTAACATCTCTCTCATGCCTTATCCAAATCTCCATGAGTGGTTGCATACTATCTCTTTACAAAACTTCAACATATCTTATTCAAATGTTATGGATCAAGGAAAGGTATTACACAAAACTCATTTCTTTCACTTCCTCTTCACATTTTAGGTACGTGAGACATTTTCACCTTTTATGTTATGAGTTGTGATATTTTTGATATTTTTGTTGGGATGTGTTGATGTTTTTGTTGAGCTGTGTTGTATGTTGTTTAAGGTATGTTATTGTTGATAAAAGTTGTAGCTGTTGATGATTTTGTTTTTGTTGATAAAAATTGTATGTTGTTAACAAGGTATGTTGTTGTTGATAAAAGTTATATGTTTTTGTTAAGGTGTTTTTGTTGATAAAAGTTGTATGTTGTTGACAAGGTATGTCGTTGTTGATAAAAGTTATATGTTTTTGTTAAGGTATATTGTTGTTGATAATAGTTGTATGTTGTTGATGATTTGTTTTTGTTGATAAAAGTTGTATGTTGTTGTTGTTAAGGTATGTTGTTGATAAAAGTTATATGTTGTTGTTAAGCTATGTTGTTTTTTATAAAAGTTGTATAATGTTGTTAAGGTATGTTTTTGTTGTTAAAAGTTGTATGATGTTGTTAAGGTATGTTGTAATTGATAAAATGTATATGTTATTGTTGTTGATAAAAGTTGTATTTTGTTGTTAAGGTATGTTGTTGTTGATAAAAGTTGTCTGTCGTTGTTAAGGTATGTTGTTTTTTTATAAAAGTTGTATGTTGTTGTTAAGGTATGTTGATGTTGATAAAAGTTGTATGTTGTTGATGATTTTGTTTTTGTTGATAAAAGTTGTATGTTGTTGTTAAGGTATAATGTTGTTGATAAAAATTATATGTTGCTTCTAAGGTATGTTGTTGTTGATAAAAGTTGTCTGTCATTGTTAAGGTATGTTGTTTTTTTATAAAAGTTGTATGTTGTTGTTAAGGTATGTTGTTGTTGATAAAAGTTGTATGTTGTTGATGATTTTGTTTTTGTTGATAAAAGTTGTATGTTGTTGTTGATAAAAATTATATGTTGCTTCTAAGGTATGTTGTTGTTGACAAAAATTGTATATTATTGATGAATTTGTTTTTGTTGATAAAAGTTGTATGTTGTTGTTAAGGTATGTTATTGTTGATAAATGGTATATGTTGTTGTTGTGGTATGTTTTTATTGATAAAATTTGTATGTTTTTGTTAAGGAATGTTGTTGTTGTTGATAAAAGTTGTATGTCGTTGTTAAGGTATGTTGTTGTTGATAAAAGTTGCTTGTTGTTGTTAAGGTATGTTGTTGTTAATAAAAGTTGTGTGTTGTTGCTGATTTTGGTTTTATTGATAAAAGTTGTGATATTGTTGATATTTTTTTTTATTTTTAATGATATACCTTGTACACTGCAGCTTTCATTCCGTTCAATAAACATGTCATAGAAGATGAGTTTATTATAATGTATGTGGTTTGAGTGTTTTTCCAATCCCCCACTGAATATTTAACCTGTCGAATTGAATAAGAAAATAGTAATATAAAAAATTAATTTATTTTAGAAAACAACTTACATTAATCAATATTTTAGGTGCTTTCTTCATAACATTATCTGTATCTCGCTCTTTGACTGTTAGAATTTGGTTTAATACTTCTAATTCTTCCATCAACACTTCTTTTCTTACTAGTTCATTCTGCAAAGTTAATACATTGCAAAATGAACTAGTAAAAAAATGAAGTGTTGATTGTAGAACTATAAGTATTAAACCAAATTCTAACAGTCAAAGAGGGAGATACATATAATGGATTGTAGAAAGCTCAAAAAACACTGGTTAGTGTAACCTGTTCTTCTAATATAACTTAATTTGTCATATTATCAATTTCTAAATCAAATTGAAAGGTAATATATTTATTGACAAGTTGGTGAATAAGTATTCCACATAAGTTATAATAAACTCAAGTTCACTTATCACAACGATTGTTAGTTATAATTATGGTGAAATTCAATACACTAAGTCTTTCCCTACGGTTGTTACGTTCAATCGTGTTGAAATGTTGAGAAATCTACCAAATACATGCATTGGGTATAGAACCCACGACCTTTACCTTTTATTACGGTTGTTTTTTATAACAGCTACTGGGTTTTTACTATGATTACCAACCCGTGGTAGTAAAGCTAACACATACTACCACATTCTATGTTATCACGGTTCGTCAACTATGATGGTATCCCTTTTCTAATCATGGTTAAAGGGTCTTTTCGTAGTGGTGTAACGAGTTTTAATTAAATGTATATTTCGTTCACAAGAGGAGTGGAGAGATTTTAAAAACTAATTTACCTTTCTACACTTAAAATCTTATAAGCCATGTTAAATAAAAACAAGTTTGAGTAAAATCCACTGAAAAAACTATCCATTCATAAACAACACAAATAATCAAACACAAAATATACAATACTATAAATATTGTGAAACATATTAAAGTGAAAAATAAAATATCCATAAAGATCATAAAATAATTATAAGAGCATTTATCATATGAACCATTTTTGGATCTTGACTATCTATTTAATCCTATAAAATATTTAAAATAAATTCTAGATAATATATAAATCATATTATTAAGTATGAATCATATAAAGACAAAGAAAAACACACTAAGAATACGAAAAATTAATGTGGAAACTCCAAATGTGTCTCAGGCCTAACTGTTTATTATGGCTAGGTAATCAGGGTTGTAGGGGAGGTAGCCCTGCAATATAGTTCAAGGGTATTACAGTAAACTGAATCATAGTATTATATGTATTGTTGTAACACTATAACCATAATTATCACAAAAATAAAAAGAAACTATCGTTTCTCTATAGTCGCATAGGTATGCACCATTGGCCTAAATGTGTTAACAAAGATCGATCATGTTCATTATCTTTTACTTTTGTTTCTCTTTAATCTTCTATACTTGTTGTTCTAACAATTGATATCAAATGACGATTAATCCTGGTGAAAATTTTGAAGTGACAATGTTTGAAGGGACGAGTAATTTCAGTTTATGGAAAATGAGGATTAAGGAATTGTTGATTCAACAAAGTTTACAAAAGGTATTGCATGAGACAAAATCGATCGACGTGGAAGATACCGATTAGACAACGATGAGGGAGAAAGTCGCAAAATTGATTCACCTATATGTTTTAAATGATGTGATGTATCATATCTTGGACCTAACGACCCTAAATTAGCTTTGGGATAAATTGGAGAGTCAGTATATGTCAAAGTGATGGGTCATCATGAGGGGAAAGCATTCACATTGGGTCAAAGAATCACCCAAATAAGTGAGAGAGACACCACATATTCACCAAAAACCTTAAGGTGATAGGTGTATGAGTCCTCTTACTTATAAAGTGCTTAACCTCCACTTTTCTAAGCAATGTGGCACTTATAACTCACACTTGTTTCTCCACACAACTCACACTTATTTCCCAACAATCTCCACCCCTAAAGTGTGAGTCCATCCACCATGCTCCCCCTCAAGCGGAAGCTCTTTCATCCACATGCTTGTACCGCCGTTGAGAGACACCTTTTATCTCGTCATGGGCACTTCAACAGAACACACCGCTTGACCAACTTGTCAGGAAGACTTTCGACACAAGGAGCCGGTCCCTTACTCGAACCGAGCTTTGATATCACTGACGGGTCATCATGAGGAGCATCCACATTGGGTCAAGAGCAACACACAAGTGAGAGAGACACCACATATTCACCCAAAACCTTAAGGTGATAGGTGTATGGGTCTTCTCACTTATAAAGTGCTCAACCTCCAATTTTCTAAGCAATGTGGGACTTAAAACTCACACTTGTTTCTCCACACAACTCACATTTATTTTCCAACACAAAGATGCTGAAGGACAAATTATTCTTAAACTAGCAACTATGCAGTCTAAAGATGCAGAAAGAATTCGATTTGCAACAACATGTCAATATATTCAACAACATAAGCATCGGTCTGGTGAGGCTTGGGATGAAGATTAATGACTAATACAAGTAATTATCTTATTGTGCTCGTTACCAAGTTCTTATGACCACGTGGTGACTACTCTTATATATGGGAAATACACTATCAATCTTGATGTGATTGTTGCTACATTTTTGTGTCATTCTTAAAGAAGACAAAGTGTAGAGGAATTAACTCAAGTTAATGGTGTGTATGTGAAGGGGTCAATATAGTGGGCAAAACAAGAGTAAAGTCGGTTTTGTTAAGAAGGTGTATAAATCCAAGAATCAGAAAACAATTAAGTGTTATAATTACAAACAAATTGGATATCCAAACATAAAACAAGGTCCATTCAATTCTACAAATGTGGTTCAAACCAATGATTCTAAAAGTGAAGCAGATATGTTGTGTGTTTCATCTGGTAAGTGCACATATACATGGATTTTTTACTTTGGTTGTTCTTACCACGTGGTGCAACACTAAGAATGGTTTATCATATTCAGATAAGGTGATTTTGGTTTTGTTTATCTGGGTGATGATAAAGCATGTAATATCATTAGAGTGGGACAAATTAAAACTATCATGGACGATGGTTGTGTGCGAACATTGAATGATGCTAGATATATTCTTGAATTTAGAAAAAAAAATTGATTTCCATATGTACTCTATATATAAATCGTTTCTCCTACATGGCTAATGGAGATATGGACCTTATGAAGGTTGAAAAATGTGCCGTGAATGTGATGAGAGCAAGGAGAAAAGCATGTAACATCTATAAACTGTTGGGGAACATTGTTGTAGGTGATGTTGCATCAAATGAGTTTGATAATGATGTAACCAAATTCTAGCATATGCGTTTAGGTCATCTCAATGAGTGAGGAATGATGAAACTTCATAATAGAAATCTATTGAAGGGTTTGTAGTTGCAAGATGGATTTATGCAAGTATTGCGTACTTAGGAAACAGTGTCATGTTTGGTTAAAGACCAAAAAAGCACAAAATTAATGGAATTTTAGACTATGTTCATAAGTGCTAAAAATACGTAAAATTCATAAGCAGTAATTAAATTCTTTTGTAAGTAATCAATGAAAAAAAAACCAATTTATCAGGAAATATGATAAAATGTCAGTGTGAATTTTTTATTTGAGTATTTATCAAGAACATGCAAAAAGAACAAAGAAATCGCCAAAATAGAGAAAACATACCATTCAGGCATCAAGACTTGGTAAGCCAAGGATAATACTTTGCTAAGCCATAAATAAGAAGAAAAAGGCCAAGCAAACTTCAGCCAGACACCAAAACTCATTATCAGGTGTGAAGATGAAAAAAATACACAAGAAGGGGGGTTGAATTGTGTATGCCAAATGGATTTTACTTATGAACCAGAGTTCAGAATCTAAACAGAAGATCAGAGTCTGATTCACAAGTGCAGCGGATAAAATAGTAGAGGTAAATAAATAGGCAAAAAACACACAAAAGCTATCATGTTTCCTCTCCAACTGAGAGTAGTCCAGTCCCCTTGTAACACAAAAGATTTCCACTATAATCAAACAGATTGGAACTGCTTATACCCTTACGTATAAGACTTTTCTTCTCAGACCTACAACCTAAGACATCCTTGCTTAATGAGCGCCTAATCAAGACTTCCTACTTAGAACCTTAGATCCTAAGACTTCCTTGCTTATACCTTCAAGTACAAGACTTCCTTACTTAGACCTACAATCTAAGACTTCCTTGCTCAGATTCCACGAATCCAAAACTTCAATGCTCAAGCCCATGGCAAGAGACTTTATCTAAACTGGCTGTTTAGAGAAGGAATAACTTACAACAACATCTGATTAATAATAAGAGGTGTTCAAATATAATACAAGACACTTTAACCCAAAAGATTCTTAAGCTACACAAGAATAAGAACTCTTAAAAGATTAGCTTTTCTTGAGTTGATACAAATGGTGTGAAGTGTGTGTATATTTCAGTTGTAGTTGCAATGTTATTATCTTGGTTGATCTTTAACTTTTCTGCTCCTTTTATAGCTGAAGAAATAGAGTCGTTGAAGCAACCTAATGACTATATTCAAATCAAATCTTTTTGCAAATCTTCTTTTCTAATAAAGCAGGTGTTGGAACTCATAGCCAAAGAATTACTCACTGAACAAGGCCTTTGTCTAGAGGACTCTTCTGTGAAACAAGTACAATACAATCTTTTGAAGATAATGTCAACTACTCTCGAGTCCCGTGATTTATGAGCTTGAGTTGACATCCATTAGTTTTAGAGGCAGGGTTAGCATTCTTCTGATTCTGAAACATGCAAACAAATTTTTTACGGCCAGACTCTCTCACAAGAGCCTGATCAGAACCGAACCATAACTTGTTATTGTGGCAAAACTTGTTTCATCAAGTAAATTGAATTATGTACACATGAACCAGCTAGTTAGAAATCCTAATTATTCTTCAAATACTTTGTTATCATCAAAACCTTAGAGGATACACGGTATGATCCAAATTTGTCTCAACAATCTCCCCCTTTTTGATGATGACAACCTTAAGTATTTTAAAACAATCAATTGCAGATTAGTTACTCAACAATTTTTAAGGTCTGAGGTTTGTAAGCTCCCCCTATGTCAAACAACCTTAGAGGTGAGGTTTGTAAGCCCCCCTGAGTCCTATCTGTGAATTCTAAGAGGTGAGGTTTGTAAGCTCCCCCTATATAGAATAATTATAGCAATTCCAAGATTAATCTTTGTAGAATACTTAATCCATTTCTCCACTTTTGTCATGAACTAAAAGATAACAGTACAGAAAAAAGAGACAAGTAGACCTTAGTGATTAATATGGTTTCTGAACAATTCATTTCTGGACACCAGTCAAGAACAAGTTTGTTAATCAACCCAGCTCATTGCACATGAGCTGCATCACCTTGTTAAACAAGAATCATATAAAGGATCCTACCAAAAGGAATGAGAAACGAAAACTCCTCACGAGATTTTAAGATCTAGTCTTTCAGATAGTTGATCATGGTTTGAGGTAGGTTGATTTTCATTCTTGAGACTAGGAACAGAATGAAATGTTTATCCTCAAGAGAAAGCCATCATAATCCCTTTTCTCTAGGCCTTAGATTGGTCCCCATAGTTTGGTACCAAAATTTTGCCATATGAGTAAGAGTAGAAAGGCTTGCAGCAGAACCAACACTGTCATAGATGTTGTTGATGAGATTCAGAAACCTATTGTCATGTCTTTATTCCTCAATAGTAACTTCATTCTCTTCAGACTTTATTGCTTGATAAATAAGTTTAGAGTTGATTATAACAGGAAAACCATAGACAATAGATAGAATCTGACAAACATCTAACTCACCCTGATGAGTATGAGCATTCACCCAAAATTCTTTCACAATATCTGGATAGATTGGTCCATTAAGCATTGCAAAATATCCATCCTATTTCTGAAAATGAATATCTAAGACTATCCGAGAAAGGTTAACAACCGTCAATTCATTGAGGTTAATAATATATTCCTTCACAATATCTAGATCATAAATTTCTCCTTTAATGGGTTTTGAAGACATATTGAAAGAGAAATAAGTTCAAGTAGAAAACAATGATTTTACAATACTATCTTATATAGAAGATAATACATAAAAATCGGGTAAATCTTAGATACAGTCACATAACACATGGAATTCTAATTTATGATAAATGAGCAAGCAAGTATTGAATGTTTGGACGGTAATGAGTCTGATTAAAAATGAATCAGAATCTTTGTCTGTATACTCCTGGGAAGAACCAAATTTCAAGACAATTTTTGAAAATAGACAAGAGTGATAGAAACGTCCCTTCAGTCTCGAGAACAACTATATTTGAGAAAACACAACAACCAAGGATGATTACTTAAATATATTGTTGTAAGTACAATATATTTTCAAATGATTTGCCTTGTTGAATGTTTTACAAAAATTTATGAGACTACTTTCAATCATTAATTCAATATTTTACAAAAATTTATCTTTAACAACTCAATTTTCAGAGGATATATAAGACAAAGATTCTTATTTTATCATAACTCAAAATTAGTCCAATTGTTAATTCAAAGCACAGAGCATAAAATTAAACATTTAGTGTATGCTTAAGTAATAAAGCAACAAGAATGAAAAAGATTCAGCAAACTCTACAATCAAAGCTTATAGTCCATGCTTAGAAAATTGTTCAGACTTAATGATATACTGTATTTCAACTGAGTGCTATCAGAATCCAAGTTTCCTTTAGAGTTTCAAAACATTGATGTTCCTCAAAACCCGTATATCATTAGAATATGGATTGACAAATTCTAATTAAGACTACTTTTTATTACCAACATGTTTTGATACTCCATTCAGACTTTAAGCATTATTCATCAACAAAGACCATGTTCAGATTTTCCTTTATGAAATCAAATCTTTCAACAGCTAAGGGTTTTGTAAATATATCAGCCCACTGATGATCATTATTTATAAACTGAATATTTATTACCTCTTTTTAAACATAGTCCCTAATAAAATTATGTTTGATTTCAATATGCTTAGTTCTAGAATGTTGAATCAGATTCTTTGTTAGACAAATAGCAGAAGTGTTATTACAATAGATAAGAATATTGTTACCAAAAATCTGATAATCTTCTAGCTGGTACTTCATCCATAGTAGTTGAGTGCAACACTTAGTAGCTGAGATGTATTCTACTTCAGCTGTAGACAGAGCAATACTTGCTTGTATTTTGCTAGCCCAAGATATAAGGTTTTCACCTAAGAATTGACAGTTTTCACTTATGGATTTCCTCTCAATTCTATCCCCGACATAGTCAGCAACACATAATCCAACTAGCTCATAATCTAAATATTTCTTATAAAGAAGTCCAATATTAGTCGTTCCTTTCAAATATCTAAAGAGCCTCTTAACATCTGTTAAATGAGTTTCTCTAGGATCTGATTGGAATTTTGCACACAGATATACACTGAATAAATTATCTGGTCTAGAAGCAGTGAGATAGATTAAGGAACCTATCATACCTCGATATTTAGTCTGATCCACTTTGGCATTGCATTCTTCATTATTCAAGTTGCAGGTAGGATGAATAGAAGTTGTCATAACTTTGCAATCATCAAGATTGAACTTCTTCAAAAGTTCTCTTGTGTACTTCGACTGATGAATATATATACCTTGTTTTCTTTGATTGATTTGAATTCCAAAAAATTATTTTAATTCACCCATCATGCTCATCTCAAATTCAGCCTGCATGGTCTTAGAAAATTCTTGGCAAAGAGATGCATTAATGGAACCAAAAATTATGTCATCAACATAAATTTAAACAATAAAAAAGTATTCCTTTAGAGTTTTCCTAAATAGTGTAGTGTCAACGTTACCTTTATAAAAACCATTCTCAAGCAGAAAATTACTCAGTCTCGCATACCAAGCTCTTGGAGCTTGTTTAAGTACATAGAGAGATTTCTTAAGCTTGTAGACGAAGTCTGGATGGTTTGGATCTTCAAATCTAGGAGCTTGTTTAACATACAATTCTTCAATAATAACTCCAATCAGAAAATCACTTTTGACGTCCATCTGATAAAGCACAATGTTGTGATTAATAGCATAAGAGAGAAGAAGTCTTATTGCCTCCAACCTTGCCACGGTAGCAAAGGTTTCAAAGAAGTCAATTCCTTCTTGCTGACCGTAACCCTGAGCTATAAGTCTAGTTTTGTTCCTTACCACTTCTCATTGTTCGTTCAACTTGTTTCAAAAAATCCACTTAGTACCAATGATGTTCTTCAAATGTAGTCTTGGAACAAGATCCCACACATCATTCCTTTGAAACTAATTTAGTTCTTCTTGCGTAGGCACGATCCACCCGTCATCTGATAAGACATCATCAATAGAGGTAGGCTCTGTCAATGAGATAAGTCCAAGCATTAATTGATCATTTCTGAAAGTTGATATGGTTCTCAATGGCTCATCTTCATTCCCAATGATTTACCCTTCTTGATGAGACACTTTACATTTAAATGACCTCTTAGGTGAGACAGGGACTTCAAAACTATTTTGAATAATTACTGAATCTATAGCAGTAGGATTATTTAGAGTTACTTCAATTTCTGCAGCTTCTGATGTTCCCTCAGTTATAGTATTAGACTCTAATAGACCATCATCTAAACTATTTTCTTTGGGAATACATACCACAAGCTGTTCTTAAGAATTCTGAATTCCTGCAAGATTATCATTTGGATCCATAGTCTCTAACTTTTCATATTCAGGCATTTTGTCATCAAATTTAACGTGCATAGACGCTTCAACCATTCTAGTTTCTGAGTTGTACACTCTGTATGCTTTTGAGCGTTCAGAGTATCCCCAAAAGATACCCTTTTGTGCTTTAGCATCAAATTTCTTTAGGTGGACTTTATTATTCAAAATGTAACAAGTGCATCCAAATTGATGAAAATAAGAAATGTTTGGTCTCCTACCTTTACATAATTCATACAATGTTTTATTTAGAATTTTTCTAATATAGATTCTGTCTGAATGTAACAAGATGTATTAACAACTTCTTCCCACAAGTACTTTGGAAGTTTGTTTTCATGTATCATGGTTCTTTCCATTTCTTGTAAAGATATTTTCTTTATTTCTACAACCCCATTTTTCTGTGGAGTTCTAGGAAAATAGAACTCATGGATAATTTCATATCTTTCATAAAAAGATTCAAATGGCTCATTTCCAAACTCTCCACCATGACCACTTCTAACTTTTAAGATCTTTAATTCCATTTCCGATCATACTTGAATGCAAAAGGTGCTAAATACTTCGTACGTTTCAACTTTAGATCGGAGAAATTTTACCCAAGTCCATCTATTGAAATCATCACCAATGACCAAACCATATTTCTTTCCACTAATTGAAGCAGACCCAATAGGACCAAATATATCAATGTGAAGTAATTCTAAGGGTCTAGAGATAGAGACAATGTTTTTAGTTTTAAAAGAGGTTTTCACAATCTTTCTGACTTGACATGCTCCATAGAGAGCATCTGAGTGATAGTCAAGATCTGGCAGCCCTTTGACAAGTTTTTTCTTGCTAAGTGTGGAGATTAATCTCTAGTTAGCGTGACCTAACCTTTTGTGCCAAATCCATTTCTCATCACTCATTGTCATCAGGAAAACGACCTTCTGATCAGTCAATTCTAAAAGATTGATTTTATAAACATTTCCCTTTATTTTCCCTTTGAACACAATGGTTTTGTCAGCATTAATAACTGAACAGAAATTCTTATTAAATATCCTTTCACAACCACTATCATACAATTGACTCATGCTTAGTAGATTATGCTTTAAGTTGTCTATCAGCCAAACTTTATTGATACGGGTTATAGAGTTACCAATGGTACCTGTACCAATGATCTTTCCTTTATGGCCTCCTCCAAAACCCACATTTCCTTCCTATTTCAGATTCATTGTTTGGAACATATGCATTTCTCCCATCATATGACGTGAGCAGCCACTGTTCAGATACCACGATTGATTTCCCATCCTTTCCTTTAGGCATATCTCATCTTTGTCTTTAGACTCTGTTTCAGATAAAAGTCCTTCTTCAGATCTGTGAGCCACTAGCGCCAGATTGGCTTCATCTTCTTTTTCTGAATTATCATCGTCTAACTCTTCCCATGTTTCCATACAAATATTCTTAAATCTGTTCTTGAAGTTATCCTTCTGATGACTTCCTTTCTTTTGACTATTTTTCTAAAAACCAGGACAATCAACTTTGAAGTGACCAGGTTTGTTGCAGTTGTAGCAGATTTTATCTTCATCCTTCTCTCTAGAGTTAGATCTTCTAAAGCCCCAGCGTTTAGAAAATCTTCTATTCCTTCTGGACATTTGTCGAAATCCTATGATGAAGCATGGCATATCGTTGTCACCAGATCTACCATCACAATCTTCTTCAGAAGTTTCATCAGGTTTACTAATCTTTGAACGCTTCTTAGGTTTTTTACCTAAATTTTTAGAAGCAGATCTCAAGATAAGAGATTTAAATTTCTTTGAAGACTCATCTCTATTCAGTTCCATCTCATGACTGTGAAGGTTGCTAATTAGACTTTCAAGAGATAGCGTATTTAGGTCTTTAGCTTCTTGAATAGTTGTTACTTTAGGTCTAAAATTTAAAGGGAAACTTCTCAGAATCTTTTTAACATGATCTGATGCAGAGTAACTCTTACTTAACACTTGAAGACCTGATACAAGAATTTGAAACTTTGAGAATGTGGTTTCAACATCCTCATAATCCTTCATTTTGAACAACTCATACTTTTGTACCAATATGTTAGCTTTTGCTTCTCTAACTTGCTGATTCCCTTCATAGGTAGAGCACAATGATTCAAAGATAGTCGTAGTAGAAAACTTATCAATGATTCTTAGATACTCAGTATGTGGTAGAGCATCGACCAAAATACCCTGACTTTGTGATTTTTTCTATAAATTTTCTTTTGCGCTGGAGTTAAAGTTTTTCTATCACATACCATACCAACACTATCAACAGTGATCTCAATACCATCTTCAAGTATATCTCACAACTCATCATCAAGTCCAATGATATAAGTGTACATCTTGCTTTTCCACCATTCAAAGTCAGTGGAATCACCATTGAATACATGAGGTTTAGCAGAATAATGATTTCACTTAGACACACTGTAATCATAGAAAACTCTTCTTCCTGAAGTACTAGTAGTAGGATCTTCAATAGATTTATTTTTCTCTTTGGACCTTGCTCCGATGCCAACTGAAGGTGAGAAAAATACACAAGAATGGGGGTTTACTTGTGTATGCCAAATCAATTTTACTTCTGAATGAGAGTTGAGAATCTAAACAGAAGTTCAAAGTCTGATTCACAAGTGTGGAGGATAAAATAGCAGTAGTAAATAAATAGGAAAAGAACACACAAAAGTTATCTTGGTTCCTCTCTAACTGAGAGTAGTCAAGTCCCCTTGCAGCACAAGATATTTCCATTATAACCAAACAGATTACAATTGCTTATACCCTCAAGTATAAGACTTTTCTGCTCAGACCTACAACCTAAGACTTCATTGCTCAATCAACGCCTAATCAAGACTTCCTGCTTAGATCCTCAGATCCTAAAACTTCCTTGCTTATACCCTCAAGTACAATAC
This sequence comes from Lathyrus tuberosus, assembly GCA_022829125.1. Lineage (NCBI taxonomy): Eukaryota > Viridiplantae > Streptophyta > Magnoliopsida > Fabales > Fabaceae > Lathyrus > Lathyrus tuberosus. Next base: position 1,416,879 of record JALAZF010000203.1, on the reverse strand, counting down.
TTCCTTGCTTAAACCTACAATCCAAGAATACCTTTCTCATATTCCACAAATCCAAGACTTCAATGCTCAAGCTCACGACAAGACACTTTATCTAAACTGACTGTTTAGAGAAGGAATAACTTACAACAACACTTGATTAATAATCAAAGGTGTTCAAATATAATACAACACATTTTAACACAAAAGATTCTTAAGCTAAACAAGAATAAAAACTCTTAAAGGATTAGCTTCTCTTGAGCTGATACAAATGGTGTGAAGTGCGTGTATATTTCAGTTGTAGTTGCAGTGTTATTCTCTTGGTTGATCTTCAACTTTTCTGCTCCTTTTATAGCTGAAGAAATAGAGTCGTTGAAGCAACCTAACGACTATATTCAAATCAAATATTTTTGCAAATCTTATTTTCCAATAAAGCAGGTGTTGGAACTCGTAGCCAAGGAATTACTCACTAAACAAGGCCTTTGTCCAGAGGACTCTTCTGTGAAATAAGTACAACACAATCTTTTGAAGATAATGTCAACTAATCTCGAGTCTCGTGATTTGTGAGCTTGAGTTGACATCCATTAGTTTCAGAGGTAGGGTTAGCACACTTCTGATTTTGAAATATGCAAAAAATTTCTTTACGGTCAGACTCTCTCACAAAAGCCTGATCAGAATTGAACCATAGCTTGTTATTGTGACATAACTTATTTCATCAAGTAAATTGAATTTTGTACACATGAACCAGCTAGTTAGAAATCCTAATTGTTCTTTAAATACTTTATTGTCATCAAAACCTTAGAAGATACATGGTATGAACCAAATTTATCTCGACAAGGCGCGCTAAGCGAGGTATGGTGTGTTAGAAAACTTCAAGGTTAAGTTACTTCAAGGAAAAGCAAGGGTTAGCTCGATAAGCGAGCTAGAGGCGTGCTAAGCGAGATTAAGGCAACCAAGACCACTTGCAGATAAGCTGTAATTTCTTAATGAAAAAGATTATAGGTGAGCTAAGCGAGGTTTATAGCTCGCTTAGCTAGAATGCCAGGTTAAAACATTATAAATAGGGGTTCATGTTGTCCAATTGAAAATATCTTGTAAAAACTTAGAGTAATTAAGTAGTTATCTTAGTATCAGGTGAGAAACATAATAGGAGAGAAAAAAAAGGAAGATTGAGGGTGAAAGTGTTGTCTGAGGAATCACCAACAAATGATTTTCAACATCTTTCTTATGGGGTTTAATTATGAAGCTACAATGAGTAAGCATATCTAATTTTCTCTTTTTTTGGGATTAGATGTATCTGTCTTAGTACTCATGTTTTTATCCCAACCATGAAGTTTCATGTAATTCTTCTTAAGCTTTAAATCGATGTATTCTTTGTTCTTAATGGTTTTTTTTGGATAAGCTACCTAAAACATGTTTTTATGGTATAACTTTATATTTTAAAGGTAATGGTCATTAATATATCCAATATTTTCATATATTGGATATGTTATAGTCTAAACATATATTTAGGTTAAGTATGCATATGATTTGTTGAAACTTAATGTTTTCATATTAGTTAATAAGTTGATAGATCGCTTATAAGGTAATATAAATGATATCACGTCGTTGACTCAGACATGAGCTGTGATGAGAGCTTAGAGCTGTAATATTAATAGCTGATTAGAACTGCATATTATTGATTAAGGATGCTACATGAAAATAGGTCGATGAAATCTAACCCCAACAAGTTTTCTCAACTGTTAAACACATAAGTTCATTTTACTTTATGTTATTTTACTTTCTGTATTCCCAAATAAATCATACACCTGACAAACCATTCTTAATGTTATTGAAACTGGTGAACAGTATTTAAAACACAACCAGCCCCTATGGAGACAAAAAAGAAATATTACTTCCTATTGCACTTGCAACAAAATGGAACCATTGTTGGGGAATGACATTAATTTTTAAAGACATTGTGTTACTTTTTATCATTTTACGCATTCAATTTATATTTGTTTATATATGTGCATATTTTATTTAGTCACTAACCTACTAACATGCATTTCTAGTTTGTTGATATTTGTTTATGCGAGAAAATATTCCTGAAGAAAAACTTTTGTTTGATCTTGAAATAAAACAAACCACACACAAAAACAACAACAAGGCTAGAAATGCAAATTTTTTAGACAAGCAATAAGATCTAGAAGAGTCTTATGTCTAAAATCCAAAAACCATGTCAGAAACCCGTAACAACAACAATAACAACAAAAACAAAAACAACAACAACGAGGAAAATGCTAAAAGAAACAACCATATGTTGGAAAAAGACTTTTTATGCCCTTAAAAGATTTTAATGATAACAAAGTATTTAAAGAATAATAGGTTTGTTAACATATGTTCAAGTGTGCATGATCATATGCTAAGAATTCATCATGAATTAATCTCGTTGAAAGCATAAGTGTAGAAGAAATACTACTCAGATTCTGGATGATAAGAATCTGAACATGTTCATCAGCATCTAAAGGTTTAGACTCTAGTATGGTATTCATCCTCTGGTGACAGCTCACACTCTGATGGCTTAAGGAGCATCTGATCCGTACTCTGCACCAAAGGTGACCAGTCTTTTCAAAGTGATAGATTTATGGACAGAGTCAATAAGGTTTTTTTTGTGCAGGGCTCAAGGATGGTGATGTGGCCTCTTTAGTTTGTACTACCTTTTGGTAGATGCCTAGTTACTCAAAAGGTGTTGTGGACATTGCTTTTATTCAGTGGAAAAAACTTCTACCCAGATACAACTGTCCAACGTTTCTCTTAGTTTACTTATTCACTAAGTTTGTTGTTGTTCAAACCTCCAACGAATCTTTTTCTATCTCTATAGAGGAAGTCTCTTGCATACGTGCTTGAGCATTTAAGTCTCTTGTCTCTGTACTTGAGCAGGAAGTCTTGAACCTAGGGTTTTAGCAGGAAGTCTCATTCAAGGTTGATTGAGTAGGAAGTCTTGAGCGGTGTCTTAAGCAAGGAAGTCTCATTCTTGGTTGATTGAGCAGGAAATCTTGAGCAATGGCTTAAGGATTTGTAATTAGTTTGGTTATAGTGAAAAGCTCTTGTTGAGGAAAGGGGACTAGACTACTCTCAATTAAGGAGAGGAACCAGACTAATATTTGTGTGTTGCTTCCATTTACTTCTGAGCTTTATTATTCCATTGCTATTACACATTTTGATATTAGACTCTGAACATAATTCAGATTCTGAAGTTCTGAGTTCAGAAGTGGAATGAATTTTGGCTTACATAATTCGACCCCCCTATTCTTGTGTTTTTTTCTCACCTTCAGTTGGTATTAGAGCCTGGTTGTGTTAAACACTTAACCTTGGTACAATGAATCGATTCTGAGAAATTTAATTTCAATATCATGTTTGGTCCTGCTGTTTCTTATTACTATAGTGTTGTTGAGAAAAGTCATTATTTTTCTAAACCACCTTCATTCAGTGGTGATTCCACTTAGTTTGAGTGTTGGAAGAGCAAAATGTATACTTGCATCATTGGCCTTGATGATGAGTTATGGGACATACTTGAGGATGGCATTAACTTGACTGTTGATGAAATTCTGGCATGCAGATACCAGATGTTGAGACAGATGTCACAACACCAGGATCAATAACAACTTGATCACATAAGTAAAAATTGTAGGAATTTAAATGACAGAAAACTAAAAACAACACTAGAATTGTTAACCTAGTTTGGTGCAACTCACCTGTATCTGAGGGCTACCAAGCCAGAAAGGAAATCTGCTAATAGTATTAGTTCAAAGTTAAACTCCCCCGTTTACAAATTATCACCTAATCACTACCCGTGCAAACCTCAACCTAGACACCCTCTAGATATGAGAATTCCTTCTCACTTCCTAATCACCTCAATGATAACAAATAGTCCCAATTCCAGTGACTGTATAAACAACAACAAATAATAGAAGTATCACACTTCCAAGACATTACTCGGTTTTGCTTAAAAGCTTTAACCAAGAACAATACACTCTTGCTTAAAAGATTTAGAGTGGACAATGAATAATGAACAATCAGTCAACCTCAATGCATCAGAAGATAGATGAGTGGCACAGAATTAACAAGCACAAAACCCTAAAGACCAACCAAAACAACGGTTAATCCTTATTCCCAAAAGTATCATGTTATGCTCTCTTTTTCAATAGGGTTTTCCATCTCTTTAAATAGCCTTCAGACCTACTAGACTTGGGCTTCTTGAAGTGAACAAATAGCAGTAATCAGTATAACTGGTTGCAAATCAACCTGCACAATAATAGGAGTAAAATACAAACTTTCCTAAAAAGGCTCAAGAATCCTTTTTATGAAAAGTAACAGAATCTGTCATAACAAAAAATCCCACAATATACTCCTATGAAAAATGCAGGTGTGTGAATTAGAACACGCTAAAAAATCACACTAAAAATACCAAAATAGACATGCCCTAGCTATCTGGTATAACATGTCCTAGAACATGTCACAACATCATGCAGAACATGATGTCTGACTGTCATGGCAGAACATCTGGTTTAACATCTTGCTAACAACATGTTGTTTTACCAAAATGTAGCCAATCCAAAAAAACCACAGGAATTAAAATCCCCCCCTTTGGAAAATTTTGGTTAAAACAACCTTAGCACATATACCAGTGGTACACAGCGGAAACAAACCAAAGAACCTCAAGAACCACAATGTTGTCAAACCAATAAAGAAAAAAACTAGATAGCACAATGTCAAAACATTAGGTCTGACATCACAAACCAACACAAGCTACTTGAGAATATGTAAGCTTTGTATATACTGCAATCTTGTAGCAGCAAAAACAGACAGGTACACAACTCTCCCTATCACATATAATCAGTACTCACCCTGAAGGGAAGAACCAAAAACACAAAACAAACACATGAACTCATGAACTCCCATGGAACAACACTACACAAGCACTAGCACAAGCACAAGCACACTCCCCCTGAACACCATAACCTACTGCAAAGAATAAAGTATTTTTCCAGACACATCAAATGGTTCCACCTCAGTAGCAGCAGCACGCATGACAAATTATCATGCTCCCCCTAAAAAGTTGCATTTATCCAGCAAGCAAAATAGCTACTCTTCCTAAGCAGTAGTACAAACATGACATAAAGTCATGACATCTGATCTAACATAAGAAATATCACAACACTTTACTCCCCCTTTTTAGCCAAAAAATGACAAAAAGAAAATAGAGTAAATGTAAACAATAAGAACTGGAATCACGCAATAGCAAAGGCTACAAACAGTACTAATGGAAGCAAACACAATGCATAAAGCATAAGTTCAGATGGAAACAAAAATAAACAGAAATAACACATAGTGCAAAATAATAGCAAAAACACAGGAGAAAATTTTCTAAACAGTACACAAGAAAAACTTCAACTAACTCTAATCTTCAAAGCTCTCATCTTCACTGCTACAATCCTGGTTAACATCGTTGTCATCATTTGTTCCTTCCTCAGACAAAGGTTTAATGAGTCCCTCTAGCTTGAATTTTCTAGCAGTACAGACTTTGATGGTCTCATCTAATTCTCTACATGTGGCCCTTAGTTCAGTTATGACACCAACCTTGGAAGTGGAAGGTACCCTTTCTTTTCTGGATGTCCTCACAATGTCTGCCAAATGTGTCCCTTCAAAGAGTTTGTAGTGAAAGATAAGCGGACATTCCCTCTTAGTAAAATCTTCTGACTAAGCCAGGATTCCTGGGTATTGATTCAAGATTATGCCACAGATTAAGGTTGGAAAAGCTATGGGCACCTTTACCGCAGATAAAGTGGCATGCCTCAAGGTTTGTTCAAAAATATAAGTACCAAAGTCATAGTCTATTTTGGAGCCAATTATGTAGATAAACTTAGCCAATCTCATAACTATTGTGGAGGTATGATTAGTGGGCACCCAGTTGACAGCTCCAATTTTATGAAGAATTACGTACTTCACACTTAAGTAACTTGCAGACAGCTTGCCATTCCTAGGTCATTGCTTCACCTGATTCCCAGTAATCTCTTTAGAGATGAGATTATCACACACCTTAACTTCTGGTTGTTCTGATTCACGTCTTCCTAAGAACCTTTTGATTATCACTGGAGAATATTCCACGCATCTCCCCCTCATATAAACCTTCCTAAAATCTGAGCTCCTTTTATCATCACACCCTTGTGTGATGTTCACAACAAATTCCTGAACAAGTTTGGAAATAGTCTTCATCAGACCTGCATAATCAATGAGATTCACAATCTCCTTGCATTCTAAAGCTTCATTCCCTAGTTCTCTTTCAAGGGTTACACGTCTTTGGTAGACATACTTCCACTTCTCGACATTTTCGAATGAGTGAAAAGATACATTATCCAAAGGGATATCAGGAATCTCAACAAAGCTTCTTTTTGCCACAAACTTTCCTCTGCCCTTATGCACGATGTCCTCGACATCAGTTTCAATATCATACTCTGAGTCACTTGAAGAAACATCTTTCCTTTTCATGCTCTTTTTCCCAGACGCGAGAGTTAGAACTTTGCTTCATCCCTTCGATGGTCCCACACTCACACTTTTCTTTGAAGAAGTGCTTTTAGACCTATCATTAGCCCTTTCTTTCCTGCTCTTCAATCTCTTGGCAATGCCAGGGGGTAACCTTTTACTAATGGGTTCATCATCAGAAGTAAGACTATCAATGTTGAATACCTCATTCTTATCAACATTATTCTCAACGTCTATTTCAGTGGCAGCCTTGTGCTCAGTTTCACAGGCCTCTGGATTGTCATTGTTCTCACCACCAGATGACTTAGTCACTAATGTCCCAACATCAGGTGCATCATCAGGAGTCGCCTTCCCTCTCATAATGACAGACAATAACCTATGTATACTTCGGTCAACTTTAATGTCCACCTGATTGGATCTTCCAGGAGCTTTTTCAATATCAGGTTTTCTAGACTCCTTGATTAAGTTAGTGACATTAGGTTTAGCTGAACCATTATGCACATCAGCAAATATGATTTCCTTAGAGATCCTTTCAGTAGGAGAAATTACATCAGACGAGTGGAGTTCTTTTCCTGCCTGAATCTTTGTTCTGCGCTTCTTTGGAGTTTCACTTGGAATGATATAGATAGGAACAACGTCCTTTATCACATTAGGCATATCTTTAGAAATATTTGGGGTATAGGGATTGGAAGCGGACACGTCTTCTTTGTTATACATATTTTGTTTTTGAAATCCTGAGGAAAAGATATCAAGAATGATGTTCTGAGCAATTTCTTTGTGGAAGAATAGATTTAACCACTGTTGAGGCTGAAGTTTAAACAAATAGGGCAAATGATTAATAGAGTAGGTGAAAGGGTTTGCGTAGCGTGTAGACGTGAGAAACCCAAGGCTGGGTAATGATGTTTCTGATTTTTCATAGGTCACTAAATGAAGAAAAAACTATCTGTTGCATGTCTGCACCTTACTGCTTCCTCCTTTTTTTTTGCAATACAAATTCCAACAACACTCTTCAGCTTCTTAAATTGATATTTATTGAAAATAAAACTGTTTGCTGGAACTTTTCTCAGTACAACATCTTTAATGACCTCGGCTTTATCCATATTAAAGGGTGGATGAAACATATTATTCCATTCCTTAATTCCATATGACGTGAGGACCTTCACCTCATTGAGGCCTTTCACGTGATCATAGTGAAATGTCATAACATTCTGTGTGACATTTGAAATTTATGATATTTTCCTCTCAGCTTGACACTCATCACAAGCTTTTCTCATAAAGGTTAGCTATAACCTTTCTAGATGCTTCCATAAGTTACAGTGGTCTTCATATCTGATGAAAGATCTCGGATGTTTAATAGGATGTTGGAGCTTTCTCTTTTTGACCAAGGTGTTTTTCCTCCTATCAGAATAGACATGTCTAGACGCAGATGATTTTACCTTTTTGATATATTCAATTTTTGTTGAATTCTCAGCATTTTTCTAGTTTTTAGTATGTCATCGAACACATAAGTTCCCTTGTTTAACATTCTGACAGGCTTGGTCATGTATCAAAGCTTAGAGGTCACTAGGGAGACTTTACTCTAAAATACATATTTTAGTGAGCGATTCCTTCTTCTCAACCTACAGTTGTCTTATGGCAAGCTTTTATTTTTCACCCTTCTTGCACACTTCTTCAGTTTTGACACATAAGTCTATGTATGCGACAACTAGGTCTTCATACGACATCTTCTTTCCTCCTACTAAGTCATATCTCCCAGAAAAGGCTTTAATAAGCTTAATGTCTTCATTATCCTTTCCTTTTTCAGAGTCATCCTTAGTCCATGAACCAATTGTTCCTTTTTGGAGTTTCTCAAGATATGTTGGGCATTCTGCACTAAACTGCTCAATTTCTTGACAATCATAATATTGAACACTTTTGTCTTTTATATGAGGTTCATAGTTCTTGCTGATGTCATGAGGGATGTGCTTGACATCTGATCTTGTTCTTCTTCCCATCTCCTCCAAAACTTGATTACCAATAGTTTTTAACATTCCTTTCTTAGTGTCAAGATCATATTGAGTCTCTATAGCTTTCATACTGGATAAATGTTCTAAGCTCTTATTTTTCTTCTTTGACTTGTCACAAATGGCATGTTCAATGGTTTGAAAAGATCCAATAAGATCATCAACCCCCATGCTGCTTATGTTTTTAGCTTCTTCAATAGCTGTCATCTTCTCCCCAGATCTCTTAACCCGTTTTTCTTCAGACATCCTTTCTTTAGTTGTGCATTCATGAGCTGTCCTGAGGATTTCTTAAGCCTCTTTAGCCATAATACATGTACTGATCAATCTGAAAGTATTCTTGTCTGCTCCATTGAATATGGCATTCAAGGCTTTGGAGTTTCCAAGAGCTAATTCATCTTCCTTTTCTTACCAGTCTTCTTTTGGCTTCAAGGACTCATTTCCATCCTTGTCCTTCATACTAGGGTGACCCTAACCTTCCAAAACAGCTCTCTATGATCTTCTGTCCATAGATTTTAGGAATATTATCATATGTTTTCTCCACCAGTCATAGTTGGATCCATGCAAAAAGGTGGTCTGTTGTTATTTCCTCCTTCCTTATCTATAGTACCAGAATAATAAACTCGCTGGAGCTCACACAAAAACAGAACAGGGTGACCTGCTTTGATGCCAATTGAAATTCTGGCACGCGGATACCAGATGTTGAGATAGATGTCACAACACCAGGATCAACAACAACTTGATCACACAAGTAAAAACTGCAGGAATTTAAATGACAGAAAACTAAAAACAACACTAGAATTGTTAACCAAATTCGGTGCAACTCACCTACATCTAGGGGCTACCAAGCCAGGAAGGAAATCCACTAATACTATTAGTTCAAAGTTAAACTCCCTCGTTTACAACTTATCACCTAATCACTACCTGTGCAAACTTCTACCTAGACACCCACTAGATATGAGAATCCCCTCTCATTTCCTAATCACCTCAGTGATATCAAACAGTCTCAATCCTAGTGAGTGTATAAACAACAACAAACAATCGAAGTAGCACACTTCAAAGACAATACTCGTTTATTCTTGAAAGATTCAACCTAGAACAATACACTTTTGCTTAAAAGCTTTAGAGAATGGACAATGAACAATGAACAATCAGTCAACCTTAATGCATCAGAAGATACATGAGTGACATAAAATTAACAAGCAGGAAATCCTAAAGACCAACCAAAACAACGTCTAATCCTTATTCTCAAAATTCTCACGTTATGCTCTCTTTTTCAATAGGGTTTTTCTTCTCTTTAAATAGCCTTCATACCTACTGGACCTTTGCTTCTTGAGGCGCACAAATAGCAGCAATCAGTATAAACTGGCTGCAAATCAACCTGCACAATTATAAGAGCAAAATACAAACTTTCCTAAAAAGGCTCAAGGATCCTTTTTATGAAAAGCAATAGAATCTGTCATAACAAAAAATCCCACAATATACTCCTATGAAAAACGCACGTGTGTGAATTAGAACACACAAAAAAATCACACTAAAAATACCAAAATAGACATGCCCTAGCTATCTGGTATAACATGTCCTGGAACATGTCACAACATCATGCAGAACGTGAAGTCTGATTGTCATGGCAGAACATCTGGTTTAACATCTTGCTAACAGCATGTTGTTTTACCAAAATGTAGCCAATCCAAAAACCACAGGACTTACAGTTGATGGTGTTGGTATGGTGAAAGATAGAAAAACTCTTACATCAGCCCAAAAGAAAGTTTACAGAAAACACCATAGAGTTATGGGTATTCTGATTGAGGCTCTACCTCGCTATGAATATGTTAAAATTATTGATAAGTCTACAGCTAATACTATCTTTGAATCATTGACTTCCACTTATGAAGGGAATTAACAAGTGAAAGAAGCGAAGGTTAATCTTCTTATTCAACACTATGAGTTATTCAGGATGATGAGGACATTGAAACCATGTTTTCTAGGTTTGAAACTCTTATATTAGGACTTTAGATCCTGAGCAAAAGATATACTACTTTTGACCATATAAAGAAGATCTTGAGGAGTCTTTCGGCTAAGTACAGACCTAAGGTCACAACTATTCAGGAGGCTAAAGACCTGAATACTATGAGTCTTAAAAATATTATTAGTAACCTTCAGAGCCATGAAATGGAACTGAATAGGGATGAGCTAGTGGTAAAATCCAAAACATTGGCATTAAAGTATTTTGCTGGAAGATCTAGGGGAAAATTTGTCAGATCCTCTAAGGTCAGGAATTCTGAAGAAGCTTCAGATGAAGAAGTTTCTGATGGTGATTCTAATGTGGAGGAAATGGCCTTTATCATTAGAAGAATTCAGCAACTAGCGAAAGGAACAAAAAATTCTCAGATAAAAGCTACAGCTTCAGAGGGTCTAGTTCCTAGGATAACGCAGATGATCATAAGATTTGCTTCAACTGCAAGAAGTCTGGTCACTTCAGGGATGAGTGTCCTGACCTGCAAAAAGAAAGGTCGAAGAAGGTAAGCTTTCAAAAGGAAAGTTTCATAAACAAACTCAAGAAGAGTCTCATGGCAACATGGGATGAACTTGATAATGAAAGTCGCTCAGACAAAGACAAGGGAGAGGAAAATCTTTCCTTAACGAATCTCACACCCTCAGATATAGAATATGAATCAACCTATGATTAAGACTTTGATGTAGAAGACAAGGTATTTTCTAAATTATCTCGTTCTGATTTAATTTCTTTTGTTCAAGAACTCATGTGTCATTGTCAAGATAAAGCAAGACATATGAAAACTTTGAAAAAGAAATGTGATATTCTAAAGGAAGAACTTAAAATTTCTCAAAACAAATATGAATCCTTGGAGAAAGATCACATTACTCAAGTTAACAAAATTTCTGATCAAATCTTGAGTAAGCAGGAAGTTGTTCTTCATGATTGTACTATGACAGGTCTTGAAATAACAAAGCTTGCTTCCATGATATATAGGGTAAGCAAGAGCAAAAAGAAAGGTCCTAGAAACAATGAGAAATGTGATATTCCTACAGCTCAACTCTTTGAATAACGCAGATGCTTCTTCTTTAAGCAGTGCTCAGATAGTGCTGAAAATTTGTTTTGTGTCTAGCTCTAATAAAGGTAAGAGTCTGAACAAATTAAAATCGGAGATTATTGAATCAAAGGTTATGAACAAAACAATACCTAAGATGTCATAATCAAAGGTAATGAAGAGATCAAAACCTAAAATTCAAAAGTCAAAGGTTCTGAAGAATTCTGAACCCAGAAATCCAAAGTCAAAGGTTCTGAAGAGAATAGAATCCAAGACATATGGGCCAAAAGTTCAGAGAGGTTCGGATGTCAAAACTCACCCTAGATATAACTTTTTTAAATGAAAGAAAAAGGCTCAAAACAAAAGGAAGCTTGTGAGAACTAAGCATAGAGGACCCATAAGAGTATGGGTACCTAAATCCTAAATTATTTTTGCTGCAGATTTTCTTAAGAGGGGAAACAAAGCAATAAACGTGGTACCTAGATAATGGTTGCTCATGTCATATGACGGGAAAAAAGCTGATGTTCCAAATCCTGACTCTGAAGAAGGAAGGCAGTGTGGGGTATGGAGGAGGACAAAAAGGGAAGATTATTGGTACGTGAACTATTGGTAACTCTCTAATCTCTATCAATAATGTTTGGTTAGTAAGTGGACTCAAGCATAACCTACTGAGCATAAGTCAATTTTGTGACAATGGTTATGAAGTTGTGTTTGATAAGAACTTATGTTCTGTAATCATTAGTGGTACCAGAAATCACTTAACCCATTTGGTGACATAATCTACACATACAAGAATGTAAACATGAGATTTAGATTATGGAAAAATACCCATGAAGTCAATTCCCCAACAATCGAATGGTTATACTTCTAACATACCATTAAATGTAATTTCATCCCTTTTTGAGATGTTACATGTTTTCTGACATTCGAGACATTCTTGAACATACAACTTAAAATATTTAAATAATGTCGGCCACTAAAAGCCACTTTGAAGTACTTTGGATGCAGTTATTTCCCCACTATGGTAGCCTCCATAGGTTGAGCTATGACAATGCCACATATGGCTCATCCGACAAATAATTATTAGCCTTTTTATAGAATTGTTTCTCATGTTGCCAAGTGTAATCTTCCAGGACGCTCTTCGTGGCATTGTAGTTTTCCATATCTACAAACCAGGGTCTTTCAGTGATTGTCATTAAGTGCTCATATGGAAATTCTTTAGAAATGTTCTTTTCTAGCTTAGTCACTACCTTATTTTCCCACTTGGATAGATGATCGGCAACGACATTTTCCATGCCCTTTTTGTCTATGCTTTCTAGATCAAACTCTTGCAATAATAATATCCATCTGAGTAATATCGACTTAGAATCTCCTTTATTGAAGATATATTTCAAAGTTGCATGATCTTTAAAAATAACAATTTTGAACCAATTAGACGTGCTTGAAATGTTTTCAATGCGAGTACCACAACTAGTGATTCTTTTTTGGTGGTGGTGTAGTTCACCTAATTTAAATTTAAAAATTTACTAGCATAATATATTGCATGGAAAAATTTCTCATGCCGTTAACCAAGAACTGCTCCTACCGGGTAATCACTCCCATAACACATAAGTTCAAAAGGAAGTTCCCAAATTGGAGTGACAATTACGGGTGCAATAACTAACTTGTCTTTAATAGTAGAAAAAGATTTTAAACAATCATCATCAATATCAAAATAATTTTCTTTCACTAGGAGGTTGCAAAGAGGTTTTGCAATCTTCGAGAAGTCCTTTATAAATTGTTGGTAAAAAATGACATGTCCTAGAAAACTTCTCACCCCTTTCACATTAATGACGGGGGTACTTTTTCAATGACCTCTATTTTGGCTTGATCAACCTCAATGCCCTTTGTTGATATTTTGTGGCCTAAAACGAAACCTTTGATCACCATAAAATGGCATTTTTCCAAATTTAAAACTTGGTTCATTTCAATAAATATCTTCAAAACAACATTAAAATGATTAAGACATTTATCAAAGTCACTACCGAATACAGAAAAATCATCAGTAAATACCTCAATCGAAGTTTCAATCATATCAAAAAATGGAAAACATGCACATTTGAAAAGTTGCTCAAGCATTGCATAATTCGAATGGTATCCAATGACCAAAATGACACATAAAAGCGATTTTCTCTTGATCGGCGGGATCTACACCAATTTGATTGTATCCTGAATATCCATTTAAGAAACAATAGTAAGCTTGACCTGCTAGTCTTTACAACATTTTATCCATGAAAGGTAACGCAAAATGATCTTTCTGAGTAGCTTGATTTAACCTCCAATAATCCATACACATATGCCATCCGATAACTGTTTGAGTTAGAATCAACTTTTTCTTGTCATTTTAAGCCACAGTCATACCTTCATTCTTCATAACTACATGCTCTGGACTCACCCAAGAACTATCATAAATAGGACAGATTATAATTGCTTCAAGTAGCTTTAGAACCTCTTTTCTCACCACTTCTTGCATGGTAGGATTTAGTCTTATTTGAGGTTGAACTACCGACTTGAATTCTTCCTCGAGTTTAATATTGTGCATGCAATAAGCTGTTCTTACGCCTTTCAAATTAGTAACACTTCAACCAAGGGCCTTTTTTATTACCTCTAAGGACTATCAACCGTTTTCTTCTTCCAGGATTGATAAAAACTACTAATAATGGATAGTTGCAACTGTTGCTCCACCAAGAAAACATATTTCAAGTGTTTCCGAAGCTCTTTCAATTCAGGATCCTTTGGGACTTGTATTGATTTCTCTTGCTCATTGCCAATTAATTCTTCAATCTTTCTCGTGGATTTCTCAACCTATGTAGCTTGCAACTAAAGTAAACATTCTACCACTTCCACATCACATTCATCTTCAACCCTTTTGATTGAGTTTATAATAACTCGATCCAATGGCGGTGAATGTTTTTCTTCTGCAGTTACCTCTTGAACAATTTTTTCATGATATCAATTATATAACACCGAGGATTCTCTTTATGATGTTTCATTGCTTCAAACACATTAAACACAAATTTTTCTTTGTTAAACCTTAAAATTAATTCTCCAAATTCCACATCAATCAATGCTCTACCTGTTGCTCAACATGACCTTCCTAGAAGTAGTTGTGTTTTAGACTCCTCTAGCAGATCAAGAATAAGAACTTTTGTTGGAAACAACAAATCATCCACTCTTACAAGTACATCTTCGAGAAATCCATATGGGTAAATGATAGATCGATAAGCTAATGCAAGAGTCATTTGAGTTAGCTTAAGTTCCCCACAATTCAACTTTCTCAACATAGAAAGCGGCATCAAATTGATGCTTACTCCTAAATCACACTAGGCATGACCAATTGTAAGTGAACCAATATAACATGAAATCATAAATATACCTGGAGCAATGAGTTTATGTGGAAGCTTTCGTTAGATTATTGCACTGCATTTTTCCTCTAAACCAATATTCTCGTCATATTTAATTTACACTTTCCAAGAGCTCCTTCATAAATTGGAATTTGTTCGAGAGCTTCACATAATGGAATGTTTACTTGTATTTTTGTAAGCATCTCCATAAACCTTTTGAATTGCCCCACTTCCATCTCCTTCTTTAGTGTCTTTTTCAAAATCGGATAAGGTGTTTTGAACTTGTAAGGTAGTTTAGGGTTAGGTTCATTTAGGATCTGTTTCTTAGTTATTCTCAAAGGTAAGTTTCTATTTATGAGTTTTTCAAGGGTATCCCCCTTATCTCAATCTTCGCTCATTTCCTTACTTTTTTATCCCTCTGATTTTTTCTCAACCTCTTTTTCAACTTCTACATCTTATTCGAGGGAGTCACTTTATTTCTCAACACAATGGATTTTCAACTCTCATTTTTCGGTTTATCTATCTTATTTCCCATGAATCCCCCACTTGAGTTAGGTTGTGCTGCTATTTGTCAAGATAATTGGCCAATTTTCATTTCTAGATTTTTTATGGAAGCTTCAATGTTATTAGTGATGGTTTCCTAACTCTTAGACATTGATTCCCGTACTTGTTCAAAAACCACTTGAGTTGTTTTCATAAAATTGGTCAAGGCTTCTTGATGTGGTGATGGTTTCCTTTGTGGTGCTTGAGTAACTTGTGGAACTCTCCAATTTGCATTCAAATTCTAATTATTGCTCCACTTAAAATTTGGGGTGATCTTTCCAACCAGGATTGTAGGTATTGGAATAAGGATTATTTTTCTGAGGGTTTGCATAATGAGCTTCAACAATAGCCCCCTCTGGTACACAACTTCCATTTACATGTCCTTCGCCAAAGAAATCACATTGTAATGTATGAACCTGTATCAAAATTTCCAGAACAATAGCGGTTGCATCTAATTGTTTTAGAATACCCTTAAATTTAACTAACACTACTTTATTTGAATTTAGTTCAAGCTTACCCTTTGGTTTGATTATTCGGTCACTTGTTGAGTGATAACCATTTTGGCACATTCTTTCGATCAACTCTTTTACTTCATCTTCATTCTTAGTTCTTATGGTACCTCCTACCGAAGCATCCAAAAGCATTCTCGCTTGAGCTTTGAAAATGTTTCATAAAATTTTTCCAGATGCTCCCAAGGATCTCTGATAGCTTTCCCATCAAAAGAGTTATCTCTTATTATCTCTTAAACCTAAAAGCACATAATTTTTTATATCAAAAGTAACAGGGTTAGAAGGTTGAAAACCCAAAGATATATGTCCAACATCAGTTCTCATACGAAAACCCACCATCATTTTTCTCGTTGGATCACGCATCTCTTCTTCCAGTTCGTTTTTAGCTTGGTGTTCTTCTTCTTTTTTTCTTTCCTTTCTTTTCCTTTTTAACAAGCCAAAATGTGTCAAATCCTTGAACCATCCTGACCACGATGTAAAGCATCACGACTGCGATAAGTTATCGCGACCAAGGTAGAGGCATCGTGACCACGATAATTATAGGGGATAAATTGCTTATTTTGCTTCCTTTTTTCTTCTAAGTCCACTTTTTTACTTTTTGTTTCTCTTCTTCTATTCGTCTCATTTCTTTTTCACTTTAACTCATATTTTGCTAAAAAATAACTCAATTACATCGACATTGGTCGTAAAAGTTATGCAATGACAGAGTGTCGTCAATGTTCAAAAATGATAAAGTTAGGGAGGAAGAAAATGTTTGAAAAAGTAAAATAAATCAAGTATTAAATGATGGTTATGATCAAAGAAAAAGAATGTACTTTGACAAAAGAAAAATAAAGAAAAGTAAAAAATGTCAAAGCTTGCGAATATAAGAAATCATCGAAAGACAAAGTGGTAAAAGTGGAAAAGAAAAAGAGAAATTTTGAAAAGAAAAAAAAACATCAAATATTGCTTTCTTATCTGTTAGGCATATTTGAATACCAAAAAAACCAAGAATCTTGTAGCCCAACCATGTTACAACCAAAAACAAATACCTTAGTGATACATGATTGATTATGTATCTTGTGATAATTCTTAGGTGAATTGCATAATATTTATATAGTTGATGCATGATCTGATAATTGAGGGAAACACTAACCCGTTTGAATGATACACAGTGAGATAATGATTCTGATGAACAATTGACTGTTGATCTGAACATATTTTAAATCATACTTTGGTAAAGCATATATTTTAGCTTTATGTTATAGTTTATGGATACTTATAATGTTGATTATCATCTTGCATTTGGAGAAAAAATCATGCCTAAAAATGATTTCAAAAACATCTCAATTAAGTCTTGAGACCTTTCATGACCATTGCATAATAAATTTTATGAACCATTTGTGTTAATTTTGTTTAAGGAAAAAAATGATAAGATGGAAAGTGTCGATAAGTGCTAAAATTATGTATAGTTCCTAAGCACTTATTAACTTATTTTATATGTAATCAATGAAAAAATCCCCTAATTTTTCAAGAAAATATGATAAAACGTGTGTGTGAACTTTTTAACTATTTATCAAGAACAAACAAAAAGGACCAAGAAAGCACCAAAAACAGGCAAAACACACCATTCAGGAATTAAGGTTCGCTAAGCCAAGGACAATACCTCTCTAAGCTAGAAATAGGCAGTAAAAGACCAATCAAACTTCAGTCAGGCACCAAAACTTGCTATGAGACACGCTAAGCGAGGTATGGCATGTTAAAAAGCTTCAAGGTTAAGTTACATATATGTAAAACAAGGATTAGCTCGCTAAGAGAGCTAGAGGTGCACTATGCGAGATTAAGGCGGCCAAGACCACTTATAGATGAGCTGGTATTTCTTAATGAGGAAAATTGTCGGCACACTTAGCAAGGTTCAGAGCTCTCTTAGAGAGAATGGCTCGCCAAACCACTATAAATTGGGGTTAAAGTCATTTAATTGAAAATATCATGTGAAATATCTTGTGAAAACTTGGTGTAATTAAGTAGTTATCTCAGTAGGGAGTGAGAAACATAAAAGGAGAGGAAAAGAGAGGAAGGTCGAGGGTGGAAGCACTGTTCGAGGAATAGGAAACATATGATTTTCAACATCTTTATTTTGGGGCTCAATTGTAAAGCTACAATGAGTAAACTAGCATATTTTTTCTTTTGTTAGGGTTATATGTATCCGTCCTAGTACTCATATTTTAATCCCGATCAAGGTTTTCTATGTAATTCTTCTTAAACTTTAATATTGATGAATTCTTTATTCTTAATGCTTGTTTTGGATTAGCTACCTAAAGCATATTTTCATGGTAGGACTTGATATTTTAAAGATACTAATCATTACTAGGTCTAGGATGTTACATGTCGTATTGATTAATAGTTGATTATAATTGCATATTCCAAATCAAGGATGCTACATGAAAATAGGTCGATGAAATTATACCCCAACAAATTTTCTCAACTATTAAAACACCAAAGTTAATTTTACTTTCCATATTCACAAACAAATCAAACACCTGATAAACGATTCTTAAAGTTATTGACATTATTGAATCGTCTTTAAAACACGACTAATCCCCATGGAAACAATAAATATATTGTACTTTCTATTGCACTTGCAACATATGTATATTTGGATGTGTTGGGGCCTACTAAAGTGGTTTTCATGCATGGTTCCAGGTATTATTTTACTTTCGTATATGAATTTTCTTACAAGGTTTGGATGTATTTCTTAAAGCAGAAATATGAAGTATTTACCAAATTAAAGTTGTGGAAGGCAAAGGCGGAGAATCAAACAGGCAGAAAATGTATTAAGAAAATGAAACAAAGTACAGTGATTCAAATCTTAAGAGGTTTTATGAATAAAATGTAATAAAAGGAGTCTCTTGGTTCGAAGACACCATAACAAATGGTGTGGGAGAGATAACGAATAAGTCTCTTATTGAAAGGGAAAGATGTATCTTGTTAAATGCTGAACTTTCCAAATGTTTCTGGGAAGAGACATTTAACATGACATTTTATCTTATCAACAAGTGACCACAAATTTCATTAGAAAGGAAGGTTGCAAAGTAGGTATGGACAAGTAATCTTATTTATTATTGACAATTTAGATGTAAAATGATATAGTTTCACCATTTATCTTTGTTTAAATTATTTTATTTAAAAAAATGTCATGTTCTTACTCAAACAAATACTTTTAAAAAAAATCACATAAAATTTTACTATATATATATATTGAATAAATTTTTATCACGTATAATACTTAATTGACAATAAGTAGTATATATATATATATATATATATATATATATATATATATATATATATATATATATATATATATATATGGTCTGAAAGTTAATTTTCGTATAGGTTTATTTGTCAAAGTCAATATAAAGAGTTTTTGCTTTGAAGATGCTTCTAGTGTGTTGAGTTGTAAAGTAGGCCAAGTCCCTTTCAACTACCTTGGGCTACTCATTGGATACAATCTAAGAAGTATCTCCTTTTGGAAGTCTCTATTGAAAGTCTCTAATTGAAAAGATTATGAAGAGACTCTCTGATTGGAAAAATAATAATCTTTTGATGAGATGACGTCTCGTATTTCTCAAATTTTCCTTTTCATCATTACCAATTTACTTTCATTCTTTATTCAAGGATTCTTCTAGTACCATTTCTTAAATTGAATTCCTTTTTAAATCTTTCCACAAGGGTTGGGGATTTGAGGAAGTCCGCAAAGTTCATTAGGTTCTATGGAAAAAGTGTGTTTAGATAGGAGTAATGGAGATGTAGATGTTTCAAGGGTGAGTGGATTTAATATCTCTTTATTAGGTAAATGATGTTTAGGGTAGAGTACAAATGAATGATTTAAGTTTTACGGTGTTGTCTCAGAAATATGGGTTCGAAAACATGATAGAGCAATCCAGTGGCAGAAAATATTCTATCTGGTGGAAAGACTCTTAAATTATTAAAGGAGGCTCTAGTCCATCCTAAAACTCTTAGTTCAACGCCTTTCTTTTTTAGGATAGTAGGTAACATGAATCAATGTTATTCTAGCACGATCCTTGGTTGGAGGGTGGTATTTTGAGAGCTAGATTCAAAAGGATATTTAATTTATTTATCAACAGACATATTTTGGTGGTGTTTTTTTAAGCCGACTAGGAGGATAATGGAAGAGGGTGGAACTAGAGAAGAAACCCTTTTGCTTTAGAGAAGGAACTTTTTTCACAGTTGCTCTATATGGGAACCATATTTGATGTTGATTGACGATGTTAAACTCTTGCGGAAGTGATGTTGATCTCTGATACGGTGGCACGGGGTGGACCTCCAAGGTCAACACTCCAATACTTAAGTCAGTTAGAGAGTCAAAGATGAATGAAGTGAAAATTTGAAGATGAGAAAAGTGTACCTTGAATCTCACGTGTGTTGACTATATACGTTGTATAATTTCTTTTAGGCTATGTGTGGTTGGGCTCCCACATTAGGCCTTTTGTCAGCCCATTACATTTTCCCCAAGGTTAGTCGGGTGTTCAATAGCTGATAAGTCTGTAAAAATTGTGGTCGTCATCTTGTTGTCACATCTAACCATAAGGAAAAATGAGAAGGCCATTTAGTAGTTACATAAGTAATGGGGAATGAGCGCATTAAATGCCTTTCCCATCATTGAAATGTTTCACTGATTTTCAGGCACGTGGCTTTAGGCTTGTATGGTTAGGGCATGTATTTTTTCTCTAGGAAATTTGAGTGCACTTGATTTTACTTATATTCCCAAGGCAAAATATGGTTGTTGATTTGTAACTTTCCGTTTTCCTTTGATCTGGTCTGCTGCTCACTCTCCTTGATATAAAGGTCTTTTGACTTTTCAGGAGAAATTTTCCCCATTTTTGAGAGTCAGGTTCTGTTTGCGAGAGCGGTTTCTCTCCTTCTCAAGAACATTTTCTTGAGCATTCGTCTTCTTTAGAACATAACTTTCCCATTTTGCATTTAATTTCTACCTTCTTCACTAAATTCAAGTCTCTTCGGGTATCCTTCTTACCCCGAGTTTATTTCTTTGCACCCAATTTTTTATTTGGCATAGCTTGCGTAAATGATCACCATGTAAGTTTGTTTAGTGATTCTGGAAGTAGTGATTCTTCCCTTTTATATAGAATAGAAACATCTTCTAGTTCATATTCCCATCGTCCGGTTAATTATCGTTAAATTCCAAACATTATAATTATTTCTGATAATTTTGAGTCTGAGATATTTTCTAGTGTTTATCTTGATAAGGAAACGTCCCTCAATGAGTATTCCTTCAATATTATTGTTTCTGACAATTATGCTGAAGGTGACCGCACAGTTAGTTTGCGCCTGCTCCATATATAACTACTTGAGATTTAACTTTCCCTACTTTGACCACATCAAAGATGGAATTAACCTCCTTAAACAAGGAAGATGCTCAAAGTTTTATCAAGACTCTATTACAATCAGGATCAAAGTGACGCTATTATTAATGGTCACGTAGCGTAGGGGACCTAGCCTAAGGGTGTGGATTGGCCCAAGCCTTTCGATATCTTCTGGGATGACGAGATGCCTCTGAATAATATTGAACTAGTGGAACTGGTTAACGCGAACAAGTATAGATGGATGGACTCTGAAATATTGGGAACCCCTTTTGCTTTAGATAATCTTGCAATTTTGAGGGAGGCTAACATTGAAGTAGGTACTTCCTATGATTATTTGGTTCTTTCCGTGGGATCAGGCAAAAGGATGTGTAGCAACTTCGGGGATTGCTTTATTCCTTTTTACAAATGTTTGTTTACCTAGATAAATATGTAGTTGCCTTTGTCTAAGTTTGAAGTGGCGGTGATGAGGTCTTTAAAGGTTGCCCTCTCGCAGCTTCATCTCGACGCATGGGCTTTTATAAGGGCTTTCAACTTCTGGTCCAACTATCAGTCTTAGAAGCCCTCATACCGATTGTTCTTCCATCTTTTTATTGTGATATATACCTCACCAAATAACTTTTAGGACCAAGGATTCATCGTACTGCGCCATGAAGTTCCTCGATTTAGCCCTTGCATTGAGAGCTAGGATGATTTTGGGGATCGCTTCATATTGGTGAAGCTATGTACTCTGGAGGCTCACTCCACATATGTCACGTTCCTAATGACCTTCCTCTCTCTACAGATTGACAAGGGTTTCTCACTCATTCATTCACATATAGGTTTTAAAAGTATTAGACTTGGGTTCATTTCACACTTGAACCTCATACATATGTCGTCCGTTTGGATTCTCTCACTCCTGACGAAATTGAGATGAAAAAGGTTCTTGATGTTTTTACGAGAATCTTAGTTATAATGAGGAGTTTGGTCCTACTAAGGCAAGTCTTCTCTTCAGAGGAAATTATCCATTGAAACCCATGCTATTGTGGGCGCGGTGAGTAGTCTAGAGAGGAAGGAAACTTTTGGTGAGGAGATCAGAGTCCTTCCTCAGAAGGATATTTGGTTAAATGGATCTGATTATCTTGGGGTGCTGCTTTTGGGTCATCCACTCTTCTCCTCAAGCTGTAGGCTATTTTTCCATCCTGGATTCCCCACACTTACCAAGAGGCACTTGCTGCGATATCTGAAGAGGATGTTGCTAACCTTCAAAGCCTTCTTGAAATGGAAAAGATTGAGCTTTTTTCAGAGGCCACTTTTTACACTTACCACATACTTCTCTATTTTCATGAGTTGATGCTAGTCAGGGTGATGTTTTAGCTATGGGTAATCCTTCTAAGGAAAGGGATATATGGTAGGTAAAATGTGAGGCGATTGAACAAGATAGATCCAAGCTTCAATAGGAGAAATCTATCTGTGTGGAGTCTATTTAGGAGGAGGCAAAAGTTAATGGATCCCCTTCCTTTCTTGCTGCCAGGATTGTTGAGCTTGAATCCTCTCTGGAAAAGGAGAAAAAGTATTGAAAGGATGCTACCACTATTATTGTGGAGATGTAATATTGTGCTGACGGGGCCGTGGGAGATCTTCAACAAAAGAAGGAATCTTGAGCTAAAGAACGTGAAGCTTATGGGGGTGTAGTGCGAGTTTTATGTGTGGTTGCGAAGCACTATCGCTTTGGGGTACTACAACTCGATTCATTTTTTATCCTATTGAAGCTGATGAAGGAAGGGAAATAGATGTCTCCAATTAACCCTGCTTGCATACTGAGTTTAAACAGATGACTGTTGGTTTACAGATGCTACAAAGATTGTGGGTCTCTCTTAGGTTATTTTGTTAAAATAGTGCCTGGGCGATTGGTGGTAGGTTTAAGACTGATGCTTTTTTATTGATGTATGAAGGTACGGGATTTTGGGTTTTTTGATTAGTGTGCTCGCTAAGATTTTTCAATCTTATGCCTACGTATTCCCGTTTAACAAAACAGGGAAATCAGAGCGATCATAGTTCCTCCTATTCTATGGGAGGAAAAAGGTCGTTTTGGTGTCTTGTTCAAAGCCCAAGACGTGAAGCTAAAGGTGGTTTGTATCTTGTTCAAAGCCCAAGATGTGAAGCTGAAGGGTCTATTTGTATCTTGTTCGAAGCCCAAGATATGAAGCTAAAGGGTTTTGACTTTAGAGAGAATTTGTCATCTCTAAAGGGGATGTTTATCACAACTGTTGGGTGACTGATTATAAAGGAGAATTACTTTAACCGGGACATGTGAATCCAGCAATGCCATAATTTCCTTTATAGGGGATTTTTAACCGGAAGGAGAAGACTTTAACTCAGTGTAGAGTAATGCCATCTTTCCTTAGGAATTTCTCATGCTAAAAGAGGGACAGTGGCGTGGATGTAAATAATCCAGAGGCTTGCCGCTTACAGCAATTTAGATGGGGGAAAAGGAGTTGTTGATGTTTGTATACTGTGAACGAGGCACAACTTTTGATGCTAAAAGGTTGATTGACTCAACTGAGGGTTTCCTTATGCAAAGCCTAAGAGGAGGCTAGTGACTCAACAAGAGGGTGCTTTTTATCTGTCTCGTACGAAGCCCGAGATAGAGGCTAAAAGGGTTGACTCAACAAGAGAGTGCTAACAAGTGACTGACTCAACAAGAGAGTGTTTTTATATATGTCTTGTACGAAGCCCAAGACGGAGGCTAAAGGTGTTTGACTCAACAAGAGAGTCTTTTATACTCAACAAGAGAGTGATTTTTATCCCGTACGAAGCCCGAGATGGAGGCTAAAAGGAGATTGACTCAACAAGACAGTCTTTTATACTCAACAAGAGAGTGTTTTGTATCTCGTACGAATCCCGAGATGGAGGCTAAAAGGAGATTGACTTAACAAGAGAGTCTTTTATACTCAACAAGAGAGTGTTTTGTATCTCGTACGAAGCCCGAGATGGAGGCTAAGAGTGGGTGACTCAATAAGAGAGTCTGAAAAGGTTAGCTCCGCTGGGGAGAATCATTGTACAAAGCCCAAGAGGAGGCTATTGTAACTGTTTCAGTTTAGTGCCAAGTCCAGTATATTGGATAAAGAGAAAATCAGTTCTTATACGGGTAATGTTGTGCTTAGGGATTGATCAGAGGATCAGGGTTATTTCCTGTTCTTATAGGAAATGATAAATCCAAAGGGTATTCAGACTGTCCAAGTCTACGGGTGTTTTGAGAAATTGATTCTCAGGTAGTGAATGATCTTTGTATGATGCCCAAGAGAAGGCTGGTATGTTAAGGGATGAAGGTCAACCCATTAACTGGTCTGACACTTGACTCAGAAAGACAGCTCTAGCAAATTGATGACTAGGTTCTGTTCCTATACCTGTAGAGGTCTCTGGGTCCTTGTACTAAGTCCAAGAGAAGGCATGAGAGCTTTTAAGAAGCCGAAGTGTCCTTGTATAACGCCCAAGAGGAGGCGGGGATGCTTTTAAGAAGTCGGTGGATCCCCAAACCCCGAGAAGTTCAAGACATGCCATTCACCGAGAATAGATCAAGCCAGGAAAGTCCGAGAATTTGGAAGAAACTCAAGAGATGCCATTCACGGAGAAAAGATCATCTCTGGGGAGTAGAGTCTCTTTGAAAATTTATAAGGGTGACAGTTTGAGAAAGGGTTCACTGAGAATGCTGCCTTTCACGTCTCCATATTGTTTAACCCCAAGAGGAGGGAAGACTGTGTCTGGTAATCCTATGGGGATCTAGTTTTGTTTGTATTTAAGAGTGACCAACAGGGTTTTACCTAGTGCTAGACGTAGTTGCCGGGGAAAACTCTAAATAACTATACTAGTATTACACAGTGGGTATCTGACAAGTATATAAAAGTTTGTGAAAGAAGACTTACAGCGAGCAGCCCCACAATACGGTTATATATATATATATATATATATATGAAAGCGGATAAAGAAAGCGGGTAAACACTTACTCGATTGTAGAGCTTCCATGCTGTTTTGTTAGTTGTTCAACAAAGAAAGCTTTGATATCAATATTATATTCAAAATCAAAGGATAAAGTGATTTGAAAAGATTGTTGGGGCTTACAGCTCAAGGAGAGGCCCAAGGTTTTATCAGTGATTGCACTGTTGTTTTGAATTTGTATAGGGACTTATACAAGTGACTGAGGCCCGAAAAGGTTTTTTGTACAAAGGGAAGGGTCTTATACTCTCTCAAGAGGCCCAAAGGTTTATTTTTATACAAGTGGTGAGGCTTACAACTCAAAGAGAGGCCCAAAAGGTTTTGTTTTAAAAGGCGACGATCACGCTGAACTTTTTGATGGTATCGGGACTTATACAATACACTGAGGCCCATATTATTTTGGTTTCTACAAAGGGTTGGGTCTTACACTCTACTAGAGGCCCAATGATTTTTAAAGAAAAATAATGGGGCTTATAACACGAGGGTAGGCCCAAAGGGTTTGATTTTTGAACTGGCGATCGCGCCGAAATTTTCTTTTAACGCAGAGGGACGTATACAATATCTGAGGCCCAAAATTGTTTTGGTTAAAAGGGGGATTGGGTCTTATACTCTATTAGACACCCAAAGTGTTTGAAAGTTTTGTTTGAGTGAAAATCAAGGAAACCCTAAATTTGTTTTCTTTTAAAAGTAAATATTTAAAGAAAATCAACTAAAAATGATAAAAAAATACTAAATAAGTTTGAATAAACCACTTGTGATTTTTGTTTATGGTTTAGAAAATGAGGTTTTAATCACAAGATGAATTAAAACTCATTTGGTTTTGATTTTCAAAGTAAATATTTACTTTTAAATGTTTAAAAACAAATAAAAATAAATTTACTCACAAAAATACTAATTATATTAAATAACTAATATAAATTTAATTTTTTTGTGTAATAAAATATTTCAACATTTTTGTGATTTTTTGCAAAAAGAACCAATAAAAAATAATTAAAATTGAGGGAGTTATTAATTTTTCAAATCATTAAAAATAATAAGAAACAATAAAAAAAGTGGAGAAAATAGCAAAAAGAGGATCTGGGGTGAGGGGGATTCGAACCCCAGACCTCTTGTGTATAGGGCGCGCGCCTTACCAATGGGGTGGTGATACATCCGTTGATTGAAAAACAACCGTAAATATACAAGGCTTGCCTTGTTTCTGGCCTGCCCCAAGGCAAGGCAAGGCAAGATTTTGGTTGAAAACGTGAAGGCCATAACTTTCTTATTTCTCCATGGATTGGGACAAAATTTAGGTCTATCCTGCCTAGAATTTCACAAGGAATCCAATGGTGGTGGTATTTTTTTTTCCAGATCATGCTCCTATTGAAAAACCCGATAGTGGTTTTGAAATAGGACATGCTTTGCATTTTCTATGCCATCTCTTGGTACAAGCATGAATTACATGATAAATTGGTGCAAACTGAAATTCTGGTATCAGATATGTGATGTTGAGTGAGATGTCACAACATCAATATCTGTTATATAAACAAGACAACAACAGTAACAATACTTAAAAAAACAATAAACCACACAGAGAATTGTTCACCCAGTTCGGTCTAACAATCTACGTCTGGGGGCTACCAATTCAGGGAGGAAAATCACTATTAGTAGTATCAATTCATAGACTCCACAATCAACACACAAGTTGATAATCTACTCACTTAATCACTATCCAATGATACTTCTACCTAAGACACTCTTAGATATGAGACACCTCTCACTCCCCCTCAATCACACCAGTGATAACAACTTACAATAACGAGAATAGAAGACACACTTCAAAGACAATACTTGATCTTACTTAAAAGCTTCAATCAAGAACAAACACTCGTGCTTAAAAGCTTAGAGTGGACAAAATACAACTCAACTAAATAAGTCAAATTCACACATCCAAATAGATGAATGAATGGCTCACAAAAATACAAGACGGACAAAGACTCAAACCCTAACAAAATAATGCAGCTCTTCGATTAAACTTCTCTAGCAGGCAAGTAGGTTTGATACGTATTAATATAGCAACTCTCTTCATGGGCTTGGGCATCATTAATTCCCAGATTTGAATCTCACTCTAAAACATAATTAATCTTTAAATCTTTTAGCCCTAAAAATAGAACAGAATATACATCATAAAGAATATAAAACGATTGCATCAGATAAAATCTCCTCCAAGAATATCGCCTGCAATCTCTCAAACAATCCTTAAGATATAACACTCAACACGCAGCCCTAAACCACATTACTGATATTCTGTCAACAGATGTTAAGACATCAGTCTTGACATCATGCATAGAAACTGCAACACACCACATGCAGATTGTTAGAAACACATGTTAAGACATCCGACATGACATCTTGAACAAACACATAGTTTTACCAAAATTGCTGCCAATAAAAGAACTAACAATCTCCCCCTTTGGCTAATTTTGGCTAAAACAATATCAGCACACATCAGAGATACCTACAGCAGAAAATACCACATAACAACACTAACATTCAGCAGAAACAGACACCCAAGGAAACCAGCTGCACACTTTGCAGCACAAATCAAAACAAAGGCTCCCCTCAAGCCAAGGAACCACACATACCAGACCAGAAAGCAACATGCAACACTGACATTCTTGAGTTAACACAGATCACTCAAAAACTACTACAACTCCCCCTTAAGCCAACAAGAAGAATAAACCAGTTAGCTGAACCAAAAAAAACTACTAGTCTACTTTATCTCCCCCTTTTTAGCCATAATTGGACTAATTAAAGAAGAAGTAGTCAGTCACAAACTGCCATTGTTAGAATAGACAACCTAGTCACACAGGCTCTCCCTTGTTAGATTAGAGAAGAAGTAGTTAGTCCAAATAGATAACCATAGCAAAATATATCATATTGAAGCTGTTAACAAGAGTAGTACAGACAAATTAAGTCACAAACCAAGCACACACATGTGCCATCAGAAATCCAGAACAGCACACATGAGTGCCTAAAGAAACCAAAAAAGAAACAAAAACATAGCCAACTTAACCAGCAGAATCAATCTTCCTCAGAATCATCAGAAGCATCTTCATCACCCTCATTATCAGTTGCTGAGCCACCCTCCTCAGAACCTGAAACATTACCAACTTCCTTGGCATTATCATCTTTACCATCTCCACCATGTTCTAAAGACTTAATCATTTTTTCAAATCTCATCTTCCTGGCAGTGCTGGTGTTGATAACAACATCTAGATCTTTACAAGCTAACTTCAACTCATTGATCAGATCATTTTTGGTACATGTCTTGTTGACACCAGTGCCTGATGTTGAAACAATATCTAGGACATGATTCCCTATAAACAACTTAGGATACAGAGACAAGGCAACCTCCCTCTTGCAAGCAATATCAGAGTTAGTTAAGATTCCAGGATGTTGATTCAAAATCATTCCACAAATAAGGGAAGGAAATGCTATAGGCATCTTAATAGCATTAGTTGTAGCATGCTTCACAATATGATCAAAGATGTAATTCCCATAATCAAACTTGACCTTGTTGCCAACAACAAAGATGAACCTTCGTAACCCTACAGCTAGGGTAGTTTTGTGATTTGTAGGTACCCAGTTTGCAGCCACAATCCTATGCAAAATTGCATATTTGACACTTAGTTGGCTAGCAGGCAATTTACCTTTCAAGGGCCAACTAGTCACTTGACTGGCAGTGATCACCTTGCACACATGGTTGTCAGTAACCTCCAATTCACACTCCTCTTTATCACTCCTTCCCAAGTACTTGTTAATGACACTAGGAGAGAAATGAATACATTTGCCCCTAACATAAACCTTCATGAAATTCACACTTCTACCATCAACAATATCAGCAGGAATGTTCACAATGAATTCCTTAACCAGCACATCATAACACTTTGAAAAATCTGACACAGTCTTTAATAATCCTGCAACATGAATCAACTCCATGATTTCCTTGACCTCCAAGGCATCTTTACCAAGCTCCCTCTCCAGAGCAATTCTTCTTAGATAAACATACTTCCACTTACTCACATTGTCAACAGAATGGAATGAAATATTGTCTAAAGGGACATCAGGAACTTTGTTAACAATCTTCTTGCTAGCAGCCTTCTTCTCAGGATTGATGTCCTGGACATCCTCCTCAGCATCAAAGTCTGAGTCAGAGTCAGACCTGGCCTTCCTTTTCTTGGAGCTGGTAGCCACCTTGCTCCATGATTTTTTAGGACCAGCCACAGACTTATTCTTACCACTACCAAGAGACCCTGTCATAGCAACACCCTTCTCTCTTCTTGTCTTCATCCTTTTTGCTATCCCAGGCACCACATTTGCAATTATCTCATTATCTGACAAATCATCCACATCTACCACATCAACTGACTTCTTTCCTCTAGGACTAGGAGTACCTTTCTTAGCAGGTGATGTTCCAACATCTATTTCAACATCAGCTCCACCTTCAGTTTCAGCATCTTCAAGAACAGACATAGCCAACCTATGAAGATTGTCTTCAACAGTTTGCCTATCATCTCTCTTACCCACAGAGTGAGAGGCAAACATTTGAGCGAGTGGCCTCGATATCCCAGCCACATAAATACCCTTTTCAAGAACCTTGGTAACTATCCTGTCAAGACTCTTATCTACAAAATACTCTTCTTCCTCACTTTAATTTTGATCACCTTGAGTAGAATTCCCAGGAACAGATTTTTCTCCAAAAAAAATTCCAATGACAACCCTCCTAGCTTCACTATCATCAAACTTTCTAGACTCAGAAGGATCAGAAGGTTTACCTGTACTAGGACGTGTAGACCTCTTCGCCTGCAGCTTGCTTGGTTGTATCTTTTCAGAACTAGAGAGAGGAACCATAGATAGAGGCGCAATATCCAGAGCATCATTAAGCGAGACCTTTTCAGTAGAAACCCTAGATTTAGCATGCAAAGGATTTTTTGTAGATGATTTCTTGGATGGTGAAGGTTGTTGTTGAGACATTGTTACTTTCTTGCAGCTGATTGTCAAACGGTTGGAAGAGCTTCTTTCTCCGGGAGAGAAGACGAACAAACAATATGAAGCAAAATTGAGGTAGCGTGTGGTAGTAAAGATGTGAAATGATTGCTTATGCAAAGGGGGCTACTTTTGTTGGAAGATTAAAAGGTAATAAATGGTATTTCCACACCAAAATAAATGACTTTTTAAATTTTTGAATTTTAATGAACATTGTCCACACACCATTAACTTCTGTTGGCCTTCATAATTACCCATTTCCAATTCTTCTCTTAGGGATTCACATTGACTTGCATCTACATCCTTAGAGAAAATATCAGTAACCTTCTTTTGTCTAGTGACATGTTCCAACTGAATGACCTTGTTTTATTCAACTTCTCTTCTGAGCAGATGATGAACATTAATGTGCTTATTGTCCCTCAGGATGTCACAGCAAGATGTCATAACATCATGTTTGACATTATACTCAATCAGACTTTGTTTCACCTCTTTCAGATGTAGATGACCAAGTCTTTGATGGTCCAAATCCACATCATCATCTTTGGCAATATTACATATGGTGGAGTAACTAGACTCTTGAGGAATCCATAAGTAACAGTTATCTTTAGATCTAACTCCCCTCATAACAACTTCACTCTTCTCATTTGTCACTAAACATTCTGATTTTGTATAGCTGACCTCTAAACCTTCATCACACAGTTGACTGATGCTAATTAAATTAGCAGTCAACCCTTTAGCAAGCAACACATTATCAAGACTAGGCCCAACTGAACAATTCAGCTTTCCAATCCCTTTGACCTCACCTTTGGCTCCATCCCCCAAAGTCACATCACTTGTGGAATAAGATTTGACATCCACCAACAGGTTCTTGACACCTGTCATATGTTTAGAACACCCACTGTCAAAGTACCAATCTTCCATAGTTGAGGCTCTAATAGACATGTGAGCTAATAAGCTTGTAACAGCAACCTTGGGAACCCATTGTTTTTCATTTGTTGGAGTATTCTGATTTGATCTAGGTTGAGGATCAGGTTCAGGAAATCCATGCAGTTTGAAGCAAAAAGGTTTTATGTGACCAAACCTTCCATAGTAATGACATCTCCACCTTTGAAATCCTCCTCTGAAATGGTTGGGATGTCTTCTCCCTTGAGGATGTCTTCTCCCATACTGTTGAGGTGGTCTTCTGCTATGATGATGAGACACAAAATGATTTGGCCCAGAAACATGCACCTTCCCATGATGTTGCGACATCTGATGGGACATGTTCTATTTGGTTCCAAAAGTATTAGCTTTCCCATGGTGCTGAGTCTTCTGATGAGGTATAAATTTCTTAGGTCCAGAAGCACGAACTTTCTCATGTTGTTGAAACATCTGATGAGACAGGTTCTGTTTAGTACCAGAAGAACTAGCATCTGACGAAGGTTTCTTCTCACCTTCAAATCCCAGCCAGTTTTCCAGTCTGAAGAATGTCATCCAAGATATCAGTCCCCTTGTTTAGCATTCTGATAGATTTGACCATTTGATCAAGCTTGGAGTTTAGCAGACTTACTTCATTCTCTAGATCAGTCTTTTCAGCCTTTAGCTGTATTATAACTCTCTTTTGCTTTTCCCCATCTAGACACACTTGTTCACTTCTAATGCACAACTCTCTATATGATACAGCTAGCTCCTCATACGTAATCTCTCCATCACTTGAATCATTATCAGACTCACATATTCCAGTCATAGCTCTGACACGCTTGGCTGATTCATCTTCACTATCAGTGTCCTCATCAGACCACATGACAGACAAACCCTTTTTTTGTTTAAGGTATGTGGGACATTCAGCTCTGATGTGACCAAAACCTTCACAGCCATGGCATTCGATTCCTTTGTCATTATTAGATCCATCCTCTGCTTTGGTTTTCTTCATCTGATCAGCTAACTTGTTGATGTCAGATGTGATGTTCTTGACATTGGGTTTATATCTCTTGTCCATTCTTTTCCACACCTTATTAAACTGTCTTCCCAGCAGAACAATGGCATTGGATAGCTCCTCCTGAGTTTCAGGACCACCCTCTTCCTCATCACCTTCTGTACTGGACACCAGAGCTATGCTTTTGACCTTCTTTTCAGATCTATCATTCAGCCCTAATTCAAATGTCTAAAGTGACCCAATTAATTCATCTACCCTCATCTGGCTGATGTCTTGAGCTTCCTCTATAGCAGTCACCTTCATATCAAATCTCTTGGGAAGAGATCTGAGAATTTTTCTCACCAGCTTCTCATCAGACATCCTCTCTCCTAGGGCACTAGAAGCATTTGACAGTTCAAGTATATTCATGTGGAAGTCATGAATGGTCTCTTCATCTTTCATCCTTAAACTTTCAAACTTGGTTGTTAGCAGCTGAAGTCTTGACATCTTGACCTTGGAGGTTCCTTCATGAGTTGTTTTCAGGGTATCCCAAGCCTCCTTAGCCACCTCACATGTGTTGACCAACCTGAAAATGTTATTGTCAATACCATTGAATAAGGCATACAAGGCCTTAGAATTCCCAAGAGCGAATTCATCTTCTTCCTTTGTCCACTCCTCTTCAGGTTTCAGCTTTGACACACCATCTTTTCCCACAATGACAAGATGTTTCCATGCTTTCAAAACAACCTTCCAAGCTGTAGGGTCTAAAGACTTCAAAAAGGCAACCATACTAGGTTTCCAATAGTCATAATTTGATCCATCTAGAATAGGGGGTCTATTCACAAATCCTCCACTCTCCTTGTCCATTGCACCAGAAAGTAACAGCCCTAGATCTCACCTAGATACAGAGCAGGATGACCTGCTCTGATACCAATTAAAATTATGGTATCAGATATGTGATGTTGAGTGAGATGTCACAACATCAATATCTGTTATATGAACAAGACAACAACAGTAATAGTACTTAAAAAAAACAATAAACCACACAGAGAATTATTCACCCAGTTCGGTCTAACAACCTACGTCTGGGGGCTACCAAGCCAGGGAGGAAAATCACTATTAGTAGTATCAATTCATAGACTCCACAATCAACACACAAGTTAATAATCTACTCACTTAATCACTACCCAATGATACTTCAACCTAAGACACTCTTAGATATGAGACACCTCTCACTCCCCCTCAATCACACCAATGATAACAACTTACAATAACGAGAATAGAAGACACACTTCAAAGACAATACTTGATCTTACTTAAAAGCTTCAATCAAGAACAAACACTCGTGCTTAAAGGCTTAGAGTGGACAAAATATAACTCAACTAAATCAGTCCAATTCACACATCCAAATAGATGAATGAATGGCTCACAAAAATACAAGATGGACAAAGACTCAAACCCTAACAAAATAATGCAGCTCTTCGATTAAACTTCTCTAGCAGGAAAGTAAGTTTGATACGTCTTAATATAGCAACTCTCTTCATGGGCTTGGGCATCATTAATTCCCAGATTTGAATCTCACTCTAAAACGTAATTAATCTTCAAATCTTTTAGCTCTAAAAATAGAACAAAATATACATCATAAAGAATATAAAACGATTGCATCAGATAAAATCTAATCCAAGAATCTCGCCTGCAATCTCTCAAACAATCCTTAAGATATAACACTCAACACGCATCCCTAAACCACATTACTGATGTTTTGTCAACAGATGTTAAGACATCAGTCTTGACATCATGCATAGAAACTGCAACACACCACATGCAGAATGTTAGAAGCACATGTTAAGACATCCGACATGACATCTTGAACAAACACATAGTTTTACCAAAATTGCTGCCAATAAAAGAACTAACACAAACACAAAACATATAACATGTATAAGAGATGCATGATCAGTGGACATCAAAAGAAAGCATGATTCAAAGAATCCAAGTTGTGATGCTTACCTCTTTTTGGAGCTTTTGTGCAAACTGCCAAACCACTTGTTACAGAAATGATTTGATGCTTTGGACACCCTCAAATGATCTTTTAGAAGCTTTTAGGATGGTTGGAATCAGCTGGAAACCTCAGGAGCAAGTTTGAGCTCTTTCTTGCAAAAGGGGCAAAAGTGACCAAAATAGCAACTCTCTCAAATGGTGTTCCAGATGTGTGGAACCATTTGGGACAGTTCAAGGATGATATTTGGAGTGTGTTTGAGGTTTTATCTGGTTTGGAAAGTGACTGAATCAAGACATGGCTTAAAAAATGCACAAAAGTCCTATTTTGAGGTTTTGAGAGGTGACTTTGTGATTTTGGTGTTACAGGTCACTTGTGAGAGTTTGGACAGCATAGATATGATATATTGGATGTGTTTGGATCATAAGCTGTGGTGGAATTGCTCTCTAACTCAAAAACTCAGAGTTACCTTGCTAAAAAGGTATTTTTGCCTAGAGAAAGAGATTTTGAGGAAAGCAAGTGTTGTAGTGCTTTGGTGTACTCAAACTGAACACAATTGAGCTCTATTTATAGTAGAGCAAGTTTGTTTTGGCTATAATAGTGAATGGCAACTGCAGCAGAGGTTTGGCCAATGTTGAACAATGAGAATTCAAGTCTCCTCTAGCCATTGACTAGAGGTTAGGGCACAGGCTGCTGGTTCCCTTGGTCTTGGATAAGTCTTGACTGAATTCAGTTGGAAATGGCTCAGTCCATGCCACCTTGGTGCATCCATTAAATGCTACAATCCAAAATTGGAGTCTTGTCCCTCTTTTAGGCATTTCTAGGTTTGGCATGCTACGTTTGGTTCCAAAGACTTGGGAGGCTTGGGATCAGAGTTGGTTCCTCCTTTGTCCCCCCTTGAGGTGTTCAGATGGATAGAGTTGCTTGCCCTTTGCAAAATTTGAGCAAATCGAGCAAAACTCCCAAATCTGCCTTGCCATGACAGTTTGCAGCAAGGCACATTGGCATTGTCATATCTCATGGCTCAAGTGGACTTTGATGGAGTTCTTGGCCATTTTGGAAAGCCCTCATATGATACAACAACTGTTTGATCATAATTAGTTTTGATACTTTTTGGATCCAAGTGAAAAATGCCCCTACATTTGGAAAAAAGTGAAGGCAGATTCTGACTTAGTGAAAATTTCACTAAGTGTTGGAAAAAGTGGCATTTCATGTTTTCAGCCATTTTGATCATTCCATAACTCAAAATCCATGATGAATTGGAATGAGGTGTAGTTGAAGCTTTTGTAGAGGGTCATGAGGGCTACAAATCCAACTTTGAATGGGGAAAAATAGCCTTGTGGTTTAGGAGTTATGATCCTCCAAAGTTGGTACCCTTGCCACTTTGTTCCATAACTTAGAAAAATTTCTAAGTTTTTATGGTTACCCCTTTTACAAGTTATCCCACTTTTCTTGATTTTTCTTGATGAATGATGATTCCAATCACACATTAACATCATTTTAGGGTTAAAGAACCATAATTGTGAAAAATCTCAAAAAGTCAAAGTTGACTTTTGTGCACAGTTGACTTTTTGTCAGATGAATTCCAAACTGTGCGATCCTTTATGAAATCAAGTCCTTGGCCTAAATCAAACTTGATGGATTGATTCCATAGGTGTTATAGGGTGTATTGAATCATGTCCCAAGGTTTGGGAGCATGCCTGGGTCAAAAGTCAAAGGAGCAGTTGACTTTTCCCGCGAAACCCTAACTATGGTTCTGATGAAATTGAAACTTATTGATCAAGCTTCTTGGATCAATCCATTGTTACAAATGGATCAATGTAGTGTGTTGGAGACCCTCAAATTATGTCTTGAGGTCTTGGCTCGTGTTGTGTCCCAAAAGTCAATTTAGGGGTGAATTAGGTCAAGAAACCCTAATTCCTGATTTTTGATGAATGCATCCCCTGAGGTCAAATTGACTTGATGATTGGATTCATGAGGTTCCATGGAGCAGTTCAAATTATGCTTTGAAGCATTGGCTCATGCCCAGAGGAAAATTTCCATCTGGAGGCCCTGGTCGACCAAAACCTTAATTTGGTGACACTGGCGATCTTGAGGCTCGATCCACCTAGAAGGGAGCAGCCTTGTGCTTAATCCTTGAAGTGGGAGTCCTCTTGATCCTTTGTGGATGTTTGAGAGGTTAGACAAGTTGAAGATCATGTCATTCCTTGATTGATCCTTTGTCTAAAAGCTCTGAGAGGGTTTGAAACCTTAATTTTGATTGTAGTGGATGCTCACCCATCTTTGGGGAGACTAATGAGGTATGAGGGTCCCTCCATATTGTGATAATGATTTGCACAATGATGGGTGTCTTAGTGGTCAAAATTTGGGGTATGACAGGGGGATAGGTGGCTTGATTGAGGAATGCGGCTGATGAGGCCCTCAAGAAAACTCTTAAAAAGGTGTACAAAGCCTTTGACGAAGTCGTTGGCCAAATGGAAACATTTCATCTAGATATTACTATTCCTCGTTTGCAACTTAACCCGCTTAAGGTCGTTCAAGATTGGGCCTTAATGGAGGATGATGGCGCAATGCTTCAATATGGGGAAACTTGATTAGTTTTATGTTTAATGCAAATAGGGTGTTGTGTCCTTGTGTTTTCATGTTACCTGAATGAACAATAATATTTATTATTCACCTTACTTTGATTGACCTTTTATTTATGCTTGTCGTGATTTGTTTAATATTTTGTCTGGTTTTAATGTCACTGAGTTGGACTGTTCCATAAAGTAGGAGCTTGCACTATTTGTGTTATCCTTTCTGGGGTCCCTTCTTGAGGAGTAGCCGACAAGATTTTTGAAGTTTTACTGCCACTTACTCCTTTGGCGAGGCTCGACGTAATTGTGAAACTTTGTTGTCCCAATCAACGGGAGTTGGAGTAGCTACCAAGCTTTGTCGTTACTCGTCCCCGTCGAAGGGAGCTAGTGTAACTGCTAAGGTTTTCACTATTTGTCCCAATCGAGGGGAGCTGGTACAAGTATTCAGCGTCACTAAAACTGTCCTTGGCCAAAGTTGGGGTTCCTATCTCTACCCCTAAGTTTTATCCTAGTTCAGGGTGAACGTCTATTGGGCTCCATCGCATACGCTTTTACAGTTGCTAGTGTTTAAGAGAGGCTACACATTCTCCACTTTAAGCGTCGTCTAATGGGGTCTTGTTTCATAAATATAATTTATGCCATATTTGCTGATGATTATAATATTATTTCTATTTACAACATTTCTTTTAGGCAAAAGATTTATTTATTTAAATTTTGAGGGATCTCGAGAGATACTTATCTTATGCAAAATTGGAATAGATAGGTGTCTCTTGAATAATCAACAATATGACGTGCGCGTCTGACCTTTTAGAGATGATACTTCACTCCTTGCCTGTTTCTTCTCTCTACAATGAGTCATAGGGCTCGGTACTTGAAGGTTTTCATATTTGGCGTTTCACTCAGAATTATGGGCCAACATTTTGTTGAATTACCACCTCTCTTAGTGTCGACGTGAGTTGCTGGGATTTTTGGCAACAGGTGCCTCATTAGCTTGAGTTGTTGTGTATGTTTGTTCAGTTGGCCAAGTGGTAAGAGTAGATTCAATCCATATGTCCCCTTCCTTAGGCAGTTGATATATCTATTGGATCCACGACGCTTTCTAATCTCACTCTATTTCAATCGTGAAGAGATCTACATTCATGTTTGTCTCGAACCATATTCAGATTTGTCAACCTTCCAATGTAGATTGAGTTCTCAAAGTGATACATCTTATCGCTATAATAAAGAAGGACCTTGAATTTGCGGGAGGGATACGATGATACCAAAGGGGTCTTCTTCTTCTTCTTCTTAAGGTTTCCTTCCATATCTTCTTAATTACAGCAGGGCCGTTTAAAGACATTTTAGGGCCTTAGGCAAAAATGATGAATAGAAATATCTTTTGACAGTGTTCGTTGATAACATGATGAATAGAAATATCTTTTATTTCCATCTTTTGGATATTGAAAATTTTCATGTCTGATAGGACCCTTTTCTATCATTAAATCTCTAAAATTTCCATCAATATTTTTCCATAGTCCTGGGTCATAAATATTTGTAGGTACTTCACTAGAAGTGTTATCATGCTCAACATTCCCTTCTACTCCTATTTCTAAAATATTATCTTCTAGTTCTTGATCAAAATTATGACTATTTGTGTTGTTAGTATAATTTATATGTGGTTATTCTATCACGTTTTCACCATTGTCAGTATCATCTCTAGGTGGTTGTTCTACACCGTTGTCAGTATTATCTATAGGTGGTTGTTCTATAACATTTTCGTCGTTGTCAGTATTATCTAACAGTGGTTTT
The DNA here is from genome assembly GCA_022829125.1 of Lathyrus tuberosus. Classification (NCBI taxonomy): domain Eukaryota; kingdom Viridiplantae; phylum Streptophyta; class Magnoliopsida; order Fabales; family Fabaceae; genus Lathyrus; species Lathyrus tuberosus. The sequence goes on along the minus strand of JALAZF010000203.1, from coordinate 1,378,252 downwards.
TCTATCACATTTTTACCTATTAAACTTGCTTCTGCGCCCTTTTTATGAACAATAACAAATTTATCAAGACCACCATGTTGAGATTCTATTAGTTTTTCAAGCTTTCATTTTTTCTTCAATTTTTCATAACCAGATGCATACTTTCTATTTGACATTTTCTTTTGTAAATAATCAAAATAAAAAAATTAACTAAATATTAAATAAATCAAAATAAACTAAACTCTAAAATAAATATAGAAAAGGATAATCGATGAACAGAACGATAGAACCTGTAATTGGAAACAGACAGAGATGAACGCCAGGTTGTATGCGGTTTATAGGCGTTTAGAATCTAGACGATGTCAAATTCAGAGAGGTTGAGCCGCAAAGAAAAAGTTTGATCAATAGACAATAGGTTTTAACGGAAGGAGAAGAAGATTTTTTTACTAAACAGAAGATGAGCAGATGAAAAAAACGCGAAGAATGGAGTCTGGAGAGTGAGAGACGTTAGTTAGGGAATTGGGATGGGTTAATAGGGATTTGCTTTTTTTGGGATAAATAAAATACTTTAAATGGAATTAATTATGATATTGATTAATTTTAAAAAAAGATGATATTGATTGACTAATTTTTAGGGAAGAGAGACTTTCTAAATTATTTTGTTTTAATCAGTTAAAAATTGTTAATAGTTAGTATTAATAAATATTTTGTTTGGGGCCTAAAAATATTTTTTTTGGGACTTAGGCTAATGCCTAGTTTGCCTTGCATCTTGCACGGCCCTGAATTACATTCATCAAAACCGGTAGTTGAAGGAAATGTATTACATCGTAAGGTTGGGAATGAAATGAGCTTCACATGCAATTTTTTTATTTGAATTTGGATCAAATGGGATTCGATTGTGGAAATTTACGGGAATTCAATGTTGTTTCCCATAGATGGTTCCACTGTTTTGCATGCGAACAAGAATCGATAATAATTGACGATGTTGAACTCTTGTGGCAATGATGATCTCTGATACAGTGGCACGAGATGGACCTGCAATGTTAGCACTTCGATGCTCAAGTCAGTTATAGTGTCTAGGATGAGTAAAGTGAAAACGTGGAGATCAGAAAAGTGTACTTGGAATCTCACATGTGTTAACTATATACGTTGGATAATTTCAATTTAGTTAAGTGTGATTGGTATCCCGTATTAGACCTTTGAATTGTCCAAAACAACAATTATTCTCTATACTTTATAACATTAATTTGCATGATAATGCCTTAAACATGTGATTTTAACCATTTGATCATAATTAGACCTTCTTCATAAATAGTATATAATTGCTCACTTAGGCTTAACTAGAGCATTCTTTACCCCTTTAAGACTTGATTTGGAGTAAATTGACTCATTTAAAGGTTTCCTTTTTCTTTCTTTCTTGGAATTAGTTCAAGATTGACTTTCTACAAACCACAACTTATTACTACATCTGTTTTAAAATAATTGTAGTTTAAAGTTTTTGCACATAGATTAAATGTTTCACTTTTATTAAATTATCCTTATTAATGAATTGGAAGTAGTGTAAAGAGTGATAATTAAAAGATATAATTGGGAAAGTAACAATTATTGTTATATTGAAAAGTGTGAATGACAATCATTTTAAAACAATTTTTTTACTAAAACGACAATTATTTTAAAATAGATGGAGTATATTATTGCATCATCGATATGGGTGAAAATAGGCTAGACTGAGTTAGGCTTTTCCAAGTCTGAGCCTAACCCGCTAAAATAATAAAAGCCTAAGCGTAGTCTATGGTCTATCATACGCTCATTTTTGGCCTGAGTCTGGCATTTTCAAATGTCTGATTAGCCTATTAGCCTATTTAAAAAGCATATAAACATATGTAAATAAGCTGTTGTGAATTAGGATGTCGTAAAATAAAGTATAATAGGTTTCTTTATGATCAAGAAACACACATGGGTTAGGGTTAACAAGGAAAAACAAAGAAAACAACAAAGATTGGTTATAAATGTTATTATTTACTTTCTCTTCACTATAAGATCACAAGTACACAAGAATAACAAATAACCCTCTCACCCTAATTAGGATTTGCCACACCACACTTATGATGAGAGACTAATATGCTATTTATAATAAAACCTAACATACTAAACTAATGGGCTTTTAATAATTACCCATTACAAGCTAACTTAGGGTACAAGCTAACTTAAACAATTGGATCCTTAACACAAGGCCCAATTCGACAACTACACACTAAAACACAATTCGACTACAGCTTGTAGGTCTTCGACAACAGCATGTGAGCAGACTTCGAGGGCATGCTACACTAGATTTCGATCCAATATCTCATAAATATCTACCTTGGATCTAACTCTAACATCATGAAACAAACTAGTTTTCTTCATGCAGCTTTATCAACTGCATATAGTGGAAAAACTTGCAACTGGGCAACGTCTTGGTGATCATATCAAAAGTATTATGATATGTCGAAATCTTTAGCACTTGGACTTCTCCACGCTCGATTACCCCTATGACGAAATGCAACCTCACATCAATGTGTTTGGTTCGCTCATGATAGACTGAATTCTTCGACAGGTGTATTGCACTTTGACTATCACATTTAACAGTGATAACTCGACCTTGAAGTTTCAGATCCTTTGCAAAACCTTTAAGCCACAATGCTTCCTTCACAGCTTCAGTTAGGGCGATATACTCCGCTTCAGTGGTTGATTAGGCAACAACCTTCTGAAGTGTTGCTTTCCAACTTATTACCGTGCTAAACATAGTGAACACGTATCCAGAAATAGATTTTTTGGAATCCATACAACCTGCATAATCAGAGTTGACATATCCTTCGATTGCTGCTTTACTATCTTCACCCAAGGCTCCACCATAAACTAAGACTCTGTTATGAGACCCATTTATGTACCTTAAAATCCACTTCAATGCTTGCCAGTGAGCCTTTCCAGGATTCGCCATGTACCTGATTACAAGACTTACTGCATATGTTATGTCGGGTCTAGTACAGACCATAACATACATCAAAGAACCCACTATATTATCACATGGAATGTTATTCATATAATCTCTTTCGACATCAGTAATGGGACAATGATATATACTTATCTTGAATTGAGGGTTTGCCGGAGTCACAACAGGCTTTGAATTCGACATACCATACTTTTCGAGAATCCTCCGTAGGTATGCCTCTTGAGATAAGCATAATTTTGACTGCTCTCTATCTCTTCAGATGTTAATCCCAAGAATTCTGGGCCCAGCTCCCAGATCCTTCATGTCGAACTCATTATTAAGTTCAGCCTTCACCCTCAATATATCTTCGACATTGTTGCTTGCTATTAGAATATCATCAACATAAAGCAACAAAATAACAAATGAATTACCATGTCGAAATCTAAAGTAAACACAGTGGTCGAACTGACATCTAATGAAACTTATGCGTGCCATGCACTTGTCAAATCTCCTATTACACTGTCGAGGAGATTGTTTCAGTCCATATAAAGATCTCTTCAGCTTGAACACATAATCTGCATTCCCCTTTTCGACATACCCTTCAGGTTGCCTCATCAGGATGTTTAATCTAGATCACCATACAAGAACGCAATCTTCACATCCATCTGTTCTAGTTCAAGGTCGAACTGTGCCACCGTGGCAAGCAACATTCAAATGGACCCGTGCTTCACAAAAAGAGATAACACATCATAGAAGTCGACACCTTCTTTCTCAGTGAAACCCCTAGTGACCAATCTTGCCTTGTATCTCTTCGACGCCACTCCTTCGATTCATTCCTTAACTTTAAAAATCCATTTACAGCTGACTAACCTGGATCCAACACGTTTCTTGATCAGTTCCCAAGTGTTGTTATCATGAAGAGATTTCATCTCACCTTCCATGGACGTCAGTCATTCAGTCTTTTTTCGACTCCTCATAACTTCCTTATAGTCTCTAGGTTCTTCGTCGAGAGCCTCACTTGTAGAGATTAAGGCATAAGCTATAAGATCTGCATACCTAAGTCTCTGAGGTGGCTTAATGACTCTCCTCGACCTGTCTCTTGCTAGCAAGTAGTCATTATCAATCTCCTCATCTTCGACATCAGCTTCTGGTTCTTCTTTGACTTCATCTGGTATATGCAATTCAGCGTTAACATGCTCCACCTCAACAAGAATTTCTCCCTGTTCCATCTTTTCGTCAGAATCATCTCTTTTCTTAAAGGCCATCTCATATTCATTGAAAACTACATCTCGACTGGTGATACACTTTCTGTGACCTGACTCTAGGCACCATAGGCCATAAGCTTTAACTCCTTCAGGGTATCCCATGAACATACATTTCAGAGCTCTAGGTTCGACCTTGTCTTGCCTAATGTGAGCATAGGCCACGCAGCCAAATAATCTCAGTCTGTCGAGACTAGGTGGATGTCCCGACCAAACTTCTTCAAGTGTCTTCATATCTAACGTAGTCGAAAGACATCTGTTTATCAGATATGTTGCTTTCAAAACAGCCTCAGCCCAAAACACCTTCTTTAATCCAGCACTAGTCAGCATGCATCTAACTTTTTCCAAAATAGTTCGATTAAACCTTTATGCCAAACCATTTTGTTGTGGAGTACCTGCAGTATTTTTGTGCCTTGCAATACCTGAGGCAACACAAAAGCTGTCGAACTCCTCATTGCAAAATTCAAGGCCACTGTCGGTTCTCAACCTCTTGACCCTTCTGCCAGTCTGATTTTTGACCAAAGTCTTCCAACCTTTAAAATTATCAAAAGTTTCATCCTTAGTCTTCTGAATGAATACCCATAACTTTTTGGAATAATCATCGACTATGGATAGAAAATACCTTTCTCCTGAATATGGTGGACACCTTGCAGGCTCCCAAAGATCAGCAAGGATGTAATCAAGGGATCCATGAGTTCTTTGTTTGCCTTTGTTGAACTTCACTCTGCAAGTTTTTCCAAGTACACTGGTTCACAAAATTTCAGCTTTTCGACTTTGTCTCCACCAAGCAAATTTTGTTTCCCCAATTCGACCAAACCCCTTTCACTTACATGACCCAATCTCATGTGTCAAATCTCTGTCTTCGACAAAGGTTTCGTGGATGCAACATTTGTCAAACCACTTACAACTTCAGCCTCAAGGGTATACAAGCCTTGTTTCTTCATGCCTCTCAAGACTTCCTTCGACCCCTTCATGTCTCTTAGAATACTTTTCTCTCCTTGAAAAACATATCCCTTCTTGTCGAAATCACCAAGAGAAATCAGTTTTCTCTTTAAATCAGGTACATACCTGACTTCAGTCAATAACCTTATTGACTCACCATGGAGCTTGAATCTCACAGATCCAATACCTGCAATTTTTCAAGCTTTGTTGTTTCCCAACAACACTGATCCACCATCTTGATCACATAGCTCCTCGAACAATTCTCTATTTGGATTCATGTGCCAAGTGCAACCTGAATCTATAATCCACTCTTTTCTTGAGTCGCCGCTTGAAACCACAAGAGCATCAGATGATTTGAAGTCATCTTGAACAATGGCAGCATTGCCATTATCCTTACCTCCCTGATCTTTCAGGCATTCAGGGAACACTTTTCTTGTGAGACCCTCCTTCTTATAGTGATAACATCGAATACCAGATGCTTGTCCACTATAAGACTTCTGCTGACTTTTGTCTTTCTTCTTGTCGAACTTACCATCCTTTTGCAAGAATTTTCCCTTAACGGCCAAACCTTCACCCAACGTCGAAACTTTATGCTCCTTTCGTTTGTTCAGGTCCTTAGAATACAAGGCTTATTGAACTTCTTCAAAGCTCAGGGACTCCCTTCCATACAAGAGAGTTTCTTTGAAGTGAGCATGTGTTCTGGGCAAAGCGCACAACAGCAATAGTGCTTGATCTTTATCATCGATCTTCACATCAATATTTTCAAGATCAAGAATTAGCTTGTTAAACATATCCAACTGCTCAGCCAACACTTTGTCTTCACTCATCTTGAATGAATGCAGAGCTTGCTTCAGGTGGAGTCGATTCACTAGAGATTTGGTTATGTACAAACTTTCAAGTTTCAACCATAACTCTGATGCCGTAGTCTCCTTTGATACCTGTCGGAGAACCTTATCACCAAGGCTCAACAATATTGCCATGTGGGCTTTCTCTATCATGGTCGTCTTTTCTTTTTCCGTCAACGCAACGTCCATGGCTGCCTCTCCCTTCAACTCTTCCAAACAACCTTACTGAACAAGTAGGGCTTTCATCTTCAAGCGCCACAGACCAAAATCGTTCACTCCGGTGAACTTTTCAATCTCATACTTTGTTGAAGGCATCTTCATCCACGCTCACCGCACCAATTTGTTGTGAATTAGGATGCCTTAAAACAAAGTTTAATAGATTTTTTTATGATCGAGAAACACACAAGGGTTAGGGTTAACAAGGAAAAACAAAGAAAACAACAAGGATTGGTTATAACTGCTATTCTTTACTTTCTCTTCACTATAAGATTACAAGTACACAAGAATAACAAACTGTAAGAACAAGATTTGATTCTGCATCTTGTCTCTATGTTTTGATGATAACAATGAAGTATTTGTGTGAGAATAATTATGGTGCTCTAACGTTTGTTATTATGATGGTTTTAACAAACAGGTTCTAACTCCGATAAAGACCAGGTGCTACGTCACTCTGATATTCTCTATGGTCACTTCTATGTGAAGAAGCAAGAATTGGTTCTAATCTACCGTGTGTCAGAAAGATTCTAAAAAGACACTATGTTGCTGTTGTAACGTCTATTGGATCTAATCTCTAATTGTGACTCTGATGTTCCATTTGTAAAGCCTGTTTGGCTTCTGAGGTCGTTAACTTCTGAAGACTAAGTGTTGAAGATTCTGAAGACAAGGTTCTATTGAACGCCGTTCTGAAGATCTGAAGACTTAAGGATTCTGAAGATTAAAGGTTCTAAAGACTAAGTGCTGAAGATTCTGAAGACAAGGTTCTGCTGAACGAAGTTCTGAAAACTCTGAAGACTTAAGTATTCTGATAACCAAGGGTTCTGAACTAGAAGTGCTGAAGACTCTGAAGACAAGGTTCGATTGAACAAGTTCTGAAGACTCTGAAGACTCAAGACTCCAAAGACCCAATGATTCATTCTTCTGATCATGCTTCAATCAAATCAATTCAGAAGCCTCTGATGAATAGAAGAAGATGAAACATCTGCGTGGGAAAGTAGTACATAGTACAGATAAAGCTCGTTCCTTTCCACTACCCTAATTTGGTGGTACAAAGGACAACTTCAGTGTACGATTTTTAACCCAGCATAACGGCATTATTTCATGTCGCCAGTACTCTCTCTAATATTACTGATCTGCCCTTCAACAAAACTTTTTCTGGCTATATATAGACTTGATCATTCAAAGAATATGATGTTGATAGCAAGAGCGTAAACGTGCAAATGCGCGTGTGAAAGCATGCGAGAGAAATTGAATGTGAGTGAGCAACAAACGATGTAATACTCAGTGTAAAAGAAGAAGTATCAGAAACATTGATGTATATGAAGAAAGAAATCAAGAATTGAAGAAACTTATGAGTGAACAGTAAAGCACCACAATACAAAGAAGAAGAATGTTATTACTGTAGATTCGCTCTAAGTTAGATTGAGCTTAAAATGTATGTTTACCCTGCTTATGTAGAAGCATTATTATTGTAAACAAACCTTGTAGCAGACAATTGTTTGTGTTCCCTAAAGGACCAGTTGGGTCAGAATTTTTAGGGATACTAAGACAGTGTGTCTTAGTGTTGTTAGTCACTTGCAGTTGTCTTGTGCATTGTATTCCCTAAAGGACCAGTTGGGTCCAAATTTTTAGGAAGACTAAGACAATGTGTCTTAGTGGTGTTAGTCACTTGCAGTTGGCTTGTGCGTTGTATTCCTTAAGAGACCAGTTGGGTCAGAATTCTTAAGAAGTCTAGGACTAGTGGGTCTTAAAGGTTGTTAGTCACCAGCAGTTTGCTCGTGCGATTATAATCAGTTTGGTTATAGTGGATTAAATCCTTGTCTAAGGCAAAATCACCTTGGCGGGTGGACTGGATTAGCTTGATAGTTTTCAAGTGAACCAGGATATATCGTGTGTATTTCTTATTGTTAGTTTATTTTTTATCTTTGTTTGAGTTTCATAAAAAGCTTTCAAAATGGAAAACCCAATTCAACCCCCCCCCTTTCTTGTGTTTTTCTTACACCTTCAATTGGTATCAGAGCTCCGGTTCTGATTGTGATAAACGTTTTATCAGCACTTAACAGTGTTCAGTACCGATCCAGTATTTGTGTGAGATAACATGGCAGCTCCTGCTAAATCCACTACTGAAGGGGAAGATCATTACAGTGCCAAACTACCGGTCGTTGATGGTAAAAAGTTTGACCACTGGAAAGACAAATTAGAAAGGTTCTTTCTTGGTTTTGATGTAGATCTTTGGTATTTGGTAGTTGATGGCTACAATCACCCAGTTGATGCTACATGTGCTAAAATATCCTGAAGTGATATAATCAACCAACAGAAGAAAGATTGTAAGAGTCATCATAAGGCAAGAATCATATTGCTAAATGCTATCTCTTATACTAAGTATTAGAAGATGATGCCAAATCTATTCTTGATTCTCTTAGGATGACTAATGAAGGAAATGCTCAAGTTAAGAAGACAAAAGTGTCGCTCCCGGGATTTTCATCCAAGTACAAACGCGAAAGTGGCACCGAAACAGAGTCGCCATCAATGTGTATTTATCCCAAGAGAGGGAAAGGAAACACTGCGTAAACCTGAAGGAAAGGATAGAGCATGGTCTTGCGACCAAGAGAACTGGACTCGGGAGTCGGTTACGCGAGAGGAAGGTATTAACACTCCCTCGCGTCCATCGTACCCGATGGGATCCACGCTTGCTTGCTTCAATCAAAGGGTGATATAAATGATACTGGAAAAAGAACTGGAAAAGGAATGGAAAAAGAAAGAAAAAGGAAAGGAGAGAGAAAGAGAAACAAATGTAGGGAAATAAAATAAGTGCTCGAATGGGCCCTACCCCACTGCCTACGTATCTCATCGGGAGCATGAGAATCAGAGCGACATAGTTCCCCTCACTAGGGATGGATTGTTTGTGTTTTTTAGTGGAATACGTCAGCGTTCGCGTTCTAGCAGTTTAGGTGTTGCAGCTCGCTGTAGGGAGACTTAGGCGTTACCTGTTTGCGGTAGAACGGAAATGACGCATCCTTAAGGAATGAATGAAGGAGATGAGAAAAGAATTCCCGAAGGAAAGACGTTATTGTTTGTTTTTGTCTTTTAAGAGTTTTTTCATTTGTTTGCACATGATAGTGTATCTAAATCTTAATCATTGGAATGTATACATCCTCACATTCAAAGATGGAATGAGTAAGAAAGCACACTAAGGGTGAAGAAGACCCTCACACTTAGTTCCAATTATTAAGGTTCAAACACACTAGCATACTTGTATTTATTAAGTGTTTTTGTTGATTATGAAATGAAGAAGTGTTTTTTATTTATTTGTACCTTCAACAAGTATTGCATTTAAGTCCCTCATACAAGATCAAATGTTTAACACATTGACCCAAGATGGGCTATATGCTACACATTCTAAGATTATAAGAGAAGACCCCTTATAATCTTTTCTTTATATGAAAGGCCTAAATGCAATAAATGCTTACCTTTATTAGATATTTTGAATTTTCTTTGAGATGAGAAGATGAAAGACTCAAGAGCAGATCAAAGGTAAAAATCTATGTGAACTAAGACTCAATCCTAATTGATTGGTTAAGGGAGTGATCCTAATGGCTTGTGAGGTTTCAAAACCTAAAGTCTAAAGAAGGAATGAATTAAACAATTCACTTCTAAAGTAGAAGATGAATTGTAACTCAAAAGGGAAAGTGATTAGTTAATCAAAGAAAGCACATAAGTGCTTAACAAAACACAAGATTGAATTGTAAAAGAAATGAAAGGAAAGAAGTTTGAATGTGGATTCCTTATCCACACTCAACTTCAACTTACCAAAGCCCCTACATGGTTAGTAAACAAGGAAACATGCATAAGAAGTAAAAAAGTACTTAATACACATTAAAGTTCAAAAGAAAGAGATGAAAAATCAAATCTTAAGATCACAACCAGAATGTGAGTCATATGGACAACAAGTGAATACCATCTTACAAGTTCAAATGAATAAGCAACAATCATCATCCATAGCATTCAAACATGTTTTCATAAGAAATGATAGATGAAAGATGAAAGGAAAAGGAAGAAACATGCATAAATGGTACATGTAATCTAAGGATCAGAATTGAAACTAAATGGAAAATGACTTATGAACATCTCAAAATATCCATGAATCCACCATCAAGACATTCAAGAAGTAATAGAAGAAGAAGTGAAGTAGAAGTTCAAAAAGAAAATGCAAACAAAACATGCTAAGGAAGCACAAATTTCAAATGGAAATGAACATGTAAATATGACCTATAATGTGTAACAATGACCTATAATGTCACATGAATAGCTCATACAATATGCAAATGCTCATACAAAGATGCACAAAAGAATTCATGTAAACATGTACAAAAATTAGAATGATATGACATGTCATTATGCTTCAAATGTAATCCATCAAACAAAAATCAAATGGACTTATGAAAATTATGCTAGCATGGTATTGGAAAGTCCAAATCAGAAGTGAATCATACATCAAGGTAGCATGTGAAAATTCAAAACAAAAAGGCTTCAAACAATGCAATTAGGTCAAGTTCACACATCATGCAAAGTAGTGCAAAGACAAGCATCAAAACATGTCATAAAATGATCTAAAAAAATCAAACAAAAATCATCTAACATGCTTCAATGTATTAGTGAATCAATGCAAAAAGAATCAAGTCAAAACAATTTATAATGATCAAGAACAAAATTCCACAAATTCACATATCACATTTGGAATGCATATAAATGGAAATTCAAAGAAATATATGAGACAGGGGTAAAAATGTCATAAAATCATGAAATGAAAATGTCAAAAATTTCCTAAATGTCTTAAAAATGTTCATGAATTTTTCTAGACTTTCCTTATGTTGTTTGGTAATTTTAACAATTAAAAAGGAAACGTGTGTAAAATGAAGAAAATAAAAAGAAATGGGAATAAGGGAGGGGGTGCATGCATAGCAAATCATCAGTTCAAATGGTTTGGGCTTCAAAAACATGGGGTGCAAATATCAATATCAAGCCTGGTCCACATCTGCGCAATCCACACCAATTATCATGCACTCTCAGTCAACAACAGTCAAAACAATCATCAGCCTTGGATCAGGTCAAGTCAACACTATAGTCAAAGTAGTTAAATCCAACACACACGCACGAATGAGTACCCTAACTACCATGCACTGCATCACATAAAGTTTAAGTGAATTCAGAAATAACACACGTGTCATGATTAAAACACACCAAAACCCTAGCATTTACAGTCACCGGCCGGAGATGACCTCCGGTCATCTTCTCCGGTCCACAACCACCGTCTGCGACTTCATGTTTCCCAGAATTTCACAAATATTATACCAAAATGAAGAGGAAATAATGGAGAGCACGAATCTAGTGATAAAATTTCCAAAATGTTCATGAAATGAGAGAATCGAACAGAAGAAGATTTGCCCTAACTTCTCAACTATGCCTCTAAAGACCTATCAACTAGCCAGACAAGTTCTTGAGCTTATAAGAAGCTTCAAGAACCTGAAAACATCTTTAAAGCATGTCTATAATGGTGGAAATTCGTACCTGAAGATTTGAGACCTTGAGATGTTCTTCAGAAAACCAGAGATTCTGCTTCCTCTTTGAGCTACTCTTGGCCAAATAAAGGCTTAGATGAGGTACTTGATGATGATTCAGTGGAGAAGAATTGAAATCCAAACTTCAAAACCAGTTGCAATGTGGAGAAATTGAGAGATACTCAGAGAGAGTTTTGGAGAGAATTGAACAAGGTGAGCTTCGAAAATCAATGGCAATGGTGAGATTGAGAGAGGAGAAGAGAAAGTTTCTGAGTGAGAGTGTGAGAATGAGTGTTAGAAATGAATTTTGAGAGTGAGGTTTTGATTTATAGTGTGCTCTAACCATGGTTAACCTGAGTTGGTTAACTGAGTTGAAGTGGTTTAGGTGAGTCATCCCTAACTAACTGAGTCAAGTTAGTTAGGGAGAGCAATGATATGGTGATGATAACTTATAGTAAGCTATGGTGGAGGTGAAAGTGAAATGAATGGCATGGTTGTGTATCAGAAACTTGCTCAGCAAGTTTGCTCTTTCCACTTTCATGCAAGGCACGTGCTATAGCAGTGTATGTGATGTTCATGGTGTGTTCAAATAAGGGAAAGAATTGTTTGATGGATGTCTGAACCAAGTTGTGCATCAAAACCATCAATGCATCAGTGGAATATAGGGTGATTTGATGATGTTTTTCTCTCTACTCAATGGATGATTTGGTGTGTTTTTTAGGTCATTGGAAAGAAGAGATGTAATGCTACAAGTTTGGTATGAAAATTGAGTTGAAATGATGCTTGGAAGAGGTTGAAAAATGACTTGGAACATCCATATTTGGAACTGATATAAGGGTGTGGCAATGAGGTCGGTTGGCAAGGCAAGCATGGCATGGAATTTCAGCATGATCACCCTAACTTGAGACCACTATTTCTACCTTATAGCTTGATCAAATCAAATTTTGACCAACATGAATATTGAAGAGGGCATTGCAAGGAACAATTTTGATGTTGACAAGTTTTGCATTTGAGGCCTTTAACCATGAGAAAAATAGGTGAACATTTGGCACACCACCTGTTTGTAAAAATGATGGCGCGTGGGCCTAAGAATCCTTGGTCATGACCTGATTTTGGACCTACTTTCCTCCAACTTTGATCAATCATATCTCACTCAATTTTTATCCAATGGAGATGTTCTACACATGGACGTGAAGCTTAAAATAAGATCTTTTGTTGTGGCCGAGTGGAATTTTCATTTGAGGTCTCAATTTTGAATGGCCTTGGTTCAAAGTCTGATGCAAAATGGCCCAAAATTACTATTTTTGGAAACCCTATTTCTTCCAAAAATGGCAACTCTTCAAATTTTGATTTTTCATGGTCCCTTTGGAACTTCTTGATCAAATTTTGCACATTGGTCACATATAACATGAATTTCATGAATTTGGCCTCAAAAAGTCAAGAGTTGACTTTTTCTCTGATTATTTGACTTAGCCCCAATTTTCCTGATTTTGATCTTTCTCCCAATTGAACCACTTCTAAAACCAATTGAGAGGTAATTTTCCACACACATACACTTAAGGACATGTAGAATACCATGACATCAAGTTTTGTCCAAAAAATCAAAGATACCCTGATTTAATTGGAAACCCTAGTTTTGGTACCCACCTCCTAGGAGAAAAGTGTTCAGTCTTCAATTTCAAATTCCTCGGAGTATGTTGTGTATCCTCTTAAAGGATGATGAGATAGGCCACTTGAGGGTGATTTTGAACCAATGAACCATCTCTTTTGAGGTTTTTCCTTCATTTTTTGGATCTCTTGCATAGTGAAAGATGTAGTGCTTCAATCTCCTATTGAATCTCTTCTTCTTGAGGTTTTGGATGTTCAATTGAGGTAGTATGAGACATGAAAGACCTCTTGGCTTGCCTTGAGTGAACTTGTTTGACCTTTTGTTCCTTGAATGATTCCTTGGTTGTCCACCTTTTACCTGATCACATGCCTTGATGGTAAGAGGGATGCTATGCTTCACTTTCTATGTTACATATGCAATGCAATGCTAATGAGATGGATATGATATGATATATGATAATGCTATGCTAGGATGCCAAAAGAGAGAGCAAATTTTGGGGTATTACAGCTGCCCCTATTCAAACGCTGTAGACCTGAATGCCTGAAAGCGATTGCTTTCAGACTTTCAAGATATATAGCGATTGAATACCAAATATAACCAAAAATTTGCTCTGGATGACGAAGAACAAAAGGGATATAAACCCAACAAGACTGTTGGATTGAATCTTCAAGGAGACGTTGTCGGAGAAATCTGTCTTTTGAACGAAGCCAGACGACTACTGGCTTGCCATACTATGGATGGACTTTCAACAATGTCTTTTTGAACGACGCCAGGCAACTACTGGCTTGCCATACTGTCGATGGACTTTCAGCAATGTCTTTCTGAACGACGCCAGGCGACTACTGGCTTGCCATACTATCGATGGACTTTCAACAATGTCTTTTTGAACGACGTCAGGCGACTACTAGCTTACCATACTGTCGATGAACTTTCAACAATGTCTTTTTGAACGACGCCAGGCGACTACTGGCTTGCCATACTATCGATGGACTTTCAACAATGTCTTTTTGAACGACGCCAGGCGACTACTGGCTTGCCATACTGTCGATGGACTTGAGCTGCTCTGCCAATCTGTCGTTGGACTTTTACCAATTCGTGTCGGATTTCTGCCAATCTGTCGTTGGACTTTTACCAATTCGTGTCGGATTTCTGCTAATCTGTCGTTGGACTTCAATGATTACCAAACCGGCATTGGAATCTCAAACTTGCCATTTTCAGATGGACTTTTGCAGCTTTGCCAAACTGTCGTTGGACTTTTACCACTTCGTGTTGGATTTCTGCCAATCTGTCGTTGGACTTCAATGATTACCAAACCGGCGTTGGAATCTTTGACTTGCCATCTTCAGATGGACTTTTGCAGCTTTGCCAAACTGTCGTTGGACTTCAGTGCTTACCAAACCGGCTTTGGAAGCTTTGCCAAACTGTCGTTGGACTTCTGCCAATCTGTCGTTGGACTTTTACCAATTTGTGTTGGATTTCTGCCAATCTGTCGTTGGACTTTTCATTGCAACTTGCTGGGAAAAAGTCCCTATATTTGCTGGGGAAACCCAAAGCAATTCCACGATAGTCTGCTGAGGAATAAAACTGTCAATCTTAGGATAAGTGTCATAATGCCCCATGTTAGGCGAACTTTCCGTTTGACGATCCCGTTGGGGATAATGAGCTTGTCATCAACTCTGCTGGAGAAAGCTGCTTTAAAGCGTCTCGTACTGGGGATGCCCTTTGAGAGGATTTTACAGAAGACCAAACATCTTCAAACTCTACTGGGGATAATAGATTTGGAACGTCTTCTGCCGGGGAAACTCAATATGCCCCATGCTCGGGAATGTCAACAACTCCGCTGGGGATTATTCTTTGACAAATTTCACATGCTGAAACCTGCGGGAAATATGGCACTACCACTTACTGGTACATCCTGCCGAGAATAAACGCCACAGGGGATGTTACTGCGAGAAGCTTCGTCTCTTAAGGGGATTTTATAGAAAACCAAGCGTTCTCAAACTCTTAGATGAACACCCCATCTTGAACTATCCTTTACATCGTCTGCGAGGTACCGGAGGATTTGCACTCGTTATGGACATGGAGTGCTCACTGCATTAATAACCGTTATCAACACAGAAGAATTCAATCTTCGTCAACCGTTATCGCCACGAAAACCCGGTGGGAAATCTTGAATGAAAGAATCGACTTAATAAGATACAACTGTATCAAGTCATAAAAAATATCTGTTGGTGCCGAGAGACAACTTTCGTGCTGCTTGAATCAATCGTACTCATCACCTACAACAGAAAAAACATATGCATATGCCCCAGGATATTGCGTGGTTTTTGAGTCCACCATCCAAGGTTGTCCAACAAGCAAAGTAATTTTAATTGTCTTTTACGTGCACGTTTTTGCAAGGCCACGATATTTTCAAAGTAATGTTTTATTATAAAAAATTGGACGTTTTTGAAAACAAAACAGTAAAATGAAAATAAAAGCTTGTGACTGAACATTCAATTTTATTGATAAATGCCAAAACCGGCGAATTTACAATCGGAAGCAAACCCCTGAAAGAGTTGATTGCCATAAAATTGAGAAAAAAAATCTATCCTAATGATAATGCGGAAATCGGATTCCAACTGATTTCTGATTCTGTTATAGCCAGTATGTATTCCAACTCTCTTGATTATCTTCGCCTTCGGAAGCTCGTGGTCGGACCAATTCCTTCTTCGAAAACTTTTCTAGTTTGCTGAAGAGTGGAGAACGTACAGATTAATTCAGACTGCAGTCATTCGCTTAAATCCCTCTTTTGCGTGGACCGCCTTTTCAGGTTTTCAATCCACCAGGATACCCATTTTTGCCTAAGTTGCCCTTTCGGGTTTTCAACTTACCGGGTGTACAATTTTTTTTTGCTTATATCCCTAATTTTTGCCCGAACCTTTATTCTGTTTTTGGTTCGCCGGGATGCCCTTTTTTTCCTGGATTCTTTTTTTCTTTTTTTTATCCAGCGGGTCTATTTATACGAAGTATTTTTTAACTGCATCTGAATTAACAGGGGATGAAAAGTCTTCACCATCCGTGGTTGTCAGCAATAAGGCTCCGCCTGAGGAAACCTTTTTAACCACGAATGGACCTTCATAATTAGGAGTCCATTTGCCCCTGTGATCTGTGCTCGGAGGAAGTATTCTCTTGATTACCACATCTCCGACCTTGTAAACTTGAGGTCGAACCTTTTGATCGAATGCCCTCTTCATTCTGCGCTGGTATAGCTGGCCATGACATACTGCTGCTAGTCGTTTCTCCTCAATAAGGCTCAGCTGATCAAATCTGGCTCGTACCCATTCAGCTTCATCTAGCTTAACGTCCATCAATACTCGGAGAGAGGGAATCTCAACTTCGATCGGTAGAACTGCCTCTATACCGTATACAAGTGAGTATGGTGTTGCCCCAGTGGACGTGCGGACTGATGTTCGATACCCATGCAAAGCCAATGGTAACATCTCATGATAATCTTTGTACGTGACAACCATCTTCTGCACAATCTTCTTGATATTTTTGTTGGCCGCTTCGACCGCGCCATTCATCTTCGGGCGGTACGGAGAAGAATTGTGTTGTTCTATTTTGAAGTCCCGGCATAGCTCCGCCATCATCTTATTATTCAAATTAGAACCATTATCAGTAATGATTCTTTCGGGAACTCCATATCGACAAATGATATCTCGTTTCAAAAAACGAGCTACCACTTGCTTAGTGACATTGGCATAAGACGCTGCTTCAACCCATTTAGTGAAGTAATCAATGGCGACCAAGATGAAACGATGGCCGTTTGAAGCAGTATGCTCAATTTTTCCGATCATATCAATGCCCCACATTGCAAAGGGCCACGGAGAGGACATGATACTCAACAGATTAGGAGGAACATGTACTTTGTCTGCATAGATCTGGCATTTATGACACTTGCGAGCATACTTGCAGCAATCTGACTCCATTGTCAACCAGTAATACCCCAATCTCAACAATTTCTTAGCCATCGCATGTCCTCCAGCATGGGTACCGAAAGAGCCTTCGTGCACTTCAATCATCAACAGGTCTGCTTTGTGTCTATCCACGCATCTGAGCAGAACCGTGTCAAAATTTCTTTTATATAGCACGCCATCTTTGTTCAAGAAGAAACTACCGGCTAGCCTTCTTAATGTCTTCTTGTCATTGGAAGATGCCCCAGGCGGGTATTCTTGATTTTCCAAGAAGCATTTAATGTCATGGTACCAAGGCTTGTCGTCAGACACTGCATCAACGTCAAACACAAAAGCAAGTCTATCAAGGCGAGATACATCAATCCTGGGCACAAAGTTCCAACCATGCACTTCGATCATCGAAGATATAGTGGCCAAGGCGTCTGCAAACTTATTTTCATCTCTGGGAACATGGTATAACTTGACAGTTGTAAAGAATGTCAGCAATCTCCTCGTATAATCTCTATACGGAATCAAATTCTGCTGATGTGTGTGCCAAGTCCCCTTTACTTGATTGATTACCAGTGCTGAATCACCAAAGATATTGAGGGTCTTGATTCGTAAATCAATAGCCTCCTCAATCCCTAGTATGCAAGCTTCGTATTCTGCTTCATTATTGGTACACCCGAAAGTTACTCGGGCAGTGAAGGGCATGTGAACACCTTCTGGCGTAATGAGGACTGCACCAACTCCGCACCCATTCATATTAACTGCCCCGTCAAACATCAAACTCCATTTGGATTCAGGGTCAGGCCCCTCCTCCAGAAGTGGTTCCTCGCAATCTTTTGCTTTGAGAAACATGATGTCCTCATCAGGGAAATCAAACTTCATGGGCTGGTACTCATCAAGAGGCTGTTGCGCAAGATACTCTGACAGTATACTTCCTTTGATTGCCTTTTGCGAAGTATATTGAATATCGTACTCTGTCAGTACCATCTGCCACCTTGCAACTTTGCCTGTAAGCGCTGCTTTCTCAAAAATATACTTGACTGGATCCATTTTTGAGATCAACAGGGTTGTATGTGTGAGCATATATTGTCTCAATCGCTTTGCGGCCCATGCGAGTGCACAGCATGTCTTCTCAAGCATTGAATAACGTGATTCATAATCTGTAAACTTCTTGCTCAGGTAGTAGATAGCGTGTTTTTTCCTACCTGTCTCGTCGTGTTGACCGAGAACACAACCCATGGATCCTTCGAGCACTGTCAAGTACATAATCAGTGGTCTCCCTTGAACTGGAGGTATCAGAATCGAAGGTTCCTGCAAATATCTTTTTATCTTATTGAACGCATTTTGACAATCATCATTCCACCTGACTGTTTGATCTTTTCTTAGCATTTTGAATATCGGTTCGCAGGTGGCAGTTAGGTGAGATATGAACCTTGAAATGTAGTTCAATCTCCCTAGAAAGCCGCGAACTTCTTTCTCAGTTCTCGGTACAGGCATATCTTGTATAGCTTTCACTTTAACAGGATCAACCTCTATTCCTTTTTCACTGACCATAAAACCCAGCAATTTTTCGGACCGCACGCCGAAAGTACACTTGTTAGGATTCAGTCTCAACCTGAATTTCCTCAACCTCTCAAACAACTTCTTCAAATTGATCAGATGTTCCTCTTCTGTCTTTGATTTAGCAATCATGTCATCCACATAGCACTCGATCTCTTTATGAATTAGATCGTGGAATAACGTCACCATTTCTCTTTGATAAGTTGCCCCTGCGCTCTTCAACCCAAAAGGCATTACTTTGTAACAGAAGGTACCCCACGGGGTAATGAATGTCGTCTTATCCATGTCTTCAGGCGCCATCTTTATCTGATTGTACCCGGAGAATCCATCCATAAATGAGAACACTGAAAACTGAGCAGTATTGTCAACCAGCCCATCAATATGAGGGAGTGGAAAGTCATCTTTAGGGCTCGCCCTATTGAGATCCCTGTAATCCACGCACATTCTGACCTTGGCATCTTTCTTCGGCACCGGTACTATATTGGCCACCCAGGGAGGATAGTTGGTTACCACCAGAAAACCTGCATCCAACTATTTATGTACCTCTTCCTTGATCTTCGAAGCCATTTCTGGTTTCGTTCTACGCAGCTTTTGCTTGACCGGTGGACAGTCCTCTTTCAATGGTAGTCTATGCACAACTATGTCTGTATCTAAACCTGGCATATCTTGATATGACCAAGCAAAGATGTCAACGTATTCTTGTAGCATAACTATCAGCTCTTGCTTTACATCAGCCCGCAGACTTGCACCGATCTTGATCTCCTTCTTGCTTTCTTCTGAACCAATATTGATAACCTCAAGAGCTTCCTGATGAGGCTGAATGGTCTTTTCTTCCTGTTTCAACAATCTAGCCAACTCTTCCGGGAGTTCATAGTCTTCATCACTTTCCTCCTCAGCTTGATAAATCGGATTGTCGAAATCATACGTGGGCATAACAGAATAATTTTCAGAGGAATCCACAAAATCCAGTCTGCATGATTGGAGTGATGCTTTATTTTAGATTATTTTTGCTTAAAAACAAAAGAAAGTGCATTATCATTTTTAATTTTTTTTGTGCAAAAATAAAAATAAAGAAGGAATAAAGGAACACAAATTTGTAAACAAAAACATCCTTTTTATTGATATTTGAACATTATATGAGAAAATATGGTGGCCCTACAAATGGATCCTCACACCTTGGGCAGAGTGTGGGATTTTATGCATTATGAAAGACAAGAATTATTACTCTGAATGGTGTACAACATGAATGGTTTCTTCACTAGACCAGTTTTGCAATGCCTCTCCTGGAGCCAGTGAATACACCCATCTGCCCAGATAATCTGAGCTTTCAGTGTCATCTTCTATTGCTGAGCAAGACTGATTAGGGTTGATAATTCCTCCACTGTTGAAATTGATTGGCCCACAGAATCGGGGAACTGGCGTCTGGCCTGGTTGGTATCCAATGCCGAACTTATCTTCTTTCACGAACACGTCGATAGCTTTACCTCAACCTTGGGCATTTCCACTTTCAACCACTTCTCGGGCCTGCTTGTAAGACGCAATTGATACACTCGGCGCAACTGGCACATTTGACACCACTGATGCTGAAGTAGATTCTGGGTATTGGTTGATATTTAGGGCTTCAAAAGACTGGCACATGGTTTCATGAATCTCCCCCTTCATTTCCACATATTTGAAGGTGGATAGATGACTCACAAATATATCTTCCTCACCGCAAACAGTGACCACTTGACCCTCGAACACATATTTGAGCTTCTGATATAGTGTGGAGGTAACTGCGCCTGCTGCGTGAATCCACGGTCGGCCCAACAAACAGCTGTAAGCAGGCTGAATGTCTATAACGTGAAAGACTGTCTTGAATATCTGTGGACCAACCTGTATTGGCAATTCTACCTCCCCAGACACCGATCTTTGGGATCCATCGAAAGCTCTCACAATCAGATCACTGGGTCTAAGGACCAATCCATCTACTTCAATTTTCATCAGGGCCTTTTTGGGTAACACATTCAAGGAAGAACCTGTGTCGACCAGCACATGCGACAAAACAACTCCTTTGCATTCAAGTGTGATGTGCAACGCTTTGTTGTGATTACGTCCATCTGGAGTCAAATCTTTATTTGTAAACCCCAACCCGTGGCTCACGTTGACATTAGAAATTACTCCCTCCAACTGATTCACCGTGATCTCATGGGGAACATAAGCCATATTTAAAACCTTCAACAAAGCAGCCCGGTGTGTATCTGAACTCATTAACAGGGATAATATTGAGATTTTAGAGGGTGTCTGATTGAGCTGATCAATGATCTTGTAATCGCTCTTTTTGATAATCCTCATAAATTCCTCAACGTCATTATCAAAATTGACTTTAGGGTCCTCTTCTTGAACAGGCACCTTATCATCAACAACCTGTTTTCCTTTTGCTCTTGCAGCGGCTTCAGCTTCTTTATCACTCCTTAGAGTCTGGGGAGCAAACAGTCGACCACTCCTGGTGAAACCGCTAGGTCCACTGACATTCTCAACACTGGTACCAACAACAGCCTCTACCTTCTGTTGACTTCCTCCCTGATGAGTATTAGTTCCATATTGCCATGGAACTGCCCTATTAGACACATAAGAAGCAGATTCAGGAACTATGATCGTAACTGGTCTCGGCCTCTCGGGCACGATGATAGCAACAGGCTCTTCAACGGGCACCTGTATTTCAACTGGATTATAGTAAATGGTAACGGCAGAAACATCTTTTTCCTTCTCTACCTTATCAAACTGAAGTCTTCCTTCATCCATAAGATCCTGCAGTCCAACTTTCAACTTACTGCAGCCATTAATCTGTCTTGAACAATCCTCACAATCAGAGCCACATCCGGGAAATACCTTTCCTCTTAACAAACGCTCTTTTACCAGCAACAGCGGAGTCTTTACCAAATTAACATCAGTAATCAGATTCAATTTCTCACCATCAGAAATAG
Organism: Lathyrus tuberosus; assembly: GCA_022829125.1. NCBI lineage: Eukaryota > Viridiplantae > Streptophyta > Magnoliopsida > Fabales > Fabaceae > Lathyrus > Lathyrus tuberosus. Next base: position 1,356,400 of record JALAZF010000203.1, on the reverse strand, counting down.
CATTCATGCCTGCACCTCCATGATGGGGCATTGGATTATCACGAACATTCGGCGGCTTAGAGAAATTAATAGCTTTTGCGTCAATCAGATCTTGCACTTTATGTTGAAAAGCCCAGCACTTTTCTGTCGAGTGACCTGGCGCACCAGAATGAAATTCACATCGAACATTTGCATTATAACCTTGAGGCAATTTTCCAGTATCTAGCGGCCTCATAGTCCGTAGTTCAACCAACTTCTCTTTGAGCAATTGTGGTAACAAAGCAGCATATGTCATAGGCAAGGGATCGAACTTACGGTCCCTTGGTCTATTATTCTGGAATCGGGGTCTAGCTTACTGATCTGGAGCTTGCTGTCCTGCTGGAACCGGAATGGTTACAACATCCACCTGATGATAGGACTGAGTCCTACCTCTGCCCCCTCCTCTATGCACAACACTGGACTCCCCTTCTCTTTTCCTTAGTGTAATACCCCAAATTTGCTCTCCCTTTTTGTCATCTTAGCATAGCATTATCATATATCATATCATATCCATCTCATTAGCATTGCATTGCATTTAACATAGAAAAATGAAGCATAGCATCCCTCTTACCATCAGGGCATGTGATCAGGTGAAAGATGGACAATCAAGGGATCATTCAAAGCACAAAAAGGTCAATCAAGTTGCCTCAAGGCAAGCCAAGAGGTCTCTCATGTCTTATACTGTCTCAATTGATCATCCACAATCTCAAGGAAGTGAGATCCAATGGGAGATTGAAGCAATACATACTTCAACATGCAAGAGGTTCAAAAACTGAAGGAAAACCCTCAAAAGAGATAGTTCATTGATCCAAAATCAATCTCAAATGGCATATCTCATCATCCTTTAAAGGGATACACAACATACTCTGAGGAATTTGAAATTGAAGACTGCACATTTTTCTCCTAGGAGGAGGGTACCAAAACTAGGGTTTCTAGTAAAATCAGGGAATCTCTGATTTTTTGGACAAAACTTGATGTCATGGTATTCTACATGTCCTTAAGTGTATGTATGTGGAAAATTGCCTCTCAATTAGTTTTAGAAGTGGTTCAATTGGAAGAAAGATAAAAAATCAGAGAAATTGGGGCCAAGTCAAATAATCAGAGGAAAAAGTCAACTCTTGACCTTTTGAGGCCAAATTCATGAAATTCATGTTACATATGTCCAATTTGCAAAATTTGATCAAGAAACTCCAAAGGAATCATGAAAAAATCAAGATGTGGAAAGTTGCCATTTTTGGAGGAAGAAGGGTTACTAAAAATAGCAAGTTTTGGCCATTTTGCATCAGAGTTTGAACCAAGGCCATTTAAAATTGAATCACCAAATGAAAATTCCACTCTGCCACAACAAAAGGTCTTGCTTTAAGCTTCAAATCCATGTGTAGAACATCTCCATTGGATAAAAATTAAGGGAGATATGATGGATCAAAGTTGGAGGAAACTTGGGCAAAACCAGGTCATGGCCAAGGATTTTCATGTCACGCGCACATCATTTTCTCAAACAGTTGGTGGGCAAAATGTATGGATCAATTACTCATGGTTAGAGACCTCAAATGGAAAATCTTTCAACATCAAAGTTGTTCCTCTATGTGAGATCTTCAAAGTTGGTGTTTATCAATTTTTCATCTGATCATTGGATTGGGAGTTATGATGATCCAAAGTCATGGTGATCGTGACTGAAACCCAGGCGCCATGTTGCCTTGCCATGCCTCAAATCACACGCTCATGAAGCCAGATTTATGTCTTGATGTTTGGAGCTATTTTTCACCATCTTATACACTTCCATTTGACTTGTTTTCAACATCAACATTATTCTCCAATGTGTCCTCTCTCCAATGACCCCAAGAACTCATCAAATCATCCATTAAGTAGGGAGATTTTCATTGGCAAAGTACCATAATTATCACTGATGCAGTAAATGATGTTAGCAGGCTGTGTACACGATTTGGTTCAGTCATCCCACAAACACTTCGTGTACTTTATTTCCTCATTTAAACAAACATCCTTATGACCATACTTATGCATATCAGCCATCATACATTGTGGAGGAAGGTTTTCAAAGAAGAAACCTGTACCATAAGCAATGCCATGACATGCTGCATAACATAACCTCATCACCTCAGCTTCACTCTCATCCTCACCATAACTGTCATAAGCTTAACCTCACCATAACCCAGCCTTGACCACTCGCCCCCTAACTAACTAGACTCAGTCAAGTTAGGGTGGACTCAATTAACCACCTTGACTCACCCTAACTCAACTCATTAAACCGTGGTCAGCTCACACTATAAAAGAAAATCACACACTCCATTTTCATTTTTCAGTTTTCATTTTCACACATTCACTTCAGAAACACTCTATTCTTCTCTCTCAATTCCACCATTGCCACTGATTCTCGAGCTCTACCTTGTTCATTCCACTTCAACGCTCTCTCTGATTCTCTCTCAAGTTCTCCACAGTGATACTTGTTTGGAGCTTGGTTTCAACCTCTTCTCCACTGAATCATCATCTATTTTTGCGTCTAAGCCTTTATTTGGCCAGGCGAAGCTTGAGGAAGAAGCAGTTTCCTCTGGTATTCTTGTGTATTCAAAGCTCCATAACTTTCAGGTTTAAACTCTTGAAATTAAATTGCACGATCTCCGGTTATTTTCACTTGTTTTTGGTGCTTTAAGCTTGCTAGAAGCTCTGCTCAAACCGGCTAGTTGATAGGCCTCTTAAAGGCTTAGTTGCAAAACCTAGGGCTTGCTTTAATCTTCTCTGTTCTCTATGTGTATGTGTGGTATGTGAAAAATAATGTTGAATTCTTGATCTCCATAACTTCCTCTTCATTTTGGTATGCGGATTGTGTGTTTTGGTGAAATGTGAGAGTTGCAGGTGGTGGCTGTTGGCCAGAGAAGGTGACCGGAGGTTCCCTCCGGCCGGTGACTGTTATGACTAGGGTTTATGTATGTTTTAATCGTGTCCGTTCATTTTACATGATCGTGTGGCTAAGAGCATGACAACGTATTAAAACGCATGTGCATGTCATGTGCATCTTTTATGATTTCATTTAAACGTTATGTGGTGCGGTGCATGGTGTGTTGTGTGGTCCTTCACGCATGTGTGTTGATTCCAACTACTTTGACCATGGCTTGACCTTGACTTGATCTGATGGCTGTGAATGATTTGACTTGGTTTGACTGAAGAGCATGATAGTTAGCGTGTTATGCACGTTATTGGACCTAAGCTGATGTGCTATCCACACCTCCCTGTTTCTAAAGCCCAAAGGACTTGAACTGTCGAATTGCTATGTTCACACCCCCATTCATATTGCATTTCATTTTTATTTTCATTTTTTCTACACGTTTCATCTTTTCAATTTTTAAAAATACCAAAGCCTCATTAAAAATTCCACAAAAATTCATGAGCATTCTTAAAACATTTAGAAAATTTTTCATGATTTTATTTCTTGATTTTATAAACTTTTTTCCCCTGTTCTACAATATTCTTTGAATTTCAATTTGTGTGCATGCTTAATGTGATACATAAATTTGTGCATTTTTGTTCTCGATCATTAAAAATTGTTTTGATGCTCTTCTTTTTGCATTAAGTCATTAGTCTCTTGAGGTATGTTAAGTGATTTTTATTTGATTTTTCTAGGTCAGTTTATGGCATGTTTGGTGTTCATTTTTGTGTTACTTTGCATGTGTATCCAATTGGACTTAAGTGCATTGTTTGACATCATTTTGCCTTGGTTTCTTGCATGTTATTTTGGTACATGATTCACTTCTGATTTGTGTATCTTTAAAACATGCTTGCTTAATTTTCATAAGTCCATTTAATTTTTGTTTAATGCATTACCTTTGAAGCATAATAACATTAACTTTTGTGCATGTTTATATGATTTCTTTTGTACATACTTGCATGATCATTTGCATATTTGGTGAACCTTTCATGTGACATAATAGGTCTTTGATACATATTGTATGTCATCTTTGCATGTTGATTGTCATTTGAACCTTGTGCACCTTTAACATGTTGTGTTTGCACTTTCCTTTTTTGAACTTCCATTTCAATTCTACTTCTTCTATCACTTCTTAAATGTCTTGATGTGTTATGCATGAACACTTGTGAGATGTTTGTGAATCATTTTTCATTTCATTTCAATTCTGATCCTTGGATTACATGTTCCATTTATGCATGTTTTTTTTATTTCTTTTCACCTTTCATTCTCCCTTTTCTTATGGTAGCATGTTCTAATGTCATGGATGATGTTTGTTGCCTATCCACTTGGACTTGCATGATAATAATCATTTGTTTTCCATATGATGCACATTCTGGTTGTGACCAATAGGATTTGATTTCTCATCTTATTCTTTTGATCTTATTTTGAGTTTTATGGTGCATTAAATGTTCCTTTACTTCTTATACTTCTTACACATGTTTACTAACCATGTAGGGGCTTTGGTAAGTTTCAATTGAGTGTGGATAAGGAATCCACATTCAAGCTTCTATCCTTTCATCTTTTACAATTCCATTTTGTGTTTGTTAAGCACTTATGTGCTTTCTCTTAATAACTCATTACTTTCCCTTTTGAATTACAATTCATCTTCTACTTTAGAAGTGAATTGTTTAATCCATTCTTTCTTTAGACTTTAGGTTTAAACCTCACAAACCATTAGGATCACTCCCTTAACTAATCAATTAGGATTGAGTCTTAGATAACATAGATTTTACCTTTTCTCCTCCCTTGAGTCTTTCATCTTCTCATCTCAAAGAAAATTCAAAATACTTAATAAAGGTAAGCATTTATTGCATTTAGGCCTTTCATATAAAGAAAAGATTATAAGGGGTCTTCTCTTATAATCTTAGAATGTGTAGCATATAGCCCATCTTGGGTCAATGTGTTAAACATTTGATCTTGTATGAGGGACTTAAATGCAATACTTGTTGAAGGCATAAATAATAAAACACTTCTTCATTTCATAATCAACAAAAACACTTAATAAACACAAGTATGCTAGTGTGTTTGAACCTTGACAATTGGAACTAAGTGTGGGGGTCTTCTTCACCCTTAGTGTGCTTCTTACTCATTCCATCTTGGAATGTGAGAATGTACACATTCCAATGACTAAGATTTGGATACACTATCATATGCAAACAAATAAAAAACTCTTAAAAGACAAAAACAAACAATAACGTCTTTCCTTCGGGAATTCTTTCCTCATCTCCTTCAATCATTCCTTAAGGATGCGTCATTTCCGTTCTACCGCAAAACAGGTAACGCCTAAGTCTCCCTACAGCGAGCTGCAACACTGAACTGCTAGGACGCGAACGTTGACGTATTCCACTAAAAAACACAAACAACTTTCCCTAGGTGAGGGGAACTACGTCGCTCTGATTCTCATGTTCCCGATGAGATACGTAGGCAGTGGGGTAGGGCCCATTCGAGCACTTCTTTTATTTTCCCTACATTTGTTTCTCTTTCTCTCTTATCCTGTTCCAGTTCTCCAACTAGTAGTTTCTTTTTCAGTATCCTTTTCTTACACCCTTTGATTGAAGCAGCAAGCGTGGATCCCATCGGGTACGATGGACGCGAGGGGGTGCTAATACCTTCCTCTCGCGTAACCGACTCCCGAATCCAGTTCTCTTGGTCGCAAGACCATGCTTTTTCCTTCCTTCAGGTTTATGCAGTGTTTCCTTTCCCTCTCTTGGGATAAATACACATTGTTGGCGACTCTGTTTCGGTGCCACTTTCGCGTTTATACTAGGATGAAAATCCCGGGAGCGACACTTAGTCCATTAGCAAAGGGTTTCCTCAAACTCGAAGCACCAGTCCCACTGACGTCTTGAATCTTACCCAACTTTAGCAGACTCTCTATTCGTTCCCCAGCAATAACAATGTCGGCAAACCCTGTGGAAGGACACGCAGCCAATCTATCCAAATACGGCCCTTGGAGTGTGCTCATGACCATATCAGCCATCTCACGCTCAGCCAAAGGTGGTTGAACTCGTGCAGCCAATTCTCTCCATCTCTGTGCGTACTGCTTAAAGCCCTCCTTGTGATCCTGAGTCATACTCTGCAGCTGAGTACGATTGGGTGCCATATCCAAATTATATTGATACTGTTTCAGAAACGCAGCGGACAAATCTTTCCAGCTCTTTATATGAACCCTGTCCAACTTAACGTACCATTCCAAGGAGGCGCCTGACAGGCTATCCTGGAAAAAATACATCCAGAGCTTTTGGTCTTCAGTATAAGCGGCAATCTTGCGATTGTAAGCTTGCAAATGTGTTTTGGGACAGGTACTGCCGTTGTACTTATCCAATGTATGAAGTTTGAATTTGGGAGGGATTCTCACACCCTGCACAAGACCCATGTCTTCTACGTCAATCCCTAGAGGATTTTGGCTCTCAATAGCCTTGAGTCTTTCATCTAACCCTTCGTACTTCCGGTCCTTATTGTAGAAACCCATGTCGTTGTTGAATGCGGTAAACTGGTCATCTTGACCATCCTCTAAACCATTATTATCAAGTCCCAGATGTACCCCACCGATGGGGATGTTGACGACAGGAGGAGTGCGCACGTTGCGATTTGGGATTTCAGTCTCCAACCTCTGAATAGTGACTCTCATGGCATCTTGACCAATCCTCATGGTCTCCTGACCGGCCCTCAGCTCCTGTTGACCTTGAGCAATCCCCTGCGTCAGGTTCATGAACTGCTCCATCCTCCCTCTCAAATCAGCTAATTCAGTCTGAACTTGCTCCATGACTCTTGCTTGATTGCGTCGGGTAGAATATCGGTGAACTGGGGTATCAGCTATCGTGCCGGAAAACCAAATAAAGGTTAGTAGACGCCTGCAAAAAGAACACCTGCAATGCAAAAGTGATATGCTATGCAAATGCAAATGCACAATTATGTTTGTCATTTCAAGATACTTTTCATATCCTGATTCCAATCGTAACCACGAATTCCTGACGACCAGAAATCATGATTATCGAGTTTTTCCTTGAAGAGATATTCATATACACCAATCACAAATATCTGAAGACCAGAAATAGTGACTTTGTAGTGTGCCAGTGTACAAATATCTTATCTGAAGACCAGAAATTGTGAACAGAAATAGCTCATTTCATATAAATTCCCAAAAGTTTTCAAGCACATTTGTCATAGTGTCAACAACAGCATAAGAAACAAGCAGTCAAATGGATCCATCAACAATTCTGATGGTAACCATGGCAAATTACAAAGAAATGACAAAAATCATTAATCTGATAACTCTACGTCCTTCAGCTTCTGACTGGAATACTTAATCTCTTCGAACAGGATGCGGGTACGCTGATGATGTGGCTTCTCAATCAGCTCTTTAATCCCAGCTTGAATTTTAACCAGCTTCAGATCTGCCGTGACATCTTCAAGCTCTTTGTTGGCAATTTTCAGCTTATCTTCAGCATTCTTCACCTGCTCTTGACTTTTGCCAAGATCCTCTCGATACTTTCTTCTTTCTACATGGGCTTTCTTCAGCTCTTCATCTTTGTCTTTTAACTGGGCCAGCAATTCAGAGTTTTCAATTCTGACTTCATCCTAAGCTTGACGAAGTTTAGCTAATGAATCCTTGCTTCGGGCTAAAGCCTGCTTTGTAGTCTTGTGAGCCTGACTAGTATCATCTGCTCCCAAAGTAAGTTTTCGGAAATACCGAGCTCTATCATCAAAATCTTCTTCTTTGTCTGCCAAGATTTTCTCCGCTTTCAATGCTCTTTTCTCCAAATCTTTGTTGTCAGCCAAAGCTTTCTGAAGACATCTGCTCATTCCAGAGTTCTCTATCTGCAACTCTCTGACCATTTTCTTCCATTTCTCGCACTCTTCAGCCAGTACCATGGAGTGTTGATTTGGACATAAGAGAATCTCTCTTGAAAAGGGTAACAACAGCTCTTTGACCTTCATCTCAATCCAAGCATCGTAGTCAGGATATGATCTACAGTCTCCTTTGCCAAAAATTAACTTTCCCTCTCTTTGCCTAAATTTCTAAGCATTTACTACTTCTGGCACTCTTTCATTCTTAGTTCCCACAAAAAACAGAGAAGCACTAATCTCTTCATCAGCAGGAGGATTTCTCGAAGCATAACCAAATTGTCTAACAGCCAACACCGGGTGTAATTAATCCCACCTCTTCTTCCAAGTAGAGGCACATTCGGAAAACTTCCACATTTAATAGTAAGCTCTATTGTCAATAATTTGGGATCAAACCAAATGATGTTATTGACAGTCAAACCTATCAATCTCTTAGACCATTTCATTGTCTCAAAAGTTTCTACGAAAGCACCGGTTCGAGGTAAATGTTTGAAGAGCCAATGACATAACAATTGGGTACAGCAACTAACCCGACTTCCTCTTCCCTTCTCATTTTTGTAGTGTACCGAGTAATAAAAATCCCCTAGCAGGGTAGGAATCAGATTCTTCGAAACGAACACTTTCATCGCCTGCATATCAACAAAGTCAGGTTGACCGGGGAAAAGCACCAAACCATAGATACAAAGAGCTAACACAACATTGTAAGTGGTCCAGTTTTTAGCCTTGGCAGCTTCCTGAGCTTGTTGGAAAAGGAACTCCAAATGAAATCCTTCATCTTCTCTAAGCTTACTCAGACCACTTTTCACAACAGACAGGTCCAGATGTAGAGCAGCAACAATTACTTTGGGGGTAAGAGCATCTTCAGAAAAATACGGTATAGAAGACGTGACTGGAATTCCCAAAATAAATGAGAATTCCTCCAAAGTGGGCATCAAAATGTAGTCAGGGAACAAGAAACATATCATTGATGGTTCATAGAACTGTAAGAAAGTGTGCAACCCATCCTTCTCATACTTTGTGAATGCACATACCATTTTAATCAGCTCTCCATATTCCTTCTGAAAAGTGATGAGAACACCAGAACCAGCCATGTTTATCATCTTGTTCAATGAATCTAGCTTAGGATCAGGGAATTTATATGACACATTATTCTTCCTTTTAACCTCAACCTCTTGGGAACTCATGATTAGAATCAGACAATATGGTAGGTACCTGAAAATGACAAACATAACTTGTTATGATATGAGTATGCAAATGCAAAAGGCATGTGATCAAGCATTCAGATGTCTGTGTCTGTGTTGAACTGTGTGCACTGTGTCTCTGTACTGAATCTGTCAATATATTTGAGATGAATACTCAAACCACTGTCATAGGATACACTGTCTGTAATAATCATAGAATCACAAGTAAGGTATGTAGGAGGCTAGGTTACCTGCAAACCTGTAAACATCCCACCCATACTCACATGTGGTTCCTAGAAAACAAGGCTTATCAGCTTCGGAGGTTTGAGAAGCGATAGCACATTCAGCCCGTAGGATACAATGTTATGCCAATCAAAGAGGTCGTCCACTGACTCACCTTAGAAAATAAAGGTCATCCTATGCAAGTCCCAAAGTGGGCTCTTGGATGCGAGTGGGTTTGCCACAGAATGTGGTCTGCCACTGTCACCACTAAAGAGAGATGTTTCCACTAAGGTCCCCATGATCGGTCACTAGAGTCGACAGCTCTCTAGATCGACATCCTAGAATACGCAAGATGCGTACGCCATGATGGGTCCCAAGATAGCCTCGTCTAGCTTGAATTTCGTGATTACCCAACGTACACAGATGGCACGTAGGTCCCACTACTTTCCACTCTAAATCTAAGTGTATACTCGAGCCTGTGTACTGAGCTCATCTCTCAGAAATCCCATCCCGCCAAACAGACAGAACAGTGCAACACAGTATAATATACGAAATGTAAATGCTAACATGCTGTAAATATGGTACAAGTAATAAAATACAGTAAACAGCAAATACAATACAACAGTAAACACCCAATGAAAGAAAAGCAAACAAGCGCTAGGATTGACTCGCTTAGGATGGACCAGCAATAGGTCAACCTGTCACCAGCAGAGTCGCCACCTGTCGCTCCCGGGATTTTCATCCAAGTACAAATGCGAAAGTGGCACCGAAACAGAGTCGCCAGCAATGTGTATTTATCCCAAGAGAGGGAAAGGAAACACTACGTAAACCTGAAGGAAAGGATAGAGCATGGTCTTACGACCAAGAGAACTGGACTCGGGAGTCGGTTACACGAGAGGAAGGTATTAACACCCCCTCGCGTCCATCGTACCCGATGGGATCCACGCTTGCTTGCTTCAATCAAAGGGTGATATAAATGATACTGGAAAAAGAACTGGAAAAGGAATGGAAAAAGAAATAAAAAGGAAAGGAGAGAGAAAGAGAAACAAATGTAGGGAAAATAAAATAAGTGCTCGAATGGGCCCTACCCCACTGCCTATGTATCTCATCGGGAGCATGAGAATCAGAGCGACGTAGTTCCCCTCACTAGGGATGGATTGTTTGTGTTTTTTAGTGGAATACGTCAGCGTTCGCGTTCTAGCAGTTTAGGTGTTGCAGCTCGCTGTAGGGAAACTTAGGCGTTACCTGTTTGCGGGAGAACGGAAATGACGCATCCTTAAGGAATGAATGAAGGAGATGAGGAAAGAATTCCTGAAGGAAAGACGTTATTGTTTGTTTTTTTCTTTTAAGATTTTTTTCATTTGTTTGCACATGATAGTGTATCTAAATCTTAATCATTGGAATGTATACATCCTCACATTCCAAGATGGAATGAGTAAGAAAGCACACTAAGGGTGAAGAAGACCCTCACACTTAGTTCCAATTATTAAGGTTCAAACACACTAGCATACTTGTATTTATTAAGTGTCTTTGTTGATTATGAAATGAAGAAGTGTTTTTTATTTATTTGTACCTTCAACAAGTATTGCATTTATGTCCCTCATACAAGATCAAATGTTTAACACATTGACCCAAGATGGGCTATATACTACACATTCTAAGATTATAAGAGAAGACCCCTTATAATCTTTTCTTTATATGAAAGGCCTAAATGCAATAAATGCTTGCCTTCATTAGATATTTTGAATTTTCTTTGAGATGACAAGATGAAAGACTCAAGAGCGGATCAAAGGTAAAAATCTATGTGAACTAAGACTCAATCCTAATTGATTGGTTAAGGGAGTGATCCTAATGGCTTGTGAGGTTTCAAAACCTAAAGTCTAAAGAAGGAATGAATTAAACAATTCACTTCTAAAGTAGAAGATGAATTGTAACTCAAAAGGGAAAGTGATTAGTTAATCAAAGAAAGCACATAAGTGCTTAATAAAACACAAGATTGAATTGTAAAAGAAATGAAAGGAAAGAAGTTTGAATGTGGATTCCTTATCCACACTCAACTTCAACTTACCAAAGCCCCTACATGGTTAGTAAACAAGGAAACATGCATAAGAAGTAAAAAAGTACTTAATACACATTAAAGTTCAAAAGAAAGAGATGAAAAATCAAATCTTAAGATCACAACCAGAATGTGAGTCATATGGACAACAAGTGAATACCATCTTACAAGTTCAAATGAATAAGCAACAATCATCATCCATAGCATTCAAACATGTTTTCATAAGAAAGGATAGATGAAAGATGAAAGGAAAAGGAAGAAACATGCATAAATGGTACATGTAATCTAAGGATCAGAATTGAAACTAAATGTAAAATGACTTATGAACATCTCAAAATATCCATGAATCCACCATCAAGACATTCAAGAAGTAATAAAAGAAGAAGTGAAGTAGAAGTTCAAAAAGAAAATGCAAACAAAACATGCTAAGGATGCACAAATTTCAAATGGAAATGAACATGTAAAGATGACCTATAATGTGTAACAATGACCTATAATGTCACATGAATAGCTCATACAATATGCAAATGCTCATACAATGATGCACAAAAGAATACATGTAAACATGTACAAAAATTAGAATTATATGACATGTCATTATGCTTCAAATGTAATCCATCAAACAAAAATCAAATGGACTTATGAAAATTATGCTAGCATGGTATTGGAAAGTCCAAATCAGAAGTGAATCATACATCAAGGTAGCATGTGAAAATTCAAAACAAAAAGGCTTCAAACAATGCAATTAGGTCAAGTTCACACATCATGCAAAGTAGTGCAAAGACAAGCATCAAAACATGTCATAAAATGATCTAAAAAAAATCAAACAAAAATCATCTAACATGATTCAATGTATTAGTGAATCAATGCAAAAAGAATCAAGTCAAAACAATTTATAATGATCAAGAACAAAATTCCACAAATTCACATATCACATTTGGAATGCATATAAATGGAAATTCAAATAAAAATATGAGACAGAGGTAAAAATGTCTTAAAATCATGAAATTAAAATGTCAAAAATTTCCTAAATGTCTTAAAAAATTTCATGAATTTTTCTAGACTTTCCTTATGTTGTTTGGTAATTTTAAAAATTAAAAAGAAAACGTGTGTAAAATGAAGAAAATAAAAAGAAATGGGAATAAGGGAGGGGGTGCATGCATAGAAAATCATTAGTTCAAATGGTTTGGGCTTCAAAAACATGGGGTACAAATATCAATATCAAGCCTGGTCCACATCTGCGCAATCCACACCAATTATCATGCACTCTCAGTCAACAACAGTCAAAACAATCATCACCCTTGGATCAGGTCAAGTCAACACTATAGTCAACGTAGTTAAATCCAACACACACGCACAAATGAGTACCCTAACTACCATGCACTGCATCACATAAAGTTTAAGTGAATTCAGAAATAACACACGTGACATGCACGCCTATTTTAATGCGTTGGCTGCATTTTCACCACACGATTGGAACAAAAGCAATGGTCATGATTAAAACACACCAAAACCCTAGCATTTACAGTCACCGGCCGGAGATGACCTCTGGTCATCTTCTCCGGTCCACAACCACCGTCTGCGACTTCATGTTTCCCAGAATTTCACAAATATTATACCAAAATGAAGAGGAAATAATGGAGAGCACGGATCCAGTGATAAAATTTCCAAAATGTTCATGAAATGAGAGAATCGAACAGAAGAAGATTTGCCCTAACTTCTCAACTATGCCTCTAAAGACCTATCAACTAGCCAGACAAGTTCTTGAGCTTATAAGAAGCTTCAAGAACCTGAAAACATCTTCAAAGCATGTCTATAATGGTGGAAATTCGTACCTGAAGATTTGAGACCTTGAGATGTTCTTCAGAAAACCAGAGATTCTGCTTCCTCTTTGAGCTACTCTTGGCCAAATAAAGGCTTAGATGAGGTACTTGATGATGATTCAGTGGAGAAGAATTGAAATCCAAACTTCAAAACCAGTTAGAATGTGGAGAAATTGAGAGATAATCAGAGAGAGTTTTGGAGAGAATTGAACAAGGTGAGCTTCGAAAATCAATGGCAATGGTGAGATTGAGAGAGGAGAAGAGAAAGTTTTTGAGTGAGAGTGTGAGAATGAGTGTTAGAAATGAATTTTGAGAGTGAGGTTTTGATTTATAGTGTGCTCTAACCATGGTTAACCTGAGTTGGTTAACTGAGTTGAAGTGGTTTAGGTGAGTCATCCCTAACTAACTGAGTCAAGTTAGTTAGGGAGAACAATGATATGGTGATGATAACTTATAGTAAGCTATGGTGGAGGTGAAAGTGAAATGAATGGCATGGCTGTGTATCAGAAACTTGCTCAGCAAGTTTGCTCTTTCCACTTTCATGCAAGGCACGTGCTATAGCAGTGTATATGATGTTCATGGTGTGTTCAAATAAGGGAAAGAATTGTTTGATGGATGTCTGAACCAACTTATGCATCAAAGCCATCAATGCATCAGTGGAATATAGGGTGATTTGATGATGTTTTTCTCTCTACTCAATGGATGATTTGGTGTGTTTTTGAGGTCATTGGAAAGAAGAGATGTAATGCTACAAGTTTGGTATGAAAATTGAGTTGAAATGATGCTTGGAAGAGGTTGAAAAATGACTTGGAACATCCATATTTGGAACTGATATAAGGGCGTGGCAATGAGGTCGGTTGGCAAGGCAAGCATGGCATGGAATTTCAACATGATCACCCTAACTTGAGACCACTATTTCTACCTCATAGCTTGATCAAATCAAATTTTGCCCAACATGAATATTGAAGAGGGCATTGCAAGGAACAATTTTGATGTTGACAAGTTTTGCATTTGAGGCCTTTAACCATGAGAAAAATAGGTGAACATTTGGCACACCACCTGTTTTTAAAAATGATGGCGCGTGGGCCTAAGAATCCTTGGTCATGACCTGATTTTGGACCTACTTTCCTCCAACTTTGATCAATCATATCTCACTCAATTTTTATCCAATGGAGATGTTCTACACATGGATGTGAAGCTTAAAACAAGATCTTTTGTTGTGGCCGAGTGGAATTTTCATTTGAGGTCTCAATTTTGAATGGCCTTGGTTCAAAGTCTGATGCAAAATGGCCCAAAATTACTATTTTTGGAAACCCTATTTCTTCCAAAAATGGCAACTCTTCAAATTTTGATTTTTCATGGTCCCTTTGGAACTTCTTGATCAAATTTTGCACATTGGTCACATATAACATGAATTTCATGAATTTGGCCTCAAAAAGTCAAGAGTTGACTTTTTCTCTGATTATTTGACTTAGCCCCAATTTTCCTGATTTTGATCTTTCTCCCAATTGAACCACTTCTAAAACCAATTGAGAGGCAATTTTCCACACACATACACTTAAGGACATGTAGAATACCATGACATCAAGTTTTGTCCAAAAAATCAAAGATACCCTGATTTAATTGGAAACCCTAGTTTTGGTACCCACCTCCTAGGAGAAAAGTGTGCAGTCTTCAATTTCAAATTCCTCAGAGTATGTTGTGTATCCTCTTAAAGGATGATGAGATAGGCCACTTGAGGGTGATTTTGAACCAATGAACCATCTATTTTGAGGGTTTTCCTTCATTTTTTGGATCTCTTGCATAGTGAAAGATGTAGTGCTTCAATCTCCTATTGAATCTCCTCTTCTTGAGGTTTTGGATGTTCAATTGAGGTAGTATGAGACATGAAAGACCTCTTGGCTTGCCTTGAGTGAACGTGTTTGACCTTTTGTGCCTTGAATTATTCCTTGGTTGTCCACCTTTTACCTGATCACATGCCTTGATGGTAAGAGGGATGCTATGCTTCACTTTCTATGTTACATATGCAATGCAATGCTAATGAGATGGATATGATATATGATAATGCTATGCTAGGATGCCAAAAGAGAGAGAGCAAATTTTGGGGTATTACAAAAAGGCGCTTGCCTTAATCCAAAATTATGAGGCATTCAGTATGGAGGATAATGAGACAGTTGAGACCATGTCTTCAAATTTTCAAATGCTAATCGCAGAACTCAAAGTTCTGGACAAAGGTTACTCAACTGCTGGATATATGACAAAGATCATCAGAAGTCCTCCTAAGAAATGGATACTTATAGTAACAACTCTAAAACTATCAAAAGATCTCAACAGCGTAAGTCTTGAAGAGCGTGTTAGTTCTTTGAGAAATCATGAGATAGAGCTGGAAGAAGAAGAAGAGTAAATCTATCGTTCTTAAGTCTAAACATGGAAAGTTAATGACTTATCAAGCTGAGGAAGAATCAAAAGATTTTAATGGAAGATCAGAAGATGACATCAGAAGAATCAACAACTTTTGGAAGCATATGCAAGGCAACTTCAGAAGATCTAGAAGAAAGAAAGGCCACTCTAAGTCATCATCTGGACAGAAGAAACATAACTCTGGAAAGGAAGTTATCTGCTACGAGTGTAATGAGCCAGGTCTTTACAAGAACGAGTGTCCAAAAGTCAAGAAGGACAAAGAAGCCTAAGAAGAACTTCTCCAAAGTGAAGAAAGGTCTATTGGCAACTTGGGACGACTCTAATTCTGAAGAAGAAGAATCTGATGAAGAATAAGCAAATGTGCGCGAGCAGCAACAACTGAAGATAGAGTTTTTGGAGAACCAGAAGACTAAATACCACCAGAACCTGAATCGGACTCAGATTCCGACTCTGAGATATTCTTAGCAACTCAGCTGAAACACCAGTCATGGTAACTGAATAGTAGTTGCTTGCGACTCATGACGAGAAGAAGGCATATGTTTCAAAGTCTGGAACTTAAGCTTGGAGGCTTCGCCAGTTTCTGAGGAAACCAGTAAGAAGAAACCATTGGTTCTGGATTCGTTGCTCAAGTGTTTATTGTTAGGATGTTCTGAACGCTCTAAAGGCTACAAAATCTATGATATAGAAACACAAATTGTAAAGGAATTAATTCATGTCAGATTCAATGATAAGCTTGATCCTGAAAAGTCAAATCCAGTTGAAAAGGTCGCAGATCTGAAGATCACGTCATCAGAATCTAAGAAGAAAAAGATTCAAGAGAAGCAGACAAAGATACAAATTCTCCAGATCCAGATACAACCTTATCAGAAGCTGAGAATAACTCATGTCATCAGAAGAAGAATAGATTGAAGACTTCTCATTCTGAAGAAGTGATTCTGGGAGATAAAGTTGAACCAGTCAGAACTCGCTCATCCTTCAGACATTTCGAAGAAATTCTTCTGGGTCTAGTGTCTCTGAAAGATTCAACAACAGTTGATGTAGCACTAAAAGAAAATAAGTGGATTCTGGCCATGCATGAAGAACTGAATCAATTCACCAGAAATGACGTCTGGGATCTTGTTCAGAAACTCAAAGGTGTCCACGTTGTTGGAACTAAATGAGTGTTCAGAAACAAGCTAGATGAGAAAAGATGAATTCAAAATAAGTCTGAAGGAAGAACTAAGATTCGTCTTGGGAACTCAAATTGATCAAGATCAGAAGGAACACTCATCAGAGCAAGAATGCAAAAAGAACCTCTGAAGAAATTCAACAGAATAAACTCTACTCCAGCTATGACTCCAACTCATCGAACACGTATTCTGGAAAAGGAAGAGATTACGTAAGAAACAGATTGGAAAGAAGAAGCATCCCTGAAAGCTGTCAAGTTCTCTAGAAGATTGTGATCTCATGGTCAAGCAAGAGGCAATCAACAATTGCTCTCTCAATAGCAGAAGCAGAGTACATATCCACGTCTTTATGAAGTAAGCAGATGCTATGGATGAAGAATCAGCTAGAAGATCATCAGATAAATGAGAGTAACGTTTCTATCCCTTGTGTTAATACATATGTTATCTGTTTAAATCTAATTTTACATTCTAGGGCTAAGCACATAGAAAATTAATTTTATTAGAGACTATGTTCAGGATGGAATTTTATGTTTAAAACTTATAAGATACAGACCATCAATGGACTGATGTTTTTTCAAAACCCTTGGCTGAAGATAAATTTCAATTTATTCTGAAGTATCTGAAAATGGAAGCATTTGTTTTCATCAGAATCAGATGTGTTTAGTCAGAGTTTGAAGATATCATATTTTCATGTTAAACTAGGAAGCATTTGTTTTAAACCTTATTCATCAGAAGATGCTTCGCCAGAAGTGTCTCTGATCAGATGGAAACCTTTTGGTTTTCCAGACTCTGAGGATATCAAAGCGTGTCCATAAGTCACCTCGAGCGTTGTTATTTTGTGACTAGGGTTTCAGTAATTATTATCTTTACGCATTAATATCATGTTTAACATTGGATTTGAAAAGTTATTTGATAAGTGTGTAAATCTTTACGTCTTCCTTCCTCCTTAGGCATTCATAAATATGCATGTAAGACAAAGACTTCTTGGAACTTAACATATGTCTTTCCTCCTTTATTCTGTGTCAGACTATGCCCTCTCATCTTCGAGTAAACATTTATTTGTATTAATTGACTAATGTCACAATATGAATAACGTATACTAATTCATAATCTTTTGGGGACTAATACACTTCTTCATCATTCCCTACTCTTGTCTATATTCCTTGTATTGGAAATGATAAATATCTCGTCTCAATTCATCCAGTCTTTATTACCATTTATGGTCATCACTCTTTGTTCTCTTTAAATACCACACTCCTCCTTATAACTTCTCATCCATTCTACTTGCTTTTAGCGTTTATCCTTTTGCTCTCACCATGTCTATCAAAACCTTCGCCGGTAATGAAGAAACTCTTGAGGTCATTAATGAGAAACGAGCATGTCTTCCCAGACTGAAAGATGCAGGCTTTTGCATTTCAACCAGCATGCAAATCCAAGGATGGTCAGGATACTTTGCAAGTCTGCATGGACCCATTTATCATGTGATGGTAAAAGAGTTCTGGAAATACGCAAAGGTTGGTGAAGACAACAACTCTGTTTGGTCTTCCGTTTTCGGTGTTTCAGTCATAGTAACACCCACCTCCATCACACAAGCTATTCACTGTGTTCAATCAGGAGTGACTGTTGATTAATTCCATCTGAACTATTCCTTTGTTGGAGATCTTATCAGGATTCATGATGTGTCTCAAGATAAGACTGAACCCTATGATCCTGAAGGACTCCTCCCTGATGGAAAGTTATGGTTTAAACTACTGCTCACTAACTTTCGCCCCAGAGGTTTGGCTAAAGTACCTTGACTCATGATGATAGACTGTTTATCTACTTCATGATGTACAATATCCGGGTGAATCTTCCACAAACCATCCTCAATCATCTGAATAACTGTGTTGAAATCTCCAGAAATCAATATAAGTCCTTCATACCTTATGGAAGAATTTTGTCTGAGTTATTCTACAGGGCTGAAATCATCACTTTAGCCAGAATCCTTGAACCAGAAGACGCTACTTCTGAAGAAAGGTGTGAAAGGGTTGATGAGATGGAGGATTTCTGATAGCTGGGTGGTGAATGTGTCTTTTGGGTTGCTTAGTCCTTGGTTCTTTTCGTTTATCATTGCTTCTCCTATCTGTTGTTCCTATTGTCTGTTTGGTTTTATTTTGTGTTCTGTACTGCGCCTCTGGCGTGTTTCTTTTCAATGAAGAATTTCCCTTCTTTTCATTTATCTTGTCTTACTGCCTTACATAATGAGTACCATAAAAAGAAAAGAAAATGACTAAATTTAACTTATCTAAATTCTTCAAATCAAAACGATTAAGTTAAAATCTTGATAATGTGTAAATGATAATGATAACAACTGTTTGACACATTGAGTAACGTGAATTTCTTGAGAATAGGCTAAAATCTTTACTCATTTCCCCATGTCTGTGTATGCATAAACGATAAGATTTATGTGAGTTAATATTTTCATGAAAATAAGCTATACTCTCTTTTGTCTTTACTATATGTCAATTTTCAATTGCCACTTATAAGTATACATTTATTCAGAGTTATTGACTCCTGTCAGAACTTGAATAATGAATCTTCTTTTGTGACCTTTGAATATCCAGTTTTAAGAGACTGTTACACTTCTTTCCTATTCCTGGATATTTTTGTCTCTTAATCTGCCACTGTGTCCTTGGCATATCTTATGCGTGATACGCCTCTTGACCTATGTCACTTTCTTAGTCAATCACGTCTATCATATATATATATATATATATATATATATATATATATATATATATATATATACTCATTTCATCCCTCATCTTATGATCTGAAGTGTTTAACCTTATTGATTCAAAATTACCTTCACTGTCCAAATCTTCTCATCATGTCTCTAATCACTTTCCAAGGAGATGAGAACCTTCTTGAGGTCATATCAGAAGAACAAATCAATCTTCTTCATCTTGGAAACAGAGAAATTGCTAGCAGTATCACCTCAATCATGCACTATCAAGAATGGGCAAAATACTTCATGATTTTGGATAAACCAGTCTACTTAAATCTTGTAAAAGATTTTTGGAAACATGCCTACATTAATGATGAAGGTCGCTCAATTTCTTCTCGTGTTTCTGGGTCCCCATAAACATCAATCCCTTCACCATTGCTCTAGCAATTGGCTATGAGAACATTGGTTTTACTGTTGAACATGTTAAGTCTAGGTATCTTATTTCTGAGGAACTAGCTTCTCTTCATAACACATTATCCAAATATGAACCTCTCAATCCTGAAAATCTTCTTCCCATTCCCAAAGCTTGGGTTAAGCTTCTGTTGACCAACTTTCTTCCTCGGGAAGAAAACAAAAATATCCTATTTCATGATGATCGAGTCTTCATTTTTCTCCTGATGGCTCAGATGCGAATTAATCTACCTCATACTATCTATAACTTTCTGCAAAAATCCATTATTGATTCCAGAAATGGCGATTTCATCAAGCCCTACATACCTTTTGGAAGAGTTCTATCTGAAATCTTCTTTGAAGAAGAAATTATTGATCTTGTCAAGTCAGATGGTCTAGAAAATGGTCTGTTGAAGACACATTGTGAAGTCTTTGATGGTTAATCTGTAGCATATCGTATCTTGTGTTTTCTGTCTCGTCTTTATGATGCTCTATATTCGAGTCATGCCATTGTATTTTGATCCATTATTAATGAAACTGTCTTTATTTATGAGTGCTATGGCCTATCTTAGAAATTCCTTTCTCACATATTTATCATAATACTGCATTATTTATTGCATTATCTTTTTAATTATGACAAAAAGGAGGAGAAAGTAAAATGATTTTGATAGTACTTATTCTCAGAATCTCGAACTGAAACATTACATAATGCTATGCTTTTGTAACTAACCGTTTGTTTGATGTTTCAATTAAGGAACTCTGAAAAAGTTCACTTAGAATTTTAGACAGGTTGAATGTAAAAATCCTACTCTCTGAAGATAGATCCTACTCTCTGACGATAGAAAATCTTACGGATAATTTCAACTTTGATAATTCATGGTTAAGAAGTTGTACACTTTGAGAATATATGATTATTCAAACAGATGTTCCAATACTGTTCAGAAGTTGTGAACTCTCTGAAAGTCAAGAAATCTTGTTTATTTAAACAGATGTCCCAATACTGTTCAGAAGTTGTGAACTTTCTGAAAGTCAAGAAATCTGGTTTGATCAAACAGATGTTCCAATACTGTTCGGAAGTTGTGAACTTTCTGAAAGTCAAGAAATCTTGTTTGATATCATAGTGTTCAGAAGTTGTAAACTTTCTGAAAGTATGAAATTCAGACTTAAAGCGTCAGATGCAGAAATCTCACCAATAACAAGCCAAGTCAATTCTCTCATTCAGAAGATACGCTCTGCAACGATGATATTCTGATTAAATCAATCAGGCTCTGAATTTGATAAGATTGGTGAATCTAAGGAAAGATTGACAAAAGAGAAGTCACTTCAGAAGTTGTGATTCTTCTTCAAGATCAGATAAGAAGTTCTGATACGAGATGCGCGACATCATCCAATCAGTCTCAAAATCAAGTTTTGATCTGTCATCAAAGCTCTGATAGTAACCAGGTTCTGAGATGAAGACCTAGTGTTCTAGTCAGACTCTGATGAGTTGTTGTAGGGAAGTATTCCTTCTCTATTGTCATGTTCTGAAGAACTCAAATTTTATTTTGTGAGTCTTGGGATCAGGGGGAGACTCTGAACAAGCATAAATGAAATTTTGAGATTAACAGATTCAGGGGGAGCTGGAGCTTAAACTCTGAGTTTGTAGACTATGGTGATTACCCTGTATAAATTGTTCTATCAAAATACATGGTTTTGTCATCATAAAAAAGGGGGAGATTGTAAGAACAAGATTTGGTTCTGCATGTTGTCTCTATGTTTTGATGATAACAATGAAGTATTTGTGTGAGAACAATTATGGTGCTCTAACGTTTGTTATTATGATGGTTTTAACAAACAGGTTCTAACTCTGATAAAGACCAGGTGCTACACCACTCTGATATTCTCTATGGTCACTTCTATGTGAAGAAGCAAGAATTGGTTCTAATCTACTGTGCGTCAGAAAGATTCTAAAAAGACACTATGTTGATGTTGTAACGTCTATTGGATCTAATCTCTGATCATGACTCTGATGTTCCATTTGTGAAGCCTGTTTGGCTTCTGAGGTCGTTAACTTCTGAAGACTAAGTGCTGAAGATTCTGAAGACATGGTTCTGTTGAACGTCGTTCTGAAGATCTGAAGATTTAAGGATTCTGAAGATTAAAGGTTCCGAAGACTAAGTGTTGAAGATTCTGAAGACAAGGTTCTGCTGAACGAAGTTCTGAAGACTCTGAAGACTTAAGTATTCTGATAACCAAGGGTTCTGAACTAGAAGTGCTGAAGACTCTGAAGACAAGGTTTGGCTGAACAAGTTCTGAAGACTCTGAAGACTTAAGACTCCAAAGACCCAATGATTCATTCGTCTGATCATGCTTCAATTAAATCAATTCAGAAGCCTCCGATGAATAGAAGAAGATGAAACGTTTGCGTGGGAAAATAGTACATAGTACAAATAAAGCTCGTTCCTTTCCACTACCCTGATTTGGTGGTACAAAGGACAACTTCAATGTACGATTTTTAACCCAGCATTACGACATTATTTCATGTCGCCAATACTCTCTCTGATATTACTGATTTTCCCTTCAACAGATCTTTTTCTGGCTATATATAGACTTGATCATTCAACGAATCTGATGCTGATAGCAAGAGCGTAAGCATGCAAATGCGCGTGTGAAAGCATGCGAGAGAAATTGAATGTGAGTGAGCAACAAACGATGTACTACTTAGTGTAAAAGAAGAAGTATCAGAAATACTGATGTATATGAAGAAAGAACTCAAGAATTGAAGAAACTTATGAGTGAACAGTAAAGCACCACAATACAAAGAAGAATGTTATTACTGTAGATTCGCTCTAAGTTAGATTGAGCTTAAAATGTATGTTTACCCTGCTTGTGTAGAAGCATTATTATTGTAAACAAACCTTGTAGCAGACAGTTGTTTGCGTTCCCTAAAGGACCAGTTGGGTCAGAATTTTTAGGGAGACTAAGACAGTGTGTCTTAGTGTTGTTAGTCACTTGTAGTTGGCTAGTGCATTGTATTCCCTAAAGGACCAGTTGGGTCAGAATTTTTTGGAAGACTAAGACAGTGTGTCTTAGTGGTGTTAGTCACTTGCAGTTGACTTGTGCGTTGTATTCCTTAAGAGACCAGTTGGGTCAGAATTCTTAAGAAGTCTAGGACTAGTGGGTCTTAGAGGTTGTTAGTCACCAGCAGTTTGCTCGTGCGATTGTAATCAGTTTGGTTATAGTGGATTAAGTCCTTGTCTAAGGCAAAATCACCTTGGCGGGTGGACTGGATTAACTTGATAGTTTTCAAGTGAACCAGGATATATCGTTGTCTTTCTTATTATTAGTTTATTTATGATATTTGTTTGAGTTTCATAAAAAGCTTTCAAAATGAAAAACCCAATTCAAACTCCCTCTTTCTTGTGTTTTTCTCACACCTTCACAAATAACCCTCTCACCCTAATTAGGATTTGCCACAACACACTTATGATGAGAGACTAATATGATATTTATAATAAAATCTAATATACTAAACTAACGAGCTTTTAACAACTACCCATTACAAGCTAACTTAGGGTACAAGTTAAGAGGATATATCATAACTCTTGCAGCGAACACACGAGAACATATCAACATCTGATCAACTTCCAAGATCAGACCAACAAAACTGCAGTAACTTGCATAACACACTCTTCCAGAAGCTTCTTCTTATAAGCACAAGGCTCAGACCTCTTATCTAACTTAAGAGTGATAACTGCCATCCTTCTGCATAAATAAACCATAGACAATCTGCTACTTCCAATCCTTCAAGCCACAAAACTGAAAGTGCTCATGCAAACACCAATTGACCACAAGCTGACTTACACTACTACTGCACACAAACTCTTGGAAGCATTTTCCCTATAAAATTGTCCTCAGACATTTTAGTTTAAACAAGGATCATTTCCTTCTCTTATGCTATCAAGATAACTACCTTTTCTTCAACCAGCTCCAACTGAAATGCTATGACATTATGAACAGCATCTCAAAAATTGTTCAACTTCATAGCTTCAGTGATCCTTCAAAATAGCTACAATCTAAAAGGTCTTTGACTTAGCATTTACCATAAACTGTTGATGTGTAGCGCGATGTCGAGACATTAGAATTGACATATTAAGCTCAGCTTCTCTCTTGATGAAACTTCCTCCAGTTCATGATTTTGAAAATCAAAAACATGTATCTTCACAAGAGAATTCATCTTCAGATATACCAGAACTACATTGGACACCATAACCAGGAAGATCTCCTAATTAGGTCACCATAAATAAGCTTAAGAGATAACTTATCAAGATCTTCACTCCCGCATGAAAGATTTGACAGTGATACTCTTTTGCTTTGGCTCCACCCTCTTCTTTCATCATCAATGTTCTGGACAGATTGGTCTTCAATACCTGATTTGAAATATATTCTTCTTCTGCTGAGGAGACCAAACTCTAAAGTCTTTCCAAGAAAATACCTTCCTAAAGTCTCACCACCAGAGACACAAGAAACAACCAGGGTTACATCAGATACCTTGCAGCGGAACACACAACAACTCCTCAACAGCAGTTCTCCACCAAAGGTACACATCTGATAACAACAGACAGGTCCAATACATACTCTGTCATGAATAGTCCATCCTTCACTTCAAGGGATCAAACAAACAACTATATGAACTGACCAAGTCCATAACTCAGCAAAACTATCTTCCTTGCTCATGAACCAGAAAGTATCTTCCCTAGATCTCATCCAGAAACAGACAGGATGCCTGCTCTGATACCAATTAAAATTCTGGTATCAGATGTGTGATGTTAAGGTGTGATGTCACAATAACACACTCTGCTATATGAACAAGGTAAAAGCAACAGTAAATAAACACAATGAATTGTTCACCCAGTTCGGTCTAACAACCTACATCTAGGGGCATACCACGCCAGGAAGGAAGTCCACTATTAGCAGTATCAAATTACAGACTCAACAAACCAGTTGACATCTACCTAATTTAATCACTACCCAATGACCCTTTTATCTAAGTCCTCCCTAGATAAGAGACTCCATCTCTCTCCCAATCATCACAATGATGTCTAGCAGTCAACATCTCAGTCACTGCATCAACAACTTGATTTCCAAAAACTCTCCAAACACATAACAATACCTAGACATGACCCTCATGACTAAGAACAATACTTAGAGTTGCTTAACAGCTTCCTCCAAGAACAATACATCTCTTACCTACAGGCTTCGAGATAAACACGATGACCATCCCACAAACCGGGTGGTTCATCAACCAACACAGCCCTAATAATCTACATGATGGCTGAATTTTTTTTTCTAGGTTACAAAGACCCTATTTATAACCTATACCCAACTGGATTTGGGCCTTCAAATCACAACCAATCTTCTGCTACAAATCTGCAAAAGATTCTGCTACTAAATAGATCTTCAATTAAATCTTCAATCAAATCTTCATAATTAAATCTAATTATTCTCCATATCTTTTTGCATGAAAATAGCAATAAGATCTGCTCTAAATATGATTGCACCAGAATATATCTTCACCAAGAAATTCGCATCCAATCTAACTAACAGATCTCCTCAAATCAAACTAATGCGCGCAGCCCTAAAAACATCACAACCTGATGTTTTAATATTCTGGTATAGTGATGTCAAGACATCGCATGTGACATCATTCTTCAGCACTTTAACTCTTCAACACCTTAACATTTACTAATGTTATGACTCAATGTTAAGACATCAGACACATGACATCATTAACAACACCTGTTATACCCAACTAAGATGTCATGACATCTCCTTCAACATGTCACACCATTACAGCCATGCACTCATACTAGTTAGGTGCAACACAACATGTCAAGGCATCTCACTTGACATTTCCACAACCTGCTGTACTAGACCCAGATGTCATGACATCTGTTGTAACACATGACAGCAATACTGTCATGACAATTGAAGATGTTTCAACATCAGGTTCAGCATCTGTAGTGATGTCTGAGCAACCATGTCAGGACTTCTGATCTGACATCTTGTACCACTTGCTATAGATCATCATCTGTTCTGACATTAACACATCCTGCAGTGATGTTCTACTCTTGTGTCAAGACATTCTTCATAACATTTTCCTGAGCAACATGTTTTGCAAAAAATGCTGCCAACTCAGAACGTACAATCCATATATCAGCAACAACTCGACCACAAGGAATCAATACGAGAAAACATCAAGGAACCTCAAGAAACAGCAAAAACAAAACAAACAGTAGTCTGACACGGCCGCCCGTGTTAGAAACCTGAGACACGATTCCAAAACAACAAAAGTGCAGCAGGACAGCAACCTGACACGGTCACCCGTGTCAGAAAGTCTGAGACAAAATTCCCGAAAACCAAAATTTATACAGGAACAGTAGTCTGACACGGCCGCCCGTGTCCTGTGACACGGCCCGTGTCAGGCAACTTGTTAAAATTTTTTTTCAGACGCCCAACCAGAAAGCTAACACGGGTGCCCGTGTTGTGTGACACGGCCCGTGTCAGGTTGCGACAAAACCCAACTTTTCCCGAAAAGTGATTTTCTGCGTTTTGACTTCGATTACCCCAAAAATCAGTTTTCCCCTACGAAAATTCGATCAAAAGGCTCACATAATACACATATATCAACACATACCACTCAATTTCATCATATTCTCATCAAATTATTCATTCTACATCAACATTCACCACAATTATACACAATTCATGAATACCTAATCTATTCATCACCATGTCCTAAAGAACTATAAGAAATTATGAAATCTCCCCATACCTTAGAGTAATCCGAAGCTTTTTCCTTCTTTCTCCAAGATTCTCCTAACAATCCTTCAAAACCCTAGGTTTTCTCCTCCTCTTCTCTTCTTCAGCGTTCTTCACAAAAATACGATCAGTTATAAAATTGATCGATCTTTCTTCTTTAGTTACATATCCCAGTTTATGAACTTCCAACTCTACCCTTACTCCTTTTCCTTTATGACCACCTTGCCCTTTTCTTATTATTTTTAATAATAGTAATAATCTAAATAATACATGATTATTCACTTTATTAAAATTATTTAAAAATACTCTTTTAATCCATAATTCTCCAAATTACCAAAAATCTCTTAATTATTTCTAAATTAAATAAATAAATAAATAAATGATTAATTTAGATTTTCAGGTCGTTACAATATCAAAGCGTGTCCATAAGTCACCTCGAGCGTTGTTATTTTGTGACTAGGGTTTCAGTAATTATTATCTTTACGCATTAATATCATGTTTAACATTGGATTTGAAAAGTTATTTGATAAGTGTGTAAATCTTTACGTCTTCCTTCCTCCTTAGGCATTCATAAATATGCATGTAAGACAAAGACTTCTTGGAACTTAACACATGTCTTTCCTCCTTTATTCTGTGTCAGACTATGCCCTCTCATCTTCGAGTAAACATTTATTTGTATTAATTGACTGATGTCACAATATGAATAACGTATACTGATTCATAATCTTTTGGGGACTAATACACTTCTTCATCATTCCCTACTCTTGTCTATATTCCTTGTATTGGAAATGATAAATATCTCGTCTCAATTCATCCAGTCTTTATTACCATTTATGGTCATCACTCTTTGTTCTCTTTAAATACCACACTCCTCCTTATAACTTCTCATCCATTCTACTTGCTTTTAGCGTTTATCCTTTTGCTCTCACCATGTCTATCAAAACCTTCGCCGGTAATGAAGAAACTCTTGAGGTCATTAATGAGAAATGAGCATGTCTTCCCAGACTGAAAGATGCAGGCTTTTGCATTTCAACCAGCATGCAAATCCAAGGATGGTCAGGATACTTTGCAAGTCTGCATGGACCCATTTATCCTGTGATGGTAAAAGAGTTCTGGAAATACGCAAAGGTTGGTGAAGACAACAACTCTGTCTAGTCTTCCGTTTTCGGTGTTTCGGTCATAGTAACACCCACCTCCATCACACAAGCTATTCACTGTGTTCAATCAGGAGTGACTATTGATTAATTCCATCTGAACTATTCCTTTGTTGGAGATCTTATCAGGATTCATGATGTGTCTCAAGATAAGACTGAACCCTATGATCCTGAAGGACTCCTCCCTGATGGAAAGTTATGGTTTAAACTACTGCTCACTAACTTTCGCCCCAGAGGTTTGGCTAAAGTACCTTGACTCATGATGATAAACTATTTATCTACTTCATGATGTACAATATCCGGGTGAATCTTCCACAAACCATCCTCAATCATCTGAATAACTGTGTTGAAATCTCCAGAAATCAATATAAGTCCTTCATACCTTATGGAAGAATTTTGTCTGAGTTATTCTACAGGGCTGAAATCATCACTTTAGCCAGAATCCTTGAACCAGAAGACGCTACTTCTGAAGAAAGGTGTGAAAGGGTTGATGAGATGGAGGATTTCTGATAGCTGGGTGATGAATGTGTCTTTTGGGTTGCTTGGTGCTTGGTTATTTTCGTTTATCATTGCTTCTCCTATCTGTTGTTCCTGTTGTCTGTTTGGTTTTATTTTGTGTTCTGTACTGCGCCTCTGGCGTGTTTCTTTTCAATGAAGAATTTCCCTTCTTTTCATTTATCTTGTCTTACTGCATTACATAATGAGTACCATAAAAAGAAAAGAAAATGACTAAATTTAACTTATCTAAATTCTTCAAATCAAAACGATTAAGTTAAAATCTTGATAATGTGTAAATGATAATGATAACAACTGTTTGACACATTGAGTAACGTGAATTTCTTGAGAATAGGCTAAAATCTTTACTCATTTCCCCATGTCTGTGTATGCATAAACGATAAGATTTATGTGAGTTAATATTTTCATGAAAATAAGCTATACTCTCTTCTGTCTTTACTATATGTCAATTTTCAATTGCCACTTATAAGTATACATTTATTCAGAGTTATTGAGTCCTGTCAGAACTTAAATATTGAACCTTTATTTGTGATCTTTGAATATTCAGTTTTAAGAGACTGTTACACTTCTTTCCTATTCCTTGATATTCTTGTCTCTTACTCTGCCACTGTGTCCTTGGCATATCTTATGCGTGATACGCCTCTTGACCTATGTCATTTTCTTAGTTAGTCACGTCTCTCATATACACACACATTTCATCCCTCCTCTTATGATCTGAAGTGTTTAACCTTATTGATTCAAAATTACCTTCACTGTCCAAATCTTCTCATCATGTCTCTAATCACTTTCCAAGGAGATGAGAACCTTCTTGAGGTCATATCAGAAGAACAAAGCAATCTTCTTCATCTTGGAAACAGAGAAATTGCTAGCAGTATCACCTCTATCATGCACTATCAAGAATGGGCAAAATACTTCATGATTTTGGATAAACCAGTCTACTTAAATCTTGTAAAATATTTTTGGAAACATGCCTACATTAATGATGAAGGTCGCTCAAATTCTTCTCGTGTTTCTAGGTCCCCATTTACATCACTCCCTTCACCATTGCTCTAGCAATTGGCTATGAGAACATTGGTTTTACTGTTGAACATGTTAAGTCTAGGTATCTTATTTCTGAGGAACTAGCTTCTCTTCATAACACATCGTCCAAATATGAACCTCTCAATCCTGAAAATCTTCTTCCCATTCCCAAAGCTTGGTTTAAGCTTCTGTTGACCAACTTTCTTCCTCGGGAAGAAAACAAAAATATCCTATTTCATGATGACCGAGTCTTCATTTTTCTCCTGATAGCTCAGATGCGAATTAATCTACCTCATACTATCTTTAACTTTCTGCAAAAATCCATTACTAATTCCAGAAATGGCGATTTCATCAAGCCCTACATACATTTTGGAAGAGTTCTATCTGAAATCTACTTTAAAGAAGGAATTATTGATCTTGTCAAGTCAGATGGTCTAGAAAATGGTATGTTGAAGACACATTGTGAAGTCTTTGATGGTTAATCTGTAGAATGTCGTATCTTGTGTTTTCTGTCTCGTCTTTAGGATGCTCTATATTCGAGTCATGCCAATGTATTTCGATCCATTATTAATGAAACTGTCTTTATTTATGAGTGTTATGGCCTATCTTAGAAATTCCTTTCTCACATATTTATCATAATACTGCATTATTTATTGCATTATCTTTTTAATTATGACAAAAAGGGGGAGAAAGTAAAATGATTTTGATAGTACTTATTCTCAGAATCTCGAACTGAAACATTACATAATGCTATGCTTTTGCAACTAACCGTTTGTTTGATGTTTCAATTAAGGAACTCTGAAAAAGTTCACTTAGAATTTTAGATAGGTTGAACGTAAAAATCCTACTCTTTGAAGATAGATCCTACTCTCTGATGATAGAAAATCTTACGGATAATTTCAACTTTGATAATTCATGGTTAAGAAGTTGTACACTTTGAGAATATATGATTATTCAAACAGATGTTCCAATACTGTTCAGAAGTTGTGAACTCTCTGAAAGTCAAGAAATCTTGTTTATTCAAACAGATGTCCCAATACTGTTAAGAAGTTGTGAACTTTCTGAAAGTCAAGAAATCTTGTTTGATATCATAGTGTTCAGAAGTTGTAAACTTTCTGAAAGTATGAAATTCAGACTTAAAGCGTCAGATGCAGAAATCTCACCAAAAACAAGCCAAGTCAATTTTCTCATTCAGAAGATACGCTCTGCAACGATGATATTCTGATTAAATCAATCAGGCTCTGAATCTGATAAGATTGGTGAATCTAAGGAAAGATTGACAAAAGAGAAGTCACTTAAGAAGTTGTGATTCTTCTTCAAGATCTGATAAGAAGTTCTGATACGAGATGCGCGACATCATCCAATCAGACTCAAAATCAAGTTTTTGATCTGTCATCAAAGCTCTGATAGTAACCAGGTTCTAAGATGAAGACCTAGTGTTCTAGTCAGACTTTGATGAGTTGTTGTAGGGAAGTATTCCTTCTCTATTGTCATGTTCTGAAGAACTCAAATTTTATTTTGTGAGTCTTGGGATCAGGGGGAGACTCTGAACAAGCATAAATGAAATTTTGAGATTAACAGATTCAGGGGGAGCTGAGAGCTTAAACTCTGAATTTGTAGACTATGGTGATTACCCTGTATAAATTGTTCTATCAAAATACATGGTTTTGTCATCATCAAAAAGGGGGAGATTGTAAGAACAAGATTTGGTTCTGCATGTTGTCTCTATGTTTTGATGATAACAATGAAGTATTTGTGTGAGAACAATTATGGTGCTCTAACGTTTGTTATTATGATGGTTTTAACAAACAGGTTCTAACTCTGATAAAGACCAGGTGCTACGTCACTCTGATATTCTCTATGGTCACTTCTATGTGAAGAAGCAAGAATTGGTTCTAATCTACTGTGCGTCAGAAAGATTCTAAAAAGACACTATGTTGCTGTTGTAACGTCTATTGGATCTAATCTCTGATCATGACTCTGATGTTCCATTTGTGAAGCCTGTTTGGCTTCTGAGGTCGTTAACTTTTGAAGACTAAGTGCTAAAGATTTTGAAGACAAGGTTCTGTTGAACGCCGTTCTGAAGATCTGAAGACTTAAGGATTCTGAAGATTAAAGGTTCTGAAGACTAAGTGTTGAAGATTCTGAAGACAAGGTTCTGCTGAACGAAGTTCTGAAGACTCTGAAGACTTAAGTATTCTGATAACCAAGGGTTCTAAACTAGAAGTGATAAAGACTCTGAAGACAAGGTTCGGCTGAACAAGTTCTGAAGACTCTGAAGACTCAAGACTCCAAATACCCAATGATTCATTCTTCTGATCATGCTTCAATCAAATCAATTCAGAAGCCTCTGATGAATCGAAGAAGATGAAACGTTTACGTGGGAAAATAGTACATAGTACAAATAAAGCTCGTTCCTTTCCACTACCCTGATTTGGTGGTACAAAGGACAACTTCAGTGTATGATTTTCAACCCAGCATAACGGCATTATTTCATGTCGCCAATACTCTCTCTGATATTACTGATTTGCCCTTCAACAGATCTTTTTCTGGCTATATATAGACTTGATCATTCAACGAATCTGATGCTGATAGCAAGAACGTAAGCGTGCAAATGCGCATGTGAAAGCATGCGAGAGAAATTGAATGTGAGTGAGCAACAAACGATGTAATACTCAGTGTAAAAGAAGACGTATCAGAAACACTGATGTATATGAAGAAAGAACTCAAGAATTGAAGAAACTTATGAGTGAACAGTAAAGCACCACAATACAAAGAAGAAGAATGTTATTACTGTAGATTCGCTCTAAGTTAGATTGAGCTTAAAATGTATGTTTACCCTGCTTGTGTAGAAGCATTATTATTGTAAACAAACCTTGTAGCAGACAGTTGTTTGCGTTCCCTAAAGGACCAGTTTGGTAAAAAAATTTAGGGAGACTAAGACAGTGTGTCTTAGTGTTGTTAGTCACTTGTAGTTGACTTGTGCATTATATTCCCTAAAGGACCAGTTGGGTCGGAATTTTTTGGAAGACTAAGACAGTGTGTCTTAGTGGTGTTAGTCACTTGCAGTTGACTTGTGCGTTGTATTCCTTAAGAGACCAGTTGGGTCAGAATTCTTAAGAAGTCTAGGACTAGTGGGTCTTAGAGGTTGTTAGTCACCAGCAGTTTGCTCGTGCGATTGTAATCAGTTTGGTTATAGTGGATTAAGTCCTTGTCTAAGGCAAAATCACCTTGGCGGGTGGACTGGATTAACTTGATAGTTTTCAAGTGAACCAGGATATATCGTGTGTCTTTCTTATTGTTAGTTTATTTATGATCTTTGTTTGAGTTTCATAAAAAGCTTTCAAAATGGAAAACCCAATTCAAACCCCCCCTTTCTTGTGTTTTTCTCACACCTTCACAAATAACCCTCTCACCCTAATTAGGATTTGCCACAACACACTTATGATGAGAGACTAGTATGGTATTTATAATAAAACCTAATATACTAAACTAATGAGCTTTTAACAACTACTCATTACAAGCTAACTTAGGGTACAAGCTAAGTTAAACAATTGGATCCTTAACACAAGGCCCAATTCGACAACTACACACTAGAACACAATTCGACTACAGCATGTAGGTCTTCGACAATAGCATGTGAGCAGACTTCGACGACATGCTACACTAGAGTTCGATCCAATATCTCACATAAGCAATTCAACTACTGTTTAAATATACTAGAGAATCAAAAGTACAATGAAATTAAATGTTTATTTACGTAGATTTATTTGAGTTTACATAGAAACATAAATTTTGTGAGATTATTTGTTTAGAAAAACTCGTAAAAATGTTTTATGACATTATTCATAAAGTTTTTTCAACTTATTTTCACAAGTTCTTTAAGATAACAAAATTTTATTTTTGTATTTTAATATAAAATACAAAATAAAATATAAAAAATAATATATTTATTAAAATAGATCGGTCTGATAGACTTAAAAAACTTTTTTTATGGTCTGTAATTTGATCTATTTAATTAAATAAGCTTATAAAAAACATTGGTCTTTTTTGCTTAAAAAACCTACCCTGCCCTTAATTTATGTAGGTTAGACCGTAAATCTCTGTTAATTGCCCTGACTTATTTCCACCCTAGTCAGCGATACATATTCGTCTTATTTTTTTTTATAGGTGTGTAATTGAAGAAGACTCTCAATATTTATTCTGTGTTTTTCCTTTGAGTGTTTGGTGTACCGTTTTGAGTTGGTTAAGAACTTCAAACACTATGTAAAATAATGTCATGCATCATATTCAATAGTACATCATCGGTCTTCTTCCGTTAAAAAATCATCCAGTTGAAAAATCTTTATTTTTGAATCAAATAAATGAGTGATTAGACTTACACTTAAAAATATTAAAAAATTTAAATTTAAATACAGATATGATACATAAAGCATGATAAGCTTGACTAAAAAGTACTCCCTCCGTCTCGCAATAAGTGACTCATTTAAAATAAAATGGTGTTCTAAAATATATGAGCCATTTTAATTTTCAATGCAACTTTTCATACTTTATCCTCTAATTAATATTACTTTCATCATTGTCAATACATTATAGGGGTATTTTAGTAAAAATATCATTCTATTTTCTTCATTTATTTTTTTTTCTTAATCTATGTGAAAAGTCAACTGAATCATTCATTGTGGGATGGAAGGGATACTACTTTGACTAGCAAAACACAAAGTACTGTAGTTATCAAATGTAGAACGAACATATGTATTACTTATGTCAAAATCTCAAAAACATCACTATTACGTCCTTTCATAATTTAAACGTTAGTAATGTCACACTTTTCGTGCATTTTAGGTCTTCATTTTCTCCAATAATCACAATCAAATTCTATTTTCTCTTTTCAGAGTGCATGGCATTTTGTGTGTATATATAAACCAAATTTTGGGACCAAAAACATGTGTCACGTAGCTATTGCCCTTAGAACATTTCAAAGGTCATGTTTTCTTAACAAGTTTGTCCCTTTTATTGGATACATGTAACCGACTTCTAAACGTTGAAAGAGGCAAATATGATGAACACTAACATGTGTTGTTGTAATTTGTATCCACAAGTTAATACAATGAATGGATATTTACTCATTCTGTTGCATAATTGCATTTGGTATTTATGTTGGCAAGAGTATATGCAAAGAAAGCATATTCCCTCATATATTGAGATTCTCTTATCGTGCATTCCTTAGCTACCACAATTTTTGCTGAATAAATAAATAAATACTAGATGTGAATTTTTTATTTTTGATGTTTTTTATTTTTATTTTCACATCTATTAATAAATATTTATGAATATTTTTTCACGACCTTCTTTTACAAACTTTGATGATACATCTAAGTTTGTAATTTTTTTGAAAATGCTAAAATATTATTTTCATTGTTTTTTTATTAAAATACACGTTGCTCCGTTGTCAAATTAGAAATGACAAATACAAAGAGGTCTAATACGGCGACAACCAGCGTTTTTAGTATGACTGTGAGAGTGAAATTATAAAGTTGACACTCAAACGTCCTAATTTAGGAGTTAAAAATTTTATTAAATTGAATTAAATTGAAATTAAAATAATCGAACAGTTATTTTTGGTTAGTGAACTGACCATATATTGTACAAATAGTTACATAATTGAACCAAATGATAAATCGAACTGAAACCGAAACAAATCAAATGAAAAATAATTTGAAACCAAAATTGAAAATAAAAAATGCTAAAAGAGTTTAAATTTTTTTACCAAAAAATAATTTAAAAAGTATAACCGTTTTTGGTTTTTAACAAATGGTATGTTTGAGAAAAAAATTGTCTTCTAGCTGTTTGATACGGTTCGGGATTCCTAAATGGTATATTAAACCAATGTTTTTGGTTCGGTTCAATTTTGGGTAAATTAAATGGTTTGATTCGGTTTGATTGACCTTTTACTTTAGTTCTGTTGTAACAAACGATACCAATTAACAAATTCTTGATTGAGAAAACGAAGTTTCTTGATGAACAATGAAACTGTTAGGTTAACAAAGAGAGAGAGAGAAGAAAGAAGGAGAATAGGATTAGGAAAACTATTTTTCTATTCACTTACTCAATTAGGGTACAAATGATTACAAGTGAATAACAACAATTGGCCTCTCTCAACAACCTGAGAGATCTAGCCTATTTATAGGTTACTAAGTTAACTTAAACAACAAGCTAACTTAAACAATTGGATCCAACAAACAAGGCCCAATTTGACATTACATACTAGAATTAACTTCGACTACAACATGTAACACTTCGACGTCAGCATGTGAATCAGCTTTGACTTCATGTTTGTCTCTTATCGAAACATGAAAGCTTTCCCTGCTGATAACATCCCAATCGACAACACTAGAGTTCGATCCAATATCTAACAAATATCCACCTTGGAACAAACTCTACAATGACAGGGAATAATCTAGCTTTCATCATGCACCTTTATCAACTGCATACAGTGGAAAAACTTACAGCTCAGCAATGTCTTGGTGATCATATCAGCAACATTGTCATCAGTCGAAACCTTCAGCACTTGGACTTCTCCACGCTTGATTATCTCTCTGACGAAGTGCAGCCTTACATCGATGTGCTTCGTTCGCTCATGATACGTTGAATTCTTTGACAGGTGTATTACACTTTGACTATCACGTTTAACAGTGATAACTCGACATTGAAGTTTCAGCTCCTTTGCAAAATCTTCAAGCCACAATGCTTCTTTCACAGCTTCAGTGAGGGTAATATATTCTGCTTCAGTGGTTAATAAGGAAACAACCTTCTGAAGCGTCGCTTTTCAACGGATTGCTATGCCGAACATAGTGAACACATATCCAAAAATAGATTTTCTGGAATCCATACAACCTGCATAATCAGAGTCGACATATCCTTAGATTTTAACTTTACTATCATCACCACAAGCTCCACCATAAATCAAGACCCTATTTAGAGATCTATTTATGTACCTAAGAATCCACTTCAAAGCTTGTCAGTGCGCCTTTCTAGGATTGACCATATACCTACTTACAAGGCCTACTCCATACGCTATGTCTGGCCTCATACAAACCAAAGATACATCAAAGAACCTACTATACTAGCATATGGAATGCTACTCATATAGATTCTTTCAGCTTCAGTACTTGGACTTTGAGTAGTACTAAGCTTAAAGTGAGGATTTTTCGGAGTCACAACATGTTTTGCATTCAACATAAGAAACTTATCGAGAATCTTCCGTAGGCATGTCTCTTGAGATAAGCATAATTTCGACTACTTTCTATCTCCGGATGTCAATCCCAAGAATCCTGGTGGTAGCTCCCAGATCCTTTATTTCGAACTCCTTACTGAATTCAGACTTCACTTCCATTACATCGTCGACATTGTTGCTAGATATGAGGATATCATCCACACAAAGCAACAAAATAACAAGTGAGTTTCTAGGTCGAAATCAGAAGTAAACACAGTGATCGAACTGGCTCCTAGTCAAACCAATGTGTGCCATGAACTTGTCGAATCTCCTGTTCCACTGTCGAGGAGATTGTTTCAGGCCATACAAAGACCTATTCAGTTTGCACACATAATCTTCCTTATCTTTTTTTGCATACCCTTCAGGTTGCCGCATCAGGATCGTTTCATCTAGATCACCATGCAAGAAGGCAGTCTTCACATCCATTTGTTCAAGTTCCAGGTGTAACTTCTCCACCATGGCTAACAACATTCTAATGGATCTATGCTCTATAATAGGTGAGAACACATCATTGAAGTCGACACCTTCTTTTTGACTGAACCCCCTAGCAACCAACCTTGCCTTAAAGTGCTTCGACATCACTCCTTCTATTCCTTACTTGACCTTGAAAATCCACTTACAACTGACTAACCTGGCTCCTGCAGTTTTTTTAATCATCTCCCAAGTGTTATTATCATGAAGAGATTTCATCTCGTCATCTATGGCTTCTCACCATTCAGTCTTATTTCGACTCCTCATAACTTACTTGTAGTCTCTAAGTTCTTCCTCAAGTACCTCACTTGCAGAGATTAAGGCAAAAGCTATAAGATCTGCATAACCAAGTCTCTGAGGTGGCTTGATGACTCTTCTTGACCTATCTCTTACTACTAGGTAGTCATCGACAGTTTTCTCAGTCTCTTCAGCATCTTGCTCTTCTTCTTCGACTTCATTTGGGTTATGAACTTCAGCATCAATATGCTCCACCCCAACAGGAATCTCTACCTATTCCAGTTCCTCTTCAGAGATTTCTACACTTCGACCAACATCACCAGTTTTCTTGAACACCATCTCAACTTCATTAAAAACTACATCACGACTTGTGATACATCTTCTGTGACCTGGTTCTAGGAACTACAACCTATAGCCTTTGACTCCATCAGGATATCCAAGGAACATGCATCTCAGAGCTCTAGGTTCGACCCTGTCTTGCCTAATGTGAGCATAGGCTAAATAATCAAATACTCTCAGTTTGTTGAGATCTGGTGGTTGATCCGACCAAACTTCTTCAGGTGTCTTCATTCCCAAGGCAGTCGAGGGACATCTATTTATCAGATAAGTTGTTATCGAAATAGCCTCCGCCCAAAACACCTTCTTTAATCCAACATAAACCAACATGCATATAACCCTTTCAAGAATTGTTCGATTGAATCTCTCAGCTAAGCCATTTTGTTGAGGAGTACCTGCTACAGTTTTATGACTTGCAATCCCAGACTCGACACAGTAACTGTCAAAAGCTTCATTACAGAATTCAAGGCCATTATCGGTTCTCAACCTCTTGACCTTTCTACCAGTTTGAGTTTTGACCGAAACCTTCCAACTTTTGA
This sequence comes from Lathyrus tuberosus, assembly GCA_022829125.1. Lineage (NCBI taxonomy): Eukaryota > Viridiplantae > Streptophyta > Magnoliopsida > Fabales > Fabaceae > Lathyrus > Lathyrus tuberosus. The sequence goes on along the minus strand of JALAZF010000203.1, from coordinate 1,318,178 downwards.
AATTCTCAAAATTTTCATCCTTAGTCTTCTAAATGAATACCCATAACTTTCTGGATTAGTCATCAACTATGGATAGAAAATACCTTGCACCTAAATGTGAAGGATTCCTTGCAGGCCCCCAAAGATCAGCATGAATGTAATCAAGGGATCATGTGTTCTTTATTTACTTTTTTAAACTTCACCCTACAAGATTTTCCAAATACATAAGGTTCACAAAAATCCAACTTCTTGACTTTGTCACCACCTAGCAGGTTCTGTTTCCCTAGTTCGACCAGGCCTCTTTCGCTGACATGTCCCAATCTCATGTGCCATAATTCTATCATCGACGCCGGTTTCGTGGATGTAAAATCTGTTGAACCACTTACAACCTCAGCCTCAAGGGTATACAACCCTTGTTTCTTCACGCCTCTCAATACTTCCTTCGACCCCTTTATGACTTTCAATATACCTTGCTCTCCTTTGTATACATATCCTTTCTTGTCGAATTCACCAAGAGAAATCAAATTCCCCTTAAGATTAGGTACATACCTAACACCAATCAATAGCCTTATTGACTCATCATGGAGCTTGAATCTCACAGATCCAATACTTGCAATTTTGCAAGCTTTATTGTTTCCCAACAGCACTGATCCACCATCTTGATCACATAATTCTTTAAACACATTCTTGTTTGGAGTCATATGCCAAGTACATTCTGAATCCATAATCCACTATTTGCAAGAGTTACTGCTTGAAACCACGAGGACATCAGATGATTCATAATCATCTTGCACAATAGCTGCATTTCCATTGTCCTTACCTCCATGATTATTCAGGCGCTCAGGACACACCTTTCTTGTGTGACCCTCTTTCTTACAGTGATAACTCTTAATACCAAAATATCACCACCATAAGATTTCTGCTGAGTTTTACCTTTCTTCTTCTCGAGCCTACCATCTCTTTTTGAGAATTTTCCTTTAACGAACAACCCTTTGCCAACTAATGATGGTTTATGCTCCTTTCTTTTATACAAATCCTTAGAATACAAGGCTGCTTGAACTTCTTCAAAGGTCAGAGACTCTCTTCCATACAAGAGGGTTTCTTTGAAGTGAGCATGCGACTTGGGTAAAGAACACAACAATAACAACGCTTGATCTTCGTTAGTGATGGTAACATCAATATTTTCAAGATCAAGAATCAGCTTGCTGAATGTATCCAGCTGCTCTGTCAATGCTTTATCTTCATTCATCTTGAATGAATACAAAGCATTCTTCAAGTACAAGTGAATCACCAAGGATTTTGTCATATATAATCCTTCGAGTTTCAGCCAAACACCAGTTGTCGCCGTCTCCTTCGAAACCTTCATGAGAACCTTATCACCAAGACTCAGAATAATAGCACTGTGGGCTTTCTTGATCATTGTTGTCTTATCCTTCTCTGTCAATGCCGCATCCATGGCTTCTTCTCCCTTTAACGCTTCTAACAAACATTATTGAACAAGAAGGGCTCGCATCTTCAAGCGCCATAAATCGAAATCATTAACTCCGGTGAACTTCTCAATTTCAAACATTGTTAACGACATCTTCCTCCATGCTCACCGCACCAGTTTGTTGTAGAAAACGATACCCATAAACAAATTCTTGATTGAGAAAATGGAGTTTCTTGATGAACAATGAAACGATTAGGTTAACAGAGAGAGAGAGAGAGAGAGAGAGAGAGAGAGAGAGAGAGAAAGAAGAAAGAAGGAAATAGGATTGGGCAAACTGTTTTTCACTTCACTTACTTAATTAGGGTACAAATAATAACAAGTGAATAACAACAATTGGCCTCTCTCAACAACCCAAGAGATCTAGCCTATTTGTAGACTACTAAGTTAACTTAAACAACAAGTTAACCTAAATATTTGGATCCAACAAACAAGGCCCAATTCGACATTACATACTAGAATTGAATTCGACTACAACATGTAACACTTCAACATCAGCATGTGAACCAACTTCGACTTCATGCTTGTCTCTTATCGAAACATGAAAGCTTTCCCTGCTGACAACATCCCAGTCGACAAGACTAGAGTTCAATCCAATATCTCACAAGTTCGATTCAGTTTTCTAACTGAGTTGTACCACGAACATCCTATTGAATTCCAAACTTGCTTTAAATTGATCCTTAATTCTTGGCATTTTTTAACTCTTTTGTTATGTTTTGTTGGATTTACTCCATGATATCATGCTATTCTTCAATATTGTTGAAAATACCTTTGGGTGCTTTGATTTGTGTGTTATTATGCAGAAATCAGGCATAAAGACATCAAAGTGTAAGACACAAGTAATAGGACAAGGAAGACAAAGGAAAAGAAGAGATTCAGCATGTTCGTTGGGCAAACAGCCAGCGAGTATTAGTAGTGAATGTTCGCTGGGAGAACTCATGGCGAAGCCCCAGCGAACCCTCTCAAATTAGAGTCAGTAAGAAAAGGGCACTAAGTTTGGTGGGCGAACTAGTAGCGAATGGTCACTGTTGTGAGGTCTCAGCGAATGATCAACGAACCATCCAGACTGAAGTCAGTAGCTAAAGGACCCTAAGTTCGGTGTGCAAACTTGTAGCAATGTAGTTCGTAGGGCGAAGAATTGCTCGCACAACGAACTTTAGATATTTATCAGGGGTGGTTTAACTGTTTAAGAGGCACTCCAGGTGTTTAAAAGTGTTTTACTGGGCGAAGAAATGGTTCGCAGTGCGAACATGACAGATTCCAAAAGTACTATATAAGTACTTTTCACATTTTTTTTGGGATATAACCCTATTTTCACACCAAAACTTCATTTTCTCAGCATTTCTTCACCAAAAGGTGATATTTTGCAAATAGAAATTGGATTCGCATCCGAGTTCGATTCTTCGACGTGGATGCTCATTCATCTTCTTCCAAAACTTGTAAAGCAAGCTACCATGGTTATGGGTAGCTAATTTCCTTTGTGTCAAAGGTAGAGGTAGTCTACCATTAGCTTGTATGTATTTCTTTTGATTGGCCTTGTATGTGAATAAGTGATGATTAATCTATGATGAATATTTTTGTTCTTAATGATCCATTCTTGTTTTGTAATACTCTAGACATAGATTTTGTGAAACTTGACCTAAAATATTCATCTATCGATTTATAGGTTGGAGAAATCGGTCTATGGTCAATAGTTGCTTTGTGTTGAACTTAAAGCTTACTATGTTGGTTGTTATATGGAGAAATCGTGTAGCGATGAATACGATATTTCTCACGATGCTGCTCTAGAGATAGACGGTGTTGAGTGAATGTGCGACGATATTAATCGGATCCAACTTCTCATGCAAGATTGAAAGAATACGTATAAGTTAGGGTAGATGAAAACTACTTTTGATATAGTTTGTTAATCAAACTCTTTAGAATTTATAAGTTTTGCTACTAAAAACGTGACAATTTTATGAACAAAACTTTTAAAACCCTTTTTCTTGAAACAATAAATTGTGGAACGACAAGCATTAAAATATCTGCAATCCCTGTGGAGACGATAACAAAAGGCCCCCCTTTAACTACGATTCAAAAAATGGCGTCGTTGTCGGGGATTGTTTGATATTGCAAATATTACAATAGTTTATTAATTTAAGAACTTGGTATTGTATTCTTACCTCTGTTTATTTTTCTTGTGCTGCTTAATTTGTTTGGTTAAGTGTGCAAATTTTGTTTATGCGAGGGAGTGTACCTACAGACCAACTTCTTTTCAATTCTGAGATTGAAAGAACCGCTCGTAGGCTCAATAGCAGAACTAGACGGAGACGTCAACTTGCTAAAGAAAGACAAGAGCGCAGAGAAATTTCTTCATCTACACCCATTTTTACACCAATCATGGTAGAAATACCACCACCACCGCCTCCTGCTTCAACCCCATGTGTTAACAGTCCAAGACACAACGCTCAGTTTGAACGCAACGCTCAGTTTGCACGCAACGCCCACAATGGGAGGCATTCTGAGATGAAAACGGGTATCCTTACTTTTTTGTATCAAAATCCTTTTACTGGTATGGACCATGAGGATCGGTTCACACATTTCATCTAATTCTATGAAATTGCGGGTGCAATAGGAGCGCCGGAAGCAGAAGAGGAATCCTTGTTTAGGATACTATTTCCGCATTCCTTAATCAGGAAGGCGAAGGAATGGTATCTTGATCAATCAACTCTAGTGATGACGGATTGGAATTTATTGGAAGAAAAGTTCCTTGAACGGTTTTTCCCCCCATAATAGATTCATGGAAGCAAAAATGGCGATATCAGTGTTTGCTCAAGGTGGAAATGAATCTCTCAATGAAGATTGGGAGAGGTTAAAATCTATGTTACTAAAATGCAAAGGTCATAGTTTTGATGAATTAACTCAAGTGAACATCTTCCAGAATAGGCTCCAATTGGTTCACAAGACTTTGTTGGATGCTACTTTGGGTGGATCATTAATGTCCAAAAGCGCTGAAGATGCGATTGCTATTATTGATAGGATGGCACTCAATGATCACCAAGGAAATCACAACCGTGACACACCTCAAAGAAAACCGTGCATGATAGAGTTGGGAACTAATGATTTTATTCTTGCTCAAAACAAATTACTTTCGTAACAAATGGAGTTGTAGACAAAGAAAATCTCAAAGCTTCCACAACAAGTTAAAGAGATGCAAGAAGTTCCCAACCAAAATCAACATGTAGCAAGTTGTAAACTTTGTAAAGGTGATCATCCTACCGGCTATTGTCCACCGGTTATTGAAGAAGCCAACTATGCAGGAAACCAAAATCAAGTCTTTCAACCGAGACCACCATATCAAAGTAATAACCAAGGCTACCAACCGAGAGGTAATAGCTAAGATTACCAACAAGGGTGGAGGCAAGAACCGAGTTCTTCAAACCGTCAACCTTACCAAAATTACAACAACCACAACCAACCCAAGGAGGAGGCTCTAAGATTGAGGAAAATTTCAACCAATTTATGCAAATGTCTATCTCCACTCAAAAAAGTACGGATGCGGCAATTCGGAATCTTGAGACTCAAGTTGGACAATTGTTCAAGCAACTAGCCGACCAACATAAAGAAACCTTTCTGGCTAATACTCAAGTGAATCCAAAGGAGCATTGCAAGGCCATCTTTACAAGGAGTGGAAGAATAATTGGTGGGGGAGTCGAAAAAAATGTTGAAATTGAAAAGGAGGATGAAATTGTGGAGGAAGTTGAAAAAAAAGATGATAAGAATGTAGTTGAAAAGAAGGATATATAAAAGAAGTTGAAAGAGAAGAAGCTGAAAAAAAGTGAAAAGGGAAAGTAGTATGAGGGAGAAGTTCTACAAAAAAAGTTACCATACCCACTTGCTCCTACGAAAAAAGAAAATGAAAAGCATTATGCGAGATTCTTGGATATATTTAGTCGGTTGCAAGTTTGATTTTTGAGTTTTGCTGAGATTTCTTAATCTGATTTTTTGTGCATTGCTTTCTAACTAATGTATCATGTGTTCGGTTTGCTGGTTTTGTTTGGTGAATGTGCAGATGGCACCTCCAAAGGAAACTCCTTCCAAGAAAAGAAAGGTTGGAAATACATTTCGTCTGCAACCAATTCAATTTGATTCTGATCGGTTCAAGGGAGCTAAGCAGGTTGCTCGTTATGTTTCTCTCGAGAAGAGGAGCATTTTGCCAGAGAAGTAGTTTAACATCAACCCTCAAGGTTCCTACCAGGCGGTAGCGACAATCCTTCACTCCAAAAAGTGGGACAAGTTAATGACACCTTATGACAGCTATAACGTGGAGCTCGTAAGGGAGTTCTACGTTAATGCCTTCCCGGATGACGATGAGGTCTTTTCTTGGAATACTATGGTTTATGGAAGAGAGGTGAAATTTTATCGGGATACTATTAATCATGTTTTAGGTAAACCTCTCACCTTCGGGGAAGATGAAATTGATGAGTATCATAGGACTTTGAGGCTGCATAGAGACACAGAGGCCATTTCTGGTGCATTGTTGTTGGAGGGAAATCGGTGGAATTGAACTCATCTGGGGTTTAAAAAGGATACCACAAGGAGGATATGTGTCTGTTAGCACAGCTGGTGCTTCTCTTGGTGTTGACAAACATCAACCCTAAGACGCATACCTCAACTGTGACCATTCTGGTTGCACACTAGGTTCACAACATTTTGATTAATACTCAGATTGATGTGGCTAGGATTATCGCTGATGAGATGCACGCTGTGGTTGAGATTGGACTTAGATCAGGGTCGCGAGCTAATTGCCCCTTGGTTTTCCCATGTCTAATCATGGTTTTGTGCGTGCATTCGAGGGTGAAGCTACCCTCCCGCCGTCAGGTGACAATCTCAGCTGCTATTGATGACAATTATATGGATAAGTTTTGCAATCCAAAAGGCATGAGAGGAGGACAAACTTCTGGTGTTGGTGCTGGTATAGGTTCAGGAGCTAATAAGGCTTCCGGTTCTGGAGTTGCAGGCTCTCAGGGCTTTGACCCGTTCCAGAGGAAGATCTGTAACTACAACTGGGAGTGGATGGCGGCAACTAAGCGCACCATAATTGATATTTATGACTCTATATAGGTGTTACTGCTACAATACATAGAGCGTTTTATGGAGCGTTTGATGATGACTAAGGAGCAGTTCGTAGCTCATGCTGGTTGGCCTGAGGCCAGACCACACTTTGGAGAGGGGGCAGGTGTAGCTGGAGATGATCTTGGTAAGGCAGATGATGCTGAGGATGCTGGAGATGACGAGGAGACTGGTTCTGATGATGGCTCTGGATTTGGAGAAGAGGTTGATTTGGAGGAGGAGACTGAGTCCGATGAGGACTAGTTTTTGTTGTTGGATATTTTGAGCATGGTTTTCGGCTACTTCCTTTGGTTCTACAAAGTGAAGTTTTCTGTTAGCTTAGATCATTGCTATATTTGTTTTATGTTTATTGTATTCTCTTTTGTTGTACAATATCCACTTGGTGGATTATTTTGGATAATGTTATTTTTATGTACCACTTTTGGGTACTAGTACTTTTGTTGGTGTTTTTACACCATAACATTTTAAGGTTATTTTTAGTTGAAGTCTTCAGTTTAGGAATGTTCAACTCTAGTAGTTTTGTTTATTATTGGTAGTTTGTTTCGAATTTAATGTTTCCCTTTTGTGGTGTTTAAATGTGAGAACTTCTAGACCGGTTGCTATTTGCTAAAAGTATCCAATGAAGAATCTCCCAAGTTTGGATGGTGATGATAGTATTTAAACATGTAAATGCTAGTAAGGTACATGGTTACCTCTTTCTAGGATGCTAGAATGTTTAAGATTCTTTTTTTCTTCGTGCAAATGTAATTTTGTTTCATGTTGCAACTTAATGCTTGTATCACTTAGGTTCCAATAGCCACAAATTTGTGAGAAACCTCCATTGTTTACTAAATTCATATGATGACTAATAAATCTTATTGAATACATCTGATTCATGTTTAATTCTGTGATTATTTTGATTTTATGGAAGCATTATATATGATCAAGGCATTTGTTGATAATGAGCACAACCATATCCAAAAGTAACTTACCCGTGAGTAGTGAGAATTTGCTAACCCTTTTGAGCTTAATAGTTTAGATCTTAGTTTAGTGATGAACCTGGTACATTTACATAATTTGAAAGATAGTTCATCATTGAATTGTGTAGGATTCTAAAACATATTTCTTGAACCTTTGAAATTGTTCTAAATTGTCTTCCTTGCCATAAAAAGCAAGAAGCATTCACTTAAGGTTTGGTTGAATTCAAGTTGGGGAGAGTGAAAAGAAAGTGGTAGGTTACTCAAAAATTTTGAAAATTTCAAACAAGCATTGAAAAGAAAATTGTGTATATGAATTGTGAAAAATAAAAAGAAAAAGCATGCTGGTTTGAATGAAAAAAAATTAATAATGTGCAATAAGGGTGTTGGAAGGGTGACTAATGGAGAAAAGAAAGTGTTGGATGAAGTTGTAATGTGTATATAACCTTGTATAATGAATGTTTCTTTTGCATTGCCAACTTTGAATCTGTGGCCTTATAAATGTCCCTTTGTTGTGAACCTAACCAAGCTATAACCTTTAAAGACCTTAGTGGTCTTATTGCTTCCATGAATTCTTTGATGATTGATTAGATGAATGTATGAATTGGATTGTATTTGCATCATTTGTCAGGTGAGTGAAATTGCCCCGCGGTTGCAAACACATTAATTTCTTCAATTATTATTTGAAGAGGAGTGTTAGAGTGATTCAAGCATGAGAATTTAGTTGTTATTTGAAGAATTGCATGATATTTGTTTAAGAACTAAATTCTTTTGCATTGTTCGATTCTAGGAAGTTGTGAACATTGCTTGTGTGCATTTGTGTGTTTATTTGAGCCATAAATCCATTATTGGTTGAATTAAATGCTCGAGCAAATCCTCTCATTGAAAATGAGAGTTCAATGAGAGGCATACTTTTCTTGAGGACAAGCAAAGATCTAGTTCGGGAGAGTTTGTTGAATTTCAAACTTGCTTTAAATTGATCCTTAATTCTTGGCATTTTTAAACTCTTTTGTTATGTTTTGCTGGATTTACTAAATGATATCATGCTATTCTTTAATATTATTGAAAATACCTTTGGTTGCTTTTATTTGTTTGTTATTGTGTAGAAATTAGGCATAAAAACATCAAAGTGTAAGACACAAGTAATTGGGCAAGGAAGCCACATGAAAAGAAGAGATTCAGCATGTTCGCTAGGTGAACAGCCAGCAAGGAGTAGCAGCGAATGTTCGCTGGACGAACTCATAGCGAAGCCCCAGCAAACCCTCTCAAACTAGAGTCTGTAAGAAAAAGGCACTAAGTTTGTTAGGCGAACTGGTAGCAAATGTTCGCTGTTGCGAGGTCTCAGTGAACCATCCCAGACTGAAGTTAGTAGCTAAAGGACCCTAAGTTCACTGTGCGAACTTGTAGCAAGGTAGTCTGCAGGACGAAGAATTGATCGCACAACAAACTTCAAATATTTCTCAAGGGCGGTTTAACTGTTCAAGTGTACCATTAGCTTGTATGTATTTCTTTTGATTGGCCTTGTATGTGAACAAGTGATGATTAATATATGATGAATATTTTTGTTCTTAATGATCCATTCTTGTTTTGTAAAACTCTAGACATAGATTTTGTGAAACTTGACCTAAAATATTCATCTATCGGTTTATAGATTGGAGAAATCGGTCTATGGTCGATAGTTGCTATATGTTAAACTTAAATCTTACTATATTGGTTGTTATATGGAGAAATCGTGTAGCGATGAATACAATATTTCTCACGACGCCGTTCTAGATATAGATAGTGTTGAGAGAATGCGCGAAGATATTAATCAGATCTGACTTCACATGCAAGATTGAAAGAATGCGTATAAGTTAGGGTAGATGAAAACTACTTTTGATATACTTTGTTAATCAAACTCTTTAGAATTTATAAGCTTTGCTACTAAAAACGTGACAATTTTATGAACAAAACTTTGAAAACCCTTTTTCTTGAAACAATAAACTGCTAAATGGCAAGCATCAAAATATCTGCAATCCATGTGGAGACGATAACAAAAATCCCCTTTAACTACGATTTGAACACATCCCTATCCAAGTCAGTGAACACTGGAGGAGAAATGATCATATGAGTAAGATTGAGATCATACCTACAAACAATGCATGTTAAAGGAACATTTTGATACTTTGAATGTTAAAGAAGATGGATTCATTCGCTTTAAAAATAAAAAATCATGCAAGGTTCAAGGAATAAGTTCAATTCGTCTTAATATGTTTGATAGTCATGGATTCCTTTTACAAGATGTGAGAGTTTTTCTTGTGGTGTTATTTTTGTGAATGTCCTAAACAATGACAGCTTGGGTGTCCTAGCCTAAGAGTGATGTTGCTGATAACGCGAAATTATATCGTATATTTGACTTGACTTGCATGAATTTTAGTTGCGATTTCTATTAATTTCTTGTATTTATGTTTTATTATGCCGGTATGTTATTGTGTTTTTCAGGTGCTTAAAAGAATAAACCTTATTTGGAAAAGAAGAAAATGGAAGAAAAAATGGAAGAAAAGAAAGAAGAAAAGAAAATATTAAAAGAAAATAAAAAAAAACAAGGTGGGGCCCACCGCAATTCAAGAGGGTGGCGCCCACCACATTGCATAAGTGGCGCCTGCCACTAAGAAAGAAGGAAAGGGTGGTGCAAGCCACCAACATGTGGGAAGGTGGCGCCTGCCACCTATTTTCAAGGGGGAAGTGGCAACTGCCACGACCCCAACTTCTCCTATTTTTTCTTGCACTTCCTGATTCAACGGAGTTTTCCGCATCTCACGCAATTCACCCTATTTTCACGAAGTTGTTGAAGCCATCAGGGATATAAAATCAGAAGACAGTTTCCTGAAGAGGGCAGATTCTTTTTAGCCAGATTTTATTTCTTTAGTTTTTAAGCTGTTTTCTTGCACTATGTAAAGGTAATAGCTTTCAACATTGGGGGGCTATTACGAATTAGTTTTAGGATTTACTTCAGCCATTAATTTTTGTTTTGGACCAAAGCCTGCCGGTGTATTACAATTCCAGTTTCCATTCGAAAGATTATTTCAATCTCCTTAAGCCAAATCTCACCTTATGTTCCTCAGCACAGTCCATCACTCAAAAGATTCTTTCAATCTCCTTAAGCCAAATCTGAGCACCATCAGGATCATGTCTTCCTTTGAAGACAGGCGGTTTATTCTTCCTGAACTCATCATTCCAACCAGCATTAGGAACATTCCGCACAGCCTGAGCCATAGCTTGCATAGCAGCAGCAAGAGCAGCATCATTCCTACCAGCCATATTCTGTTCATCAAATAACAGTAACTATGGTTAAACAATCAACTCGCCAGAACACAACTGCCGCACACCAAACAACTTGGTCAAAACGACCGACATGGACTGACACAGAAACAAACTGCCTCTGATACCACTTAATGTAACACCCCTAATCTATACCCCGCACAATTAAAGCGATAACAAATAATCAGGGTAGAATTAAAACATTCATGCCATAGACGGAGCATCACATCACGATGATGAAATAAAATAACCAGCTCAAATAGATATGCAACAATCAGGTAGCAACATAAACAGATGAACTCAGTTCCTAACACCCACAATTCAGATACAGAATAAAAGCGGAAAATCTGTAACTGAAATCTCATATATATATATATATATATATATATATATATATATATATATATATATATATATATATATATATATATATATATATATATAAACATAGAAGTTTGTCTGTCATACACAGAGTCATACATGTAAAATCCAAAAAGATATGTACATAAAGTCATATAACGATCTCCCTGACTACCCGGTGCTACATATCAGAGCCGACCGACAAAAGAATAAAGACATAAGCTTCACAAAAAGACCTCCAGCATCTAATCTGCAATGCCTCATAGAGCATTCAAAACAGCAGAAGGGTGAGAAACACAATTATAATATAGTTGCATACAATTATGTAACAACACAAAATACACAATGTAAAACATTCTCACCATAACTTACACCATAATTCACATACAAAACAACACAATTCATATCTCATACATCCTTCACAAAGGCATAACAATCATGCTCAATACATTTATCACCAACATATATATATATATATATATATATATATATATATATATATATATATATCAACCCATCACTTCCATTCACAATTCTCACACATAATCAATCCATCCATGACTTATGCAAATGCAAAGAGACCGACACAACGACTCTATGAAAATGCAATGCGGTATCGTTCCATCCGTCATTCTTATCATTAATTCACTCAGGAATTATTGGAATCATCGCTTGTTACTTAGTGTAACTCCCCGTCGGGCAAACGATGTTCCCCGTCGGGCAAACGATGTTCCCCGCCGCTTTCGGTCCTCTTGGTATAAGGCTCACGACATTTATGGATCGCTTTCAGTCCTCTTTGTATAAGGCTCATGATCCGATCGCTTTCGGTCCTATTTGTATAAGGCTCACGATCGTCTATAACATCGCTTTCAGTCATCTTTGTATAAGGCTCACGACCGTTATAGCAGATTCCCTCGGGAATCGTTTCGTCGCTCACACCCACTAGGGCACACGACATCACAAGAATGCATATCATGATGCTTGGCATACAATGACTCATGACAATCAAATGCATACACATATACAACCATGTGAACCATTTCAACATCCATAATCATGCATATACAATCAAACCCAACATAATACATTCACTTGCCCTAAGGCCATAAATCATCATCACAACATTCACATCACATGCATTCACATCATATAACAGCACACAAGCTATACATTATATATCCAAAGCATATTGCACGATAACACATCAATCGCACACAACTACGACGATAAAAGTCGACAAAACGACACATTTCCAAATTCCCGACATAATTAAATCGGCCACCAATCTCAAAAACCACTTTTATAAGAAAGAACATTTCATAAGCTTTCCAATGGTACAAAGAACGTCCCGATCCGAGTTACGGATCAAAAGTTACGGAATTTAGAAAACAGATTTAATTTTTGAAGTTCCAGGTCGCGCTAAGCGGGCTCCTCCCCGCGCTGAGCGCGCTCCTCACTGCCTGGTGAGGTTGCGAATTTTCAAGACCGTGCTAAGCGCGCAGACCCCGCGCTGAGCGTGCACTGCGAAATTCAAAAAAAATGAACTCTTCGCAAATCCAACCAAAAAAATCCTATTTTTCATCCCAGATCAATTCCAACAGCAAAACAAGCATCAACAATTGTTCATAAACACAGTGTGATCATACAGCGCGATTTATATCGATTTCCGACCGTGAAAACATCGATTTCTACTCGTTTATCTCATTTCGACCTATCTTTGAAAAACTAGCAAACAATCTAACACACCCATACATAATCATACACAAACATAGCATAATCGAGTTTCGCACCCTTACCCGATTAATCTCGTTTCGAAGTGTCGGTTGAATCGATTCCTAAACTTTCAAGTTTTTCCTCTTTTTCTTCTTTTCTTTCTCTTTTCCTTATTTTCTTTCTTCCCTTCCTATTTTTCTCTCTTTCCTCTCTATGTTTCTATTTTAAGGGAAAACAACCCAAAAAGACTAAAATACCCCTACACTCAATTTTCTCGCAAACGTTCCCACAACGCGATAAAACATAATAACGATAAACATAAAACATTTATCAAGAATAAAATAATATAAAGACCAAAAATAATTAAATCGACTCAATTAAATAAATCTAACAAAAACCGGGGCGTTACAACTCTCCGCCACTTAGAAATTTTCGTCCTCGAAAATATTACCTGAGACGAACAACTCCGGATACGATTCCCGCATCCGACTCTCCAACTCCCAAGTCAAATTGCCCTCAGCAACGCCTCCCCACGCTACTTTCACAAGCGCAATATCCTTGCCTCTTAACCGCTTCAACTCGCGATCCAAAACTCTCACCGGTAATGCCTCCACCGTAAGGTTCTCCCTTACCTCAACCTCATCCATTGGAATCACATGCGACGGATCCGAAACATACTTCCGAAGCTGTGAAACATGGAACACATCATGCAAATTTGAAAGATTTGGTGGCAACGCCACCCGATAAGCCACAACAACTACTCTCGCGGATATCTGATAAGGACCAATAAACCGAGAAGTAAGCTTCTTCGACTTCAATGCACGTCCAACACTTGATACCGGTGTAACTCTCAAAAATACATGACCGCCTTCTTGAAACTCAAGATCTTTCCTCCTTCGATCATGATAACTCTTCTGCCTACTCTGAGAAGCCTTCATCTTCTCACGAATAAGTTTCACCTTTTCCGTAGTTTGTTGAATTAACTCCGGTCCAACCACCGAACTCTCACCAGATTCATGCCAACACAAAGGGGTTCGACATCTTCTTCCATACAACGCTTCAAAAGGTGCCATTCCAATACTCGAATGGAAACTGTTGTTATACGTGAATTCAACCAACGAAAGATAAATATCCCAAGCACCACCTTGCTCAAGAACACAAGCTCTCAGTAAATCTTCCAATGACTGAATAGTTCTCTCGGTCTGACCATCCGTCTGAGGATGATAAGCAGAACTCAATCTCAACTTGGAACCTAACGCCTTTTGTAAACTTTCCCAAAATCTAGAAGTAAACCTCGGATCTCGATCTGAAACAATACACAACGGAACACCATGTAGCTTCACAATCACACGGATATAAATCTCAGCCAACCTCTCCAAAGAAAAACTGATGTCAATCAGAATGAAATGCGCCGATTTAATCAGCCTATCCACAACCACCTAAATGGAATTATGTCCCCTCTGAGTATTCGGCAACCCTGTCACAAAATCCATAGAAATCCTGTCCCATTTCCACTCAGGAATATCCAACGGTTGCAATAATCCACTAGGCTTCTAATGTTCTACCTTCGACTTCTGACACATCAAACACGCATAAACAAATTGAGCCATATCCCTCTTTAATCCGGACCACCAAAAGATCTTCTTCAAATCTTGATATATTTTATTAGCTCCCGGATGTATACTCAAACTACTCCGGCATCCTTACTCTAAAATCATCTTTTTCAATTCCGAATCATTAGGAATACAAATTCTCCCACGGAATCTCAAAACACCCTTACCATCCACTTTAAAGTCACCATTCACACCTTTATCTCCAACTGTCATCAAATCAACAAATTCCACATCCAGCCTCTGTTTCTCGCTAACGGTCAACAGAAACTCATTAGTGACCCTTAACATACCAAGCCTCACGCTGTCAGATGTCAATTCACACACCAAACTGAAATCTCTAAATGCTTCCAAAAGTTCCCACTCTTTAACCATCAAAGCGGACATATGCAAGTATTTCTGGCTTAACGCATCGGCTACCACATTAGCTTTACCAGGATGGTAATTCAAGCTAAAATCGTAGTCCTTCAAAAATTCCAACCATCTCCGTTGCCTCATATTCAGCTCTTTCTGATCAAACAAGTATCTCAAACTCTTATGATCACTAAAGACTTCGAATCTTGCACCATAGAGATAATGCCTCCAAATTTTCAACACCAAAACCACAGAGAAGTTTGTCTGTCATACACAGAGTCATACATGTAAAATCCAAAAAGATATGTACATAAAGTCACATAACGATCTCCCTGACTACCCGGTGCTACATATCAGAGCCGACCGACAAAAGAATAAAGACATAAGCTTCACAAAAAGACCTCCAGCATCTAATCTGCAATGCCTCATAGAGCATTCAAAACAGCCGAAGGATGAGAAACACAATTATAATATAGTTGCATACAATTATGTAACAACACAAAATACACAATGTAAAATATTCTCACCACAACTTACACCATAATTCACATACAAAACAACACAATTCATATCTCATACATCCTTCACAAAGGCATAACAATCATGCTCAATACATTTATCACCAACATATATATATATATATATATATATATATATATATATATATATATATATATATATATATATATATATATATATCAACCCATCACTTCCATTCACAATTCTCACACATAATCAATCCATCCATGACTTATGCAAATGCAAAGAGACCGACACAACGACTCTATGCAAATGCAATGCGGTACCGTTCCATCCGTCATTCTCATTATTAATTCACTCAGGAATTATTGGAATCATCGCTTGTTACTTAGTGTAACTCCCCGTCGGGCAAACGATGTTCCCCGTCGCTTTCGGTGCTCTTGGTATAAGGCTCACGACGTTTATGGATCGCTTTCGGTCCTTTTTGTATAAGGCTCACGACCCGATCGCTTTCGGTCCTCTTTGTATAAGGCTCACGATCATCTATAACGTCGCTTTCGGTCCTCTTTGTATAAGGCTCACGACCGTTATAGCAGATTCACTCGGGAATCGTTTCGTCGCTCACACCCACTAGGGCACACGACATCACAAGAATGCATATCATGATGCTTGGCATACACTGACTCATGACAATCAAATGCATACACATATACAACCATGTGAACCATTTCAACATCCATAATCATGCATATACAATCAAACCCAACATAATGCATTTACTTGCCCTAAGGCCACAAATCATCATCACAACATTCACATCACATGCATTCACATCATATAACAGTACACAAGCTATACATTATATATCCAAAGCATATTGCAGGATAACACATCAATCGCACACAACTACGACGATAAAAGTGGACAAAACGACACGTTTCCAAATTCCTGACATAATTAAATCGGCCACCAATCTCAAAAACCACTTTTATAAGAAAGAACATTTCATAAGCTTTCCAACGATACAAATAACATCCCGATCCGAGTTACAGATCAAAAGTTACGGAATTTAGAAAACATATTTAATTTTTGAAGTTCCAGGTCGCGCTAAGCGGGCTCCTCCCCGCGCTGAGCGCGCTCCTCACTGCCTGGTGAGGTTGCGAATTTTCAAGACCGCGCTAAGCGCGCTGAGCGCGCATTGCGAAATTAAGAAAAATGAACTCTTCGCAAATCCAACCCAAAAGTCCTATTTTTCATCCCATATCAATTCCAACAGGAAAACAAGCATCAGTAATTGTTCATAAACATAGTGTGATCATACAACGCGATTTATATCGATTTCCAACCGTGAAAACATCGATTTCTACTCGTTTATCTCATTTCGACCTATATTTGAAAAAATAGTAAACATTCTAACACACCCATACATAATCATACACAAACATAGCATAATCGAGTTTCGCACCCTTACCCGATTAATCACGCTTCGAAGTGCCGGTTGAATCGATTCCTAAACTTTCAAGTTTTTCCTCTTTTTCTTCTTTTCTTTCTCTTTTCCTTCTTTTCTTTCTTCCCTTCCTATTTTTCTCTCTTTCCTCTCTATGTTTCTATTTTAAGTGAAAACAACCCAAAAAGACTAAAATACCCCTACACTCAATTTTCTCGCAAACGTTCCCACAACGCGATAAAACATAATAACGATAAACATAACACATTTATCAAGAATAAAATATTATAAAGACCAAAAATAATTAAATCGACTCGATTAAATAAATCTAACAAAAACCGGGGCGTTACAGAACATACGTAAATTAACGCCAACCAATTACAAAGTGCCTGAGGTACACGGAATCCACATTTCGGTCTCTCTTTTCTGATATATTTTCTTAGTTTTATTTTAGTTCTAGTCTTAGTTTCCCTTTTATCAATTATCATTAGCCTTATCTTTACAAAACGACAATAGATTACAGTAGGTTGACATTGGTCTTTGTGGGTTCGACAATCTTTTATATTACTTCGATATTTCTGTGCACTTGCGGACGCATCAGGTTTTTGGTGCCGTCGCCGGGGAACAACAGTCAATATTATTATTTCGTTGTTGCACCGTATAGACTAAGACACTCTTATCTCTATAACTATGTATCACCCCAATTTCCTCTACGATGACCACTCCCAAAATTTTGAGGAGCCGCAAGAATCCGTTAATTCCAACCTCGAAAAATTTATGGAGGATTTTAATGCGATGCTAACTCATTCTCACCTAAATTCCCTCTATGATTACCACTCCCAGTATTTTGAAGAACCACGAGATTTCCATAAATCCAACCTCGAAATACTAATGGAGGAATATAATGCAACGCTTACTCACTCTGGGATAGAATCTATGATGAAGCGTTTTGTGGAGACACAAACTCTCCAAAATGAAGAGTTTAGAAAACATAATCTCCAAACTAATGAAAACCTTAGGCAGATGAGCACTGTGGTCAAGTCCCTCGTGACTCATAACGAGGTAGTGGAGATTCAAATCTCCCTGCTTGCACAGACACCTATAGGACCCTCCCTTGAGGAACATGTGGATGTTGTAACAACCAGTAGTGAAGAACAGATAGAAAATACTTGGGAAAGTGATAATGAGGTTGAGGACAACTACAGTGAGAAAAGAGTAGGGAGTGATAAAAATCCACTAACACCACCTGAAAGGGAGGTTGTTGAAGAGGTAGAAAAAGAAGCATCTATTTTTGTTCCTCCTCCCTATACCCCACCAATTTCTTTCCCGCAAAGGTTTGTAGAAGTTAAGGTAGACTCCCAATCCAAAACGTATATGGAGGTATTGGAAAATATCATCACCGACACACCTTTCTCTGAGGTCCTGCCTAAAAAGAGAAAGTTAGAGGACCATGAAACTAGGGATATCATTACTGTTAAGAGGGTAAGGTTGACCTTTGAGGTGGTGGATGAAAGAAATGAGCCCAAACTTGAAAAGCTAATACTTAGGATAGATCCTGAACCACCACCAAAATTTCAAAAGAATGAACCACCCCACAGAAGGAAGAAAAGAAAAGGTGAGGGTTATGTGAGATAACTTGATAAATGGCCATGGAAACCGAAGATTAACACTCCTAACCGTCGAGCTATCGACGTTAAACAAAGCCCTGCGTAAGAGGCAACCCACGAGCTTTTAATTTAATGTTTTACTTTTATTGTTTGTGTTTGCAGAAAATAAAGAATTGTATCGCTTGTCACATCTCAACTGCATTTAGGCGAAAGATCTCTAGATGACAATCCCTTAAGATGACCTGGTGCCCACGGACATTCCTACGAATGTCACTGCTGGTGGTGACACCGATGATGAGTATGATGGGAGAGGGCATATCTCTCCCGTTTGTGACTCGCCTTCTCCTTGTCCTTTCGCATGGTCAGGTTCCACCTGCACACACCGTACCATATTTTTCTAACATTTTTTTGCAGGTACTTCCTTCGGAAACAGGTAGTATGATGAGCAACTTCAGTAAAGTGAAGTTTCATCAAATTCAGATAAATCGTAGTACAAGACGCCGGAGTAGAAGTGGCCAGCAAAGACAGGGACAACATGGGAAAAATCAGAGCGAATTTGGTCGTGGCATTCATACAGGTTCTATCCTTCCTTTACCACCTTTTATCAAAACATTGAGGACAATGTTTGGTATAAGTGTGGGGGAGGAACTTTACCTCTTTCATTTTACCGATTTCTAGTTAGATTTAATGTTTTCTAGCATGATTTTAAATTTTTTTCTGTTTTAATATTTGGTCGAGTCATTGCATGTGTTGTCGAGTCAGTATGCGTGTTTTTATGTTGTTATTGAATTTCCCCGAAATTTTAAAAATTTTAACCTCCAGCAAAGTTTTTTTGTTATGATTCAATGGCATGACACCGAGAGTATAGGTTGTTTTATCTTGTTTTAGGCTATGTTAGATGGACTTGGGAAAGTTTTGTCAATATTGGTACCGTTCTAACACCCTAGATTCCCTAAATATGTGATATTGATTTAAATAGACATTATGTCGAGACCTTATTCCTATTTCTTTAGAAGTAGCATCTTGATTAGTTTATACTAGCAGTCAGCACCATCCTTATGTACGAACTAAGTAATGAACCAATGCAAATATGTGTTGATCTCAAGAATTGAATTGTATGATTTTATATATAAAAAAATGAATAAAAGACATGTTCCCGTTAAGTTAGGCGGTCCACCCCGGGCCATATAGCCTAAAGGTTCGGACTCTTGAAATTCGTAGCCAAAAGCAAAAGCAAAATGTGCGAAAAAAGAAAAAAAAAATTGAATAAGAGATCATAAAACACTAACAGGTTCACTTACCATGTAAGTATAAAGGATAACAGGCTTAATGTGATTGCGCGAGAATGAAAGAGAGGTGAAAAGGAATGAATTCTATAGGTAGAGTTATAACGGCATGATTCGAATTGGTATTGCTTAGGAAGGGAGTCTTTGTCCACAAATGCGGATATGTGTCATTACGGTATCCTTATTTTCATTATTTAGTACCTATCTGTTTAGCATTAGCCTAGCAACCGAGTACCTTCTTTAGTTTCGTCGTTCCTGTGATTCAAACGTTGTACTTACTGTCTTTATTGTATTTGGAGTATGCTTGAGGACAAGAAAAGGTTTAAGTGTGGGGGAGTTTGATAACTCAAAATTATATCGTATATTTGACTTGACTTGCATGAATTTTAGTTGTGATTTCTATTAATTTCTTTGATTTATGTTTTATTATGCCGGTATTTTATTGTGTTTTTCAGGTGCTTAAAAGAATGGACCTTATTTGCAAAAGAAGAAAATGGAAGAAAAGAAAGAAGAAAAGAAAATATTAAAAGAAAAGAAAAAAAAACAAGGTGGGGCCCACCACAATTCAAGAGGGTGGCGCCTGCCACACCAATTGAATGTGGCCCCCACCACATTGCATAAGTGGCACCTGCCACTAAGAAAGAAGGAAAGGGTGACGCAAGCCACCAACATGTGGGAAGGTGGCGCCTGCCACCTATTTTCAAGGGGGAAGTGGCAACTGCCACGACCCCAACTTCTCCTATTTTTTCTTGCACTTCCTGATTCAACAGAGCTTTCCGCATCTCACGCAATTCACCCTATTTTCACGAAGCAGTTGAAGCCATCAGGGATACAAAATCAGAAGACTGTTTCCTGAAGAGGGCGGATTCTTTTTAGCCAGATTTTATTTCTTTAGTTTTTAAGCAGTTTTCTTGCACTATGTAATGGTAATAGCTTTCCACATTGGGGGGCTATTACGAATTAGTTTTAGGATTTACTTCAACCATTAATTTCTGTTTTGGACCAAAGCCTGCCGGTGTATTACTATTCCAGTTTCCATTCGATTACAGGTTTTTTCTTTATTTGCTTACTTTACTGTTTTTAATTGATAGCTTAATTATGACTTGTCTTATATTAATTTATCATAATAGCATGTTTACTTACCTATCCATGTCCGACTAAATTGTTTAGAGTTTGATCTGTGAGGACCGTCATTCCGACGAGACTCGGTAATTAAATTAGCGTTAACTTATAATAAAATTGTGTTTTGGTCTTTGTTTCCAAGTTTAGTTTAAATATCTTTGTCACGAGAGTGAGAGGTTATTTAACACTCTTTCGTCACGAGAGTGAGAAGCAAGAAAAGGTTAGAGCCGGTACTGCGAGAGCGTGGGGTCGAACCGGATAGTGAAAACTAGACATTGATTCTAAAAACAGCGAGAACGCTTTAGGTATCGATTAGGATCTAAATGATTTTCAAAATACGTTTTCTAATTAAAACGGGCGAGCGAGAGCAAAATCTTGTGGTTAGAAGAAGTGGCTTTAGTCAATAGTGCGAGAGTGTGAGGCGGAGTCTTTAAATAAATATTTTTTACGGAACATACGTAAATTAACGCCAACCAATTACAGAGTTCCTGAGGTACACGGAATCCACATTTTGGTCTCTCTTTTCTGTTATATTTTCTTAGTTTTATTTTAGTTATAGTCTTAGTTTCCCTTTTATCAATTATCATTAGCCTTAGCTTTACAAAGCGACGATAGATTACAGTAGGTTGACATTGGTCTCTGTGGGTTCTGTAGCGAGCGATTTTGGACGTGGTTCTTAAGCACTATCGCCCTGGGGGGTTACTACAGGTCAATTCATTTTTTATCCTATTGAAGCTAATGAAGGAAGGGAAATAGATGTCTCCAACTAACCCTGCTTTGTAAACTGAGGTTAAACAGTCAAAACTGTTGGTTTACAGATGCGATCAATGTGGGGGGCCTCTCTTGGTTTATTTTGATCGAATTTAGACTTTTGGTGGGGAATACGGACTTGGATGTTTTAATTGATATGTGAGGATTTGTCACCTGAGGTTTTCGATGTGGTGTGCTCGCTAAGATTTTTCTTTCAATCTTATACCTACGTATTCCCGTTTACCGAAACAGGGAAATCAGAGCGATCGTAGTTCCTCCTATTCTTATGGAAATGGTGTTTTGGTGTCTTGTTCAAAGCCCAAGACATGAAGCTAAAGGTGGTTTGTATCTTGTTAAAAGCCCAAGATGTGAAGCTGAAGGGTCTATTTGTATCTTATTCGAAGCCCAAGATGTGAAGCTAAAAGGGTGTTGACTTTAGAGAGACTTTGTCATCTCTAAAGGGGTCTGTTTGTCACAATTGTTGGGTGACTGATTATAAAGGAGAATTACTTTAACTAGGATATGTGAATCCAGTAATGCCATAATTTCCTTTATAGGGGATTTTTAACCTGAAGGAGAAGACTTTAACTCAGTGTAGAGCAATGCCATCTTTCCTTAGGAATTTCTCATGCTAAAAGAGGGACAGTGGCGTGGATGTAAATAATCCAGAGGCTTGCCGCTTACAGCAATTAGATGGGGAAAAAGAGTTGTTGATGTTTGTATACTGTGAACGAGGCATAGCTTTTGATGCTAAAAGGTTGATTGACTCAACCGGGGTTTCCTTATACAAAGCCTAAGAGGAGGCTGTTGACCTAACAAGAGGGTGTTTTTATGTGTCTCGTACGAAGCTCGAGAGAGAGGCTAAAAGGGTTGACTCAACAAGAGAGTGCTTTTGTATGTTTCTTGTACGAAGCCCAAGACGGAGGCTAAAGGCGCTTGACTCTACAAGAGAGTCTTTGTATCCTATACGAAGCCCGAGATGGAGGCTGAAAAAGTTTGACTCAACAAGAGAGTCTTTTTATACTCAACAAGAGAATGTTTTGTATCTCGTACAAAGCCCGAGACGGAGGCTGCAAAGGTTAACTTTGCTGGGGAGAATCATTGTACAAAGCCCAAGAGGAGGCTATGGTTACTTTTTCGGTTGAGTGATAGGTCCAGTATGTTGGTTAAAAGAGAAAATTAGTTCTTATATGGGTAATGTTGTACTCATGGCTTTGATCTGAGGATCGAGATTATTTCCTGTTCTTTAAGGAAATGGGGAATCCGAAGGGTATTGAGACTGCCCAAGTCTACGGGTGTTTTTTTCCTATTTTTGAAAGGAACTTGAGAATGTTTTCGAGACTCAAGGAGATTAGACTGTCTAAGTCAAGAGTTTTATCTTTCGTACTATGCTTAAGAGAGATCAAGAGACAGTACATTCGCGGTAGAAAGATCTAGACTTTTTGAAAGACTGTTGTATTAAGATGACTAATTTATGTTCCTATACCTTTAAGAGGTCGTCGGGACAATTTGTACGAAGCCGAAGAGGAGGCGAGAAAAACTTTTAAGAAGCCGAAGTGACAATTTTTATGAAGCCCAAGAGGAGGCTATCTTCCCGGAGGAAGAATCATTATACGAAGCTTAAGAGGAGGCTGTGAAAACTTCTATGAAGCCGACGGGTCCTTGTACAATGCCCAAGAGGAGGCGGGGATGCTTTTAAGAAGCCTGTGGGTCTTTGCACTAAGCCCAAGAGGAGGCTAATGAACAGTTCCAGAAGGGGTTTCACTTGGAACCTTGGCCTTCTGTATATGAACTGTTCAAGGGGGAGATTTCTTAGATCTAGTTATCTAAATTTGTTGTAAAAGAAAATTCTCAGGGTTGAGGTATATCCGGGTGAACGTTGGAGGTAAAGAGATGAGGTTTTGCCTAGTTCTAGACGTAGTTGCCGGGGAAACTCTAAATATCTATACTATTATTACACAGTTGATATGAGTTTATGAAAGAAGACTTACAATGAAACAACCCCACAGTATAATTATATACATATGAAAGCGGTAAATGAAATCAGGTAAACACTTACTCGGTTGTAGAGCTTCCATGCTGTTTTGTTAGTTTGTCCAACAAAGAAAACTTTGATAACAATATTATATTCAAAATCAAAGGAGAAAGTGCTTTGAAAAGATTGTTGGGGCTTACAGCTCAAGGCGAGGCCCAAGGTTTTATCAGTAATTGCACTGTTGTTTCGAATTTGTACAGGGACTTATACAAGTGACTGAGGCCCAAGAAAGGTTTTCTGTACAAAGGGATGGGTCGTATACTCTCTCAAGAGGCCCAAAGGTGTTTAAAGAAAAAGAATGGGGCTTATAACACGAGGGTAGGTCCAGATGATTTACCTTTCTAACTGGCGATTGCGCCGGGGTTTCTTTTAACGCAGGGGGACTTATACAATATCTGAGGCCCAAAATTGTTTTGGTTAAAAGGGGATTGGGTCTTACACTCTATTAGAGGCCCAAAATGATTTTTGAATGGATCTTATAGCTCGAGGAGAGGCCCAAAGGTTTCTTTTACATGGGCGACGATCGCACCAAACTTTTAAAATACAATGGGACTTATACAATAAGTGAGGCCCAAAATAGATTTGTATTTACAAAATATTGGGTCTTACACTCTATTAGAGGCCCAAAAGTGTTTGAAAATGATTTGTGAGGGTGAAAATCAAAGAACCCTAATTTGTTTTCCTTTAAAAGTAAATATTAAAAGAAAATCAAATAAAAATGATAAAAATACCAAATAGGCTTGAATAAACCACTTGTGATTTAAGGTTTTAAAAAATGAGGTTTTAATCACAAGAGATATTAAAACTCATTTGGTTTTGATTTTCAAAGTAAATATTCATTTTTAAAATGTTTAAAACAATTAAAAAGGAATTTATTCACAAAAATACTAATTATATTAAATAAATAATATAATTTTAATTTTTTTGTGGAATAAAATATTTCAACATTTTTGTGATTTTTTGCAAAAAGAACCAATAAAAAATAATTAAAACTGAAGGAGTTATTAATTTTCCAATTAATTAACAAAAACATGAAAATATTGGAAAAATAGCAAAAAGGTGAAAAAACACAAAATGGCATGGGTGGGGTTTGAAGCCACGACCTCAAGGTTATAGGGCGCGCGCCTTACCACTGGGGTGGTGATACATCCGTTGATTGAAACAAACCAACAAATACACAAGGCTTGCCTTGTTTTCTAGGCCTGGCCAAGGCAAGGCAAGGCAAGTTTTGCCAAGAAACGGGAAGGTCCATAACTTTCTCATTTCTCCATGGTTGGGGACAAAATTTATATGCATCCGGCCTAGAATTTCACAAGAAATTCAATGGTGGTGGTATTTTTTTCAGATCTTGCTCCCTCCTCAAAATCCGATAGTAGTTTTGAAATAGGCCTATAATTGCATTTTATATGCTACACTTTGATACAGACATGAATTACATGATAAATTGGTTCAAACACAACATATATAACATGTATGAGATATGCATGATCAGTGGACTTCAAAGCAATGCATATTTTGGAAGATTCAAGCCATGATGCTTACCTCTCTTTTGAGCTTTTGGAGTTTTTGTGCAATCTGCCAAGTTTCTTGTTCCATAAATGGTTTGATACTTTGGACACTCTCAAGTGATCCCTTAGAAGCTTTTAGGATGAGTGGAATCAGCTGAAACCTGCAAAAACACAAACTGGCCCTTTCTTGCAAAAGGGGTCAGAATGGCCAAAATAGCAACTCTCTCAAATGGTGTTCCAGATGGGGGAACCATTTGGGACAGTTCAAGGTTGATATTTGGAGTGTGTTTGAGGTCTTATCTGGTTTGGAAACTGACTGAATCAATACATGGCTTGAAAAATGCAAAAAAAATCCTATTTTGAGGTTTTGAGAGGTGACTTTGTGACTTAAGAATTATAGGTCACTTGTGTGAGTTTGGACAACTTAGATATGATATATGTGATGTGTTAGGGTCATGAGCTGTGATGGAAATGCTCTCTAACTCAAAAACTCAGAGTTACCTTGCTAAAGAAGGTACTTTTGCCTAAAGAAAGGGATTTTGAGGAAAGCATCTGTTTTATGGCTTTGGTGTACTCAAACTGAGCACAAATGAGCTCTATTTATAGTAGAGCAAGTTTGTTTTGCAAGAAATAGTGAAAGGCAACTGCTGCAGAAGTTTGGCCAATGGTTGCATTTTGGAATCCAAGTCTCCTCTAGCCATTGACTAGAGGTTAGAGAACAGAGTTGTGGTTCCCTAGTTGTTGGATCATTCTTGACTGAATTCAGTTGCAAATGTATCAGTCCATGCCACCTTGGTGCATCCATTAAATGCTCCAATCCAAAATTGGAGTCTTGTCCCTCTTTTTGGGATTTCTAGGTTTGGCATGCTATTTTTGGTTTCAAAGACTTGGGAGGCTTGGGATCAGAGTTGGTCCCTCCTTGAGGTGTTCAGATTGATAGAGTTGCTTGCCCTTTGCAAAATTTGAGCAAATTGAGCAAAACTCCAAAATCTGCCTTGCCTTGGCAGTTTTCAACAAGGCATGTTGCCATGGTCATATCTCATGGCTCAAGTTGAGTTTGGTGATGTTCTTGGCCATTTTGGAAAGCCCTCATATGATACAATAACTGTTTGATCATAATTGGTTTTGATACTTTTTGGATCCAAGTGAAAAATGCCCCTACATTTGGAAAAAAGTGAAGGCAGATTTTAACTTAGTGAAAATTTCACTAAGTGTTGGAAAAAGTGGCATTTCATGTTTTCAGCCATTTTGATCATTCCATAACTCAAAATCCATAATGAATTGGAATGAGGTGTAGTTGACACTTTTGTAGAGGGCCATGAGGGCTACAAATGCAACTTTGGATGGGGAAAAAATGGCCTTGTGATTTAGGAGTTATGGTCCTCCAAAGTTGGTACCCTAGCCACATTATTCCATAACTTAGAAAATTTTCTAAGTTTTTATGGTTACCCCTTTTACAAGTTGTCCCACTTTTCTTGATTTTTCTTGATGAATGATGATTCAAATCACACATTAACATTATTTTAGGGTTAAAAACCCATTTTTGTGAAAAATCTCAAAAAGTCAAAGTTGACTTTTGTGCACTGTTGACTTTTTGTCAGATGAATTCCAAACTGTGCGATCCTCTATGAAATCAAGTCCTTGACCTAAATCAAACTTGATGGATTGATTTCATAGGTGTTATAGGGTATATTGAATCATGTCCTAGGGTTTGGGAGCATGTCCTGGTCAAAAGTCAAAGCTACAGTTGACTTTTCTCGCGAAACCCTAACTGTGGTTCAGATGAAATTGAAACTTGTTGCTCAAGCTTCTTGGATCAATCCATTGTTGCAAATGGATCAATGTCATTTATTAGAGACCCTCAAATCATGTCTTGAGGTCTTGGCTCATGTTTTGTCCCAACCTAATTCCTGATTTTTTATGGATGCATCCCCTGAGGTCAAAATTGACTTGATGATTGGGTCCATGAGGTTCCATGGAGCATATTAGGATATGCTTTGAAGCATTGGCTCATGCCTAGAGGAAAAATTCCATCTGGAGGCCCTGGTCGACCAAACCCTTATTTGGTGACACTGGTAATCTTGAGGCTTAATCCACTCAGACTGCTGCAACCTTGTGCTTGATCCTTGAAGTGGGAGTCCTTTTGATCCATTGGGGATGTTTGAGAGGTTCAGACAAGTTGAAGATCATGTCATCCCTTGATTGATCCTTTGTCTAAGCACTCAGAGAGGGCTTGAAACCATAATTATTGTTTGTAGTGAGTGTTCACCCGTCTTTGAGGGGGGGACTGATGGTTCATCCATATTGTGATGATGATTTGTACAATGATGGGAAATCTTAGTGGTCAAAATTTGGGGTATGACAGATGCCCCTATTTAATCTTCTTGGACCCGAAGGTGTGAATGGCGAAGGTATTCGGGCATTCGGGGTGCAAGAGGATTAAATATCGGAATACCCGAAATTTTGATGGTTGTTATGAATGGCAGTTCGCGCATCCTTCCTCTTTTGCTAAGCAATGATGCTTAGAAAAGGTAAAAACTTCCCCTCGATCCTGGTCTTCAGCCAAGGAACTGGTCTCAGTTTCTGAAATAAACTTCCCCTCGATCCTGGTTTCCTACCAAGGAACTGGTCTTAGTTTCTGATATAAACTTCCCCTCGATCCTGGTTTCCTACCAAGGAACTGGTCTTAGTTTCTTTTGTCAATAAACTTTCTTGACAAGGGATGCTATGCGTAGCGCTTTTCCTCAAACTTCTCGCCGAATTTTCCTGGGGAGATGCCATTTGATGGGAAAACTTTTGATGTCAGACTTGCTGGGGAACCCAATCGTCTGAGTTGTAGAGGTGTACAAACTTCTCTGTTGGAGACGCCATTTGTCGGCTCTACAGGGGAAAACAAGTCTCTTGAGAGACTGCTGCCCCCTTGGGGTCTTACATCATACTTTTCTCGGGATCTTCTCGGAGAAAAGCCGTATGATGCGATCTAATTTTGAGGTGCTGATGACCTTTTCATCAGCGGTTTTTTCGGAGAACAATTGCTGTATTGTCGAATCGCTGCTTAAGAGGCTTTCTCTGGTTTTTCAGAGGTTCAAGTTATCAAAGTGGTCAAGGACCAACTTCATCCCAGAAATATACTGGAGGAGAGAGATTGTTCATACGCAACATTTCCTGACGAGGAAAGGACTGACAACTCGATTGAGAGGACTGTCTATCACTAGGGGACAAGACCGACTAGAAAGATAGTGATGCAATATGAATAAGGGTGTAAATCAATAATGCATGATTCATATATGTATATGCTGACAAAACTGACGCGACATACAGACTAATGGATGAACACGACTGGATACTCGGCCATCGCGGGGCGAAGAAGTACCGCTGGTCCAAAAGTAGCAATTCTGCCTTGCTTAGGAGAGATGGTCCCTGCGGGGAACAAACGTTGGTCGGACTTAGGAGGTAAGAACTCGGCCGAAGATGTCAAATGAAACAATGGCCTCTGACACAGCTGATCCTTCATTCAGGTGTACTGGTTTAGAAGGAAAACTTCAATTCTGCACTTTGAGGCTCGCTTACTTCTGGAAAAGCGATCGATGTTCTTCTGATGTTCAACAGTCAAAAGAAATTGCCATCTTTATTTTTAAAGCCGAGAAGCGATCGTTGATCATGTTAAAATGTCGTCCTGTAAAGCTAAAACAAATAAGAATTGCAAACAAAAGCACAAGGGCTCAAATTTTATTGATAGGATGGAAATCAGCCAAACGCGTGATTCCATAGAGTATTTACAAAGTTAGAAAATGGTAATTTACAGGGAAAAGGGCTACGTTGAAACATAACGACCACTATCCTTCTACCAACTTGGAATTCCGGGCATCCTGAGCTTCCTTCGAAGATGACCTTGACCGGAGTTTTCCTGACGGATGATGTAACTGCTGAGGAGCTGAACTGATCAGACGTAGTTACTTGCCATTAATCCCTAATTTTTGCCTGGAATGTACTTTAAGATTTCCAATCCACCGGGATGATTTTTTATTATGTCTCTAATTTTTGCCTGGACCGCCCTTTCGGGTTTTCAATCCACCGAGACATTTTTTTTAGGCGAAGTATTTCTTGACAACGTCAACATTTGTGGGGTAGGAAAATTCCTCTCCGTCCATGGTTTCAAGTCTCAAGGCACCGCCTGAGAAAGCTTTCTTGACCACATAAGGGCCGTCATAGTTTGGAGTCCATTTGCCCCGAGAATCAGTGAGAAATGATCGTATCTTTTTTAGCACAAGGTCTCCTTTCCTGAAGATGCGAGGTCGGACCTTTTTGTCAAACGCCTTCTTCATTCTTTCCTGATACAACTGACCATGGCATATTGCCGTGATTCGCTTCTCCTCGATCAGATTCAGTTCATCGTGTCGACTTTGACACCATTCAGCCTCTGTTAGCTTAGCTTCCATCAATACCCGGATTGATGGGATCTTTACTTCTATGGGGAGCATTGCTTCCATGCCATACACTAGAGAGAAAGGGGTTGCCCCTGTTGAAGTGACAGATGTACGATAACCATGAAGAGCAAAGGGTAGCATCTCGTGCCAGTCTTTGTAGGTTACAACCATCTTTTGAACGATCCTTTTGATGTTCTTGTTAGCCGCTTCTACCGCTCCGTTCATCTTAGGTCGGTTGGGAGATGAGTTACAGTGTACGATCTTGAACTCAGTGCACAACTCTTTCATCATCTTATTGTTCAAGTTAGATCCATTATCTGTAATGATCTGGCTTGGAACACCATAACGGCAAATGATATTGTTTTTGATAAATCGGACCACCACTTGTCGGGTCAGATTAGCATATGATGCTGCTTCGACCCACTTGGTGAAGTAATCAATGGCTACCAGAATGAACCGATGTCCGTTTGAAGCCTTAGGTTCAATCATGCCAATCATGTCGATTCCCCATATGGAAAAAGGCCATGGGGAAGAAAGAACTTTGAGATGCGTTGGCGGTACATGGATTTTGTCGGAGTATATCTGACACTTGTGACACTTCCTCATGTACTTGTAGCAGTCGGATTCCATGGTCAACCAGTAGTATCCTGCTCTCAAAATTTTTCTCGCCATTGTGTGTCCGTTGGCATGAGTGCGAAAGGATCCTTCATGAATTTCCTTTATCAACATGTTTACTTCTGGTCATTCTACACATCGGAGCAAGACCATGTTAAAGTTTCTCTTATAGAGTGTATCACCGCTCAGGAAGAAACTGCCTGCCAGCCTCCCGAGGGTTTTTCTGTCTTTCCTGGATGCCCCAGGTGGGTACTCCTGTTTCTGAAGGAAGCATTTGATATCGTGATACCAAGGTTTGTCGTCTATGACTGCTTCGATCGCAAAGATGTAAGCAGGCCGTTCTAGGCGCATTATGTCGATCTTAGGTAGATCAGTCTATTGACCAACACTAATCATGGAAGAGAGAGTGGCTAAGGCATCAGCCATGTGATTCTCATCACGAGGGGTGTGATGAAACTCGATTCTATTGAAGAAAGGTAAAAACCTTCTTGCA
Source organism: Lathyrus tuberosus (assembly GCA_022829125.1). NCBI lineage: Eukaryota > Viridiplantae > Streptophyta > Magnoliopsida > Fabales > Fabaceae > Lathyrus > Lathyrus tuberosus. The sequence continues at coordinate 1,287,538 of JALAZF010000203.1, read as the reverse complement.
TAATCTTTGTAAGGAATCAGTCCTGATTGGTATGTGTTCTATTCTCCCTTGATCTGATTGATGACCAGAGCTGAGTCGCCATATACATCCAAGTTTTTTATCCTTAAATCAATCGCTTCCTCAAGACCCATGATACAAGCTTCGTAATCGGCCTCATTGTTTGTGCACTTGAATGTAAGTCTAGAGGTGAAAGGAATGTGAGTACCCTGGGATTTTATAATAATCGCCCCAATTCCGTTTCCGTAATGATTGACAGCTCCGTCAAAGATTAGTCCCCATTGGGAACCTGGTTCTGGCCCTTCACTGGGTAACGGTTCATCGCAGTCTTTTATTTTTAGATACATGACATCCTCGTCTAGGAAGTCAAACCCAATGAATTCCTGATCGTCAATCGGTTGGTGAGCCAAATGATCGGCTAAGATACTTCCTTTAACGGCCTTCTGAGCATGGTACTCGATGTCGTATTCTGATAGTAGCATCTGCCAACGGGCAATCCTTCCCGTGAGAGCAGGCTTTTCAAAGACGTACTTGATTGGATCCATTTCAGAGATTAACCAAGTAGTGTGACAAATCATATACTGGCGAAGACGTTTGGCTGCCCAAGCCAGAGCGCAGTAAGTTTTCTCGAGCATCGTGTACCGAGTCTCGCAGTCGGTGAATTTCTTGCTCAAATAGTAGATGGCAGACTCTTTTCTTTTTGTTTCGTCTTGTTGGCCAAGCACACAGCCCATGGAGTCTTCCAAGACTGTTAAGTAGATGATCAGCGATCTTTCTTCCACTGGAGGTGATAGAATCGGTGGGTTCTACAGATATTCCTTAATACTGTCAAAGGCGGTTTGGAGTCCTCTGTCCAAACGCAATCCTGATTCTTTTTGAGTAATTTGAAAATCGGCGCACATGTCGCAGTCATTAGGAATATGAATTTGGAGATGTAGTTCAAACGTCCCAGGAATCCCCTGACTTGTTTTTCAGTCTTTGGAGAAGGCATTTCTTGAATGGCCTTGACCTTGTTAGGATCAACCTTAATTTCTTTCTGGTTGACGATGAACCCTAAGAGTTTCCCTGAACGGACACCAAACGTGCACTTGTTGGGATTCAAGCGGAGTTTGTACTTTCTCAACCGCTCGAATAGTTTTGACAGGTGGGTCACATGCTCCTCTTCTGTCTTAGATTTTGCAATCATATCATCGACATATACCTCGATTTCTTTATGTATCATGTCATGAAACAGAGTAGTCATGGCCCTCTGATAGGTTGCCCCGGCGTTCTTTAAACCGAACGACATCACCTTGTAACAAAATGTACCCCATGGGGTGATAAACGAAGTTTTCCATGTCTTTCGGCGCCATTTTGATTTGGTTATAGCCCGAGAATCCATCCATGAAGGAGAAGACTTTGAACTTTAATGTACTGTCTACCAGCATGTCAAAGTGCGGCAAGGGAAAGTCGTCCTTTGGACTAGCCTTGTTCAGATCCCTGTAATCTTCGCACATTCTGGCCTTTCCGTCCTTTTTGGGAACGGGTACGATGTTGGCTAACCATTGAGGATATTCAGACGTAGCGAGAAAACCCGTGTTAATCTGTTTCTGTACCTCCTATTTGATTTTGATGGCCATGTCCGGGTGAGTCCGTCTCAACCTCTGTTTTACTGGCGGACATTCCGATTTCAATGGTAAGTGATGCTCCACGATGTTGGTATTCAACGGTGCAGTGTATTTCTTTTACTGCTTATTTTTATTATTGAGTTATTTTTTAGGATTACCATTTTCTGAGAAAAGCAAAAAGAGAAAACAGCAATTAATGCTGAAATTACAGAACGATGTTATTTTATTTATGATCTTGTCGATTCTTGAAACTATAGCCCTATAAAACAAAACTCTGTCGCTTTGGGTAAAGCGAAGAGGGATATTTACAGAAAGTGAGCCCTATCAACACATCCGTTTCACTTGGGCAGGGTGAAAGGTTAAAGTAAAGACGACAATTACTTAGACTTATGAACAATCTTTGGAACATCGACAGCAACCCATTGGCGGCGAACTCCTCGGTGAATCACAAAGTCTGGTACCTTCCTTGGTTTTTCTTCAGAAATAACACTGATTTTTAGTGGAGCAGGATCGTTGGAATCTGTCTCCCAGGCAGAATTGTCGTAGGAGGATTCCTCAGTTGTATTTTGCATAGTATTTGTGCTCTCAGGCAAATCTCCCCATCCAGTTGGCTGGACAAGTTCGAGCCTGATATGAGAGCTTTCAGGAGCGGTGTATTTGACCATGAAGTCGTATTTTCCACTTGGTTGTCCTAAGGTGTCCCACACTTCTTTGGAACTAGAGGAGTCATCTCTCTCGATGACGTTAACCTCGGGAAAAGCATAGTTGATGAATTCTAGTCCGGCAAGCTTTGCCAATTCATCGTCGTACAGGATATTTTCTGAATGACCTGAGTGTTGATCCCATGACATGGTGGGGACACAAGTATTCTGTTCAATGATGCTCAACTGATTTTTATTGTTCGGCTGATTTTCGTGCCCCAAGTCTCCTGGGTACGGCTGCCAGATAGGCGGGCCATCCATTGGGCCATAATAGTCATGGTCAAAGTTGTCTTTCATCAGAGTGTCCTCCTCTAACGAATTTTGCGGAGCACGGCATCCTTCAAGATCACAATCTCCGTATATCATTTCGACATCTGACCTCGGTATAAATCTCAGACTCTGTGCGGGATAGCAAATGGCATAGGCACCTTTTCCTGAGACATATAACCGTCCTCGTTAAGATAGGACTTCCATTCTTCCTCCGTATTGGTGGAATCACCTTCATTGATGGTATGTACTTCTTGAGACACTGGGTGAAGGAAACCTCCATTGTGGAAGAAGTTCTGAATGGGGTGAAAACTTTTATTGTTCGCAGCCGTCTGAGTACAGGTTGAGGAAAAGCCAAGACCTTTCTTTGTTTTATTATCATTAGGAATGAAAAGCTGTCCCCATCCTGTTGTATTGGTATTATCGACTGCTTTGATGGCATCTTTGTATGAGGAAATCGAGGTTCCCTTCTCTGATTGATTCTCATTGCTCACCGTAAGAGCTTGGAACTGAGTTCCAACAACCTCCTCGGGTTCTACACCAGTAGATGATGATAAGTTGCTAAGCCTGTTCTTCACAGACTGTGACAAGTTGGCCCTTCTGGACGAACTTTAGCTTTTGGTGGAGGGTTGAAGTGACCGCCCTATCCTGATGGATCCAAGGTCTTCCTAATAAATAATGGTATGTTGCTCGGATGTCCATGACCTGGAAATTGACATGGAAAGTGTGAGGACCAATAGTTATGGGAAGGTCGACTTTGCCGATAACCATTTTTCTAGATCCGTCAAATCCTTTGATGACAACCTCGCTGGTTCTCATCGGAGGGCCTTTGAATGATAATTGCATCAAAGTGGATTTCAGTATAACATTCAGGGCTGACCCTGTGTCTACTAGTACGCTGGCTAAAGCATCGCCCTGGCAGTTGACTGTAATGTTGAGCGCCATGTTATGACAACGACCTTCTTCAGGTAATTCCCCGTCACTAAATCCCAAGTTATTGCAGGAAGTGATGTTGGAGATGATGTTGTCGATTTGTCTTATTTAAACATCCTGTTCTACAAAGGCTTGCTCCAAGACTTTCTGTAGAGCCTCCCTGTGCGCTTCTGAACTGAGTAAAAGTGATAGCACTGAGATCTTTGAAGGAGTTTGTAACAGTTGATCAACAATGTTGTATTCACTCCTTTGGATGAGCTTCAGCATCTCATCATTGTTTTTCGAAAGGTCGGGATTACTGGATTAACCGACTGGTGGATCAGGAGCTTCTGTCTGAAGTTCCTTTTCTTTGTTAAGTTCTCCAACTCCTCGGTTGAAGATTCGACTGCTCCGTGTTACTCGACTGATGTCTGCAATATTCACGACAAAGGGTAATGGAATTTCCTTTCCATTCTCGACTGTGGTTGCATCGTACTTGTAAGGGATAACCTTAGTTGATTCATATGGTAGTGGTCCTGGTAAATAGATGACTATGGTAGCCTTCTGATTTTTCTGACCATCATAAGTAATTTCGATCTGTTCCTGGTTGGGAACTCTCGATTCGTCAAGTAGAGGGATGATGGCACAAACATCCCTAGCCCTCTGATGATCAGAGATTACGACAACGTCCTCGATTTGATCAGCGAGGTAGTTGACTGATCCAGAACTTGGCCATGGTTGAATCTCCTCGCGGTCCAACTGACTTTGAAGGGCTGCTCGCACAAGGTAGCATCCTTGATTATTCACTGAGCAAATTCCACACTGCTCATAGTTGCGTAGTGGCATCTGGCCACGTCCACTTTGAATGCAGTGTAACCTCACTAGATCTGTTTCCATCGACCGAACATCCTGACTTTGATATCTAGTAGGATTCCCGTTAGTGAGAATAACTTGCTGGGTGTCTTCATCCATGTAGTTTGGAAGCCACCAATGGTTCAACAAGTGCTGAAGTGTTTCCTGGACAAGGGCACAACCTTGATCGTTTTCGCAACCCGCTTTACAACCCTGATAATCATGTGATACCAGGAACCCGAGCCGGACCTGTTTAGCATGTAAATCCACCAGGCTGGTATTCATCAAACGAATATCGAAGATTTGAATCATGTTGATTTGATAATGATTTCTATCACGGTAGTCTTGAATCCATCCAAGATCTATCTGACGCTGGAGGGCCTCTTGTACAAAAGAGCATCCCTGTTTGTTTACCGAGCAAGTCAGGCAGGAATTATAATCGCTACGTGGCAGATTATGATACTGGATTTTCCTTGAGTGCATTGCCACCAGGTTGACATTCATTGCACGGATATCGTGGTTTTGAATGATGTTGGAATTCGTATAAACCATGTTAACTCCACGAACTCGATGTTCTTGGATTCATTTGAGATCCAATTATTCCTGTAGAGCTGATTGCACCATAGAACATCCTTGATTCCTTTTAGAGTAGATATCACACTGGTGATAATTATGAGGTGGCACATGGCCATATCCACTCTGTCTACAATGCATCTTGACCAAGTTGTCCCTCAGTAAGAGTACATCGCGAATTTGATAGGTGTTGTTAAACTCTCCCTCTATCAAATCGACTATAGCCTTCTCGTGTTGAGGCAGCGGGTTTGTGAGAACATTCGGATTCGTATCTTTGAAAGATAAGACCCCGCTCCTAACAAGATTTTGCACGTCAGATTTGAAACTGAGACAGTTCTCTATGTTATACCCTGGTCCTCCTTAATGGTAAGGGCAAGTCTGATCCACCTTAAACCAAAAAGGCGGATTTTCTGGTACTGTAAGAGGAGACTTAGTCTGGACATGCCCCTTAGCCAGTAGTAACGGAAATAGTTCTGCGTACGATACGGGTATAGGATCAAATCCTGGTGGCCGCGTTGTACAGTTGTTGTTGTATTGAGGACAAGCCTGCTGAAGAGGCTGTTGTGTCATTTGCTGAAATTGCTACGAATGCGGTTGGCTTTGAGCAACCTGAGGTTGATACGTAGAAACAGGCACAGGGTTGATAGCAGGTGTTATAACTGCTACTGGTTGATATCGTCGCCTTTGCTTTCCGAGAGAGATATTCCCAATATCCTGCTCTTTTTTCTTAGGGAGAGCACTACCGTATCGTTTCGTACTACTTGATGATCCAGTATCTTTAACTAAACGTCCTTCTTAGACAGCTTCCTCAAGACGAACTCCCATGCCCACCATCTCGGTGAAGTCACTGGGCGCACTGGCGACCATTCGGTCATAGTAAAATGAGCTTAAGGTCTTTAAGAAGATCTTTGTCATCTCTTTTTCCTCAAGAGGTGGACAAATTTGAGCGGCAATTTCATGCCATCTCTGAGCGTATTCCTTAAAGGTTTCCTTGTCCTTTTGTGACATTGATCTGAGTTGATCTCTGTCTGGTGCCATGTCCAAATTGTATTTATATTATTAGACGAAAGCAGTGCCAAGATCTCTGAAAGTGTTAATCGTAGTGCGGTTTAAACCCATGTACCATTTTAATGCGGCACCGGTCAAACTATCCTGAAAGTAGTGAATCAGTAAATCCTGGTTCTCTGTCTGAGCTGACATTCGCCGAGCGTACATCACCAAGTGGCTCTGAGGGCAAGAGTTACCCTTGTACTTTTCAAAGTCGGGCACCTGGAACTTGTGCAGGACTTTCACATTGGGGACCAAACAAAGGTCCACGCGTCCTTTCCAAATAAATCCTGACCGCGAATAGCCTGCAGTTCCTTCTGCATTTCTAGGAATTGCTCCTGGAATTCATCCATTCTATCGAACATACTTTCCTTTCTACCAGAAGGTATTTGTGGAATCTGTCCTTCCGGGACAGTGTGCACAACAGGGGGTGGTACCGTTACTACGGCAGTGAATCTTGGCGTTTCCCGAAGTTTGTAACCTTCAGGAGTCCTCAATATGCCTCTGGTATCCTCGCTTTCCCGAAGTTTGTAACCTTCAGGCCCAGCGGCTTCTGCTATGATTCCCTGATCTTTAGTGATCGGGGAACATATCCTTCCGGAATATAGTTAACAGGCATGCCACAGGGACGATCTTTCGGTATTTGATACCTAGGATTATACTTATCCACTATGGACGTTGAGGTGATCTCTGAGATCACAGTTCTTTGTAGTTGAGCTTCTGCCATGGCTTGCATGTCATTACGAAGCTTTCTCATATCCTCTCTCAGAGCGTCGATCTATTCTTTCAACTCTTTGTTGTCTTCCTCGAGATCATCCATCTTTTTCTGACGATTGGCCCGAGTATTGTACGAATGAGACAGTTTGACTCTAGAACCGAGACACAAACGTGAGATTCGTAGGTAAGAAGAATACGTGACGTGAGAATGATGAATGCAATGATTATGTTAATTAGTTTTTTTGGTTTAATCAAAATAAACTTTGACAATTAGATTACAAATATCAAACAGTGGGGGGGGGGAACCCCGTTTTATTGAATTCAAAGGATTGCGGAAAATGGAAATACAATAAATTACAAGGTGCGGAAACAGAAACCTAAGCTAATGGGTCCCGAGTCCTCTCTGAGGAGAACTCGGGTGCTGATTCTGGTACTTTCCTTTTCTTGGACCGGGGCTCTTGGGCCGTTGTCGGGTTGTCATTCCTTTGCCAAGTGAAAGGAGCAAGCAAATTCCTTTGGTCATCCGGATTTTCTACAGCATGTTGCTCCAAAATCTCAATTAGAGCATCCTTATCTTTCAGCAGTTGCTGTATTTTGGAACACTTCACATTGAGAATGCGGTACTTGTTCTTCCAAGACCTCCTCTCCTGTTGAACTTTGTTGAGAGTAACCTAAATTTTTTCCGTTTCAGTCATGAAGTACATGACAGATTCCCTTGGCGGAAGAACTCCGTGATGAGGATAAGACATCTTTAGCTTGAGAGCTCTAGTTTGTACCTAGTGGAGATAAGGCTCCACCGAGACACAGTCCGGTTTTCCTAGAGACTCCCGTCCTTTCTTATGAACATGTTTCCAAGCGTGCACTATTTCCATCTTTAGTGCCCTGTCATTTTCTCCTTCCTTGAAGAAAAGACCTTCCAGATGAGCATTACGCGGGACATGCCTCATTGGGTATCCAAATTGACGACGAACTAAAACTGGATTGTAATTAATTCCTCCCTTAGTTCCTATGAGGGGTACGTTGGGGAAGTTTCCACAACGGTCAATGATTCTGATCCCGTCATAAATCCTATTGCACCAATCTACGTCAGAGTTGGTAAGAGACATGATTTTCTGCGACCAACGCAAGGCACTCTTATGATCCCAAAAAGCAGCAGACTTAGGTAAATGGGAGATAAACCATTTATATAGCAGGGGCACACATCACGTGATCATTCCTCCGTTGTATAAATTTCTTAAGTGTACAGAATGATACGCATCTACGAGCAAAGTCGATACAGGGTTTCCAATGAGAAAAACCTTAATTGCGTTGATATCTACAAAGTTATCGATGTTGGGAAACAAAAATAACCCGTAGGTGAGTAAAACCAATATGCTTTCAAAAGCAGTCATGTTTCCTATACTAGCAAAGTACAAAGCTTTCTTTACCAGAAACTTGGCTGGTAAACCTGGTATGCCACCCTTAGTGGTCATGTGAGTCTTGACTTCTGACTCATCCAAATAGATTGCTCCTGCAATGATTTGATCCTTTGGAATTTCTTCCAGTCCAGAAAAGGGAGCTTGATGAGTAATATGTAAATCAGTCAGGTGAGAATACTCCTCCAACGTTGGTGCGAGCTGATAATCCGGGAATGTAAAACAGTGATAGACCGGATCGTAAAACAGAATGAGTGCCTCCATGATTCTTTCGATCACATGGACCCTTAACAGAGGTAGCAGACCTCCGTACTTAGCTCTGAAAGCCTCATGGTTTGTGATCATCCTTGCCAAACCTCTCATATCCTCTAACTTTGGAACCTTGAAGGTGTACTTATGAGTTTTATTTCTATCGAAATCCACTAGCGTAATCTCCTTTCTCTGGTATTTGCAATCATTATTTTAGTTTAATTTGAGAAAGAGAGACTAGAAGAGAACATTTTTCTTTGCATGATGTTTTTTAAATGAATGCATGAATGCAGCACACAAAAACATAGAAAAAACATGGGGTCAAAAGGTCGGTGTCATGAAGTCAAGGCTCTACCCATCCCAAAGGTTTATACTGGTGATTTTTGTACCTGTCTCTCAAAATCATTGATTCTTGTCGAGATAACATCAGCGGGCCGGGAACCGTGCTAGGTGATGTTATTTCGAAGAACCTCAGAAGAGGGTAGCATTGCGTGACAACTATTTCCGATAGCTTCCGCACTACTGAAAGAGGTTTTTCCTAGGCGTATCCTCAATCTTTCCACATGCGGCATCACACGCATTCCCATTAGCTGAAAAATAAACACAGATATCAATTAGGAAAATCAGTATATATATTTATCCTAATGTCCTAGACTTTTAAGAGCTATGAATCCTATGTTCCTGACAGAAAATGGTTCCCCGGCGGAGTCGCCATTCTGTGGTACCTTCCCAACTTAAAGGTTTTTTATCTAAGATCCTAGTGAAGTCAACAAAAAAGTCTTATCCCCAGTGAAGTCCCCACTCCTTGGTTTCTACCCAAAAGATGAAACACCGGCCCCACGGTGGGCGCCATTTTTCTGTAGCGAGCGATTTTGGACGTGGTTCTTAAGCACTGTCGCTCTGGGGGGGGTACTACAGGTCGATTCATTTTTATCCTATTGATGCTGATGAAGGAAAGGAAATAGATGTCTCCAACTAACCCTGCTTTGCAAACTGAGGTTAAACAGTCAAAACTGTTGGTTTACAGATGCGATCAATGTGGGGGGCCTCTCTTGGGTTATTTTGATCGAATTTAGACTTTTGGTGGAGAATACGGACTCAGATGTTTTAATTGATATGTGAGGATTTGTGACATGAAGTTTTCGATGTGGTGTGCTCGCTAAGATTTTTCTTTCAATCTTATGCCTACGTATTCCCGTTTACCGAAACAGGGAAATCAGAGCGATCGTAGTTCCTCCTATTCTATGGGAGGAAACAGTGTTTTGGTGTCTTGTTCAAAGCCCAAGACATGAAGCTAAAGGTGGTTTGTATCTTGTTCAAAGCCCAAGATGTGAAGCTGAAATCAACACCCTTTTAGGTGGTTTGGATTCATTATACGAAGCCTAAGAGGAGGCTGTGAAAACTTCAAAGAAGCCGACGGGTCCTTGTACAACGCCCAAGAGGAGGCGGGGATGCTTTTAAGAAGCCTGTGGGTCCTTGCACTAAGCCCAAGAGGAGGCTAATGAACAGTTCCAGAAGGGGTTTCACTTGGAACATTGGCCTTCTGTATATGAATTGTTCAAGGGGGAGATTTCTTAGATCTAGTTATCTAAATTTGTTGTAAAAGAAAATTCTCAGGGTTGAGGTATATCCGGGTGAACGTTGGAGGTAAAGAGACGAGGTTTTACCTAGTTCTAGACGTAGTTGCCGGAGAAACTCTAAATATCTATACTATTATTACACAGTTGATATGAGTTTATGAAAGAAGACTTACAATGAAACAGCCCCACAGTACAATTATATACATATGAAAGCGGTAAATGAAAGCAGGTAAACACTTACTCGGTTGTAGAGCTTCCATGTGTTAGACGATGGCTATGGATCTAGAAGGGGGGTTGAATAGATCCCTTGAGTTTTACACGCAAATGGACTTCAAAATTCTGTTTTAAAAAATTTGTTTAACGGAAGCTACCACTGGATAGAACGTCTACAACGAACCTTCTACCGAAAGGATCGGATATGCGCGATTATATTGTGGATGAGTACGAAAGAGAAAAATTCAGTTATGAATATTACACTTATAAACGCAGACAACAAATTATCACTTGCTTGATGTTTATACCGATCCAATAAGGTTAATTGATAAGCAATTTAAAGCAACGTGTTTGAATTTTGCTTAGAAACAAATTATCAAACACGTAGTGTGCGTAAACACACTATGTGCAGAATTTCTATGGAGAATAATGTGCAGCTGCTCCAAAACACAATTCAATGAATTATATCGATTTAACAAAACAGTTTATCAGCGTACAATTATTCTACGACAGAAATTACGATAGTTTGCTACGTCACAAAATCGAACAATTATGAAATGTAAAAGAGTTAAGGGAGAGAGAGAGAACACCCGAGATTTGATTAGGCAGTTCCCCAATCGTCCTCGCTTTGGGTACGTCTGCCCCCAATTCCGCAAAAGGAATTGAGATATATATATATATATATATATATATATATATATATATATGTAGTTGTTGCAATTTGTTTATTACAAGAGAAAACTATGAACATTCAAACCCCGAATGTCTTCGATCTTTGATGCAGAATTTTCTCTTCCCTTGATTCAAGATGAATCAAGTGCTCCGAATATGGATGATTCAATTACCGTCCCACGCTACTAAACCAAAAGAAAACTCCATTCTTCAGTTACCTTCACTCGGTCAATTGAAATCTTCCAAGAATTCGAACCCAAACCTTCTTCTACGATCCTCTGATTACAGCTACTAAACCGAAACAGTTGCGCCAATTTCCAGTTACCTTCGCCCAGCTGAATCCCTGTAGAAAGAACAGTTTATACAAAAACCCCCAAAATCTCCTTGATTCTTGGAGGACAAACCCAACTGGTTTGATTCAAGAAACACCTGCCAAACTCTCAACCTAGAAGATGAAGATCACACTTCCTAAATTCTGAACATTATCACTTCGATCAATGGGCGACACAAACAAAAATGATTATGTGTGATTGTTTGTTTACACAATGAAGAAGATGAAGATGAAGAGAGAACTGACATATATTTTTCACGTTTCTTGTTCTCTTGTGAAAAATGAAGACCCAAAACTATTTATATCAAAAAATATGACCAAAAGAAATAACAGGAAATAACAGAAACGAAGTTAAGTGAAAAAGTGCAAAAAACAAAGTCATGCATCGACCTCTGGAGTCTATGCGTCGACGCATATAATGGCAATTTTGAGTTCTCAGGTTTAAGCTCTTACCCGTGACTTCTGGGGGTCAGCGCATGATTTCTGAGGTCGGCGCATAATTTCTGAGGTCAGCGCATGAAGGCAAATTTTTCAAGAAGTTTCATTTTTTGAATTGTTTTCACCAGACCAAAGTCAAACATACATGCTAGACACTATTAAATCACTTGTGGACTTTTATTTTTGGGGAGAATAAGATCCTATGCATCTAGACACATGACCAACAACGATAAGACGCTATATGCCCGACACGTAAAGTGATACCGCTCAAATTACAATCTAAGGCATTTGTTGACATCATTAAAACAAGATAGCTAGAAGGATATCCCTCACACCATGCTATTTTGTTAGTTTGTCCAACAAAGAAAACTTTGATAACAATATTATATTCAAAATCAAAGGAGAAAGTGCTTTGAAAAGATTGTTGGGGCTTACAGCTCAAGGAGAGGCCCAAGGTTTTATTAGTGATTGCACTGTTGTTTCGAATTTGTACAGGGACTTATACAAGTGACTAAGGCCCAAGAAAGGTTTTCTGTACAAATGGATGGGTCTTATACTCTCTTAAGAGGCCCAAAGGTGTTTAAAGAAAAAGAATTGGGCTTATAACACGAGGGTAGGCCCAGATGATTTACCTTTTTAACTGGCGATCGCGCCGGGGTTTCTTTTAACGCAGGGGGACTTATTCAATATCTGAGGCCCAAAATTGTTTTGGTTAAAAGGGGATTGGGTCTTACACCTCATTAGAGGCCCAAAATGATTTTTGAATGGGTCTTATAGCTCGAGGAGAGACCCAAAGGTTTATTTTACACGGGCGACGATCGCGCCAAACTTTTGAAATACAACGGGACTTATACAATAAGTGAGCCCAAAATAGATTTGTATTTACAAAGGATTGGGTCTTACACTCTATTAGAGGCCCAAAAGTGTTTGAAAATGATGTGTGAGGGTGAAAATCAAAGAACCCTAATTTGTTTTCCTTTAAAAGTAAATATTAAAAGAAAATCAAATAAAAATGATAAAAATACCAAATAGGCTTGAATAAACCACTTGTGATTTAAGGTTTTAAAAAAGGAAGTTTTAATCACAAGAGATATTAAAACTCATTTGGTTTTGATTTTCAAAGTAAATATTCATTTTTAAAATGTTTAAAACAATTAAAAAGGAATTTATTCACAAAAATACTAATTATATTAAATAAATAACATAATTTTAATTTTTTGTGGAATAAAATATTTCAACATTTTTGTGATTTTTTGCAAAAATAACCAATAAAAAATAATTAAAATTGAAGGAGTTATTAATTTTCCAATTAATTAACAAAAACATGAAAATATTGGAAAAATAGCAAAAAGGTGAAAAAACACAAAATGGTATGGGTGGGGTTTGAACCCACGACCTCAAGGTTATAGGGCACGCGCCTTACCACTGGGGTGGTGATACATCCGTTGATTGAAACAAACCAACAAATACACAAGGCTTGCCTTGTTTTCTAGGCCTGGCCAAGTCAAATTTTGCCAAGAAACGGGAAGGTCCATAACTTTCTCATTTCTCTATGGTTGGGGACAAAATTTATATGCATATGGCCTAAAATTTCACAAGGAATCCAATGGTGGTGGTATTTTTTTCAGATCATGTTCCCTCCTCAAAATCCGATAGTGGTTTTGAAATAGGCCTATAATTGCATTTTCTATGCTACACTTTGATACAGACATGAATTACATGATAAATTGGTTCAAACACAACATATATAACATGTATGAGATGTGCATGATCAGTGGACTTCAAAGCAATGCATATTTTGGAAGATTCAAGCCATGATGCTTACCTCTCTTTTGAGCTTTTGGAGTTTTTGTGCAATCTGCCAAGTATCTTGTTCCAGAAATGGTTAGATGCTTTGGACACTCTTAAATGATCCCTTAGAAGCTTTTAGGATGAGTGGAATCAGCTGAAACCTGCAAAAACACAAACTGGCCCTTTCTTGCAAAAGGGGTCAAAATGGCCAAAATAGCAACTCTCTCAAATGGTGTTCCAGATGGGGGGAACCATTTGGGACAGTTCAAGGATGATATTTGGAGTGTGTTTGAGGTTTTATCTGGTTTGGAAAGTGACTGAATCAAGACATGGCTTGAAAAATGCAAAAAAAAACCTATTTTGAGTTTTTGAGAGGTGACATTGTGATTTAAGGATTACAGGTCACTTGTGTGAGTTTGGACAGCTTAGATATGGTATATGTGACGTGTTAGGATCATGAGCTATGATGGAAATGCTCTCTAACTCAAAAACTCAGAATTACCTTGCTAAAGAAGGTATTTTTGCCTAAAGAAAGGGATTTTGAGGAAAGCATCTGTTTGACGGCTTTGGTGTACTCAAACTGAGCACAAATGAGCTCTATTTATAGTAGAGCAAATTTGTTTTGCAAGCAATAGTGAATGGCAACTGCTGCAGAGGTTTGGCCAATGGTTGCATTTTGGAATCCAAGTCTCCTCTAGCCATTGACTAGAGGTTAGAGCACAGCGTTGTGGTTCCCTAGTTGTTGGATCATTCTTGACTGAATTCAATTGCAAATGTGTCAGTCCATGCCACCTTGGTGCATCCATTAAATGCTCCAATCCAAAATTGGAGTCTTGTCCCTCTTTTAGGGATTTCTAGGTTTGGCATGCTATTTTTGGTTCCAAAGACTTGGGAGGCTTGAGATCAGAGTTGGTTCCTCCTTGGTCCCTCCTTGAGGTGTTCAGATGGATAGAGTTGCTTGCCCTTTGCAAAATTTGAGCAAATCGAGCAAAACTCCAAAATCTGCCTTGCCTTGGCAGTTTTCAGCAAGGCATGTTGCCATGGTCATATCTCATGGCTCAAGTTGAGTTTGGTGATGTTCTTGGCCATTTTGGAAAGCCCTCATATGATACAATAACTGTTTGATCATAATTGGTTTTGATACTTTTTGGATCCAAGTGAAAAATGCCCCTAAATTTGGAAAAAAGTGAAGGCAGATTTTAACTTAGTGAAAATTTCACTAAGTGTTGGAAAAAGTGGAATTTCATGTTTTCAGCCATTTTGATCATTCCATAACCCAAAATCCATAATGAATTGGAATGAGGTGTAGTTGAAACTTTTGTAGAGGGCCATGAGGGCTACAAATCCAGCTTTGGACGGGGAAAAATGGCCTTGTGGTTTAGGAGTTATGGTCCTCCAAAGTTGGTACCCTAGCCACTTTATTCCATAACTTAGAAAATTTTCTAAGTTTTTATGGTTACCTCTTTTACAAGTTATCCCACTTTTCTTGATTTTTCTTGATGAATGATGATTCAAATCACACATTAACATTATTTTAGGGTTAAAAACCCATTTTTGTGAAAAATCTCAAAAAGTCAAAGTTGACTTTTGTGCACAATTGACTTTTTGTTAGATGAATTCCAAACTGTACGATCCTCTATGAAATCAAGTCCTTGACCTAAATCAAACTTGATGGATTGATTTCATAAGTGTTATAGGGTGTATTGAATCATGTCCTAGGGTTTGGGAGCATGTCCTGGTCAAAAGTCAAAGCTACAGTTGACTTTTCTCGCGAAACCCTAACTGTGGTTCAGATGAAATTGAAACTTGTTGCTCAAGCTTCTTGGATCAACCCTAAGATATGCTTTAAAGCATTGGCTCATGTCCAGAGGAAAAATTCCATCTGGAGGCCCTGGTCGAACAAACCTTAATTTGGTGACACTGGCGATCTTGAGACTTAATCCACTCAGACTGCTGCAACCTTGTGCTTGACCCTTGAACTGGGAGTCCTTTTGATCCATTGTGGATGTTTGAGAGGTTCAGACAAGTTGAAGATTATGTCATCCCTTGATTGATCCTTTGTCTAAGCAGTCAGAGAGAGCTTGAAACCTTAATTATTGTTTGTAGTGAGTGCTCACCCATCTTTGGGGAGACTGATGGTTCATCCATATTGTGATGATGATTTGTACAATGATGGGAAATCTTAGTGGTCAAAATTTGGGGTATGACAGGTTCGACAATCTTTTATATTACTTCGATATTTCCGTGCACTTGCGGACGCATCAGTTGCCTGCACGATATCATCACTAAGTAGAGGGGCTCGTCATTGGCCTCAGTGACGTGTATAACATTGTTGGTCATAGGAGAGGGAGTCCACCATGATTCCCTAAAGAATAGCTGGTCAACAACTTCCCATGGTCATAAGGGAGCAGTCGCCTCCCCTAAGGGTTTCATAACCCTGAGCCCAAAAGACCTTTATAAATATCTCACCCATAGTATGTGAAGGGATAGATCTTAACTGAAATATGCTTATACAGGAGAAACCAACACATATACAGAACCTCTCACCACACATGAGCAGGTCCTCTAAAACCACCATAATCTACCGTACAAGGATTCTCGCTCTCTATGGAAAAACCCTAACCACCATACATCATAATATACCTACTAAGGTCTCTGAACATCCCTACCCTTTGCAGGGGTGACACTCACAGTTGTACTTTTTGACCAGTACATTTCTCAAACTTAAAGATATAAAAATTATGCATAAGCTTGTTTGATGGCTTAGGATTTTTCATTTTATTGATGGTCACGTGATGAGAACTTTTCATGGTACATTCATAATAGTTATGGGTACCAAAAATGTGTCGTTTATACAAAATTAGATGATTATATAATTATTTCCCATGCATAATTGATTAGTCAAAATTCACACGATAAAACCAAATTAAAACATTTAAGATAATGGCATGTTAGTGAAGGGTTTAATTTTACTAACTAAACAATGTTTACTAGATATTTAGAAATTGGATAAACTAGAATTTTTTTGACAATTGCATACTAGAAAACCAAAATAAAGTTAATTTTGAGAGTGACATGCATCATTCTAGTAGAGCATTTGAGTATGTTTGTTCATATTTTTGAGATCAATCTAGAGTAACTACTCATAAGGTGGTTCCTATTTTCTCACTATGATTAATAATTTCTTTTGAAGAGTATTAGTTTAGAAGTTTGATGTTAGGGATCTGAAATGTGTCTTAATTGGATACTTTGAAGGTGTTAAGGTATTCAATCTATTAATAATGGAACTAGGAAGATCAATATTTATAATTATAAAAAATATTGCTTTTAATGAGACCTGCATGGGTATGAATTACAAGGACTTGAATATTATAGGCTATGAAGCACATGTGAAAAAAACTTAGTTTGAGATGAAGTCTTCCAATAGTGAAACAATATACAAAGAGAATCATAATCCTTAATTATCAAGTACTAGAGGAAGATAAATTATTGTGGCTCCTGACTATTAACTAACAATGGATAAGGAGATGGCACCACAACAAAATGACTAATATTAACAAGATTTTTCATACTCTAAATGCGATTGAATATATGAAATATTTGGAATCAAACACATTTAGGTAATAAGTTGAGACAAGGAAAATTTAAAATGCTTATACGGAATGAATGAAAAAATGAGTTCATTGGAGAAAAACCGACATAAACTTGTGGAGCTACCTAAGAAGCGAATGGTAGTTCAATGCAACAGGATATTCAAGAAAATAGAAGACATTATGTGAATTTAAGAATCAAGGTATAAGGAAAGACTTGTGGAAAAGTGTTTTATTCAATTTTAGGGAATTGATTACAATAGCATTTTCTTATTGGTGGAAAGAAATATTTATATAAGTTTACTTATGGAAATTGTTAATCACTAAAATTTTAGAAAATGGACGTGAAGACCAAATTCGTACATAGGGAAATTGAAGATACAATCTACACATAACCAGATAATTTTATTAAGGATAAATGTAATATATTTATTGAGATATTGGATCAAATACTAGTTAAGCATGTCGTCGAAGTCTGTTCACATGGTGTTGTCGAAGACCTACATACTGTAGTCGAATTGTGTTCTAGTATGTAGTTGTCGATTTGGGCCTTGTGCTAAGGATCCAATTGTTTAAGTTAACTTGTACTATAAGTTAGTTTGTAATGGATAATTGTTAAAAAGTCCATTAGTTTAGTATGTTAAGTTTTATTATAAATAGCATGCTAGTCTATCATCTTAAGTGTGGTGTGGCAAATCTTAATTAGGGTGAGAGAGTTATTTGTTATTCTTGAGTACTTGTAATCTGATTTGAAGAGAAAGTAAAGAATAACAGTTATAACCAATCCTTGTTGTTGTTTTTCCCTGTTAACCCTAACCCTTGTGTGTTTCTTGCCTATAGAGAGACAGAGCATATTTTGTTTTAAGGCATCCAAATTCACAACAAATTGGTGCGGTGAGCGTGGAGAAGATGCCTTTAACAAAGTATGAGATTGAAAAGTTCACCGGAGTGAACGACTTCGGTCTGTGGCGCTGGAAGATGAAAGCCCTACTGGTTCAACATGATTGTTTGGAAGCGTTGAAGGGAGAGGCAGCCATGGATGCTGGTTTAACGGAAAAGAAAAAAATGGCTATGATAGAGAAAGCCCGCAGCGCAATATTGTTGAGCCATAGTGATAAGGTTCTCCAACAGGTATCAAAGAAGACGACGACATCGGGGTTATGGTTGAAACTTGAAAGCTTGTACATGACCAAATCTCTGGTGAATCAACTCTACCTGAAGTAAGCTTTGTATTCATTCAAGATGAGTGAAGATAAAGTGTTGGCTGAGCAGTTGGATATGCTCAACAAGCTGATCATTGATCTTGAAAATATTGATGTGAGGATTGATGATGAAGATCAAGCACTATTGTTGTTGTGCGCTTTGCCCAGAACACATGCCCACTTCAAAGAAACTCTCATGTATGGAAGGGAGTCCCTGAGTTTTGAAGAAGTTCTAGCAGCCTTGTATTCTAAGGACTTGAACGAACGAAAGAAGCATAAACCTTCGATGGTTGGTGAAGGTTTGGCCGTTAAGGGAAAATTCTTGCGAAAGGATGGTAAGTTTGACAAGAAGAAAGGTAAAAGTCAGCAGACCTCTTATAGTGGCGAGTCATCTGGTATTCGATGCTATCACTATAAGAAGAAGGGTCACACAAGAAAAGTGTTCCCTGAACGCCTGAAAGATCACGGAGGTAAGGATAATGGCAACGCAACCATTGTTCAATATGACTTCGAATCATCTGATGTTCTTGTGGTTTCAAGCGGCGACTCAAGAAAGGAGTGGATTATGGATTCATGTTGCACTTGACACATGACTCCAAATACAGATTTGTTCGAGGAGCTATGTGATCAAGATGGTGGATCAGTGTTGCTAGGAAACAACAAAGCTTGCAAAATTACAGGTATTGGATTTGTGAGATTCAAGCTCCATGATGAGTTAATAAGGTTATTGACTGAAGTCAGGTATGTACCTGATTTGAAGAGAAATTTGATTTCTCTTGGTGAATTTGGCAGGAAGTGATATGTTTTTCAAGGAAAGAAAAGTATCCTATGAGTCATGAAGGGGTCGAAGGAAGTCTTAAGAGGCGTGAAGAAACAAGGCTTGTATACCCTTGAGGCTGAAGTTGTAAGTTGTACTACAAATGTTGCATCCACGAAACCGTTGTCGAAAACAGAAATTTGGCACATAAGATTGGGCCATGTCAGTGAAAAGGGTCTGGTCGAATTAGGGAAACAAAATTTGCTTGGAGGAGACAAAGTCGAAAAGCTGAAATTTTGTGAACCCTGTGTACTTGGAAAATCTTGCAGAGTGAAGTTCAACAATGGAAAACAAAGAACTCATGGATCCCTTGATTACATCCATGCCGATCTTTGGGGGCTTGCAAGGTGTCGATCACATTCAGGAGCAAGGTATTTTCTATACATAGTCGATGATTATTCTTGAAAGTTATGGGTATTCATCCAGAAGACTAAGGATGAAACTTTTGAGAATTTCAAAGGTTGGAAGACTCTGGTCGAAAATCAGACTAGTCGAAAGGTTAAGAGGTTGAGAACCGACAATCGCCTTGAATTTTGCAATGAGGCGTTCGACAGATTTTGTGTTGCCTCAGGTATTGCAAGGCACAAAACTACTGCTGGTACTCCACAAAAAAATGGTTTGGCAGAAAGGTTTAATCGAACTATTTTGGAAAGAGTTAGATGCATGTTAACTAGTGCTGGGTTAAAGAAGGTGTTTTGGGCTGAGGTTGTTTCGACAACAACATATCTAGTAAATAAATATCCTTCGACTGCGTTATATATGAAGACACCTGAAGAAGTTTGGTTGGGACATCCACCTAGTCTCGACAGACTGAGAGTATTTGGCTGCGTGGCCTATGCTCACATTAGGCAAGACAAGGTCGAACCTAGAGCTCTGAAATGCATATTCATGGGATACCCTGAAGCCGTCAAAGCCTATAGGCTATGGTGCCTAGAGCCAAGTCATAGAAGGTGTATCACCAGTCGAGATGTAGTTTTCAATGAAGTTGAGATGGCCTTCAAGAAAACTGCTGATACTGGCGAAGAGTTGGAACAGGGAGAGATTCATGTTGAGGTGGAGCATGTTGATGCTGAATTGTGTATCCCAGATGAAGTCAAAGAAGAAGTAGAAGCTGTTGTCGAAGATGAGGACACTGATAATGACTACCTGCTAGTAAGAGATAGTTCGAGGAGAGTCATCAAGCCACCTCAGAGACTTGGGTATGCAGATCTTATAACTTATGCCTTAATCTCTGGAAGTGAGGTTCTTGACGAAGAACCTAGAGACTATAAGGAAGTTATGAAAAGTCAAAAGAATACTGAATGGCTGAAGGTCATAGATGATGATATGAAATCTCTTCACGATAACAACACCTGGGAACTAATCAAGAAACCTACTAGAGCTAGGTTAGTCAGCTGTAAATGGATTTTCAAAGTTAAGGAAGGAATCGAAGGAGTGGCGTCGAAGAGATACAAGGCAAGATTGGTCGCTAGGGGTTTCACTCAGAAAGAAGGTGTCAACTTCAATGATGTGTTCTCTCCTGTTGTGAAGCACAGGTCCATTCGAATGTTGCTTGCCACGGTGGCATAGTTCAACTTTAAACTGGAACAGATGGATGTGAAAATTGCGTTCTTGTATGGTGATCTAGATGAAACAATCTTGATGAGGCAACCTGAAGGGTATGTCGAAAAGGGGAAGGAAGATTATGTGTGCAAGCTGAAGAGATCTTTATATGGGCTGAAACAATCTCCTCGACAGTGGAGTAGGAGCTTCGACAAGTTCATGGCATGCATAAGTTTCATTAGAAGTCAGTTCAATCACTATGTTTACTTTAGATTTCAACCTGGTAATTCATTTGTTATTTTGTTGCTTTATGTGGATGATATTCTAATAGCAAGCAACAATGTCGAAGATGTAATGAGGGTGAAGGCTGAACTCAATAAGGAGTTCGACATGAAGGATTTGGGAGCTGCGTCCAGGATTCTTGGGACTGACATCCGAAGATATAGAAAGCAGTCGAAATTATGCTTATCTCAAGAGGCATACCTATAGAAGATTCTCGAAAATTTTGGTATGTCGAATTCAAAGCTTGTTGTGACTCCGACAAACCCTCAATTCAAGCTGAGTATAGATCAATGTCCCAGTACTGATGCTGAAAGAGCTTATATGAATAGCATTCTATATACTAATATAATGGGTTCTTTGATGTATTTTATGGTCTGTACTATACCCGACATAACATATGCAGTAAGTCTTGTAAGCAGGTACATGGCAAATCCTGGAAAGGCTCATTGGCAAGCATTGAAGTGGATTCTAAGGTACATAAATGGGTCTCTAAACAGAGTCCTAATTTATGGTGGAGCCTTGGGTGAAGATAGTAAAGCAGCAATCGAAGGATATGTCGACTCTGATTATGCAGGTTGTATGGATTCCAGAAAATCTATTTCTGGATATGTGTTCACTATGTTTGGCATAACAATCAGTTGGAAAGCAACACTTCAGAAGGTTGTTGCCTTATCAACCACTGAATTGGAATATATCGCCCTAACTAAAGCTGTGAAGAAAGCATTGTGGCTTGAAGGTTTTGCAAATGAGCTGAAACTTCAAGGTCGAGTTGCCACTGTTAAATGTGATAATCAAAGTGCAATACACCTGTCGGAGAATTCAGCCTTTCATGAGTGAACCAAGCACATTGATGTGAGGATACATTTCGTCAGAGGGGTAATCGAGCGTGGAGAAGTCCAAGTGCTGAAGGTTTCGACAGATCATAATGCTGCTGATATGATCACCAAGACGTTGCCCAGTTGCAAGTTTTTCCACTGTATGCAGTTGATAAAGCTGCATGAAGAAATCTAGTTTATTTCTTAAGGTTATAGAGTTAGATCCAAGGTATAGATTTGTGAGATATTGGATCGAACTCTAGTTAAGCATGCTATCAAAGTCTGTTCACATGCTGTTGTCGAAGACCTGCATGTTGTAGTCGAATTGTGTTCTAGTATGCAGTTGTCGATTTGGGCCTTGTGTTAAGGATCCAATTGTTTAAGTTAGTTTGTACCCTAAGTTAGCTTGTAATGGGTAATTGTTAAAAAGGCCATTAGTTTAGTATGTTAGGTTTTATTATAAATAGCATACTAGTCTCTTATCTTAAGAGTGGTGTGGCAAATCCTAATTAGGGTGAGAGGGTTATTTGTTATTCTTGAGTACTTGTAATCTAATTTGAAGAGAAAGTAAAGAATAACAGTTATAACCAATCCTTGTTGTTGTTTTTCCTTGTTTTTCCCTGTTAACCCTATCCCTTGTATGTTTATTTCCTATAAAGAAACAGAGTATATTTTGTTTTAAGGCATCCTAATTCACAATAATTTCTTTTGAAGAATTTTTTTTTATAAATTAATATAGAGTCCAAGACAATAGTATCATCAATTTAGTTAGTTTTTTATGAAGACCGAGTTTGTGAGAAGTTAGTAGGAATATTGCATTTACATATTGAAGATGGATGAGAAAGTCATTATTTGCCTGCTTCTATAAGCGGACAATATCTGAAAGACATGGTCTAGAAAGGAGGATATCAGTGAGCTCAAAGAGAATCTAAATTATGAATTTGAGATGAAAGATATCGGTGATGCGAAGTGTAACGCCCCGGTTTCGTCTTATTTAATTAATCGAGTCGATTTAATTATTTTTATTATTATATTATTTTATTATTGACTTTTAATTAATCGTGATTATATTTTGTAGGGGTATTTTGGTCTTTTTGTTGGGTTAGATATTTGTTTTATTAAATAGAAAGTTAGAGGTGAGAAAGAGAGAAAAAACAGAATTTTGAGAGAAAAAGAGAAGAAGAAGGAAAAGAGAGGAGAAAAGAGAAGAGCAAAGAGAAAAGTGTGGAAAATCACCAAGATCAATCTTTCGGAGTCGATTTAATCGGGTAAGGGTGATAAATATTGTTATCTTAACATTGTATGTGTTTATGTATGGTTTCGTTGGAATCATTTTGGTTGTTTTCGTTATAATACCGTTTAGGTCGATTTGGACATAATCGATAGAAACCGATGTTTTCACGGTTAGAATTCGAAATAGATTTCGTAGATTAGTCGAGGAATGTTAGGCCGCGATTATGGAAACTTGTTTGGTTGAAATCGGTGGAGTTTCGTAACTTTCGACATTTTGGTGGAAATGAGGGTTTGGAATCCGGGTGGAAAACAAACGTTGTAGAAATTGTGTTTTCATGGTCCTAATATGTTGGTATGTATTTAGTAAGGATTACCATGTATTTAGTCGGGACGAAGTAATTGAATCGGTCGGGTTTCGGGCGATTACGCAGTTGTACCAGAATGTAGCAGAAATTCTGGTTTTGTGCGCAGGCGTACGGACGCGTGATGTAGGTGGAAAATCCTGATTTTTCGGAAAACTTCGGAAATTCATATCTCTTGAACCGTAAGTCGGTTTTGACCCCCGTTCGAAGCGTTGGGAAGCTAACGAGATGTTCTTTATAGGAAAAATGGTTTTGAGGTCTAAACCTGGTCCAATTGGAACAGTATTTTCGAACCGTTTCGTAGTGGCGGGCCTCCGGTTTATGTTTTTGCGTTATTTTGAAATATACATATCTTCTTCGTTGTTTATTGGATTTAAGTGTTCTTTATATCGAATCGAAGCTGTGGATGAGTAATTTTTGATGATGATGGAAAATATTATTTTTAGCCGACTTTTGGCCGACTTTAACGATTAATCGTAAATAGTTGTTTTTGATGAAATGAATGTGTGGTTATGAATGTGTTGTGGATATGCTTGTGGAGTGAACCCTTGATTGGGGAATTCTTTGTGAATTGTGGCTCTTTGGTGAATATATGCATTGTTTGAGTTAAATGATAATGCATGTTGATTGTGAATATATGATGAGATGTTGTGATGATGGATTGTTGTGGTTGATGGTGAGTAATTCTTGATGTGAATTGATATGGGTGTAAATGATGAAATGCTATTTGTTGTGGGTTGTAGTTAGTGATAAATACATTGTTTAAGTAAGTATCAATGTATGTGGTTTCGAGTGTATGATTAATGTATGATATGGCTGCCTCTGTGGCGTAGATCCACAACAAGATGAATGGTAAGGTATTGATTATCATGGGATTGCTATAATAGTAATATTTGGTGTGTGGAATGGATTCCAATTGTGTTAGAATACTCATTGGGGTAGAATGGCTTATATGTCATTCCTAGTGAGGTATTAATGTTTTGGTCGAACACATTAGGGTAGAATGACTGTATGTTGTTCCTAGTGTTGTTGTTGTACTCATTAGGGTAGAATGACTTTATGTCATTCCTAGTGAAGTGCGAGTGTGTCGTTGGGTCCATTGGGGTAGAACGATTATATGTCGTTCCTGGTGGAGTACTCATTAGGGTAGAATGACTATATGTCATTCCTAGTGATGTACAATTGAGTTGTCGTGTCCACTGGGGTAGAATGACTATGTGGTCGTTCCTAGTGGGATACTCATTGGGGTAGAATGACTATGTTGTCATTCCTAATGAGGTGTGCACTGGGGTAGAATGACGTTGATGTCGTTCTTAGTGTGGTGTCCACTAGGGTAGAATGACTATGTTGTCATTCCTAGTGGGATATTCATTGGGGTAGAATGACTATGCTGTCATTTCTAATGAGGTGTGCACTGGGGTAGAATGACGTTGATGTCGTTCCTAGTGTGGTGTCCACTAGGGTAGAATGACTATGTTGTCATTCCTAGTGGGATATTCATTGGGGTAGAATGACTATGTTGTCATTCCTAATGAGAGGTGCACTAGGGTAGAATGACTATGTTGTCGTTCCTAGTGAGGTATGTATTGGGGTAGAATGACTATGCTGTCATTCCCAGTTATGTGATGCGTGGTATTGTCGGGTCTTGATTGGATTGGTGAATTATGCATGATGTATATGTTGTTGTGGAGTGAGTAGAATTGTGCAGGTGTGCATGGATGGATAAACATGAATATGTGTGTTTGTGTTGAATGATAAGCATTATGAGGAATATGCTTGGTTTTATATATATATGCCTTGCGATGTATATTGAGTGAGATGTGATGATTGTGACATAGTAAACATAATATGTATGTTTATGTGGTATGATGGAATGGTGAGAATATGTGGTATATGTGTATTTTTATGTTGAGATATATAATTATATGCATTGTTATTATGATAATATTTCTCACCCTTCTGCTGTTCTATGATGCTCTATGAGGCATTGCAGATTAGGTATCTGGTGGTCTTTTGTGAAGCGTGTCTTCATTTTCCTTGTTGGTCGGTTGGCTCTGATATGTAGCACCGGGTAGCTAGGACGTTTTGATCTTTTTGTGATACATTTGCGTATGTATCTTGCTGATGAATTTGTGTATATAAACAAGATGTTGCTTGTGATTCATACTGGATGATGTATATATGTTTGATGTGATCAATGTTTAGATTTTCTGCTTTTATTCTAAATGTTGACATGTGGGTATAAGGACTGAGATCCTTTATTGTTGAGAGTTACCCCACTGTTGCATATCTTTTTGAGCAGGTGTTGTATGTGTTTAATTTCACGTATGATGTGACATGCCTCTTTTATACCATGTTTATAATTATACTCTGACGAAAATTTTAATATGTGCCTAAATGATTATTTGATTATTTGGGGGTATAGAGAGGGGGTGTTACACGAAGAGGGTTCTTGGAATAGATATTGCAAGAAACCATAAAAATGGTGAAATGTTCTTATCTCATTATGGTTACTTAGAGAAAGTGGTGGAGCGGTTTAGGCTGCATGAGAGTAAGTTCGCTACCATTCCTTTTGGTAATCACTCAAAACTTTTAGTTATGCTATATTATCAATCCAAAGAAGAAATGATGAATATATGTATTACTTTATATACTAGTGGAGTAGTTTTGAAATAATTAAATGAGTCACTGAAAGGCAGCTTAAAATACCTAATAGAATCTCAGGAGGGAATAAGCTTTGATGAGTTTAGTAGATGTAAATAAAGATGAAAATGTGAACAATGGGAAACCTTAGGAAGAAAACTCAACATTCTGTTGCGACTTTATCTACTACTTGAGATGAATACAGTGACATTGTTAATGAAGGTGATAAAAACACAAGAAATGAGAGGTTTCAATTGGGTTGAAATTTATAACTTTTTGTATTAATTTAAGTTGAAACTCAAGTCAATGACAAATTTTGAATATAAAGAGATAATGGAAGAGATAATGGCTCAAGCAATTTATCCTGGTTTACTCTGTAATTTGGAATTATGTTCAATCCCCTCACATTTGAGAGATTTTCACTATAGCCCAACTGATTGCAATTTCACTAAAGTATATTCACTACTACTGAAAACACATATAATGATGGTTGCGAAAACATATAATAATGGTTTCACGCCCGTTGTTAGATAGCGTGCGATTGTATGTATGGCGGTTTTCACAACGGGAGTGTGACTGTGGTTATAATCTAGGTAGCGCGCTACCTTTCACAACGGTTATATTAAACAGTCGTTGTGATATATACTTTTTCTGTCCCATATTATAAGAAAAATTCACATTTTTAGATTCATTAAATAATTGATGTATCTGGTCTAAATATAGACCAGATACATAAATTATTTAATGAATCTAAAAATGTGAAATTTGCTTATAATATGGGACGAAAAAAGTATATAGGTCATGGATTTGAAATCCAGCAGCAACAACAATTTATTTGGAATATAATTAACATTTCACCACGGTTACAAAAGATAACCGTTGTGAAAAGTACTCTGAGTTTATTATAAAATATTTTGATTGCTTGTTTTTCCCTACACCTCACTAAACATATACAACCATTAAAATTGATGTAGAAGATAATAATTTGAAAAATTAAATTATTCTTGAAAAATAACTTAAATGAGCCACTATTTTTCAAATTGCACTCATACCATAATTCATCTCTTTCTTCTTAACACGTAGTATTTGATTCAATGCCCCGAGTTATTTAAAGCAACAGTTCATTCCTAGTTTATTTTACAAAGCATCAATATGTTGAATAATTCGGAATCATCATCATCGTTATCATCATCATCATCATCATCATCATCATCATCATCATCATTATTTTAAACAATGATCAAGATTATTATGATGGCAGAGATGAAGATGATTCAATTTCTCAACAAAATTGATGTTTTGCAATATAAATTAATAGAGAACAAACGGTTCCTTTGAAGACCCTGGGGCAATAAACCAAGTTCTACGTGTTAAAGAGCGACATATATGAATTGTGAAGTGCATATGATTCGAAAAACAAGTTTAATCTAAGTTTCCTTTCAAATATAACTTAATTTTCAGATTATTAGTTTCTAAATCACTTTAAATGAATGAATGTCCAATGAAGGGTTAGTGAAACAAACAATCTACATACATTATAATAAACTCAACAACAACATACATCAACAATAACAACATTTATCAATAACAATAACAACATCAACATTTATCAACAAAACGACAACAACATGCCTTTTATTGAAAAGATTCGTGGAATAATGTGAAGTTGATCTACTTTGTGTTTCCATGAAGAAAATATACAAGGCGGGTAAAGCTTCTAAAATAGCTTCACACTTATTATATTGTTACTCCATAGAAAAAAAACCATTTATGAACCATACCCATAGTAAGAGTTCTCTTGAACCAGATTTCAAAATATAAACATCTTTCAGAATGTTAACCTATTTTGAAAACATAAACTAGCATTAATATAACCGAAAACATGGCCCAAAAAGAAGTAAATCATTCCACAACAAAAAGCAACGTGTTAACATAAACTAGCAGTACATTGTAACATAACAAGCAACAACAACCACAACATACAAAAACTTGTCAATAATAACAACCAACAATAAATCACGTGAAACATACAAAGGTCTTCAATCGTCATGCCTAGTTGAGTTTGTGCAGTTCTCAAGGTCTTCATAGTTCTCAAGGTCTTCATCTGATTTGGAATCAGTTGCATCCAAATTCATTAGGTCATTTATAATAGCCTCTACCTTCTTCAGTTTTTCAGGGTTAAGAATCTTCTTATAGCCTATTCCACCAGACGGTTCAACACGGTAATGTGATCCCCAACATATTCAGCTTCCTTGTCTTTGTTCAACCATAACTACACCATATCAATAACCTCCTTTGTAACCTGAATCTCGTAAATAAGTTTGTTTCTCCCACTATTCATGTTGAGAGAAGGATCTGAAATCTAAGAGAAAGATCTGAAATTGGAACAAGAAGAGAAACATTTTTTTCAAAATAACATACAATAACATATAACAACAAAAACATACAACAACAACATAAACAAATACCATAAACTCTTGAACAAGAAGAAAATCATGTGAAACATAACAACAACATACACGAAAAATAAAGAACAAGGAAAAAGAAGAATAACTTTATGTATGAAGCGAGAGCTAATGATGAAGAAGAAAAGGGAAAATGTGTGCTAGGGTTTTGCTGTGAGAGATACACCGATACTGTCAAGAAGCGAGAACTAATTCGCTTATATTATATAGAGTTAAATATGTTTGTGGTCTTCTAAATATCTCAAATTTTGGTTTTAGTCCCTCAAAATATTTCATTCAAAGAATGATCCTCCTAAAACTTTTCATCCACACTTTTGGCCCCTCCTGCAACTTAGCGACGGTTTTTACAGCTTAACGACATAATTAATGACGGTTTTAGTGACAATTGATTACTTAGCGACAGTTTTAGCGACGATTTTAGTATTAGGGACCAAAAGTGTGGATGAAAATTTTTAGGAGGACCATTCTTTGAAGGAAATATTTTGAGGGACTAGAACAAAATTTGAGATATTTAGGAGGACTACAAACATATTTAACCCTATTATATATGAGTAAATAATTTCCCCACAGTCGTATTCAAAAACCGAGATGAAATGTAATGACTTTCACAACGGTTCACATTAACAACCATGGTGATAGGTATTTTAATTTTAATTTATATATTATAATTATAAGGACAACACTCATTGTAATGAAAAATTAGAAATTGTTAGAGATGGGATTCGAACATTGTCACTCCATAAATGTATAATCACGGTTTATTAGTTTGACCATAGTGCAATGTTTTTTTTTGTAAATATAAATAAATAAAGCACGTCCAAAAATGAGGTATTACCACGGTTAACAGTCAGACTGTTGTAGTCTAGTATGACGAAAGGTCTATTTTGTAGTAGTGATTCTTGTCTAACTAGATAATGAATTAGATTTCTCAAACATAAAAACAAACCCCCAACTGAGTCTTTTTGTTTTCTCAAAGAAAATTAATATAACTTAGCCCTTAGAGGAAATGCAATAAAATAAATAAATAATTGTTTGGGTGTTTACAAATACCAGTCAATAGAGGATGTAAAATAATTTAAGGATAAATGCTAGTGTTTGATCTTTCAATAAAAAAAATATACAAAGAAATAACTTGTTACATGCTTCTTTTCTTTCTTTGAGTAGATCTTATTCTCTACATGTTTGTTCTTGAAAGTTCTTTCTTTCTCGAGTTGAATCTCCAAAGTTTTTTTAAATGTTCGAGTGTTTTTATTCTGTGCATTGATATGAATAAAACCTTGAAATGTTTAGAGTATAAATAATTGTCTTTAGTTGACAATTGCTTCAATTGAACATTGGTAAATGAGTCATTGTAATATTTGTATTATTTGGAGTAGTCTATATCCACGACTTTGTACTCACAACATGATTTGTCACCCACTACCTTATACCATATTTCTGCACACCTTGTACCATGTGCACATTTGTTTAGTCGTATCTTAAAATGAATTATTTACATTGAAAGAGAAGTTATCAAAGTTATTCTCCAGAGAATAAACTTCTAGAATATTTACAGAGGATGACAACCTGATCTTCAAATAGAGGATCAAAGTGTTAACTTGTAGCATTAAGATGGATAGAGTTATAAATGATTTTCTTTTTTTTCTGCAAGCCATGATATATTGATTGGTAGCACAAGGGGTGCCACAACCCTTACAAACAGAAATTAGGACAGGCACAGAAGAGGAACATTATACCAATCGTAAAAAGAAGGGCTTTTAATAGACTTATCAAGCACCAACCATTTCCAACTAAAAAACTTAACAGCATTAATAGTTTCCAAAACTGATAATTTGTTGTTCTCAAACACATCTTTATTCCGCCGATTCCAAAGAACCCAAACCAACGTATACCACACTATCAGGCCCTTAATGTTACCTGTTTTCGCCTTGATGAACACTTCAAAGCTATTGAGGGAGACCGCAACACCCGAGTCTGAGAGACCTTCATAACCTGTCCATAACTCAATACCTTTCCAAACCTCTAAAGCAAAACTGCAGCAAAGTAACCTATGTGAAGAGGTAACATTGAAAATATTTACCACAATGTAACATAACGAAGACTTCATGGGGAATTCTCAAATGATGCTTTATCATATGTTTTAACATGGTGCTTAATGATTAATACACCGTACGATATCTTCTAGATTCATCACGTGTCTATATTAGCTTATGACATTAGTTCATCTAACTTATTTAATTTTTTTATCATTAAGCTTAAGCTAATATAGTTGGTTGGATGTATTAGACTTAGATCCAATAGTTCTCTATTATTCTTGCCTTGTATGTGTGTGTGCGTGTGTGTGTATATATATATATATATATATATATATATATATATATATATATATATATATATATATATATATATATATGAAGTTAACTCCATTTTATCATAATCAATGAAATAATACTTCTCTTTACTCCTCTCTGCATAATTCTGTTACTAAGCTATTATAAGCTTCTTCCATCAATGGTGAATGATTCCATTGTTGACATGGTATCAGAGCTTGACAAGCTAGCCATTGTTTCTCAACTTCTTTGTGAACCTTGTCTTCTCTTTCTACACATCGTCTTGCAAATCACTTTGTAGGTTTCTTCATTTTTCTTTCTCTTTCTGCAAAATATTGGTTTTGCTTTTTCTTATTCTTCAATGGCTTACCAGAGCTACACTTATTTCTCCACCAACTCTGCAAACCCTTATTACTTGCATCCCAATGAAAATCCAGGGCTTGTGCTTGTTTCTCCTCCACTCGATGACAAAAATTGTCACACTTGGGCTCGTTCAATGAAAATCGTATTGATATCCAAGAACAATGATAAGTTCATTGATGGTACTTTGGTTAAACCTCCTGTTTCATATTTGCTTTATGCACTGTGGATTTGTCGCAACACTATGGTCCTCGCTTGGATTGAGTGTTTGATCTTGAAATCCATTGTAAACTCAGTGTTATGGATTGACAATGAATTTGGTGTTGGAAGAACTTGCAAATTAGGTTTTCTCATGATGATATCTTCTGCATCGCAGACATTCAAGAAGATCTATACAAGTTTCATCAAGGTACTCTCGATGTCTCTAACTATTTTACTCAGTTGAAGGTTATGTGGGATGAGCTTGAAAACTATCATCCAATCCCTATATGCTAATATGTTATTCCTTGTTCTTGTGGTGCCATTGCCTCAGTTCAGAGGTATATGGAGCAAAGTTATGTGCTAAGATTTCTCAAGGGATTGAACGAAAAATTCACACATTCAAAAACTCAGATTATGATGATGATTCTACTTCCTAATATTGACAAGGAATTTTCTCTTGTTATTCAACAAGAAAGGGAGTTGAATAGCTCAGTCTCCAGTACCATTCCTAATGTTGGCAACAATGAAGAGGTGACAACTTTGTAGGTTCAAGCTCATCAGGGTAACTTCAATGGTAAGCATGGTAATAGCAACACCTTCAAGGGTAAGTACCAAGGGTAATGCTAGGGTCGACACTTATTGTGATAGGTCAAACCACACCATTGAGACTTGTTTCCTTAAACATTGATTTCCACCAAGTTACAAGGGCAAAGGAATGGTTCAGGGTGTTGTGGCAAATTCTCAATCAGTTGTAACTGCCAACAATTCATTAGAGACTCATTCCATAGGCTCAAGAGCATCATGTAACACCCCGAAAATCTAAATTAATTATTTAATTAGTTATTTAATTGATTTAGCGTAAATTGCGAGTTTATATGACGTTGGGATGGTTATGAGCATAAATTCTAAGTTATTATTTAATTAAGATTATTTAGATTTATTAGAGGATTAATCTAAATAACTAGATAAATAATAATTTTAGAGATTTAAAGGGTAAAGTGGTAAAATTAGATGGAATAAGTGAGGGTAAGAATGGAATAACATAATGAGGTCTAAGGGGGAAGAATGACAAAGACAAATAACCGAGTTTGGGAGAATCATTCTGATCGATCGTGTTTTGTGAAAAAGTGCTCTGAGGAACAGAAGAGGGAGAAGCTAGGGCTCAGGGAATTCTTGAAGAACTCAAAGGGGAGAATCAAGATTTTTGCATCTAAGGTATGAGGAGTATAGCCTTCATTATAATTGTTATAGAGTTAGGATGTATGTGGAATAATTTGGAGTTTAAGAGGTTTTAGTGATTTATGATGAGTTCTTGATGAATTAGGTAGAAAGTGATGAAATTGAGGCATAATTTTGATTTAGAATGATGGATGTGTTGCATAAATTGATATGGTTTGGTTGTATACGATTTCATGATGAATTGATGGGGTTTTGTGGCTATATAAAATTGAACCCGTAGGGAAAATTGGAGGTTTTTGGTGAAAAAATTCGTAAAACAGCAGAAATTTGCTTCTGTCACGTTGTTAACCGGTTAACGCATGGGTAGTAACCGGTTGTTCGCTGTTGATCTTGGCGAACAACCTCTGGTTTACCAGAATGGTGAAATCTGGGTTACTTGCAGGATTAACCAAACAAATCCTAGGACGTCGGGCGAAAACTTAGATCAACGTGATAAATTTTAAATTAAGGGTGATATCTTGGTTCTTGGTTTTATGTGTTTAAGTCTTTTGGAATAAAGGATTTCAACTAACTCTAGATGAAAGTCTGAGATAAAAGATAATGACTTTGAAAAGAACTTTTAAAGTAAAATGGCGAAGAAAGAACTTTAAAATAAAATGACGAAGAAAACATAAAGATGCTGGTAAATGTAAAGGAATTGGTAAAAAGACTTTGATTGATAAAGAAATTAAAAGATGGTGTTTACACGTACATTTTTCCAAATAACTCTTTTCTCTCACACGGGTACTTTGAGTAATTGCAGGAAGTTTTGTACAAGTTTTTCACACTGAATTTTAATAACAACTATCCTATTTATAGATAAACAAAATAACTGCTATTAACGACTAAATCCTAAAATTTCGACATCTGGCCTTCTGCATGTCTTCCTTTCGCCAGATACTTCCACGCGTCTTCTGCCAAACGTTATAATTCTCTTGAATTTGAATCTTCAAGTTATGTCGAACAAACGCGTCCTTTCAGACTTGTCGAATTGTCAAAAAATGATAAATGTCCCTCAAACCTGTCTGACGAAGACTTCCTCATATTTCTGTCGAAGTGTCGAAATTCTTATCTTGTCGAAGGAACATCATTTTGCCCTCCAAGACATGGTGTCAAAAATATATGTCTACAAATTGCCCCCCAGCAAAGATGTTTCGACTTATTTCTGGAGAAACCATCATTTGCTGTCGAAGATATTTCGACGCCATGTTACCTGCATTAATGATGCTGGTTTTCAAGACGTGACCTTTGTTCAGTCCCAAGAAAATTCATCATTGCATTTCTCTGAAAACGTTCCATCAAATCCCACGTTCAGACATGATGTCCATACCCCTAAAACCTAGCTAGCCATGCTTTTTCCAACTTCCACTTTTTATCATCACCGTTAAGATGATGCCACGTGCCCTCCATGATCACCACTAAACCTAAAGGGCTTTTGATAATCTCTTATAAATACCCGAACCATTATTTCTCTTTCTTTTTTTTTTTTTTTTACGCGTTTGAACTCTTCTTCTTCACAACTGCTTCAAATCTTCATCTTCTTTCTAAAACTTTCTGATTCAACAATGGCTTTTCAAAAATTATCAAGCAGCAAACCTTCCAAAAGTGAGCAACCTTCCATCATCCCTCCTGCGCATAGGTTGGATGAACCAACACTGATTGGGGATCAACAATACATTCCTGAGCCTCTAAATGCGAGGGAAAAAGACTGCATTTTTAAATCCCAGGTACTCATCCCTGTTATTATTTCTGGTAATCACTATGCTATGTTAGGACCACTTCCTAACCCAGACATTAAACCTGAGCGTTTACAAGAGTTCTTTCCTACTTATTCTCACACAAAACCCATAGGTGCTGGGGTGAAACCCCCCACTCTAGAGAAACCAGTAGAACAAACTGAACCTCAAGGTTCAAGCGAAAAAGATGAGGAAGCAATAAATTTAACTTATCTGAATTATACTAGGATTTTTAGAACTTGCCCTTGGTCGAAAGACCTTTCAGACTACTTGTCTTGGTTGAACAGAGTTGAAAACGTTAAAGAAAAATTTTGGAAAGAAATAGGAATTTTTGACTTGATACAATTATCAAGAGTAGGACCCAATGTTTGCCCTAACATGCTGCTAGCCTCCCTTTACTTTTGGGATAGTACGTATAACACCTTCCACCTCCCCTGCGGGATGGTTACCCCTACGCTGTTCGACATAGCCGCCATAGTTGGCCTTAGTCCAGTTGGCATTGACTTCGACCCCACTTACCTGAACGAGGACTCCATAGATTTCGACACTAGTTTCGCCCCATACTCCCTTTTTATGTCTCACTACCATGGCGAAAATGACCAAGAAGTTTCTGACAAAGAGCACATAGCTTTTCTAACCTTGTGGCTGACCAAATTTGTCTTTTGCTCCCGCTCACTTCAAGTGGCTAAGAGGTTCATCACTATGGCGAACCAACTCCACGTTGGGATCAAATTATGCTTGAGTGAGCTAATCTTGGCAAACCTGTATGAGTCCTTGAGTGAAAGCGTGCGTTCTTTGAAGACATTGAAGGACAAAGGGAAGCTTAATTTGGCAGGCCCCTTTTGGCTCTTGCAACTATGGCTGAATGCCACTTTCGAAGCCTTTATTCCTGTGAAGCATGACATAAATGAAGGGGAATTCAAAAACAGGAGTGTCGAATGGCCTAGATTGGTGCAATTGACACCAACTGATGAAGCAATTAGCCTTTGGCGGGCCTTTACTAGCTACGTAATGATGTTTGCTGAGAGACATCATTTTACTTCGACTATGGCTCCATTTACTGACAGAACAATTGGACCTGAATGGTTTTCACGACAATTCCCCTTGCAAACCAAAAAAGATGAAAATATCTTCCTAAATGTCTGGGAATCCTTTTTGACCCCTAGGCTCCTGCTCTCCCACCGCAGTACTACGAAACCCCAGATTGCCTTAATAGTTTATCAACCTAACTTGGTCGCCAGACAATTTGGCCTAATTCAAATCATGCCTCGACCTCTTTTCCCTAAAAAAGGGGCCATCATTTTCTACAACTCCTTCCACGACGAAGCCACCAGCAGGGAATTGTTGAAAAAGCTGACTGACGAATCTTTGGATATTCGACCGGTGGTTTTTCAACCATCATTCCTTTGCACTCCTGAGTTCGACGCATGGTGGAGGGAATACTATGCTACCAAATTTTTCGACGTAAAAGCTTTCACCACCCATCTGACAAATGCTTTTGCTCTTGTGCAGGAACGGACTAAAAAAGGTACACAAAGACATATCCGAGAAATACAAAAATTTCAAAAATACTTTGAAACCGTTTACAGACCTGATGATCTTAGTCGAACCATACGCGAAGCAGCGGTTACTTTAAAAGAAAAATTCACGGAGAAGTTGGAGAAGTTGACACTGCCTCCAAACATTCGACCAGAAGTGCGTTACAACTTGGCTTTCAGCTATTACCCTCCTAAATTTCCACCTTTACCATCTGCTGAATTTGGTGTGGCTTTAAGTCCTCCATTCCCAGATTGGTTCACATGTGGGAATCATATGAAAATTCTTCGTGAAAGTTATAAAAAACCTGCTAAACGCGTGGTTGCGACTAAGTATCATCTGGATAACTACCCAGGGCACCTTCATATTGGAATAGAACACGTTCGCGTGGAAGATCCCATTCTTGAAGGTGTTAACAACAACACGAATTTTATCATTTTATCATCACGTATTTCTCACTGCCTAACTTTCCCCTTTTTCTATCTTTTTTTTTTTTAGCTGTGAAAGTGCCTGCCAAGAAAGCTTCCGTCGAAACTCCACAAAGTGCCGTCCAGACACCTTCGACTAAGGTATAAATCTCTTCCTCTTTTGATCTATCCTTTTATCTCTTTAAGACACTCACTATTTTGATTTATATGATCAGGTAAGTCAAAAAACCTCTACATTCCAAAAAAGAAAGAAAAAACCAGAGATAATCCCTGTCGAAGAGTCCAGTGATGAGTCTCCATCTCCAAATCCCCCTCCTCCAAAGAAGAAAAGACTGCAAAAAATTGCCTCACAAAAATCCATTGTCAAATCTTCTAAAAGGGAATCTTCTAGCAGTCCTGCTACAAAACATCAGCCGAAGGATACGGGGAGTGGAAAGTCTAGCTCCAAAACTGAGACTTCTAAGGTAAATTTCAATCTCGACCCTTCTCATTTATTTTATTTCATTTCTAACTTAGAAATTTTTTCTTTTGATAGAAGCCAAAGGTCGTCGACAAACAGCCTGAGACAATCCAGGAGGAGGTCGTTCGAGAGGAGGACACTCCCAACAAAGAACTTGAGAGACAAACGGTCGAAGCATTCAACACTACTGTGGGAGCTGATTCTGATAACAACTCTCCTTCTCATCCTGGATTACACGCTGAGCAACAAAAAGATGATGATGCTGAAGCAGACACTGCTGTCAAAGGAGATCCTGAAGAGAAGACTGCTGACGAAGAAGATCTGTCGAAGCAACAGGAAGCTAGGCGAACTTCAGAGCATAGCAACCAGCCTACTCCTGACCAAACTCAAAGGAGTTCCCAAACAACTGGTTCGACTAGTCTTTCTCATGAAGATCTTGAGAGTCTCAAAGTGCAGAAACCCCTGGACTACCTGAAAGCCATACTTAGCACCAGATTCAATTTTAAAGACTCTTCCTACAGCAGTTCGACTACTTCTGGAGCCACTTCTGAAGTGCAGTCTCTACCCAATATCATGACTCAGATCAAGGCAAAGATCCTTGATGTTGACTTGTTCCAAGTTCTAGAGGAAAATGCCATTGCTCCAATGGAGTTGAAGAAACTGTTGAAGCAAGTTAACGTCTTGGATGCTTCTGTCGAAGTCTGCAATTTTGTGATAGAGCTGACAACTGTGATTGACTTATCCAGCGCAGATCTTCACCGTCGAAGGGACTTATGTCAACAAATCAAGAAAAAAATGGACCAACAAGCTGCTGAATGGAACTCTGTTTCTGTTTCGACAAATAAGGTTTCGAAACTACAAGAGCTTTCTGAAGCCTCTGTCAAGAAGATTGCTACTTGCCATAACCACATTCAAACATGGAAGAAACAAATAGCAGTTCTCCAAGAGAAAATTTCCAAAGAGGAGGAACTCATAGCTTCTATTCAGCAGCCTAGGCAAAGCGAGATTGATGAAGAGTTGAAGGTTGGCATTCAACACGCAGAGACCGCTCAAAAGATCAACCAAGAGATTGAAGTTGCTCATATTCACAGGAACCTCTGTGATCGTCGACTTCAATTTCAGAAAGACAAATTTACCGCTTTGAAGGCACAGTTTGCAAACCTTCAGCTTTAGTCGAATTTTCCTGTCAATTTCTAGCCCTTTGAGGCTTTATTTGTAATGATTTAACGCCATCTGTTTGGCAGCACACTATTTACTTTCAATTTCAATTTTATTCGACTGCTATCTTTACTTCCTGCAATATTGGTTTATACTTTTTTCAAATATTTGCCATTTATTTTTAATATCCTTTCGTCTTTCCCTATTTCTTCGACCTCGTATGCGCCATTAGAAAATATTTTCAAAACTTTGAAAGGTCCTTCCCATTTGGGAGACCATTTTCCCATAACTCTGTCTTTTCGATCCATAGGAAGAATTACCTTCCACACATAATCACCAATTGAAAAAGTCTTAAATTTTACTTTTCTATTGTAGAACTTTTCGACTCTCTCTTTTTGTCTCTTTATGAGATCTAAGGCACGTAGCCTTTCTTCGTCTAAATCAACCAATTCATCCATCATCATACTCCAGTATGTCTCTGATGGGATCTGATGATGCCTTTGAACCCTAACTGATTGCAAATACAACTCGGCTGGCAAAACTGCATCATGCCCATAAGTTAATTTAATGGAGTCGAATTGGTTGCTTCTTTAGGAGATGTTCGACAAGCCCATAAAATTTGATCTAAGGTATTGTGCCAATTTTTTGGCTTTCCACCTACATGGTTTTTGATCAAATTTATCACTACCTTGTTAGCTGCTTCGACTTGTCCATTAGCCTGGGCATAATAAGGTGTCGAAGTAAGGAGCTTAAAACCTGTATCTTGTGCAAACTTCTGCATTTTTCGACCGGTAAACACAGATCCTTGATCTGTTGTTATTGTTTCCGGTATCCCAAATCTGTAGATTATATGCTTTTGGATAAAATCCATAACCGCTTCTTGATCTACATTCACCAATGGTATGGCTTCAATCCACTTAGTAAAATAATCTACTCCAACTAAAATGTACCTTTGCCCTTTTGAAGAAGCTGGTCGAATTTCACCGATTAAATCTAACGCCCAACCTCTGAACGGCCAAGGCTTTACAATCGAATGTAACTCACTTGCAGGAACATGTGGTATGCCTGCATGTACTTGGCACTCTTAACACCCTTTTGCAAATTCGACACAATCCTTTAGCATTGCTGGCCAATACATTCCTTGTCGAAACAATAACCACTTCATTTTGTGGCCTGCTTGGTGTGCGCCACACGCTCCACTATGCACATTTGACAATGCTATGTATGCTTCATTTTCGCCTAAGCATTTCAACAAGACTCCTTCCGCAGTCTTCTTGAACAATTCATTGCCAAAAAGTACATAACTCAAAGCTCTATATTTTACCTTTCGTTCGACTTTTTGACTTGGATCTTGCAAATATTCTTTGATGGGTTTTCTCCAGTCTTCGACTCCTGCATCATCTACGTTGCAAATCTCATAATTCTCTTCGTCACCATATCCCAATTTTATTGTCTCTAAATCTGATGGGGACAAACCTACAGATATGACTCTTCCTCTGACTTCAATGGCTTTTTCTAACTTCTCCTCCGACACTTTGTATCCTGATGCCAGTTGAGCCAGATCATTCGCCTCTTGATTCTCCATCCTGGGAATGTGCCTAAAAACCACATTGTCGAACTTCTTGAGAAGTCTTCTTGCTATCACGAAGTACATTATTAGATTCTCTTTCACACATTTGTACTCCTTAGTCAACTGCTTTATTACCAACTCAGAGTCACCCATTATTTCGACTCTTGTTGCCCCCAATTCCAACAAGATTTCAAGTCCAGCAATCAAAGCTTCATATTCGACTTCATTGTTCGAACACAGCCCTTCGACTTTGTACTTGAACTTTGTTGGAATTTTGTCAGGAGAAATAATCACCATCCCAATACCAAGTCCATTCTTATGCCTGGAACCGTCGAAATACAGTTTCCAAGGTGCTTGTTCGACGTATTCTATAGTTTCGACTATAGAGTGGTCAGCTATAAAATCAGCCACCACCTGTCCTTTCATAGCCTTTAAAGGCAAATATTTTAAGGAATATTCTGTTAGAGCCAAAGCCCACTTTCCAATTCGACTATGTAAAATAGACTTAGACAACATATGTTTTATTACGTCGAAATGAGAAGATACATATACATCAACAGGCTTTATATAATGCTTCAATTTCATACAAGAGAAATATACACATAAACATAGTTTTTCTATAGCACTATATCTAGTTTCAGCATCATTTAAGACTCTGCTGAGATAATAGATGGCCCTTTCGACGCCATTCTCATCCTCTTGACACAACATACTTCCTAATGTCTTGTCTGATGCAGAGATATACAATCTCATGCTTCTTTTCCTACAAGGGGACATCAAGATTGGAGGACTAGCCAAGTACTCTTTGATTTTGTCGAAAGCCACTTGTTGCTCTTGCCCCCAGGTGAATTCTTCTTTCTTTAGTCGAAGTAGAGGAGAAAAGGGTTGTGTTTTTCCACTGAGGTTGGAGATGAATCTTCTTAGAAAATTGATCTTCCCTAGTAGAGATTGCAATCCCTTTTTCGTTGATGGCGCTTTTGCTTCCATTATAGCTTTGGCTTTGTTTTCATTTATTTCGATCCCTTTCTTGTGGACCACAAAACCTAAAAAATCACCCGCCTGCACACCAAAAGCACATTTAAGGGGATTCATCTTTAGACCAAACTTTCTCATCCTCTCAAAGGATTGTCGAAGATGGTCTATATGATCTTTTCCTGAAATAGACTTGATTACAATATCATCAATGTAAATCTGCATAAACGTCTCAATAAAATCATGGAAAATTGAATTCATAGCCCTTTGGTAAGTGGCCCCAGCATTCTTTAACCCAAAAGGCATCACTACCCATTCATAAGTTCCAATTGCTCCAGGACAACGAAAAGCTGTCTTAGAAACATCTTCTTCAGCAATAAAAATTTGGTTATAGCCAGAGTATCCATCCAACATGCTTAGATACTCGTGACCTGCTGCAGAATCTATAAGCATTTCTGCGACTGGCATAGGATATTCGTCCTTTGGGGTAGCAGAATTTAAATCTCTAAAATCAATGCATACCCTAAGTTTGCCATTTTTCTTAATAACCGGAACTATATTTGCAATCCAATCAACATACCTGGTAGTGCGGATGAAGTTGCATTTTAGAAGTCTTTCGACCTCTTCTTTTATTTTCGACAGAACTTCTGGTGCAAAGCGCCTTGGAGTTTGCTTGACTGGCTTCTTCCCTTCTATGATTGGCAGCTTCAATTCGACCAAACTTCTGTCCAAACCCGGCATTTCGTCATAATCCCATGCAAAGCAATCTTTGAACTCCTTCAACAACTGGATTATTTCGACTCTGAACTGAGGATCCATCCTTGCACTTATGTAGGTTGGTCTTTTTTCTGCCCCCAGCCCCAAGTTGATTTCTTCTAAAGGATCCTGCGCCACCATCTTCAAGTTGTTCGACACTGGATCTTTTTCGAACCCCAAAGGTTCATCGTCATAAATGGCGTCAAGTTTCTGGTTTTGCCATTCGTCTATTTGGTTGTTGTTATCATTTTCCTCAACGTCTTTTTGGAGACACTGTTCATTTGAATCTTCATGATTGGCTTCGACAGCCATGTATTTTACTTCGGCCTCCAGAGCCGCTTTAAATTTGTTTTCGGCTATGTAAGCCGTAATTTTGTCGAGCACTGCTTGTTCACTCATCATCATTGTCGAACTCATCCCCCCATCCTGTCGGTGCTACGTTGGTAGTCCCCCACATGTAGTTGGAGTCACCAATGACTTCCTTATCCCACTGAAAACCATGTGTAGGATGGAGATACATGGAACAGTACGCGTTGTCCGTTGCCTTCAAGTCGAATTTCACCGGACTGCAAGGGGGTATGTGGGCTAAGTTTTTGTCGAAACTTCGATCGCTTATATTGTTAACTTCGGACATGAAGTAACTTTGGTCTGCTTCTATGTTCTCGACGATTCCATCTGGCCTCCAAATAACTATTCTCTGGTGCATCGACGAGGGGACAGCACCTATACCGTGGATCCATTCTCTTCCCAACAGCAAGTTGTAGTTTGCCCTAGAAGCAATAACTATAAACATTGTTGGCCTTGTTATAGTACCAACTGTCAGATCCACTTGAATAACTCCCATGGTTGTTCCTACCTTTCCTTCGTAATTTGACAGAACCATGTTGTGGGGCTTTGCATCCGAGTCATCTTTGCCAATCTTTTTCAGCATGAAATGGGGCATTAAATTCACAGCTGCACCCCCATCCACTAGGATCTTGTTCACACCGACACTCTCAATCTTTCCTTTGATAAACAAAGGCTTCAAGTGCGCCTTCATGGAATCGTCTGGTCTTTCGAAGAAAGCATTTTGCTCTTCGACACAACCATTATTCATTACGTAGTAACACACGGGCTTGTGCACCATCGTTTCCTCTTCCATCCCATCCTCTTCGTCTTCGACTTCCATGATCCTATCATAGTCTCTAGGAAGGACCGAGACCACATTACAGCCAACGTCGAAGGATGCCTCCGAATCTGACTTGAAATCATCTGTCATCTCGTCATCCTCCATCTTCTTCTCTTTGGGCACACTTTGCGCTGCCACGCTGTTTGGTTTGATTTGTTGGAGAGGCTTCTTCTTGTTCGCCATTTGAGCGTTGTTGCTACATTCTGCTTCATCCTTGTCTCCAGCCACTTTTCTCATCATACCTTTTTCAGCAGCTTCCTTCTCAAACCTCTTTTGCCTTTGGAACCTCCTCCACTGGGATCTCGACATGGGGTTCTTCCCTTTATAATTCTCTGAAGGATATGGCCTAGGTTTATATTTCTCCAACTCCTTCTTGTTTTCCATTGAAGTGCCTCTCTGCACATCGAAATTCTTCCACTTCTTCTGGCCTTGGGCATCTCTGATGGGTTGAACCCATTTGTCATCTATCACTTTGTTTGATGGCTTGTAAGTGCCATAGTGTCTGTCTCCGCGCCTCCATTGGTGGTGCTCACTCCTTCTTGGATCGTATCTTGTCGCTCCCTCATTCGTCTTCCTT
Source organism: Lathyrus tuberosus (assembly GCA_022829125.1). Classification (NCBI taxonomy): domain Eukaryota; kingdom Viridiplantae; phylum Streptophyta; class Magnoliopsida; order Fabales; family Fabaceae; genus Lathyrus; species Lathyrus tuberosus. The sequence goes on along the minus strand of JALAZF010000203.1, from coordinate 1,244,755 downwards.
CTTGCTTGATCTATTGCCTCCAGGTGGGTGGCAGCCTTTCTGTCGAAAATGGAACTGTAACGAGGGCATAGCATCACGTCACTCTTCCTTCTCTGGCACCTTTTGATGAATTCGACCAAACTCTCATCTTCTTTGGGGTACGCCAGCTTTTGGTACTCCTCTCGCGTTGATCTTCATCTACTGCTGCCTGAGTTTTCTGCGAAACTTCTACCATATTGATTCCCACGTTTTGCTTGTCAGCAATGGTTAGTCTGTTCATCTTTTCAATGAGCTTTTCCTCTTCGACTCTGTCCTTCTTTTTCGTCAAGTCGAACTTCCCTTCTGGGCAGCAACACCAGGATATGTTCCTAGGAGCATGCTTGCAGCAACACTTGTTTGACTTTTCTTTAGGATCCTCTTTTATTCTTCGTAGGATCCCATAAGTCCCAGATTTCCCACGGCCATGTACAGCTTTTTCTTTCATTTCTGTGACTTCCTTGTCGAAGGGTCCCATGATGTTGATGCAGTAATTTGCAACATCGGCCCCCTTCATGTTGTCAAGATCAAGGCCTTCAGTAGCCTTGTTTTCAGCAACGAAGTCCTCAGTAACTTCTTCCTTGGCGATAAGGGAATCACCCTCGTCATCAAAATCGCTTCCCCAACCAGTTGGTCGGATTTCACTGATGTTGGTGCGATAAGTTGCAGGAATAGTGTACTTCACCAGGTAGTCGAATTTTCCACTTGGCTGTCCCAAGCAGTCCCAGATTTCTCCCGGTCGAACCACCACGTCTTTAGCAACACTATCATCGTTCTTCTCGTTGGACCCCTCTGTAGTTTTCTGATTTTCAAAGCTTTCAGTAGCTTCGACCTTACCTTCATCGTCGAAGTCCTCAGTGACTTCAACTGTGTTTTTGTTGTCAAGATCTTCAGTGACTTTGACTTCATTATCGTTGTCGAACGCTTCAATACCCTCGACTTCGTTCTGGCCTGCAAGATCTTCAGTGATCTCGACCATGTTGATACTGGTGTCGAAACCTTCCATAGCCTCCACCATCTCGAAACTGCCATCAGAAGCAACTTCAATCTCCACCATATTCACAGTGGATGGTTCAGCATAGTGTGCTTCGACAACCTGCATAGGATTCGAATCAATCCCCATTTGTTGTTTTGGCTTCTCGCCGAACTTCAGCCTTCCATCACGGATAGCATTTTGAACTAGATCCCTGAAAAGAAAACATTGAGATGTTTTATGACCCAAAAAGTTATGGTACTTACAAAAACCCCTCTTTTTCTGCTGTTCGACAGGCGGTTCTTTGGCGCCTGGCGGCTTTATTAACTGACCATCTTTGACCAATAAATCAAAAATTTCGTCACACTTGGTGACGTCGAACGTATAAGTTCGTTTGGGAAACTTATCATTCTTTTCAGGTTCGACTGGATTTTTTCCATTCGACGGAGCTAGTACTTTACAGGCGTATGGAGGGCCTGACTTTAGTTCTGCCAGATCAATTTCTTGCTCGTCGAACAAAATTAGTTCATTTTCGTCACCATCATCATCCTGGCATACTCCTACATAGGCCACTCTTTCCTTTTTATTTTTATTTGATCTGAATTTCTCAGCTTTTAGCCTCTCAATCTGTCTTACCCTATCTGCTAATTGTGCCATATCTCTTAAATATTGAGTGTCTAATTTTTTCCTTATAGAATAATCTAGACCCCCTGCAGCCATTTCGACTAACTCCCGTTCTGGCACTTGTGTGAAACATCTTGCCTTAAGCAACCTGAACCTGTTTAGGTAATCATCTATAGGTTCTGAAAATTTCCTCTTAACACTGGCTAATTCCTTCAAACTTATCTTAGTCTGACCCATATAGAATTGTTCATGGAACAATCTTTCTAATTGGGTCCATGTGAATATAGAGTTCGCGGGCAAGGATGTAAACCAGGTGAATGCATTTTTTGTCAAGGAACTTGGAAAATACTTCATTTTCAAATTTTCGTTATTGACTATTTCTCCCGCTTCTATTAGATAACGCGCTACGTGCTCTATAGTAGATTCACTAGTATCTCCTGAAAACTTAGTAAACTTAGGAACTTTCCATCTTGGGGGTAGTTCCTCTTGCAGAATGTGTTCTGACAATGGGGAAGTATAAGTAGGCCTTTGCAAACCTATATTTACACCGTTTTGGGCCATTATCCTTTCGACCATGGCTGTTATGTTATTTTCGACAGGAAAGTTATTATATCGTATTCGCTGTTGCAACACATCATCAGCATCTTGGCCTCTCTGGACTATTACCCTCCTAGGTTCTTGTTGAACGGGGATTTCGATACGAGGCTGCTCGACCACTGCCTCTTGGTTTCTAGGGTTTGCCTGAGGATTCTCTAAAGGCCTTTGATTTATCGTGGGTTCCTCTTCGACATTTACTACTTGGTTTTGAATCACTTGTTCTCTTTGTCGTGTTTGAGGAACACCAAAAAAGTCAGCAATGCGCGTCATTTGCGCAGCCAACAATTGGTTGGTTTGGGTAGTGTTTTGTATTAAAGGGTTAAACACTGCCCCCATTTGTTGAGTCAACATTTGGACCATATCATGATTACTTTCGTCCATTTGTTGTCGAATTACTTGCGCAGAATTATTGGTAATTGCTGGCATTTGGAAATTCGGTAGGGATTGGTTCAATCTACTCATATTTCCACCGTATCCTGATCCTTGCAATGGCGAAGACATGTGGACCATGGCGTCAGAATACAAGGGTGGTGCACTTTGCAAATTTGCCATCACTGACGTTGGCATTCCATATGGTTGTTCTCTTCCGAACATAGGCATGGAAAAATTTGTCTGGAATGGCCTAAAATTTTGTCCTCCCGGAGGAGGCGTCCCGAAAGGCCTTGAATGTCCCATTGTGGAGGAACTAGGCATACTTTGGGAGAGCGAAACCGCTGGTGTAAATCCTGTTGACGAAGGCATAATCTCCTCCAGAACAGGGTTTGAATCCACATTTCCCCCTGCCGAAGGTATAGGGTTGGAAACTGGAATATTTTCATTTGAATTTGAATTGGGGTTAGGATTATTTGACTGATTCGCCATTTTCCTTACTCTAGTTCTTTTGGGTCTCTCTACGTCAGATACGGCTAATTTACCGCTTCTTAGTATCATACAACGAAGAAAAAGCCTTAATTTTTTAAAATTTATTTAAGTTTTATATTGCACTGGTCCCACTGGTCCCACTGGGCGTGCCAATTTGTTCGCTGTTGATCTTGGCGAACAACCTCTGGTTTACCAGAATGGTGAAATCTGGGTTACTTGCAGGATTAACCAAACAAATCCTAGGACGTCGGGCGAAAACTTAGATCAACGTGATAAATTTTAAATTAAGGGTGATATCTTGGTTCTTGGTTTTATGTGTTTAAGTCTTTTGGAATAAAGGATTTCAACTAACTCTAGATGAAAGTCTGAGATAAAAGATAATGACTTTGAAAAGAACTTTTAAAGTAAAATGGCGAAGAAAGAACTTTAAAATAAAATGACGAAGAAAACATAAAGATGCTGGTAAATGTAAAGGAATTGGTAAAAAGACTTTGATTGATAAAGAAATTAAAAGATGGTGTTTACACGTACATTTTTCCAAATAACTCTTTTCTCTCACACGGGTACTTTGAGTAATTGCAGGAAGTTTTGTACAAGTTTTTCACACTGAATTCTAATAACAACTATCCTATTTATAGATAAACAAAATAACTGCTATTAACGACTAAATCCTAAAATTTCGACATCTGGCCTTCTGCATGTCTTCCTTTCGCCAGATACTTCCACGCGTCTTCTGCCAAACGTTATAATTCTCTTGAATTTGAATCTTCAAGTTATGTCGAACAAACGCGTCCTTTCAGACTTGTCGAATTGTCAAAAAATGATAAATGTCCCTCAAACCTGTCTGACGAAGACTTCCTCATATTTCTGTCGAAGTGTCGAAATTCTTATCTTGTCGAAGGAACATCATTTTGCCCTCCAAGACATGGTGTCGAAAATATATGTCTACACCGGTTAACACGTTAAAAATTGACATTTTTGGGCATTTTTACACTGTGTAACCTGTTACGACATATGTGTTAACCGGTTACCACTGAAACATACAGTTTTTGGAAAACTTGGAAAATTCATAACTTTCAAACTGTGTATTTGTTTGATGCGCCGTTCGAAGCGTTGGAAAGCTGACATTATGAAATTTAAATTGGTAAAATAAAAGTAGTAAAATTAATTATTTTTCCAGTATTGAATTTAGGGAAACGTCGGATTAGTCTTTGGGGTAATTCCGGGTTGGCTTATATGCTGATTACTTGGATGTTGTGATGACTGTTCTGGTGTTATTATGATGTATATGTTGCTGTAAGATGTCTGAGGTGGTGCTATGATGTGTATGTTTTGATGTGTATGTGCTACGTGACGAATATGATGAATAATTGAATGAATGTTGATGCAATTTTGACGAATCCGTTAAGGATAATTATTATGACGTTTTGCATCGTGCATTCATGGCATATTAGGACTTCGGTCCAGTGATGATGATAAGACTTCAGTCCAGTGATGATGATAGAACTTCGGTCCAGTGATGATGATAGGACTTCGGTCCAAGGTGGCTTCAATCCCATTGTGTGGATTGAGGTAATTATGACGTGTTCCCTTGTGGAGGGTTAATGGCCCAGTGTCCATTTTATGTCGATTGGTACCACATGCATATTCCGATGACGTTGCATTTCATACTAAGTGGCATTGCATGTGAATGAGTGAATTGTGAATTATTATGTGTGTCTGTTGATGATGAAATGAAGATGTTGTTGCTGTCCCGTTTATATCTTTTTCTTTATACCTTTTATAATGAATTGTGAATACTCACCCTGCATGTTTGAATGTTGCCTCTATGTGGGTAACGTGCAGATAACCAAGATTAGTTCGCGGTGCATGAAGTTCTAGCTTGAAGCTGTTTAGCTTAATCCTGTAGAGTGTCTGGTGTCTTGCTCTGGTAGATGTAACATCGGGTGGGAAAACGCTTAAGTGATTATTCTGTTGTTTTGTTAGAATGATTTTTATGAGTTATTATATGTCGATTTTAGTTGTTGATGATTGTTGACAATGACCAAAAGGTCTTGATGTTTTGATGAAATAAAAGAAGATATTTGAATTATGATTCCGCTGCGATATTTTGAATTTAGTTGTGGATATTACTAGAGAAAGTATTATTATTTTAAAGATGTTTTGAAAAACCCGTGTTACGGAGTTTGATATTTTTGTAATGATGTTTTAATGAAGAAATGTGACACCTTTTATGAAGTACTCTGACTTATTTAAGTATAATTATCGTGAATATTATGATGGGATAGAAGGGTGTTACACATCCTCTCTTGGTTTTACTTAAGAGTAGTACAATAACATATTAGAATTGCTTCAACGGTCAAAGCTTAATTCCTAAACCAATTCCATTTCCACCTCTCCTTTTGTCCTGAATTCCCACTCTACTAGTCCTAATGGTGAGAATCCTACTCTTTGGATCCTTGATACCGGTGCTACTGACCATATTACCTTTAACATCTCATTATTCATTGAATACAATAATATAATGCTTATCCTGGTTAGTTTACCCGATGGGTCTCAAATAGTTTCCTCCATTTTTGGTATTGTTGCCATATCCTCTTCATTAAAATTGCATAATGTTCTTTATATTCCTAGCTTTCATGTAAACCTACTCTCTACTGCCAAACTTGTTGCTAACAATGATTATTTTGTACAATTCAATGCTAATACATATCACATCCTGTAGAATCATTCCAAGGAAATTATTGTTATAGCTAGTCTGCAAAGGGGACTTTATATTCTCGACTCTGCAGGACATCATTCTTCCTTTTCTTCCGTTACTAACAATTCTTGGAATACATGACACTTAAAACTTGGCCATGCATCTCATTTAGGTTTACAGGAAATTTTCAAAATATTTCCTTTCATTACTTGTAATAATAAACTTGATTCTTGTGATTCTTGTCATTTTGCTAAGCGAAGAAAACTTTCATTTCCTAATAGCACTACTATTTCTCCTGCCCCTTTTAACATTTTGCATGCTAATTTATGGGGGCCTTTCTCTACTATTTCCAATTTAGGACACAAATATTTTTTGACCTTAGTTGATGATTACACTAGGTATACTTGGGTCATTTTTCTCAAAACCAAATACCAACCAAAACCTAGCTTTATTCAGTTTGTAGCCTACATAGAAACCTAGTTCCATACCTCCCTTAAGTGCCTTAGATTTGATAATGGTACAAAGTTCATTGCCCTAACTGATTTTCTTTTTTCTAAAGGGATTGTTCATCAAAAGTATTGTGTTGAGACACCTCAACAAAATGGGGTGGTGGAAAGGAAACATCAACATATTGTTAATGTTGCTAGATCCTTATATTATCATTCCAATGTCCCTTTGGCTTTATGGAGTTTTTGTGTGCAGCATGCCATACATATTATAAATTGACTTCCCACTCCCTTGCTAAAATCTAAATCTCTTTATAAAGATCTCTTTCAAAAACCCCCTTCACTTGTCTATTTGAATTTTTTTAATTATTTGTGTTATGCCTTCACTTTGCAGGCACATAGGACAAAAACCTACACCCAGGCCGTTAATCCTGATTGTTGGAAACATGTTATGGATGTTGAGTTACAGGCTCTTGCACAAAATCAAACTTGGACTGTGGTTGAGTTGCCACCTGGGAAGGTTCCCATTTGTTGTAGGTGGGTTTAGAAGATCAAGTATATGGCTCATGGTTCTATTGAGAGGTATAAGGCTAGGCTGGTTTCTAAAGGGTATACTCAAATGGAAAGGATTGATTACTTTGACACATTTTCTCCAGTTTCCAAGATCACTACAGTTAGAGTATTATTGTCCATTGAAGCTATTAAGGGCTGTCATTTGGAGCAATTAGATGTTAATAATGCCTCCCTTCATGGTGACTTGATTAAAGAAGTATACATGTCTATCCATCCTGGTCTTTCTGTTTCAAACTTTTTCCAAGCATGCAGACTTCAAAAGTATTTCTATGGTTTAAAGCAGGAAAGTAGGCAATGGTATTTCAAACTCTCCTCTTTTTTTATTTCTTTGGGATACTTTCAATCACAAACAGATCATTCCCTATATACCAAGGTAAATAAGGACAATTTTACTTCATTACTTATCTATGTAGATGACATAGTTTTAGTTGGGAACTCCATTAAAGAAATTCAGTTTGTTAAAGGTTTTCTTGACAAGAAATTCAAAATTAAGGACCTTGGTCTCTTGAGATTCTTCTTAGACTTTGAAATTTCCAGGTCTAGCAAAGGCATTTTTTTAAATCAAAGGAAATACACACTTGAGTTGTTGGAAGAAACAAGTTTCCTTGCTAGCAAGCTTTTTTCCGTGCCTTTTGATCCCACTTTGATGTTGTCCACTATAGATGGACAATAATTGCAGGATCCCTCTTCCTATCAAAATCTAATTGGAAAGTTGATCTACTTAACCAACATTAGAGCTAACATTTCATATGATGCACAACATTTGAGTCAATATGTTTCTCATCCCTTACTTCCACATTACCAGGCAGCCACCAAGGTTCTAAGGTATCCCAAGCTTTTCCCACCTAAAGGTATCTTGTTTTCCTCTTCTAGTGCTCTAAAGCTCTATGGCTTTGCTGATTCTGACTGGGAACGATGTCTTGGTACTAGAGAATCCATCATTGGTTTTTGTGTTATCCTTGGTTCCTCTCTTCTTTGTTGGAAATCTAAGAAACAAAACACAGTCTTTAGATCCTCTAATGAAGCTGAATACATGGCTTTAGCATCTTTAACCTTTGAACTTCAATGGTTGCAATACTTGTTCAAAGACCTCACAATAACCTTCTCTCAGCCAGCCTCTGTATACTATGATAGCAAGTCAGCTATCTATTTGGCTCACAACCATAGGGGTCTTTCATGAGTGGAGAAAATACATAGAGTTAGTCTGCCATGTGATCCGCGAAAAGATTCAACCTAAGCTCGTTCATCTTCTTCCTATCTCCACCACTGCCAAACTTACAGACATGTTTACCAAGCCATTGTATTCTCTGGCTCTGAATTCAATTTTGGTTAAGTTAGGACTTTGTAGTATCCATAGTCTAATTTGAGGGGGGATATCAACTTAATACATTAGTTCAGTTAAGTTATTTAATCTTTTCTCATTAAACTTAAGCTAATATAGTTGGTTAGATGTATTGGACTTAGATCAAACTGTTCTCTATTTTATATATATATATATATGCAGTTAACTGCATTTTATCACAATCAATGAAATGATGCTTCTCTTTACTCTTCTCACCATAATTCTGTTACAACTTTGTTATAAGCTTCTTCCATCAATGGCAAATGCTTCCATTGTTGACATTCTACGTGATCATGCCTTATAGACAACTTTCTTACTCTTTCTAGAAGATATATTATATACAACCAATTTATAAGCTTTCTATACATATAACTCAGATTAGATGATGATTTTTTCTCTCACATTGTACTATCATCAAAATAAAATTAAAGTGCACTGTCCTTCGTACCATTTTTGGTTTAACAACTAAAGAAGTGAAAAACTCATATGATTAAAAGTTATGACTGAGGTGTAATGAATACTCAAATCATATGGTTGTGAAACACATTATGAATATATTGGATATATAGATTTATTTGCACATAGATTCTAACTTCACTTACATAAGTTCTAACTTCAATTTAGGTTGATTCTTTATCTGCTGGATTGTTTAATTTGATTATCATAATTTATTCCACTTTTCCTATCTACTATATATATATATATATATATATATATATATATATATATATATATATATATATATATAATTGTGGTTCTATATTTTTATTTATTTAAGAAGATTAATTTTTTTTCTAAATTCTCTCAAATTTTTAAACCAAAAGTGGTGATGTAACAAGCTATTTTGACGTTGACATAAAACTTATTGAAGTGGGTCATTAGATGAGAGAAATAGGGTAGGTAAAAGGTGAATTATGCTACTTAATTAAAAAAACGAGGGAATGAGGTGGTATGCAAGTGAATTTTTTATTTTAATTGTGTTTTAAATATGGGATTATGCCAGCTTGTGGTGTAAGAACACAAGTTAAAAAAGTTATTTATAAAAATTTTGTATTGAAAAAAATAATAAAAAACTTAATATTATACAATTATTATAATCAATACACAATTTTTAAGATAACATAATTTTATTTAATTTTTTTATTTGTGCCTCTGCCTTTAAGGCACAAGTTATTTAAAGTTGATAGAGAAAATTTATAAATTTTTATCGATGATTTTAATGTAATATTAATAATATTTTTACCAATATATCCTCATCATTTATTATTTTTTCTTTTTTTAATTTTTTTAATTTTTTCTTTTATCTATAATAAATAAAAGACAATAGTATGAAGTTATACATAATTTTTGTTTCTCATACAACATTAATGAAATTTCTTAATTCATATAAAGTGTTTAATACGTCTTATAATTTGAGACAAAAGAATAATATTTAAGCCATCATATTCTTATAAAACGGTTAATAATATTTTGAATGCATGATTCTATGATACTAGCAAATGTATTCAAACCAATATTTTAATAACTGAACTGAACTGGACGGTTCAATCGGTTGGATCGGGAACCGGAGATAAATCTGGTTGGGTCAACTTTTAAAAACCGCTAATGAGTCAAAACCGGAGTAAAACCGAAAAAACCGGATTGAACCGTCCAAACCATTAGAACCAAAGAACCGGAGCCGGTTTTGTAAAACCGTCATGTTTAATAAAATGCATCAAATTGGTCATTTTTTTATTTTTTTAAAAATATTAATATGTCAATATCAAAACTTAACATACATTCTCCAATCACAAAAAAGAATTCTGTGTTTTTTTTTACAACCATACAACCTTCTAAGTTTTGTCACTCCATTATAGTTTTCTTTCAACCACACTCCATCATCATCACACGGTCTCTTTCAAACATAATCACGATATTCAACTCAATATTGAGTGTCGTTCAAGTCAATATTGTTTGTTGTTGTCGATTAAGACTTGTTTGTCGTAGTTCAACTCAAATTCTATTTTTTTTAACAAAGTATATTATATTATTTATTTTTGGTATTATATCTTATTTAATTTAGGTATTTTTAATTATTTGAACTTTATTTTAGTTATTATATTCTATTATTTTAATTTTGGTTTTATTTAGTTTAACTTATTTTATTGCAATTCTTTAATTTGGTCAAATTATTCTTAAATGAAGGTTGAAATGAAGTGTAGAATTATGTTATGTTATTATATGTATTTGTTGTATTAAATTTATATTAAATTTTTGAAATATTTATTTTATTAAATTGTGAACATATGATTATGTGTGACATATTTATGAAAATTAGTTTCATATTATTAATTTATTTAATAAACTATTCGACCGTAAGTTTAACCGGTTGAACTAATTAAACCTTAAACCGCAAATTTTACCGATTCGATCTCCGGTTCGATTTTTAAAACATTAATTCAAATGGTTTTCCATCACCTTTGATCCGATGATTTCTCATCAGCACGTTATTCTTTCTCAATTTAAATTATGCGCATCATCACTTTTAATTTCAAAACTCTATTTGAGAGATAAAAATTAAACTTTAAAAGTAAATTCATAAAAGTGATCAAGTGAAATTATAAGACCTAAGGTCACGATTTAGCCTTTAAAATTGTAATAGTTAAAAAAATCATTTTTTATAAGTATAAGTGCCTGTTTATTTTTTTTGGTTAGTGTCTGCTTATTTTATCTTTAAAAAATTGGATTTCATCTTTGTATTTTTTAAAATAGATTTTATAAAATTGTTTTTCAAAATATTATAAATTTTTTTATATTTGTTTTTTTAAATTGAAAGACTTATTTTAAAATCGTATAACATATTTTATTATAAAATAACATTTAAAAATAATCATTCAAACGAAATTTTTGTTTAGACTTTTTATAAAAATCTTCTTTATAAACAAAATTATGTAATATTATAAAAAAAAAAAATTTTAAAAAAAAAAGGAGAAACAAACCGCCTTTAAAACATTTTGCTTTTTAGAAGATAACAGTATCTTTATTTTTTAGGAAATACAAAAGTTTTTAATTTATTAATAAAAGCATTTTGTTTGGTCGTAGTCTCGTAGACATGAAGCATTAAGTTCTATGAAATGAGCACGTTGCATGTTTCCATATTTCCACATGCAAGGAAAGGTCTTATCATTGGTGATGTATGGCCTAAATTTTGTGATACACATTTTGATATATATAAAGTTTTTGGTATGAATTACTTTATATATGAATAAAGATGCCATATAGCCGTAAATTGAGTACGAAGAATGTACCCTTGGATATGCCATAAGGCCAATAGGAGTCACACTCCACAACCACAACATCCATCAAGAATACACTGTATTTAGCATGTCAATGAGTTCTCTTATGATGTGATTGCAACATGAATTAGCACTTGGTTTTAAAAAAGAAGGATCAGCACTTAAACATACCAACCTAGCTAGTTCAGTCTCGTGGTGTACATATTTTTATTAATACTTGAAAGAGAAAAATATAAAAGGGGTTTAATTTATTTTTATTAATTTAAGTTATAACAAAGGAAATAAAATAAGTTAAGATAAGTTGACTCAGATGATAAATTGTTTCAGATAGACTGAGAGATTATGAATTTAACTTTGTCGATGTAAGGATCTATTTGATGGATAATATATAGATACCTCTGATTAGCAAAGTTAAAGTAAATTGATCTTAAACATTAGAGATCCAAAAGGTTGTTGTATCTTAAACAAATTACAACCATTAAGGCATCTTTTTATTCAACTTATAACACCTTGGATTTTTTAAATACAAAATTCCGATATAATAAAGTTTCTTCGTCTTCTCAAAAATACAAATTATAACTAAATTTTTTGAAGAAACTTACAACTTGTAATGATAAAAAAATGTTTGCAAAAAAACTCATTTAGAGAGAATACGAACTCTAACTCAATATAAGTGTTGATCTTTCAATAGAAAGTTTATATCATAAATATCATTTGTGATTTTTTAATTTTTAATTATTTCTTCCTCAAACTCGCAAAAAAAAAATTTATGAATAATTATTTTTAGTAAAGTTCACTACTTGATTTGCAATGTTGAGACTCTTGATTAAATTATTGTCAGATACAATTTTGAGAATTAGAGTCGTTGTAAGTGTCAGAGAATTTTCAGATAACTTTCTGTCATATATAATTTGGATGGTTGTATCTAGTACATGACACCTATCTTTATTTGAAAATGACTTTTTTAGAGGAAAAACACCATAGAATAATCCAATATGATATTCAGAGATATAACTTATAAAAGATAACAACTTGGTCTTCAAAAAATAAGCTACCTAAACATAACAATTTGGTCTTGTATCCAGAATCTTATTTGAGGGTGTATAAGACGATTTACAATACATGACTTCACACTTTAATTTTTATGATTAAACAATGATAAAAAAAGATTTTCATACATATATTTTACAAGTAAATAAGATTTTTTAAAAAATTTCACAACTCAAATGAAATTAATTCTAACTTCTTACACACAGCCTCTTAAAAGTTTGAGACGATTCTACTTATATCAAGAGATAAACAAAAAGTTGGCTTTTTGTATAATTATTAAAGCATGAGGTTTAACAGCATAATTTTGATGATCAATAAAGAAAAACTTATCTATCTTGATTATCGTTAAAGAAAGAAAAAACTACAAAAGCGATCAAAGTGATTCAGCGCATCAAAGGATTTTAATTGGAGTTTTTTTTTTTTTTTTTTTCATTTTCTGGGTTATTTTGTAAATAGTAGAAAGAAATTTAATTAAGAAAATACACACAAAAATATTTTCTAAAAAAAAAATAAGTTGTTTGGAGGAAAAAATAATTTTAAACGGTAATAATCGGTTTGTCAATTTGGATAATGGATTATGAAGGCTTTTGCTTCCTCCACATCTCACCCAATAATCGATAATAGAGTAAATCACAACTGATTATGCCCCTCAATATAGCTGAGTAATCGATTACAAGCCTTACATAATCAATTATGATCATGAAGTCAAATTTTTCCTAAAATACCTTAAATAACTTGTTACGATCTCACAATACTCGATTATGGACCTTATATAGGTCAAATTAGTATTTATGACATCCTAAATATATATACGACTTCAGAGAAGGTTTAAAAATCATATTAGTTTGCTAAAAATATTTCTAATAATCTCCTTTCTCTATATACTTTAATTCAATCTTTTATATATACTTAAGCTTTGTCAGGGAGATTGAAGGGAAGGAGAAGAGAAGACATTCAAAAAAGATTTTTTAAAAAAAATATAGAGAAATATTTAACATTTTTTGAAAGAATAATTTTATATAGAGTGATAAAAGAGTGTTTATTATTACTATATTTTTTATTTTTAAAAGAATATTGTAACAACATAAAATATATTTATAAAATTTATACAAACCTTCCAAAACGCTCATTCAATACAAATTTGAGTTTCTCCAAATTCAAGGGATTTTGTATTTCGAATAAAAACAAATCCTAAACAATCCTTCCCACTTAAATGCCTCTATTTTTTTTCACTTAATCCTTTTTTTTTTTCAAAGCTTTCCCCTCCCTTCCACTCCAAACTCCCAAACAAATTCTTAGTATATTTTATTGAGACAGAATCTACTCTATGATTATTATTGTAACTTTTGAGCTAATATATTTTGAGAGAGAATCTACTCTATAATTATTATTGTAACTCTTGAGCTTAAGTATGTCTCATCAATATAAGAGATGCAATTCTAGGAGTTTCTTATTGATTTAATTGTGAACAAAAAAATCTCTTGAAATTGTAAGGTGTAAAGGTTGCAAGTTAAAAGATGTGTTAAAAGGTTGTAAGTTGAACTTATTTAAAAGCTTGGTTGTTAGTTAAATATGTTCTATTTAAAATTGAACGTAGACCAAGTGATTTTGTGTCGAATTAGTTCAAATTTTGGTGTAATATCTTTTATCCCTAACCTCTTTTATTTTCAGTATTTTTTCTATTGTTTTTCTCTCCATCTTATTCTTCTTCAAACTTTTCTATTAGTTTTTCTCAAATGCGTTAAAAACAATTTTTTTATATCCAAAATCCACCCTCCATTTTTGTGTATGTGGAATTACTTGTTCAACAAGTGACAACAAAGTCAAACTCTTCTGTAAATATTGGTTGTCTCGGTTGGATCCTTTAAACAATATTTTAATGTGGGGCATTCTATAAACAAACTTCTGCCTTTTAATGGTGAAATGTATGGTTATTGGAAAGAAAGAGTGGAATTTTTTCCCGAGGCTATAAATTTAGATGTTTTGGACGCCGTAGAAAATGATACATTTATTTCCACTCAGTTTGTAAATAACAAAGTGACGAATAGATCAGATCTCTTTGGATTATAAAGGAAAAAATGCAATACAATTTAAAAACTAAGAACATAACAACAACTATTTTGAGTATTGATGAGTTCTTTCATGTATCAAATTATAACACTTTGAAAAAATGTGGGAGACTTTAAAATAATCCATGAAGGTACTTTTTGTTGAGATATAATATAATTCAAGTTGTGTGGCATAGGCCCAAAGTTAATTAGGGTTTAAGGTTTGTTACTTAGTTTGTTATATCTGTTACTTTGTAATTAAGTTACTTAGATGTATATAAATAAATACTTTATAATTCAGTTTGGTAACACAATCATTCAATAATATCAATCCTTATTTTCATATTCTATCTCTCTTTATCTCCTCACTAAAAGTATCTCAAGCACTAACAAATTAGTATCTAGAGCTTTGGTTAGATTCTTGATCGTGTTTTCAAGAATCACACGTTGGTGATCTTGTTTCCAGGATCGTGGGTTATTAATCAATCACTACAAAGATGAATGGTACTACTGGCATTTCGAATTCTCTTCCAAGTCTTGACGGCAATAATTGGATTCGATGGAGAAAACAGATGCAAACTCTGTTCGACTTTCATGAAACCCTAGAAATGGTTACTAATGGCGTCCCTGAGCTTGCTGAGAATGCAACCGATTCTCAGAGAATCGTGAACAAGGAGGCATAGATGAAATATTGCAAGGCCATGTATGGAATTCAATCGGCGGTATATTTGACGAATATTGACAATATCTCTCATGATGAATCGGCGAATGAGGCATGGGATATTCTTGTCAAGTACTATGAAGGAGGTGAGAAAGTCAAATTCGTCAAAGGCTCAGAATTTGATACAAGCACTACAGGCTCAAGCTTGGAAGAAGCATGGTGGTTCCAATAAATTCAAAGGCAAAGGAGACAAGAGTCAGGGCAAGAAGTCTCGGTAAAACCCTCCAAAGCATAAGTTCGATGGTAGGACTTCTGAAACCTCGAAAAGAGAAGAAGGAAACTCCTATCAGAAAGACAAAGAAAAAAAGGTGTGCAGTGCTATAACTGTGAAAAGTGGGGTCACTTGGCCAAGCATTGTTAGTACAATAAAGACAAGGGATCAACAAAAGGTAAGGAGGAAGGAGAAAACCTTGCGCGCCAAGATTCAGATGATTCTGAATATATGGTGGCTATGGCTGCAGTTGCAGATGACCATGTCGACTCCAAGATCTGGTTCCACGACTCGGGCTGCTCAAATCACATGACTGGTCCAAAAATATGATTAGCAGATTTCGACTCGTCGAAGAAGAGTAAGGTCAAATTTGCTGATAATAGCTCGTTGCAAGTAGAAGGTATTGGCGACATAGTTATTCAAAGGAGTAATGGAGAAAAACTATAATTAAAGATGTATTCTATGTACATGGAATGAAGTGCAATCTGTTAAGTGTTAGACAGCTGGTCGAAAAAGGTTTATCGGTGATTATGAAAGATGAAGCCTTCGAACTGTTCAACACTTAAAATAATTTGGTCGTGAAATATCCTTTGTTGAAGAATATGACATTCAAAACCATGATCAATTTAACAGAAGTACAATGTCTAAAAACGGTCGTCAACCACAAGAAAAGTTAGTTGTGGCATTTGAGGTTTTGACATTTGAACTTTCAATCACTCAATCAACTGATTACTCAAGATATGGTAATTGATATACCAAGTTTGGAGATGCCCGACAAACTCTGTGAAGGTTGTCTAGTCAGAAAGCAATCCAAAAAGTCTTTCATTTTGACTATGCCAATGAGATCCTCCTACATACTAAAAAATGTACATTCAGATGTATGTGGCCCTTTTGAGGAGCATACCATTGGTGGAAACAAGTATTTTGTTTCGTTTATCGACGAGTTTAGTTGAAAGTTGTGGGTCTATGTGATCAAGAGAAAGGATGAAGTATTTGAAATCTTTAAGAGATTCAAGATGTTTGTCAAAAACCAGAGTGAGAAGAAGATCAAAGTTTTGCGAACAGAGGGAGGTGACAAATACACTTCGAAGATGTTTGAAGAGTTTTGTGTAAAACATGGTATTGATCATAAGGTAACTGCTCCTTACACGCCTCAGCAAAATGGAATAGAAGAATTAAGAAACATGACCATATTGGACATGGAGAAATGCATGTTGAAGCAGAAGAATTTGCCAAAATCCTTATGGGGTGCAGCTGTTTCCAATGTAGTCTATTCAATCCAATCAACAATAAGATCATGATCAGTCAAGACATTTTGATTGATGAGAACTCTGCATGGGATTGGAATTTTAGTGATCCAATTAACAAGCCTTTTATGAGCTATGATTTAGACGAAGCAAGTAATAATGTCGAAGTCGAAGATATTGCCGATATTCCAGTCAAAGTCAAAGCAATTGCTGACATGCCTAACACAGTAGAAGTTAAAGATGGTATAACTAGTACTAGTCAAAGACCTCAAAGAACTAGAGCTCGTCCAGTAATACCTCAAGACTCTAAAGTAACTGGTGATGATGAAGTCGCACAAGGTTGAGAATTATTTTATTTTGCTTTACTTACAGGCGTTGAACCAATAAATCATAGCAAGGCTTTAAAGAGTATGAAGTGGAAGTCTACAATGGTCAAAGAGTTACAAGAAATCGAAAGAAATAACACATGGGAGTTAGTCGAATTGCCAGCACATACAAAAGCTATCAAAGTGAATCAAGTTAAAGCACTATGATGATGCGTCGATAACAAGATATAAGGCGAGATTGGTCACTAGATGTTTTATTCAGAGAGAATTAGTCGACTAATCTGAATTATACACACCGGTAGCAAGATTGGAGACTGTTCGACTAGTAGTCTCCTTGGCATGCAATTAAGTCTAATCGACATTTCACTTAGATGTGAAACCATCATTTTTGAATGGTCCTCTAGATGAAGAGATATATGTACACAACCTCATGGGTTTGTGATTCAGGAGGAAGAAAGGAAAGTATATAAGTTGCACAAAGTGCTCTATGGTCTCAAGAAGGAATCTAGAGCATGGAACAATAAAATCGACTCATACTTGTTCAAATTGGGATTCATCAAATGCAAATCTGAGTATGGTATCTATGATCAGGTTGAAGAATTTGTCGAAGTTCAAAGAGCTAATGAAGAAAGAATTTGAAATGTCAGATCTGGGAAAGTTGTCGTACTTCCTATGCATGGAATTTAAATTTTCGAAGCAAGGTATGGTGCTACATCAAAGATAGTATGTCAAAAATATACTCAAGAGATTTAGGATGTATGATTCAACTCATGCATCTTCCCTATCGAACCAAATTTGAAGTTGAAGAAGCATGGAGAGGAAGACAAAGTCGATGCAACTTTGTTTAAACATATTGTCGAACCCTCAAAAGCATAAGGTTGATGATATGGCTTCTGAATACTTGAAAAGAGGAGAAGTAAACTCCTATTAGAAAGACAAAGAAAAAATAGGTTGCGGTGCTATAATTGTGAAAAGCGGGGTCACTTGGCTAAGCATTGTTGGTACAATAAAGTCAAGGGATTGATAAAAGGCAAAGAGGAAGGAGAAAATCTTGCACGCCAAGATTCAGATGATTCTGAATATATGGTGGTTATGGTTGTAGTTGCTTATGACTGTTGGTGCGGAATAGCGGCAAGCAACAAAATATTTGGAAGTATTTTTTCGGGAATTTATCGTGTCCACAGAGACCGGTGCTACTGAACTGCCGTTCAATAATCTCTAAGTTTATGAGTTTGGATTAAATGGTTTAAATAAAAGCAGAAAAGTAAATATCAACATAAAAAGAATACATTCTTCGGAGAAAAGAAACTTATCAAGCATACATATAATCCACTCGTCACAAACATAAATTTATCGATCATTTTCACTCTAGTACAATACTCGTCAAAATCATCCAGTATCGCTCACAACAGTGTCCATCTCTGGCACACTGAGCTGAGAAAGCACCCGTATCACTCTCTTTGTCACTCTCGCACACGAAGCCTCGAAACACGGAAGGCATTAAGTTCCGACACCATAAAGATTATCATCTAAATCTATCTCTAGCATCTAGACAATAGATATCCATCCCTAACCAAGATTCGTGATGTTTATCTCTAACACAACACAAATCCAAACATAAATGCAAAAAGATCAAGGAAGACATCGATAATGATTTGTAAAGCAGATTTATACATTATTATGATCAACAAAGATACATGAGTTCAGAGTAACTATACAAACACCCAACACAAAAGAAATTACAAAAAGAGAGAAAGAGAGATAAACCAAAAACTCCCGGTTGTCAACCCGATTGATGAAGATCCAAATCCAATTCTTCAAGATGCAAAATCCATGAGTTGTTATCAAGTTCTCTCATGAAGAAATGAAGTTTGATGGAGTGGGAGTAAAAAATACCCAAACCATCACCTAAAAAAGTGTGTTTTTACCCCTATTTATTGCTGTCATCATCGCAGATCGCGCTTAGTCTGGTTTGTGCGCTAAGCGCTCCTTCAAAAATTTTTAAACCGCCTTAAAACCGCGCTAAGCCCGGTCAGGCGCGCTTAGCCCGGTCTGCCCGGGAATGAAAAATTTATGCACGTGTTTTCTTCATAACTTTTGAACCGTAACTCCGTTTTTTACCCGGTTCGAAGCGTTGGAAAGCTTATTCAATGCTCTATCTAATAATGCTCCAATATCAATACTTTAATACCTACAAAAATAAATGGAAAACAATTAAACTCAATGATATTTACACGATAACGTAATATATACACTATAACGTAAAGTAAACGTATTTACAAACAAAGCGGGGTTTATTCGAACGATTTTAACAAAAAGTATCGATAAGTGCAACAAAACTTATATACAAAAATAGCTACAATTTGCACTTATCAACTCTCCCCAACTTACATATTTGTTTGTCCTCAAACAAAGCCAACATCTAAAGGAACAAAAGCTAAATCCAAGAAATCACGCAACAACAAGTTTTTACAAACAAAAACAAATGCAATGGTTCAATCGAAAATGGTACACACAAAGTAAAGTAAATAATTACCACTAAACTTCAACGATAACATAAACACGAAACAAATGCTAAATACAAAAGGCATGCCAAACATTCTAAAACAACACAAGTTCAAACGTGAATCACACCTAGCAAAAACAATCATCGGTAGATGAAAAACACAAAATGAGAGATTTTTCACTCACACAACAATCTTGCAAACAAAAGACTAAATTATGCAATCATCCAAAAATCATGCTGAAAACACAAAAGCAAGAATCAAAAGGACTTTCAGGGCTGTAATGTGGTCGGGTGAACAAACAAGGGTAATTCCTAAAGCTAATCGAAACAAAAACTTGCCTAAACCTAAGGGAGTGATCAACTCACAAAATTTCAAACACAAAATTTCAATCAAACTTCTTCCAAAATCCCAAGTGTTACACCAAACACATAGAACTTATTAGCACAACATTATTCTACTCTTTTTGTTTTCCTTTTTCAAAGCTTTTTCCATTTTTTTCTTTCTTTTTCTTTTCTTTTCTTTTTCATATTTTTCTCTTTTTTCTTTTCTTTTTCATATTTTTCTCTTTTTTCTTTTCTTTTTCAATCTCATAGCAACCAATAACATAAATGAGAAAACATTGCTCTCCCCAACTTGAATTCAACCACATCATCATGTGAATACTCTCTACTTTCTAAGGCAAGGTAAAAATTCATACAACAACACAAAGTTGAGGGTTCAAAAAAAACAATCAAGATCCACACAAAAAAATGAATTTGACACTCATAGACAAGAATCAAACTCAAACAACATGGATAATGACCAAAGGCTCAAAGGGTTTACAAACAATCACACACTCACAAGGTGAATTGACTATTTGGCTAAGGTAGTTGTGCTCAAAATGAAACAAGTGCCTTAATCCTTTTCATGCTTTCAAATAATCAACACAAACAAAAGATTAAGCATAATAAAATCTAGTTAAAACAAGAATATTGGTACTCCGAGCATATATGAACAATGGAAGGCTTCCTCACAAAAAAGTTGGGAACTAAAGTGATTCACATACGAACAAGTATATAAAAGAATGAATGGCATAGTTGTAAAAAGCCTAAGTATCATGAATATGCTAAAGTCTAGAAAGCGATAAAAACATACCTTGAACGTGTACAAAACTTTAAATACTATCATTACCACGCATTCGCAAGTTGAAACACTAAAAATCGGAAAATCACCGAATGCGACTTCAAGATATGGAACCAAAATTTGAGTCTAAACAACAACAAAAAAATTCGTTATACTACGGTTATGTACTATCTAAAGCCTAGGAGAAAGTGGGAAAAAGGAAGGCAAGTGAAACACAAAGAAATCACTAGCTCATCTCAGCAGAACGAGCTAAGGGAGCACACCCGCGCTAAGCGCGCTACACCAGAAGCAGAAAAACAGGACAACAAAAACGCATTTCAGGTTACCTCCACTATCTCCTACACAACTCAATTACAAAACATACAATATTTACACATAAAAACTTCCTCAAGTTAAACACGACAAGCTTGAGGAATACAAAATTTAACTCC
This sequence comes from Lathyrus tuberosus, assembly GCA_022829125.1. NCBI lineage: Eukaryota > Viridiplantae > Streptophyta > Magnoliopsida > Fabales > Fabaceae > Lathyrus > Lathyrus tuberosus. The sequence goes on along the minus strand of JALAZF010000203.1, from coordinate 1,223,685 downwards.
TTAACACGAACTACCATAAACATACTAAAAGAATGGGAGAGAAAAAAAACATTAGAAACTAACAACAATAAAACATGCTTGTTTTACGTCATAAGTTCGACGCCTATTATTTACAAACCAACACGTTGCTTCGGAAGAGCCAAATTTTTCACTCCCGCCTGTGCTCTCCTCTCTTCGAGCTCTAACCGGAACTACACATCTAACCACACTTTTGGCTAACGTGAAGAGAAACAAATATATACACTATATTCACAATTATGTAAAACATGTAAAATTCACAAATATGGTAAACATATACAAGTAACAATATAAACAAGTGAAAATAGAAAATATATACGATATCTACAAAACTCAAAAACAAAGAAACTATCGAAATGAGATCCAATAAAAACACCAATCCCCGGCAACGGCGCCATTTTGTTGGTGCGAAATAGCGGCAAGCAACAAAAGATTTGGAAGTATTTTTCTGGGAATTTATCGTGTCCACAAAGATCGGTGCTACTGAACTGTCATTCGATAATCTCTAAGTTTATGAGTTTGGATTAAATGGTTTGAGTAAAAGCGGAAAAGTAAATATCAACATAAAAAGAATACATTCTTCGGAGAAAAGAAACTTATCAAGCATACATATAATCCACTCGTCACAAACATAAATTTATCGATCATTTTCATTCTACTACAATACTCGTCAAAATCATCCAGTATCGCTCATAACAGTGTCCATCTCTGGCACACTGAGCTGAGAAAGCACCCGTATCACTCTCTTCGTCACTCTCGCACACGAAGCCTCGAAACACAGAAGGCATTAAGTTCCGACACCATAAAGATTATCATCTAAATCTATCTCTAGCATCTAGACAATAGATATCCATCCCTAACCAAGATTCGTGATGTTTATCTCTAACACAACACAAATCCAAACATAAATACAAAAAGATCAAGGAAGACATCGATAATGATTTGTAAAGCAAATTTATACATTATTATGATCAACAAAGATACATAAGTTCAGAGTAACTATACAAACACCCAACACAAAAGAAATTACAAAAAGAGAGAAAGAGAGATAAACCAAAACCTCTCGGTTGTCAACCCGATTGATGAAGATCCAAATCCGATTCTTCAAGATGCAAAATCCATGTGTTGTTATCAAGTTCTCTCATGAAGAAATGAAGTTTGATGGAGTGGGAGTAAAAAATACCCAAACCATCACCTAAAAAAGTGTGTTTTTACCCCTATTTATTGCTGTCATCATCGCAGACCGCGCTTAGTCCGGTTTGCGCGCTAAGCGCTCCTTCAAAAATTGTTAAACCGCCTTAAAACCGCGCTAAGCCCGGTCAGGCGCGCTTAGCCCGGTCTGCCCGGGAATGAAAAATTTATGCACGTGTTTTCTTCATAACTTTTGAACCGTAACTCCGTTTTTTACCCGGTTCGAAGCGTTGGAAAGCTTATTCAATGCTCTATCTAATAATGCTCCAATATCAATACTTTAATACCTACAAAAATAAATGGAAAACAATTAAACTCAATGATATTTACACGATAACGTAATATATACACTATAACGTAAAGTAAACGTATTTACAAACAAAGCGGGGTTTATTCGAACGATTTTAACAAAAAGTATCGATAAGTGCAACAAAACTTATATACAAAAATAGCTACAATTTGCACTTATCAACTCTCCCCAACTTACATATTTGTTTGTCCTCAAACAAAGCCAACATCAACAAAAGCTAAATCCAAGAAATCACGCAACAACAAGTTTTTACAAACAAAAACAAATGCAATGGTTCAATCGAAAATGGTACACACAAAGTAAAGTAAATAATTACCACTAAACTTCAACGATAACATAAACACGAAACAAATGCTAAATACAAAAGGCATGCCAAACATTCTAAAACAACACAAGTTCAAACGTGAATCACACCTAGCAAAAACAATCATCGGTAGATGAAAAACACAAAATGAGAGATTTTTCACTCACACAACAATCTTGCAAACAAAAGACTAAATTATGCAATCATCCAAAAATCATGCTGAAAACACAAAAGCAAGAATCAAAAGGACTTTCAGGGCTGTAATGTGGTCGGGTGAACAAACAAGGGTAATTCCTAAAGCTAATCGAAACAAAAACTTGCCTAAACCTAAGGGAGTGATCAACTCACAAAATTTCAAACACAAAATTTCAATCAAACTTCTTCCAAAATCCCAAGTGTTACACCAAACACATAGAACTTATTAGCACAACATTATTCTACTCTTTTTGTTTTCCTTTTTCAAAGATTTTTCAATTTTGTTCTTTCTTTTTCTTTTCTTTTCTTTTTCATATTTTTCTCTTTTTTCATTTCTTTTTCATATTTTTCTCTTTTTTCTTTTCTTTTTCAATCTCATAGCAACCAATAACATAAATGAGAAAAATATGCTCTCCCCAACTTGAATTCAACCACATCATCATGTGAATACTCTCTACTTTCTAAGGCAAGGTAAAAATTCATACAACAACACAAAGTTGAGGGTTCAAAAAAAACAATCAAGATCCACACAAAAAAATGAATTTGACACTCATAGACAAGAATCAAACTCAAACAACATGGATAATGACCAAAGGCTCAAAGGGTTTACAAACAATCACACACTAACAAGGTGAATTGACTATTTGGCTAAGGTAGTTGTGCTCAAAATGAAACAAGTACCTTAATCCTTTTCATGCTTTCAAATAATCAACACAAACAAAAGATTAAGCATAATAAAATCTAGTTAAAACAAGAATATTGGTACTCCGAGCAGATATGAACAATGGAAGGCTTCCTCATAAAAAGGGTGGGAACTAAAGTGATTCATATACGACGTAAAGTAAACGTATTTACAAACAAAGCGGGGTTTCTTCGAACGATTTTAACAAAAAGTATCGATAAATGCAACAAAACCTATATACAAAAATTGCTACAATTTGCACTTATCAACTCGTCCCAACTTACATATTTGTTTGTCCTCAAACAAAGCCAACATCTAAAGGAACAAAAGCTAAATCCAAGAAATCACGCAACAACAAGTTTTTACAAACAAAAACAAATGCAATGGTTCAATCGAAAATGGTACACACAAAGTAAATACTTAACACTAAACTTCAACGATAACATAATCACGAAACAAATGCTAAATACAAAAGGCATGCCAAACATTCTAAAACAACACAAGTTCAAACGTGAATCACACCTAGCAAAAACACTCATCGGTAGATGAAAAACACAAAATGAGAGATTTTTCACTCACACAACAATCTTGCAAACAAAAGACTAAATTATGCAATCATCCAAAAATCATACTGAAAACACAAAAGCAAGAATCAAAAAGACTTTCAGGGCTGTAATGTGGTCGGGTGAACAAACAAGGGTAAATCCTAAAGTTAATCGAAACAAAAACTTGCCTAAACCTAAGGGAGTGATCAACTCACAAAAGTTCAAACACAAAATTTCAATCAAACTTTTTCCAATATCCCATGTGTTACACCAAACACATAGAACTTATTAGCACAACATTATTCCACTCTTTTTGTTATTCTTTTTCAAAGCTTTTTCAATTTTTTTCTTTCTTTTTCTTTTCTTTTCTTTTCTTTTCTTTTTCATATTTTTCTCTTTTTTTCTTTTCTTTTTCATATTTTTCTCTTTTTTCTTTTCTTTTTCAATCTCATAGCAACCAATAACATAAGTGAGAAAACATTGCTCTCCCCAACTTGAATTCAACCACATCATCATGGGAATACTCTCTACTTTCTAAGGCAAGGTAAAAGTTCATACAACAACACAAAGTTGAGGGTTAAAAAAAAACAATCAAGATCCACACAAAAAAATGAATTTGACACTCATAGACAAGAATCAAACTCAAACAACATGGATAATGACCAAAGGCTCAAAGGGTTTACAAACGATCACACACTCACAAGGTGAATTGACTATTTGGCTAAGGTAGTTGTGCTCAAAATGAAACAAGTACCTTAATCCTTTTCATGCTTTCAAATAATCAACACAAACAAAAGATTAAGCATAATAAAATCTAGTTAAAACAAGAATATTGGTACTCCGAGCAGATATGAACAATGGAAGGCTTCCTCACAAAAAGGGTGGGAACTAAAGTGATTCATATACGAACAAGTATATAAAAGAATGAATGGCATAGAAATTGTAAAAAGCCTAAGTATCATGAATATGCTAAAGTCTAGAAAGCGATAAACACATTCCTTGAATGTGTACAAAACTTTAAATACTATCATTATCACGCATTTGCAAGTTGAAACACTAAAAATCGGAAAATCACCGAATGCGACTTCAAGATATCAAACTAAAATTTGAGTCCAAACAACAACAAAAGAATTAGTTATACTACGGTTATGTACTATCTATAGCCTAGGAGAAAGTTGGAAAAACGAAGGCATGTGAAACAAAAAGAAATCACTGGCTTATCTCAGCAGAGCGCGCTAAGCGAGCACACCCGCGCTAAGCGCGCTACACCAGAAGCAGAAAAACAGGACAACAAAAATGCATTTTAGGCTACCTCCATTATCACCTACACAACTCAATTACAAAACATACAATATTTACACATAAAAACTTCCTCAAGTTAAACACGACAAGCTTGAGGAAAACAAAACTTAACACCTTAACACGAACTACCATAAACATACTAAAAGAATGGGAGAGAAAAAAAAACATTAAAAACTAACAATAATAAAACATGCTTGTTTTACGTCACAAGTTCGACGCCTATTTTTTACAAACCAACACGTTGCTTCGGAAGAGCCAAATTTTTTCACTCCCGCCTTTGCTCTCATCTCTTTGAGCTCTAACCGGAACTACACATCTAACCACACTTTTGGCAAACGGGAAGAGAAACAAATATATACACTATATTCACAATTATGCAAAACGTGTAAAATTAACAAATATGGTAAACATATACAAGTAACAATATAAACAAGTGAAAATAGACAATATATACGATATCTACAAAACTCAAAAACAAAGAAACTATCGAAATGCGATCCAATAAAAACATCAATCCCCCGCAAAGACGCCATTTTGTTGGTGCGGAATAGCGGCAAGCAACAAAAGATTTGGAAGTATTTTTCTGGGAATTTATCGTGTCCACAGAGATCGGTGCTACTGAACTGCCGTTCGATAATCTCTAAGTTTATGAGTTTGGATTAAATGGTTTGAATAAAACCGGAAAAATAAATATCAACATAAAAAGAATACATTCTTCGGAGAAAAAAAACTTATCAAGCATACATATAATCCACTCGTCACAAACATAAATTTATCGATCATTTTCACTCTACGACAATACTCGTCAAAATCATCCAGTATCGCTCACAACAGTGTCCATCTCTGGCATACTGAGCTGAGAAAGCACCCGTATCACTCTCTTCGTCACTCTCGCACACGAAGCCTCGAAACACGGAAGGCATTAAGTTCCGACACCATAAATATTATAATCTAAATCTATCTCTAGCATCTAGACAATAGATATCCATCCCTAACCAAGATTCGTGATGTTTATCTCTAACACAACACAAATCCAAACATAAATGCAAAAAGATCAAGGAAGACATCGATAATGATTTGTAAAGCAGATTTATACATTATTATGATCAACAAAGATACATGAGTTCACAGTAACTATACAAACACCCAACACAAAAGAAATTACAAAAAGAGAGAAAGAGAGATAAACCAAAACCTCCCGGTTGTCAACCCGATTGATGAAGATCCAAATCCGATTCTTCAAGATGCAAAATCCATGTGTTGTTATCAAGTTCTCTCATGAAGAAATGAAGTTTGATGGAGTGAGAGCAAAAAATACCCAAACCTTCACCTAAAAAATGTGTTTTTATCCCTATTTATTGCGGTCATCACCGCAGACCGCGCTTAGCCCGATTTGCACGCTAAGCGCTCCTTCAAAAAATTTTAAACCGCCTTAAAACCGCGCTAAGCCCGGTCGGGCGCGCTTAGCCCGGTCTGCTCGGGAATGAAAAATTTCTGCACGTGTTTTCATCATAACTTTTGAACTGTAACTCCGTTTTTTGCCAGGTTCGAAGCGTTGGAAAGCTTATTCAATGCTCTATCTAACAATGCTCCCATATCAATGCTTTAATACCTACAAAAATAAATGAAAAACAATTAAACTCAATGATATTTACACGATAACGCAATATATACACTATAACGTAAAGTAAACGTATTTACAAACAAAGTAGGGTTTATTCGAACGATTTTAACAAAAAGTATCGAGAAGTGCAACAAAACTTATATACAAAAATAGCTACAATTTGCACTTATCAACTCTCCCCAACTTACATATTTGTTTGTCCTCAAACAAAGCCAACATCTAAAGGAACAAAAGCTAAATCCAAGAATTCACGCAACAACAAGTTTTTACAAACAAAAACAAATGCAATGGTTCAATTGAAAATGGTACACACAAAGTAAATACTTACCACTAAACTTCAACGATAACCTAATCACGAAACAAATGCTAAAAAAAAAGGCATGCCAAACATTCTAAAACAACACAAGTTCAAACGTAAATCACACCTAGCAAAAACAATCATCGGTAGATGAAAAACACAAAATGAGAGATTTTTCACTCACACAACAATCTTGCAAACAAAAGACTAAATTATGCAATCATCCAAAAATCATGCTGAAAACACAAAAGCAAGAATCAAAAAGACTTTCAGGGTTGTAATGTGGTCGGGTGAACAAGCAAGTGTAATTCCTTAAGTTAATCGAAACAAAAACTTGCCTAAACCTAAGGGAGTGATCAACTCACAAAAGTTCAAACACAAAATTTCAATCAAACTTTTTCCAATATCCCATGTGTTACACCAAACACATAGAACTTATTAGCACAACATTATTCTACTCTTTTTGTTTTTCTTTTTCATAGCTTTTTCAATTTTTTTCTTTCTTTTTCTTTTCTTTTCTTTTATTTTCTTTTTCATATTTTTCTCTTTTTTCTTTTCTTTTTCATATTTTTCTCTTTTTTCTTTTCTTTTTCAACCTCATAGCAACCAATAACATAAGTGAGAAAACATTGCTCTCCCCAACTTGAATTCAACCACATCATCATGTGAATACTCTCTACTTTCTAAGGCAAGGTAAAAATTCATACAACAACACAAAGTTGAGGGTTCAAAAAAAAAAAATCAAGATCCACACAAAAAAATGAATTTGACACTCATAGACAAGAATCAAACTCAAACAACATGGATAATGACCAAAGGCTCTAAGGGTTTACAAACGATCACACACTCACAAGGTGAATTGACTATTTGGCTAAGGTAGTTGTGCTCAAAATGAAACAAGTGCCTTAATCGTTTTTATGCTTTCAAATAATCAACACAAACAAAAGATTAATCATAACAAAATCTAGTTAAAACAAGAATATTGGTACTCCGAGCATATATGAACAATGGAAGGCTTCCTCACAAAAAAGGTGGGAACTAAAGTGATTCACATACGAACAAGTATATAAAAGAATGAATGACATAGAAGTTGTAAAAAGCCTAAGTATCATGAATATGCTAAAGTCTAGAAAGCGATAAACACATTCCTTGAATGTGTACAAAACTTTAAATACTATCATTACCACGCATTTGCAAGTTGAAACACTAAAAATCGGAAAATCACCGAATGCGACTTCAAGATATCGAACCAAAATTTGAGTCTAAACAACAACAAAAGAATTAGTTATACTACGGTTATGTACTATTGTAATACCCCGTAAAATTCTGAGCATTTTGGATAATATTATTTTGGTCAACTGGGTTCCGGGGTACTCTGAGCAATTATTGGATAAAGTAATTAGAGTAAACCGACGAACTCGGAAATTTGATTAGATTAATATTATTTAACTTGGAGTTTTATTAATTAGTGTATTTGAGATAATTTGGATAATTAGTAGTATTACCAATTAATATTTCTTTTGTATATTTTCTTTTCCTTTGCCTTATTTGGAAAAAGATAGAAACATTAGAGAAAGAAAGAAAGGAGAAGGAAAAAGGAAGGAAAAGAAGAGGAAATTCTCCAAGAGCTCAAGGGCAAGAAACATCAACCAATCTTCATCTTTTCATCTCAGCTTCAACCTCCTCATCTTATAATCCAGGTGGGTTCTAGTTAGACTCTTTAGATTAAGGTTTTATTGAGTTTTAGAGTTAGTTTGATATTGTTAGAAAATGTGGAATTTTACAATAGAATCATAATCTAACTGTTGAAATTCGATCATTGATTATATGTTATACTGGTTGTTATGATTATAACATGTTTTGTGTATTTTGATTAGGGAAAAGTGGGATTTTGGGGTTGAATTGGATCAAACCGTAGCAGAACTTGTCTGTAGAAAAATTTATGGGTTTCACCTGTCCGTACGCGTATCACCCAGGGCCATACGCGCATTGAGTTGGGCAATACGCGTATGGAAGTGAATGATTTTGGGCGTTACGCGTATGGAGGAGGCAATACGCGTATTGGAGGATTAAATGGAAGTTTGAAGGGAAATCAGCATCTGCCCATACGCGTATCACCTTAGGTAATACGTGTATGGCTAGGCGAGCCAGCTGGGCAATACGCGTATGGCTTAGGCCAATACGCGTACGGTCATGAAAAATGTAGAATTGTGTTTTCTCGCGATACTATTTTTCGTTATGTCCATAACTTTTGACTCGGTTATCCATTTTTAGCATTCTTGATATCGTTGGAAAGCTAGCAAAATGTATTTTCTTATTAAAATGGTTTTAAGATTGTTGGATAATTTAATTATGTCGGGATTTTTGGAATAGTGTTGTTTTGTCGACTTTTATCGTTTAATGGTGTGTAATCGTTGTTGAATATGTATGCATGTTAAAATACGGAATAGGTAGGGTGAGAACATTACCATAAGCAATGTCAGTAAACTATAGAATGAATAGACACTAGTATGGAACATGCGTGTTAACCGTTTGGTTGTGATAAGGCATAATGGCCTTGTGATTGTCGAATACAATCACGTTTGTGTGCGATCATGTAATTGTAACCGATTATTTTTACGAGTGCGTTTCATGGGTCTCGAGCTCCTCTGAAACATGTGCACAACTACTTGGCAGGTTTGATTCTCCCGTGCAGTACGAATGGCGCTCTGGGAGCGTATGGTTGTGACGGTTAATATCCCGTGTGAAGTGACGGTTCATAACGGTTAATGGCCCGTAGAACCCGAATCCATTCGTATGTCAAGTAGCTTACCAGGATCCATGACTCGGGTCGACTTCTAGACGTAGAAGCAGACGGGAACAGGGGATGCCTTGGTGTGGTTACCTATTAGTGATATTGTGAGTTAATGAACTCATAGCATGTTTCCATATAGTGTGTGTGTACTCAACGTCACTTCCCTTCCCTTTTGACTTGAGTTAGGTCTATTAGAATCTTGTAGAGCCGAGAGGACTATAAGATAGTAAGCTCACTGAGATTTGGTGTATCTCACCCCACTGTTGTTGTTTACATCACAGGTACTGCAGGTTCCGCGAAGGGTAAGGATAAGGTCGTGTGATTATCCTTACTTATCTGATGGCTTTGCTTCCGTTGTGGAGTTTTTGAGATCATTAGTGATCTAGTTCTTAGTATTTTTCTTTAGAACATCTTGTAGATATACTATGCCGTAGTTTTTTTGTATTAGGCTCTTTGGGCATGTATATGTATAATGTGTTTACTAGGAACTTATTGTATATTTCAGTACCAAATGTGGAATTCATGTATTATATCTGCTTTGATGTATATATATATATATATATATATATATATATATATGGGCTTTATAGTTGGTATCAGAGCAGGTCGTATCCTCGACCTAGCCATGAAATAGAATAAGTTTTCTTTCCGTTTCACATGCAGCGTGTCGCCATTGGTCTTGTCTGTTATATTTATGGTATTGAGTCTGATCAACTTAATCCTATCTGTATAAAATTCAGTAACATGGCTGACGGGCGCAGAAACAACCGTGGTAGACCAAGAACCACTCCAGCAGGGACTAATCCGTCGGGTGACGAGGGAAATGCTCCTTTATACCAATTTATGCGACAGATGCAGCAACAACAGAATCAGTTTGTGCAACAAATGGTACAACAAATGGCTGGTGGTGTGCATCCTCCAGTGGTGATACCAGAAGCTGCAGGGGGAACCTTTAGGGATTTCATCTGTACGAATCCTCCGAAATTTCTGGGAGGATTAGATCCAGTAAAGGCTCATGAATGGATATCAGGTATGGGACGGATTTTCCTAATAGTTCAGTATAGTGAGGAAAACAAGGTGGTCTTCGCTTATCATTTGCTGAAGGGTCCTGCCATGAGGTGGTGGGAAAGTGCTTCAGGCTTAATGACAATTCAAGAGATACCAAAGGTATGGGAGCAGTTTAAGATAACTATTATGGAGAAATATTTTCCAAGTTCCTTGAGGTCTCAGAAGGAATTCGAGTTTCAACAACTGAGGCAAGGTAACTTGACTGTGGCTTCTTATGCGGAAAAGTTCGAGGTTATGGCTGCTTATTCCAGACAAGCCATGTATGCTCCTGATGAGAGGTGGAAGATTGATCAGTTTCTGTTTGGTTTAATGGCTGAAATTTCACACAGTGTATCTCAGAGAGAGTTTACTAGCTATGCTGAATTGTTACGACAGTGTTATGTTGCGGAACATAGTTTGAAAAAGGTACAAATGGAAGGAGATTTGAGCAGGGCAACTCAAAGTGACCATGGAAGATCGAATCAACAGTTTAGGCAAAGGCAACCAACTTTTAAGGGAAAGCAAGTTCAGAATTCTAGGACCAGCGCACCTCCGGTGTGTCGTATTTATGGTCGAAATCATTACGGACGGTGTGGTATCGAAAGTGTGAGGTGTTATCAGTGCCAGAAAGTGGGCCACTTGGCGATAGATTGTCCTCAGGGTAGGAATCAGGCACAAGGGAAGAATACTGGCCGAGTGTATACCTTGGATGCAAGGAAAGCAAAGAATGACAATTCTTTGATTGCGGGTATGTGTTTCGTAAATGGACATCCTTGTTTTGTTTTATTTGATTGTGGAGCAATGCATTCTTTTGTGTCCACACGTTGCGTGAAACGACTTGGGTTGCAAACTGTTCCTTTGTTCCCTTCTATGGTGGTTACTACTGCCATGGATGAGATTGTAGAGACACCGTTGATGTGTGAAAATTGTGTATTATCGGTGAATGAAAGAGTTTTCCAGATTGATCTTATTTGTTTGCCGCTTAAGAAAGTGGATGTTGTTCTGGGAATGGATTGGCTTTCTGCTAATTCGGTGTTTATTGGGTGTGAGGAAAAGCTGATCATTATTCAGTCCGAAGAGGCTACTTCGAAGAATGTGTTAACTACTATCTTAGAAGGTACGGTTGGAATGATTAATTTCTTGTTTGAGGAAGAAAAGTCTGTTCTTTTGATTCTTACTAAGGATGAGAGTGGTAACATCCCAGTTTTGAGTATTCCGGTAGTTTGTGACTTTCCTGAAGTTTTTCCTGAGGATATCACTTCTCTTCCTCTGGAGCGGGAAGTGGAATTCTCTATTGACCTGATACCGGGAACGACTCCAATATCCGTTTCTCCGTATCGAATGACATCACTTGAATTAAGAGAATTAAAGGACCAATTGGAAGAATTGTTGGCTAAGCATTTTGTTCGACCCAGTGTTTCACCCTGGGGAGCTCCAGTGTTATTGGTAAAGAAAAAGGATGGGGGAATGCGATTGTGTATTGATTACCGTCAATTAAATAAGGTCACCATCAAGAATAAATACCCATTAACAAGGATAGACGACCTGTTAGATCAATTGAAAGGAGCCTGTGTGTTCTCGAAGATTGATTTACGGTCGGGTTATCATCAGATTCGTGTGAAGAGTTCGGATATACCAAAGACTGCATTTAGAACTCGTTATGGTCATTATGAATTTTTGGTAATGCCTTTCGGTGTGACGAATGCTCCGGCAGTTTTCATGGATTATATGAATCGGATATTTCAACCTTACTTGGACCAATTTGTGGTGATTTTCATTGACGACATTCTTATTTATTCTCGTGATCCTCAAGAGCACGGAGAACACCTAAGAATTATTTTATCCATCTTACAAGGGAAGAAACTTTTTGCAAAGTTAAGTAAGTGTGAGTTTTGGATGTCTGAGGTTAATTTTCTTGGTCATGTCATATCCCAGGGAGGTGTAGCGGTCGATCCGTCAGAAGTTGAAGCGGTGATTAATTGGGAGAGACCGAAGAATGCTTCTGAGGTTAGAAGTTTCTTGGGATTGGCAGGGTACTACAGAAGGTTTATCAAGGGATTTTCGCAATTGGCCTTACCATTGACGAGACTTACTCGGAAGGATTATTCGTACGAGTGGGATTCGGCTTGTGAAAGAAGTTTTAGGAGTTTGAAGGAGAGATTGACTACCACTTCTGTTTTGGTTATTCCTGATCCTAACAAGTCATATGAGGTATATTGTGATGCATCGAATAAGGGTTTAGGCGGAGTGTAAATGCAGGAGGGACATGTAGTGGCTTATGCTTCACGACAGTTGAAAGTCCATGAAGAGAATTACCCAACGCATGATTTAGAATTGGCGGCAGTTGTATTTACTTTGAAAGTGTGGCGTCACTATTTGTACGGTGTACGTTTTGAGATGTTTAGCGACCACAAAAGCTTAAAGTACTTATTTGATCAGAAAGAGTTGAACATGCGTCAGAGGAGATTGATGGAATATTTGAAGGATTATGACTTGGAGTTAAAATACCATCCGGGTAAAGCAAATAAGGTGGCGGATGCATTGAGTATGAAGGTGTTGCATAATGCCGAGTTGATGATGTTAGAATATACCTTAATGGAAAAGTTTAGAGATCTAAATCTTCAATTTAACTGGACTCCAAATTGTGTAGTCATGGGGAATTTGAATGTCTCTTCTACTCTTAGGGAAGAAATCCGGCAAGAGCAAGGGTTAGACGAGCAGTTACAGGAAGTGTTACTACAACCGGGTTTTGTGCGCGCTACCGACGGAACTATTTTGTTTAACCAAAGGGTTTGTGTTCCGGATAGCACGGAGTTAAAACGAAGGATTTTGGAAGAAGCGCATAAGGGTGCTTTTACTATACATCCGGGGTATTCAAAGATGTATCAAGATTTAAAGAGGGACTATTGGTGGTCCGGGATGAAAAGAGATATTGCGGTGTATGTGTCGGAATGTGCGGTGTGCCAACAAGTGAAGATTGAGCATCAAAGGCCGGGTGGCTTGTTGCAACCTTTAGAAATTCCGACGTGGAAATGGGAGAGTATTTCAATGGACTTTGCAGTGGGATTGCCCCGTGCGCAGGGCGGTTATGATTCGATTTGGGTAATTGTGGATCAGTTAACGAAATCAGCTCATTTCTTAGCTGTGAAGACTACCTACAAGGCGAGTCATCTCGCAAGGTTGTTCATCTCAGAAATAGTGAGATGGCATGGCATTCTTACCAGTATCGTTTCGGATAGAGATCCAAGGTTTACCTCAAGATTTTGGAGAGCTTTTCAATAAGCCATGGGAACAAGGTTATGTTTGAGTACGTCGAATCATCCGCAAACGGACGGTCAGACGGAACGGACAATACAAACTATGGAGGACATGTTGAGAGCTTGTGTACTTGAAAGTGGAGGAAATTGGATAGAACTTTTGCCGTTGATCAAATTCTCTTATAATAACAGTTATCATGCAAGTATTGGTATGGCACCTTACGAGGCGTTATATGGTAGAAAGTGTAGAACGCCATTGTGTTGGGCGGAAGTGGGCGACGATAGAATGTTGGGACCTGAGATTATTCACGAGACCACGGAGAAGATTAGAATGATTCGTGGAAAAGTTAAACAAGCTCAGGATCGTCAGAAAAGCTATGCGGACAACCGTAGGAGACCGTTAGAGTTTGATGAGGGTGATCATGTATTTTTGAAGGTTACTCCAAGATTGAGATTGAAAGGACTATTTAAATCGCGGAAGTTAAGTCCAAGATACGTGGGACCATATCAAATCTTAGAAAGAGTTGGAGAAGTAGCTTACAAATTAGCCTTACCGCCTTCTCTGTCGGAGATGAACGACGTTTTTCATGTGTCTCAGCTTCAGAAATTTGTCCCAGATCCTCTTCAACCAAATTTACCGGATACAATTGAGATAGAACCTGATTTGACGTTTGAGCCTCAACCTAGTTATATCACCGGAAGAGAAACTAAAGTGTTAAGGAATAAAGAGATTCCTCTTGTTAAGGTCCAATGGGACGAGACGCATCCGGGCAGTGTAACTTGGGAATTGGAATCAGAGATGCGGGAGGTCTATCCTCATCTTTTCAGGTATTTGTTTTAAATTTGTGGGCGAATTTCTATTTAAGGGGGGAGGATGTAATACCCCGTAAAATTCTGAGCGTTTTGGATAATATTATTTTGGTCAACTGGGTTCCGGGGTACTCTGAGCAATTATTGGATAAAGTAATTAGAGTAAACCGACGAACTCGAAAATTTGATTAGATTAATATTATTTAAGTTGGAGTTTTATTAATTGGTGTATTTGAGATAATTTGGATAATTAGTAGTATTACCAATTAATATTTCCTTTGTATATTTTTTTTTTCCTTTGCCTTATTTGGAAAAAGATAGAAACATTAGAGAAAGAAAGAAAGGAGAAGGAAAAAGGAAGGAAAAGAAGAGGAAATTCTCCAAGAGCTCAAGGGCAAGAAACATCAACCAATCTTCATCTTTTCATCTCAGCTTCAACCTCCTCATCTTGTAATCCAGGTGGGTTCTAGTTAGACTCTTTAGATTAAGGTTTTATTGAGTTTTAGAGTTAGTTTGATATTATTAGAAAATGTGGAATTTTACAATAGAATCATAATCTAACTGCTGAAATTCGATCATTGATTATATGTTATACTGGTTGTTATGATTATAGCATGTTTTGTGTATTTTGATTGGGGAAAAGTGGGATTTTGGGGTTGAATTGGATCAATCCGTAGCATAACTTGTCTGCAGAAAAATTTTTGGGTTTCACCTGTCCGTACGCGTATCACCCAGGGCCATACGCGTATTGAGTTGGGCAATACGCGCATGGAAGTGAAGGATTTTGGGCGTTACGCATATGGAGGAGGCAATACGCGTATGGTTTGGGCAATACACGCATTGAAGGATTAAATGGGATTTTGAAGGGAAATCAGCATCTGTCCATACGCGTATCACATTGGGCAATACGCGTATGGCTGGGCGAGGCAGCTGGGCAATACGTGTATGGCTTAGGGCAATACGCGTACGGTCAAGAAAAATGTAGAATTGTGTTTTCTCCCTATACTATTTTTCGTTATGTCCATAACTTTTGACTCGGTTATCCATTTTTAGCACTCTTGATATCGTTGGAAAGCTAACAAAATGTATTTTCTTATTAAAATGGTTTTAAGATTGTTGGCCGATTTAATTATGTCAGGATTTTTGGAATAGTGTTGTTTTGTCGACTTTTATCGTTTAATGGTGTGTAATCGTTGTTGAATATGTATGCATGTTAAAATACGGAATAGGTAGGGTGAGAACATTACCATAAGCAATGTCAGTAAACTATAGAATGAATAGACACTAGTATGGAACATGCGTGTTAACCATTTGGTTGTGATAAGGCATAATGGCCTTGTGATTGTCGAATACAATCACGTTTGTGTGCGATCACGTAATCGTAACCGATTATTTTTGCGAGTGCGTTTCATGGGTCTCGAGCTCATCTGAAACATGTGCACAACTACTTGGCAGGTTTGATTCCCGCGTGTAGTACGAATGGCGCTCTAGGAGCGTATGCTTGTGACGGTTAATGGCCCGTGTGAAGTGACGGTTCATAACGGTTAATGGCCCGTAGAACCCGAATCCATTCGTATGTCAAGTAGCTTACCATGATCCATGACTCGGGTCGACTTCTAGACGTAGAAGCGGACGGGAACAGGGGATGCCTTGGTGTGGTTACCGATTAGTGATATTGTGAGTTAATGAACTCATAGCATGTTTCCATATAGTGTGTGTGTATTCAACGTCATTTCCCTTCCCTTTTGACTTGAGTTAGGTCTATTAGAACCTTGTAGAGCTGAGAGGACTATAAGATAGCGAGCTCACTGAGATTTGATGTATCTCACCCCACTGTTGTTGTTTACATCACAGGTACTGCAGGTTCCGCGAAGGGTAAGGATAAGGCCGTGTGATTATCCTTACTTATCTGATGGCTTTGCTTCCGTTGTGGAGTTTTTGAGATCATTAGTGATCTAGTTCTTAGTATTTGTCTTTGGAACATCTCGTAGATATATTATGCCGTAGTTTTTTTGTATTTGGCTCTTTGGGCATGTATATGTATAATGTGTTTACTAGGAACTTATTATATATTTCTGTACCAAATGTGGAATTCATGTATTATATCTGCTTTGATGTATATATATATATGGGCTTTACAACTATCTAAAGCCTAGGAGAAAGTGGGAAAAAGGAAGGCAAGTGAAACAAAAAGAAATCACTGGCTCATCTCAGCAGAGCGCGCTAAGCGAGCACACCAGCGCTAAGCGCGCTACACCAGAAGCAGAAAAACAGGACAGCAAAAATGCATTCCAGGCTACCTCCGCTAACACCTACACAAGTCAATTACAAAACAAACAATATTTACACATAAAAACTTCCTCAAGTTAAACACGACAAGCTTGAGGAAAACAAAACTTAACACCTTAACACAAACTACCATAAACATACTAAAAGAATGGGAGAGAAAAAAAAACATTAGAAACTAACAACAATAAAACATGCTTGTTTTACGTCATAAGTTCGACGCCTATTTTTTACAAACCAACACGTTGCTTCGGAAGAGCCAAATTTTTTCACTCCCGCCTTTGATCTCATCTCTTCGAGCTCTAACCGGAACTACACATCTAACCACACTTTTGGCAAACGTGAAGAGAAACAAATATATACACTATATTCACAATTATGCAAAACATGTAAAATTCACAAATATGGTAAACATATACAAGTAACAATATAAACAAGTGAAAATAGACAATATATACGATATCTACAAAACTCAAAAACAAAGAAACTATCGCAATGCGATCCAATAAAAACATCAATCCCCGGCAACGACGCCATTTTGTTGGTGCGGAATAGCGGCAAGCAACAAAAGATTTGGAAGTATTTTTTTGGGAATTTATCGTGTCCACAGAGATCGGTGCTACTGAACTGCCGTTCGATAATCTCTAAGTTTATGAGTTTGGATTAAATGGTTTGAATAAAAGCGGAAAAGTAAATATCAACATAAAAATAATACATTCTTCGGAGAAAAGAAACTTATCAAGCATACATATAATCCACTCGTCATAAACATAAATTTATCGATCATTTTCACTCTACTACAATACTCGTCAAAATCATCCAGTATCGCTCACAACAGTGTCCATCTCTGGCACACTGAGCTGAGAAAGCACCCGTATCACTCTCTTTGTCACTCTGGCACACGAAGCCTCAAAACACGGAAGGCATTAAGTTCCGACACCATAAAGATTATCATCTAAATCTATCTCTAGCATCTAGATAATAGATATCCATCCCTAACCAAGATTCGTGATGTTTATCTCTAACACAACACAAATCCAAACATAAATGCAAAATGATCAAGGAAGACATTGATAATGATTTGTAAAGCAGATTTATACATTATTATGATCAACAAAGATACATGAGTTCAGAGTAACTATACAAACACCCAACACAAAAGAAATTACAAAAAGAGAGAAAGAGAGATAAACCAAAACCTCCCGGTTGTCAACCCGATTGATGAAGATCCAAATCCAATTCTTCAAGATGCAAAATCCATGTGTTGTTATCAAGTTCTCTCATGAAGAAATGAAGTTTGATGGAGTGGGAGCAAAAAATACCCAAACCATCACCTAAAAAATGTGTTTTTACCCTTATTTATTGCTGTCATCATCGCAGACCGCGCTTAGCCCGATTTGCACGCTAAGCGCTCCTTAAAAAATTGTTAAACCGCCTTAAAACCGCGCTAAACCCGGTCGGGCGTGCTTAGCCCGGTCTGCTCGGGAATGAAAAATTTCTGCACGTGTTTTCTTCATAACTTTTGAATTGTAACTCCATTTTTTGCCCGGTTCGAAGCTTTGGAAAGCTTATTCAATGCTCTATCTAACAATGCTCCAATATCAATGCTTTAATACCTACAAAAATAAATGGAAAACAATTAAACTCAATGATATTTACACGATAACGCAATATATACACTATAACATAAAGTAAACGTATTTACAAACAAAGCGGGGTTTATTCGAACGATTTTAACAAAAAGTATTGATAAGTGCAGCAAAACTTATATACAAAAATAGCTACAATTTGCACATATCAACTCTCCCCAACTTACATATTTGTTTGTCCTCAAACAAAGCCAACATCTAAAGGAACAAAAGCTAAATCCAAGAAATCACACAACAACAAGTTTTTACATACAAAAACAAATGCAATGATTCAATCGAAAATGATACACACAAAGTAAATACTTACCTCTAAACTTCAACGATAACATAATCACAAAACAAATGCTAAATACAAAAGTCATGCCAAACATTCTAAAACAACACAAGTTCAATCGTGAATCACACCTAGCAAAAACAATCATCGGTAGATGAAAAACACAAAATGAGAGATTTTTCACTCACACAACAATCTTACAAACAAAAGACTAAATTATGCAATCATCCAAAAATCATGCTGAAAACACAAAAGCAAGAATCAAAAGGACTTTCAGGGCTGTAATATGGTCGGGTGAACAAACAAGGGGTAATTCCTAAAGCTAATCGAAACAAAAACTTGCCTAAACCTAAGGGAGTGATCAACTCACAAAAGTTCAAACACAAAATTTCAATCAAACTTCTTCCAAAATCCCAAGTGTTACACCAAACACATAGAACTTATTAGCACAACATTATTCTACTCTTTTTGTTTTTCTTTTTCAAAGCTTTTTCAATTTTTTTCTTTCTTTTTCTTTTCTTTTCTTTTCTTTTATTTTTCATATTTTTCTCTTTTTTCTTTTCTTTTTCATATTTTTCTCTTTTTTCTTTTCTTTTTCAACTTCATAACAACCAATAACATAAGTGAGAAAACATTGTTCTCCCCAACTTGAATTCAACCACATCATCATGTGAATACTATCTACTTTCTAATGCAAGGTAAAAATTCATACAACAACACAAAGTTGAGCGTTAAAAAAAACAACAATCAAGATCCACAAAAAAAATGAATTGGACACTCATAGACAAGAATCAAACTCAAACAACATGGATAATGATCAAAGGCTCAAAGGATTTACAAACGATCACACACTCACAAGGTGAATTGACTATTTGGCTAAGGTAGTTGTGCTCAAAATGAAACAAGTGCCTTAATCCTTTTCATGCTTTCAAATAATCAACACAAACAAAATATTAAGCATAATAAAATCTAGTTAAAACAAGAATATTGGTACTCCGAGCATATATGAACAATGGAAGGCTTCCACACAAAAAGGGTGGGAACTAAAGCGATTCACATACGAACAAGTATATAAAAGAATGAATGGCTTAGAAGTTGTAAAAAGCCTAAGTATCATGAATATGCTGAAGTCTAGAAAGCGATAAACACATACCTTGAACGTGTACAAAACTTTAAACACTATCATTACCATGCATTCCCAAGTTGAAACACTAAAAATTGGAAAATCACCGAATGTGACTTCAAGATATCGAACCAAAATTTGAGTCCAAACAACAACAAAAGAATTAGTTATACTACGGTTATGTACTATCTAAATCCTAGGATAAAGTGGGAAAAAGGAAGGCAAGTGAAACAAAAAGAAATCACTGGCTCATCTCAGTAGAGCGCGCTAAGCGAGCACACCCACGCTAAGCGCGCTACACCAGAAGCAGAAAAACAAGACAGCAAAAATGCATTTCAGGCTACCTCCACTATCACCTACACAACTCAATTACAAAAGATACAATATTTACACATAAAAACTTCCTCATGTTAAACACGACAAGCTCGAGGAAAACAAAACTTAACACCTTAACACGAACTACCATAAACATACTAAAATAATGGGAGGAAAAAAAAAACATTAGAAACTAACAACAATAAAACATGCTTGTTTTACGTCATAAGTTCGACGCCTATTATTTGCAAACCAACACGTTGCTTCGGAAGAGCCAAATGTTTTCACTCCCGCCTTTGATCTCATCTCTTCGAGCTCTAACCGAAACTACACATCTAACCACACTTTTGGCAAACGTGAAGAGAAACAAATATATACACTATATTTACAATTATGCAAAACATGTAAAATTCACAAATATGGTAAACATATACAAGTAACAATATAAACAAGTGAAGATTGACAATATATACGATAACTACAAAACTCAAAAACAAAGAAACTATCGCAATGCGATCCAATAAAAACACCAATCCCCGACAACAACGCCATTTTGTTGGTGCGGAGTAGCGGCAAGCAACAAAAGATTTGGAAGTATTTTTCTGGAAATTTATCGTGTCCACAGAGATCGGTGCTACTGAACTGTCGTTCAATAATCTCGAAGTTTATGAGTTTGGATTAAATGGTTTGAATAAAAGCGGAAAATTAATATCAACATAAAAAGAATACATTCTTCGGAGAAAGGAAACTTATCAAGCATACATATAATTCACTCGTCACAAACATAAATTTATCGATCATTTTCACTCTACTACAATACTCGTCAAAATCATCCAGTATCGCTCACGACAGTGTCCATCTCTGGCATACTGAGCTGAGAAAGCACCCGTATCACTCTCTTCGTCACTCTCGCACACGAAGCCTCGAAACACGGAAGGCATTAAGTTCCGACACCATAAAGATTATCATCTAAATCTATCTCTAGCATCTAGACAATAGATATTCATCCCTAACCAAGATTCGTGATGTTTATCTCTAACACAACACAAATCCAAACATAAATGCAAAAAGATCAAGGAAGACATCGATAATGATTTGTAAAGCAGATTTATACATTATTATGATCAAAAAAGATACACGAGTTCAGAGTAACTATACAAACACCCAAAACAAAAGAAATTACAAAAAGAGAGAAAGAGAGATAAACCAAAACCTCCCGGTTGTCAACCCGATTGATGAAGATCCAAATCCGATTCTTCAAGATGCAAAATCCATGTGTTGTTATCAAGTTCTCTCATGAAGAAATGAAGTTTGATGGAGTGGGAGCAAAAAATATCCAAACCATCACCTAAAAAATGTGTTTTTACCCCTATTTATTATTGTCAACATCAAAAACCGCGCTTAGCCTGGTTTGGGCGCTAAGCGCGCCTTCAAAAATTGTTAAACCGCCTTAAAACCGCGTGTCGTGGTGAGAATCGGATACCATAGCTATTATGTTAACTAGGATCACAAATCTTAATGTTCACCACCGGTCTTTATTTTATCCAAAGGAAAGGTTAAAGATCGAAAAAACCTAAGTTAAGAGAATCTAGGTCTGGGGGTTGGTTACGCCTAGGGAAGGTATTAGCATCCTAAACGTCTGTAGTACTCTACAGGAACCTCTTGTTTTATTTATGTTATCTTTTGCTCGCTTGCTAAGGTATGCGCTAAGGTAAAGACCTAGGGGGTTAGTATCTAAGTATACTCACCAAGATATCGCATCTTGTGCCTACGTATCCTGACGGGAGTGGAATCAGAGTATTCGTAGTTCCCCTCAACGAGGGTGAGGAACTCTTGACTGTGGTCAAGGTTCCAGGGGGAAGTATCGTCTATGGCGAGACGCTACATAGAGTGCGGTGACTCTGAAGTTGAAGTTAAGTTGAAAGGGATGATTAAGTGTCCATGGTAGAACACATGTATAGAGTGCGGCGACTCCGATCCTAAGGTTAGGATAAATGAGAAGGAATGTCCTAAAGCTAAGCATGACGTGAAAGTCAAGGGGGAAATCTTTCCTTTGGAATTAATATTTGAATAAATTAGAATTTTGAATAATCTACTTGAATTTTAATCAAATAAACTTCAAAATTAAAAGTTAAGCAAAACAAAGTATAATCAGTATTAACCTCACTAATTAAATCTTGTATAATCAGTATTAACCTCACTAATTACTTAAGATTTATATTAATCATTTTGTTAGAAAAGAACATAATAATAAAAAACTATAATTGATTTTGAAAGAGGGTGAATGAAGTTGTTGGCGTGATTTCCATAAACCAAATGGGCTCTATGTAAGGCCCACATGAACAGAAAAAACAAATAACAAAAAAGAAAAAACACCGGGCCGGGTCTGCGATCGGTCCAACCAAAATAACAAGAGGAACATCCACAACATTCAGCAAGGTTCCTCTCTCTCGTGCAATCTCCGCCCTAGCTTCTTTCTTTCTCGTTCCTCTTTGCTTACGACTTCACCTTCTCCATGACCATCTCTCACAAAACACACCGCCAACAAGCACTAAATCACTTACACCACTATTGTTCTGACGATGGCGAGAGTATAATCGAACCACAAAGCTTTCTCGGGTTCAAAGATATCTTCAAACAACCGATTCGGGATAGATACGACACGAATTCTCAAGACATGGCTCGAACCGAATCGCGAAGAAAAACAAACAAGCAATTAACATATTAACGATGCGAAGATGAAGGTGTGACGAATTTACCTATCGGAGTTCGTCCGATGCGTCTTCGACGGTGATGCTAATACAAGCTTCATACAGGTACTATTCTAGCTGCTCTTTAACTCTACTGCTTCTTTTGATTTCTGTTGTACCTTTTCCTCGATGTGGCTTTCTTTAAATCATTCGATGTTATTCTCGTGATGTGTCACGATGATTTCGAAGCCGTATTCTGATGATTTTCGGTACCTTGCATGTAACGTGTATGTGGTGTTACTATTATTCATGTGCATGAACTCTTTGAGGGTGAAGTTCGTGTGAATGTATCTATAAATTTTTTCTCTTATTTTTCTGATTTTTTCTCTCTATAGATTTCTGTGAAATTGTAGTGTGTATGAGTTTCTCTGGTGTGAAACTCTCAGTTTTTGAAACTGTTTGTGAATTTCTCTTTCTCAGTGTATGTGGTCTTGTTTCCTCTCAGTATGTATTTCTCTCTGTTATGTATGTGAATGTTTTTTTCTCCTCCTCCCCGATGTGCGTGGGGATGTGTTGCTTATATAGGCAGCTGTGAATTTACTATGAGTTGAATGCTGAGATTATAACTTGAATGTGGTGATTCTTTTGTTTCGGTTTTGGAAAGTTATGAGCCTGCTGATTTGAATATGTTCTTGCCTGGTTTTGGAAATAATATGAACATGTTTTCAATGACAATATTAAGTTTCCCATTTCGATTCCGTCATGTTCGAACATGTTTTGATTTCTTTCTCTTTTCATCTTGACAGGTATGTGGATATTTGGAAAGGATTAAATCACTCTTGATGATGTACTGATTTGTTGCTGATCTTTGTCTTGAGCACTTGAATTTCATGAATATGTTTATGTTTTCGGTTCGGAGAAGGTCTCACTACCAACAATTGCATCACAGCTGCTGCTTAAGAAGTCACGTGACCAACAATAATGCTCTCACGTTCTTCTGCTTTTTTTTTAGTGGCAAGAGTGGAATTCTTATTAGTTGTAGAAAATATGTTTTCTTTACTTGTAAAGAGATTTCACAAACGCAATTTTGTAATTCATTTGCTCCCGAGCTGTAATCTCAATTTGACAATTGGTTTGTTTGTTTCTTCAATTCAGCAAATATTAATTTAGTACTCCTCTCCCAGATGTACATATGAGAAATACAAACCCAAACTTTTGCATATACCGAGCATTCCATTCAGCTAGTTCCTGTAAACTAGAAGCAATAGCAGTTGCTAAAGCGGTTGATTGTTCTCCCTTATTCCACTGAGCACTGGTTTGAGAAGCGGGAGAAAGAACACGAGCTTGACCAATAAATTGATTACCAAACATGACATTTGCTTTGGCTCACACGAATTCACAACTTTGAAATAAACATGGCATCTTGGATTTATGAACTTGCATGGGTGAATTTGTATCTTTGTGAAAAAACCTTGAACTTGAAAACGAGAAAACTCTTACAATTTGAATACCTTGAATTTGAATTTGAAATATTGAGATTTGACATCAGTTCTTGGAATTTCACCTTCGTTACTCGAATCTCGAGCAAACCACGCAAGACACCCTACACATAAGATCTCGGTCTGTAATCAGCATGAAACACATTGACAAAATTCAAACGATCCTTTAGATAAACACAGGCACCGTTGTCGCGGTGAAAATTAGATACCATAGTTATTTGTTAACTAGGATCGCATTTTAATGTCACCACCGGTCTTTGATTTTATCCAAGGGAAGGGAGAAAGACCGAATACCCACAATGCAATGCAAATGCACTAAGATTCTAAGTTCGGGGTTGGTTATACCTAGGGAAGGTGTTAGCATCCTAGATATCTGTAGTACTCTACAGGAACCTCTTGATTTTATTATGTTATCTGTTATTTGTTTTGCTAAGGGTTTAAGGGTAGGTGGTTTACTATTTTTAATCCTAAGTGTGCTCGACAAAATATCGCATCTTGTGCCTACATATCCTGTCAGGAGGGAATCAGAGCACTTGTAGTTCCTTATTAAGGATACTAAATGTTCAAAGGTTTAGGAAAAGAAGATGAGTCATCATCTTAAGAAAGACCACCACAGTTTTTGAAAATGTTTGTATTTTGTGGGGTATGGGATTGTATGTCCCTTTCTTTGAGATGATTAACATCTAATTCTCTTGTGTGGAGAATTAGGTGGGCTAAAGTTTGATTTAAAATCAAAATTGAGTGGGGACTAACCTAGGAAATCTATCCTAAGTTGTCTAATAGTCTTAACTTAAGGGTGCCGATTATGAATGCAAATGACATGCACCATGCACAATAACATGGTTATCATGCATGTGATTTTCCCTTGGATATTTATGCGGTTAATTAACGTTATTTAGGCGAGTGTGCTAGCAAGGTGATGCTAGATTTGTGTCCAGTGATCGGTAGGTCGAATGCGATGCCCTTAAGGCGATCGACTTATATAGGTAGAAAATGGGCTCGACGTTGGATCAAGGATTTTTCAATTTTTGAAAAGGTTTGAGTAATAACATACATTCAACAGGTAATAGTAAAGCATAATGATAACAAAAGAGGCAATATAAACATACAAACGTTCACTCAAAGCTCGAGGGGTTCTAGCGGGGGACGATTTATTAGGAAAAAAAGAGTTTGATTAAATTTTAATTTATTTAGAAGTTATGTTAGAGATTATATTATAAAAAAGGAATGATGTTTTTGTTTTAGAGATTATATTTAAAAAGGTATACTAAAAAACTTACATTCTGAAAATTGTCTTAAGGGTGTGTTTATAAATTATTTTATTCTAAAAGATTAATTTAAAGTTATAAAAGGTTTTACCTTAATTGTTATTATAAAAAAGGTTTTAATTTAATTGTTATTAAATGTTTTAATTTTAGTTATTATAAAAAGTTTTAATTTTACTTTAAACCAAGAGTTCACTAAAAAAGAATTACTAAAAAAAAGGGCTTCATGGTTATATTAAAAGAAAAGTTATTATTTTAGATTAGAGTTAATAAAAAAAACGGAAGGATCCGGTGCGTGACAGGGAGAGGGCCTAATGGTGGAGCTTCAGATCGTGACCGTACGATGCATAACTGTGATAAATTCTACGATATAAACGAAGGGTGCACGGTGCATGTGTGTGGGCGTGAGTGCACATGATCAATAACTAAAAGAAAAAAACGGGGGGAGCCTCACACCGTCTCTCATTTCACTCTTCTCTCTCTCTCGCTCGCTCAACCAAAAAGGGGTTTCAGAAAACCCTAATGTTCAACGCCTCTCAAACTCTCCTCTCTCGATTTCTCGTCTCTCCGATCAAGCAAATCAAAACAAACACAACCCCACCCCACAATTCCCAGCCCCATTCCATTAATCATGATGAGTTACATATACAAGGCTATTTGCGAAAGTAAAACGGTAAAGGAAAAGAAGAGAATAATAAACAGCGCCTTGGTCTTGATCGTCTTCACCTACATATAAGTCAGGTTCCTCTTTCCCTTTTATTTATGTTGCTGTCTCTGGGTTTGCCGTGTGTGCGATGTTCGATTCAGTCCTTTGGCCTTGCTTGTTGTGTGGATATGCGTGATTCTGACGAATGGTTTGGTGGCGGTTTGATGATTAGTTTATGATTGGTTTGAGTTTGTGGTGTTTAGATCGTGTATGTATGAATTGATGTGAGTTGTTGGGTTTTGATAAGTTAGTAGTATGAGGGTTCGTGGATTTCTGGTTGTATATGGTTTTGGATATTGATGATAGAAACTGTGTTTGGTTGGATTTTCTGGGTTTTGACGAATGGTTGTGTATTGCTTCAAATTTGGTCGTGGATGCGTGGTGGATTTGAACTTGTGGTTGCGAATTTCCTGCAGTATGTGCGTATGTCCTCTTGTGTGTGGATTTTCTGATCTCCCTTTATATCGTTCTCTTCTCCCTTTTATAGACTTGGTAATCAAGATCCTGATTGAATGTTTTCCTTTTTCATTCAAACATGTTTGAACATATTGAATGCAGTAATTGAGCTTGTTTTAGAATGAATTCGAAATATGCCTTGATGATGTCTGATGTGTTTTTTATTCTTGTTTTAGAATGTATTTGAAAGTTGTCTGAAAATTCTTGATGGCTGTTTTGGAAAGTTTTGATCTGACTTTAGTTCTTGCCTTGCACATGGTTTTGGTAATGAATGCCTTCCGATTTTGTTTTGGAAAATAATTGATGTGGTATGGAACATGCTTTTGGGATGTGATAACTGCTCTTCAAAATATGATCTTGTGCGATTTCAAATTGAAAACTGATATTGTGCTTTATTGTTCAGGGGCAAAAAAAATCTGTCACGTTTGACGTGCAATCACAGCTTCAGGAGATTTAGTCCTTTAATGCCAAAGGAAGCTTCTCTTTGAATTACAGGCGAAAGAAGGTTTTGCACTTGTTAATGGAGCTTCTGCTGGATCTGGTTTAAATTCCAAATGATGTGTCCCTGGCTTCAATTTTCTTGTGAAAGTATCAAGACTTTCGTGTGAACTGTTCAATCACATGCCGCTTGACACAACGATTACTTACCTAACCCTTAGCAAGAAGAGTGGTTTGCAGGAAAATTATGGTAATGTTGAAGTAGCATGTGCTGTTGGAACCGATGCAATCATGTTACTAGGAGGTATGTAAGATTGTAGTTTACACGTTTCTTTATTTTAGGCTTCTAATCTCCATCATCTATGGCAGGTAAACAATGCCGGTGGTTCATGAGAATGGTAGCAGGAGTTATTGCTGTTTGAGCTTCTTCTTCGATTCAGACATGCTTGAAAGGTTTTTTCTGAGTTCCCACGAGATAGCTGTGACAAAAGTAGCAGGTAAACTTGACTATGTTATAAATCAATTGCTAAGAACTGAATTAGACTTAGTTGGGCAGGTTATGGCAGCATGTTGTGAAGTATAATCATCACTAGATGTCTCCCTTCCATGTAGCACCATTTTATATCCACTCTTTCGGAACAAAGGTAAATGACCCAGTACCTTGGTTGTTTCGGTAATAGCAAGGAAGTTCCACTTCTTATCATCCCCATTTTAATGTTGTGCCCCGACCTTAACTAATGTTTCCAAGTCTTCTAATTGTAGGTAAGCGTAATAGATAAAGGGGATGAGTTAGGTTTGGCAGAGCTTGTAACATCCTGGTTGGGAGTACTATCAATTATATGTTCATTGATAGCTGTGATGCTTCTCAGAACCGTTGTCAATGCTTCTGGTCCAATCTCTGATTCGGAAAACCGTTCAGGTAGCAGCCATGTGAATCTATTGGCCAAGGGTTCTAAAGGGTGCACACACTCTTGCTCATGTACCGTTCGATGAGAGGTGATGACTAAGTTTCTATTTCAATTCGAACATGTCTTGGTTTTGTGTGATTGCTATAACTATGTGTCGATTTGTTGCCGAAATGAGTTTCCGTTTTCCCCTACCATGTTTGTTCGTGATTTTCCCTGTTGATTGCGTGTTTGGAAACTGATAGCTGTAATACCTGTTCTTTAATGCGTTGTGCTCATTTTCATATTTTGGTTCGGTGTAGCTTTGAAATGGTGACATCTCCGTCTGAGGTGCACGTATCATTCCCTTACCTTCCAAATCCATCCATTCTAAAAAACTCTTCTGGTGGAGACTTTACAGTCCGCAAAACAACTGCTGCTTCTCTTATTTGAGGTGGAACAAAGCTGACTCCCATGTTTCCAAAACATAGAAAAGCAATAGATTTAAGTGGTTGTTAATCTAGCCATTTTAATGTAAGATAATGTTGAGACTGATCTAAGTTAAGGTTAGCTTGCAATGGAGCAGTTTTGAGTTTTCTTGTAATGGAATTTGTAATGATTCCTGATATTAAGGTATTTTGAAGTAAGGTTTGAATCTATCATTGCCTTTGTAACTTGGAAAACCTTGAATGATTTTGTGATGTAACTTTTTCAATGGTCATGGCATACATTCTTGTAAAAGACTTTTGAGCTTAGTTTCTTTTAAACGGTGTAGAAATTTGACGTTTGGCATTTGAGTAATAGACTGGCAACTTGGATACGGATTTGTAAGATCATCTCTTTAAATCAGATTCTGACATGGTTGAATTTAAATGATAAATGTGGTGGCTTCTTGAATGCCTTCGTGCAAGTTATGCTCTTGGATTTTTGTATCTTAATAGAATCTGATCTTCTCTTGGATCTTAATCGCATAGGTTGATTTCCAAGTAACTCAAGTATGAACTTTTAAAACATTGGAAATTAATTGTATTTATTTGGATGCATCTCAAATTGTTTTCAACTCAAAGAAACTCATGATTTCTAATACTCAACACAAATAGCTCACTCTACAAGCGACCAAAATTTTGAAAGAACAAAGGTGTTTTGAACCTCAAGGATCCATCACTTGCAATCATGGCTCTGAACTTCTAGCAACCCAAACCTTAAATTCTTGGTAACTTCTTTATTGATGGCCCACTATTTAAAACACAGAGCGAACACACTTCTTAGTCTTGAAGAGCTTACAGAGGGGGAACGACACCAACTTGTAATAACAACTGGCACACAACTAGTGACTAGCCTTTGGGGGCCAATTCAACATATCAAAGGGTAATATGACATAATCTCTGTGGGGAGACTTCTGAGAAATCTTGAAGGAAGAAAAACTTTGGTAGTGGTTTCAGGGATTAAGAGGATAGGGCATAATCTCACAGGAATCCACACACATATTGCAAGGGTCAGGGAACCTCCACAAACACACACAATACAACAGCTTTCAGGACCTTGAATCTTCCCTAGCAGCACCTGCCTTTAAAAGAGAAACAAACAGACAAAGCTAGATAAAGCAGATAGTTATGCAAGAATGATGACCTAATATGTTATGCAAAAGCAAAGCGAGGATCTTAGGGTCAAAAATTAGGGTGCGACGGGACGACTCAGCGAGACGGACACCACGGGGAAAGATCTAACTCTACTGGGGAAGAAGAGACTACCAACTGACAATCACAAGGTAGCTAAAGCGCATGGCAAGAAACTTGAGAGGAAGGATAACTTAATACCAACAACTGGTAGCCTAAGCAAAGGTATCCAGTTGAAATAAAAGGGCGTATATTACCTACTATCACACAGGATAGCCTAAGCAGAGGTAATAAACTGGGAAGGAAAGATCACCTACTATCAAACACGGTAGCCTAAACATAGATGTCCGACCCAAAAGAAAGATGTGTTACCTACTATCAAGCATATGATAGCTTAAGCAAGGTAAACACAAAAAGGAAAGATGACCTACTACCACCACGGTAGCCTAAGCAAAGGTCTCTGACCAAATGATATGGTATATTACCTACTATCCACGATAGCCTAAGCAGAGGTAATAGACTGAAAGAGAAGGATCGCCTACTGCCCTCTTGTGGCAGCCTAAGCAGAGGTGTCCAATCAAAAGGATGCGTTACCTACCATCAACATATGATAGCCTAAGCAAAGGTAGACGCAGGAGGAAAGATGGCCTACTACCACCACGGTAGCCTAAGCGAGGCATCTGACCAAAACACATGTGGTATATTACCTACTATCAAACATATGATAGCCTGAGCAAAGGTAATAACCAAATAAGCTTCCAGTGATCAAAATAATGATTCAGCTTCTCCTTTGAATATTCTGTTTAAAAAGGAGTCAATATTGAGGAATATGCTGGGAAGAGATAATTGTCTGTCGAAGTCTTCTGGAAATCTACTGCCGAGAATAACCAGAGAATTTAATATGAAATACCTACTGCCGAGGTCTTCTGGAAATCTACTGCCGAGAATAACCAGGAAATATAAAATGAGATACCTGCTGCCGAGGTCTTCTGGAAATCTACTGCCGAGAATAACCAGGAAATATAAAATGAGATACCTGCTGCCGAGGTCTTCTGGAAATCTACTGTCGAGAATAACCAGGAAAATAAACGACTGTTTGTCAAAGTTTAAAATAAACCAGGGAATCTACTACCGAGATCCTGGAAGCTTCAACGGGGATCTTCAAAAGAGATGTGGGTCGGATGACTTGTAACATGTCTTCTCAAATAAAGAAAAAGATCATCTGAATCTTCATCAAACTTCTCGAAGAGATGCCATTTGATGAAGCAAATTGATTGTGGACTCACTGGGGAAAATACCACTGTGGAGCAATATTGCTGTAGTTGAAATTCGTGTTGAAGCTAGTAAAATTCTTGTAATAGGGATTCTCAAATAAAGAGAATACTTGGAATGTCTTCCACAACTTCCTTTGGAGAATAAGTTGATAATCTTGACAACTTCACCGGGGATAGACAAAATGTCATAGGGAGACTGCCATTCGTCATCCGAATAGAAAATCGAGCTCAATTAAAGAGCTATCATTTGTTGTCTGGGTTTAAATCTCATGAAATATTGAAATAACTGTTGGAGATATAATTTCCTCTCTTCCGTGGAGATATTCAAATGAACTCTTCCTGGGGAGACAAAGTGCAAAATAAATGCACGCTCGATCTGGGTTCAAAAGTTCAGAAAGATGTTCAAAATTCGTGATTGTCAGAGACCAAAGTTCGATCCAGGGAATAACTGGAAAGAAACGGTCAAACAAGACCCCGTCCATTGAGGATTGAACTCAACGGGTTTATCTTTGTCCAAAAAAGGAAAAGAAAACTGAAGCAACCATCTTCCACGAGGATCGAACTCAGTGGGGAATTTAGGAAGAATGTGCTCCTTCTGCCTAGGGCTGACGACTCTACTTGGAGGGAGCAAACAAAACCCAGTCACTTGGGGACAAACACGACCAAAGTGAAAGAACAAACAAACACAAAATGCAAGATGCAAAATTCGCACATGCCATGAATCTATACGAAAGAATGCCATGATATGCTTATGCTCATGCTGACAAAACAACAAGAAGGAAACTGGAGATGAAAACAAGCATCGATACGGATACTCAGCCAATCTTCGCAATATAAGAAGCATCACTGGGGATGAATGGAAAGCCACGTATGGAACCAATGTCTTGCTTTAAAGCTTCAAACTTCTCTGGGGAAGAGAGCACTCCACTTGGGGATGAACATCATGCTTCACTTGTGATTGTCAAGATGAACCTTGTGATTCTGTTGAGGACGAGAAAGATTCACTGGGAAAGAATCAGACTCATTGATCAAAGAGGCTTCATGGGGGATAAAATAAATATCCACTGCGAACTGACGTAGTCTGAATGAAAGTTGTAACTAGATAAAATAAATATCCCCTTCATCGGGGAAGCTTGAATCGATAATAGTTGAAATGTCGGAGATAAAACTTCGAGAGGATGAAATAAACATCCGCCTTCACTGGAGAAGATTGGTAGTGAGGAAATCCAAAGAGGAATGAAATAAACACTCGCTTCGCTGGGGAAGGTTGAAGTTATAAGAAAATCCACTGAGGATCCTTAGGTTGCCGACTGGAGAAATCTTACGTCAAATGTGCCATAACTTCTTGTAGTAGAGATTTACCGGGGATTAGTCGTGACTACCTGAAGTAAAGATTTACTGGGGAGTCGTCACATCACACCGGATAAAAACCCTTTGAGGTATGAGTGAATAAAGTCGTGGGACTGGTGTAACTTTGTATTGATAACTTGCATGGTAGTCGCCATTTTGAACAACAATCGTTGTGGATGAGAAGCAATCTTCGATTCTCAAATGCCCCAGATCACTAGGTTTATGAGAAAAAGTCATTCCAAGAGGATTTTACAGAAAAAATGGCGTCCACTGTTCCAATGTTTTCAAACTCCTGGAGAGATTCGTCGAATCTCGACATAATTGGCTCGGATTGACGGTGTTCTGAATCTTTAAACTTGGAGAGATTTATCAAATCTCGACATAACTGCCCCAGACTGACGGCGTTATGCATAACTGAGTCTTCAAACTCTTTGAGAGATTTATCAAATCTCGACGTAACTGCCCCAGATTGACGGTGTTATGAGTCTTCAAACTTGGAGAGATTTATCAAATCTCGACGTAACTGCCCCAGATTGATGGTGTCTTTAGTCTTCACGATTGGAGAGATTTATCAAATCTCGACTTAACTGCCCCTGATTGACGGGATTCTGAGTCTTCAAGATTGCCCCTGGGGTCAGACTGTGAAAGAAACAACTGGGAAACAACTTGCCCCTGCTTAGTAGAGTCTTCAGGTAGCTTGCCCCTGGATACTATCATCTCCTTGAAACAATACTAAATTTTAGCTCATCATTGCCACACGTATGTTAATTTCTATGACGTCAAGCAATGTTAGCAAGTAGAAACTGTTAATTCTGAAATTGCTAATGCAACACCATGTTTGTCTTGAAAATTTTATTAAAAGATTTTGGTGGTCGAATTATCGATTTTATAATGCCAACGCAAATTTTGAGCATAGCTCATAGGAGTCAGGGAACGATATCTCAATGAGTATGCTTTTGAAATAAACCCTGCTTCAACTAGGTCTTTTGAGGGTTATATCTTGGTTTGGTTCACGGTTTAAGAAACAAAGGATATAAGGCCCAAAGTTTGTTTGTGCCCACCCAATCTTCGTGATATTACTCCCTTTTTTATTTACCCTGCCCCAGGTTAAGAACGAGGGTTTTTTGTAGAGAAGAAAAACTCCTACTTCAAAGGCTCAAAAGGGTTAATGAGGGTTTATCTCCTTATGTCTCCGGTGTTTAGGATTTTTGAAATAATGCCTTATATCACCAGCAGAGTTTTATTCAAAAGCATACAACAAGAGATATTCCGTTTAATTTCGTCATCCTCCATTCAGTTCTCTGCCGAGGCAAGAGATTGGGCAGCATTGGCATTATAAAATAGCATTTTAAAAATGAGTGAAACGAATGGATTTCTTCATGACAAACATGTTTATTGCATTAATTATTCAAAATTAAACGAGTTCTTACACGCAAAACAAACGCATTAACGAACGTAGAAAATTAACATATGAAAATAGCAAATAAGCTTAAAATATGACGAGACATAGCCTTAAGACCAGATGCGTTAGGTCCTTTCAACATCTTCAATTGTTCTTGGAGGTCACGAAATCCTTTTTCAATTTCTCCCAATCTAGGATCATTCATAGTTGTCACAGGACGGATGTTCTGAGAATTTGGCATATACCTTAGAAAATGGGAATCTCTTTCATTAACTTGACCAACCGGGTTATTTTGCACAAGCTGGGATCGAGTAGGAACGTTCACTTGTGGAGCATCGCCGTCAGGAGAAAAACCAAACACCAGATTAGTCATCACTCTGAAGTCTGACACGTGATCCATATTTTGCGTTCTATCCATTATCCCCAGTAACTACTTCAATTTCGATGCCGGAAGATCAGCTGAGCGACACGAAAAATAAGAGACCGGATGAGTTGAGGTGGAGAAAGGACGTATGCAAAAAAGACGCAATGCTAAAGATGCAACGTGAATGCAACAAGTTTCATGGAACTCAGCTATTTATAATCATCAAGGAATATCAGAAGACTCTTTTTTTTTTAAAACGATCACAACCGTTAGTATCGAAATACTAAAAGATTGATCTATTACAAAATTATTTACAACGCGTCGGTACACTTTCCAAGAGTCATAACAGAAAGGCTAAATAAAAGCTAGTAATGATGGATCTAAGGAGACTCTTCCAATGGTCTTGTTTGACTTCTTCTTCCAATTGAGCTTCTTCTAGAAATGTTGACTGAAGATTAGAACGGGATAAGGCATCTTGGACATTTCCTTTCTTGCAAGCAATGGTTTCTTTCCAATATATCCTCCTTTTGTAGTTATCTTGGCTTGAATATGAACCTAAGATAGGAAATGGATTCTTGTCTTGAATAAGTAACTCCATTAGCTGAGAATATTCTTCAAGAGTTGTCACCAATGGACTGGAGTAGAGTAGATAGTATTTCCTTATCGATATGAGTTTCCCCATATCTGGTCTTGAATCCGTCAATAAGGTCTCCAATCCCCTTAGATCGTCCAAGTTATGACTCTTGTAAAGGTACTTCAACGTTTTTTCTTTAAAATCTTTTTTTTAGAGTCCATGATATCCCTATGATGTTTACAAACAAGGCTAAGTTCCATGAATCTTATGAGATGATGCTTATGAATGCAGGGATGCAAACACACAAATCACAAAGCACACACAGGAAATCAAACAGACAAAAAAGTCCTAGGTTTGAAAGGTCACAGCCTGGAGTCAAGGTCTACCCATCCCATAGGAGTGTACTATAGTTTCAAATGTACCTGCCGAACGGGTTCTACAAAGTTCCCAGAGTCTACAACCCATCTTTCGGATATTATCGATTTCCCAAATCACTTGGTAGTCAATAATATTCTCAAGAGAATCTCGTCTGAGTGTAGTATCGTGTAGCAACTATCGCAGAAATAGACTCCTGCATAGTCCCCGCACTACGCCCTAATAGGCCAAGTTGGGTTAAAGGTAACTACGGTCCCCAGTCCCGAGGGCCTTTAGATCGAAACCATATCGTCTTCACGAATGAACTCGTTGGACAAATATTTTATTCGAGAGGGCCTAGACTGAGTGGTGAAGTCTCAATTTACTTTTTCAGGAATCGACTCCCTCAAAGTATCATTGAAGTCTCACCGTTCCTATCATAATTTCCACTCTAGTCCGGGTGTAGGACTTTGTCTCACCACACAAGTAATAACCCAAGCAAACATAACAAATACAAATAAATAACATAATTAATCAAGTTAGGGGGAACCCTCTTATGAGTCTCCAGTGAAGTCGCCATTTCTGTCGCGGTGAAAATTAGATACCATAGTTATTTGTTAACTAGGATCGCATTTTAATGTCACCACCGGTCTTTGATTTTATCCAAGGGAAGGGAGAAAGACCGAATACCCACAATGCAATGCAAATGCACTAAGATTCTAAGTTCGGGGGTTGGTTATACCTAGGGAAGGTGTTAGCATCCTAGATATCTGTAGTACTCTACAGGAACCTCTTGATTTTATTATGTTATCTGTTATTTGTTTTGCTAAGGGTTTAAGGGTAGGTGGTTTACTATTTTTAATCCTAAGTGTGCTCGACAAAATATCGCATCTTGTGCCTACATATCCTGTCAGGAGGGAATCAGAGCACTTGTAGTTCCTTATTAAGGATACTAAATGTTCAAAGGTTTAGGAAAAGAAGATGAGTCATCATCTTAAGAAAGACCACCACCGTTTTTGAAAATGTTTGTATTTTGTGGGGTATGGGATTGTATGTCCCTTTCTTTGAGATGATTAACATCTAATTCTCTTGTGTGGAGAATTAGGTGGGCTAAAGTTTGATTTAAAATCAAAATTGAGGGGGGACTAACCTAGGAAATCTATCCTAAGTTGTCTAATAGTCTTAACTTAAGGGTGCCGATTATGAATGCAAATGACATGCACCATGCACAATAACATGGTTATCATGCATGGGATTTTCCCTTGGATATTTATGCGGTTAATTAACGTTATTTAGGCGAGTGTGCTAGCAAGGTGATGCTAGATTTGTGTCCAGTGATCGGTAGGTCGAATGCGATGCCCTTAAGGCGATCGACTTATATAGGTAGAAAATGGGCTCGACGTTGGATCGAGGATTTTTCAATTTTTGAAAAGGTTTGAGTAATAACATACATTCAACAGGTAATAGTAAAGCATAATGATAACAAAAGAGGCAATATAAACATACAAACGTTCACTCAAAGCTCGAGGGGTTCTAGCGGGGGACGATTTATTAGAAAAAAAAGAGTTTGATTAAATTTTAATTTATTTAGAAGTTATGTTAGAGATTATATTATAAAAAAGGAATGATGTTTTTTGTTTTAGAGATTATATTTAAAAAGGTATACTAAAAAACTTACATTCTGAAAATTGTCTTAAGGGTGTGTTTATAAATTATTTTATTCTAAAAGATTAATTTAAAGTTATAAAAGGTTTTACCTTAATTGTTATTATAAAAAAGGTTTTAATTTAATTGTTATTAAATGTTTTAATTTTAGTTATTATAAAAAGTTTTAATTTTACTTTAAACCAAGAGTTCACTAAAAAAGAATTACTAAAAAAAAGGACTTCATGGTTATATTAAAAGAAAAGTTATTATTTTAGATTAGAGTTAATAAAAAAAACGGAAGGATCCGGTGCGTGACAGGGAGAGGGCCTAATGGTGGAGCTTCAGATCGTGACCGTACGATGCATAATTGTGATAAATTCTACGATCTAAACGAATGGTGCACGGTGCATGTGTGTGGGCGTGAGTGCACATGATCAATAACTAAAAGAAAAAAACGGGGGGAGCCTCACACCGTCTCTCATTTCACTCTTCTCTCTCTCTCGCTCGCTCAACCAAAAAGGGGTTTCAGAAAACCCTAATGTTCAACGCCTCTCAAACTCTCCTCTCTCGATTTCTCGTCTCTCTGATCAAGCAAATCAAAACAAACACAACCCCACCCCCACGATTCCCAGCCCCATTCCATTAATCATGATGAGTTACATATACAAGGCTATTTGCGAAAGTAAAACGGTAAAGGAAAAGAAGAGAATAATAAACAGCGCCTTGGTCTTGATCGTCTTCACCTACAGATAAGTCAGGTTCCTCTTTCCCTTTTATTTATGTTGCTGTCTCTGGGTTTGCCGTGTGTGCGATGTTCGATTCAGTCCTTTGGCCTTGCTTGTTGTGTGGATATGCGTGATTCTAACGAATGGTTTGGTGGCGGTTTGATGATTGGTTTATGATTGGTTTTAGTTTGTGGTGTTTAGATCGTGTATGTATGAATTGATGTGAGTTGTTGGGTTTTGATAAGTTAGTAGTATGAGGGTTCGTGGATTTCTGGTTGTATATGGTTTTGGATATTGATGATAGAAACTGTGTTTGGTTGGATTTTCTGGGTTTTGACGAATGGTTGTGTATTGCTTCAAATTTGGTCGTGGATGCGTGGTGGATTTGAACTTGTGGTTGCGAATTTCCTGCAGTATGTGCGTATGTCCTCTTGTGTGTGGATTTTCTGATCTCCCTTTATATCGTTCTCTTCTCCCTTTTATAGACTTGGTAATCAAGATCCTGATTGAATGTTTTCCTTTTTCATTCAAACATGTTTGAACATATTGAATGCAGTAATTGAGCTTGTTTTAGAATGAATTCGAAATATGTCTTGATGATGTCTGATGTGTTTTTTATTCTTGTTTTAGAATGTATTTGAAAGTTGTCTGAAAATTCTTGATGGCTGTTTTGGAAAGTTTTGATCTGACTTTAGTTCTTGCCTTGCACATGGTTTTGGTAATGAATGCCTTCCGATTTTGTTTTGGAAAATAATTGATGTGGTATGGAACATGCTTTTGGGATGTGATAACTGCTCTTCAAAATATGATCTTGTGCGATTTCAAATTGAAAACTGATATCGTGCTTTATTGTTCAGGGGCAAAAAAAATCTGTCACGTTTGACGTGCAATCACAGCTTCAGGAGATTTAGTCCTTTAATGCCAAAGGAAGCTTCTCTTTGAATTACAGGCGAAAGAAGGTTTTGCACTTGTTAATGGAGCTTCTGCTGGATCTGGTTTAAATTCCAAATGATGTGTCCCTGGCTTCAATTTTCTTGTGAAAGTATCAAGACTTTCGTGTGAACTGTTCAATCACATGCCGCTTGACACAACGATTACTTACCTAACCCTTAGCAAGAATAGTGGTTTGCAGGAAAATTATGGTAATGTTGAAGTAGCATGTGCTGTTGGAACCGATGCAATCATGTTACTAGGAGGTATGTAAGATTGTAGTTTACACGTTTCTTTATTTTAGGCTTCTAATCTCCATCATCTATGGCAGGTAAACAATGCCAGTGGTTCATGAGAATGGTAGCAGGAGTTATTGCTGTTTGAGCTTCTTCTTCGATTCAGACATGCTTGAAAGGTTTTTTCTGAGTTCCCACGAGATAGCTGTGACAAAAGCAGCAGGTAAACTTGACTATGTTATAAATCAATTGCTAAGAACTGACTTAGACTTAGTTGGGCAGGTTATGGCAGCATGTTGTGAAGTATAATCATCACTAGATGTCTCCCTTCCATGTAGCACCATTTTATATCCACTCTTTCGGAACAAAGGTAAATGACCCAGTACCTTGGTTGTTTCGGTAATAGCAAGGAAGTTCCACTTCTTATCATCCCCATTTTAATGTTGTGCCCCGACCTTAACTAATGTTTCCAAGTCTTCTAATTGTAGGTAAGCATAATAGATAAAGGGGATGAGTTAGGTTTGGCAGAGCTTGTAACATCCTGGTTGGGAGTACTATCAATTATATGTTCATTGATAGCTGTGATGCTTCTCAGAACCGTTGTCAATGCTTCTGGTCCAATCTCTGATTCGGAAAACCGTTCAGGTAGCAGCCATGTGAATCTATTGGCCAAGGGTTCTAAAGGGTGCACACACTCTTGCTCATGTACCGTTCGATGAGAGGTGATGACTAAGTTTCTATTTCAATTCGAACATGTCTTGGTTTTGTGTGATTGCTATAACTATGTGTCGATTTGTTGCCGAAATGAGTTTCCGTTTTCCCCTACCATGTTTGTTCGTGATTTTCCCTGTTGATTGCGTGTTTGGAAACTGATAGCTGTAATACCTGTTCTCTAATGCGTTGTGCTCATTTTCATATTTTGGTTCGGTGTAGCTTTGAAATGGTGACATCTCCGCCTGAGGTGCACGTATCATTCCCTTACCTTCCAAATCCATCCATTCTAAAAAACTCTTCTGGTGGAGACTTTACAGCCCGCAAAACAACTGCTGCTTCTCTTATTTGAGGTGGAACAAAGCTGACTCCCATGTTTCCAAAACATAGAAAAGCAATAGATTTAAGTGGTTGTTAATCTAGCCATTTTAATGTAAGATAATGTTGAGACTGATCTAAGTTAAGGTTAGCTTGCAATGGAGCAGTTTTGAGTTTTCTTGTAATGGAATTTGTAATGATTCCTGATATTAAGGTATTTTGAAGTAAGGTTTGAATCTATCATTGCCTTTGTAACTTGGAAAACCTTGAATGATTTTGTGATGTAACTTTTTCAATGGTCATGGCATACATTCTTGTAAAAGACTTTTGAGCTTAGTTTCTTTTAAACGGTGTAGAAATTTGACGTTTGGCATTTGAGTAATAGACTGGCAACTTGGATATGGATTTGTAAGATCATCTCTTTAAATCAGATTCTGACATGGTTGAATTTAAATGATAAATGTGGTGGCTTCTTGAATGCCTTCGTGCAAGTTATGCTCTTGGATTTTTGTATCTTAATAGAATCTGATCTTCTCTTGGATCTTAATCGCATAGGTTGATCTCCAAGTAACTCAAGTATGAACTTTTAAAACATTGGAAATTAATTGTATTTATTTGGATGCATCTCAAATTGTTTTCAACTCAAAGAAACTCATGATTTCTAATACTCAACACAAATAGCTCACTCTACAAGCGACCAAAATTTTGAAAGAACAAAGGTGTTTTGAACCTCAAGGATCCATCACTTGCAATCATGGCTCTGAACTTCTAGCAACCCAAACCTTAAATTCTTGGTAACTTCTTTATTGATGGCCCGCTATTTAAAACACAGAGCGAACACACTTCTTAGTCTTGAAGAGCTTACAGAGGGGGAACGACACCAACTTGTAATAACAACTGGCACACAACTAGTGACTAGCCTTTGGGGGCCAATTCAACATATCAAAGGGTAATATGACATAATCTCTGTGGGGAGACTTCTGAGAAATCTTGAAGGAAGAAAAACTTTGGTAGTGGTTTCAGGGATTAAGAGGATAGGGCATAATCTCACAGGAATCCACACACATATTGCAAGGGTCAGGGAACCTCCACAAACACACACAATACAACAGCTTTCAGGACCTTGAATCTTCCCTAGCAGCACCTGCCTTTAAAAGAGAAACAAACAGACAAAGCTAGATAAAGCAGTTAGTTATGCAAGAATGATGACCTAATATGTTATGCAAAAGCAAAGCGAGGATCTTAGGGTCAAAAATTAGGGTGCGACGGGACGACTCAGCGAGACGGACACCACGGGGAAAGATCTAACTCTACTGGGGAAGAAGAGACTACCAACTGACAATCACAAGGTAGCTAAAGCGCATGGCAAGAAACTTGAGAGGAAGGATAACTTAATACCAACAACTGGTAGCCTAAGCAAAGGTATCCAGTTGAAATAAAAGGGCGTATATTACCTACTATCACACAGGATAGCCTAAGCAGAGGTAATAAACTGGGAAGGAAAGATCACCTACTATCAAACACGGTAGCCTAAACATAGATGTCTGACCCAAAAGAAAGATGTGTTACCTACTATCAAGCATATGATAGCTTAAGCAAGGTAAACACAAAAAGGAAAGATGACCTACTTCCACCACGGTAGCCTAAGCAAAGGTCTCTGACCAAATGATATGGTATATTACCTACTATCCACGATAGCCTAAGCAGAGGTAATAGACTGAAA
Organism: Lathyrus tuberosus; assembly: GCA_022829125.1. Classification (NCBI taxonomy): domain Eukaryota; kingdom Viridiplantae; phylum Streptophyta; class Magnoliopsida; order Fabales; family Fabaceae; genus Lathyrus; species Lathyrus tuberosus. The sequence continues at coordinate 1,182,499 of JALAZF010000203.1, read as the reverse complement.
GAGAAAGATCGCCTACTGCCCTCTTGTGGCAGCCTAAGCAGAGGTGTCCAATCAAAAGGATGCGTTACCTACCATCAACATATGATAGCCTAAGCAAAGGTAGACGCAGGAGGAAAGATGGCCTACTACCACCACGGTAGCCTAAGCGAGGCATCTGACCAAAACACATGTGGTATATTACCTACTATCAAACATATGATAGCCTGAGCAAAGGTAATAACCAAATAAGCTTCCAGTGATCAAAATAATGATTCAGCTTCTCCTTTGAATATTCTGTTTAAAAAGGAGTCAATATTGAGGAATATGCTGGGAAGAGATAATTGTCTGTCGAAGTCTTCTGGAAATCTACTGCCGAGAATAACCAGAGAATTTAATATGAAATACCTACTGCCGAGGTCTTCTGGAAATCTACTGCCGAGAATAACCAGGAAATATAAAATGAGATACCTGCTGCCGAGGTCTTCTGGAAATCTACTGCCGAGAATAACCAGGAAATATAAAATGAGATACCTGCTGCCGAGGTCTTCTGGAAATCTACTGCCGAGAATAACCAGGAAAATAAACGACTGTTTGTCGAAGTTTAAAATAAACCAGGGAATCTACTGCCGAGATCCTGGAAGCTTCAACGTGGATCTTCAAAAGAGATGTGGGTCGGATGACTTGTAACATGTCTTCTCAAATAAAGAAAAAGATCATCTGAATCTTCATCAAACTTCTCGAAGAGATGCCATTTGATGAAGCAAATTGATTGTGGACTCACTGGGGAAAATACCACTGTGGAGCAATATTGCTGTAGTTGAAATTCGTGTTGAAGCTAGTAAAATTCTTGTAATAGGGATTCTCAAATAAAGAGAATACTTGGAATGTCTTCCACAACATCCTTTGGAGAATAAGTTGATAATCTTGACAACTTCACCGGGGATAGACAAAATGTCATAGGGAGACTGCCATTCGTCATCCGAATAGAAAATCAAGCTCAATTAAAGAGCTATCATTTGTTGTCTGGGTTTAAATCTCATGAAATATTGAAATAACTGTTGGAGATATAATTTCCTCTCTTCCGTGGAGATATTCAAATGAACTCTTCCTGGGGAGACAAAGTGCAAAATAAATGCACGCTCGATCTGGGTTCAAAAGTTCAGAAAAGAAACGGTCAAACAAGACCCCATCCATTGAGGATTGAACTCAACGGGTTTATCTTTGTCCAAAAAAGGAAAAGAAAACTGAAGCAACCATCTTCCACGAGGATCGAACTCAGTGGGGAATTTAGGAAGAATGTGCTCCTTCTGCCTAGGGCTGACGACTCTACTTGGAGGGAGCAAACAAAACCCAGTCACTTGGGGACAAACACGACCAAAGTGAAAGAACAAACAAACACAAAATGCAAGATGCAAAATTCTCACATGCCATGAATCTATACGAAAGAATGCCATGATATGCTTATGCTCATGCTGACAAAACAACAAGAAGGAAACTGGAGATGAAAACAAGCATCGATACGGATACTCAGCCAATCTTCGCAATATAAGAAGCATCACTGGGGATGAATGGAAAGCCACGTATGGAACCAATGTCTTGCTTTAAAGCTTCAAACTTCTCTGGGGAAGAGAGCACTCCACTTGGGGATGAACATCATGCTTCACTTGTGATTGTCAAGATGAACCTTGTGATTCTGTTGAGGACGAGAAAGATTCACTGGGAAAGAATCAGACTCATTGATCAAAGAGGCTTCATGGGGGATAAAATAAATATCCACTGCGAACTGACGTAGTCTGAATGAAAGTTGTAACTGGATAAAATAAATATCCCCTTCATCGGGGAAGCTTGAATCGATAATAGTTGAAATGTCGGAGATAAAACTTCGAGAGGATGAAATAAACATCCGCCTTCACTGGAGAAGATTGGTAGTGAGGAAATCCAAAGAGGAATGAAATAAACACTCGCTTCGCTGGGGAAGGTTGAAGTTATAAGAAAATCCACTGAGGATCCTTAGGTTGCCGACTGGAGAAATCTTACGTCAAATGTGCCATAACTTCTTGTAGTAGAGATTTACCGGGGATTAGTCGTGACTACCTGAAGTAAAGATTTACTGGGGAGTCGTCACATCACACCGGATAAAAACCCTTTGAGGTATGAGTGAATAAAGTCGTGGGACTGGTGTAACTTTGTATTGATAACTTGCATGGTAGTCGCCATTTTGAACAACAATCGTTGTGGATGAGAAGCAATCTTCGATTCTCAAATGCCCCAGATCACTAGGTTTATGAGAAAAAGTCATTCCAAGAGGATTTTACAGAAAAAATGGCGTCCACTGTTCCAATGTTTTCAAACTCCTGGAGAGATTCGTCGAATCTCGACATAATTGGCTCGGATTGACGGTGTTCTGAATCTTTAAACTTGGAGAGATTTATCAAATCTCGACATAACTGCCCCAGACTGACGGCGTTATGCATAACTGAGTCTTCAAACTCTTTGAGAGATTTATCAAATCTCGACGTAACTGCCCCAGATTGACGGTGTTATGAGTCTTCAAACTTGGAGAGATTTATCAAATCTCGACGTAACTGCCCCAGATTGATGGTGTCTTTAGTCTTCACGATTGGAGAGATTTATCAAATCTCGACTTAACTGCCCCTGATTGACGGGATTCTGAGTCTTCAAGATTGCCCCTGGGGTCAGACTGTGAAAGAAACAACTGGGAAACAACTTGCCCCTGCTTAGTAGAGTCTTCAGGTAGCTTGCCCCTGGATACTATCATCTCCTTGAAACAATACTAAATTTTAGCTCATCATTGCCACACGTATGTTAATTTCTATGACGTCAAGCAATGTTAGCAAGTAGAAACTGTTAATTCTGAAATTGCTAATGCAACACCATGTTTGTCTTGAAAATTTTATTAAAAGATTTTGGTGGTCGAATTATCGATTTTATAATGCCAACGCAAATTTTGAGCATAGCTCATAGGAGTCAGGGAACGATATCTCAATGAGTATGCTTTTGAAATAAACCCTGCTTCAACTAGGTCTTTTGAGGGTTATATCTTGGTTTGGTTCACGGTTTAAGAAACAAAGGATATAAGGCCCAAAGTTTGTTTGTGCCCACCCAATCTTCGTGATATTACTCCCTTTTTTATTTACCCTGCCCCAGGTTAAGAACGAGGGTTTTTTGTAGAGAAGAAAAACTCCTACTTCAAAGGCTCAAAAGGGTTAATGAGGGTTTATCTCCTTATGTCTCCGGTGTTTAGGATTTTTGAAATAATGCCTTATATCACCAGCAGAGTTTTATTCAAAAGCATACAACAAGAGATATTCCGTTTAATTTCGTCATCCTCCATTCAGTTCTCTGCCGAGGCAAGAGATTGGGCAGCATTGGCATTATAAAATAGCATTTTAAAAATGAGTGAAACGAATGGATTTCTTCATGACAAACATGTTTATTGCATTAATTATTCAAAATTAAACGAGTTCTTACACGCAAAACAAACGCATTAACGAACGTAGAAAATTAACATATGAAAATAGCAAATAAGCTTAAAATATGACGAGACATAGCCTTAAGACCAGATGCGTTAGGTCCTTTCAACATCTTCAATTGTTCTTGGAGGTCACGAAATCCTTTTTCAATTTCTCCCAATCTAGGATCATTCATAGTTGTCACAGGACGGATGTTCTGAGAATTTGGCATATACCTTAGAAAATGGGAATCTCTTTCATTAACTTGACCAACCGGGTTATTTTGCACAAGCTGGGATCGAGTAGGAACGTTCACTTGTGGAGCATCGCCGTCAGGAGAAAAACCAAACACCGGATTAGTCATCACTCTGAAGTCTGACACGTGATCCATATTTTGCGTTCTATCCATTATCCCCAGTAACTACTTCAATTTCGATGCCGGAAGATCAGCTGAGCGACACGAAAAATAAGAGACCGGATTAGTTGAGGTGGAGAAAGGACGTATGCAAAAAAGACGCAATGCTAAAGATGCAACGCGAATGCAACAAGTTTCATGGAACTCAGCTATTTATAATCATCAAGGAATATCAGAAGACTCTTTTTTTTTTAAAACGATCACAACCGTTAGTATCGAAATACTAAAAGATTGATCTATTACAAAATTATTTACAACGCGTCGGTACACTTTCCAAGAGTCATAGCAGAAAGGCTAAATAAAAGCTAGTAATGATGGATCTAAGGAGACTCTTCCAATGGTCTTGTTTGACTTCTTCTTCCAATTGAGCTTCTTCTAGAAATGTTGACTGAAGATTAGAACGGGATAAGGCGTCTTGGACATTTCCTTTCTTGCAAGCAATGGTTTCTTTCCAATATATCCTCCTTTTGTAGTTATCTTGGCTTGAATATGAACCTAAGATAGGAAATGGATTCTTGTCTTGAATAAGTAACTCCATTAGCTGAGAATATTCTTCAAGAGTTGTCACCAATGGACTGGAGTAGAGTAGATAGTATTTCCTTATCGATATGAGTTTCCCCATATCTGGTCTTGAATCCGTCAATAAGGTCTCCAATCCCCTTAGATCGTCCAAGTTATGACTCTTGTAAAGGTACTTCAACGTTTTTTCTTTAAAATCTTTTTTTTAGAGTCCATGATATCCCTATGATGTTTACAAACAAGGCTAAGTTCCATGAATCTTATGAGATGATGCTTATGAATGCAGGGATGCAAACACACAAATCACAAAGCACACACAGGCAATCAAACAGACAAAAAAGTCCTAGGTTTGAAAGGTCACAGCATGGAGTCAAGGTCTACCCATCCCATAGGAGTGTACTATAGTTTCAAATGTACCTGCCGAACGGGTTCTACAAAGTTCCCAGAGTCTACAACCCATCTTTCGGATATTATCGATTTCCCAAATCACTTGGTAGTCAATAATATTCTCAAGAGAATCTCGTCTGAGTGTAGTATCGTGTAGCAACTATCGCAGAAATAGACTCCTGCATAGTCCCCGCACTACGCCCTAATAGGCCAAGTTGGGTTAAAGGTAACTACGGTCCCCAGTCCCGAGGGCCTTTAGATCGAAACCATATCGTCTTCACGAATGAACTCGTTGGACAAATATTTTATTCAAGAGGGCCTAGACTGAGTGGTGAAGTCTCAATTTACTTTTTCAGGAATCGACTCCCTCAAAGTATCCTTGAAGTCTCACCGTTCCTATCATAATTTCCACTCTAGTCCGGGTGTAGGACTTTGTCTCACCACACAAGTAATAACCCAAGCAAACATAACAAATACAAATAAATAACATAATTAATCAAGTTAGGGGGAACCCTCTTATGAGTCTCCAGTGAAGTCGCCATTTCTGTCGGGGTGAAAATTAGATACCATAGTTATTTGTTAACTAGGATCGCATTTTAATGTCACCACCGGTCTTTGATTTTATCCAAGGGAAGGGAGAAAGACCGAATACCCACAATGCAATGCAAATGCACTAAGATTCTAAGTTCGGGGGTTGGTTATACCTAGGGAAGGTGTTAGCATCCTAGATATCTGTAGTACTCTACAGGAACCTCTTGATTTTATTATGTTATCTGTTATTTGTTTTGCTAAGGGTTTAAGGGTAGGTGGTTTACTATTTTTAATCCTAAGTGTGCTCGACAAAATATCGCATCTTGTGCCTACATATCCTGTCAGGAGGGAATCAGAGCACTTGTAGTTCCTTATTAAGGATACTAAATGTTCAAAGGTTTAGGAAAAGAAGATGAGTCATCATCTTAAGAAAGACCACCACAGTTTTTGAAAATGTTTGTATTTTATGGGGTATGGGATTGTATGTCCCTTTCTTTGAGATGATTAACATCTAATTCTCTTGTGTGGAGAATTAAGTGGGCTAAAGTTTGATTTAAAATCAAAATTGAGGGGGGACTAACCTAGGAAATCTATCCTAAGTTGTCTAATAGTCTTAACTTAAGGGTGCCGATTATGAATGCAAATGACATGCACCATGCACAATAACATGGTTATCATGCATGGGATTTTCCCTTGGATATTTATGCGGTTAATTAACGTTATTTAGGCGAGTGTGCTAGCAAGGTGATGCTAGATTTGTGTCCAGTGATCGGTAGGTCGAATGCGATGCCCTTAAGGCGATCGACTTATATAGGTAGAAAATGGGCTCGACGTTGGATCGAGGATTTTTCAATTTTTGAAAAGGTTTGAGTAATAACATACATTCAACAGGTAATAGTAAAGCATAATGATAACAAAAGAGGCAATATAAACATACAAACGTTCACTCAAAGCTCGAGGGGTTCTAGCGGGGGACGATTTATTAGAAAAAAAAGAGTTTGATTAAATTTTAATTTATTTAGAAGTTATGTTAGAGATTATATTATAAAAAAGGAATGATGTTTTTGTTTTAGAGATTATATTTAAAAAGGTATACTAAAAAACTTACATTCTGAAAATTGTCTTAAGGGTGTGTTTATAAATTATTTTATTCTAAAAGATTAATTTAAAGTTATAAAAGGTTTTACCTTAATTGTTATTATAAAAAAGGTTTTAATTTAATTGTTATTAAATGTTTTAATTTTAGTTATTATAAAAAGTTTTAATTTTACTTTAAACCAAGAGTTCACTAAAAAAGAATTACTAAAAAAAAGGACTTCATGGTTATATTAAAAGAAAAGTTATTATTTTAGATTAGAGTTAATAAAAAAAACGGAAGGATCCGGTGCGTGACAGGGAGAGGGCCTAATGGTGGAGCTTCAGATCGTGACCGTACGATGCATAACTGTGATAAATTCTACGATCTAAACGAAGGGTGCACGGTGCATGTGTGTGGGCGTGAGTGCACATGATCAATAACTAAAAGAAAAAAACGGGGGGAGCCTCACACCGTCTCTCATTTCACTCTTCTCTCTCTCTCGCTCGCTCAACCAAAAAGGGGTTTCAGAAAACCCTAATGTTCAACGCCTCTCAAACTCTCCTCTCTCGATTTCTCGTCTCTCCGATCAAGCAAATCAAAACAAACACAACCCCACCCCACGATTCCCAGCCCCATTCCATTAATCATGATGAGTTACATATACAAGGCTATTTGCGAAAGTAAAACGGTAAAGGAAAAGAAGAGAATAATAAACAGCGCCTTGGTCTTGATCGTCTTCACCTACAGATAAGTCAGGTTCCTCTTTCCCTTTTATTTATGTTGCTGTCTCTGGGTTTGCCGTGTGTGCGATGTTCGATTCAGTCCTTTGACCTTGCTTGTTGTGTGGATATGCGTGATTCTAACGAATGGTTTGGTGGCGGTTTGATGATTGGTTTATGATTGGTTTGAGTTTGTGGTGTTTAGATCGTGTATGTATGAATTGATGTGAGTTGTTGGGTTTTGATAAGTTAGTAGTATGAGGGTTCGTGGATTTCTGGTTGTATATGGTTTTGGATATTGATGATAGAAACTGTGTTTGGTTGGATTTTCTGGGTTTTGACGAATGGTTGTGTATTGCTTCAAATTTGGTCGTGGATGCGTGGTGGATTTGAACTTGTGGTTGCGAATTTCCTGCAGTATGTGCGTATGTCCTCTTGTGTGTGGATTTTCTGATCTCCCTTTATATCGTTCTCTTCTCCCTTTTATAGACTTGGTAATCAAGATCCTGATTGAATGTTTTCCTTTTTCATTCAAACATGTTTGAACATATTGAATGCAGTAATTGAGCTTGTTTTATAATGAATTCGAAATATGTCTTGATGATGTCTGATGTGTTTTTTATTCTTGTTTTAGAATGTATTTGAAAGTTGTCTGAAAATTCTTGATGGCTGTTTTGGAAAGTTTTGATCTGACTTTAGTTCTTGCCTTGCACATGGTTTTGGTAATGAATGCCTTCCGATTTTGTTTTGGAAAATAATTGATGTGGTATGGAACATGCTTTTGGGATGTGATAACTGCTCTTCAAAATATGATCTTGTGCGATTTCAAATTGAAAACTGATATCGTGCTTTATTGTTCAGGGGCAAAAAAAATCTGTTACGTTTGACGTGCAATCACAGCTTCAGGAGATTTAGTCCTTTAATGCCAAAGGAAGCTTCTCTTTGAATTACAGGCGAAAGAAGGTTTTGCACTTGTTAATGGAGCTTCTGCTGGATCTGGTTTAAATTCCAAATGATGTGTCCCTGGCTTCAATTTTCTTGTGAAAGTATCAAGACTTTCGTGTGAACTGTTCAATCACATGCCGCTTGACACAACGATTACTTACCTAACCCTTAGCAAGAAGAGTGGTTTGCAGGAAAATTATGGTAATGTTGAAGTAGCATGTGCTGTTGGAACCGATGCAATCATGTTACTAGGAGGTATGTAAGATTGTAGTTTACACGTTTCTTTATTTTAGGCTTCTAATCTCCATCATCTATGGCAGGTAAACAATGCCGGTGGTTCATGAGAATGGTAGCAGGAGTTATTGCTGTTTGAGCTTCTTCTTCGATTCAGACATGCTTGAAAGGTTTTTTCTGAGTTCCCACGAGATAGCTGTGACAAAAGTAGCAGGTAAACTTGACTATGTTATAAATCAATTGCTAAGAACTGAATTAGACTTAGTTGGGCAGGTTATGGCAGCATGTTGTGAAGTATAATCATCACTAGATGTCTCCCTTCCATGTAGCACCATTTTATATCCACTCTTTCGGAACAAAGGTAAATGACCCAGTACCTTGGTTGTTTCGGTAATAGCAAGGAAGTTCCACTTCTTATCATCCCCATTTTAATGTTGTGCCCCGACCTTAACTAATGTTTCCAAGTCTTCTAATTGTAGGTAAGCGTAATAGATAAAGGGGATGAGTTAGGTTTGGCAGAGCTTGTAACATCCTGGTTGGGAGTACTATCAATTATATGTTCATTGATAGCTGTGATGCTTCTCAGAACCATTGTCAATGCTTCTGGTCCAATCTCTGATTCGGAAAACCGTTCAGGTAGCAGCCATGTGAATCTATTGGCCAAGGGTTCTAAAGGGTGCACACACTCTTGCTCATGTACCGTTCGATGAGAGGTGATGACTAAGTTTCTATTTCAATTCGAACATGTCTTGGTTTTGTGTGATTGCTATAACTATTTGTCGATTTGTTGCCGAAATGAGTTTCCGTTTTCCCCTACCATGTTTGTTCGTGATTTTCCCTGTTGATTGCGTGTTTGGAAACTGATAGCTGTAATACCTGTTCTCTAATGCGTTGTGCTCATTTTCATATTTTGGTTCGGTGTAGCTTTGAAATGGTGACATCTCCGTCTGAGGTGCACGTATCATTCCCTTACCTTCCAAATCCATCCATTCTAAAAAACTCTTCTGGTGGAGACTTTACAGCCCGCAAAACAACTGCTGCTTCTCTTATTTGAGGTGGAACAAAGCTGACTCCCATGTTTCCAAAACATAGAAAAGCAATAGATTTAAGTGGTTGTTAATCTAGCCATTTTAATGTAAGATAATGTTGAGACTGATCTAAGTTAAGGTTAGCTTGCAATGGAGCAGTTTTGAGTTTTCTTGTAATGGAATTTGTAATGATTCCTGATATTAAGGTATTTTGAAGTAAGGTTTGAATCTATCATTGCCTTTGTAACTTGGAAAACCTTGAATGATTTTGTGATGTAACTTTTTCAATGGTCATGGCATACATTCTTGTAAAAGACTTTTGAGCTTAGTTTCTTTTAAACGGTGTAGAAATTTGACGTTTGGCATTTGAGTAATAGACTGGCAACTTGGATATGGATTTGTAAGATCATCTCTTTAAATCAGATTCTGACATGGTTGAATTTAGATGATAAATGTGGTGGCTTCTTGAATGCCTTCGTGCAAGTTATGCTCTTGGATTTTTGTATCTTAATAGAATCTGATCTTCTCTTGGATCTTAATCGCATAGGTTGATTTCCAAGTAACTCAAGTATGAACTTTTAAAACATTGGAAATTAATTGTATTTATTTGGATGCATCTCAAATTGTTTTCAACTCAAAGAAACTCATGATTTCTAATACTCAACACAAATAGCTCACTCTACAAGCGACCAAAATTTTGAAAGAACAAAGGTGTTTTGAACCTCAAGGATCCATCACTTGCAATCATGGCTCTGAACTTCTAGCAACCCAAACCTTAAATTCTTGGTAACTTCTTTATTGATGGCCCGCTATTTAAAACACAGAGCGAACACACTTCTTAGTCTTGAAGAGCTTACAGAGGGGGAACGACACCAACTTGTAATAACAACTGGCACACAACTAGTGACTAGCCTTTGGGGGCCAATTCAACATATCAAAGGGTAATATGACATAATCTCTGTGGGGAGACTTCTGAGAAATCTTGAAGGAAGAAAAACTTTGGTAGTGGTTTCAGGGATTAAGAGGATAGGGCATAATCTCACAGGAATCCACACACATATTGCAAGGGTCAGGGAACCTCCACAAACACACACAATACAACAGCTTTCAGGACCTTGAATCTTCCCTAGCAGCACCTGCCTTTAAAAGAGAAACAAACAGACAAAGCTAGATAAAGCAGTTAGTTATGCAAGAATGATGACCTAATATGTTATGCAAAAGCAAAGCGAGGATTTTAGGGTCAAAAATTAGGGTGCGACGGGACGACTCAGCGAGACGGACACCACGGGGAAAGATCTAACTCTACTGGGGAAGAAGAGACTACCAACTGACAATCACAAGGTAGCTAAAGCACATGGCAAGAAACTTGAGAGGAAGGATAACTTAATACCAACAACTGGTAGCCTAAGCAAAGGTATCCAGTTGAAATAAAAGGGCATATATTACCTACTATCACACAGGATAGCCTAAGCAGAGGTAATAAACTGGGAAGGAAAGATCACCTACTATCAAACACGGTAGCCTAAACATAGATGTCCGACCCAAAAGAAAGATGTGTTACCTACTATCAAGCATATGATAGCTTAAGCAAGGTAAACACAAAAAGGAAAGATGACCTACTACCACCACGGTAGCCTAAGCAAAGGTCTCTGACCAAATGATATGGTATATTACCTACTATCCACGATAGCCTAAGCAGAGGTAATAGACTGAAAGAGAAGGATCGCCTACTGCCCTCTTGTGGCAGCCTAAGCAGAGGTGTCCAATCAAAAGGATGCGTTACCTACCATCAACATATGATAGCCTAAGCAAAGGTAGACGCAGGAGGAAAGATGGCCTACTACCACCACGGTAGCCTAAGCGAGGCATCTGACCAAAACACATGTGGTATATTACCTACTATCAAACATATGATAGCCTGAGCAAAGGTAATAACCAAATAAGCTTCCAGTGATCAAAATAATGATTCAGCTTCTCCTTTGAATATTCTGTTTAAAAAGGAGTCAATATTGAGGAATATGCTGGGAAGAGATAATTGTCTGTCGAAGTCTTCTGGAAATCTACTGCCGAGAATAACCAGAGAATTTAATATGAAATACCTACTGCCGAGGTCTTCTGGAAATCTACTGCCGAGAATAACCAGGAAATATAAAATGAGATACCTGCTGCCGAGGTCTTCTGGAAATCTACTGCCGAGAATAACCAGGAAATATAAAATGAGATACCTGCTGCCGAGGTCTTCTGGAAATCTACTGCCGAGAATAACCAGGAAAATAAACGACTGTTTGTCGAAGTTTAAAATAAACCAGGGAATCTACTGCCGAGATCCTGGAAGCTTCAACGGGGATCTTCAAAAGAGATGTGGGTCGGATGACTTGTAACATGTCTTCTCAAATAAAGAAAAAGATCATCTGAATCTTCATCAAACTTCTCAAAGAGATGCCATTTGATGAAGCAAATTGATTGTGGACTCACTGGGGAAAATACCACTGTGGAGCAATATTGCTGTAGTTGAAATTCGTGTTGAAGCTAGTAAAATTCTTGTAATAGGGATTCTCAAATAAAGAGAATACTTGGAATGTCTTCCACAACTTCCTTTGGAGAATAAGTTGATAATCTTGACAACTTCACCGGGGATAGACAAAATGTCATAGGGAGACTGCCATTCGTCATCCGAATAGAAAATCGAGCTCAATTAAAGAGCTATCATTTGTTGTCTGGGTTTAAATCTCATGAAATATTGAAATAACTGTTGGAGATATAATTTCCTCTCTTCCGTGGAGATATTCAAATGAACTCTTCCTGGGGAGACAAAGTGCAAAATAAATGCACGCTCGATCTGGGTTCAAAGTTCAGAAAGATGTTCAAAATTTGTGATTGTCAGAGACCAAAGTTCGATCCAGGGAATAACTGGAAAGAAACGGTCAAACAAGACCCCGTCCATTGAGGATTGAACTCAACGGGTTTATCTTTGTCCAAAAAAGGAAAAGAAAACTGAAGCAACCATCTTCCACGAGGATCGAACTCAGTGGGGAATTTAGAAAGAATGTGCTCCTTCTGGCTAGGGCTGACGACTCTACTTGGAGGGAGCAAACAAAACCCAGTCACTTGGGGACAAACACGACCAAAGTGAAAGAACAAACAAACACAAAATGCAAGATGCAAAATTCTCACATGCCATGAATCTATACGAAAGAATGCCATGATATGCTTATGCTCATGCTGACAAAACAACAAGAAGGAAACTGGAGATGAAAACAAGCATCGATACGGATACTCAGCCAATCTTCGCAATATAAGAAGCATCACTGGGGATGAATGGAAAGCCACGTATGTAACCAATGTCTTGCTTTAAAGCTTCAAACTTCTCTGGGGAAGAGAGCACTCCACTTGGGGATGAACATCATGACTTCACTTGTGATTGTCAAGATGAACCTTGTGATTCTGTTGAGGACGAGAAAGATTCACTGAGAACGAATCAGACTCATTGATCAAAGAGGCTTCATGGGGGATAAAATAAATATCCACTGCGAACTGACGTAGTCTGAATGAAAGTTGTAACTGGATAAAATAAATATCCCCTTCATCGGGGAAGCTTGAATCGATAATAGTTGAAATGTCGGAGATAAAACTTCAAGAGGATGAAATAAACATCCGCCTTCACTGGAGAAGATTGGTAGTGAGGAAATCCAAAGAGGAATGAAATAAACACTCGCTTCGCTGGGGAAGGTTGAAGTTATAAGAAAATCCACTGAGGATCCTTAGGTTGCCGACTGGAGAAATCTTACGTCAAATGTGCCATAACTTCTTGTAGTAGAGATTTACCGGGGATTAGTCGTGACTACCTGAAGTAAAGATTTACTGGGGAGTCGTCACATCACACCGGATAAAAACCCTTTGAGGTATGAGTGAATAAAGTCGTGGGACTGGTGTAACTTTGTATTGATAACTTGCATGGTAGTCGCCATTTTGAACAACAATCGTTGTGGATGAGAAGCAATCTTCGATTCTCAAATGCCCCAGATCACTAGGTTTATGAGAAAAAGTCATTCCAAGAGGATTTTACAGAAAAAATGGCGTCCACTGTTCCAATGTTTTCAAACTCCTGGAGAGATTCGTCGAATCTCGACATAATTGGCTCGGATTGACGGTGTTCTGAATCTTTAAACTTGGAGAGATTTATCAAATCTCGACATAACTGCCCCAGACTGATGGCGTTATGCATAACTGAGTCTTCAAACTCTTTGAGAGATTTATCAAATCTCGACGTAACTGCCCCAGATTGACGGTGTTATGAGTCTTCAAACTTGGAGAGATTTATCAAATCTCGACGTAACTGCCCCAGATTGATGGTGTCTTTAGTCTTCACGATTGGAGAGATTTATCAAATCTCGACTTAACTGCCCCTGATTGACGGGATTCTGAGTCTTCAAGATTGCCCCTGGGGTCAGACTGTGAAAGAAACAACTGGGAAACAACTTGCCCCTGCTTAGTAGAGTCTTCAGGTAGCTTGCCCCTGGATACTATCATCTCCTTGAAACAATACTAAATTTTAGCTCATCATTGCCACACGTATGTTAATTTCTACGACGTCAAGCAATGTTAGCAAGTAGAAACTGTTAATTCTGAAATTGCTAATGCAACACCATGTTTGTCTTGAAAATTTTATTAAAAGATTTTGGTGGTCGAATTATCGATTTTATAATGCCAACGCAAATTTTGAGCATAGCTCATAGGAGTCAGGGAACGATATCTCAATGAGTATGCTTTTGAAATAAACCCTGCTTCAACTAGGTCTTTTGAGGGTTATATCTTGGTTTGGTTCACGGTTTAAGAAACAAAGGATATAAGGCCCAAAGTTTGTTTGTGCCCACCCAATCTTCGTGATATTACTCCCTTTTTTATTTACCCTGCCCCAGGTTAAGAACGAGGGTTTTTTGTAGAGAAGAAAAACTCCTACTTCAAAGGCTCAAAAGGGTTAATGAGGGTTTATCTCCTTATGTCTCCGGTGTTTAGGATTTTTGAAATAATGCCTTATATCATCAGCAGAGTTTTATTCAAAAGCATACAACAAGAGATATTCTGTTTGATTTCGTCATCCTCGATTCAGTTCTCTGCCGAGGCAAGAGATTGGGCAGCATTGGCATTATAAAATAGCATTTTAAAAATGAGTGAAACGAATGGATTTCTTCATGACAAACATGTTTATTGCATTAATTATTCAAAATTAAACGAGTTCTTACACGCAAAACAAACGCATTAGCGAACGTAGAAAATTAACATATGAAAATAGCAAATAAGCTTAAAATATGACGAGACATAGCCTTAAGACCAGATGCGTTAGGTCCTTTCAACATCTTCAATTGTTCTTGGAGGTCACGAAATCCTTTTTCAATTTCTCCCAATCTAGGATCATTCATAGTTGTCACAGGACGGATGTTTTGAGAATTTGGCATATACCTTAGAAAATGGGAATCTCTTTCATTAACTTGACCAACCGGGTTATTTTGCACAAGCTGGGATCGAGTAGGAACGTTCACTTGTGGAGCATCGCCGTCAGGAGAAAAACCAAACACCGGATTAGTCATCACTCTGAAGTCTGACACGTGATCCATATTTTGCGTTCTATCCATTATCCCCAGTAACTACTTCAATTTCGATGCCGGAAGATCAGCTGAGCGACACGAAAAATAAGAGACCGGATGAGTTGAGGTGGAGAAAGGACGTATGCAAAAAAGACGCAATGCTAAAGATGCAACGCGAATGCAACAAGTTTCATGGAACTCAGCTATTTATAATCATCAAGGAATATCAGAAGACTTTTTTTTTTTTTAAAACGATCACAACCGTTAGTATCGAAATACTAAAAGATTGATCTATTACAAAATTATTTACAACGCGTCGGTACACTTTCCAAGAGTCATAACAGAAAGGCTAAATAAAAGCTAGTAATGATGGATCTAAGGAGACTCTTCCAATGGTCTTGTTTGACTTCTTCTTCCAATTGAGCTTCTTCTAGAAATGTTGACTGAAGATTAGAACGGGATAAGGCATCTTGGACATTTCCTTTCTTGCAAGCAATGGTTTCTTTCCAATATATCCTCCTTTTGTAGTTATCTTGGCTTGAATATGAACCTAAGATAGGAAATGGATTCTTGTCTTGAATAAGTAACTCCATTAGCTGAGAATATTCTTCAAGAGTTGTCACCAATGGACTGGAGTAGAGTAGATAGTATTTCCTTATCGATATGAGTTTCCCCATATCTGGTCTTGAATCCGTCAATAAGGTCTCCAATCCCCTTAGATCGTCCAAGTTATGACTCTTGTAAAGGTACTTCAACGTTTTTTCTTTAAAATCTTTTTTTTAGAGTCCATGATATCCCTATGATGTTTACAAACAAGGCTAAGTTCCATGAATCTTATGAGATGATGCTTATGAATGCAGGGATGCAAACACACAAATCACAAAGCACACACAGACAATCAAACAGACAAAAAAGTCCTAGGTTTGAAAGGTCACAGCATGGAGTCAAGGTCTACCCATCCCATAGGAGTGTACTATAGTTTCAAATGTACCTGCCGAACGGGTTCTACAAAGTTCCCAGAGTCTACAACCCATCTTTCGGATATTATCGATTTCCCAAATCACTTGGTAGTCAATAATATTCTCAAGAGAATCTCGTCTGAGTGTAGTATCGTGTAGCAACTATCGCAGAAATAGACTCCTGCATAGTCCCCGCACTACGCCCTAATAGGCCAAGTTGGGTTAAAGGTAACTACGGTCCCCAGTCCCGAGGGCCTTTAGATCGAAACCATATCGTCTTCACGAATGAACTCGTTGGACAAATATTTTATTCGAGAGGGCCTAGACTGAGTGGTGAAGTCTCAATTTACTTTTTCAGGAATCGACTCCCTCAAAGTATCATTGAAGTCTCACCGTTCCTATCATAATTTCCACTCTAGTCCGGGTGTAGGACTTTGTCTCACCACACAAGTAATAACCCAAGCAAACATAACAAATACAAATAAATAACATAATTAATCAAGTTAGGGGGAACCCTCTTATGAGTCTCCAGTGAAGTCGCCATTTCTGTCGCGGTGAAAATTAGATACCATAGTTATTTGTTAACTAGGATCGCATTTTAATGTCACCACCGGTCTTTGATTTTATCCAAGGGAAGGGAGAAAGACCGAATACCCACAATGCAATGCAAATGCACTAAGATTCTAAGTTCGGGGGTTGGTTATACCTAGGGAAGGTGTTAGCATCCTAGATATCTGTAGTACTCTACAGGAACCTCTTGATTTTATTATGTTATCTGTTATTTGTTTTGCTAAGGGTTTAAGGGTAGGTGGTTTACTATTTTTAATCCTAAGTGTGCTCGACAAAATATCGCATCTTGTGCCTACATATCCTGTCAGGAGGGAATCAGAGCACTTGTAGTTCCTTATTAAGGATACTAAATGTTCAAAGGTTTAGGAAAAGAAGATGAGTCATCATCTTAAGAAAGACCACCACCGTTTTTGAAAATGTTTGTATTTTGTGGGGTATGGGATTGTATGTCCCTTTCTTTGAGATGATTAACATCTAATTCTCTTGTGTGGAGAATTAGGTGGGCTAAAGTTTGATTTAAAATCAAAATTGAGGGGGGACTAACCTAGGAAATCTATCCTAAGTTGTCTAATAGTCTTAACTTAAGGGTGCCGATTATGAATGCAAATGACATGCACCATGCACAATAACATGGTTATCATGCATGGGATTTTCCCTTGGATATTTATGCGGTTAATTAACGTTATTTAGGCGAGTGTGCTAGCAAGGTGATGCTAGATTTGTGTCCAGTGATCGGTAGGTCGAATGCGATGCCCTTAAGGCGATCGACTTATATAGGTAGAAAATGGGCTCGACGTTGGATCGAGGATTTTTCAATTTTTGAAAAGGTTTGAGTAATAACATACATTCAACAGGTAATAGTAAAGCATAATGATAACAAAAGAGGCAATATAAACATACAAACGTTCACTCAAAGCTCGAGGGGTTCTAGCGGGGGACGATTTATTAGAAAAAAAAGAGTTTGATTAAATTTTAATTTATTTAGAAGTTATGTTAGAGATTATATTATAAAAAAGGAATGATGTTTTTGTTTTAGAGATTATATTTAAAAAGGTATACTAAAAAACTTACATTCTGAAAATTGTCTTAAGGGTGTGTTTATAAATTATTTTAATCTAAAAGATTAATTTAAAGTTATAAAAGGTTTTACCTTAATTGTTATTATAAAAAAGGTTTTAATTTAATTGTTATTAAATGTTTTAATTTTAGTTATTATAAAAAGTTTTAATTTTACTTTAAACCAAGAGTTCACTAAAAAAGAATTACTAAAAAAAAGGACTTCATGGTTATATTAAAAGAAAAGTTATTATTTTAGATTAGAGTTAATAAAAAAAACGGAAGGATCCGGTGCGTGACAGGGAGAGGGCCTAATGGTGGAGCTTCAGATCGTGACCGTACGATGCATAATTGTGATAAATTCTACGATCTAAACGAAGGGTGCACGGTGCATGTGTGTGGGCGTGAGTGCACATGATCAATAACTAAAAGAAAAAAACGGGGGGAGCCTCACACCGTCTCTCATTTCACTCTTCTCTCTCTCTCGCTCGCTCAACCAAAAAGGGGTTTCAGAAAACCCTAATGTTCAACGCCTCTCAAACTCTCCTCTCTCGATTTCTCGTCTCTCCGATCAAGCAAATCAAAACAAACACAACCCCACCCCACGATTCTCAGCCCCATTCCATTAATCATGATGAGTTACATATACAAGGCTATTTGCGAAAGTAAAACGGTAAAGGAAAATAAGAGAATAATAAACAGCGCCTTGGTCTTGATCGTCTTCACCTACAGATAAGTCAGGTTCCTCTTTCCCTTTTATTTATGTTGCTGTCTCTGGGTTTGCCGTGTGTGCGATGTTCGATTCAGTCCTTTGGCCTTGCTTGTTGTGTGGATATGCGTGATTCTAACGAATGGTTTGGTGGCGGTTTGATGATTGGTTTATGATTGGTTTAAGTTTGTGGTGTTTAGATCGTGTATGTATGAATTGATGTGAGTTGTTGGGTTTTGATAAGTTAGTAGTATGAGGGTTCGTGGATTTCTGGTTGTATATGGTTTTGGATATTAATGATAGAAACTGTGTTTGGTTGGATTTTCTGGGTTTTGACGAATGGTTGTGTATTGCTTCAAATTTGGTCGTGGATGCGTGGTGGATTTGAACTTGTGGTTGCGAATTTCCTGCAGTATGTGCGTATGTCCTCTTGTGTGTGGATTTTCTGATCTCTCTTTATATCGTTCTCTTCTCCCTTTTATAGACTTGGTAATCAAGATCCTGATTGAATGTTTTCCTTTTTCATTCAAACATGTTTGAACATATTGAATGCAGTAATTGAGCTTGTTTTAGAATGAATTCGAAATATGTCTTGATGATGTCTGATGTGTTTTTTATTCTTGTTTTAGAATGTATTTGAAAGTTGTCTGAAAATTCTTGATGGCTGTTTTGGAAAGTTTTGATCTGACTTTAGTTCTTGCCTTGCACATGGTTTTGGTAATGAATGCCTTCCGATTTTGTTTTGGAAAATAATTGATGTGGTATGGAACATGCTTTTGGGATGTGATAACTGCTCTTCAAAATATGATCTTGTGCGATTTCAAATTGAAAACTGATATCGTGCTTTATTGTTCAGGGGCAAAAAAAATCTGTCACGTTTGACGTGCAATCACAGCTTCAGGAGATTTAGTCCTTTAATGCCAAAGGAAGCTTCTCTTTGAATTACAGGCGAAAGAAGGTTTTGCACTTGTTAATGGAGCTTCTGCTGGATCTGGTTTAAATTCCAAATGATGTGTCCCTGGCTTCAATTTTCTTGTGAAAGTATCAAGACTTTCGTGTGAACTGTTCAATCACATGCCGCTTGACACAACGATTACTTACCTAACCCTTAGCAAGAAGAGTGGTTTGCAGGAAAATTATGGTAATGTTGAAGTAGCATGTGCTGTTGGAACCGATGCAATCATGTTACTAGGAGGTATGTAAGATTGTAGTTTACACGTTTCTTTATTTTAGGCTTCTAATCTCCATCATCTATGGCAGGTAAACAATGTCGGTGGTTCATGAGAATGGTAACAGGAGTTATTGCTGTTTGAGCTTCTTCTTCGATTCAGACATGCTTGAAAGGTTTTTTCTGAGTTCCCACGAGATAGCTGTGACAAAAGCAGCAGGTAAACTTGACTATGTTATAAATCAATTGCTAAGAACTGACTTAGACTTAGTTGGGCAGGTTATGGCAGCATGTTGTGAAGTATAATCATCACTAGATGTCTCCCTTCCATGTAGCACCATTTTATATCCACTCTTTCGGAACAAAGGTAAATGACCCAGTACCTTGGTTGTTTCGGTAATAGCAAGGAAGTTCCACTTCTTATCATTCCCATTTTAATGTTGTGCCCCGACCTTAACTAATGTTTCCAAGTCTTCTAATTGTAGGTAAGCGTAATAGATAAAGGGGATGAGTTAGGTTTGGCAGAGCTTGTAACATCCTGGTTGGGAGTACTATCAATTATATGTTCATTGATAGCTGTGATGCTTCTTAAAACCGTTGTCAATGCTTCTGGTCCAATCTCTGATTCGGAAAACCGTTCAGGTAGCAGCCATGTGAATCTATTGGCCAAGGGTTCTAAAGGGCGCACACACTCTTGCTCATGTACCGTTCGATGAGAGGTGATGACTAAGTTTCTATTTCAATTCGAACATGTATTGGTTTTGTGTGATTGCCATAACTATGTGTCGATTTGTTGCCGAAATGAGTTTCTGTTTTCCCCTACCATGTTTGTTCGTGATTTTCCCTGTTGATTGCGTGTTTGGAAACTGATAGCTGTAATACCTGTTCTCTAATGCGTTGTGCTCATTTTCATATTTTGGTTCGGTGTAGCTTTGAAATGGTGACATCTCCGCCTGAGGTGCATGTATCATTCCCTTACCTTCCAAATCCATCCATTCTAAAAAACTCTTCTGGTGGAGACTTTACAGCCCGCAAAACAACTGCTGCTTCTCTTATTTGAGGTGGAACAAAGCTGACTGCCATGTTTCCAAAACATAGAAAAGCAATAGATTTAAGTGGTTGTTAATCTAGCCATTTTAATGTAAGATAATGTTGAGACTGATCTAAGTTAAGGTTAGCTTGCAATGGAGCAGTTTTGAGTTTTCTTGTAATGGAATTTGTAATGATTCCTGATATTAAGGTATTTTGAAGTAAGGTTTGAATCTATCATTGCCTTTGTAACTTGGAAAACCTTGAATGATTTTGTGATGTAACTTTTTCAATGGTCATGGCATACATTCTTGTAAAAGACTTTTGAGCTTAGTTTCTTTTAAACGGTGTAGAAATTTGACGTTTGGCATTTGAGTAATAGACTGGCAACTTGGATATGGATTTGTAAGATCATCTCTTTAAATCAGATTCTGACATGGTTGAATTTAGATGATAAATGTGGTGGCTTCTTGAATGCCTTCGTGCAAGTTATGCTCTTGGATTTTTGTATCTTAATAGAATCTGATCTTCTCTTGGATCTTAATCGCATAGGTTGATTTCCAAGTAACTCAAGTATGAACTTTTAAAACATTGGAAATTAATTGTATTTATTTGGATGCATCTCAAATTGTTTTCAACTCAAAGAAACTCATGATTTCTAATACTCAACACAAATAGCTCACTCTACAAGCGACCAAAATTTTGAAAGAACAAAGGTGTTTTGAACCTCAAGGATCCATCACTTGCAATCATGGCTCTGAACTTCTAGCAACCCAAACCTTAAATTCTTGGTAACTTCTTTATTGATGGCCCGCTATTTAAAACACAGAGCGAACACACTTCTTAGTCTTGAAGAGCTTACAGAGGGGGAACGACACCAACTTGTAATAACAACTGGCACACAACTAGTGACTAGCCTTTGGGGGCCAATTCAACATATCAAAGGGTAATATGACATAATCTCTGTGGGGAGACTTCTGAGAAATCTTGAAGGAAGAAAAACTTTGGTAGTGGTTTCAGGGATTAAGAGGATAGGGCATAATCTCACAGGAATCCACACACATATTGCAAGGGTCAGGGAACCTCCACAAACACACACAATACAACAGCTTTCAGGACCTTGAATCTTCCCTAGCAGCACCTGCCTTTAAAAGAGAAACAAACAGACAAAGCTAGATAAAGCAGTTAGTTATGCAAGAATGATGGCCTAATATGTTATGCAAAAGCAAAGCGAGGATCTTAGGGTCAAAAATTAGGGTGCGACAACCGTGTCTTGAGGAATCCCTGAAAATACCACTTGTAATGTGACTTGCAATGAAAATCATAACCAATCCTCAAATGACCACGTTCCACATCATTGGGCATAAAATTATTTAGGGGCATATGCTGAAACTTCTGAGGAATCCTGAGGAAGTTGACAGGTAGAAAAGCCTAGAGCTATTCAGAATCAACTGGTCATGTCTTGAAATTCTTGAGAAAGGGAACGAATGCTTGAGACTACCGTACCTGCACAAACTGGTTAGTCATAGTAAACACGCAAACAAGAACTTATGACCTAAAGATGCCATGCATGATGATGCACAAAGATGGTGGAATCTTATGGTCAAAAATTAGGGTATGACAGATGCCCCTATTTAAGTTTCTTCTATTCGGAGATATGGAAATTGAAATCTTCGTCTCGACGAGATAGGAGAGACTTAAATACAAACATGCGCAATTTTTGCCATAAGGTGCCACGAGATGCATATGACCTGAAATGATATGATATGAAAATAAAGCAAGACAGAAAAGCCTATGGGGAAGGGTACCACAGGGGAAAAATGTTACAGTTGTGTCAGAAACGAAATGAAACAAACCAAAGTATCTGGAAAACATCATCCAAGAATGGCATTGGATGAAAAAAGCACCAAACATCCAATAATGGCTTTGGATGAAAGGTAAACTCACAATATCTAAGAAGGCAACAGATGAGAATGAGACAAAATAATGCAATCCGAGAAGGCATCGGACACAAAGAAACCAGTCATCCAATAATGGCTTTGAACGAAAGGTACAATCACTATATCTGATAATGGCTTCAGATGAAAGTGAACAAGGTAAAGAAACCAGACATCCAATAATGGCTTTGAATGAAAGGTACAATCACAATATCTAATAATGGCTTTAGATAAAGTGAACATGGTAGAGAAACCAGACATCCAATAATGGCTTTGAATGAAAGGTACAATCACAATATCTAATAATGGCTTTAGACAAAGTGAACAAGGTAGAGAAACTAGACATCCAATAATGGCTTTGAAAGAAAGGAATAATCACAGTATCTAATAATGGCTTTAGATGATTGGGAGCAAAAGACTCGATCTGGAAGAACATCAGAAAGAGGGACACATCAGGCAAAGCGTCAGATGGTCAAGAAACTAGACATCCAATAATGGCTTTGAATGAAAGGTATAATCACAATATCTAATAATGGCTTTAGATGAATGTGAGCAAAAACTACATTCAAGAATGGCATTGAATGCAGAGAAACCAGTCATCCAATAATAGCTTTGAATGAAAGGTATAATCACAATATCTAATAATAGCTTTAGATGAATGTGAACAAAGTAGAGATCCAAGAAAGAATTGGACACAGAAACCAGTCATCCAATAATGGCTTTGAATGAAAGGTATAATCACAGTATCTGAGAAGGCATCAGACGCAAATGAGACAGAAGGTGAAATCCAAGAAGGCATTAGATGTAAAGAAAAACCACAACGTCCAAGAAAGCAATGAACGACTATGAACAAGAAAATACCCAACAAAGTATTATATAGAAAGAAATCACAACGTCCAAGAAAGCATTGAACGAATATGAACAAGGAGATACCCAAGAAAGCATTGGATAAAATGGATCACCGTATCCAAGAAAGCATTGGATAGACGTGACAATGTCTGTTTAGTAGGCGCCAAGTGAGTTGGACTTAGATCACAAGATAAGACGTGAATAACAATACGACCTATGGAGGATGCAAATGAGTGCAAATGAGGATGACACTTTTGCTATGCATATGTATATGAAATATGCAGATGATATATGATCAAATGCAAATGCAGATGTAATGCAGACGTCGAAGACACGACTCGACTCTTTTGTGGAGAAGACAAAACTGGAATACTGATTCCTCAGCACAGAGATCACTGCCATTCTGCTTTGGAACTAAAGATGCTACTGAACACAATCTTTGCCACACTGGTAAACTGTATTAAGTTGACGATCCTTGTAGGAAGAATGGAAAGCTGCATGGGGATTCTTCAAGTAAACTGCCCCAGATTAGTTGATTGTTGTATATGAACTGATAATTGCTTCAGCTTGGATTGATGCTAAAAATAACTGAATTACTGTGCACCTGCCCTAGTATGAGTCTTGAAAAAGTCTTCTGTATAAACCAATTCTGAGAAGGACTTGCACTGAACAAATCTTGAACTAATTCTCAATAGGATCTGGAAAGAACTTGCCCCTGATTGGGATCACTGACCAAGTTTCTCAACTGTTTGAAAATTCCTTAAGAGGAAGCCAGTTTGCAAACAAAAGTGTTCATACAAACATAGTAAATGCAAAGTTCATGCAACTTTTGAAATCAAAATCATTTTTAGAAAGATGCAAAGCACAATGAGTCATTGGTCAGAACACGGCGGTTCAAGACACTAAAGTGAAAAGTTTAAGCAAAAGGTGTAATGCCAAAACAAATGATCCGCAAAGATCTTTAGGAGTCAGTTTACGCAACCTTGCTGTAGTATGCTTTCAAAATAACCTTACTTCAATTAGGTCTTTTGAGGGTTTTAACGTGGCCTGGTTCAAGGTTTAAGAAACAAAGGATAAAGGCTCAAAGTTTATTTGTACCCACCCAATCTTCGTGATGATCTTCAGTCATATGCTCAATTAATTTAGACTATGCACTCAGGTTCCCATAAGTTAGGAATTGTACTGATGATAATGATGATGGTTCAGAAATGAACTTGAGATGGTAGGCACTTCTTCCTTACAACTCTTGGTCGTCATACAAGCTTGTTCTTATTTCTCTTTGTAGAAGGTAAGGTCATGAGCTTCCCATCTTTCTTAGCTTTTGCCTCGAAAGGGACTCGGCTCATTCTTTGAGTAAGGATTTCTTGAGGATCCTTCTTTATTTGTCACTTTGGGAACAGCTTGTACAATATTTGTTCATTTGATTTGGAAGAGTTAAAAGATTTTGAATGCCTAACTTAATGATTACGGTGAACCATCATTGGCTTCTGACTTGAAAACATCTTCAACACTTGATTGTTGGGTGCGAAGGGAAACTGTGAATGCAACCTTTATATGAAAGGTGTCTTGAATGCACAATCAAGTTAACTGAGAACTACCTGCCCCAGGTTAAGATTGCGGGTTTTTATTTGTAAAGAAAAGAAACTCCTACTTCAAGGCTCAAAGGGGTTGACGAGGGTTTATCTTCCTTATTTCTCCAGTGTTTAGGAAATGAAACAATGCCTTACATCTTCAGCAAAGTTTTGATTTGAAAGCATACCAACAACAATTATGAGTATAATGTTTTCATCATCCTCCCTCCAATCTTTGTATAATAAAAAGAAAGTGGAAACGAGATAAAATATATATATATATATATATATATATATATTTTTTGTTTTTTTTTTTTGTTCATCGAAGACACGCACCTCGAAAATTCATCGAAGACACGACCCTCGCGCGAAAGGCGCGGAAAACGGTTCGGACAGAGTCGCCACCGAACTTTATTTATCCCAGAAGAGGGAAACGAAAATATCGAGAAAACCTTTAAAGGAAGGGTAAGAACATGGTCGTCGCAACCACATTCTGGGTTCGGGAGTCGGTTACGTGAGGGGAAGGTATGCGCATCCCCTCACGTCCGTTGTACTCAACGGGAACCTCTTGATACAAATCGCGATACTCGTTAGCTAAGTTTATCTATTTTCTTCTCTAAAATAAATGTGAAACGGTAAGATAAAAGGGAAAAGATTCTAAGGGGAAATGGGTGGTTTAAGGATAGGGTGCTCGGCAAGATCATCGCGATCTCTGGCCTACGTATGCTCATTCGAACGAGAATGAGAAATTAGAGCAATTGTAGTTCGACTATAGGAAAGGATAGAGAGAAGACGGAAGATGGAGGGAAGGTAGACGCAAACGAGGGAAAAAGAAAAAGTGTGAAGGTTGACGGGGAAAAAGAAAAAAGGTAGCTCGCCAAGATCATCGCAATCTTGTGCCTACGTATCTTTACTTGGATGAGAATAAAGAATCAGAGCAGTCGTAGTTCGTGGTACGCCCACGAAATAAGGGAGAGTTGGTTGATTTTAAAGAGAGGGGCCAATTGCTTACGCACGAGTAAGAGAACTCGCACCTAAACAATCGAAGAGAGATCAAAGACTTGAACCCCCATTTTTCACCTTGAAAAGTTTCAATATTTATTAATCGTTTTGAGGTTTATTGCGAAAATCCGCTTGATGTTGAATCAAGGGTTTATTGTATGCGCTTGGTTGATTTGAAAAGGGTTAGATTGTTAAAGGAAGAGGCGTCAATTGCTTACACACGAGTAAGAGAACTCGCACCCAAACAATCGAAGAGAGATCAAAGACTTGAACCCCCAATTTTCACCTTAAAAGAATTACGATAGTTGTTAGTTATTTTTGGAGTTTGATTATGAAAATCCGCTTGACGTTGGATCAAGGGTTTGCTTGCGAAAAGAGTTTGATTGAAAAGATTATGATTTGGATGTTGATTTTGAAAGTGGCTCGACGACGAATCGAGAGTTTGGTTGGAAAAAGGTTTGTTTAAAAATGGCTCGACGACGAATCGAGAGTTTGATGAAAATGGGTTGTTTAAAAAATGTCTCGACGACGAATCGAGGTTTTGGTTTGAAAATGGGTTGCCTATGCTAGTCCCTAGGGGTGCTCCTAGTAAACAAACCACAATCAAAACAATATTAAGTGCGTACATCGGAATGGGGGAGGGATACATGTAAATTACAAGTGTTGACAGAAATAAATGGTCTCATTGTAAGGTAGCCCAAGAGGAAGCCGTGTGTGTGCAAAGTGTCCTAAACTAAATCTTGAGTAAGCGTCGAGCAAATGATCATAACCGCAGTCCGTTCATGTTCGTTTTTTATGGTTGTGATAGTTGTTAATTGTTTTCGATAAATGGTGAGTAAAATGAAATGGATATGAATATGGATACAATATGATGATAATATTTACAACAATAATATAATATAAAATGGATAAGATATAATATGGATATAAAATCGGTCTCGTCTTAATCGCGATTTAATCGGTAAATTGATAATCGGATTTTTGACCTTCATTGACCCAAATGAAAATAAAAGAATATAAAATGACAAAAAGGAAATTAAATCGAAAATACGAATACAAAGCGTAAAGGTCTCACCTTTATCGAGATTTAATCGAGAAATCGATAAATCGATAAATCGATCGATATTTAATTTTCATTGATCAAATATGAATAAAATAATAATGAATAAATGATGTTTAAAATAGTGAATAAACATTAGTGAATAAAAATCATAAAATGGAATAAAATATCGAAAATGATGCTAAAAATAATAAAGGTCTCACCTTTATCAAGATTTAAGATTAAAAATGAATAAATCTTGATATTTTGGTTTTCATTGACCAAAAATACTAAAAAATGAGATAAAAAATCTAAATAAATAAAATGATAAATACAAAATAAATTGAAATAAGTGAACTAAAATGATAAATATTACATAAATCGAAATAAAAAACAATAAAAAATGGTAGGCCTCAAATAAATCAAAATTTAATCGGTTTGATTAAACTATGAATTGAGTCATATCATTGGCCCATAAAATAGCATTGGAAAGAAATTAATTAAGGACATCTAACATATTAAGCACTAATAAGATTAATTTAAAAGTGTAATGTATTAACAAGAATTTAAAACCCTAAACTAAAAGAAAAAAAAACTAAAGACAATCATCATGGGCTCTTAAGCCCATTCATCCTAAAGCAAAATCACGGTCAGCAAAAAAAATAATAATTAAAAGAAAAGGCACAGGAAAATAAACAGGCCTTAGTTCCTACATCCTTAACACACGATGAAAGCAAAAGGGGAACCCAAACACGGTTTCCTCAAAGCCATAGTTTCAAAAGTAACCGACATCTTACAAAACGAAAAAATGAAAAGAAAAAAAAATGCGCAGCATAAAATCAAAGATATGGCTTCCGACCTTCTCACTCGTTCGATCTCTTTCCAGGTTCGATTTCCCTTTTCTAAGTTTTCGATCTCTCTCTCCTCTTTCGATCTGGATTTATAAGTTTGTGGGTTTGGAATGATTTGAAAGTTGTTGGTGGGTTGAAGGAGAGTATTACGTTTTGGGGTTGAGAAAGATGAGCGTTGGGTTGTTCGTTTCGGAGAAGGAAGTTAGTGTTCACTACGCCAAAATATGTTTAGACAGCACCTAAAAGACAGCGCTTTTATACAAAAGCGCTTCTAAAAAGAATAAAAAAAATTCGCTAAAAAAAAAGCGCCTTAAAAGAAAGGCTTTAGAAAGCGCTTTTAAAAAGCGCTGTAAAAGATTGCCACCTTAGACCACCTTAGAAAGCGCTTTCCAAAAAGCGCTGCTATAGGTATCACCTTAGAAAGCGCTTTCAGAAAGCGCTCTAATAGGGCTCAATTTCTTTTAACTTTAGAAAGCGCTTTCTAAGGAAAAGCGCCCTCTAAAGTCATTTACTAATTAAAATATAAAACTATTCTAAACATCAAGAATCACAAAAAATGGCAAAAGGGGGGGTCGAACCCACGCCCTTTAGGTAGGGAAATGAATTTTAAATTATATTAATATATCAAATTATATTTAATATATTTAAATTATATTTAATATATATAAATTATATTAATATATAATTTAAAATATACTTTAAATTATATTAATATATCAAATTATATTTAATGTATTTAAATTATATTAAATTATATTTTAATTTATTTTAAATTATATTTTAAATTATTCAAATAATATATTTAAATATATATTTTTTAAATACAAATATTTTAACTTATTTAAATTATATTTAATATATATAAATTATATTAATATATAATTTAAAATATATTAATTTAAAATATACTTTAAATTATATTAATATATCAAATTATATTTAATATATTTAAATTATATTTTAAATAATTCAAATAATATATTTAAATATATATGTTTTAAATACAAATATTTTAACTTATTTAAATTATATTTAATATATATAAATAATATTAATATATAATTTAAAATATATTAATTTAAAATATAGTTTAAATTATATTAATATATCAAATTATATTTAATATATTTAAATTATATTAAATTATATTTTAATTTATTTTAAATTATATTTAAAATTATTCAAATAATATATTTAAATATATATGTCTTAAACACAAACATTTTAACTTATTTAAATTATATTTAATATATATAAATTATATTAATAGATAATTTAAAATATACTTTAAATTATATTAATATATCAAATTATATTTAATATATTTAAATTATATTAAATTATATTTTAATTTATTTTAAATTATATTTTAAATTATTCAAGTAATATATTTAAATATATATGTTTTAAATACAAACATTTTAACTTATTTAATTTATATTTAATATATATAAATTATATTAATATATAATTTAAAATATACTTTAAAGTATATTAATATATCAAATTATATTTAATATATTTAAATTATATTAAATTATATTTTAATTTATTTTAAATTTTATTTAAAATTATTCAAATAATATATGTAAAATTATATGGTTTTGTTGACACCTTATTTTATATATTGGAGTGAGTATAAACAATGGATGAGGGCGTAGTACCGCTGGTCAAGGAGGTTTGTGTGTTTGTTTGCCATGCTTTGAGCCTGGGGTTCGAATCCCCCTCGCCCCAGTCTCATTTTTATATTTTTTGACATTTTCAGGTAAACCTTAGACAGCGCTTTCTAAGGACAAAGCGTTGTTATAAGCCTTCTAAAAATAGCCTTTAGAAAGCGCTTTAGAAAAGCGTTGTCTAAAGTTTAACCTTAGAAAACGCTTTAAGAAAAGCGCCCTCTAAGGTCTTTAAGTCTCCTCACTTTAGAGAGCGCTTTTAGGGAAAAACGCCCTCTAAGGTAATGTATTAATTAAAATATAAAACACATTTCATTTCATTTTCTGAAACTGCTTCTAATCATTTTCTTCTATCGACCCTTGCTCTCTTTCTTCTCTGCTGAAACCCTTGTTCTCTTTCTTCTCTACTGAAACCCTTTGCCATTGCCGTCGTTCATCCGCCATTGTCGTCGTTCATTCGCGGTTGCCGTCGTTCTGCTGTCATCGTTCATTGTCGTTACTTCACTGCTGCCGTCGTTTTGCTGCCGTCGTGACGAAGAAGAGGTACATTGTTGTTGTTGTTCTTACTTCTAACATTATTCGTTGTTGCTGTTCTTGTCATCGTTAATGTCAATCGTTCTTGCATGTTACTGTTGTTCGTTGTTGTTCGTTCTTGTCATAAAGCAAAAGTGTTTCTTACCACCACCTGCAACATTTTCTTCTTGTTTTTTTTTTAAAAGAAACTTAAAACAACATTTTTGTTGATGTTTTTTGTTTATAAATTTATTTCTCTTGATTTTTAAACTATTATTGTTATTTCTTCTTTTTGGTATATATAACAGAATATTAGATAAAGGGTTGAGAATGAAGTGAAAGTAACCTGTTAATGATGTTTGCGTACCAACTTAGCCATGTTTTTATTTAGATACTTATTGTATAGTAATAACAAACAACTATATATGATAATTAAAATGGAAGGAATATTAGATAAAGGGTTGAGAATGAAGTGAAAGTAACCTGTTAATGATGTTTTCAACAACTCAGAATCTTGTTAGATGTTTTCAATAACCTGTTTGATGTTTTCAAACAAGTATCAATTTCTTGTTAGAATTAGAAACTCAGAATCTTATCATTCTTTTATAAGGGTGTTTGTTTATTTACTTGGTACCTGTTACTAACAAGTATCAATTTCAGTGTTTATTAATTATTTTTCTTTAACAGTGAAGTGAGGGTGTTGGTAAGAAACACTTTTGCTTTATGAGTTTATATTTCTTGGTAGTATGTGTGATGAAAGGGCTAGGTAAGAAACTCTTTTGCTTTATGAGTTTATATTTGTCATTTAATTTTTGTTTTTTTCTTTCTTACAGGTAAAATGTCTAATAACCAGGAAGACACCCACGAGACACAAGATACACAGGAAGCTCAGAATGAAGCTTCGAATGTAGAACATGAAATAAAAAGAGGAAAAACCATTATGAAGAGAATCATCCGTGCTAGAGATAAAGGAAAAAGTGCATAACTTTGCAGGAGCGTTACTTCACCATCATCCGCTCCCACAAGGTTATCTGAAAGTGTCGGTTGATATCGCTTTAGATACAGATGCGTTACTACCGATACCAGACTCGGTTTCAGAGGTTACATTGCTGCGGGATGCAATAGGTTCGTTTGTTGCATGGCCGTTAGACCTCATTTCCATAGGTGATGAGGTATGTTGAAAACCATTATGAATCTGTTAGTATTCAAATGTCAATTCTGAACGATTATGAAAATCATTCTGAACCATTACTTACATTTTTTTACATGGTAATGTTAGACTCCTACAAAACCCGCAGCAAAGAATAAAGGGGTTTTGCTGCAAAACGAGTATGTTGAATCACACAGAGAGGTAGCTTTTAAGTGTTATTCTATTATCCGAATTCATGATTTTCTACTTTACCTAACTTATATGATTGTTAGGTTCCTGCTCAACCTTCACAACAGACCGGCAAGAAAAAAGCTCCTACAAGGACCGTGAAGGAAAAAATACCTCACTTTCAGACGTGTCTAGAAACACTTTTGTCAATGTCAAATTTGATGGAAGGTGTTATTCGTCAAATCAACATGGACGAAGGTGTTTTTGGTTTTCCTCATTCAGAGATAATCGGAAAAGAGGACATGGAGCAGGTTTTCAATCATATTGAATTAGGCATCGGTGTTATGCATTCATACATCTGATACTCCAATCAATCTATTATTTATTTAGTTGAACAATTTATTTACACATTTCAATGATAATAGTCTAATGTTTATTATGTTTTTATTTAAGGTGCATGTATGAAAAATTCATCCGGGGGACGGATTTGTCAAACAAATTTCGTTTCTTCTCTTGCATGCTTGTTAATGCACCAAGAATTGGTATGAATGCAATTGAAGTAAGAGACCACTTACTTGGGCGATTTACGGCCAGCAGCACAGAATGTCTGTTTCTTTTACCGTATAATACTGGAAACGGGTAAGATTTTCATTATAATTTCATTCTAATCTTTAATTTGTATCTTTTGCGTAGAAATTATCCATCTAAACTTTTGTTATATTTTACAGTGGACACTGGTTGTTGGTTGCCATTAATCCTATAACAGAAGTGGTCTATTATCTTAATTCATTGGATACTGATTGGTCCACATATCAGAATATGAAGGATGTGGTTGACACGTAAGTGAGACTGTTCGAAATATTAGTGTGTATTTGTATATCTAATTATTTCTGTGACATTGTTCTAAGTTTACGTATTTCTTTTATAGAGCTATACTATTATACCGTGCACAAAGAGAGACTCGAGTAGCACGGGTTAGATCAACCAATATTACATGGGTCAAAGTGGAGGTATATTAATTTTCACAATATTAGTGATGCTACTTAATAACACAAAACATCTATATATTATTTCTTATTTGTTTGTCTATGTGTAGTGCCCTCGTCAGCGTAATGGCATAGACTGCGGGTACTTCGTTTTGAGGTTCATGAGAGAAATCATTCAAATGGGACAATTGGAGATTCTTATTAGGGTATGCATGGTTTTATAACTTAGGATTTATTTTAATATTTATCGGATATGTCATATAATTTATTATTTTTAACTAAATAATGCGTATTTTGTTTTGTTATGTAGTATTTCGAAGATATGGCGTGTTCTTCTTACACAAGGAAACAATTGAATTATATTACGGAAGAATTGTGCGAATTCTTTCTTCTAAGAAGAATTTTTTGAATGTATAGTTTTGAATTTATAAGAAAATTGTTGCAAGAAGAATTCTGTTGTAAATTTTGTGAATTCTGTTAATGTATATGAATTCTGTTGTTGCAAGAATTTTGTGAATTTTGTAAATTTTGTGAATTCTGTTGTAAGTTTTGTGAATGTTAATTTTATTGAAATGTATATATGAATTCTGTTGTTGCAAGAATTTTATTTCTTGAAATGTATAAGAATTCTGTTGTTGCAAGAAATTATATAAGAAATGCTGGTTTGAAACTATGCAGGTTTCTGCATAAAAAAAAAGGCTAAAATGGAATTTTTTTATAAGTAGAAAAAACCAATAAAATTATAGGTATACTTTAGAGAACGCTTTTAAGGAAAAATTGCTCTCTAAAGTCCCCTTTAGAGAGCGCTTTTAGGGAAAAGCGCTCTCTAAAGGTATATAAAAAAATCATTTTCAGTATACATTAGACAGCGCTTTCAAAAGCGCTGTCTAAAAGCACCTTTAGAGAGCGCTTTTGAAGGAAAAAGCGCTTTCTAAAGTTTATAAAAAAATTTTAAATTTTAAACGTATACTTTAGACAGCGCTTTTAAAAGCGCTGTCTAAAGTTCCCTTTTAGAGAGCGCTTTTTCATAAATAAAAAGCGCCGTCTTTACCTACGACAGCGCAGGCTTAGACAGCGCTTTTAAACGCTTTTATAGGGCAAAAAAAGCGCCCTTTTTTCCCTCTTTTCCCGTAGTGGTTGTTGTTGCGGTTTGGGAAAGAAGAGAAGAAAGAGGTATGAGTGAGTTGAAAATTTGGTGGTTGTTGTTGTTGAAGATGATTGTTATGGAGGAAGATGAATAGGGATTTTGAGGACGTTCGGAAGGGTTAAGAGAAGATTGTTTTTAATGGAAAGTGGAGAAGAAATTTGAGGGTGAGATTCGCACGATCAAAGGGTGCTTCGAGGTTAAGATTCTGAGCTGCCGTGATTTTGTATCTCCCCTTCTTCCTTTTATCTGAAAACAAATTTTGTCGATTGAATATAACAATTTTGTCCTATTGATTGTGATGAGTTATTTTCAACTGATTTTTGCAGGTTTGTAGTATTTTGGCTTGTTGTGTTGTTGACCAGTCTGTGGAATTATTTTAACGTTGCAGGATACACACCAGAAATGTGGTCACAGACTTTATTAGTCAGGCTTGTAGGTTTGCTGCAGTTAACAAGTTTTTGGCAAAGTGTACGCTACATTCAGATTCAGGCCGGTTGTTGCAGTCTTGTCTTGGAGCTTGGAGTATTGTGCAGACCTTTTGGTCAAAGGTTCAAATTGGATACAATATTAGGTTGGAAATATTAGTAATAATAATAATAAAATAAATAAATAATAATAATAATAATAATAATAAGATAATATAATATTAATAATGAAATGACACAAATAATAAAAATGAAAATAAAATAATAAAAATAATAAAAAAATAAATAGTAAAATTAATAAAAATAAAATAGTAAAAAGATAAGAGTAATAAAAAAAATGAAATATTAAAAAAAATAAAATTAAAAAATAACGAAAATAAAATGATACAAATAATAAAAATGAAATAAAAAATGATAACAATGAAATAAATAAATAACGAATAGTAAAATGATAAAATAATAATAATAATAATAATAATACTAATACAAATAATAATAATAGTAATAAAAAATAAATGAATAAACAAAATAAAAAATATAATATAATAATAATGATAATGAAATAAATAATAATGACCATAATAACAATAAATGATAATAATTAGAAATAATAATATATATAAATGATAATAACATACTAATAATGGTGATAGTAATAGAAAATCATGGAATAATAAATGGTAATAAAAAATAATAAAATATATAAATAACAAATAAAGCTATAAGATTAAATTAAATTTAAATTTAAATATAAAGTTCTAAATGAATTAAAGATCTAATAAAACATAAAGTTCTAATAAAATTAAATCTATAAATTATGCTTGAAAAACTAAATTGAAATAAAAATAAATAAATAAAAAGTTAAATGTGGGTATTAAAGTGGAAAAGATAATAAAATGGGTATAAATGGATATTTAGATTATGGATAAATAAATGGATATGGATGGATAATGGTAAAAAAAAAAAGGATAAAAACAAAAGAGGGATGAACATATTTTTTGGATTTTTCTGAATATGGTTAGCAGATGGAAATTAAATACAGGTAGGACAAATTTGGTGTATGACAGATGCCCCTATCTAATTGGCTTGAACCGAGTTAGGTGAACTGCTACGACGTTCGGCCTTTCGAGGTAGAAGACAATTAGATATGAAGAAGACCACGAATTTGTCCGAAAGAAAGAAAAGGGAATGAGAAGTTGAAATACAAGAAATCTGACACCAAAAGGATGGCAGACCTATCACCAAAAGGATGATAGTGAACACTCACATAGACCCTTCCACCCAAAAGGATGAAAACGAGGTCAAAGCCTGCTATTACCGACGAGATAATACGGCACACACACACACACACACACCCTTCCACCAAAAGGATGAAAATGAGGTCAACGCCTGCTATTATCGACGAGATAATAGGGCACACACACAGCCTGCTATTATCGACAAAATAATAGGGCACACACACATACAGACCCTTCCACCAAAAGGATGGAAAAGAGGTCAAAGTCTGCTATTACCGACGAGATAATAAGGCACACACACACACACATACCCTTCCACCAAAAGGATGGAAATAAGGTCAAAGCCTGCTACTACCGACGAGATAATAGGGCACACACACAGCCTGCTACTACCGACGAAATAATAGGGCACAAAACACAACCTGTTATTACCAACGAGATAATAGGGCACACACGCACAACCTGATATTATCGACGAGATAATAGGGCACACAACACAGCCTGCTATTACCGACGAGATAATAGGGCACACACACAGCCTGCTATTACCGACGAGATAATAGGGCACACACACACAACCTGCTATTACCGGCGAGATAATAGGGCACACACACAGCCTTCTATTACCGACGAGATAATAGGGCACACAACACCGCCTGCTATTACCGACGAGATAATAGGGCACACAACACAACCTGCTATTATCGACGAGATAATAGGGCACACAACACCGCCTGCTATTATCGACGAGATAATAGGGCACACAACACAGCCTGCTATTACCGACGAGATAATAGGGCACACACACAACCTGCTATTACCGACGAGATAATAGGGCACCCAACACCGCCTGCTATTAGCGACGAGATAATAGGGCACACAACACCGCTTACTATTATCGACGAGATAATAGGGCACACAACACAACCTGCTATTACCGACGAGATAATAGGGCACACAACACAGCCTGCTATTACCGACGAGATAATAGGGCACACAACACAGCCTGCTATTATCGACGAGATAATAGAGCACACAACACCGCCTGCTATTATCGATGAGATAATAGGGCACACAACATAGCCTGCTATTACCGACGAGATAATAGGGCACACACACACAACCTGCTATTACCGACGAGATAATAGGGCACACACACAACCTGCTATTACCAACGAGATAATAGGGCACACAACACCGCCTGCTATTACCGACGAGATAATAGGGCACACAACACCGCCTACTATTATCGACGAGATAATAGGGCACACAACACCGCCTGCTATTACCGACGAGATAATAGGGCACACAACACAGCCTGCTATTACCGACGAGATAATAGGGCACACAACACAGCCTGCTATTATCGACGAGATAATAGGGCACACAACACCGCCTGCTATTATCGACGAGATAATAGGGCACACAACACAGCCTGCTATTACCGACGAGATAATAGAGCACACAACACAAAGGTTGAAGTAAAGAAATCAATGAGGAGAGCCCACGAAAAGGAAAGGGATATAGTGAAAAATGGAGAAGGTAACCCGCCAAGATCTACGCAATCTTGTGCCTACGTATCTTTATTCAGACGAGAATAAAGAATCAGGGCAATCGTAGTTCGACCTGAAGAAAAGATTCAATGAAGAACGCCCACTGACTTGGAGAAATGTTTATTGGTTGGGATGAGGATGACGACCTCAGCAACAAAAGGTTGAGGAACACAACTCAATGAAGAATGTCCACTGACTTGCTTGGAGATCACTGCTTCGTCAACAGAAGGTTGAAGACTTCATGGGGGACGCCCATGAACTTGAAGAAGATGCCCCTGACTGGGCTGGAGATCATCTTGAGTTTGCCTTGTTCGACCAAAGGTTGAAAATAAATTAGTGAGGAACGCCCACGGACTTGATGAAGATGCCCCTGGCTGGGCTGAAGATCGTCTTCTTGCAATCTTGAGATTGATCCTGGACCTTGACATGCACAAATGCTTGATTTTGTAATGATGTTCCATGACGAATGGAAATGTAATGCAAATGCTGACGCGCGGAGATGCAAGTGCTGGAGAAGTATGATTTGGCTTTTTGGGTATGCATATGATACTAATGATGTCTATGATGTCGAATGCGATGCATATGATGCGTATGATTGCAAACGGGTGATTGGATAAGTTTCGAAGGCGCCAGCGTGGTGGAATTTTGGTAGTTGCCAACGACGATTGGACTTTTGGGCGGTGATAGGGATTTGATTTCCTCGACACTCAGTAGATGAAAACGCCATGGTTGAAGCGGACGAAGATGACTTTGATAGTCAGAACGGCTTGAAAATGAGCATAGCGACGTGATCGACTCATGAAGGTTGTGCTTTTAATGACTGCTGATGTCTGGCAAGGTATGCTTGGCCAAGAGGATCTGCTTTCTGCAATGGGTCTTTCCCCAGTCTGAACATGGTAATGGTCTGCCCCTGATTAACCAGTTCTGAAGCGATTTGATCTTTGGATGTTGAACTTTGATATGCTTTGAGATGTCTTGCCCCGGATTGAGCCGCTGAATGATTTGCCCCAGCTTGCGGGTTTGAGGTAGTCTTGCTTTGAGTCACGGCCACTGAGAGCTCAAATTCCTCTTTGATTGCCCCTTGTTGGAATTGCTTGGATGTCTAGCACTGATTCCCAATTAAAATTGTACATTCACAAATGGTAATCTTAATACAATGCTCATGCAAGTTTTGAAAAAGTTTCGTTTATTGAAGTGTCGTGATAGTGAGATGAAAGGACCGTTAGTCCAGTCGTAGTGCCGATTCTGATGGTGTGAAAGATATAGCAAGGAGAATGACACCAATGCTGAAGATTAGCAAATATGGGGAGTCAGTTTACGCAACCTTGCGATAGTATGCTTTCAGAATAAACCTCGCCTCAATTAGGTCTTTCGAGGGTTGTAACGTGGTCTGGTTTACGGTTTATGAAACAAAAGATATTAGGCTCAAAGTATGATTTGTACCCACCCCTTCTTCGTGATGATCTCCAGTCCTATGCTCAGTTAATTCTGCACATGTTGGTTTTCCAAAAGGGTTGACGGTGTAAGAGTGATGATGTTCGAAATGGCAGTCACCTTATTTGTTTTTGATGGATGTTAGTGACCCTTTGGTTTTGACATGGTGGTCACTGAATCTTATTTTGTTTTTGTTGAGGGTTCGAGGGCCTCTTTTGATTTTGTTTTTTATCCCTATCTTTTGCATGGACTGATTTTGCTTATCGAGTCCATCAGGGTTGTCTTGATTTTTGCCTAAGTCTCCTTTGAGGTGCTTGACTTAGCAGGCTTTTGATTTTTTGTCTTTGGTTTTGTTGGATAATTGTGACTACCAAGTCATGGGTATTGATGAACAACCATCATGTCTTTTGGATTTTTGCTTTGTGATTTGAGTTTGTAATTAGGTTAACTGAACACTACCCTGCCCCAGGTTAAGTGTAAGGGTTTATAGATCCAAAGGAAACTACTACTTCTAGGCTCGAAGTGGTTTACTAGGGATTAACTCCTTGTCTCTCCAGTGTTTGGGGATTGAAACAATGCATGTACATCATCAACGAGATTCTGTCCGAAAGCATACATTTTGCAATTATGGGTATTTCGTTTTCATCATCCTCCCTCCAATCATTGCTAACAACAGTTTGATATAGAGAGTGAAGTGGAGAAGTGTGTCGGTGATTTGCAGTAAATAGAAAGAATGAGTGGATACGACATAACTGATTCAAAACATGCATAGTCAATACATTAAGAAAACCAAATACAAATGGCAATGTTCAAAGCATACAGTACTTTAACAAATAAAGACAAAAATACAAGAATGCAAATGATGGGATGGCAACATGACTGCCTTCTTCGGGGAATAAACTTGACTTGATGC
Organism: Lathyrus tuberosus; assembly: GCA_022829125.1. NCBI lineage: Eukaryota > Viridiplantae > Streptophyta > Magnoliopsida > Fabales > Fabaceae > Lathyrus > Lathyrus tuberosus. Next base: position 1,143,666 of record JALAZF010000203.1, on the reverse strand, counting down.
AGGCACTAGTTTGACGGCGGCATGGGGTTGTTGATGACGTTTAGAGCCCTCCCATTGAACGTGAGAAACTTTGAGTCGATCATATCCTGAACCTTGTGTTTGAAAGCTCTGCGGTCCTCGATCGTATGCCCTGGAGCACCCTTATGAAACTCGCAATGAGCATTAAAATCATAATCTGGGGGGATGACAGTTGGAGGAGCTAGGTCCCTCAGAGCGATTGCCTTCTTCTCCATTAATTGAGCAAAGATTTGAGCATATGTCATTGGTAGACGATCAAAGTCTCTATCAGACCTCCTTGCCCTTTGTTGATTAGGCTGACGTTGTTGAGCAGCTATCTGTTGTTGATGTTGAGGAGGATACTGATACCCTTGCTGATTATAGGACTGTTGCTGAGGAGCCTGTTGTTGAGGCGTTGGAGCTTGAACATCTTGAACTGTTGGCTGATAAGGCATTGGAGCGTATTGCGCAGCAGCAACATATGGATATTGGAAGTATGGCATTTGATAAGGCATTGGAGCTGGAGCTTGTGGAGCTTGCCTCTTCTGAGCATAGACAGCATATGTTTCGCCCTCTTTCTTTTTGAATCCATTATTGAAAGGTTTCTTGGCTTAAGAATGGCTGCTAGAACCTCCTTGGATTTTTCTGCTCTTCAGACCCTCTTCGATTCTCTCACCGACAATCACCAAATCAGAGAATCCGGCAGAAACATTACCAATTAACTTCTCATAGTACTGGCCTTGCAAAGTACCCATGAAGATGTCAATCAATTCACGGTCAACCAGAGGTGGATGCACTCTTGCAGCTAGCTCTCTCCAGCATTGCACGTACTCCTTAAAGGATTCGTTGTCCTTTTGAGCCATACTCTAAAGTTGAGTACGATTCGGAGCAAGGTCAGTGTTGTACTTGTATTGCTTAACAAATGCATCAGCTAGATCATCCCAAGTGCGCACATTGCTACGCTCCAGCTGCATATACCATTCAAGTGATGCCCCAGACAAGCTGTCTTGGAAGCAATGGATCATCAGCTTTTCATCTTTGGCATGGGCAGCCATCTTGCGGCAGTACATCCTTAGATGCATGTGGGGACAACTGAGGCCTTTGTACTTCGGGAATTCCTGTACTTTGAACTTGGGAGGAATGACAACATCTGGCACCAAGCACATTTCCAGAGCATTCAGAGATTTTGAGTTGCGCCCCTTTATGACTCGGAGTTTCTCAGCTAAATCATGACACATTTTCATGGTTTCAGAGTCTTGAGCAGCAGTAGGATTGATAATTGGGATAACAGCATGGTAGTTCTGTACCTCATCATACTGATCCACCAGATTTTCTTCGGCATGAGGAATAGGAACCTGAGTGACAACAAGTTGGGCTTGCGGAATAGCACCAACAGCAACTCCAGATGTTGGAAGTGGTTGAGTGGTGGCTCCTTCAGCGGCAGGAGTGAAGTTCATTGGTATCCCATAAGTGATGGGGTTGGGAACAGGAGCTGAGAGCCTTGAGGGTGGCCCTTGAACTTGTGCATTGTTGTTGGCGGTAGCGGCTTCACGTAGTTCTTCTTCTCTTCTGGCCGCCATGATGGCTTCAAGAATCTGATCAATCTTTCCCTTCATAGAATCTATTTCTTCTCTGAAGGCAGCTTGCTCTTACTGAATCTGCTCCATCGTTCTTCTTGTGTTGGCTCGAGTTGCGTACTGGTGTCGAGGAATCAGCTTGATTTACTAGAGAAGGAATGAAGTTGAAGTGAGATTCTGAGGTTGAAAATGTAATGCAAGATGTGCAACAGATGCAATGCAATGACATGAAATGTAATGCAAGATGCAAGATCCAGGATCGCAGGATCAAACAGCTTCAAACAGTTCCGAGGTTGGCCGGAGGAACGGGTCAAGAACCACAACTAGGACCAAGAAAACCCACAGGTAGGTTTCTAAGACAGGTAGGTGCCTAGAGTTATGGATATATTTCGAAAACATTATAACCAAGACGAAGAGACATCCGACTATAATATCCTCGAAATAATCTCGTCCAGGTGAGGTCTTCGTTTCTTCCCCACGAGAAAGATTCCTCGGAGGCGCCCACTACACAACCGTCGACACACGAGTTCTAAATAGGGTTCTCAGAATCCTAGATCGAGGTCAAAAATATTACTGTCAGGAAGTAATACGTTCGAGGGATCTCATCTGATTGGGGCATTCGCATTAACTCACATAGAATTAACACTACCAACCACCATGGGTAAATTGGGTTAATGGTCCTTGGGATCAATGACCCACCTCGAAAGTATTACCACCATGGCAAAGATTCACCACAACAATAATATCTCCAAGGGAATCTACTCCAAGCGGTGGTTTTCGCTTCAACTCACGCGGAAGAGACCACGCAAGCCTACACTACACAACCACCATCCTAATCTTAGGGTTATACTCAGACTCGGGTATAGAGCCATCTCACAAAGTTCCCAATATCAGAACAACCCAACAATGTTACAAAAGGTAACACAAGTAAATAAGCGAACAAACGAGAAGAAAATAAATAAACAAAGCTAAAGAGCTAGCAATTCGAATCAAGATAGGCTCGACTCTCTCTTGCATGGATCAAATTATCCCCAACAGAGTCGCCAGCTGTCGCACCTCGAAAATTCATCGAAGACACGACCCTCACGCGAAAGGCGCGGAAAACGGTTCGGACAGAGTCGCCACCGAACTTTATTTATCCCAGAAGAGGGAAAGGAAAATATCGAGAAAACCTTTAAAGGAAGGGTAAGAACATGGTCGTCGCAACCACATTCTGGGTTCGGGAGTCGGTTACGTGAGGGAAAGGTACGCGCACCCCCTCAGGTCCGTTGTACTCAACGGGAACCTCTTGATTCGAATCGCGATACTCGTTAGCTAAGTTTATCTATTTTCTTCTCTAAAATAAATGTGAAACGGTAAGATAAAAGGGAAAAGATGCTAATGGGAAATGGGTGGTTTAAGGATAGGGTGCTCGGCAAGATCATCGCGATCTCGGGCCTACGTATGCTCATTCGAACGAGAATGAGAAATCAGAGCAATCGTAGTTCGACTACAAGAAAGGATAGAGAGAAGAGGGAAGGTAAACGCAAATGAGGGAAAAAGAAAAAGTGTGAAGGTTGACGGGGAAAAAAAAAGGTAGCTCGCCAAGATCATCGCAATCTTATGCCTACGTATCTTTACTCGGACGAGAATAAAGAATCAGAGCCGTCGTAGTTCGTGGTACGCCCACGAAACAAGGGAGAGAGGCGCCAATTGCTTACACACGAGTAAGAGAACTCGCACCTAAACAATCGAAGAGAGATCAAAGACTTGAACCCCCATTTTTCACCTTGAAAAATTTCAATAGTTATTAATCGTTTTGAGGTTTATTGCGAAAATCCGCTTGATGTTGGATCAAGGGTTTATTGTATGCGCTTGGTTGATTTGAAAAGGGTTAGATTGTTAAAGGAAGAGGCGTCAATTGCTTACACACGAGTAAGAGAACTCGCACCCAAACAATCGAAGAGAGATCAAAGACTTGAACCCCCATTTTTCACCTTAAAAGAATTACGATAGTTGTTAGTTATTTTTGGAGTTTGATTATGAAAATCCGCTTGACGTTGGATCAAGGGTTTGCTTGCGAAAAGAGTTTGATTGAAAAGATTATGGTTTGGATGTTGATTTTGAAAGTGGCTCGACGACGAATCGAGAGTTTGGTTGGAAAAAGGTTTGTTCAAAAATGGCTCGACGACGAATCGAGAGTTTGATGAAAATGGGTTGTTTGAAAAATGTCTCGACGACAAATTGAGGTTTTGGTTTGAAAATGGGTTGCCTATGCTAGTCCCTAGGGGTGCTCCTAGTAAACAAACCACAATCAAAACAATATTAAGTGCGTACATCGAAATGGGGGAGGGATACATGTAAATTACAAGTGTTGACAGAAATAAATGTTCTCATTGTAAGGTAGCCCAAGAGGAAGCCGTGTGTGTGCAAAGTGTCCTAAACTAAATCTTGAGTAACCGTCTAGCAAATGATCATAACCGCAGTCCGTTCATGTTCGTTTTTTATGGTTGTGATAGTTGTTAATTGTTTTCGATAAATGGTGAGTAAAATGAAATGGATATGAATATGGATACAATATGATGATAATATTTACAACAATAATATAATATAAATGGACAAGATATAATATGGATATAAAATCGGTCTCATCTTAATCGCGATTTAATCGGTAAATTGATAATCGGATTTTTGACCTTCATTGACCCAAATGAAAATAAAAGAATATAAAATGACAAAAAGGAAATTAAATCGAAAATACGAATACAAAGCGTAAAGGTCTCACCTTTATCGAGATTTAATCGAGAAATCAATAAATTGATCGATATTTAATTTTCATTGACTAAATATGAATAAAATAATAATGAATAAATGATGAATAAAATAGTGAATAAACATTAGTGAATAAAAATCATAAAATGGAATAAAATATCGAAAATGATGCTAAAAATAATAAAAGTCTCACCTTTATCAAGATTTAAGATTAAAAATGAATAAATCTTGATATTTTGGTTTTCATTGACCAAAAATACTAAAAAATGAGATAAAAAATCTAAATAAATAAAATGATAAATACAAAATAAATTGAAATAAGTGAACTAAAATGATAAATATTACAGAAATCGAAATAAAAAACAATAAAAAATGGTAGGCCTCAAATAAATCAAAATTTAATCGGTTTGATTAAACTATGAATTGAGTCATATCATTAGCCCATAAAATAGCATTGGAAAGAAATTAATTAAGGACATCTAACATATTAAGCACTAATAAGATTAATTTAAAAGTGTAATGTATTAACAAGAATTTAAAACCCTAAACTAAAAGAAAAAAAAAACTAAAGACAATCATCATGGGCTCTTAAACCCATTCATCCTAAAGCAAAATCACGGTCAGCAAAAAAAATAATAATTAAAATAAAAGGCACAGGAAAATAAACAGGCCTTAGTTCCTACATCCTTAACACACGATGAAAGCAAAAGGGGAACCCAAACACGGTTTCCTCAAAGCCATAGTTTCAAAAGTAACCGACATCTTACAAAACGAAAAAATGAAAAGAAAAAAAAAAGCGCAGCATAGAATTAAAGATATGGCTTCCGACCTTCTCACTCGTTCGATCTCTTTCCAGATTCGATTTCCCTTTTCTAAGTTTTCGATCTCTCTCTCCTCTTTCGAACTGGATTTATAAGTTTGTGGGTTTGGAATGATTTGAAAGTTGTTGGTGGGTTGAAGGAGAGTATTACGTTTTGGGGTTGAGAAAGATGAGCGTTGGGTTGTTCGTTTCGGAGAAAGAAGTTAGTGTTGTTGTTGCGGTTTGGGAAAGAAGAGAAGAAAGAGGTATGAGTGAGTTGAAAATTTGATGGTTGTTGTTGTTGAAGATGATTGTTAGGGAGGAAGATGAATAGGGATTTTGAGGAGGTTCGGAAGGGTTAAGAGAAGATTGTTTTTAATGGAAAGTGGAGAAGAAATTTGAGGGTGAGATTCGCACGATCAAAGGGTGCTTCGAGGTTAAGATTCTGAGCTGCCGTGATTTTGTATCTCCCTTTCTTCCTTTTATCTGAAAACAAATTTTATCGATTGAATATAACAATTTTGTCCTATTGATTGTGATGAGTTATTTTCAACTGATTTTTGTAGGTTTGTAGTATTTTGGCTTGTTGTGTTATTGACCAGTCTGTGGAATTATTTTAACGTTGCAGGATACACACCAGAAATGTGGTCACAGGCTTTATTAGTCAGGCTTGTAGGTTTGCTGTAGTTAACAAGTTTTTGGCAAAGTGTACGCTACGTTCAGATTCAGGCCGGTTGGTGCAGTCTTGTCTTGGAGCTTGGAGTATTGTGCAGACCTTTTGGTCAAAGGTTCAAATTGGATACAATATTAGGTTGGAAATATTAGTAATAATAATAATAAAATAAATAATAATAATAATAATAAGATAATATAATATTAATAATGAAATGACACAAATAATAAAAATGAAAATGAAATAATAAAAATAATAAAAAAAGAAATAGTAAAATTAATTAAAAAATAGTAAAAAGATAAGAGTAATAAAAAAAATGAAATATAAAAAAAAATTAAAAAATAACGAAAATAAAATGATACAAATAATAAAAATGAAATAAAAAATGATAACAATGAAATAAATAAATAACAAATAGTAAAATGATGAAATAATAATAATAATAATAATACTAATACAAATAATAATAATAGTAATAAAAAATTAATGAATAAACAAAATAAAAAATATAATATAATAATAATGATAATGAAATAAATAATAATGACCATAATAACAATATATGATAATAATTAGAAATAATAATATATATAAATGATAATAACATACTAATAATGGTGATAGTAATAGAAAATCATGGAATAATAAATGGTAATAAAAAATAATAAAATATATAAATAACAAATAAAGCTATAAGATTAAATTAAATTAAAATTTAAATATAAAGTTCTAAATGAATTAAAGATCTAATAAAACATAAAGTTCTAATAAAATTAAATCTATAAATTATGCTTGAAAAACAAAATTGAAATAAAAATAAATAAACAAAAAGTTAAATGTGGGTATTAAAGTGGAAAAGATAATAAAATGGGTATAAATGGATATTTAGATTATGGATAAATAAATGGATATGGATGGATAATGGTAAAAAAAAAAGGGATAAAAACAAAAGAGGGATGAACATATTTTTTGGATTTTTCTGAATATGGTTAGCGGATGAAAATTAAATACAGGTAGGACAAATTTGGGGTATGACAAAAGCAAACAACTAACACAAAATAAGGAAAATACAAACAACAAGAAACATGGTCTAGTGACTAATCAGAAACAAGAGTGAGCTGTCCTGTCTGAAACACTGAGGTCTGCTGAAGTCAACTGAAGCTTCACTTAGCGTGCTCTGACAAAGGATTGTTCTTGACATTTGGATTGGTGTCATGAAAGGAGAGAATACCAATTCTGATCAGCTCTTGTACTCTAGCCTTCAATGCCAAGCAATGTTCCAAGTCGTGGCCTGCGGTACCTTCATGGAATGCACAATGGAGATCAGATCTGAATCCAAGTGGAAGTGGATCTGGAGGAGGAGGCAAAGGCCTTGTAGTAATCAAACCTTTCTGAACTAGCCCAGGATAAAGTTCAGTGTATGTCATTGGAATAGGATCAAAATTATTCCTATTACGGTATTGATTCTGTCCAATAGCTGGACGTTGAGGAGCTTGAGTTGGTCGTGGAGCAGTAACCACGAGAGTAACAGCAGCAATATCCGGATGCTCAGCATACTGAGGTCGGGGATGAGGCCTTCTGGTTTCAAACATAATAGCATTGGTTTGATCTTCTCTCTTCTTTTGGAAGTTCCCATAGGATTTCTTAGCACCATTAGAAGATTCAGCAGTCTTGGATACTTTACCATTCTTAAGTCCTTCCTCGAGTCTCTAACCAATAGTAACCAAATCCGTGAAATTGGAGGAAACACTACCAATCATCTTCTCCTAGTAGAATGGAGACAAGGTGTCCATAAACAATCCAGTTAATTCTTTCTCTGCCAAAGGAGGTTCAACTTGGGAAGCCAATTCTCTCCAATGCTGAGCATATTCCTTGAAAGACTCTTTATCCTTCTGAGACATGTTTTGCAGCTGACGGCGGTCAGGAGCCATGTCGAGGTTATATCTATATTGCTTCACGAAGGCATTAATAAGATCCTGGAAACAGTGAATGCTGTTTTGTTCAAGATTCATATACCATTTGAGAGAAGCTCCACTCAGATTATCTTGAAAACAATGGATAATCAACTTCTGATTCTTGGCATGAGCCGCCATCTTTCGGGTATACATGACCAAATGAGCTCTTGGACAAGAATCACCTTTGTACTTCACAAAATCGATACTCTTGAATTTAGCAGGCATAACAAGGTCAGAAACCAAACCCATGTTTTCTGCATCAATGTTGAAGAAATCAGTACCCTCTACGGATTTGAGTCTATTGTCTATGGTCTGAAACTGTTCACGTACAACCTCAGGTTCAACAAAGTCTTCACAATTTTCACCCTGAGCACTGGCAGCATTGTACTCGTAGAGAGGGTTTTCAAAAGGGGCTCGAGTAGTCTGAACTATAGGTTGAGGTTCGGCGAAAACAGGAGCTTGAAACACTGGTCTAGAAGTCTGACCAATCATAGCAGTAGATGCAAGAGGTGGAGAGTAGTTGGGAGGTAAGCCAAACTCTGGCCAAGTGGAAGGTGGCATTTGAACCGGTGGAGGATCAGCGCTTGAAACTTCCTGGATGACCGTCCTTTGGGGTTGCTCTCCTTTAGCAATAAAAACTTGGAGCATTTCAGTGAGCTTTGCCATGCTTGACTTAAGGTCGTCGATCTCCATTCGCATCTCAGCATTGTGTGCTTCTTGCTCTGCCATTATGCGTCTGTAGTTAGCTCTAGTCTGGTATCGATGTCAAGGAATCAGCTTGACGACTCACAGGTAACACTGGAAGATAGAGACAGCTGGGAATGAGTTGCTGGACAAACGGATGTATGCAGTGAATCATGCAAAGATGCAAATGATATGCAATGCAATGTAATGGTTTCAAGGAACTCAAAATTTCGAAAAGGCTAAAAAAATTTCATTTTATAATCCAGGATTTTTATTGATTTTGCAAGTGACAGAACAATTGAGTTTCTTGAAACCGAATGGTTATGCATAAATGCATGAATGGATGCATAAGCACAAGTATACACATATACACAAATACAGACAAACAAGCCAAGGCTTAGGTTTGAAGATCACGAGTATGGAGTCATGGTCTACCCTTCCCAAGGTGTGTACTATGGTTTCAAATGTATCTGTCGAACGGGTTCTACAAAGTTCCGAGAGTCTACAATCCATCTTTCGGATATTATCGATTTTCCAAATCACTTGGTAGTCAATAATATCCTCAAGATAATCTCGTCTGAGTGTAGTATCGCGTAGCGATATTGCAGAAATAGACTCCCGCATAGTCCCCACACTACGCCCTAATGGGCCAAGTTGGTTTAAAGGTAACTACGGTCCCCAGTCCCGACGGCCTTTAGATCGAAACCATATCGTCTTCACGAATGAACTCGTTGGACAAATATTTTATTCGAGAGGGCCTAGACTGAGTGGTGAAGTCTCAATTCACTTTTTCAGGAATCGACTCCCTCAAAGTATCCTTGAATTCTCACCGTTTTCCTATTTTAATTTCACTCTAGTCCGGGTGTAGGACTTTGTCTCACCACACTAAGTGACAACCATGCACACAGAAAAACCAAGAAAAACAGGTATATACAGATATAAAGATATATAGGCAAATAAGCAAATAAATAACATAGATATAAACAAGTTAGGGGAAACCCTCGAAAAATCCCCAGTGAAGTCGCCATTTCTGTCGCGGTGAGAATCGGATACCATAGCTATTATGTTAACTAGGATCACAAATCTTAATGTTCACCACCGGTCTTTATTTTATCCAAAGGAAAGGTTAAAGATCGAAAAAACCTAAGTTAAGAGAATCTAGGTTCGGGGGTTGGTTACGCCTAGGGAAGGTATTAGCATCCTAAACGTCTGTAGTACTCTACAGGAACCTCTTGTTTTATTTATGTCATCTATTGCTCACTTGCTAAGGTATGCGCTAAGGTAAAGACCTAGGGGGTTAGTATCTAAGTATACTCGCCAAGATATCGCATCTCGTGCCTACGTATCCTAACGGGAGTGGAATCAAAGTATTCGTAGTTCCCCTCAACGAGGGTGAGGAACTCTTGACTGTGGTCAAGGTTCCAGGGGAAGGTATCGTCTATGGCGAGACGCTACATAGAGTGCGGTGACTCCGAAGTTGAAGTTAAGTTGAAAGGGATGATTAAGTGTCCATGGTAGAACACATGTATAGAGTGCGGCGACTCCGATCCTAAGGTTAGGATAAATGAGAAGGAATGTCCTAAAGCTAAGCATGACGTGGAAGTCAAGGGGGAAATCTTTCCTTTGGAATTAATATTTTAATAAATTAGAATTTTGAATAATCTACTTGAATTTTAATCAAATAAACTTCAAAATTAAAAGTTAAGCAAAACAAAGTATAATCAGTATTAACCTCACTAATTAAATCTTGTATAATCAGTATTAAACTCACTAATTACTTAAGATTTATATTAATCATTTTGTTAGAAAAGAACATAATAATAAAAAACTATAATTGATTTTGAAAGAGGGTGAATGAAGTTGTTGGCGTGATTTCCATAAACCAAATGGCCTCTATGTAAGGCCCACATGAACAGAAAAAACAAATAACAAAAAAGAAAAAACACCGGGCCGGGTCTGCGATCGGTCCAACCCCAATAACAAGAGGAACATCCACAACATTCAGCAAGGTTCCTCTCTCTCGTGCGATCTCCGCCCTAGCTTCTTTCTTTCTTGTTTCTCTTTGTTTACGACTTCACCTTCTCCACGACCATCTCTCACAAAACACACCGCCAACAAGCACTAAATCACTTACACCACTATTGTTCCGGCAATGGCGAGAGTATAATCGAACCACAAAGCTTTCTCGGGTTCGAAGATATCTTCAAACAACAGATTCGGGATAGATACGACACGAATTCTCAAGACATGGCTCGAATCGAATCGCGAAGAAAAACAAACAAGCAATTAACATATTAACGATGCGAAGATGAAGGTGTGACGAATTTACCTATCGGAGTTCGTCCGATGCGTCTTCGACTGTGATGCTAATACAAGCTTCATACAGGTACTGTTTTAGCTGCTCTTTAACTCTACTGCTTCTTTTGATTTCTGTTGTACCTTTTCCTCGATGTGGCTTTCTTCAAATCATTCGATGTTATTCTTGTGATGTGTAACGATGATTTCGAAGCCGTATTCTGATGATTTTCGGTACCTTGCTTGTAACGTGTATGTGGTGTTGCTATTATTCATGTGCGTGAACTCTCCGAGGGTGAAGTTCGTGTGAATGTATCTGTGAATTTTTTCTCTTATTTTTCTGATTTTTTCTCTCTATGGATTTCTGTGAAATTGTAGTGTGTATGAGTTTCTCTGGTGTGAAACTCTCAGTTTTTGAAACCGTTTGTGAATTTCTCTTTCTCAGTGTATGTGGTCTTATTTCCTCTCAGTATGTATTTCTCTCTGTTATGTATGTGAATGTTTTTTTCTCCTCCTCCCCGATGTGCGTGTGGATGTGTTGCTTATATAGGCAGCTGTGAATTTACTATGAGTTGAATGCTGAGATTACAACTTGAATGTGGTGATTCTTTTGTTTCGGTTTTGGAAAGTTATGACCCTGCTGATTTGAATATGTTCTTGCCTAGTTTTGGAAATAACATGAACATGTTTTCAATGACAATATTAAGTTTCCCGTTTCGATTCCGTCATGTTCGAACATGTTTTGATTTCTTTCTCTTTTCATCTTGACAGGTCTGTGGATATTTGGAAAGGATTAAATCACTCTTAATGATGTATTGATTTGTTGCTGATCTTTGTCTTGAGCACTTGAATTTCATGAATATGTTTATGTTTTCGGTTCGGAGAAGGTCTCACTGCCAACAATTGCATCATAGCTGCTGCTTAAGAAGTCACATGACCAACAATAATGCTCTCACGTTCTTCTGCTTTTTTTTAGTGGCAAGAGTGGAATTCTTATTAGTTGTAGAAAATATGTTTTCTTTACTTGTAAAGAGCTTTGATAAACGCAATTTTGTAATTTCATTTTCTCCCGAGCTGTAATCTCAATTTGACAATTGGTCTGTTTGTTTCTTCAATTCAGCAAATATTAATTTAGTACTCCTCTCCCAGATGCACATATGAGAAATACAAACCCAAACTTTTGCATATACCGAGCATTCCATTCAGCTAGTTCCTGTAAACTAGAAGCAATAGCAGTTTCTAAAGCAGTTGCTTGTTCTCCCTTATTCCACTGAGCACTGGTTTGAGAAGCGGGAGAAAGAACACGAGCTTGACTAATAAATTGATTACCAAACATGACATTTGCTTTGGCTCACACGAATTCACAACTTTGAAATAAACATGGGATCTTGGATTTATGAACTTGCATGGGTGAATTTGTATCTTTGTGAAAAAACCTTGAACTTGAAAACGAGAAAACTCTTACAATTTGAATACCTTGAATTTGAATTTGAAATCTTGAGATTTGACATCAGTTCTTGGAATTCCACCTTCGTTACTCGAATCTCGAGCAAACCACGCAAGACACCCTCCACATAAGATCTCGGTTTGTAATCAGCATGAAACACATTGACAAAATTCAAACGATCCTTTAGATAAACACATGCACCGTGTCTTGAGGAATCCCTGAAAATACCACTTGTAATGTGACTTGCAATGAAAATCATAACCAATCCTCAAATGACCACGTTCCACATCATTGGGCATAAAATTCTTTAGGGGCATATGCTGAAACTTCTGAGGAATCCTGAGGAAGTTGACAGGTAGAAAATCCTAGAGCTATTCAGAATCAACTGGTCATGTCTTGAAATTCTTGAGAGAGGGAACAAATGCTTGAGACTACCGTACCTGCACAAACTGGTTAGTCATAGTAAACACACAAACAAGAACTTATGACCTAAAGATGCCATGCAGGATGATGCACAAAGATGGTGGAATCTTATGGTAAAAAATTAGGGTATGACACCACGCTAAGCCCAGTCGGGCGCGCTTAGCCCGGTCTGCTCGGGAATGAAAAATTTCTGCACTTGTTTTCTTCATAACTTTTGAACCGTAACTCCGTTTTTCACCCGGTTCGAAGCGTTGGAAAGCTTATTCAATGCTCTATCTAACAATGCTCCAATATCAATGCTTTAATACCTACAAAAATAAATGGAAAATAATTAAACTCAATGATATTTACACGATAACGCAATATATACACTATAACGTAAAGTAAACGTATTTACAAACAAAACGGGGTTTATTCGAACGATTTTAACAAAAAGTATCGATAATTGCAACAAAACTTATATACAAAAATAGCTACAATTTGCACTTATCAATGACTATGTCGACTCCAAGATCTAGTTCCACGACTCGGTCAGCACGAATCGCATGACTGGTCGAAAAATACTGTTAGCAAATTTCGACTCGTCAAAGAAAAGCAAGGTGAAACTTGCTGTTAATAGATCTTTGCAAGAAGAATGTATTGGTGACATAGTTATTCAATTGAGTGATGGAGGAAAAACTATGATTAAAGATGTACATTATGTACCTGGAATTAAGTGCAATTTTCTAAGTGTTGGACAACTGGTCAAAAAAGGTTTCTCATTGATTAAGAAAGATGGAGCCTTGGAACTGTTCAACACTTAGAATAATATCATCTTGAAATCTTCTTTGTTGAAGAATAGGACATTCAAGACCATGATTAGCTTGATTGAAGTACAATGCCTAAAAACTGTTGTCGACCACAAAAACAGTTGGTAGTGGCATTTGAGGTTTGGACATTTTAAATTTCGATCACTTAATCAATTGATTACTCAAGAAATTGTAATTGGTATACCAAGTCTGGAGATGCCCAACATACTCTGTGAAAGTTTTCTAGTTGGAAAGCAATCCAAAAAGTATTTCATTTTGACTATGCCAATGAGATCCTCCTGCATACTCGAAGTTGTACATTCAGATGTATGTGGCCCTTTTGAGGAGCACACCATTAGTGGAAACAAGTATTTTATTTCGTTTGTCGATGAGTTTAGTCAAAAGTTATAGATCTATGTGATTGAGATAAAGGACAAAGTATTCGAAATCTTCAAGAGATTCAATATGCTTGTCGAAAACCAGAGTGAGAAGAAGATAAAAGTTCTGTGAACAGATGGAGGTGGCGAATACAATTGAAAGATGTTTGAAGAGTTTTGTGCAGAACATGGTGTCGATCATGAGGTAATTGCTCCTTACATACCTCAACATAGTTAAATAACAAAAAGAAGAAACAATACCATATTAGACATGACGAGATGCATGCTGAAGCAGAAGAATTTGCCAAAATCCTCATGGGGTGAAGTTGTTTCCACTACAATCTATATTTTGAACAGGTGCCCTACCAAGAAGCTGAAGAACAAGGTTCTACAAGAAGTTTGGAGTAGAAAACAATCATAAGTGAGTCATCTGAAGCTGTTTGGCTCTATGTGTTACAAGCATGTTCCTGATGCTAGAAGAAGAAATCTTGGTGGTAAGAGTGAAGATATGATTCTGGTAGGATATCACAAAACTGGTGCATACAGGCTATTCAATCCAATCAACAATAAGATTGTGAGGAGTCGATACATTGTGATTGATGAGAACTCTGCATGGGATTGGAATTCTTGTGATCTGATTAACAAGTCTTTCATGAGCTATGATTTCTACGAAGTAAGTAATGATGTCGAAGTTGAAGATATTATTAATATTCCAATCAAAGTTGAAGCAGTTGTTGACATGCCCGACACAGTCGAATTCAAAAATGGTATAGCTAGTACTAATAAAAGATCTCAAAGAACTAGAGCTCATCCAGCAAGACTTCAAGACTATGAAGTGATTAGTAATGATGAAGTCACACCAGATGGAGAATTAGTTTATTTTGCTTTACTTGCATGTGTTGAACTAATCAATCATAGTGAGGCTTTAAAGAGTATGAAGTGAAAGTCTGCTATGGTCGAAGAGTTACAAGAAATCTAAAGAAACAACACATGGGAGTTAGTCAAATTTCCAGCACATACAAAAGCTATCAAAGTGAAATGGGTGTTCAAGTTGAAGCACAATGTTGATGGGTCGATAGAAAGACATAAGGCGAGATTGGTTGCTAGAGGTTTTCTTCAGATATAAGGAGTCGACTACTCTGAAGTATACGCACTGATAGCAATATTGGATATTGTTCGACTAGTAGTCGTCTTGGCATGCAATAAAGGTTAGTCGACATTTCACTTACACGTGAAATCAACATTTTTAATGGTTATGTAGATGAAGAGTTATATGTCACACAACCTCCTGGGTTTGTGATTCAGGAGGAAACAAGGAAAGTATACAAGTAAAACAAAGCACTCTATCGTCTCAAGCATGCACCTAGGGCATGAAACAATAAGATCGACTCATACTTGGTCGAATTGGGATTTATCAAATGCAAATCTTAGTATATGGTGTCTATTTTCAGGTTGTGGCACAAGATATAAAAATTATCTTTTTATATGTTGATGAATTATTAGTAATTGGAAATAGCTTGGAGAACTTATCGATGTTTAAAGAGTTGATGAATAAGGAATTTGAAATTTCGTATATGGGAAAGTTGTCGTACTTCCTAGGCATGGAATTTCAAATGTCGAAGCAAGGTATGGTGCTATATCAAAGAAAGTATGTCAAGGAGATACTCAAGAGATTTAGGATGGATGATTCGACTCCTGCATCTTCGCCTGTCAAACAAAATTTGAAGTTGGAGAAGCTTGGAAAAGAACACAAAGTCGATGCAACTTTGTTCAAACAAATTTTCGAATCTCTAAGATATGTGTGCAACATTCGACCTAATATATGTTTCTCAGTCGGATTAGTGAGCAGATACATGAGTGAACCAAGGATGTCATACACGAAGGCTGCAAGAAGAATGAGACTAATGGCATTCCAAATTCTCTTCCAATTCTTTACGGCAAGAATTGGATCCGATGGAGAAAATAGATGCATTTTCTATTTGGCTTTCATGAAACCCTAAAAGTGGTTACTAATGGCATCCCTAAGCTTGATGAGAATTCAATCGATGCTCAGAGAGTCTCGAACAAGGAGGCAAAGAAAAAAATATTGCAAGGACGTGTATTGCATTCAATCATAGGTATATTCGGCGAATTTTGACAAGATCTCTCATACTGAATCAACGAAGGAGACATGTGATATTCTTTTCAAGTATTATGAAGGAGGTGAGAATGTCAAAGTCTTTAAATTGTAGTCTTTGCAACGATAACATGAATTGCTCTAGATGGGAGAAGAATTAAAAGCAGTATTGGTCAGAGGCCAAGAAGAGACATGGTGGTGGTTATGAAGGGAAATGAGAAGTATGACAAGAAGGAGTTTCAATGCTACTGTTGTAAGAAGTTTACTCACTTTGCTGCTGATTATTGGTAATATGGTAAGGAAAGGAAATCAAAAGAAGCAAACATAGCTAGAGGAGAGTCTGATAGTGAACATGTGTTATTGATGGCTTCTTAATTTGATTGTGGATATTTGGTAGACTAGTGGTATATGGACATTGGCTGCTCAAATCACCTAACTGGAAACAAATAATGGCTGATTATTTTTTACTCTAGAAAGAGGACAAAGATCAGATGTGATGATGATAAGTATATGAATGCTGAAGGAATGAGAAAGGTTAAGGTCAAAGTGAAGAATGGAAAAAAAATGTGATCAAGGATGTTTGGTATTTTCCTGGCATGAAGAAAAATCTAATGGGTGCAGGTCAGCTAATTCATAAAGGTCTCTTAGTTACCATGAAGTAGAATCTCTTGAGATTGTATAATTCTGATCAAAAGCTGATTATACATTATGAGCAGGGAAGCAACAAACCATTCTAGGTGAATGTTGAAACAACTGAAACTAAATGCCTTAGTGTTGAAGGTGACAATGAGTTATGGCACAAGAAATTGGGGCATCTGAACTTCAAAAGTTTAGGGCATTTGAGTTCTAAGAAGCTAGTATATGACATTCCTAAGATTGTGAATCCTAAGAAGTCATGTGAGATATGCATGAAAGGCAAGCAACCAAGATTACCATTTGCATCAAAAGTGGCCCCAAGAGCAAAACATGCTTTGGGAATAGTGTATTCTGATGTCTGTGGACTATTTAAACTACCTTCACTTGGAGGAAACAAGTATTTTGTGTTTTTTATGGATGAGTTTATAAGGATGACATGAGTAACACTCATCAAGTTTAAGCATGAGGTATTTGCTGAGTTTCATAAGTTCAAGGTGAAGGCTGAAAAACAGAGTATTCATAAGTTAAAAATTCTCAGAACTGATGGTGGAGGTGAGTACAACTCTATAGAGTTCAAAAGGTTTTGTGAGGAGAATGGAATTAAGCATGAGGTTACTGATCCATACACTCCTTAACAGAATGGTCTTGCTGAAAGAAGAAACATAACTTTGCTTGATATGACAAGGAGCATGCTGAAGGAGAATGAGCTCCCTCACACCTTGTGGGGGGGATGTTTCTATTGTAGCATATGTGCTCAACAGGTGCCCAACCAAGAAGTTGAAGGAAATTGCTCCTTTAAAGAAGTGGACTGTAGATAAGAAAAGTGTGAGCCATATGAAGGTATTTAGTTTTGTTTGTTCCAAACATATTCTAGATGCTAAGAAAAGGAAGTTAGATGACAGAAGAAAAGTTATGTTGCTTGTATGGTACCACAATACATGTGCTTATAAGCTCTACTGTCTTATCACTAACAAAGTTGAATTTAGCAGAGATGTCATTGTGAAAGAATCAGAAGCGTGGGATTGGAACAAGTCTCAATCCAACTCTGGTGCGGTGTTAACACCTGAGTTAACTTCTGACGATATTTCAGATTCTGAAGAAGGATTTGCCTTTGAAAGAGATTCTACTTCTGAAGATGAGTCAGAGTCTGAAGGTGACTATGATGCTGAAGACGAGTCTAACTATAAAGGTGAATCTAATTCTGATCTAGATTATGATGATGATTAAGACTCTAGTGGTAATCATGCCTCTGAAGGTGGTCATGCCTCTGAAGATGGACTAGACTTTGAAGGTAGCCTAATTTCTAATATTGTTCTAGCATCTGAAGAAGATTCTGAACAAGTTCAGAGACCACAAAGAATCAGACAAATTCCCAGAAGATTTGCAGAGTTTGACATGTTACGATATACTGAGATAGACTCTGAAGAGGAAGTCATTTAGTGTGCCATGTTGGTAGACTCTGAACCAGTGAGTACTGAAGAAGCTCTTAAGAATAAAGTGTGACTAAAGGACATGAAATAAGAACTTGAGGCTATAAAAAGATACAAGACTTAGGAGTTGACTGAGCTTCCAAAAAACAAGAAAGTCATCAGCGTGAGATGGGTTTTTAAGGTGAAACTAAATCCAGATGGATCAATTGGCAAACATAAAGCAAGGTTAGCACACTACGCCAAAAATGTATTTTCGCAACGCAACAAAGACAGCGCTTTCTGGCAGAAGCGCTGCTATATGTTTCGCTAAACACAAAAATAAAAAATGAAAGAAAAAAGCGCTGTTAAATGGGGGACATAAGACAGTGCTTTTTTAAAGCGCTGCTAAAGCCCTAAGGCAGCTGAACTTTAAAAAGCGTTTTATGAAAAGCGCTGCTAAATGTGGGACATAAGGCAGCGCTTTTAAAAAGCGCTGCTAAAGGGCTTTCGTATAACACGCTTTAGCCAGCGCTTTTAGAAAGCGCTACTAAAGGCCTTTCATTTTTCCCACATTAGAAAGCACTTTTACTCCAAAAGCGCCGCTAAAGGATTAACATAAGAAAGCGCTTTCTAAAAGCGCTGCTAAAGGTGTTTTAAAATATTAAAATTAAAACAGATTCTGCAAACGACTAGTACTGTTTCATTACGACCGTTTCTATTTTTGCCCTAGCGACTATTGTTTCTCTTCTTCCTCCATTTTTTCTGCAAAAGAACGAAACCACACCGTCCGCCGTCGTTCTGCAAACGAAATCCGTTGTGGCTTTACTCCGTTTGTGGCTTCCCTCCGTCGTTTCTGCTTACTCACACCGTCGTCCGCCATTGTTGATTGTTTCTCTGAGGTTTTTACTCTCCTTTTTCTGGTTTTCTCTCCATTAATGAAAATGTCTAATATTCTCCATTGTAGACTGTTTCTCTGCTGTTTCTGTGAGTTAAATTTGGTGTATTATTAGTTGTTGATGTTAGGTTTTCATTTTTTGATTTGTAGGAGTTAGTTAGTGATTAATTGGAAAAGTGATTAATTAGAAAAGTGATTAATTAGTAGAAGTTAGTATAGTGATTATTGTGTAAAATGTGATTAATTTGTAGGAGTTAGTTTAATGATTAATTTGTAGAATAGTAGAAGTTAGTTTAATGTGTAAAATTTGTAGAATAGTAGAAGTTAGTTTAATGTGTAAAATTTGTAGAATAGTGATTGATTAGAAAATTCAAGGTAGTTATGAGTGTTGTAAAAGTTAGTGTTGTAAAAGTTAGATTGTTGAGGTTGTTATAGGGCTATTTGTAAAGTTAAAGTGAACATTTATCGGAAAATTTTAGTGATGTAAGAATTTGGTTGTTATTGAAAATGATAATGAAATTAGTAGTTAAGTGAACTAGTGATTGAATTTATTTTGAGAGATGATTGAAAATGATAAATAGTGATTGAATTGTTACTTGAACTTAAGCGTTGAAGTTGTTTTTTTTTACAATGTTGAGTTGAAACTATACCATGCTATTTGATTTAATGATTATGTTTACTAAATTTGTTTCTTGAAACTTTGACTTGCTATATGTGGTATACACCATCATTTACTAACTTACGTTCATTTGCTATAGGAGTTACTTGTGAAGAGTGAATTCAGATCGTTTTCAAGAATCTTACACTTTTTGGTTCAGTTCAGAAGTTGCTGACTTCTATATAGACAGGTACGTAGTTGTTCTTTTGTTTTTGTTTTGCTTACTTAGTAAAATCATGGATAAAAAATGGATGTCGTCCAATTGATTGTCGAAAGAGTATGAGAATGGGGTATCAGAATTCGTTAAGTTTGCTGTTGAACACGCCAAAGACCCAAGTCTAATCACATGTCCTTGCTTGAGTTGCTGTTTTGGGCGTCGGATTGACGCGGGTCAGATGGAGTCGCATTTAAAGAGGCATGGAATTGATCGAAGTTATACAAGTTGGACACTTCATGGTGAGAAAAGTAACGGGAATGTTGAACTGGGGGATAATATGACCTATGCTTCAAACGACAATGCCACAGATACATACGATTGTGATCGAGTCGAAGAGATTGCAGAAGCACTTGAAGAAAATCTTCAGGATTGTCCCAAAATGTTTGAGAGGTTGGTAAGCGATGCAGAGAAACCGTTGTATAATGGTTGCACTAAATTCATAAGATTATCTGCGGTATTAAAGTTGTACAACTTAAAGGCGGGTAATGGATGGTCAGATAAAAGTTTCATAGAGTTATTAGCCCTTATGAAAGATATGCTTCCGGAGGATAATGTTCTTCCCAATCGAACATATGAGGCCAAAAAGATGTTGTGCTCTATTTGCATGAGCTATGATAAGATACATGCATGTCCAAACGATTGCGTTTTGTTTCGAAATGAGTATGCATCGTTAAATGAGTGTCCTAAATGCGGTGTCTCTCGATATAAGAAAACGTTGTCTCCAGCAAAAGTCTTGTGGTATTTTCCTATAATTCCGAGATTTAGACGCATGTTTTATAGTGAAACCGATGCAAGAAACTTTACTTGGCATGCAGATGAAAGAATTATAGATGGAAAGTTTCGACATCCGGCAGATTCACCACAGTGGACAAAAATTGATAATGATTATCCTGAATTTGGAGAAGAAGCAAGAAACCTTCGATTGGCATTGTCTACTGATGGAATGAACCCACGGGGTCTTCAAAGTATCTCACATAGCACATGGCCTGTGATTATTATGATTTATAACCTACCTCCATGGCTATGTATGAAGCGTAAGTACATGATGTTATCTATGTTAATTTCTGGGCCTAAACAACCAGGGAATGACATAGATGTATACTTGACACCATTAATCGAAGATTTAAAGATTTTGTGGGAGAACGGTGTGGAGGTTTATGATGGATATAGGAAAGAAAGTTTCAACTTGAGGGCGATGTTGTTTGGCATAATTAATGATTTTCCAGCATACAGAAATCTATCAGGGTATAGCATAAAAGGTCAATGTGCGTGTCTTATTTGTGAAGATAAAATAGATTGGACGCGATTGGAGTTTGGTCAGAAGAATGTATTTCTCGATCATCGTAGATTCTTAAATTCTAATCATCACTACCGTGGGTGGAGAAAAGCCTTCAATGGAGAGGCAGAACAAGGTAGAGCTCCACCTATATTGACAGGTGATCAAGTTTTTGAAAAGGTGAAAGATGTGAGTACTCAGTTTGGCAAGCCTTTTGCACATACCCTTGTCAAGAGTGGGTGGAAGAAGATGTCACTTTTTTTTTAATTGCCATATTGGAAGTCTTTGTATGTAAGACATTTTCTTGATGTTATGCATATTGAAAAAAATGTATTTGACAGTGTTATTGGTACGTTACTCAATATACCAGGAAAGTCTAAGGATGGCCTTAAAGAAAGAAAGGACTTGATATCGATGGGGATAAGAACTGAATTAGGAGCCCTGAAGAAAGGAAAACGAACATATCTACCACCTGCTGCCTATACTCTATCTAGAAAGGAAAAAAATATTGTGTAAGTTTCTAAGTGAAGTTAAAGTTCCAGAAGGATACTCTTCAGATATTAGAAGACTTGTGTCTATGAAAGACCTCAAATTAAAGAGTTTAAAGACGCATGATTGCCATGTTATAATGGAACATTTTCTACTAATAGGTATACGTTCTATTTTGCCGGAAAAAGTAAGACGCACAATAACTAAATTGTGTTTCTTCTTCAGGTCAATTTGTAGTAAGGTGATCGATCCTGCGATCTTACTAACATTGCAAAAAGAAATAGTCATTACATTGTGTGAGCTTAAAATGTTCTTTCCTCCATCGTTTTTTGACATAATGGTACATCTAGTTATTCATCTTGTAAAGGATACACATTTGTGTGGACCAGCTTATATGAGATGGATGTACCCTGCTGAACGGTATATGAAAATATTAAAAGGGTATGTGAAAAATCAAAGTCGACCAGAGGGTTGTATTGTTGAATGATACATTGTTAAAGAAGCGATTGAGTTTTGTACTGAATATCTTTCCAACGTTCAATCCATTGGACTTCCCAAATCTCACATCGTTGAAAAAAAAGAAGAAAAAAGTTAATTGGAAATAAAATTGTGACCATATCAAGGGCTGAACGGGAGCAAGTGCATTTATATGTTCTGCACAATCACAATGAGGTTGAACCGTATGTTGAAATGCACAAGGATTTTCTCCGAGGTTTAAATCCGAATAGAAATGAAAATTGGATAGTACGAGAGCACAATCGAAGTTTCATGCCATGGTTTAAGGATCACATTTATTCAAAGGTTTGTGTAGATCCCGCTCCAATATCAGAAAGGTTGAGATGTTTAGTATATGGTCCAAGTTTGCATGTGTTTTCTTATAGCGCATACGCAATTAATGGATACACATTTTATACCAAAGAACAAGATGACAAAAGTACAATGCAAAATAGTGGTGTCACCTTGGTAGCTGAAGCAATGCACATTTCAAGTGTGAAGGACTTAAACCCTACATATGCAAATATGTCATATTTTGGGGTTATTGAGCGCATTTGGGTTTTTTATTATGAGAAGTTTCAGATTCCTATCTTTGGTTGCAAGTGGGTTGAAAATAATAGTGGCATACGAATGGATAAGTCAGGATTTTTGCAAGTGGATCTTAATAGGGTGGGGTACAAAGACGAGCCTTTTATTCTAGCCTCTTAAGCTAGACAAGTGTTCTATGTCACTGACCCGACAAGTACGAAATGGTCTATAGTGCTTTTATCTAACAAAGTAATTAATGATAACATTGGAGATCAAGGTGATATTGTTGGAGCGAATGCATCATATATTATAAGTGATCAAGATGATACTGTTGGAGCGAGTGAATCATATATTAGAAATGATCATAATGAGGGAATTTGGATCTATCCATCCATCCGTGTTGTTAAGAGACAAGTAGATCATCTTCCTACCCGGAAAAGAAAGAGATGTTAATAAAGAGGTAATAGTAAAATTATATATTCTGTAATATATTTTTCATATTTGAGAATGATTACGGATTATGGATTATAGATGATAGATTTATATGTTTGTCATGTGTTTGTCATTTCATATTTGATTATCGATCATGGATTTATATGTTTAACGTGTGTTTGTCATTTCATATTTGATTATGGATTATATTATGTTCAACTGATTATGGATTATCGATTATGGATTTATATGTGTTTTTCTTTATTATAGGTATAATGGCTACTAATGAGGAGAGCTCGCATGCTACTTCCAAGAATGATCCAAAAGAATCAGTTCAAGATGCGGAAGGAGATATTTCAAGAGGAATAACAATCATGAAAGGAGTTATTCGTGCTAGAGACAAGGGAATAAAATACGGCGTTCATTGGAATAAAACAAGTCAACTAATTGAGCCTAATGGCGCAATGTTGACTAGTTACATTGGTGCACTTGTCCGTTCACTAGTTCCTATTACTTGTGACAATTGGAGAAATCCACAGTTGAAACCCACCAAAGATAAAATATGGAGTGAGATACAAGTATTATATGTGATGTTATTTGTTATGTTTGTCGATTATATTTTTAAACTAATTATACTGACACACTTTATTTGTTATTGTAGAGATCTTTTAACATTGGTGACGAGAAGCAAACATATTGTCTTCAATTAGCCGGAAAAAGACATAGAGGGTTCCGAGCATTTTTATCCAACAAGTTTCTGAGGGATGCCCAAGGAAAGTTTGTTGAAGCGGAATGCCCGAAGAAATATGCGGACTTGATTGCACCCGAAGAATGGGACACTTTTGTCGCCAAACGAAGAACAGAAAAATTCCACGAAATCTTAATTTAATTTATCATGAACATTGTCTTATATTCATGTAGTTATTACATGTGTTCTGATATGACTTATAATTGTTTATGCAGGTTGTGAGTGACGTTAATCGTCAAAGAGCCTTGAAACCCACGTATCCACACAAGAAATGACGTTTAGGATATGCACGCTTGGAACAAAAAATCGTAAGTATATATAATTGCTATGGTCTTTTTGTATTATTATTAATCCTAATTCTTGACTTAATGTGTAGCTTGAAGAGGAGAAAAGTGAAGAAACATCTATTTCGGAGCATGTTTTGTGGAAGGCTGCCCGTGTGGGAAAGGATGGAGTTGTAACCGAAGGTGTTCAACAAGTTTTCAAAAATTGTGTAAGTATACAACATGTTTTGTGGAAGGTTGTCCGTGTTTAGTTAGATATAAAGTTCTTGTTTATCTAATATATTTATGCATGGCTCTAATATTGAATTTCAGGAGACTCTATCTCAGTCCTTAACTGCCACGGAAGACCGGGATTGTAGGAGCATACTGAGTCGAGTATTAAATGTTTCTGAGTATTCTGGTCGCGTGAGGGGTAAGGGATTTGGGAGTTACTCCATCTACCTTCTATAAGCGTTCAAAGACAAAAATCCTAGCAATAGAGAGGTGATGGAAACGTTGGAAGAATTGAGAGCTCAAGTTCGTGAACTGCAACAGGATAAAGAAAGATACATGTCGGAAAGGCGCAGTTCAGAATTTAAAGATGCTAGTGACAAGGCCAGCATCAATTGTCAACAAAAAATTACGGAGGTAATTATATTTACTAAATTAGTACATTTTTTTATATTAACATCATTGCACAATAACAATTTCGTATTATTTTTGTTTTGTTTAGGTCATTTCACCTTGTCAACTATATTTATCGGCACCGACATATCGAATGGTTGGCAAGGGAAAAGTGCATAACACTCCTGGAGATGTCCTTTACACTAGACCGCTCCCTGCTGGATATTTGAAGGTTTCAATTGATATTGCTTTAGAGCGGGATGCGGTACTACCTATACCTGACGAAGTGTCAGATGCAACATTGGTGAGGGACGCAATAGGGTCGTATGTTGCATGGCTGTCAAACCTCATCGTCATAGGTGACACGGTATGTTAAAAACCATTATTAACCTTTTAGTTTTCAAATGTTTTACTTGCATATAAGTTATGATATGCTTACTTTTACCTACATTTAATTTACATGACATCGTTAGACTCCTTCAAAATCCAAATCAAAAGACAAAGGGATTGTGCGGCAAACCGAGTCGGTTGCATCACAAAAAGAGGTACAATGATATATATGCATCGAAAATGTTAATTCTGTGATCCGAATTCAAAATTTTCATGATTACTAAGTTTATGACTTATATGATTTTCAGATTCCTACACAAGAGGTGCAACAAGGGATCAAGAACAAGAAGCCAGTAGTCGCCAAGGCAAAAAAAACATATATTTCTCGATTTCGCTTGTGCCTTGAAACAATTGTAGGCGCAACGGATTTGATAGAAGGTGGTATCCGTGAAATACCTATGGAAGCAGGTATTTTTGGGTTTGCCTATTCAGAAACAATTTCTAAAGAAGACTTTGATCAGATATTTACGCATTCTGAATTAGGCGTCGGTGTTATTAATTCATACATCAGGTAATGCATCAATTTTATTTATTTAATTGATCAATTTATTTACTCATTTCAATGAATATTAGAATGTTAATTATAATAACATATTTATTATAATCCGTTTTTATTTCAGGTTCTTGTACGAAAAATTGATGCTCCCGCGTCAATTGACTGAAAGATACTCCTTCTTGGCTCCCAACTGTGTCAATGCAAATTTAATCACTCGAACTCCATATGAGGTCAAAGATCACCTAGTGCGTGCATTTATGACCAACATTGATACAGAGAAGTTGTATCTTTTAGCGTATAATACTAGCCATGGGTAAGATTTTCATCCTAACTTCCTTTATTATAATATTTCGCTTTTTTACATTGTGTATAACATTTCTATCTATACTTTTGTTTTATTTTACAGTGGACACTGGTTGTTGCTTGCGATTAATTCGATAAAAGAAATTGTCTATTATCTGGATTCGTTAGAGGGTGATTACACAAAATACCCGGAGATGAAGAATATGATTGATACGTAAGTGACGCAATTGTTCTAAATATTCGCATGTGTATTTCTTTATTTATGTGAGATTGTTCTAACTATTCGTTTATAATATGTTAGATCCATAAAAATATTCCGATCACAACGACAAGCTCGGGTACCAGAGTCCAGAGCAAACAATATTATATGGATAAGAGTGGAGGTATGATTTGATATTATAATAGTAATGCTACTTGATAAGACAATTCATCTATGATACTTATTAATACTTATTTTTTCTATGTGTAGTGTCCTCGACAACGTAATGGTATCGATTGTGGTTATTTTGTCTTGAGATTCATGAAAGAAATTATTCTTTTGGAACACATAGAGATTCCAACCATGGTATGAATTTATTTTAAGATTTATTATCGGATATTTCATCTAATTAGTTACTTTTAACTAAATCTTGCATATTATGTAAAATGTAGTATTTTGATGAATTCAAGTGTGCCACCTACACGAAAGACAAATTGGAAGAAATAAAGGAGGATTAGTGTCAATACATGGTTGAAATGAGAATTTGTTAGTTTTAGAAATTGTGTTAGGTTTATGGAAGGTGTTGTATATATAGGTGATGGATATGACGTATAAGGTTTCGAATTGGTGTATGGAATTGGTGTTGTATAGTTTGTATTGAGTTATATATATGTAATGTTTCTTTTGGTGTTGTATATATAATGGTTTTTACCATTTATGTGTTAAAGTTTTATCGTATAAAGGCCTATTGTTGAATTATAATGCTATAAGGCCTATGTGTTGACATATAATGGTATCAAAGGCCATGTGATGAATGGTTATGAATTCTGATAAATTATACAGGTTTAAATTATACAGGTTTGAATTATACAGGTTTAATAACTGATTTTTCAAAAACAAGCTTTTAAAAAGCTTTTTAATAAAAGACAACGCTTTCTAAAAAAAGCGCTGCCTAAAGGGGTGTAATGGCATATACATAAGACACCGCTTTTAAAGCGCTGTTAAAGGTGGGCATACGAAAGCGCTTTTCTTTAGAAAAGCGCTGCCTAAAGGGGGACATACGAAAGCGCTTTTCTTTGGAAAAGCGCTGCCTAAAGGTGGACCTTTTGTAGCGCTTTTAAAAGCGCTGCTAAAGGGGGGACTAGGAAAGTGTTTTTCTGTGGAAAAGCGCTGTTATAGGGATCCTTATGGGGACCTAAAACAGCATTTTTTAAAGGAAAAAAGCGCTGTCTTTACCTTTAGCAGAGCCAGCTTTGGCAGCGCTTTTAAGCGCTGCTAAAGGTCTTTTTTGGCGTAGTGGTAGCTAGAGGATTTCTACATAAATCTGGTTTAGACTACTTTAAAGTGTTTGCACCTGTAGCTGGACATGAAATGATTAGACTGGTGATTTGTATGAAGACAAAGTTGATAGAAAAAGTACTTCTGGATATTTATTCAAGTATCTGGAAGGTCCTATTTCTTGGTGCTCTAAGAAGCAACCAGTTGTTGCATTGTCAACCTGTGAAGCTTGATACATTGCAAGTGCTTTATCTGCTTGTTAAGCTGTGTGGATTCTGAACTTGTTGCAGGATCTAAAGATCAAGGTGAACAACCTTGTGAAGTTGATGATTGACAACAAATCAGCTATAAGTCTTGCCAAAATTCTGGTGTTGTGTGGAAGAAGTAAGCATATTGACACATCACTTTTTGAGAAACCGGATTCAGCTCGCAGATGTTCTGACTACATCTATCAAGACTAAACACTTTATCCACTCGAGAGATGAAATTGGTGTTGTTGATTTTGATTAGCTTAATATGAATTAAAGGGTGATGTTAGATTGTAATTCATTTCAGTTTTATTTAGATGTAATTTAGTTTGCATTTGAATTTCATTTTAGTTTGAATGTGTATATAAGATGAGGTATCTGTTGTAACATATTAGGATTTGTAATCAATTGTATGTTGAAAAGTTAGTTACAATTTTTCTCTCTTCCATCTTCATCTTCTTCCTACTTGTGCACCAATAATTCTAAGACAAATCCATCTTGAAAAAGATTCAGACTCCAAATTTCTTTGATAAACTTTACAAACTTCTACACATATCATTATTGAACATGAAAGGACACAACCTCAATCATAAGAACAAAAATTGAGAATCAAAAGAAAAATAATCTAACACATCGTTAGCAAGGGGCCACACTCTTGATTTTGGCCAATTGACAATGTCAATTTTTTTTAAATAGTGTAATAATATATTAATAAAAACAGTGAAAATTATATACAAATTAAAAGCCAATTTTCTAAAAAAAACATGCTTATAGTAATTTTAATGGGTCTCATTAAGTTCGTACAGTTGATAGTTATACAAAAATATCAATTATAAGATCACGAGTTTGAATCTGTAATATCTCATATTTATCTTAAAAAAAATAAACTTTGATTTCTAGATTAGTTGACAAAATCAAATTTCATTGGGATGAAATACCTTCCTAATAGGAGAAGCTCTTTCAGCTCCACGCCCCTTGCAAAGTAGTTAAAATCAAAATATCTCAAGATCCATTTATTCTTTCATCGTAATCATAAAACATGAGTATCTATTTAATCGTTTATCATAATGGTATAATACGAGTATTGTTTTTTATGGACACATATGCACGTCAATAGTGGCAGACATGAAAATGAAAAAGGTATAAAATGGAAGTAGAAAGCAAATTAAAATCTACAAAAGGAATCAAAACTTCCATCAACTTTGAAAAGAATATGCCTATAAGTTGTTCATTGTTGATACGTCTGTACGAATTATATATGATCTTAGAAATAATATTCATTCATAGCATCTTCTTTGAGAAGATATACCGATAATATACTTTTCTTTTCCGATTATATACTTGATATATTTCATGGTCAAATGCCATCAATTTCCTATTTTTCCTCTTTGCCCTAGAAAAAAAAACTGCTTGTTATCACAAACAACTTTTGCACAAAATATTGGGCACTACAATATCAAATGAAGAGTTTGTATATTTCGGCGATAAGTTTTTTAAAGATACAAAGTGTGTGGACACACTAATATTGGGATTAATTCACCGAAAAATATACAAATTGAATGTAAATATGAAAACGAGACAAATCAATTAAGATAAACTAAAATCCTTGACATGAATTGCGCTCATATCAAACATATAGAATAATAATATCTTATACAATACAATTTCTTGAATTATTTTCATACAAAATGTTTTTTAAAGATTAAAAATTTGATTTTTGTATCTTTATAAATGAAAAGTTTATCTATTTATAGAAAAAATTCATAACTTTTTCCGTCTCACAATAAATGATCTATTTAAAATAAAATAAAAATTTAAAATAAATTTT
Organism: Lathyrus tuberosus; assembly: GCA_022829125.1. Lineage (NCBI taxonomy): Eukaryota > Viridiplantae > Streptophyta > Magnoliopsida > Fabales > Fabaceae > Lathyrus > Lathyrus tuberosus. The sequence goes on along the minus strand of JALAZF010000203.1, from coordinate 1,114,372 downwards.
TTATTTTAATTTCCAATGCACTTTTTTAAATTTACTTTCTAATTAATATTTTCATTAATCCCAATATATAAGTGAAATGGTTAAGTGAATCACTTATTAGGAAAAAAAAAAGAGCACTATTTAATTTAAAAGGATGTAACTCTTTGAACAAGAATTTTAATAATGATCATACACTACAAGAAAATGTTAATTTAGCTACTAAAATTTTACTAAAAATATACATTCTAGCTAATTTGTAGTTAATTACATGCGCTTATACCTCTAATAATTTCATAGTCAAAACTTACACTTAAAAAATACATGGCTTTAAACATTTAAAAAAATTGATTATTTTTCTTAAGGCTTATCTGCTTTAATAGTTTTGTCCTGCATCAAAACAACTTTATATTTTTCAGGTTGAGTTTGTGTGGCTGTCTCTTCTAAACTTTGTTTATATAATGTTCTGATCCACTGACTAGCAACTCAACATCATTGCCTTCAAGTAGAGGATAGCACGATAGGAGAAAGTTATATTTTTGGCTAGCAACTCAACATCATTGCCTTCAACTGGAGGATCGCACAATAGGAGATAAGTTATATTTTTGAGGCGGTTTCTAACCAAGATGCACATGAGTTATAAATACTTTGTTTTTAGTCAGTTTTGTTAACTGTTTTAGTGTAAGACTTGCTTTAATGTGAGTAGTTGAAAGTGTAGAATGAGTTAATCAATTGTGAAGATATATAAATATGAATTGCTTTTTAGTTGTGTTATCATTCTAGTAAAGAAATATAATTTTAAATGTGAAAAATTCTATAATATCTTAAAATTTTAACTGTTTATTTGAACAAATCTTTAATTATTTACAATTACGATACCTTAGAAAATTGTTTTCTATGAATATGTTACAATCTAGCCTAAATAATCATTAAAAAAATCGCTTTAAAATTTAGCTTGAGATTTACTATGATATTATCGCGGCAAAATTGCAGCTGAATAGCTAGAACAAAGAAACTCAACTGTGGCATTTTGCTACCTTTTAGTTGTAATTTTGCTAGGGAATTTTAAATATTAGTTGGAAATTTGCTAGGAAAATTTTGCCAAGATAATTAGCCACCAATCCATGCTACGGCATACGTTATAGTTAATCCACAACAAAACTCTAACTAATTCTGTTTAATAGAGATTAGCTACGAATTGGCTAGTCTATTTGCCGTAGAAAATTGAAAATTATCTTGTCCAAAAAAAAAAAATTAAACAATTAGATATCAATAACTTCTATATAAAAGGACCGTATGCAACTTTTAATTTTTCATATGGTATAATTAATAAACAATACAAAATTCAAATATAAAAATATGAGAGTAGAACTCGTCAACCTTTGCAATTGTCATGTCACACAACCACTTACCAAATTGTAACTATGCGTTATTTTATGCCGCTAGAAACATCTAAACATTCTAAAATTTATATTTTAGAAATATTCTTACAATTATGATGCTCTAAAAAATTTGAGAATATATATATATATATATATATATATATATATGCTAACGTAGACCCGCTTCTTTTTATATGAATGTCTATTTTAGCAACATGTACCTTATAGTACATTTAACTATTTTTTAGTTAAAATTTGCTAAAACAAGGATTTGCTATAATACACCCACTTGTTCTTATGAATGTGTATTTTAGCAGCTTGCACTTTAAGGTGCATTTAAGCATTTTTTAGTTAAAACTTGCTAAAATAAACCTTCATAAAAACAAGTGGGTCTACGTTAGCAATATACGGTCAAACCATACATAAACTGAATCAAGATTATGTAACATATATAGATAGCACACATGAGATTCAATGTACACTTTTGTAATATCCACTTTTTACTATATTAATCTTTGACTGTGTAATTCATTTGGACAGTGGAGTGTAACCTTGCAGGTCCATCCTACGCTACAGTACTAAAGATCAACAACACTGATTTCAAAGTCCTACATCATCAATCAACATAAATGCAGGCTATAATACGAACAGTGGCGTCGTTTGTGGGTATCAACATCTAATTCTCGTGAAATTCCACGATTAAATTCCAATAATATATCATTCTCGACCCAAAGTCAGATCTCTACTGTAACGCCCCAGTTTTGATCATTTTATTTAATCGAGTCGATTTAATTATTTTGAGTATTATATTATTTTTATTTATGACTTTGGTGTGATAATATGTTATTTTACATTGTGATTATATTTTATCGCGTTTTGGGGAACATTTGTGAGATAGTTGAGAGTAGGGGCAATTGTGTCATTTTGCATTATTTTTACTAAGTTAGTAAAAGAGAGAAAAGGGAGAGAATTAGAAAAGAAGAAAAATAGAAAGAAAGAAAGGAGAAGAAGGAAAAGAAGAGAAGGGAAGAAGAGAGAAAGGAAGAGAAAGATTGGAAATCACTGAAAATAACTTCTAGGAATCGATTTAATCGGGTAAGGGTGCGAAACTCGATTATACTATGCTTGTATATGATTATGTATGTATGTGTTTGGATGATTCTCTTGCTTTCTATGTTTTTCACTTCTAGGTCGAAAACGATAAAATGAGTAGAATCGATGGTTTAGCGGTTGGAAATCGATGTAAATGTGGTAGATTGCTTGTTGGCATGATTATAATAGGTTCTGATTGATATATGTTGATTGGGAAATGTTTTGGTTGGGAAATATCACTTTTGGGGTTTCAAACAGCGCAGAAAAATTCTGGGTTTTCCTTGGTTCGCCTAGCGAACTTGGGGCGAAGGTGGCAGCGAGTGAGGTTTTCGCGGGTTCGCCTAGCGAACGATTCAGCGAAGGGTAGCGAAGGTTCGCTACGGGGGTTCGCCTAGCGAAGGTTGTATGTTTTTGGTTCTGTTTGGTTCTGACTTGGTTCGCCAAGGGCTCGCCTAGCGAACTTTGGGTCTGTTTTTAGCTAGTAGTGGTTCGCTGGAACATTCGCCTAGCGAAGGTGCTAGCGAGCGCTCGCGAGATGGCTCGCCCAGCGAACAGTGCTTATTGTGTAATTTTGCTTTCTGCATAACTTTTGATCTGTGGCTCGGTTTGAGGCGTAGTTTGATGCGTTGGGAAGCTATTGAGTTGTACTTTGTGATTATGAAGCTTTGTAATTTGTTAGCCGATTTAATTAGGTCGGGCAATGTGAATAGTGTTGTTTTGTCGACTTTTGCCGTTTTAATGGTGTGTAAATGATGTGTACTATGCTATGTGCTTTTGATATGGATATCGTATGACTTGTATGACGTTGTATGATGTGAATGCATGTGATGACATGTTGTGGTGATGAATTGTGGCCGAAAGGCAAATAAATGCAAAGTGTTGTATTTGGTTATAGATGCATGTTTGTGACTGCATATATGTGTGATGATGCATTGGTTGTCATGAGTAATTGTGTGTCAAGCATCATGATATGCATCATTATTGCGCCCTGAGTGACGGCGGTTCCGGTGGGGAATCAGCTATAACATCGTGTGCCTCAAAAATATGAAAGGTATGAATAGCCTGAGGACCTAAAGCGATGGTTATATGCAATTGCGTCCTGAGTGATGGCGGTTTCGGTGGGGAATCAGCTATAACATCGTGTGCCTCGAAAATATGAAAGGTATGAATAGCCTGAGGACCTAAAGCGATGATTATAGACGATCGTGTGCTTCGAAAATATGAGGTGAGAAAAGCCTGAGGACTTAAAGCGATCCATAAACGTCGTGTGCCCATGTGGAGACCTAAAGCGACGGGTGAACATCGTATGCCCGACGGGGAGTTACAATGATGTAACGAGCGATGGTTCCAGCAGAGTTCCTGAGTGAACTAGTGATGAGATATGAAATCTTGGAGTCGGTACCGCATTTGCATTTGCATAGAGAGTCGTTGTGTCGGTCTCTTTGCATCTGGATGAATTATGATTGCATTAGTTATATGTGGAAATCATGATTTGGTGATTATGTGTGAGACATTGTGTGATTGAACTTGTGATAGCAATTGTGAACTGTTGTGTATTTGTGTTAAATGCATTGAATTATGATTTATATGTTTTGTATATAAACATATGCATGATGTGTGAATATGTGATTATGTGAATATAATCTGTATTTGCCTTATGTGTTGGCATGTGATAACTGTGGTGAGAATACTGGATATGTGTATTTTTATGTTGATATATATAATTATATGCATTTATGTTATGGTTGTTTTTCTCACCCTTCTGCTGTTTTATAATGCTCTATGAGGCATTGCAGATTAGAGTTGCTGGAAGTCTTTTGTAAAGATTGTATCTTCATTCTTTTGTCGGTCGGCTCTGATATGTGACACCGGGTAGTTAGGGAGGCCGTTTGTGTTTTTGGTGTATTGTGTATAAACATCTTTTGGCTTGTGCATGTATAACCTGAAATATGACCAACTTTTTATGTGATATAAACATGATATTCAGTTTTTAGATTTTCCGCTTTTATTCTAAAAACTTTGAAATGTGGGTGTAAGGAACTGAGTTTCCTCTGTATGTATGCTACCCCACTGTTGCATATCTTTATGGGCAGGTGTTCTATGTTTGTTTTGTTTCACGTTGATGTGATTTCCCCGACTATGCCATGTTTTTAAATATACTCTGACGAAATTTCATTAAGTGTTTATTGTTTTTTTAAACTTTTGGGGGTATAGATTGGGGGCGTCACATTAAGTGGTATCAGAGCCAGTCCGTGTCAGTTTGTGTCAGTCCTTGTTGGTCTTTGTGGTTCGGTCAGCTGTTTGTTTAACCATAGTTGTTGTTATTGGAAATGAACTGAATATGGCTCGGGCTGTGCAGGGTGTACCGAATGTTGCGGGTAATAATGAGTTCGGGATGAACGAACCGCTTATCTTCAAGGGAAGATATGATCCTGATGGTGCACAATTTTGGTTTGAAGAGGTTGAAAGAATCTTCCATGTGATGGATTGTGCTGAAGAGGACAAGGTGAGACTGGGTACTCACATGCTGGAGGAAGAAGCAGCTGATTGGTGGGTTAGTTTACGCCAAGTGTTGGGAGTGGATGATGAAGAAGTTACTTGGGATTTATTTAGCCGAGAGTTTCGGAGGAAGTATTATCCTGAGGGTGTGAAGGAAAAGAAAGAGATTTAGTTCTTGGAGTTGAAACAAGGTAATATGTCTGTGGTTGATTACACTGCAAGGTTTGTGGAACTTGTGCAGTTCTATCCTCATTATCCGGAAGCGACTGCTGAATTTTCTAAGTGCATGAAGTACGAGAACGGATTGCGTCCGGAGATTAAAAGGACAATCGGTTATCAGAGGATTAGAAGGTTTTCTGAATTGGTGGACAGTTGTAGGATTTACGAAGAGGATCGTAAGGTGCGTGCTACTCCCTATGAGAATGTGAATGACAGGAAAAGGAAACAACCGTCTCGTAGTGGGGGAGGAATGTCTAGTCCTCCGAGGTGTTACATTAAGTGTCACAAGTGTGGGGAAGTAGGACATCGTAAGTTGGATTGTAGGAGGAATAAACTGAAATGTTCTAATTGTGGAGGTTCAGGACATGTCGCAGCTGATTGTAAGAGAATTAGGATGAAGTGTTTCAGCTGCGGTGAAACAGGTCATATTAGTGCAAGGTGTACGGAACCGAAGGGAGCTCAGACTGGTAGGAAGGTTGTTGCATTGGCAGGAGATGAGACTACTAGTGCGGATCGTCTGACTCAAGGTACTTGTTTTATTAATAGTACGTCTTTATTTGCTATTATTGATATTGGAGCGACTCATTCGTTTATTTCTTATGAGTGCGCGAAGCGTTTGAATTGTGTTGTCCTCTTGGGGTTTGTCTAATTGTTCTTTGACTGTTTATGGTAAAGGATTTGTAATGGATTTAGTGTGTTTACAGTTGAAAGGATTAGAATGAGATAAGTGGGGGAGAAGCTGGTACTTCTCTGTGTTGTTTCAGGTGTAGAGCGCTGGCTCAGTGTGTTGTAAATTGCAAGATTATAAGTTTGGTTTCTGGTTCAAGAAGGGGTGCGGAGGTAAGGACCATGTCAACTAAGGAATTGTGCCTTAGGTAGTTTTGTGTATAGGATGTAAGGAATGCTATTATCGTTTGGTGGAGACGGTTTATGCCTCATCATGGTTGTCGGCTGTCTATTGACAAATTGAGGAACTGATCACCCTTAATCTCTTGTTGATAGCATACGGGAATTATGTTGGATGGAATGGACGTGTCTTTCCGGCTTTGATAGTGGTGCGGAATGGATTACTTGAAAGGTAAGGAGTTGGTTACAGATTGTTTTGGTGAGTTGATAAGAATTCTTATATCAGAAGATGAGACAGATTAGAGGTTTGAGTATGTGGATTAAGTTGGAATGTCTCTGAGGGATAATGACTGGGTATTACTAAAGGTTAGTAAGGAATAAGATGATAATAGGAGGATGTGTGTTAACCAGTGAGTAGTATGGGAACTTTCAGTTGTGTTTTGCATAGCTTGAGTTTTGAATTGTGACGAATTGCAAACGATTTGAAATTCTTTGATGGTATTGAGATTGCAGAAATCTTGAGGAAACCCTTGGGGGTGGATGTAATATTTGAGAGTTCCTTTTTGGGTGGTTGTTGCAATAGGATGGAATTTGGATTGTCAAGAGCAGGAATTATGTATGGAGTACGGACAGTGGTATAGGGTTACGATTGAGATTAAGTGTTCACTTTCAGGGGTAGGCAACTGGAATGGTTTGGTTGAGTTTGACCAGAATTATAATTGTTGGAATGTTTGATAAGAGTGGTGGTTTGTTTAAGTTGTGGTTTATGTTCTTCGAAATTTGAGGAATCGTGGAAGGATCAGTACTATTGTGGAAGTGGGTGTAGTTGTATTATGTTGGATTATTAGAAGTATTATCTTTATGATTCTAGATTCGAAGTGTTTGGTAATTACAAGAATATTGAGTATTAGATTGGTCTGAAAGAATAGAGACAACGAGGATGATTAGGATTTGTGGCAAGTTATGAATTGGTTGGGGAAAGGATGATGTTGTGCCTGATGTGTAAGTCAAAAATCTTTTTGCATGTCTGTTTTGAGGATCAAAGAGTTGGAATTATTTGAGCAGTCCAGAGGCTTGTGTCTGGTGTGTGAGATAACACAGAAGAGTGTGAGAATGGAAATATTAAAAGTGAACAGCGGTTTGGTGAGTATACGAAAGAATTAGACTTTGGACGTGAGATTGGTAGTTTTGATGGTTACGAGTCATCAGAGTGTGCAGCGGAAGCGGGATGTGGCACATTTCGTATATGCGCGTCTGACTTGTAAGAGTTCTTAGGTTGAACATTGGGAATCTGTAAAAATGATGAGACCAATGGACGTTTCAGAATGGGAGTGTTAGGTGAAAGGGTTCAATGGTATTCTTGGACTACTAAGTAGATGGATGTTTGGTTATATGTACGATTGGTGAATCGTGGCATTGATGTAATAAGGTTGTGTGACAAGGAGGTTGGTATTCTTGTTTTGTTGATGTTGTTGAGACCTTGCCGTGTGGTGGAACGTTATGTTCTTGTTTGTGTTGTTGCCTCGTTTCCATTGTGTTGGTTCGAGTGCGGGTAGCTAATTCCTGTGTGAGGAATTAGAGGTGGGTTACCTACGGTGATGGTAACGATCTTATTGTGTTTCGGTTCAAGAGTGAACTTGTGAGTTGATGCTTGTGTATTCCTTGAGTTGTGAGTTGGTCGTCAAGTGCATTGTATGGGCTTTGCATCTTGTCGGTGTTGTTGTCGTCGTTGTCGTGTCGTTGTTGTTTCTGCTGCTAGCGGGGTGGTTAGTCAGTTGTGTTATTTATGGTATGCTTTTGGTCAGTCTATGATTATTGGTCAGATGCGAGGGCCTTGATTGGAGCTGTTGGGTTTGGCTTTATTTTCGAGGACGAAAATTTCCAAGTGGGGGAGAGTTGTAACGCCCCAGTTTTGATCATTTTATTTAATCGAGTCGATTTAATTATTTTGAGTATTATATTATTTTTATTTATGACTTTGGTGTGATAATATGTTATTTTACATTGTGATTATATTTTATCGCGTTTTGGGGAACATTTGTGAGATAGTTGAGAGTAGGTGCAATTGGGTCATTTTGCATTATTTTTACTAAGTTAGTAAAAGAGAGAAAAGGGAGAGAATTAGAAAAGAAGAAAAATAGAAAGAAAGAAAGGAGAAGAAGGAAAAGAAGAGAAGGGAAGAAGAGAGAAAGGAAGAGAAAGATTGGAAATCAAAGAAAACAACTTCTAGGAATCGATTTAATCGGGTAAGGGTGCGAAACTCGATTATACTATGCTTATATATGATTATGTATGTATGTGTTTGGATGATTCTCTTGCTTTCTATGTTTTTCACTTCTAGGTCGAAAATGATAAAATGAGTAGAATCGATGGTTTAGCGGTTGGAAATCGATGTAAATGTGGTAGATTGCTTGTTGGCATGATTAGAATAGGTTCTGATTGATATATGTTGATTGGGAAATGTTTTGGTTGGAAAATATCACTTTTGGGGTTTCAAACAGCGCAGAAAAATTCTGGGTTTTCCTTGGTACGCCTAGCGAACTTGGGGCGAAGGTGGCAGCGAGTGAGGTTTTCGCGGGTTCGCCTAGCGAACGATTCAGCGAAGGGTAGCGAAGGTTCGCTACGGGGGTTCGCCTTGCGAAGGTTGTATGTTTTTGGTTCTGTTTGGTTCTGACTTGGTTCGCCAAGGGCTCGCCTAGCGAACTTTGGGTCTGTTTTTAGCTAGTAGTGGTTCGCTGGAACATTCGCCTAGCGAAGGTGCTAGCGAGCGCTCGCGAGATGGCTCGCCCAGCGAACAGTGCTTATTGTGTAATTTTGCTTTCTGCATAACTTTTGATCTGTGGCTCGGTTTGAGGCGTGGTTTGATGCGTTGGGAAGCCATTGAGTTGTACTTTGTGATTATGATGCTTTGGAATTTGTTAGCCGATTTAATTAGGTCGGGCAATGTGAATAGTGTCGTTTTGTCGACTTTTGCCGTTTTAATGGTGTGTAAATGATGTGTACTATGCTATGTGCTTTTGATATGGATATCGTATGACTTTTATGATGTTGTATGATGTGAATGCATGTGATGACATGTTGTGGTGATGAATTGTGGCCGAAAGGCAAATAAATGCAAAGTGTTGTATTTGGTTATAGATGCATGTTTATGACTGCATATATGTGTGATGATGCATTGGTTGTCATGAGTTATTGTGTGTCAAGCATCATGATATGCATCATTATTGCATCCTGAGTGACGGCGGTTCCGGTGGGGAATCAGCTATAACATCGTGTGCCTCGAAAATATGAAAGGTATGAATAGCCTGAGGACCTAAAGCGATGGTTATATGCAATTGCGTCCTGAGTGACGGCGGTTCCGGTGGGGAATCGGCTATAACATCGTGTGCCTCGAAAATATGAAAGGTATGAATAGCCTGAGGACCTAAAGCGATGATTATAGACGATCGTGTGCCTCGAAAATATGAGGTGAGAAAAGCCTGAGGGCTTAAAGCAATCCATAAACGTCGTGTGCCCATGTGGGGACCTAAAGCGACGGGTGAACATCGTATGCCCGACGGGGAGTTACAGTGATGTAACGAGCGATGGTTCTAGCAGAGTTCCTGAGTGAACTAGTGATGAGATATGAAATCTTGGAGTCGGTACCGCATTTGCATTTGCATAGAGAGTCGTTGTGTCGGTCTCTTTGCATCTGCATGAATTATGATTGCATTAGTTATATGTGGAAATCATGATTTGGTGATTATGTGTGAGACATTGTGTGATTGAACTTGTGATAGCAATTGTGAACTGTTGTGTATTTGTGTTAAATGCATTGAATTATGATTTATATGTTTTGTATATAAACATATGCATGATGTGTGAATATGTGATTATGTGAATATAATCTGTATATGCCTTATGTGTTGGCATGTGATAACTGTGGTGAGAATACTGGATATGTGTATTTTTATGTTGATATATATAATTATATGCATTTATGTTATGGTTGTTTTTCTCACCCTTCTGCTGTTTTATAATGCTCTATGAGGCATTGCAGATTAGAGTTGCTGGAAGTCTTTTGTGAAGATTGTATCTTCATTCTTTTGTCGGTCGACTCTGATATGTGACACCGGGTAGTTAGGGAGGCCGTTTGTGTTTTTGGTGTATTGTGTATATACATCTTTTGGCTTGTGCATGTATAACCTGAAATATGACCAACTTTTTATGTGATATAAACATGATATTCAGTTTTTAGATTTTCCGCTTTTATTCTAAAAACTTTGAAATGTGGGTGTAAGGAACTGAGTTTCCTCTGTATGTATGCTACCCCACTGTTGCATATCTTTATGGGCAGGTGTTCTATGTTTGTTTTGTTTCACGTTGATGTGATTTCCCCGACTATGCCATGTTTTTAAATATACTCTGACGAAATTTTATTAAGTGTTTATTGTTTTTTTAAACTTTTGGGGGTATAGATTGGGGGCGTCACATTAAGTGGTATCAGAGCCAGTCCGTGTCAGTTTGTGTCAGTCCTTGTTGGTCTTTGTGGTTCGGTCAGCTGTTTGTTTAACCATAGTTGTTGTTATTGGAAATGAACTGAATATGGCTCGGGTTGTGCAGGGTGTACCGAATGTTGCGGGTAATAATGAGTTCGGGATGAACGAACCGCTTATCTTCAAGGGAAAATATGATCCTGATGGTGCACAATTTTGGTTTGAAGAGGTTGAAAGAATCTTCCATGTGATGGATTGTGCTGAAGAGGACAAGGTGAGACTGGGTACTCACATGCTGGAGGAAGAAGCAGCTGATTGGTGGGTTAGTTTACGCCAAGTGTTGGGAGTGGATGATGAAGAAGTTACTTGGAATTTATTTAGCCGAGAGTTTCGGGGGAAGTATTATCCTGAGGGTGTGAAGGAAAAGAAAGAGATTTAGTTCTTGGAGTTGAAACAAGGTAATATGTCTGTGGTTGATTACACTGCAAGGTTTGTGGAACTTGTGCAGTTCTATCCTCATTATCCGGAAGCGACTGCTGAATTTTCTAAGTGCGTGAAGTACGAGAACGGATTGCGTCCGGAGATTAAAAGGACAATCGATTATCAGAGGATTAGAAGGTTTTCTGAATTGGTTGACAGTTGTAGGATTTACGAAGAGGATCGTAAGGTACGTGCTACTCCCTATGAGAATGTGAATGACAGGAAAGGGAAACAACCGTCTCGTAGTGGAGGAGGAATGTCTAGTCCTCCGAGGTGTTACATTAAGTGTCACAAGTGTGGGGAAGTAGGACATCGTAAGTTGGATTGTAGGAGGAATAAACTGAAATGTTCTAATTGTGGAGGTTCGGGACATGTCGCAGATGATTGTAAGAGAATTAGGATGAAGTGTTTCAGCTGCGGTGAAACAGGTCATATCAGTGCAAGGTGTACGGAACTGAAGGGAGCTCAGACTGGTAGGAAGGTTGTTGCATTGGCAGGAGATGAGACTACTAGTGCGGATCGTCTGACTCAAGGTACTTGTTTTATTAATAGTACGTCTTTATTTGCTATTATTGATATTGGAGCGACTCATTCGTTTATTTCGTATGAGTGCGCGAAGCGTTTGAATTGTGATGTCCTCTTGGGGTTTGTCTAATTGTTCTTCGACTGTTTATGGTAAATGATTTGTAATGGATTTAGTGTGTTTACAGTTGAAAGGATTAGAATGAGATAAGTGGGGGAGAAGCTGGTACTTCTCTGTGTTGTTTCAGGTGTAGAGCGCTGGCTCAGTGTGTTGTAAATTACAAGATTATAAGTTTGGTTTCTGGTTCAAGAAGGGGTGCGGAGGTAAGGATCATGTCAACTAAGGAATTGTGCCTTAGGTAGTTTTGTGTATAGGATGTAAGGAATGCTATTATCGTTTGGTGGAGACGGTTTATGCCTCATCATGGTTGTCGGCTGTCTATTGACAAATTGAGGAACTGATCACCCTTAATCTCTTGTTGATAGCATACGGGAATTATGTTGGATGGAATGGACGTGTCTTTCCGGCTTTGATAGTGGTGCGGAATGGATTACTTGAAAGGTAAGGAGTTGGTTACAGATTGTTTTGGTGAGTTGATAAGAATTCTTATATCAGAAGATGAGACAGATTAGAGGTTTGAGTATGTGGATTAAGTTGGAATGTCTCTGAGGGATAATGACTGGGTATTACTAAAGGTTGGTAAGGAATAAGATGATAATAGGAGGATGCGTGTTAACCAGTGAGTAGTATGGGAACTTGCAGTTGTGTTTTGCATAGCTTGAGTTTTGAATTGTGACAAATTGCAAACGATTTGAAATTCTTTGATGGTATTAAGATTGCAGAAATCTTGAGGAAACCCTTGGGGGTGGATGTAATATTTGAGAGTTCCTTTTTGGGTGGTTGTTGCAATAGGATGGAATTTGGATTGTCAAGAGCAGGAATTGTGTATGGAGTACGGACAGTGGTATAGGGTTACGATTGAGATTAAGTGTTCACTTTCAGGGTTAGGCATTTGGAATGGTTTGGTTGAGTTTGACCAGAATTACAATTGTTGGAATGTTTGATAAGAGTGGTGGTTTGTTTAAGTTGTGGTTTATGTTCTTCGACATTTGAGGAATCGTGGAAGGATCAGTACTATTGTGGAAGTGGGTGTAGTTGTATTATGTTGGATTATTAGAAGTATTATCTTTATGATTCTAGATTCGAAGTGTTTGGTAATTACAAGAATATTGAGTATTAGATTGGTCTGAAAGAATAGAGACAACGAGGATGATTAGGATTTGTGGCAAGTTATGAATTGGTTGGGGAAAGGATGATGTTGTGCCTGATGTGTAAGTCAAAAATCTTTTTGCATGTCTGTTTTGAGGATCAAAGAGTTGGAATTATTTGAGCAGTCCAGAGGCTTGTGTCTGGTGTGTGAGATAACACAGAAGAGTGTGAGAATGGAAATATTAAAAGTGAACAGCGGTTTGGTGAGTATGCGAAAGAATTAGACTTTGGACGTGAGATTGGTAGTTTTGATGGTTACGAGTCATCAGAGTGCGCAGCGGAAGCGGGATGTGGCACATTTCGTATATGCGCGTCTGACTTGTAAGAGTTCTTAGGTTGAACATTGGGAATCTGTAAAAATGATGAGACCAATGGACGTTTCAGAATGGGAGTGTTAGGTGAAAGGGTTCAATGGTATTCTTGGACTACTAAGTAGATGGATGTTTGGTTATATGTACGATTGGTGAATCGTGGCATTAATTTAATAAGGTTGTGTGACAAGGAGGTTGGTATTCTTGTTTTGTTGATGTTGTTGAGACCTTGCCGTGTCGTGGAACGTTATGTTCTTGTTTGTGTTGTTGCCTCGTTTCCATTGTGTTGGTTCGAGTGCGGGTAGCTAATTCCTGTGTGAGGAATTAGAGGTGGGTTACCTACGGTGATGGTAACGATCTTGCTGCGTTTCGGTTCAAGAGTGAACCTGTGAGTTGGTGCTTGTGTATTCCTTGAGTTGTGAGTTGGTCGTCAAGTGCATTGTATGGGCTTTGCATCTTGTCGGTGTTGTTGTCGTCGTTGTCGTGTCGTTGTTGTTTCTGCTGCTAGCGAGGTGGTTAGTCAGTTGTGTTATTTGTGGTGTGCTTTTGGTCGGTCTATGATTGTTGGTCAGATGCGAGGGCCTTGATTGGAGCTGTTGGGTTTGGCTTTATTTTCGAGGACGAAAATTTCTAAGTGGGGGAGAGTTGTAACGCCCCAGTTTTGATCATTTTATTTAATCGAGTCGATTTAATTATTTTGAGTATTATATTATTTTTATTTATGACTTTGGTGTGATAATATGTTATTTTACATTGTGATTATATTTTATCGCGTTTTGGGGAACATTTGTGAGATAGTTGAGAGTAGGGGCAATTGGGTCATTTTGCATTATTTTTACTAAGTTAGTAAAAGAGAGAAAAGGGAGAGAATTAGAAAAGAAGAAAAATAGAAAGAAAGAAAGGAGAAGAAGGAAAAGAAGAGAAGGGAAGAAGAGAGAAAGGAAGAGAAAGATTGGAAATCAAAGAAAACAACTTCTAGGAATCGATTTAATCAGGTAAGGGTGCGAAACTCGATTATACTATGCTTATATATGATTATGTATGTATGTGTTTGGATGATTCTCTTGCTTTCTATGTTTTTCACTTCTAGGTCGAAAACGATAAAATGAGTAGAATCGATGGTTTAGCGGTTGGAAATCGATGTAAATGTGGTAGATTGCTTGTTGGCATGATTAGAATAGGTTCTGATTGATATATGTTGATTGGGAAATGTTTTGGTTGGAAAATATCACTTTTGGGGTTTCAAACAGCGCAGAAAAATTCTGGGTTTTCCTTGGTTCGCCTAGCGAACCTGGGGCGAAGGTGGCAGCGAGTGAGGTTTTCGCGGGTTCGCCTAGCGAACGATTCAGCGAAGGGTAGCGAAGGTTCGCTACAGGGGTTCGCCTAGCGAAGGTTGTATGTTTTTGGTTCTGTTTGGTTCTGACTTGGTTCGCCAAGGGCTCGCCTAGCGAACTTTGGGTCTGTTTTTAGCTAGTAGTGGTTCGCTGGAACATTCGCCTAGCGAAGGTGCTAGCGAGCGCTCGCGAGATGGCTCGCCCAGCGAACAGTGCTTATTGTGTAATTTTGCTTTCTGCATAACTTTTGATCTGTGGCTCGGTTTGAGGCGTGGTTTGATGCGTTGGGAAGCTATTGAGTTGTACTTTGTGATTATGATGCTTTGGAATTTGTTAGCCGATTTAATTAGGTCGGGCAATGTGAATAGTGTCATTTTGTCGACTTTTGCCGTTTTAATGGTGTGTAAATGATGTGTACTATGCTATGTGCTTTTGATATGGATATCGTATGACTTGTATGACGTTGTATGATGTGAATGCATGTGATGACATGTTGTGGTGATGAATTGTGGCCGAAAGGCAAATAAATGCAAAGTGTTGTATTTGGTTATAGATGCATGTTTGTGACTGCATATATGTGTGATGATGCATTGGTTGTCATGAGTCATTGTGTGTCAAGCATCATGATATGCATCATTATTGCATCCTGAGTGACGGCGGTTCCGGTGGGGAATCAGCTATAACATCGTGTGCCTCGAAAATATGAAAGGTATGAATAGCCTGAGGACCTAAAGCGATGGTTATATGCAATTGCGTCCTGAGTGACGGCGGTTCCGGTGGGGAATCAGCTATAACATCGTGTGCCTCGAAAATATGAAAGGTATGAATAGCCTGAGGACCTAAAGCGATGATTATAGACGATCGTGTGCCTCGAAAATATGAGGTGAGAAAAGCCTAAGGACTTAAAGCGATCCATAAACGTCGTGTGCCCATGTGGGGACCTAAAGCGACGGGTGAACATCGTATGCCCGACGGGGAGTTACAGTGATGTAACGAGCGATGGTTCCAGCAGAGTTCCTGAGTGAACTAGTGATGAGATATGAAATCTTGGAGTCGGTACCGCATTTGCATTTGCATAGAGAGTCGTTGTGTCGGTCTCTTTGCATCTGCATGAATTATGATTGCATTAGTTATATGTGGAAATCATGATTTGGTGATTATGTGTGAGACATTGTGTGATTGAACTTGTGATAGCAATTGTGAACTATTGTGTATTTGTGTTAAATGCATTGAATTATGATTTATATGTTTTGTATATAAACATATGCATGATGTGTGAATATGTGATTATGTGAATATAATCTGTATATGCCTTATGTGTTGGCATGTGATAACTGTGGTGAGAATACTGGATATGTGTATTTTTATGTTGATATATATAATTATATGCATTTATGTTATGGTTGTTTTTCTCACCCTTCTGCTGTTTTATAATGCTCTATGAGGCATTGCAGATTAGAGTTGCTGGAAGTCCTTTGTGAAGATTGTATCTTCATTCTTTTGTCGGTCGGCTCTGATATGTGACACCGGGTAGTTAGGGAGGCCGTTTGTGTTTTTGGTGTATTGAGTATATACATCTTTTGGCTTGTGCATGTATAACCTAAAATATGACCAACTTTTTATGTGATATAAACATGATATTCAGTTTTTAGATTTTCCGCTTTTATTCTAAAAACTTTGAAATGTGGGTGTAAGGAACTGAGTTTCCTCTGTATGTATGCTACCCCACTGTTGCATATCTTTATGGGCAGGTGTTGTATGTTTGTTTTGTTTCACGTTGATGTGATTTCCCCGATTATGCCATGTTTTTAAATATACTCTGACGAAATTTTATTAAGTGTTTATTATTTTTTTAAACTTTTGGGGGTATAGATTGGGGGCGTCACATCTACCATGACCACCGTAAGATGGAAGGGATAACCTCCTATGTCACACCGAAGAACTCTACCAAATTCTTCAATCTATAACCACCTATAGTCTCCGTTATCAATGAGATCTACACAAAAGCAATGACAGGCAAAGATTCGTCATGAGTACCTCATCTAAGCAACGACCAACACTAGATCTCAAAGCGAGGACCGAACGATGCTAGGATTTCTATATCGCGAGAAGATAGATGAAGTCTTGAACGCGAAGTTGTCGTTAGTTATAACAACGAAAGTTGATAATCAAGACAAGAACAATGTTTGGCAGTCATGTACAAGCAAGTAAGAGAAGAAGATAATGACATAAGGAAACACGGGGCTAAAGATCTACCTGAATAGCTATTTTTTTCCTCACATATCAATTTCTGCCTATTTTTGGGAAGATAAGAGACTTGATTGCTCTCCCATTGCGGATCACACAATAACATGATCCCTCATAGACAAAGGAAGGTGTAATGTCCTCTCTGCCGACATGCTCGAGCAATTAGGACTCCGAAAACTATATTTGAGTCCATAAAGTTATATATGGAGATCTCTTAGACTTCAAGGATTCATTAACTCTCCATTATGGAATGACAGATTTGACATTATCGCTTAGAGAAGGAGAAAGCGAGAGAAAGGTAACTCTGAGCTTCATGGAAGTTCATTGGAAGAGTGTCTTCAATGATATCCTTGGTAAATCATTTACGGAAAAGCTAAATGTGTGGCCTCTCCAGTTCATCTTAAGGTAGTGTATCATTGTAACAAAGAGAAACCATTCGTGATCAACACCGACCTAAAAGCGACAAGGCATGTCTAAGAAGTCACACTTAAAAATCTCCTCACCACTTCGATGGTGGGAGAGGAAGGTTCAGGGATAGTCAATATGTTCGATCTTGATGCGCATGAAGATGAAGTTAAACCAATCTCGGATAGTGATTTCAAATTTGTTTAGCTTGATGATAATCTCACTAGGTTTGTGAAGATAGGGTTTGAGCTCCCTCTGAAGTAAAAAAGATTGCACCGATACAATGTCTCTGTGCTAACATGGATCTTTTTTGTTATTTCCCCCATGAGATGTCCGACATCGACCCCAAGGTAGTTTGACATCAATTAAATGTTGACCACAATGCCAACGACGAAGAAGTTAATCTTTGGAGAAACCCGAGGTTACCGTTAGCACGGTGGAAGGCATGTTGGATGCCAATTTCATTTATGAAGTGAAGTACATATAATGGGTCTCCAACGTCATACTAGTTAAGAGGGCCTCAAGGAAGTCAAGGGTGTGTGTAGACTATAAAAATCATAATAGAGCGTGTACGAAAGACTCATTTCTTCTATCTAATATCGACCATATATTTATGTTCAGGCCTGATAGGAAGAATACGACCTTCATGACTAAGCAAGCCAATTACTAGTACAAGGTCTTTCGAGAGGAGATTGGTGAAACAATGGAGGTATACATGGATGACATGATCGTAAAATCGACTCAAGAAACATAGCTATAAAATAGACCTTTCGTAACACCCAGTTTACAATAGCCTTCCTGTTAATAGTGGTAATAGTTCTTTTTTGGATGCTTTTTTTGGTATTTGCAGAAGGACATTTCATAATGGTCATAGGTACCGACCATAGTGAAATGTACCTGGAGTGAAATGGTTCGAATCTCAGCACCAACAATTTTCCATTTATCGTGACATAATGGAATTAACCTTGTATATCACCACGATTTTTATAATCAACTATGGTGTAAGTTTCAACCATTTCATCACGGTTCGTATTGTCAACCATGGTGAAAATAGCTACTAATTTATATATAATCTAAATTATGTCTCGCTTCAGTACATAACAATCGTCTCTCTTAAAACAAAACTCTAACATCTCTTTCACTCGTCTCTCTCAAAACAAAACCCGAACATATTTGCCATCCGTCTCTCTCATATGAAAACCCCAAATTTATGCAGATAACTCGTCTTCTTTGAAGGATACCTTTGCTGCATAAAATCTTAGTCAATGGCTACTTTACAGGTTTGTCTTCACTATAGTTTTTATTTCAAAATCTATTTATGCATTATTGTTTTTGTTTCAATAGCTTGTTTCATAATGTTTGAAGTTTTTGCTTATTTTGACTTGTAGATAGGGATGCTTATTTCAATAACGAGGACGAAGATAAAGTGAGCTTTGCAAACTTGTGTGAAAGATACATAATGACATCTATTCAAAATAGATACAAGTTTGCAGCTATAACTTCAGCTTCATCCTTCTTTCATTGTGGACACGGCATTATGGGACGTGTACGTTTCTGAAACATTCTATGACTTGATATGTTTGTTTTAATGTGTATGTTGTTTATGGTTTGTTGTTGATGAGTGTTTTTGATGAATGTTGTTGTTAATGTTTGTTTAAAAGATGAGTTTTTTATATATTATGTGGTTTGATTATTTTTCCAATCCCTTACATAACTTTTCAGATTGCATTAGAAAATTATAATATGATAGATAAAGTTATATTTGAAAACAAGTACATGTTCAATTCTTGACAAGAATTTTTCAATCCGTTATATGCATGTTATTATTTAACTGTTAGAACTTTATTTAATGATTGTAGTTCTTCAACCACCCCTCTCCCCACCTCTAATTTTGTTTGCAAAGTAAATAATATTTTGCGAAATGAACTAGAGGTGAAGGCAGGGGCAGTTGAAGAACTAGGATCATTAAACAAAGTTCTATTTGTTAAAGAGCAAAATACAGATAAAGAGTTGAAGAACTCTTGTCAAGCATTGAACGTGAACTTGTTCTTCTAATATAACTTAATCTGTCATATTATAATGTTCTAGTTCAAATTGAAAGATTATATGTTTAGTGAGCATTGTTGAAATAAGCATTCCACATAATTTATAATAAACTCGGTGTATATATCACAACGGTTGTTTATACTAAACATTGTTAAATGTTATGCATTAAAGAATATCACAATGGTTGTTTAAATTAACCATTGTGGTAGGTAGCTCGCTACATAATTATAATCAGGGTCGCACGACAATGGTGGAAAACATCATACATACAATCACGCCTTACCTCACAACGATTGGTCTAGCATGGTGGTATCCCTTTTCCAATCGTTGTGATAGGTGTTTTCCATAGAAGCAAAGGATTCCATGATCATCATCTTTGGCAAGTATTCAAAAGAGTCTAACAGTACAACATGAGGCTTTACCCAAGGAGATGCACATTTGAAGTGAGAGGTGAAAAATTCTAGGGATTCTACCTTATAGAGAGAAGAATTGAAGCTAACCCAAACAAGTGTGAAATGTTTGTTCAGATGAGTGCACCAACCTTGAAGAATAAGGTCCAAAAATTGAATAGGATAATTGTCGGTTATGATAACAAAAATTGATGTATTATTTTCAAACAAGGTGGATATTGTTGAGATTGGTTGAAAATATACATGTTGATACTCTTTGTGGAGGGGTATGATTGTCGGTGAAGATAATGAAAGTTAATGTATTATTTTTAATCAAGGTAGAGTTTGCTAGGGTTGGTTGAAATATACATTCTGAAGAAGCACCACATCGCTTAGTTTTGTGAATGAAGAGGGAGTCCAAGTCTATATATGGAATACAAGTTCTTTGAAGTCCCACGTCACTTAGTTTTATGAAGGAAGAGGGAGTTTAAGGCTATATATAAAATTCAAGTTCTTCATTCCAATATGCACCAGTCAAAAGCACGTTAAGCTTGTATTTAACTTTCTTTGTTCTCTTATACTCTTGTATTATAGTGTTGTGATATGTAGTTAAAATATTTGTTTTGGAGGGTGTAAGTGTACTAGAGGCTTGGGTTAGTTGTGGGTATATTATGTGTTGCAACAATTTTCATATATTGTTATTCTCTGATTGTTTATTGATAACAACAACCATGGGGTTTTCTCTAGTTTTATAGTTTTCACGTTATGGTTTTGTGTTGTGATAGTGCTCTTTTTTTCTCTTTGTTTGTTTTTTCCCAAATGTGGTATCAGAGTCATGGTTCAGCTTTGTGGGGGAACGAGAGATGGATCCGGCGTTGGATTCTATTATAGGATATGGGGGGCTCACACTTGTGGGGGAGAATTTTTGGTGCAAGTGTGAGTAATTCAAGTCTCACATTTCCCATGAATTGGGGGAATGTTGGATTTATAAAAGAGATGACTCATTTACCTAACACCTTAAGGTTTTTGGTTGAGATGTGGTGTCTCCACCTTTTGTGGTCCTAGAGCATTAATCTCATTAGGGCTCCTGACTCTCTCGGACTCCCCAACACATATATCATGGAACTCAATTATTCTCATAATGTTCTTCACATAATATAAATCCACCATATCACAATTCTTTTTTAAATCAATTTTTAGTGCTACCTTCCTACCTTTCCTTGCCTCTTACATTTCATATGACGAAAGATCTCGTATGTTACCATTACATTATCAAGGATTGGCAACTTCTCCATGAAAGTGGAATTTCCTTGGGAAATATACACTTGGGTAACAATAGATAGAGATGAGAATATTTTGTAAATGATTTTGCAAAGTTATATAATTCATAGATCCTTCACTGATTCTAGATTTTCTTTTTATGGAATAAGCCCAATATTTGTTGTTGTGATTTAACTCGGTATGTGTTGTAATCAATAACAATAATTAATGATCATGGGTGTGTTACAAAATGACAAGAAAATATGTAAGTGAAGTTTGTTTTTTGAATTCAGAAATATGCAATGCTTGTGAAGGGCTGAAAGCAATGTGGTATTTGATTAGTAAATTAGCAAGTGTACTAATCTTTCAATGTAGTAATATCGAGAAAATTATGGAATATCATTCTCGAGGACTGCATGATATTATAGGGTTAAAATTTCAGTTCAGTTGAACAATATGGTATTTGAGGGTTTGGAATTTGATTGTTTTCAAAAGGTAAAATTAAGACAAATTTAATGGAATAAAAAATAATATGCGAAAAACATGTCTGGGATGAGAGTTTGATCTTGAATCCTTTTGTTATTCTAAATTGACCTAATAATAATTAACTTTTATTCCTATGATTATTGGTTCTCTAGATTATATATTCCTAATTCCTTAGCAAATAGACTCTTAAATAATTAAATTGATTGCTATGGACATTAGTCAATCATAAATAATTTTAAGCATTAATATATCAAAAACAATTCAGTTTCTAGTTGCAATCCCTAGGCCTAGGCGATGACTAAACCAGAATATTTTTATTAAGCATTACCAGTTGAAATTCCTTTCTAACAAGTAACCATAGAACAATTTACAATTGCTCAGAGAGTAAAAATCATTAAGAACATATAAAAATAAATCAAAATAAAATGAAATACTTAAGGCTTAAATGCACTTTTGGTCCTTGTAAGTTAGCGAGTTTTTGAGTTTAGTCCCTGTAATTTTTTTTGTCTCAGTCCCTACATCTCACTTTTTGCGTGCGTTTTAGTCCCTAAAGCCAAAATCCGCAGGAAAATCTTTGTAGTTTTTCAAGAGTTATATCACCTGGTTATTTAAAGTTAGATCTATCTTGACGCTGATACAAGTAGGCCTTTTGATTAATCCATTCCCTAAGTTGTTTTGTTCCAAAGAATCCTGTACTTGGATTTTTTAATTCGAAGTCATGAGGTCTTTTTCAAAGTCCAACGGCTCATCATCATAAATGCAGTCGAGCCTCTGGTCAAGCGTGTAATCTACATCTCTCACTAAATTGGCTGGTGTGGTGTAACATAGTCTCTTGGGCCATATTTTCTCGTTTGTCAGCCAAGTAGGCCATGATTCGAGTCCATATATCTGACTCAATTACATCCTTGGTCTTTTTGGCCATTTCAGTTTGTAACTTGGCCTCTTGGGCCATTTTTGTATGATTCTTGGCCACATAGGCCGTAACTCTAGTCCAAGCGCTCAACTTAAACATAGTAAGCATCCTCATCACCCCACCATGTTGGGGTTATGTCATCATCCTCTGATGGTTGGTCACCCCAGATTTCCCATTCCCACATGAAACCGTGAGCTGGTTGAAGCCTTACTTAGTGGAATACATTCTTCTGGGGCCTAAATCCTTGGTCCGTTGGTGGACATGGCACAATATTTTCCAAGTTCTTATCAAAAGTCCTTATACTAATATGGTTCACTTCTGCAATGTAGTAGCTTTGGTTTACTTCCACGTTCTCGAAAATGTTTTCTTCCCTCCATATTAATATTCTTTGATAGAGAGATGAGGGTACAACACTGACACCATGTATCCATTCTCTTACTAGTAGTAAGTTAAAATTTGCTTTGGATGGAATGACCATGGATAGGGTTGATCGAACAGTGGTTCCAACAACCAAATTTACCTGGATTTCCCCCAAAGAGTGGCCAATCTTGCCTTCATAATTGGAAAGTACCATGTTATGAGGCCTTAGGTCAGTGTCGAATTTCCCTATTTTTCTCAACAGGGAATGTGGTATCAAGTTGAGTGTTGAACCATTATTAACTAGGACTTTGCTGACACCATGATTGTCAACTTTTCCTTTAATGAAGAGTGGTTTTAGATGGATCTTCATCCTATATCTGATTTTTAAAAATTGACATTCTTCTCTTCAACACAATCGTTATTCATCACATAATAACAAACTGGCATGTGGTCAACCATTTCCTTCATAAAATATCCCTTCTTTGCATCAGTCACTTCAGTCACCACGTTGTATTCGACAAGTAGCATTGACACTACGTTACAAAGGACATCAAAATCACCATCTGACTCTAAGAAATTATCTGCTATCATTTGCCATTCTTCATCCTTACCGTCTTCCTTGTTAGTTGACAAAGGCGGATTTACTCTCTATTTCACTGACCTTTTTTCCAATTCGACCTTAGGTTCGACAGGTGAAAGTGGGTAAGGATTATTTCTTTAATTGGCCTTTTGGCCATCTTGTTGTCCATTTCTTGGTTTTGCTAGAACCTAGCATCTCTCAGAACACCTTCTTTTTGCGTTTATACCTTTGCCATTGTGTTCGAGTCATGGAATTTTTACTCTTGTAATTTGGATTGTAAGGATGGTTCTTGGTGGCCTGAGGGTTGTTCAGGTGTTTCCAATTCGTGTTCAAAGTTAACACCTCTCCTTTCTTTTGCTTGGTGTCAGTTTTATTCTGGGGGTGTATCCACTTTTCAACTAATGCCTTCAACTGAGACGTATAGGTCCTGGGTCCACTTTCTCTATAGCCTGTGGTCACATTCTGTGTCCTATATAGGAAATCTCTTCTCTTAAAAGAATAATCTGGCCTCGACTAGGGCCATTTTCCCCTTTATAAGGTTATGGATTAGTCTTTTCAAGGCCTTCAATAGTCTTTCTATCAAATACAGGGCTACACCTGGGGCATAACTTCACTTCCGAGCCTTTCAATTTGCATATGTTGAGGAAATCGACAAGTTCCTCCTCAGTAATGGGGTAAGCCTCCTTGACTTTCTTAGCATATTTTGACTCATAAACTTCCATTTCCACGCCAGGGTTCTCAGTAGCCTCAACCATCAAACATTCTAGTGATTCAGCATGGTTTGCATCTTTGATTTACAAAGGGTCAAAATCCACCTGCATTGGAGCTTTAGCCTTATCAACAAACTTTATCCTTCCCTCGTTCAGTGCTTCTTGCATCAAATCCCTTAAAAGGATACAATGAGAGATCTTATGACCAAGAAAGTTATGAAACTTACAAAATTCTCTTTTCTTTCGTTGCTCTAAAGGTGGCGTTTTTACTCCCTTAAGGACTATGATTTGGCCATCACCAACTAAGAGATAAAAAATCTCATCGCACTTAGTCACGTCGAAAGTGTACGTTTTGGCAACAAATTTGTCATTTTCTGGCTCGACTGGATTCTTTCCATCAGATTGTTTCAATAGTTTACAAATGTAGGGAGGTCCTAGATTAAGTTCTGCCACATTTATGACATTTTCTTCAAATTCCTCGTATCTTACATCATATTCATGGTTTCTCTCATCTGCCTCTATATAGGAAACCTTCTCTTTTTATGGAATTTTCTCATTTTGGCCTTCAGGCGTTCAATCTGTTAAACCCTATCAGTCAACTGAGCCATATCTCTCAGATATTGGGTATCTAGTTTCTTTCTAATAGAATAATCTAGACCTCTAGTGGCCATTTCGACCAGTTTATGTTCAGGGACATGGGTAAAGCATCTTTACTTCAATAGCCGGAACCTATTCAGGTAATCATCGATTGACTCAGGTGCTTTGCGCCTTACATTAGCTAATTCTTTGAGACTAATCTTCGACCGTCCCATATAAAAGTGCTCATAGAATGCTCTCCCTAAATGGTTCCAATTATGTATGGAATGAGGAGGGAGTGTCGTGAACCATGTAAAGGAATTTTTTATTAGAGAATTTGGAAAGAATCTCATCTTCAAATTCTCATTATTTTACATATTTCCTACTTCAACTTGGTATCAAGTGATATGTTCGACAATCGACTCACTTGTGTCTTCTACAAATTTGGTGAACTTAGGAACTTTCCATCCCATAGGGAGTTCTTCTTGTAGCACATATTAAGACAAAGGAAACATGAAATTGGCCTATCTAATACTACATTAAGGCCATTATGGGCAAGTATGTTTTCGACTATGTGGGCTAGATTATTCTGCCTCCTCAGGTTATCTTTTCAAACATTCCTGACTACCTCCTCGACATCTTGGTTCCTGTTCACCATAACTATCCCTGGGTTAACTTGACCTATAGGTTCTTCTTCTCCCCTAAGTACAAGGGGTCCGACAGGTCATAGTTCCTGTTGGTGTTGTTGCCCTTGATTAATGGGGGCAAACCCATTGTCAGGTATCGCTATTGGCCTTGCTGGCATAACTTGGTGAATTGGTTATGCCTAGGCCTAAGATGCGCTGAAAAAACCGGTGATTCGACCCATTTGATTGACCAGTAATTGGTAACTTTGGTTAATGTTCTGGATTAGGGGGTTGAACGTTGTACCAATTTGCCGAGTGAGTATATTAACCATCTCATGGTTACGTTCATCAATTTGTTTTCTTATGGACAACATGGAATTGGTTATTAGGGCGGATGCGTTTGGGAGAGCAAATACAGTCTGTCCATGTTGTGTCGCTCGAACATGGTTGTTAATGGCAGACCCTGACACCACATATGGATTTAAAGGAGACATTATTGTTGCATTATTATCTTCATATGTTGACGCGTTACTCTATAATTATATCATCATCGCAGTTGGCATACCATAATGAAAATCCCTCGAACCTAGTGGCATAGTAACACCTAGCATATAAGAAGGCCTAAAATCTCCTATAGGAGTGTGTGTGGGCCTAAGAGTAGTTGGAATGCTTGTTTCCACAGGCAATGTAACCACTACTCGTGGCGTCGATGTTGCGCTCATTACTGGGGTGAGGATAAGTTCATCGGTCTCTATGGGATTTATGTTCTCCGTGATTCCAACTGTCAATGTGACAGATTGTTCAATATATGGAGCATTATTTTAGGGAAGCGGGGTATTCATAGGAAAAACCATTTCTACTAAAGTTTTACCACTCTACAAGTACATACAAGTCCATATGTAGACAACATTATTAGATGCAAGAGAAATTCACAACCGGAAAAACAAAATGCAAACACTTTTTAAAGAAAAAATTCAAAATTTGCACAATCATGTCCCACTGGGCCTGCCAATTTGTTCACCGGTGTTCTTGGTAAACAATCAATTAGTTTTAAATTTATTGCTTGAAGGACCAAACTAGTCAATCCTGTGGCAAGTTTGTGCTAAATTGCTGGGAAAATAAGTGTGCATTTATGTTGTCAGAATACTTGCATTAAATGTTGACTATTTTATAAAATGATTAAGTTTGAAAGTGAATGTGATAAGTGATTTCGACTGGGTCAAAATTAGTGACTTGTACATGAAATTTAAACCAGTAAAAATAAGTTAAAGGAAAAGAAATTGATTTGCATAAGTAAGATAATGGTAGGCAAGTACAATTCTTCAGAGACTCGTTTCTCGCTTGAGTATGGGCACTTTGAGTTTGTATTGAAGTTGACAATGATTTTTCCACCCTGAATTCTAACACTAGAATTCATATTTATAATACTACGAAACTAACAGTATCCAATGTTCAAATGCCCTCCGTCCGACACGTCATCTATGCATGCTCTACCAGATTTCAATTGATCTCCACGTGTCCTTGGCATTTTGGATAAGACCAAAAGACAGTTATCTGGTTTGAAATTTGAACCTGCTTTAATTGAGCCACTTTTGACTTATCGAATTAATGAGTGACCAAATCCTTTGAAAATTTCACTAAGTACCAGACCAGATTCTTCAATATCAAACGCTGTCGTTTTCCTCCAAGGTCTTTGGTCGAAAGGCATTTCACTTTGTCGAATTTGCCCTTTTGGAATTTCTTGGCTAACAGTTGGATAGTGCGGGGTGCACGAAACTGAGCCTGATCGGCCACTGTCTCTTGTGAGAACCGGTCAGTAAAACTCTCCTCGCTCGGAGATACGAGTCCTCAATGTCAACGCCCCTCTCTTGAGCCCCCGCAGTAGCATATCTATATTTTGTCGACCAACAATCGTACCATCTGCGCATCTAGTCTTCATTGCAAAAAAGAAAACATTTTTTTTAAATTACTGGATTTTACATAAAATCTAGAACTTATAGAGTTACCGCATGTTTGGAATATCCAGTAAAAATATAATTTTTTTTAGATTTTTCAAAAAATGTGATTAAACGTATGAATTTTATTCAAATTTCAAAAAAAAAATGCGGAAAAACATTGCATTTATACTGGTTTTTTTTATGGAAAATCCATAAATATTTATGTGGTTTTACCGTATTTTTTTTTTACAAATCCGAAAAAATGTATCCATATTTCAAAAATTCCGGTCAAAAGTATGGATTTTTTCTGGATTTTTCAAAAATTGTAGAAAAATATTAAATTTCTTCCAAATATTTTTAAACATTCGGTAAAAATTCAAAAAAAAAAATGCTAAAAATGCGGTAAAACACACAAACTTACTTGTCATCAAACGAAAATATCTGTCAGTGTCTTCGAAATGTGCGGAAATTTACGGAGCTTTTCAAAAAATTGAAATGTTCCAATTTTTTTTGAGAATGAAGTTATAATATTGTGCAAGGTTAATATGGTAAAAGCATAGGGGTGTGGGGGTGCCAAATTAAATTAGAGGGTGGGAGGAAGAAACCTCAAATAATACAAGGTCGGCAATCCAAATCAAAACTAACAAATTGCATGGGCCAAAATTGTGCAATAGGATATATACATGTTGGTCCTCTTAATATATAGGGTTGCTTTTCACACAACCTTGTAAAAGAATTACATATACAACTTGTTTAGACTTTAGAAGTATACTTTAAGAAAACACAGTTTTATTTATAAGAATATTTTCAAACGGTATAAAATTTACATTTTATTAGATGTGTACATCTGAATTTATTTAAAGTCGTGAATAAAAAACCTTTCTCTAATATTATAAATTAATTTCCACAATTTATTAAAATAATTATTTGTGTGGGTTAACATTCCAACATTCTTAAATTCAATTAGATATTGATACTTTCAACCAATAAAAAATTATAATTCAATGGTACATTATTTTTTATTTTATTTTATTTTAAAATAAATTAAAATTTTAAAATAATTTGCACTAAAATATCGATATCCAACTTACATTTATAGGTACCACAAAATTTATCGTTTGACATGGATATTCAACTTAAATTTATGGGTACCTGTTTGTGTGTTTAGCTTTCCAACTATAAGTTACCATTTCAAAATCAACTTTTTCTAGGATGAAATTCCTAACTTACTCTATTATTCAAAATATTACATATTTTTTTACATTAAATAAATGTAAGAAAAATACTTTAAAAACTTTCAAAATGTATTGTAAATTAATATATTTTATTTAATAATACAACATTCGGGTTGGGAACTTTTTCTTAAATAATACTGTATTTTATTAAACATAAATTTTAATCTATCCTACATTACAAAAAATATTTTAATTGTCTTTTATTTTTATTTTTTATTTTTTATTTTTATAGATATAAGACGAAAGTCCGCCAAAATCAGTTAAGAGAAAATTCAAAACGCAGCTTGTAAAGAGTTAAGACAAAGTTCAACCCATGCTTAATATACAAAAGCTCAAATAACCACATGTTTTAAGAACCTTCAAAACTATTAAACTCAGCAAAGAAAGCTCTAGAAGAGTCTCTACACAAACCTCTAGAGCCAATAATCGAAGAATTAGAGAGACAATTGCCATCAATATTAATTGTCTTACTTTTAAAGTTGGAATGACTTTTGTCATTTTTTTAAAGTGGTTGATTTATAAGTATTAATTACTTATTTATATTAATATATTAACAGAAAATATAAAAAAATAATTTTGCTAAAATTTAAATAAGTTAGGGGTTGATAGTTTAATAGGTATTCACAAATATTATAAATAAATATTTAGTTATATGTTTTATCACAGACTTCGAGTATCTGTATTTGTTAATAATTAAAAAATTATTTAAATATTAATTTGTTTAATCTAAAATTATTATTATTATTAATATTATTATTATTTTGTTAAATATGAAATATTATTATTATTATTATCATTATTATTATTATTATTATTAATATTACAATTATTATTATTATTATTATTATTATTATTATTATTATTATTATTATTATTATTATTATTATTATTATTATTATATTGAATATGAAACTATTATTATTTTGATGAATCTAGTATAATTATTTGATAAAATAAAAAATAAAATGAATGTGATTTATTTTTCTTCTTATTACTATTATTATTATTATTATTATTATTATTATTATTATTATTATTATTATTATTATGTGTTAAATTCGAAACTATTTTTTTAAGAGGAATAAAATAAATTTAGTTAATTATATAATTTAAAAAATAAATAAATAATAGTATTCATGAATATCGATAACTATTCGTGAGTATCTAAAAATTTATGGATATCTATCTCGCTTATACCTGCATGAATATAGGTCGGATACATATATCATATTTATTAAACAAGAATGATATTAGTGAATTATAACCCGTATGCATAAATATTCATCGTCATCCCTAACTTAAACTCATATACCCTCAACTCAACTAGTAGATACTAATTGAGCTAAGTAGTCATCTTAAGTTTTCTACCATTTGATTTAGAGTAAGTCACTTAATTAACTAATTGATTAATATCAGAAAATAATACATTTTAAAAAATATAATTAAAATAATCTTCTTTATACATATAAGAATAACAAAATATTTTATTAACTATTTGTCATATTCCAAAGTTTTACCCCTTAGATGTCATCATCCTTTGCATGAACATATCTTTGCATAACTAACCAGCTATCAAGCTTTGTGGTTTTCCTTTTCCTGTGGAATTAGGTTTTTGCTTCAAAAGGCTTAGAGGACTGATCAATCAAAGATTTGAGAGAAAGATCAACCAAACAAGTTCTCATGCACTCCAATGGTCCCTAAGATCCCTTTTGGTTCAACACAACTCATTTCAAGGAGTTCCTAAATGAATGGGAGAGTTGAAGATTCATCTGGTCAAGAAAGTCAAATGTGGCTTTATAAAGTCAAACTTTTGGGTTTTCTTAAGTCAACCATGGACATGCCATATCTTCTCAAGTGTTGTATGTGTTTGTATCAAGAAAGATCAAGGAAAGACATAAAATCAGGAGTTTTTGAGGATTAGGGTTTTGAAGGAAAAGTTTATAAGTATTGAAATCCTAATTTCTAGCCATCTTGCAACATCCATAACTTTTTCATCCTTGATCCAAATGGAGCAAACTAGCTATCAAATTGAAGAGGACATCACGTACTACAAATTCAAAGAAAGAAAGATGCTCAAAAGATTCACGTATTTCAAGATATGAAGGCCTAAAGTTAGGGAAAACAAGGTTTTAGAAATTTGTACTTAGAAATTTTTTTAAGTATAGAATTTCAACATGAAGGGTGACTTTTCAAGGCATTCATTTATCATGATCCAAGCTTCATCTCAATTCCATGAAAACATGAAAGTTGTAGAGCATTCTCCTAGCTTTCTTTTGAGTACTAGAACTCCTCCATTGGATGTGTAGAACTCAAGTTATGGAGTCATCAAGATAGGGTTTTCATTTGGCAAGGTTTTGGTAACTTTGTGGACCAATCTTCCAAGGGATTTTTCATCATGATCAAGACCTCATCTCAATTTCATGAAAACATGAAAGTTGTAGAGCTTTCTTCAAGCTTTTCAACCATTATAAGAACTCTTTCATTGGACAAATGCATCTCAAGTTATGTTGCTTCAAAGATGGTGTCACAAAGTTGACAAATTCATGACTTAGAATTTTTCTAAGTTTCTTTTAGTGGCATATTAGTAGACATGTTTTCATTGCAATTTTTCTCCACTTTCCAAGTCTTATTTCAAAATGATTTCTAAATGAAAGTTGTTCTATAAACTTCATACTTTGTATTGGATTAAAAATCTCATGAATTGGAGCTAAGTTTACCAAGTTATAATGGTTTAAAGTGAGCTTCATGGAATGGTGTTTAAGCACATTTTCTTGTCACATTGCCATGCACATTATTAACCTTTCATGTAGCAAATTTGTCTTTCAAATTTCACACGCATAGAGTGCTTGTTTTCACTCCAAACCTTGCCATAAACATTACCTAAAGTGATCCAACATGTCATGTACCATTCCATTCTTCATAAATAAGTTTTTCCGAACTTGGAAAATGACAAAACATGTCAAACTTGCTCAACAAGGGTTATTCCACTAATCCACTCTGAGCATTGTCCTCAGCTCTCTTTGTCCTCATAACATGACAAGAACACCCCACCTCAACCATGCTCATACTACACCATTCTCCCTCCATCTTCCAAAATTTTCAAAATCTTAACCACAAGTCTTTAACTCGGTAACCGTTGTTTTTACCACACCAAAGCTCCATATTTAAGCTAAATATTGAAACCCTAAAGGAGGAGAACTCATTTTTCTCAGCAGCCATACCTCAGAAACTCTCTCTTTTTCTAAAATACTCTCTCCCTTCGAATCTGCTATTACAAGATTGTATCACATTTTCTCTCACCACCATCATCACCTTTAGAGTTCAAGGGAGCAGCATAAGGGTTTGGTTGAAGGTTTAAAGCAAAGGAAAGTAGATCACGAGTTCATTGTTTGGTAAACTTTCTTTCCCTGTTTCTCTCATTTTTCAAGTGTGTATAAGCATGTGATTTTTGTTTTTG
The DNA here is from genome assembly GCA_022829125.1 of Lathyrus tuberosus. Classification (NCBI taxonomy): domain Eukaryota; kingdom Viridiplantae; phylum Streptophyta; class Magnoliopsida; order Fabales; family Fabaceae; genus Lathyrus; species Lathyrus tuberosus. The sequence goes on along the minus strand of JALAZF010000203.1, from coordinate 1,082,739 downwards.
AGGTCCCTAGATCATGTAGTTTAAGTTTAGTACTTTGTTGTTTTGGTTTATGTGAGTTACAGTTTGGATGCTTGTTTTTCACACGCCATTTTGATGGCCTTATAGCCATTGAAAATGAGTTTTGATGACGGAATCGTGTTCTACGTGAGATTCAGGGTAGGGAAGTATCTTTGGTTTTGAGTTTTGTGGACTTTTACAGTCGCCGCCGGTGAAGCTCACCGGGGAAGACGACCGGAGCTAGGGCTCCAGCGTCTGAGGTGGATGCTGAGGTGGCTGGTTTGAAAATTTGACTTTGCTTGCGTTGCCATGTCCATTCATTCGTTTGACCTATGATGCACAAATGAAACGCATTGTTTCATTTAGTTTCTGATATCCTCTTTTTTTGTTTTTTTTTTCTGGGTTGGGCTTAGTGGTTTTTGTAACCCACACCCCTCATTTTGAAGCCCATACACGCTTCAACTAAGACCTTCCTTTAACCATTTTACTGATTGCACCCCTCTTAATTTTGTTCACTTTTATTTCTTTTTTGTTATTTTCATTTGATTTTTTTTTATTAAAAATACTTCCTATCATCCAAAAATTCCCAAAAAAATTCATGTTTACATTTTAATGTCATTTAATTTTTGATGAATTTTATTTTCATTTTTATTTTGTTTTGATAATTAATTCTGATTTTACAATTCAAGGTGTCCATTTTGACCTAGTTTTGAACTTTTGCCTTGGTTGAGGTTCTTCCTAATTGATTCTTGAGATGGTTATTTTTAGAGTGTTTTAACACACAATATGAGGATGATTTGAGTGTGCTTGCTAACCTTGGTTGATATTACTTGACGTGGTTTTCATTTGGTTGATTGTGGTCCTCGACTTGTGCCCGATTCTTATGATACCCTTCCTTGTTGATTGATTTTGTGCTAGCTCTTGTACTTTTATTGTGACAATCTTTTGCACACACACACACACTTGAGTATATAAACTTGTGTTTGAGCTTTGATTTGGAATTTATCTGTTCATTTTCCTATTTTTGAATGCCATGTCAAGTTGACCATCTTTTGTCCATGTTTTCATGCTCACTTTGACCTAGTTTCTTGGGCATGTTTCGTGGGATGTTTATATTGATTGAATATGAGTTTGTGTTGGTTTGAAAAGCATGTTTCACTTCTGACTTCATGATTCAAAGGTGTTCTTGTTTGCGTATTTGATCATTTGTACATGTCTTGTCTTGTTTGAACCATTTCATGATGTTTTGGCTTGTTACTTGCATATGACTTTGTTCATGCATAAATGTGGTTCTTGTTGGTGTTTCTTTTAACATCTTAGTGTTGAACATGAGCTTTATGAGATGTGTATGCCACTGTCCATTTGGTTTTGTAGTTGTAACTTCTATGTTGAACCATTCTTTTCACTTGTCTTTGTGTGGTAAAACTTGTAGCAAGTATGCTTGATGTTTTGGTGTATGTTTGACTTTGTTCATGAGCATGTTGGCATGTTGAGCATGATATGATGTAGTTGCTGCCATTTTTTATTTGTCATCACATTTGAATCTTTTGGCTTTGATACTTTGATTGTTATCATCCTCATCTTAAAGTTTCTCTTTCCAACACTTGTTTTTACAAGTGGTTTGTCCCTTATTCCAAAGGAAAGTTATCTTGTTGACTTATAAGTCATTTTCTAGTTGGTTTAGACCTTTCCCTCTTCACCTCCATGACCTTATTAGGATCATCACCCTTGGCCTTATAAGAGCCAATTCTTCCCTCTTTGACCTAGTTTTAGGTTAGGGTTTTGTTAACCCTATGTAAGTACTATCATTATAGATACTTAATTTTCTTTCTTGGCCTTATTAGAACCATTTTTCCTTATAGCTTAGAGTTAGTTTTGGAGTTTTTGAACTCTATATGGGTACCATTATGATGTGTACTCACTTCCCCCTTTGACTTTGTTTAAAGTCAACCTTTAGTTAGGCTTGCAACCTAGACTTAGAGAGTTTAGTAACTCTATGTGAGTACCATTGTTATGAGTACTCATTCCCTTTGGAACCTTTATTATTATTAAGAGTTCCTCAACCCTAGTTAGGTGAACTATGAATGCTCTGATTCCATCCTAGTCAGGATACGTAGGCACGAGATGCGACGTCTTGGCGAGCATACTTAGTGTATATACCCTTAGGTATTTACCTTAGCACTTGCTTTAGCATAAAACAAATACAAATAAGAGGTTCCTGTAGAGTACTACAGATACTTAGGATGCTAACACCTTCCCTAGGTATAACCAACCCCCGAACCTTAGATCTCTTAGTTGTGTTGTTACATAGCGCACTTAGGATTTTCTTTCGATCTTTACCCTTTCCTTTGGATAAATTAAAGCTCGGTGGTGAATTTCATGATTTGTGATTCAAGTTAATTGATAGCTTGATATCTGATTCTCACCGCAACAGAAATGGCGACTTCACTGGGGACTCATCTCCTAAGAGGGTTAAGCCTACCTTGTTTGTATTTGTGTTTGTTATATGTTTGCTTGCTTGTATATCAGTATATTTGTAAATATCTGTATATATATATATCTGTTGTGCTTGGGTTTTCTGTATTCAGGGTGATTAATTTGAGTGGTGAGGATATGTTTTATACTCAAACTTGAGTGCACCTATGATAGGAAGGTGGTATATTCAAGGAAACTTTGAGGGAGTTGATTCCCGAAAAAGTTGACTTGAGAAACCACCACTCAGTGGAGGCCCTCTTGGGAGTAGTTGTGTTGAACAAGTATTCATGAAAACATTGCTACTTTCGACCTAGGAGCCCATGAAACTGATGACCTTTAGTCACCTTTTCACCCTCACCTTGGCCTTATTAGGACGTAGTGTAATGACTATGAGGGAGTAGTCCCGAAGTAATTGATACGCGATACTACACTCGTACGAGACTCTCTTGAGAATATTATTTACTACCGAGTTATTTGGGAAATCGATAATATCCGAAAGATGGGTTGTTGACTCTGGGAACTTCTTAGAACCTTGTTCTGCAGATTGAAAACCCTTAGTACACACCTATTGAGATGGGTAGAACACGGCTCCACGCACGTGACCTGTGAACCTATTCCCTTGTCTATTTATCTGTATATATATGTATATGTGAATTTGTGTTTGTTTGTGTTTGTGCATACATGCATTCATGAACATCATTTCATAAAGTTTCATGGAATTTGAACTCTTACTTGTAAACATCATAGGGTTATCATGGACAGCGAAAGGAAGAACACCTTGAAGTATACTTACAAGAGTCCTGAATTGGACGACCTAAGGAGGTTGGGAACCTTGGTGACAGATCCAGAAGGGTTCAAGAGCAAATATGGGAAATTGTTGTCTTTATTGAAGATGAAGATGGATAAGGGGATCCTTTCTACCCTACTTCAGTTCTACGATCCGGTTTACCATTGTTTCACTTTTCCTGATTACCAGCTCGTACCTACACTGGAAGAATACTCTTACCTAGTTGGTTTACCTATTCTTGACAAGTTTCCTTTTCTTATCTTCGAGAAAGACCCCAAGGAGCAAGATATTGGTTTAGCTAATTGATAAGTGCAAATTGTAGCTATTTTTGTATATAAGTTTTTTTTCACTTATCGATACTTTTTGTTAATATCTTATGAATAAACCCCACTTTGTTTGTAATTACGTTTACTTTAAGTTATAGTGTATATATTGCGTATCGTGTAAATATCATTGAGTTTAATTGATTTTCACTAATTTTTGTAGGTATTTAAGCAATGATATTTCACCATTGTTGTATAGAGCATTGAATAAGCTTTCCAGCACTTCCGACCGTGCGTCAATCCGAGTTACGGTTCAGAAGTTGTGGTCAAAATAAGGGTTGGTTTGCTGTCAAGTTCGCTTTGAGAACTTTCCAGCGAATGTTCGCTTTGCGAACTTCCCAGCGAATGCTCCCAGAATTGAGGTAGTAGAAAAAGGGACCAAAGTTCGCATTGCGAACTTTCTAGCGAATATTCGCTTTGCGAGTAAAAGTTCGCATTGCGTACTTCTGCAGAAAAGCAGAGTCGGTTTGACTATTTTGAGGCACTTAAGTGCCAATTTTTGGAGTTCGCTTTGCGAATAAAAGTTCGCAATGCGAAATTGACTAATTTTGAAATACTATTTAAGTCATTTCATTCATTTTTTAGGTTATGGTTTTGGGGATTTTTGCTCCTAACTCCATCAAATTCATTTTTCAGTAGATTAGCTTAGAAAACAACATTGAAGCTTGCACACGGATGACCCGGGGTGGATTTCTCATCGACCGGTGTTGAAAAATCGCGAGATGTTTGGTTTATTTCTTTTCTTCTTTGTGTATTTCTTCTTTGTTGGGTTGTTGTATATGTATTTACTTTGAACTCATGTATATTTGTCGCCCATGGCGTTGTATTAAATCTGTTTTACAAATCTTTATCGGTGATTGTCCTTGATTTTTTGCTTTATGCTCGGAGTTTGGGTTGTGTTTGAGATAAACATCGAAAACTTTGATTAGGGATGATTATCTGTTAGTTGCTGGATGCTAGAGATATATTTAGAGCTAACAATCTTTATGGGTGTCGAAGCTTAATGCCTCCGTATCTTGAGTCGAGTGCGAGAGTGTCGACGAGGGTAACACGGGTGTTCTCTCAGCTTAGTGTGTCAGAGATGGACACTGTTGTGAGCGATGCTGGTTGATATTGAGGAGTATTGTAGGTTTAGTATAACTGGTCGATAGGTTTAAGTTTGTGAGGAGTGGATTATATGCATGCCGGATAAGTTTCTTCTCTCTGATTAATGAATTCTTTTTGTATTAATATTTACCTTTTTGTTTCTATGTTTGAAACATTTTAAACCAAACTCTTTAACATTTAAATTGTCGAACGGTAGTTCAATACCACCGATCTCTGTGGACACGATAAATTCCCAGAAAAATACTTCCAAAATCTTTTTGTTGCTTGCCGCTTTACCGCTTCCAACAAAATGGCGTCGTTGCCGGGGATCGGTATTTTTACTGTGCCTTGCGTTGCAATAGTTTCGATGATTTGGAGCTTTGTACATAATTGTTTATATTGTATATATGCTTGTATAGATACTTGTTTTGCTTTTATTTTCCATTATGTTTGTTCAAGTGTTGTATACATTTTGTTCCAGTAACATTTGTTTAAGTGTTTGGTTAGGACACTTGCTTTTGGTTTGCATGGTGAGGCATCACCATGGCATGAATGGAGTAAGTTACTAGCTAAGCATAGTAAAGACGTCGAGCTTACGACGTAAAACAAACATGTTTTATCATTTTTTGTTTCGTTATTACTTTTTCATTCTAGCTTAGGTAGTGTGGTGAACTTTCATTAAACAAGTTGTACTCGAATTGTTTGTAAAATTTTCAAATCTTCACTTTACAACTTGTTTAATCCAATTTCACCCGGTTTTTTAGTTTGTTTATATTAATAGTTTTTGTGTTTGTCTAAGAGCTTGTTTTGAGTAGCTTGAGGAAATTTAAGGTGATGTTCCAAGTTTCATCATTTCAATTTGCGGATGTATGGTAATGATATTGTTAAGTTTGGTACATGTCCAAGGTATGTGTTTATCGCTTTCTAGAATTTAGCATATCCATGATACTTAGGATTTTTACAAACTTCCATGCCATTCATTCTTTTGTATGCTTGTCTTGGTGTGAATCACGTTACTTCCCACCGTTTTTGTGAGGTGGCTTTCCATTGTTCATATATGCATGGAGTACCAATATTCTTGTTCTAACTGGATTTTATTATGCTTAATCTTTTGTTTGTGTTGATTATATGAAAGCATGAAAAGGATCAAGGCATTTTGTTTCATTTTGAGCATAACTACCTAGCCAAATAGTCATTCACCTTGTGAGCGTGTGATAATTCGTAACCCCTTTGTGCCTTTTTATCATTATCCATGTTGTTTGAACTTAATGCTTGTCTATGAGTATTGAATTCACTTTTTGTATGGATTTTGATTGGTTGTTTCTTCTTGAACCCTCAACTTTGTGTTGTTGTACTAATTTTTACCTTGCCTTAGAAAGTAGGGCGTATTCATATGATGATGTGGCTGAATTCCAGTTGGGGAGAGAATGATTGTTTACTCATTGGTTGGTTTCTATGAGGTTGAAAAAGAAAATAAAAAAGAGAAAAATATTAAAAAGAAAAAAAAAGGGAAAAATATGAAAAAGAAAAGAAAAGAAAAGAAAAGAAAAAGAAAGAAAAAGAAAATCCATGAGAAAGGAAACAAAAAGAGTTCAAATAATTGTGCTAAATAAGTATTGTGTTTTGTGTACCACTTGGGATTTTGGAAGAAGTTGATTAGAATTTTGTGTTTGAGTTTTTGTGAGTTGATCACTCCCTTAGGTTTAGGCAAGTTTTTGTTTCAATTACCTTTAGAAATTGCCCCTTGTTTGTTTACCCGACCACACTACAACCTTGAAAGCCCTTGTGATTCTTGCTTTTATGTTTTCAATATGATTTTTGGATGATTGCATAATTTAGTCTTTTGTTTGCAAGATTTTTGTGTGAGTGAAAATTGCCTCATTTTGTGTTTTTCATCTACCGATGATAATTTTTGCTAGGTGTGATTCACTTTGGAACTTGTGTTGTTTTAGGATGTTTGGCATGATTTTTGTATTTTGCATTTGTTTTGTGACTATGTTATCGTCGTAGTTTAGTGGTAAGTATTTACTTTGTGTGTACCATTTTTCATTTGAACCATTCATTCGTTTCTGTTTTTCAAAACCTGTTGATTCGTAATTCTTTGGTTATCACTATGTTTCTTTGAGTTGTTTGATTCTTGTTTAAGGACAAACAAGTTTAAGTTGGGGAGAAATTGATAAGTGCAAATCGTAGCTATTTTTGTATATAAGTTTTGTTGCACTTATCGATACTTTTTGTTAATATCTTACGAATTAACCCCGCTTTGTTTGTAATTACGTTTACTTTACGGTATAGTGTATATATTGCGTATCGTGTAAATATCATTGAGTTTAATTGATTCTCTCTAATTTTTGTAGGTATTCAAGCAATGATATTTTGCCATTGTTAAATAGAGCATTGAATAAGCTTTCCAGCGCTTCCGACCGTGCGTCAATCCGAGTTACAGTTCAGAATTTGTGGTCAAAATAAGGGCTGGTTTGCTGTCATGTTCGCTTTGCGATCTTTCCAGCGAATGTTCGCTTTGCGAACATCCCAGCGAATGCTCCCAGACTTGAGGGAATAGATAAAGGGACCAAAGTTTGCATTGCGAACTTTCTAGCAAATATTCTCTTTGCGAATAAAAGTTTGCATTGCGAACTTCTGCAGAAAAGCAGAGTCGGTTTGACTATTCAGAGGCACTTAAGTGCCAATTTCTGGAGTTCACTTTGCGAATAAAAGTTTGCACTGCGAACTTGACTGATTTTGAAATACTATTTAAGTCATTTCATTCATTTTTTAGGTTATGGTTTTGGGGATTTTTGCTCCCAACTCCATCAAATTCATTTTTCAGCAGATTAGCTTAGAAAACAACATTGAAGCTTGCACACGGATGATTCGGGGTGGATTTCTCATCGACTGGCATTTACAAACCGCGAGATGTTTGGTTTATTTCTTTTCTTCTTTGTGTACTTCTTCTTTGTTGGGTTGTTGTATATGTATTTACTTTGAACTCATGTATATTTGTCGCCCATGGCGTTGTATAAAATCTGTTTTACAAATCTTTATCGATGATTATCCTTGAATTTTTGCTTTATGCTCAGGGTTTGGGTTGTGTTAGAGATAAACATCGTAAACTTTGATTAAGGATGATTATCTGTTAGTTTCTGGATGCTAGAGATAGATTTAGAGCTAACAATCTTTATGCGTGTCGAAGCTTAATGCCTCCGTATCTTGAGTCGAGTGCGAGAGTGTTGACGAGGGTAACACGGGTGTTCTCTCAGCTCAGTGTGTCAGAGATCGACACTGTTGTGAGAGATGCTGGATGATATTGAGGAGTATTGTAGGTTGAGTATAACTGGTCGATAGGTTTAAGTTTGTGAGGAGAGGATTATATGCATGCCGGATAAGTTTCTTCTCTCTGATTAATGAATTCTTTTTGTATTAATATTTACATTTCTGTTTCTATGTTTGAAACATTTTAAACCAAACTCTTTAACATTTAAATTGTCGAACGGCAGTTCAATAGCACCAATCTCTGTGGACACGATAAATTCCCAGAAAAATACTTCCAAAATCTTTTTGTTGCATGCCGCTTTACCGCTTCCAATAAAATGGCGCCGTTGCCAGGGATCGGTGTTTTTATTGTGCCTCGCATTGCGATAGTTTCGATGATTTGGAGCTTTGTACATAATTGTTTATATTATATATATGCTTGTATAGATACTTGTTTTGCTTTTATTTTCCATTATGTTTGTTCAAGTGTTGTATACATTTTGTTTCCGTAACGTTAGTTCAAGTGTTTGGTTAGGACACTTGCTTTTGGTTTGCGCGGTGAGGCATTACCATGGCATGAATGGAGTAAGTTACTAGCTAAGCACAGTAAAGGCGTCGAGCTTACGACGTAAAACAAGCATGTTTTATCATTTTTTTGTTTCGTTATTACTTTTTCATTCTAGCTTAGGTAGTGTGGTGAACTTTCATTAAACAAGTTATACTCGAATTGTTCGTAAAATTCTCAAATCTTCACTTTACAACTTGTTTAATCCAATTTCACCCAGTTTTTTAGTTTGTTTATATTAATAGTTTTTGTGTTTGTCTAAGAGCTTGTTTTGAGTAGCTTGAGGAAATTTAAGGTGATGTTCCAAGTTTGATCATTTCAACTTGCCGATGTATGGTAATGATATTGTTAAGTTTTGTACACGTCCAAGGTATGTGTTTATCGCTTTCTAGACTTTAGCATATCCATGATACTTAGGCTTTTTACAAACTTCCATGCCATTCATTCTTTTGTATGCTTGTCTTGGTGTGAATCACTTTAATTCCCACCTTTTTTGTGAGGTAGCTTTCCATTGGTCATATATGCGTGGAGTACCAATATTCTTGTTCTAACTGGATTTTAATATGCTTAATCTTTTGTTTGTGTTGATTATATGAAAGCATGAAAAGGATCAAGGCATTTTGTTTCATTTTGAGCATAACTACCTAGCCAAATAGTCATTCACCTTGTGAGCGCGTGATAATTCGTAAACCCTTTGTGCCTTTTTATCATTATCCATGTTGTTTGAACTTAATGCTTGTCTATGAGTATTGAATTCACTTTTTGTATGGATTTTGATTGGTTGTTTCTTTTTGAACCCTTAATTTTGTGTTGTTGTACTAATTTTTACCTTGCCTTAGAAAGTAGGGAGTATTCACTTGATGATGTGGTTGAATTCCAGTTGGGGAGAGAATGATTGTTTGCTCATTGGTTGGTTTCTATGAGGTTGAAAAAGAAAATAAAAAAGAGAAAAATATGAAAAAGAAAAGAAAAAAAAAAGAGAAAAATACGAAAAAAGATAAGAAAAGAAAAGAAAAAAAAAAGAAAGGAAAAGAAAATCCTTGAGAAAGGAAACAAAAAGAGTTCAAATAATTGTGCTAAATAAGTATTGTGTTTTGTTTAACACTTGGGATTTTGGAAGAAGTTGATTGGAATTTTGTGTTTGAGTCTTTGTGAGTTGATCACTCCCTTAGGTTTAGGCAAGTTTTTGTTTCAATTACCTTTAGAAATTGCCCTTTGTTTGTTTCCCCGACCATGCTACAACCTTGAAAGCCCTTGTGATTCTTGCTTTTATGTTTTCAATATGATTTTTGGATGATTGCATAATTTAGTCTTTTGTTTACAAGATTTTTGTGTGAGTGAAAAGTACCTCATTTTGTGTTTTCATCTACCGATGATCGTTTTTGCTAGGTGTGATTCACTTTGGAACTTGTGTTGTTTTAGGATGTTTGGCATGATTTTTGTATTTTGCATTTGTTTCGTGACTATGTTATCGTCGTAGTTTAGTGGTAAGTATTTACTTTGTGTGTACCGTTTTTCATTTGAACCATTCATTCGTTTACGTTTTTCAAAACCCGTTGATTCGTGATTCTTTGGTTAAACTCTGTTTCTTTGAGTTGTTTGATTCTTGTTTGAGGACAAACAAGTTTAAGTTGGGGAGAGTTTGATAAGTGCAAATTGTAGCTATTTTGTATATAAGTTTTGTTGCACTTATCGATACTTTTTGTTAATATCTTACGAATAAACCCCGCTTTGTTTGTAATTACGTTTACTTTGCGTTATAGTGTAAATATTGCGTATCGTGTAAATATCATTGAGTTTAATTGATTCTCTCTTATTTTGTAGGTATTCAAGCAATGATATTTTACCATTGTTGTATAGAGCATTGACTAAGCTTTCCAGCGCTTCCGATCGTGCGTCAATCCGAGTTACGGTTCAGAAGTTGTGGTCAAAATATGGGCTGGTTTGCTGTTAAGTTCGCTTTGCGAACTTCCCAGCGAATGCTCCCAGACTTGAGGTAGTAGAAAAAGGGACCAAAGTTCACATTGCGAACTTTCTAGCGAATATTCGCTTTGCGAATAAAAGTTCGCATTGTGAACTTCTGCAGAAAAGCAGAGTCGGTTTGACTATTCGGAGGCACTTAATTGCCAATTTTTGGAGTTCGCTTGGCGAATAAAAGTTCGCACTGCAAACTTGACTGATTTTCAAATACTATTTAAGTCATTTCATTCATTTTTTAGGTTATGGTTTTGGGGATTTTTGCTCCCAACTCCATCAAATTCATTTTTCAGCAGATTAGCCTAGAAAACAACATTGAAGCTTGCACACGGATGATCAGGGGTGGATTTCTCATCGACTGATGTTGACAAACCGCGAGATGTTTAGTTTATTTATTTTCTTCTTTGTGTATTTCTTCTTTGTTGGGTTGTTGTATATGTATTTACTTTGAATTCATGTATATTTGTCGCCCATGGCGTTGTATAAAATCTGTTTTACAAATCTTTATCGGTGATTGTCCTTGATTTTTTGCATTATGCTCGGGGTTTGGGTTGTGTTAGAGATAAACATCGTAAACTTTGATTAAGGATGATTATCTGTTAGTTTATGGATGCTAGAGATAGATTTAGAGCTAACAATCTTTATGGGTGTCGAAGCTTAATGCCTCTGTATCTTGAGTCGAGTGCGAGAGTGTTGACGAGGGTAACACGGGTGTTCTCTCAACTCAGTGTGTCAGAGATCGACACTGTTGTGAGAGATGCTGGATGATATTGAGGAGTATTGTAGGTTGAGTATAACTGGTCGATAGGTTTAAGTTTGTGAGGAGAGGATTATATGCATGCCGGATAAGTTTCTTCTCTCTGATTAATGAATTCTTTTTGTATTAATATTTACTTTTCTGTTTGTATGTTTGAAACATTTTAAACCAAACTCTTTAACATTTAAATTGTCGAACGGCAGTTCAATAGCACCGATCTCTGTGGACACGATAAATTCCCAGAAAAATACTTCCAAAATCTTTTTGTTGCATGCCATTTTACCGCTTCCAATAAAATGGCGCCGTTGCCGGGGATCGGTGTTTTTATTGTGCCTCGCATTGCGATAGTTTTGATGATTTGGAGCTTTGTACATAATTGTTTATATTGTATATATGCTTGTATAGATACTTGTTTTGCTTTTATTTTCCATTATGTTTGTTCAAGTGTTGTATACATTTTGTTCCCGTAACGTTAGTTCAAGTGTTTGGTTAGGACACTTGCTTTTGGTTTGCGCGGTGAGGCATCACCATGGCATGAATGGAGTAAGTTACTAGCTAAGCACAGTAATGGCGTCGAGCTTACGACGTAAAACAAGCATGTTTTATCATTTTTTTGTTTCGTTATTACTTTTTCATTCTAGCTTAGGTAGTGTGGTGAACTTTCATTAAACAAGTTGTACTCGAATTGTTCGTAAAATTCTCAAATCTTCACTTTACAACTTGTTTAATCCAATTTCACCCAGTTTTTTAGTTTGTTTATATTAATAGTTTTTGTGTTTGTCTAAGAGCTTGTTTTGAGTAGCTTGAGGAAATTTAAGGTGATGTTCCAAGTTTGATCATTTCAACTTGCGGATGTATGGTAATGATATTGTTAAGTTTTGTACACGTCCAAGGTATGTGTTTATCGCTTTCTAGACTTTAGCATATCCATGATACTTAGGCTTTTTACAAACTTCCATGCCATTCATTCTTTTGTATGCTTGTCTTGGTGTGAATCACTTTAGTTTCCACCTTTTTTGTGAGGTAGCTTTCCATTGATCATATATGCGTGGAGTACCAATATTCTTGTTCTAACTGGATTTTATTATGCTTAATCTTTTGTTTGTGTTGATTATATGAAAGCATGAAAAGGATCAAGGAATTTTGTTTCATTTTGAGCATAACTACCTAGCCAAATAGTCATTCACATTGTGAGGGTGTGCTAATTCGTAAACCCTTTGTGCCTTTTTATCATTATCCATGTTGTTTGAACTTAATGCTTGTCTATGAGTATTGAATTCACTTTTTGTATGGATTTTGATTGGTTGTTTCTTTTTGAACCCTCAACTTTGTGTTGTTGTACTAATTTTTACCTTGCCTTAGAAAGTAGGGAGTATTCACATGATGATGTGGTTGAATTCCAGTTGGGGAGAGAATGATTGTTTACTCATTGGTTGGTTTCTATGAGGTTGAAAAAGAAAATAAAAAATAGAAAAATATTCAAAAGAAAAGAAAAAAAAAGAGAAAAATATGAAAAAAGATAAGAAAAGAAAAGAAAAAAAAAAGAAAGAAAAAGAAAATCCTTGAGAAAGGAAACAAAAAGAGTTCAAATAATTGTGCTAAATAAGTATTGTGTTTTGTTTAACACTTGGGATTTTGGAAGAAGTTGATTGGAATTTTGTGTTTGAGTCTTTGTGAGTTGATCACTCCCTTAGGTTTAGGCAAGTTTTTGTTTCAATTACCTTTAGAAATTGCCCTTTGTTTGTTTCCCCGACCATGCCACAACCTTGAAAGCCCTTGTGATTCTTGCTTTTATGTTTTCAATATGATTTTTGGATGATTGCATAATTTAGTCTTTTGTTTACAAGATTTTTGTGTGAGTGAAAAGTACCTCATTTTGTGTTTTCATCTACCGATGATCGTTTTTGCTAGGTGTGATTCACTTTGGAACTTGTGTTGTTTTAGGATGTTTGGCATGATTTTTGTATTTTGCATTTGTTTCGTGACTATGTTATCGTCGTAGTTTAGTGGTAAGTATTTACTTTGTGTGTACCGTTTTTCATTTGAACCATTCATTCGTTTCCGTTTTTCAAAACCCGTTGATTCGTGATTCTTTGGTTACACTCTGTTTCTTTGAGTTGTTTGATTCTTGTTTGAGGACAAACAAGTTTAAGTTGGGGAGAGTTTGATAAGTGCAAATTGTAGCTATTTTGTATATAAGTTTTGTTGCACTTATCGATACTTTTTGTTAATATCTTACTAATAAACCCCGCTTTGTTTGTAATTACGTTTACTTTGCGTTATAGTGTAAATATTGCGTATCGTGTAAATATCATTGAGTTTAATTGATTCTCTCTTATTTTTGTAGGTATTCAAGCAATGATATTTTGCCATTGTTGTATAGAGCATTGAATAAGCTTTCCAGCGCTTCCGATCGTGCGTCAATCCGAGTTACAGTTCAGAAGTTGTGGTCAAAATAAGGGCTGGTTTGCTGTCAAGTTCGCTTTGCGAACTTCCCAGCGAATGCTCCCAGACTTGAGGTAGTAGAAAAAGGGACCAAAGTTCACATTGCGAACTTTCTAGCGAATATTCGCTTTGCGAATAAAAGTTCGCATTGCGAACTTCTGCATAAAAGCAGAGTCGGTTTGACTATTCTGAGGCACTTAATTGCCAATTTTTGGAGTTCGCTTGGCGAATAAAAGTTTGCACTGCAAACTTGACTGATTTTCAAATACTATTTAAGTCATTTCATTCATTTTTTAGGTTATGGTTTTGGGGATTTTTGCTCCCAACTCCATCAAATTCATTTTTCAGCAGATTAGCTTAGAAAACAACATTGAAGCTTGCACACGGATGATCAGGGGTGGATTTCTCATCGACTGGCGTTGACAAACCGCGAGATGTTTAGTTTATTTCTTTTCTTCTTTGTGTATTTCTTCTTTGTTGGGTTGTTGTATATGTATTTACTTTGAATTCATGTATATTTGTCGCCCATGGCGTTGTATAAAATCTGTTTTACAAATCTTTATCGGTGATTGTCCTTGATTTTTTGCATTATGCTAGTGGTTTGGGTTGTGTTAGAGATAAACATCGTAAACTTTGATTAAGGATGATTATCTGTTAGTTTATGGATGCTAGAGATAGATTTAGAGCTAACAATCTTTATGGGTGTCGAAGCTTAATGCCTCTGTATCTTGAGTCGAGTGCGAGAGTGTTGACGAGGGTAACACGGGTGTTCTCTCAACTCAGTGTGTCAGAGATGGACACTGTTGTGAGAGATGCTGGATGATATTGAGGAGTATTGTAGGTTGAGTATAACTGGTCGATAGGTTTAAGTTTGTGAGGAGAGGATTATATGCATGCCGGATAAGTTTCTTCTCTCTGATTAATGAATTCTTTTTGTATTAATATTTACTTTTCTGTTTCTATGTTTGAAACATTTTAAACCAAACTCTTTAACATTTAAATTGTCGAACGGCAGTTCAATAGCACCGATCTCTGTGGACACGATAAATTCCCAGAAAAATACTTCCAAAATCTTTTTGTTGCATGCCATTTTACCGCTTCCAATAAAATGACGCCGTTGCCGGGGATCGGTGTTTTTATTGTGCCTCGCATTGCGATAGTTTTGATGATTTGGAGCTTTGTACATAATTGTTTATATTGTATATATGCTTGTATAGATACTTGTTTTGCTTTTATTTTCCATTATGTTTGTTCAAGTGTTGTATACATTTTGTTCCCGTAACGTTAGTTCAAGTGTTTGGTTAGGACACTTGCTTTTGGTTTGCGCGGTGAGGCATCACCATGGCATGAATGGAGTAAGTTACTAGCTAAGCACAGTAATGGCGTCGAGCTTACGACGTAAAACAAGCATGTTTTATCATTTTTTTTGTTTCGTTATTACTTTTTCATTCTAGCTTAGGTAGTGTGGTGAACTTTCATTAAACAAGTTGTACTCGAATTGTTCGTAAAATTCTCAAATCTTCACTTTACAACTTGTTTAATCCAATTTCACCCAGTTTTTTAGTTTGTTTATATTAATAGTTTTTGTGTTTGTCTAAGAGCTTGTTTTGAGTAGCTTGAGGAAATTTAAGGTGATGTTCCAAGTTTGATCATTTCAACTTGCGGATGTATGGTAATGATATTGTTAAGTTTTGTACACGTCCAAGGTATGTGTTTATCGCTTTCTAGACTTTAGCATATCCATGATACTTAGGCTTTTTACAAACTTCCATGCCATTCATTCTTTTGTATGCTTGTCTTGGTGTGAATCACTTTAGTTTCCACCTTTTTTGTGAGGTAGCTTTCCATTGATCATATATGCGTGGAGTACCAATATTCTTGTTCTAACTGGATTTTATTATGCTTAATCTTTTGTTTGTGTTGATTATATGAAAGCATGAAAAGGATCAAGGCATTTTGTTTCATTTTGAGCATAACTACCTAGCCAAATAGTCATTCACCTTGTGAGCGTGTGCTAATTCGTAAACCCTTTGTGCCTTTTTATCATTATCCATGTTGTTTGAACTTAATGCTTGTCTATGAGTATTGAATTCACTTTTTGTATGGATTTTGATTGGTTGTTTCTTTTTGAACCCTCAACTTTGTGTTGTTGTACTAATTTTTACCTTGCCTTAGAAAGTAGGGAGTATTCACATGATGATGTGGTTGAATTCCAGTTGGGGAGAGAATGATTGTTTACTCATTGGTTGGTTTCTATGAGGTTGAAAAAGAAAATAAAAAATAGAAAAATATTTAAAAGAAAAGAAAAAAAAAGAGAAAAATACGAAAAAAGATAAGAAAAGAAAAGAAAAAAAAAGAAAGAAAAAGAAAATCCTTGAGAAAGGAAACAAAAAGAGTTCAAATAATTGTGCTAAATAAGTATTGTGTTTTGTTTAACACTTGGGATTTTGGAAGAAGTTGATTGGAATTTTGTGTTTGAGTCTTTGTGAGTTGATTACTCCCTTAGGTTTAGGCAAGTTTTTGTTTCAATTACCTTTAGAAATTGCCCCTTGTTTGTTTCCCCGACCATGCTACAACCTTGAAAGCCCTTGTGATTCTTGCTTTTATGTTTTCAATATGATTTTTGGATGATTGCATAATTTAGTCTTTTGTTTACAAGATTTTTGTGTGAGTGAAAAGTACCTCATTTTGTGTTTTCATCTACCGATGATTGTTTTTGCTAGGTGTGATTCACTTTGGAACTTGTGTTGTTTTAGGATGTTTGGCATGATTTTTGTATTTTGCATTTGTTTCGTGACTATGTTATCGTCGTAGTTTAGTGGTAAGTATTTACTTTGTGTGTACCGTTTTTCATTTGAACCATTAATTCGTTTCCATTTTTCAAAACCCGTTGATTCGTGATTCTTTGCTTATCACTCTGTTTCTTTGAGTTGTTTGATTCTTGTTTGAGGACAAACAAGTTTAAGTTGGGGAGAGTTTGATAAGTGCAAATTGTAGCTATTTTGTATATAAGTTTTGTTGCACTTATCGATACTTTTTGTTAATATCTTACGAATAAACCCCGCTTTGTTTGTAATTACGTTTACTTTGCGTTATAGTGTAAATATTGCGTATCGTGTAAATATCATTGAGTTTAATTGATTCTCTCTCATTTTTGTAGGTATTCAAGCAATGATATTTTGCCATTGTTGTATAGAGCATTGAATAAGCTTTCCAGCGCTTCCGATCGTGCGTCAATCCGAGTTACAGTTCAGAAGTTGTGGTCAAAATAAGGGCTGGTTTGCTGTCAAGTTCGCTTTGCGAACTTCCCAGCGAATACTCCCAGATTTGAGGTAGTAGAAAAAGGGACCAAAGTTCACATTGCAAACTTTCTAGCGAATATTCGCTTTGCGAATAAAAGTTCGCATTGCGAACTTCTGCATAAAAGCAGAGTCGGTTTGACTATTCTGAGGCACTTAATTGCCAATTTTTGGAGTTCGCTTGGCGAATAAAAGTTCGCACTACAAACTTGACTGATTTTCAAATACTATTTAAGTCATTTCATTCATTTTTTAGGTTATGGTTTTGGGGATTTTTGCTCCCAACTCCATCAAATTCATTTTTCAGCAGATTAGCTTAGAAAACAACATTGAAGCTTGCACACGGATGATCAGGGGTGGATTTCTCATCGACTGGCGTTGACAAACCGCGAGATGTTTAGTTTATTTCTTTTCTTCTTTGTGTATTTCTTCTTTGTTGGGTTGTTGTATATGTATTTACTTTGAATTCATGTATATTTGTCGCCCATGGCGTTGTATAAAATCTGTTTTACAAATCTTTATCGGTGATTGTCCTTGATTTTTTGCATTATGCTCGGGGTTTGGGTTGTGTTAGAGATAAACATCGTAAAATTTGATTAAGGATGATTATCTGTTAGTTTATGGATGCTAGAGATAGATTTAGAGCTAACAATCTTTATGGGTGTCGAAGCTTAATGCCTCTGTATCTTGAGTCGAGTGCGAGAGTGTTGACGAGGGTAACACGGGTGTTCTCTCAACTCAGTGTGTCAGAGATGGACACTGTTGTGAGAGATGCTGGATGATATTGAGGAGTATTGTAGGTTGAGTATAACTGGTCGATAGGTTTAAGTTTGTGAGGAGAGGATTATATGCATGTCGGATAAGTTTCTTCTCTCTGATTAATGAATTCTTTTTGTATTAATATTTACTTTTCTGTTTCTATGTTTGAAACATTTTAAACCAAACTCTTTAACATTTAAATTGTCGAACGGCAGTTCAATAGCACCGATCTCTGTGGACACGATAAATTCCCCGAAAAATACTTCCAAAATCTTTTTGTTGCATGCCATTTTACCGCTTCCAATAAAATGGCGCCGTTGCCGGGGATCGGTGTTTTTATTGTGCCTCGCATTGCGATAGTTTTGATGATTTGGAGCTTTGTACATAATTGTTTATATTGTATATATGCTTGTATAGATACTTGTTTTGCTTTTATTTTCCATTATGTTTGTTCAAGTGTTGTATACATTTTGTTCCCGTAACGTTAGTTCAAGTGTTTGGTTAGGACACTTGCTTTTGGTTTGCGCGGTGAGGCATCACCATGGCATGAATGGAGTAAGTTACTAGCTAAGCACAGTAATGGCGTCGAGCTTACGACGTAAAACAAGCATGTTTTATCATTTTTTTGTTTCGTTATTACTTTTTCATTCTAGCTTAGGTAGTGTGGTGAACTTTCATTAAACAAGTTGTACTCGAATTGTTCGTAAAATTCTCAAATCTTCACTTTACAACTTGTTTAATCCAATTTCACCCAGTTTTTTAGTTTGTTTATATTAATAGTTTTTGTGTTTGTCTAAGAGCTTGTTTTGAGTAGCTTGAGGAAATTTAAGGTGATGTTCCAAGTTTGATCATTTCAACTTGCGGATGTATGGTAATGATATTGTTAAGTTTTGTACACGTCCAAGGTATGTGTTTATCGCTTTCTAGACTTTAGCATATCCATGATACTTAGGCTTTTTACAAACTTCCATGCCATTCATTCTTTTGTATGCTTGTCTTGGTGTGAATCACTTTAGTTTCCACCTTTTTTGTGAGGTAGCTTTCCATTGATCATATATGCGTGGAGTACCAATATTCTTGTTCTAACTGGATTTTATTATGCTTAATCTTTTGTTTGTGTTGATTATATGAAAGCATGAAAAGGATCAAGGCATTTTGTTTCATTTTGAGCATAACTACCTAGCCAAATAGTCATTCACCTTGTGAGCGTGTGCTAATTCGTAAACCCTTTGTGCCTTTTTATCATTATCCATGTTGTTTGAACTTAATGCTTGTCTATGAGTATTGAATTCACTTTTTGTATGGATTTTGATTGGTTGTTTCTTTTTGAACCCTCAACTTTGTGTTGTTGTACTAATTTTTACCTTGCCTTAGAAAGTAGGGAGTATTCACATGATGATGTGGTTGAATTCCAGTTGGGGAGAGAATGATTGTTTACTCATTGGTTGGTTTCTATGAGGTTGAAAAAGAAAATAAAAAATAGAAAAATATTTAAAAGAAAAGAAAAAAAAAGAGAAAAATACGAAAAAAGATAAGAAAAGAAAAGAAAAAAAAAGAAAGAAAAAGAAAATCCTTGAGAAAGGAAACAAAAAGAGTTCAAATAATTGTGCTAAATAAGTATTGTGTTTTGTTTAACACTTGGGATTTTGGAAGAAGTTGATTGGAATTTTGTGTTTGAGTCTTTGTGAGTTGATTACTCCCTTAGGTTTAGGCAAGTTTTTGTTTCAATTACCTTTAGAAATTGCCCCTTGTTTGTTTCCCCGACCATGCTACAACCTTGAAAGCCCTTGTGATTCTTGCTTTTATGTTTTCAATATGATTTTTGGATGATTGCATAATTTAGTCTTTTGTTTACAAGATTTTTGTGTGAGTGAAAAGTACCTCATTTTGTGTTTTCATCTACCGATGATTGTTTTTGCTAGGTGTGATTCACTTTGGAACTTGTGTTGTTTTAGGATGTTTGGCATGATTTTTGTATTTTGCATTTGTTTCGTGACTATGTTATCGTCGTAGTTTAGTGGTAAGTATTTACTTTGTGTGTACCGTTTTTCATTTGAACCATTAATTCGTTTCCATTTTTCAAAACCCGTTGATTCGTGATTCTTTGCTTATCACTCTGTTTCTTTGAGTTGTTTGATTCTTGTTTGAGGACAAACAAGTTTAAGTTGGGGAGAGTTTGATAAGTGCAAATTGTAGCTATTTTGTATATAAGTTTTGTTGCACTTATCGATACTTTTTGTTAATATCTTACGAATAAACCCCGCTTTGTTTGTAATTACGTTTACTTTGCGTTATAGTGTAAATATTGCGTATCGTGTAAATATCATTGAGTTTAATTGATTCTCTCTCATTTTTGTAGGTATTCAAGCAATGATATTTTGCCATTGTTGTATAGAGCATTGAATAAGCTTTCCAGCGCTTCCGATCGTGCGTCAATCCGAGTTACAGTTCAGAAGTTGTGGTCAAAATAAGGGCTGGTTTGCTGTCAAGTTCGCTTTGCGAACTTCCCAGCGAATACTCCCAGATTTGAGGTAGTAGAAAAAGGGACCAAAGTTCACATTGCAAACTTTCTAGCGAATATTCGCTTTGCGAATAAAAGTTCGCATTGCGAACTTCTGCATAAAAGCAGAGTCGGTTTGACTATTCTGAGGCACTTAATTGCCAATTTTTGGAGTTCGCTTGGCGAATAAAAGTTCGCACTACAAACTTGACTGATTTTCAAATACTATTTAAGTCATTTCATTCATTTTTTAGGTTACGGTTTTGGGGATTTTTGCTCCTAACTCCATCAAATTCATTTTTCAGCAGATTAGCTTAGAAAACAACATTGAAGCTTGCACACGGATGATCAGGGGTGGATTTCTCATCGACTGGCGTTGACAAACCGCGAGATGTTTAGTTTATTTCTTTTCTTCTTTGTGTATTTCTTCTTTGTTGGGTTGTTGTATATGTATTTACTTTGAATTCATGTATATTTGTCGCCCATGGCGTTGTATAAAATCTGTTTTACAAATCTTTATCGGTGATTGTCCTTGATTTTTTGCATTATGCTCGGGGTTTGGGTTGTGTTAGAGATAAACATCGTAAAATTTGATTAAGGATGATTATCTGTTAGTTTATGGATGCTAGAGATAGATTTAGAGCTAACAATCTTTATGGGTGTCGAAGCTTAATGCCTCTGTATCTTGAGTCGAGTGCAAGAGTGTTGACGAGGGTAACACGGGTGTTCTCTCAACTCAGTGTGTCAGAGATGGACACTGTTGTGAGAGATGCTGGATGATATTGAGGAGTATTGTAGGTTGAGTATAACTGGTCGATAGGTTTAAGTTTGTGAGGAGAGGATTATATGCATGCCGGATAAGTTTCTTCTCTCTGATTAATGAATTCTTTTTGTATTAATATTTACTTTTCTGTTTCTATGTTTGAAACATTTTAAACCAAACTCTTTAACATTTAAATTGTCGAACGGCAGTTCAATAGCACCGATCTCTGTGGACACGATAAATTCCCAGAAAAATACTTCCAAAATCTTTTTGTTGCATGCCATTTTACCGCTTCCAATAAAATGGCGCCGTTGCCGGGGATCAGTGTTTTTATTGTGCCTCGCATTGCGATAGTTTTGATGATTTGGAGCTTTGTACATAATTGTTTATATTGTATATATGCTTGTATAGATACTTGTTTTGCTTTTATTTTCCATTATGTTTGTTCAAGTGTTGTATACATTTTGTTCCCGTAACATTAGTTCAAGTGTTTGGTTAGGACACTTGCTTTTGGTTTGCGCGGTGAGGCATCACCATGGCATGAATGGAGTAAGTTACTAGCTAAGCACAGTAATGGCGTCGAGCTTACGACGTAAAACAAGCATGTTTTATCATTTTTTTGTTTCGTTATTACTTTTTCATTCTAGCTTAGGTAGTGTGGTGAACTTTCATTAAACAAGTTGTACTCGAATTGTTCGTAAAATTCTCAAATCTTCACTTTACAACTTGTTTAATCCAATTTCACCCAGTTTTTTAGTTTGTTTATATTAATAGTTTTTGTGTTTGTCTAAGAGCTTGTTTTGAGTAGCTTGAGGAAATTTAAGGTGATGTTCCAAGTTTGATCATTTCAACTTGCGGATGTATGGTAATGATATTGTTAAGTTTTGTACACGTCCAAGGTATGTGTTTATCGCTTTCTAGACTTTAGCATATCCATGATACTTAGGCTTTTTACAAACTTCCATGCCATTCATTCTTTTGTATGCTTGTCTTGGTGTGAATCACTTTAGTTTCCACCTTTTTTGTGAGGTAGCTTTCCATTGATCATATATGCGTGGAGTACCAATATTCTTGTTCTAACTGGATTTTATTATGCTTAATCTTTTGTTTGTGTTGATTATATGAAAGCATGAAAAGGATCAAGGCATTTTGTTTCATTTTGAGCATAACTACCTAGCCAAATAGTCATTCACCTTGTGAGCGTGTGCTAATTCGTAAACCCTTTGTGCCTTTTTATCATTATCCATGTTGTTTGAACTTAATGCTTGTCTATGAGTATTGAATTCACTTTTTGTATGGATTTTGATTGGTTGTTTCTTTTTGAACCCTCAACTTTGTGTTGTTGTACTAATTTTTACCTTGCCTTAGAAAGTAGGGAGTATTCACATGATGATGTGGTTGAATTCCAGTTGGGGAGAGAATGATTGTTTACTCATTGGTTGGTTTCTATGAGGTTGAAAAAGAAAATAAAAAATATAAAAATATTTAAAAGAAAAGAAAAAAAAAGAGAAAAATACGAAAAAAGATAAGAAAAGAAAAGAAAAAAAAAGAAAGAAAAAGAAAATCCTTGAGAAAGGAAACAAAAAGAGTTCAAATAATTGTGCTAAATAAGTATTGTGTTTTGTTTAACACTTGGGATTTTGGAAGAAGTTGATTGGAATTTTGTGTTTGAGTCTTTGTGAGTTGATTACTCCCTTAGGTTTAGGCAAGTTTTTGTTTCAATTACCTTTAGAAATTGCCCCTTGTTTGTTTCCCCGACCATGCTACAACCTTGAAAGCCCTTGTGATTCTTGCTTTTATGTTTTCAATATGATTTTTGGATGATTGCATAATTTAGTCTTTTGTTTACAAGATTTTTGTGTGAGTGAAAAGTACCTCATTTTGTGTTTTCATCTACCGATGATTGTTTTTGCTAGGTGTGATTCACTTTGGAACTTGTGTTGTTTTAGGATGTTTGGCATGATTTTTGTATTTTGCATTTGTTTCGTGACTATGTTATCGTCGTAGTTTAGTGGTAAGTATTTACTTTGTGTGTACCGTTTTTCATTTGAACCATTAATTCGTTTCCATTTTTCAAAACCCGTTGATTCGTGATTCTTTGCTTATCACTCTGTTTCTTTGAGTTGTTTGATTCTTGTTTGAGGACAAACAAATTTAAGTTGGGGAGAGTTTGATAAGTGCAAATTGTAGCTA
The DNA here is from genome assembly GCA_022829125.1 of Lathyrus tuberosus. Taxonomy (NCBI): domain Eukaryota; kingdom Viridiplantae; phylum Streptophyta; class Magnoliopsida; order Fabales; family Fabaceae; genus Lathyrus; species Lathyrus tuberosus. The sequence continues at coordinate 1,059,561 of JALAZF010000203.1, read as the reverse complement.
TTTTTTATATAAGTTTTGTTGCACTTATCGATACTTTTTGTTAATATCTTACGAATAAACCCCGCTTTGTTTGTAATTACGTTTACTTTGCGTTATAGTGTAAATATTGCGTATCGTGTAAATATCATTGAGTTTAATTGATTCTCTCTCATTTTTGTAGGTATTCAAGCAATGATATTTTGCCATTGTTGTATAGAGCATTGAATAAGCTTTCCAGCGCTTCCGATCGTGCGTCAATCCGAGTTACAGTTCAGAAGTTGTGGTCAAAATAAGGGCTGGTTTGCTATTAAGTTCGCTTTGCGAACTTCCCAGCGAATGCTCCCAGACTTGAGGTAGTAGAAAAAGGGACCAAAGTTCACATTGCAAACTTTCTAGCGAATATTCGCTTTGCGAATAAAAGTTCGCATTGCGAACTTCTGCATAAAAGCAGAGTCGGTTTGACTATTCTGAGGCACTTAATTGCCAATTTTTGGAGTTCGCTTGGCGAATAAAAGTTCGTACTGCAAACTTGACTGATTTTCAAATACTATTTAAGTCATTTCATTCATTTTTTAGGTTATGGTTTTGGGGATTTTTGCTCGCAACTCCATCAAATTCATTTTTCAGCAGATTAGCTTAGAAAACAACATTGAAGCTTGCACACGGATGATCAGGGGTGGATTTCTCATCGACTGGCGTTGGCAAACCACGAGATGTTTGGTTTATTTCTTTTCTTCTTTGTGTATTTCTTCTTTGTTGGGTTGTTGTATATGTATTTACTTTGAATTCATGTATATTTGTCGCCCATGGCGTTGTATAAAATCTGTTTTACAAATCTTTATCGGTGATTGTCCTTGATTTTTTGCATTATGCTCGGGGTTTGGGTTGTGTTAGAGATAAACATCGTAAACTTTGATTAAGGATGATTATCTGTTAGTTTATGGATGCTAGAGATAGATTTAGAGCTAACAATCTTTATGGGTGTCGAAGCTTAATGCCTCAGTATCTTGAGTCGAGTGCGAGAGTGTTGACGAGGGTAACACGGGTGTTCTCTCAGCTCAGTGTGTCAGAGATGGACACTGTTGTGAGAGATGCTGGATGATATTGAGGAGTATTGTAGGTTTAGTATAACTGGTCGATAGGTTTAAGTTTGTGAGGAGAGGATTATATGCATGCCGGATAAGTTTCTTCTCTCTGATTAATGAATTCTTTTTGTATTAATATTTACTTTTCTATTTCTATGTTTGAAACATTTTAAACCAAACTCTTTAACATTTAAATTGTCGAACGGCAGTTCAATAGCACCGATCTCTGTGGACACGATAAATTCCCAGAAAAATACTTCCAAAATCTTTTTGTTGCATGCCGCTTTACCGCTTCCAATAAAATGGTGCCGTTGCCGGGGATCGGTGTTTTTATTGTGCCTCACATTGCGATAGTTTCGATGATTTGGAGCTTTGTACATAATTGTTTATATTGTATATATGCTTGTATAGATACTTGTTTTGCTTTTATTTTCCATTATGCTTGTTCAAGTGTTGTATACATTTTGTTCCCGTAACGTTAGTTCAAGTGTTTGGTTAGGACACTTGCTTTTGGTTTGCGCGGTGAGACATCACCATGGCATGAATGGAGTAAGTTACTAGCTAAGCACAGTAAAGGCGTCGAGCTTACGACGTAAAACAAGCATGTTTTATCATTTTTTTGTTTCGTTATTACTTTTTCATTCTAGCTTAGGTAGTGTGGTGAACTCTCATTAAACAAGTTGTACTCGAATTATTCGTAAAATTCTCAAATCTTCACTTTACAACTTGTTTAATCCAATTTCACCCAGTTTTTTAGTTTGTTTATATTAATAGTTTTTGTGTTTGTCTAAGAGCTTGTTTTGAGTAGCTTGAGGAAATTTAAGGTGATGTTCCAAGTTTGATCATTTCAACTTGCGGATGTATGGTAATGATATTGTTAAGTTTTGTACACGTCCAAGGTATGTGTTTATCGCTTTCTAGACTTTAGCATATCCATGATACTTAGGCTTTTTACAAACTTCCATGCCATTCATTCTTTTGTATGCTTGTCTTGGTGTGAATAACTTTAGTTCCCACCTTTTTTGTGAGGTAGCTTTCCATTGATCATATATGCGTGGAGTACCAATATTCTTGTTCTAACTGGATTTTATTTTGCTTAATCTTTTGTTTGTGTTGATTATATGAAAGCATGAAAAGGATCAAGGCATTTTGTTTCATTTTGAGCATAACTACCTAGCCAAATAGTCATTCACCTTGTGAGCGTGTGATAATTCGTAAACCCTTTGTGCCTTTTTATCATTATCCATGTTGTTTGAACTTAATGCTTGTCTATGAGTATTGAATTCACTTTTTGTATGGATTTTGATTGGTTGTTTCTTTTTGAACCCTCAACTTTGTGTTGTTGTACTAATTTTTACCTTGCCTTAGAAAGTAGGGATTATTCACATGATGACCTGGTTGAATTCCAGTTGGGGAGAGAATGATTGTTTACTCATTGGTTGGTTTCTATGAGGTTGAAAAAGAAAATAAAAAAGAGAAAAATATTAAAAAGAAAAGAAAAAAAAAAGAGAAAAATACGAAAAAAGATAAGAAAAGAAAAGAAAAAAAAGAAAGAAAAAGAAAATCCTTGAGAAAGGAAACAAAAAGAGTTCAAATAATTGTGCTAAATAAGTATTGTGTTTTGTTTAACACTTGGGATTTTGGAAGAAGTTGATTGGAATTTTGTGTTTGAGTCTTTGTGAGTTGATTACTCCCTTAGGTTTAGGCAAGTTTTTGTTTCAATTACCTTTAGAAATTGCCCCTTGTTTATTTCCCCGACCATGCTACAACCTTTAAAGCCCTTGTGATTCTTGCTTTTATGTTTTCAATATGATTTTTGGATGATTGAATAATTTAGTCTTTTGTTTACAAGATTTTTGTGTGAGTGAAAAGTACCTCATTTTGTGTTTTCATCTACTGATGATTGTTTTTGCTAGGTGTGATTCACTTTGGAACTTGTGTTGTTTTAGGATGTTTGGCATGATTTTTGTATTTTGCATTTGTTTCGTGACTATGTTATCGTCGTAGTTTAGTGGTAAGTATTTACTTTGTGTGTACCGTTTTTCATTTGAACCATTCATTCGTTTCCGTTTTTCAAAACCCGTTGATTCGTGATTCTTTGGTTATCACTCTGTTTCTTTGAGTTGTTTGATTCTTGTTTGAGGACAATCAAGTTTAAGTTGGGGAGAGTTTGATAAGTGCAAATTGTAGCTATTTTGTATATAAGTTTTGTTGCACTTATCGATACTTTTTGTTAATATCTTACGAATAAACCCCGCTTTGTTTGTAATTACGTTTACTTTGCGTTATAGTGTAAATATTGCGTATCGTGTAAATATCATTGAGTTTAATTGATTCTCTCTCATTTTTTTAGGTATTCAAGCAATGATATTTTGCCATTGTTGTATAGAGAATTGAATAGGCTTTCCAGCGCTTCCGATCGTGCGTCAATCCGAGTTACGGTTCAGAAGTTGTGGTCAAAATAAGGGCTGGTTTGCTGTCAAGTTCGCTTTGCGAACTTCCCAGCGAATGCTCCCAGACTTGAGGTAGTCGAAAAAGGGACTAAAGTTCACATTGCGAACTTTCTAGCGAATATTCGCTTTGCGAATAAAAGTTCACATTGCAAACTTCTGCAGAAAAGCAGAGTCGGTTTGACTATTCTGAGGCACTTAATTGCCAATTTTTGGAGTTCGCTTGGCGAATAAAAGTTCGCACTGCAAACTTGACTGATTTTCATATACTATTTAAGTCATTTCATTCATTTTATAGGTTATGGTTTTGGGGATTTTTGCTCCCAACTCCATCAAATTCATTTTTCAGCAGATTAGCTTAGAAAACAACATTGAAGCTTGCACACGGATGATCAGGGGTGGATTTCTCATCGACTGGCGTTGACAAACCGCGAGATGTTTGGTTTATTTCTTTTCTTCTTTGTGTATTTCTTCTTTGTTGGGTTGTTGTATATGTATTTACTTTGAATTCATGTATATTTGTCGCCCATGGCGTTGTATAAAATCTGTTTTACAAATCTTTATCGGTGATTGTCCTTGATTTTTTACATTATGCTCGAGGTTTAGGTTGTGTTAGAGATAAACATCGTAAACTTTGATTAAGGATGATTATTTGTTAGTTTATGGACGCTAGAGATAGATTTAGAGCTAACAATCTTTATGGGTGTCGAAGCTTAATGCCTCTGTATCTTGAGTCGAGTGCGAGAGTGTTGACGAGGGTAACACGAGTGTTCTCTCAGCTCAGTGTGTCAAAGATGGACACTGTTGTGAGCGATGCTGGATGATATTGAGGAGTCTTGTAGGTTGAGTATAACTGGTCGATAGGTTTAAGTTTGTGAGGAGTTGATTATATGCATGCCGGATAAGTTTCTTCTCTCTGATTAATGAATTCTTTTTGTATTAATATTTACTTTTCTGTTTCTATGTTTGAAACATTTTAAACCAAACTCTTTAACATTTAAATTGTTGAACGATAGTTCAATAGCACCGATCTCTGTGGACACGATAAATTCCCGGAAAAATACTTCCAAAATCTTTTTGTTGCTTGCCGCTTTACCGCTTCCAACAAAATGGCACCGTTACCGGGGGTCGGTGTTTTTATTGTGCCTTGCATTGTAATAGTTTCGATGATTTGGAGCTTTGTACATAATTATTTATATTGTATATATGCTTGTATAGATACTTGTTGTGCTTTTATTTTCCTTTATGTTTGTTCAAGTGTTGTATACATTTTGTTCCCGTAACGTTTGTTCAAGTGTTTGGTTAGGACACTTGCTTTTGGTTTGCGCGGTGAGGCATCACCATGACATGAATGAAGTAAGTTACTAGCTAAGCACAGTAAAGGCGTCGAGCTTATGACGTAAAACAAGCATGTTTTATCGTTTTTTTTTTCGTTATTACTTTTTCATTCTAGCTTAGGTAGTGTGGTGAACTTTCATTAAACAAGTTGTACTCGAATTGTTCGTAAAATTCTCAAATCTTCACTTTACAACTTGTTTAATCCAATTTCACCCGATTTTTTAGTTTGTTTATATTAATAGTTTTTGTGTTTGTCTAAGAGCTTGTTTTGAGCAGTTTGAGAAAATTTAAGGTGATATTCCAAGTTTGATCATTTCAACTTGCGGATGTATGGTAATGATATTTTTAAGTTTTGTACACGTCCAAGGTATGTGTTTATCACTTTCTAGACTTTAGCATATCCATGATACTTAGGCTTTTTACAAACTTCCATGCCATTCATTCTTTTGTATGCTTGTATTGGTGTAAATCACTTTAGTTCCCACCTTTTTTGTGAGGTAGCTTTCCATTGTTCATATATGCGTGGAGTACCAATATTCTTGTTATAACTGGATTTTATTATGCTTAATCTTTTGTTTATGTTGATTATATGAAAGCATGAAAAGGATCAAGGCATTTTGTTTCATTTTGAGCATAACTACCTAGCCAAATAGTCATTCACCTTGTGAGCGTGTGATCATTCGTAACCCCTTTGTGCTTTTTTATCATTATCCATGTTGTTTGAACTTAATGCTTGTCTATGAGAATTGAAATCACATTTTGTATGGATTTTGATTGGTTATTTCTTCTTGAAACCTCAACTATGTGTTGTTGTATGAATTTTTACCTTGCCTTAGAAAGTAGGGAGTATTCACATGATGATGTGGTTGAATTCCAGTTGGGGAGAGAATGATTGTTTACTCATTGGTTGGTTTCTATGAGGTTGAAAAAGAATAGAAAATAGAGAAAAATATTAAAAAGAAAAGAAAAAAAAAAGAGAAAAAAATGAAAAAGAAAAGAAAAGAAAAGAAAAAAAAGAAAGAAAAAGAAAATCCTTGAGAAAGGAAACAAAAATAGTTCAAATAATTGTGCTAAATAAGTATTGTGTTTTGTGTAACACTTGGGATTTTGGAAGAATTGATTGGAATTTTGTGTTTGAGTCTTTGTGAGTTGATCACTCCCTTAGGTTTAGGTAAGTTTTTGTTTCAATTACCTTTAGAAATTGCCCCTTGTTTGTTTAACCGACCACGCTACAACCTTGAAAGCCCTTGTGATTCTTGCTTTTATGTTTTCAATATAATTTTTGGATGATTGCATAATTTAGTCTTTTGTTTGCAAGATTGTTGTGTGAGTGAAAAGTACCTCGTTTTGTGTTTTTCATCTACCGATGATTGTTTTTGCTAGGTGTGATTCACTTTGAAACTTGTGTTGTTTTAGGATGTTTGGCATGATTTTTGTATTTTGCATTTGTTTCGTGGCTCTGTTATCGTCGTAGTTTAGTGGTAAGTATTTACTTTGTGTGCACCGTTTTTCATTTGAACCATTCATTCGTTTCCGTTTTTCAAAACCTGTCGATTCGTGATTCTTTGGTTATCACTCTGTTTCTTTGAGTTGTTTACTTCAGAAGTTGTGGTCAAAATAAGGGCTGGTTTGCTGTCAAGTTCGCTTTGCAAACTTCCCAGCGAATGCTCCCAGACTTGAGGCAGTAGAAAAAGGGACCAAAGTTTGCATTGCGAACTTTCTAGCGAATATTCGCATTGAGAATAAAAGTTTACATTGCAAACTTCTGCAGAAAAGCAGAGTCGGTTTGACTATTCTGAGACACTTAAGTGCCAATTTTTTAGAGTTCGCTTTGCGAATAAAAGTTTACACTGCGAACTTGACTGATTTTGAAATACTATTTAAGTCATTTCATTCATTTTTTAGGTTATGGTTTTGGGGAATTTTGCTCCCAACTCCATCAAATTCAATTTTCAGTAGATTAGCTTAGAAAACAACATTGAAGCTTGCACACGGATGATCCGGGGTGTATTTCTCATCGACCAGCGTTGACAAACAGCGAGATGTTTGGTTTATTTCTTTTCTTCTTTGTGTATTTCTTCTTTGTTGGGTTGTTGTATATGTATTTACTTTGAACTCATGTATATTTGTCGCCTATGGCGTTGTATAAAATCTGATTTACAAATCTTTATCGGTGATTGTCCTTGATTTTTTGCTTTATGCTCGGGGTTTGGGTTGTGTTAGAGATAAACATCGCAAACTTTGATTAGGGATGATTATCTGTTAGTTTCTAGATACTAGAGGTAGATTTAGAGCTAACAATCTTTATGGGTGTCGAAGCTTAATGCCTCTGTATCTTGAGTCGAGTGCGAGAGTGTCGACGAGGGTAACGCGGGTGTTTTCTCAGCTCAGTGTGTCAGAGATGGACACTGTTGTGAGCAATGCTGGATGATATTGAGGAGTATTGTAGGTTGAGTATAACTGGTCGATAGGATTAAGTTTGTGAGGAGTGGATTATATGCATGCCGGATAAGTTTCTTCTCTCTGATTAATGAATTCTTTTTGTATTAATATTTAATTTTCAATTTCTATGCTTGAAACATTTTAAACCAAACTCTTTAACATTTAAATTGTCGAACGGCAGTTCAATAGCACCGATCTCTGTGGACACGATAAATTCCCAGAAAAATACTTCCAAAATCTTTTTGTTTCTTGCCGCTTTACCGCCTTCAACACTAATCATGTGATGCATATTTGGTGCTCTTATGCTCATTTCTCAATCCTTGGAGTGTGTTGAGCATGTTTTTATATAGCTATTGACCTTTTTGAGTTCTCATCTTATTTGTTCATTTTGGCTTTGTGTGTTAGATAATGATGTTTGGTTGACACTTTAAGATGCAAATGTTTGCACTATTTGTTTGCCTTCATCTCTAACATGCTATGTGCCTTATTGGTGACTTGTTTCTTTACTTCTTGAGTTAATTTGGTTACCTTAGCATTTGATTTTCATATGTTTCCATTCATTCATGCCTTTAGCTTTGATACTTGAAGCTTTCCTTGGTGCTCCTTTGATGTTGTTTACCTGTGCCTAGTTCCAAAGGAAAAGGTTCCCCTCTTGTTGACTTATTGTCATAATGTTAGTTTAGTCTTGCCTATCATTCCCTTGAGACCTTGTTAGAGTCTTTAGCTTTCCCATCCTAGACTTAGGATTATAGTTTGTTAACTCTAGGAGTGTTATGGTTATGAGCATTTCCCTTTCCCTCTTGACCTTGTTAAAGTCATTAGGTTTTTCAACTTAGCTTTAGGATAGAGTTTGTAGAACTCCATGTAAGTGTAATTGTTATAGACACTTACCTCCCCCCTTGGAACCTTTATCATTATCAAGTGTTTCTCACCTCTAGTTAGGTGAACTACGGGTGCTCTGATTCCATCCTTGTTAGGATACGTAGGCACAAGACCGCGAAGTCTTGGAGAGCATACTTAGTAATAACCTTAGGTTTTTCCCCATAGGACATTCCCAAACAATAGCATAACACAAATATGAATAAGAGGTTCATGTAGAGTACTACAGATACTTATGATGCTAACACCTTCCCTAGGTATAACCAACCCCCGAACCTTAGATCTCTAGCATTGTTGTTACATTGCGCACTTAAGGTTTTCTTCGATCTTTTCCCTTTCCTTTGGATAAATTAAAGTTCGGTGGTGAAATTCAAAGATTTGTGATTCAAGTTAATTCAATAGCTTGATATCTGATTCTCACCGCAACATCCTGAAAACATGAATATTTGGACTTGAACAAAGTAGATCAACAAGAGTCGATGTACCGACACTGTATTGTGTTAATCGTCCTAATAATCTCCTAAGAAGTTAAATCGAGTCAAGGGTGTATGGCTTGAGTTAAATCCACTTAATTTATATTTTCCTTTGTTAATCAACATATAAAGGACCCTTGTAAACATACATGTTCTTCAAGGCAACAACCTAGCCACTCATTCTCTCAAAAAAAACTTACACCACTACCTCTCAACCAAACACGAACATGCAACCCACCAAACAATACACACTTTAGCACCCAATTTTCACCACAACAAATTTACAACCACACCCTCATCCAAATACAAACATGCAACTATGCCAACAAAAACCATTATTTAGCCCTTACTTTTCACAACAACCAACTTACACTAACACTGCTCAACCATACCACTACATGCAACCCATACAACACCGTCCATACTTTACCTCCCAAATTCTACAACAACCATTTTATACCACAACTCATCAACCCAACTACAACTTCCAAAGGCCCTAACAATAATTTCTATTTTATCCACCCAACCCTTCAACCTAACTTCAGCTTTTGAAATCCCCACCAACGTTATTTTATCTCCCTGTTACTCAACATACAACAACAATCACATCCCCAAACAAATTGCTACTACCTTACAATAGAAACAACAAAATCCACCACCAAAACATCCAAAAATCAGCTCACATGGAGAACAATTTCAATTTTAATTTTGATGTGGATTGCATGTCATTTGATTCAGTAGACTTTCTAAATATCTTCAGTACAAATACCAATCGAGATGTCAATGGGGAAGCGGGAGTAGGGGATGCATCTTTGTCTCTGTCCCCGCCTCCAAATCTATTTTCTATCCTCGTCTTCGATCTCCACCACAGAGGAATTTGTCCCTCATCCCCGTCCCTATTGATCCCAACAAATCTCCGCGGAGATGCATAAATAAAATAAAATAAAATAAAATAAATATTTTATTTTTAAACAAACTATTAGAAAAAACTTTAAAAATTAAAAAAAAATGTAGAAACTAATCTTCTGCAATACATATATTGTTTTGACAATACTTATTTCATGCTCATGATTGTCTTAACCACAAAAAATAATCATTTATGTTCAAAAAGTTTAAAATTATCATTTTGATGTCACTCTTTTACTAAAATTACATTTTTATTTTATATTTTTATAAACAAAATTATATGAAAAGACAAATAAAACAAATAAATTTAAAGTTATATATTTTCATACATGGTAATTTAATCGGGCGCGGGAGATATGTTCCTCGTCCCCGTCTGAGAAGTGCTTTCGAGGGGACTTTGTTCCCCATCTCTGTCCATGGAGAGAGAAAATCTTTATTTTGAGGTCTTAAACGTGGCAATTCCCGCAGGAATCCTCACTATCAGGTGCAAATTGACATTCATATATACCAATGCCTTTTAGTAATTTTTCTCTGAAAATAAGTATTTTAAAGAAGATAGTGTTTACCAAACGCAAGCTCTAGGAGATCAAGAATAGAACTTGATACACAACAATCATTTCAAACATGATATCAAGATCAATCTACCTATAGTGCACCATTTACATATGCCATGTATCAGTCAGTATATTTCTACCATACTACCACTAGCGACTATGTACCTCTATCTTGATACCAAACAAATGTTAATCCTTCCAACTCATTCTCGAGTGATCCTTGGAAATCATGTATGAGGAAGGAAATGTAGTGGCAAGGGTACTTCCATAATGGATATGGGACAATTTTAGACACATATTTAGGATTTCAACTAAAAACTCCATCTTTATTTTATGCAACAAATTTAGCTCTTAGAATTAGTTTAATAAGTGGGGGCGACAAAATGGGCTCGACCCGTTTGGCATGCCCGTTTTACCCGCATTTTAGTGCGGGGCGGGTCAAGAGTTTAGGTCTAAACCCACTAATGTGTTCACCCGATTTTTTTGAGATCTTTTACGGGTGTGGGATTTAACATTTTTTTTTTTGCATTTTTAGGTTTAAAAGGTGTAGTGCTTGCGTGCCGGTCTTGCTTCACCCTCACTTTTTTTGCAGGGCGAGCTAAGATTTTAGATCCACACTCTCAATTATGTCTGTCCCGCCACGCCTCATTTTTTGCAGGATTTTACGAGGCAGACCTTAATGGGGCAGACATGCCCGCTTACCACCCTTATATACAAGGCAAACTTAATACAAAGATTAAAACTATAATCATAATTTAAGGTGGAAGCGAAACAAACATACGATCATGCATATACACAAGCTTATGATCTACCATATATTTGTTTATCAATGATTATATAAATACATGGATCCATGGCGAAAAAGTCTTACTAGGCAATGCCAACGATAATCCTGATACACAAAAGTATAGAGACAAGTGACTGTCATTTGTTGGTTTGTGTATCTTCCTTTACTGATACTCTTAATGTCTTGAACACTCTTCAGATGGGGATGATGCATAATTTGCTTGTAGTACAATATATTGGGGATTATAGCCTATATATTGGGTGATGGTCAATTAGGGATCACATTCTTCCGAAATGGACCATCGTGACATCCACTCATATTTGAGCTCATATCCAACTAATTAATTAATTACTAAATAGAAATCAAATTAGTTTTTTTAATTTTATTATATCAATCAATTAATTAATGCTCTTAATTGGATAAATAACTAATATAATTAACATAAATATATATGTCCACGTAATAATGATTAAAATATTACTCCATTCGTCCCAAAATAAGTATTATAGTTAGTCATTTCACACAGATTAAGAAAATGTGATAAATGTGTGTGTGTGTGTGTGTGTGTGCGAGAGAGAGAGAGAGAGAGTAATATTTTTACCAAACTGTCTTTGTATATTATTTGTGTATTCGAATTATCATAAACGCAAAGTAAGAAAATAATGAATTGAAAGTACTCCATTCGTCCCAAAATAATTGTCATAGTTGGTTATTTCACACAAATTAAGAAAATGTAATAAATGAAAGAGAGAGAATAATATTTTTACCAAACTATCCTTTTTTACTATTGGTGTATTAAAATTAGGGCTGGAAATGAGTCGAGTCGAGTCGAACTCGCCTTAACTCGGCTCGACTCGTTAAAAATTGGTTTAGCTCAAATCTCGATTCGAGTTCGACACGAACTTTTTTTCAAGCTCAAACTCGACTCGTTAAATGTTCACGAACTATTCGGTTCATCTCATTAGGTTTAACTCACATGCTTCACGGACTTACAAGCCATTTTTTTAAGTCTATTTTATTTTTATATATTTGACATTTTAAATTAATATTTAAAAAAAAAAGAAAATATTGAAATAAAATAAAATTTATGAGTATGGAATTTAACTTTGTTTCAAAAATCTACTAATTCAAAAACTACACAACTTTCAAGAGACACATTTGACAGTTTAATCAAGAAACACTCAATTGAAGTTTAAATTTATCTCAAAAATCTATAACTTCATCAAATATTTAGGAAACTTGCAAATTTAATGAAACAGTACACACAAAATTACTAGAAATTGATACATTTTCATCATAGATTGATTACACCACTTGCAACCTTCATTTCACATGTTATTTTAGCAATTGTCATAACGTCTCCAACAAGGATGACCCTAAATGCAATTGTCAGCTTTATTGCCATAAATAGTACATAAGAGATGATATAAGATTAAAATTTGGAGTAAATCTTTAAATCTAATCTTAAAGATAATATAATCATTCTCATATATAATCGAGTTGACTCATGAACCTAACGAGTCGAGCTATATATAGTTCAAGTTCAGCTCATTTAGTTAACGAACATAGTTTTTCGCTTATATTAAGCTCATTTGGTTCATGAACTTAGTTCAACGATTTAATTGCCGAACCGAGTTCCGAACTATTTTCGAGTTGATTCGGTTCATTGCCAGCCCTAATTAAAATTATCATAAAAGCCGAGTGAGACAATAATAAATTGATAATATTAATTAGAAGGCATAACTGAAAGATAAACATTAGACTTACATTAGAAATTAAAATGCGATACTTATTTTGAGACATAATTTTATAAGATGCAATAATTATTTTGTGACAGAGAGAGTATTTTTTTTTTTTGGAAATCGTGGTATCCGGCCTTACGACCGACTAATCTAAGAAGGACCAATACCTACCGTCCACTTGCGGGGACCCCGTTTCAAGCTAAAGCAGAGTTCCGTATGGACTGACCCACACAAGAGTTAATTGCACTTAGTAGGATTCGAACCTAAAATCTTGAGAGAAGCACACTCTCAAGACTCAAGCCTCCACCACTAGACAAACCCTTGGGGGTTGTGACAGAGAGAGTATTAATTAGAGTGTGTAGTTGAAAGTTAAAAATTAAAGTTATATTGAAAACTAAAAAAGACACTTATTTTAAAATAATATTTAAATATATAATATTCCATCATTAGTGATCAAAGTATCCACTCTATATTAATAATTAATATAAAAGAATAATGTAGCATTTTTGTCACAATGACATCATTGTTATGTATGCGTTTAGTTACAAAAAATTTGTCATTTAATTTTCCACATAATTCTCCATTAACTGAAGTTAATTGTAATTAAGAACTATTAGTGTGAAGATGAAATTGTTTTTGTCAAGTAACTTTGTGGTTTGAATTCACTTACTTTAAAAGTGAATAAGTGTGATGTTATAGGTTTGAGTCTACCCTCCTGAACAACTACCTACTTACCTGATTTATCGGGACAAACTTTATGAGAACAAAAACCATACTTAACACTTTAATAATATAGACATAGTTAATGTATGCAAAACCGTTTATATGCAGTCACATACACAACAAGTAAAAACCTGTATTGCAAGTTTCCAAGTTTGCAACATCACATCACAAAAGTACTGCTTGTGGCAAGACACATAAAATCTTTCAAAATTTTATTTTACTAACAATTAAACTTACATGATACGCATATTTTTTTCATTGTCCCTAGTGAAAAGAACAAAAACAACAGAAGAAAATAAGAGGCTAGGTGCAATGTTGACATGTTCATTAGGCATCTGAATGACAAACATGGCATGTCATCACAACCTAAATAGGTCCAATTATGTGTTTAAAATATCCAAAAAGGTGAACGTTTGTATTTGTAGGGTTATGGGAGGGTCCTAATATTGTTGTTTTCACTTTCAATGAAAAGCAAAAAAGATTTGTGGGGTTAACCGGTTAAGTGTCTCAAATCAGCTTACGTTACGTATGCACTTTGAGCCAAGAGAAAATATTTTCTGAGGTAGTGCAATGCAAACACTGTAAATTTTGATTTGGATTTGCCTTTATAGATCTGATTTTGTTCTAGTTGTTAAATTCTGAATTAATTTTAGTCCAAAAGTGCTTGTTATTTGCTATATGATTTCAGACATGTCTCCCTAGTTTTAGGCTTTGATTTTACCATGTCTAGAACCCTACAACAAAAAGAGTACCTCATGTTTTATCACTTGTACCCAAAAATATTAAGAAACAGAAGAACAATGGAAATTAATAGTATTTTTCTTTTTGCAAGAAATGAAGTTTTGTTTGTTTTTGCATGAGGCTGGCTAGTTGTATCTTTTTACCAGGTGGTTTTTAGTTGTGGTTTTTGTATCTTTTTTCTCATTAAAATTAAATTTATTAGATGTGACAATATTCACCACCTCATAAGTGCATGCAGTTAATAACTCTATCATAGGTGTGAGAGACAATTATATGGGGTTGCGGACATCATTGTGAAAAATGTGTATACCGACAGTTAAGGTGCAAGTTGAGTCTCATCTTTGAGGGAACCATTATTGTAAGGAAAGCAAATTTAAGAAGAGCACAAGCGGGAAATGCATGCTTCCAAATTTGAACCATGTAGAAAGAAGCAAACATCTACCAAAACCAATGACTTTGTCGTTCAATTTGTAATGCTTAAGTTTGATTTTTTTATCTTAAAAGTGAACTTTGACAATGTAGAGAATCGATGTCGTCAAGAATTAATCATAATATATGAAAGATTGAGTTTCTTGAACAAACACGAAAAACTCTATTAGATTTTACGAAAGAGCTAGAGGAGAAGAAAAAAGACAAATTTGGATTGGTTATAATTGTTTTACTATTAATTTTTTCTATTAGGATTCAAAGATTGCAAGTAAATATTAACAACCAAAACCCTCTCTCAACAACTTGAGAGAAACAATCTATTTATAGACTACTAAGCTAACTTAATCTACAAGCTAACTTAAATAATTAGCCTAACACTGACCCAATTCAACATGCTAAATTAAACAACAAATTATCATATTTTGACAAGCTAACTAAGACATCTACATGCAAGAACAAACTTTGACTACAACATGCATATCTTCGACTTCGACATACCCCTTCGACTTCGACAGAGTTTGCTACAACACTAACTTATAACCCATAAGCTACAAATCTCCACCTTAGAACAAAATCTGAACTATGAAACCAACTAGATATCATCATGCAGTCCTATCAGTTATATACAATAGAAAAACTTGCAACTTGGCAATGTCTTGGTGATCATTGAAGAAACTACTATGTTTGGCCTCGTACACACCATAACATACATCAACGAACCTACTATACTAGCATATGGAATGTTATTCATATATCCTCTTTCGACTTCAGTACTAGGACTTTGAGTCGTACTCAGCTTGTATTAAGGATTAGTCCGTGTTAGAACAGGCCTTGAATTCGACATATCAAACTTCTTGATAATCTTCTTCAAGTATGCCTCTTGAGATAAGCATAATCTTGACTGGTTTCTATCTCCCTGGAAGTCAATCCCAAGAATCCTGGAGGCAGCTCCCAAATCCTTCATGTCAAACTCCTTATCAAGTTCAGCCATCGCCTTCATAACATCTTCGACACTGTTGCTTGGTATGAAGATGTCATCCACATAAAGCAACAAAATAACAAGTGAATTTTCAGGTCAAAATCTGAAGCAAACACAGAGGTCGAACTGGCTCCTATTGAAACCTATTTGTGCCATGAACTTGTTGAATCTCTTATTCCATTGTCAAGGATATTGTTTCAGGACATACAAAGAACTATTCAGCTTGCACACATAATCTTCCTTTACATTTTTTACATACCCATTCAGATTGCCTCATCAGGATTGTTTCATTTAGATCACCATATAGGAAGGTTGTCATCTGTTCAAGTTATAAGTCAAACTTTGCCACCATGGCTAACAACATTCTAATGTAACTATGCTTTACAACAGGTGAGAACACGCCATTGAATTTGAAACCTTCTTTCTGAGCGAACCCCCTAACAACTAACCTGGCCTTAAATTTCTTCGACGTCAATCATTCGATTCTTTCCTTAAATTGCTTCGACTTTCAGCCATTCAGTCTTATTTCAACTCCTCACAGTTTCCTTGTAATCTCTAGGTTATTCATCAAGGACCTCATTTGTAGAGATTAAGGCAAAAGCTATGAGATATGCATAACCAAGTCTCTGGCGTGACTTGATGACTCTTTTCGACCTGTCTCTTGCCAGCAGGTAATCATTATCAGTCTCTTCATCTTCATCAGCGCCTTGTGCTTCTTCTTCAACTTAATCTGGGTTAAGCAAATTCAGCATCACTATGCTCCATCTCAACAGGAATCTCTTCCCGTTCCAACTCTTCTTCAAATATCTTGGTACTTCGACCAACATCATCAATTTTCTTGAACGACATTTCTACTTCATTGAAAACTACATACGACTTATGATACACCTCCTGAACCTGGCTCTAGGTACCACAACCTATAATCTTTGACTCATTTAGGGTATTAAAGAAACATATATCTCAGAGCTCTATGTTCGACCTTGTCTTACCTAATGTTTGTTAGACGAATATTTGGTTCTGCATCTGACATTTTGTTTTGATGATAACAATACATTGACCCTTAAAGAACAATTTTGTGTATTAGTAGTTCTATCAAGTGTGTAGCTTTTACATCTACATGTTCTGACTCTAAAGCATTGACGGGTGACATCATCAGATTCTGAATTAAGCACACTCTGATTCTAAAGAGAAACAAGAAACGTCAAGAACAAGAAAGTTGTTAGACAACAATTATGAAGAATGTTTGTGCTAAAGACCCTGATCGAGATTCTATCTAGTGAGCATCTGAAGGTTTTGTATTACTTAAGACTCTGTGCTCAAGACTTGAAGTTTCTGAAGAACAAGTGCTGAAGACTCTGAAGACCGGGTTCTGATGAATAGTGTCAAGATTCTGAAGACTTTAGTTCTGAAGGTTCTCAGCAAGGCCTTTTACTCTTCTAACCATGCTTCAATCATTTGTATTCAGAAGCCTCTGATACTTAGAAGATGATAAAAACAGACAATTCTATGAGAGATAAATAGTACCTTGTACAAGATCAAAACATTCCTTCCACTACGTGGATTTCTTGGAGTATGCACATTTATGTTGTACGATTTTGTCTCCCACCTTAATGACGGATATTCAAGGCACTAACTCATATATGAAGTTTACCATTCTACCCTCCAACGGATATTTCCTTGGCTATAAAAGTTATTCACTGCTATTATTCAAGATGCCACACTCTCTGATATCATTCTTGTGAATATTGTATAGACATACCTAGAACTTTTGTTCATATTGTGTGAATATATTACATGTACTTAAACATTGTGTTAATCTTCTTTGTAGAAGCAATCTTTGTAAACACAGTTGTAAAATCTTAAATCTGTTTGAGTGAGTACCTTGAGTGACTAGGGTTTAGTCTGTATACTCAAGAAGACAACGACAATTGTCTTTGTGGTGTATGTAATCAATTTGATTATAGTGGATTAAGTCCTTTTGAGAAGGCAAAATCACCTTGGCGGATGGACTAGAGGTAGCTTTATTAACAGTGAACCAGGATTAAAATAATTTGTCATTTTAATCATATTTGTTCTTATTTTTTGGATTGGTTTTAAAAAAACATTGATTTTTAGAAACCCAATTCAACCCCCCCTTTCTTGTGTTTCCCTTAACCTTCAATTGGCATCAGAGCCTGGTTATGGTATTGATAATATTATCAAACACCTAACAGTGTCAGATAAAGATCAAACGTGAATCACAACGGATGTCATTCCACCTCCATTTGCTTAAACTAATGATATAGATCACT
Organism: Lathyrus tuberosus; assembly: GCA_022829125.1. Taxonomy (NCBI): domain Eukaryota; kingdom Viridiplantae; phylum Streptophyta; class Magnoliopsida; order Fabales; family Fabaceae; genus Lathyrus; species Lathyrus tuberosus. The sequence goes on along the minus strand of JALAZF010000203.1, from coordinate 1,041,763 downwards.
ATAATGTTAAACCTCAAGTTTTTGATGGAGGTAAATTTTACTATTGGAAGGACAAAATAAAAAGTTTCTTCTATGTCACGATGTAGATCTATGGGATATGGTAGTCGATGGTTGCGTACGCCCAGTAAATGCAAGTGGAAACAAGATTGAAAGAAAAGTGATGATAAATCAATAGAAAAAGGAATATAAAAATCATCATAAAGCAAGAACCATCTTGTTAAACGCCATTTCATACACTGAGTATGAAAAGATCACCAACAGAGATACATCAAAATCTATATTTGACTCTCTAAGGATGACACATGAAGAAAACACACAAGTGAAAGAAACCAAGGCTCTTGCCTTGATTCAAAGATATGAATCATTCAAGATGGAGGACGATGAAAAAGTTGAGACAGGGCTTAAGATCTAGACAAAGGGTATTCTACTACTGATCATGTCAAAAAGATCATCAGAAGCTTACATAAGCGTTGGAGACCTATGGTAACTGCTTTGAAGTTATCAAAGGATACCAACAACACCTCTCTTAAGGAACTGGTTAGCTCCTTAAAAAGTCATGAGATTGAGCTCGAAGTTGATGTGCCCAAGAGAAAGAGAAAGTTTGTTGATCTGAGAAGACTAAATCTCTTCTGGCTGATACTGACGAGAAGTCTAAACAAGAATCAGAAGAAGAAGATGAATGGTATCTCCTCTCCACACGCGTGAATCAACTATAGAAGAAAAGGCAAGGCAATTTCAGAGGACAAAGAATGACAGGTGGTATTTCTGAGTCTACTTATGGATTCAAGAATGCTGAAGCCAACAAAGAAGTCACCTGTTATGAATGCATGGAGCCAGGTCACTATAAGAATGATTTCCCCAAGCTAAAGAATGACAGATCTAAGAAGAAACACTTCTGAGGGAAGAAAAAGGGTCTCATGGCTACTTGGGACGATTCATAATCTTCTGAAGATGAATCTGAAGAAGGGCAGGCAAATGCGGTTCTGATGGCATTCACAGAAGCTCCTATAGAAGCAAGTCAATCAGAATCAGAATCTGAGTCAAATTCTAAAGAGGTATTTTCTGAACTCTCTCATTCTGAACTTGAATCAAGCCTATCTGAAGTTCTGGAAAAATATCAGAACCTTCTGAGCAAATACAAGGATGTGAAAAAGATTCATGTATCTGAATCAGAAGCCTACTGTAAGCTTCAGAAAGATTTCTCAAGTTTAAAGGAAGAAAATATGATATTGGAAAACAACTCTATGCCTTCAAGAAAGAGTCTCAAACATGAACAAAAAGTCATTTCTAAAGCCTCTACAGATTCTGGTGATATCATACAGAAGTATGATAAATCTTTCCAGAAGTTTCTTGCTAGAAGCTTGAATAGAAGCTTAATGGCTTCCATGATTTATGGCATCAACAGAAACGGGGCAAGGGGTATTGGCTATGACTCTGATGAAGAATATGATTCTGAAAAAGATGATAAGCCAAATACTCTTGAATCTTATTTTGATCCTCTAGGGAAACAAAATGATGTTAGGCCCAAAGGTAAAGTTGTTGTTAAACCTAAGGCCAAACAAAAACTCATGCCCATTCTAATCATGCATTCATGTATACATATTCTTCACAAAAACCCAAAGTTGTAAAAGACTCTTGGAAAACTAACTCTAAAGGACCCATAAAGAAGTGGGCACCTAAGGACAAAATAATATATGTTGCAGATATCCTTAGCAGCAGAGTTAAGACACCAGTCATGGTACTTGGACTTTGGATGCTCACGACACATAACGGGAAAAAGGCGTATGTTCTTAGACCTGGAACTTAAGCTTGGAGGCGTCGTAGGTTTCGGAGGTGATCAGAAAGGGAAGATCATTGGCTCCAGAATAATAGGTAATAGTAATCTCCCTTCCATTACTAATGTTATTCTTTTTGAAGGTTTAATGCATAGCCTCCTGTCCATAAGACAATTAAGTGACAATGGTTATGACATTATTTTTAATCAAAAGTCCTATAAAGATGTCATTCAAAAGGATGGTTCAGTTCTTTTCAATAGAAAGAGGAAGAACAACATTTATAAGATCAAAATTTCTTATTTGAAGAATCAAAATGAAAAATGTCTTATGTCTATTAATGAAGAGCAATGGACATGGCATAGATGATTGGGTCATGTTAGAATGAGAATGATTTCTCAACTGAATAAGCTTAATCTTGTCAGAGGTTTACCACATCTTAAGTATGCTTTAGATGCTCTTTATGAAACATGTCAGAAAGGCAAGTTTTCTAAAACTTCTTTCAAAGCTAAGAATGTTGTGTCAACCTCCAGTCCATTGGAGCTTATGCACATTGACTTGTTTGGGCCAGTGAAAACTGCCTTTGTCAATGGTAAAAAGTATGGACTAGTCATTATTGATGACTACAGCAGATGGACACATGTCAAATTTCTCAGACACAAGGATGAGTAACATCTGTGTTTTCTATCTTTTGCACCCAAATGCAAAATGAGAAAGATCTCAAAATTGTAAAAGTCAGAAGTGATCATGGTGGTGAATTTTAAAACCAAATATTTTGAGAAACTCTTTGATGAAAATGGAATTTTCCATGATTTCTCCTGCCCTAGAACTCCACAACATAATGGATTTGTAGAGAGGAAGAATAGGACTTTGTAGAAAATGGCAAGGACCATGATCAACGAGACTAATGTGGCAAAGCACTTTTGGGCAGAGGCTGTCAACACATCGTGTTACATTCAGAACATGATCTCTATAGGACCTACTCTGGGTAAGACTCGCTATGAATTGTGGAAGAATAGGAAACCCAAAATTTCTAATTTTCATCCTTTTGGATGTGCTTGTTTTATATTAAACACTAAAGAGAATCTGGGCAACTTTGATTCTAAGGCACAAAAGTGCACCATGTTAGGATATTCTGAACGCTCAAAAGGCTACAGGGTGTATAACACTGAGACACATATTGTTTAAGAATCAATCCATGTCAGATTCGATGATAAGCTTGACTCTGAAAATTCAAAGCTAGTTGAGAAATTTGCAGATTTGGAGATAACTTATTCAAGTTCTCAAGAAAAAACTCCAGAAGCAAAAGAAGTTGAGACCAAAGACTCTGAAGCTACTCAACCAGAAGCAGTTGAAGCTACTACACCTCTAAGAAGGTGAAGACAAGTATCCTCACACTCTGAAGAGTTGATTCTTGGAGATAAAACTCTGTCAGGACCAGATCCTCCTTCAAGCTCTTTGAAAAAACCTGAAATTCTGGTATGACAGATCCCAGATGTCCTACAGGATGTCGTGACATCTGGTCTGTTACAGATAACATGGCAAGATATAAACAATAACAGTACTAAAAAGCATAAACAAGACACATAATTTGTTCACCCAGTTCGGTCTATCAACCTACATCTGGGGGCATACCAAGCCAGGAAGGAAGTCCACTATTAGCAGTATCAATTCATAGACCCTACAATCAACACACCCGTTGATGATCTACTCACTTAATCACTACCCAATGACCCTTCTACCTAAGTCCACCCTAGATAAGAGACTCCATCTCACTTCCAATCATCGCAATGATGTCTAGCAGTCAACACCTCAGCCACTGCATCAACAGCTTGATTTCCAACAACTCTTCAATCACAGAAACGTAGAAGACACACTTCAATGATAATACCTAGACATGACACACATGACTAAGAACAATACTTAGAGTTACTTAACAGCTTCCTCCAAGAACAATACATCTCTTACCTATAGGCTTCGAGATAAACACGATGACCATCCCATAAACCGGGTGGTTCATCGACCAACACAACCCTTATAATTTACATGATGGCTGGCTTATTTTTCTAGGTTACAATGCTTCTATTTATAACCTAAACCCAACTGGATTTGGGCTTCAAATCACAACATATCAGGTGCTACAAATCTGTAAAAGATTCTCCTACAAATTAGATCTTCAATCAAATCTTCCTAAAATATCTCCATATTTAAATACTCAATCTTCTCTTGATTTTATCTTGAATCTTCCAGACCTTTAAATAAGCTCCACAAAGGATACCATAATATTCCCAGAAACATTCCTTACATTGGGCTTGTGCATTATAAAATCACAGATTTGATTTAAAAATAAAGCAGATTTATTCTCCAAATCTCTTTGCCCTAAAATAGTAACAAAATATACTCCACAAAGTAATAGGAATTGATTGTATCAGAATAAATCTTCTCCAATAAATTCTCCTGCAATCTCTCAAACAAAATCTCCCAAGATATATTAAAAACAGCGCAGCTCTAGAAACAAACCAAACTGATGTACTGTCAACAGATGTCAGGACATCGTGTTTGACATCAGTACTCAGACCTGCAACACTAACCTATACACCTTATGCTGAATGTTAGAAATACAAAAGCACATGTTAAGACATCAAGCAAGACATCTTGAACCAACACATTATTTTACCAAAATTGCTGCCAACACCAGAACTAACAATCTCCTCCTTTGGCAAATTTTGGCTAAAACAATATCAGCACACATCAGGGATACCAGCAGCAGAAAAACACCACAAACAACACCACAACCGTATCTAACAAACACAGCACACCACAACGCAGCTCCTCTCACAAAAAAATAAGGCTACTCTCCCCCTTTTTAGCCTTTTTAGCCATAATTGGACAAACTCTGAACATAGCAGCAAGCACAAAAAAATTCCAAAGGCAAACTCTGAATCATCCAACCAACATACTCAGACCAGAACAGACTATTCTACATCTCACAATAGTTGAACAAACCTACTTCTCTCCCCCTTTTTGGCGAAAAATTGACAAACATTGGGGTAAATGTCAACTACTGGTTCAATCCATTGACACACCAAGTCTAAACTGTCATGTCCCCCATGAACTTCACAATGTCACGACATCTTGTCTGACATAACACCTTCACCAGAGCCACAAACAATCTTGATAAACAAAAGTTCAACTCCCCCTATCTAAGATAACCAGTTCTCCTTTGCAAGATGAACACCTTAAATGAATGGAAAACATAAGACTCGTCTTTATGTCTTCAAGAGTGCACCCTCTGTTCAACACACCTGCTGAACGCATTCACTTAATGCTTGATCCTCAAACAACACTAGTACATTTAACTGACAGATGTTGCTCCTTCAACAAGAAACACCACAAAATCACCAATGATATCCCATGAAACCTTTATGATCATATAGTAAGAAAGTACCAGGGTCCCATCCTTGTACTACACCCAACTAACTCTTGGATTGAGACCAAAATCACCATTGATCCCTCCCATCCATACCCTATACAAATCCACCTTGAATTTTACAGCCATAGACATTCTTGTTCCTTGATATACAATCGACTTAAATCAGGTATGCTTCACACAATCATCCCCAAGTTCTGAAGCACAAACACACTGCCTTCCACTACACTCTAAGTAAATTATTCTTACTTTGAATTAATAACACACACCAAGAAAAGTGTGACATCTCCCATCAGCCAAGACCCCTACAGAGTTCTTCCAACAAAAACTGCAGAGAAAAATAAATTTTCCCAGACACAGTAAGGAGTTCCACATCTTTTCAGCAGCAGCAATCACGCATGACAGACTATCATGCTCCCCCTAAATAGTTGCACAAGTTCAGCAACAGAAATGTAACTACTCTTCCTAAGCAGTAGTACACACATGACATAAAGTCATGACATCTAATCTGACATCATAAACATCAAACAAAACACCACTTTACTCCCCCTGAGGCACACAACGGAACCAAAAACACCAATCCTCAGTTCAAGCACATGAACATCTTCATGCTCATACAGACCCCACGAATTCTCGGCTTACTTAAAAGCTTTACTGAGATCCAATCTCTTCAAGAGATACTTGCATTAGAAGAAAGAACAACTCTTAAAAAAAACTTTCTGATCAGATCACATCATATGACACAATTCCTCTACCATTACATTCACTAGTAGTTGTTGATACTAGTGAAGTCTTTAAAATTAGTAGTCATGCTTTGCCAGAACATACTACTAAAAACAAGCTCAGAATCCCCACATTCTAATCCACATAGTCAGAAACACCTCTTTTGACAATAATGCTTGAGCATCCAACTCCACATGAAGTTACAATTAGGATATTCGTGAGGAACATAAGAATCACCATCATTCTTCAAACGAACTGTTAGATAAGCATCAAAGCCACATAGATCCCCCAACTCTCCAAAGGCAGTCATTCCCTATCATACTCTTCATCTTCAGACTTCCAATCAATCAATACCTGATCTACTTCAGTCTTCTCTACATTCTCCATCCAAGGCAAACCTTCTACTTCATCATTCTCCCGTATGACTATGTAGACGCTCCTTAGGCATAATGTAGGCACCACGCTTCTGAACCAGAGCATAATCATCTGAAATTATGGTATCAGATGTGTGATGTTAAGTGTGATGTCACAACACCACAATCTGCTAAATGAACAAGGCAGTAAAACAGTCAATCAACACAATGAATTGTTCACCTAGTTCGGTCTAACTACCTACGTCTGGGGGCTACCAAGCCAGGGAGGAAATTCACTATTAATAGTATTAAATTACAGATTCAATAATCCCAGTTGACAATCTCCTAACTTAATCACTACCCAATGACACTTCTACCTAAGAACCTCTTAGATATGAGATACCACTCACTCCCCCTTAATCACCTCAGTGATACAACTCAAAGATTACAAAGTTCACAACTTGATCTTGCTTAATAGCTTTGATCAAGAACAATACTCTCTTGCTTAAAAGCTTTAGAAAGGACAATTAAAACTCAAACAAACTATACCAATTCAAGCATGAATGGCTTACAAAATACAAATGAAAACTCTAACAACTGATACTCAGTATACACTCTCTAGTCTTCGTCTTTTTCCAAGTAGGGTTGTGGCTGCTTTAAATAGAAACTCAGACTTGGGCTTGGACTCCTCCAAATATCTGATTTGATTTGAATTTAAAAACATATTTTATCTTCAAATCTTTTCATATCTTTCAGCCCTAAAAACAACAACAAGATCTGCTCCATATATGATTGCAACTGAATATATCTTTACCAAGATGTTCGCTTGAAATCTCTCCACCAGATCTCTCAAAAGAAACTGATACACACAGCCCTAACAAAACACAACAGACTGATGTTCTGTCAACTGATGTCAAGACATCATGTTTAACATCATCACACAAAACTGCAACCCTAAATAACTTAACATAAACTGAATGTTAAGAACTTATGTTAAGACATCAGACAAATGACATCTTCAACAACAACATTGTTTTACCAAAATTGCAGCCAATACAAGAACTAACAATCTCCTCATTTGGCTAATTTTGGCTAAAACAATCTCAGCCTAAACCAGAGATACCTGTAGCGGATAACATTCTCACCACACAAACAGCAGCAACAACTACCAAAGTTGCACAACACAAAACTGCAAGACTGATGTTCTCAAAACAAGAACCATATCAAATAGCTAGGAACTCTCCCCCTTTTTAGCCACAATTGGCCAATCCATCAAACAGTTAGTCCCTCTCACTACTTGTCAAAAACTACCAGTTAGTCCTAGGCTAGCTCTCCTTGTCAGTCAAAAGAAGGCATCACAAGACAAGACAAATCATAGAACAAAAACCAGATAAACAAAACAGTACCATTATCCAAGATACAAAATAGGCACTCAAGGTGCAGAAAAAGACAAAACAAAAAAATTGAAACACCACAGCAAGCTAAATCAGTCTTCATCAGAATCATCAGTAGAGACATCTTCATCATCCTCATTCTCAGTTGTTGAATCACCTTTCTCAGAACCTGAACCTTCAGCATTGACATTTGTGTTGACATCCTCATCATCTCCATCCTGTTCCAAAGACTTGATCAACTGCTCAAGTTTCATCTTCCTGGCAGTGCTGGTGCTGATCACCACATCTAGATCCTTACAGGCAGACTTCAATTCTTCTATCATATCAGCTTTGGTACATGCCTTCTTGACACCAGAACCTGATGTTGAGACAATATTTGGGACATGATTCCCTACAAATAACTTGGGATACAAGGATAATGCAGACTCCCTCTTGCATGCAGTATCTGAAGTAGTCAATATTCCAGGATGTTGCTTCAGGATCACTCCACAAATGAGAGAAGGAAATGCTATAGGCATTTTAATAGCATTTGTTGAAGCATGCTTCACAGTCTGATAAAAAATGTAGGACCCATAATCAAAGTTTTTCTTTGTCCCAACATCATAAATCATCTTCCCCAAGCCAACAGAGATAGTAGTTTTGTGATTAGTGGGGACCTAATTTGCAGCACATATCCTGTGCAGGACAGCATATTTGACACTAAGAAGACTAGCAGACAACTTTCCTTTCAAAGGCCAAACCTTCACTTGAGTTGCAGTGATCTCATTGCACACCTCATTGTCAGTAACTTCCAACTCTCTATAATCTTGCTCACTTCTTCCTAGGTAGGTGTTGATAACCTCAGGAGAAAAGTCAATACACTTACCTCTCACATATACTTTTCTAAAGTCCACACTCCTTCTGTCAGTAATGTCCACAGGAATGTTTACCACAAACTCCTTAACTAGCCCATCATAACATTTGGAGAACCCAGAAACAATTTTCATCAACCCAGCAAACTTAATCAGCTCCATAACTTCCTTAATCTCCAGAGCATCTTTGCCAAGCTCTCTTTCCAGAGCCAGTCTTCTTTGACACACAAACTTCCACATGTGAGCACTTCCAGCATAGTGAAAAGAGATGTTGTCCACAGGTACATCAGGAACCTTATCAGCAATCCTCTTCAAAATGGATCTTCTCACTGGAGTGATGTCTTGAACATCCTCATAAACATCAAACTCAGAGTCAGAGTCTTCCCTTATCTTCCTCTTTTTGGATGAGCCAGACACCTTGCTCCAAGACTTTGCAGGGCCAACAACAGGAGTCTTCTTCTTTTTGCTTTCAGTTCTCACCTTAGGAGATGAATCAACAGTCTTCCCTTTTCTAGACTTCAATCTTTTTGCAATACCTGGAATTGCATTTCCAATAACCTCATTGTCTGACAAATTCTCAACATTCACAACCTCAACAGGCTTCTTTCCTTTGGAGCTAGAAGAAACTTCCCTAGCAGGTGATGTTCTAAAATCAGGTTCAACATCAACCCTAGCTCCAACATTAGGATCAACATCAGCTTCAGCTTCAGTTTCAGCATCTTCAATGACAGAAACAGCCAACATGTGAAGATTGGTTTCAGTTGGTTGCATGTCATCCTTTTTACCTTCAGATTGCACAGCAGCCATTTGAGCCAAAGGTCTTGATATTCCAGCCACAAGAATCCCTTTCTCAAAAATCTTAGTGACAATTTGACCTATACTTTTATCAACATCTACAGTCACTTCCTCATTCTGATTTCCAACAGCTTGAGGAGTGGAGGTCCTAGGAGCAGATTTATCTCCAAACAGAATGCTAGTAACGAACTCTCTACTTTTCCTATCATCAAATTTTTTACCAGCAGAATGATCAGAAGATTTACCTGATGTATCATGAAAAGGCCTTTTTGTTTGCATCTTGTCAAGTCTTGTCTTAGAAGCTGGAATCATTGAGAGAGGGGCTATATCCAAAGCTTCATCCTCAGAAACCCCTTTCGTCGAAACCCTAGGTTTTGTATGTGAGTGACTCTTGGATGCAGACTTCTTGGAGGGAGACGACATTTGTTGAGACATTGTTTCTCTGTAGCAACTGATGAACAAAAATGTGTTGAGACTTCTATTCTTTGGAGAGAAGACGAACAGACTATGTGAATGAGGATTGATGTAGCGTGTGGAGGCAAAGTGAGGAAATGATTACATAGGGTAGGAGGGCTGCTTTTGTTGAGCACTTAAAAGCCAATAAATGTAATTCCCCCACCAAAATGTATAACATTTCAAATTTTTAAATTTTAATAAATGTTCAGCACAAGTCATTGACATCTGTTGACTTTTACACATACCCAGTTTTCCTCTTACGACATCACAATGTTCAGCACATATATCCTTAGAGAAACTGTCATTACACCTCCTTCTTGTATGGTCAACCTCAATGATCTTGCTTTCCCTAAGATTAACACTAGAGTGTTTGGTGATCCTTGGAATGTCACAGTAGGATGTCATGACATCATGCTTGACATTACGATCAATCAGACTTTGTTTCACCTCTAGATGTTCTCCCTTTTTATCCCATAGATAACAGTTGTCTTTGGACTTAGCACCCTTCATGACAACTTCACCTTTCTCATTAGTGACAATACATTCAGCTTTAGTAAAGTGAACTTTAAGTCCTTGCTCACATAGTTAACTAATACTGATCAAGTTGGCCTTCAATCCTTTGACCAATAACACATCATCTAGTCTAAGAGCACCTGCACAGTTCAGTCTTCCCACACCCTTGATTTCTCCTTTGACACCATCTCCAAAAGTTACACAGCTGGAATAATGTTCAACATTCAACAACAAACTCTTCATACTTGTCATGTGCCTAGAGCAACCACTATCAAAATACCAGTCCTCTTTGGCAGAACCAGTTAAGGACATCTGAGCTAACAAAGAAGTGGCACCATCCTTGGGAACCCATTGCTTAACAATAGTAGGACTATCCTGATTCTGTCTAGGTTGGGGATTAGGTTGAGGATATCCATAGAGCTTGAAACAGAAAGATTTCAAGTGACCAAATCTTCTACAATAGTGACATCTCCAGCTTTGAAACTCTTCTATGAAGTGATTAACATGCCTTCTCTCTTGAGGATGTTTTCTGTTATACTGCTGAGGCTGCCTTCAGCCATAATATTGAGGCTCCCTTCTCCCATAGTATTGAGACTGTCTCCTATGATAATGAGGCTGTCTTCTATAATGATGATTAAGCTGTCTTTTCCCATGATGATGGGGCTTTCTTCTGCCATAATAGTGAGGCACAATATTATTAGGCCCATACATTTTCCCATGATGTTGAGACATAGGTTGGGACATGTTATGTTTAGGTCTAGATGTATAACCTTTACCATGGGGTTGAGTCTTCTGATGAGGTACATATTGCTTGGGTCCTGACACATGAGCTTTCCCTTGATGTTGAGACATCTGATGGGACAAGTTCTGTTTAGTACCAGAAGAACTAGCATCTGAAGAAGATTTATTTTCACCATTAAATCCTAGACCAGTCTTATCACTTGCTCCTTTTCTAGCCTAAAGGATTTCATCCAGAGTGTCAGTTCTACTATTCAACATTCTGATGGATTTGGACATTTGATCAAGATGGGATTTTAACAACAGAACTTCATTCTCAAGTTCAGCTTTATCAGCCTTAAGCTGGATTATAATTTTCTTCCGCTTCTCCCTTTCTTGACAAACCTCTTCACTTTTCAGACACAACTCTTTATAGGAGGTTTCTAGCTCTTCAAAGGTTAGAACATCATCACTAGACTCTCCATCAGAAGCACATATTCCAGTCAATGCCCTAACATGCTTGGCAGTCTCTTCATCACTCTCACTCTCAGTATCAGACCAGGAAACAGATAACCCCTTTTTATGCTTCTTGAGATATGTAGGACATTCTTTTCTGACATGACCATAACCTTCACACTCATAGCATTGGACTCCTTTGTCAAGATTAGGCTTCTCCATAGCTGTAGTTCTCTTGTTGATGTCAGACGAGATGTTCTTAACATTTGGTCTATAATTCCTGTCCATTCTTTTTAACACTTTATTAAACTGTCTTCCTAGAAGAACAATGGCATGGGACAACTCCTCTTGAGACTCAGGACTATTCTCTTTCTTAGCATCTTCAGAACTAGATACCAAAGCTATGCTTTTGGTCTTCTTTTCAGGTTCCTCATCCATCCCTAATTCAAAAGTTTGAAGAGAACCAATCAACTCATCCACCCTCATCTTGCTGATGTCTTGAGCTTCTTCTATAGCAGTCACCTTTATTTTATATCTCTTGGGAAGGGATCTAAGAATCTTCCTTATCAGCTTCTCTTCAGTCATTTTCTCTCCAAGGGCACTAGAAGCATTTGACAGCTCAAGAATATTCATGTGAAAATCATGAATGGTCTCATCATCCTTCATCTTCAAATTTTCAAACTTTGTTGTCAGCAGTTGAAGTCTTGACATCTTGACTTTGGAGGTTCCTTCATGAGTAGATTTCAAGACATTCCAAGCTTCCTTAGCCACTTCACAAGTGTTGACCAGCCTAAAGATGTTCTTGTCAATACCATTAAAAATGGCATTCAAAGCCTTAGAATTTCCAAGCGCAAGTTCATCTTCTTCCTTGGTCCACTCTTCCTCAGGTTTCAGCTTTGATGTTCCATCTTTTTCAACAATCACAGGAGGTTTCCATTCTTTTAAAACAGCCTTCCAAGCCCTGATGTCCAAGGACTTCAAGAAGGTAACCATGCGAGGCTTCCAATAATCATAATTTGAGCCATCTAGAATAGGGGGTCTATTCACAAATCCACCACTCTCCTTGTCCATAGTACCAGAAAGTAACAGCCCTAGATCTCACCCAGATGCAGAGCAGGATGCCTGCTCTGATACCAATTGAAATACTGGTATCAGATGTGTGATGTTAAGTGTGATGTCACAACACCACAATCTTCTAAATGAACAAGACAATAAAATAGTCAATCAACACAATGAATTGTTCACCTAGTTCGGTCTAACTACCTACGTCTGGGGGCTACCAAGCCAGGGAGGAAATTCACTATTAGTAGTATTAAATTACAGACTCAACAATCCCAGTTGACAATCTCCTAACTTAATCACTACCCAATGACACTTCTACCTAAGAACCTCTTAGATATGAGATACCACTCACTCCCCCTTAATCACCTCAGTGATACAACTCAAAGATTACAAAGTTCACAACTTGATCTTGCTTAACAGCTTTGATCAAGAACAATACTCTCTTACTTAAAAGCTTTAGAGAGGACAATTACAACTCAAACAAACTATACCAATTCAAGCATGAATGGCTTACAAAACACAAACGAAAACTCTAACAACTGATACTCAGTATACACTCTCTAGTCTCCGTCTTTTTCCAAGTAGGGTTGTGGCTGCTTTAAATAGAAACTCGGACTTGGGCTTGGACTCCTCCAAATATCTGATTTGATTTGAATTTAAAAACAGATTTTATCTTCAAATCTTTTCATATCTTTCAACCCTAAAAACAACAACAAGATCTGCTCCATATCTGATTGCAACTGAATATATCTTTACCAAGATGTTCTCCTGCAATCTCTCCACCAGATCTCTCAAAACAAACTGATACACGCAACCCTAACAAAACACAACAGACTGATGTTCTGATGTTCTATCAACTGATGTGAAGACATCATGTTTAACATCGGCACACAAAACTGTAACCCTAAAAAACTTAACATAAACTGAATGTTAAGAACTTATGTTAAGACATCATACAAATGACATCTTCAACAACAACATTGTTTTACCAAAATTGCAGCCAATACAAGAACTAACATCATCCTTCACCAAGGATATCCAACCAGATAATGTCCCATCACAAGTTAGAACATCTGCCACACACCAAGACATCATCCCCATGATTCTTGATATGCTCCACCAACTGGACTTACTATAGCATAGTAATCCAAAGAACTAGAGAAATAAACTCTCATCCACCTTCAAGAAGAATAATCTCCTGGAGTCTTCAACTTATCACCCTTCTGCCCAAGAGTAACTTGTTCCAAGACAATCCTCAATAATAACCAGCTGCCACACTCTGATTATCTTGATTCTTCGAATTCACTTCTGAGATTAACCAAATGCCACATTTTGATCACCTCATTCATGAATCCTCGTATGAAAACAACCAAATGCCATATTTTGACCTTTTTCACGTTTGTCAGAACTCTCACAAAGATATCCTGATCCACCAAGGAAACTTGATCTTCAAGTCACATGTTCCAATTGCTCAATAGCAAGCACACTTAGACTCCCTAAGCCATGGTCATGTAACATCTTCTCCTTCCTGCAGCTCTCGCAATCTGCCATGAGAACGATCTTTTTGAACCATCCTATTGTTCATTCCTGTAGATCACCCTATCATAAGCTGATGTGCCACATCACCAGCTGCGACTTCTGATGTTAAGCTAGATGTCAGAACATTATGACATCCAACTGTTGAATTAAGTTCTTCCTTCGGCCACTCAGAAGAACCTCCTCCCTTTGCAGAAACAGATTTCCATGCTCTCATAGACTTGATTCAACAATCAAGTTTGAGTAGACAACCTCCATCCTACTTAGAAACTCCAAAGACTTCAAACCTACCACATCTGAATCTTCAGAAAATAAGTAGTCCAAGGCTACCCCATAACAATACTAAAGAATGTCACTTCCCTTAGTAGAGCCGTCAGTAGAAAGCCAAAGATAACTGCCACTTATCCTCGACCTTCACAACCAGAGCAAACACCATGCTCCACACCACTTAGATCAGAAATAAACTGATCCAAGCTGTAACCATCAAGATTATGATGTCTTCATAGTCTTCCATGTTCATCTTCAACAGCACCACCATCTGGACAAGTCATCCACAATACTTTCTAGGAACAGATGCTAAGCAATAATCCCAGGTCAACACCTAGGCGACTTGTGAGCGAATGTAGAACCCCTCCCATGATTCTCCAAACCTCTGATGAAAAGATGTTAAAACAATTGACAGAACATCCTTAATATTGCCTTTCAAGGATAATCAATTAAATACTTGTGAATTTCACAAATAGCAATTGATCTTAAATCCCCGTGGTTTAACCCTTCTTCAGATTCCAGCATCTTCTGAATCTTCTTCATGACAAACCATCATGACAACCATTCATACCACAAAAACATTCCAGGTTAGGTCAGTGTCTTGACCTTTCACTCCACCCTGGGCAAAGAACTGAAATGATGTTTCAACATCAGTTCCGACATCAGCAACCATAGTAAATCACATTAAACATCTATTCTGGCTTTGGAGACAACAACCATAGTAATCCACACACATCTCTTGCAAGGGACACAAGAGGATTGACCATCAATAGCTGATCAACCTTCAAACCCAGAACATACACACAAGCAGGAACCTGCATACTCTACATCTCAAGAATCTTCTTCTCAAACTTCTAATGTTCAGACCTCCTGTCTGTCTTTGAGATGTTGGATGCCATCCTTCTGCACCTAAAGGAGAGAAACCATTGACTGGTCATCACAAACAGTATAGACAAATATGCTTCTCCCAACACTTCAACCTACAAGGATGCTCTTTAATCCTTACAAAAGGATGTTCCATTATGTGAGGACACCACATAACTATCCAGCTTCTCATGCAGATACCATAATCTTTTGGTCCCACCAACTCCTCCTTGATCTAAACACAATTGCTCATCCTAGATGGTTTGGATGACATTCCAATACCAGTAAACCAGTTAGGTTATTACACCTCCTCTATGCAAGCTAGGAGTAGGTTCCAGACAGATGTGATCAATACACATTTGTTTAGCCCCTAAGCAACTGCAATGTCAACACTCTGCTGGTTTGATATCCCAACAACTGGTAGAACATCATTCAAGAACAGTACCAAGGGATCCTTCAATATATACCTGTGGATGGTCTTTCAGAGAAGAGAGCAAAAATAAATTGCATCCTTCTGATCTCTCATCAACAAACTTATTGAAAATGCCTTTATGAGTGGACTTGGGTCCAACCTCAAGTATCTTTGGTCACTTTAATAAGTCAGTATTATCCTCAAGTATCACAACACCATGTGATACACCTTCAGAGTGTTGTGGCCTCAACACACAAAACCACCAGGAGTTTTCTGAAAAATACATATGCAGCGGAACACAGATAAAGAAAAACCCTCAACAACCTTCAGGCAAACCTTAATAATTATTGCACAAACACCACACTCCAGGTGCAACAGGTCAGCATAGGTTGAAAATAAATCACCCTAAAAAGCAGCTCACCACATGCCTGACAACTTCAAACAGAGCCAATACATACCCTGTCACCAATAGGTCATCCTCCACATCAAGGGATCATACAAACAACTATATGAACTGACCAAGTCCATAACTCAGCAAAACTATCTTCCTTGCACATGAACCAGAAAGTATCTTCCCTAGATCTCATCCAGAAATAGACAGGATGCCTGCTTTGATACCAATTGAAATTCTGGTATGATAGATCCCAGATGTCCTACAGGATGTCGAGACATCTGGTCTGTTACAGATAACATGGCAAAATATAAACAATAACAGTACTAAAAAGCATAAACAACACACAAAATTTGCTCACCTAGTTCGGTCTATCAACCTACATCTGGGGGCATACCAAGCCAGGAAGGAAGTCCACTATTAGCAGTATCAATTCATAGACCCTACAATCAACACACCCGTTGATGATCTACTCACTTAATCACTACCCAATGACCCTTCTACCTAAGTCCACCCTAGATAAGAGACTCCATCTCACTTCCAATCATCACAATGATGTCTAGCAGTCAACACCTCAGCCACTGCATCAACAACTTGATTTCCAACAACTCTTCAATCACAGAAAAGTAGAAGACACGCTTCAATGACAATACCTAGACATGACACACATGACTAAGAATAATACTTAGAGTTGCTTAACAGCTTCCTTCAAGAACAATACATCTCTTACCAACAGGCTTCGAGATAAACACGATGACCATCCCACAAACCGGGTGGTTCATCGACCAACACAGCCCTTATAATTTACATGATGGCTGGCTTATTTTTCTAGGTTACAATGCTTTTATTTATAACCTAAACCCAACTGGATTTGGGCTTCAAATCACAACATATCAGTTGCTACAAATCTGCAAAAGATTCTCCTACAAATTAGATCTTCAATCAAATCTTCCTAAAATATCTCCATATTTAAATACTCAATCTTCTCTTGATTTTATCTTGAATCTTCCAGACCTTTAAATCAGCTCCACAAAGGTTACCATAATATTCACAGAAACATTCCTTACATTGGGCTTGTGCATTATAAAATCATAGATTTGATTTAACAATAAAGCAGATTTATTCTCCAAATCTCTTCGCCCTAAAATAGTAACAAAATATACTCCACAAAGTAATAGGAATTGATTGTATCCGAATAAATCTTCTCCAATAAATTCTCCTGCAATCTCTCAAACAAAATCTCCCAAGATATATTAAAAACAGCACAGCTCTAGAAACAAACCAAACTGATGTACTGTCAACAGATGTCAGGACATCGTGTTTGACATCAGTACACAGACCTGCAACACTAACCTATACACCTTATGCTGAATGTTAGAAACACAAAAGCACATGTTAAGACATCAAGCAAGACATCTTGAACCAGCACATTGTTTTACCAAAATTGCTGCCAACACCAGAACTAACAAAACTCTTCTGGGTTTGGCATCTCTGATAGAGCATACATCTGTCGATGAAGCTCTTTAAGATTCATAATGGATTCTGGCTAAAACCTAAAAGAAGTCACGTTATTGGAACAAAGCGGGTCTTCAGAAACAAACTCAACGAACAAGGATCGACTGGTAGCACAAGGTTACAGTCTGCAAGAAGGGATTGACTATACAGAAACCTTTGTACCAGTTTCCAAGAAGAGTTTGAGATGAGTCTGATGGGAGAACTCAAGTTCTTTTTGGGAATGCAAATCAATCAGAGTCCAGAAGGAATATACATCCATCAGAGCAAGTACACCAAAGAACTTTTGAAGAAGTTTGACATGTTAGAATGCAAGGTATCTAAGACCCCTATGCATCCCACATGCATCCTTGAGAAGGATGAGGTAAGTGGTAAGGTAGACCAGAAGCTATACACAGATATGATTAGCTCACTTATGTACCTGATTGCTTCTAGACTTGACATTTTATTTAGTGTATACTTGTGTGCTTACTTCCATTCAGATCCTAGAGAATCCCACTTAACTGCTATTAAGAGGATTTTCAGGTATCTGAAAGGTACTATTGACCTTGGCTTGTTTTATATAAAATCTAAAGATTACAAGCTAGTAGGCTATTGTGATGCTGACTTTGTTGGAGATAGACTCGAAAGGAAAGTACTTCTTGAAGCTGTCAGTTTCTGGGAGACAATATGATTACATGGTCCAACAAGTGGAAATTAATGATAGCATTGTCTTCTGCCATTTGTTTAACTAAGAATCCCATTTTGCATTCTAGAGCTAAACATATTGAAATATAACATCACTTTATACGTGACGATGTTCAGAAGGGTATTTTAGATCTGAAATTTATTGATACAGACCATCAATGGGATGATATCTTTACAAAACCCTTTGCTGAAGATAGATTCACGTTCATTCTGAAAATTTTAAAAATGGACTGATGTCCATAATGAATATGATGATTATCCCAGAATGTCAATCTCTCAGAATTGAAAAATGAGACTCTGAGATAAGTTTTGCTTCTGAATGAATGAGTCTTCTGAAGTTAGAATGTTTCATAAGTTCAGAGGTATCTAACTGGAATTTGTTTGGTTAAACAAAATCTTTTTCTAGATACTGAACAGTCGTTTAATTAAATAATTGTCAACTAGTTTTGGGAAACAAAACAGTTTTAAAGATATCTGTCTTAGAAAAATGAACTGGTTTTTAATTACTGCGTGACACATGGGTACAATCATGATTTTTGGGATCAGGGTAAAATGTTTTTGCCTTACTCCCGCTTTTCAGATAACTATGCTAATTGCTCTTAATTTCTATTAATTGTCATTATTACCTTTTATTGTCATGATTACTATATTTCCTATTTAAAACCCACTCAACTCATTTCACACACTTACGCTACTTTCACTCGCCCACACTGTATCGTTTTTGAACCAAATCTTAAACCCTAAAACTTTTCTCTGCAATGGCTTCTTTATCCTCTCAACAACAACTATCCACTGAGGAAAAGCATGAAGTAAATATCCGAAAGGATCTTCGCAAAGTTGCGGCGTACCAACCGCTCGAGTTCATTCCACATCTTCTCAAATCACACGAGTCACCATCAACTGTGCGTCTTATTATGCTTATATAAATTGAAGATGATTATGACACTCCTGAGGTCACTCTCTCCACACCTGTTGAAGACCTAGAAGTTCTTTGCGAACTTACTGTTGATTTTGTAAGCTTAAAGGCTCATAGTTTTGATCTTCTTCCTATTGTTTGCACACAAGGTTGGAATCATTACTTTGCTACTAGATCTTCTAAAGTAGCTACTACTTCTGTCGTACTTCAACTTTTTGATGCTAATAATTCATCCATCCCCACATCCACTATAACCTATTCCATTCCATTCATCCTGGAACCCATCACTTCCTCGGATCCCCAAACTACATCTAAATATTGATAACTTTATTTCCAACCCATCTGTTCTAATCATCATACCCCCCATCTATTGCTGAACTTTTAACATTTCCACCATTTCTCTTGACCACATATCAAAGAGCTGAACTTTCTAAATATGGACTCTCTCACCTCCAATCCCAAACTATTCCACCACCACCAAACACATCTCTTTCTGACAACCACACTTCTCAACCACCCATCATTTCTGATGATGAGTCAGAAACTGAACTCATTGTCTACCCAAACAGACCCCCTCAACCGTTCTTCAATCAAACACCCTCTAAAACAAACATCTGCCCTACTCCCTTGGATGATTTATTTTCTCAGTTTGAGGAAGATGCTTCTAAAAGATTCCATGCTCTCACTGAAGCTTGCAGAGGAAATGCAAACTTCTCTAAAGTATGTGATCTCACTGAGGCTTTCAGAAGATAGATTGCATCCATCTCTGAAGAGTTGGAGGTTTCATGGCTGAAGGAAACTAAGAGGAACTTCCATACCAGACTCTTTGGAACATTTGAACCTCTACTTCATAAGGTTCCATCCATTCTTCTGCTTCCAACTCCAGAAGTGATTTCTCCGTCCTCTGTTCAGACTTCTGTAGTTTCGGCTGAGACCTCTGTGGAAGCTGTTACTGTTTCTGGCACCAAGGAGATCTCAGGTTTTGAGGATTTCGTTCTAAAGAAGTTAGAGTTTATGGCTTAGGAAAACTTAGGAGTGAAGGAACAAACTTCAAAGTTTGAAGAGTTGCTTGTAGAGATTCTTTCCAGATTGCCCAAAAACCCTTCAGCACCCTAGTTTTGTTTAAAAACTTTGTGTTATCTTTGTGTTGTTCTTATGTTTTCGTTTCTTTGTACTCGCCTTTCTTGTTTAATTAATGAAAATTATTTTTTTGTTTAGCTTACTTTTTTGCTTTGTCTCTTTATTCTTTTTGATTGATGACAAAGGGGGAGAAAGTGTGTTAATGATTTTGATATATCTGTATTCCACTATGAAAACCCAAACATGTTTTTAACTTTTTTAACTCGGTAAATTTATGAGAACTTTGAAAAAGTTCATCATTCTGACCAAGTATTTCAAGACTAAGGATTTGAACTAAGGCTTTAAACTAAAATCATACATGTTCTGAAACTAGTATGCTGGACAAATCAAATTAGTGATATGCTTTACTAAAGTTCTGATACTCATGACCTCACCCTGATACCACTCAATAGCTAACAAGGTTCTGATAATAGACAATAGATACGCTTTGATACATATATGATCTTAAATAACAAAAAGCGCATATCAAGTATTGATCTGAAGAGAAAGTTATAGCAACCCAACTTATGTCAAAAAAGGAAGTTATTTCTTTCATGCTGAATTAACATGTTAAAAATATTTTAAGTCCTGAACTCAGAGGGAGCTTGCAAACCTAACTCTGACATTCTAAGATTGAAAAAAAAATTTACCAATACAAAATTCAGGGGGAGCTTACAAACCTAACTCTGGTAATTTTATGTGATTAAACCATACAAAATATTTTCATCAAAATACATGGTTTTGTCATCGTAAAAAAAGGAGAGATTGTTAGACCAAGATATGGTTCTGCATCTGGCCTTTTAATTTGATGATAACAATACATTGACTCTTAAAGAAAAATTTTGTATACTAATAGTTCTATCAAGATTGTAGCTTTTAAATATATAGGTTCTGACTATGAAGCATTAACGGGTGACATCATCAGATTCTGAATTAAGCATACTCTGATTCTAAAGAGAAACAACCAGCATCAAGATCAAGAAAGCTGTAAGACAATGGTTTTGAAGAACATTCGTGCTAAAGCCTCTGATCGAGATTCTATCTAGTGAGCCTCTAAAGGTTTTGTATTACTCAAGACTGTGTGCTCAAGACTTGAAGTTTTTGAAGAATAAAGTGTTGAAGACTCTAAATACCGGGTTCAGATGAACAGTGTCAAGACTCTGAAGACTTTCGTTTGGAAGGTTCTCAATAAAGCCCTTGACTCTTCTAACCATGCTTTAATCATTTGCATTCAGAAGCCTCTGATACTTAGAAGATGACAAAAATAGACCGTTGGATGAGAGATAAATATGACCTTGTACAAGATCAAAACATTCCTTCCACTATGAAGATTTTATGGAGTATGGAAATTTACGTTGTAAGATTTTGTCTCCCACCTTAATGAATAATATTCAAGGCACCAGCTAATATATGAAGTTTACCATTCTACCCTCAAACGGATCTTTCTTGGCTATAAAAGGAAGACTTGAAGAATGGAATGAGCTAGTAATTCACAAGTTATTCACTACTATTATTCAAGCTGTCATACTCTCTAATATCATTCTTGTGAAAATTGTATAGCCATACTTAGAACTTTTGTTTATATTGTGTGAATATTTTACCTTTACTTAAACGTTGTGTTAATCTTCTTTGTAGAAGCAATCTTTGTAAACACAGTTGTAAAATCTCAAATTTGTTTGAGTGAGTACCTTGAGTGACTAGGGTTTAGTTTGTATACTCAAGAAGACAAGGACAGTTGTATTTGTGGTGTCTGTAATCAATTTGTTTATAATGAATTAAGTCCTTTGGAGAAGGCGAAATTACATTGACAGGTGGACTGGAGGTAGCTTCGTTAACAGCGAACAAGGATAAAAATAACTTGTTATTTTTATTATTCTTGTTCTTGTTTGTTGGATTGGTTTTAAAAAGCATTGATTTTTAGAAACCTAATTCAAACCCCATTTTCTCTTGTTTCCCTTAACCATCAATTTGCGTGTACATGCCAAATATATTTTCCTAGTCGAGTTGTATAGTCAACCAAAACCGGGTATAAATCTAGTTGAGTACCTGGCCCAGCTATTTGGCCGAGTTGTGTACTAGGCCTAGCAATCTGGCCGAGTTTTGCACCTGGCCTAGCTATCTTGCCGAGTTGAGTACCTGGCCCAGCTACTTGGCCAAGTTGTGTACTAGGCCTAGCTATCTGGCCGAGTTGTGCACCTGGCCTAGCTATCTGGCTGAGTTGTGCACCTGGCCTAGCTATCTGGCCGAGTTGTGTACTTGGCCTAGCCATTTGCCAAGTTGTGTACCTGGCCTAGCTATCTGGCCGAGTTGCGTTGGCCGGGTTGGTTGGTTATCCGGTTCAGAACTCAATTGATGTCGGTTACGAACCATTGATGGGACAGTTACACTTGGTTAAATAGAGGTTGTTATTAAATTAATGGTTGGCGGTTACAAACATTATTAAGGGGATTAATGGCCATTAGACCAAGAATTACACTATATAAATGGTCCTCTAGGAATCCAGAAGGGGGGCTCTGCTACGTTCATAAGCAGACAATACACTACATACTGAGGGGCTCCCACATGATGGTTAAGCAAGACATTCATCTTGAGGCAGTATACAACACCTGTATAGCCCTCAAATCCCCAAATATCCATCACAACATACTCCACAGTATAGACAACGTAGTCTTCTCTGGCCTAAAGGAGGAGATTAACACTTTTGGTGTTCTGACCATTTTTGGCAAGAATATTTGGCGCCCACTGTGGGGCTCCGGTAAAACTTTCCCGGGCCACACAAGATATTCAAGACGAATGAGCAAAGTCATTTTCTAGTTTCTATACCCATATTCATGTTATGAGCCGCGAACATTGTCACTTCCAGATCCCTAAGCCAAAGTGCATGGCAAAGGTCATAACATTTATGAAGTCGGCGGAGCTTCCAAATCTGATATATCCATTACAATCCCCGCGAGATCGTCCATCAATAACCTCAATATCGCACGTCATTCCTTCCGGCGTTCTAGCAAGATTCCGTGAATCGTCGCGACAACGCTTAGGCTAGGATCCAGTTTAATTTCAATCTACGACAACGACTTTTACTCAGATAAGCTTCACATAATCATTCTAGTTATTTCTGTTTGTTTTGATTAATTGGAAACATCCTTAATCTACGGATAAATCGGATGGTTGATCTTGTATCGATCAGTAACATTTGATGGTTTTCTGTAAAATACCAGGCCTAGCTATCTGGCTGAGTTGTATACCACGCCTAACTATCCGACCGAGTTGTATACCACGCCTAGCTATCTGTCCGAGTTATGTACCAGGCCTAGCTATCTGGCCGAGTTGTGTACCAGGCCTAGCTATCTGGCCGAGTTGTGTACCAGGCCTAACTATCTGGCCGAGTTGTGTACCTGGCCTAGCTATATGGCCGAGTTGTATACTAGGCCTAGCTATCTGGCCGAGTTTTGCATGGCCGAGTTATGTTGAATGTTAGATATAAGATGATTATAAGCCAATGTCTCACTTGCATGTGAATTCCTGTGTAGAAATTCCTGGCACAGTGTCTAAAAAATATGGTTGAAAATGCCATGTGTAGCGGCAAAATCGTGAGTGTAAGCTATTGATTAACTTAACTCGAAAAGCAAGAGTCGCCACCGCACTTTTATTTTATCCAAAAAGGAAAGGAAAAAGAGCGAACAAAACCTACACATGCTCTAATCAAGAACAAGTGAAGAGAATCTGGGTAAGGGGGGTTGGTTATGTAAAGGGAAGGTTTTAAGCACCCAAAACATCTGTGGTACTCCACGGGAACCCTTTGAAATATTTACGCTTTTGGTCTGAAAAGGTTTGCTTGAAAAGTGATTGAAGAGATGAGAAGAGAAGTTGTTTTTAAGATTTTTGTGTTTGGAGAGACTTGTCATCTCATGCCTACGTACCCACGATGTGCAATGTAGGATCAAAACCCCGTAGTTCGTGGTACAAAGAATGAAAATTGTTTGTTTTAGTTGATTTTAAATGTAAAGACAAGTCGTCATTTCCAAGCGAATAATTCCGCTTAAAGAGATGAATCATGTCTAAACTTATGAAAAGGTTTTGAAAGAGAAAAGTGCACAAGGGCACAAAAAGAGAGTTTGATGAGTTTGGTGTTTTTTAAAGTCTTTTGAAAAAGGTGTCAATATGCTTATGTAGTTTAGCATTTTGTTAAGAAATAAAAAGAAAAGAGTAAAACCAACTTGACAAAGTCAAGGTTTGATTATGAAAAAGGTGAAAGTTTGAAATCAATAAGGTTTTGAAAAAAGGGAGAGAGTTTTGAAAATTGAAGAATGAGGAGGAGAAGAAGTGACTATCCTAAAGCATAAAGTAAAAGCTAAGGATAAGAATAGCCTAACCACAAATGTAGTTGTATTCACCATAAACCAAGCAAAAGCACAAGTCTTCAAAGTCTTCGAACCATAATTCCAAAGCAAAGGGAAAAGGTCCTAGTTCTAAGTCCAAGGATTCAAGAATAGCATTGAAGTCCAAAGTCTTCAAACCATAATTCCAAAGCAAAGGGGAAGTGTCCTAGTTCTAAGTCCAAGGACCCAATAATAGCATTGAAGTCCAAGGTCTAGGTGCAAAACTCCATGTCCATTGCATAGGATAGTAACCATAGTCCAAGATTAGAAGCACAAGTTTTTTTTAGAGGTTTTGGCCTTTATTAATGTTTTTGGGTCCAAGTGGACAAAGAGAAAAAGGCATAAGCATAAACATATGTCCAACGGACAAAGGAAAAATTGCGGAAACATAAACATATGTCCAACGGACAAAGGAAAACTTGCGGAAGCATAAACATGATATGAAATGATAATAAATGGAGCATAAAAGTAAAAGAGATAGGGAGCGACAAGGAAATGTAAAGTTAGAAGTTAGTGATTAGTTGTTAGTTGTTAGAGCGAGTGATCAATAATAATTGAATAGTTGCACTTAGGTCAAGGTTAATGAGAACTCATTAGAGGATTGATAAGACCAAAGTCTCCTAATAACAAGTTTCATAAGTTTTGAACCAAAAGACAAATAATCAACCATTCTTGATAGTTTTCCGATACGGGACATATGTTGTGCTATATTATCCGAAAGCAATGCCGCACGAAAAGAAAAGAAGGTAGCGATCTAGTCTTGATCAAAATTCAACAAAGGAATTCAATGATCCATAAAACTTTCATCGATCAAAAGAAAAGAGAAATAGATGAAGAAAAAGTCAAATTAAACCACACAATTATGTGATCTAAGGCTAAGAACAAAAGAAAAGGGAAGAAAATGGCAAAACAACCAAAACAACCCCAAAAACAAGTGAAAATCACATTCTGGAGGCTGGTTAATCGGTTAACCAAATGGTTAATCGGTTAACGAGTGCAAATTTCCAATTCTTTGCGCAGAACTCAACTGTTAACCGATTAACCAACTTGTGCATGTTTTGGTTAATCGGTTAACACTGTAAAAACAGCAGAAAATTAGTTTGAAAAAAAACCAAATCCTTGATCACTGATTTCTTCAAACACCTTAGGATCAAGGATTCAATTGTGCACGAATTTTTGATCAAAACAACAGCAAAAAAACAGTAATCAAACACAAATTGCAAGATCCAAAGATCAAGCAAACAAGATCAACAAATGATCTACATTATGGAAGATGAAGATGAAGCTTCAACAATGGTGAAAGATGAATTACCACTTCAAAATTGGTGCCAATTGCTGAATTTTGAATTTGCTGCCATTTTTTTCAAAATTCGCACGCGTTAACCGTTTAACCAATGTGTTAATCAATTAACACAGTGAAAATTTGGGAAATTTGGCTTTTTGAGCTGCTGTCTTGACTCCGGCTCTGGCTCGATTCTTTTGCTTGTCAAAGAAGGCATGAACCTTGGAATCTCTTGAATAATAATCAATTAAATCTTGGAAACTCTTGATCCAATGAATTTTTTGAATTGTTTGCAGATCAACTTTGACTTTATCAGATGAAATTCATTCGAGCTGAGGGACTGTTATTTTGGCATTTTGACCTGTTCTTCCCTTGAAAATGTCAATAAAGAGAAAAACAAAATATTTTTGGGTTTTGATTAAAGGTTAGTAAAATATAAACAAATAAAGCAATAAAGTGAATAAGAAACACAGATGATCAGTAAACCCTGCAAGGCATAAACCCAAAGATGAGAGGGATAAGGGAACCAATGTGTGATCTTATCTGTGGTAAAGATGCAAAATGAGATGTGAATGATATATGGAATCTTAGGGGTCAAAAATTAGGGTCTTACACCATGGTCGGTATTATTGGAAACATGGGGTTCAAAGTGATTGGATCATCATCTTAATTGGAATTGGAGAAAACTTAAAGGGTAACAACATGCAAGTTGATAAAACTTAAAATCACATACTTCATCAATCAAGAGTATCTACAAGACCGACAAGCATAACAAGACTAAAGTTTATGCTTCAGAATTTCCTATTATTGTATAAAAAGAGCTATGAAGAATAGTAGTCCACACGACTACTTCGAAACTGCGATAAAGACATCGAGATGATGGAGTTAACCTTAAAAGGATAATTTCCTTAAGCGAGGACATTAAAGTAGTTATAGGGATAGTCAGATACGAATTTATGCTTACGATTAATTACATATATAGCTAGGAGAACCAACTTCTCAGCCATTTGTAATCGTTTCTAAAAACTAATTAGAACTTACTTTAAGCAATGGGTGTCGTCCTTTATCCCCTGCGTGGGCAGGAGTCACCCTACCTTTGTTTAGCTTTTAAATAAGATAGGATGAGCTCAGAACGTGAGAAACTAAACTCTCAAGAAGAAGCCGACACACATTATGCTAAGAAGAAACCAAGATGTTAGAAGACAAAGTCATAGGAGACAATATCTTAAAATTATTACTAACCGACTGAAAACTCTCAAACTTTTTTTCAGGTGCAAAGTCAAGATGAACTTTGATTAAACTCCTATAAAACGTGTCGACTTGCTCTGCGTACATAGGTCGCCCATCAACGGGTTGAATAAACTCCTATAAAACGTGTCGACTTGCTCCGTGTACATAGGTCGCCCATCAACGGGTTGAATAAACTCCTATAAAATGCGTCGACTTGCTTTGCGTACATAGGTCTCCCATCAACGGGTTGAATAAACTCCTATAAAACATGTCGACTTGCTCCGCGTACATAGGTCGCCCATCAACGGGTTGAATAAACTCCTATAAAACGTGTCGAATTGCTCCGCGTACATAGGTCGCCCATTAACGGGTTGAATAAACTCCTATAAAACGTGTCAACTTGCTCCGCGTACATAGGTCGCCCATCAACGGGTTGATTAAACTCCTATAAACGTGTTGACTTGCTCCGTGTACATAGGTCGTCCATCAACGGGTTGATTAAACTTCTATAAACGTGTTGACTAGCTTCGCGTACATAGGTCGCCCATAAACGTGTTGACTTGCTCCGCGTACATAGGTCGCCCATAAACGTGTTGACTTGCTACGCGTACACGGGTTGAACAAACATTTATAAACGTATCGACTTGTTCCGCATACACAGGCCGGATAATCAATTATGAAAATGATGAAATATCCAAGCCTAAGCACACCAAAAGAAACTTGGGGCTTGTGAATCTCAAAGTTATACATGCTCAATGACTAAGAGCTTATAAGAGCTCAGAGCAAGTCTAGAACAAGTTTGAATTTTAAAAAGACATCTGAGTTCAACATTATTCGACTCTTAAGCTTATAAGAGTTTGGGGCTCTTAAAACATCAAGGCTACACATACACATTGACTACGGACTTCCCAAATTGTATTTAGCCTTGTGTCTTGACATATGCGAAATCTTGAATAAAATCAAGAACATATAATATAGCCGAAAAATAATACCTAGCACTCTATATTCAGACACTTAAGTCCTATAAACTTAGTGCCCGAGGGGATAGGATATATGCACATGATTATTTTAAGTTATGCTAAAAAGTCAAAGCAAAATGACAATACTATTATAAAGGCCACAAAGGGTAGCTCAAAGCACAAAGCCCATAGGCAAAATCATAGTCATACGCATTCCCCAATTAAGGGTCGAGTACTACGAAAACACTCCTCGATTAAAAAGTTGGATTCCATAACAAACACTCCTCATATAAAGAGTCGAGTTCTACAATAAATATTCTTGTGTAAGAGGCAAAACCTTACACTTCTCATCTAAAATAGTTAAATACATTACCAGGATGAGATCAAGGCATATCTGTTTAACCCCGCCTCTGAGTAATGAAAATCCACAAAACGGACAAATACCGCGGATCCTCGACTATGTTGGTATGCCTTGAACCCGGTCAAGTTAATAAAACTTTGAATATTATCTAATGAAATCTGGGGCTTCTATTTGATCACCAGTGAAATAATACCCACCTTAAAAGGCAAAAGAGTATTCTAAACCAGACGGATAAAACCCATTGTGGTAACTGTCAGACTCAACAAAGTTTGCCTGGGGCTCATTAGCTCGAAGATATGAACAAGTGGATGATCGCCCAACATCAGACAGGCTCGGGGGGTTTTAAAATCACCATTGTTGATTTCATAAATCAGCCAAAGGTGGCGTAAAGCCAGGTATCTTATATCCAGACACTTACTCTTATGGGCTTCGTACCTAGGAAACCTAGCTTGGGAATAGATCATGCCGCAAGTATTCGGGAGCTTACAACAAAATTGAGAAATTAGCAGACGAACTCTCTCGATTATGTCACAACCCGGACAAAATACTTCACTTCAGTGAACTTTGTACCCGGAAGACTCCGCCTATATCCTAAATTAAACACCCAAGGATAAAGATAAGCGAACTGAGTCTAAACAAAGATGTTCGAGAAAAAATCCCCAACGAAATATATTAAACTCAATAAAAAATTTTATGTGAACAACCAAGAATATTGTCGTACTAGTCATATCCGAACACTTCTTTCCGGAGGATTTCATGCTCAGGGAGACTTAGCATATACACCCCTGGATATTGTATCTAAACTAAGATATGAACTCGGATAAAGCCCTAAGGGGCTCCAGACACATATTGAAAATCCTCAAGTAAGGAAAAAATCTGGGTAAAAACGGAAACCTCTATCCAATCGACTCAAAAGTCAAGGATAAACAAACATTAATCTCACTACTTTGTGATACTACCGAAGATAGTCTAGTCAGTGACTGGCCAAACAAAATGAATAACCTTGGTAAGCATAAGTATAATCAGGGTAATTGAGCCCTTTAAATATGCAAAAGTCGGGTAAGATGTATCTCCGACTCGGGCATAATGCGTACCTATAAGGTACTAAACTTGCATGAGGCCAGAAGTGAATAGCTATGGGAATCCAAATTTTTTTTACAAAATTCAGACCACGTAAGGGTATGGGAAGAAGACCAGGTTACAGCACGACATATTTCAAATATATCCAAAATTTCCCGATGACCGAATACTACATTCCTAGATCAGAATTCGTATTTGGGGGGCTTATGTACATGCCAAATATATTTTCCTAGTCGAGCTGTATAGTCGACCAAGACAGGGATAAATCTAGTTGAGTACCTGGCCCAGCTATCTGACTGAGTTATGTATTAGGCCTAGCTATCTGGCCGAGTTGTGCACCTGGCCTAGCTATTTGGCCGAGTTGTGTACCTGGCCTAGCTATCCGTCCGAGTTGTATCTGGTCGGGCTGCGCTGGCCAGGTTGGTTGGTCATCCGGTTCAGAACTCAATAGACGTCGGTTACAAACCAATGATGGGACAATTACACTTGGTTAAATAGAGGCTGTTACTAAATTAATGGTTGGCGGTTACAAACGTTATTAAGAGGATTAATGGCCATTAGACCAAGAATTACACTATATAAAGGGTCCTCTAGGAATCTAGAAGGGGGCTCTGCTACGTTCATAAGCAGATAATACACTACATACTGAGGGGCTCCCACATGAGGGTTAAGCAAGACATTCATCTTGAGGCAACATACAACACCTGTATAGCACACAAATCCCTAAATATCCATCATAACATACTCCACAGTATAGATAGCGTAGTCTTCTCTGCCCTAAAGGAGGAGATTAGCATTTTTGGTGTTCTGACCATTTTTGGCAAGAACATTGCGCATAGTTTAAGTAGTCAAATAATCTAAGTCTGTCAAGATTAGGTGGATGTCTCGACCAAACTTCTTCAGATATCTTCATTCCCAAGGTAGTCGAGGGACCTTATGAAATTTCCCTCTATCAATATATCGGTTATTTCGTTATTTTGATGCTTTGTTTGACATTTACCATTTAATTTGAGTTTCCTTGCTTATTAATCAGCAAACGCATGCTAAAGAAGTTTGTCCATGCATTATGTTAAGTTGACTAAAAGTCATGGCTGTTTGAATTGATTTAATGTTTTTTTTGGCTTCTGACTCGAGTCAAGGACTTAATGAATCAATTCATGAAAGTGCCTCTAAAGTTGATATTGATTTTGTTTGCTCGAATTGAGTCAACAACAAATTTGAATCGAGTCAGGGGTCTGAAATTCCAAATTGAATTGATTCAGTCAGGGTCGTGATTTGATTCAGGATGCTAATTTGAATCAATTCATTTTAGACTTAACTCAGGTCAACTACCCTAATTGATTTGAGTCATGTAAATTATGAATTGATTCATTTTTAGTTCTTTTTTCTCATTTCTTGTGC
Organism: Lathyrus tuberosus; assembly: GCA_022829125.1. NCBI lineage: Eukaryota > Viridiplantae > Streptophyta > Magnoliopsida > Fabales > Fabaceae > Lathyrus > Lathyrus tuberosus. Next base: position 1,010,845 of record JALAZF010000203.1, on the reverse strand, counting down.
ATTATCTCTTGCACCTATAAATATGGGTTTCATTTCCTCATTTTAAAGAGAGATCAAATTTTTCAGTTAGAAAAAGCTTTGTAAACAAAACTTCTTTCTCTCTCTCAAAAAATTTCTTGTGTGTGTGTGTATGTGTGATGATTAATTATGGGGAAACATTAGAGATCTAATTGTTCATTGAAGTGTGCAAATTTTGGTAAAGAGGTATTTGATCTTGGAAATTTCAAAGGCTTGAAATTTCTTGAAGGAAAAAGAAGATGGAGCTTTTCGCCATTGTAGTGGAGTTTTTATGTGGATCTGTCAGCTTGTTGAAGAGAAGGATTCAAGGCTTGTAATTTCAAGATTGAGTGAAGATTGGGAAATTTATCAAGATTGGAATCCATTAAAAGTTGAAGATCAAGATCTTGAATAAAGATCAAAGTTTAGTGGTGGTAGCAAGTTACAAACAAGTTCTAACAAGAAGCAAGGAAGAAGATAGATTGGATTGTTATAGTTTATCTTTTGCTTATCTAGATTGTTGTAACACGAACCAAACTCAATATCATATTAATGGAAGAAAGAAATCTTCGGTGGTTCACCATCGAAGACTAGATGTAGGTGTCAGTGAGGATGATAGTACCGAACTAGTATATATCCTGGTGCACTTTCTCCTTCTCTCTCTTTATCGTTTAAATTTCATGCTTGGGTTAGCTATTTAGATTTATTGCATTCATAGTCTTGATTTGAAAATTTTTAGGTTTGATTAGAATTGTCCTTCGAAAGAATCTTGTTAATTGATTATTGTGTGAGAATTGAAATTAGAGTTGTTTTGAAATTGAAGAATAGTTAAAGTCTTTAAACATCTCGTTGAAACTTTAACCATTAGTCATTACATTCTCTTTTACCTTAATACAAACCTTTGGTGTATGTATAACATAAATCCTCTTCCAATATTGAAAAACCTTTTCAAAACAAGTTTTCACCATACCCGTTTCCGCTTGCGTAATCTGAATTTTTGAATCGAAAAGAAGAGATTTTAATTGTCTATTCAACCCCCCTTCTAGAAAAATTACTCCATATTCAAACCAACAACTTATTTATCAGTGTTATACCCCAAATTTTACCCTTAGATCCATTGATCTCTTGCATGTCATATTAGGTCAATCATATTGCATAGCTAACCTTTTTATCAGGTTTTGTTTGTGTTGGTTTCATTTGTGAATCAGGTGTTATCTTAAGGAGATACAAGAAGTGATCAATCAAGATGTTGGATGAAGCATTGAATCAAGCAAGTCTCTCATTTCAAAGAGATGTCTCTATAACCCTCTCCATAATCCTCTCCATAACCAAATTTCTACCCACCTTATCTACCCTCAATTTTCTTTTTTTATTCCAAACCAATTTCAATACTCATCTATTAACCTATTTTATCCATTTTCCCTATTAATTCTCCTAAACCATATCCATAACCATATCAATTATCAAATTCACCTATTATTCATCTATTATTTGTTTTCCTAATCATTTCTCTTTTATAAGAAAGATAGAAAACCAATCCTACATATTTGTTCATGAGCCCACCATGGTAAGCCCATCATGACCAAAAATATGTGTTACAAAAACATTGAATTGAAACTCATTTAACCAGGGACCAATAAGAATCAAGCATTGTTGCTTTGACTTTTCAACTTTGCTCATCAACCAATGAGAAAATGACATGTGGCATACAAAAAAACAAAACAACCAAATGTTTTCTTCTTCCTTGGTCGTGCTTGCAAGCTTCAGAATGGAAGAGAGAAATTCAAATACAATGGAATCAATACGTCCAAAATCAAATCCATCATCAATCCTTTGGTGTGGTTTCTCACTTTGAATTCTCCAAGAGCATTGCCCTTTTAAGCTTTCAACGGTTTGGTTCATTAAAAGTGCTTCAGAGGAATTACTCATTTCAGCATACAACCTGTTCTCCTCTGCAAATCTCTCCACGCCATCCCCAATCTTTGCCTCATCTGATACCCTCACAATGACAACAAATAAGGATCTCTGAAGCAATATACGAAGTGGTGAAATGGACCCTGCAACCTCTGAAATTTTGCGCAGCATGAGAAGCGTTTTTATCTTCAAGGAGTGGACCAAGTTTGAATTTCAAAGAGAGACATTGTAACCCTAGTTTCTACTCAGCATACCAAGTGTTTGATGATTGGACTCAAAGCAACCCAGGCCCATTTGTTCAGCCTATAAAAGGAGCTTGCCTCTACACTTCAACTCACCAACAATTCTCACAAAACACTCAAATATTCTCTGAAGTTTTCCTAAGTTCGAGCAAGCAAGGTGAAAGTTGGCTTTGGAGTGCTTTGGAAAGAAAAGCAGTCAGCATACTTGAAGGCAGTGGACATTACTCCACTTGGTATTGTATTCTTACCCTCTTGTTAATCATGCTCATTTGATATCATTGTTGTCATATGCATTTTGTTATTCCTTACATGTGTATCTGGCTAATATATGCTTCAATATGTCGTTTATGTGCTTATGGCTTGATTTCATAAAATAGATGATGTTGTTCATTGACATGATATACATGTTTGCTTTTGTGTTATAATGCCTCTGGTTTTGTTCATTGAATGGCTGCAACATTATAAGTTCTCATTGTGGTATTATACTGTCAAGATTGGATGTTTGATTTTGTTGACCTACTTGGATGTCATATGTGCTTAAATGTGATTTTGAGACAAGAGACTCATGAACCTTTGTTCCTCTTTGTAGTTCTGATATGCTCCTAAGTTGTAGTATGTTTGAACCTATCTATCTTTGTTGTTGGCTTAATGGTTGATTGGTGTTGTTAAGTTGTTCTTGTTAAAGTAGCACTAGTTCTTTTTCTGCCACCATTAATATATGAACATTTTGTATACTCAGTCATGGTTTTAAACTCTGTCATTGTTGATGTTTGCTGTTAAGGTTGATATGTTTATTATTCATGTATTTGTTCACATTTGTATAGACCACTCTGCCTTGGCATTATTGATGATTGACCATGTGTTTGAGTTTGGATTGTTTGAACTGTTAGTATATGCAAGCTACTGATTAGTGTTGCATCTCATTGGAATGATTTTGGTTTAGTTATGTTTAAGGTTTATGTTTATGAATGTTGAATTTAGAATGTGTTGCTTTGAGTTGTTCCCATCATATGCCTCAATGTCCTATGACCTGTCATGCGATGCTATTTCATCTTGTACATGTAAAACCATTGTGCTGAAACTGTCAACTTCAGAAGTTATGTCTTTGTGATATCATGATTTTGTCCTCTATGTTAACATTGTGTTCATGATATGTGTGTTAGCTTTGCTATGTGTTTGAACTTGTTCCTAATTTATGCTTCTAATATGTGCCAGTCTGAACCTAGTTTGATGTATGTGTTTGTGTGATGGTTGCCCAAGTTGGTCTTGCTATTGTCATATGCTACTGCCTATTTGTTAAAATGATACCACTTGAATGAATTTGGTTGTCATGTTGTCTTGTAACATGTCCTATTCTTGAATACATGTGAAGCTTTTGACCAACATGATGAGTGTATAACCTTCTGTATGTAATTCATTTTGCTAACTGTTTAAAATTTGGGATGTCTCTGCTCAAATATACAATTCTGTTTGATCTATGCTTCATGAGGTACTAAATGCTATGAACCTAAATAATTTGCTTTGACATTGTATGAATTGGTGTACCTTTAACCTAGCTTTGATTCATGATTTATCACTATGCTTTATGTCTTCATGTTTGAATTCATTTTTCCTTGACATCACGTGACATTATGATTGACTGGCATTCTTGTGATCTGACCTTGATATGCATTTAAGATGTATTGAACTCTGGTTGTATTTTGCTTTGTATGCTAGCATTGGTAGTTGCCATCATTGCCTTGTGGAATGTACTATGATTGGCCTGGATGTTGTTTACTTGTCAGCACTATTGTTTTTGTCTGTTGATGTTTTACCCTATGATAGCATCCTCTTTCAACACTCATTTAGCATGTTTCTAAGACCAGTCACTGATGTTTGGATCTATCTTAGGGTATGCCTTTGTTTAACCTGTCTTTACAAATAGTTTAACATATTTTAATTGCTTTTGAACTTTGAGAATGTACCATTGGAACTGACTGTTTCATGTCTTAACCTGTCTCTTGTTTTCTTACATTTTAAACTCATAATCTTGTCAATCGTGTGATTTAAATCCTAAACATCTCTGCTACCCTACATTTAAGCATGCTAAAATCTTGAGAACCTTTTCTATACATGAAATCTTGCCATGCTATTATAGATTCCGTAGGTCTACACATGTGTTTGATTCATTGTATTCAAATTATGCCCTTATATGATTTTCAATGGAGTGTGTTTGCTGCCATGGCTGTGAGAAGTTGTCACTCTATACATTCAAATATTATTTACTTTACGTCCATGTGCATGATGAAAATGTTTGTGTGATATTCCATATGTGTGTCTGTTTACAGCATTCAAGTTACTACCTGAATCCCCTTCGAATGTGTGGATACATTACTGCTATGGCTGTGTGAATTCATTGTTTATACATCCAATTGTTCTTACTTTGTGGATTTATGTAATAAACCTTTGCTTAACATTTAATATACGTGGAATTTCATGATTTTAAGTTAGGTTATATGCTTCTGTTTCATTTGGTTTGGCAATGGTTGCTGATGAATGGCATGGCATAGATTTTGCTAACGTGAGCAGTTTATGTTGGTTGGTTTGTGTGGTTTATGTGAATTATATGTGCATGAATAGCTTATGTATTTGTTGAGTTGGGATTATTACCGGATGTAACAGCCACCCCAGTGGCAAGCACACACTATCACATGCCCTACCACCCTTAGGACTGGGGTTCGAATCCCCCTAGCCCTAGTCCTTTTGTTTATTTTTCTGAACTTCGTTTCTCTTTAAATATATACTTGTGCTATCCATTATATGTCAAGGCGCGCGCTTTGGTTCAGATGGTGTTTGGTTTTAGCCTGTGAGCGGAGGGTCCTGGGTTCAATCCCTAGGAGGGCCCCTTCCACTTTTTTAATACTTAGTTGTTTTTATTTTCAAGTTTATGCTTCAATTTCTAATTTCCATAACTTGCTCATTTTCCATCCTTTTTCTCCCATTCTTTTTGCTGTGATCTTCTAATTGAATATACTTTTTTAATATAAAAAGAAATGGTTGAAAATATTTAATCTATGTGCTTTTATTCATGTTAAGTTTGGATTTCTTCTAAGGTTTTATTGTATCCTTTTTTATTCATCTTGCCATGTTATTTTTGGTTTACCATGTTTGATTAATGTCTAATGTATGATTCTAATTTTGTATTGATATCATAAACTTTATTTCATCTCATTATCTTATTCATGTATTCTTGCATCATCATATTTGCATTTATACTCTTTATCTCTTAGTAATTTTACAACTATTATCTTTCCCCCCATTCCAAAGGGAGATCATCCTAAATTGACTCATGAAGTCACTAAACAACCACCCTACCCTTATCCTTTTAGGTTTATCCCATTTCTTGGCCTCGTGAGAGGCAACGAAATCATAACTTAGAAATAGGTTAGAGTTTCTGAACTCTATGTGATTCTCATCATCATGAGAACTCACTTTTTCCATATAACTTAGATTTAGAGAGTTATCGTGAAGTCTAAAATGAGCTCATACTCATTTCCCCTTGGAACTTTTGCCATAGCCAATGGTTCCTATCCTTCACCCTTAGATCGGTGAACTACGGATACTCTGATTCCACTCCCGTCAGGATACTTAGGCGCAAAGTGTGATACTTTGTCGAGTATACTTAGATACTAACCCCTAGGGTTTCAACCTTTAGCATAGCACCCTTAGCAAGCGAGTAAGACACAACAAGTTAAGACAAGAGATTCCCGTAGTGTACTATGGACGTTTAGGATGCTAATACCTTCCCTAGGCGTAACCAACCCCCGAACCTTAGATTTCCCCCCTTTAGGTTTTTCTCGATCTTGAACCTTTCCTTTGGATAAATCAAAGTCGGTGGTGAACTTCAAAGTTTAGTGATGCAAGTTAATTAATAGCTTGTTATCCGATTCTCACCGCCACAGAAATGGCGACTTCACTGGGGATGAATAAGTTTACTTTTGAGGGTTAAGCCCACCTTGTTTTTGTTTGTTTTATTTATGCTTGTTTGCAATATTTATGTATATTTGTTTGATTGCCTGTATATATGCTTTGCTTGATTATCTTTTGTTGGCCTTATTTTTGAGTGGTGAGATAAATCCTATCCCGAATTTAAGTGCAATTATGATAGGACGATGGTATATTCAAGGAGGCTTTGAGGGAGTCGATTCCTGAAAAAGTTAACTTGAGACACCATCACTCAGTTAAGGCCCTCTTGAGAGTCTAGTCATGTTGAACGAATCTATTCGTGAAAACGTGCTACTCTCGACCTAGGAGCCCTTGATATTGAGGACCGTAGTTACCAAACCCCACTTAAGCCTTTTAGGATGTAGTGCGGTGACCATGATGGAGTCTATTTCTGAATTGGTTGTCACGCGATACTACACTCAGACGAGATTCTCTTGAGAATTTTATTGATTACCAAGTCATCTGGGAAGTCGATAAAATCCGAAAGATGGGTTGTCGACTCTGGGAACTTCTTAGAACCATGTTCGACAGATGAAAACCAGTAGTACATACCAATGGGAAGGGTAAACCCTGGCTCCATGCTCAACCTATCCCCTTTGTTTGTGCTTTGTGTGTCTTTGTGTGAGCTTTGCATTCATACATCATAAGCATTCATGTTGCGTCTGTTTCATGGAACTCAGATTTCTTTTCTTATATCAGAGGGATATCATGGATAGCTCAAGAAGAAACACTATCAAATACACTTTCAAGAGTCCAAAATTGGATGACCTAAGGAAATTGGGAGATTTGTTAATAGACCCTGAAGGATTCCTAGGCAGATATAGGAAGTTGTGGGTTTTGTTGAAGAAGAACATTGATGAAGGACTCCTCTCAACTTTGCTTCAGTTTTATGATCCAAAGTATCACTGCTTCACGTTTCCTGACTATCAACTCTTACCCACCCTCGAGGAATACTCTCAGATAATTGGTTTGCCTATCAAAGATGAGTCCCCGTTTCCTATCTTCGAGAAGGATCCTAAAGAGGAAGAAATAGCCAAGAAAACTCATCTGGAGTTAGTTGACGTCAAAAGCAATTTAACTTCTAAGGGAGGAATTTTTGGGTTAACTGTTAAGTTTTTGTTTGAAAGGGCTCGTTATTTTGCTAAACACTCCAACCGGGATTCCTTTGAAGCTGTTTTTGCATTGCTCATCTATGGACTTTTCTTGTTTCCAAATATTGACAACTTTGTGGATCTGAATGCAATCAAAATCTTCTTGAAATAGAATCCGGTACCTACCCTGCTTGCTGAAGCTTATCACTCAGTCCATACAAGAAACGCTCATAGAAATGGACAGATTACCTGCTGTGTCCTCATATTGTATAGATGGTTTATTTCGCATTTACCAAAGGCAGACGTATTATGGGATTCCAAGAAAGGATGGTGGTCTCTGAAGATTATGGCACTCTTCCATGTAGACATTGACTGGTATAATCGGGTGTATGATGGAATCCTGATTATAGATAGCTGTGGAAACTATGGCAACGTAGGTGGTATTAGCTATAATCCTGTATTGGCACGACGCCAATTAGGGTATCCTTTGGAAGATAAACCTCTCAGTGTTCATGTGGAAAACATCTATTTTGAAGCATATGACAAGAACGAAGAACAGAAGAAGCTAATCTTGAACGCTTGGGGTAACAAGTGCAAAAGGGGAAGAAGTTCTTTGGGAAGACCTAACTGCGTGTCAATGGAGCCCTATCTCCAATGGGTCAGAAGAAGAGCTATAGAGTTAAAGATGCCCTACAAAAGGCAGGAACCAATTGCTTTGAAGAAAGAACCTATTTTATACTTCATGACAAAAGAGGAAGAGCTGGAGATTTCTTTAAGACAAGCACAACGGTCAGAAGAAGCCTGGAAGCTCAAGTATCAAGTGGTTGTCGAAGAAAACCTGGAACTCCAGAAGCAACTACAAATCAAGAATGAAGAGTTACTCTCATGCAAGAAGAGAAAAGCCCGGGAAGATCCAAGCTCCTCTAACACTCAGCCTCCTTCTTGGAAATCCATCCTTGACAACCTCGTCGTAGAAAGGGACAAGATGGAGAAAGAAATCAGAAGACTCAGCACAAGACTCTTGGGGGAATTTCCTTAGGACTTTCTAGCTTTTATTTAGCTTCATGTTTAGGGCTTTTGAAAGTGTATCAACTCTTGTAATTCACATTTTATTTAATGAAATGAGGTCTTTTGATATCTCTTGATATTTTGCGAGTGTCTGAATTCCATGAAACTTTGCATTGCATCTTGCATTCCCTGCCAAACTATCAAGATAATAATTTTATTTTGCATATTTTGTAGAAATGGATGCTGCAGGGAAAAGAGTTTGGCCTTATTTCTTTGAACTACCAGAGGTGGAGCATTTGTTGTGGTTGGGAGAGATGGTTGAAGACTAGTCACCCTTCGCTGATAGTATGGGTGTATCATTTCGCTGATGAAGACAGCAGTGACTGTAGGGCCCCTTGAGGTTTTGGTCCAGTTGTATCATCCCGCGTACCGCTGTTTCGTATTCCCTGAATTCCAGTTGGTGCCAACCCTGGAGGAATTCTCAGCCATGATAGGAATTCCAGTCAGAGAAGCTCCCATCTTTTCCGGGATTGAAGAAATGCCTTCCGCCAGAGACATCGCCAGAGTAACCAGAATCAAACTATTTGACATCCAGGCTAACCTGACTAACAAAGGAGGAAAACGCGGACTACCCGCTCAATTCTTGTTGGAAAAGGCTATTTTCTTCAAGAACAGAGGAAGTGAGGCTTTGTTTGAATCAACCCTAGCTTTGATGATATATGGTTTGTTTCTATTCCCAAGTGCCAAGAACTTTGTGGATACCCAAGCCATTCAGATTTTTACAATCAACAATCCGGTCCCGACGCTGCTAGCTGACGTCTACCACGCAATACAGACCAGATACACAAGAGGCTGTGGGCCAATTGTCTGCTGCGTGGCCCTCTTTTACAAGTGGTTCATCTCTTATCTGCCAAAGACACCGACTTTTTGGGAGGTCGAAGACTGTAAAATTTGGTCCAAAAAGCTGATAGAATTGAAGCATACCGACATCGAATGGTATGATTCAACTGAAGAAGGAATTATTATAATCCATAGCTGTGGGGTTTGCCCCAATGTGCCTCTCATGGGGAGAAACGGTTGTATCAATTACAACCATGTCCTTGCACGCTGTCAACTGGGTCATCTGAAGGAGGGAATTCCAGATGACGAGGATATGCGGATGATGTTTTATGATGAGAGAGGAGGTTTTGAAATGAAGATGCGGTTGAAGCGCGCTTGGCACCAAATTAACAGACCACTATGGAAAGCTGAATGCCCAATTACAGAGGCCCACTTACAATGGTCTCGTGACATAGCTCGTGTAATGATGAAGCCACATCCTCACCATGAATCACCTTCCCAGACAAAGCAGAGGATGGTGGAAGAGTTAGGAGAGTTGGTTCTTGCAAGAGAGGAGACGAAAGAGCGTATCAGCAAATTGATGAGAGTGATTAATAGAGGAGAGGGATCATCAACCAGTGGATTCAATCTCTAGTGTTGCTATTGTTATTTCCTTTGTTGTTATTGTTCCCTTTCGTTTTGATGTATTTCTATTTATGTACTTGGAGTATGAGGATACACTGCTCCTGATGTAATGCTCACCAGACTCTTGAATGAAGAAGTTTATTTTGTCAAAACTCTATTGTCTACATTATTTGAAAAATTTCTTTGGTTTCTTGATAGTTTAGCCTGCATTTGCATTTTGCATCCTCATTTGCATCTTCATGTGCATTTTTCCTTGTCTTTGTCTCATGTCGTCGTGTTCTCTCCAGAATCGTCACACTGAATCCCAGACACAACTACAACACCCGGGCCCAAGCTCAATTCAGAATGTCAGGGATATACGGAGAAATGGACAGAGTCAACAATGAATTGAATGAGATACGAGGAGGGATGGGACAAATCCTCGAGGCTATTAATGTTATGAAAGCAAAGATGGACACCCAGGCCACTGTGGTCTCTGAAATCGCCACTACAACGGTAGAACCTCCTATCATCCCTGTCACAAACCCCACTTTGGGCATGCCAGAAGATTTTATCCGTGCTACAGTTCCTTTATCAACACAGCAAACAGTTCCTTTGGTTAATGAGACTCTGCAAGCTATTCCTACTTATGCTCCACCAGCAGTGCAAACACAAGTGCATCCGGTTTTCCAAAATCACCATCCCTATGATTATGTCGATGTGTCAGAAGAAGGAGTTGATAGACACGAGAAATTGAGAAAAAGTGTTAAAACAATGCAGAGGAAGATGAAGGCGATGGAGTTAAGCAATGCATTCAGTACTGATATCAAAGACATGTGTTTAGTTTCAGATTTGATAATTTCACCCAAATTTAAGTTGCCAAGTTTCGAGTTGTACTCAGGGGCCACGTGTCCCAAATCCCATTTGATCATGTACTACCGAAGAATGGCCGCGCACGTACGCAATGATAAGCTGATGATCCATTATTTTCAGGACAGTTTGAAGGGGGATGCTGCTAAGTGGTATTTAAGTCTAGACCAGTCCCAGGTCCATTGTTTCCAGGATGTGACTGATGCTTTTGTGAAACACTACAAGTACAATATGGATTTAGCCCCTGACCGTAGGCAGTTATTGAGTATGGCCCAGAACAGTACTGAGTCCTTCAAAGAATATGCACAACGATGGAGAGAGACTGCTTCTCAGGTTGAACCACCATTGACTGAGAAACAGTTGGCTAATTGGTTTGTAGACACAGTAAAGCCTGAGTTTTATGAGAGAATGATTAGCAGTGTTAGTGCTAATTTCGCTGATATTGTTGCAATTGGCGTGAAGGTAGAGGCAGGATTAAAGAGTGGAAAAGTGATCAGTTCTCCGAGTAGTTCAATTGGCGTCAGTATTAAGAAGTCCCCTAGTCATTCTCATAAGAAGAGGGAAGGAGAAACTAATTCCATCATGGCAGGAAAGACCCAAAACCCTCAATGGAAGCAACCAATGTACCACCAAACAGCAGAGACCAAACTTCTCTCAACATCCAATCTACCAGATGCAGTATACTCAGCAAACCTATGTAGCTGCTGTTACGCCTACTTTCAATCACCAAGCAGCGCAGCAGGCGCCAGCTTATCAACAAACGTCTTATCAGCAATGGCCTAAAAACCAGAAATATCAACAACCAAGATCACGGGTTCCACAGTAGAATTCTCCCCATAAAAGGCAAGGGGGAAAACCAGTATTTCCTCCTATACCAATGTCATATACAAAGCTCTACCCTTCCTTAGTGGAGCAAGGGTTAATCGTTACTAGACCTTTGGGACCACCAACTGAGAAATCCATGCCTTTCTTCAACCCAAATGCAACTTGTGCTTTTCATCAAGGAGGTGCTGGTCACGACTTGGAAGGCTGTTTAGCGTTGAAGAATATAGTGAAGGTTTTGATGGAAAAGAATATCCTTTCATTAGCTGATAATCAACCGAATGTGAAAAAAAATCCTTTGCCTACCCATGGGGCTACCAATGCCATAGAAGAGGAGAAGGATGAGGTATTAGTTTTGGATGCGACAAAGATCAAGACTCCTATCAAGACTTTTCATGCTAAGCTGTTTAAAGTTGGGCTAGTTAAAGTTTGCCATGATGACTGCAAAGAATGTAATGTCAGTATCAAAGGCTGATGTTTAGTCCAAGAGGATGTTCAGTATCTGATCAATGAAGGTTTCCTACAGGTGTTCAGCAGAGAAAAGGAAAACAAAGTTGCAGCAATCGAGCCTGTGTTTAACCTACCAAACCCAAGAGGGAAGGTATCCGGGTCTAACACACCTAAGTCTGGGTCTGTAGTTCCTGTATTTAATAAACCAGTACCAGTTTTTAACAATCCTGGAACGGCCGATGCTTCCACCATTAATCATTCCAGGCAGTATAAGACCCGACAACCTGTGCCATTTAGGTTCAGAGGGACCAAGGTCGTGCCATGGGTCTATGAGAATGTTATGAGTAGCAGGAGACGAGAAGACGTGATTCCAAGGAAAGAGGTGGGAATCGCTGTCGAAGACGTAGTTCCAATGAAAGAGGTGGGAGCTATTGTTGAAGACGTGACTAATATAGTTAGAACTAGAAAGATGACCCGAAGTGGAAGAGTATACACTCCTTCTTTCAAAGAAACCACACCCAGGGAAACTGTTATCCTCACACTGTCTGGAAACAAGGGAAATGAGGTAATTTCTCGAGAAGAAGACGAAGAGTTCCTAAGAATTATCAAGAGGAGTGATTACAAAGTGGTAGATCAGCTCCATCAGACACCATCCAAGATTTCAGTCTTATCTCTGTTAATCAATTCGCTAGTTCATAGATCAGCTTTGCAGAAGGTGTTAGCCCAGGCACACATAACCCAAGATATAACAGCTGGACAGTTTGACCATGTCGTCACCAACATCACAGCTTATAGCACTCTTAGTTTCAGTGACGAGGAGTTACCCCGAGCTGGAAGGAATCATAACCTTGCCTTACATATATCAATGAAATGTCAAGAGGATACAATGGCTAGAGTTCTCGTAGATACCGGTTCATCATTGAATGTTTTGCCAAAAAGAACTCTTGAGAAGCTGTCTTACCAAGGAGCTATAATGAAACCCACTTCTCTTATTGTCAAAGCTTTTGATGGTTCAAGAAGATCGGTGATGGGAGAGATTGAGCTACCTGTTTTGATTGGCCCTCAAATATTCAAGATCCTTTTTCAGATCTTAGATATTAACCCTGCCTACAGTTGTTTGTTGGGTAGACCTTGGATCCACGAGGCTGGTGCTGTAACCTCTACCTTACATCAGAAGATGAAATCCGTGGCCGACGAGAAGTTAGTTATTATACATGGTGAAGAAGACTTAATGGTTAGCAATTTGTCCTCGTTTCGTTACATTGAAGCAGATGAAGATGCTTTGGAAACTTCTTTCCAGGCTCTTGAGATAGCTAATGCCGTTATGCTTGACGACAAGGAACCAATGGCCTCTGGTTGTCCATCTTTTTCTTCTTTCAAAAGCATTCAATTTGCTCTACGAGGAGGAGTAACTGAAGGCTAGGGCAAGATCGTCAAAGTCCCAGAAAGAGAGAAATACCAAGGGTTGGGTTACAAACCAACTTTTGAGGGAAGAGCTGCTTCAAAGGGAAGACCAAGGACCATTCAAGAGGTGTTCGTCAGTTGAGGACAGCAAGTCCATGCAATTATTGAAGACGCTGAAGATGAAGATATTAACCACTTAGTGTTTCAGTGTGACGCCACTTTAAGTAACTGGGAAGCCATTGAGATACCTACTTTATACCCTATGCCAGAGTAATTTTTTTGTTTGCTTTGATGTTTTCAATTCCGCAGCCTTGCCCGAGGCTTTCGGATTATTTTGTATGGGCCATCGCTTTTAAATCTTATTAATCAATGAAAGTGTTTGTTTTGTTAAAATCTTTGTCTTTATTCTTGTTTTTCATCTTAAGAAAAATGGCAATCTTTTCAAAACTACAATTTCTCCTTCTTGCCTTCATGTTTGTGCATTTTTTAATAAAAGAAATCCCTCCATCATGCAGAATAACTCCCAAACCCGTTGTATACAATGACCCTACTCTCACTATCGACTTTGATTCACCTATTTATCAAGCTGAGGAAGAAGAGTATTATGAGATCCCCGATGATTTAGCAGAGATGTGCGAGTATCAGTACACGGATATCCAACCGCACGAAGAGAAAGTTGACGTCATCAACCTTGGCACTGAAGAAAGGATGAACGAGGTCAAGATTGGGGCAACACTCGGGGCAGGGATCAGACAACGGCTAGTTCTGCTTTTGGAAGAATATGCAAATGTGTTTGCTTGGTCTTATCAAGACATGCCTGGATTGGATACAGATATAGTAGTTCATAAGCTACCACTCAAGCCTGAATGTCCACCTGTGAAGCAGAAGCTCCGTAGAAGTAGACCAGATATGGCTCTCCAAATCAGAGATGAGGTTAAGAAGCAATTGGATGCAGGATTTTTGGCAGTTTCAAAATATCCAGACTGGGTAGCCAACATCGTGCCAGTGATGAAGAAAAATGGTAAAGTACGAATGTGCGTAGATTATAGAGATCTCAACAAAGCTAGTCCCAAGGAAGACTTTCCCCTACCGCACATCGACACTCTTGTGGATAATACAGCCAAGTTTGCAGTTTTCTCCTTCATGGATGGTTTCTCCGGTTACAATCAAATCAGAATGGACCTAGCTGACATGGATAAAACTACATTTATCACCCCGTGGGGAACCTACTGTTACAAAGTCATGCCCTTTGGTCTGAAAAACGCAGGGGCAACTTATCAGAGAGCTATGGTGACTTTATTCCACGACATGATCCACAAGGAAATTGAAGTATACGTAGATGATATGATTGCTAAGTCCCAAAGTGAGGAGGAACATTTGGACCATTTCCTGAAGTTGTTCAAGAGACTCCGGAAGTATTAATTGAAGTTGAATCCGGCCAAATGTACTTTTGGGGTCAGATCATGGAAGTTACTTGGTTTCATCGTCAGTCAAAAAGGAATTGAAGTAGATCTTAACAAGGTACGAGCTATTCAAGAAATGCCAGCTCCACAAACTGAATCACAAGTAAGAGGATTTCTGGGTCGTTTAAACTATATATCCAGATTCATTTCCATCATGACTCCGATTTGTGAACCAATCTTCAAACTGCTCTGCAAAGACCAGACTGTAGAGTGGAATTCTGATTGCCAACAAGCGTTTGAAAAGCTCATGAATTATTTGCAAGAACCACCTATCCTGATTCCTCCTGTGCCTAGAAGACCTCTCATCATGTACATGACTGTTCTAGAGGGATCCATGGGTTGTGTTTTGGGCCAACGTGATGAAACTGGTCGTAAGGAACACGCCATTTATTACCTGAGTAAGAAGTTCGTTGATAGGGAAAACTGTTATTCACTGCTTAAGAAAACCTGTTGCACTTTAGCGTGGGCCGCCAAATGTTTGAGGCAGTCTTTGATATGTCACACTACTTTGTTGATCTCGAAAATGGATCCAATAAAGTATATCTTTGAGAAGCCTGCTCAAACAGGAAGACTTCCCCGTTGGTATATGCTATTGTCGGAATATGATATCCAGTATATACCTCAGAAGGCTATCAAGGGGAGTGTATTGTCAGAATACCTTGCAGATTAGCCTGTTGAAAATTATGAACCCCTCAAGTTTGATTTCCCGGATGAAGACATTATGGTAGTAAAAGATTGTGAAGGGTTTGGCCCTAATGAAGGTTTTGAGACCAGTTATAGATGGAAGATGATGTTTGATGGTTCTTCCAATTTCAAAGGACATGGTGTAGGTGTTGTATTGATAAACCCCGATGGTGGTTATACTCCTTTCACAGCAAGGTTGGACTTTGGATGTACGGACAATATTGCTGAGTACGAAGCGTGTATTTTGGGTCTAGAAGCTGCAATTGACCTTAGAATCAATGTTCTTGAAGTTATGGGTGATTCTGCTTTGGTCATTTACCAAGTCAAGGGTGAATGGGAAACCAAGGATGAAAAACTCATTCCCTACCGTGCTTACGTTATGGAATTGATTAAGTGTTTTGATGAAATCACTTTTCGTCATGTACCTCGTACTGAAAATCACATAGCTGATTCCCTAGCCATGTTAGCTTCAATGTGGCAAGTCGGGTTTCACAATGAAGCACCTCTCATCAGTATCGAGCGCAAGACCGAACCCGCTTATTGCCAGGCAGTTGAAGAAGAGATAGATGGAAAACCTTGGTTTCACGACATCATGAATTATCTGAAAACTCAAGAATACCCCGCCAATGCTTCCAATCTTGATAAGAAAACTTTGCGAAGATTGTCATCTAAATTTTTTCTCAGTGACAATGTGCTTTACAAAAGGAATCATGACATGGTCCTGCTAAGGTGTGTGGATAAACGAGAAGCAGACCTATTGATTCACGACATTCACGAAGGAGCCTTTGGCACTCACGCCAATGGATATGCCATTGTTAAGAAAATCTTGAGGGCTGGATATTATGGGTTGACTATGGAATCTGACTGCATCCAATACGCCAAGAAATGTCATAAGTGCCAGATTTACACTGATAAGATGCACGTTCCTCCTACCTTGCTGAATGTTTTGTCATCCCCTTGGCCTTTCTCTATGTGGGGCATTGATATGATTGGAGCTATTGAGCCGAAAGCTTCTAATGGCCATCGTTTCATTTTAGTGGCCATTGATTATTTCACTAAATGGGTCGAAGCTTTTTCTTTTACTAATTTGACCAAGCAAGTAGTTGCTCGCTTCATCAAGAATAATATCATTTGTCGTTATGGAATTCCAAATAAGATCATCACAGACAATGGAACAAATCTGAACAACAAAACAATGAAAGAGTTATGTGACAATTTCAAGATTGAGCATCACAATTCCTCGCCTTACCGTCCCAGGATGAATGGAGCTGTCGAGGCTGCTAATAAGAACATCAAGAAGATCCTGCAGAAGATGGTCAGGACTTATAAGGATTGGCACGAGATGTTACCTTTTGCTTTGCATGGATATATAACCTCGGTTCGAACCTCAACAGGGGCAACCCCTTTTTCTCTTGTATATGGAATGGATGCGGTCCTCCCCATCGAAGTGGAGATACAATCTTTAAGAATCCTGATGGAAACTAAGCTTGACGAAGCTGAATGGGTTAGAGAGAGATATGACCAATTGAACCTCATTGACGAGAAGCGACTGACTGCTATGTGTCATGGTCATCTGTATCAAAAAAGAGTGAAGAGAGCTTTTGACAAGAAGGTTCGTGTTCGGGAATTTCGAGAAGGAGAGTTTGTACTCAAGAAGATTCTGCCATCTCAAAGAGTTACTCGTGGAAAGTGGGCGCCTAACTACGAAGGTCTATAATACTGTATTTTCAGGAGGTTCTTTGTTCCTCACGACAATGGATGGAGAGCAGCTCACACACCCCGTAAATGCTGACTCAGTACGAAAATATTACGCTTGTGAATCTAGGCCCTTTTGTCTGTATCAGCAGCATAGGATTCTAGAAATTTTTTAGTCATTAGGGAGTAGGTCATTGAATATGATGTAATCCTTTCCCATTGCCATTTTTCAATTGTAATGATCCATGGAACTTCGCTATTGGCAAGCTACCATTCTAATAAAATCAGATTTTTGAGCCATTCTTTGTTTGATATTTATCACTACTCTGATGTTTTCCTTGTTACGCAAACTTCACTTATTTATTAATAATGGTTTTAAAAGCGGAAAATGTTTTGAAAACTTTGAACTCTCTCTTTGCCACTAAAAGAGGGACTGTCAGTGTCTCCCTGATTTGAATGTTTCAATAATGGCTGACCACTAATACAAAGTACGTCTCACCGGTATCTATGCAAGATGTTTGTTGAGAAGTTGTTTCCCCAGTAAATTAAATATGTTCTCACGTTGGCTTTAAAACTGACTACCTGCTCAGGTTTTAGTGTGACTCTTTGTGGTGGACACTGTGTTTTCCTTTTTGCTGTCCCCGGTCTGTCGTTTCTTGCATATCATTAAGCATTCGCATCATACCATAGCATTGAGCATCTTTGCATTTGGGCGTCTTGTCTGTGTGGTTGTGTTTTTTATTTCCTGTTCCTCTTTGTGAGTCTTTTTGTTTCCTTGCCTTTGTTTTGCTTGTGTGTACGGTTTTCCACCTTTGTGCGCCAGATTTTGACTCTTTACGCAGTATTCCCCAGGAAGTTTAACCCAACCCTGGTACTAACCATTATGTTACTCGGTCACCTCAGTTGGAAACCTAAATTTCAGTAACTGTTGGCGTGTAAACCTCTGGTTATCGTGAACCAATTTCTTATTTCAGGTTATCGAGAACCTAAACCTCTGGTTATCGTGAACCAGTTATTAATCTTCGTTTATCGTGAACCAATTTCTTCTTTCAGGTTATCGTGAACCTAAACCTCTGGTTATCGTGAACCAATTATTTATCTTCGGTTACCGTGAACCAGTTTTCTTATATCAGGTTATCGTGAGCCTAAACCTCTGGTTATCGTGAACCAGTTGTTTGTATCGGGTTATCGTGAACCTGTATTTCTGGTTATCGTGAACCATTTGTTTATTTTGGGTTATCGTGAACCTAAATTCCCGGTTATCATGAACCGTTTGTTTATATCAGGTTATCGTGAACCTGTATTGCCTGAACTCAGGTCAAATATGAACCTAAACCAAATTACAAATCCAGCTCATTCTGGTTTTCCTCATAAAGCAGATTATTTGTTATCTCAACCAACTCATATGAGTATCAGAATCTATTTTTGGCTCATTAGCCTTGTCCCCCTTTAAACTCCAGGTGTTTGTATCTGGCGCGCAGAGTCCGTTTCTGTCTTTTCTGGTTTTTCTTGAAGATCCCGTTTGAACTCTTCAGCATAAGAAATCTCCAGAAATATTTTTTGGGTGTCTATCCTTTTATTTCAACCGATCTCCAGTGAAGATCATGTCTTCTTTCTGGTTTCGTGCCCAATAGGATTTTGTCTTTTCCCCAGTGTCGTCCGGTCATATTTGAACCTGCCGTCCATCTCCCTGGATCTTTTCCCAGTGGGGATTACCTTTCTTTCTATCCATGGTGTTGCCTCCGAGTCTCCCCAGTGAGTCTCTTTTGTTGGTTATCTTGCACCCCCAAGGAGTTTTCCTTGTGGATACTAACCTTCTTTCTTCCCCGGTGAGCTCCTCTGTGTTTGGTAGCTCTTCGTTCTTTGGTGTCCTGTTTTGTCTGTATTTTTGCATCTATCATGGCATCATATCATCATATTAGTAGCATTGTATGTCTTTGCATCTAAGGGTAAAATTTTCGGTTATCTGCATTTAAATATCTTTCACCATGATTTCATGAGGATCTTCATCTCTCATTTCATCCGGTGAAGATATTTAAATAGGGGCAACTGTTGTACCCCAAATTTTACCCTTAGATCCATTAATCTCTTGCATGTCATATTAGGTCAATCATATTGCATAGCTAACCCTTTTATCAGGTTTTGTTTGTGTTGGTTTCATTTGTGAATCAGGTGTTATCTTAAGGAGATACAAGAAGTGATCAATCAAGATGTTGGATGGAGCATAGAATCAAGCAAGTCTCTCATTTCAAAGAGATGTCTCTATAACCCTCTCCATAATCCTCTCCATAACCAAATTTCTACCCACCTTATCTACCCTCAATTATCTTTTTTTATTCCAAACCAATTTCAATACTCATCTATTAACCTATTTTATCCATTTTCCCTATTAATTCTCCTAAACCATATCCATAACCATATCAATTATCAAATTCACCTATTATTCATCTATTATTTGTTTTCCTAATCATTTCTCTTTTATAACAAAGATAGAAAACCAATCCTACATATTTGTTCATGAGCCCACCATGGTAAGCCCATCGTGACCAAAAATATGTGTTACAAAAACATTGAATTGAAACTCATTTAACCAGGGACCAATAAGAATCAAGCATTGTTGCTTTGACTTTTCAACTTTGCTCATCAACCAATGAGAAAACGACATGTGGCACACAAAGAAACAAAACAACCAAATGTTTTCTTCTTCCTTGGTCGTGCTTGCAAGCTTCAGAATGGAAGAGAGAAATTCAAATACAATGGAATCAATACGTCCAAAATCAAATCCATCATCAATCCTTTGGCGTGGTTTCTCACTTTGAATTCTCCAAGAGCATTGCCCTTTTAAGCTTTCAACGGTTTGGTTCATTAAAAGTGCTTCAGAGGAATTACTCATTTCAGCATACAACCTGTTCTCCTCTGCAAATCTCTCCACGCCATCCCCAATCTTTGCCTCATCTGATACCCTCACAATGACACCAAATAAGGAGCTCTGAAGCAATATACGAAGTGGTGAAATGGACCCTGCAACCTCTGAAATTTTGCACAGCATGACAAGCGTTTTTGTCTCCAAGGAGTGGACCAAGTTTGAATTTCAAAGAGAGACGTTGTAAACCTAGTTTCTACTCAGCATACCAAGTGTTTGATGATTGGACTCAAAACAACCCAGGCCCATTTGTTCATCCTATAAAAGGAGCTTGCCTCTACACTTCAACTCACCAACAATTCTCACAAAACACTCAAATATTCTCTGAAGTTTTCCTAAGTTCGAGCAAGCAAGGTGAAAGTTGGCTTTGGAGTGCTTTGGAAAGAAAAGCAGTCAGCATACTTGAAGGCAGTGGACATTACTCCACTTGGTATTGTATTCTTACCCTCTTGTTAATCATGCTTATTTGATATCATTGTTGTCATATACATTTTGTTATTCCTTACACGTGTATCTGGCTAATATATGCTTCAATATGTCGTTTATGTGCTTATGGCTTGATTTCATAAAATAGATGATGTTGTTCATTGACATGATATACATGTTTGCTTTTGTGTTATAATGCCTCTGGTTTTGTTCATTGAATGGCTGCAACATTATAAGTTCTCATTGTGGTATTATACTGTCAAGATTGGATGTTTGATTTTGTTGACCTACTTGGATGTCATATGTGCTTAAATGTGATTTTGAGACAAGAGACTCATGAACCTTTGTTCCTCTTTGTAGTTCTGATATGCTCCTAATTTGTAGTATGTTTGAACCTATCTATCTTTGCTGTTGGCTTAATGGTTGATTGGTGTTGTTAAGTTGTTCTTGTTAAAGTATCACTAGTTCTTTTTCTGCCACCATTAATATATGAACATTTTGTATACTCAGTCATGGTTTTAAACTCTGTCATTGTTGATGTTTGCTGTTAAGGTTGATATGTTTATTATTCATGTATTTGTTCACATTTGTATGGACCACTCTACCTTGGCATTATTGATGATTGACCATGTGTTTGAGTTTGGATTGTTTGAACTGTTAGTATATGCAAGCTATTAATTAGTGTTGCATCTCATTGGAATGATTTTGGTTTAATATATGTTTAAGGTTTATGTTTATGAATGTTGAATTTAGAATGTGTTGCTTTGAGTTGTTCCCATCATATGCCTCAATGTCCTATGACCTGTCATGCGATGCTATTTCATCTTGTACATGTAAAACCATTGTGCTGAAACTGTCAACTTCAGAAGTTATGTCTTCGTGATATCATGATTTTGTCCTCTATGTTAACATTGTGTTCATGATATGTGTGTTAGCTTTGCTATGTGTTTGAACTTGTTCCTAAGTTATGCTTCTAATATGTGCCAGTCTGAACCTAGTTTGATGTATGTGTTTGTATGATGGTTGCCCAAGTTGGTCTTGCTATTGTCATAAGCTACTGCCTATTTGTTAAAATGATACCACTTGAATGAATTTGATTGTCATGTTGTCTTGTAATATGTCCTATTCTTGAATACATGTGAAGCTTTTGACCAACATGATGAGTGTATAACCTTCTGTATGTAATTCATTTTGCTAACTGTTTTAAAATTGGGATGTCTCTACTCATATATACAATTCTGTTTGATCTATGCTTCATGATGTACTAAATGCTATGAACCTAAATAACTTGCTTTGACATTGTATGAATTGGTGTACCTTTAACCTATCTTTGATTCATGATTTATCACTATGCTTTCTGTCTTCATGTTTGAATGCATTTTTCCTTGACATCATGTGACATTATGACTGACTGGCATTCTTGTGATCTGACCTTGATATGCATTTAAGATGTATTGAACTCTGGTTGTATTTTGCTTTGTATGCTAGCATTGGTAGTTGCCATCATTGCCTTGTGGAATGTACTATGACTGGCCTGGATGTTGTTTACTTGTCAGCACTATTGTTTTTGTCTGTTGATGTTTTACCCTATGATAGCATCCTCTTTCAACACTCATTTAGCATGTTTCTAAGACCAGTCACTAATGTTTGGATCTATCTTAGGGTATATCTTTGATTAACCTGTCTTTACAAATAGTTTAACATATTTGAATTGCTTGTGAACTTTGAGAATGAACCATTGGAACTAACTATTTCATGTCTTAACCTGTCTCTTGTTTTCTTACATTTTAAACTCATAATCTTGTCAATCGTGTGATTTAAATCCTAAACATCTCTACTACCCTACATTTAAGCATGCTAAAATCTTGAGAACCTTTGCTATACATGAAATCTTGCCATGCTATTATAGATTCCATAGGTCTACACATGTGTTTGATTCATTGTATTCAAATTATGCCCTTATATGATTTTCAATGGAGTGTGTTTGCTGCCACGGCTGTGAGAAGTTGTCACTCTATACATTCAAATATTCTTTACTTTAAGTCCATGTGCATGATGAAAATGTTTGTGTGATATTCCATATGTGTGTCTATTTACAGCATTCAAGTTACTACCTGATTCCCCTTCGAATGTGTGGATACATTGCTGATATGGCTGTGAGAATTCATTGTTTATACATCCAATTGTTCTTACTTTGTGGATTTATGTGATAAACCTTTGCTTAAAATTTAATATGCGTGGAATTTCATGATTTTAAGTTAGGTTATATGCTTCTATTTCATTTGGTTTGGCAATGGTTGCTGATGAATGGCATGGCATAGATTTTGCTATCGTGAGCAGTTTATGTTGGTTGGTTTGTGTGGTTTATTTGAATTATATTCGCATGAATAGCTTATGTATTTGTTGAGTTAGGATTATTACCGGATGTAACAGCCACCCCAGTGGCAAGCACACACTATCACATGCCCTACCACCCTTAGGACTGGGGTTCGAATCCCCCTCGCCCCAGTCCTTTTGTTTATTTTTCTGAACTTCGCTTCTCTTGAAATATATACTTGTGCTATCCATTATATGTCAAGGCGCGCGCTTTGGTTCAGATGGTGTTTGGTTTTAGCCTGTGAGCGGAGGGTCCTGGGTTCAATCCCTAGGAGGGCCCCTTCCACCTTTTTAATACTTAGTTGTTTTTATTTTCAAGTTTATGCTTCAATTTCAAATTTCCATAACTTGCTCATTTTCCATCCTTTTTCTCCCATTCTTTTTGCTGTGATCTTCTAATTGAATCTAATTTTTTAATATAAAAAGAAATGGTTGAAAATATTTAATCTATGTGCTTTTATTCATGTTAAGTTTGGATTTCTTCTAAGGTCTTGTTGTATCCTTTTTTATTCATCTTGCCATGCTATTTTTGGTTTACCATGTTTGATTAATGTCTAATGTATGATTTTAACTTTGTATTGATATCATAAACTTTATTTCATCTCATTATCTTATTCATGTATTCTTGCATCATCATATTTGTATTTATACTCTTTATCTCTTAGTAATTTTACAACTATTATCTTTCCCCCCATTCCAAAGGGAGATCATCCTAAATTGACTCATGAAGTCACTAAACAACCACCCTACCCTTATCCTTTTAGGTTTATCCCATTTCTTGGCCTCATGAGAGCCAATGAAATCATAACTTAGAAATAGGTTAGAGTTTCTGAACTCTATGTGATTCTCATCATCATGAGAACTCACTTTTACCCTATAACTTAGATTTAGAGAGTTATCGTGAACTCTAAAATGAGCTCATACTCATTTCCCCTTGGAACTTTAGCCATAGCCAATGGTTCCTATCCTTCACCCTTAGATCGGTGAACTACGGATATTCTGATTCCACTCCCGTCAGGATACGTAGGCGCAAAGTGCGATACTTTGTCGAGTATACTTAGATACTAACCCCTAGGGTTTCAACCTTTAGCATAGCACCCTTAGCAAGTGAGTAAGACATAACAAGTTAAAAAAAGAGGTTCCCGTAGAGTACTACGGACGTTTAGGATGCTAATACCTTCCCTAGGCGTAACCAACCCCCGAACCTTAGATTTCCCCCCTTTAGGTTTTTCTCGATCTTGAACCTTTCCTTTGGATAAATCAAAGTCGGTGGTGAACTTCAAAGTTTTGTGATGCAAGTTAATTAATAGCTTGTTATCTGATTCTCACCACAACAATCAGGTATGCTGTAGTCATAATAGCCTCTACCCAAAACACCTTCTTCAATCCTGCACTAACCAACATTCACCTCAGTCTTCCCATAATGGTTCGATTAAGCCTTTCAGCCAAACTATTTTTTTTTGGGAGTACCTACAATAGTTATGTGCCTTGCAATACCAGACATAACACAATAGTTGTCGAAAGCCTCATTGAAAAATTCAAGACCATTGTCGTTCCTCAACCTTCTGACCTTCTTACCTGTTAGGTTTTCAACTAGTCTTCCAACTTTTGAAATTTTTAAAAGTTTCATCCTTAGTCGTTTGGATGAATACCCATAGCTTTTTGGAATAATCATCAACTATGGATAGGAAATACTTTGCACCTGAGTGTGAAGGATTACTTGTAGACCTTTAAAGATCAGCATGAATGTAATCAAGGGATCCATTTATTTTTTATTTACCTTTGTTAAACTTCACTCTACGGGATTTACCAAATACACAAGGTTAACAAAACTCCAGTTTTTTTTTAGCTTGACACCACACATCAAATTTTGTTTCGACAATACGACCAACCCTCTTTCACTGACATGGCCAAGTATCTTGTGCCACATCTCAGTGTTTGACACGGGTTTTATGGATGCCACATCTGCTGAACCACTTACAACCTCAATCTCAAGGGTAAACAGGGCTTGTTTCTTCACGCCTCTCAAGACTTTCTTCGACCCCTGCACTACCCTTAGTATACTTTTATCTCCATTGAAAACTTATCCTTTCTTGTCGAATTAACCAAAAGAAATCAAATTCCTCATCAGATCAGGTACATACATAACATCACTCAATAACCTTATTGACACATCATGGAGCTTGAATCTCTCAGATCCAATACTTGCAATTTTGCAGGCTTTGTTGTTTCCCAGTAGCACTGACCCACAATCTTGGTCACATAATTAATCAAACGCGTCCTTGTTTGGAGTCATGTACCAAGTACACCCTGAATCCATAAACCACTCCTTGCTAGAGTCGTTTCTTGAAACCATCAAGACATCAAATGATTCATAATCATCTTCCACAATGGCTACATTACCATTTTTCTTTACACCATGATTATTTAGTCGATCAGGGTACACCTTTCTTATATGACCCTCTTTCTTACAATGATAACACCTAATTGCATGAGTATTACCACCATAAGAATTTTGTAGAACCTTACACTTCTTATTCTCAAATCTACCATCTTTCTTCAAGAATTTTCCTTTGACGGACAATCCTTCACCAACAGAAGATGGTTTATGTTCTTTTCTTTCATTCAGGTCCTTAGAGTACAAGGTTGATTGAACTTCTTCAAAGGTCAATGAATACCTTCCATAAAAGAGATTTTCTTTGAAATGAGCATGAGACTTAGGTGTAGCACACAACTGCAGCAATGCTTAATCTTCATCATCAATCTTGACCTTAATATTTTCAAAATAAAGAATCAACTTTTTGAACATAGCTCAGCCAAGACTTTTTCTTCACTCATCTTGAACGAATACAAAGCTTGCAAACCATCGAGTTTCGTCCAACACCAAGGAGAAACTAATCACCAAGGCTCATTATGATGGCACTGTGGGCTTTTTTTATCATCTTTGTCTTCTCCTTCTCTATTAGGGCATCATCCATCTTCTCTGATCCTTTCAACGCTTCTAACAAACCCTATTGAACCAGTAGAGCTTGCATCTTCAAGCGCCATAAATCAAAGTTTGTCGCACTGATGAATTTCTCAATCTCATACTTTTTTTATGACATCTTCTCCTCCACACTCACTGTACCAGTTTGTTGTGAATCAATGTCGTCAAGAACAAATAAAAATATAAGAAAGATTGAGTTTCTTGAACAAACATAAGAAACCCTATTAGGTTTTACGAAAGAGAGAGAATAAGGAAGAAGAAGAATCAGGATTGGTTATAACTGTTTTACTATTCACTTTCTCTATTAGGATTCAAATATTACAAGTGAATAACAACAACCAAAATCGTCTCTCAACAACCTGAGAGAATTAGTCTATTGACTACTAAGATAACTTAAAATAAGCTAACTTAAACAATTGGCCCAACAGGCTGACCCAATTCGACATGCTAACTTAAACAACAAGTTATCATATTTTGATAAGATAACTAAGACACTTGCATGCAAGAATAAACTTCGACTACGACATGCACATCTTCGACTTCGACATAACCCTTCAACTTCGACAGAGTTTGCTAAGAATATTGAGTGAGACATTATTTGTCTCTAAAATTTCAAATGTAAAAGATGTATACCTTTCTATGAAGTTTAATTATCTAGAGAATTACTAGATTAATAATAAAAAAAATTAATTTGAGAGACTCCACATTCTACTTATATAGAAGACAAGAATTCAATTTTGTCTGGATGGCCAGACCATCATAATTACGTGACTTAGTTCGGTCTAATGTGTTAATATGGTTGAACACTTGAAGTCATGATCGAAGATCTAGGTTCGAAAGTCCACAATCTAAATCCACCTAGAAGAATAACACACATGTGTTCTTTTACTCGGTCAATTCACTATATGCCTTAAGAGGTGACATTAACGATCTAGTAGAGTCATTTCTAAGCTGGATGTTCCTTCATTTAATGGAAGAAGTGGTTGGACCATTACAATGATGAGATACATATAAACCAAAGCTAGCTATTCTAAACCCTAAACATTCAAGTTCTTAGTTTGGCATATCGTTGACAAGAATTTATCAGTTATCTACTCAAAGAATCTTTCAATCTTGATACACTCAGGGTTTTGATCATAGCATATTGCTAGCAAGATCCACCTCAAGTTCTAGCTCAAGAACATCTGGTGCCACTGTGGGTCTGAATTGAAATTTATTCTAGCCATACTCAAATTATTGTTTAAATTATTCACATGGAACACAACCATCAACCATAATTTAAGGAGAATGAGAATCAGGAATTTCCCAAAGTTTAAATTGTCATTCAAGAGCTATTACACTAGAACAAAACATTTAAAGTGTAGGTACATTCGATATGAGAAGGTTATGAAAATGAAAATGATACGAGGGCTAAGTTCGATATTCCTCAAACCTTATCATAAGAGATCATAGATGCACCAATTTCAATGAATTTTAAACCTCTGTCAATCCAATTTTTCAAAGGGAAGTACGATACCAGGGAACACCTAAAAACCTTTAACACTTCTAATTCCACCATTGGTTCAGTTGTTGCATGTACAAAAGTTATTGTATCTTATCATATCTGCATGGACTAGTTGTGTTTCAAAGAATGTTTACTAGTTTCTATGATTTTAAGGATGATTTTTTCAAGTTTTTTTTTTTGTGAAATTGGAATAAAATAAAGTAAATTGAACGATGGTGTTAACAGTTCAGAAAACTTGTTGGGGTTAGATTTCATCGACCTATCCTCATCTATTAATATTACTAGCCACAGCTCTGCGTCATAGCTTATGTTTGATTCAACAACGTGAAATCAATCTTATTACTTAATAGACGATTTCTCAACTTATTAATCAACACAATAGCATTACATTCTGATAGTTTATATGGATGATTAACCTAAATCTATCTCTAGAGTTTAGCATATAACACATAAAAATCTTGAATCTAGAAATGAAATGTACCTTTCAATATCGAATCAAAACCATGAAAACATGTTTTAGGTAGATAATCCAAAACAAGCATTAAGTATGAAGAATTCATCAATATTAAAGCATAAAAGAATTACACCATGATCACAATCGGTACATGAGCATTAGGATGACAACATTAACCTAAACAAAAGATAAGTTAGTTACATTTACTCATCAGAAATTTACAATTACGATCTAGAAGAAAGACATTGAAGAACATATGCGTCCATTCCTTGGAAAACATTTCCTCCCTCAATCTTCCTCATCTTACCTTTCCTGTTGTGAGATTGGTATCAGATGTGTTTATACTTCAAATCTATTATAACTACAAAGAATCCACCAAAAGTTATCAACTGGACTGACTTGAACTTCTATTTATAAAGTTATAATGTGGCATTTTCGCTAAGAGTGGCTTGTAGATTGCTTAAAAAACTTGTGTTAATTCTCCCCTAAGTCATGTCAGCTAATCTACAAGTGGGCTTTGTCGCCATACTTTGCTTAGTGTGCCTCCAATTTTCACTCAGTGACCAAACCCTTCATTTCCTATGAATTAACTTATCCAAGAAGCAATGAACTACTACTCCTCTCTTAGCGAGTTTGACACTTTGTTTAGTGATTTGTGTTGCTTAACCTTAAAGTTGCTTGGATCTAAAGTTACTTGGACATGAAGTAACTCGGGAAACCCCTAATTTACGCTTATATTAAACAATATCTTATAAATTTAAATTGATTATGACTTATGTTTATATGAATGTAATAGGTTTGATGAATGCAATGTTAAGAATAAAGGATCAAAAGCCAAGCCAAATGGAGCATGTGAACTAAAGTTTTGAAGACCAAATATAATTAAGGAAAATTTGCTGCAAATTTTCCTCGATTAAAGAATCAGATGCAGAGTGTAACACCCCAATTCCCATCGCGAATAAATAAAACATAAATAAATCAGAGTAGATAAAAATTTATTTTTCCGGCAGAAAACAAGGATGCCACAACAGTAGAAAGAAAGATACAATCCCTGCTCATAAATTTTGATACATAACACAAAATAGAATACCCTCAACGGGAAACTTTTTCCATATAAAAGGAAAGTTCAATTATGGAATAAAGCGGAAAAATCCATAATCGACTTATTTTACAATAAATGGATTTATAACTACAAAATACACATGCAAAAGTAATACACAATATTTCCAACAATTGTATACATATATAACTAAAGCGTTCCCCGACTCCTGTGCTACGTATCAGAGCAGACAGACAAACGGATGAAGAACTAATCTTCACAAAAGCCTCCAAGACTACTAATCTGCAATTGCCTCATAGAGCAACAAACCACAGCAGAAGGGTGAGAAATAACAACTAAATCAAGATTGCATAATAATATGCAAACACACATAAATTCACATGTATAGTTATTCTCACCACAAGCATCACATACTCATACATATAGCATGCCACAAATACCTAACATATATCAAATATCCAACATAATCACATATTTGCACATAAGGCATACCAAAGTCACAACATATGGAAACACACCACCACATCACATAGCATATGTCTACACAAAAGACATACTATCCACACAATCAATGCATTTATCACATATACACATCAATTCACCAATTCAAGCATAAATCTCAACACATAATCAATGAATTCATGATTTTCCACACATAATTAATCCATTCATGATTTATGCAAATGCAAAGAGACCGACACAATGACTCTATGCAAATGCGGTACCATCCATCCATCAATCTCATCACTAGTTCACTCAGGAACTATTGGAACCATCGCTTGTTACTTAGTGTAACTCCCCGTCGGGCAAACGATGTTCTGCGTCACTCACACCTCTTTGTATAAGGCACACGACGTTTATGGATCGCTCACACCTCTTTGTATAAGGCACACGACCCAATCGCTCACACCTCTTTGTATAAGTCACACGATCGTCCATAATCATCGCTCACACCTCTTTGTATAAGGCACACGATGTTATAGTAGATTCCCTCCGGATTCGTTTCGTCGTTCACACCAACTAGGGCACACGACATCACAAGGTGCATATCATGATGCTTGGCATACAAGGACTCATGACAATCAAATGCATCTCCACACATATATGCAACCATAATCATGCATTTACAACCAAACACAACACATTGCATTTATTTACCCTTAGGCCACAAACCACCATCACAACATGTCATCACATGCATTCACATCATATAACATCACACAAGTCATACAATATCCATATCAAAAGCACATTGCATGATACACATCAATTACACACAATTAAATGGTAAAAGTTGACAAAACGACACTATTCCAAATTCTCGACATAATTAAATCAACCAACAATCTCAAAACCATTTTAATAAGAAATAACAGCTCAATAGCTTCCAACGATACCAAGAATGCTCAAAACGGATAATCGGAACACAAGTTACGACCTCGGACGCAAAATCGAAAACCAAAATACAACCTCTCTGGTCATACGCGTATTGCCTTGAGCCATACGCGTATTGCCCAGCTCGCTCGTCCATCCATACGCGTATTGCCCAAAGTGATACGCGTATGGGCAGAGACTATTTTTCCCAAAAATTCCACTAAACAATCCGATACGCGTATTGCCCTACTCCATACGCGTATTGCCCAATCCCATACGCGTAATGCCTAAAATCCTTCCTTGCCATACGCGTATTGCCCAACCCAATACGCGTATTGCCTTGCCTGATACGCGTATGGGCAGCGAAACCCAGAATTTTTCCTGCATTGTTCCTGTTACGAATTTTCACCCAAAAATCCCATTTTTCATCCCCAAATCAATTTTCAACAGCAAAACAAGTACTAGATATTGTTCCTAAACACCGTGTGATCATACAACGCGATTTATATTGAATTCTATCAATTATTCATCAATTTATCAATAAGGAAAAATTGTGAAAACAACCAAAACACATACACAAACAACACATATACATACACAAGCAAGATATAATTGAAACTTCTCACCCTTACCCGATTAATCGCGCTTGAAACGGAAAAATTCTCGATTTTCCTCTTCTCCTCTTTTTCCCTTCTCTTCCTTTCTCTCTTCTCTTTTTCCTTCTTTCTATTTTTCTTTCTTTTTCTTTCCACTTTCTATTTTATGAAAAATAACCCAGCAAAAAGACCAAAATACCCCTACTCTCAAATATCTCGCAAACGCTCTCAAAACGCGATAAAACGTAATAACAATGAAAAATAATATATTTCCAAATAAAAGTCAAGAATAAAATAATATAATAATAAAAATAATTAAATCGACCCGATTAAATAAAACTAACAAAACTGGAGCGTTACAACTCTCCCCCACTTAGACATTTTCGTCCTCAAAAATAGTACTGATAAGAACAACTCGGAATACGACTCTCGCATCCGACTAACAAACTATCCTGCCAACAAAAAGGCACACCACGAATAACACAACTGACAAACCACCTTGCTTACAACAACTACAACAACGACACGACAACGAAGACAACAACAACGACAAGATGCAAAGCCCATACAATGCACTTGACGACCAACTCACAACTCAAAGAATACCCAAGTTACGAATACACAGGTTCACTCTAGAACCAGAACACAACAAGATCGTTACCATCACCATAGGTAACACTCCTCTAATCCCTCACACCGGAATTAGCTACTCGCACTCGACCCAACACGATAGGAATAAGGCAATAACACAAACAAGAACATGAAGTTCCACGACACAACATCGTTCAACAACCTCTACATAACCACAAAACCAACATCCTGGTCACGCAACAATATTACAACAATGCTACGATTCACCAAAAATCACTGTTCACTTTAATATACCCAACCTCACACTCTACTACGTTATCTCACACACCAAACACAAGTCTCTGAACTACTCAATTAATTCTAATTCTCGGACCATCAAAACAGCCATGTATACAAACTTTCGACTTAACTTACCACGCACGACCTTACCTTTACCAACAAGATAATTCCAACTAAAGTCATAACTCATCACGAATTCTAACCATCCTCGTTGTCTCATACTTTATTCCTTCAAACCAAACAAGTACTCTAAACTCTTGCGATAACCAAACACTTCAAACCTAGAATCATAAAGATAATACCTCCAAATTTTCCAACACACTACAATCGCAACCAATTCCAAATCCAGAATAGTATAGATCCTTTTATGAATCCTCACTTGTCGTAAGCATAAGCCACGACTTAACCATCTTGCATTAATACACTTACTAAACTCATCAAAGACACCTTTCAATACCTCGCCAATGGTTTATTAGGATCACACAGAATCAAAATTGAAGCCGTAGACAAATTCTACTTCAGCTCACCAAAACTTATTCACAACGAACATCCAAAACAAACAACTCATCTTTTGCAAGTCAACTGAATTAACGAAAACGCTAACTTGGAAAAGCCTTCCCTAACCTTCGGTAATAACCAACTAAAGTCCAAAAGGATTCTAATCTCCTTAACCAACTTCGGAGCCTCTCATTGTAGAACTGCATCTACTTCCGATGGATCCATAACAATACTATCATCAGAAATCACATCCAAGAAAACTAACCTTTTTCAACCAAAATTCTCACTTGAATAACTTAGCATAAAACTTCGTCTCTTTTCAACACTTGTAATTCAAATCTCAAACACTCTACCTGTTCTTCCTCTGAGTTTATAACCGATCCGAATATCCTCAATCAAAACCACTACTAACTTACCCAAACGAGTATGGAAGATACGATTCCTCTACTCCACAAACATTCCAGATGCATTACTAATACCGAACAACATCACTGCACGTTGTAATGTCCAACCAAATTCCAAAAGATATAAATTCTTAAAGCTTTTGCAAAACTTTTCACTGGGTAACTGGTTACTCACATACAAACTTAACCGAGTAAATAATAGCCTATCCCGACGATAACAAACATAACCAGTCACATTAAATCGATCAAAGCCTCAACTCGCACAATTCACCACTCTTATCAAACATTCCAAACCATTGTTATTTCACTCCACCTCAACCAAACCATTCCAGTCATCTGTTCATGAAAGTGAACACTTGTTCTCAATCTTTACCTTATTCAACTGTTAGTAATCCATACACAATTCCTTCTCTTAACAGTCCAAATTCCCTAAATTCCAACATGTAGCTACCACAATCCAAAAGAACTCTCAAATATTACATCCACGCCTAAGGGTGTTCTCAAAACTTCCATTAATTCTCTAAATTCCAAAGACTCCAAACCTCTCCAGAACTCTAAGTTTTGCTTTCCATAGTCTCAATACCATTATACATATCATGCTTGTTATTCCATTCAATCATCCATCCTTTTTGTTACTAACACAGCTGGAGCTCTCTAAGACAACACACTTGGTCTCACAAATCCCTTTTTCCCGTAAATCTTCCAACCGCTCTTTCAATCTGAGATTCACTTCCCAAAAGTTCTTCTACTTACTTAGCAGATCCAAACCTCAAATCTTCACCTTTGCCAAATTTGAGTTCACACTCTACTCTCTGAGAACAACCATTAATGATACCCAATCGTTCTCTCTCAACGACTTCCCAACTGAACCAACATACCAAAACCTCTAATTCGCCTCATCTTTCGATATAAGAATCTTCATCGACTCAACAAAACAATCCATAATCATTTTCTTAATTCCAAACAATTCATTGCACCTACTATCAAAGTCGGAAAGACACGTCTATTCCATCCAACATAATTCCCGTCTGCTATCAACAAGAGATTAAGGGTGATCAGTTCCTCAATTTGTCAATAGACAGCCGACAATCATGATGGGGCATATACCGCCTTTACCAAACTATAATAGCATTTTCTTGCATCTTGCGCATAAAACCACCTAAGGCATAAATCCTTAGTTGCCATAAACCTTACCTCCGCATCCCCTCCGGAATCGGAAACAACACAGTCCAAACAACACTTACACTCTTGCAACCAACGGTACACTGAGCCAATGCTCCACACCTGAAGCAACTTGGAGAAGTACAAGCTTCTCCCCCACTTATCTCATTCTTAATCCTGAAGACAAAAGATTAGAAAACCAAAAAGTACTGACAGTGCTTCACACACATATCACGTACTAAGGAATAACCCACATCGACAGTATTCAACTGTCACACCGAATAACTCAACAACTTGGCCGGACGGACCGACCTGCTCTGATACCACTATTGTAACACCCCAATTCCCATCACGAATAAATAATACATAAATAAATCAGAGTAGACAAAAATTTATTTTTTCGACAGAAAACAAGGATGCCACAACAGTAGAAAGAAAGATACAATCCCTGCTCATAAATTTTGATACATAACACAAAATAGAATACCATCAATGGGAAACTTTTTCCATATAAAAGGAAAGTTCAATTTTGGAATAAAGCGGAAAGATCCATAAAAGACTTGTTTTATAATAAATGGTTTTATAACGACAAAATACACATGCAAAAGTAATACAAAATATTTCCAACAATTGTATACATATATAACTAAAGCGTTCCCCGACTCCCGTGCTACGTATCAAAGCAGACAGACAAATGGATGAAGAACTAATCTTCACAAAAGCCTCCAAGACTACTAATCTGCAATTGCCTCATAGAGCAACAAACCACAGCAGAAGGGTGAGAAATAACAACTAAATCAAGATTGCATAATAATATGCAAACACACATAAATTCATATGCATAGTTATTCTCACCACAAGCATCACATACTCATACATATAGCATGCCACAGATACCTAGCATATATCAAATATCCAACATAATCACATATTTGCACATAAGGCATACCAAAGTCACAACATATGGAAACACACCACCACATCACATAGCATATGTCTACACAAAAGACATACTATCCACAACCAATGCATTTATCACATATGCACATCAATTCACCAATTCAAACATAAATCTCAACACATAATCAATCAATTCATGATTTTCCACACATAATTAATCCATTCATGATTTATGCAAATGCAAAGAGACCGACACAACGACTCTATGCAAATGCGGTACCATCCATCCATCAATCTCATCACTAGTTCACTCAGGAACTATTGGAACCATCGCTTGTTACTTAGTGTAACTCCCCGTCGGGAAAACAATGTTCCCCGTCGCTCACACCTCTTTGTATAAGGCACACGACGTTTATGGATCGCTCACACCTCTTTGTATAAGGCACACGACCCGATCGCTCACACCTCTTTGTATAAGGCACATGATCGTCCATAATCATCGCTCACACCTCTTTGTATAAGGCACACGATGTTATAGAGGATTCCCTCTGGAATCATTTCGTCGCTCACACCCACTAGGGCACACGACATCACAAGATGCATATCATGATGCTTGGCATACAAGGACTCATGACAATCAAATGCATCTCCACACATATATGCAACCATAATCATGCATTTACAACCAAACACAACACATTGCATTTACTTGCCCTTAGGCCACAAACCACCATTACAACATGTCATCATATGCATTCACATCATATAACATCACACAAGTCATACAATATCCATATCAATAGCACATTGCATGATACACATCAATTACACACAATTAATTCGGTAAAAGTCGACAAAACGACACTATTTCAAATTCCCGACATAATTTAATCGGCCAACAATCTCAAAACCATTTTAATAAGAAAAAACAACTAATAGCTTTCCAACGATACCAAGAATGCTCAAAACGGATAATTGGAACACAAGTTACGACCTCGGACGCAAAATCGAAAACCAAAATACAACCTCTCTGGTCATACGCGTATTGCCTTGAGCCATACGCGTATTGCCCAGCTCGCTCGCCCATCCATACGCATATTTCCCAAAGTGATACGCGTATGGGCAGAGACCATTTTTCCCAAAAATTCCACTAAACAATCTGATACGCGTATTGCCCTACTCCATACGCGTATTGCCCACTCCCATATGCGTAATGCCTAAAATCCTTCCTTGCCATACGCGTATTGCCCAACCCAATACGTGTATTGCCTTGCCTGATACGCGTATGGGCAGCGAAACCCATAATTTTTCCTGCATTGTTCCTGTTACGAATTTTCACCCAAAAATCCCATTTTTCATCCCCAAATCAATTTTCAACAGCAAAACAAGTACCAGCAATTGTTCATAAACACCGTGTGATCATACAACGCGATTTATATTGAATTCTATCAATTATTCATCAATTTATCAATAAGGAAAAATTGTGAAAACAACCAAAGCACATACACAAACAACACATATACATACACAAGCAAGATATTATTTGAAACTTCTCACCCTTACCCGATTAATCGCGCTTGAAACAGACGAATTCTCAATTTTCCTCTTCTCCTCTTTTTCCCTTCTCTTCCTTTCTCTCTTCTCTTTTTCCTTCTTTCTATTTTTCTCTCTTTTTCTTTCCACTTTCTATTTTATGAAAAATAACTCAGCAAAAAGACCAAAATGCCCTTACTCTCAAATATCTCGCAAACGCTCTCAAAACGTGATAAAACATAATAACAATGAAAAATAATATATTTCCAAATAAAAGTCAAGAATAAAATAATATACTAATAAAAATAATTGAATCGACTCGATTAAATAAAACTAACAAAACTGGGGCGTTACACAGAGAGTTTAACTTGAAAAATAGGTCAAATCCACTAGTGGAGCCACATTTTCCAAACTTAAAAAGGTTGTTTTGGCACGGAGAAAGATAAAAATGAACATTTCATTGGGCGAGACACATTTTGAGCAGCAAATGAATACATATTTTATGTCCTATAAATAAAATCCAAAGAAGTCACTTTAGAGGGAAATCACTATATGGATTTATAATTACTTAGTTTAGTTTTATATTTTAGTTATAACTTTAGTGTGAGAGAGCTTAATTGTTTATCAAGCCTAAGGCCTGTTGAAGTGGAGTCAGCTAAAGATTGAGAGTTCATCCAATATAGTTCTGATTCTACACATTTTATCTTATTACAAGTAGTTAAGTTCTTGTTAGGGGTTAGTTTGAACATTGTTATGACTTATATGCAATGAATATGGTCACGACATTATACTCGCTTTAGTTATTCAAACATATTTGATCTTACACTGTTATCTAACTCATGTTATAATATGTCTATGAATCCATATGATTCCAAGAGGTAATCTTAGGTTTAGACCAAGGATGATGCTTTTATTTCTAAACTTGACTTAATCTTTTATAATGTGATTTGTGGATCCATCTAATGCCAAAGGTGCTTTTAGGTTTATACATAGGTAATCATCTATTAAAAGTTAGAATCTAGAGATGGATTTAGATTTGGTATCCACACATATTTTTGAAGATTAATGATGTCATATTGTTTGTTAGGCTGAGAGATCGTCGAACCAATAATACAATTGATATCGCGACGTTATTTTTGACATGCATAATTTTGTTGAGCAATAGGTAATAATATGGATTGATTGCTAAAATGTGTATAACTAATCGTTGATATGCATGTAGTTGTAGTAATTGCAGCATAATCCCAACATATCTTTATCACTATTATTCTTTTATTTTATTTTATTTTTAACTATTTTTTGTTCTTAAACGAAACCATTTACAAAATAAATTCTACTTAAAAAAGAACTATTACATATAAGTTGTACTATCCACCACTCCATATGAAGATGATAATTTTACCGACACATTGTGATTTATGTTGACACATAATACTATTGCACTACATTGTAAGTTGAAAACCCATACCAATAAACATTATCTTCTGATTTGTTATCTCTCCCTAAGAGTTAGTTTTAAATTAATAGTTCAAGTTCTGAGCAAATTCACTAACATATAGTATAAACCCTTTAATAGATTTAGTTCCCCAAATTGTTCTCTGTCGAGGTCTAATAATGCGTCTCTCTATATATTCAACTTAACCTTGCCAATCAAGTATATCAATTCATCTAAAATAAATTCACTAAGCAATATTTACAGTTATAATATAGAAAGAAATTGTGAGAAATATGCCACTTCCACAAGTGAACATCATATCATACACTTTTTATTGAAAGATCAAACCCTATGTTAATATAAATTATTATCATGTCTACTGTTTATTTTAAGCACTCAAAAACCTTTTCATTTCAAGTTGTAATTTCCACAAAGGGAAACTTGAAAGTATGTTTCTTTGAGAAGATAGAGAGACTTTGTTAAGTTAGATTTTTTGTATGAGAAATTTAAGGTGTTGTCAAGTTGACAAGGATATACCTTAATGGATGTAACGGATTTGATTATAATGATAAATCCTTCAAGTGTGAATGAACTAAACATAGTTACATAGTTATGATGGTAAGAAGAGACAAAATCTTTGAGTATGTTTCTTTCACTTAACTCTTTAACTTATGATTTTATTTTGATTTATTTCATAGCACTAAATTTTCAAAGGAAATGTTTTTTAAAACACACAATTGAAACTTTAAGATTCTTGTGTTTTTATCACTTTCTTGTCCAACATTCAAAAATCTACGAAGGTCCAATGAGGCCATTGTTAAGTAAAAAGGATATCCACAGTCTCCAAGAAATGAAATCCTAACTGCATATAATAAGAAAGGTGAAGAAAGAACCAGGAAGACCCTCAAAACTATAGCTGGGGGGTATGCCACATGAAAATTAATCTCTACTAAGAGACTTTATGTCAGTAAAGTCTCTATTCTTAAAGTTAATCAGAATAGTTGAGAAAATAAAAAATGCATCAGAGCGGTCTGAAACGATGCAAATGGGTGATACAACCCAAGTGGCTTAGAAATCTAGAACCGCGCAAAACGATGGTGGAACATGCTGTAAAGACCATTTTCTTATTGTCCAATTTTTAAAATGTTGGAAGAGTTATTTTGGTCATTTTTAACTTAAACCCCTAATATACAGTTAGACAGGTGATACAACCAGAGCGGCCGAGAAATCTGGAACGACGTTGAACGACGATGGAACAATTTGTAATGGCCATTTTCTTACTTGGTCATTTTAAACTTTAAGAAAACCCTAATATAGTATAACAAATTATATCTTTCTTTATTGCACTAGTTTGAATTGAACTTTCTCAGGCACATCTCTCTACTCCTAGTCTTCTTCCTTCAACATTTTATCATCATTAAACACATAATAGAGGTGTGTTATTTTTTTTTTACTTTCTTCTTTTTCTATTTTTCTTTTTTCTATTTTTCCTTCTTCCATTTAACTATTCTTTTTTCTTCCTTCTTTTTTTTCTATTCCTTTCTTCTTTTATCTTTTTTTACTATTTTATGTTTAATATCTATTTTCTTTTCTCACTTTTCAAATTTTTTGGGCAGCTATGACCGTGTAACGCCCCAGTTTTGTCCATTTTATTTAATCGAGTCGTTTTGATTATTTTATTATTATATTATTTTATTTTTGACTTTTATTTGGAAATATGTTATTTTTCAATGTTGTGATATTTTATCGCGTTTTGGGAACGTTTGCGAGATATTTGAGTGTAGGGGTATTTTGGGCATTTCACCTTATTTTCCTTAAGTTAGTAAAATAGAAAATAGAAAATAGAAAGAGAGAAAAATAGAGAGAAAGAAAAAAAGAAGAAGGAAAAGGAGAAGAAAAGAGAAAGAAGGGAGAAAGAGAGAAAAACTTGGAAAATCTAGAAATCGAAACAACCGACTTTCCAAACACGATTAAATCGGGTAAGGGTGCGAAACTTGATTATTATATACTTGTATATGATTATGTATGTATGTTTTTGGTTGATTTTGGATTGAAATTGGATTGTAGAGTAAAAACCATTATGTGTTGAAATTGTTAGAATTGATTCCGATTGTGTAAAAAATCATGTTTTGGTGTTCCTTATTGATGATACATGTTGAATATATGTTGTTATGCAATCTATTGGCAATTTTCTGATGTTTAGGTGAAATTGGATGAATTTTGGTGGGAAAACGCAAAAAAATTCTGCAGAAAAATTCTGGTTTTCCACTGCCCATACGCGTACCACCCAAGGCAATACGCGTATTGGTTAAGGCAATACGCGTATGGCATTGAAAGGGGGAGGACAATACGCGTATGGAGTTTCATTTTTATCGGCCATTTGCTGAAACGCGTAATGGTACACGTATGATTTTGGGCAATACGCGTATGGCTCAGGGCAATACGCGTATGGCCAGCAGGTGTGCAAAATGTTGTTTTTTTTTCGCGATGTCTTTTCAGTTTTAGTCCGTAACTTGTGTTCCGATTATCCGTTTTGAGCATTCTTGGTATCGTTGGAAAGCTATTGAGCGGTATTTTCTTATTATAATAATTTTGAGATTGTTAGCCAATTTAATTATGTCGGGAATTTGGAATAGTGTCGTTTTGTCAACTTTTGTCGTTATAATTGTGTGTGATTGATGTGTATCATGCACTATGCTGTTGATATGGATATTGTATGAATTAAGTGATGTTGTATGGTGTAAATGCATGTGTTTAGATGGTGTGATGATGGTTTGTGGCCGTATGGCAAATAAATGCATTGTTTTGGGCTTGAATTGCAAAGCATGATTAATGTTGAGTGAGGTGATTGCATATATGTGTGCATTTGAATATCATGAGTCATTCTATGCCAAGCATCATGATATACATTCTTGAGATGTCGTGTGCCCTAGTGAGTGTGAGCGACGAATCGATTCCAGAGGGAATCCGCTATAACATCGTATGCCTTATACAAAGAGGTGTGAGCGATGATTATGGACGATCGTGTGCCTTATACAAAGAGGTGTGAGCGATCGGGTCGTGTGCCTTATACAAAGAGGTGTGAGCGATCCATAAACGTCGTGTGCCTTATACAAAGAGGTGTGAGCAATGGGGAACATCGTTTTCTCGACGGGGAGTTACACTAAGTAACAAGCGATGGTTCCAATAGTTCCTGAGTGAACTAGTGTTGAGATGATGGATGAATGGTACCGCATATGTATTGCATAGAGTCGTTGTGTCGGTCTCTGTACATTTGCATAATTCATGAATGGATTGATTTTGTGTGGAATTGATGAGTTGAGATATGCATTGCGTTGTGTTGTATTTGGATTCTGTTGTACGTTGTGGTGAGAATATTTTACGTGTGTAATGTTGTGTTATTATATAATTATATGAAATTATATTATGATTGTGTTTCTCACCCTTTTGCTGTTTTATAATGCTCTATGAGGCATTGCAGATTAGATTGCTAGAGGTCTTTTTGTGAAGCTTAGGTCTTCATTCTTTTGTCGGTCGGCTCTGATATGTGGCACCGGGTAGTTAGGGAGACCGTTGGTGATTTGTGTGTATATGTTTCTTTTGAGATTGTACATGAATGATTGTATTTGGCAGACAAACTTGTCATGATATATCTATATATATATATATATATATATATATATATATATATGAGATTTCAGTACAGATTTTCTGCTTTTATTCTGTATCTGAATTGTGGGTAGTAGGAACTAAATTCCTCTGTTGATTGCTACCTGATTGTTGCATATCTTTATGGGTAGGTTTATGTGTATTTTGTTTCAAATTGATGTGACCCCTCGGTCTATGCCGTGAATGTTTTAAATATACTCTGATGAAATTTTGAATTTTATTTATCGCTTTAATAGCTTGGGGTATAGATTAGGGGTGTTACATTAAGTGGTATCAGAGCCAGTCTGTGTCAGTTTGTGTCAGTCCTTGTTGGTCGTTGTAGTTGGGTGAGTTGTTTGTTTAAACATAGTTGCTGTTATTGGAAATGAACAGAATATGGCTGGTAGGAATGACGCTGCTTTGGCTGCTGCTATGCAAGCTATGGCTCGGGCTGTGCAGGGTGCACCTAATGCTGCTAGTAATGATGAGTTTAGGAAGAACAAACCGCCTATCTTCAAAGGAAGATATGATCCTGATGGTGCTCAGATATGGCTTAAAGAGATTGAGAGAATCTTTTGAGTGATGGATTATGCTGAGGATCAGAAGGTGAGACTGGGTACTCACATGTTACTGGAAGAAGCTGATGATTGGTGGGTTAGTACACACCATGTGTTGGAAGCTGCAGAGGAAGAGATCACTTGGGCTGTGTTTAGCATTGAGTTTATGAGGAAGTATTTTCTCGAAGATGTAAGAGGAAAGAAGGAAATTGAGTTCTTAGAATTAAAACAAGGTAATATGTCTGTTGTTGATTATACTGCTAACTTTGTGGAGCTTGTACAGTTTTATCCACATTATGCTGAAGCGACTGCGGAGTTTTCTAAGTGTGTAAAGTTTGAGAACGGATTGCGTCCTGAGATAAAGTAAGCAATCGGTTACCAAAGGATTAGAAGGTTTTCTGATTTGGTAGATTTTTGTAGAATTTTTTAAGAAGATAGCAAAGCTCGTTCTACTCACTATAAGAGTGTGAATGAGAGGAAAGGGAAGCAACCGTTTCGTAGTGGTCCTTATGTAACACCAGCTGATAAGGGTAAACAAAGGGGGAATTTTGAGAAAAGGCCAAGTGGGGGAGGAATGTCTAATCCTCCGAGATGTTATAGGTGTGGTGACCTAGGACATCGTCAGTTTGAATGCAGGAAAGATATGAGGAAGTGTTCCAATTGTGGAGGTTTATGACATATTGCAGCTGATTGTAAGAGGAACGTGGTGAAGTGTTTCAATTGTGGTGAACCTGGACATGTTAGTATGAAGTGTCCGAAACCGAAGCAAGCTCCAGCCGGTGGGAAGGTTTTTGCCTTGGCAGGAACTCAAACTTCAAGTGCAGATCGTCTGATCAGAGGTACTTGTTTTATTAATAGTACGCCTTTAGTTTCTATTATTGATACTGGAGTGACTCATTCGTTTATTTCGCCTGAGTGCGCAGAGTGTTTGAATCTTGTGTTGTCTTCGATGGATGGTGAAATGGTTATTGATACTCCAGCAATGGGGTCAGTAACTACTTCTTTGGTTTGTTTGAGTTGTCCTTTGACCATTTATGGTAAAGACTTTGAGATGGATTTGGTGTGTTTACCGTTGGAGGGTTTAGATGTGGTCCTGGGAATGAATTGGTTGCAGTTCAATAGGGTTTATATTGATTGTTATCATAAGCTGGTAAGATTTTCTTCTCTGGAGGAAGACGAAGACTCGAGTTTCTTATCTACCAAAGAGTTGAGGAAACTTTTGGCGGATGAAGCTCAGTTGTTTGGGTTGCTTGCATCTTTGACTGTGGATAGTCAAGTTTCACTTGATGTGTTTCCTGTTGTGTGTGAATTTCCGGAAGTGTTTCCTGAGGATATTTCAGACTTGCCGCCAGAGAGAGAGGTGGAGTTTTCTATAGATCTAGTTCCTGGTACTAGACCTGTATCGATGGCACCTTATCGAATGTCGGCATCTGAGTTGGTTGAGTTAAAGAAGCAGTTGAATGAATTGCTAGAAAAGAGGTTTGTGAGACCAAGTGTTTCTCCTTGGGGTGCTCCAGTTTTATTGGTGAAAAAGAAAGATGGAACTATGCGGTTGTGTATTGATTATCGCCAGTTGAATAAGGTGACGATTAAGAATAAGTATCCTCTTCCGAGAATTGATGATTTGATGGACCAGTTGGTAGGTGCTTGTGTGTTTAGTAAGATTGACTTGAGGTCAGGGTATCATCAGATTAGGGTGAAAGAGGAAGATATTCAGAAGATGGCTTTTAGGACACGTTACGGTCATTATGAATATTCTGTGATGCCGTTCGGGGTTTCTAATGCACCAGGTGTGTTTATGGAGTACATGAATCGTATTTTCCACGAGCATTTGGATAGTTTTGTAGTTGTGTTTATTGATGATATCTTAATTTATTCTAAGTCTCGGGAGGAGCACGTGGAGCATTTGCGTATTGTTTTGCAGGTTTTGAAAGAAAGAAAGCTTTTTGCCAAATTGTCCAAGTGTGAGTTCTGGTTGTCGGAGGTGAGTTTTCTTGGGCACATGATTTCAGGTAATGGTATTTCTGTGGATCCATCTAAAGTAGAAGCAGTTCTACAATGGGAGGCTCCTAGATCCGTTACTGAAATTCAAAGATTTTTGGGTTTGACCGGATATTATCGAAGGTTCATTGAAGGTTTTTCTAAGCTAGCACTTCCTTTGACCCAGTTGACTTGTAAAGGGCAAGCATTCATTTGGGATATTTGGTGTGAGGAAAGTTTTAATGAGCTGAAGAAAAGATTGACGACAGCTCCGATTTTGATTTTACCGAATCCTACTGAACCATTTGTGGTGTATTGTGATGCGTCTTTGATTGGTCTAGGTGGGGTGCTAATAC
Organism: Lathyrus tuberosus; assembly: GCA_022829125.1. Classification (NCBI taxonomy): domain Eukaryota; kingdom Viridiplantae; phylum Streptophyta; class Magnoliopsida; order Fabales; family Fabaceae; genus Lathyrus; species Lathyrus tuberosus. Next base: position 966,737 of record JALAZF010000203.1, on the reverse strand, counting down.
AAGACGGTAAGGTCATGGCTTATGCTTCGAGGCAGTTGAGAGTGCATGAGAAAAATTACCCTACTCATCATTTGGAATTAGCGGCTGTGGTCTTTGTGTTGAAAATTTGGAGACATTATCTCTATGGTGCAAGATTCGAAGTTTTTAGTGATCATAAAAGTTTGAAATATTTGTTTGATCAGAAAGAGTTAAATATGAGGCAGCGGAGATGGTTGGAATTTTTGAAGGACTACGACTTTGGCTTGAATTACCATCCTGGTAAAGCGAATGTGGTAGCCGATGCGTTGAGTCGGAAATCGTTACATATGTCTGCTTTAATGGTTAAGGAGTGGGAGCTTTTGGAAGCTTTTAGGGACTTGAGTTTGGTGTGTGAGGTGACGTCCGACAGCGTGAGGCTGGGTATGCTAAAGGTTACTAATGATTTTATGATGACTGTTAGTGAGAAACAGAAGCTGGATGTGAAATTTGTGGATTTGATGTTGGTGGGAGAAAAAGATGCGAATAGAGATTTTAAAGTGGATGTTAATGGTGTTTTGAGATTCCGAGGTTGAATTTGTATTCCGGATTATTCGTATTTGAAAAGGATGATTTTAGAGGAAGGACACCGGAGTAATTTGAGTATACATCCGAGAGCTAATAAAATGTACCAAGATTTGAAGAAGATTTTCTGGTGGTCTGGATTGAAAAGAGATGTGGCTCAGTTTGTTTATGCATGTTTGACTTGTCAGAAATCAAAGGTAGAACATCTGAGGCCTAGTGGTTTGTTGCAACCGTTGGATATTCCTGAGTGGAAATGGGATAGCATTTCTATGGATTTTGTGACAGGGTTGCCGAATACTCAGCGAGGGCATAATGCTATTTGGGTGGTGGTGGACAGATTGACTAAATCGGCGCACTTCATTCCGATTGACATCCGTTTTTCCTTGGAGAGACTAGCTGATATTTATATCAGTGTGATTGTGAAATTGCATGGTGTTCCGTTGAGCATTGTTTCTGATCGAGATCCTAGGTTTACCTCCAGATTTTGGGAAAGTTTGCAAAAGGCTTTAGGATTTAAATTGAGGCTGAAGGGGTTTGACTCAACAAGAGAGTGCTTGTATGGGCGTCTGCTGAGGACAATCATTATACAAAGCCTAAGAGGAGGCTAAAAGGGTTAACTCAACAAGAGAGTGTTTTATCTGTCTTGTACAAAGCCCAAGACGGAGGCTGAAAAAGGTTGACTCAACAAGAGAGTCTGAAAAAGTGACTGACTCAACAAGAGAGTCTGAAAGTTTATGGACTCAACAAGAGAGTCTTTTTATACTAAACAAGAGAGTCTTTTTATACTCCACAAGAGAGTGATTTGCTGTCTCGTACGAAGCCCGAGATTGAGGCTACAAGGAGGTGGACTCAACAAGAGAGCCTGAAAAGTGATTGGCTCAACAAGAGAGTATGAAAAGGTTAGCTCCGCTGGGGAGAATCATTGTACGAAGCCCAAGAGGAGGCTGACTTCGCTGAGGAAGGATCATTATACAAAGCCTAAGAGGAGGCTAACTTACTGTTGAGGATTATTGAGATCCCAAGGCAGGTCCAAGTGGGGAGTCAACTCTTGCTGAGGATTGCAAAAGAGTTGAGGTATTAGATGCCTTGAGGTTCTGATTTGGGATAAGCTGACCCTAGTAGGGGAATTTTGGGATAAGGATTGGGTGTAAACTCTACTAGAGATTTTTCCAAAATGACAAAAGGGTTTCTACAGTGCTTGAGAATGTCTTTGAGACTCAAGAAGGAATATAGATTGTCCAAGTCTACTGGTGTGGAAGAGTTTTATATTTTGTACGATGCCCAAGAGGAGGCACGGGAATTAAGGGATGAGAATCAACCCTAAAATAGCCGAAGTTTTGACACTGGAAAGACTACTCTAGCAAAGGATGACTAAGTTCTATCTTATACCTTTAAGAGGTCGTCAGGGTCCTTGTATTAAGCCCAAGAGAAGGCATGAGAACTTCTAAGAAGCCGAAGGGTCCTTGTACAAAGCCCAAGAGGAGGCGGGGATGGTTTTAGGAAGCCTGTGGGTCCCAAACCAAAAGAAGTTTAAGAAATGCAATTTACCAAGAAGAGATCATTTCATGAAAGTTTGAGGTTTGAAGAAACTCAAGAGATGCCATTCACCGAGAATAGATCACCTCTGGGGAGTAGAATTTCTTTGACAATTTCTAAGGGTGACAGTCTGAGAAAAGGTTCACGAAGAATACTGCCTTTCTCTTTGTTCCATATTGTTTAACCCCAAGAGGAGGGAAGACTGTATCTGGAATCCTATGGAGGATCTAGTTTTGTTTGTATTTAAGAGTGACCAACAGGGATTTACCTAGTTCTAGACGTAGTTGTCGGGGAAAACTCTAAATAACTATACTAGTATATATATAGTTGATATATGACAAGTACTTTTAAAAGGTATGAAAGAAGACTAAACATGCGCAGCTTCCCACAATACAGTTATGTATATGAAAGCAGATAAAAGAAAGCGGATAAACACTTACCCGTTGTAGAGCTTCCATGCTGTTTTGTTAGTTGTTCAACAAAGAAATTAAAGAAAGTTTTGATAACAACTATATATTTGGATTCAAAATCAAAGGAGAAAGTATTTTGAACAGAGATTGGGGCTTACAACTAAAGGAGAGGCCCAAATTTTAATAGTGAGTGCACCATTGTTTGAATTTGTACATGGACTTATACAAGTGACTGAGGTCCAAATAAGGTTTTATGTACAAAGGGATGGGTCTTACACTCTCTTAAGAGGCCCAAAAAGTTTTGAAGAAAAGAAATGGGACTTATAACACAAGGGTAGGCCCAGATGTTTTTTGTTTTGAAATGGCGATCGTGCCGAGGTTTTTGAAAATACAGTGGGACTTATACATACCTGAGGCCCAAAGAATTTTGGTTTTCAAAAGGGTTTGGGTCTTACACTCTATTAGAGGCCAAAAGAGTTTGAAAATGAATAAAGATGGGTCTTATAGCTCAAGGAGAAGCCCAGTGGTTTTTGTTAAAAAGACGACGATCGCGTCGAACTTTTGGAAATATACAGAGGGACTTATACAATTTGTGAGGCCCAAAATATTTTATTTACAAAAGGGGTGGGACTTACACTCTATCAAGAGGCCCAAAGAGTTTGAAATATTTTGAGTATGATTGAAAATCAAAGAAATCCTAATTTTCACTTTTTAAAATTAATTTTTCAAAGAAAATTAATAAAAAATGATAAAAGTACCAAATAAGTTTAAATAAACCACTTATGATTTTTGGTTAAGGTTTGAAAAATGAGGTTTTAACCACAAGATGATTTAAAACTCATTTGGTTTTGATTTTCAAGATGAATATTCATTTTTAAAATGTTTAAAACAATTAAAAATGAATTTATTCACAAAAATACCAACTATATTAAATAAATAATATGAATTTGATTTTTTTTGTAGAATAAAGTATTTTACTATTTTTGTGATTTTTCAGAAAAAGAATCAACAAAAAAATGATTAAAATTGAATGAAAAATTAATTTTTCAAATCATTAATAAAAATAATATGAAAAATAATAAAAAGTGGAAAAAGTGATAAAAAAAATGAGGTCTGGGGCGAGGGGGATTCGAACCCCAGACCTTCCACTCGCTAGTACACACAAACCAGTTGATCAACCACTGGGGCGCAATGCCAATTCATAATATACATGGCAAGGGAAAAATATAAGGCAAGTTTGGTTGGATTTCTGAAGCATGGAGCCATGGCCATCTTCAACCTCAAGCTCAGATGCGTGAAGCTCTCTATCTCACTCGTTTCTCAATCATTTGACAAGATTCAAACACCAAACTCATGCATTGTTTAACAAGGAACATGATGGCAATATTTGATTTCATTTATTTTTAGTGTGCAACAAGTTATATCAACATGAATGTATGAACCCTAATTTTGCAAAAGCAATCGTGCAAACATGTTTGTGAGTGCTATGATCAAATTTTTTGAGGGAAACACTTAAAACATGATAATAAACATTTGGCAAAAGTATCATGCGAGGAAATATGCATGGATCATGTTATGAGAGTTTGAGGCTTACCTTGCTGCAGGTGAGATTGAATCTTTGCACAAATGGTGTTCCAGAAGTAATTTGATGACCTCTACAACTTCAATGGATGTTGTTGAGTGGATTGCAAGCCTTGGAACACTTTGAAAATCTTTGGATCAAGTTGAAGGAATCCAACTGTATAACAGGTAGGTTGAAGATTGAGATTTTGACTCAGGTGTTTCTGAAGTGGTTTTGATGATCTTTACAGCTCCAATGGATGTTATGGAGTAGATTTTAACCTTGGACCTCTTGGAAATTGCGTAGATCAAGTTGTGGTATCCAAGTTGCAGAATGGATGCATAATGGACTAGTTGAAGAGTGATTTTGGGCTAGAGGTGTTACAGAGATGGTTTAAGTGTTTGAACATCTCATATACATCACATGTGATGTGTTTCAGAAGTTGGTTTGAGTTGCTTGAGGCTACAACTCAAAACCCGATAGTGTTGGCTCAAAATATGGAGTTTTGGCACTTAAGGAGAGAATGAGAGAAAGCAATGTTGCAAGCTGCTTTGGTGTGGTTTGAATGATCAGTTAGGACCTCTATTTATAGTGGATCAATTCTTGTCTTGGAGGAATAGTGAATGGCTATAAGATCAGATCACATTCAAATGGATTTGGCTTGGCATAAATGCTTCTTGCACTAGGTGTAACAGCTGCCCCAAATAGATCAGCTATGCCTTGACTTATTCCATATTCCTCAGTCATTTTAATTGTTGTTTATTAGGGCATCTTGACTACAAGTGATCAGAATCTTGAAAGTGCACTATTTCCATTAAATTGCCTTTGAATTCCAAGGATTTGCTCAACTATTCATCATGCCAAAGGATGAGCTTTGAAGCATTCTTGGCCTAACTTAGCAGTTTGGATCAGATGCATTGTGATCACATTGAATACATGTGGCATAAAGATCATAAGCCTTGACTCAGAAATCGTGTGAAGCAAGAAAACTTGAAAACTGGTTTTTCATGCCAGCCTTGCCATGGTGTGTTGCAGCAGCCATAACTCTTGCCTCAAACTGAGGGTTTTCATGCCAATTAGTTCCTTAGATTGTAGGCAATATGTACAACAACTTTGATGTTTATATCTTGAATTGATTCAGCTTGCAACTGTGTGAAAAAGTGCCCCAAGTTTTGGTGTTTTCAACAAAATCTGTCTTGGACAGAATTTTGTCTAAGTGTTGGAAAAGATGTATTTTCATGTTTTTAGTGATTTTGATCCAATCATAACTTGAAATCTATGAGGAATTGGAATGAGGTGTAGTTGACACTTTTGAAGTATGCCATGAGATCTACAAATCCATCATTGGATCATCCAAAATGGTTGCTTGGATCTCAAGTTATGGTCCTTGGAAGTTGGTACCTTAGCCACTTTGTTCCATAACTTAGAAAAATTCTAAGTTTTTATGGTTACCCCTTTTACAAGTTATCCCACTTTCTTTGATTTTTCTTGATGAATGATGATTCAAATCACATATTATCATTATTTTAGGGTCAAAGAACCATAATTATGAAAAATCCCAAAAAGTCAAACTTGACTTTGTGCACAATTGACTTTTTATCAGATGAATTCTAAACTGTGCGATCCTCGGTGAAATTAAGTCCTTGACCTATCAAACCTAATGGATGTGTTCCATAGGTGTTATAGGGTGTATTGAATTATGTCCCAAGGTTTGGGAGCATGTCTTGGTCAAAAGTCAAAGGTACAGTGGACTTTTCCCTCGAAACCCAAGTTGTGGTCCTGATGAAATTGAAACTTGTGGATCAAGCCTCTTGGATCAATCCATTGTTGCAAATGGACCAATATAGTATTTTGGAGACCCTCAAATCATGTCTTGAGGTCTTGGCTCATGTTTTGTCCCAAAATTCAACTTAGGGGTGAATTAGGTCAAGAAACCCTAATTCCTGATTTTTGATAAATGCATCCCCTGAGGCTAAATTGACTTGGTGATTGGGTCCATGAGGCCCCTTAGAGTATCTTGAGTTGTGATTTGAAGTATTGGCTCATGCCCAGATGAAAACTTTCATCTGGAGGCCTTGGTCGACCAAAACCCTAATTTGGTGACACTGACGATCTGGAGGCTTAATCCACTTGGAATGCTGCAACCTTGTGCTTGATTCCTGATGTGGGAGTCCTCTTGATCCTTTATGTGTGTTGGAGAGTTTAGACAAGTTGAAGATCATGTCATTTCTTGATTGATCTTTTTGTCTAAGTGCTCTGAGAGGGCTTAAAACCCTAATGCCTGATTGTAGTGAATGCTCAACAATCCTTGAGGAGATTGATGAGGCATAAAGGTACATCCATATTATGGTGATGATTTTCACAATGATGGGAAATCTTGGTGGTCAAAATTTGGGGTATAACACTCATGTGGTGCAGTTTAGATCTTTTATTAGGATACTTTTCAACAGTGGTAACAAAATATTTATACCTATCAAATACGTAGAGACTTATAGTATATTTCAAGTGTTCAATAATCTATAAAAATTTAAGTAAAATTTGTGAAGGATTATTTTACAAAGTTAAAAGAAAAGTGTGGTAAGATAACAATTAAGAAAGCGTGTTGAAATTATATTTTATCAATTAATAATATAAAGTAAGCCCCGATTGATTACATAATTTCAAGTTTCCAAGTATATCCCCATATATTCCTTAATATATTTTTCGTTCTCGAAAAACGACACGAGATATATTGAGCCAGTTAACTTCTGATTCATTCCTCAGTTAATTAATTCAATATCTTTATAAAAAAATGAAGAAAAGATGGATTTGCATGAATAACTTGAATCTTCAAGATTTATAAGCTCCATTTTGATCTTAAGTTAATTCTCCTGGTCTTTGAGCCTTTTCTTCTTTAAAAATTTGAGATATATTTAATTTTTTCTATGGGCTTCTATTTATAGATTTTGTATTAGTTGTGTTATGAAACAATGCCCAAGAAAACAGGGTGTGATCAGTTTCTTGATCAACAAGAAAACCACAAAGTAAAGGAAAAGAGAGAAAAGAAAAGAGAAAGACAATTCAAACTGGTTAAAAAACTGGATTCTTAATTTAATTACACATTAGGGTACAATGTTTACATTTGAATCTCCACCAGACCACTTTATCCAACTGAATAGTATTATCTGGATTGATGGAGAAGTGAGAACTAGTATGCGATTTAAAAAAAACTAAACCCTAGCTTTCAACTAGCATACTAAACAATTGGCCCAACAGGCTGGCCCAATTCAACATGTTAATTTAAACAACAAGCTAACATATTTTTGCATGCAAGAGCGGACTTTGACTACGACATGCACATCATCCAATATTGTTAAACCATGAAGCTAACATTCTCGAGGCTAGAGTTTGATCCAAATACCACAAATGTCCACCTTGGAGAAAACTCTACACTAACAAGGGAACAAACTAGCTTTCATCATGCAGCTTTATCAAATGCATACAATGGAAGAACTTGCTACTTGGCAATGACTTGGTGATCATATCACCAACATTATCATCAGTTAAAACCTTCAGCACTTGAACTTCTCCATGCTTGATTATCTCTCTGACGAAATGTAACCTCACATCGATGTGCTTGGTTTGCTCATGATAGGCTGAATTCTTCGATGGGTGTATTGCACTTTGAATATCACATTTAACAATGATAACACGACCTTGAAGTTTCAGCTCCTTAGCAAAACCTTTAAGCCATAAAGCTTTTTTCACAGCTTCAGTGAGGGCAATATACTCCGCTTCAGTGGTTGATAAGGCAACAACCTTTCAAAGTTTTTTTTCCAACTAATTGTTGTTCCAAACATAGTGAACATATATTCATAAATAGATTTTCTGAAATCCATACAACCTGCATAATCAGAGTCGACAAATCTTTCGATTTTGACTTTGCAATCATCACCATAGGCCTTACTAAAAATCAGGATTCTGGTCAGAGACCCATTTATGTACCTTAGAATACATTTCAATGCTTTCCAATGTGCCTTACTAGGATCACCATGTACCTTCTTACGAGGCTCACTCCGTACGCTATGTTTGGCCTCATAAAGTCCATAGTATACATCAAAGAATCTACTATACTAGCATATGTAATGCTATTCATATAGGCTCTTTCGACTTCACTACCAGGACTTTAAGTCGTAGTCAGTTTGAACTAGGGATTATTCAGTGTTAGAACAGGATTTGTGCCAAACTTGTTGAGAATATTCTTTAAGTATGGCTCTTGAGATAAGTATAATCTCGACTGCTTTATATATCTTTGGATGTAAATCCCAAGAATCCTAGAGGCAACTCCCAGATTCTTCATGTCAAACTCCTTATCGACTCCAGCCTTCACCTTCATAACATCCTCGACATTGTTGCTTGCTATGAGGATGTCATCCACATAAAGCAACATAATAATAAGTGAATTTCTAGGTCAAAATCTGAAGTAAACATAATGGTCGAATTGGCTCCTAGTGAAACCAAAATGTGCCATGAACTTGTCGAATCTCCTATTCCATTATCAAGGATATCATTTTAAGCTATATAACGACCTATTCAACTTGCACACATAATCTTCCTTTCCTTTTTCTGCACACCATTTAGGTTGCCTCGTTAGGATTGTTTCATCTAGATCACCATACAGGAAGACTATCTTCACATCCATATGTTCAAGTACTAGGTCAAACTTTGCCCCCATGGCTAACAACATTCTAATGTATTTGTGCTTTACAACAGATGAGAACACATTATTGAAGTCGACACCTTTTTTTTAGTGAACCCCCTAGCAACCAACCTTGCCTTAAATTTCTTCGACTTTACTCCTTTGACTCCTTCCTTAACCTTGAAAATCCTCTTACAGCTGACTAACTTGGCCCCTGCAAGTTTCTCGATCAGCTCCCAAGTGTTAGTATCATGAAGAAATTTCATCTCATCATCCATGGCTTTAATCCATTCAGTCTTGTCTCAAATCCTCATAACTTCTTATAGTCTCTAGGTTTTTCATCCAGAACCTCACTTGCAGAACCTAAAGCATAATCTATGAGATATGCATAACCAAGTCTTTGTGGGGGATTGGTAACTCTTCTCGACCTGTCTCTGGGAAGCTGGTAGTCATTATGACTCTCTTTATCTTCATCAACACCTTGTGCTTCTTCTTCGACTTCATTTGGGTTATGCAATTCAACATCACTATGCTCCACCTCAACAGGAATCTCTTCATTTTCCAACTTTTCTCTAGAGATCTCCATACTTAGACAATGTCATCAGTATTCTTGAAATCCATTTTAGCTTCATTGAAAACTACATATCGACTTATGATTCACCTCCCGTGACCTGGCTCTAGGCACCACAGTAGGGGTGTACGTGGGCCGGTTTGGGTTGGATTTGGCCAAACCCAATACTCAATCCATATAGGACACTTCGGTTTGAGTGAGGTAAAATTATCACCCATTGACCGATTTAGGCAAACCCACTAATATTTTGGTTGGGTTGGGTTGGATAGTGGGTTGTCCAAATAAACTTTTTGTTTTATTATAATTAAATGACTAAATGAAGAGTCATCATATTTTTTTCATAAAAATGGCTAAATATTTTTATCTTCTTAATATATATATATATATATATATATATATATATATATATAACCTATTTTTACTATCTTTTAGCATCATAAAATAGTAAATGATATCATTAACTAATAAAAATTATCATAACATACTAGCGACAAACTAAATTTGCACGACATAAAATGTATTAATGTCAAAATAACTAAAGAGTGAAACATTCAAAATTAGTTTAAGTCATGACTCACTAAAATAGTAAATGTTAAAAAACTAAAATTCTAACAACTAAGTTAATATTCATCAAAATCATTAAAATTGTAATAATAAATGTTTGATTAGTAGGTCAATGGGTTTTTGGGTTTGGGTCCGACTTTACCCGAAACCCGATTTTTTTAATGGGTTTTTTAGTTTTAAATTCCATATCCACCCAATTACCCGACCTAACCCATTTTTTTGGATTTTTTTGGGTGGTTTTTGGGTTGACCCAACCCATGTACACTACTACACCACAACCTATATACTTTGGCTCCTTTAGGGTATCCAAGGAACATACATCTCAACGTTATATGTTCAACCTTGTCTTGCCTTGTGAGCATATGCTAAGCAGCCAAATACTCTAAGTCTGTCGAGATTAGGTGGATGCCCCGACCAGACTTCTTCAGGTGTTTTCATCCCCAAGGAAGTTGAGGGACACATATTTATCAGGCATGCTTCAGTCACAACAGCTTCTGCCCAAAACACCTTTTTCAATCTTGCACTAACCAACATGCATCTAACCCTTTCCAAAATGGTTCATTTAAACCTTTCAGCCAAACTATTTTGTAGGAGAGTACCTGCAGTAGTTTTGTGTTTCGCAATACTAGAGGCAGCACAATAGTTGTCGAAAGCCAGATTGTAAAATTCAAGACCATTGTCGGTCCTCAACCTCTTGACCTTCTTGCCATTTTGGTTTTTGACCATAGTCTTCCAATTTTTGAAAATTTCAAAAGTTTCATTCTTAGTCTTCAAGATGAATACCCATACCTTTCTAGAATAATCATCAACTATGGATAGAAAATACTTTGCACCTGAGTGCGAAGGATTCCTTACAGGCCCCCAAAGATCAGCGTGAATGTAATCTAGGGATCCATGTGTTATATTTTACCTTTGTTAAACTTCACCATATAAGATTTACCAATTACACAAGGTTCACAAAACTCTAGTCTTTCAACCTTGTCACCACATAGCAGGTTTTATTTCTAAAATTCGACTAGACCTCTTTCACAGACATGGCCAAGACTCCTGTTCCATAGCTCAATCTTTGACACAAATTTTGTGGATGCCACACCTGCTAAACATCTTACAACCTCACTGTAGCGAGCGAAACTGGACGTGTTTCTTAAGCACTGCCGCTCTTTTGGGGTTACTATAGGTCGATTCATTTTTTATCCTATTGTGAGCTGATTAAGGAAGGGAAATAGATGTCTCCAATTAACCCTGCTTGCATACTGAGTTTGAACAGCGGTCTGTTAGGTTACAAATGCTATGTGGATGTGGGGTCTCTTTCTTCTTTGTTTGGGACTGGGATAATGGGAATGTTTATGGGTAGGACGCTAGGAATGATATTTTCCGATTGAGATGTGAAGGTATGGGATTTTGGGTTTTGGATTAGTGTGCTCGCTAAGATTTTTCTTTCAATCTTATGCCTACGTATTCGCGTTTACCGAAATAGGGAAATCAGAGCGATCGTAGTTCCTCCTATTCTATGGGAGGAAATGGTGTTTTGGTGTCTTGTTCAAAGCCCAAGATGTGAAGCTAAAGGGGGTTTGTGTCTTGTTCAAAGCCCAAGATATGAAGCTGAAGGGTCTATTTGTATCTTGTTCGAAGCCCAAGATGTGAAGCTAAAAGGGTGTTGACTTTAGAGAGAATTTGTCATCTTTAAAGAGGAGTTTGTTTGTCACAACTGTTGGGTGACTGGTTTATAAAGGAGGATTACTTTAATTGGGATATGTGAATCCAACAATGCCATAATTTCCTTTATAAGGGTTTTTGACCTGAAGGAGAAGACTTTAACTCAGTGTAGAGCAATGCCATCTTTCCTCAGGAATTTCTCATGCTAAAAGAGGGACAGTGGCATGGATGTAGATGATCCAGAGGCTTGCCGCTTACAGCAATTAGATGAAAGGAAAGGAGTTGTTGATGTTTGTATCCTGTGAACGAGGCACAGTTTTGATGCTAAAAGGTTGATTGACTCAACCGGGGTTTTTCTTATACAAAGCCTAAGAGGAGGCTATTGACCCAACAAGAGGATGCTTCTTGTGTGTCTCGTACGAAGCCCGAGAGAGAGGCTAAAAGGGTTGACTCTATAGGCGAATCTTTAATATGTGTCTTGTACGAAGCCCAAGATGGAGGCTAAAAGGGTTTGACTCAACAAGAGAGTCTTTTATACTCAACAAGAGAGTGTTTTGTATCTCACACAAAGCCTGAGATGAAGGCTAAAAGGTTTGACTCAACAAGAGAGTCTTTTATACTCAACAAGAGAGAGTTTTGTATCTCGTACAAAGCCCGAGATGGAGGCTACAAAGGTTTGATTCAATAAGAGAGTCTTTTATACTAAACAAGAGAGTGTTTTGTATCTCGTACGAAGCCCGAGATGGAGGCTACAAAGGTTTGACTCAACAAGAGAGTCTTTTATACTCAACAAGAGAGTGTTTTGTATCTCGTACGAAGCCCGAGATGGAGGCTACAAAGGTTTGACTCAACAAGAGAGTCTTGTATACTCAACAAGAGAGTGTTTTTGTATCTCGTACGAAGCCCGAGATGGAGGCTAAAAGGTTGACTCAACAAGAGAGTCCGAAAAGGTTAACTCCGCTGGGGAGAATCATTGTACAAAGCCCAAGAGGAGGCCAGGGTTACTGTTTCAGTCGAGTGACAGGTCCAGTATGCTGATTTAAAGAGAAAATCAGTTCTTATATGAGCACTGTTTGCACTCAGGGATTTGATTCGAGGATCAGGGTTATCTCCCGTTCTTTAAGGAAATGGGAAATCCAAAGTGTATTGAGACTGTCCGAGTCTACGGTTTCATCTCTTAGTTTTTGAATGGAGCTTGAGAATGTCTTTGAGACTCAAGGGAATTAGACTGTCCAAATCTAGAGTTTCATCTTTTGTACTACGTTTAAGAAATAGCAGTAGCAGGATCTAGACTTTTCGAAAGACTGTTCTATTAAGATGACTAATTTCTGTTCCTATACCTCTAGGAGGTCGTCAGGATAATTTATACGAAGCCCAAGAGGAGGCTGGAAACTTTTAAGAAGCCGAGGGACAATTTGTACGAAGCCCAAGAGGAGGCTATCATTCCCGGAGGAAGAAATCATTTATACGAAGCCTAAGAGGAGGCTGTGAATACTTCTAAGAAGTCGATGGGTCCTTGTACAACGCCGAAGAGGAGACGGTGATGCTTTTAAGAAGCCTGTGGGTCCCCAAACCCTGATAAATTCAAGATAGGCTATTCACAGAGAATAGATCAAACCAGGAAAGTTCAAGAATTTGGAATAAACTCAAGAGATGCCATTCATGGAGAAAATATCATCTCTGGGGAATAGAGTTTCTTTGACGATTTCTAAAGGTGACAGTCTGTGAAAGGGTTCACCGAGAATGCTGCCTTTCACGTCTCCATATTGTTTAACCCCAAGAGGAGGGAAGACTGTATCTGGTAATCCTATGGGGATCTAGTTTTGTCTATTTTAAGAGTAATCAACAAGGCTTAGTGCTAGACAGTTATATACATATGAAAGCAGTAAATGAAAGCAAGTAACCCCTTACTCGGTTGTAGAGCTTCCATGTTGTTTGGTTAGTTGTTCAACAAAGAAAGATTGAAAACAACAGTATATTCAAAATCAAAGGAGAAGGTGCTTTGAAATGAAAGATGTTGGGGCTTACAGCTCAAGGAGAGGCCCGAGGTTTTATCAGTGGTCGCACTGTGAGTTTGAATTTGTACAGGGACTTATACAAGTGACTGAGGCCCAAGAAAGGTTTTCTGTACAAAGGGATGGGTCTTACACTCTCTCAAGAGGCCCAAAGAGTTTTGAAAAAGAATGGGGCTTATAACACGAGGGTAGGCCCAGATGTTTTTTTTTGTTTTGAAATGGCGATCGCGCCGAGATTTTCTTTTAACACAAAGGGACTTATACAATATCTGAGTCCCAAATTTGTTTTGGTTAAAAGGGGATTGGGTCTTACACTCTAATAGATGCCCAAAAGGTTTTAAATGGGTCTTATAGCTCGAGGAGAGACCCAAGGTTTGCTTTTCATCGGACTATGATCGCGTCGAACTTTTTGAAATACAACAGGACTTATAACGTAAGTGAGGCCCAAAAATTTGTGTATTTACAAAAGGGGTTTGGGTCTTACACTCTACTAGAGGCCCAAAGTGTTTTTAAAAAAAGAAGAATGGGTCTTACTACTCGAGGGTAGGCCCAAGGTTCTTTGTGTACAAAACGACGATTACGCCGAGGTTTTTGAAAATACCCGGAGGGACTTATACAATAAGTGAGGCCCACAATAGGTTATTTTACAAAAAGGCTTGGGTCTTACACTCTATTAGAGGCCCAAAGGTGTTTGAAAAGTTTGATGAGGCTTGAATTAATCAAAACCCTAATTTATTTCCAAAATGTATTTTAATTGAATAAAAATTCAATTAAAATGATCAAAATTGTTTAAACATGTGTGGGAACAAATTGTGATCTTGTATTAATGTTTCAAAAATCATGTTTTGACCTACAAAATGATTAGAAGTCATTAAAATTTACAAAATCAAGAGGGAAAAAATATTTTAAATGTCAAAAACAATTAAAATATTAATTCTTTGTAAAAATATCAATTATATGAAATAAATAATATTTTTGGGATTTTTTGGTAAAATAAAATATTTTAACATTTTTGTGAATTATTAAAAAAAGAATCAACTCAAAATCATTAAAACTCGGAGAGAAATTAATTTTTGAATCAATTAAATAAAATCACAAAATTCAAATATTTGAATTTAAAAAAAAAAACTCCAAGAACACGCGCGTGTTTTGGGTTTTGCCCACATTTGCATTTTCTCTCCAATCTCCCTCAATACTTGATTATACCATGCAAACCACCTATCAATCTGCCCGTTTCAACCTCACGATCATGTCTATGGTCTTTAATTTCATTTATTTTTAACATGGAATAAGAAATCAAGACAAAACCTCAAGAACCCTAAAATTTGCATGAAGGCTGAGATTTTGATACACGATTCAAACAAAGCAATTAATTGAGGGAAAACATTCTCTGCATGATTATGAACATTTGGCAAAAGTATAGTGCGAGGAAATATGCATAGATTAAGAGATGACCAAGTTTAGGCTTACTTGAAGGTCGTGACAGCAAGAGCAATGTGATTTTTGAGTTGGAGGTGTTACAGATGAGTTGTGATGATCTAAACAGCTTCCCTACACCCTATGGAGTGTGTTTGAATGCTTGGACTTGAATGGAAATGGCTGGATCACTTCATGGCATCTCAGCTGCAACTTGGTTAAAACCTTGAGCAACTGGCTGGTGATTCTGAGAAATCAGTGTTCCAGATGTTGTTCAAGTGTTTGGATCACTTCTATATGATGTTTATGAGGTGTGTGTGTGTGATTGTTTTGATTGGAAAAGCTCTCAAACTCAAAACCTGATTGTGACTTGCCTTAGAAGGCAAAATTGGAGTGAAAGAAGAGATTTTGAGGAAAGCATCTGTTTGATGGCTTTGGTGTACTCAAACTGATCACAAATGAGCTCTATTTATAGTAGAGTAAGTTTTTTTTGCAAGGAATAGTGAATGGCAACTGCAGCAGAGGTTTAGCCAATGTTGGCAAATGAAAATTCAAGTCTCCTCTAGCCATCGACTAGAGGTTAGAGCACAGAGCTTTGGTTCCCTACTTGTTGGAGAAATCTTGACTGAATTTAGTTGCAAATGTGTCAGTCCATGCCACCTCTAAGCATCTATTAAATGCTTCAATCCAAAATTGGAGTCTTGCCCCTCATTTAGGTAATTCTAGGTTTCGTATGCTACTTCTTGTTCCAAGGACTTTGGAGGCTTGGCTCAGTGATTGTCCCCTTTAGATTTGATCCTCAGATGTGTCCAAGATGATGACAAGGCTTGGAATTGGCTGGTTTTGGCAAATTGACCAAAAATGCAAAATTCTGCCTTGCCTTGGCAGTTTTCAGCAAGGCACTTTGCCACTACCATAACTCTTAGCTCAAATTGAATTTGGTGATGTTCTTAGCCATTTTGGAAAGCCCTTATATGATACAACAACTGTTTGATCACATTTGGTTTTGATACCTTTTGGATCCAAGTGAAAACCCCCCCTACATTTGGAAAAAAGTGAAGGCAGATTCTGACTTTGTGAAAATTTCACTAAGTGTTGGAAAAAAGTGACATTTTCACTTTTTGTGATTTTGATCAATCCATAACTCAAAATCCATGAAGAATTGGAATGAGGTCTTTAAGTTTTTGTAGAGGGCTATGAGATCTACAAATAAAGCTTTGGATGGGGAAAAATGGCTTTGTGGTTTAGGAGTTATGATCCTTCAAAGTTGGTACCCTTGCCACTTTGTTCATAACTTAGAAAATTTTCTAAGTTTTTATGGTTACCCCTTTTACAAGTTATCCAACTTTTCTTGATTATTTTTTATGAATGATGATTCAAATCACACATTAACATCATTTTAGGGTTAAAAAAACCATAAAAGTGAAAAATCTCAAAAAGTCAAAGTTTGACTTTTGTGCACAGTTGACTTTTTATCAGATGAATTCCAAACTGTGCGATCCTCTAGGAAATCATGCCTTTGACCTAAATCAAACTTGATGGACATGTTCCATGGGTGTTATAGGGTATATTGATTCATGTCCTAGGGCTTGGGAGCATGTCCTGGTCAAAAGTCAAAGTTACAGTTGACTTTTCTCACGAAACCCTAATTATGGTACTGATGAAATTGAGACTTGCTGCTCAAGCTTCTTGGATTAATCCATTGTTGCAAATGGATCAATATAGTATATTAGAGACCCTTAAATCATGTCTTGAGGTCTTGGCTCATGATTTGTCCCAAAAGCCAACTTAGGGGTGAATTAGGTCAAGAAACCCTAATTCCTGATTTTTGATGAATGCATCCCCTGAGGCTAAATTGACTTGATGCTTGGGACCATGAGGTTCCATTGAGTATTTTAGGATATTTTTTGGAGCATTGGCTCATGCCCAGAGGAAAATTTTCATCTGGAGGCCCCGGTCTACCAAACCCTAATTTGGTGACACTGGCGATCTTGAGGCTTGATCCACCTGGAAGGGAGCAGCCTTGTACTTAATCCTTAAAGTGGGAGTCCTCTTGATCCATTGTAGATGTTTGGGAGGTTATACAAGTTGAAGATCATGTCATTTCTTGATTGATCCTTTGTCTAAGAACTCTGAGAGGGCTTGAAACCCTAATTTTGACTGTAGTAAGTGTTCACCCATCTTTGGGGAGACTGATGAGGCAAGACGGTTCATCCATATTGTGATGATGATTTGCACAATGATGGGAAATATTAGTGGTCAAAATTTGGGGTATGACAGATGCCCCTATTTATTCTTCTTGGACCCGAAGGTGCGAATAACGAAGGTGTTCGGGCATTCGGGGTGCAAGAGAATTAAATATCGGAATACCCGAAATTTTGATGGTGGTTATGAATGGTAGCTTACGCATTCATCTTCTTTTGCTAAGCAATGACGCTTAGAAAAGGTAAACTTCCCCTCGATCCTGGTTTCCTACCAAGGAACTGGTCTTAGTTTCTTTTGTCAATAAACATTATTGACAAGGGACGCTATGTGTAGCGGTTTTCCTCAAACTTCCCGTCGAATTTTCCTGGGGAGATGCCATTTGATGGAAAAATTTATGATGCCAGACTTGCTGGGGAACCCAGTCGTCTGAGCTGTAGAGGTGTTCAAACTTCTCTGTTGGAGATGTCATTTGTTGACTATATCGGGGAAAACGAGTCTCTTGAGAGACTGCTTTCGCTTGGGGATATTACATCATACTTTTCTCGGAGAAATGCCATATGATGTAATCCAATTTTGAGGTGCTGATGACCTTTTCATCAGCGGCTTTTTGGAGAAAAACTGTCGTACCGCCGAATCTCTTGATTAAGAGGCTTTCTCTGGGGATTTTTCTTAATCCGGGAAAGCAAAAATATCATCTTCAATGGCGAAGAGTGACATCGGTTAAAGGTTCTCTGCTCTGCAGAGGTTCAAGTTATCAAAGTGGTCAAGGACCCAACTTCAATCCAGAAATAAATTGGAGGAGAGATTATTCAGATGCAGCATTTCCTAACGAGGAAAGAACTGACAACTTAATTGAGAGGACTGTTATCACTAGGGGATAAGACTGACTAGAGTGATAGTGATGCAATATGAAATGTGAATGAAAATCAATAATGCATGATGTATGTATGTATATGCTGACAAAACTCACGCGACATACAAACTAAAAGATGAACATGACTGGATACTCGGCCATCATGGGGTGAAGAAGTACCGCTGGTTCAAGATAGCAAATCTGCCTTGCTTAGGAGAAAGGTCCCTGTTGGGAACTATGTTGGTCGGGCTTAGGAGATGAGAACTTGGCTGAAGAGGTCAGACGGAGTATTCGCATCTGACATAGCTGATCCTTCATTCAGGCATACTGGCTTAGAAGGAGTACTTTGATTCTGCACTTTGAAGCTCGATTACTTCTGGAGGAGTGAGCGATGTTATTTCGATGTTCAACAGTCAAAAGAAATTGCCATCTTTATTTTAAAGCAGAAAAATTTTACAAGTAAATTCATTTTTGTTTTATTTCAAGAACCGTTGATCATGTTAAAATGTCGTTCTGTAAAGCCAAAACAAATAAGAATTGCAAACAAAAGCACAAGGGCTCAAATTTTATTGATAGGATGGAAATCAGCTAAACGCGTGATTCCATAGAGCATTTACAAAGTTAGAAAATGGTAATTTATAGGGAAAAAGGCTACGTTGAAACATAACGATCACCATCCTTCTACCAACTTTGAATTCTGGACATCCTGAGCTTCTGTCGAAGATGACCTTGACTGGAGTTTTCCTGACGGATGATGTAACTGTTGCTGAGGGACTTGCCCCTTTGTTGAACATAGTTACTTGCCATTATCCCTAACTTTTGCCTGGATTGTACTGTGATGTTTTCAATCCACCGGGATGATTTTTGATCATGTCTCTAATTTTTTCCTGGACCGCCCTTTCGGGTTTTCAATCCACCGAGACGTTTTTTTTCTTTTTTTTTAGGCAAAGTATTTCTTGACTACATCAACATTCGTGGGGTAGGCAAATTCCTCTCCGTCCATAGTTGCAAGTCTCAAGGCACCGCCTGAAAAAGCTTTCTTGACCACATAAGGGCCGTCATAATTCGGAGTCCACTTGCCCTGAGAAGCAGTGAGAAATGATTGTATTTTCTTGAGCACAAGGTCTCCTTTCCTGAAGATGCGAGGTCGAACCTTTTTGTCAAACGCCTTCTTCATTCTTTGCTGATACAACTGACCATGGCATAGTGCCGTGATTCGCTTCTCTTTGATTGCTTTGACACCATTCAGTTTCTGTAAGCTTAGCTTCCATCAATACCCTGATTGATGGGATCTCTACTTCGATGGGGAGCACTGCTTCCATGCCATATACTAGAGCGAAAGGGGTTGCCCCTGTTGAAATGCGGAAAGATGTGCGATAACCGTGAAGAGTAAAGGGCAGCATCTCGTGCCAATCTTTGTAGGTTACAACCATCTTTTGAACGATCTTCTTGATGTTCTTGTTAGCCGCTTCTACCGCTCCGTTCATCTTGGGTCGGTAGGGAGATGAGTTATGATGTTCGATCTTGAATTCTGCGCATAACTCTTTCATAATCTTATTGTTCAATTTAGATCCATTATCAGTAATGATCTGGCTCGGAACACCATAACGGCAGATGATATTGTTTTTGATAAATTGGACCACCACTTGTCGGGTTACATTAGCGTATGACGCTACTTCGAACCACTTGGTGAAGTAATCAATGGCTACCAGGACGGACCGATGTCCGTTTGAAGCCTTAGGCTCAATCAAGCCAATCATGTCGATTCCCCATATGGAAAAAGGCCATGGGGAAGAAAGAACTTTGAGATGCATTGGCGGTACATGAATTTTGTCAGAGTATATCTGACACTTGTGACACTTCCTCATGTACTTGTAGCAGTCGGATTCCATTGTCAACCAATAGTACCATGCTCTTAGAATTTTTCTCGCCATTGTGTGTCTGTTGGCATGAGTGCCAAAGGATCCTTCATGAATTTCTTTTATCAGCATGTCTGCTTCTGGTCTGTCGATGCATCAGAGCAAGACCATGTCAACATTTTGCTTATAAAGTGTATCACCGCTCAGAAAGACACTGCCTGCCAGTCTTCTGAGGGTTTTCCTGTCCTTCCTAAGTGCCCCAGGTGGGTACTCTTGTTTCTGAAGGAAGCATTTGATATCGTGATACCAAGGTTTGTCGTCTATGACTGCTTCGATCGTGAAGATGTAAGCGTTCCGTTCAAGGCACATTATGTCGATATTGGGTAAGTCATTCCATCGATCCACACTAATCATGGAAGAGAGAGTGGCTAATGCATCAGCCATGTGATTCTCATTATGAGGGATGTGATGAAACTCGATTCTGTTGAAGAATGGTAACAACCTTCTTGCGTAGTCTTTGTATGGAATCAGTTCTGATTGGTATGTGTTTCAATCCCCTTTGATCTGATTGACGACCAAAGCTAAGTCGCCATATACATCTAAATTCTTGATCCTCAAATCAATCGCTTCTTCGAGACCCATGATACAAGCTTCGTATTCGGCCTCGTTATTTGTACACTTGAACGTAAGTCTGGCAGTGAAAGGAATGTGGGTACCCTGAGGTGTTATGATGATTGCCCCAATCCCGTTTTTGTAATGATTGACTGCTGCGTCAAAGATAAGTCCCCACTGGGAACCTGGTTCTGGGCCTTCACTGGGTAGCGGTTCATCGCAGTCTTTCATTTTCAGATACATGACAGCTTCGTCTGGGAAGTCAAACCCGATAGATTCTTGATCGTCAATCGGTTGATGAGCCAAATGATCGGCTAAAACACTTCCTTTTACGGCTTTTTGAGCATGGT
Organism: Lathyrus tuberosus; assembly: GCA_022829125.1. Taxonomy (NCBI): domain Eukaryota; kingdom Viridiplantae; phylum Streptophyta; class Magnoliopsida; order Fabales; family Fabaceae; genus Lathyrus; species Lathyrus tuberosus. The sequence continues at coordinate 945,911 of JALAZF010000203.1, read as the reverse complement.
ACTCTATGTCATATTCTGACAACAACATCTGCCAACGGGCGATTCTTCCCGTGAGAGTAGGTTTTTCAAAGACATACTTGATTGGATCCATTTCGGAGACCAACCAAGTAGTGTGACAAATCATGTACTGGCGCAGACGTTTGGCTGCCCAAGCCAAAGCATATCAATTTTTCTCAAGCATCGTGTACCGAGTCTCGCAGTCGGTGAATTTCTTATTTAAATAGTAGATGGCAGACTCCTTCCTTTTGGTTTCGTCTTGTTGGCCAAGTACACAGCCCATGGAGTCTTTCAAGACTGTTAAGTATATGATCAGTGGTCTTCCTTCCACTGGAGGGGATAAAATCGGTGGGTTCGACATGTATTCCTTAATACTGTTGAAAGCGGTTTGGTAGTCTTTTGTCCAAACGCAGTCCTAGTTCTTTTTTAGCAGTTTGAAAATCGGTGCACATGTCGCGGTCATGAGGAATATAAATCTGGAGATGTAGTTCAAACGTCCCAGGAATCCTCTGACTTATTTTTCAGTCTTTGAAGAAGGCATTTCTTGAATGGCCTTGACCTTGTCAGGATCAACCTCAATTCCTTTCTGGCTCACGATGAACCCTAAGAGTTTCCCTGAACGGACACCAAAGGTGCACTTGTTGGGATTCAAGCGGAGTTTGTACTTTCTCAACCGCTTAAATAGTTTTGACAGGTGGGTCACATGCTCATCTTCTGTTCTAGATTTTGCAATCATATCATCGACATATACCTCGATTTCTTTGTGTATCATGTCATGAAAAAGAGTAGTCATGGCCCTTTGATAGGTTGCCCCGGCATTCTTCAAACCGAACGACATTACCTTATAATAAAAGGTACCCCACAGGGTAATGAACGAAGTTTTCTCCATGTCTTTCGGCGCCATTTTGATTTGGTTATAGCCCGAGAATCCATCCATGAAGGAGAAAACTTTGAACTTTGTTGTACTGTCTACCAGCATGTCAATGTGTGGTAAAGTAAAGTCGTCCTTTGGACTAGCCTTGTTCAGGTCTCTGTAGTCGACACACATTCTGACCTTTCCGTCTTTTTTCGGAACATGTACGATGTTGGCTAACCATTGAGGATATTCAGATGTAGCGAGGAAACCTGCGTCAATCTGTTTCTGTACCTCCTCGTTGATTTTGACGGCCATGTCCGGGTGAGTTCGTCTCAACCTCTGTTTTACTGGCGGATATTCTGATCTCAATGGTAAATGATGTTCCACGATGCTGGTATCCAACCCTGGCATGTCCTGATAGGACCAAGCAAACACATCGGGAAACCCTTTGAGAAGCTTTATCAAACTCTCTTTAGCAGTTGGACTGAGTAGTGCCCCAATCTTGACTTCCTTTTTCTCTTTTTCTGAATCCACGTTGATCGTTTCCAACAGCTCTTTGTGAGGTTCAATGGACTTTTCCTCTTATCTGAGTAATCGGGAGATCTCTTCTGGAATTTCGTTGTCAGCTTCTTCTTCAGCCACAAATACCGGGAACTCAAAGTCGAGAGAAGGCATCAGATCGTATGTTTCAATAGGGTTTAAAACAAGTAATCTGCATGACGTGATGATTTGTGTTTAGAAGAGATGGAGAAAATGCAAGAGTGTGTGTAGTGTATTTTATTTTACTGCTTGTTTTTATTTTTTGAATGTTTTTTTAGGATTACCATTTTCTGAGAAAAGAAAAAAGAGAAAACGACAATAAATGCGGAAATTACAGAACGACGTTATTTTATTAATGAACAAGTCGATTCTTGAAACTACGGCCCTATAAAACAAAACTCTGTCGCTTTGGGCGAAGCGACGAGGGAAATTTACAGAAAGTGAGCCCTATCAAAACATCCGTTTCACCTGGGCAGGGTGAAAGGTTAAAGACGACAATTACTTTGACTTGTGAACAATTTTCGAAACATCGACAGCAACCCATTGGCGGCGAACTCCTCGGTGAATCACAAAGTCTGGCACCTTCCTTTATTTGTCTTCAGAAATGACCCTGATTTCTGGTGGAGCAGGATCATTGGAATCTGTCTCCCAGGCAGAATTGTCGTAGGAGGATTCCTCTGTTGCATTTTGCATAGCATTTGTGCTCTCAGGTAGATCTCCCCATCCAGTTGGCTGGACATCTTCGAGCCTGATACGAGAGCTTTCAGGAGCGGTGTACTTGACCATGAAGTCAAATTTTTAACTTGGTTATCCCAGGGTGTCCCACACCTCTTTGGAACTGGAGGGGTCATCTCTCTCGATGACATTGACCTCGGGAAAAGCATATTTGATGAATTCAAGTCCTGCAAACGTTGCGAATTCATCGTCATGTTGAGTAGTTTCTGAATGACCTGAGTGTTGATCCCATGATATGGTGGGGACGCGGGTATTCTGTTCAATGATGCTCAGCTGATTTTCATTGTTCGGCTGATTCTCTTGCCCTAAGTCTCCTGGGTAAGGCTGATACATTGGTAGGCCATCCATCGGGCCATAGTAGTTGTGGTCACAGTTGTTTTTCATTGGAGTGTCTTCCTCTAATGAGTTTGGTGGAGCACGACATCCTTCCGGATCACACCCTCCGTATATCATTTCGATATCTGACCTGGGTATAAATCTCGGGCTCTATGCGGGATAGCAAAATGGCGTAGGCACCTCTTCCTGAGACATATAACCGTCCTCGTTGAGGTAGGACTTCCATTCCACATATGTGTCAGAGGGATCCTCCTCATTGATAGTGTGCACTTCTTGAGTCACTGGTTGAAGGAAACCTTCACTGTGGAAGAAATTTTGAATGGGAGGAAGACTTTCATCGCTGGTAGCTGTCTGAGTATAGGTTACAGAAAAACCAAGACCCTTCTTTGCTTTATTGTCAGTAGGAATAACAAGTTGTCCCCATCCTGTTGTATTGGTACTTTCAACCGCTTTGATAGCGTCTTTGTATGAGGAAATCGAGGTTCCTCCTTCGGATTGATCGCCTCTGTGTAGCGAAAGTGTTTGGAACTGAGTTCCAATTATCCCTTCTGGTTCCACATAAGTGGCTGATGATAAATTGCTTACGAGCAAAGCCTGTTCCCCATAGACCGTGACGAGCTGACCGTTCTAGACGAACTTTAGCTTTTGGTGGAGGGTCGAGGTGACCGCCCCAGCCTGATGTATCCAAGGTCTTCCTAATAAACAACTGTACGTTGGCCGGATGTCCATGACCTGGAAAATGACTTGGAAAGTGTGAGGACCAATAGTTATAGGAAGATCAACTTCGCCGATAACCATTTTTTTGGACCCGTCGAATGCCTTGACGACGACCTCACTGGTTCTCATCGGGGGTCCTTTGAAGGATAATTGCATCAAAGTGGACTTTGGCATAACATTCAGGGCTGACCCTGTGTCTACCAGTACGCTGGCTAAAGCATCGTCCTGGCAGTTGACCGTGATATTGAGTGCCATGTTATAACGGTGACCCTCCTTAGGTAATTCCTCATCACTAAACCCCAAATTATTGCAGGAAGTGATGTTAGAGACAATGCTATAGAACTGTCTGATTGTTACATCCTGTTCCACAAAGGCTTGCTCCAAGACTTTATGTAGAGCCTCCCTATGTGCTTCTGAACTGAGTAAAAGTGACAGCACAGAGATCTTTGAAGGAGTTTGTAATAGCTGATCAACAATGTTGTATTCACTCCTTTGGATGAGCTTCAGCATCTCATCATCATTTTTTGAAAGGTCGGGATTACTGGATTGACCGACTGGTGGATTGGGAACTTCTGTCTGAGGTTCCTTTTCTTTGTTAAGTTCTCCAACTCCTCGGTTAAAGATTCGACCGCTCCGTGTTACTCGACTGATGTCTGCAATATTTACGACGGAGGGTAATGGAATTTCCTTTCCATTCTCGACTGTTGTTGCACCGTATTTGTAAGGGATAACCTTAGTTGATTCATACGGTAATGGTCCTGGTAGATAGATGACTATGGGAGCCTTCTGATTTTTCTGACCATCGTAAGTAATTTTGATCCGTTCCTGATTGGGAACTCTCGATTCGTCAAGTAGTGGAATGATGGCACAAACATCCCTGTTCCTCTCATGATCAGATATTACGACAATGTCCTCAATTTGATCAGCGAGGTACTCCGGTGCCTAGTTGATTGGTCCGGAACTCGGATATGGGCGAATCTCTCTACGATCCACCTGACCCTGAAGAGCTTCTCGCACAAGGTAACATCCTTGGTTACTTTCTGAATAGACTCTACAACGTTCATAGTTGTGTGGTGGTACTTGGCCACGCCCGCTTTGAATACAATGTAACCTCACTAGGTAAGCTTCCATAGATCAGACATCCTGACTTTAATGCCGAGTAGGGTTCTTGCCATTGATACTAATCTGCTGAGTGTCTTCATTCATATAAATGGGAAGCCACCAATGATTTAGCAAGTGCTGAAGTGCTTCCTGGACAAGGGCACAACCTTGATCGTTTTCGCAACCCGCCGTACAGCTTTGGTAGTCATGTGATACCAGGAACCCGAGTCGGACCTGCTTAGCATGTAAATCTACCAAGTTGGTGTTCATAAAGCGAATATCGAAGATCTGAACCATGTTAATCTGATAGGGATTCCCATCATGGTAGTCCTGGATCCATCCAAGATCCATTTAACGCTGGAGGGCCTCTTGTACAAAAGAGCATCCCTGTTTGTTTACCGAGCAAGTCAGACAGGAATTGTAATCGTGCCGCGGCAGATTATGGTACTGTCTTTGCCTTGAGTGCATTGCCACCAAATTAACATTCATCGCACAGAACTCCTTGCTCTTGGATCCATCCAAGATCCATCTGCTCCTGTAGAGCTGCTTGTACCACAGAACATCCTTGATTGCTTTTAGAGCAGATATCACATTGATGATAATCATAAGGTGGCACATGGCCAAATCCACTCTGTCTACAATGGATCTTGACCAAGTTGGCCCTTAATAAGAGTACATCATGAATTTGATAGACATTGTGAGACTCTCCTTCTATCAGGTTGACTACAGCTTTCTCATGTTGAGGCAGCGAGTTTGTGAGTACATTCGGATTCGTATCTTTGAAAGATAAGACCCCGCTCCTAACAAGCTTTTGCACGTCAGATTTGAAACTGAGACAACTCTCTATGTTATGCCCTGGTCCTCCTTGATGGTAAGGGCAAGTCTGATCCGCCTTGAACCAAAAAGGTAGATTTTTCGGTACTGTAAGAGGGGACTTAGTCTGGATGTGCCCCTTGGCTAGTAGTAACGGAAATAGTTCTGCGTACGATATGGGTATAGGATCATCTCCTGATGGCCGTGTTGTACGGTTGTTGTTGTATTGAGGACGAGCCTGCTGAAGAGGCTGTTATGTCCTTTGCTGATTAGGTTGGCTTGCGCAACCTGAGGCTGATACGTAGGAGCAGGAGCAGGGTTGAGAGCAGGAGTCACAGCTGCTACTGGTTGATAACGTCGCCTTTACTTTCCGAGAAAGATATTCCCAATATCTTGCTCTTTTTCTTGGGGAGAGCACTACCGTATCGTTTTGTACTACTCGATGATCCAGCGTCTTTTACTAGACGTCCTTCTCAAACAGCTTCCTCGAGACGTACCCCCATACCGACCATTTCGGTGAAGTCACTGGGAGCACTGGAAACCATTCTGTCATAGTAAAATGAGCCTAAGGTCTTTAAGAAGATCTTTGTCATCTCTTTTTCCTCAAGAGGTGGACAAATTTGAGCGGCAATTTCACGCCATCTCTGAGCGTACTCCTTAAAGGTTTCTTTGTCCTTTTGCGACATTGACCTGAGCTGATCTCTGTCTGGTGCCATGTCCAGATTGTATTTATATTGTTGGACGAAGGCAGTGCCAAGATCTCTGAATGTGCTGATCGTAGTGTGGTTTAAACCCATGTACCATTTTAATGCGGCACCGGTTAAACTATCCTGAAAGTAGTGAATCAATAGGTCCTGATTCTCTGTCTGAGCTGACCTTCGTCGAGCGTACATCACCAAGTGACTCTGAGGGCAAGAGTTACCCTTGTACTTTTCAAAGTCGGGCAACTGGAATTTGTGCGGAACTTTCACATTGGGGACCAGACAAAGGTCTGTGGCGTCCTTTCCAAATAAATCCAGACCGCAAATGGCTTGCAGTTTCTTCTGCATTTCCAGGAACTATTCATGGAATTCGCTCATTCTCTCGAATATAGTTTCCTTTCTTCTAGAAGGTATCTGTGGAATCTGTCCTTCCAGGACAGTGTGCACCACAGGGGGTGGTACCGTGACTATGGCCGTGAGTCTTGGCATTTCTTGAAGTTTGTAACCTTCAGGAGTCCTCAGTATGCCTCTGGCATCTTCTCTTTCCCGACGTTTGTAACCTTCAGGCCCAGCGGCTTCTGTTGTGATTCCTTGATCTTCAGCGATCGGCGAAACATATCCTTCCGGGATATAGTTAACAGGCATGCCCCAGGGACGATCTTTCGGCATTTGATACCTAGGATCATACTTTTCCACTATGGGCGTTGAGGTGATCTCTGAGATCACAGTTCTTTGTTGTTGAGCTTCGGCCATGGCTTGCATGTCATTACGAAGCTTTCTCATATCCTCTCTTAGAGCGTCGATCTCTTCTTTCAACTCTCTGTTCTCTTCCTCGAGATCATCCATCTTTTTCTGACGATTGGCCTGAGTATTGTACGAATGAGACAGTTTGACTCTAGAATCGAGACACAAACGTGAGATTCGTAGGTAAGAAGAATACATTACGGGAGAATGATGAATGCAATGATTATATTAATTGTTTTTTTTGTTTAATCAAAATAAACTTCGACAATTAGATTGCAAATATCAAACAGTGGGGAAACCCCATTTTATAGAATTCAAAGGATTGCGAAAATAGAAATACAGTAGATTACAAGGTGCAGAAACAGAAACCTAAGCTAAGGGATCCCGAGTCCTCTCTGAGGAGAATTCGGGTGCTGATTTTGGTACTTTCCTTTTCTTGGACCGGGGCTCTTGGGCCGTTGTCGGGTTGTCATTCCTTTGCCAGGTGAAAGGAGCTAGCAAATTTCTTTGGTCATCCTGATTATCCACAACATGTTGCTCTAAAATCTCGATCAGAGCACCCTTATCCTTCAGTAGTTGCTGTATTTTGATACACTCCACATTGAGGGTACGGTACTTGTTCTTCCAAGACCTCCTCTCCCGCTGAACTTTGTTGAGAGTAACCTGGAGTTTTTCTGTTTCAGTCATGAAGTACATGACAGACTCCCTTGGCGGAAGAACTCCGTGACGAGGATAAGGCATCTTTAGCTTGAGAGCTCTAGTTTATACCCAGTGGAGATAAGGCTCCATCGAGACACATTCTGGTTTTCCTAGAGACTCCCGTCCTTTTTTGTGAACATGTTTCCAAGCGTGCACTATTTCCATCTTTAGTGCCCTGTCATTTTCTCCTTCTTTGAAGAAAAGACCTTCCAGATGAGCATTACGCGGGACATGCCTCATAGGGTATCCGAATTGACGACGAACCAATACTGGATGGTAGTTGATTCCTCATTTAGTTCCTATGAGGGGTACGTTGGGGAAGTTTCCACAACGGTCAATGATCCTGATTCCATCATAAATCCTATTACACCAATCTATATCAGAGTTGGTGAGAGACATGATTTTTTGGGACCAACGTAAGGCACTTTTATGATCCCAAAATGCAGCAGACTTGGGCAAATGGGAGATAAACCATTTATATAGCAGGGGTACACAACACGTGATCATTCCTCCGCTATACAAATTCCTTAAGTGTACAGAATGATACGCGTCCGCGAGCAAAGTTGGCACAGGGTTTCCAATGAGAAAAACCTTAATGGCGTTGATATCTACAAAGTTATTAATGTTGGGAAACAAAAATAACCCGTAGGTGAGCAAAACAAAGATGCTTTCAAAAGCAGTCACGTTCCCTATACTGGAAAAGTACAGGGCCTTCTTTATCAAGAATTGGGCTGGAAAACCTTGGATTCCACCCTTAGTGGTCAGGTGAGTCTTGACTTCCGACTCATCCAAATAAATTACTCGTGCAATGATCTGATCCTTTGGAATTTCTTCCAGTCCAGAAAATAGAGCTCGATCAGTGATGTGCCTATCGGTCAAGTGAGAATACTCCTCCAGCGTTGGTGCGAGCTGATAATCCGAAAATGTGAAACAGTGATAAACTGGATCGTAAAACATAATGAGTGCTTCCATGATTCCTTCAATCACATGGACTCTTAACAGGGGTAGCAGACCTCTGTATTTGGCTCTGAAAGCTTCAGGGTTAGTGATCATCCTTGCTAAACTTCTCAAATCCTCTAATTTTGGAACCTTGAAGGTATACTTATGAGTTCTCCTTCTACCGAAATCCATGAGTGCAATCTTTTTCTCTGACATTTGCAATCATTGTCTTAGTTTAATTTGAAAAAGAGAGACTAGAGGAGAAAATTTTCTTTGATGTAATGTTTTTTTAAATGAATGCATGAATGCAGCACACAAAAACATAGAAAAAACATGGGGTCAAAGGGTCGGTGTCATGAAGTCAAAGCTCTACCCCCCCCCCCCCAAGGTTTTCTACGGGTGATTTTTTTGTACCTGTCACTCAAAATCATTGATTCCTGAGAACACCAGCGGGCGGGGAACCGTGCTAGGTGATGTCCATCAAAGAAACCTCAGAAGAGGGTAGTTTATCGCGTAACAGCTATTCCCGATAGCTTCCGCACTACAAAAAAGGTGATTTTCCTATGTGTATACTCAATCTTTCAACATGCGGCATCACACGCATTCCCATTAGCAGAAAAATAAACACGTATATCAATTAGGAAAAGCAGTATATATATTTGGTCTAAAGTCCTAGACTTTAAAGAGCTATGGATCCTATGTTCCAGACAAAAATGGCTCCCCGGCGGAGTCGTCTTTCTGTGGTACCTTCCCTACTTTAAAGGTTTTTGACCTAAGATCCTAGTGAAGTCAACAAATCTTAACCCCAATGAAGTCCCTAGGAAAAAAAGAAAGAAAAGAAAGGATATTTGGCCCCACGGTGGGCGCCACTTTTCTGTAGCGAGCGAAACTAGAAGTGTTTCTTAAGCACTGCCGCTCTTTTGGGGTTACTACAGGTCGATTCATTTTTTATCCTATTGTGAGCTGATTAAGGAAGGGAAATAGATGTCTCCAATTAACCCTGCTTGCATACTGAGTTTGAATAGCGGCATGTTAGGTTACAGATGCTATGTGGATGTGGGGCCTCTTTCTTCTTTGTTTGGGACTGGGATAACGGGAATGTTTATGGGTAGGACGCTAGCACTGATATTTTCCGATTGAGATGTGAAGGTATGGGATTTTGGGTTTTGGATTAGTGTGCTCGCTAAGATTTTTCTTTCAATCTTATACCTACGTATTCCTGTTTACCGAAATAGGGAAATCAGAGCGATCGTAGTTTCTCCTATTCTATGGGAGGAAATGGTGTTTTGGTGTCTTGTTCAAAGCCCAAGACGTGAAGCTAAAGGGGATTTGTATCTTGTTCAAAGCCCAAGATGTGAAGCTAAAGGGTCTATTTATATCTTGTTCGAAGCCCAAGATGTGAAGCTAAAAGGATGTTGACTTTAGAGAGAATTTGTCATCTCTAAAGAGAGGTTTGTTTGTCATAACTGTTGGGTGACTGGTTTATAAAGGAGGATTACTTTAATTGGGATATGTGAATCCAGCGATGCCATAATTTCCTTTATAAGGGTTTTTGACCTGAAAGAGAACACTTTAACTCAGTGTAGAGCAATGCCATCTTTCCTTAGGAATTTCTCATGCTAAAAGAGGGATAGTGGCATGGATGTAGATGATCCAGAGGCTTGCCGCTTACATCAATTAGATGAAGGGAAAGGTTGGATCCTGTGAACGAGGCACAATTTTGATACTAAAAGGTTAATTGACTCAACTGGGGTTTTTCTTATACAAAGCCTAAGAGGAGGCTATTGACCCAACAAGAGGATGCTTCTTGTGTGTCTCGTACGAAGCCCGAGAGAGAGGCTAAAAGGGTTGACTATACAGGAGAATCTTTTATATGTGTCTTGTACGAAGCCCAAGATGGAGGCTAAAAGGGTTTGACTAAACAAGAGAGTCTTTTATACTTAACAAGAGAGTGTTTTGTATCTCGCACAAAGCCCGAGATAAAGGCTAAAAGGTTTGACTCAACAAGAGAGTCTTTTATACTCAACAAGAGAGAGTTTTGTACCTCGTACGAAGCCCGAGATGGAGGCTACAAAGGTTTGACTCAACAAGAGAGTCTTTTATACTCAACAAGAAAGTGTTTTGTATCTCGTACGAAGCCCGAGACGGAGGCTACAAAGGTTTGACTCAACAAGAGAGTCTTTTATACTCAACAAGAGAGTGTTTTGTATCTCATACGAAGCCCGAGATGGAGGCTACAAAGGTTTGACTCAACAAGAGAGTCTTTTATACTCAACAAGAGAGTGTTTCTGTATCTCGTACGAAGCCCGATATGGAGGCTAAAAGGTTGACTCAACAAGAGAGTCCAAAAAGGTTAACTCCGCTGGGGAGAATCATTGTACAAAGTCTAAGAGGAGGCCAGGGTTACTGTTTCAGTCGAGTGACAGGTCCAGTATGCTGATTTAAAGAGAAAATCAGTTCTTATATAAGCACTGTATGCACTCAGGGATTTGATTCGAGGATCAGGGTTATCTCCCGTTATTTAAGGAAATGGGAAATCCAAAGGGTATTGAGATTGTCCGAGTCTACGGTTTCATCTCCTAGTTTTTAAAATGAGCTTGAGAATGTCTTTGAGACTCAAGGGAATTAGACTGTCCAAATCTAGAGTTTCATCTTTTGTACTACGTTTAAGAAATAGCAGTAGCATGATCTAGACTTTTCAAAAGACTGTTCTATTAAGATGACTAATTTCTGTTCCTATACCTCTAGGAGGTTGTCGGGACAATTTGTATGAAGCCCAAGAGGAGGCTGGAAACTTTTAAGAAGCCGAGGGATAATTTGTACGAAGCCCAAGAGGAGGCTATCATTCCCGGAGGAAGAAATCATTTATACGAAGCCTAAGAGGAGGCTGTGAATACTTCTAAAAATCCGACAGGTCCTTGTACAATGTCCAAGAGGAGGCGGGGATGCTTTTAAGAAGCCTGTGGGTCCCCAAACCCCGATAAATTCAAGACAGGCTATTCACAGAGAATAGATCAAGCCAGGAAAGTTCAAGAATTTGGAAGAAACTCAAGAGATGCCATTCACGGAGAAAAGATCATCTCTGGGGAATAGAGTTTCTTTGACGATTTCTAAAGGTGACAGTCTGTGAAAGGGTTCACCGAGAATGTTGTCTTTCACGTCTCCATATTGTTTAACCCCAAGAGGAGGAAAGACTGTATCTGGTAATCCTATGGGGATCTAGTTTTGTCTATTTTAAGAGTAATCAACAGGGCTTAGTGCTAGACGTAGTTGTCGGGGAAACTCTAAATATCTATACTATTATTACACAGTTGATATGAGTTTATGAAAGAAAACTTACAGCGAAACAGCCCCACAGTACAATTATATACATATGAAAGCGGTAAATGAAAGCAAGTAACCACTTACTCGGTTGTAGAGCTTCCATGCTGTTTGGTTAGTTGTTCAACAAAGAAATATTGAAAACAACAGTATATTCAAAATCAAAGGAGAAAGTGCTTTGAAATGAAAGATGTTGGGGCTTACAGCTCAAGGAGAGGCCCGAGGTTTTATCAGTGGTTGCACTGTGAGTTTGATTTTGTACAGGGACTTATACAAGTGACTGAGGCCCAAGAAAGGTTTTCTGTACAAAGGGATAGGTCTTACACTCTTTCAAGAGGCCCAAAGAGTTTTGAAAAAGAATGGGGCTTATAACACGAGGGTAGACCCAGATGTTTTTTTGTTTTGAAATGGCGATCGCGCCGAGATTTTCTTTTAACACAGAGGGACTTATACAATATCTGAGGCCCAAATTTGTTTTGGTTAAAAGGGGGTTGGGTCTTACACTCTAATAGAGGCCCAAAAGGTTTTGAATGGGTCTTATAGCTCGAGGAGAGGCCCAAGGTTTGCTTTTCAACGGACTATGATCGCGTCGAACTTTTTGAAATACAACGGGACTTATACCGTAAGTGAGGCCCAAAAATTTGTGTATTTACAAAAGGGGTTTGGGTCTTACACTCTATTAGAGGCCCAAAGTGTTTTTAAAAAAAGAAGAATGGGTCTTACTACTCGAGGGTAGGCCCAAGGTTATTTGTGTACAAAACGACGATTACGCCGAGGTTTTTGAAAATACCTGGAGGGACTTATACAATAAGTGAGGCCCACAATAGGTTATTTTACAAAAAGACTTCGGTCTTACACTCTATTAGAGGCCCAAAGGTGTTTGAAAAGTTTGATGAGGGTTGAATTAATCAAAACCCTAATTTATTTCCAAAATGTATTTTAATTGAATAAAAATTCAATTAAAATGATCAAAATTGTTTAAACATGTGTGGGAACAAATTGTGATCTTGGATTAATGTTTCAAAAATCATGTTTTAACCTACAAAATGATTAGAAGTCATTAAAATTTACAAAATCAAGAGGGAAAAAATATTTTAAATGTCAAAAACAATTAAAATATTAATTCTTTGTAAAAATATCAATTATATGAAATAAATAATATTTTTGGGATTTTTTGGTAAAATAAAATATTTTAACATTTTTGTGAATTATTAAAAAAGAATCAACTCAAAATCATTAAAACTCAGAGAGAAATTAATTTTTGAATCAATTAAATAAAATCACAAAATTCAAATATTTGAATTTTAAAAAAAAAAAGCGCCAAGAACATCCAAGAACACGCCCGTGTTTTGGGTTTTGTCCAGATTTTCATTTTCTCTCCAATCTCCCTCAATACTTGATTATACCATGCAAACCACCTATCAATCTGCTCGTTTCAACCTCACGATCATGTCTATGGTCTTTAATTTCATTTATTTTTAACATGGAATAAGAAATCAAGACAAAACCTCAAGAACCCTAAAATTTGCATGAAGGCTGAGAATTTTGATACACAATTCAAACAAAGCAATTAATTGAGGGGAAACATTCTATGCATGATTATGAACATTTGGCAAAAGTATTGTGCGAGGAAATATGCATAGATTAAGAGATGGCCAAGTTTAGGCTTACTTGAAGGTCAGTCGTGACAGCAAGAGCAATGTGATTTTTGATTTGAAGGTGTTACAGATGAGTTGTGATGATTTGAACAGCTTCCCAACACCCTATGGAGTGTATTTGAATGCTTGGACTTAATTGGAAATGGCTGGATCACTTCATGGCATCTCAGCTGCAACTTGGTTAAAACCTTGAGCAACTGGCTGGTGATTCTGAGAAATCAGTGTTCCAGATGTTGTTCAAGTGTTTGGATCACTTCTATATGATGTTTATGAGGTGTGTGTGTGTGTGATTGGTTTGATTGGAAAAGCTCTCAAACTCAAAACCCGATAGTGACTTGCCTTAGAAGGCAAAATTGGAGTGAAAGAAGAGATTATGAGGAAACCATCTGTTTGATGGCTTTGGTGTACTCAAACTGATCACAAATGAGCTCTATTTGTAGTAGAGCAAGTTTGTTTCGCAAGGAATAGTGAATAGCAACTGCAGCAGAGGTTTGGCCAATGTTGGCAAATGAAAATCCAAGTCTCCTCTAGCCATTGACTAGAGGTTAGATCACAGAGCTTTGGTTCCCTACTTGTTGGAGGAATCTTGACTGAATTCAGTTGCAAATGTGTCAGTCCATACCACCTCTAAGCGTCTATTAAATACTTCAATCCAAAATTGGAGTCTTGCCCCTCTTTTAGGCAATTCTAGGTTTGACATGCTACTTCTTGTTCCAAGGACTTTTGAGGCATGGCTCAGTGATTGTCCCCTTTAGATTTGATCCTCAGATGTGTCCAAGATGATGACAAGGCATGAAATTGGCTGATTTTGGCAAATCGACCAAAAATGCAAAATTCTGCTTTGCCTTGGCAGTTTTCAGCAAGGAACTTTGCCACTACCATAACTCTTAGCTCAAATTGAATTTGGTGATGTTCTTGGCCATTTTGGAAAGCCCTTATATGATACAACAACTGTTTGATCACATTTGGTTTTGATACCTTTTGGATCCAAGTGAAAAATCCCCCTACATTTGGAAAAAAGTGAAGGCAGATTCTGACTTAGTGAAAATTTCACTAAGTGTTGGAAAAAAGTGACATTTTCACTTTTTGTGATTTTGATTAATCCATAACTCAAAATCCATGAAGAATTGGAATGAGGTCTAGTTGAAGTTTTTGTAGAGGGTCGTGAGATCTACAAATCAAGCTTTGGATGGGGAAAAATGGATTTTTGGTTTAGGAGTTATGATCCTTCAAAGTTGGTACCCTTGCCACTTTGTTCATAACTTAGAAAATTTTCTAAGTTTTTATGGTTACCCCTTTTACAAGTTATCCAACTTTTTTTTATTTTTCTTGATGAATGATGATTTAAATCACACATTAACATCATTTTAGGGTTAAAAAACCATAAAAGTGAAAAATCTCAAAAAGTCAAAGTTTGACTTTTGTGCACAGTTGACTTTTTATCAGATGAATTCCAAACTGTGCGATCCTGTAGGAAATCATGCCATTGACCTAAATCAAACTTGATGGACATGTTCCATTGGTGTTATAGGGTATATTGATTCATGTCCTGGTCAAAAGTTAAAGTTACAGTTGACTTTTCTCGCGAAACCCTAATTGTGGTACTGATGAAATTGAGACTTGCTGCTCAAACTTCTTGGATTAATCCATTATTGCAAATGGATCAATATAGTATATTAGAGACCCTCAAATCATGTCTTGAGGTCTTGACTCATGATTTGTCCCAAAAGCCAACTTAGGGGTGAATTAGGTCAAGAAACCCTAATTCCTGATTTTTGATGAATGCATCCCCTGAGGCTAAATTGACTTGATGCTTGGGCCCATGAGGTTCCATGGAGTATTTTAGGATATGCTTTGGAGCATTGGCTCATGCCCAGAGGAAAATTTTCATCTGGAGGCCCCGGTCGTCCAAACCCTAATTTGGTGACACTGGCGATTTTGAGGCTTGATCCACCTGGAAGGGAGCAGCCTTGTGGTTAATCCTTAAAGTGGGAGTCCTCTTGATCCATTGTAGATGTTTGGGAGGTTAGACAAGTTGAAGATCATGTCATTTCTTGATTGATCATTTGTCTAAGAACTCTGAGAGGGCTTGAAACCCTAATTTTGACTGTAGTAAGTGCTCACCCATCTTTGGGGAGACTGATGAGGCAAGATGGTTCATCCACATTGTGATGATGATTTGCACAATGATGGGAAATCTTAGTGGTCAAAATTTGGGGTATGACACTCACCCTCAAAGGTATACATGCCTTGCCTCTTGATACCTGTCATACCCCAAATTTTGACCACAAGATTTCCCATCATTGCGCAAATCATCACCACAATATGGATGTACTTCCATGCCTCATCAATCTCCTCAAAGATGGTTGAGCATTCACCACAATCAAGAATTAGGGTTTTTAGCCCTCCCAGAGCACTTAGACAAAGGATCAATTAAGAAATGACATGATCTTCAACTTTTATAACCTCCCAAACACCCATAAGGGATCAAGAGGACTCCCACATCAAGAATCAAGCACAAAGTTACAACATTCCAAGTGGATCAAGCCTCAAGATCGCCAGTGTCACCAAATTAGGGTTTTGGTCGACCAAGACCTCCAGATGATAATTTTCATCTGGGCATGAGCCAATGCTTCAAAGCATGACCCAAAATGATCCAAGGGACCTCGTGGATCCAATCATCAAGTCAAATTAGCATCAGGGGAAGCATTCATCAAAAATCAGGAATTAGGGTTTTTTGACCTAATTCACCCCTAAGTTGACTTATGGAGCAAAGCATGAGCCAAGACCTCAATACATGATTTGAGGGCCTCAAATACACTACATTGATCCATTTGCAACAATGGATTGATCCAAGAAGCTTGATTCACAAGTTTCAATTTCATCTGGACCACAATTAGGGTTTTGAAGAAAAAGTCAACTGTATCTTTGACTTTAGACCAAGACATGCTCCTAAACCTTGGGACATGATTTAAGACACCCTAAAACACCTATGGAATCCATCCATTAGGTTTGAATTGGGTCAATAACTTGATTGCACAAAGGATCACACAACTTGGATTTCATCTGACAAAAAGTCAACTGTGTCCAAAATCAAGTTTGACTTTTTGGAATTTTTCACAAATATGGTTCCCCTAAGTCAAAAACAATGTTAATGTATGGTATTGATCATCATTCATTAAGAAAAATCAAGAAAAGTGAGGTTTCTTGCAAAAGGGGCAACCATGAGAAACCAAAATTTTTCTAAGTTATGGAACAAAAGTGATTTTGTACCAACTTTGAAAGGTCATAACTCCTAAACCACAAGGCCTTTTATCTCATCCAAAGCTCAAATGAAAGTTCATCTTACATACTTTAAAAGTGTCAACTACAAGAGATTTCAAATCCACATGGATTTTGAGTTATGGATTGATCAAAATCACAAAAATGGGAAATGGCCACTTTTTCCAACACTTAGTGAAATTTTCAACAAGTCAGAATCTGTTTCACTTTTTCCAAACTTTGAGGACATTTTTCACCTTGATCCAAGTTGAACCAGGTCCATTGGTGAACAAAAAGTTAAAGTACATCATGCAAGCTTTCAAAAATGTACCAGAACTCATCCTAATTCAACTTGAGTAGGGAGTTACAAGCATGGAAACATGATACCTCCAAAACTGTTTTTCACAAGATAGCTTTATACATGCCACACGATTTTGGCATTTTCATGACTCGGAAAGCCTTGTCACCATACAAGACAAGTTTCTAAAGTGCAATAAACATGATCTCTGCAGAGCTACAACACCATAGAGCCTTGCAAGTCAAAAACCTTATCATTTGGCAAGTAGCATTCGAAGTTCAAAATCCAAAACTTTCAAATTTTTCATGGAGCATTTAAAGGATGCATAGAGCTGGCATATATCAGTCCATGATCAACCAAATGAGTCAAGATAAACTCACGCAACAGAGGACCATAGGCATGTGCTCTAATCTCAAGTCAATGGCTATAGTAGACTTGGATTCATTTATGCAACCATTGGCCACAGACCTGTACCAGTTGCCATTCACTATTGCTTGGAAAACAAACTTGCTCTACTATAAATAGAGCTCGTTTGTGATCAGTTTGAGTACACCAAAGTACCCAAACTGATGCTTTACTTAAAATCTCTCTTTCACTCCAAATTTTCCTTCCATTTCAAGTCACTATCGGATTTTGAAATTGGAAGTGATTCAAACCAAACCAATCATGCCAACACCTCATATACATCATATATGAGTGATCTATGGACTTTAAACAAATCTGAAACACCTGAATCACAAAATAACAAGTCAGTTGCTCAAGCTTTTGACAAGGTTGCAGTTGAGGTACCACAAGGTGATCCAAGCATATCCAATCAAGGCTAAGCATCGCAACACACTCTATAGGGGTATAGTGAAGTTGTCCAGGTCCTTACAACACATCTGTAACATCTCCATCATCAAGCTCGATCACCAGCTGCAAGAGGTAAGCCTGAAGCCTTCAAACCCCGTATTACATGCATCATAAATGAATTTTTGAGTTACCATCTTGTTTCTGCATGTATGTAGAGTAATAACCCTCAATCAATTACCATGAATCAATCGTGTATGGAATTTCATTGTGTTCATGCTGAAATTAAGGTTCTTGAGGTTATCCTTTGATTTCTCACTCCACACTTAATATAAATGCAATTAATCTATATGGTTGTGATCCTTGTTCAAAAACGAGTGAGATTGGTGTTTGAATCGTGCAAAACCATTGAGTAATCAGAGAGAAAAGTGAGAAAATGCAAATCTGGGGAAAACAGGGGACGCGGGCAAGAACCAAGTGTTCTTGGCGCCCTTTTTCAAATTTTTAAATTTTTGAATTTTTGATATTTTATTTAATTGATTTCAAAAATTAATTTCTCTCTTTTTTTTTATCATTTTTTATTGGTTCTTTTTTTAAAAAGTCACAAAAATGTTAAATTATTTTATTTTACAAAAAAAATCAATTTATATTATTTATTTAATATAGTTAGAATTTTTGTAATTTATTTCATTTTATTTGTTTTCAAACATTTTTAAATGAAATTCTCACCTTGATATTTTCATTCCAAATGAATTTCAAGCTTTCATGTGATTAAACATGATATTTCAAAATATTTTTCAAAGTTGATAACTTGTTTTTGAATATTTTTTATAGTTTATATAATTTTTTGTTTAATTTCCTTTGAAAATTATATCTTTTAAATTTAAAATTAGGGTTTTCTCTAAATTTTGATTTTTTTAAACTTCACACAAACAACTTTGGGCCTCTAATAGAGTGTAAGACACATCCCTTATTGTACAAAATATTTTTTGGGCCTCAGTCATTGTATAAGTCCCGATACGATTTTCAAAAACGACGGTGCGATCACTGTTATTCATTTGGGCCTCTCCTGAGTTGTATGCCCCATTATTCTTTTTTTTTTTCAAAAACTTTGGGCCTCTAATAGAGTGTAAGACCCATCCCTTGTCACATAAATAAATTTTGGGCCTCGGTCGTTGTATAAGTCCCACTATGTTTTCTAAAACTGTGGCGCGGTCGTCCCCTTTTAAACGAAATCATTTTGGGCCTCCTTTGTGTTGTAAGTCCCATCTTTCTTTTTTCAAACCTTTTTGGGCCTCTAATAGAGTGTAAGACCCACCCCTTTGTAAATAAAAACCTTTTTGGGCCTCAGTCATTGTATAAGTTCCGATACGATTTCAAAATTCCCGGCGCGATCCCCGTGTTCAAAACAAACAAAAAAACCATCTAGGCCTCTCTTAGAGTTGTAATCCCCATCTCTTGTATAAAAATAAACTTTGGGCCTCTAATAGAGTGTAAGACCTGTAACACCTCAAAATTTTGCCCTAGTGTTGCTAACCTTTTGGCTTATGCTTCATTTCATTTGCATCGTCATTTCTGCATTTTGCATGTTTCTTTTGGGCCTGGGATCAAGGTATTTTCTGGAAGCTCATGGCATTGTCAGTACCAGTATGATTTTCAATGGTGTTCAGAGCCAAGCAGATAACTTTCAAAGTCTTTTTGAGCATTTATTTTGCTCATTAGATGATTTGGTGATCAGAAACCCTGGCAGTCAGTTTTGATTAATTATTCGGCATCAGGCATTATTAATTCAGCAGGATATTCTGAGGTATCAGCAAGAATTTGTGTTTCATTCCAAGCGTTACTCAGTAGAAATATCAAGTTTTGAGTTTCAGAGGTTAACGGGTTCAAAACAGCTATCAGAAGTCACTTCTCCAAGTTTCCCTCCAAAAGGCGCCAAAATTCAAAATTTGCACTGAGTAACCGATTACAGCGTATCTGATAACCGGTTACCCTTTGGTTTTTTCTGTGCATTTCTTCAGTTTTTGAACTGAGTAACCGGTTAGCGGATATGCTGTAACTGGTTACTCTGGGCAAAATTTGGGAAATTCTGTTTGCATCATTTGTGATCATGTGCTTGGCATGTGCACGTGGGGGAAGGATCTAGAATAGATATTTTCATCATTTTCCACCCAAAATACAAATTCCTTCCAACATTTTCCACTATAATTCCTCATTTCATTTCCTAATCCACTTTTCACCCCAATTTCCACCCACTAAACCTCACTCCAAACCACATTTGAATTCCTAACCTAGCTTCTATTTAAATCAATTCATTCCAAACCTCACATAACTTTGATCCATTTTCTGAATTTTCAACACATTTCACTCCAATTTTCTCTCAAGTTCTCTCTCATTCCAAAACCCTCACTCAAAGTTCCACCATCAAAGTTCAACAAATTTTGCATTGAAATTTGTTGATCTTGGAACTAACCCTTCATCCATCCATTAATCCTTGAAGGAATTCTGATTTTGCTACTGTTTTGCTTTTGGATCTAAGTTCTTGGAAGTGATTTTGGAGAAGCTTGAAGCAAGTTCATCACATTGCATTTATTTTGCATTTTCTCTTGAAGATTGCATTGGATCTCTGAATTTCTTTCTTAGATTCATCAATTGCAGCCTATCAACACTCACCAAAGCAATTCTCAGCTTTGTAGGTTGGTAAATTTCAGATCTATACTTGTTTTAGCTTATTTACAACTTATTCAATGTAGATCTTGAATTTGTTGTGTTTGATCCATTGGATTGTGGATTTGATTGTTGTTGCTGTTTGATTGATGCGTGTTTGCTGGTCTTGAGATGTAATTTTCGTACATATTGAGATGCCCTAACATGCAAGTGTTTGGAGAAGTGATAAGCTGCTGAGAAGTGCTTTTGGAGCTGTTTTTTTTTTATTCTGTTGCTGTGTAACGGGTTATCAGTTATGCTGTAACCGGTTAACATGTTATTTTTTCCGTATTTTCAGGCTGTTTTGAACTGTGTAACCGGTTACAGCGTAACTGCTAACCGGTTACCACTACTGCAGAATGTGATTTTCTTGCATTTTCTTGCTTGTTTGAGATCATTTGCATGTCTAAAATTTATGGATTGATATGATGATTATTTGTGGATCATTCTTGAGCTGTTGCACCTCACACTATTGCATGAACACAATTTTCCGATACGCGATTCTTGATTTTCATTGATAAATGTTAATGTTTGCGTTGTTGACTAATTGATGCGGTGAACACGATGCGCACACATTTGAATCGTGTTAATTCTAGATTGATGCTCAACTTAGTGGACATGTGATGCGGGGTTGTTGTTTGCTTCCGTGGTTGCTTATGCATGATGTTTTGATCGACGTTTGATTTGTGCAACTTTGTTGAGTAATTGTTCTTGAATTGTTAGCATGATCATGTTAGTCATTCTTGATGCTTGCAACCTTTATGATTGGTTTGCCGTGCTTTGTGTGTCTATTTGTAATCGTTGCTTGCATGAGTATTTGGTTTTTAAATGCATGGTGTGTTGTCCCGTTTTCTACTGTTGTTTTAGTGCATATGTGCTGTTGTATGTGCTACTATTTGACCTTTTACACCTATTTTGTGTGCTGAACGTGGGCTGTTGAATGCTGTTTGGTGTGTTTGCTGGTTTTTAACCGCTGTGCAGGTGCAGAGGCGTTGTTGTAGCTGCTGCTTGTTTGTTTTACTCGCCTTTTCTTCTTCTTCTCTTTCACTCCTTCTCTTCCCTTGAATCTCAAGACTTGTTTAAGTCTTGGATTCACTCCCTTAGAGCTACCTAGTCCAACTTAATTTTCGATTAAACTTGGAGTAGGATTAGCGTTAGGCTTCCCTTTGCATGCTAACTTAGGTAAATGTTTCCCTTTCAACCCCAACTATAGGGCCACCTTTGCATGACAACATTAGGAACATTTAGTTTCCCCTTAGTGTTTTCTTTGGGTCTTCTTTTCTCATCTCTTAACACTTCTAAAATACTTAATAAATATAACGAATATTGCGCTCGAGCCTTAAGTGTAGGAAATGAAGAACGAGGGGTCTCCCATCTTCTTCTAGAGTGTTTAACATACGTCCCATTTGGGGGCGACCATGCGATTCACTCGTTCCCGCATGGTAGACTCTAGTGCAATGTAAGTTACGAACTAACTTCAATCCACTTCTGTCTAAAAAACACAAAAACAAACAAACTCAAACCTTTTTCATCCTTCGGGATCGTTAAGTTCAAATCATTTTCAGAAAAAGGCATGTTACTTCTGTCTCGTCGCAAACAGGCATCGACCCTAACTGTCGAACGCGAATCTAACGTCGCTCATAAAAAACACTAACCGACCTCGTTAGGTCGAACTACAACTGCTCTGATTTCCTCTCTCTAGTCCGATTGAGGATACGTAGGCACAAGACGGCGATGTCTTGGCGAGCAACCTCCCCCCTTAGTTCGTGTCCGAACTACGTTGACTCTGACTTTCCCATTGCACGAGGGAATACGTAGGCATAGGACGCGCGATGTCATATCGAGTAATTTCTTTTTCTTTTCTTCTTCATTTCTCCATTCCTTTTCCATTCCCGTTTCTTTTCCTTTCTAGTAGCAGTGGAGCTCCAGGCGACGACACCCTTTGATCGAGACAACAAGCGTGGATCCCGTCTAGTACGATGGACGTGTGGGGTGCTAACACCTTCCCTTCGCGTAACCGACTCCCTTACCCGTTTCTCTTGGTCGCGAGACCATGCTCTTTTCCTTCCCTCAGGTTTACGCAGTGTTTCCTTTCCCCCTCTTGGGATAAATACACATTGCTGGCGACTCTGTTTCAGCGCCACTTTCGTGTTTGTACCATGGATGCAAATCCTCGGGAGCGATAGCTGGCGACTCTGCTGGGGATGAGATTGACCTCTTGCTAGTCCATCTCCTTTTGCGAGTCAATCCTAGCGCTTGTCTGTTCTTATTTCATTGGGTGTTTATTGTGGTGCTTTATTTTGTTGTATATTAATGTATTACTGTATTACTGTTTTACTTGTTTTACTATATTCACCGTATTTATTGCATTGCATTTCATTATTATGCTGTATTGTTCTGCTGCTGGATTTTCTGTTTGTAGGGTGTGTTGGATTCATGAGAGAAAAGCCCAATATCCAGGCTTGAGCATACACCTATGATTAGCGTGGAAATTAGTGTGACTTGTTTGGCATTTGGCCAGACTTAGTATACATGAAAACTCCACATCTAGACGAGGTTTCCTTGGTAATATTCTATCCTGCGCATTTGGGGCAGACGATGGAGTATAACCTGGAAAACTGTCGACTCTGGCGACTGTCTCCCGAGGACTCAGCAATGCCTCTCCTCCCGACATGTGATAATGGCAGACCAGAAATGGCAAACCCATTACACTTGTCGATCCGAGGACCCAATGCTGGGAACTTACTATAGGATGACCTTATTTTTTAGGGGAATCAATTGAGGCCTCCTCTATTGATGATGATGCCAAACCAGAAATGGTGAACGTATCATCATTTCTCGACTTGAGAGCCCGTGATATTGAGGATCCTTGGTTTTTTAGAACCCACGTGTGAGAGGGGATGGGTGTTTACAGGTTTGCAAGTGACTTTGACCTTCAACCTACCTAGTTTTCTGGATTTATCATCAGTGTACTGTTATCATCCTGATATTCTGGCAGTTTGAATGGGCCATTATTCTGGATTTCTGGGTTTCTGATATTTGGGGTCTTATTCAGTCAACAGAACAACAGCATTATTGAGCATTGTGGAAGCCTTGATCCCATCTCTATTGCATCTGCATCATCATTTTTGCATACATGTTCTTGTATTTCCAAGGATATTAACTTTGAGACTCGCTGTTGAGCATTTCCATCTATTTCTTATGGTTCGTCTGTGAAAAAAAACTTGAATCAAAGCAGAGTGATTCCTTGGAAATATTCGAACATGGCATTTACATTGCATTTCCATACTCATATGCATGGCAGGTGTTTGAGGTTGGTCTTTTGATCCCGATCGGGTTTTCTTCATGGTTGCAGATTCGACTTTGTTTTTTCAGCCGTATCCTACTTGAGCAAATCAAAAGAGAGCTATGGAACAGATGCAAGCTGAGATGGCCACCATGCAAACTCGCATGGCCCAGTTCATGGAATTGATGCAAGGTGTTGCCCAAGGGCAAGAGCAACTGAGGACTCTGGTCCAACCACTAGTGGCAAGAGTGGATGAAGACGGGATTCTTCATGGTGGAGTCCATAATGGCGTCGTTCCTCCGGGCGGAGGAGTCCCTGGTAACGGTGCTCAGGGAGGTCCTATGGGCGTAGAGATCCCCATTCCTGCTGTTTTGATCCCTCCGGGCAGGGGAGAGCAGATGGTGATTCCCTCTGTTGTCGAAGGAGGAAATAGTGTTTGCGCTATTCATGGCCGTCGTTATGATGACCAACAGGACGACATTTTTTCTATGCAAGGTGTTGATGCTACTCCTCAAGTTGACAATGATCAAAGGTTCAGACTGATTGAAGAATAATTAAGGGGTGTTGTGAATCAAATTCTATGGGTATGGATCTAGAAGATTTGGGGCTGGTTCCCGGTGTTGTAATTCCGCATAAATTTGAGGTGCCCACTTTTGAGAAATACAATGGTACCACTTGTCCCAAGACGCATGTCAGGGCAAATGCGCGAAAGATGGCTGCGTATTCTAAAGATGAGAAATTACTGATGCATTTCTTCCAAGACAGCCTGTCTGGGGTATCCTTGGAATGGTATATGCAATTAGAGAGATGCCATGTCCGTAATTGGAGAGAGTTGGTCAAGGCCTTTATCAAGCACTACCAATATAACACTGATATGGCTCCCAACAGGACCCAGCTACAGAATTTGTCTCAGAAGAATAACGAAAGCTTTAAGGAATACGCGCAGTGATGGCGTGAACTACCGGCAAGGGTACATCCACCCTTGTTGGAGAAGGAGATGTTGAACCTGTTTATGGATACTTTGTCGGGACGTTATTATGAGAAACTGTTGCCTTGCATGTCAGGCAAATTTGCCAACTTGATCTTAGTTGGAGAAATGTTCGAAAGCGGTATCAAAATGGGAAAGATTCAAGTTGCTCCCGATTCTTCTGAAAATGCAAAGAAACGTTACAGGGGAGAAGAAGGATAAACTAATGTCATTTAGTACCAACAACCTTATTCTCCTCAATAACAGAACTATCAGCGTCAGAATCAGCATAGGCCTCGCAACAACCTAGAAAGAAGGAATGCTCTTCTTCATCCAGTTCCCATGTCGTACAGTCAACTCTTACCACACCTGGTTCAAAACTCATTGGTGGAGCCTAAGACTTGTTCCAGAACCATACCCTCCGAGGTACAATCCCCATGTGCAATGTGGATATCATGGAGGATCTATGGGGCACTCAACTGAAGATTGCAAAGCCTTCCAGGCCAAAGTGCAACAATTGATTGACAAAGGGTATATATCCATTCCAGAAGGAGACTTGGTTGTGCATGTCGACTTCTCATCTGTTTGAAGACTTCAAGGGTCACCTCCTAAAGCAATAAGTCCGGACGGAGTCAAGTCTCCTCAACAATGGCAGTCATCAGCTTCCTTTACTGCATTTTCATATGTAGCTTTCATTTGTTTGTTTAAACACTGTCTGCATGTAAAAACTTGTTTGTGTTTTGAATGATGATTTTAATGCAATGAATGTGTTGTTCTTGAAGTAATTTACTTTTATGCACTCATATCATATTTATATGCAGTGCAATACCAACCTTTCTTGACTAGAACTCTTGAGGGAGGATGATGAAGTGAAAAACGCAAAATCTTCGGTTAGGTGCCTTCGGATAAAACCCTGTTGAGGATGTACATGCATTGTTTCAAATCCCTAAACACTGGAGATATAAGGGAGATTGACCCTCGTTAACCCCTTTGAGCCTTGAAGTAGGAGTTTCTTTCTAGAAACGAAAAAACCCTCAATCTTAACCTGGGGCAGGGTAGGCGTCAGTTAGTTTGACCGAGCGTTCAAATTGCAAAAGGAGGGCGCATCTGAGGATCCATTACCTTTCTTTCCTCACGTATCAGGAGGCCAAGAGATGTGAAACCACAATGGTTATCCATAAACAATCAAGGAGTGAGGCAATCATAACCCTTTCAAACAAGTCAGACCAAACGGTGTCACATGATTTGTTCAAAAAAAAAAAGGAAAGTCCGCTAAGTCAAAACTTGAAAACAAGTGACTTAGGCAAAAGTTAAGGCATCCCGCTGGACTTCAAAATCGAAAAATTCAAAAGAGTCAGTCCAGGCAAAAATCAGGTAAACGAAAGAACGAAAAAAATGAAAAGCAAAAAGATTACAAAAGAAAATCCTTGATAAGAACAAAGTCGTATGGCTACAGACACAAAAGACAAAAGGGGTGATTGTTGCTCTAAAACCTCATTGGGTCTCAAACCATCGATTGCATGGGTTCCTTAGGGATGATAAAACCTTTCGAGAGATGAGCGCTTATGTCAGATTAGCTGAACGTAGGACTGGAGAACATCACGAAGAGTGGGTGGGCACCAATAAACTTTGAGCCTTAAATCCTTTTTTCTCAAACCGTGAACCACACCACGATACAACCCTCAAAAGTCCTAATTGAAATAGGGTTTATTCCGAAGGCGTGCTTCAACGAGATAGAGTTTCTGACTCCTATGAGTTATGCTAATAAGATTTTTGTTGGTATTGCATGTGCGTATTGTTTTCTATTCAAAAATCAATGTCGCATCCCAGCTAGTGATTCGTTCATAAGGCTTGGCGATAAATTTTCAATAAAACTTCAGGTTAACACGAGTGTTGCATTAGAATTGTCATTCTCATATTAAACGTTTTCTGCTCGCATGTGTTTGACATCAAAGAAGCTTACACAATGAAAGTCATTCGAGAAGCTCGATCATGCCAAGTTGAGATGGTGAGGACTCCGAAGGATAGGCATGTCAAGGGTATGTGGCCAAGAGACTATGCGCAGCCTAGAGGTTCCCGATAAATGGTGATAAGATGCAGCCAATCTGGAGCAGTCACATTGAAAACTCTCCCTAAAGCAGCCAAACAGGGGTAATCAGGTCGATTTGGCAAATCTCTATAAGATCAGTCAGGGGAAAAGTTTCTTCAAGACTTGGGGCAGGCCACCTCTAGAGCGTGAGAAGTTGTCCACTCCTGAAGACGGTTAATCGAAAGTACCTCTTCAAGGTTCAGAAAACTAGGGCAGAGTATTTTTATGTCATTACATTTCCTTTAGAGGTAATCTAATTCATGGATTATGAAGTCTGAGGCAGTTACATCGAGATCTGATAAATCTCTCCAAGAGTTTGATGACCCTGGGGCAGTGTGAATGCTCGTTCTTCTATAAAATCATCTTAAGATGATTGCTTCCTTTATACCTGGCGGTCTGGGGCAAGTGGAGAGTCCAAAGAGCCGTTTATGACCATAAAGGCAGGTCAGGTGGGGTGGCAAGATTGTTTCTCCCCAGCAGAGTTAATCTCCCTAGCACTGAAAGTTCATCATCCTCAGCAGAACTTATTCTCCCCAACAAGAGTACAGAGGATTATGCTCCCCGGCCGAAGTTATGGTTGGATTATTATTCCCCGGCAAGCAGTTTGAAGTGGATTGCTCCGAGGTGAATGGGGTTGTATCTCCAGTAGGAGGTGTGTTGGATGTCTTTGAAAAGACTTTATTTTTCCCACAGAGCCTGGTACTCACTTTCCTAAGTAGGTCAGGAAGTGTAATTCCGTCAGCAACAACACGTTCTGATCTCCAGCAGGGTAAAATCTTTCCTGCAACAGCAGGTCAAGCTCAATGATATCCCTCGGCAGGTTTCGTTGACTTTTCTCCCCAGCAGAGTTATTCTCTCTGCCATTGAGGTTTCATAATCCTCATCAGACTGTCACTCTCCCCAGTCAGAGTACAAAAGATTGTTCCCCAGCCAGCATTTAAAGTGGATTGCTTTAAGGTGGATGTTGTTTTGTTACCACAGGATATTTGTTGAATGTATTCCCGAGACAAAGATGTTGTCTTCCCCGCAGAGTATTGGTGTTTTATCCCCTCGGCCAGTCAGGAAACGTGTTTTCACCAGCAACAGCAAGATAAGGGCGAAGTCATTTCCCCAGCAGTGGGTTAAGTTCAATGGTGTCCCCAGCAGGTCTAGTACTTGTGATGTGTCTCCCTAAGCAGAGTTTGGTTGGAAGTCTTTGCAGCGGGTTTGATCAGCGATGGTTGATATCCCCAGCAAATTTTAAGTCCAAGTGATATTTGGCACTCTTCTGATTCAGGTCTTGGTTTCCTTTTTCAAAGAGTTATATATAATCCCCAGTAGAGTGGATGTTCTTTTGGGATTTCATCTCCAGCAGAAG
This sequence comes from Lathyrus tuberosus, assembly GCA_022829125.1. Classification (NCBI taxonomy): domain Eukaryota; kingdom Viridiplantae; phylum Streptophyta; class Magnoliopsida; order Fabales; family Fabaceae; genus Lathyrus; species Lathyrus tuberosus. Next base: position 918,001 of record JALAZF010000203.1, on the reverse strand, counting down.
TTGTTGATCAAAGGAGTTATTCAACGTGATCCTTCTCACCAGAGGTCTTGGACTCAGAGGACATTTATTTTGTCATCCCCGGTGGAGTTGCCTTCATTTTTCAGCATTTATTTTGCTGGAGCATCCCTTTTGCATTGCATAAGCATCGTCTGCATGGCATCCTCCCAAACGCATAGCATTTCCATTTCGTATGGAGCATTACGCCATAGAAAAATTCAAACATGTGCATCTGAAGCATAGGCCAGGTTTGATGTTTTGTTTGCCAGTTCTCTTTCTCAGCAGAGATGGCATAATTCCTGATATTTTGTTTTCCAGTTCTCTTTCTCAGCAGAGATGGCATAATTCTGGGTTTTTTATTTGCCAGTTCTCTTTCTCAGCAGAGATGGCATAATTCCAGATATTTTGTTTGCCAGGTCTCTTTCTCAGCAGAGATGGTATAACTTAGGAGATTTTGGTTTATCCTCGGTGAGATCGCCGAGGAATGTGTTCATCCTACATGTGCTCCCCGGCAGAGTCTTTTATTTAGACTTCTCCTTTCCCCAGCAGAATCATCTTATCTGTGGGTTGTAAGTCTGTTGATTTTACCTCTCACCCTTTCGGTTCACGACTGTATCTTTGCTAAGAGTTTGCCTTTGATTGGCCAATCTCTTTTTGAAACCCAGTTCTCGCCTGGTAGTCAGTTCTCGTCTGACCTATTTTGGTGAAATCCAGTTCTTGCCTGGTAGTCAGTTCTCGTCTGACTTATTGCATGAAGCCCAGTTCTCGCCTGGTAGTCAGTTCTCGTCTGACTTATCTTGTGAAATCCAGTTCTCGCCTGGTAGTCAGTTCTCGTCTAACTTATTTCGTGAAACCCAATTCTCGCCCGGTAGTCAGTTCTCGCCTGACATCTCTTTGGTAAACCCAGTTCTCGCCTGGTAGTCAGTTCTCACCTGACATCTCTTTGGTAAACCCAGTTCTCGCCTGGTAGTCAGTTCTCGCCTGACATCTCTTTGGTAAATCCAGTTCTCGCCTGGTAGTCAGTTCTCGTCTGACCTATTTTTGTGAAATCCAGTTCTCGTCTGGTAGTCAATTCTCGTCTGACTTATTTCGTGAAACCCAGTTCTCTTTCTCAGCAGAGATGGCATAACTCAGAAGAGTTTGTTTCACTTTATCCCCAGCGAAGTCCACCTTCGGCATGGTCTCGTTACCTTCGTTTGAAAGTCTACCTTCGGCATAGTCTTTCTTTGAAAGCCCACCTTCGACTTGGTCTTTCTTTTTCGAGCTCACCTTTGTCATGGTCTCGTATCCTTTGTTTGAGAGTCTACCTTCGGTGTAGTCTTTCTTTGAAAGCCCACCTTCGACTTGGTCTTTCTTTTTCGAGTCCACCTTCGGAATGGTCTCATATCCCTCGTTTGAAAGTCTACCTTCAGCTTGGTCTTTCTTTTTCGAGTCCACCTTCGGTATGGTCTCACATCCTTTGTTTGAAAGTCTACCTTCGGCACAGTCTTTCTTTGAAAGCCCACCTCCGGCTTGGTCTTTCTTTTCGAGTCCGCCTTCGGCCGTTCTCGTAGTATCCTTATATCCCCAGTTTAGTCCGCCTTCGGCCAGTCTGCCTTTCTGAGTTCGCCTTCGGCCATTCTCGTATTCGCGTTATTTCATCATCTCCACAGGTTGCAAATTTCCAGGTTATTTTGGTATTCAATCTCCGTGTATCCCGATTGTCTGAAAGCCGTTGCTTCCATACCCTCGGATCCAAGAAGTTTGAATAGGGGCAGCGGTAACACCTCAAAATTTGCCAGTGTTGCTAACCTTTTGGCTTATGCTTCATTTCATTTGCATCGTCATTTCTGCATTTTGCATGTTTCTTTTGGGCATGGGATCAAGATATTTTCTGGCAGCTCATGGCATTGTCAATACCAATATGATTTTCAATGGTGTTCAGAGCCAAGCAGATAACTTTCAAAGTCTTTTTGAGGATTTATTTTGCTCATTAGATGATTTGGTGATCAGAAACCCTGGAAGTCAGTTTTGATTAATTATTCGGCATCAGGCATTATTAATTCAGCAGGATATTCTGAGGTGTCAGCAAGAATTTGTGTTTCATTCCAAGTGTTACTCAGTAGAAATATCAAGTTTTGAGTTTCAGAGGTTTAACGGGTTCAAAACAGCTATCAGAAGTCACTTCTCCAAGTTTCCCTCCAAAAGGCGCCAAAATTCAAAATGTGCACTGAGTAATCAGTTACAGTGTATCTGATAACCGGTTACCCTTTGGTTTTTTCTGCACATTTCTTCAGTTTTTGAACTGAGTAACCGGTTAGCAGATATGCTGTAACCGATTACTCTGGGAAAAATTTGGGAAATTCTGTTTGCATCATTTGTGATCATGTGCTTGGCATGTGCACGTGGGGGAAGGATCTAGAATTGATATTTTCATCATTTTCCACCCAAAATTCAAATTCCTTCCAACATTTTCCACTCTGATTCCTCATTTCATTTCCTAATCCACTTTTCACCCCAATTTCCACCCACTAAACCTCACTCCAAACCACATTTGAATTCCTAACCTAGCTTCTATTTAAATCAATTCATTCCAAACCTCACATAACTTTGATCCATTTTCTGAATTTTCTACACATTTCACTCCAATTTTCTCTCAACTTCTCTCTCATTCCAAAACCCTCACTTAAAGTTCCACCATCAAAGTTCAACAAATTTTGCATTGAAATTTGTTGATCTTGGAACTAAACCTTCATCCATCCATTAATCCTTAAAGGAATTCCGATTTTGCTATTGTTTTGCTTTTGGATCTAAGTTCTTGGAAGTGATTTTGGAGAAGCTTGAAGCAAGTTCATCACATTGCATTTATTTTGCATTTTCTCTTGAAGATTGCATTGGATCTCTGAATTTCTTGCTTAGATTCATCAATTGCAGCCTATCAACACTCACCAAAGCAATTCTCAGCTTTGTAGGTTGGTAAATTTCAGATCTATACTTGTTTTAGCTTATTTACAGCTTATTCAATGTAGATCTTGAATTTGTTGTGTTTGATCCATTGGATTGTGGATTTGATTATTATTGTTGTTTGATTGATGCGTGTTTGCTGGTCTTGAGATGTAATTTTCGTACATATTGAGATGCCCTAACATGCAAGTGTTTGGAGAAATGATAAGCTGCTGAGAAGTGCTTTTGGAGCTATTTTTTTTAATTCTATTGTTGTGTAACCGATTATCAGTTATGCTATAACCGGTTAACATGTTGTTTTTTGCGTATTTTCAGGCTGTTTTGAACTGTGTAACCGGTTACAGCGTAACTGCTAACCGGTTACCACTGCTGCAGAATGTGATTTTCTTGCATTTTCTTGCTTGTTTGAGATCCTTTGCATGTCTAAACTTTATGGATTGATATGATGATGATTTGTGGATCATTCTTGAGCTTTTGTACCTCACACTATTGCATGAACACAATTTTATGACACGCGATTCTTGATTTTCATCGATAAATGTTTATGTCTGTGTTGTTGACTAATTGATGTGGTGAACACGATGCACACACATTTGAATCGTGTTAATTCTTGATTGATGCTCAACTTACTGGGCATGTGATGCAGGGTTGTTGCTTGCTTCCGTGGTTGCTTATGTATGATGTTTTGATTGACGTTTGATTTGTGCAACTTTGTTGAGTAATTGTTCTTGAATTGTTAGCATGATCATGTTAGTCATTCTTGATGCTTGCAACCTTTATGATTGGTTTTCCGTGCTTTGTGTGTCTATTTGCAATCATTGCTTGCATGAGTATTTTGTTTTTAAATGCATGGTGTGCTGTCTCGTTTTCCACTACTGTTTTAGTGCATATGTGTTGTTGTATGTGCTGCTGTTTGACCTTTTACACCTATTTTGTGTGCTGAACGTGGGCTGTTGAATGCTGTTTGGTGTGTTTGCTGGTTTTTAACCGCTGTGCAGGTGCAGAGGCGCTGTTGTAGCTGCTGCTTGTTTGTTTTACTCGCCTTTTCTTCTTCTTCTCTTTCACTCCTTCTCTTCCCTTGAATCTCAAGACTTGTTTAAGTCTTGGATTCACTCCTTTAGAGCTACCTAGTCCAACTTAATTTTCGATTAAGCTTGGAGTAGGATTAGCGTTAGGCTTCCCTTTGCATGCTAATTTAGGTAGATGTTTCCCTTTCAACCCCAACTATAGGGCCACCCTTGCATGACAACATTAGGAACATTTAGTTTCCCCTTAGTGTTTTGTTTGGGTCTTCTCTTCTCATCTCTTAACATTTCTAAAACACTTAATAAATATAACGAATATTGCGCTCGAGCCTTAAGTGTAGGAAATGAAGAACGAGGGGTCTCCCCTCCTCTTCTGGAGTGTTTAGCATACATCCCATTTGGGGGCGACCATGTGATTCACTCGTTCCCGCATGGTAGACTCTAGTGCAATGTAACTTACGAACTAACTTCAATCCACTTCTGTCTAAAAAACACAAAAACAAACAAACTCAAACCTTTTTCATCCTTCGGGATTGTTAAGCTCAAACCATTTTCAGAAAAGGGCACGTGACTTCCGTCTCGTCCCAAACAGACATCGACCCTAACTGTCGGATGCGAATCTAACGTCGCTCATAAAAAACACTAACCGACCTCGTTAGGTCAAACTACGACTGCTCTGATTTCCTAACTCTAGTCCGATTGAGGATACGTAGGAACAAGACGGCGATGTCTTGGCAAGCAACCTCCCCCCTTAGTTCGTGTCCGAACTACGTTGACTCTGACTTTCCCATTGCACGAGGGAATACGTAGGCATAGGACGAGCGATGTCCGATCGAGTCATTTCTTTTTCTTTTCTTCTTCATTTCTCCGTTCCTTTTCCGTTCCCGTTTCTTTTCCTTTCCAGTAGCAGTGGAGCTTATGGCGACGACACCCTTTGATCGAGACAACAAGTGTGGATCCCGTCGAGTACGATGGACGTGTGGGGTGCTAACACATTCCCTTCGCGTAACCGACTCCCTTACCCGTTTCTCTTGGTCGCGAGACCATGCTTTTTTCCTTCCCTTAGGTTTACGCAGTGTTTCCTTTCCCCCTCTCGGGATAAATACACATTGTTGGCGACTCTGTTTCAGCGCCACTTTCGCGTTTGTACCATGGATGCAAATCCTCGAGAGAGACAAGACCCATCTCTTTTGTCAAAATACAATTTTTGGGCCTCAGTCATTGTATAAGTCCCAATACAATTTTCAGAACAAAGTGCGATCATTGTTATTTCTGGGCCTCTCCTTGAGTATAAGCCCCAATCTTCTTTTAAAACAACTTCCCTTTTAATTTAGGTTCAAATTCATAGTTGTTATCAAAACTTTCTTTAATTTCTTAAATAACTAACCATACAGCTGTAGTACTAGAAGCTTGCTCACCTGTAAGTTCTATCAGCTTTCTTTTACATACTTGTATATATTTCATCTGTATATATATATATATATATATGCCTGTATATTATCTTGCTTAGAGTTTTCCCAGACAACTAGGTCTAGGATTAGATCAAACCAGTGGTCACTCTTTTAACACAGTCAAAACTAGTTCCCCATAGGAAATTCCAGATACATTCTTGACTCCTCTTGGGCTTATACAATATGGAACAGAGAAAAGCATTATTCCAGTTGAAACTTTTCTCAAGACTGTCACTACTCAAAATTTGTCTAAGAATTTCATTTCCCTAGAGAGGATTAATTTCCGGTGAAACCTCTCTTGAATTTCTTCAAACCCTAGAACTGTTCACTAAAGAAAGGATTATTCTCGGTGAAACCTTTCTTGAAATTTTCTTAGGTTTGGACCCAAGGGCTTCCTAAAAGCAACCACATCCTCCTCTTTGGCTTTGTACAAGAACCCTCGGGCTTCTTAGAAGTTCTCATGCCTCCTCTTGGGCTTAGTACAAGGACCCAAAGACCTCCTACAGATATATGACAGAACTTAGTCATCCTTTGATAGTTCAATCCTCCAGAGAGTCAGAATCTCAAAGCATCAGACCCGTTTAGGGTTGATTCTCATCCCTTAAAACATCAGCCTCCTCTTGGGCATCATACAAAGATAAACCTTTTCATACCAGTAGACTTGGACACTCTCACCTCCTTTTGGATCTCCAAAAACCCTCAAGTTTCCTAAAAACACACGATAAACCCTGATCATTTCATCAATCATCAACAGGGTTAAAACCTCTATAGGTTAAAAACTCAATCTTTAAACTCTCACTTTAAAATTTCCCCAGCTAAGGTCAAATCACTATCAATAAACCTCAATCAGAACCTCAAGGCTTCTGATGTTTCAACTCTTCTGTAATCCTCAGTAAGAGTTGATTCCCCACTTTGAACTTGTCTCTGGATCTCACTAATCCTCAGCAAAATTTAGCCTTATCTTAGGATTTATATAAGAAATTCCCCCAACCAGCCTCCTCTTAGGCTTTGTATAATGATCATCCCTCAGCACCTTTTAGCCCCAATCTTGAGCTTTGTACAAGACACCCATAAATATTCTCCAACTGAGTCAGTTAACCTTTTTTAGCCTCAATCTTGGGATTTGTACAAGACACATATGGAACCTCCCCAGTGGAGTCAATCCTCTTTTAGCCTCAATCTTGGGCTTTGTACAAGACAGATAAAACCTCTCACCAATAGTGTCACTCCTTTTAGCCTCAATCTTGGGCTTTGTACAAGACAGACAAAATATTTCCCTGGAATAGAATTCCTTCCAGCCTCTTCTTAGGCTTTGTATAATGATCTCCCCAAAAGAGTCAGTCTCTTTTCTGCCCCAATCTTGGGCTTTGTACAAAACAGATATAAAACTCCCTAATAGAGTCAACCTTTTAGCTTCAACCTTGGGCTTTGATCAAGGCATACAAAAATCAACATCCTCTCAGAGGAAATCAAAAAATCTCTCTGTAGGAAGACATTTCTCTGTACATCACACATCAAAACAGACAATCAAACAAACCCTAATCCCAGATAGCTGATATAAGTGGCACACTTGTTGATTCAAAAATCCAAGCTGTAGTCCTTCTTTATCCTGCTAAAACCCTCTTTCATCTAATTGCTATAAGTGGCAAGCCTCTGGATTATGTACATCCAGGCCAATGTCCCTCTCTTAGCAAGAAAGACTCCTAAGGAAAAATGGGATTGCTCTACATTGAGTTAAAGTTTTCTCCTTCAGGACAAATCCCCTATAAAGGAAATTATGGAATTGCTGGATTCCATACATTCCAATTAAAGTAATTCTCCTTTATAATCAGTCACCCAACAACTATGATAAACATAGGAGATATCTCCCTTTAGAGATAACAAATTCTCTCTCAGTCAAAACCTTTTAGCTTCAATCTTGGGCTTTAAACAAGACACAAATAACCTTTAGCTTCAATCTTGGGCATTGAACAAGACACCCAAACATCTTTTTCCTCACATAGAATAGGAGGAACTACGATTGCTCTGATTTCCTTATTTTCTTTAACGGGAATACGTAGGCATAAGATTGCAAAATATTAGCGAGCACACATATCAAAAACCTTAGGTCCAGTACCTTATCAAAAACATCGAAAAACTCGAAATCAACAAAAACTCTCTCTCATACATTCCCAAAGGAGAAAAATTCCCGACCCACGACAAATAAACACTAGTAAGTAGATAACAGTAGAATTTGCTAAATGATCTATGGATAGCCATATATAGGATGGGTAATTGACAACTCCCCATTGTATAACCTGACCCCGGACCCCCCAATCTCTTAAGCTTTTGTTAAAGAAAACATTTGCGTATAAGGTTAGTTTTAGATAGCTTCCTTTTCCTTTCCAGCTTTATAGGATAAATAAGAAATCAGAAAGTAGCACCCAATTCCAACCAATGGCGATAAGGTGGTCGCGTCATCGACAAAAATCGCACGCTACAATGCCTCTCAAGACTTCCTTATACCCCTTCATTTCCTTTAGGATACTTTGCTCTCCTTTAAAAACAAATCCTTTCTTGTCAAATTCACCAAGGGAAATTAAATTCCTTTTAAGACCAGGTATATGTCTGATATCAGTTAATAGCCTTATTGACTCATCAAGGAGCTTGAATCTCACATATACAGTTTTTGAAATCTTGTAGACTTTGTTGTTTCCCAACAGCACTGGTCCAGCATCTTGGTCACATAATTCCTAAAATAAATCTTTGTTTGGTGTCATGGGCCAAGTACACCCTGAATCCATAATCCACTTCTTTCTAGAGTCGCTGCTTGAAACCACCAGGACATCAGATGATTCATAATCATCTTGCATAATGGCTACATTACCATTATCCTTTCCACCATGATTATTCAGACGTCCATGACACATCTTTCTTATATGACCCTCCTTCTTATAACTATAACATTTTATTGCATGAACATTACCACCATAAGAATTGTGTAGAGCTTTACCTTTTTTCTTCTCAAACCTACCATCTTTCTTCAATAATTTCCCCTTAACGGACAAACCTTCACCAGCAGAAGATGGATTATGCTCCTTTCATTCGTTTAAATCCTTATAGTACAATGCTGATTGAACTTCTTCAAAGGTCAATGAATCTATTCCATACAAGAGAGTTTCTTTGAAGTGAGCATGAGATCTTGGTAAAGCACACAATAGCAACAACGCTTGATCTTCATCATCAATCTTGACCTCAATATTTACAAGTTCAAGAATCAACTTGTTGAACATATCCAGCTACTCAATCAAGACTTTGTCTTCATTCATCTTGAATGAATACATAGCTTGCTTCAGGTAGAGGCTATTGACCAAAGACTTGGTCATATACAAACCCTCGAGTTTGCTCCACACACCCGCTACAGTTTTCTCCTTTGAAACTTGTCTTAGAAACATATCACCAAGGCTTAAGATGATTGCACTATGGCCTTTCTCGATCATCATTGTCTTCTCCTTATCCGTTAGGGCAACATCCATCTTCTTTGATCTTTTCAATGCTTATAATAACCCCTGTTGAACTATTAGGGCCTGCATCTTCAAGCACCACAAACTAAAATTATTCACACCTCTAAATTTCTCAATCTCATACTTTGTTGACGACATCTTCTCCTCGCCCACTGATAACAAGAAATCGTATTGTATTTTATGGCTCATTACGCATTTGTTTCGTTCATTTTATTTGAGTTTTATTAGCATTTAATCGTGTTTTATGTGTTTTGCAGTTGACAGCTTCATCTGTGAAGAAATCGGGCACAAGATCGGAAAAGAGCAAAGGAAGAAGAAAATTCAGCAAAGAAGTGAAGAATTATGCATTTTTACTAATATGGGGTTCGCCATCAAGGAATGGCATTCACCATGAGATGTCTGCCACGTCAATTAAAAAGGCCAGGACCATGGCGTGCGCCATGACCTAGTGGAGAGCGCCATTGCTGCGCAGTTACAGAATTTCAAAACTACAACTGTCATGGGCAGTTTTTATGGCCTATTTTCCCTCCACTACTCTTGCACGTTTTAGGAGTTATTTCTGGCCTTTTGCTCTATAATTAGGACTCCTCACTCTTGTATTAGATATCTGATTTTTGACGCGGAAGCTCTATCAAAATTCCGTTTAGGCAAATACATTACTTTCAAAGCGACAATTACTCACACCGAGGAATTGTCGCACTTTCCTTGTAATTTACTTTAATGTTGTACTTCTGAATTCGGACAAGCCTGCCGGCATCTTTTTATCAATTAAATTATGTATTTCACTTTATAGGTTTTTATTATTTCTGTCTAGTATTTTATTTTCTACTTTGTGCATGCTATGTGTTTTGCCATGAAAGTTACCATGATCATGTTTGTAATAAAAATTGAAATGCCTTGCTAAATTTGTTTGAGTTCGGCGTGTGAGGACTGTCGTCACAGACGGGACTCCGTACAAAATGTAGGCGCGAATTTATGTGATTGCATGCTAGTTTTGATTTTAGTTTCTATTCTTCAAGTTTTATTATTCCGGCACGAAAGTGAGGGATATGCTAAGTTCGGACCGATAGCGCGAGAGTGTGAGGAAAGAACAGATAGTAGAAACTAGGCTCTGATCCTAAAAACAGCGAGAGCGCTTTAGGCATCGTTTAGGCAACAGCTTAACACCATGGCTAAAAGGGGTGTAGTTTTTAAAATTTACTTTAGGGCACGATTTTCTTGTGTTGTCTAAACTCGTTTTGTTTTGTGCCCACCGCATGACTTACTTAATGTTTTCCAGCTCAAATTTGTTACTTTAGACAACGGTTTAAAAGTGTTGCTAAAAGAGGTGCAGTTGGCTTTAGACAATGGTTGATCACTTTAAACCACAATTTTTTGTGTTGCATACACTCATTTTATTTTAGACTTCTCGGATAACTTACCAAAAGTTATCTGAAATGTCATTTTTTTAAACATAAACTATGAAATTAAGAGTATTTTAGTCAAATTGAATGAACTGTAGCAGTAGGGGAATAATTGTTGGGGTATGGGGTAAAATTTTCATTACCATCTTACAAAGTAGTTTTTATTTAGCTAACTGGGTATCACTCAAAATAGAATCATGTCCTTGATAATTTTCATAACTTCATACTTATAAATTGAAAGCAATATGTATACATAACGAACTTAGTATTTGTAAATCATGAGGTCGCCCACACACACACTCATTGTCTAAGTCAAATGTGATTTTCAAATATAGTAACATTTTTTAATGAGCAAGTGAAGTTTAACAATGATAAATAAATTTAATTCATGATCATGCTTTCTTTCAAAGATAAACACTACGTTTTACTTTGAATGGAACATTTGATTAAATAAATAAATTAAATTGTACAAACCAATTAATTAATTAAAAACCAAGACTTTAAATCTTAAATGCATAATGATATATCCTTATTTAAACAAAAATTTAGCTGACAAATCATGTAAAACAACCACAAATTTTGAAAAATGATATGGTAAGTGTAACTGAGGTTGTTCTGATGAAATATTGATATTTATTGTACATCTTTCTCCATTTTTGTTGATTGGGTTGTCCTTTGTTCAAAAAAATTACTAATTAGAGTACTTGTATAAAACTGGTCAACTATGTTCGCCTCTCGAGCAATTTAATTTTCGCTGAGAGTGTGATAAAGAGCCTTTTATAGACTATTTTATGATAATGTAATGTCAGATTTGTGAGGCGAGCAACTTGCCTCACCCAACAAAATTAGTAGACAAAATTTCCTAAAAAAAACTTCATCAATCCAAAGAAATTTTTGAAATAAACATAATAACTCAAATAAGAAAAGAAGATTTAGGTTGTCTTCTAACAACGTGTGTTTAACGTCAATAGCTCGACATGTGTTTTAATCTAATTTTCATCCAATCAAACTACATTGGTGAAAGTATCAATATTACCACCAAAATATAGTTTCAACATATGACCATTGACTAAACACTTTCTTTTAGATATCAAATCTTCTATCTCTACTTCATCATAAATTTTTACTTCCTTGATCAAGAATATACTAGACCATTTGGATTTCAGCTTTCCTAGAAATAATCTTAAATTAAAATTACACAGTACAACTTTTTGTCCTTGTGTGAAATGTCTCGTTAAATTTCTTTGATCATAATAAGCTTTAACTTTCTATTTATATTGTCTAAATGATTTGAAAGCATTCAGTATGGTCTACTCCAATTCCTACAACTGTAGCATTATTTGTTCACAAGAGGCCTTTGAATTAAAATTTAGAAACTTGATGGCCCAAAACTCTAGATGTTCTAATTTTGTAGATAAGTAGAAAGAATTTCCATAAATTTGAAATGGTGCTAATCATATAGGATATTTATATAATGTTATGTAGGCCCATAAGCTGTTATCCAATTTTATGTCTTATCTTCGAGAACTTTCCACTGTCTTTTCAAAGATGCTCTTTACTTCCTTATTGAAAACTTTGGTTCGGCCCTTTAATTGTGGTTGGTACGAGGAGGCTATTTTATACTTTACACTATAATGTACAAAAACCTTATGTAGTTGTGTATTACAAAAAATGTTATCCTCCATCACTTATCAAGACTCATGAAGTACCAAACTAATTGAAAGTATTCTTTTTGACTAAATTTATTATTGTTTTGGCAATAACTTTATGTATGCTCGTTGCTTTCTGTATGGGGATTTGATGACAATCTACTGCAACCAAAATATATTCATTAGAGCAAGAGGATGGTACTAGCCCTACAAAATCAATTCCCTAACAATCAAACCCTTCCACTTTAAGGATTTTTTGAAGAGGCATTTCACATCTATTGGATATGTTGATTAATCTTTGACAGTTATGAAAATGCAATACATGCTCATGAACAACTTTAAAAATGGATGGTCTCAAGAATCTTGATTGCAGAATCTTAGAAATTGTCTGTGAATGTGGGGTTGAATTGTGTTGACATTTAAATTTTGTTTTCTTTTTTGTTTTTCTGAATGAAACTTTAAGTCAAACATGAATGTTGAACATTAAGGAGATAAGATAAGAGAGACTAGCATAATGAATTTATCATATTTCATCCCACAACTTGGAGTTGCATCCAGTTCCCTTACACTTGAGATATTTTAACTATAATTTAATTGAATACGAAATTATTAAGACATTTCCCAGTCCAAGTGACATATTTCTTTGATTTTTCAAACACAAAAAACTTATCCTAATATAACCTCTTTGTATTCTCAAAAAAATTTGTTAACACTTAGCCCTTTGAGGAAATATAATCAAATAAACATATAATTGATAAGGTGTTTACAAATATCAATCAATAGAGGATTTAAAGAAACTAAATCATAAAACAAGTGCTTAGTCTTTCAACATAAAGTGTATACAATAAAATCATTTTTATTGCTAATTTTTTTATTTGAGTATAGCTTCTTCTCTAGATGTTTTATCTTTGAAAATTACTTTATTTTCTCAAGTTGATTATCAAATGCTTGTTCAAAGTATTGTACAGTGGTGTTCAGTGTGGTGAATAATATAGTGATAAATTGAGTCTTTATATACATTCATTTTTATTGGTTGTTATTTAGTCATGATATTATTTTATAAAGGATCTGTTGTAATATTTTTACTATTTACAACTTGATATTTAACACCCTTCTACTTATAACATGTCTTGTCAATCAAATTTTTATGTTCTTAACAATGTCGATGAGGTTGAGTATTATGTTGAAAAATGTGAGATATTGGATTGAACTCTAGTTAGCATGTCGTCGAAGTCTGCTCACATGTTGTTGTCGAAGACCTATACATATTGTAGTCGAAGTGTGTTCTAGTATGTAGTTGTCGAATTGGGCCTTGCTTGTAAGCCCAATTGTTTAAGTTAGCTTGTACCCTAAGTTAGCCTGTAATGGGTAATTGTTAAAAAACCATTAGGTTAGTGTGTTAGTTTTCTTATAAATAGCATGCTAGTCTCTCATCTTGCATAAGGAAAAATAGAAAGATAAAATCCTAATTCAAGAGAGAGAGGTTATTTGTTATTCTTGTATACTTGTAATCTTATTTGATAGAGAAAGGAAAGAATAGCAGTTTATAACCAATCCTTGTTGTTTCTTCTTGTTGTTTTTCCCTTGTTTTCCTCTTAACTCTAACCCTTGTGAGTTTCTTAATCATAAAGAAACTGTTTATACTTTGTTTTAAGACATCCTAATTCACAACAAATTGGTGCAGTGAGCTTGGAGAAGATGCCTCCAACAAAGTATGAGATTGAAAAGTTCACCAGAGTGAACGATTTCGGTCTATGACGCTTGAAAATGAAAGCCCTACTGGTTCAGCAGGGTTGTTTAGAAGCGTTGAAGGGAGAGGCAGCCATGGACGATGCACTAACAGAAAAAGAAAAGACGACCATGATAGAGAAAGCCCACAACACAATATTGTTGAGCCTTGGTGATAAGGTTCTTCGACAAGTATCAAAGGAGACTACGACATCGGGGTTATGCTTGAAACTTGAAAGTTTGTACATGACCAAATCTCTGGTGTATCGACTCTACCTGAAGAAAGCTTTGTATTCATTCAAGATGAGCAAAGACAATGTGTTGGATGAGCAGTTGGATATGTTCAATAAGCTGATTCTTGATCTTGAAAATATTGATGTGAAGATCGATGATGAAGATCAAGCACTATTGTTGTTGTGCGCTTTTCCTAGAACATATGCTCACTTCAAAGAAACTCTCTTGTATGGAAGGGAGTCTCTGAGCTTTGAAGAAGTTCAATCAGCCATGTATTCTAAGGACCTGAACGAACAAAAGGAGCATAAACCTTCGACGGTTGATGAAGGTTTGGCTGTTAAGGGAAAATTCTTGCGAAAGGATGGTAAGTTCAACAAGAAGAAAGGTAAAAATCAGCAGAAGTTTTATAGTGGCGAAACATCTGGTATTCGATGCTATCACTGTAAGAAGGAGGGTCACACAAGAAAGGTGTGCCCTGAATGCCTGAAAGATCATGGAGGTAAAGATAATGGCAACGCAACCATTGTTCAAGATGATTTCGACTCATCTGATGTTCTTGTGGTTTCAAGTGGCGACTCAAGAAAAGAGTGGATTATGGATTCAGGTTGCACTTGGCACTTGACTCCAAACAGAGAATTATTCGAGGAGCTATATGATCAAGATGGTGGATCAGTGCTGCTGGGAAACAACAAAGCTTGCAAAATTATAGGTATTGGATATCTGAGATTCAAGCTCCATGATGAGTCAATAAGGTTATTGACTGAAGTCAGGTATGTACCTGATTTGAAGAGAAATTTAATTTCTCTTGGTGAATTAGACAGGAAGGGATATGTTTTTGAAGGAGAGAAAAGTATCCTAAGAGTCATGAAGGGGTCAAAGGAAGTCTTGAGAGGCGTGAAGAAACAAGGCTTGTATACCCTTGAGGCTGAAATTGTAAGTGGTTCGACAAATGTTGCATCCACAAAACCTTTGTCGAAGACAAAAATTTGGCACATGAGATTGGGCCATCTCGTGAAAGGGGTCTGGTCGAATTAGGGAACAAAATCTGCTTGGAGGAGACAAAGTCAAAAAAACTAAAATTTTGTGAACCCTGTGTAATTGGAAAATCTTGCAGAGTGAAGTTCAACAAAGGCAAACAAAGAACTCATGGATCCCTTTATTATATCCATGCTGATCTTTGTGGGCCTGCAATGTGTCCATCACATTCAGGAGCAAGGTATTTTCTATCCATAGTTGATGATTATTCCAGAAATTTATGGGTATTCATCCAGAAGACTAAGGATGAAACTTTTGAGAATTTCAAAGGTTGGAAGACTCTGGTCAAAAATCAGACTGGCAGAAAGGTCAAGAGGTTGAGAAGCGACAATGGCCATGAATTTTGCAATGAGGCGTTCGATAGCTTATGTGCTGCCTCAGGTATTGCAAGGCACAAAACTACTGTATATACTACACAACAAAATGGTTTGGCGTAAAGGTTTAATTGAACTATTTTAGAAAGAGTTAGATGCATGTTGACTAGTGATGGGTTAAAGAAGGTGTTTTGGGCTGAGGCTGTTTCGACAGCAACATATCTGATAAACAGATGTCCTTCGACTATGTTTGATATGAAGACACCTGAAGAAGTTTGGTCGGGACATCCACCTAGGCTCGACAGACTGAGAGTATTTGGCTGTGTGGCCTATGCTCACAATAGGCAAGACAAGGTCGAACCTAGAGCTCTAAAATGCATGTTCATGGGATACCCTGAAGGAGTCAAAGCTTATACGCTATGATACCTAGAGCCAGGTCACAGGAGGTGTAGTACCAGTCGAGATGTAGTTTTCAATGAAGCTGACATGGCCTTCAAGAAAATTGATGATGCTAACAAAGAGCTGGAACAGGGAGAGATTCCTGTTGAGGTGGAGCATGTTGATGTTGAATTACGTACCCAGATGAAGTCGAAGAAGAAGCAGAAGATGTTGTCGAAGATGAGGAGACTGATAATGACTACTTGCTAGCAAGAGACATGTCAATGAGAGTCATCAAGCCACCTCAGAGACTTGGGTATGCAGATCTTATATCTTATGCCTTAATCTTTGCAAGTGAGGTTCTCGGCGAAGAATTTAGAGACTATAAGGAACTTATGAGGAGTCGAAAGAAGACTAAATGGCTGAAGGCCATGGATGATGAGATGAAATCTCTTCATGACAACAACACCTGGGAACTGATCAAGAAACCTGTTGGAGCCAGGTTAGTTAGATGTAAATGAATTTTCAAAGTTAAGGAAGGAATCGAATGAGTGGTGTCGAAGAGATACAAGGAAAGGTTGGTTGCTAGAGGATTCAATCAGAAAGAAGGTGTTGACGTTAATGATATGTTCTCTCCTATTATAAAGCACAGATCCATTCGAATGTTGCTTGCCACGATGGCCCAGTTTAACCTTGAACTGGAACAAATGGATGTGAAGACTACATTCTTGTATGGTGATCTGGATGAAACAATCCTGATGAGGAAACCTGAAGGGTATGTCAAAAGAGGGAAGGAAGATTATGTGTGCAAGCTGAAGAGATCTTTATATGGACTAAAATAATCTCCTCGACTGTGGAATAGGAGATTCGACAAGTTTATGACACGCATAAGTTTCATTAGAAGTCAGTTCAACCACTGTGTTTACTTCAGATTTTGACCTGGTAATTCATTTGTTATTTTGTTACTTTATGTGGATAATATTCTAATAGCAAGCAACAATGTCGAAGAGTTAAGGAGAGCGAAGGTTGAACTCAATAAGGAGTTCGAAATGAAGGATCTGGGGGCTCTGTTCAGGATTCTTGGGATTGACATCCGAAGAGATAGAAAGTAGTCAAAATTATGCTTATCTCAAGAGGCATACCTATGGAAGATTCTCGAAAAGTATGGTATTTCGAATTCAAAGCCTGTTGTGACTCTGACAAACCCTAAATTCAAGCTAAGTATAGATCAGTGTCCCAGTACTGATGTCGAAAGAGCTTATATGAATACCATTCCATATGCTAATATAGTGGGTTCTTTGATGTATGTTATGGTCTGTACTAGACCCGACATAGCATATGAAGTAAGTCTTGTAAGCAGGTACATGGCGAATCCTGGAGAGGCTCTCTGGCAAGCATTGAAGTGCATTCTAAGGTACATAATGGTCTCTGAATAGAGTCCTAATTTATGGTGGAGCCTTGGGTGAAGATAGTAAAGCAGCAATTAAAGGATATGTCGACTCTGATTATACAGGTTGTATGGATTCCAGAAAATCTATTTCTGGATATGTGTTCACTATGTTTGGGACAGCAATCAGTTGGAAAGAAATACTTCAGAAGGCTGTTTCCTTATCAACCATTGAAGCGGAATATATTGCCCTAACTGAAGTTGTGAAGGAAGCATTGTGGCTTGAAGGTTTTGTAAAGGACCTGAAACTTCAAGGTCGAGTTAACACTGTTAAATGTGATAGTCAAAGTGTAATACACCAGTCGAAGAATTCAACCTAACTCCATCTCGAATAAATAATACATAATTAAATCAGAGTAAATAAAAAATTATTTTTCCGACAGAAACAAGGATGCCACAATTAAGGAAAGAAAACACAATCCCTGCTCATAAATTTTTGATACATAACACAAAATGGAATAACCTCAAAGGGAAACTTTTTCCATATAAAAGAAAAGTTCAATTATGGAATAAAGCGGAAAGATCCATAACTGGCTTGTTTTACAAAATAAATTGTTTTATAACATCAAAAGATTCTTACAAAAGTAATACAAAATATATTCAACAAATGTATACATATATATCTACAGCGTTCCCCGACTCCCGTGTTACGTAACAGAGCAGACCGACTGACAAACGGATGGAGAACTAATCTTCACAAAAGCCTCCAAGACTACTAAGCTGCAATTGCCTCATAGAGCAACAAACCACAGCAGAAGGGTGAGAAACACAATCATAATATAATTATATACAATTATATAATAACACAAAAATACACATATAAAACATTCTATCCACAAGCATCACATACTAATACACATAGCATATATCAATTATACCCACTCAATCACATATTCACACATAAGACACACCAAAGTCATAACATATGGAAACACACCACCACATCACATAACATATGTCTATGCATAAAACATATTATCCACAACCAATGCATTTATCACATATGCACACCAATTCACCAATTCAAACATAAATCTTAACACATACTCAATCAATTCACAATTTCCCACACATAATCAATCCATTCATGATTTTCCACACATAATGAATCCATTCATGATTTTCCACACATAATCAATCCATTCATGATTTATGTGTCATACCCCAAATTTTGACCACTAAGATTTCCCATCATTGTGCAAATCATCATCACAATGTGGATGAACCATCATGCCTCATCAAATGCCTCAAGGGTTGTTGAGCATTCACTACAATCAAAATTAGGGTTTTAAGCCCTCTCAGAGCCTTAGACAAAGGATCAATCAAGGAATGACATGATCTTCAACTTGTCTAACCTCTCAAACATCCACAATGGATCAAGAGGACTCCCACTTCAAGGATTAAGCACAAGGTTGCTCCCTTCTAGGTGGATCAAGTCTCAAGATCGCCAGTATCACCAAATTAGGGTTTTGGTCGACCAGGGCCTCCAGATGAAAAATTTCATCTAGAAACAAGCCAAAGATCCAAAACACAACCTAATGTACTCCATGGAACCTCATGGACCCATTCATCAAGTCAATTTTGCCTCAGGGGATGCATACATCAAAAATCAGGAATTAGGGTTTCTTGACCTAATTCACCCTTAAGTTGACTTTTGGGACAAATCAAGAGCCAAGACCTCAAGAGAGGGTTTAAGGGTCTCTAATGAACTATATTGATCCATTTGGAACAATGGATTAATCCAAGAAGCTTGAGCAACAAGTCTCAATTTCATCTGCACCACAATTAGGGTTTTAAGGAAAAAGTCAACTGTAACTTTGAATTTTGACCAGGACATGCTCCCAAGCCCTAGGACATGCCCCAATATACCCTATGACACCCATGGAACATGTACATCAAGTTTGATTTAGGTCAAGGACATTATTTCCTGAAGAATTGCACAGTTTGGAATTCATCTGATAAAAAGTCAACTGTGCACAAAAGTCAACTTTGACTTTTTGAGATTTTTCACCAAAATGGATTTTTAACCCTAAAATGATGTTAATGTATGATTTGAATCATCATTCATCAAGAAAAATCAAGAAAAGTGGGATAACTTGTAAAAGGGGTAACCATAAAAACTTAGAAAATTTTCTAAGTTAAAAATAAAGTGACAAGGGTACCAACTTTGAAGGATCATAACTCGTAAACCTCAAAGCCATTTTTTCTCATCCAAAGATGGATTTGTAGCCCTCATTACCCTCTACAAAAACTTCAACTAGACATAAGTCCAATTCATTAAGGATTTTGAGTTATGGAGTGATCAAAATGGCTGAAAAGTGAAAATGTCACTTTTTCCAACACTTAGTGAAATTTTCACTAAGTCAGAATCTGCCTTCACTTTTTGCCAAATGTAGAGGGATTTTTCACTTGGATTCAAAAGAGATCAAAACCAAATATATTCAAACAGTTGTTATATCATGTAAGGGCTTTCCAAAATGGCCAAGAACATTGCCAAATTCCATTTGAGTCATGAGATATGACATTGGAAAGTTGCCTTGCTGAAATCTGTCAAAGGCAAGGCAGAATTTGCAACTTTGCTCGATTTGCCAAAATCAGCCAAATTCAAATCCTCCTATCCACTTGGACACATCTAAGGATTGAATCTAAAGGGGACAATCACTGAGCCAAGCCTCCAAAGTCCATGGAACAAGAAATAACATGTTGAACCTAGAATGGCCAAAATAGGGACAAGACTCCAAATTTGGATTGAAGCATTCAATGGAAGCATCAAGGTGGCATGGACTAAGCCATTCTCATCTGAAATCAGTCAAGACTTATCCAAGACCAAGGGAACCACAGCTCTGTGCCCTAACCTCTAGTCAATGGCTAGAGGAGACTTGGATTTCCATTGGACAACATTGGCCAAACCTACTTACCAGTTGCCATTCACTATTCCTTGCAAAACAAACTTGTTCTACTATAAATAGAGCTCAATTGTGATCAGTTTGAGTACACCAAAGCCATCTAACAGATGCTTTCCTCAAAATCTCTTTCTCTTGGCAAAAATGCCTTTCTTAGCAAGGTAGCTATCGGGTTTTGAGTTTGAGAGCTTTTCCAATCAAACCAATCACTCACACACCTCATATACATCATATAGAAGTGATCCAAACACTCATATAACATCTGGAACACTGATTTCACAAAATCACTAGCCAATTGCTCAAGTTCTTGACAGTTTTGCAGTTGAGGTGCCATCTTCAACTCCAAACCATTTCAATCCATTCTAAGCACTCAAACACATCACTTGGTACCTAGGGAAGCTATCCACATCATTGGAACCTAGCTGTAACACCTCCAACACAAATCACGATCACCAGCTGCAAGTGGTAAGCATGAGCTCTTCTAACTCTATGATCCATGCAATTTTTGCTGCACAATAATTTGGCCATATGTTCATAATCATGCATGGAATGTTTTCCCTCAATTAATTGCATTGTTTGAATCGTGTATCAAAAATCCTAGCCTTCATGCAGAAATTAGGGTTCTTGAGGATTTTTCATGATTTCTTGTTATATGTTTAATTTAAATTAAATTAATGGACATAGACATGATCGTGAGGTTGAGACGAGCATAATGATATGTGGATTGCATGTTATAATCAAGTATTCAGGGAGATTGGATAGAAAATGCAAATCAGCCAAACCCAGAACACGCGTGTGTTCTTCAGCTTGTTCTTGGCGCCATTTCTTTCAAATTCAAATATTTGAATTTTGTGATTTTATTTAATTGATTCAAAAATTAATTTCTCTCTGAGTTTTAATGATTTTGAGTTGATTCTTTTTTTAATAATTCACAAAAATGTTAAAATATTTTATTTTATCAAAAAATACCAAAAATATTATTTATTTCATATAATTGATATTTTTGCAAAGAATTAATATTTTAATTGTTTTTGACATTTTAAATATTTTTTCCACATTGATTTTGCAACTTTTAATGCTTTCTAATTATTTTGTAGGTCAATACTTAATTTTTGAAGCATTAATCCAAAATCACAATTTGTTTTTCATATGTTAAACAATTTTGATCATTTTTAATTGAATTTTTATTCAATTAAATACATTTTTGAAAACAAATTAGGGATTTTGGATTAATTCAACCCTCATAAATCATTTTCAAATCACTTTGGGCCTCTTGAGAGAGTGTAAGACCCAACCCACTTATACATAAATATTTTGGGCCTCATTCGTTGTATAAGTCCCTCTGTACATTTTCAAATAAACGGCACGATCATCGCCTTTTGAAAAATAACCTTGGGCCTCTCCTTGAGCTATAAGACCCATTCAAAAACACTTTGGGCCTCTAATAGAGTGTAAGACCCAATCCCCTTTTAACCAAAACATTTTGGGTCTCACTTATTGTATAAGTCCCTCCGCGTTAAAAGAAAACCTTGGCGCGATCGCCATTTCCAACGGAAAAATCATCTGGGCCTACCCTCGTGTTATAAGCCCCACTCTTTTTCTTTAAACCCTTTGGGCCTCTTGAAAGAGTGTAAGACCCATCCCTTTGTACAGAAAACATTTTTGGTCTCAGTCACTTGTATAAGTCCCTCTGTACAAATTCAAACAGTGCGCTCACTGATAAAACCCTGGGCCTCTCCTTGAGCTGTAAGCCCCAAATCTTTCTTTTTCAAAGCACTTTCTCCTTTGATTTTGAATATACTGTTGTTTTAAATCTTTCTTTGTTGAACAACTAACCAAACAGCATGGAAGCTCTACAACCGAGTAAGTGGTTATTGCTTTCATTTACCGCTTTCATATACATATAACTGTATTGTGTGGCTGTTTCACTGTAAGTCTTCATTCATAAACTCATATCGACTGTGTAATAATAGTATAGATATTTAGAGTTTCCCCGGCAACTACGTCTAGAACTAGGTGACGCCGTTTCGTTTATTCGTAGAAATAGACAACTAGATCCCCAAATAGGATCACCAGATACAGTCTTCTCTTCGGCTGTCCTCATTAGGAATTTGTCAAGAAACTCTACTCCCAGAGGTGAATGTATTCTCCGTGAATGGCATCTTTGAGTTTCTTCCAAATTCTCGAACTTTCCTGACTTTGATCTATTCTCGGTGAATAGCATTGCCTTGAATTTCTCAGGATTTGGGGACCCACAGGCTTCTTAAAAGCATCGGCCTCCTCTTGGGCATCGTGCAAGGACCCACAGGCTTCCTAAAAGCAACCCGACCTCCTCTTGGGCTTAGTACAAGGACCATACGGCTTCTTAGAAGTATTCACAGCCTTCTCTTAGGCTTCGTATAATGATCTCTTCCTCCGGGAATGATAGCCTTCTCTTGGGCTTCGTACAAGGACCTCTCGGCTTCTTAAAAGTTTCCAGCCTCCTCTTAGGCTTCGTATAAATTGTCCCGACGATCTCCTAGAGGTATAGGAACAGAACTTAGTCATCCGCATAAAACAGTCCTTTCAAAGAGGCTACTACTGTTTCTCAAAGCATAGTACAAAAGATGAAACTCTAGACTTAGACAGTCTAACTTCCTTAAGTCTCAAAGACATTCTCAAGTGACCCCTTCGTTAAATAGGAAGGAAACCCGCAGACTCGGACAGTCTCAATACCCTTCGAATTTCCCGCTTCCTTAAAGAACAGGAATAACCCGGATCCTTGAATCAAATCCATGAGTACAGTATTGCTCATATAAGAACTGATTTTCTCTTTAAAATCAGTATACTGGACCTATCGCTTGACTGAAACAGTTACCATAGCCTCCTCTTAGGCTTTGTATAATGATCCTTCTCCAGTGAAGTTAGCCTCCTCTTGGGCTTTGTACAATGATTCTCCCCAGTGGAGTCAAACAACGTTTAGCCTCTCTCTCGGGCTTTGTACGAGACACATAAGAGACTCCCTCGTTGAGTCAATCACCCCTTTCGCCTCCATCTCGGGCTTTATACGAGATACAAAAAGGTTCTTATTGAGCCAAACAAGCAATAGCCTCCATCTCGGGCTTTATACGAGATACCAAAAGATTCCATCGTTGAGTCAAAACCTTTTAGCCTGGTTTATAAAGGAAATTATGGCATTGCCGGATTCACAAATCCTGGTTAAAGTAATTCTCCTTTATAAAACAGTTGTGACACACAACCCCCTCTTTAGAGATGACAAATTCTCTCTAAAGTTGGGACCTTCAGCTTCACATCTTGGGCTTTGAACAAGATACAAATAGACCTTTCAGCTTCACATCTTGGGCTTTGAACAAGATACAAACCACCTTTTCGCTTCACGTCTTGGGCTTTGAACAAGACACCAAAACAACCATTTCCTCCCATAGAATAGGAGGAACTACGAACGCTCTGATTTCCCTGTTTCGGTAAACGGGAATATGTAGGCATAAGATCGAAAGAAAAGATCTTAGCGAACACACTAAACAAAATCCCATACTCCCATGTATCTATCAAAAGCATCAGTCATAACATCCTAATCCTTGTTCCCCGCCAGAAACCTTTTGTCTAGATAAAAAGAAGAAGAAAACCGTATTGGCGAAAATACAAATAACCAGTACAAAGGCCCCCCCCCCCACATTGATATCATCCGTAACCTAACAGACTGCTGTTTAAACTCAGTATGCAAAGCAGGGTTAATTGGAGACATCTATTTCCCTTCCTTCATCAGCTTTAATAGGATAAAAAATGAATTGACCTGTAGTTTTAAGCTCAACCGCAGAGAGCGACCATCGCTTAAGAACCGCGTCCAAAATCGCTCGCTACAGAAAAATGGCGCCCACCGTGGGGCCGTTCAAAGTTAGATCTAGGCACGGTCTCTCTTTTCTTCACCTCTTGTGTGAATACCACAGATTGGGGCTTCTGCCGGGGAACCCATTTTTTGTCAGGAACTTAGGATTCATAGCTTTAAAGGTCTAGGATGTTTAGGACAAATATATATACTGCTTTTCCTAATTGCTATACATGTTTATTTTTCTGCTAATGGGAATGCGGGTGATGCCGTTTGTGGAAATATTGAGTATACACTTAAGATAAGTGATGGCGACGGGGTCGACCATCAACCTCAGTGGAGGCTGACCAACGCAACCCATTCTCTCACCTAGACAATGGGCCGGTTGTTAAGTCTGAGAAGCTGAGGAGCCAAACCCTTTCGTAGTGCAGAAACTATCGGGAATAGTTGTCACGCGATACTACCCTCATTTAAGGCTGGTGATCTATTCTCGGTGAATGACACTTACTCTAAGATTACTCTACAACTCGCTGGCGATCCGCTTGTTGTTTTGCTTTCCTGGGAGGAGCTGATGATAATGAGTACAGGTACAAAAATCACCCTAGTATAAACCTTTGGGGACGGGTAGAGCCTTGACTTCATGACAACGACCCTTTGACCCTATGTTTTTTCTATGTTTTTGTGTGCTGCATTCATGCATTCATTTAAAAAACATAAAAAAAAAAATCTTCTCTTCTAGTCTCTCTGTTTTTTCAAAATAAACTAAGATTGTGATTGCAAATATCAGAGAAAAGGATCGCACTAATGGATTTCGGTAGAAGGAGAACTCACCAGTATACCTTCAAGGTTCCAAAACTAGAGGATTTGAGAAGGTTAGCAAGGATGATCACTAACCCAGAGGCTTTCAGAGCCAAGCACGGAGGTTTGCTACCACAGTTAAGAGTCCATGTGATTGAGGGAATCATGGATGCGCTCATTCAGTTTTATGATCCAGTTTATCACTGTTTCACATTCCCGGATTACCAGCTCGCACCAACGCTGGAGGAGTATTCTCACCTGATTGATTTACACATTACAGATCGAGCTCCATTTTCTGGACTGGAAGAAATTCCAAAGAATCAGACCATTGCGAGAGCAATTCATTTGGACGAGACTGAGGTCAGGACTCACCTAACCACTAAGGGTGGCATCCAAGGTTTTCCAGCCTAGTTCTTGACAAAGAAGGCCCTGTATTTCGCCAGTATAGGAAACGTGACTGCTTTTGAAAGCATCTTTGTCTTTCTCACCTACGGGTTATTTTTGTTTCCTAACATCAATAACTTCGTCGATATTAACTCCATTAAGGTTTTTCTCATTGGAAACCCTGTGCTGACTTTGCTCGCAGATGCGTATCATTCTGTACACTTGGGGAATTTGTACAGCGGAGGGGAGATCACATGTTGTGTACCTTTGCTTTACAAATGGTTTATCTCTCACTTGCCCAAGTCTGCTGCTTTTTGGGATTGTAAGAGTGCCTTACGCTGGTCGCAGAAGATCATGTCTCTTACCAACTCTGACATTAATTGGTGTAATAGGATTTATGAGGGAATTAGGATCATTGACCGTTGTGGAAACTTCCCCAACGTACCCCTCATAGGAACTAAAGGAGGAATCAACTACCATCCGATATTGGTTCTTCGTCAATTTGGATACCCGATGAGACACATCCCACTGGGTGTTCATCTGGAAGGTCTTTTCTTCAAAGAAGGAGAAAACGACATAGCACTAAAGATGGAAATAGTGCACGCTTGGAAACACGTTCATAAGAAAGGACGAGAGTCTCTGGGAAAACCAGATTGTGTCTCGGTGGAGCTTTATCTCCATTGGGTACAAACTAGAGCTCTCAAGCTAAAAATGCCTTATCCTCGTTACGGAATTCTTCCGCCGAGGGAATCTGTCATGTACTTCATGACGAAAACTGAAAAGCTTCAGGTTACTCTCAACAAAGTTCAACGGGAGAGAAGGTCTTGGAAGAACAAGTACCGCACCCTCGACGTAGAGTGCATCAGAATAGAGCAATTACTGAAAGAGAAAGATGCTCTGATTGAAATTTTGGAGCAACATGCTGTAGATAATCAGGATGACCAAAGGAATTTGCTCGCTCCTTTCACTTGGCAAAGGAATGACAACCCAACAACGGCCCAAGAGCCCCGATCAAAGAAAAGGAAGATACCAGAATCAGCACCTGATTTCTCTTCAGAGAGGACTCGGGACCCATTAGCTTAGGTTTCTGTTTCTGCACCTTGTAATCTACTGTATTTCCATTTCTGTAATCCTTTGAATTCAATAAAAAGGGGTTTCCCCACTGTTTGATATTTGCAATCTAATTGTCGAAGTTTATTTTGATTAAACCAAAAGAACAATTAATATAATCATTGCATTCATCATTCTCACATCGCGTATTCTTCTTACCTACGAATCTCACGTTTGTGTCTCGATTCTAGAGTCAAACTGTCTCATTCGTATAATACTCGGGCCAATCGTCAGAAAAAGATGGATGATCTTGAGGAAGAAAACAGAGAGTTGAAAGAAGAGATCGACGCTCTAAGAGAGGATATGAGAAAGCTTCGTAACGACATGCAAGCCATGGCAGAAGCTCAGCTACAAAGAACTGTGATCTCAGAGATCACCTCAACGCCCATAGTGGAGAAGTATGATCCTAGGTATCAGATGCCAAAAGACCGTCCTTGGGGCATGCCTGTTAACTATATCCCGGAAGGATGTGTCCCGCCGATCACTAAAGATCAGGGAATCACAACAGAAGCCGTTGGGCCTGAAGGTTACAAACTTCGGGAAAGCGAAGATGCCAGGGGCATACTGAAGACTCCTGAAGGTTACAAACTTCGGGAGACGCCAAGACTCACTACCGTAGTCACGGTACCACCCCCTGTGGTGCACACTGTCCCGGAAGGACAGATTCCATAGACACCTTCTGGTAAGAAGGAAACTATGTTTGACATAATGGAGGAATTCTAGGAACAATTCTTGGAAATGCAGAAGGAACTGCAAGCCATTCGCGGTCAGGATCTATTTGGAAAGGACGCCGCAAACCTCTGCTTGGTCCCAAATGTGAAAGTCCCGCACAAATTTCAAGTGCCCGACTTTGAAAAATACAAGGGTAACTCTTGCCCTCAAAGCCATCTGGTGATGTACGCTCGGCGAATGTCAGCTCAGACGGAGAATCAGGACCTACTGATTCACTACTTCCAGGATAGTTTAACCGGTGCCGCACTCAAATGGTACATGGGTTTAAACCGTGCCACGATCAGCACATTCAGATATCTTGGTACTGCCTTCGTCCAACAATATAAATACAATTTGGGCATGGCACCCGACAGAGATCAACTCAGATCAATGTCGTAAAAGGACAAGGAAACCTTTAAGGAGTATGCTCAAAGGTGGCGTGAAATTGCCGCTCAAATTTGTCCACCTCTCGAGGAAAAAGAGATGACAAAGATCTTCTTAAAGACCTTAAGCTCATTTTACTATGACCGAATGGTTGCCAGTGCGCCCAGTGATTTCACCGAAATGGTCGGCATGGGCGTACGTCTTGAGGAAGCCGTCCGAGAAGGACGTTTGGTAAAAGACACTAGATCGAAGAGCGGTTCTAAAAAATATGGTAGTGTTTTCCCTAAGAAAAAAGAGCAAGATATTAGGAATATCTCCCTCGGAAAGCAAAGACGACGTTATCAACTGGTAGCAGCTGTGACTCCTGCTATCAACCCTGCGTCTATTCCTACGTATCAACCTCAGGTTGCGTAGAGCCAGCCTGATCAACAAAGGACACAACAGCCTCTTCAGCAGGCTCGTCCTCCATATAACAACAACCGTACAACACGACCACCAGGATTTGATCCTATACCCGTGACATACGCAGAACTGTTTCCATTACTACTGGCTAAGGGGCACATTCAGACTAAATCTCCTCTTACAGTATCGGAAAATCCGCCTTTTTGGTTTAAGGTGGATCAAACATGCCCTTATCATCAAGGAGGTTCAGGGCATAACATAGAGACTTGTATCAATTTCAAGTCCGACGTACAAAAGCTTGTTAGGAGCGGGGTCTTATCCTTCAAGGATACGAATCCTAATGTTCTCACGAACCCGCTGCCTCAACACGAGAAGGCTGTAGTCAATCTGATAGAAGGAGAGACTAACAATGTCTATCAAATTCACGATGTACTCTTGTTAAAAACCAATCTGGTAAAGATGCATTGTAGACAGAGTGGATATGGCTATGTGCCACCTCATAATTATCATTAGTGTGATATCTGCTCTAAAGACAATCAAGGATGTTCTATAGTACAAGCAGCTCTGCAGGAACAGATTGATCTCGGATGGATCCAAGAGCACCGAGTTCGTGGAGTTAACATGGTCTACACGAATTCTAACGTGATTCAGAACCACGACATCCGTGCAATGAATGTCAACTTGGTGGCGATGCACTCAAGGCAAAGCCAACATCATAATCTGCCGCGACACGATTACAGTTCCTGTCTGACTTGCTCGGTAAACAAACAGGGATGCTCTTTCATACAAGAGGCCCCCAGCGTCAGATGGATCTTGGATGGATCCAAGACTACCATGATAGGAACTCCTATCAAATCAACATGGTTCAGATCTTCGATATTCGCGTGATGAATACCAACCTGGTAGAGTTACATGCAGAGCAGGTCCGACTCGGATTCTTAATATCACATGACTATCAAAGCTGTGAAGCGGGTTGTGAAAACGATCGAGGTTGTACCCTTGTCCAGGAGGCACTTCAGCACTTGTTAAATCATTGGTGGATGCCAATTTATATGGATGAAGATGCTCAGAAGATTAGTATCAGTAACAGGAATCCTACCCGGCATCAAAGTCAGGATGTCCGATCAATGGAAGCTAACCTAGTGAGGTTACATTGTATTCAAAGTGGACGTGGCCAGGTGCCACCACACAACTATGACAGTTGTAGCGTCTGTTCGGAAAGTAACCAAGGGTGTTACCTTGTGAGAGCAGCTCTTCAGGGTCAGGCGGATCGTGGAGAAATTCGTCCATATCCGGGTTCTGGACCCATCAACTGGATGCTGAACTACCTTGCCGATCAAGTCGAGGATGTTGTCCCAATCTCTGGTCATCACAGGACCAGAGATGTTTTTGCCATCATCCCTCTACTTGACGAGTCTAAGGTTCCCAATCGGGAACGAATTGAGATTGCTTACGATGGTCAGAAAAATCAGAAGGCTCCTGTAGTCATCTATCTACCAGGACCACTACCGTATGAATCAGCTAAGGTTATCCCTTACAAATACGGTGCAACGAAAGTTGAAAATGGAAAGGAAATTCCATTACCCTCCATCGTGAATATTGTAGACATCAGTCGTGTAACACGGAGTGGTAGAATCTTCAACCGAGGGGTTGGGGAAGTTAACATGGAAAAGGAACTTTAGACAGAAGCTCCCGATCTATCATTCGGTCAATCCAATAATCCCGACCTTTTGAAAAATGATGATGAGATGCTGAAGCTCATCCAAAAGAGTGAATATAACATTGTTGATCAGCTGTTATAGACTCCTTCAAAGATCTCGGTATTATCACTGTTACTCAGTTCAGAAGCGCACAGGGAGGCTCGACAGAAAGTCTTGGAGCAGGCCTTTGTGGAACAGGATGTAACAATCAGACAGTTCAATAGCATTGTCTCTAACATCACTTCCTGCAACAACTTTGGATTTAGTGATGAGGAGTTACCCGAAGAGGGTCGCCGTCATAACATGGCGCTCAACATTACAGTCAACTTCCAGGATGATGCTTTAGCCAGCGTACTGGTAGACACAGGGTCAGCCCTGAATGTTATGCCGAAGTCCACTTTGATGCAATTATCATTCAAAGGGCCTCCGATGAGAGTTAGCGAGGTCGTCGTCAAAGCGTTCGACGGATCCAGAAAAATAGTTATCGGCGAAGTTGATCTTCCCATAACTATCGGTTCTCACACTTTCCAAGTTACTTTCCAGGTCATGGATATTCGGGCAACATACAGTTGTTTATTAGGAAGACCTTGGATACATCAGGCTGGAGCGGTCACTTCGACCTTCCACCAAAGCTAAAGTTCGTCAAGAATGATCAACTTGTCACGGTTTGTGGGGAACAAGCCTTGCTTGTAAGCAACTTGTCATCATCTACTGGTATAAAACCCGAGGAGGTTATTGGAACTCAGTTCCAAGCATTTTCGGTGAGCAAGGACAATCAATCCCAAGGAGGAACCTCGATTTCCTCATACAAAGATGCTATCAAAGCGGTCGAGAGTACCGACACAATTGGATGGGGACAGCTTGTCATTCCTATTGACAATAAAACAAAGAAGGGTCTTGGTTTTTCTGTAACCTGTACCCAGACAGCTGCTAAAGATGAAAGTTTTCATCCCCTTCAAAACTTCTTCCACAGTGGAGGTTTCCTTCACCCAGTGTCTCAAGCGGTTCATGATATCAATGAGGAAGATCCATCTGACACGGATGAAGAATGGAAGTCCTATTTAAATGAGGACGGTTATATGTCTCAGGAAGAGGTGCCTATACCATTTTGCTATCCCACACAGAGTCCGAGATTTATACCAAGGTCAGATGTCGAAATGATATATGGAGATTGTGATCCGAAAGGATGCCGTGCTCCGCCAAATTCATTAGAGGAGGACACTCTGATGAAAGACAACTTTGACCACAACTACTATGGCCCAATGGATGGTCTGCCAATGTGGCAACCTTACCCAGGAAACTTGGGGCCGGAAAGTCAGCCGAGCAATGAAAATCAGCTAACCGTCATTGAACAGAATACCTGTGTCCCCACCATGTCATGGGAGCAACACTCAGGTCATTCAGAAACTACTCAACATGAAGATGAATTTGCAACGTTTGCAGGACTTGAATTCATCAACTATGCTTTTCCCGAGGTCAACGTCATCGAGAGAAATGACTCCTCCAGTTCGAAAGAAGTGTGGGACACCTTGGGACAACCGAGCGGAAAATACGACTATATGGTCAAATACACCGCTCCCGAAAGCTCTCGTATCAGGCTCGAAGACATCCAGCCAACTGGATGGGGAGATACAGCTGAGAGCACAAATGTTATGCAAAATGCAACAGAGGAATTCTCCTACGACAACTCTGCCTGGGAAACAGATTCCAATGATCCTGCTCCACCAGAAATCAGCGTCATTTCTGAAGACAAATCAAGGAAGGTGTCAGACTTTGTGATTCACCGAGGAGTTCACCGCCAATGGGTTGCCGTCGAGGTTCTGAAGGTCGT
The DNA here is from genome assembly GCA_022829125.1 of Lathyrus tuberosus. Lineage (NCBI taxonomy): Eukaryota > Viridiplantae > Streptophyta > Magnoliopsida > Fabales > Fabaceae > Lathyrus > Lathyrus tuberosus. Next base: position 886,845 of record JALAZF010000203.1, on the reverse strand, counting down.
TCATCAGTCAAAGTAATTGCCATCTTTAACCTTTCACCCTGCCCAGGTGAAACGGATGTTTTGATAGGGCTCGCTTTCTGTAAATTTCGCTCTTCGCTTTGCCCGAAGCGACAGAGTTTTGTTTTATGGGGCTGTAGTTTCAAGATTCGACTTGTTCATTAATAAAATAATGTCGTTCTGTAATTTCTGCATTAATTGTTGTTTTCTCTTTTTGCTTTTTCAGAAAATGGTAATCCTAAAAAACAATTCAAATAAAAACAAGCAGTAAAATAAATACACTGCACACACTTGCATTTTCTCTATCTCTTCTAAACACGAATCATCACGTCATGCAGATTGCTTGTTTTAAACCCAGTTGAAACATACGATCCGATGCCTTCTCCCAACTTTGAGTTCCCGGTATTTGAGGCTGAAGAAGAAAATGACCACGAAATTCCAGAAGAGATCTCCCGACTACTCAGACAAGAGGAAAGGTCCATTGAACCTCACAAAGAGCCGTTGTAAACGGTAAACTTAGGTTCAGAGCAAGAGAGAAAAGAAATCAGGATTGGGGCACTGCTCAGTCCAACTGCTAGAGAGGGTTTAATAAAGCTTCTCAAAGAATTTCCCGATGTATTTGCTTGGTCCTATCAGGATATGCCAGGGTTAGATACCAGCATCGTGGAACATCATTTACCATTGAGATCGGAATGTACGCCAGTAAAGCAAAGGTTGAGACGTACTCATCCGGACATGGCCATAAAAATCAAAGAGGAGGTACAGAAACAGATTGACGCAGGTTTCCTCGCCACATCAGAATATCCTCAATGGTTAGCAAATATCGTACCTGTTCCGAAAAAGGACAGAAAGGTCAGAATGTGTGTTGATTACAGGGATCTGAACAAGGCTAGTCCAAAGGACGACTTTCCTTTACCACACATTGACATGCTGGTAGACAGCACAGCAAAGTTCAAAATTTTCTACTTCATGGATGGATTCTCGAGCTATAACCAGATCAAAATGGCGCCGAAAGACATGGAGAAAACTTCGTTCATTACCCCATGGGGTACCTTTTGTTACAAGGTAATGCCGTTCAGTTTGAAGAACGCCGGGGAAACCTATCAAAGGGCCATGACTACTCTGTTTCATGACATGATACATAAGGAAATCGAGGTATATGTCGATGATATGATTGCAAAATAAAAAAATAGAGAGTGAGCATGTTGAACATCTGTCAAAATTGTTCAAACGTTTAAGAAAATTCAAGCTCCGCTTGAATCCCAACAAGTGCTCCTTCGGTGTCCGTTCAGGGAAACTACTAGGGTTCATCGTCAGCCAGAAAGGAATTGAGGTTGATCCTGACAAGGTCAATGCCATTCAAGAAATGCCTTCGCCGAAAACTAAAAAACAAGTCAGAGGATTCTTGGGACGTTTGAATTATATCTCCAGATTCATATTCCTTATGACCGCCACATGTGCGCCGATTTTCAAGTTACTCAAAAAGAACCAGGATTGCGTTTGGACAGAAGATTGTCAAACTGCCTTCGACAGTATTAAGGAATATCTGTTGAATCCTCCGATTCTATCACCTCTAGTGGAAGGAAGACCACTGATCATTTCCCTCACAGTTCTAGAGGACTCAATGGGTTGTGTGCTTGGCCAACAAGACGAAACAAAAAGAAAAGAGTCTGCCATCTACTATTTGAGCAAGAAATTCACCGACTGCGAGACTCGGTACATGATGCTTGAGAAAACTTGTTGCGCTTTGGCTTGGGCAGCCAAACGTCTTCGCCAGTACATGATTCGTCACACTACTTGGTTGATCTCAGAAATGGATCCAATCAAGTATGTCTTCGAAAAACCTGCTCATACGGGAAGAATTGCCCGTTGGCAGATGTTGTTATCAGAATATGGCATAGAGTACCACGCTCAAAAAGCCGTTAAGGGAAGTATTTTAGCTGATCATTTGGCTCATCAACCGATTGACGATTAAGAATCAATCGGGTTTGACTTCCCAGACGAAGATGTCATGTATCTAAAAATGAAAGATTGCGATGAACCGCTACCCAGTGAAGGGCCAGAACCAGGTTCCCAATGGGGACTTATCTTTGACGGAGCAGTGAATCATTATGGAAACGGAATTGGGGCAATCATTGTTACCCCTCAGGGTACCCACATTCCTTTCACCGCTCGACTTACGTTTAAGTGTACGAACAACGAGGCCGAATACGAAGCTTGTATTATGGGTCTCGAGGAAGCGATTGATTTAAGGATCAAAAACTTGGACGTATATGGCGACTCAGCCTTGGTCATCAATCAGATAAAAAGAGATTGGAACACATACCAATTAGGATTGATTCCTTACAAAGACTATGCAAGAAGGTTGTTACCCTTCTTCAACAGAATCGAGTTTCATCACATCCCTCGTGATGAGAATCACATGGCTGATGCATTAGCCACTCTCTCTTCCATGATTAGTGTAGGTCAATGGAACGACTTACCTAAGATCGACATAATGCGCCTTGAACGGCCCGCTTACGTCTCCGCAATTGAAGCAGTCATAGACGATAAACCTTGGTATCACGATATCAAATGCTTCCTTCAGGAACAAGAGTACCCATCTGGGGCACTCAGAAAAGACAGAAAAACCCTCAGAAGATTGGCTGGAAACTTCTTCCTGAGCGGTGACACTCTCTATAAGAGAAATTTTGACATGGTCTTGCTCCGATGCGTCGACAGACTAGAAGCAGACATGCTTATGAAAGAAATTCACGAAGGGTCCTTTGGCACTCATGCCAACAGACACACAATGGCGAGAAAAATTCTGAGAGCAGGGTACTATTGGTTGACCATGGAATCCGACTGCTATAAGTACATGAGGAGGTGTCACAAGTGTCAGATATACTCCGACAAAATTCATGTACCTCCATCACATCTCAAAGTTCTCTCTTCCCCGTGGCCTTTCTCGATATGGGGAATCGACATGATCGGCATGATTGAACTTAAGGCTTCAAACGGACATCGGTTCATCCTTGTAGCCATTGACTACTTCACCAAGTGGGTCGAAGCAGCGTCATTCGCCAATGTAACCCGACAAGTGGTGGTCCGATTTATCAAAAACAATATCATCTGCCGTTATGGTGTTCCAAGCGAGATCATTACTGACAATGGATCTAACTTAAACAATAAGATGATGAAAGAGTTGTGTGCAGAGTTCAAGATCGAACACCATAACTCATCTCCCTACCGACCCAAGATGAACGGAGCGGTAGAAGCGGCTAACAAGAACATCAAGAGGATTGTTCAAAAGATGGTTGTAACCTATAAAGACTGGCACGAGATGCTACCCTTTGCTTTTCACGGTTATCGCACATTTGTTCGCACTTCAACAGGGGCTACCCCTTTCTCTCTAGTGTATGGCATGGAGGCAGTTCTCCCCATAGAAGTAGAGATCCCTTCAATCCAAGTACTGATGGAAGCTAAGCTCACCGAAGTTGAATGGTGTCAAAGTCGACACGACGAACTGCATCTGATCGAAGAAAAGAGAATAACGGCACTATGCCATGGTCAGTTATATCAACAGAGAATGAAGAGGGCGTTCGAAAAAAAGGTCCTACCTCGTGTCTTCAGAAAAGGAGACCTCGTGCTCAAGAAGATACAATCTTTTCTCACTGATTCCCGGGGCAAGTGGACTCCAAATTATGATGGCCCCTATGTGGTCACAAAAGCTTTCTCCGGCGGCGCCTTGAGACTTGCAACCATGGACGGAGAGGAATTTTCCTACCCCACGAATGTTGATGTAGTCAAGAAATACTTCGCCTAAACTAAAAAAAAAGAAAAAAAAACGTCTCGGTGGATTGAAAACCCGAAAGGGCGGTCCAGGCAAAAGTTAGAGACATATAAAAAAATCATCCCGATGGATTGGAAACATCATAGTACAATCCAGGCAAAAATTAGGGATAATGGCAAGTAACTATATTCAACAGAGGCAAGTCCCTCAGCAGCAGCAGTTATACCATCCATTGGAGGAAAACTCCAGTCAAGGTCATCTTCGACAGAAGCTCAGGATGTCCCGAATTCAAAGTTGGTAGAAGAATAGTGGTCGTTACGTTTCAACGTAGCCCTTTTCCCTGTAAATTACCATTTTCAAACTTTGTATATACTCTTTGGAATCATGCGTTTGGCTGATCTCCATCTTATCAATAAAATTTGAGCCCTTGTGCTTTTGTTTGTAATTCTTATTTGTTTTAGCTTTACAAAACGACGTTGTTAACATGACTAACGACTCTTGAAATAAAACAAAAATAAATTTACTTGGTAAAACTTTTTCTGCTTTTAAAATAAAGATGGCAATTTCTTTTGACTATTGAACATCAAAAGAACATCAATCGCTTCTCCAGAAGTAAGCAAACTTCAAAGTGCAGAATCAAAGTGCTCCTTCTAACCCAGTACGCCTGAATGAAGGGATCAACTGTGTCAGAGACCTTGTTTCGTCTGACACCCCTCGGTTGAGTTCTTATCTCCTAAGCCCAATCAACGGTATTCCCCGCAGGGACTATCTCTCCTAAGCAAGGTGGAATTGCTATCTTGAACCAGCGATATCTCTACACGCCCCGCGATGGCCGAGTATCCAGTCATGTTCATCTTTTAGTTTGTGTGTCGCGTCAATTTTGTCAGCATAGACATACATGCATTATTGATTTGCATTCGCATTCATATTGTATCAATATCACTCTAGTCGGTCTTGTCCCCTGGTGATAAAAAGTCCTCTCAATCGAGTTGTCAAGTTTTTTCCTCGTCAGGAAGTGCGGCGTCTGAACAATCTCTCTCCTCCAGTTTATTTCTGGAATGAAGTTGGCTCCTCGACCACTTTGATAACTTGAACCTCTGAAAGACCAGAGGAACCTTCAGTCAGCATCACTCTTCTCCATTGAAGATGATATCCTTGCTTTCCCGGATTAAAGAAAAATCCCCCAGAGAAAGCCTCATAAGCAGAGATTTGGCAGTACAGCTGCCATTCTCCGAAAAGATCGCTGATGAAAAGGTCATCGGCACCTCAAAATTGGACCCCATCACATGGCATTTCTCCGGGAAGATCCCGAGAAAAGTATGATGTAAGATCCCAAGTGGAAACAGTCTCTCAAGAGACTCGCTTTCCCCAAGTAGAATCGACAAATGGCGTCTCCAAACAGAGAAGTTTGTGTACCTCTACAATTCAGACGATTGGGTTCCCCAGCAAGTCTGACGTCAAAACTTTTTCCGTCAGATGGCATCTCCCCAAGAAAATTCGGCGAGAAGTTTAAGGGAAATCGCTACGAATAGCGTCCCTTGTCAAAAAGTTTATTGACAAAAGAAACTAAGACCAGTTCCTTGGTAGGAAACCTGGATCGAGGGGAAGTTTAAAAAAGAAACTAAGACCAGTTCCTTGGTAGGAAACCAGGATCGAGGGGAAGTTTAAATCAGAAACTAAGACCAGTTCCTTGGTAGGAAACCAGGATCGAGGGGAAGTTTACAACGAAAATTGAGACCAGTTCCTTGGTAGGAAACCAGGATCGAGGGGAAGTTTGTTTCCGCAACTAAGACCAGTTCCTTGGCTGAAGACCAGGATCGAGGGGAAGTTTACCTTTTCTAAGGATCATTGCTTAGCAAAAGAAGATGAATGCGCAAGCTACCATTCATAACCACCATCAAAATTTCGGGTATTCCGATATTTAATCCTCTTGCACCCCGAATGCCCGAATACCTTCGTCATTCACACCTTCGGGTCCAAGAAGATTAAATAGGGGCATCTGTCATACCCCAAATTTTGACCACTAAGATTTCCCATCATTGTTCAAATCATCATCACAATGTGGATGAACCATCATGCCTCATCAAATGCCTCAAGGGTTGTTGAGCATTCACTACAATCAAAATTAGGGTTTTAAGCCCTCTCAGAGCCTTAGACAAAGAATCAATCAAGGAATGACATGATCTTCAACTTGTCTAACCTCTCAAACATCCACAATGGATCAAGAGGACTCCCACTTCAAGGATTAAGCACAAGGTTGCTCCCTTCTAGGTGGATCAAGTCTCAAGATCGCCAGTATCACCAAATTAGGGTTTTGGTCGACCAGGGCCTCCAGATGAAAATTTTCATCTGGACACAAGCCAAAGATCCAAAACACAACCTAATGTACTCCATGGAACCTCATGGACCCATTCATCAAGTCAATTTTGCCTCAGGGGATGCATACATCAAAAATCAGGAATTATGGTTTCTTGACCTAATTCACCCTTAAGTTGACTTTTGGGACAAATCAAGAGCCAAGACCTCAAGAGAGGGTTTGAGGGTCTCTAATGAACTATATTGATCCATTTGAAACAATGGATTAATCCAAGAAGCTTGAGCAACAAGTCTCAATTTCATCTGCACCACAATTAGGGTTTTAAGGAAAAAGTCAACTGTAACTTTGACTTTTGACCAGGACATGCTCCCAAGCCCTAGGACATGCCCCAATATACCCTATGACACCCATGTAACATGTCCATCAAGTTTTATTTAGGTCAAGGACATGATTTCCTGAAGAATTGCACAGTTTGGAATTCATCTGATAAAAAGTCAACTGTGCACAAAAGTCAACTTTGACTTTTTGAGATTTTTCACCAAAATGGATTTTTAACCCTAAAATGATGTTAATGTATGATTTGAATCATCATTCATCAAGAAAAATCAAGAAAAGTGGGATAACTTGTAAAAGGGGTAACCATAAAAACTTAGAAAATTTTCTAAGTTAAAAATAAAGTGACAAGGGTACCAACTTTGAAGGATCATAACTCCTAAACCACAAAGCCATTTTTTCTCATCCAAAGATGGATTTGTAGTCCTCATTACCCTCTACAAAAACTTCAACTAGACCTAAGTCCAATTCATGAAGGATTTTGAGTTATGGAGTGATCAAAATGGCTGAAAAGTGAAAATGTCACTTTTTCCAACACTTAGTGAAATTTTCACTAAGTCAGAATCTGCCTTCACTTTTTGCCAAATGTAGAGGGATTTTTCACTTGGATTCAAAAGAGATCAACCAGTTGTTATATCATGTAAGGGCTTTCCAAAATGGCCAAGAACATTGCCAAATTCCATTTGAGTCATGAGATATGACATTGGAAAGTTGTCTTGCTGAAATCTGTCAAAGGCAAGGCAGAATTTGCAACTTTACTCGATTTGCCAAAATCAGCCAAATTCAAATCCTCCTATCCACTTGGACACATCTAAGGATTGAATCTAAAGGGGACAATCACTGAGCCAAGCCTCCAAAGTCCATGGAACAAGAAATAGCATGTTGAACCTAGAATGGCCAAAATAGGGACAAGACTCCAAATTTGGATTGAAGCATTCAATGGAAGCATCAAGGTGGCATGGACTGAGCCATTCTCATCTGAAATCAGTCAAGACTTATCCAAGACCAAGGGAACCACAACTCTGTGCCCTAACCTCTAGTCAATGGCTAGAGGAGACTTGGATTTCCATTGGACAACATTGGCCAAACCTACTTACCAGTTGCCATTCACTATTCCTTGCAAAACAAACTTGCTCTACTATAAATAGAGCTCAATTGTGATCAGTTTGAGTACACCAAAGCCATCTAACAGATGCTTTCCTCAAAATCTCTTTCTCTTGGCAAAAATGCCTTTCTTAGCAAGGTAGCTATCGGGTTTTGAGTTTGAGAGCTTTTCCAATCAAACCAATCACTCACACACCTCATATACATCATATAGAAGTGATCCAAACACTCACATAACATCTGGAACACTGATTTCACAAAATCACCAACCAATTGCTCAAGTTCTTGACAGTTTTGCAGTTGAGGTGCCATCTACAACTCCAAACCATTTCAATCCATTCTAAGCACTCAGACACATCACTTGGTACCTAGGGAAGCTATCCACATCATTGGAACCTAGCTGTAACACCTCCAACACAAATCACGATCACCAGCTGCAAGTGGTAAGCATGAGCTCTTCTAACTCTATGATCCATGCAATTTTTGCTGCACAATAATTTGGCCATATGTTCATAATCATGCATGGAATGTTTTCCCTCAATTAATTGCATTGTTTGAATCGTGTATCAAAAATCCTAGCCTTCATGCAGAAATTAGGGTTCTTGAGGATTTTTCATGATTTCTTGTTATATGTTTAATTTAAATGAAATTAATGGACATAGACATGATCGTGAGGTTGAGACGAGCATAATGATATGTGGATTGCATGTTATAATCAAGTATTCAGGGAGATTGGATAGAAAATGCAAATCAGCCAAACCCAGAACACGCGCGTGTTCTTCAGCTTGTTCTTGGCGCCGTTTCTTTCAAATTCAAATATTTGAATTTTGTGATTTTATTTAATTGATTCAAAAATTAACTTCTCTCTGAGTTTTAATGATTTTGAGTTGATTCTTTTTTTAATAATTCACAAAAATGTTAAAATATTTTATTTTATCAAAAAATACCAAAAATATTATTTATTTCATATAATTGATATTTTTGCAAAGAATTAATATTTTAATTTTTTTTGACATTTTAAATATTTTTTCCACATTGATTTTGCAACTTTTAATGCTTTCTAATTATTTTGTAGGTCAATACTTAATTTTTGAAGCATTAATCCAAAATCACAATTTGTTTTTCATATGTTAAACAATTTTGATCATTTTTAATTGAATTTTTATTCAATTAAATACATTTTTGAAAACAAATTAGGGTTTTTGGATTAATTCAACCCTCATAAATCATTATCAAATCACTTTGGGCCTCTTGAGAGAGTGTAAGACCCAACCCACTTGTACAGAAATATTTTGGGCCTCATTCGTTGTATAAGTCCCTCTGTACATTTTGAAATAAACGGCACGATCATCGCCTTTTGAAAAATAACCTTGGGCCTCTCCTTGAGCTATAAGACCCATTCAAAAACACTTTGGGCCTCTAATAGACTGTAAGACCCAATCCCCTTTTAACCAAAACATTTTGGGCCTCACTTATTGTATAAGTCCCTCCGCATTAAAAGAAAACCTCGGCGCGATCGCCATTTCAAACGGAAAAATCATCTGGGCCAACCCTCGTGTTATAAGCCCCACTCTTTTTCATTAAACCCTTTGGGCCTCTTGAAAGAGTGTAAGACCTATCCCTTTGTACGGAAAACATTTTTGGCCTCAGTCACTTGTATAAGTCCCTCTGTAAAAATTCAAACAGTGCGCTCACTGATAAAACCCTGGGCCTCTCCTTGAGCTGTAAGCCCCAAATCTTTCTTTTTCAAAGCACTTTCTCCTTTGATTTTGAATATACTGTTGTTTTCAATCTTTCTTTGTTGAACAACTAACCAAACAGCATGGAAGCTCTACAACCGAGTAAGTGGTTATTGCTTTCATTTACCGCTTTCATATACATATAACTGTATTGTGGGGCTGTTTCACTGTAAGTCTTCTTTCATAAACTCATATCGACTGTGTAATAATAGTATAGATATTTAGAGTTTCCCCGGCAACTACGTCTAGAACTAGGTGACGCCGTTTCGTTTATTCGTAGAAATAGACAACTAGATCCGCCAATAGGATCACCAGATACAGTCTTCTCTTCGGTTGTCCTCATTAGGAATTTGTCAAGAAACTCTACTCCCAGAGGTGAATGTATTCTCCGTGAATGGCATCTTTGAGTTTCTTCCAAATTCTCAAACTTTCCTGACTTTGATCTATTCTCGGTGAATAGCATTGCCTTGAATTTCTCGGGCTTTGGGGACCCACGGGCTTCTTAAAAGCATCGGCCTCCTCTTGGGCATCGTGCAAGGACCCACAGGCTTCCTAAAAGCAACCCGGCCTCCTCTTGGGCTTAGTACAAGGACCCTACGGCTTCTTAGAAGTATTCACAACCTCCTCTTAGGCTTCGTATAATGATCTCTTCCTCCGGGAATGATAGCCTTCTCTTGGGCTTCGTACAAGGACCTCTCGGCTTCTTAAAAGTTTCCAGCCTCCTCTTGGGCTTCGTACAAACTGTCCCGACGACCTCCTAGAGGTATAGGAACAGAACTTAGTCATCCGCATAGAACAGTCCTTTCAAAGAGTCTACTACTGTTTCTCAAAGCATAGTACACAAGATGAAACTCTAGACTTGGACAGTCTAACTTCCTTGAGTCTCAAAGACATTCTCAAGTGACCCCTTCGTTAAATAGGAAGGAAACTCGCAGACTCGGACAGTCTCAATACCCTTCGGATTTCCCGCTTCCTTAAAGAACAGGAATAACCCGGATCCTTGAATCAAATCCATGAGTACAGTATTGCTCATATAAGAACTGATTTTCTCTTTAAAATCAGTATACTGGACCTATCGCTTGACTGAAACAGTTACCATAGCCTCCTCTTAGGCTTTGTATAATGATCCTTCTCCAGTGAAGTTAGCCTCCTCTTGGGCTTTGTACAATGATTCTCCCCAGTGGAGTCAAACAACGTTTAGCCTCTCTCTCGGGCTTTGTACGAGACACATAAGAGACTCCCTCGTTTAGTCAATCACCCCTTTCGCCTCCATCTCGGGCTTTATACGAGATACAAAAAGGTTCTTATTGAGCCAAACAAGCAATAGCCTCCATCTCGGGCTTTATACGAGATACCAAAAGATTCCATCGTTGAGTCAAAACCTTTTAGCCTCTCTCTCGGGCCTTGTACGAGACACATAATAGCCTCCTCTTAGGCTTGGTATAAGAAAACCACTGGTTAATCCAATTAACCTTTTAGCATCAAAGTTGTGCCTCGTTCACAGTACACAAACATCAACAACTCCTTCCTCTTCATCTAATCGCTGTAAGAGGCAAGCCTCTGGATCATCTATATCCATGCCACTGTCCCTCTTTTAGCATGAGAAATTCCTAAGGAAAGATAACATTGCTCTACACTGAGTTAAAGTCTTCTCCTTCAGGTTAAAACCCCCTATAAAGGAAATTATGGCATTGCCGGATTCACAAATCCTGGTTAAAGTAATTCTTCTTTATAAAACAGTTGTGACATACAACCCCCTCTTTAGAGATGACAAATTCTCTCTAAAGTTGGGACCTTCAGCTTCACATCTTGGGCTTTGAACAAGATACAAATAGACCTTTCAGCTTCACATCTTGGGCTTTGAACAAGATACAAACCACCTTTTCGCTTCACGTCTTGGGCTTTGAACAAGACACCAAAACAACCATTTCCTCCCATAGAATAGGAGGAACTACGAATGCTCTGATTTCCCTATTTCGGTAAACAGGAATACGTAGGCATAAGATCGAAAGAAAAGATCTTAGCGAGCACACTAAACAAAATCCCATACTCCCATGTATCTATCAAAAGCACCAGTCCTAACATCCTAATCCTTGTTCCCCGCCAGAAACGTTCTGTCTAGATAAAAAGAAGAAGAAAACCGTATTGGCGAAAATACAAATAACCAGTACAAAGGCCCCCCCACATTGATAGCATCCGAAACCTAACAGACCGTTGTTTAAACTCAGTATGCAAAGCAGGGTTAATTGGAGACATCTAGTTCCCTTCCTTCATCAGCTTTAATAGGATAAAAAATGAATCGACCTGTAGTTTTAAGCTCAACCGCAGAGAGCGACCAGCGCTTAAGAACCGCGTCCAAAATCGCTCGCTACATTATGCAAATGCAAAGAGACCGACACAACGACTCTATGCAAATGCGGTACCATCCATCCATCATCTCAACACTAGTTCACTCAGGAACTATTGGAATCATCGCTTGTTACATAGTGTAACTCCCCGTTGGGAAAACGATGTTCCCAGTCGCTTTCGGTCCTCTTGGTATAAGGCTCACGACGTTTATGGATCTCTTTCAGTCCTCTTTGTATAAGGCTCACGATACGGTCACTTTCGGTCCTCTTTGTATAAGGCTCACGATCGTCTATAATCATCGCTTTCGGTCCTTTCGATATAAGGCTCACGATGTTATAGCAGATTCCCTTTGGAATCGTTTCGTCGCTCACACCCACTAGGGCACACGACATCACAAGAATGTATATCATGATGCTTGGCATACAATGACTCATGACATTCAAATGCACACATATACACATCCATAATCATGCATATATAATCAAACACAACACAATGCATTTTCTTGCCCTTAGGCCACAACCCATCTTCACAACATTTCATCACATGCATTTTCATCATACAACAGCACACAAGTCATACGATATCCATACCAACAGCACCTTGCATGATACACATCAATTTCACACAATTACAACGGTAAAAGTCGACAAAACCACACTATTCCAAATTCCTGACATAATTAAATCGGCCACAAATCTCAAAACCATTATAATAAGAAAGAACATTCCATTAGCTTTCCAACGATACCAAGAATGTTCAAAACGGATAATCGGAACACAAGTTACGGAAGTAAAAAGAAATGGAATCGTGAAAAGACTACATTTTGCACCCTTGCTGGCCATACGTGTATTGCCCTGAGCCATACGCGTATTGCCCAGCCTCATACGCGTACCAGTACGCGTTTCAGCAGATGGCCGCGAAAAATGGTTTTCATTACGCGTATTTCCCTCAAATGCACCTTCCATACGCGTATTGCCCAACCCAATACGCGTATGGACATGCCTGATAAGCGTAACGGCAGAGGAAACCCAGAATTTTTCTGCAAAATTTTTGCTGCGAAATTCATCCCAAAATCACTCCAATTTCCACCTAAAGACCAAAAAATTACCAATAGATTGCACAACAACATATATCTAACATGTATCAACCATAAGGAACCTGAAAACATGATTTCCGACACAATTTAATCGAATTCTAACAATTTCAACATATTATGGTTTTTGTTCTACATCCAATATCAATCCAAAAACAACCAAATACATACATACATAATCATACACAAGTATAAGATAATCGAGTTTCGCACCCTTACCCGATTAATCATGTTTTCAAAAGTCGGTTGAATCGATTTCCTCCTCTCCAAGTTTTTCCATCTTTTCTTCTTTTCTTTCTCCTTTCCTTCTTCTCTTTTTCTTTCTTTCTATTTTTCTCTCTTTCTAATCTCTATGTTCTTTTTATGAAAAATAACCAAGCAAAAGACCAAAATACCCCTCCGCTCAAATATCTCGCAAACGCTCTCAAAACGCGATAAAACATAAACAGCGATGAAATATATTTCGGGAAATAAAAGTTGAAAAGAAATTATAAATTATTGCAAATATTTGACCTATCAGGGAAATTAGTCAATTAACTCAATTAGCAGGTAAAATACAATAAATTCACACATTTCACAAAATTCACATAAATGAAATAAATAAATACAATTAAACAAATCGGGGCGTTACATCTCTCCCCCACTTAGTAATTCTCGTCCTCGAAAATATACTGATACGAACAACTCCGGATACAACTCTCACATCCGACTCACCGACCCACATGCCAACCAAAGGCACAGCACGAATAACACAAACTGACAAACCACCTTGCTAACAGCAACCACAACAACGACACGACAACAACGACAACTACAACGACAAGATGCAAAGCCCATAAAATGCACTTGACGACCAACTCATAACTCAAAGAATACCCAAGTTACGAACACATACAGGTTCACTCTTGAACCGAAACACCACAAGATCGTTACCATCATCGTAGGTAACACTCCTCTAATTCACCACAAGGAATTACCTACTCGCACTCGACCCAACACGATGGAAACGAGGCAACGACACAAACAAGAACACAAGTTCCATGACCCATCATCGTTTCAACAACCTCTACATACCCACAATACCAACATCCTTGCCACACAACAATATCGCAACAATGCTACGATTCCCCAATCGAACATGTAACCAAAACATCCATCTACATAGTAGCCCATGAATAATATTTAAACCTTTCGCCTAACACTTCCATTCTGAAACGTCCAATAGTCTCATCACTCCTACATGTTCCCAATGTTCAACCTATGAACTCTTACAAGTCTCACACGTAAATACAAAATGTGCCACATCACGCTTCCGCTGCGCACTCTGATTACTTAAAACCATCAAGTCTACCAATCTCACGTCCAAAGTCTAACTCTTTCTCATATTTGCCAAAAATCACTGTTCACTTTAATATCCCCAACCTCACACTCTCCTGGGTTATCGCACACACCAGACACAAGCCTCTGAACTGCTTAAATAATTTTAATTCTCTGACCATCAAAACAACCATGTATAAAACTTCCAACTTAACTCATCACGCACGACATTAACTTTTCCCGAAGGCTAATCCAAGCCAAATTCATAACTCGTCACGAATTCTAACCATTCTCGTTGTCTCATACTCTATTCCTTCAGACCAAACAAGTACTCTAAACTCTTGTGATTACTAAACACTTCGAATCTAGAACCATAAAGGTAATACCTCCACATATTCCAATATAATACAACCGCAACCAATTCTAAATCCTAATTAGTATAGATCCTCTTATGAATCCTCGATTGTCGTAAAGCATAAGCCACGACTTTACCCTCTTGCATTAACACATTGACTAACTCATCAAAGACACGTCACAATACCTCGCGAACAGTTATTAGGATCACACAGAATTAAAACTGGAGTCGTAGACAACTTCTACTTCAGCTCACCAAAACTTACTCACAACGAACATCCAAAACAAACGACTCACCCTTTGCAAGTCAACTGAGATAACAGAAGTACGAACTTAGCAAAGTCTTCCATAACCTGCAGTAACAACCAACTAAGCCCAAAAGTTTCTAATATCCTTAACCAACTTTGGAGCCTCTCAATGTAGAACTGCATTTATTTTCGATGGATCCATAACAATACTATCATCGGAAATAACATATCCAAGAAAACTAACCTGTTTCAACCAAAATTCTCACTCGAATAACTTAGCATAAAACTTCGTCTCTTTTCAACGCTTGTAATTCAAATCTCAAACACTCTACCTGTTCTTTCTTTGAGTTTATAACAGATCCAAATATCCTCAATCAAAGTCACTACGAACTCATCCAAATAAATATGGAAGATACGATTCATCTACTCCATAAACATTACAGACGCATTACTAACACCAAATAACATCACTGTACGTTGTAATGCCCAACCAAATTCCAAAAGATATAAATTCTTAAAGCTTCTGCAAAAAATTTCACTGGGTAACTGGCTACTCACATACAAGCTTAACCGAGTAAATAACAGCCTATTTCGATGATAACAAACATAACCAGTCACATGAAATCGATCAAAGCCTCAACTCACACAAATTCACCACTCTTATCAAACGTTCCAAACAATTATGATTTCACTCAAACTCACCCAAACCAATTCCAGTAAGCTATTCATGAAAGTGGGTACTTATTCTCAATCGTTACCTTATTCAACTGTTAGTAATCCATACACAATTTCTTCTCTTAACAGTCCAATTCCACAAATTCCAACATGTAGCAACAACTAACCAAAAAGAACTCTCAAATATTACATCCACACCTAGGGTTTTCTCAAGATTTCCATTAATGCCCTAAAACTTCAAGGACTCCAAACCTCACTAGAACTCCAAGTTTTACTCTCCATAGTCTCAATACCATTATACACATCATGCTTGTTATTCCATTCAATCATCCATCCTTTTTGTTACTAACACGGCTGGAGCTCTCTAAGACGACACACTTTGTCTCACAAATCCCTTTTCCAGTAAATCTTCCAACCGCTCTTTCAATCTGAGTTCCACTTCCTAAAAGTTATTCTACTTACTTAGCAGATATAAACCCCAATTATTTGCCTTCGTACAATTTAAGTTCACTTTCTACTCTCTGAGAGGCAGCCATTAATAATACCCAATCATTCTCTCTCAATGACTTCCCAACTTAACCAACATACCAAAACCTATAATCCGCCTCATCTTCCGATATAAGAATCTTCATCGACTCAACAAAATAATCCATAATCATTTTCTTAATTCCAAACAATTCATTGCACACACTATCAAAGTCGGAAAGACACGTCTATTCCATCCAACATAATTCCCGTCTGCTATCAACAAGAGATTAAGGGTGATCAGTTCCTCAATTTGTCAATAGACAGCCGACAATCATGATGGGGCATAAACCGTCTTTACCAAACTATAATAGCATTTTTTGCATCTTGTGCACACAACTACCTAAGGCACAATTCCTTAGTTGACACAAACCTTACTTCCGCATTCCCTCCAGAACCAGGAACCACATTGTCCAAACAACACTTACAATCTAGCAAACAGTGACACACCAAGCCGACGCTCCACAACTGAAGCAACTTGGAGAAGCACCAGCTTCTCCCCCACTTATCTCATTCTCACACCTGAAGACAAAGGATTAGAAAACCAGAAAGCACTGACAATGTTTTCACACACATATCACGTACTAAGGGACAAACAACACCGACAGTATTCAACTGTCACACCAACTGACTCAACAACTTGGCCGGACGGACCGACCTGCTCTGATACCACTATTGTAACACCCCGTCCCCATCTCAAATAAATAATACATAATTAAATCAGAGTAAATAAAAATTTATTTTTCCGACAGAAACAAGAATGCCACAATTAAGGAAAGAAAACACAATCCCTGCTCATAAATTTTTTATACATAACACAAAATGGAATAACCTCAAAGGGAAACTTTTTCCATATAAAAGGAAAGTTCAATTATGGAATAAAGCAGAAAGATCCATAACTGGCTTGTTTTACAAAATAAATTGTTTTATAACAGTAAAAGATTCGTACAAAAGTAATACAAAATATATTCAACAAATGTATACATATATATCTACAGCGTTTCCCGACTCCCGTGTTACGTAATAGAGCAGACCGACTAACAAACGAATGGAGAACTAATCTTCACAAAAGCCTCCAAGACTACTAATCTGCAATTGTCTCATAGAGCAATAAACCACAGCAGAAGGGTGAGAAACACAATCATAATATAATTGCATACAATTATATAATAACACAAAAATACACATATAAAACATTCTCACCACAAGCATCACATACTAATACACATAGCATATATCAATTATACCCACTCAATCACATATTCACACATAAGACACACCAAAGTCATAACATATGGAAACACACCACCACATCACATAGCATATGTCTATGCATAAAACATATTATCCACAACCAATGCATTTATCACATATGCACACCAATTCACCAATTCAAACATAAATCTCAACACATACTCAATCAATTCACAATTTCCCACACATAATCAATCCATTCATGATTTTCCACACATAATCAATCTATTCATGATTTTCCACACATAATCAATCCATTCATGATTTATGCAAATGCAAAAAGACCGACACAACGACTCTATGCAAATGCGATACCATTCATCCATCATCTCAACACTAGTTCACTCAGGAACTATTGGAATCATCGCTTGTTACATAGTGTAACTCCCCGTCGGGAAAACGATGTTCCCCGTTGCTTTCGGTCCTCTTGCTATAAGGCTCACTACGTTTATGGATCGCTTTCAGTCTTCTTTG
This sequence comes from Lathyrus tuberosus, assembly GCA_022829125.1. Lineage (NCBI taxonomy): Eukaryota > Viridiplantae > Streptophyta > Magnoliopsida > Fabales > Fabaceae > Lathyrus > Lathyrus tuberosus. The sequence continues at coordinate 869,291 of JALAZF010000203.1, read as the reverse complement.
TATAAGGCTCACGATCCGATCGCTTTCGGTCCTCTTTGTATAAGGCTCACGATCGTCTATAATCATCGCTTTCGATCCTCTCGGTATAAGGCTCACGATGTTATAGCGGATTCCCTCTGGAATCGTTTCGTCGCTCACACCCACTAGGTCGCACGACATCACAAGAATGCATATCATGATGCTTGGCATACAATGACTCATGACATTCAAATGCACACATATACACATCCATAATCATGCATATATAATCAAACACAACATAATGCATTTTCTTGCCCTTAGACCACAAACCATCTTCACAACATTTCATCACATGCATTTTCATCACACAACAGCACACAAGTCATACGATATCCATATCAACAACACCTTGCATGATACACATCAATTTCACACAATTACAACGGTAAAAGTCGACAAAACCACACTATTCCAAATTCCCGACATAATTAAATCGGCCACAAATCTCAAAACCATTATAATAAGAAAGAACATTCCATTATCTTTCCAACGATACCAAGAATGTTCAAAACGGATAATCGGAACACAAGTTACGGAAGTAAAAAGAAATGGAATCGCGAAAAGACTACATTTTGCACCCTTGTTGGCCATACGCGTATTGCCCTGAGCCATACGCGTATTGCTCAGCCTCATACGCGTACCAGTACGCGTTTCAGCAAATGGCCGAGAAAAATGGTTTTCATTACGCGTATTGCCCTCAAATGCACCTTCCATACGCGTATTTCCCAACCCAATACGCGTATGGACATGCCTGATACGCGTAACGGCAGAGGAAACCCAGAATTTTTTTGCAGAATTTTTGCTGCGAAATTCATCCCAAAATCACTCCAATTTCCACCTAAAGACCAGAAAATTACCAATAGATTGCACAACAACATATATCTAACATGTATCAACCATAAGGAACCTGAAAATATGATTTCCGACACAATTTAATCGAATTCTAACAATTTCAACATATTATGGTTTTTGTTCTACATCCAATTTCAATCCAAAAACAACCAAATACATACATACATAATCATACACAAGTATAAGATAATCGAGTTTCGCACCCTTACCCGATTAATCGTGTTTTCAAAAGTCGGTTGAATCGATTTCCTCCTCTCCAAGTTTTTCCCTCTTTTCTTCTTTTCTTTCTCCTTTCCTTCTTCTTTTTTTCTTTCTTTCTATTTTTCTCTCTTTCTAATCTCTATGTTCTTTTTATGAAAAATAACCAAGCAAAAGACCCAAATACCCCTCCGCTCAAATATCTCACAAATGCTCTCAAAACGCGATAAAACATAAACAGCGATGAAATATATTTCGGGAAATAAAAGTTAAAAAGAAATTATAAATTATTGCAAATATTTTACCTTTCAGGGAAATTAGTCAATTAACTCAATTAGCAGGTAAAATACAATAAATTCACACATTTCACAAAATTCACATAAATGAAATAAATAAATACAATTAAACAAATCGGGGCGTTACAGAAGCCATCTGAACCTGGACTTTTAGTACCATTTAAACTAACGATCACCAAATCAACTTCTAAGGGGACAAAACTCCCCAAAAGACTCCTCACCTCATTCAGGGAGAGGCAAGGCAACCACACTCCATCAGGAAGAGGCCTACGGACCCCGAACTCAACAAATTGAAGCTTAAAGAACCTAGATACCCCCCTACGCACTTCTGATACCTCCTCCACCCACCTATCCCCATCCTAAAGAAAAGAAAGACAGTTCCTACGAGCTTTAACTCTCAAATAAGCATGAACCTATCCCATGTTTGCATCCCCTTATTTTAGCAGAGCAGCCCTAGAATTTCGGAAAAGTCGAGCGTCACGACACCCTAAAGCCTCTCCAAGATCTTAGAAAACCCTCGACCTAACACTAAACTCGTTCGGCGACATGTCTATTAACTTTGTTTTTAACTTCCATCTCTCCAACCTATCCACTAACTGCTTGATTCTAAACTCCACATTACAAAACTCCTCCCAATTCCACACCTTAAGCTTATTTTTTTGCTCTACCAACTTGTCCCTTAAAATACAAGCCTTCCCACCAGAAAAATCTCCAGACCGCCAACAATCCTGCACAAAGCATCAAAACCAAGGACCCCTTAACCATAAGGGGATAGTGGTTTGAGACATTTTTAGGGATGGCCCATAGACAACTCTGACCCCATAAAACCTCCCAACCCGGAGAGAGAAGAACCATGTCTAACATGCTCATCAAGATCATGTTAGGGTGGAAATAGGTTAACTTTTTACCCTGAAGTGCCAAATCCACCAAACCCATAGCCTCGATAAAATCCCTAGGCGACTCGGCCAAGATAGAAGCCTGCCCCTCCTAGATAATTCCTTTCATTTCAGAATGCCTTGCAACCGCATTAAAATCCCAATAACATGCCACACACTCCTCTATATCCTCTCACACGCTACAACAAGATGCTCCCACATAACCCTCTTCTCCTCTAAAGATCACTTAGCATAAACATTCACCACAAAACAAGGTTGATCACTCCCACCCCAGTCTAGACACACCCCAAGTTAACCAGGACCCAAAAAAGATAAAATATCTTTACCTTTAGCACTACACCAAATAGAAAGCAACCCACCACTCGCCCCCTCTGACAAACTAAAACTCCAATAAGGGTGTGGAAGAAATTATTTAGGCTTCAAAGAAGGTTTTTGTGGGATGGGTCAAAGTGGGGGTTGAAAGTTCCTTGGGTGAGGTAGGATGTTGTTTGTAATCCTAAGAAAGAAAGGGGGTTACGGGTTACGGGTTCAAGGCTACTAAATTTGGCTCTTTTGAGCAAGTGGAGGTGGAGAGTGTTAGAAGAGAGGTTAGCTTTATGGAAAGATGTAATCTCTGCCAGGTATGGTGTTCAAATGAGGAGGTCTCCGCTTGGAGTTAGGGATATCAGATGTAGGAAAGTCTCTCAATGGTGGAAAAGGGTGTCAAATATTAGGGCGTTGCATGGAGTCAAATTGGTTTGCTGCATTCTACAAGAAGGTGGTGATGGTATAAAAACTAAGTTCTGGCATGAGGATGAGAGGTTTCTCGGTGAGGTCTTCCTATGTTAGATTCTCTGTGTTGGTGGCGGTTGAGGATGAGAGATCTTCTTGGGTGATTCATGGGTTAGCCCAGGCCTGGAAGTCCTGGGGACCTTTGAAAGTGGTTGTCTTTTCTTAGCAGTTGCTGCAAGATAGATTGTCGACAGGGCAAAATCTGGCTAGACTCCAGATTATGTCTGCTAGTTCTAGAGTGGGTTGTGAGGTGTGCACATGCCATTTGGAGTATGTGAATCATCTGTTTGTCCAATGTAAGGTGGGGGCCTCTCAATTGTATAAGGTGTTTAGGTGGATGGATATGCAAATCCCTCTTCCATTTTTTATCTTAGAGTTTTTATGGTTGTTCAGGGTTGTGCATGGGGAAAAAATCTCGGTTAGGTTTGGTTTCGATTTGGCATGCAGTTGTTTGGATAATCTTGAAGAAAAAAGTTATTTTGTCAAGAAAAAAGTCGGTCAACCGTTAAATGAATATGATTATTTGTTTGACTTGCAAGTGGGTTAATGTCCATAAAAAAATTACGAATATTAAAAAAACGCACCCTTTTTTTTTCTAATAGATAATTTTTAAAAACATTCTCTTTTGTCGATATTTTTTAGAGCGTCAACTTCAAGATCACTTTTAAACTCTCTTAAAAAATCTCATCTCTTATCTAAGTAGTGGTTTGTATGCACGTTTTAGTGCTATTTTTTTTGCCAATGCTATCCTCCAAAACAACCATATTAGTGAGTTCAAATGGCAAGCTATTTTACATAGATATTGAGAAGAATGCACATTTTTCTCTTATTTACATAAAAGAATCATCCATTTCTAAAGATATGGTATATTTTGTCAATTATATACTCAATAATCTTTAAATCTATTATCTATTATCTATTATAATTATTAAATCTAAAGCATCAAATTATAGTATGACACCTCATATGCCATGTAGCTATATATTGGTACATCAATTCAAATCCTATGTGTCACACTTAAGATTAACAACAAATTTGCATAATTTCACTTCAACTTCTATCCAAAATTCATATGTTACAACAACCTTATCACCTCCCCACAAGAGTTACTCATAATTAAAAACAAACGACACCTCATATGCCATGTAGCTATATATTGCCACATCAATTAAAATCCTATGTGTCACACTTAAGATTGAATTTAACAACAAATTTGCATAATTTCACTTCAACTTCTATTCAAAATTCATATGTTACAACAACCTTATCACCTCCCCACAAGAGTTACTCATAATTAAAAACAATTATCACCAACCTTAAATTCCTAATTTATTTTTTTAATTTTTTTTATTCCCTCTCAGTTTTTTTATTAAAGCTTCTCACCTTCCATCCAAACTGTATTGCATAGCTTTTATTTGTTTTTTTATAGTCTAATATATAAACAAACATAACACTATTTTGATATAAATCAAAAAATACTTAGACCAAAATAAATCGACAATTAAAAAATAAACTAAAATAACTAATTAATGACTAACAAGAAAATTATTTTAAAATATATATAAACTCTTATAAAATTTAATAATAACAATAATAAATATTTTAAATTAAAAAAAAATTACTAATTAATAAAAATTTAAGAAAAAAAATAAATTATCTCAAATTAAAAGAGGTTATCTCTATGGACAAACATAAAATATTTACTTACACCTTATTTATTTGCACTATCCCTAAAACCTATAAATAGAAAATGTGTTTTAGATTAAAAAAAATACATTAATTAACCAAATATATTTAATTAAAAAATAATACAATTGAACTAAAATGATTAATATCTAATTACATAGAATTATCCCTAATTAGAATTTTTTTTAATATAACTTGTTTTTTTTTTAAAAATACTAAAAAAAACCAGTTTTTCAAAAAAATTTCCAAAATAGCATGGTTTGGTAGGGACCAATAAGGATGGCGCCATTTGAAATGGCGCTTCAGTTAGAGGCCCCAAGCCATTTCAAATGGCGCCTTAGGCAATTGGAAAAAGCTCTTGAGGAGGAGCCATTTGAAATGGCGCCTCAGGGCTTTTTTTTTTTTTTTTTTTGGTTTTTTTTTTTTTAATTTTTTTTTTAATTTTGTTTTTAATTTTGTTTTTTAATATTTTGTTAAATTAAAAAAACTTTTTTTTAAATAATTTAAAAATTCTGAATTTAATATTTAATTAGTAATATTATTCAGCTGGATTATGGTAGCGCCGTAGGCGGCAACCCCCGACTATTGGGGACAGATGCTTTAAAATTTGTTACATGCAACGGAGCCATCATCTGATGCGCCAGGGCCATTTAAATAGGCATAATCATTGAATTTTTTTGTCAAAATATTGTACCCACCATTATCTATAACATTGTGATCTATTTATGACTATTCTATTTTGATTTTTACTTTCAAATTAAATAAAACATTTAAAAAAAATTTAAAAATGTTTTTTTTTAATTTCGAAAAAAAAAAACACACCTTGAAGCATCTGTCCCCAATAGTCGGGGGATTGTCGCCTACGGCGCTACCGTAATCCAGCTGAATAATATTACTAATTAAATATTAAATTCAGAATTTTTAAATTATTTAAAAAAAAAATTTTTTAATTTAACAATATATTAAAAAAAAATAAAAAAAAACCAAAAAAAAAAGCCCTGAGGCGCCATTTCAAATGGCTTCTCCTCAGGAGCTTTTTCCAATTGCCTAAGGCGCCATTTGAAATGGCTTGGGGCCTCTAACTGAGGCGTCATTTCAAATGGCGCCACCCTTATTGGTCCCTACCAAACCATGCTATTTTGGAAATTTTTTTAAAAAACTGGTTTTTTTTAGTATTTTTTTTTTAAAAAACAATTTATATTAAAAAAAAATTCCCCTAATTACATAGAATTATCCCTATTATATAATATATGCCATATAATCTATTTTTGCCAAGTCAATTAAAATCCTATTTGTCACTCTTAGAATTGAATATAGGCTTAAATAGTATTTTCGTCCCTGTAAGTTGGCGAGTTTTTGGTTTTCGTCTCTAAATCTTTTTTTTTTCGGTTTTAGTCCCTATATCTTACTTTTTGTTGGTGTTTAGTCCCTACAGAGGTTTCCTGCGGATTTTCCTTCAGATTTTGGTTTTACGGAAAATCCGCAGGAAACCTTTGGATTTTCCTGCAGATTTTGGCTTTAGGGACTAAACACCAACAAAAAGTAAGATATAGGGACTAAAACCGGAAAAAAAAAAAATTTAGGGACGAAAACCAAAAATTCGCCAACTTACAGGGACGAAAACATTATTTAAGCCTTGAATATAATAACAAATTTGTACAATTGTCTTTTATCACTTCATAATAATCATAAAATTTAAAACTATTTCGTCTCATTCTTTATTTAGTTTCATACCATAAACTTATATTATCAACTATAATTATAAAATTTAAGAATTACGTTTTTTTTAATATCATCTCGTATATACTATTTTAATATGTGTACTCTCAAATCATCTCAATAATTATAATATATATTTCAAGTTATTGGATTGTGCCTAACTTTTTTATACACTTATGTATATATCCTAAAAAAATTATATTAATTATCTTAATAACATTACATATATTCACATAGAAACAATTAAATGAATTTGAATTTATGTGGATAAAAAATTGAAGAAATTTATTTTTATTTTCTTTCATATTTAGAAATTTAATTATCCTAAATGTGTAGTTTGAAATAAAATATTATAAATATAAGTTAACAAATCATAGTTATCAAAATAAAATACTTTTTTTGTCACAAATAAATTACCAACTAAGGAAGATATTATTATTATTTGTTTTCTTCAAAAAACAGGTCAAGCGCAAAAGATGTATTAAAATAGAAGAATGACAAAAATGAGGGAGATTAGGCCAAAGCCTCAAAAACTAAGAAACTCTGAAACTAGAAAATCCTTGAAAGTTCCTTGTATAATCACTAATTACAATTAAGTGGATATTATCCCACCAAGCAAAAGCCCTATATTAGCTATAATTAAAATTTCAATACAAAAAACAAACAAATGTACACCCGCGCATCACGCGGGTCCTAATCTAATTAAATATAATTTTAATTCCTCTACTTAATCTCACTTGCATATTTTTCTTCACCTACACATTTTAAGGTTGAACTCGATGATTGACAAATACGATGTTTTGTGAAAACTCATTTTGAGACGTGGCCTAATGTCTAGGTCTATTTTGTCTTAGCAACTAATTTTCATTTCTTTAAAATTTACGATTAATTTATACCATAAAAAACAACTATCTTTGTATAATTCACTTTCACACCATCACCTCACTTTTCATATAAGTATCTCATTAAACTCCAAATACAAAAATTTGAAGATCAGTTCAATGCAAATCACTACAAATGCCTAAATGATCGACAAATTATTCATATAGAAAGGTAAGATGTAGCCTTCAATAATCAACCCCAAAACATACAACAAATTCTCAATTTTGAAATAAGGTAAAATCCTTAATGTCAAATCAATACTTTACTAGACCACTTTTCTTCATTAATACTTTAAATAAATAAAGACTTCTTAATTGTTGTATATTAAACTTCCCTCATTCCTGTCTCCCCAGGCCCCCCAACCAAATAGAAGTTCTTAGACCCTTCAGTTCTGATAATCTGTTCAAATATGTCCTTCAAATTTAGGTATGCAAGATGCACAGAATTTAAAAGTGGTTGTTAGAAGCTAAACCTAGCTATCTAGCTTTTGGATTATTGATTTGGTTAGGGCAATAATAGTAAGATTCACAATATGGCTATAACTTTATGTGTCTGTTGACAAAGTGGTAAACAATAATTGTACCAATAGGGGAAATATATTTAAATAATGTTAATATAGCACTATCAAAAAATATAAAATAAAAAAAAAATTAAAAGTATGGTGTAAAAATGATGACAACGTTATCTTACAGAATAATTATTAAAGTGTGAAAATTCAATCAGATATGATTTAATTATTAAAGTGCGAAAATTCAATCAGATATGATTTATGGTGAATCGATATGATAATGAAAACTATTTTAAACTTTAATAATAATTGACGTTGATATATTTAGTAGAAGTTCGTGTTATATAAACTCGTATATATTACAATTATGATTATGATTAAGATATTGTTAATTTAATAAATATAAAAAAAAGTTTTTTTTTTTAGTTTTTTCCTTAGTTGTAACCTACTAATAACACCATAAACTTTTGCCTGTAATTTTTTTATATAATATTAATAGATTTTTTGAATGATTTTTTATATCAATTCAACCTAAATCATATAAGAAACAGCCCTAAACCATCGTCTAAAAGTTCATAAGTCTCATAATTGCTTCAATGTTGCGTTTTAAATAGTTTTATATATTCCTATTTAAAAAATATTTTAGTGGCAAACAGCACCTTGTCACAAGCAGCACCTATTGTGCACCCAGAAGTGTTGAAAGAGAGGGATACAGGATGGAGTATTTCTTGTAGACAATTTTAAATCTATATACACTTGATTTTCTATATAAAAAAAGTTTTCTCTTAAATACAAATAAGATAAGAAAATGATGAAAAGAAAGCAACTAGAATGGCCCATAAATTGTCTACTCATTAGCCTAATGACATGATCTCCATCTATGATATGCCTTCACTTCACTCTACACTCTATTCATTTCACCTTTCACCTCTCATTTTTCTTCTTCTTTCTTTATCTACAAAAAGCCAAACATCTCTCAATCTTCACCATTCACCATAAACCAAACATGTCTTCGAGTGGTAAGGATTTTGCAGAAGGAGGAGGATCATCAACCTCTCCACAAGGGATCACGCTTAGTCGATATGAGTCTCAAAAGAGAAGAGATTGGAACACTTTTGGACAATACTTAAACAACCTAAGACCAGCAGTTCCAATTTCTCAATGCAATTCCAACCATGTTTTGGAGTTTCTTAGGTATTTAGATCAATTTGGAAAAACCAAAGTTCATCTACTAGGTTGTATGTTTTATGGACAGCCAGAACCACCAGCACCTTGTACTTGTCCTCTAAGACAAGCTTGGGGAAGCCTTGATGCTCTTATTGGGAGGTTAAGGGCTGCTTATGAGGAAAACGGCGGAACTCCAGAGACTAATCCTTTCGCCAGCGGCGCTATTCGTGTTTTTCTTAGAGAAGTTAGGGAGTGTCAAGCTAAGGCTAGAGGTATCCCTTACAAGAAGAAAAAGAAGAGCACAAGTAATCAAAGCAAGGGAAATGATGAATCTAGCTCATCAACCATGCACTTTTCCTGAATTTCCATTCCAAATAATGGTAATTGATCAATTAATCTCTTTAATTATATATCACTCATTATATAGATTGTGCTTTGCTTACTAACATGATATTAACTCAAATGTCATCCTTATGATCAAACTAGTAGGCCATAACAATTTACGCACAAAACTAAAAATGTAATTAATTTAGACAGTTGAGTTAATTCGCGCAGTTGAATTAATCACAATTCTAATATAGAATTGAATTAATCACCTGCTCAACTAAATATATTTTTATACGCAATTAACCAAGTTTTGCTTAATATATCAATTTTCTAATTGGTAGTAGACCCATTTTTCTATAACAAGGTGTATAAAATTATTTACTTTTTCTAGGAAAATTTGCATATCTTATTCGCACAATGCAGAGAAGACTAATCTTTTAAGCTGAAGAACCATGTGACATCTGATTAAGATGGAAGAGATTATTTATCATCTACCTTAAATACTCTTATATATATATATATATAACTACTTTTAAGGATATATATTAATAGATTTCCTTATAGGTTTTCATTTATATACGTACATGTGAATTATTTGGACTATCATTTTAGAGACCATATAAAGTATTGAAAGAACTCACATTATAATGATATATAGCATTAATAAAAATTAACACTAAGAGTAATGGTTTATAGAGTTCGTTTCAATGTTTTTATATTGAAGTTGCTTGCATATGGAACAAAAACACTATTTTATGTCACTTTAAATATTAAATATTTTTACTTGGATTATAGCTTTCCCCTAATTTAGCCTTTTAAGATTCTGCAGATTTTGTGTCCCATGCATGATTGTTCTTGAGATGACATATGCTCTTTCTTAAATTACTATCAAATAAAGAAATGAAATCATCCAAAACTTTTCATTAATTAATGTTTGAGTTTTAAACTGAGATATTACGTTAACATTTTAAATTTCAAATTGTATATATATTTAAGGTTTTGTTAACCTAATAAAAGATCATAAGATCCATGCAATGAGTGATTGGTATGTAACACTTTGTTTTCTACCATGATGACATGTACCCCTTGATTGATTGATGAGATCATGACACACACAGTGTAACTTTTGTCAGGGTTTCTTCAGAATGTGTATGAATAATGTTTTCTATAATAATGTATATACAACTTTCATTGAGATGAAACAATGTATTGTTGTTGTTATATGTAGCAAATATCTAAGGAACATATTATATTTTCAGTTTGCATTGTTTGCACAAGTATGGTCTTTTTCTGTCAGTTAGCTGCTGGGTTTCAAGTAATTAGGGTTTTCTTGTTTGGGACATATTAATCCCAATAATTTAAGTTAAGTGATGAGGTGAAACTTTTATATCCATTGTGATTGGTTCTTAAAGTGGTTTGTCAAAGGAAAATAAATTTAGGACAATTTTTACTAGTGATGTTTAGGAAATCAGATTGTGTTGGGTGGTCGGCTGTCCTCATTTTGTTGTAGATGATTGTGTCTTCCATCTTCCAGTCAGCTCTCTTTGGAGGTTTGTTGCGTATGAGGTTTTCGTTTGTCTTGCTTTTCTTTTATGGTTTTAAGTCGGTTTGTTTGGACGGTTGGCTTGTTTTCTTTTATGGATTTTCGAACTTCTGATGCTCTTTTCTTTTGTTTCTTTGATATGTGATATTGCATGTAACTTTTGTTTCTTCTTTATATTAATATTTAGTTTATGTTTTTGCTATTAAAAAAAAATTGTCGCTTTGACGCACGCATATGATATATATATATATATATATATATATATATATATATATATATATATATATATATATATATATATATGCGCAAATATCTTAAGAATTTTTTTTTGTCAATGAAATACCCAGAAAACTAATTTTTTCCAATGATCATGTTTCCTTTGCAGGATAATCAAATTGGAGTTGTAATGGAGGTCTGATCGATGGCTTGATAAAGTGCTGTCATGCCACTTTTTAATGTTGATTTTCAGTAATATATATATTTATTCATGATTATGTACGCTCCAATAGTTGATCTATGTTGCATTATTACTATTTCAAACATATGTAGTTGCTTACCTTGCATGAATATTTTTGGGATTGGTACCATGTAACTGGTAAGTGTTTTGTTACTCAATTCCATTTAAGTGTTATTTGGGTTCATATCTTCTTCCGAATAATGTAAACATGATGATTGTTTACGTGGGTTGACATCACTTGCTTGCGTTCACGAAAACATATGAACAATTATATTACCTATTACAAAGATTACAAAAGTAACAATCCAAATTTTGTATCGTTCTAGATACAAATTCAAGTACTCTCATTTAAGAGTAGTTACAAGAAATGATGATACACTCACAGTAAAAAGAAAGGGCATACATAGAATGCTTCAAAGGGTGTCATCCCACATCAAGGGCATACATAGAATGCTTCAAAGGGTGTCATCACACGTGCACGCATGCGGACACACACTTGTATAGAATGCAATGTTATATTAATATTTTGCTAAAGGTAAAGGTAAGATCGTATACTATCCTTTTAAATTTTAGGAAAGTAAAGCACCTCAAATATATCTCTAAGCACTTGTTGAGGGTCTCAGCGTCTGTTCGTTTGTGGATGGTATGTTGTGCTCATGGTTAAGCGTCTGTTCGTTTGTGGATGGTATGTTGTGCTCATGGTTAAGTAAGTGCATTATAGTTTGAATAATTTCTGTTGTAATCTACTTGTAAAAAAGTTTTTTTTTGAAGAATAAAAGAGTGAGAGACCTTTGAATAAACGGTGTGTTTAAAAGGACTGCGGAGATTATATTATATATAGAGAGATTATAGCTAATTACATGCTATAGTCGATGTGAGACTATTTTATATACAAATATTCTTTACACCCCCCCTCAAGCTGGATCATATATGTCATATGAGTCGAGCTTGTTACAAATGTAATCCACTCGAGAACCCCTAAGAGACTTTGTAACATATCAGCTAATTGGTCTTCAGATTTTACGAAATTTATGGTGATTTCTCTTGATAGTACATTGTTCCTTACATAATGGCAGTTTATTTTTATGTGCTTGGTCCATTCATGGAGAATCAGATTAGATGTAATGTGGAGTACTCCTTGATTATCGCATATGAGTTTTGTGTTTTAAAGATCTCATATCCTAAGTTATGATAGTAAATTTTTCATCCATGCAAGTTCCTTTGAGGTTGCTGCTATAACACGGTATTCAACTTCAGTACTACATAATGCAACTATATTGTGTTTCTTGCTTCTCCATGAGATCATATTACCTCTAATCATAACACAATATCCGGATGTAGATCTCATATCCGACAGTGATCCGGCCCAGGCACCATCTGAATAACAGAATTTTATAATCATCTTTATCTTCATATAATAGTCTTCTTCCTGGTGCATTCTTTATATATCTAAGAATTCGAATTATTGCATCTCAATGACTATCACAATGAGCGTTCATAAACTGACTGACAATGATCACCGCAAATGTAATATTTGGTTTGGTGGTTATAATATATTTGAGTTTTCTCACAAGTCGTCGATATCTTCCCGAGTCTTTCAATTGCTCCCTCTGGCCTGGAAGAAGCTTGATGTTGGGATCCATAAGATTATCATCAGGACCACAATCAAGCATACCAGTTTCACTTAGAATGTCTAAGGTATAGTTGCACTGGTTGATTGCAATGTCGGATGAGGACAACTTAAATACCTAAGAAGTTTCTGAGTGGACCCAAATCTTTTGTCTGAAAGTTTTTAAAAAGATGAGTTTTAAGTCGCCAGACACTCTCAGTATCGTCTCCAATGATGACAATGTCATCAATATAGACCACAAGAAAGATGTGTTGATCGGTAGAGGAATGAAGGAAGAAACAGAGTGATCTGCTTCACATCTAGTCATACGGAACTGTATCAAGACAGCGCTGAAGAGACCAAACCAAGCACGTGGGGACTGTTTTAGCCCATAAAAAGAACGACACAGCCAACAAACAAGTTTAGAATTTTCAGGAATAGTAAAACTTGGATGCTGATCGATACAAACTTCCTCCTCTAATTCTCCATGTAAAAAGGCATTTTTAATGCCCAACTAATGAAGCGACCAATGATAAATACAAACCAATGTAAGAAAGACACGGACTGGACTAATATTGGCCACCGGAGAAAAAGTGTCACTGTAATCTAGACTAAATATTTGTGTATATTCTTTGGCTACCAAACGGGCTTTGAAACGATCAATTTGACCATCTAGTCCAACCTTGACTGTATAAACCCATTGACCTCTCACTCTAATTTTGTTTGGAGGTAAAGTAACAATGTCCAAGTTTATTTAATTATAATGCAGACATTTCTTAGTTGGTTTAATGATCATAGATATAATGTAATTATTAAAGTGCGAAAATTCAATCAGATATAATGTAATTATTAAAGTGCAAAAATTCACTCAGATATGATTTACGGTGAATCGATATGATGATGAAAACTACTTTAAACTTTAATAATAATTAACGTTGATATATTTAGTAGAAGTTCGTGTTATATAAACTCGTACGCATTACAATTAAGATTATGGCCTAATTATTGTTAATTTAATAAAAATAAAAATAAAATGTTTTTTTTTAAGTTTTTGTCCTTAGTTGTAACCTACTAATAATACCATAAACTTTTGCTTGTAATTTTTTTAATAATAATAATAATAGATTTTTTTTGAATGATTTTTATATATTAATTCAACTTAAATCATATAAGAAACAACCCTAAACCATCGTCTAAAAGTTCAGAAGTCTCATAATTGCTTCAATGTTGCGTTTTAAATAGTTTTATATATTCTTATTTAAAAAATATTTTAGTGGCAAACAGCATCTTGTCACAAGCAGCACCTATTGTGCACCCAGAGGTGTTGAAAGAGAGGGATGCACTAATGTTATATATATATACACTTTACTTTAACTCTTTGTAAATAATAGATTAAGTTGATCCGATTATTAAATTGAGAGACATTATCAAATAGATAAAATTTATACAATTATTTAATATTTTATCACATTAATTTATTTTAATGTATAATAAATTATTTAAAAATTTTATAAATATAAACTATAAAATATATTAAACAACCGATTTTAAGTTGTTCAAAATGTTAACTATATGATTATGGTGATAATATTATATAACTCAGCAGTAAAATTGATATAATTTAATTTTTACATAGAGTTATTGAAAATTAACTTTGCATGTTAAGTCATTTGGGGTGGGGTTAGGAGTTTCTAAAATCACTTGATAAAATAAGATGTTGTTTGTAAGCCTACGAAGTTGGGCGATCTTGGTGTCCGTAATCTAAGGTTGGTTTTTTTTTTTTAATAAGCAAGAAAATATTAAAACCAACTAGGATTAAAAGGGGAATCCTAACCCTTACAACAAAAAACCATCAACCAACAAGACATAACTCATTCCTACAAAAAAAACTATAGAAAACTTTATCCAATCATAATAATTATAAGTATGAAAAGATTTCACCCTTCTCCCAATCCACCACCAAAAAAATAAAACTATTCTAAAGACTATTAGATCTTCATCCCACACACAGTCATTAAACATTATGTTGTTCCTATAAGTCCATAGAACCCAACAGATAGTCAACCACAAACCTGCTGCATTGGAAATATTAGTTCCTAAAAGATGAGCCATTTTGAGCCACTCCTGCATGAACGCAAACCGACAATGATGGAACTCTACGAATATTCCCAACCAACAGCCACACTCTCTTTCTTTTGGAACACCTAAAAAGTAAATGATTGATATTCTCGTCGACTAAAAAACAAAAAGGGCAAGTCAGATCATGCGCATTACTTACGACTCCCAGCGTCAAAAGATTATTTCTGGTCGGCAACCGATTATGAATTAATCTCCAACCCAAAATTTTCGTCTTCGGAGGAGAGGAAGCTTTTCACACTAGCCCAACAGCCAATTTAACCTCATCGTCCAAACTTTGAACCTCTGTCTGATCCGACAACCACTCGTAGTATGATTTAACCGTGAACAATTTAGTCTTGCAAAAAGGCCAAATAATACTGTCCCTTTTAGGTAAGTGAGGGTAGATGTTACTTTTCAGAGATTTTGATATATAACATGATATTTTAAATGCAAAATATAGTTGTATGTCTATATGATCTGCCTTGGGTAGTAAAGGTGGGTGTTTCAGGTTAGCATCGCCTTGGTGAAGAAGGGTATCCTTTCTTGAGTTTAAATCAGAAGACCATGATGATTAGTTTCGTGATGGCTTACTCAAGCGAGTGACTTTAGATCTTTGCACCTTCTTCTTGAATGACACTTGGTTGAGAGTCAATCTTCTTAATGCTCGTTTCCCTAGGCTCTTCTCTACCTCTGATCAAAAAGCTAGTTTTGTGGGGAAGGTTGGTAAGTGGGACAGTCAGTCTTAATTATGTGATCTTAAATGAAGACAGACCCATTTTTTTAGCATGAACAAAGTTTGATTGTCGTTCTTATATCGGTTATTAATGGTTTTATTCACTCTGAGCATCAAGATTAATGGTGGTGGAGTCATTTCAAAGATGGTAATTATTCTGTTTTCTCTACCTACTATTTTCTCCTTTCGTGAGAGCTTCTTAAAGATACTCAGCTCTCCCATGTTGAGAGTGTTATCCCTCTCGTTTGGAGTACTTGTGCTCTCTCAAAAGTAAGAGTTTTCTCCTAATAGCTCCTACGAGATTGAATCCCTACTATAGAAAACTTATTTCACAGGGGAATTCATGTGGAGATGGAGAACTTTCTTTATCATTTATGTTCGTCGGTTATAGAATCGTCCTCCCATCTTTTTGTAACATGCGAGTTGGCAGAAGTTTATTTTGTCTTTTTATTGATATTCCCTCCATTTTAAATTAGTTATTTTTTAATTATACTTTTTTAAAATAACAATTAATAATATTATAATTTTTAATAGTAAATCAATTTTATTTATTAAAATATATTTATTAATAATAAATTAATAAATATATTTTAATAAGCATTGGGTTAGTTGGAGTGATGTGTGCAAGCCAAAACATTTAGGCGGTTTGGGGATTAAAGACGTAGAGGTGACCAATAAAGCTTTGCTTCTAAAATGGAAATGGCGTATTTTGAAGGAGAAGGATGCGATTTGTGTATAGATATGGAAATACAGTTCTAAATGGGCAAATTGCAAACAAATCAGTGTTTTTTTTTTCAATACTCAACTTCATTCATGGGGTCAAAAGTAGACCAAATACAAATGAAAGTAATCTATAAAACTACAAGCCCACCACATTTACAAGGCCTATAGAGACACAGATATAGTTCAGAAACTAACTGAACCATAAATGAATACATCATACCACTGCAGAACAACAAACTAACCAAAAACCAAGATTATCAAATGAAATCAAAGGATAATTTGTGCCAGTCGTAAAAGCTGCTAACAACCTCCTTCTTTAACTTCCTCCTTTTCCAATTCCAAGAAAACATTTGGATGTCCTGTAACAGTCTCTCGAATCAGCCACTGCATCCTTAAAAATGATTTCATTTCTTGTTTTCCAAATGCACCAACAGGATGTCAACCATAAGAATGAAATTGAAGAACCAATCCCATCAGCTTTGGCCCAAGCTAAGAACATGTCAATGCAACTAAAGCCTCGTGGTAGATTAACTCCAATCCAAGCTTCAATTCCCCTCCACATATATTTGATTTTACCACAGCCGATAATGATATGATTGATGTCCTCAATCTCCCTGAAACAGAAGACACACGATGATTGATGAGGGTCTGTGATGATGCCCCTTTTGATGAGGTTCCCACGCATAGGAAGCCTGTCCAACAAGAGTCTTCAGCCAAATATCAAGATTTTAAGGGGAATCTTGATCTTCCACACGTAGTTTAGGGCCTCCTTTAGGTTACTGTCCAAAATAACCTCCTCCCCTCTTTGATTCCATTGTTTATAACATTCCTTAACACTGAAGGAATTGTCAGTATTCCTTGGCCACAAAACCACATCCTCCTCCTGGCTGTGCAGTCTAACCTCTTCTAAGACTTGTTACAATTCCCTAACTAAATCATCGTCTTCTCCAGGCAGAACCACATTCCTACCAATGATATCCCACCTCCGAATATTATCAAACCAGCAACCACAGTCCTTCACCAAAATATCCTGATTTGGAGATGAGCTGAATAAGGAGGGAAACTGGATAAACAAGGCATTACCACCAGTCCATCTTGACTGCCAAAAAAGGGTATTTCCTCCATTACCAACTTTCTAACACAACTTGCTAAAAATGCCTTGATTATTAGAATGCATAGCAAGATGATCCAAATCATTCCACCAGCTTGACCTAAGATTATAAGACATCTCAGTTTGATTAAGGAACAAACTGGCGAAATCACTCTTGTATCTAGCCTTAATGAGACCTGACCATATTGCATCTTGTTCATAAGAAATTCTCCAGAGCCACTTGGCCACTAAAGCTCTATTAAATATACCAATGTCCTTAACACCTAAACCACCTTGAGCTCTAGGTTTACAAATTGAAGACCATTTCACCCAAGCTATACTCTCCTTTTCCCCATCTCCAGCCCATAAGAACTGAAATTCTGGTATCAGATATGTGATGTCGAGTGAGATGTCACAACATCAATATCTGCTATATGAACAAGACAATAAAAGAACAACACTTAAAAGCAGTAAACAAACACAGAGAATTGTTCACCCAGTTCGGTCTAACAATCTACGTCTAGGGGCTACCAAGCCAGGGAGGAAATTCACTATCAGTAGTATTAATTCATAGACTCTACAATTAACATACAAGTTGACAATCTATTCACTTAATCACTACCCAATGACACTTCTACCTAAGACACTCTTAGGTATGAGAACCCTCTCACTCCCCCTCAATCACAACAGTGATGAAAATAGAAAATAACAAAGTAAGAAGACACACCTTGATCTTGCTTAAAAGCTTCAATCAAGAATAAACACTTGTGCTTAAAAGCTTAGAGTGGACAACATACAACTCAACTAAATCAGTCCAATTCAAACATCAAAATAGATGAATGAATGGCTCACAATACACAGACGAAAACACAAACCCTAATACTTGACACTCAGTACACAATCTCTTATCTTTGTATCTTCCAAGTAGGGTTGAGACTTCTTTAAAAAGAAACAGATTCTTGGGCCTGGGCAATCATAATTCTCAGAATTAATTCTCAATTAAAACTGATAAAACTCCAAATCTTTTTGCCCTAAAATAGTAACAAAATATACTCCACAAAGTAATAGGAACTGATTGTATCAGAATAACTCTTCTCCAATAAATTCGCTTGCAATACCTCAAACAAAATCTCCCAAGATATATCAGATAACACGCAGCACATAAAAACACAGAACTGGAAGTTCTATCAAAAGATGTTAAGACATCCGCCTTGACATCATACACCACAATCCTGCAACATATGTTAGAACCACATGTCTTGACATCAAGCATGACATCTTGATGTTACACCTTGTTTTACCAAAATTGCAGCCAATAACAGAACTAACAATCTCCCCTTTTGGCTAATTTTGGCTAAAACAATATCAGCACACATCAGAGATACCTGCAGCACAAAATAACATATAACAAAACTAACATTCAGCAGCAGCAGAAACACCAATCAAAACTCAAACTCCCCCTCAAGCCAAGAAACCACAAACACACAAACTTCTAGAAAACCAGCAACGGCTTCAAGAAAACCAGCACACAACACCACAAAGCTACTAAAAAACTAGAGGCTACTCTCCCCCTTTTTAGCCACAATTGGACAAGCACTGCACAAAACACAATTTTCAAAATAAATTGCACAGGACACAAGGAAAAATACACCACCTCCAACAACTACATCTTTGACTAGTCAGATGATACAAACAAGGTTCTCTTATATTATAAAAATAGCTACACCTTACTGCTTCTTACTACAGCCAAACTGAGAAGGAAACATGAGTCAGTCCTTCAAGACAGTTGATACATACAAGGGTCAGTTGAAGCACGACCAGAAAAATAAGACCACCAAACCAAATGAGATGAAGTCCAAAGAATTGACAACAACAGGATCTTCTACAGGAGCAACAAGAACGGGAAGAAAGACAGAAACAAGAATGAAGACTATCAAGAAACCTCTAGTGTTACTACATGCTTCTGAAGATAAAGCAGATGAAGACTGGGTTAATATCATTAACTCAGGTGGTTGGAATGAGTAGCTGAATCCAAACAATAAACCTCTTTGCTTGTAGTTTCTGTTTAAAAAAAATGTAATGTTGAGTACTTCCAGCAATAAAATTGTTCTTGTTTGTTTCCAAACATTCTTATTTTGTCAATGTCACCAACTAGATAAGCTCACACACATAAGACAGCTGCACCAAAAACACCATCCTCCTGCACACCAACAAACGATCCACTAATCGTCATATATGCAAATCCCTAATTTGCTTCTTAAATTTTCAAACTGATTTGCATCTAAGGCCTTAGTAAAAATATCAGCTAATTGCATTTCAGTAGCAATATGTTCCAAAGCAACCACTTTACCTTCAACCAGATCTCTTATAAAGTGATGACGTATGTCAATATGCTTAGTGCTGCTATGTTGAATTGGGTTCTTGGAGATATTGATAGCACTCAGATTATCACAGTACAATGTCATGACATCTTGCTTGACATTGTATTCAGTTAACATTTGCTTCATCCAAACCAGTTGTGAACAACTACTTCCTGCTGCTATGTACTCAGCCTCAGCAGTAGAAAGAGACACACGGTTCTGCTTCTTGCTAAACCACGAGATAAGATTGTTCCCTAAGAAGAAGCATCCTCTTGAAGTACTTTTTCTATCATCTGCACTTCCTGCCCAATCAGCATCACAATATCCACTCAGTTCAGTGCCTGATCCATGACTGTATAGTATACCATAGTCACTAGTACCATTCACATATTTCAGAATTCTCTTCACTTGATTCATGTGGATCACTTTAGGTTCAGATTGATATCTGGCACAAACTCCTACAGCAAAGGAGATATCAGGTCTGCTAGCTGTGAGATACAGTAAGCTTTCAATCATGCTTCTGTATAAGCTTCGATCCACACTCACTCCATGTTCATCCTTGGACAGCTTTAGGTGAGTAGGAGCAGGTGTCCTCTTGTGATTAGCATTCTCCAGACCAAACTTCTTGACAATGTTCTTTGCATACTTGCTCTGAGAGATAAATATGGAGTCTTCCATTTGTCTAACTTGCAGACCCAGAAAATAGATGAGCTCACCAACAAGACTCATTTCAAACTCAGACTGCATCTGTTTCACAAAATGTTGAACCATTGCTTCTGACATCCCACCAAACACTATGTCATCAACATATATTTGAGCTATTAGCAGTTTTCCTCCTTCCTCTTTGACAAACAAAGTCTTGTCAATTCCTCCTTTTCTGTAACCATTCAGAGACAGGAATTCAGTAAGCTTGTCATACCATGCTCTAGGTGCTTGCTTTAATCCATAAAGAGCTTTCCTTAGTTTTTAGACATGGTTAGGAAATGTTGGATCAATAAACCCCTTGGGTTGATCTACATAAACTTCTTCATTTAAGTACCCATTCAAGAAAGCACTCTTTACATCCATCTAGAACAACTTGAATTTGAGGTTACAAGCCACACCTAAGAGTAACCTGATAGATTCCAGTCTAGCCACAGGAGCAAAAGTCTCATCAAAATCAATCCCTTCTACCTGAGTGTAACCTTGGGCAACCAGTCTAGCCTTATTTCTGGTGACCACTCCTTATTCATCAGATTTATTCTTGTAAACCCACTTGGTGCCAATCACATTTATTCCATCAGGCCTTGGAACAAGATCCCAAACTTCATTCCTTTTGAATTGTTCCAGCTCTTCTTGCATGACATTAATCCAAAATTCATCAGTCAAGGCTTCTTTGACATTTTTGGGCTCAATCTTGGATACAAAACAAGAGTTTGACACAAATTCTCTTGACCTAGTGGTAACTCCTGAGTTTGGATCACCTATGATAAGCTCTTTTAGATGGTCCTTATGCACTCTGATAGATGGTTCCTTGTTAGGTTGTTCAGGATCAGGTTCACCAGCAACAAAACTGGGATTTACACTTCTGTCTTCAGCTTCTGTTGATACATCATCAAAAAATGTTCCAACATCATCTAGGACATCAGCATCTTCATTTATTCCATTGTCATCAACAACCACATTTATAGATTCCATCATGACTTTGATTCTGGAATTGAATACCCTATAAGCTCTGTTGTTTGTAGAGTATCCCAGAAAGATTCCCTCATCACTTTTTGAATCCATTTTTCTCCTTTGTTCACGATCTGTCAGGATATAACACTTACTAACAAATACATGAAAGTACTTCACACTTGGTTTTCTTCCCTTCCATAGTTCATACAAGGTATCCGAAGTACCTCTTCTTAAAGTCACTCTGTTGTGAATGTAACAGGCAGTATTCATAGCTTCAGTCCAAAAATGGTAAGGAAGCTTTTTGGCATGAATCATTGCCCTAGCAGATTCTTGAATGGTTCTGTTCTTCCTTTCAACTACTCCATTTTGTTGAGGGGTAATGGGAGAAGAAAACTCATGACTGATGCCTTCAGCAGAACAAAACTCAGCAAACTTGCTATTTTCAAACTCTCTCCCATGATCACTCCTTATTCTTATGACATTGCCCTCCTTTTCTCTTTGGAGTCTTTGACATAGATCTTTAAACACATCAAACACTTCTATTTTGTCTTTGATGAAGTTCACCCAAGTGTACCTGGAATAGTCATCTACAACAACATAAGCATATTTATTACCACCTAGACTTTCCACCTGCATAGGCCCCATTAAGTCCATATGAAGAAGTTCCAAAACTTTAGAAGTAGTGAATTGTTGAAGCTTTGGATGTGACATCTTGGTCTGTTTCCCAATCTAACAATCTCCCAGACTCTTCCCTCTTCAATTTTGAGCTTAGGGATTCCTCTTACTGCTTCTGTGGATATGATTCTCTTCATTCCCTTCAGATGTAAATGTCCCAACTTTTGATGCCAGACTTTGACTTCATCTTCTTTAGCAAGAACACATGTGGAGGGACTTGAGTCTTGTGACACCCATAACTAACAGTTGTCCTTAGACCTAGCACCATTCATGATAACTTCACTTTTCTCATTTGTGACAATGCACTCAGATTTTGTAAAATTAACTATGAGTCCTTGATCACATAGTTGACTAATACTGATTAAATTTTCTGTCAACCCCTTGACTAGTAGTACATCATCAAGTCTAGGTGTACCTTCACAATTCAACTTTCCCACACCCTTGATTTCTCCTTTGACACCATCACCAAAGGTCACATGGCCAGAAGAATGAAGTTTAACATCCACCAGCAAATTCTTCACTCCTGTCATGTGTCTTGAACAGCCACTATCAAAGTACCAGTCTTCTTTAGCAGAGACTCTAAGAGAAGTATGAGCTATCAAGCTGACAACATCAGTTTTCGAGACCATTGCTTCTTTTGCTTAATGACTTGATTACCTTTATGAATGACATGTCTGGGTGCACAATTAGAAGTACTCTTAGGATACCCATGCAACTTATAACAGAAGGCCTTTATGTATCCAAAGCTCCCACAATGATGGCATCTCCAACGCCTAAATTTCTTCCTAGAGGGAGTCCTATCAGGATGTTTCAACATCTGTTTCAACATCACTGGCTTGGAACTAGGAATAACATCATTTGAAGCAGATCCACTGTTGAATCCCAACCCACTTTTGTCTCCTGCAGTTCTTCCAACATCAAGAATCTTGTCTAGAACATCGGTTCCACTATTCAGCATTCTGATAGACTTGGACATAGATTCAAGTTTAGAGTTCAGCACAAATACTTCATCTTCCATCTTGGCAATGGTTTCCAGATGCTCTGTCTTTTCAGCCTTGAGTTGAGCATTGATCTTCTTCTGCCTCTCCCCTTCTTGACAAGCTTCTTCACTGTTAATGCATAGCTCTCTATAAGAATCAATAAGCTCATCATATGTGCTCTCTTCATCCCTAGAATCATCATCATATGTACACCTTCCAGTCAATACCCTAACCTGCTTGGCAGTCTCTTCATCTTCCTCACTTTCAGTATCAGACCAGGACACAGATAAGCCCTTTTTCTGCTTCTTAAGATATGTAGGGCATTCAGCTCTGATATGACCATAACCCTCGCATCCATGACACTGAATTCCTTTGTTATAATTAGGCTTCTCCTCAGTTATTGTTTTCTTCATCTGATCACCTGACATGTTGATGTCAGATGTGATGTTCTTGACATTAGGTTTATAGCTCATGTCCATTCTTTTCAAAACCCTATTAAACTGTCTTCCCAGTAGAACAATGGCATTGGATAGCTCTTCCTGAGTTTCAGGACCACACTCTTTCTCATCATCTTCTGTACTAGACACCAAAGCTATGGTTTTGACCTTCTTTTCAGATCTGTCATTCAACCCTAATTCAAATGTCTGAAGTGAACCAATCAATTCATCTACCCTCATTTGCTGATGTCTTGAGCTTCCTTTATAGCAGTCACCTTCATATCAAATCTCTTGGGAAGAGATCTGAGAATTTTTCTTACCAGGTTCTCATCGGACATCCTCTCTCCTAGGGCACTAGAAGCATTTGACCGTTCAAGTATATTCATGTGAAAATCATGAAAGGTCTCTTCATCTTTCATCCTCAAACTTTTAAACTTTGTTTTAAGCAGCTGAAGTCTTGACATCTTGACCTTGGAAGTTCCTTCATGAGTTACTTTCAGGATATCCCAAGCCTCCTTAGCCACTTCACATGTGTTGACCAGCCTAAAAATATTTTTGTCAATACCATTAAATAAAGCATTCAAGGTCTTAGAATTCCCAAGAGCGAGTTCATCTTCTTCCTTTGTCCACTCCTCCTCAGGTTTCAGCTTTGACACACCATCTTTTCCCACAATGACAGGATGTTTCCATTCTGTCATAACAGCCTTCCAAGCCCTGCTGTCTAAAGATTTCAGAAAAGCAACCATGCGAGGTTTCCAATAGTCATAATTTGATCCATCTAGAATAGGGGGTCTATTCACAAATCCACCACTCTCCTTGTCCATTGCACCAGAAAGTAACAGCCCTAGATCTCACCTAGATACAGAGCAAGATGGCCTGCTCTGATACCAATTGAAATTCCGGTATCAGATATGTGATGTCGAGTGAGATGTCACAACATCAATATCTGCTATATGAACAAGACAATAAAAGAACAGCACTTAAAAGCAGTAAACAAACACAGAGAATTGTTCACCCAGTTCGGTCTAACAACCTACGTCTGGGGGCTACCAAGTCAGGGAGGAAATTCACTATCAGTAGTATTAATTCATAGACTCTACAATCAAAATACAAGTTGACAATCTATTCACTTAATCACTACCTAATGACACTTCTACCTAAAACACTCTTAGGTATGAGAACCCTCTCACTCCCCCTCAATCACAGCAGTGATGAAAACAGAAAATAACAAAGTAAGAAGACACACCTTGATCTTGCTTAAAAGCTTCAATCAAGAACAAACACTCGTGCTTAAAAGCTTAGAGTGGACAACATACAACTCAACTAAATCAGTCCAATTCAAACATCAAAATAGATGAATGAATGGCTCACAATACACAGACGAAAACACAAACCCTAATACTTGACACTCAGTACACAATCTCTTGTCTTCGTATCTTCCAAGTAGGGTTGAGGCTTCTTTAAAAAGTAACAGATTCTTGGGCCTGGGCAATCATAATTCTCAGTATTAATTCTCAATTAAAACTGATAAAACTCCAAATCTTTTTGCTCTAAAATAGTAACAAAATATACTCCACGTAGTAATAGGAACTGATTGTATCAGAATAACTCTTCTCCAATAAATTCACCTGCAATCCCTCAAACAAAATCTCCCAAGATATATCAGATAACGCGCAGCACATAAAAACACAGAACTGGAAGTTCTGTCAAAAGATGTTAAAACATCCGCCTTGACATCATACACCACAATCCTGCGACACATGTTAGAACCACATGTCTTGACATCAAGCATGACATCTTGATGTTACACCTTGTTTTACCAAAATTGCAGCCAATAACAGAACTAACAAGAACCTTCTTTGAATTCTTTTAATTTCCTTAAATACACTAACAGGAGCTAAATAAAAAGCAAGATAGTGTATTGGCAGGTTATTTAGAACAGATTTAATCAAAGTAACTCTCCCTCTAATGGATATCATTCTCCCCCTCCATGAGGCTAATCTATTCTTTATTGATGAGATAACTGGTTTCCAAAAGTCAATTGATTTATGCCTGCCTCCAACAGATGGACCTAAGAACTTGAAAGGGAACTTTCCAACTCTACAGTTCAAAAAAGTTGAAGCAGCTGCAATTCTATAATTCTCTAATCCAAAGCCCATAAGACTGCTTTTGCTGTAGTTGATTTTCAGGCCAGACAATGCCTCAAAACCTCTTAAAACAGATTTTATACCCTAAATGTTTTCCCAAGAATCATCACATATAATTAGTGTATCATCAGCAAATTGTAGGAGGGAAATTGTAGTGTCACCCTTAATCTTAATACCCTTCAACAGACCACTCAATTCAGCTTTCTTGAATAACAAAGCCAAACATTCAGAGATCAGAACAAATAAGAATGGAGATATAGGATCCCCTTGTTTTAGACCCTTGAAAATTTTAAAATCCTTAGAAGAGCTCCCATTAACCAAAACAGAGTCATAACTATTACAGACTAGACCCCTCATCCAATCAATCCATTTAGGGCTGAAGTTCATTGCCACAAGTACCTTACATAGAAAGCTCCAATTTACATAGTCATATGCCTGTGCAAAGTCAACCTTAAACATATAGCCTTTCTTCTTCCTTTTTTTGACATAATATAAAACTTCATTGGCTACCAGAACACCATCTAACAACTGTCTACCTGGAACAAATGATGTTTGAGTATGAGATACCAATTTACCAATAACCCTTCTTAGTCTTGCAGCCAGGATCTTAGACACAATCTTATGCAAATTTCCTATTAATGCAATTGGTCTATACTCCTTCAGATTTTGTGGATTTTCTACCTTTGGAATTAGAACAAAGAATGCTGAACAGAATGATTTTGAGAGGGTAGCCATACCATAGAATTTTGAAATACAATTAAAGAAGTCCTGCCCAACAATCTCCCAAGTCTTCTTTAGAAATTTCAAGTTAAATCCATCTGGGCCTGGGCTTCTGTCACCCTCACAGGAATTAATGGTCTCTAACACCTCCTCATAAGAGAAAGGTTCAGTTAACATTAAGTTATCATCCTCAGAGAGCTTGTTTAAATAACTAAGGTTCATCTCAAAACAATCATTAGCATTAATCTTATACTCATCTTCAAAGAAATCATGTAAGGCGTGTTTGACTTTTACCACATCATCCTCTTCTTCAAGTCCAACACTTAAAGCTGATATAGAATTCAATCTCCTCCTCCTGTTAATTATAGAATGAAAGAACTTTGAGTTGTAATCTCCCTCTTCTCTCCATTTTAGCCTTGCTTTCTGATGGAGAATACTTTCTTTAGTATGAAGTTTGTTCCACATCTCCTCCATAGCCTTACCTCTAGCTATCAATAACTCCTCAGAGCTTGCACCTACAGACTCAGCCATCTCATCCTCCAACTCGTTTATTCTCTTGATGTTATCTTCAATTTTCAGATCACAAATACCAAAAATATTAGTGTTCCACCACCTTAATCTTCTTTAGAGGTGTCTCAATTTTTGGATCAACACATTGTAGCGGGGAAATTTGTGAGTGTAAGCTATTGATTAACTTAACTCAAAAATAAACAAGAGTCGCCATCGCACTTTTATTTTTATCCAAAAAAAGGAAAGGAAAAAGAGCGAACAAAACCTAAAGAGTTCTTAAAAAAACAAGAACAAACAGAGAATGGGTAAGGGGGGTTGGTTATGTAAAGGGAAGGTTTTACGCACCCAATACATCTATAGTACTCTATAGGAGCCCTTTGATGTATTCATGCTTTTTGGTCTGAAAAGGTTTGCTTGAAAAAAGATTGAGGAGATGAGAAGAGAAATATTTTTTAATATTTTAGTGTTTGGAGAGACTTATCGCCTCATGCCTACGTACCCACGATGTGCAATGTAGGATCAAAACCTCGTAGTTCGTGGTACAAAAAATGAAATTTGTTTGTTTTGGTTGATTTTAAGTGTAAAGACAAGTCGTCATTTCCAAACGAATAATTCCGCTTAAAGAAATGAATCATGTCTAAACTTATGAAAAAGTTTTAAAAGAAAATTGCATAAGGCACAAAAAGAGTTTGGTGAGTTTGTATGTTTTTTATGTTTTTTATGAAAAGGTCAAAATATGATTAATATTGATTGACATTTATTAAAGAAAACAGAGTTTAAAAATCATTTGACCAAAGTCAAGGTTTTATTATGAAAGCGGTTTTAGGTTTGAAAACAAGAAAGTTTTGAAAAAAAGAGAGGAGATTTTGAAAATTGAAGAAGTGGTGGAGAAGAAGTGACTATCCTAGTGCATAAAAATAAAAGCTAAGGATAAGAAAGATCTAACCACATGGAGACGCTCTTCAAAGCATAATAAGAAAAGAATTCCGTCCTCTTGGGCCAATAAGCAAGCCAAATAAAGGCTAGAATATCAAACTCTATAATTGTCCAAAGCATAAGGGAGGGAATCCTAATTCTAAGCCCATAAGTCCATAATCAAGAGTGTAGGTCCTCCAATGCAAGGGATAGTGGCCATAGTCCAACAATTAAGAGGACAAGTCTTTTAGTGGTTTAATCCTTTATTAATGTTTTGAGTCCAAAATGGACAAAAGAAAAACAAAGCACAAGATAATATGGTCCAAGTGGACAAAAGAAAAATGACATAAACATAAACATGATATGATAAAAAAGACATAAAGCATAAAAAAAAAATAGAGATAGGGAACGAGAAGGAAACATAAAGAAGTTAGAAGTTAGTGGTTAGTAGCACAAGGCTCTAGTGCCATAAGCCTTCACTGATTATTCCGCTTCGTGTCTTGAACTATAGTGATTAAACAATGTACTTAGGTCAAGGTTAATGAAGACTTGTTAGAAGATTGATAGAATCAAAGCCTCTACAACAACTAGCTTCAAAGATTTTGAATCTAATACAAAAGATCAATCACCATTGGGTTGACGCGACCAATCAAGGTCCGGACCACGAAAGTTTAAATTCCGAATTGGATAAAGAGGGACAAATGTTGCGCTATGTTAAGCAATCACCTAGTAATTTACGGAGTAATTACCCTACAATGAGGCCGGTCAATAGATCTTTGTGTTAATGCATGCTAGATGAACGATATGTAAATCGTCGTCCGAAAGCAATACCGCACGAAAAGAAAATAGGTAACGATCTAGTCTTGATCAAGAATTCAACAAAGAAATTCTAAGATCCATAAGACTTTCATCGATCAAAATAAAAAAAGGAATAGATGAAGAGAAAGCCAAATTGAATTACACTTTCAAGATCCTTTCATCTTCAAGTTCAATCACTTTTAATTGATAGGTTTAAGTGTGAAAACATATCGTTAATTCAAAGCACCTCAAATGAATTCAACAATTCATTAAAAGATAGATTTGAACTAATGAATATTTAATTACTTTAACCATATCCAAAGTCCATTGAAATTGAAGAGAAATTAATCTCAACAATGCATTTCAAGGCTAAAATAAGAAGAAAGGGGAAGAAAAAGGAAGAAAAGGCAAAACAGTCCCAAAAACAAGTGAAAAACACATTCTGGATGCTGGTTAATTGATTAACCATTTCACAGTGCAATTTGGTTAATCGATTAACCAGTGCAAACTTGCAGTTTTTTGCGCAGAATTTAGCTGTTAACCGATTAACCAATTCGTGCCTGTTTTGGTTAATCGATTAACACTGTAAAACCATTAGAAAATCAATTTGAAAATTGCATAATCCTTGATCAATCCTTTATTCAAACACCTCATGATCAAGGATGCAATTGTGCACAAAAGTTTAAGTAAAACAGCAGCAAAAACCAGCAATCAAACACAATTACAAGATCCAAAGGATCAAGTAACAAGAATCCACCAAGGATCTACATTATGGAAGATGAAATTGAAGCTTCAACAATGGCGAGAGATGGATTACCCCTTCAAATCTGGAAATTCCTTCAAATTGCTTCAAGATCCAAACATCGAAGCCTTGATCTACTGTAATTGATGAAGAAAACAAGCTTGGATGAAGGTTTACCTCAAAGTTGAACAAGATTCAATGTGAATTCTTGTTAACTTTCAAGAGAAGAAAAGTGAGCTTTAGTGAAATTTGTGGTTGGGGAGAGAATTTGCAAGAGGTATGTTGGCTATCAAAAGCTTCAAAAGAAATTTTAGCAAGGTGAATTTGGCTCTCCAAAGCTTGTAGAATGAATGAAAAAAGGCCTCTATTTATAGAGTTTAGGCTTGGAAATTTGGTGGTTTGGAATTTGGTTTGGAAATGAAAATTAGGCTTGGAGTTTAAATTTTGGTGGGAAATTATCAAAAGAGTGGTGATTAGTGGAGGTACATGGTGGGAATTAATTATGATGAAGTAGGAAATTAAAATGAGATGGTCTAGAATAATCCACATGTGATCAAAATGATGAAAATTGGTGCCAATTGCTGTAGAAATTGAATTTGGCACATTTTTTTCAAAAATTGCACGTGTTAATCGATTAACCATTTCACAGTGCAATTAGGTTAATCGATTAACACAGTGAAAAATGAAAAAATGGCTTTTTGATGTGCTGTCTTGGTTATGGCTCGATTTTCTTGCTTGTCAAAGAAGGCATGGAAATAAACACATGAACCTTGGAATCCCTTGAATAATAATCAGTTAAATCTTGGAAACTCTTGATCAGATGATTTTGAATGACTTGCAGATCAACTTTGACTTTGTTCAGATGAAATCCATTCGAGCTGTGGGACTGATTTTGATATTTTTAGTCCAAATTCATCCTGAAAAAGTTAGTAAAGGAAAGGCAAACATATTTTTGGATTTTGATTAATGGTTAGTAAACATAAGCAAATACAAACATCAAACAAACAAGAGAACAAGGGAGCTCGGCGATCTCACTCAAGAACAAACCTTCAGAGGAGGGCAAAAGAGCCAAAGCTTGCGATCTTGTTTGTGGCATGAAATGCAAAAGACCTGTGGGATCTTAGGGGTAAAAATTAGGGTATTACAGCTGCCCCTATTTAAGTTTCTTCTATCCGGAGATACGAAGATGGACGTCTTTGTCTCAACGAGATAGAAGAGACTTAAATATAACAATAAACCCAATTTTTGGCCCTAAGAGACCACACAATGATAAGATTATGCGGATGATATGCAGACACAAGACCTCTGTGGGGAGAATATGCCACAGGAGACAAAGAAAAAGCTGGGGAGCAAAGAGAAAAGACTCCACCGGGGAAAAACAAAAGAGGGAAAACACATCCCAACAGGGGAGGAAACAAATCTCCACTGGGGGAAAGTTATTAACACCAAAAATAAAAGAGGGATAACATCGTCCCAACATGGAGAGAAAAATCTTCGCTGGGGAAAAGATCGTCTAATACTAGACATCCGGTAACAGCATGACCAAAAGGAGAGATTGCCAACTACCAAGCAAGTGATAGCTACAACTAGGCAGTCAATCAAAAGGATACGAGAAGAATTACCTACTACCAACAGAGGGCAAGACGACAAAGGTAACGATCTCAAAAAAAAAAGGTTCCAAAAATATCGCCTACTACCAACACAGGGCAGGACGACAATGACAATAAACTCGAGCGTGGAATGATTACCAACTATCAAACAAGTGATAGCTACAACAAGGTAACCAAACCGGGCTATATTACCTACTACCAACTAAACGGGCAGGACGACAAAGGTAATAAGCCAACTATATCACCTACTACCAACTAAACGGGTAGGACGACCAAGGTGATAAGCCCAAAAGAAGGATTACCAACTATCAACCAAGTGATAGTTACGACGAGATAATCAACCAAGGGTATGAGAAAAATTACCTACTACCAACAAAGGGTAGGACGACAAAGGTAATAATCTCAAAGGGGTCGAGAAATATCACCTACTACCAACACAGGGCAGGACGACAAAGGCGATAAACTCGAACAAAGAAGGGAGAGATTACCAACTATCAAACAAGTGATAGCTAAAACGAGGTAATCAAACTTGGCTATATTACCTACTACCATCACAGAGCAGGACGACAAAGGTAATAAGTCAGCTATATCACATACTACCAACAAAACGGGTAGGACAACAAAGGTGATAAGCTTCCATTGCCAAAGCAAGGGACCAAAATTCAATCCGGGAATAAACCAGAGAGAAACGGTCAAACAAGACTCATCTCGAGGAGGAAATATCTGAACTGGGGATTAATTCCATCCAGACAAATGAACTGGGGTGGAAGGCTAAAACAAAATATCTTCCACGAGGCATAAACTCATTGGGGAATTAACAAAGATAGGAATTTTCTGGTTACGGGTCGACACTCTAATGGAGAGAGGACACACATGCTCTGTGGGGATAACAACACCAAAGAGCAAAGAAGCACCAACACAGATGCAAAATGCACAATGCAACAACAATATGCTATGCACAATAAATGAATGCACATGCAATGCGTATGAGTATGAATATGCTGACAAAACAGACATAAAGACAAACAGAGGGTGAATAAACATTACAACACCGCTGAATACTCGGCTAATCTCAACAAGATGGAGATATCATTAGCAGCTCTGCTAGGGATTCATCTGAAGAAATCCTGCAAGAGATAAACAAAAGCCATCAAAGGAAAATAAATCCTACTACAAGGCACAAATCTTGCTGGAGAAAGGAAGTTACTCCTTGGGGAGAAACCCGAATATCAATCTTCTAACATCAATGATCCACAAAGAGGACAAAACATAAACTTTGCTTTGAAGATGGCAGGAAAGTTGTCGGGGAATCATAACAAACCGAATCTCTCTGAATCTTCCTGGGGATAACAAAATTCACAGGAACTTCTATCTCAAAAGGATGAAGAGATCTGCTACGGAAAAAATAATGAATCCGCTGGGGATTATAGACATATAAACATCTACGCAAAATCCACTAGGAAAACAAGGCAGATCTGCTGGAGGTACGAGCACACTCTCAGAGGATTAACCAAAATTGAGCAAAGCAACCTGGACTTGCTGAGGAATAACAGCAAAAGGTCAAACTGTGGGGGATTTTAGATCAATACTCATGAGAGCAAACCCTACAGGTGACTACTATCAGTACTCCTTAAATATAGATATCATCAACAACTTTACTGGGGAACACCTGAAATAGTAATGCACAATCTTCTCTGAACACAAACAATATGGAGAGAAGTACATTCTGGACTTGCCAGGGATAAAAAAAATAACATCACTGTCCTATGATTGGGAAACAATCAAAACAAATATGTAGAGATTCTGTTGGAGAATTAGCAAGGCTATAATCTCTGGGTAGAACAACCTGGAGAGGAATACATCCACAAGGCAAGATAAAATCCGACAGGTGGCTACTATGTCAATACCCTTATAGGGGAATAACGTTGCTCTGCTCTTTGAGATATCCAAAGCAACGACAACACATCTAAAAGGTAAAACTCTGGTGGGAATTCCTCATATGATTCATAGTGGGGACAGCAAAAATGAATCTCTGCATGAGGACTACCATTAAGGAGAGGTGGACCATCAAAACTACTCGACTACCTGACCATAACATAATCAGCTGGAGAAAATCCGGATCAAGACCTAGCTAGGGAAAAACCAAATAACATTGGCCCTTATGAATTCAACACATCATAACACAACTTTGAAGGAACCTATCATCTTGTCAACAACCGATTATATGAGCAAAACCCTGCCGAGGAAATATCAACAAACTCTACTGGGGAACTATTGAAAAACTCTACCGGGGAGCTGTCAATAAATTCTACTAAAAGAGTAAGAACAAGCCCTACTGAGGGAAACATCGATCTTACCATCCTTGGAATAACCGTTGACATTCCTTTAAGTGTTCATAAATCAAAAGAAAATGTTTTTATAATTTTCAAAAAAGTTTAAGTCAATTATTCACATTTTGTTTCAAAAATCATCATCAAAAATAAATGAATTTTTGTAAATAGAAGCAAAGTGAGAATTGCAAACAAAGGGACAAAATTCCAAATTTTATTAATAGAATGGAAGTCCACAAATGGCGTAACTCCATGGATCATTACAAAGTTTGAAAAATGGTAAATACATGGAAAGGGTTACATTGAAATACAATGACCACTATTCTCCCTAACAACTTTAAATTCCGTTGTGCTCAAAACATCAGTTGAGGATAATTGAAGCAGAATCCTTGATAAACAATGTTGCTTTCAGTGATCAAGACTGGCCAGATGCAGTTACTTTCCATAATCCCTAACTTTTGCCTAGATTGCCCTCTCGGGTTTTCAATCTACCGGGATGATTATTTCTGCTTTTGTCTCTAATTTTTGCATGGACCGCCCTTCCGGGTTTTCAGCCCACCGAGACGCTCATTTTTGCCTAAGTCGCCCTTTCGAGTTTTCGACTTAGCGAGCTGTTCTTTTTATTTTTTAGGCGAAGTATTTCTTGACTGTATCGGCATTCACAGGACGAGTGAACTCTTCACCATCCATAGTTGTAAGAAGTAATGCACCACCAGAGAACGCTCTCTTAATAACATATGGGCCTTCATAATTAGGAGTCCACTTGCCCCAAGAATCATTGGTAAAAGTCGAGATCTTTTTTAGCATGAGGTCACCTTCTCTGAACACGCGAGGTCGAACCTTCTTGTCAAAAGCATTCTTCATTCTCTGTTGATATAATTGGCCATGACACAAGGCCGTCATTCTTTTCTCTTCAATCAAATTCAACTAATCGTATCTACTCTGACACCATTCAGCCTCAGACAATTCAGCTTCCATCAAAACTCTTATAGAAGGGATTTTAACTTCTACCGGGAGCACTGCTTCCATACCATAAACAAGAGAGAAAGGGTTTGCCCCTATTGAAGTGCGGACGAATGTACGATACCCATGCAAAGCAAATGGGAGCATCTCATGCCAATCCTTGTATGTAACAGCCCCATTCATCTTAGGTCTGTAAGGAGAAGAATTATGATGCTCAATCTTAAACTCATCACATCATCATCTTGTTATTCAGATTTGACCCATTATTAGTGATAATCTTGCCCGAAACACCATACCGACAGATGATTTGGTTCTTGATAAACAGGACCACAACTTGCTTGGTTACATTGGCATATGATGCTGCTTCAACCCACTAGGTGAAATAGTCAATAGCCACCAATATGAAACGGTGTCCGTTCGACGCTTTAGGCTCAATCATTCCAATCATATCAATGCCCCACATGGAGAAAGGCCATGGAGAAGAGATGACATTGAGAGGAGTTGGAGGAACATGAATTTTGTCAGCATAAACCTGGCACTTATGGCACTTCTTCACAAATTTACAACAGTCAGATTCCATTGTCGGCCAATAGTAACCTGCCCTCAACATCTTCTTAGCCGTTGCGTGCCCATTGGCATGGGTACTAAAAGATCCTTCATGAATTTCTCTCATCAACATGTATGCTTCTTGTCTATCCACGCATCTGAGCAAAACCATGTCATAATTTCTTTTATACAGCACATCATCATTCAAGAAGAAACTACCAGCCAATCTTCTCAAAGTCTTCTTATCTTTCTTGGATGCCCCAAGCGGGTACTTTTGATTTTGAAGAAAGCATTTAATATCATAATACCACAGTTTATTATCAATAACCTCTTCAACTATAAACACATGAGCTGACCTATCAAGCCGCATAACGTCGATTTTGGGCACATCATTCCACTGATTCACCACAATCATGGAGGATATAGTGGCTAAAGCATCCGACATTCGATTTGCTGCTCTGGGTACATGGTGAAACCCAACCTTATTAAATAAAGTTAACAACCTTCTTGCATAATCTCGATAAGGAATCAAATCGGGTTGACGTGTCTCCCATTCTCCTTTAATCTGATTAATCACTAGGGCTGAATCTCCGTATACATCAAGAATCTTGATTCTTAAATCAATAGCTTCTTCCAAGCCCATAATACATGCTTCATACTCAGCCGCATTATTTGTGCAAGTGAACATCAACCTTGCAGTGAAAGGAATATGAGAACCATGAGGAGTAACAATTATTGCCCCAATACCATTGCCATACTCATTAACAGCTCCATCAAAAATCAAACCCCAATGGGATCCAGGCTCAGGCCCTTCATCAGGTAATGGTTCTTCATAATCTTTAACCTTTAGATACATCACATCCTCATCAGGAAAATCAAACCTGATTGGTTGATAATCATCAATTGGCTGATGTGCCAAAGGGTCAGCCAAAACACTTCCTTTTATCGCTTTCTGAGTTCGGTACTCGATGTCATATTCCGACAATAACATTTGCCAACGAGCAATCCTCCCAATCAAAGCAGGCTTTTCAAAGATATACTTTATTGGGTCCATTTTGGATATCAACCAAGTTGTATGATTCAACATATACTGACGGAGGCGCTTGGCAGCCCAAGCTAAAGCACATCATGTCTTTTCAATCGTTGAGTACCGAGACTCACAATCGGTGAACTTCTTGCTCAAATAATAAATGGCTAACTCTTTTCGACCAGATTCATCTTGTTGTCCCAGAACACAACCCATAGACTCTTCCAGCACAGTCAAATACATGATCAAAGGTCTTCCTTCCATGGGAGGAGACAAAATTGGGGGTTCAAGCAGATACTCTTTAATTCTTTCAAGAGCTTTTTGACAATCCTCTGTCCAAACACAACCCTGATCTTTGTGGAGAAGCTTGAAGATCAGCGCACAGGTGATAGTCATATTGGATATAAATCGAGAGATATAATTCAAACGTCCCAAGAATCCTCTTACTTGTTTCTCTGTTTTGGGCGCAGGCATTTCCTGAATAGCTTTAACTTTACCAGGGTCAACTTCAATGCCTTTTTGGCTGACAATAAAGCCCAACAATTTTCCAGAACGGACACCAAAAGTGCATTTATTAGGATTCAAACGGAGCTTAAGCTTTCTCAAACGCTGAAACAACTTCAATAAGTACTCAATATGATCTTCTTCAGTCTTCAACTTACAAATCATATCATCCACATAGACCTCAATTTCGTTATGCATCATATCATGGAACAAAGTAGTCATAGCTCTCTGGTACATTGCACCAGCATTTTTCAAACCAAAGGGCATCGCTCTGTAACAGAATGTTCCCCAGGGTGCAATGAATGTTCTTTTTTTCATATCCTCGGGTGCCATCTTTATCTGATTATAACCGAAAAATCCGTCCATAAAAAAAAGATACTGAATTTAGCAGTATTATCTACCAGCATATCAATGTGTGACAATGGAAAATTATCTTTTGGACTGACTTTATTCAAATCTCTATAGTCAAAGCACATTCGGACTTTTTCGTCTTTCTTTGGAACATGCACAATATTGGCCACCCATTGAGGATATTCAGAAGTCACAAGAAAACCAGCATCAATCTGCTTTTGAACCTCCTCTTTGATCTTCACAACCATGTCGGGATGAGTCCTCCTCAATTTCTGCTTCACAGGTGGACATTCAGGCTTCAATGGCAATCTATGCTCCACAATATCAGTATCAAGACCAGGCATGTCTTGATAGGACCAAGCAAACACGTCAACATATTCTCTAAGAAGCTCTATAATCCTCTTCTTAACATCTGACTGAAGTAGTGCCCCAATCTTGACTTCTTTCTTATCATCATCTGAACCCAAAATGACCAATTCCACCGGCTCTTCATGAGGCTAAATGGATTATTCCTCGTGCTCAAGCAACCGAGAAATTTCATCTGGAATCTCCTCAATACCCTCCTCTTCAGCTCCAAACACAGGGAAATCAAAGTTGGGAGAGGGCAAAGGGTCATTGTTTTCAATAGGCTTAACAATCAATCTGCACAATGATTTATGTTTGATTTTAGAATATGAACAAGAAGTGCAAGTATTATGCAGATAAAAGTGATTATCACATTATCATTATTTTTTTTGGTTTTTTATGTTACCATTTTTCAGAAATAAAGCAAAAAGGGAAAACATAATATGGATAGACAAAATAACATTTTATTGATGATGATAAAAATTTGAAACAAAGCCCTCACAAATTCACTTTCACCTTGGGCAGAGTGAAAGGATTTTTGAAAGAAACAAAAACAAATTACTTTGAAATATGAATAACAGTAGGAACATAAACAGCTGTCTAATTCTGGCAGATTTGTCCATGTGTCACAAAATTAGGAAGCTCTTCTTCTTCATCTTCTTCAATGATGGCACTGACTTCATATTCAGGTTCCTTAAACTTCTTCCGAGGGGAATAAAAAGGCACATATGCATCCTCTGGGGACATATACCCAGGGTCTTCCAAATAAGGCTCCCAATCTTCAGCAGGAATGACATCATCTTTAGAGCTAAAAGGGATGTAGCCTACAGGGTCATCTTCAAGAATCGCGGTGGTAGAATGATCTTTGTTAATGAATCTGGCATTTTGAAAGGCCTCAATAATACGCTTCAAATCTCTTTTGACCGTACCAAACGTAAAGCCTAAACCAGCCTTGCCCAGGTTATCAACCACATCAATAACTCGGCCCCAACCATCAGACCAACCAGTTTCTAATACATGCATGGCATCTTTCAAAGAAGACATAGGTAAATCATTCTTCTTAACAACTTTATCATCAACAGAAAGAGCTTAGAATGAAGTCCCAACAGTTTCGCCGGCATCAAAATACGAAAAGGATGAAAGATGGCTCACCAGCATCGCTTGCTCGCCTCCAACTATCACCAGCTTGTCATTCTTAACAAATTTCAATTTTTGATGAAGAGTCAAAGTCACTGCCCAGCTTCATGAATCCAGGGTCGGCCAAGCAAACAACTATAAGTAGGATGGATATCCATTACTTGAAAAGTAATATGGAAGAAACACGGTCCTATTTTAATCGGAAGATCAACCTCTCCAATCACAGTTTTTCGAGATCCATCAAAAGCTTTAACAACAACCCCACTATACCTCATGGGGGGGCCTTGGTACGAAAGCCTTGACAAATTAGATTTTGACAACACATTCAAAGAAGAACCAGTATCAACCAACACATTGGAAAGTGCATCTTTTTGACAATTCATGGAGATATGTAAATCCAAATTGTGATTTCTCCCCTCCTCGGGTAACTTTTCATCACAGAAACTCAAAATATTACATGCTGTGAGGTTGGCAACAATGCAATCAAACTGATTAACAGTCACATCATGCTCAACAAATGCTTGTTCCAATACCTTCTGCAAAGATTGCCTATGAGCTTCAGAATTCATCAATAAGGACAACACTGAAATCTTGGATGGGGTGTGCAAGAGTTGATCCACAACACTGTACTCACTCTTCTTGATCAATTTCAATACTTCATCCTCATAAGCCTTCGAACCACTGGACTGACTGGAAGCATCAACATTACTCTCATCTTGATGTTGTTTACCAGCAACAACATTCTCCACAATCTTTGGAGGCTCGGAAGCAAAAACACGACCACTCCGAGTCACTCTACTAACATCAACGATACTTACCACCGAGGACAAAGAAGAAATGGGCACTTCCTTACCATCTTCTACCATGGTTGCATTGTACTTATACGGAACATCCTTGTCAGATTCATAGGGTACTGGACCGGGCAACCGAATGACCAAAGGCGTAACAGCGGTCTTCCGACTGTCATAAGAGATAACAACTCGTTCAAGAATATTAAAGCGGGGCGCAATAACATTCACCTCGTTCTGATATTCATCTCTTTTAGCAGTGACTTCAATCAAATTATCATCCATCATCCTCTAAATATCCCTCTTCACTATTACACAACCACGCGGATTCACGGAACAGATACAACAAGCTACATAGTCATGATCAATATTATGGTATTCACTCAAAAGTGCGTGCATTTCCACAAGAGATCTTCGGATCCAACGGATATCAAAATTTTTGAATGTACTAGGACATCCATAAACCATATTGATAGGCGCCTTGCCATGATTAGGCAGCGGATTCGATTATACATTAGGGTTGGAATCTTTGAAAGACAAAATACCACTTCTAGCCAACCTTTGTACTTCCATCTTCAATGGATAACAGTTCTCAGTATCATGCCCAGCTCCTGCTTGATGGAAAATGCAACGAGCTTCAGGCTTATACCACCATGGCGAATCTTTTGGAATAGCAGGTGATTCACAGGTCTGAACAAGATTCTTTTGAATTAAACAAGGAAGCAATTCCATGTAGGTCATCGGAATCGAATCAAAATCCTTCTGAAAACGGCCCCGTTGATTGCTCTGTTGATTAGAACGTTGTTGATGAGCAGGAGTTTCCTGAACAACAGGAGTTGAATTGATAACAGGAGTAACAGATGCAACTTGTTGTTGACATTGATTATTCTTACTATAACTCTTTTTGTGTCCTCCATGGGAAATAACATGGGTCTCACCCTCTTTCTTCTTGGCAAGTCCTCCCCCATATTTCTTAGAATTACTAGTAGAATTACCATCTTTTGACAATCGTCCCTCACAGACACCTTCTTCTAATCTCATCCCCATATTAACCATCTCAGTAAAATCACTCGGGGCACTAGCAATCATACGCTCATAATAGAAAGGACTCAGAGTTTTCAGAAAAATCTTAGTCATCTCTTTTTCTTCCAAAGGAGGATTAATCTGAGCAGCAATCTCGCACCACCTCTGCGCGTATTATTTGAATGTCTCCTTATCTTTCTGAGCCATTGCTCGAAGCTGGTCACGATCGGGAGCCATATCCACATTATACTTATACTGCTTTACAAACACCTCACCCAAATCTTTGAAAGTGTGAATTCGAGTGTTGTCGAGTCCCATATACCATTTCAAGGTTGCACCAGACAAACTGTCTTGAAAGTAGTGAATGAGAAGCTGATTATTATCAGTCTGAGTCGACATCTTACAAGCATACATAGTCAAGTGACTCAACGGACAAGAGTTTCCCTTATACTTTTCAAAGTCAGGGACCTTGAACTTATGTGGGATCTTTACATTAGGAACCAAGCATAAATCATGAGCATTCTTCCCAAATAGCTCTTTACCCCTCAGAGCTTTGATCTCTTTTTGCATTTCAGCAAACTGGTCTTGAATTTCTTCCATTCTATCATAATCACTGGCATTTTCACTTGGAGCAGTGTGGAAAATTTGCTCTTCACCAAAAGGAACAGCATAAACCACAGGCAGTGGTATAGTCATCACAGGTTGGACAGTAGGAACAGCTGGAACTTCAGGAGGCGGTGGTGGTGGTTGATAACCTTTAGGAACAAAGTTAACAGGCATGCCCCAGGGGAAACAGGAGGCATGGAGTGTTGAGGAACACTAGCAGGCGCCACAAAGATGGGCGTAGAGACAATCTCAGAAATGACTGTCCTTTGCATAGGAGTTGAAAGCGGAGGAGGAGGTGGCTGATTCTGAGCAGCAACCATTGCTTCCATCATAGCAGTGAGTCTCTCCAAACTATCCTTCAAATTTGTCACTTCCTCAAGAAGCTCATGGTTCTCTTGTTGCAACTGATCCATCTTCTTCTTCAAATTAGCCCGAGTATTATACTGGTGCGACAGCTTGAACTGGATGAAGACCAAAGGGAAACATAAGACACCTGGAAAAGGCAAGAAACAATGCAGAAGATGATGCTTGATGTGCAAGATGCAAATGCAAAGTTTCAGGGAATTATAAGGCATATCGCAAACATTTTTATTTGAAATACCAAAATCTCATTCATTAACAATGGAAAAGATTACATCTTGGAAGTACAAATTCAAGAATCCTAAAACAATAGAGAATAAAGAAAACTAGATCTCTAGAGAATCTCATGAGAAGAAGTCCCATCTCTCTCTCTCTCTCTCTCTCTCTCTTCCATCTTTTTGATGTGGACATGCATCTGAGTCTTCTCAATCATCAACTTATCGACGATTAACTTCCAAGGAGATTCTGAACTCTTCGAAATATCGAAAACTGGTTGAATGCGAGAGGAAAATAAATCCTCTTGCGCCTTCCTCCTCTTGTTGGCGACTCCGTCTTCATTCTTCTTCTTGAAGTGCTCTTGAAGTCTTGCATTCTCTAACTTAATAATCTGATACTTGTTCTTCCAAGCATCTCTTTCTTGTTGCATCTCTGCCAAAACTTTTCTTTGTCTTCCATAAAGTAGAAGATAGGCTTCTTAGCAGTTAGAGACAAAGGCTCCTGACGCGCATAAGGCATCTTCAAAGTAATAGCTCTATTTTTAACCCACTGGAGGTAAGGTTCCGAAGAGACACAACTCGGATTTCCCAAACTTTCCTTTCCTTTTCTACGAATGTTGCGCCAAGCTTCCACAATTTCTCTCTTGAGAGTAACCTGAGATTTATCTTCCTTGAAAAAGAGACCCGCCAAATGGATGTTCTTAGGTACCTCTCACAAAGGATATCCCAACTGAGAACGAGCCAACACCGAATTATAGTTGATTCCTCCCTTTGTACCAAGAAGAGGCACATTGGGAAAATCACCACAACTATCAATAATCATCGCTCCAGAAGGAACACGACTACACCTATCAATATCAGAATGAGTGAGAGACATGATCTTCCGCGACCAATATAAACCATCCTTGAGGTTCCAGAAAGCTGCAGACTTCGGCAAGTGAGAAATAAACCACTTGTGGAGTAAAGGCGCATAATAGATAATCATCCCTTCACCATGGAAATTCCTGAGGTGAATAGAATGGTAAGCATCAGCTAGCAAAGTAGGAACTGGATTCCCAATCAAGAAGATCTGAATAGCATTGATGTCGACAAAGTTCTCAACATTCGGGAAGAGGAACAGTCCGTAAATGAGCAAGGCAAGAATAGCCTCAAAAGAAACTGTGTTCTTCACACTAGCAAAATGATGAGCTCTATCCATCAAGAACTTAGCGGGTAACCCAAGAATCTTTCCTTTGGTATCCATGCAAGCCTTAATCTCAGAAACCTTCAAGTGAGTAGCCTTCGCAATAACATGATGCTCGGGAACGGAATCCAAACCAGAGAAAATCCGACCATGAATAGGCAAACCAAGCAGGAGAGAATACTCCTCTAGCGTAGGTACCAACTGATAATCAGGAAAGGTGAAACAATGAAGCAAAGGGTCATAGAACTGAACCAAAGTAGCAAGCAATCCTTCAGCCATATCAACCTCCAAGAGAGATAAAAGCCTTCCATATCTAGACTCGAACTTCTTGGTATCAACAACCAAAGATCCTAGCTCTCTCAAACCCCCTAACTTAGGACTCTTGAAAGTGTACTTCTTTGTACTTCTCCTTCCAAAATCCATAACAAAAGTATCTGCAATGTTTGCAATAACTCCTTTAAGTTCCTTGAAACCTCCAGAAAAATGCTCATGAATGCATGGGTGCATGAATGCAACAACCACAAACAAGATCACACAAAGCACACGGGTCAAGGTTCAAGTCACGAGCGTGAAGTTAAGGGTAAGAACCAATCCCACAAAGGTATGTACTAAGGTTTTGTCTTCATTGTACCTGCAGAAAATAGCGGTTCTAACAGAGTGCCCAGGGTCCACAATCCACTATCAGACACACCAGTGCACCGATTTTCTCGGAGGTTGGTAGCTATCCTCAAGAGAATCTAACCTGAGTGTAGCA
Organism: Lathyrus tuberosus; assembly: GCA_022829125.1. Classification (NCBI taxonomy): domain Eukaryota; kingdom Viridiplantae; phylum Streptophyta; class Magnoliopsida; order Fabales; family Fabaceae; genus Lathyrus; species Lathyrus tuberosus. The sequence goes on along the minus strand of JALAZF010000203.1, from coordinate 826,013 downwards.
TCGCGTGACAGCTAAGTCGGATTTGCATCCTCATAGCTTCTGCGCTATGATCCTAAAAAGGATAAGATGGGTTAAGGGTTACTACGGTCCTCAGTGTTATAGGCTTCTATGGAAAAAGTAATGCCTTCAACGATCGCTCGATCGGCATCAATAATTCCAAAGAGGCAATCACCGAGTGGATAGATTCTCAAGTTCTGCTTTTTCGGGATTCGACTCCCTCAAAGCTCCCTTGAATATACCATTCTCATATCTTAAAGTACACTCTGGTCCGGGTATAGGACTTATCTCACACACAGAGGAACTCCCAAATAGAACAAACAAGTAACAAGCAAATCAAACAAAAAGCAGTAAATAAATCAAAGTAGGCTAAACCCCTCAAGGGAGAGATCTCCCTAGCAGAGTCGCCACTTCTCTGTAGCAGGGAAATTTGTGAGTGTAAGTTATTGATTAACTTAACTCAAAAATAAACAAGAGTCGCCACCGCACTTTTATTTTTATCCAAAAAAAGGAAAGGAAAAAGAGCGAACAAAACCTAAAGAGTTCTTAAAAAAAACAAGAACAAATAGAGAATGGGTAAGGGGGTTGGTTATGTAAAGGGAAGGTTTTACGCACCCAATACATCTATAGTACTTTATTGGAGCCCTTTGATGTATTCATGCTTTTTGGTCTGAAAAGGTTTGCTTGAAAAAAGATTGAGGAGATGAGAAGAGAAATATTTTTTAATATTTTTGTGTTTGGAGAGACTTATCGCCTCATGCTTACGTACCCACGATGTGCAATGTAGGATCAAAACCTCGTAGTTCATGGTACAAAAAAAGAAATTTGTTTGTTTTGGTTGATTTTAAGTGTAAAGATAAGTCGTCATTTCCAAACGAATAATTCCGCTTAAAGAAATAAATCATGTCTAAACTTATGAAAAAGTTTTAAAAGAAAAGTGCATAAGGCACAAAAAGAGTTTGGTGAGTTTGGATGTTTTTTTATGTTTTTTTATGAAAAGGTCAAAATATAATTAATATTGATTGACATTTATTAAAGAAAACAAAGTTTAAAAATCACTTGACCAAAGTCAAGGTTTTATTATGAAAGCGGATTTAGGTTTGAAAACAAGAAAGTTTTGAAAAAAAGAGAGGAGATTTTGAAAATTGAAGAAGGGGGTGGAGAAGAAGTGACTATCCTAGTGCATAAAAAATAAAAGCTAAGGATAAGAAAGATTTAACCACATGGAGATGCTCTTCAAAGAATAATAAGAATAGAATTATGTCCTCTTGAGCCAATAAGCAAGCCAAATAAAGGCTAGAATATCAAACTCCATAATTGTCCAAAGCATAAGGGAGAGAATCCTAATTCTAAGTCCATAAGTCCATAATCAAGAGTATAGGTCCTCCAATGCAAGGGATAGTGGCCATAGTCCAACAATTAAGAGTACAAGTCTTTTAGTGGTTTAATCCTTTATTAATGTTTTGAGTCCAAAATGGACAAAAGAAAAACAAAGCACAAGATAATATGGTCCAAGTGGACAAAAGAAAAATGACATAAATATAAACATGATATGATAAAAATGACATAAAGCATAAAAGAAAATAAAGAGAGATAGGGAGCGAGAAGGAAACATAAAGAAGTTAGAAGTTAGTGGTAAGTAGCACAAGGCTCTAGTGCCATAAGCCTTCGCCGATTATTCCGCTTCGTGTCTTGAACTATAGTGATTAAAGAATGTACTTAGGTCAAGGTTAATGAAGACTTGTTAGAAGATTGATAGAATCAAAGCCTCTACAACAACAAGCTTCAAAGATTTTAAACCTAATACAAAAGATCAATCACTATTGGGTTGACGCGACCAATCAAGGTCCAGACCACGAAAGTTCAAATTTTGAATTGGATAAAGAGGGATAAATGTTGCGTTATGTTAAGCAATCGTCGAGTAATTTATTGAATAATTACCCTACAATGAGGTCGGTCAATAGATCTTTGTGCTAATGCATGCTAGATGAACGATATGTAAATCGTCATCCAAAAGCAATACCGCACGAAAAGAAAATAGGTAACGATCTAGTCTTGATCAAGAATTCAACAAAGAAATTCTAAGATCCATAAGACTTTCATCAATCAAAATAAAAAAGGGAATAGATGAAGAGAAAGCCAAATTGAATTACACTTTCAAGATCCTTTCATCTTCAAGTTCAATCACTTTTAATTGATAGGTTTAAGTGTGAAAACATATCACTAATTCAAAGCACCTCAAATGAATTCAACAATTCATTAAAAGATAGATTTGAACTAATGAATGTTTAATTACTTTAACCATATCCAAAGTACATTGAAATTGAAGAGAAATTAATCTCAACAATGCATTTCAAGGCTAAAATAAGAAGAAAGGGGAAGAAAAAGGAAGAAAAGCCAAAACAGTCCCAAAAACAAGTGAAAAACACATTCTGGATGCTGGTTAATCGATTAACCATTTCACAGTGCAATTAGGTTAATCGATTAACCAGTGTTAACTTGTAGGTTTTTTGTGCAGAATTTAGCTGTTAATCGATTAACCAATTCGTGTCTATTTTGGTTAATCGATTAACACTGTAAAAACAGTAGAAAATCAATTTGAAAATTGCATAATTCTTGATCAATCCTTTATTCAAACACCTCATGATCAAGGATGCAATTGTGCACAAAATTTTAAGTAAAACAGCAGCAAAAACCTGCAATCAAACACAATTACCATATCCAAAGGATCAAGTAACAAGAATCCACCAAGGATCTACATTATGGAAGATGAAATTGAAGCTTCAACTATGGCGAGAGATGAATTACCACTTCAAATCTGGAAATTCCTTCAAATTGCTTCAAGAACCAAATACCGAAGCCTTGATCTACTGTAATTGATGAAGAAAACAAGCTTGGATGAAGGTTTAGCTCAAAGTTGAACAAGATTCAATGTGAATTCTTGTTAACTTTCAAGACAAGAAAAGTGAGCTTTAGTGAAATTTGTGGTTGGGGAGAGAATTTGCAAGAGGTTTGTTGGCTATCAAAAGCTTCAAAAGAAATTTTAGCAAGGTGAATTTGGCTCTCCAAAGCTTGTAGAATGAATGAAAAGAGGCCTTTATTTATAGAGTTTAGGCTTGGAAATTTGGTGGTTTGGAATTTGGTTTGGAAATGAAAATTAGGCTTGGAGTTTGAATTTTGGTGGGAAATTATCAAAAAAGTGGTGATTAGTGGAGGTACATGGTGGGAATTAATTATGATGATGTAGGAAATTAAAATGAGATGGTCTAGAATATTCCACATTTGATCAAAATGATGAAAATTGGTGCCAACTGTTGCAGAATTTGAATTTGGCATATTTTTTTCAAAAATTGCACGTGTTAATCGATTAACCATTTCACAGTGCAATTAGGTTAATTGATTAACACAGTAAAAATGAAAAAAATGCTTTTTGATGTGCTGTCTTGGTTCTGGCTCGATTTTCTTGCTTGTCAAAGAAGGCATTGAAATAAACACATGAACCTTGGAGTCCTTTGAATAATAATCAGTTAAATCTTGGAAACTCTTGATCAGATGATTTTGAATGACTTGCAGATCAACTTTGACTTTGTTCAGATGAAATCCATTCGAGCTGTGGGACTGATTTTGATATTTTTAATCCAAATTCTTCCTAAAAAAGTTAGTAAAGGAAAGGCAAACATATTTTTGGATTTTGATTAATGGTTAGTAAACATAAACAAATACAAACATCAAACAAACAAGAGAATAGGGGAGCTCGGCGATCTCACTCAAGAACAAACCTTCAGAGGAGGGCAAAAGAGGCAAAGCTTGTGATCTTGTTTGTGGCATGTAATGCAAAAGACCTGTGGGATCTTAGGGGTAAAAATTAGGGTATTACACACATTACTCGAGTTCCCTGAAGTTCTAACAGAATCCCAGCTTTCTCTCACAAACTCCATGAAATTGGGATGATCCAGCCAAGCATTGATTGATTTGAGTGACCCTTTGCCCTCTCCCAACTTTGATTTCCCTATGTTTGGAGCTGAAGTGGAGGGTATTGAGGAGATTCCAAATGAAATTTCTCGGTTGCTTGAGCACGAGGAAAAATCCATTTAGCGTCATGAAGAGCCGGTGGAATTGGTCAATTTGGGTTCAGATGATGATAAGAAAGAAGTCAAGATTGCCCTACCCCTCCACATGCCAAAAACTCCTACATACCCTTTATCCGAAAACCTTAAAATAGAACAAAAGGATTGTTTATTCCAAATTAAAAGCATACCTCCTGACTGACCTATCAAATCAGAAGCAGACCAATCAAATTCATCACTGCCCCATATGCTTCTCACAAAGCCCTGCTCAACCTTTTTGCACTTTGTTTCTTGTAGCAGAATAAAATCAATATTATCTTTCTCGATCAATAATTTGAGTCTTCTTCTCTTGATCAAAGAATTACACCCTCTGATATTATAAGTGATCAAATTCATGGAATAGTAATTGAGGCCTCCTTCTTACTTTCAATTCTGGTATTACCCCTTTTTTCCATTTTCCTCTGAATCCCTTCAAGGACTTCATCATCTTCTTATCCTTCTATGCCAAGAGCCTTAAGGATTGACCAAACTTTGCCTAGAACATCATTAGATTTCCTCTTTACCCTCTCATTTCGCATTACAACATCTGAGTCAGAAATGGAACCACAACATAGAATAGAACCACCAGAGTATCTAGATTCAGTATCTCCAGATTGGGAAGAAATTTGCAAAGGAATATCTTTTGCCCCAGCTAACACTTTATATACTTTGTGATCTATAGAAGTATGTAATAACGTGGAATAATATGAAGGTTCATAAGGGATTTGTACACTCTCATAGATCTCCTCCAAAGACTTCTTTTTCCTCGAGACAATTTGGGTTGGCTTCACAATCGTCCCTTGGTCCACATTCGCTAAAGTATTGGGCCTGCCTCCTAAGCCTAAATCCGAAGACTTAGAAGGGCCCTAATTCCAAACCTTCTGAGCCTTAGAAGCAGCATCACGATCCACTTCCATACACGCAAACCCATTATCCTTGTCCTCTACTCTGACACTTTCACACCTTTAATCCAAAACCAATACCTCTTGTCCCATCTGGTGGTCTTGGGACAACACCTCATTAAATACCGCCTCCCCTATAATTTCCACGTGGCTATGACCTCCATGCTTCTTGCCTCCAAAAATCACCTTTTTGGATTGAACTTTATAGTTCTCAAGTTGTAAGAGATAACATGGACGTTTTTATGATTATCTCCTATCACCTGCTCACTGAATCTATCTATAGGGTCAGACTGCCTATTAACACGATCTCCATCATCTCCTTCCCCGAGCTTGGAGGATTCGATTCCATCTGGTTCATCTTTGTTAGAAGAAATTCCATCATCGTTATCTTCATCATCTGACTCATCCTCAGCTTCCTCTAAAAATGATTCATCTGACTCCACAAACCTCCTCCTCTTCGACTCTTCCATGATAATACATTTAGGACCATGATTGTCTTATACTAATTTGATGATAAACACCACCCCATTGACTTCAACACTTATGATCTCATTCAAATTACTAGTGTACCTCGTCTTTATCAGAATTCTTGCGACGTCAAATGTAGAAAGAGAGGTTGTTTCATCATCATAACATATGAATTCTCCAATCCTGCTGGATATGTATTTGAAGAAATCATTTCTCCACGCATGGCATGGGATGCCAAAGTATTTCACCCATGTGATCCTTTCTTTGTCCACTTTAGTTGGAGACCAACCTCTGATATCCGAAAACCAGTTTTGCAACCATTCTTCTTCTTCCTCCACTAACGTTTTCACTGCATTCTCGACCTCATCTTCAAAGAGGCACAAGTTGGCTCCCATAAAAGTCACTTTGATCTGAAAGAATCCTTCTTTGTGAAAAATCTCTTGGATATTATAAGAGTTCCCTGATTCCTTTAAGACACCAGCAAAAGCTTTATCAAAACGATTAATCTCTTTATCTTCTATTTTGAGTCGAAGACCCGCCCAGTTAGGGTTTTGTCGTCCTTCCTCCTTTCGAATTCCTGTTGTTCGTCCATGCTCACCTCTTGCCACTTCCACGTAGGACCTCCCTTGTCTAACTCTGTTCCATCTATTCTTGTAAAAATCTTCATTTTGATCTATATTCTCCATTTGTTTAGTGATTGGTTCTTTACCATCTTGTTCCCTTCTTCTATCAAATCTTGGAACATTGACATACAATTTCTGCCCATTAATTTGGATATTATCCAATCTAATGGCCAATCTTCTCACATCCTCTACCTTCTTATACCTGACAAACCCATAACATTTTCCTTTCTTGTCTTTCTTAGCTGGGATGAACACCTCGTACACTAGCCCATAATCCTTAAACACATTAACCATCTCTCTTGCATTTTAGCTATCTGGGATTTCAGTAAAGAAGAATGAAGAAATGACTTCATTCTCTCCTAAATGCTTACCTGACCTATCTTTCTAACTGAAAACTGCATGTTTTCAGTCCTCTTGTTCTTTCTGCTCACAACTTCCCATTCCATGATTCAAAAACACGAAACTAAATTGTTATCCGACTGCAACTAGTTCAAACAAACCAGGACAATGCTTTGTCAAGTGCCAAGGCCCCTAGCCCTAAGGCTAGGAGTTTAAGCCGAAAACACTCTCCAAAATTGAATCCAGTAGGCTTGAATATCACAAACGGATGAAGATAATCTTCAAGTTACTAAAAAATGCACCCATATCACTGGTGAGTTTATTCTATTCTTAGGTTGTTATATCAAGTTGGAGAAAAGATGTGGCCAAATGTTGATAATTCGAATGACAATATAGCAAAGTAGATGAAGTTTTGTGGATGCAAGAGATTCTGAATTCTAGTATCAAACGTCTAAAGAGCTCGACACACTTTGTCGCCTGACGGTCCTCTTGAGCCTTTCCCTCAATCGATGAGTGGAAACGAAAACTGATTTTTGCAAACGAAATCAGTGTTGCGAATGAGCGACTCACTATGGTAGAGAGACGTGGTTTTGAATGACATAGACATGACAACCAATCATGTTTTTACTAATAATTTGCTTTGTAGGTTAGGAGATGGTAGCAGCCTATCTTTTTGGCATTCAAAATGGATACATGGACATGCTTTGAAGAAGATCTATCCGTCCCTTTTCGATGCTGTAACACACAAGCTGATCACAGTTGCTGAAGCTGGATTCTGGCAAGGAGATGAATGGCATTGGAAATTTTCTCTGAGGCGAATACAGTTGCAGGTTCTGACTCAGAATTGATGACTGGTCTTGTGGATCTTCTTGAAGACTTCAAGCCTCAATTGGACGCTGGAGACAACTTTCTGTGGTCGACGGAGGAGGATCAACGGTACACGACAAGATCTTGCGTGATGTTGTTTTGGGAAGGTCAGAATCACCGGTCTGCTAATCACACTTTCCAGAAATCAGTTGAGTTTTTGTGGAATTTAAAGGTGCCATCCAAGGTTCTTGTTTTTGGCTGGAGATTTCTTTTCAATGGGATAGCTATTAAGGATCAGCTTGTCAAGAGGGGAATCCCGACGAATCTGAGGGATACGGTTTGTATTTTCTATTTCAGGTTCGTCGAAAGCGCGCGTCATTTAGTTTGTGACTGTGTCGTAGTTAGAAGAATTTGGGATAAGATTCGGGAATGGTTAGGAGATGATTTATAGGTTATTCTAACCGAGTTGATGGAGTTCCCTTTGTTTCATCACAAAATCTCTAAAAGAGTTGTTACTCATTGAGTGATATGGTTGGCGGCGGTTTGGAGTATTTGGATGCATCGGAACGGAATACAATTTGAAGGTTCTATCTTTAGTTACCTTGAGTGTATTTCGAACATAAAAAATAGGATCTGGGTGTGGTTTGCATCTGCTTCTTTATTGACTGTTAATGTTAATTTTGGAGACGGGAGTATTGCTCCACTTTTATGTTGTAGAATGTAAATGTCTGAACTGCTTTTGTAATATTAGGAGTATTTCTCCTACTCTTAATATCAATTTCCCTATTCAATATATATATATATATATATATATATATATATATATATATATATATATATATATATATATATATATATATATTAATAATAGTTAATAAAGTACTTAAAATAAATTTAAATATGATAAATAAAGATACATTAATAAAAAGAATAAATTTGAGACAAAGAAACATAATAAAGAAACACATAATCTAAAATGGAGCAAATAATCATTTTCTCTATTTTTGTTCTGTTATCAAGTAATGAGATACATAATGGAGTATTTCTTGTAGATAATTTTAAATTTATATACACTTGATTTTCTAAATAAAAAAAGTTTTCTCTTAAATACAAATAAAATAAGAAAATGATGAAAAGAAAGCAACTAGAATGGCCCATAAATTGTCTACTCATTAGCCCAATGACATGATCTCCATCTATGATATGCCTTCACTTCACTCTACACTCTATTCATCTCACCTTTCACCTCTCATTTTTCTTCTTCTTTCTTTATCTACAAAAAGCCAAACATCTCTCAATCTTCATCATTCACCATAAACCAAACATGTCTTCAAGTGGTAAGGATTTTTCAGAAGGAGGAGGATCATCAACCTCTCCACAAGGGATCACGCTTAGTCGATACGAGTCGCAAAAGAGAAGAGATTGGAACACTTTTGGACAATACTTAAACAACCTAAGACCAGCAGTTCCAATTTCTCAATGCAATTCCAACCATGTTTTGGAGTTTCTTAGGTATTTAGATCAATTTGGAAAAACCAAAGTTCATCTACAAGGTTGTATGTTTTATGGACAGCCAGAACCACCAGCACCTTGTACTTGTCCTCTAAGACAAGCTTGGGGAAGCCTTGATGCTCTTATTGGGAGATTAAGGGCTGCTTATGAGGAAAACGGCGGAACTCCAGAGACTAATCCTTTCGCCAGCGACGCTATTCGTGTTTTTCTTAGAGAGGTTAGGGAGTGTCAAGCTAAGGCTAGAGGTATCCCTTACAAGAAGAAAAAGAAGAGCACAAGTAATCAAAGCAAGGGAAATGATGAATCTAGCTCATCAACCATGCACTTTTCTTGAATTTCCATTCCAAATAATGGCAATTGATCAATTAATCTCTTTAATTATGTATCACTCATTATATAGATTGTGCTTTGCTTACTAACATGATATTAACTCAAATGTCATCCCTATGATCAAACTAGTAGACCATAACAATTTACGCACGTAGTTTAAAATGTAATTAATTTAGATAGTTGAGTTAATTCATGCGGTTGAATTAATCACAATTCTTATTTAGGATTGAATTAATCATCTGTTCAATTAAATTAATCATATTCTTATACATGATTAATCAAGTTTTGTTTAATATATCAATTTCCTAATTCGTCGTAGACCCATTTTCTATAACAAAGTATATAAAATTATTTATTTTTTTTGGGAAAATTTAAGTATTCTGTGCGTGCAATGCAGAGGAGACTAATTGGAGACTAATCTCTTAAGTCGAAGAGATCCATGTGACATCTGATTATTTATCATCTAACTTAAATACTCTTAGATATATATAGTACTACTTCTAAGGATATATATGAATGGATTTCCTTATAGGTTTTCAATTATGTGGACTGATATGATCATTTTAGAGACCATATAAAATATTGAAAGAACTCACATTATCATGATATATAGCATTAACAAAAATTAACACTAAGAGTAATGGTTTATAGAGTTCATTTCAATGTTTTTGTATTGAAGTTGCTTGCATATGGAACAAAAACACTATTTTATGTCACTTTAAATATTAAATATTTTTACTTGGATTATAGCTTTCCCCTAATTTAGCCTTTTTAAGATTCTGCAGATTTTGTGTCCCATGCATGATTGTTCTTGAGATGACATATGCTCTTTCTTAAATTACTATCAAATAAAGAAATGAAATCATCCAAAGCTTTTCATTAATTAATGTTTGAGTTTAAACTGAGATATTACGTTAACATTTTAAATTTCAAATTGTATATATATTTAAGGTTTTGTTAACCTTATAAAAGATCATAAGATCCATGCAATGAGTGATTGGGATGTAACACTTTGTTTTCTACTATGATGACATGAACCCCTTGATTGATTGATGAGATCATGACACACAGTGTAACTTTTGTCAGGGTTTCTTCAGAATGTGTATGAATAATGTTTTCTATAATAATGTATATGCAATTTTCATTGAGATGAAACAATGTGTTGTTGTTATATATAGCAAAGATCTAAGGAACATGTATTCAGTTTGCATTGTTTGCACAATTATGGTCTTTTTATGTCAGTTAGCTGCTGGGTTTCAAGTAATTAGGGTTTTCTTGTTTGGGACATATTAATCCCAATAATTCAAGTTAAGTGATGAGGTGAATCTTTTATATCCATTGTGATTAGTTCTTAAAGTGATTTGCCAAAGGAAAATAATTTTAGGATGATTTTTAGTAGTGATGTTTAGGAAATCAGATTGTCTATCTAGGGTGTGTTAGGTGGTTGGTTGTCCTCATTTTGTTATAGATGATTGTGTCTTCCTCCCTCCAGCGGTCTCAGTATGGCGGCTTGTTGCGTCCGAGGATTTATGTTGGCTTGTTTTTCTTTTATGGTTTGTTGGGACGGTTGACTTGTTTTTCTTTTATGGTTGTTCTGTTGTTTTATTTTGATATTTTTTGTTTCGGCTTAGACTTTGTCAAGTTTTTTGTTTTTGCATGATTTTTTTTAAAATTTTGGTATAAGATTTTGTAATCGGCTCATTCAAGGGAATTAATTTCAGCGTATATTTTTAGGGGTTAGTTTAAAATCAAAACAAAGCTTTATATGAATTTGGGAACTTCTGACGCTCTTTTCTTTTGTTTCTTTGATATGATATCGCATGTAACTTTTGTTTCTCCTTTATATTAATATTTAGTTCATGTTTTTGCTATTAAAAAAAATATTTGTCGCATTCACGCACGTATATATATATATATATATATATATATATATATATATATATATATATATATATATATATATATATATATATATATCTTAAGAATTTTTTTGTCAAATGTTGAAAAAAAAATGAAATACCTAGAAAACTAATTTTCCAATGATCGTGTTTCCTTTGAAGGATAATCAAATTGGAGTTGTAATGGAGGTTTGATCGATGGATTGATAAAGTGCTGTCATGCCACTTTTTAATGTTGATTTTCTGTAATATATATATTTATTCGTGATTATGTACGCTCCAATAGTTGATCTATGTTGCATTATTACTATTTCAAACATATGTAATTGCTTACCTTGCATGAATATTTTTGGGATTGGTACCATGTAACTGGTAAGTGTTTTGTTGCTCAATTCCATTTGTGTTATTTGGGTTCATATCTTCTTCCAAATATTGTAAACATGATGAGTGTTTACGTGGTTTGACATCCCTTGCTTGCGTTCACGAAAACATATGAACAATTATATTTTCTATTTCAAAGATTACAAAAGTAACAATTCAAATTTTGTATCGTTCTACATACAAATTCAAGTACTCTCATTTAAGAGTAGTTACAAGAAATGATGATACACTCACGGTAAAGAGCAAGGGCATACATAGAATGCTTCAAAGCGTGTCATCCCACATCAAGGGCATACATAGAATGCTTCAAATGGTGTCATCACACGTGCATGCATGCGGACACACACTTGTATAGAATGCAATGTTATATCAATATTTTGCTAAAGGTAAAGGTAAGATCGTATACTATCCTTTTAAATTTTACGAAAGTAAAGCACCTCAAATATATCTCTAAGCACTTGTTGAGGGTCTCAGAGTCTGTTTGTTTGTGGATGGTATGTTGTGCTCATGGCTAAGTAAGTGCCTTATAGTTTGAATAATTTCTGTTGTAATCCAGTTGTAAAATTTTTTTTGAAGAATAAAAGAGTAAGAGACGTTTGAATAAACGGTGTGTTTAAAAGGACTACGGAGACTATATTATATATAGAGAGATTATAGCTAATTACATGATATAGTCGATGTGAGACTATTTTATATACAAATATTCTTAACACTCCCCCTCAAGCTGGATCATATATGCCATATGAGTCGAGCTTGTTACAAATGTAATCCACTCGAGAACCCCTAAGAGACTTTGTAAACATATCAGCTAATTGGTCTTTAGATTTTACGAAATTTATGGTGATTTCTCTTGATAGTGCATTGTCCCTTACATAATAACAGTTTATTTCTATGTGCTTAGTCAATTCATGGAGAATCGGATTAGATGTAATATGGAGTACTCCTTGATTATCGCATATGAGTTTCGTGTTTTAAAGATCTCATATCCTAAGTTATGATAGTAAATTTTTCATCCATGCAAGTTCCTTTGAGGTTGCTGCTATAACACGATATTCAGCTTCAGTACTACATAGTGCAACTATATTTTGTTTCTTGCTTCTCCATGAGATCATATTACCTCTAATCATAACATAATATCCGGATGTAGATCTCCTATCAGACGGTGACCCGGCCCAGACAGCATCTGAATAACATAATTTTAGAATCATTTATATCTTCATATAATAGTCTTGTGAGATATTGGATCGAACTTTAGTTTTAGCATGTCGTCGAAGTCCGCTCACATGCTGTTGTCGAAAACCTATATGTTGTAGTCGAATTGTGTTCTAGTATGTAGGAGATCGAATTGGGCCTTGTGTTATGGATCCAATTGTTTTAGTTAGTTTGTACCCTAAGTTAGCTTGTAATGGGTAATTGTTAAAAAGCTCATTAGTTTAGTATGTTAGGTTTATTATGAATAGCATACTAGTCTCTCTTCCTAAGGTGTGACAAAACCTTATTAGGTTGAGAGAGGTTAATTGTTGGTATTCACTTGTAATCTTTGAACCCTATTGCGAAAGTGAATAATAAAACAGATTTAACCAATTCTCTATTCTTCTAACTCTTTTCTCTTCTTTTGTGAACCCTAATAGGGTTTCAGTTGTTTTTCCTTGTTAATCATAACCCTTGAGTGTTTTTTCCCATAAAGAAACCGTTAATATTTTGTTTCAAGGTATCGTTTTTCATAACAAATTGGTGCGGTGAGCATGGAGAAGATGCCTTCAACAAAGTATGAGATTGAAAAGTTCACCGGAGAGAACGATTTCGGTCTGTGGCGCTTGAAGATGAAAGCCCTACTGGTTCAGCAGGGTTTTTTGGAAGCATTGAAGGGAGAGGTAGTCATGGATGCTGTGTTAACGGTAAAAGAAAAGACGACCATGATGGAGAAATCCCACAGCGCAATATTGTTGAGCCTTGGTGACAAGGTTCTTTGACAGGTATCAAAGGAGACTACGGCATCGAGGTTATGGTTAAAACTTGAAAGTTTGTACATGACCAAATCTCTGGTGAATCAACTCTACCTGAAGCAAGCTTTGTATTTATTCAAGATGAGTGAAGAGAAAGTTTTGGCTGAGCAGTTGGATATGTTTAACAAGCTTGTTAGTTCTTGGATTGGCTAGAATTTTGGTAAAACAAAGTTGTGCAATGTTGATGTCACATGGTTGATGTCTTAACATTGAGTCTTAACATTGAATAATGTTATTTGTTTAAGTTTTTGTTTGATGTCACATGCGATGTCATGACATCAGATATGCATATCAGTAAAACATCAGGTTTGAGATATTTTTAGGGTAAGCATTTTAGCTGGAATTTGGGAGAGCTGGTAGAGTAATTGGATGAGAATATCTTGGAGGAGATATTTTCTGTTACAAACAGATTTGATGCAAATTTGTAGGAGTGTTTAAAGGCTGAAGATTTAAGAAGATTTTCAGAGAGAAAATCTGTTGAAGATTCGGTTTTAAATAACAAATCAGGTCAGATATTGTAGGAGGTCCAAGATCAAATCAAATTGCTATATAAAGCGTATCAATTCTTTGAAGAATGTACAGAAGATAGAGAGCATAGACTGAGTGTCAATCATTGCCTTTGTACGAGTATTTTGTAAACCAATCTAGGTTGAATTGGTGACTTGTAAGTTGTACTCTCTTAGAGCTGTGAAGCAAGAGAGTATTGAAACTTGATCAAAGCTTGTAAGCAGGATCAAGGTGTTTCTCAAAGTGTGATCTTTGAGGTGTTTTAGGAAGTGAGTAGTGATCTCATACCTAAGTGGTCTCTTAGGTAGAAAGTTTATTAGGTAGAGATTAAGTTTAGGAGATGTCAACTGGGTTGTTGAGTCTGTAAATTAATTCTACTGATAGTGAAATTCCTTCCTGGCTTGGTAGCCCCCATAGTAAGTTGTTTAACTGAACTGGGTGAACAATTTTTTGTGTTCTTTTCTGTTGTTTTACATTGTTCATTGCAGAGTGTGTTGTTGTGACATTACACGTAACATCACATATCTGGTACCAGAATTTCAATTGGTATCAGAGCAGGCATCCTGCTCTGAATCTGGGTGAGATCTAGGGCTGATACTTTCTGGTAAAGATGGACAAGAAAGTTGGTGGATTTGTGAATAGACCCCCTATTTTGGATGGCTCTAATTATGATTATTGGAAGCCAAGGATGATTACCTTTTTGAAATCCTTGGATAGCAGGGCTTGGAAGGCTATCATAAAAGAATGGAAAGCACCTGTTGTTGTTGAGAAAGATGATGCTGGGAAAGAAAAAGAAGGCAGCTCAAAACTGAAACCTGAAGAAGAATGGACCAAGGAAGAAGATGAGCTTGCCCTTGTAATTCCAAAGCTTTAAATGCTATTTTCAATGGAGTTGATAAGAACATATTCAGGTTGATCAATACCTGTGAAGTTGCCAAGGAAGCTTGGGACATCTTGAAGACTACTCATGAAGGAACTTTAAAGGTTAAGATGTCAAGACTTCAACTTCTGACATCAAAGTTTGAAAGTCTAAAGATGAAAGAAGATGAAACTATTCATGACTTTCATATGAGTATTCTTGAGCTGTCCAATGCCTCTAGTGCTCTTGGAGAAAAGATGACTGAAGAAAAGCTGGTGAGGAAAATCCTTAGGTTCCTTCCCAAGAGATATAAGATGAAGGTGACTGCAATTGAGGAAGCTCAAGACATCAGCAAAATGAGAGTTGATGAGCTAATTGGATCTCTTCAAACCTTTGAGTTAGGGTTGAATGAAGAGGAACCTGAAAAGAAGACCAAGAGTATAGCCTTGGTATCTAATACTCAAGAAGAAAAGAAAGGGAATGGTGCTGAATCTCAGGAGGAGTTATCTCAGGCTATTGTTATACTGGGAAGATAGTTCAACAATGAATAGAAACTACAAACCCAATGTTAAGAACATCTCCTCTGACATCAGCAAATCAAAAGAGAAGTATGAAGAGAAGACTGCTCAAGACAAAGGGATTCAATTCTTTGAGTGTGAAGGTTATGGACATGTCAAGAAAGAATGTCCTACTTACCTTAAGAAGTAGAAGAAGGGCATGACAGTTTCCTGGTCTGATACTGACAGTGAAAATGAAGAAGAGTCAGCCAAGCATGTCAGAGCTTTGACAGGGACATGTGTGTCTAATGGAGAATCAAGTGATAAGGAACTAACTTTTGAGGAGTTAGCAGCCTCCTATCATGAGTTATGTCTGAAGAGTGCAGAGGTATGTCAAGAAAGTGAGAAACAAAAAAAACAAATTGTTCAGCTTGAGACTATCAAAGCTGATCTTGAAAATGAAGTCTTGTTGGTTAAATCTCAACTTGATCAAATGACAAAATCTGTTAGAATGTTGAACAGTGGATCTGATACTCTTGATAAGATCCTTCAGGCAGAAAAGGTAGCAGGAGACAAATCTGGCTTAGGATTTGTTGAGGAGAAGGTTTCTGCTGAAGCTAGCATTTCAGGAACCAAAAAGGACATGTCACAACTAATGTCTCAACATAACAAAAAGAGACATAATCCTAAACCCAAGCAGGTTGCTCACCAACAGCCCCAAAATGTTGGGAAAAGGTATACTCATGGTCCTCATCAAGGGAAGGTACATACGTATGGAGCTAGACAGTATATGCCTCCTCAATACCATAGGAGTATGCAGGCTCCTAGGTTTAACATGATGTCTCAACATCAGGGGAACATGTATGGCTTTGAATATAATAATGTTGTGCCTCATTATTATGAAAAAAGGAAGCCACATCACCATAGAAGACAGCCTAAGAGACAGAATCCTCACTACAGGAGACAGGCAAACTATGGAAGAAAATAGCACCAGTACTATGGATGGCAGCCACAGCAGTTTCATCATCAAGGTGGCAGGAAGTTTAACAACCTTAAAGAAGAAAGAGTAAGGTGCTTCTATTGTGGAAGATTTGGCCATATGCAATTTTCTTGCTTCAAGCTTCATGGCTATCCCAAGTCTATCTCTCAACCTAGACAGAAGAATAACAGGCCCAAGGTTGTTAAATAGTGGGTTCCTAAGGCTGAGGTTACATGTCTATTGGCTCACTTTTTAGATAGACACTCTGCTAAGGATGGATGGTACTTTGACAGTGGCTGTGCAAAGCACATGACTGGATTCAAAAACCAATTGGTGGAAGTCAATTCTTGCTCCTCAATTGATGTTACTTTTGGAAATGGAGAGAAAGGGGTGGTGAAAGGTGTTGGAAAAGTGAAGTGTCATGATGGACCTGATCTTGACAATGTGCTTCTTGTCAAAGGTTTGAGTGCTAACCTGATTAGCATAAGTCAGCTCTGTGATGATGGATATAAGGTCAGCTACACTAAAGATGAGTGTTTGATAACTAATGAAGAAAATGAGATAGTTATGAAATGAGTCAGATCCAGAGATAATTGTTATCAATGGGTACCTCAAGAGGTCAGCTCATCTGGTGATGTTCAGGTTGATGTTGTGACATCAGACTGTAACATTAAGTGTGAAAGTCTGAGCATGCTGAAAGGTCAATTAGGGTCAATAACTTGTGGTGTGAATCCTTTTAAAATTTTAAAAGGAAAGTTATTTTGGAGGGAGAAAATCATTGATTAGCATTTAAGTGACCCACAAAATCAGGCTCCATACTTTAGGCAATCATTTCCTATTATAGCCATCTCACGCTTCATCAAACTTCATATCCCTAATCTGTTCATCTCCTTCTCCTTCAACAGAAATCGCCATTCATCTCTGAATCTAAAGTGCTTCACAGGAACAATGTCAAAACATATATCATCTCCATCTAAGAAATCTACCTCACAAAGTTCATCGCGAGATAAAGCTAGGGTTTTTACAGAAGAGGGCTCTGCAGAAGAAGCTTTGAATGTAGAACCCATCTCCATGATGGTTCCTGAATCTGGTAAGTCAAGACCTTCCAAACTTCAACCCAAAAGGGCTGGAACTAAATTTAATAATAATGAAACTAAGAGGCTAGTCACTAGTGTACTTTTTAGCTATAAATCTGCATCTAGGTCTTCCACCTCTCAAGTTGTTGAGGAGAGGTTTGATGTTGATCGCAGTTTTAATCAGATTACCACCAAGATTTTGGATAAGGGTTTATCTGTAAAAGGAATTTCTATTCCCCTTAGACAAATGCCTGCTGAAAATGAGGACATACAAAGTGCTGCTACAAATCTTCACAGACTGGCTATGTCTGTCACTGAAGATGCTGAAGTAGGTGTTGAAGAAGAAGGTGTTCAGGAGGAAGTTGATGTTAAAACAAATGTCAGAACATCGCCTGAAAGGAATGCTGAAACTAGCCCTGGTGGAAAGAAGAATGAAGATGTGGTAAATGTTGTTGATCTGTCTGATAATAAAGTGATTGGAAATGTTGTTCCTAGTCTTGCCAAGAGACTGAAAACAAGGAAAGGAAAGAATGTGGAATCTTCTGCAAAGAAGTCAGCTGAAGGAAAGAAGAAAAAGACTTCTATTGTTGGTCCTACAAAAACATGGAACAAAGTTGATGTGAATCCCAGGAAGAGGAAGCTTGTGGAAGAATCTGAATCAGAGTATGATGTTGAGGATGATGTTCAAGACATCACTCCTGTGAGAAAGTCAATCTTGAAGAGAATTGCTGACAAGATACCTGATGTTCCTATTGACAACATTTCATTCCATTATGCAAGCAGTGCTTCCATGTGGAAATTTGTTTGTCAAAGAAGACTTGCTCTTGAAAGAGAGATTGGCAAAGAGGCTATGTAAATTAAAGAAGTCATAGAGGTGATAAAGGTTGCTGGATTGATGAAGACTGTTTGTAGGTTCTCCAAGTGTTATGACAGTCTGGTTAAGGAATTTATGGTCAATATTCCTATGAATATTTCTGACAAAAGAAGTATGGATTTCATGAAAGTGTTTGTGAGAGGCAAATGTATTGAATTCTCTCCTGAGGTTATCAACAATTACCTAGGAAGAAAAGAAGAAGAGTTTGCAGAGCTAGAAGTCACTGATAATGATGTCTGCAAGGAAATAACTGCTGGTCAAGTTAAAGTGTGGCCCTTGAAAGGAAAACTGCCAACTAGCAAACTTAGTGTTAAGTATGCTATCTTGCACAGAATTGGAGCTGCAAATTGGGTGCCAGCTAATCATAAAACCACAACAGCTATGGGATTAGGAAGGTTCATTTATGCTATGGGCACTAAGAAGAAATTTGACTATGGATCATATATCTTTGAACAGACTGTGAAACATGCCACCACTAATGCTATCAAAATGTCTATAGCATTCCCATCGCTTATTTGTGGGGTAATTCTGAAACAACATCCTAGCATATTGACAAGTTCAGACACAGCCTGCAAGAGGGAGTCTACTTTATCTCTGCATCCAAAATTGTTTGTTGGGAGTCATGTTCCAGACATTGTCTCAACATCAGATGCTGGCAACAAGAAGAAAAGTACCAAAGTTGATTTACTTGCAGGATTGAAGGATGTTTGTAAGGATCTGGATGTTGTGATTAGTACCAGCATGACTAGAAAGAATGAGATTGAGAAGCTGATCCAGTCCTTGGAACAAGATGATAATGATGATGTCAATGCTGAAGGTGTCAATTCTGAGGAAGATGAAGATGATGGTGAAGATGACCCTAGCTCTGATGAAGATTAGTTCTTTTGTTGGTTTAGCTAGACAATAGTTTTTTTTTCTTTTGATGTTTTGATTTTGTACTGAATTATGTAATTTGGATATTGTGGCTTTTTAAGCACTGTTTATGTTTTATGATTTGTCTTGTCTTGTATGCTGACTTTAGACTGACAATGAGAGCTAGATTAGGACTAACTGGTAGTTAGTAGGTGTTTGTCCAATTATGGCTAAAAAGGGGGAGAGTTAGCCAAGCCAAGGTGTGGTTGTGAATCCTGCTTTTGATGTGATGCAGAAGTTGAGGGGGAGTATGTTTGTGCAGCTGTGTGCAGCTGTATGATGATTCTGGCTTTGAGAGGGGAGCTTGACCCTTTGCTGAGCTGATGGAGTTTGTGCAGCATTTTGAAGGAATGCTGCTAGGAGTTTTTAATCTTTTAATCCGCTGCTGAAGTCTCTGATGTTGCAGAGATTGTTTTAGCCAAAATTAGCCAAAGGGGGAGATTGTTAGTTCTTGGATTGGCTAGAATTTTGGTAAAACAAAGTTGTGCAATGTTGATGTCACATGGTTGATGTCTTAACATTGAATAATGTTATTTGTTTAAGTTGTTGGTTGATGTCACATGCGATGTCATGACATCAGATATGCAGATCAGTAAAACATCAGGTTTGAGATGTTTTTAGCGTTAAGCGTTTTAGCTGGAATTTGGGAGAGCTGGTAGAGTAATTGGATGCGAATATCTTGGAGGAGATATTTTCTGTTACAAACAGATTTGATGCAGATTTGTAGGAGTGTTTAAAGGCTGAAGATTTAAGAAGATTTTCAGAGAGAAAATCTGTTGAAGATTCAATTTTAAATAACAAATCAGGTCAGATATTGTAGGAGGTCCAAGATCAAATCAAATTTCTATATAAAGCATATCAATCCTTTGAAGAATGTACAAAAGATAGAGAGCATAGACTGAGTGTCAATCATTGCCTTTGTACGAGTATTTTGTAAACCAATTTAGGTTGAATTGCTGAGTTGTAAGTTGTACTCTCTTAGAGCTGTGAAGCAAGAGAGTATTGGAACTTGATCAAAGCTTGTAAGCAGGATCAAGGTGTTTCTCAAAGTGTGATCTTTGAGGTGTTTTAGGAAGTGAGTAGTGGTCTCATACCTAAGTGGTCTCTTAGGTAGAAAGTTCATTAGGTAGAGATTAAGTTTAGGAGATGTCAACTGGGTTGTTGATTCTGTAAATTAATTCTACTGATAGTGAAATTCCTTCCTGGCTTGGTAGCCCCCAGAGTAAGTTGTTTAACTGAACTGGGTGAACAATTCTTTGTGTTCTCTTCTATTGTTTTGCATTGTCCATTGCAGAGTGTGTTGTTGTGACATCACACGTAACATCACATATCTGGTACCAGAATTTCAAAGCTGATTCTTGATCTTGAAAATATTGATGTGAAGATCGATGACGAAGATCAAGCACTGTTGTTGTTGTGTGCTTTGCCCAGAATACATGCTCACTTCAAAGAAACTCTCTTGTATGGAAGGGAGTCCCTGAGCTTTGAAGAAGTTCAATCAGCCTTGTATTCTAAGGACCTGAACGAATGAAAGGAGCACAAACCTTCGACGGTTGGTGAAGGTTTGACCGTTAAGGGAAAATTCTTGCGAAAGGATGGTAAGTTCGACAAAAAGAAAGGTAAAAGTCAGCAGAAATCTTATAGTGGCGAAACATCTGGTATTCAATGTTATCACTATAAGAAGGAGGGTCACACAAGAAAGGTGTGCCCTGAATGCCTAAAAGATCATGGAGGTAAGGATAACGGCAATGCAACCATTGTTCAAGATGACTTCGACTCATCTGATGTCCTTGTAGTTTCAAGCGGCAACTCAAGAAAAGAGGATTATGGATTCAGGTTGCACTTGGCACATGACTCCAAACAGAGAATTGTTCGAGGAGCTATGTGATCAAGATGGTGGATCGGTGCTGCAGGGAAACAACAAATCCTGCAAAATTACAGGTATTGGATCTGTGAGATTCAAGCTCCATAATGAGTCAATAAGGTTATTGACTGAAGTCAGGTATGTACCTGATTTGAAGAGAAATTTAATTTCTGTTGGTGAATTCGACAGGAAGGGATATGTTTTCCAAGGAGAGAAAAATATCCTAAGAGTCATGAAGGGTCGAAGGAAGTCTTGAGAGGCGTGAAGAAATAAGGCTTGTATACCCTTGAGGCTGAGGTTGTAAGTGGTTTGATAAATATTGCATCCATGAAACCTGTGTCGAAGACAGAATTATGGCACATGAGATTGGGCCATGTCAGCAAAAGAGGCATGGTTGAATTGGGGAAGCAGAACCTACTAGGTGGTGACAAAGTCGAAAAGTTGGAGTTTTGTGAATCTTGAGTATTTGGTAAATCCTGTAGGGCGAAGTTTAACAAAGGCAAGAAAAGAACACATGGATCCCTGGATTACATTCATGCTGATTTTTGGGGGCCTGCAAGGAATCCTTCACACTCAGGTGCAAGGTATTTTCTATCCATCGTTGATGACTATTCCAGAAAGTTATGGGTATTCATTCAGAAGTCGAAGGATGAAACTTTTGAGAATTTCAAAAGTTGGAAGGTTCTAGTCGAAACTCAAACTGCCAGAAAAGTTAAGAGGTTGAGAACCGACAATGGCCTTGAGTTCTGCAACGAAGCGTTCGACGGTTATTGTGTTGAGTCTGGGATTGCAAGGCATAAGACTGTAGCAGGTACTCCTCAACAAAATGGCTTAGCTGAGAAATTCAATCGAATAATCCTTGAAAGGGTTAGATGCATGTTGGTTAGTGCTGGATTGAAGAAGGTGTTTTGGGCGAAGATTGTTTCGACAGCAGCTTATCTGATAAATAGATGTCCCTCGACTGCCTTGGGAATGAAGACACATGAAGAATTTTGGTCGGGACATCCACCTAGTCTCGACAGACTGAGAGTATTTAGCTGTGTGGCCTATGCTCATATTAGGCAAGACAAGGTCGAACCTAGAGCTCTGAAATACATGTTTTTGGGATACCCTAAAGGAGTCAAAGCTTATAGGCTATGGTGCCTAGAGCCAGGTCACAGGAGGTGTATCACCAGTCGAGATGTAGTTTTCAATGAAGCTGAGATGGCTTTCAAGAAAACTGATGATGCTGACGAAGAGCTGGAACAGGGAGAGATTCCTGTTGAGGTGGAGCATGTTGATGCTGAATTGCGTACCCCAGATGAAATCTAGGAAGAAGCAGAAGATGTTGTCGAAGATGAGGAGACTGATAATAACTACCTGCTAGCAAGAGACAGGTCGAGGATAGTCATCAAGCCACCTCAGACACTTGGGTATGCAGATCTTATAGCTTATGCCTTAATCTCTGCAAGTGAGGTCCTCGACGAAGAACCTAGAGACTATAAGGAAGTGTCATACCCCAAATTTTGACCACCAAGATTTCCCATCATTGTGAGAATCATCACCACAATATGGATGTACCTTCGTGCCTCATCAATCTCCACAAAGATGGTTGAGCATTCACCACAATCAAGAATTAGGGTTTTAAGCCCTCTCAGAGCACTTAGATAAAGGATCAATTAAGAAATGACATAATCTTCAACTTTTATAACCTCTCAAACACCCATAATGGATCAAGAGGACTCCCACATTAAGAATCAAGCACAAAGTTGCAACACTCCAAGTGGATCAAGCCTTGAGATCGCTAGTGTCACCAAATTAGGGTTTTGGTCGACCAAGGCCTCTAGATGAAAATTTTCTTCTGGGCATGAGCCAATGCTTCCAAGCATAACCCAAGATACTCAAAGGGACCTCATGGACCTAACCATCAATTCAAAATAACCTCAGGGGATGCATTCATAAAAAATCAGGAATTAGGGTTTCTTGACCTAATTCACCTCTAAGTTGACTTTTGGAGCAAGGCATGAGCCTAAAGCTCAAGACATGATTTGAGGGCCTCAAATACACTACATTGATCCATTTACAATAATGGATTGATCCAAGAAGCTTGATTCACAAGTTTGAATTTCATCTGGACCACAATTAGGGTTTTGAAGAAAAAGTCAACTGTATCTTTGACTTTTGACCAAGACATGCTCCCAAACCTTAGGACATGATTCAAGACACCCTAAAACACCTATGGAATCCATCCAATAGGTTTGAATTAGGTCAAGAACTTGATTGCATAAAGAATCACACAGTTTGGATTTCATCTGACAAAAAGTCAACTGTGCCCAAAATCAAGTTTGACTTTTTGGAATTTTTCACAAATATGGTTCCCCTAAGTCAAAAACAATGTTAATGAATGATTTTGATCATCATTTATCAAGAAAAATCAAGAAAAATGAGGTTTCTTGCAAAAGGAGCAACCATGAGAAACCAAAATTTTTCTAAGTTATGGAACAAAAGTGATTTTGTACCAACTTTGCAAGGTCATAACTCCTAAACCATAAGGCCTTTTTCTCCAATTCAAAGCTCAAATGAAATTCCATCTGACATACTTCAAATATGTCAACTACAAGAGATTCCAAATCCTCATGGATTTTGAGTTATGAATTGATCAAAATCACAAAAAAATGAAAATGACCACTTTTTCCAACACTTAGTGAAGTTTTCAAAAGTCAGAATCTGTTTCACTTTTTCCAAACTTTGAGGTCATTTTTCACCTTGATCCAAGTTGAACCAGGTCCATTGGTGAACAACAAAGTTAAAGTATGTCATGAGGGCTTTCCAAAATGTCCAAGAACTCAATCAAACTCCATCTGAGCTAGGAGTTATGGATCTCCCAAGTTGCCTTGGTGCAACTATTTTCAAGACAGATTTTGGTGCAAACTTGCACCCCATGATTCCTTAGACTGATTTTGAACACTTTGATCATTCAAATTCTATCCAATTACAACACAAATGAATGAATGATTTGATCCATAACACAAGATGCCAAGAATCTAGCCCTCCATGTGCAAAATCATCACGAAAGGAATCTTGAAATTCAAATTTGGTATCAAGCATTAAAGTGATGTATTGAGGTGACATGAATGAGCCATAAACCAGTCTAAATGAGTCAAGACATATCCAAATATCAGAGGACCTAAACCTGCAAAGTTTGGCACAAGTCAATGGCTAAAGGAGACCCTTGACCAAGGAACCAAAGCATTCAATGCAATCTGGTCCAAGTTGCCATTCACTATTGATGCCAAAACAAACTTGCTCTACTATAAATAGAGCTCATTTGTGATCAGTTTGAGTACACCAAAGCACCTAAACGGATGCTTTCCTCAAACTCTCTCTTTCACTCCAAAAAACACCTTCTCTTGCAAGTCACTATCGGGTTTTGCATTTGAGAACATTTTTGTCCAAACCAATGATGCAAACACCTCACATACATCATATGTAGGTGATCTAAACACTAAAACAACATCTACAACATCAGAATCCAAAAGTAGTACCCCATTTGCACAAGCTTTTAGCAGATTTGCAGTTGAGGTGCCACATCAAGTTCCAGCTCTTTTCAATCCACTCCAAGCATTCAAACACACTCCTTGGCACCTAAGGAAGTTGTCCAGATCATTGGAACACATCTGTAACATCTACATCATCAAGCTCGATCACCAGCTGCAAGAGGTAAGCCTGAAGCCTTCAAACTTCATATTCCATGCATCATAAATGAATTTTTGAGTTACCATCTTGTTTCTGCATGTATATAGAGTGATAACCCTCAATCAATTGCCATGAATCAATCGTGTATGAAATTTCATTGTGTTCATGCTGAAATTAGGGTTCTTATGGTTTTCTTCTGATTTCTCACTCCATACTCAATATAAATGCAATTAATCTATATGGTTGTGATCCTTGTTCAAAAACGAACAAGATTGGTGTTTGAATCGTGAAAAACCATTGAGTAATCAGAGAGAAAAGTGAGAAAACGCAAATCACCCATGGCGCGATCACGAGGAAGAAGAAAGTGACCGTTGGCGCCATAATTCAAATTTTCAAATATTTGAAATTTTGATATTTTATTTAATTGATTTCAAAAATTAATTTCTCTCTCATTTTTTATCATTTTTTATTGGTTCTTTTTTTTTTAAGTCACAAAAATGTTAAATTATTTTATTTTACAAAAAAATCCAATTTATAATATTTATTTAATATAGTTAGAATTTTTGTAAATAATTTCATTTTTTATTGTTTTTTAACATTTTTAAATGAAATTCTCACCTTGATTTTTCAAAACCAATTGAATTTCAAGCTTTCATGTGATTAAACATGATTTTTCAAAATATTTTTCAGTGTACAATTTGTTTTTGAATATATTTGGTATTTTATGTCATTTTTTATTTAATTTCCTTTGAAAATTACGTCTTTTAAATTCAAAATTAGGGTTTTCTCTAATTTTTTATTTTTCAAACTTCACATACACACTTTGGGCCTCTTTGTAGAGTGTAAGTCCCATCCTTTTGTAAATAAAATAATTTAGGCCTCAGTCGTTGTATAAGTCCTGATACGATTTTAAAAAAATCTCTGCGCGATCGCCATTTTCAAAACACAATAATATGGATCTCCCCTTGTGTTGTAAGTCTCATTCTCTTTTCTTTTTTCAAACTCTTTGGGACCTCAATCATTGTATAAGTCCCTCTGCGATTCTTAAAACGACGGTGCGATCACTGTCTTTCATTGGGCCTCCCCTTGTGTTGTAAGTCTCATTCTCTTTTCTTAAAATACACTTTGGGCCTCTAATAGAGTGTAAGATCCATCCCTTGTAAATATAAAACCTTTTTGGGCCTCAGTCATTGTATAAGTCCTAGTACGTTAAAAAATCTCGGCGCGATCGCCGTTTTCAAAACAAAAATCATATGGGCCTTCCCTTGTGTTGTAAGTCCCATTTTTCTTCTTTTTTCAAACACTTTGGGCCTCAATAGAGTGTAAGACCCAACATCCTTTTGTACATAAAACATTTTTGGGCCTCTCCTTGAGTATAAGCCCCAATCCTCTTTTCAAAACAACTTTTCCTTTTTTATTTAGATTCAAATTCATAGTTGTTATCAAAACTTTCTTTAATTTCTTGAATAACTAACCATACAGTTGTAATAATGGAAGCTTGCTCACCTGTAAGTTTTATCAGCTTTCTTTTACATACTTGTTTATATATACTTATTTATAATGCTGGAAGCTTGCTCACCTGTAAGTCTTACCACCCTCTTTTACATCTGTATATATATGCATGTATATTATCTGCTTAGAGTTTTCCCCGACAATTAGGTCTAGGATTAGATCAAACCAGTGGTCACTCTTTTAACACAGTCAAAACTAGTTCCCCATAGGAAATTCCAGATACAGTCTTGCCTCCTCTTGGGCTTATACAATATGGAACAGAGAAAAGCATTATTCCCGGTAAAACTTTTCTCAAGACTGTCACAACTAGAAATTTGTCTAAGAAATTCATTTCCCCTAGAGAGGATTAATTCCCGGTGAAACCTCTCTTGAATTTATTCAAACCCTAGAATTGTTCACTAAAGAAAGGATTATTCCCGATGAAACCTTTCTTGAACTTTTCTTAGGTTTGGACCCACAGGCTTCCTAAAAGCATCCCCCAACCTCCTCTTGGGCTTTGTACAAGGACCCTTAGGCTTCTTAGAAGTTCTCATGCCTCCTTTTGTGCTTAGTACAAGGACCCAAAGACCTCCTACAAGTATAGGATAGAACCTAGTCATCCTTTATTAGAGCAGTCTTCCAAAGAGTCAAAGCATCAGACAAATTTAGGATTGATTCTCATCCCTTAAAACACCAGCCTCCTATTGGGCTTCATACAAGCAGACTTGGACACTCTCAGCCTCCTCTTGGGCATCATACAAAGATCATCCTCCAGTTAAGAGTTAACCTCTTCATACCAGTAGACTTGGACAGTCTCACCTCCTTTTTTGGATCTCAAATAAACCATCAAGTTTCCCAAAAGCACTGGATAAACCCTGATCATCTCATCAACCACCAGTAGAGTTAAAACCTCCATATGTTTCAAAACTCAATCTCTAAAATCCTCACTTTTAAATTCCCCAGCTAGGGTTAAATCACTATCAATAAACCTTTATCAGAACCTCATGGCATCTGATATTTCAACTCTTCTGTAATCCTCAGCAAGAGTTGATTCCCCAATTTGGACCTACCTCTGGATCTCAATAATCCTCAGCAGAAGTTAGCATCCTCTTAGGCTTTATATAAGGAATTCCCCAACCAGCCTCCTCTTAGGCTTTGTATAATGATCATCCCTCAGCACCTTTTAGCCTCAATCTTGGGCTTTGTACAAGACACCTATAAATACTCTCCAGCTAAGTCAGTTAACCCCTTTTAGCCTCAATCTTGGGCTTTGTACAAGACATATATAAAACTTCCCCAGTGGAGTTAATCCTCTTTTAGCCTCAATCTTGGGCTTTGTACAAGACAGATAAAACCTCTCACCAATAGAGTCAATCCCTTTTAGCCTCAATCTTGGGCTTTGTACAAGACAGATAAAATATTCCCCGGAAGAGTCAATTCCTTCCAGCCTCCTCTTAGGCTTTGTATAATGATCTCCCCAAAAGAGTCAGTCTCTTTTCAGCCTCAATCTTGGGCTTTGTACAAGACTGATATAAAACTCCCTAATAGAGTCAATCTTTTAGCTTCAACCTTGGGCTTTAATCAAGGCACACAAAAATCAACATCCCCTCAGAGGAAATCAAAAAACTCTCTGTAGGAGCACATTTCTCTGTATATCACACATCAAAATAGAAAATCAAAACAAACCTAATCCCAGATAACTGCTATAAGTGGCACACTTGTTGATTCAAATATCCAAGTTGTAGTTCATCTCTTATCCTGGTAAACCTCCTTTCATCTAATTGCTGTAAGTGGCAAGCCTCTGGATTATTTACATCCAAGCCAATGTCCCTCTCTTAATATGAAAAACTCATAAGGGAAAATGGCATTGCTCTACACTGAGTTAAAGTTTTCTCCTTCAGGACAAATCCCTTATAAAGAAATTATGGCATTGCTGGATTCCATATATTCCAGTTAAAGTAATTCTCCTTTATAATCAGTTACCCAACAACTGTGATAAACTGATGAGATATCTCCCTTAGAGATGACAAATTCTCTCTCATCCAAAACCTTTTAGCTTCAATCTTGGGCTTTGAACAAGACACAAATAGCCTTTAGCTTCAATCTTGGGCTTTGAACAAGACACAAATACCCTTTAGCTTCAATCTTGGGCTTTGAACAAGACACAAATACCCTTTAGCTTCAACTTGAGCTTTGAACAAGACACCAAAACATCTTTCCTCCCATAGAATAGGAGGAACTACGATTGCTCTAATTTTCCTGTTTTCTTTAACGGGAATACATAGGCATAAGATTGTGAAATCTTAGCGAGCACACTAAACAAAAACCTTAGGTCTAGTACCTTACCAAAAACATCGAAAAACCTGACATCAACAAAAATACTCTCTCTCAAACATTCCCATAGGAGAAATTTTCCCATCCCTCGACAGATAAACACCAGTAAATAGAAAACAGTAGAAATTGCTAATGATCTATGGATAACCATATATAGGATGGGTAATTGACAAATCCTCATTGTATAACCTGACCCCGAACCCCCCAATCTCTTAAGCATCTGTTAAAGAAAAAATTTGCGTGCAAGGTTAGTTTTAGATAGCTTCTATTTCCTTTCCAGCTTCATAGGATAAATAAGAAATCAGAAAGTAGCACCCAATTCCAACCAATGGCGATAAGGTGGTCACGTCACCGACAAAAATCGCACGCTACAGGAAGTTATGAGGAGTCGAAGGAAGACTGAATGGCTGAAGGCCATGGATGATGAGATGAAATCTTTTCATGACAACAACACATGGGAACTGATCAAGAAACCTAATGGAGCCAGGTTAGTTAGATATAAATGGATTTTCAAAGTTAAGGAAGAAATCGAAGGAGTGGCGTCGAAGAGATACAAGGCAAGATTGGTCGCTAGGGGGTTCACTCAGAAAGAAGGTGTCGACTTCAATGATGTGTTTTCTCCTGTTGTGAAGCACGGGTCCATTAGAATGTTGCTTGCCATGGTGGCACAGTTCAACCTTAAACTGGAACAGATAGATGTGAAGATTACGTTCTTATATGGTGATCTAGATGAAACAATCCTGATGAGGCAACCTGAAGGGTATGTCGAAAAGGGGAAGGAAGATTATGTGTGCAAACTAAAGAGATTTTTATATGGACTGAAACAATCTCCTCGACAATGGAATAGGAAATTCAAAAAGTTCATGACACACATAAGTTTCATTAGAATTTAGTTCGACCACTGTGTTTACTTCAGATTTCGACCTGGTAATTCATTTGTTATTTTGTTGCTTTATATGGATGATATTCTAATAGCAAGTAACAATGTCGAAGATGTAATGAGGGTGAAGGCTGAACTCAATAAGGAGTTTGACATGAAGGATCTAGGAGCTGGGTCCAAGATTCTTAGGATTGACATCCGAGGAGATAGAAAGTAGTCTAAATTATGCTTATCTCAAGAGGCATACCTACGGAAGATTCTCGAAAAGCATGGTATGTCGAATTCAAAGCCTGTTGTGACTCCGATAAACCCTCAATTCAAGCTGAGTATAGATCAGTGTCCCAGTACTGATGTCGAAAGAGCTTATATGAATAACATTCCATATGCTAATATAGTGGGTTTTTTTATGTATGTTATGGTCTGTACTAGACCTGACATAGCATATGCAGTAAGTCTTGTAAGCAGGTACATGGCGAATCCTGGAAAGGCTCACTGGCAAGTATTAAAGTGGATTTTAAGGTACATAAATGGGTCTCTGAATAGAGTCCTAATTTATGGTGGAGCCTTGGGTGAAGATAGTAAAGCAGCAATCAAAGGATATGTCGACTCTGATTATGCAGGTTGTATGGATTCCAGAAAATCTATTTCTGGATATGTGTTCACTATGTTTGGGACAACAATCAGTTGGAAAGCAACACTTCAGAAGGTTGTTGCCTTATCAATCACTGAAGTGGAATATATCGCCCTAACTGAAGCTATAAAGGAAGCATTGTAGCTTGAAGGTTTTGCAAAGGAGCTGAAACTTCAAGGTCCAATTATCACTGTTAAATGTGATAGTCAAAGTGCAATACACTTGTCGAAGAATTCAGCCTATAATGAGCGAACCAAGCACATTGATGTGAGGCTGCATTTCGTCAGAGGGGTAAACGAGGGTGGAAAAGTCCAAGTGCTGAAGGTTTTGACAGATCATAATGCTGCTGATATGATCACCCAGACGTTGCCCAGTTGCAAGTTTTTCCACTGTATGCAGTTGATAAAGCTGCATGAAGAAAGCTAGTTTATTTCTTGAGGATATAGAGTTAGATATAAGGTGGAGATTTGTGAGATATTTGATCGAACTTTAATTTTAGCATGCCGTCGAAGTCCGCTCACATGCTGTTGTCGAAGACCTACATGTTGTAGTAGAATTGTGTTCTAGTATATAGGAGATCGAATTGGGCCTTGTGTTATGGATCCAATTGTTTAAGTTAGATTGTACCCTAAGTTAGCTTGTAATGGGTAATTGTTAAAAATCCCATTAGTTTAGTATGTTAGGTTTATTATAAATAGCATACTAGTCTCTCTTCTTAAGGTGTGACAAAACCTTATTAGGTTGAGAGAGGTTAATTGTTGGTATTCACTTGTAATCTTTGAACCCTATTGAGAAAGTGAATAGTAAAACAAATTTAACCAATTCTCTATTATTCTTACTCTTTTCTCTTCCATTGTGAACCCTAATAGGGTGTCAATTGTTTTTCCTTGTTAACCCTAACACTTGCGTGTTTCTCGCCCATAAAGAAACCGTAAATATTTTGTTTCAAGGTATCGTTTTTCATAACAAGTCTTCTTCCTGGTGCATTCTTTATATATTTAAGAATTCGAATTACTGCATCCCAATGACTATCACAATGAGCGTTCATAAACGGACTCACAATGATCACCGTAAATGTAATATTTGGTTTGGTGGTTATAATATATTTGAGTCTTCTCACAAGTCGTCGATATCTTCCCGAGTCTTTCAATTGATCCCCCTGGTCTGGAAGAAGCTTGACGTTGGGATCCATAAGATTATCATCAGGACCACAATCAAGCATACCAGTTTCACTGAGAATGTCTAAGGTATAGTTGCACTGGTTGATTGCAATGTCGGATGAGGACAACTTTAATACCTAAGAAGTGTCTGAGTGGACCCAAATTTTTTGTCTGAAAGCTTTTAAAAGGATGAGTTGTAATTCCCTGGACACCCTCAGTATCGTCTCCAATGATGACAATGTCATCAACATAGACCACAAGAAAGATGTGTTGATCGGTGGAGGAATGAAGGAAGAAACAGAATGGTCTGCTTCACATCTAGTCATATCGAACTGTATCAAGGCAGCGCTGAAGAGACCAAACCAAGCACGTGGGGACTATTTTAGCCCATAAAACGAACGAAGCAGCCAACAAAAAAGTTTAGAATTTTCAGGAATAGTAAAACCTGGAGGCTGATCGATACAAACTTCCTCCTCTAATTATCCATGTAAAAAGGCATTTTTAATGTCCATCTAATAAAGCGGCCAATGATAAATACCAACCATTGTAAGAAAGACACGGACTGGACTAATATTGGCTGCCAGAGAAAAAGTGTCACTGTAATCTAGACCAAATATTTGTGTATATTCTTTGGCTACCAAACGGGCTTTGAAACAATCGATTTGACCATCTGGTCCAACCATGATTGTATAAACCCATCGACCTCCCACTGTAATTTTGTTTGGAGGTAAAGTAACAATGTCCCAAGTTTATTTAATTATAATGCAGACATTTCTTCCCTCATTGCCTGATGCCAATTCGGATTAGTCATAGCTTCACCTGTAGACTTAGGAATAGACACAGAATCCAAAGCAGACATAAAAGAGACATAGGAAGTAGAGAGACAGTCACAATTAAAAACACAAGCATATTTAGGATTAGGATGATGAGATCAAATACCTTTTTTTAATGCTATTGGAAGGTCAAGTGCAGGTGACGTAACTGAATGAGCAATTGGAGTAGAAGATGGTGCTAGTGGATTAATATCATCTCTAACCTCCTATGGATGGGATCTCTGTTGATGGTAGACTAGCAATGGAGGTGTAATAAGTGTGGGGATGATGGAAGAGATATCCCGAGCATCTAAAGTACCATCCTTATCAGGTAACATAGAGGCATAGGAAAATGGTAAGATTTCAAAGAAAGTGACATCGGAGGAAATAATGTATCGTTGAAGTTGGGGACAAAAACAACGATATCTTTTTTGTATTTGTGAGTAGCCTAGAAAGATACATTTAACAAATTTGGCAGAAAGTTTGTCTTTACCTGGAATGAGGTCATGAACAAAGCATGTGCAACCAAAGATGTGGAGAGGAGTGGGGTAAAGATCATATTGCGGGTTCAAGATAGAGTATGAAATTCGATCTTAAAGGACCGATGAAGGAATTCGATTGATAAGGTGACAAGTGTTAGACGAAGGCGACTTATCTAGAGGGGGTGAATAGATCCCAATTTTAAAAAAAAACTTTACAAAAACTGTTTTGAAAGATATAACGGCTAGTGGAAGTGACCCGGATTAAATTATCTAAACCGAACCGTTATCAAAAATCTCGAATATGCGTATATAGAATCAAGTTATGATAATGAGAACAAATTGATCAATATAATTTTAACAACAATCACTTGAATGCTACAATAAATGCAATTGAGGTACATTATCGAACACCTTATTTGTAATCAATTTCATTTAGAATTTTGTATGGTTTTGTTGATTTGAAAATCCAAGCACAACTAATAGACTATGATCAACTCAACAAAACCTTTTTCAAAAGTTTATCAAAAATTTTAACCAAACGTATTGATCGCACAATCGACGAATTCAACAATTTGCAAATGAAAAGTAAAAGATATATATATATATATATATATATATATATATATATATATATAGAGAGAGAGAGAGAGAGAAAGAGAGAGAGTACACAAGGATTTGTTTAGGCAGTTTCCCAATCTACCTCGCTATGGGTACGTCTACCCTCTATTCGAGCTCGAAATGAGATAATCAATCTTACTTTGCAAAAGTAGTTTTACAAGAGAAATGTAGCAATACAACCCCACAAACCTTATGTTTGATGTTGATTCTAACACTTTCTCTTCCCTTGATCTGAGCTTGATTAAGTCACATAACAATACCAATTTAATCCACCGTCTCATGCTACTCATTTGCAAGAAACCATGTTTTTCAAAGCTTTCACTCGATCGAATCCAAATTAAGCATTATTGTCACCCAAGATTTACCAATTTGATCCACCGTCTCACGCTACTCCTTTGCAATTAACCTTGTTCTTCAAAGCTTTCACTCGATCGAATCCAAATTATGTAATCTTGTCCGAAACCTTTAAATCACCAATTGATCTTGAAGGAAAATACCATCTTGGTTTTCTTATTTGAAACCCCCAGAGATTCTCAACCCAATTTGCAATTCAACAACCTAAATTGGATATTATCAACTCTAATTCTAGATGGCACCCAAACAAAAGATGATCATGTGTATTTTGTGTATGTGTATGCATAGAACATATGTTGAAGATGAAGATAACTCTTTGCTTATTCTTGGTTTCGTGTCTGGTTTTTCAACTCTTTGAAATGATTCATGTATGAAGTATTTATATGTGTGAAAGTTGGAGGCAAAAAGGATTGCAAGAGGTTTAGAAAAAATGTAAATTTTTCAAGATTTTTAATGCATGAGTCAACTTGTGTAGGTCATGTGTCGACACATTTGATGCATGTGTCGACTCACAGGAGAAAATTTTCTTCTATGTGTCGACCTGAAACCTCTCCACAGTCGGTACATCAAACAGAGGCCATAGACTTTAAAATTGAACTACATGTGTCGACTCATAACTCGTATGTGTCAACTCATGGAAGAACTTTTCTTCTATGTGCCGACCTAAAATGCTCTATGTGTCGACTCATGAATTACAGAAGCTACAACCTTTAAAAATGATCCATATGTGTCGACTCATAGCATGTATGTGTCGACACATTGATTTGTTTTTCACATAAAAACCTGATTTTAATGCATGAAACTTTTTCTAAATCATTCATAAGTTTCCTAATACTAAGATGCGCATTTAAAATCAGAGAATATTGACGAATATACATAAATGCTATAATGTCCTAGTTTTGACTTCATACAAAACATTTCTAATAGGAAGGTGTAATCATATACTCCTTCTTTTTTATGATGGCAAAACTTGCAACGATGCATTTGATGTTTTCATGAAGGCTCCCCCTGAATGTGTGCATCATAGCTCCATAGCTTGCATATGCCTCTTCCTCTTTGACAATATCAAAAAGAGACAAAGCAATACATTAGAAGTATCACATAGACACAACGTATCACATATATCATATACCAAGATCACACAGAGGCATTTGCAAAGAAAGATTGTGCACTTACAAACACTACATACGTGAAGTTACACAAATTGAATTACTTAAACATAAATAGAAAGGAAACTTAAGCAACATTATAATATTGTCATCCGAAAGCCAATACACATAACATAACCATTGTCTCACATCAAACAAGTGATAAAATTGTCAAGTCATTAGCTTAAGGACAAAAATAAACCAAACGAAAACACAAAATGCATGATGACTTAAAACATGAAATGCATGATAGAATTGATCTAAAAGAGGTTTGACCCAAAGACACAAAAGCTCATCACTTCAACTTCTTTCATGACCTCTAGGCATTGGTATCACACCATGATGCCAACCTTGTCCATCATTCCAAAGTGTCCAAGAAATCACATATCTCTCGGTAGAATTGTGCATAGTGGTAGTGATTCCCATTTTGAACAGAAATTATGTGATTTATCCTAGCAATTGCGGCAGCATGATTAGAATCCATCTCATTGCACATAGCGACAAGCATTTATGTAACATAAGAGGAAAATGTTTCAAAGTTGGTGTCTTTTTTTGTCATGTGCTCTTGAATGGGACGAAATCCTTTCATTTGAGCTGCCTCAAAAGCATCTCGTCTCCAGCAATCGTCATCATAGCGTTCATCTTGCTTAACCTGCATGTTTTGAAAAATAGTGATAATGGAAGACGAGTTTCCATATTCAACACTAATTCTGCTACCTTGACCATCCTCATGATTAACATCTGGCATAATCTCATCATCTTGAGGAACACCATGAGAAGCACCAATAGGTTGATCATCAACCACATGTGGCTCAACAACAGCATTAACAAACTTTACGGGGTCATCAAAGTTATAGATTTTCTTACTATTCTTGCTAACATGGAAAAAATACACCTGACGGTCTTCATCTCAAAAGTATCCCATGTTGGTTAAAGTGCGCTGGGAGAACTCTTGAGCCATACTAGGTGATTTATACTGAAGATTTGGAATCCCTATGTTGAAGTAGTTTAAGATTTTGTCAATCATAGAAACATAACAAAAGGAAATTCCTTTGTTACATTCTTTGGTGGACAACATCCGAGACACAAAGTAATTTGCCCAATTTATCTGAATTTTGTTCAGAAGAATGTAGATAAGGTGGATATCATCATTGTCAATCCTTGAGTAACCACCATTCTTTGGGTTTAATACGTGAGAAAAAAGGTAGAGCAAAATGTGAGGAACCATTTACAACTGACCGGTTGTTATGATATCGATATAGTCATCAAACCGGGGAGCCTTAAGCAACTCATTTAGATGAATGATCCATTTAAAGTCTTGATGAAGGTTGATATATGTCACCAACGGTTCAAATTCAGCACTAACAATAATATTTCCAAACAACGACTTTCAAAGATCACCAGTAAAATCATAAATCTTATTACCTATTATGAACTTGAAGGTGGAGCCACGTCTATCGTGCAGCCCGGAGTAGAAGGCACGGATGAGATCTTGATTATAATCTTATGAAAGCTTCAAGAAGTAGTTGATTTGCTGATGCTCGACAAGATGAACAACCTCCGGAATATCCAAGGAGCCAGCAACAATAGGTTTCCAAACATGTTGCTTCATAACAAGGTGGTTTTGGTGTTTCTCTTTAAATTCCTTAACACACGTAGAAGAAACCAACGAAAATGCAGTTTCTAAAATGGTGGAGGATGTGGTAGCCTTACCCATACCCTTGAGATCACTCTTGTTTCTTGCAATCTTTGGTGCCATGGATAAATTTTCCAAAAGAGTTCGCGCGGTAAGTGTTTGACAGAATGTGTGAAAGAGAAACGAATTTGCTTGAGGGATGTAACCACAAACCCAAACCAGAGATAGAAATACCTAAACACACTAAGATGACAAGGAAACCTAAAAATGATTGGGGGCAAAAAAATGTCTTTTTTGTATATGTAAGTAGCCTAGAAAGATACATTTAAGAGATTTGGCAGAAAGTTTGTCTTTACCTGGACTGAGGTCATAAACAAAGCATATGCAACCAAAGACGCGGAGAGGAATGGGGTAAAGAACATATTGCGGGTTCAAGATAGAGTATGGAATTTGATCTTGAAGGGCCGATGAAGGAATTCGGTTTATAAGGTGACAAACTGTGAGAAGAGCATCACCCCAATAATGAAAAGGGACATTGTGACGAAGTAAAAGAGTTTATGTAGTTTAAACTAAATGGCAATTGAAACTGCGATGAACTATATTCACAAGCATTATCAGTGCATACAATTTTAATGGAAATGTCAAACTAATTTTTAATTTCGGCTTAAAATTCATGGAATATATGGAAGACATCTGAACAATTTTTCATCAAAAATAACTAAGTACATTGTGAAAAATCATCGATGAAGTTTACGAAGTAATAATATCCTAAAGTTGACTTGACACGACTAGGACCACAAATCTCATAATAAACTAAAGCAAAAGGTGACGCAACACTTATATATACTCGTTGACAATAGGTGTCACGAGTATGTTTGCCTAATTGACATAACTGACATTCAAATGACGAAAGCTTAGAAAAACTAGTAACTAAAAGACACATTTTATTAAGGCTATGGTGACCTAAATATTGATGTGTAAGGATTTGAAAAGCAATAGAAGCAAATGCCACTGGTGGTGATAGATGATATAATCCTTCATACTCACTCCCTGTTCCAATCGTCCATCTTGTACGTCGATCCTGAACATAAACAGATTTATCAATAAACATAATTGAACTATCAAGAGTACGAGTGAGATCTTAACAAATATTATATTGAAATAACAATGATAAATATAAAGCATAAAATCTAAACACAAGTTTGGAAGTAGGTGTTCCTAACCAAGGCCTTTAACTTTAATTTTAGAGCCATCTGCCACAGTTACAGAAAGCAACGAATCAGAATAAGACAAGTGAGATAAAATAAATTTATTGTCAGTCATATGATCAGAGGCACCAGAGTCAAGGATCGAAGGACCAATGGATGATGATGTAGAGACAAAGGCTACATGATTACCAAACTGAGCAACGGTGGCAGAAGATGATGGTTGATGAGCTGCTTTGAACTAAAGGAACTCATTATAATCAACGGCTGGAATAGAAACTTCTTTAGTGATAGTTGGTTGAGCGGCAACATCAACCTTAGGTTTTCGTTGTTATTATATTTCCTTTTCAAATTCAATATGGTTGTAATGATTGTAGTAGTTACAACGAATGCCATAGTGTTGGCCACCGCGTCGTTTGTTTCATACATCACGACCATGGTAGTGGGAGGAAAGCACATATAATTCAATGGATGCCCCAATTAGTCTCTCACACGGGATAAGCGCAACCTTAGTAAATGTGGTAGAATTGGTGTCTCCCATGAGAGTTGATGGCTTGAAATGGAAAATTGATTACAAATCTAGAAAAAAGGGCAAGACGGCAATGGCGGCGATGAAAACCGCGAGGGGGGATGTCGGACGCGTTGTTGGAGCGGTGGTGCATAAGGTCCATGCACGAAAGGAGAAGTGGTCTGAGAGGGCGCGTGGGAAAGCTAAAAGCGGTGAGATTTTGAGGACTCTCCGATCTGGAAGAGACGATTTTGGCAGTATAGAGAGATTACAACTAATTACATGTTATAGTCGATGTGGGACTATTTTATATACAAACATTCTTAACAAACCTTATCTTTATTGAACACTATGACCTTAGCAACTGCACCTCTGCCACTGAATTCCTAGTATAGCCAGATTCATGTACCACAAATTGACTATAGTATGTGAAAATCTATCAATCACCACCATGAGAGTGAATTCAAATGAGTTCGGAAAACTGAATATATAATCCATTGCTTTATCGTCCCATACTTGATTTGGAAATATATAATAGCTATAATAGCCATATTGGGAGTATGGTAACTGCCTTAGCTTGCTGAGCCTAAATGTGAGACAACTTTTTGTTAATTCTGGCATGCCCTTTATGTGAGAGGTATGATATTCAGTTAAAAGCTTATAAATTTATGGACAACATGAATGCTCTTGTGATGATGATGCAGATAATGAGTAAGAGAATGGGATGTGCTGAGTGTAATTGATTTTGTATTGATAGTAAATTAGAGAATAAGAGATGTCATAACCTAATTTTTACCCCTAAGATTCCACCTATCATATCATTTGCATCTCACCAAGATCACAAGCATGGAATCCTCCTAACCTTCACCTCTTTGTGTTTGCCTTTGTGGGAGATCACCAAGCACTTTTGTGTTTCTTTTTACTTCTATTGCTTTCTTACATTCTAACTTTGCTAACCTTATTCAAAATACAAAAATATGTGTTGTTTCCTTCTCTTATTGTACAAGGTAGGGACTTGCAATCAAAGGATCAAGCTTGGTTTCTAAATTAGGATTTTGATTCTCAAAGTCAAATTTTTGGTCAACAAGTTGTAGAAAGGAAGAATAAGACATTGCAAGAGATGGTCTGAACCATGATCAACAAAACTAATGTGGCTAAGCACTTTTGGGAAAAAGCTGTGAATACACCATGTTACATTCAGAATATGATCTCTATTAGACCTATTTTGGAGAAGACTCCTTATGAATTGTGTAAAGGAAGAAAACCCAACATCTTTTATTTCCATTCGTTTGGATGCTCTTGTTTTATTCTGAATACTATAGAGAATCTTAACAAGTTTAACTCAAAAGCACATAAGTGTATTATGTTAGGATACTCATAACGCTCTAAGAGCTACATAGTATACAATACAGAAACACGTATTGTGGAAGAGTTAATTCACGTTAGATTTGACGATAAGCTTGACTCAGAAAAGTCAAAGCCAGTTGAGAATTTTGCAGATCTAGAAATAACCCTTGCAGGTTCTGGAGAAAAGGTAAAAGAATCTGAGGACAGAGACTCAAAGGATGCTGATACATCAGAAGCAACTGAATGCACAACAGTCTAAAAAAGACAAAGGCATAGACAAACTATTTTTGAAGAATTGATTCTAGGAGACAAAGCTGAACCTGTCAGAACAAGATCCACATTCAAACAAACTGAGGAAATTCTCTTGGGATTGGTGTCTCTGATAGAACCAACCTCTTATGAAGAAGCACTTTAGGACGATGAATAAATTCTCGCAATGCAAGAAGAGCTAAATCAGTTCTCCAGAAATGATGTTTGAGATCTAGTGTCAAGCCCAAGGGACTCGTGTTATTAGAACCAAGTGGCTGTTCTGAAATAAATTGAATGAGAAAGGAAAAGTTGTCAGAAATAAAGCACAACTAGTTGTACAAGGTTACAGTCAACAAGAAGGCATTGACTACAATGAAACCTTTACTCATGTCGTCAGGTTAGAATCTATCCATCTTCTAATCTCTTTTGTTGTTAATAATGGCATAACCTTATATCAAATGGATGTCAAAAGTACTTTTCTAAATGGATACATTTCTGAAGAAGTATATGTTCACCAACCTCCAGGTTTTGAAAACATAAAGTTTCCATAACATGTTTTTAAACTTTAAAAGTCATTGTATGGTCTGAAACAAGCTCCCAGAGCTTGGTATGATAGACTAAGTTCTTTTCTTTTAGAAAATGACTTTACCAGAGGCAAAGTGGACAATACTCTCTTCTGCAAAAACATTGGAAACGATCTAATGATATGAAAAATCTGTGTAGATGACATAATTTTTGGTTCTGCTAATCCGTCTGTTTGTCAAGAGTTTTCTAAGCTAATGCAGGTAGAGTTTGAAATGCGCCTGATGTAAAAGCTATAATACTTTCTGGGAATACAAATAAATAAAACTCCAGAAGCCATGTATATTCATCAAAGCAAATACACAAAAGAGCTCCTAAAGAAATTTGACATGACAGATAGTAAACCAGTAAAGACTCCTATGCATCCTACATGTATTCTGGAGAAAGATGAGGTAAGTAAAAAGGTTTGTCAGAAGCTCTATCATGGTGTGATAGGCTCTCTTCTCTATCTAACTGCTTCTCGTCCAGATATTTTATTCAGTGTATATCTGTGTGCTCGCTTTCAATCAGATCCAAGGGAAACTCACTTAACAGCTGTTAAGAGAATCCTAAGGTATCTGAAGGGAACATCTAACCTTGGCTTGATGTATAAGAAAACATCAGAATACAAGCTATCTGGTTTTTGTGATGCATATTACGACGGAGATAGATTAGAACGTAAAAGTACTTCTGGAAACTACTAGTTTTGGGGTGGCAATCTCATCTCATGGGCCAGCAAAAGGCAATCAACCATTGTTCTATCAACTGTTGAAGTAGAATATATCTCAGCATCACTTTGCAGCACTTAGATGCTTTGGATGAAAAATCAACTTGAAGACTTCCAAATATATGAGAGTAACATCCATATCTTCTGTGATAACGCAGCTGCTATTTGCCTAAGTAAGAATCCTATTTTACACTCTAGAGCTAAACACATAGAAATCAAACACCATTTCATTAGAGAATATGTTCAGAAAGGGATTATTGTGTTTCTCACCTGTACCGCTTAAGCTTTTTTTACAATATCAGTTTAACTTTTTTATTATGACAAAAAGGGATGGGAGGTAAAATAAGTGATGATTTTAATACATATATAATTCTCTAAATCTCATTTCTTACATTCTAACATAATATATATGCAAAGTATGTGAATGTCTTTCAGGAACACTCTTAAAGTGGCTTATGGATCAAGCTCGGATAAAGTGTTGCAAAAGGTTCTGATAATCCAAACTCTGACAAGTCAACCAGGTTCTGATATCCCTTATATGTTAAGATCTTTATAAGTCATAGACTCAGGGGGAGTGTGTTTATCTCAGAGGGAGTTCTCTAATTTAACTTTGATAATTTTTGCATATAATCTCGTACACATTGTTCCATCAAAATACAAGATTTTGTTATCATAAAAAAGGGGGAGATTGTTATAACAAGATTTTGGTTCTGCATATAATCTCTAGTTTTGATGATAACAATGCATATATTTTATATGTAACAATTTTGCACCCTAATATTTTTCTAAAGTGTGCAGATATAAAGTTTAAATTGATTCTGGATAGCTCCCTAGAAATCTCATCAAAATCAATTCTAACACGCCTCGAGAAACTACTTCGACCGCGTCTGAAGAAACATCAGCAGTTCTAATGAATGCTGAATGTTTTTGAAAAAGAAAGTTATGTGCTTTTCAGATAAGCTTCACTTCCAACTATGGAGTCAAGGTTTTGGGTTCTGAAGACCTGTCCATTCTCTGCTGATAATCAAGCTTCTGGCTCAAACAGAATCATTCTAAGAAGACTTAAGTGAAGACAGCTTCTGACTCTGAAGACTCTGATACTTCTTGGCATCTTTATGCAAACGTAATATATCTTGGACTCATCATCACTTCACGTCAAAAAAATTTCATCAGAAGATAATATCAAGACAAAACTTGCGCTGAAAGAATTTGTACAACGGTACAATCCCAAATTAGTAAAAACTGATTGTGCGCCAATATTGTTAAGGAATGTTTGTGAGACTTTACTACTCCTGTCTCCCACAATCTAAGAAGACTTTTCTACCCTTCAACGTTCTACCATTGAGCCTATATAAAGGAGTCCCTACTTCATTGCAAAAACAACAAACAACATTGCAAGAGTGAAAACACAAAGTCTCAAAATTCTATCAAGAGAGTATTCTCAAACACAAAGAGTTGTTGCTCATATTTGTGTATTGTTCTTTATTTATTTCATTCGCTTATCAAGAAGCACTATTGTAAACACTTTCTTTTGTAATCTCTTTGAAATTATTTTTCCTCGAGTGACTAAGTGTTAGTTTATATACTTGAGAGGGATAAAGTGTTTTCTAAAACTTAGACGAACTTTTGTAATCTTTCAAGATTAGTGGATTAAGTCCTTATTGAAGGAGAAATCACCTTGGCGGGTGGACAAGACGTAGCCTCGTTATAGGCAAACTTGTATAAACCAAACATGTCACTCTATTTCTTAATTTGTATATCTTGTTTATGTGTGTAAAGCATTTCTATCGAAAAAGTTTTCAAAACCCAATTCAAACTCCCTTTCTTGTGTTTTTCTCTACCTTCATTCTTGTGTTTGTTCAAGAAACTCAATCTTTTTCTAATATTTTGGTTTGTTCTTGACGACATTAATTCACAACAAATTGGTGTGGTGAGCGTGGAGGAGAATATGTCGTCAACAAAGTATGAGATTGAGAAATTCACCAGTGTGAATGATTTTGGCTTATGGCGCTTGAAGATGCTAGCCCTTCTTGTTCAACAGAGTTTGTTAGAAGCATTGGAAGGATCGGAGAAGATGGACGCTACTCTATCAAAGAAGGAGAAGACATTGTCGAGTAGCAAGTTTTTCCACTGTATGCAGTTGATAAAACTGCATGATGAAAACTTGTTTGTTCCCTTGTTTGTGTAGAGTTTGTTCTAAGGTGGAGATTTGTGGTATTTGGATCAAACTCTAGTGTCAACAAGGGTAGTTTCATGGTTCAATAGGAATTATGCTTGCTGTAGTCGAAGTCTGTTCAAACATGCTGTCAAAATATATTAACTTGTAATTTAAGTTAGTATGTCGAATTGGATCTTGCTTATAAGCCCAATTGTTTAAGCTAGCTTGTGTAATGGGCCTATGTGTAAAAGCTCATTAGGTTAGTATGTTAGATTTCTTATAAATGGCATGCTAGTCTCTCATCTTTGTAAGTGTGGTGCAATTTCTAATTAGGGTGAGAGAGATTAATTATTGGTATTCACTTCTAATCTTCGAACCCTTATTGAGAAAGTGAATAGTAAAACAGTTTTAACCAATTATATATTCTTCTTTTTTCTTCTTCTCTCCCTTTTGTAAAACCTAATAGGGTTTCTTGTATTTGTTCAAA
The DNA here is from genome assembly GCA_022829125.1 of Lathyrus tuberosus. Classification (NCBI taxonomy): domain Eukaryota; kingdom Viridiplantae; phylum Streptophyta; class Magnoliopsida; order Fabales; family Fabaceae; genus Lathyrus; species Lathyrus tuberosus. Next base: position 782,613 of record JALAZF010000203.1, on the reverse strand, counting down.
AAACTCAATCTTTATCTCATAAATTTGTTTGGTTATTGACAACATCAATTCACAACATCATTAAAGTCTTGATGAGATTCACAGAGAAAGTTGGACGCAAGTCAATCCAAACCAATGGATAGTAGTTAAAGGTATGTTAGTTTACCATTTCATCATTGGAATGTCTATATTATACACACATGGATCAATTGTATTAAGACCATATTTGGAGGGGAAATTCCATCTAGAGAATGAGAAGATATTCATCATGCATGCATATCAGTAAGTGGCTACACAATGTTTTGTCACAAACTTCAAGAAAATCTAGAGGGGACAACCAATAGGGAACCAATATAATCAAGAGACTATGGAGAAGAGGCCAGAGTCATAACACTGAACCCAATGAAGAAAATAGAACATGTGACTCGAAATCTAATTTACTAAATGGGCTACCCGGTCCTAAATGGGTCGGCCCTGGTGGGATCGGACGTTTTAAGGCTGAGCCAAAAAAGCTCATTTCTAATATGGGTTCGAAAATGACTACCCGAGCCTGGCCCTAGATGGGCGTCAGGCTACCCAGCCCTAAACGGAATTTTTTTACTAAAAAATAAAAATAAAAATGTCATAATATTTATTATAGTGTTAATAGCTATTTTGCCCCTGCCATATGAGCGAGTTTTGAAAAAACCATTGTAAAAAAAATTAGATTCCCACCTTGCAATTTCAAAATTCCTCTATTTTGCCCCCTTAGTAGATTTAGTCAACAGAATCTGTGATGTGGCACTGCTTTGTTGACTTTTTATTATTATTATTATTATTATTATTATTATTATTATTATGACGTGGAATCCAATTGGATTTTTATATTTTTTTCTTTTTTATTTTAAGTATACGTGACTTTTTTTATTATTAATTTATTGTTGAGTTTTAAAAGGCTAAATATCAAAACTTAAAAAATTACCTCCAACAAGTATTTAACCGACTACCCAATGTTTGCAAAGAAAAACACCAACCACTAAGCTAGTTACTTTTGTTGTTTACTTGTTTGCATCAAGTATTATATATTACAATATTTCAATTCATACAATTAAATAATAATTTTAATAAAACTGAAATTATATTCATTTTTATCATTTAATTTCAATTAATTTATTATTATCATTTAATTTTAATTTATTATTTTATTTACTTTCAGTTTAATATTTATTATATTTAATAATTTAGTTTATTTTTTAAATAACAAATGTTAAAATATATTTAATATTTATTTTATAAATATGTATATTAATGTTTGTATAAAGTTTATATATATATATATATATATATATATATATATATATATATATATATATATATATATATATATATATATATATATATATATATATATATATATATATATATATATATATAGGGAACATATCATATGAGAATGATATTTTTATGTGAACCCTATATTATATATATATATATATATATATATATATATATATATATATATATATATATATATAAACTATTTTTAATCAACTAAATTATTTTTATTATTTTAATTAATAAAGTTTATTAACGTTTTATATATATTGAAACTTTATAAATAAACTTTGCAAATAAACGTTAATTAAAATATATAAATAAATAAGGTAACGTTATATATAAAGTAAAATAATTAAGATATACTGATATCGTTTATTAATGTTTATTAAGATAGATTAATGTTTATAAAGTTTATATATATATATATATATATATAGGGAACATATCATATAAGAATGTCATTTTTATGTGAGAACATGAGAATGAATCTGAACCATTAGATTTTAAAATGAATGGTGAAGATTATGTGTCCGTTTTTTTTCTCTCTCCTCCATTATTTATTTTATTAATGGAGGAGAGAGAAAAACAAAAACCACACATAATTTCCAACATTTATTTTAAAATCTAATGATTCAGATTCATTCTTATGTTCTCACATAAAAATGACATTCTCATAGGATATGAACCCTATAAATATATATATATATATAGGGAATGGATCATTTGACACCGGTGTCAAAATATTAACTTTGACACCGAATCCTATCCCTTTAATATTATTCATTCAATGGCTAAGATATATTCACTTAAAACTAACACATGAGTCTTTTAAGATAATTTATCTTAGCCATTGAATGAATAATAATAAAGGGGTAGGATTTGGTGTCAAAGTTAATATTTTGACACCCGTATCAAATGATCCCCTCTCATATATATATATATATATATATATATATATATATATATATATATATATATATATATATATATATATATATATATATATATATATATATATTATTTATTGTAAATTTTTAATATAAATATAAATAAATATATTAATATTGAAAATTGAATATTATTATTAATGTATTTAAATAATAAATTAAAATATTAAAATAAATCTAAAATAAATATTTAAATAATAAATTAATAATATAAATAAATAAATAAATTTTATAGTAAATAAATATATTATTTACAGTAAATGTTAATTAAAATATAAATAAATAAATAAATAAATATTCAATATTCAATAATATTTACAGTAAATATATATTATTAATTTATTATTCAATATTTAATAAGATTTACAGTAAATAAATATATGAGTTTAATTGGTATGCACTGACAGTGTAAAAAAATTTTACACTGTCATCCAATAAAAATATATCATTCTGCAATGTCATACAATTAACTTAAAATTTTCAGTATAACTTGGCGGAATGCATGGTCGTCATTGGTTGACAGTGTAAAAATAATTTACACTGTCAGTGTATATCAATTAAATTCTAAATATATTTATTTTAGATTTATTATAATATTTTAATTCACTATTTAAATAAATTAATAATTAATATTCAACATTAATATTGTTTTGGTTTTGCAATTAATAAATATTTAATATTTAATATTATATATTATATATTTATTTAGTTAATATATTTATAGAATATTTAATATTTTAAATTTATTTCATAAATTATGTATTATTAACTAAATAAATATATAATATTAATATAAAATTTTAAATTATTAATATAAATAATTAAATAATATTTACACTAAATTTAATATTATAAATTGAAATATTAAATATACAACAGTTTAAAAAAATATAATGGAAATATGAAATATGAATACAACTATACAATATATACATTTTAGTAGAAAAATACATCGAAGAAAACAAGCTAGCCTAGTTCTAAGTCCTCTTTGATATGACATAGATGTCATGGGTTCAAGTCTATTTTTTATCATTATTTTAGAGTTTTACATCTTTTACAATTTTCAAACTTAAAATCATTTGGAATAAGAAAAGAGATTAATTACTATGCACTGACAGTATAAAAAGTTTTACACTGTCAATACATCACCATCATCCATTTGGGTTACTTTACAGATTATTAAATTAAAAGTCAAACTTCTCTTTACATCCAACGGTTATAATTAACTGACAGTGTAAAATCCTTTTACAATGTCAGTGCATTTCAATTAAATCCATAAGAAAAGAGATTAATTACTATGCATTGACAATGTAAAAAGTTTTACATTGTCAATACATCACCATCATCCGTTTGGGTTACTTTACAGATTATTAAATTAAAAGTCAAACTTCTCTTTACATCCAACGGTTATAATTAACTGACAGTGTAAAATCCTTTTACACTGTCAGTGCATTTCAATTAAATCCATAAGAAAAGAGATTAATTACTATGCACTGACAGTGTAAAAAGTTTTGCACTGTCAATACATCACCATCATCTGTTTGGGTTACTTTACAGATTATTAAATTAAAAGTCAAACTTCTCTTTACATCCAACGGTTATAATTAACTGACAGTGTAAAATCCTTTTACACTGTCAGTGCATTTCAATTAAATCCATAAGAAAAGAGATTAATTACTATGCACTGACAGTGTAAAAAGTTTTACATTGTCAATACATCATCATCATCCGTTTGGGTTACTTTACAGATTATTAAATTAAAAGTCAAACTTCTCTTTACATCCAACGGTTATAATTAACTGATAGTGTAAAATCCTTTTACACTGTCAGTGCATTTCAATTAAATCCATAAGAAAAGAGATTAATTACTATGCACTGACAGTGTAAAAAGTTTTACACTATCAATACATCACCATCATCCGTTTGGGTTACCTTACAGATTATTAAATTAAAAGTCAAACTTCTCTTTACATCCAACGGTTATAATTAACTGACAGTGTAAAATTCTTTTACACTGTCAGAGCATTTCAATTAAATCCATAAGAAAAGAGATTAATTACTATGCACTAACAGTGTAAAAATTTTTACACTGTCAATACATCACCATCATCCGTTTAGGTTACTTTACAGATTATTAAATTAAAAGTCAAACTTCTCTTTACATCCAACGGTTATAATTAACTGACAGTGTAAAATCCTTTTACACTGTCAGTGCATTTCAATTAAATCCATAAGAAAAGAGATTAATTACTATGCACTGACAGTGTAAAAAGTTTTACACTGTCAATACATCACCATCATCCGTTTGGGTTACTTTACAGATTATTAAATTAAAAGTCAAACTTCTCTTTACATCCAACGGTTATAATTAACTGACAGTGTAAAATCCTTTTACACTGTCAGTGCATTTCAATTAAATCCATAAGAAAAGAGATTAATTACTATGCACTGACAGTGTAAAAAGTTTTACACTGTCAATACATCACCATCATCCGTTTGGGTTACTATAAGAATTAATATAATTTTTTAAAATTTATAGCGATGTGTGACTAATGGGTTATCCACGGCCCATATGAGCTAACCTTAATGGAAAGCAGGTTTTTTATGGCTGAACTTAAAACGCCCTAAAAAATATGAACTATAATTTTAAGGCTCAAGGCTATGATTTTTCGGACCTGATAGAATGGCCCTTATGGACTAACTCTTTTTAATAGCTCTAAAAAATAACATGAATATTTATGCATACTACATGGTGAATTGGTTATCAAAATCTAATTTACTAGTAAATCTCATTGTGAAGACCTAAAAATCATATTTGAACATAATAAGAAAATTCGACATTAGTTATGCATTAAGTTGAACCTCTACTTAGCATCTACACAAAAAAACTCATCAAAGTACGACATGTATGCTTCTCCAAGTGTTTTTCTTGTTGGTAATAATTATTCCCTTTCATTTATTACTTTTACTCCTGCCAAAGTCATTTAAAATCTTTAATAAAACTAATTCACTAATTTTCACTTCTATCCATTATCTATGGGTGAACAAATTTTAACCGACCGATTGAAACCGATCGATCCGTTATCTTTTTTATGCAAATAAATTAAATCGGGTCGGATGTCGGGTTGATTCGGTTGTTTAATTTAGATAGTATAGGGTTGTTTCGGTCGGGCTCGGGTGCTTATTTTGGATCCGACGAAAATCGAAACCGATTCAACTTAATTAATATATATTTTATTTATTTTTATTAGCAACTCTAAAAAATAAGATTGGTATAATTAGTAGCCAAATCCCTTAACTTAATTTAATATTTCGCTTTAGTCTCATAACTAAACAACATTACAAGTTAGTCCTTTAACTTCACTTTTGTTATTCTATTTGGTTTCTTCCGTCAATTTTTGACCAAAAAATGTTAAGTTATGGTGATGTGGCGTGATAAAATGGTCATTGGTACAAATCTGAGTCAACATACTTAGTTAAAAACTGATACATTGTTTAAAATGCGGGAGTTTTGTTTTCGGAAAATACCGCAGTTTAAATAGTGTATCAGTTTTTAACTACATATACTGACTCTGATTTGTACCAATGGTCTTGCTGTCATGCCACGTCATCGGAACTTAACATTTTTTTTTTGCTAGAAATTGATGGAAAGGACCAAATAGGATAGTATAAGTGAAGTTATCGAACTAAGTTGTAACGATTTTAAGTTAAGGGACTAAAGCAGAACATTAAATTAAGTTAAGGGATTCAAACATGTATAAAGCCTAAAAAGATTCATAAAGTTGTAGGATATTATCATTTTTATAATTTAATGATGACATTGTATACTTCCAAAAATAAAAGACATGCAATATAAAATTTTGAATATTATTTAATTTATGGTTTAAAATATGATAATGATCAAAATTAATGTCAAATAATATTGAAAATATTATCCCATAATAATAATTTGATTTAATGATAAAAAAATAATTCTATTCTAAAATTTTGATATTTTTTATAAAAAATTAAAAAAACTATTTTATAGATTTGTTCTAATAAATATTAAACTGATTAAATCGATCCGACTTGGCCGTCAAACCGATTTAATCGAATTCAACGAAAATCAAAATTTTATCGGTCGAAATTGGGCCATAAAAATGAAACCGTGGTTTATATCAGATTTAAGTTTTAAGTCCAAAATTGACCGAAATCGACCGATTGTCCAGCTTTACATTACCCAACTTCCTAAAATTTCAGATCAAAATTTATTCTCTCTCTACAATATTTAACATTTTACAAGTAGAGATTTTACGTTGACACACTCATTTTGATTTGACACTCTTCACATATTTTAATAACGACAAAAATACTCTTTAGTTATCTTTAAAAAAATTATATTTTGTTAAAAGAATTACTTTGTCTGATAAAAAAACTAAAAACCCGGTAAGTATTTAGAAATATATAGTACGTAAATTTTCATAAAAGAGAAAATATATGCATTTTTGTTGGAATTTTAAAAATCCGATATGAATTTTTATTTGTTTTTTTTTAATATCTGATATTTTATTGCATTTTTACCATTTTTTAAATTCTGGCATTTTGTTGCAGTTTTATTGAATTTTTCGAAAAATCTGACATTTTCTAGATAGTAGTTGTGTTTTTACAGGAGATTTCAAAAAGTTCGGTACATTTCTATCGGATATTTCAAAATATTTGAGAAATATTGAAAATTACCAGATTTAAAAAAAAAATCTGGTATAACATATTTTTTGCATAAAACAAAAAATCTAGTAGCTCAGAGTGCTTCATTTGTGCGATCTGGATTCTGATGGTTTCCCTATAGATTTTACTCAGTTTTCACCACTGACGTGGTATGTTTTACTTACATCTTTAATTTTTAACTTGTTCAAAAATTAATTGGCTTATACTATCTCTGACATTGATAATTTATTATGTATATGTTGTAAATTACAAATATTTCTCTCCCGAGCATACGTTTTGGCATGGACGTTATCCATTAGCAAACGACATTGTATTATTGTTGTTATTATTCATTATAATAATACAAATGGGATCAGAAGAAAGATAAATTGATTATGGATTGTGAGAGAGGAGGAAACTACAAAAGAAAGAATGTGTTTGAAGGCATTTATAGTATGAAAGTCAAATGTTCATCTATGCTGAAATCTATTGGAATAATATAAGCAATTGTGAGTAAGTGGGAAATAGTCCCACATTAGATAGGAATGTGGTGATTTGAACATTTATAAGTGAGAGAACCCACTCACCTATTACCTTAAGGTTTTAGGTGGACAAGTGGTGTGTCTCTCACAAAGGTGCCTAGTCTTACACTATGTATCAATGTTCCCTAGTGTAAAACTCCTCTAACATGGTATCCAGAGCCATGGTTTGTAAAGGGACCGGCTTACTTGTATCGAAATGCCCAGGAAGTGGTGTTCCATTGAAATCGACGCCCAGGAAGAGGTGTATCGAAATGCCCTTGAAAGGCCCTTGAAAAAGGTGTCAACGCCGGTACAAGTATAAAAAATGGGGAACATTGTGGATTCACACTTAAGGGGGAATGTTAGAATAATATAAGCAAGTGTGAGTAAGTGGGAAAATATGGTGGGGGGAGTTCACTAGGGAGCATTGATACATAGTGTAGGACTAGGCACCTTTGTGAGAGACACACCACTTGTCCACCTAAAACCTTAAGGTGATAGGTGAGTGGGTTCTCCCACTTATAAATGTTCAAGTCACCACATTCCTATCTAATGTGGGACTATTTTCCCACTTACTCACACTTGCTTATATTATTCTAACACCCCCCCTCAAGTGTGAGTCCACAATGTTCCCCCTTTTTATACATGTACCGCCGTTGACACCTTTTTCAAGGCACCTCTTATTAGGTATTTCGAATACACCTCTTCCTTGGGCGTATCGATTTCAACGGAACACCACTTCCTGGGCATTTTGATACACCCTGGTCCCTTTCTCGAACCAAAGGCTCATGATACCATGTTAGAGGAGTTTCACACTAGGGAACATTGATACATAGTCTAGGACTAGGTACCTTTGTGAGAGACACACCACTTGTCCACCTAAAACCTTAAGGTGATAGGTGTATGGGTTCTCCCATTTATAAATGCTCAAGTCACCACATTCCTATCCAATGTGGGACTATTATCCATACTACTCACACTTGTTATATTATTCCCAACAAAATCTTTGCCAAGTGGAAGCGATTGGAAGGTTACGTTTAGGTGTGAGTTTCACAATCAAATACTAGCTAAGGACTTAGATGGTCATTACATATTAAATCGTTTAAAAGATAAAGAAATAAAGTTTGTGAATAACATGACCAAATATAATATGACTCCCAGATACATAATTAATGCTTTAAAAGATAGAGATCCAGAAATCCTAATGACTGTTACATAAGTGTATAAGGAAATATATACATACAAGACGAGCAAGATAGGTTCGTTGACTGAAATGTAACATGTGCTGAGTCTTATTCATGAAGAGAAATACACGTATTGGACCAGCAACAGGGATGCTTCAAATGTTGTTGCTAATATCTTTTGGACGCATTTTGATTCAGTGAAGTTGTCGAACATGTTTCATTTAGTGTTGCTTTTTAATTGTACATACAAAACAAACATGTACTGCATGCTCCAATTTCTTATGTTTTTCATTTATTTGATTTTGGATTGGAAGCTATTGATTATTTATTACTTAAAAAAAACAAACAACACCACTACCACTACTTGAGATTGTTGGTGTTATATCCACAAAGAGAGGAAATGAGAAAAGTAAAAAAGGTTAAGAGAGTGATGTACATCATGATCCTTCGTAGTGGGAGTATATCGAGTGCTCGTATGGAAGTCAGACTACAAAGAGATCATGTACAAAACCAACTGAAAGTGAACCGTGTAGCCAAGCTTCAAAACATCTTAACTTGTCCCAGTTTTTCGTTTTCATACATCAGTACATTGATAACATTGTTGATGTGGGTAAAGATGAAAATTGTGGTTTCCGTGCTATTATAGCTTTACTTGGATGGGGCGAAAAATTTTGGTCTTTGATTTAGACGCAGTTAGATACTGAAGTTTATCAACACCATCAAATGTATTCTAATATGTTATATGACACGGTACCAGAAGTTAGGAGTGTGTTATGGGTTGCTAGCTTGGGTGTGTCGGGTCGTGAGAAGCGGATGACGAATCCTGATATGAGTTACCATATTGCTTCTAAATACATTGTCACATTTGTCTCATTATCTATGAACCTTAACATCACATTTTTTCCATTAGTGATAACTACATGTATAACTTCGAGTAGACACAAAATTATTGCAGTTGGTTTTGTTAACAACAATCATTGGGTTCAAGTGAAGTTGAAACTCAATTGTTTGTTTCCTCCCGTCACAGAACGATAGAGATAGGACTGTAGTGAGGTGCAAGAGCATGAAAATCAGTATATCCGAGACGTATTAGGCACTGGAAAGAAGTTAGGAAGTCAACATAATTTGTTTTGTATTGATATTGTAGCACTTTTTGAATTATATGTATATATTTTAATGGGTATAATTTGTTAAAAATGTCAAAAAATTATGTTTTTTATAGATTTTTCAAAAATTTCGGAAATTTTGGTTTGTACCAAAAATTTTAAAATATCTGGTAGTTCTTATAAGTAACCATATTTTTCAAAATATCCAGTATAAGTGCACCAGATTTCTCAAAAATTCGGTATATATGCACCGAATTTTTCAAAAAACTAGTATTTCATCCACAATTTGCAGATTCGAATGATTTTTTGCCGACTATTTTGAAAATGTCTGGTAATTCTTCATATTTTTCTAAAGTATTCGGTATTTTTTCAAATAGTCTGGTATTTCTTCATCCAAAAAAAATTAGCAAACTATCTGGTACTTCAAAATTTTTTTGGTCATTGCATAAATTTTCAAAAGATCCAAAATTTTTGAGTAAGAGTATAACTGTAATTACATCCCTTGTGTAAGGATGCCAGGTTGGAGTGGGAATAGGCTAGGCCGAGTTAGGCTTTGCCAAGCCTAAGGCTAGCTTGCTAAAAACTTCAAAGCCTAAGGCTAGTCTATGGCCTATCGTATGCTTATTTTTAAGCCTGAGTTTGGCCTATTAGCCTACATAAAAGTATATTGTATTTGAACATTTACAAATTAGCAATTTCATTAATGTTTAAATAAACTAACAAATTAAAAGATCAATAAGACTAAATTCTTATTTTCATTGACTTATTAAAGTTTACATATTAACATAAGTTTTGTGATACTATTTGTTTGAGAGAACTTATGAAAACAACTTATGACAACGTTCATAAGATTTTTTTTAACTTATTTTCATAAGTTCTTCAAGATAACTAAGATTTACTTTTTTATTTTAATTCAAAATACAAATACAATATAATAATAATAAAAGGCTTAAAAGGCTTTTTTTTATGGCCTCTGTTCTAGCCTTTTTATCTAAATAAGCTTATAGAAAAGCCTAGGTCTTTTCTATTTGAAAAAAAGTCTAGCCTGACCTGAGCCTGTTTAGGCTAGGCCGTAGGCCCCTGTTAGTTGGCCTGGCCTATTTCCACCCCTAGTGCCAGGTCAAACTGGAGAATGACAGGATAAAATCTCCTACAAGTGACCCCTTCAAAACAACTATGTTCACAAGTAAAATTTGTCCTTAGACCAATCATCAACACAACATATTTAATAGAAAACGATCATACAAGGCATTTATAATTGGACATTTCTTAATGCACCCTATATATTACTAGAGCACCACGTGAAAATACAAAATGCCCTCAGATTCCGGAGATACAGCTTCGGACGCTTCCCAAACACACACACCTTATGCTAATTCTGAGTCACGTCCTAGGAGTGTGGCTTTTTTAGATTCAGAGATGCATCTCTATAACTTGTCCATAGATGCATCTCCGTAACATACTGAAATAAAAACAGAAGCAGAAAATTAGAAAGTTGTATTTTGACAACATAAAATTACCATTCATAACATAAAATCAACAATACATGGGTGATGTTAACATAAAATAACATTACATTTCAATATTCAGGTGGACGCTTCAACATTTTCATAATATCTTCGACCGGTCTGGAAATCATCGCTTCCACCTCGATCATAACTTTTGTTGCGAAACAGAAAAACCTATTCCACATAGTCGTACATCTGCATCTATCTTGAGCTCATAGTTGTTGAACTCGATCTTACCTTCGTTGTTAATTGACGGTGAATGATACTCGAGCTTCACAATTTTCAATTATTTCCATAAGATAGAAGATTTTGCACTTCGTATTGCAAATCTATAAAAGGGTGTACTCATTGATCTTGAATTCTCGCTCGGCTGTCAGACTTGAAAATGAGACATTTGTGACATATCAGATGATGTTCCCTTGCGACGTTTGCGATATTTTCTATTTGTATGAGACATGATACAAGGGTTGAACACATTACCCATCCGCACGTTTTTTCAGATTAAAAACAAACCTAATGTGATCAATGAGATTTGAAATGAATGATTTTTACCTGAAATTCCAACTTTTTTGCTCCTTTTGATTTGATGAAACACAAGAATGAAGATATGGAGTGAAAATGTTGATTGAGAATGGAAGAGTTTTTGGAAAAAGTTTAGAATGAAAAAGAAGTATAAGTCTGTGATCATACAGGTGATTGTTTTATCAAAATAATGTTTTCTTTTTTCGGAGATGCATTTCTGTAAGTACCTGATATGCAAAGGTGGTATATATTTTAAAATTCTACCTCAAACCTCCGAAGATGCATCTCCAGCATATTAATTGGGTTACTCAAATATCTATATATTTGTTGAAAATACCCAAAGACACATCTCTGAAATAAAATTTTATTTTACTCTAGAATGACACTCATTTAATGCGTCATAAAGTGGTACAAAGATGCGTCCGACTATGAAAGGACTCATGACTCGTTAAGGGATAAAAAATTCCCTAATAATTAACAAATGAGACTCATGACTCGTTAACTTAAGGCTTAGGGGCTACTATTCCAATTTGGATCAACACATACACAAAAAGGCCAAACAAAGGAAATAATCTGAAGAGTGGAAGGTCCAAGCGTCAAAATGTTTGTAGATACTTTCCACTAAAACCGACCAAACATCATCTTTCTGATAGTTTGCCATCAACATTATAAATTCAAGTTTCAGTTCAAAATAGATGTCAAGTCTGACCTCCTGTTGTCATATATTGCACGCCCAAATTAGTGTTTTTTAATTAGCATGATAACGCCTCACTAACTTTAGTTCAAACAAACAAATATTCAGAAGGAAGCAATTCAATCTTTTGTACAAATGCACTTTCCTAAATCTAAAAACTATGTTATAGTAACGTTACAGCATATCCCCCTCAGAAAGAAGATAGTAATTATGAGTGATATTTTCACATCCCTACTCTATTGAAATTGATTCAAAACAAGTCTCACATGAACATTATAAACAAGCAAAAAAATTAACCAATTAAGAAGAAAATTTTCAAATAACTTTTCACTAACTTCAACTAACAAACTCAAATTGAATTATAAACCACCTCACAGAAAATTAACCAATTATGTAGAAAGTTTCAATCCATATAGATCTATTATCCAATCTTGAAGGATAATAAGAAACCTTCCAATACGATGCAGAAGATTCACAGCCAGACAAAATCAATATTCCGCAGTTAATTAACAACATAATGAAGAGACACATTGTCATACATTTTAAATTCTGCAGTTAATTAACAACATAATGAAGAGATACATTGTCATACATTTTAAATTTATAGCATATACTCGAGAATAAAACTAGCAAAATGTTGTCGAACGTTTATAAGTTCATCCTCGTGGAATGGTTCTGAATTTCCAAATACCTGAATGAATGTTGAAATAACATAATATTAGAGCATCAACGTTAAGAAAACCACAGCTACATACTAGCCGCTTTCATATGTTAAAAAACTTATAACTTGTTAAAAAACTATATTACCTTCTTCTTCCATGGATCAATAATACCTTCAGATACAATGTTAAACATATGTATCATAATATAGTAGCCGCTTTCATAATTACCAGGCTGTCTTTGACACTAAATTTGAATATCAATGGTGAATTTATTAATTAAAATTTATACGTAAAGTAACTTCACAGTTATAAGTGAAATTTTAGACAACTTACGACTGGGACATTCCATGTTGGCTTCTTCTTTTGAAGACCTTGCAGCTTATGATATCCATCCAAAGCACTAAGATAATAAATGATTTATTAAAGTTATATATTTGTGTCATAAAACATAACACAAAGTACGTACATGTATAATAAACAAATTAAACACTTACGAATCTATAGTGTGAATAATATTGTTATCTGGCTTTCTTTCCTTCGAACATAGGAATACTACATGATTCTTCCTAGGACAAATAATGAGCAACTGCCAATGACGACTACAATGAGGAACAAATCGTTAGATAGGAGTTGAATACAATTCTCTCAATTATAAGCAGTGAAATAGAATCAACATTTACTTACTTGTTGTGATAAGGAGCTAGGTAACACACTTTTTTATCATCATATAACTTATTCTGTACGTAGGCTACAGCTTTAGTTGGATCATGTGGACTTTGAATAAAACATGGATCAATAAATCCATACAAGTCACTCTTACCCGCATTAATAGAAAGGCGATTCAAATACCTAAAATATTGAAATAAGTATTAATTATAAATGATCATTAATTAGTTAGCTAAACTCATGAAAAAAAATATACTTACGTTAACCACAATCTTAGAATGGTTATGGATAACTCTTGTTTACCCATACATAATTCCATAATATCTCTCTGTGAGAGCCAGAGAAACTTCATCCTATCGTGTTCCAATTCGAGCTTTATAGATTCTGACATACACATTGCCTTTAAAACCAATTGTTGAACGGAATCTAGTTGAGGGTCCAACCTTTTGGCTGAAAGGTCCTCTTCCGCAGAACCATCAGCATCCTAAATAATCAGGACTGAACATTAGTTAAACTTATTTAAGAGGTTTGAGATGTATATAGTGCAAGAAAAATGTAATGAATACCTTATCAGATATAATTTGCACAAGTCTTATCGGCCATTGAATGAAATTGTTAAGCGCATGCCCAACCGTTTCCACTTCATCTGTGGGCATAGGCACCGGAGCATTTGCATCTAGGACCTCGTTAACCACCACCCTCACCATATCATTTTCTAGCATTTGATTATGTATGGTGGGCCCTAACTTGTAAACATTACCAAAGGCCACGGCATGAATTAAATTATCAACGTACAGTTCACATTGTTTTGGGATTTCATCCTCCTCTGGTATAGGCGGCTCCATGGCGTGACTACCCTTCGGGCTCGCAGGCATAGTGGTATTAGGAGAAGAAGCTGGGAAATTCTTAGAGAAACCCATAGATGACAAATCCTGCATCAATTGCTCTCTAATTTGTTGAGTAAGCTCCACTTTTATTGTCTCTAGTTGTTGGCTACTAAAAACAGGTGAAGTGGAGACTTCACGTGAAGATGGTCCAAAGTATTGTCGAATACCGATACCACCACCAACACCACGAACAGCACCAGAGTGCTCAGGTCGGCCAATGGCTTCTGCCAAAATATCTTTACGTCCTTGTGGAATAAAAGCTCCTTGAGATGTTTTTTCAACAAGATAATCCTACACCATATAATTTAAAAAATATTTTAGACAACTGTGAGTTGGTTGCATAACTACAAAATTAGAGTTGCATATTAGCTTACAATTTTCTCGGCAATAATGCGTGTGTCCTCTGTTATGAAATCTCCTGATGCATTTTGTCGAGCTTTCTTCCATTGTTCATGGCGTGTTGGTGGAGATGGAGGTGCAGCTACTGTATCTCCCAATGATTCGTAATTTTGTTTTAATTTCTCTTGCATTATCTTCTCCTGGAGCAACTCGTATCCCCCACGAGACAATCTGTGAGGGTGTTTGTTTAGAGCCGAACTGATTTGCGCTTTCTTTCTTTTCTCCTATTACGCAAACACGTGAATTAAATATAATACTAACAATATATTTGGTTGACCAATCAAATTATAAACTCAACTAACCAGAAAGGAAGGATCTAATCGCATTTCAACAAATGCCTCCCACATTTCTTCAGTGAGAAAACTATAGACCTCAAGAGGAGATTTATCACTATGATCTCCATGTACATATTTGGAAGTCAAATGAGTCTTAAATCCCCTCCAACGTTCACCCACATATGACATCAATTTCTTTCGTAAGAACCCAGAATTAGGAACATCCCATACTTCCTACATTGCACGACAAAATGGAGAAGTTAGTGACTGATGATAAGATAGTTAAATACAACATTTTCAAACATAATTACAATTACCAAGATGGTTGTCCAAATGTCATCCTTCACGTCCTCATCTACAGAATCCCATTCATTCGGCAAAATACTGATTTTGCTTCGACCAAGGGAACCCAAATAACTCTTGAACTTCGTCTTGTTTTCCCCCGACGGTTTACCGGTTAATTGATCAAATTCAATCGGTATCCTTTGTCCATCAATAGGTGCTAACTTTTTCATTTGTGTGGGACCACGTTTACGCTTTCTGTTGGTAGACCGAGTATCTAAAACATTTCGGGATTGAGCTAAGAGAACATCCATGTGTCTGTTCAAACAAAAACTAATAATACTCAATAGATCCTCTAAATAATGGATAAATAACATGAGACAACCGATAAAACTATCATATATGGCTACAATTTACTATAAGCAATCAAAGTAAAAATTACTATTATGATAAACTAATATGAATAAAAACCATTGTAAGAAATCAAATAAATATTATTCAAATAAAACCATCATATATATACTTAATTATTGAAATGAAACCATCACATATAAGTAATTAAAGTAAAAATTACAGTTTAATTTTCTAAGATGGTCAAGTTTGAATATTCTCTCGTGTCTCTTTTTTAAGATCATAAAAAGTGTCAAATAACCACCGGAATACCCATAAAAAACATTCTTCAATCAAGAGACTAAGATAAATGCACATGTCATTTGTTGGCTGCCTTAGGCCCGAAATCATCATATACAACATAATATAATGCATTTGTGCAAGTAAGTAGTAGATAACTAGAAGAAAATACCATGAACTATAGTTACTAATAAGTTACCATATCAATCCATTTTATCTGTTGCAAGTCGAAGCCCATCTTTCTTGGAAATTTTCTAAAATTAAGAAACGGGTCATCAACTTTCTAGAATTAGTCACATGACGAATCACATTCCATTTCGTCTACATGCCATATAATATTCTTTGCATCATTTATATTAGCAAACAATCATTTGAACATTGTGATTATTGGAAGATACAATAACACTTCTGCAATAGGATCCTTTCGGCTTACATCACAACTGGAATAACCATAACCATCACTCACTTTGTAGCACAATATACCCACCTTTGGAGCATTCATTCAAATTTTCAAACTCTTTTATCTTCAACATGTGATCATTAGAGCATGAGCATATCATTCAAAAGAGTTGTTCTTTCTGTATCCCGGTTTTTCAGCAATTTAGCTAATACTTATTCTTTGAAGTAAATTCTTAACATAAGCTAACCATATTCCATATCTTGAATCACACATTCTTTTTTTCTACCACATATCTTATACACCAAATAAGATGCTAAAAGAACTATTGAACTTCTCTACTCTTTCTAAACAATCTACAATTCTACATCAACCCAACAGTAACACTAAACAAGACAACAAAACAAAATCAACACAGTGACAAATGCAGTAATCAAAAAAGACAACAAAGAAAGAAAGAGAATAGGCTTACTTTGAGTGGTTGGTTTTACGCAGCTGCATCCTCTGAGAATCCTTTGAAAAATGCATCTTTTGTTTCTCCAAAGCCACATTTTTTCTCTGCTTTGATGCGTCCACTCTCCCATGTATCTCACTAGACTTCTCTGTAGCACTTGCAACCTCTCTGTGCCCTAATTCCATATCATTTCTTCCATTCTTCCTCTTCTTGCTCTCATAGCTCAACTGCCACTCATCTGAATCTGAATTATCGGATTTTGATTCATCAATCTCTTCTTCCGCAGCTGCAGCAGCCGCTGCAGCAAAGGCAGCTAAATTCCGGTGAAAACGTGATTCATCCAAGCTCTCCGAAGGCGATGTCATTACAGGCGCAGGACGTTTCTGAGTGCTCTGACTCTGAGAGCGAGATCGACGACCAACCGGTGCAAGCGCCCATGCCGAAGCCTTAACGGGAGTGACAGACGGCGGCGGTAACGATAGCTTCTTCGCCGGAAAAAGATCCCCAATGATGGAATTGATTTTGTCGAAAAACGGCCATGCGCCGTCGTAATCGCTGGAATCAGAAACCCTAGCTTTCTCGGCAGCAAACGTCTTCTTGAGCGCGTTGATGCGGCTTTTGCACTGATCGTAAGTGCGGCGCGCTTTTCTGACGAAGCCGTGATTGTCATTGACGGCTTTTGCAACCTCCTTCCAGTGATACTGACGCAAGTTTTTAGGGTTAAGCGTCTTGTAAAGTTTGCCCCAGACGTCGATGAGTGTGAATGTGGCTTCCTCGGACCAACCGTCTCCGGCCCCGGTGGACGGCGACGGTCGAGTTCTGGGGAGGGGTTTCATGAATCACGGTGTGGTGGTTTATTGGAAATTGTGTTTTTCAAATCGGTCGGTGTTATAAGTTCGTGAGTCTGCAAACTTTGCAGGAATGTTTAACAACGCTAGGGCTTAGTAGGTATTAAAGCGGAACATATAGTTACTGCGGTTAGTTAACTGCACGGATTTACACAGTGAGGAGAATTGTGACCGTCTGATTAATATCAGCGGCTCAAACAATACTCACGTTTTATTTTATTTTTTAGTTGATACAATTAATAGACGTTCTATATTAACACCAAAATTTTAACACAATAACCTTTACACTGTATCTAACACCGTATCTAATAAAATACATTGCACTATGGCACAAATTTCAATGTATTTAAATATAATAAAAAATGAGAAAAATAGATTGTATAGTATGCATATACGGTGTATATGTCAAAAGTTGGTGTCATTATATCATTTCTCTAAGAATAAGAGACGTGCTATATTAACACCAAAATTTTAACACCGTAACCTTTACACCGTATCTAATAAAATACATTGCACTATGGCACAAATTTCAATGTATCTAAATATAATAAAAAATGAGAAAAATAGATTGTATAGTATGCATATACGGTGTATATGTCAAAAGTTTGTGTCATTATATCATTTCTCTAAGATTAAGAGACGTGCTATATTAACACCAAAATTTTAACACTGTAACCTTTACACCGTATCTAATAAAATACATTGCACTATAGCACAAATTTCAATGTATTTAAATATAATAAAAAATGAGAAAAATAGATTGTATAGTATGCATATACGGTGTATATGTCAAAAGTTGATGTCATTATATCATTTCTCTAAGATTAAGAGACGTGTTATATTAACACCAAAATTTTAACACCGTAACCTTTACACCGTATCTAATAAAATACATTGCACTATGGCACAAATTTCAATGTATCTAAATATAATACAGTAAAAAATGAGAAAAATAGATTGTATACTATGCATATACGGTGTATATGTCAAACGTTGATGTCATTATATCATTTCTCTAAGATTAAGAGACGTGCTATATTAACACCAAAATTTTAACACCGTATATGATAAAATACATTCCACTATGGCATAAATTTCAATGTATCTAAATATAATAAAAAATGAGATACTTAAAATAGTTTTAAAATTAAGTAATTTTTTTAAAATTTCGATATCAAAAAAAAATTCAAAAAAATGATAAAATATTTAAAATGACATTTTAAGAATAACTATTCAAACCAATTTTTCATTTGAATCTTTTATGAAAAAATTCATTATAAATTTATTTTACACAATAAGTTAGTAAGTAGTCTCATTCTTAACCTTTCACCTTTCACTCTGTAATGCATGTTTACTTCATTTACATTAACTGAAGATCTTCATCACGCTATCAAGAATCTCTCCGCTGAACTTTATGCTAAAGATGTTCATTTTCGCATGGAGCTTATTAAAGTACATTTACCCTAGAGTTTGTTATAACTTCTGATGACATTACTGCTACTGGTGCACCAGCCACATTACTTATTTTCAATAACGAAAAGGGTTTATCTCCGAAAAATATTGAGTCTATCTGTAGTGTTGGAGGATCAACAAAGAAAGATAACAGGAGCAGTGGTTACACTGGAGAGAAAAGTACATTCTCAGATTTGATATGTTTTTAATCTCATTCTCATTAGAATGTATATTAACTTGCGATTCGAAGAACAAAGTTTTCTATTGCAGAGATACGAAGAACAAAGTTTTCTGTTGAAGAGATACGAAGAACAAAGTTTTCTGTTGAAGAGATACGAAGAACAAAGTTTTCTAGAGTTGTATTTACAGTTGACAAATCTCAAGGTATTATTTTTCCAGTATTGAAAAAGTTTGAGACTGGAGACTACTCTTGGTTAAGTGCGGGTGCGGATGATGTCACTTTAGAACTTAAAGCACCTCTACTTGAAAGTGTTTACATAAGACAAAATTCTATGTCACTGACTCGCGAGCCACGTCTCTGCAAATGTTGAGCCTGTTTCTCTAATTTTTGTCTTATTTAGACTTTGTTTTATTACAAATCATTAGGGAATATTGGAATTCAACCATGAGCTTCTTAACTCTGCTGCTGTGCCAGATTGTTTGACATCTACTCTCCAAGTTGTGAAATTTGGAAATGTCAGTGGAGACGAGCATGAGCTTATATTAGCTAAATATTTAATGGAAAATGGTACAGTGCTTGAGAGGATGAGTTTCTCCTTTGCTAATTCAACAAACAACAAATACAGTAGCCTTCGAACTAATCTCTTCTCGCTCCCCTCATTCGAATGTATATTAACTTGCGATGATATATTAACGTATGCGACCAACCGACAAAACCGATTTTAAAAAAAAATAAAGTTATGCTATTTTCCGAATCTGCAGTTCCGGAATTTAAAAAAATAAAACTATACTATGTTTTCGGATGTGCACATCCGGAAAATATCAGCATTTTTTAAAAAAACGGTGCGTCCGGATCTGCACATCCGGAATCAGGGGGCAAAAACGAAATTTTACGTGGTGATAAAAAACTAAGGTGGTGTATTAAGAAATTGTCATTTTTAATATTTTGAAAGAACTAAATAATTAAATGGCATGTTGATAACTTTGTTTGGTTCATCTCTGAATCCGCAACCATGCATTGTCATTTTATAAGCTATTGAAGAAATAAGTCGCATTTCAATGGACGGTGGAATGCAATGTTGCATTTATTAAGTTTGGAGAATTATTGTCACAATAATGGGGTTCCTATTTTTCTTCTACCTTTCATCTCTCTCGAAGCAAAAAGAGTCATCTTAGTATAAGAGAATGAAAACTCCCAATAGTCAATCGATTTTTTTTCCACTATGCCACACTATTAGACTTTATATACCATATTGCCATACTATTCAATTATATATATCATTTTGCCATAGTTTCAAAAAAAAAATCACCACGTAGACACTGCCGGCCATTAAAAGGATGGACGACACCTATTTAAAATGAAGACTACCGCCTAATGAAAGGAAGACAATAGCCAAATTGTTTTTTTATAACTGACATAATATATATTAATATTAATTCATATATATATATATATATATATATATATATATATATATATATATATATATATATATATATATATATATATATATATATATATATATAATTATCTTAATATATTAACAATAAATATAATTTTATTAATATTAATATAGATTAATCAATATAATTATATAAATATATTAACAATTAATATAATTATATAAATGACTAAATATATAATAATATTAACAATTTATATAATTAATATTATCTATTAATATATAATTATGTTAATATAGTTATTATTAATATATTAACAATTAATATTATTATGAATATATTAACAATTAATGTAATTAATATTAATTATTAATATAATTAACAATAAATAATGTATCCGACTTTGTTTCCTTGAGGTAATTTTCGAGGGCGAAAATTCTTTAAGTGGGGGAGAGTTGTAACACCCCAAATTTCGTAAAAATATTTATTTAATTTATTTAAATATTATATTCTTGAATTTTGGTGAATTTTGGTGATTTGGGTTGAGGTCGGTGATTTTGTGAAGTTTTGGTTATTTAATTAAATAATAGTATATATTATGAGATATAATGTATTATTATTTATTTTAAATAATATTAAAGGAATTAAGGGTAAGACGGACTTTTGACGAGGTTTAGTGAGAGTATTATGGAGAAAGCCCAATTTAGAAGACCAAGGGTTAGAGTGAATATAAAAGGAGGATTATGAGAATAAGGTTCTCTTTTGGTTAACCGTGAAAAGAAGGAAAGAAGGAAGAGCTCTAAGGAAAAAGGGAAAAGGCGAGGAATTCGTGAAGGTTTCCAAAGGTTCAAGAGAAAACACTTCGGATCGACAATCTAAGGTATGGGGAGTAATTACCTTTCATTATTTTCAATATAGGATTCGATGTATTTAAAGTGAATTTTGAGGTTTATGAGGGTTTATGGGTTTTGAGGTAAACTGATGATTTAAGGGCATTTTGTGAATCGATTACTAAGAGTTGAATTTAAGCGGGTAAAATAAACCTTGGGGCTGATTTCCCTCTTGGCGTTGTGTCGACCTTGTGAGAAAGGGATTTTGGAGTTTATAGGAAGCTTGAGAGTTTGGAAGGTTTAGGGAAATTAAGGCCTCCCGTAGTGTCCTGAATCGACCTAACAGACGTAGGTTTTAGGTCTTTAATTTCTGTTATGCATTAGGACTGTTATGGGGATGTTTTTGGGTCATTTGGGGCTGTAATCGCAGGTACTTTGGAGGTTGTGGAGCTACTGATGTGTAGCAGCGATTTGCTGTAATCGCAGGTTCGCTAGGCGAATGTTCACAAGGCTCGCAAAGCGAGCAGCGCAGCGAATGCGCGATAACATGGGTGTGGGTACTGAGATGATTCTGGAGTAGAAGTGGGGATTCGCTGGAAGTCTCGCTAAGCGAATGAATCAGCGAGTGGCTTCGCACAGCGAATAAACGAGCGAGTACGACAGATGGTGGTTTCTGGTGTCTTGGTATGGTGTCTGTGGGATTCGTTGGCCGCTTCGCTAAGCGAAGGTTGTAGCGAACAGGTTCGCCTAGTGAATCTTGGAGCGAACGTCTGCTGTTCGCAAAATTTCGTTTTTGTTGTCGTGTTGTTCTGGTGTTTGATGCTGTGATATTTATGATGAGTTACCATGATGTCCTTGATGATATTGAGGTGCTGATTTGTGATGTTTTGATGAATATATAATGACATGATTTATATGAGAATTGATGAATGATGACGATATGATATGACTGATGAATTGTGAGAGAATTATATATGTGATGTTTCGTGATTAAATGATGATATGATGTTATTGATGATTATTAGGTGTTTATGTAAGGATAAAATGACGATGTGAAGTACCATGAGTACATTGATGATTTTACATGATTATCTTGATGCGTGTATTGATGATTTGACGATGATGATTCATGATGTTTTTGATGAATACAAGATGATATAATTAACATGAGGTTTTGATGAATGACGATGTATATGATGGCTTTTGTTGATGAATGAAGATGCACATAATGATGTTTATTTGACGATGGTGATTATTGACGTTGTGCATCATGCATTCATATGCATACTCTGTGACAAAGCTTCATTCCCATTGTGTGGATATGAGGTGATTATGACGTGCTCCGGTTCCAATGCGGAATCGATCCTATTGACGGGGATCTTTGGAGAGGTGATGGCCTAGTGTCCATTGATTATGACGATTGGTACCAAATGCATGAGTCTTGTTGTGCATTTGCATTTAATTGGCATTGTTGTATTTTATGATGTTGGTTGTGATTTTGATGTTTCCTTGTGATGACCCTGAAGATGTTGTATATGAAGATAATTCCATTTTATGTATATCTTATTCTATATTGATTATTATGAATTGTGATTACTCACCCTGCCTGTTTGAATGTTGCCTCCACGAGGGTAACGTGCAGGTGATCCGGCTTAGATGTGGATGCCCTCGAGGACTTTTGAGGTTATTGCTTTTGGTCGATGTAGAGGGTCTTGCTCTGATAGTGTAACATCGGGTTGGGTCGTCGAGTCAAATCATGTGATTTATTTGTCGTTATTTGATGTTATGGTTTATTATAAAACCTTTTTTATTATTTGTGGTTATGGTGGTTCTGCTGCTACTTCTGAGGGCCTTTTGTTGAAAACCTTTTATTTGAAAATTTTGAGTTCCGCTGCCATGTGAAGGCTTTTTGTGAAACAATTGAGGAAAACCTTTTGTTTACAGGGCAAGTGTATTATTTTGATTTTAAATGAGAAATGTGCACCCTTTGAGGTGATTTTGATGCTTTACTCTGATAATTTGAGTTGTTTCTGCTGCAACATTATTGGGGGTAGAAAAGGGTGTTACAGTTTCGGCACTACAATGGGCGGAACCTTTGAATATTTTATTATTTAAGTACAGCTCCGCCACTGCAATGGGCGGAACCTTTGAATATTTTATTATTTATATACAGTGTCGTCACTGCAATGGGCGGAAATTTTGAATATTTTATTATTTATGTACAGTGTCGGCACTGCAATGGGCGGAACCTTTGAATATTTTACTATTTATGTACAGTGCAGATCTGATATAAATAGAGGTGTGGTGTGAACTATTTTTCACATCTATTTTAAATTTCTTCTATTAGTTTTAAGATGCATCTTCGCCGTTACGGGAAAGTGATTTTTTCAAGAGACAAATCGGCTATGGATATGCTTTTCTAGAACATCTGTAATTTAGAGCAACTACAGAGGGAGTTGAAGCGTTGGTTAGAAGGAGACATACCGGAAGAGGAAAAAATTAGAAGTATTTGAGAGGTACGATGCCTGGCGTTGGTGGGTGTAAGTCAAGAATGATAAGGAAGCGAAGGAAATGATGTTTTGACAAAATGAAATCAAACTGATAGTTGTAATCAGTTAGAGAGGTTATATTAAATGTTATGTTAAATGTTTTTTTAAAGTATTTTTATCTGTCTTGATTTATGTTGTATGTGTTGTGTTATTTAATGAAGCATAAAGTTTTTTGTTTTGTTATATTTGATTTGTTGCTATTTATATTTGGTACTCAATGATTAATGGTCCAGAAAATTGAGAAGTTTGATATTAATCTGAAAACAATACATGATAATAAAATAAAACACTAACGATTACTTGTTCCCACATTGGGACACCGAGTTCGGTTATGACCAGTTTGGCGACTCATGGAACATTTTTCTCAAGCTTATCAATGTTATCCATATGTGTGCTCAATGGGCGACCTTTCTTGTTCCTCCGTATTCTTAGGTTATGGAAAATTTGATCTCCTTCATAAACGGGTCAATATTTATCGTATGGCAACACTGTAAAGCTTGTAGTGTAAACCCCAAACAGGTTTACAACCCTGTAAACGTCGGACAAAATAGCATAAGCGTCGTGGCGCACATTAGAACATGCACTGATAACATGTTGTCATACCCCAAATTTTGACCACTAAGATTTCCCATCATTGTGCAAATCATCATCACAATATGGATGAACCATCTTGCCTCATCAGTCTCCCCAAAGATGGGTGAGCATCCACTACAATTAAATTTAGGGTTTCTAGCCCTCTCAGAGCTTTTAGACAAAGGGTCAATCAAGAAATGACATGATCTTCAACTTTTCTAGCCTCTCAAATATCCACAAGGGATCAAAAGGACTCCCACTTTAAAGATTAAGCACAAGGCTGCTCCCTTCCAGGTGGATCAAGCCTCAAGATCGTCAGTGTCACCAAATTAGGGTTTGGTCGACCAGGGCCTCCAGATGAAAATTTTCCTCTGAGCATGAGCCAATTCTTCAAAGCATATCCTAAAATACTCCATGGAACCTCATGGGCCCAAGCATCAAGTCAATTTGACCTCAGGGGATGCATACATCAAAAATCAGGAATTAGGGTTTCGTGACCTAATTCACCCCTAAGTCGACTTTTGGGACAAATCATGAGCCAAGACCTCAGACATGATTTGAGGGTCTCCAACAAACCACATTGATCCATTTGTAACAATGGATTGATCCAGGAAGCTTGAGCAGCAAGTCTCAATTTCATCAGTACCACAGTTAGGGTTTCGCGAGAAAAGTCAACTGTAGCTTTGACTTTTGACCAGGACATGCTCCCAAACCCTAGGACATGATTCAATATACCCTATAACACCCATGGAACATGTCCATCAAGTTTGATTTAGGCCAAGGACATGATTTCCTAAAGGATCGCACAGTTTGGAATTCATCTGATAAAAAGTCAACTGTGCACAAAAGTCAACTTTGACTTTTTGAGATTTTTCACAAAAATGGTTTTTTAACCCTAAAATGACGTTAAAGTATGATTTGAATCATCATTCATCAAGAAAAATCAAGAAAAGTAGGATAACTTGTAAAAGGGGTAACCATAAAAACTTAGAAAATTTTCTAAGTTATGAACAAAGTGGCAAGGGTACCAACTTTGGAGGATCATAACTCCTAAACCACAAAGCCATTTTTCCCCATCCAAAGCTTGATTTGTAGATCTTATTACCCTCTACAAAAGCTTAAAACTGACCTCCCTCCAAATTCCTCATGGATTTTGAGTTATGGAATTATCAAAATCACAAAAAGTGAAAATGTCACTTTTTTCCAACAGTTAGTAAAATTTTCACCAAGTCAGAATCTGCCTTCACTTTTTTCCAAATGTAGGGGGATTTTTCACTTGGATCCAAAAGGTATCGAAACCAAATATGATCAAACAGTTGTTGTATCATATGAGGGCTTTCCAAAATGGCCAAGAACATCACCAAATTCCACTTGGGCCAAGAGATATGATAATGGCAATATGCCTTGTTGAAAACTGCCAAGGCTAGGCAGAATTTTGCATTTTTGCTCGATTTGGAAAAATCAGATAATTCCAAGCCTTGTCATCACTTTGGACACATCTAAGGATCAAATCTAAAGGGGACTAACACTGAGCCAAGCCTCCAAAGTCCTTGGAACAAGAAGTAGCATGCCAAACCTAGAATTGTCTAAAAGAGGGACAAGACTCCAATTTTGGAATGGAGCATTCAATGCATACACCAAGGTGGCATGGACTGAGCCATTTGCAACTGAATTCAGTCAAGACTTATCCAAGACCAAGGGAACCACAACCCTGTGCCCTAACCTCTAGTCAATGGCTAGAGGAGACTTGGATTCCAAAGTGCAACCATGGGCCAAACCTCTGCTACAGTTTCCATTCACTATTGCTTGCAAAACAAACTTGCTCTACTATAAATAGAGCTTATTTGTGATCAGTTTGAGTACACCAAAGCCATCAAACAGATGCTTTCCTCAAAATCTCTTATTTCACTCCAATTTTGCCTTCTAAGGCAAGTCAATATCGGGTTTTGAGTTTGAGAGCTTTTCCAATCAAACCAATCACTCACACACCTCATAAACATCATATAGAAGAAATCCAAACACTTAAACAACATCTGGAACACTGATTTCTCAGAATCACCAGCCAGTTGCTCAAGGTTTTAACTAAGTTGCAGCTGAGATGCCATGAAGTGATCTAGCCATTTCCAGTCAAGTCCAAGCATTCAAACACACTCCATGGCACCTAGGGAAGCTATCCAGATCATTGGAACCTAGCTGTAACACCTCTAACACAAAACACGGTCATCAGCTGCAAGAGGTAAGTATGAGCTCTTCTAACTCTATGATCCATGCAATTTTTGCTGCACAATAATTTGGCCATATGTTAATAATCATGCATGGAATGTTTTCTCTCAATCAATTGCATTGTTTGAATCGTGTGTGGAATTTCTGAACCTTCATGCAGAAATTAGGGTTCTTGAGGTTTCTCTTTGATTTCTTATTCCATGTTAAAAATAAATGAAATTAAATACCATAGACATGATCGTGAGGTTAAAACGAGTAGATTGATATGTAGATTGCATGATATAATCAAGTATTCAGTGAGATTGGATAGAAAACGCAAATCTGCAGAAACAGAGGGTGGCGCGTGTTCTTGCCCTTGTTCTTGGCGCCATTTTTTGAAAATTTGAATATTTGAATTTTGTGATTTTATTTAATTGATTCAAAAATTAATTTCTCTCTGAGTTTTAATGATTTTGAGTTGATTTTTTTTTTAATAATTCACAAAAATGTTAAAATATTTTATTTTACCAAAAAATCCCAAAAATATTATTTATTTCATATAATTGATATTTTTGCAAAGAATTAATATTTTAATTATTTTTGACATTTAAAATATTTTTTCCTTCTTGATTTTGCAAATTTTAATGACTTATAATCATTTTGTAGGTCAAAACATTATTTTTGAAACATTAATCCAAGATCACAATTTGTTTTTCACATGTTAAACAATTTTGGTCATTTTAATTGAATTTATTATTCAATTAAAATACATTTTGAAAACAAATTAGGGTTTTTGAATAATTCAACCCTCATCAAACTTTTTCAAAATCTTTTGGGTCTCTAATAGAGTGTAAGACCCGATCCTTTGTAAATACAAACCTTTCTTGGGCCTCACTTATTGTATAAGTCCCGTTGTATTTCAAAAAGTTCGACGCGATCATCGTCCGTTGAAAAACAAACCTTGTGTCTCTCCTTGAGCTATAAGACCCATTCAAAATCTTATGGGCCTCTATTAGAGTGTAAGACTCAACCCCCTTTGAAAACCAAACCATTTTGGGCCTCAATGCATTGTATAAGACCCACCGCGTTTTCAAAAATCTCGGCGCGATCACCATTTTCAAACAAATGACCCTGGGCCTCTCCTTGAGCTGTAAGCCCCACCACTTGTACAAAAATAAATCTTTTGGGCCTCTTGAGAGAGTGTAAGACCCATCCCCTTGTACAGAAAACTTTTTGGGCCTCAGTCACTTGTATAAGTCCCTCTGTACAAAACGACAGTGCGATCACTGATAAACCTTGGGCCTCTCCTCGAGCTGTAAGCCCCAACATCTTTTCAAAATACTTTCTCCTTTAATTTTGAATATATTGTTGTTTTCAATCTTTCTTTGTTGAACAACTAACCAAACAGCATGGAAGCTCTACAACCAAGTAAGTGGTTATATGCTTTCTTTATCCGCTTTCATATACATATAATTGTATTGCGGGGCTGTTTCACTGTAAGTCTTCTTTCATAAACTCATATCAACTGTGTAATACTAGTATAGATATTTAGAGTTTCCCCTACAACTACGTCTAGCACTAAGCCCTGTTGATCACTCTTAAATAGACAAAACTAGATCTCCCATAGGATTACCAGACACAGTCTTCCCTCCTCTTGGGGTTAAACAATATGGAGACGTGAAAGGCAACATTCTCGGTGAACCCTTTCACAGACTGTCACCCTTAGACATTGTCAAAGAAACTCTACTCCCCAGAGATGATCTTTTCTCCGTGAATGACATCTCTTGAGTTTCTTCCAAATTCTCGGACTTTCCTGGCTTGATCTATTCTCTGTGAATAGCCTGTCTTGAATTTCTCAGGGTTTGGGGACCCACAGGCTTCCTAAAAGCATCCCCGCCTCCTCTTGGGCGTTGTACAAGGACCCTACGGCTTCTTAGAAGTATTCACAGCCTCCTCTTAGGCTTCGTATAAGGATTCTTCCTTCGGGAAGAGAGCCTCCTCTTGGGCTTCGTACAAATTATCCCTCGGCTTCTTAAAAGTTTCCAGCCTCCTCTTGGGCTTCGTACAAATTGTCCCGGCGACCTCCTAGAGGTATAGGAACAAAAATTAGTCATCTTAATAGAACAGTCTTTCAAAGAGTCTAGATCTTTCTACCATGAACGTACTACTATTGTTTCTTTAAGCATAGTACAAAAGATAAAACTCTAGACTTGGACAGTCTAATCTCCTTGAGTCTCGAAGGCATTCTCAAGTAGGGAAAAACACCAGTAGACTCGGACAGTCTCCAATACCCTCTGGATTTCCCATTTCCTTAAAGAACAGGAATCAACCCTGATCCTCTGATCAATCCCAAAGTATAGCCTTACAGTTAATCAGTCTCTTTATAAGAACTGATTTTCTCTTTTAACCAACCTACTGGACCTGTCACTCAACTGAAACAGCAATCCTTTTAGCCTCTATCTCGGGCTTCGTACGAGATACAAAAAGACTCTCTTGTTGAGTCAATAATCTTTTTAGCCTCTATCTCGGGCTTTGTACGAGATACAAAAAGACTCTCTTGTTGAGTCAATCATCCTTTAGCCTCTATCTCGGGCTTCGTACGAGATACAAAAATACTCTCTTGTTGAGTCAATAATCCTTTTAGCCTCTATCTCGGGCTTCGTACAAGATACAAATCACTCTCTTGGTGAGTATAAAAGACTCTCTTGTTGAGTCAAACCCTTTTAGCCTCTGTCTTGGGCTTCGTACAAGACACATATAAAAACATCCTCTTGTTGGGTCAATAGCCTCCTCTTAGGCTTTGTATAAGAAAAACCCCGGTTGAGTCAATCAACCTTTTGGCATCAAAAATGTGCCTCGTTCACAGGATACAAACATCAACAACTCCTTTCATCTAATCGCTGTAAGCGGTAAGCCTCTAGATTATTTACATCCACGCCACTGTCCCTCTTTTAGCATGAGAAATTCCTAAGGAAAGATGGCATTGCTCTACACTGAGTTAAAGTCTTCTCCTTCAGGTTAAAACCCCATATAAAGGAAATTATGGCATTTCTAGGATTCACATATCTCGGTTAAAGTAATCCTCCTTTATAGTCAGTCACCCAACAGTCGTGACAAACAGATCCCCTTTAGAGATGACAAATTCTCTCTAAAGACAACACCTTTTTAGCTTCACATCTTGGGCTTTGAACAAGATACAAACCCCCTTTAGCTTCACGTCTTGGGCTTTGAACAAGACACCAAAACACCATTTCCTCCCATAGAATAGGAGGAACTACGATCGCTCTGATTTCCCTGTTTCGGTAAATGGGAATACGTAGGCATAAGATTGAAAGAAAAATCTTAGCGAGCACACCACATCAAAAAAACCTCAGGTCACAAATCCTCACATATCCACCAAAATATCTGAGTCTGTATTCCCCACCAAAAGTCTAAATTCAACCAAAATAACCTAAGAGAGGCCCCCCCACATTGATCGCATCTGTAAACTAACAGTTTTGACTGTTTGACCTCAGTTTGCAAAGCAGGGTTAGTTTGAGACATCTATTTCCCTTCCTTCATCAACTTCAATAGGACAAAAAATGAATCGACCTGTAGTAACCCAGAGCGGCAGTGCTTAAGAACCACGTCCAAAATCGCTCGCTACAGAAAAATGGCGCCCACCGTGGGGCTTTCTTTTTTATCTCTCAGGTAGAAATCGAAGAATGATGACTTCACTGGGGATTTCACTGGGATATGACCTTTTTGACTTCACTAGGATCTTAGGTCAAAACCTTTAAAGTCGGGAAGATACCACAGGATGGCGACTCCGCCGGGGAGCCATTTTTGTCAGGAACATAAGATTCATAGCTCTTTAAAGTCTAGGACTTTAGGACAAATATATATACTGCTTTTCCTAATTGATATCTGTGTTTATTTTTCTGCTAATGGGAATGCGTGTGATACCGCATGTGGAAAGATTGAGTATACACCTAGGAAAAACCTCTTTTAGTAGTACGGAAACTATTGGAAATGGTTGTCACGCGATACTACCTTCTTCTGATGGTTCTTCGAAAAACATCACCTAGCACGGTTCCCGGCCCGCTGGTGTTTTCTCGACAAGAACTGATGATGTTGAGAGACAGGTACAAAAATCACTAGTATAAACCTTTTGGGGGGGGGGGGGGGTAGAGCCTTGACTTCATGACACCGACCCTTTGACCCCATGTTTTTTCTATGTTTTTGTGTGCTGCATTCATGCATTCATCTAAAAAACATTACATCAAAGAAAAACTTCTCTTCTAGTCTCTCTTTTTCAAATTAAACTAAGACAATGATTGCAAATGTCAGAGAAAAATATTGCGCTCATGGATTTCGATAGAAGGAGAACTCATAAGTATACCTTCAGGGTTCCAAAACTAGAGGATTTGAGAGGATTAGTGAGGATGATCACTAATCCTGAAGCTTTCAGAGCCAAGTACGGAGGTCTGCTACCTCTGTTAAGAGTTCATGTGATTGAAGGAATCATGGAAGCACTCATTCAATTTTACGATCCGGTTTATCACTGTTTCACATTCCTGGATTACCAGCTCGCACCAACGCTGGAGGAGTATTCTCACCTAACCGATCTACACATTACTGATTGAGCTCCATTTTCTGGACTGGAAGAAATTCCAAAGGATCAGACCATTGCAAGAGTAATCTGTTTGGATGAGTCAGAAATCAAGACTCACATGACCACCAAGGGTGGGCTCCCAGGTTTGCCAGCCCAGTTCCTGACAAAGAAGGCTCTGTACTTTGCTAGTATAGGGAACATGACTACTTTTGTAAGCATCTTTGTCTTACTCACCTACGGGTTATTTCTGTTTCCCAACATTAATAGCTTCGTCGATATCAACGCCATTAAGGTTTTTCTCATTGGAAACCCTGTGCCAACCTTGCTCGCAGATGCGTATCATTCTGTACACTTAGGAAATTTGTACAGCGGAGGGATGATCACATGCTGTGTACCCCTGCTATATAAATGGTTTATCTCTCATTTTCCTAAGTTTGCTGCTTTTTGGGATCATAAGAGTGTCTTACGTTGGTCGCAGAAAATCATGTCCCTTACCAACTCTGATATAGATTGGTGCAATAGGATTTATGATGGGATCAGGATCATTGACTGTTATGGAAACTTCCCCAACGTACCCCTCATAGGAACTAAGGGAGGAATCAACTACCATTCAGTATTGGTTCGTCGTTAATTGGATACCCGATGAGGCATGTCCCGCGTAATGCTCATCTAGAAGGTTTTTTCTTCAAAGAAGGAGAAAATGACAGGGCACTAAAGATGGAAATAGTGCACGCTTGGAAACATGTTCATAAGAAAGGACGAGAGTCTCTAGGAAAACCGGACTGTGTCTCGGTGGAGCCTTATCTCCACTGAGTACAAACTAGAGCTCTCAAGCTAAAGATGCCTTATCCTCGTCACGGAGTTCTTCCGCCGAGGGCATCTGTCATGTACTTCATGACTGAAACAGAAAAACTTCAGGTTACTCTCAACAAAGTTCAACAGGAGAGGAGGTCTTGGAAGAACAAGTACCGCATCCTCAATGTAGAGTGTACCAAAATACAACGACTGCTAAAAGATAAGGATCCTCTGATTGAGATTTTGGAGCAACATGTTGTGGATAATCAGGATGACCAAAGGAATTTGCTCATTCCTTTCACTTGGCAAAGGAGTGACAACCCGACAACGGCCCAAGAGCCCCGATCCAAGAAAAGGAAAGTACCAGAATTAGCACCCGGTTTCTCCCCAGAGAGGACTCGGGACCCCTTAGCTTAGGTATCTGTTTCCGCACCTTGTAATCTACTGTATTTCTATTTTCGCAATCCTTTGAATTAAATAAAATGGGGTTTCCCCACTGTTTGATATTTGAAATCTAATTGTCGAAGTTTATTTTGATTAAACCAAAAAAACACAATTAATATAATCATTGCATTCATCATTCTCACGTTACGTATTCTTCTTACCTACGAATCTCACGTTTGTGTCTCGGTTCTAGAGTCAAACTGTCTCATTCGTACAATACTCGGGCCAATCGTTAGAAACAGATGGATGATCTCGAGGAAGAGAACAGAGAGTTGAGAGAAGAGATCGACACTCTGAGAGAGGATATGAGAAAGCTTCATAACGACATACAAGCCATGGCAGAAGCTCAGCTACAAAGGACTGTGATCTCGGAGATCACCTCAACACCCATAGTGGTGACGTCCGATCCTAGGTACAAAATGCCAAAAGATCATCCCTGGGGTATGCCACTTAACTATATCCCGGAAGGATATGTTCCGCCGATCAATGAGGATCAGGGAACCGCTGGGCCTGAAGGTTACAAACTTCGGGAAAGCGAAGATGTCAGGGGCATGACAGCAACTCCTGAAGGTTACAAACTTCGGGAGGCACCGAGACTCTCTGCCATAATGACTATACCACCGCCCGTGGTACACACTGTCCCAGAAGGACATATTCCACAGATACCTTTTGGTGGAAACGACAACATGTTCGAAAGAATGAATGAGTTCCAGGAACAGTTCCTGGGAATGCAGAAAGAACTGCAGGCCCTTCGCGGTCAGGATTTATTTGGAAAGGACGCCGCGGACCTCTATTTGGTCCCCAATGTGAAAGTCCCGCACAAATTCCAGGTGCCCGACTTTGAAAAGTACAAGGGTAACTCTTGCCCTCAGAGTCACTTGGTGATGTACGCTCGGCGAATGTCAGCTCAGACAGAGAATCAGGATTTACTGATTCACTACTTTCAGGATAGTTTAACCGGTGCCGCCCTAAAATGGTACATGGGTTTAAACCGTGTTAAGATTAGCACTTTCATAGATCTTGGCACTGCCTTCGTCCAACAATATAAATACAATCTGGACATGGCACCCGACAGAGATCAACTCAGATCAATATCGCAAAAGGACTAAGAAACCTTTAAGGAATACGCTCAGAGAAGGCGTGAAATTGCCGCTCAAATTTGTCCACCTCTTGAGGAAAAAGAGATGAAAAAGATCTTCTTAAAGACCTTGAGCTCATTTTACTACGACAGAATGGTTGCCAGTGTGCCCAGTGACTTCACCGAGATGGTCGGTATGGGAGTTCGTTTTGAGGAAGTCGTCCGAGAAGGACGTTTAGTTAAAGACACTGGATCATCAAGTAGTACAAAGCGATACGATAGTGCTCTCCCTAAGAAAAAAGAGCAAGATATTGGGAATATCTCTCTCGGAAAGCAAAGGCGACGTTATCAACCAGTAGCGGCTATGCTCCTGCTATCAATCCTGCACCTATTTCTACGTATCAACCTCAGGTTGCGCAGAGCCAACCTAATCAGCAAAGGACTCAACAGCCTCTTCAGCAGGCTCGTCCTCCATACAATAACAACCGTACAACGCGGCCACCAGGATTTGATCCTATACCCGTATTGTACGCAGAACTCTTTCCGTTACTACTGGCTAAGGGGCATATCCAGACTAAGTCCCCTCTTATAGTACCGGAAAATCCGCCTTTTTGGTTTAAGGTGGATCGGACTTGCCCTTACCATCAAGGAGGACCAGGGCATAACATAGAGAACTATCTCAATTTCAAATCCGACGTGCAAAAGCTTGTTAGGAGCGGGGTCTTATCTTTCAAAGATATGAATCCGAATGTTCTCTCGAACCCGCTGCCTCAACACGAGAAGGCTACAGTCAATTTGATAGAGGAAGAGACTAACAACGTCTATCAAATTCATGATGTACTCTTGTTAAGGACCAATCTGGTCAAGATACATTGCAGACAGCGTGGATATGGCCATGTGCCACCTCATAACTATCACCAGTGTGATATCTGCTCTAAAAGCAATCAAGGATGTTCTGTGGTGCAATCAGCTCTACAGGAACAGATGGATCTCGGATGGATCCAAGAGCACCGAGTTCGTGGAGTTAACATGGTTTACACGAATTCTAACATCATTCAGAACCACGACATTCGTGCAATGAATGTCAACTTGGTGGTGATGCACTCTAGACAAAGCCAGTATCATAATCTGTTGCGACACAATTACAGTTCCTGTCTGACTTGCTCGGTAAACAAACAGGGATGCTCTTTTGTACAAGAGGCCCTCTAACGTCAAATGGATCTTGGATGGATCCAGGACTACCATGATAGGAATCCCTATCAGATCAACATGATTCAAGTCTTCGATATTCGCTTGATGAATACCAGCCTGGTGGAGTTACATGCTAAACAGGTCCGGCTCGGGTTCCTGGTATCACATGATTATCAGAGCTGTAGGGCGGGTTGCGAAAATGATCAAGGTTGTGCCCTTGTCCAGAAAACCCCTCAGCACTTGTTGAACCACTGGTGGCTTCCAATCTATATGGATGAAGACACCCAGCAAATTAGTATTACCAACGGGAACCCTACTCGACATCAAAGTCGGGACGTTCGATCTGTGGAAACTGACCTAGTGAGGTTACATTGTATTCAAAGCGAGCGTGGCCAGGTGCCACCACACAACTATGAATGTTGTAGAGTCTGTTCGGAAAGTAACCAAGGATGTTACCTTGTGCGAGCAGCTCTTCAAGGTCAGGTGGATCGTAGAGAGATTCGCCCATATCCGGGTTCCGGACCAATCAACTGGGCGTCGGACTACCTCGCTGATCAAATTGAGGACGTTGTCGTAATCTCTAATCATCAGAAGGCTAGGGATGTTTGTACCATCATCCCTCTACTTGACGAATCGAGAGTTCCCAACCAAGAGTGGATCGAAATCTCTTACGATGGTCGAAAAAATCAGAAGGCTCCCATAGTCATCTATCTACCAGGACCATTACCGTATGAATCAACTAAGACTATCCCTTACAAATATGGTCCAACAACAGTTGGGAATGGAAAGAAAATTCCATTACCCTCCGTCGTGAATATTGCAGACATCAGTCGAGTAACACGGAGTGGTCGAATCTTCAACCGAGGAGTTTGAGAACTTAACAAAGAAAAGGAACCTCAGACGGAAGTTCCCAATCCACCGGTCGGTCAATCCAGTAATCTTGACCTTTCGAAAAACGATGAGGAGATGCTGAAGCTCATCCAAAGGAGTGAATACAACATTGTTGATCAACTGTTATAAACTCCTTCGAAGATCTCTGTGCTATCACTTTTACTCAGTTCAGAAGCGCACAGGGAGGCTCTACAGAAAGTCTTGGAGCAAGCCTTTGTAGAATAGGATGTAACAATTAGACAATTCGATAGAATTGTCTCTAACATCACTTCCTGCAATAACTTGGGATTTAGTGATGAGGAATTACCTGAAGAGGGTCGCCGTCATAACATGGCGCTCAATATCACGGTCAGCTGCCAGGGCGATGCTTTAGCCAGCGTACTGGTAGACACAGGGTCAGCCCTGAATGTTATGCCGAAGTCCACTTTGATGCAATTATCCTTCAAAGAACCCCGGATGAGAACCAGCGAGGTCGATGTCAAAGCATTTCACGGGTCCAGAAAAACGGTTATCGGCGAAGTCGACCTTCCCATAACTATTGGTCCTCACAATTTCCAAGTCGTTTTCCAGGTCATGGACATCCGGCCAACGTACAGTTGTTTATTAGGAAGACCTTGGATACATCAGGCTGGGGCGGTCACCTCGACCCTTCACCAAAAGTTAAAGTTCGTCCAGAACAACCAGCTCGTCACGGCCTGTGGAGAACAAGCCTTGCTCGTGAGTAACTTATCATCATCTACTGGTGTAGAACCCGAGGAGGTTGTTGGAACTCAGTTCCAAGCACTGTCGGTGAGCCATGAGAACCAACCAGGAAAAGGAACCTCAATTTCGTCATACAGAGATGCTCTCGAAGTGGTCAAGAGTACCAATACAACAGGATGGGGACAACTAGTCATTCCTACTGACAATAAAACAGAGAAGGGTCTTGGTTTTTCTGCAACCTGTACCCAGACAACTACTACCAGCAATGAAAGGCTTCATCCCATTCAAGACATCTTCCACAGTGGGGGTTTCCTTCACCCAGTGCCTCAAGAAGTGCATACCATCAATAAAGATTATTCCTCTGATATGGAGGAAGAATGAGAGTCCTATCTTAACAAGGACGGTTATATGTCTCAGGACGAAACGTAGACTCCCTTTTGCTTTCCCGCACAGAGTCCGAGATTTATACCCAGGTCAGATGTCGAAATGATATACGGAGATTGTGATCCAGAAGGATGATGTGCTCCACCAAACTCATTAGAGGAGGACACTCTGATGAAGGACAACTTTGACCACAACTATTATAGCCTGATGGATGGCCTGCCAATGTGGCAGCCGTACCCAGGAGACTTGGGGCAAGAAAATCAGCTGAACAACGAAAATCAGCTGAGCGTCATTGAACATAATACCTGTGTCCCCACCATGTCATGGGATCAACACTCAGGTCATTCAGAAAATATCTCGTACGACGATGAATTGGCAAAGCTTGTCGGACTAGAATTCATCAACTATGTTTTTCCTGAGGTCAGCATCATCGAGAGGGATGACTCCTCCAGTTCCAAAGAAGTGTGGGACAACTAAGTGGGAAATACGACTATTTGGTTAAGTACACTGCTCCCGAAAGCTCTCGTATCAGGCTCGAAGACATCCAGCCAATTGGATGGGGAGATCTACCTGAGAGCACCAGTTCTATGCAAAATGCAACAGAGGAATCCTCCTACGACAACTCTGCCTGGGAGACAGATTCCAATGATCCTGCTCCACCAGAAATCAGCGTTATTTCTGAAGACAAATCAAGGAAGGTGTCAGACTTTGTGATTCACCGAGGAGTTCGCCGCCAATGGGTTGCTGTCGATGTTCCGAAGATTGTTCATAAGTCAAAGTAATTGTCGTCTTTAACCTTTCACCCTGCCCAGGTGAAACAGATGTTTTGATAGGGCTCACTTTCTGTAAATTTCCCTCTTCGCTTCACCCAAAGCGGCAGAGTTTTGTTTTACAGGGTTGTAGTTTCAAGAATCAATTTGTTCATTAATAAAATAACGTCGTTCTGTAATTTCCGCATTAATTGTTGTTTTCTCTTTTTTGCTTTTCTTAGAAAATGGTAATCCTAAAAAACAAATCAATAATAAAAACAAGCAGTAAAAAAAATACACTGCACACACTCTTGCATTCTCTCTATCTCTTCTAAGCACAAATCATACTGTCATGCAGATTGCTTGTTTTAGACCCCGTTGAAACATACGATCTGATGCCTTCTCCCAACTTTGAGTTACCGGTATTTGAGGCCGAAGAAGAAAATAACGACGAAATTCCAGAAGAGATCTCCCGATTACTCAGACAGGAGGAAAGGTCCATTGAACCTCATAAAGAGCCGTTGGAAATGGTAAACTTAGGTTTGGAAAAAGAGAGAAAAGAAATCAGGATTGGGGCACTGCTCAGTCCAACTGCCAGAGAGGGTTTGGTAACGCTTCTTAAAGAATTCCCCGATGTATTCGCTTGGTCCTATCAAGATATGCCAGGGTTGGATACCAGCATCGTAGAACATCATTTACCGTTGAGATCGGAATGTCCGCCAGTAAAACAGAGGTTGAGACGGACTCACCCGGACATGGCCATCAAAATAAAAAAGGAAGTACAGAAATAGATTAACGCGGGTTTCCTCGCTACGTCAGAATACCCTCAATGGTTAGCCAACATCGTACCCGTTCCAAAAAAGGACGGAAAGGTCAGAATGTGTGTGGATTACAGAGATCTAAACAAGGCTATTCTAAAGGATAACTTTCCTTTACCACACATTGACATACTGGTTGACAGTACAACAAAGTTCAAAGTGTTCTCCTTCATGGATGGATTCTCGGGCTATAATCAAGTCAAAATGGCGCCGAAAGACATGGAGAAAACTTCGTTCATTACCCCATGGGGTACCTTTTGTTACAAGGTGATGCCGTTCGGTTTGAAGAACGCCGGGGCGACCTATCAAAGGGCCATGACTACTCTTTTTCATGACATGATACACAAAGAAATCGAGGTATATGTCGATGATATGATTGCCAAATCTAAGACAAAAGAGGAGCATGTGACCCATCTGTCAAAGCTATTCGAGCGGTTGAGAAAGTACAAACTCTGCTTGATTCCCAACAAATGCACCTTCGGTGTCCGTTCAGGAAAACTTTA
Source organism: Lathyrus tuberosus (assembly GCA_022829125.1). NCBI lineage: Eukaryota > Viridiplantae > Streptophyta > Magnoliopsida > Fabales > Fabaceae > Lathyrus > Lathyrus tuberosus. The sequence goes on along the minus strand of JALAZF010000203.1, from coordinate 743,313 downwards.
AGGGTTCATCGTCAGCCAGAAAGGAATTGAGGTTGATCCTGACAAGGTCGAGGCCATTCAAGAAATGCCTTCTCCAAAAACTGAAAAACAAGTCAGAGGATTCTTGGGACGTTTGAACTACATCTCCGGATTCATATTCCTCATGACCGCGACATGCGCGCTGATTTTCAAATTACTCAAAAAGAGTCAGGACTGTGTTTGGACAGAAGACTGTCAAACCGCCTTCGACAGTATCAAGGAATACCTGTTGAACCTGCAGATTCTATCACCTCCAGTGGAAGGAAGACCATTGATCATCTACTTAACAGTCCTGGAAGACTCCATGGGCTGTGTACTTGGCCAACAAGACGAAACCAAACGGAAAGAGTCTGCCATCTACTATTTGAGCAAGAAATTCACCGACTGCGAGACTCGGTACACTATGCTTGAGAAAACTTGCTGCGCTTTGGCTTGGGCAGCCAAACGTCTGCGCCAGTACATGATTCGTCACACTACTTGGTTGGTCTCCGAGATGGATCCGATCAAGTATGTCTTTGAAAAGCCTGCTCTCACGGGAAAGATTGGCCGTTGGCAGATGTTGCTATCAGAATATGACATAGAGTACCATTCTCAGAAAGCCGTTAAAGGAAGCGTTTTAGCCGATCATTTGGCTCATCAACCGATTGAAGATCAAGAATCAGTCGGACTTGACTTCCTAGACGAAGATGTCATGTATCTAAAAATGAAACACTGCGATGAACCGCTACCCAGTGAAGGGCCAGAACCAGATTCCCAGTGGGGACTTATCTTTGACGGAGCTGTCAATCATTACGGAAACAGAATTGGGGCAATAATTGTTACCCCTCAGGGTACCCACATTCCTTTCACCGCCAGACTTACATTCAAGTGCACAAACAATGAGGCCGAATACGAAGCTTGTATCATGGGTCTCGAAGAAGCGATTGATTTGAGGATCAAGAACTTGGACGTATATGGCGACTCAGCCTTGGTTATCAATCAGATTAAAGGAGATTAGAACACATACCAATCAGGATTAATTCCTTATAAAGACTACGCGAGAAGGTTGCCACCCTTCTTCAACAGAGTCGAGTTTTATCACATCCCTCGTGAGGAGAATCACATGGCTGATGCATTAGCCACCCTCTCTTCCATGATTAGTGTAGGTCAATGGAACGACTTACCTAAGATCAACATCATGAGCCTTGAACGGCCCGCTTACATCTTCACGATTGAAGCAGTCATAGACGATAAACCTTGGTATCACGATATCAAATGCTTCCTTAAAAAATAAGAGTACCCACCTGGGGCATCCAGAAAGGACAGGAAAACCCTCAGAAGGCTGGATGGCAGTTTCTTCCTGAGCGGTGATACCCTCTATAAGAGAAATTTCGACATGATCTTGCTCCGATGTATAGACAGACCAGAAGCAGACATGCTGATAAAAGAAATTCATAAAGGATCCTTTGGCACTCATGCCAACGGACATACAATGGCGAGAAAAATTCTAAGAGCAGGGTACTATTGGTTGACAATGGAATCTGACTGCTACAAGTACATGAGAAAGTGTCACAAGTATCAAATATACTCCGACAAAATTCATGTACCGCCAACGCATCTCAAAGTTCTTTCTTCCCCATGGCCTTTTTCCATATGGGGAATCGACATGATTGGCTTGATTGAGCCCAAACCTACAAACGGACATCGGTTCATCCTAGTGGCCATTGATTACTTCACTAAGTGGGTCGAAGCAGCGTCGTACGCTAATGTAACCCGACAAGTGGTGGTCCGATTTATCAAAAATAATATTATCTGCCGTTATGGTGTTCCGTGCCAGATCATTACAGATAATGGATCTAACTTGAACAATAAGATGATGAAAGAGTTGTGCACAGAGTTCAAGATCGAACACCATAACTCATCTCCCTACCGACCAAAGATGAATGGAGCGGTAGAAGCGGCTAACAAGAACATCAAGAGGATTGTTCAGAAGATGGTTGTAACTTACAAAGATTGGCACGAGATGCTACCCTTTTCTCTTCACGGTTATCGCACATCTGTCTGCACTTCAACAGGGGCAACCCCTTTCTCTCTAGTATATGGCATGGAAGCAATGCTTCCCATAGAAGTAGAGATCCCATCAATCCAGGTATTGATGGAAGCTAAGCTTACAGAAGCTGAATGGTGCTAAAGTCGGCACGACGAACTCAATCTGATTGAGGAAAAGTGAATCACGGCTATATGCCATGGTCAGTTGTATCAACAAATAATGAAGAAGGCGTTTGACAAAAAGGTTCGACCTCATGTCTTCAGAAAAGGAGACCTTGTGCTCAAGAAGATACAATCGTTTCTCACTGATTCTCGGGGCAAATGGACTCCGAATTATGACGGCCCCTATGTGGTCAAGAAAGCTTTCTTAGGCGGCGCCCTAAGACTTGCAACCATGGACGGAGAGGAATTTGCCTACCCCACGAATGCTGATGTAGTCATGAAATACTTCGCCTAAACTAAAAAAAAACGTCTCGGTGGATTGAAAACCCGAAAGGGGGGTCCAGGCAAAAATTAGAGACATGATAAAAAATAATCCCGGTGGATTGGAAATCTCAAAGTACAATCCAGGCAAAAATTAGGGATAATGGCAAGTAACTACTTTCGACAAAGGGGCAAGTCCCTCAGCAGCAGTTACATCATCCGTCAGGAAAACTCCAGTCAAGGTCATCTTCGACAGAAGCTCAGGATGCCCCGAAGTCAAATTTGGTAGAAGGATAGTGGTCGTTATGTTTAAACATAGCCCTTTTTCCTGTAAATTACCATTTTCTAACTTCATAAATACTCTATGGAATCACGCGTTTAGCTGATTTCCATCCTATCAATAAAATTTGAGCCCTTGTGCTTTTATTTGTAATTCATATTTGTTTTAGCTTTACAGAATGATGTTTTTAACATGATCAACGATTCTTGAAACGAAACGAAAATGAATTTACTTGTTAAAATTGTTCTGCTTTTAAAAAAAAATAAAGACAGTAATTTCTTTTGACGGTTAAACATCGAAAGAACATCGATCGCTTCTCCAAAGGTGTTCGAGCCTCAAAGTGCAGAATCAAAGTACTCATTCTAAACCAGTATGCTTGAATGAAGGATCAGCTATGTCAGATATGAATACTCCATCTGACCTCTCCGGCAGAGTTCTTATCTCCTAAGCCCGACCAACATAGCTCCCGACAGGGTCCGTTTCTCCTAAGCAAGGTGGAATTGCTATCTTGAACCAGCGGTACTTCTTCGCCCTGCGATGGCCGAGTATCCAGTCATGTTCATCTATTAGTCTGTATGTCGCGTCAGTTTTGTCAGCATATACATACATACATCATGCATTATTGATTTGCATTCATATTCATATTTGCATCACTATCACTCCCGTCGGTCTTGTCCCCTAGTGATAACAGTCCTCTCAATCGAGTTGTTAGTTCTTTCCTCGTCAGGAAAGATTGCGTCTGAATAATCTCTCTCCTCCAGTTTAGTTCTGGATCAGAATTGGCCCTTGACCACTTTGATAACTTGAACCTCTGAAAGACCAGAGAACTTTCAACCGATGTCACTCTTCGCCATTGAAGAGGATATTTTTGCTTTCCCGGATTACGGAAAATCCCTAGAGGAAGCCTTTTAAGCAGAGATTCAGCAATACAACAGTTTTTCTCCGAAAAAAAAACCGCTGATGAAAAGGTCATCAGCACCTCAAAATTGGATCACATCATATGGCGTTTCTCCGGGAAGATCCTGAGAAAAGTATGATGAAATATCCCCAAGTGTGAAAACAGTCTCTCAAGAGACTCGTTTTCCCCAGTAGAGTCGGCAAATGGCGTCTCCAACGGAGAAGTTTGTACACCTCTGCAGCTCAGACGACTGGGTTCCCCAGCAACTCTAACATCAAAATTTTCTCTATCAAATGGCATCTCTCCAGGAAAATTCGGCGAGAAGTTTGAGGAAAACCGCTACGTATAGCGTCCCTTGTCAAGAAAGTTTATTGACAAAAGAAACTGAGACCAGTTCCTTGGTAGGAAACCGGGATCGAGGGGAAGTTTATTTCAGAAACTAAGACCAGTTCCTTGGTGGGAAACCAGGATCAAGGGGAAGTTTATTTCAGAAACTAAGACCAGTTCCTTGGTGGGAAACCAGGATCGAGGGGAAGTTTATTTCAGAAACTGAGACCAGTTCCTTGGTAGGAAACCAGGATCGAGGGGAAGTTTATTTCAGAAACTAAGACCAGTTCCTTGGTAGGACACCAGGATCAGGGGAAGTTTTTTACCTTTTATAAGCATCATTGCTTAGCAAAAGAATAAGGATGCGCAAGCTGCCATTCTTAACCACCATCAAAATTTCGGGTATTTCGTTATTTAATCCTCTTGCACCCCGAATGCCCGAATACCTTCGCCATTCACACCTTCGGGTCCAAGAAGATTAAATATGGGCATCTGTCATACCCTAAATTTTGACCACTAAGATTTCCCATCATTGTGCAAATCATCATCAAAATATGGATGAACCATCTTACCTCATCAGTCTCCCCAAAGATGGGTGAGCATCCACTACAATCAAATTAAGGGTTTCCAGCCCTCTCGGAGCTTTTAGACAAAGGGTCAATCAAGAAATGACATGATCTTTAACTTGTCTAGCCTCTCAAATATCTACAAGGGATCAAGAGGACTCCCACTTTAAGGATTAAGCACAAGGTTGCTCCCTTCCAGGTGGATCAAGCCTCAAGATCGCCAGTGTCACCAAATTAGGGTTTGGTCGACCAGGGCCTCCAGATGAAAATTTTCCTCTGGACATGAGCCAATGCTTTAAAGCATATCCTAAAATACTCCATGGAACCTCATGGGCCCAAGCATCAAGTTAATTTGACCTCAGGGGATGCATACATCAAAAATCAGGAATTAGGGTTTCGTGACCTAATTCACCCCAAAGTTGACTTTTGGGACAAATCATGAGCCAAGACATCAAGAAATGATTTGAGGGTCTCCAACATACCACATTGATCCATTTGTAACAATGGATTAATCTAGGAAGCTTGAGCAGCAAGTCTCAATTTCATCAGTACCACAGTTAGGGTTTCGCGAGAAAAGTCAATTGTAGCTTTGAATTTTGACCAGGACATGCTCCCAAACCCTAGGACATGATTCAATATACCCTATAACACCCATGGAACATTTCCATCAAGTTTGATTTAGGTCAAGGACATGATTTCCTAAAGGATCGCACAGTTTAGAATTCATCTGATAAAAAGTCAACTGTGCACAAAAGTCAACTTTGACTTTTTGAGATTTTTCACAAAAATGGTTTTTTAACCCTAAAATGATGTTAATGTATGATTTGAATCATCATTCATCAAGAAAAATCAAGAAAAGTGGGATAACTTGTAAAAGGGGTAACCATAAAAACTTAGAAAAATTTCTAAGTTATGAACAAAGTGGCAAGGGTACCAACTTTGGAGGATCATAACTCCTAAACCACAAAGCCATTTTCCCCATCCAAAGCTTGATTTGTAGATCTCATTACCCTCTACAAAAGCTTAAAACTGACCTCCCTCCAAATTCCTCATGGATTTTGAGTTATGGAATGATCAAAATCACAAAAAGTGAAAATGTCACTTTTTTCCAACACTTAGTAAAATTTTCACTAAGTCAGAATCTGCCTTCACTTTTTTCCAAATGTAGGGGGATTTTTCACTTGGATCCAAAAGGTATCAAAACCAAATATGATCAAACCGTTGTTGTATCATGTGAGGGCTTTCCAAAATGGCCAAGAACATGGCTGACGAACGCAGAAGCAATCGTGGTAGACCCAGAACTACTCCAACTGGGACGAATCCGCCGGGCGGCGATGAGAATGCTCCTTTGTATCAGTTTATGCAACAGATGCAGCAGCAACAAAACCAGTTTATGTAGTAAATGGTACAATAATTGAATGGAGGTTTGCATCCTCAGGTGGTTGTTCCAGAAGCTGTAGGTGGGACTTTTCGGGATTTCTTCCGCATGAATCCTCCGGAATTTCATGGTGGATTAGTTCCTGTAAAGGCTCACGAATGGATAGCCGGTATAGACAGAATTTTCTTGATAATGCATTGTAGTGAAGAGGATAAGTGGTATTCGTTTCGCATTCGTTGTAGGGTCCTGCCATGAGGTGGTGGGAGAGTGCTTCGGCTCTTATGACTATTCAGGGTATGCCCAAGGTCTGGGAACAATTCAAGGCAATTTTCATGGAGAAATATTTTCCTAGCTCCTTGAGGACTCAGAAAGAATTTGAATTTCAACAGTTAAGACAGGGTAGTATGACTGTGGCGAATTATGCTGAAAAGTTTGAGGACATGGCTGCTTATTCTAGGCAGGCTATGTATGCTAAGGATGAGAGGTGGAAAATAGACCAATTTCTGTTTGGACTAAAAGCTAAAATTTCTCATAGTGTATCTCAGAGGGAGTTCACTACTTATGCAGAAGTTCTAAGGCAATGATATGTGGTTGAGCATAGTTTGAAGAAAGTGCAAGCTGAAGGTGTTGCAAGTAGGGTGAATCAGGGTGATCGTGGGAGAGCGAGTCAACGGTTTGGGCCAAGATCACAAGCTTTCAAAGGAAAGCAGGTTGCTAGACCCAATGTTATTCCTCTATGTAGGATGTGCAACAAACGTCATTTTGGGAAGTGTGCCGATGGGAGTGTTAGGTGTTATCATTGTAATGAAATGGGACATATGGCTAGAGTGTGTCCACAAAATAGAAACCAAGTGCAAGGAAGGAGTACCGGAAGGGTTTATACCTTGGATGCAAGGAAGACGAAGAATGACAACTCTTTGATTGCGGGTACGTGTTTCGTAAATGGGCATCCTTGTTTTGTTTTATTTGATTGTGGAGCAACACATTCTTTTGTGTCAATGTGATATGTGAAGCGACTTGGGTTACAAGTTATTCCTTTGTCTCCTCCTATGGTGGTCACTATCGCCATGGATGAAATGGTTGAGACACCGTTGATGTGTGAAAACTGTGTTTTATCTGTGAATGGTAGAGTTTTCCAGATTGACCTTATCTGTTAACCGCTTAAGAAAGTTGATGTCATTTTGGGGATGGATTGGCTTTTTGCTAATTCGGTGTTTATTGGGTGTGAGTAAAAGCTAATCATTATTCCATCTATTGAGGCTACCCCAAAGGATGTGTTAACAACGATTTTAGAAGGTACGATGGGAATGATAAATTTCTTGTTTGAGAAGGAGAAGTCTATTTTACTGGGTCTTACTAAGGAGAGAAGTAGTGACCAACAAGTGTTGAGTATTCCTATAGTCTGTGAGTTTCTCGAAGTTTTTCCCGAGGACGTTATTTCTCTTCCTCCGGAGAGAGAAGTTGAGTTCTCTATTGACTTGGTACCGGGAACGACTCCTATATCTGTTTCTCCTTATCGGATGACACCGCTTGAATTAAGAGAATTAAAGGACCGATTAGAGGACTTGATGGCTAAGCATTTTGTTAGACCTAGCGTTTCACCGTGGGGAGCTCTAGTTTTGTTGGTAAAGAAGAAAGATGGTGGAATGCGTCTGTGCATCGATTATCGTAAGTTGAATAAAGTCACCATTAAGAACAAGTACCCCTTACCAAGGATAGACGATCTGTTAGATCAATTGAAGGGAGCCTGTGTATTCTCAAAGATTGATTTACGGCCGGGTTATCATCAGATCCGAGTGAAGAGTTCCGATGTACCTAAGACTGCATTTAGAACCCGTTACTGCCATTACGAATTCTTAGTGATGCCTTTCGGTGTGACAAATGCTCCAGCTATTTTTATGGATTACATGAATTGTATATTTCAAGCTTACTTGGACCAATTCGTCGTGATCTTTATTGACGACATTCTTATTTATTCTCGTACCCCACAAGAGCACGGAGAACATCTGAGAATTGTCTTATCGGTATTGCAGGAGAAGCAACTTTTTGCTAAGTTAAGCAAGTGTGAGTTTTGGATGTCGAAAGTTAATTTTCTTGGTCATGTTATATCTCAAGGTGGTGTGGCAGTGGATCCGTCGAAGGTAGAAGCAGTGATCAATTGGGAGAGACCGAAAAATGCTTCGGAAGTTAGAAGTTTCTTGGGATTGGCAGGTTACTATAGGAGGTTTATCAAAGGTTTTTCTCAATTGGCCTTACCAATGACAAAACTTACTCGAAAAGATTGTGCTTATGAGTGGGATTCGGGTTGTGAACAAAGCTTTATGAAATTGAAGGAAAGTTTGACGACTTCTCCTGTGTTAATCATTCTTGATCCTAGCAACCCTTACGAAGTATTTTGTGATGCTTCTAAAATGGGATTAGGAAGTGTTCTGATGCAAGGCGGTCAAGTGGTAGCTTATGCTTCTCAACAATTGAAAGTCCAGGAGAAAAATTATCCAACTCATGATTTGGAGCTAGCAGCAGTTGTGTTTGCACTGAAGGTGTGGCGTCATTATTTGTATGGTGTACGTTTTGAAATGTTCAGTGACCATAAAATTTTGAAGTATTTATTTGACCAAAAGGAGTTAAATATGCGACAAAGAAGGTGGATGGAGCACTTAAAGGATTATGACTTAGAATTAAAGTGTCATCCAGGAAAAGCAAATAAGGTAGCAGATGCATTAAGTCGGAAAATGGTTCATATTGCCGAATTGATGATATTGGAGTATGCCTTGTTGGAAAAGTTTAGAGATCTTAATCTCCAGTTTGTATGGACTCCGAATGGTGTAATTATGGGAAATTTGAATGTCAATTCTACTCTAAGAGAGGAGATTCAACAAGAACAATTTTTAGAGGAGAAGTTTCAAGAGATGTTACTTCAACTGGGTTTTTCACGAGCAATGGATGGGATTGTCCTGTTTAACCAAAGGATTTGTGTTCCGAATGATGCAGTATTAAAAAGAAAGATTTTAAATGAAGCCCATATAGGTACTTTTATGATACATCCTGGTTCTTCGAAGATGTATCAGGACTTAAAGAAAGATTATTGGTGGTCCGGAATGAAAAAGGATATTGCGGTGTATGTGTCAGAATGTGCAGTATGCCAACAGGTGAAGATTGAACACCAAAGACCGGGCGGGCTATTGCAACCTTTAGAGATTCCAGTTTGGAAATGGGATAGTATTTATATGGATTTTGTAGTAGGTTTACCCCGTACACAAGGTGGTTATGATTCTATTTGGGTGATTGTGGATCGACTAATGAAATCTGCGCATTTCTTAGCCGTGAAGATCACTTACAAGGCAAGTCATCTTGCAAGGTTGTTTATTTCTGAAATTGTGAAATTGCATGATGTTCCCTCTAGCATTGTGTCTGATAGAGATCCCAAGTTTACTTTGAGGTTTTGGAAGGCTTTTCAACAAGCTATGGGTACGAGGTTGCGTTTGAGCACGTCGAATCATCCTCAAACGGATGGTCTGAATAAGCGAACAATACAAACGATGGAATATATGTTGAGAGCTTATGTGCTAGAAAGTAGAGGAAATTGGAAGGAACTTCTACCGTTGATCGAGTTTTCTTATAACAATAGTTACCATGCGAGCATCAGTATGACCCCTTATGAAGCATTGTATGGGAGGAAATGTAGAACACCTTTGTGTTGGGCAGAAGTTGGTGAAGATAGAATTTTGGGACCCAGAATTATTCAAGAGACTACGAAAAAGATTTGAATGATCCGTGAAAAGGTTAAACAAGCACAAGATCGTCAAAAGAGTTATGCGGACAATCGAAGGAGACCTTTACAATTTAAGGAAGGTGACCATGTGTTTTTGAAAGTTACTCCGAGATTGAGATTAAAAGGACCATTTAAGTCACGCAAGTTAAGTCCAAGATACGTGGGACCATATCATATCTTGGAAAGGATTGGTGAAGTCGCTTACAGATTAGCCTTACCGCCCTCTCTATCAGAGATGCATGACATCTTTCATGTATCTCAGCTCCGAAAGTTTAGTCCTGACCCTCTTCAGCCAGTTCTACTAGACTCAATGGAAATAGAAGCAGACTTGACTTTTGAACCCCAACCGAGCCGTATTGTGGAAAGAGAAACAAAGGTATTGAGAAACAAAGACATTCCTCTTGTTAAGGTGCAATGGGATGTGACACATCCGGGTGATGCTACTTGGGAACTAGAATCGGAGATGCGAGATGCTTACCCTCATCTGTTAAGGTAATCTTTTAAATTCGAGGACAAATTTCTATTTAAGGAGGGGAGGATGTAATACCCCTTATTTTATAAACGCTCTGGATAATATTAGTTGAGACCAGTTGAGATCCAGTGTGCTCTGAGTATTTATCTGATAAGATAATTAGAGCAACTGATGAACTCAGAGCTGATCAGATTAATATTATCTAACTCTAAGGTTTTATTAATTGGTGTATTTGAGCTAATTTGGACATTTAGTAGTGTTACTAATTGTCATACCCCAAATTTTGACCATTAAGATTTCCCATCATTATGAAACTCATCATCACAATATGGATGAACCATCATACTTCATCAGTCTCCCCAAAGATGGGCGAGCATCCACTACAATTAAAATTAGGGTTTCAAGCCCTCTCAGAGCCTTAGACAAAGGATCAATCAAGGAATGACATGATCTTCAACTTGTCTAACCTCTCAAACATCCATAATGGATCAGAAGGACTCCCACTTCAAGGATCAAGTACAAGGCTGCTCCCTTCTAGATGGATCAAGTCTCAAGATCGACAGTGTCACCAAATTAGGGTTTTGGTCGACCAGGGCCTCCAGATGGTAATTTTTCATCTGGGCACAAGCCAATGATCCAAAACATAACCTAATATACTTCATGGGACCTCATGGACCCAATCATCAAGTCAATTTTGCCTCAGGGGATGCATTCATCAAAAATCAGGAATTAGGGTTTCTTGACCTAATTCACCCCTAAGTAGACTTTTAGGGCAAATCATGAGCCAAGACCTCAAGAGAGGGTTTGAGGGTCTCTAATGAACTATATTGATCCATTTGCAACAATGGATTAATCCAAGAAGCTTGAACAACAAGTCTCAATTTCATCTGCACCACAATTAAGGTTTCGCGAGGAAAGTCAACTGTAACTTTGACTTTTGACCAGGACATGCTCCCAAACCCTAAAACATGATTCAATATACCCTATGACACCCATGGAACATGTCCATCAAGTTTGATTTAGGTCAAGGACATGATTTCCTGAAGAATTGCACAGTTTGGAATTCATCGGATAAAAAGTCAACTGTGCACAAAGGTCAACTTTGACTTTTTGAGATTTTTCACCAAAATGGATTTTTAACCCTAAAATGATGTTAATGTATGATTTGAATCATCATTCATCAAGAAAAATCAAAGAAAGTGGGATAACTTGTAAAAGGGGTAACCATAAAAACTTAGAAAAATTTCTAAGTTATGGAAAAAGTGACACTAATGTGCCAACTTTGGAGGACCATAACTCCTAAACCACAAGGCCATTGTTCCCCATTCAAAGCTTGATTTGTAGATCTCATTGCCCTCTACAAAAGATTCATACTGACCTATGTCCAAATTCCTCATGGATTTTGAGTTATGGAGTGATCAAAATCAAGAAAAGTCACTTTGTTCCAACACTAAGTGAAAATTTCACTAAGTCAGATTTTACCTTACTTTTTGCCAAATGTAGGGGGACTTTTCACTTAGATTCAAAAGAGATCAAAACCAAACATGTTCAAACAGTTGTTGTATCATGTAAGGGCTTTCCAAAATGGCCAAGAACATTACCAAATTCAATTTGAGTCATGAGATATGACATTGGCAAGTTGCCTTGCTGAAATCTGCCAAGGCAAGGCAGATTTCTACACTTTTGGCCGATTTGCCAAAATCAGCCAAATCCAAATGCTCCTATCCACTTGGACACATTTGAGGATTGAATCTAAAGGGGACAATCACTGAGCCAAACCTCCAAAGTCTTTGGAACAAGAAATAGCATGTTGAACCTAGAATTGCCAAAATAGGGACAAGACTCCAATTTTGGATTGGAGCATTCAATGGAAGCATCAAGGTGGCATGAACTGAGCCATTCTCAACTGAATTCAGTCAAGACTTATCCAAGACCAAGGGAACCATAACCCTGTGCCCTAACCTCTAGTCAATGGCTAGAGGAGACTTGGATTTCCATTGGACAACATTGGCCAAACCTCTGCTGCAGTTGCCATTCATTGTGGATCCCAAAACAAACTTGCTCTACTATAAATAGAGCTCAATTGTGATCAGTTTGAGTACACCAAAGCCATCTAACAGATGTTTTCCTCAAAATCTCTTATTTCACTCCAATTTTGCCTTCTAAGGCAAGTCACTATCGGGTTTTGAGTTTGAGAGCTTTTCCAATCAAACCAATCACACACACACACCTCACATACATCATATAGAAGTGATCCAAACACTCACATAACATCTGGAATACAGATTTCACAAAATCACCAGCCAATTGCTCAAGTTCTTGACAGTTTTGCAGTTGAGGTACCATCTTCAACTCCAAACCATTTCAATCCATTCCAAGCATTCATACACACTCCATGGCACCTAGGGAAGCTATCCGGATCATTGGAACCTAGCTGTAACACCTCCAACACAAATCACGATCACCAGTTGCAAGTGGTAAGCATGAGATCTTCTAACTCTATGATCCATGCAATTTTTGTTGCACAATAATTTCGCCATATGTTCATAATCATGCATGGAATGTTTCCCCTCAATTAATTGCATTGTTTGAATCGTGTATCAAAAATCCTAGCCTTGATGCAGAAATTAGGGTTCTTGAGGATTTTTCATGATTTCTTGTTATATGTTTAATTTAAATGAAATTAAATACCATAGACATAATCGTGAGGTTGAAACGAGTTAATTGGTATGTGGATTACATGATATAATCAAGTATTCAGTGAGATTGGAGAGAAAATGCAAATCTGGGCAAACCCAGAACACGCGCGTGTTCTTGGGTGTTCTTGGCGCCATTTTTTGAATATTTGAATATTTGAATTTTGTGATTTTATTTAATTGATTCAAAAATTAATTTCTCTCTGAGTTTTAATGATTTTGAGTTGATTCTATTTTTAATAATTCACAAAAATGTTAAAATATTTTATTTTCCCAAAAAATCCCCAAAATATTATTTATTTTGTATAATTGATATTTTTGCAAAGAATTAATGTTTTAATTGTTTTTAACATTTAAAATATTTTTTCCACCTTGATTTTGCAACTTTTAATGCTTTCTAATTATTTTGTAGGTCAATACTTAATTTTTGAAGCATTAATCCAAGATCACAATTTGTTTTTCATATGTTAAACAATTTTGATCATTTTAATTGAATTTTTATTCAATTAAATACATTTTTGAAAACAAATTAGGGTTTTGGATTAATTCAACCCTCATAAATCATTTTCAAAACACTTTTGGGCCTCTAATAGAGTGTAAGACCCAATCCTTTTTTGACCAAATCATTTTTGGGCCTCAGTACATTGTATAAGTCCCGATACCGTAAAAAACAAATGGCGCGACCGTCGCCTTTTGAAAAATAACTCCCTGGGCCTCTCCTTGAGCTATAAGACCCATTCAACACTTTTGGGCCTCTAATAGAGTGTAAGACCCAACCCCCTTTTAACCAAAATCATGTGGGCCTCAGATATTGTATAAGCCCCTTTGTGTTAAAAGGAAATCTCGACGCGATCGCCATTTTAAACAAAAAATCAATTGGGCTTACCCTCGTGTTATAAGCCCCACTCTTTTTCTTTAAACCTTTTGGGCCTCTTGAGAGAGTGTAAGACCCATCCCTTTGTATAGAAAACCTTTTTGGGCCTCAGTCACTTGTATAAGTCCCTCTGTACAAAGTCAACAGTGCGTTCACTGATAAAACCTTGGGCCTCTCCTTGAGCTGTAAGCCCCAAATCTTTCTTTTTCAAAGCACTTTCTCCTTTGATTTTGAAATATACTATTGTTTTCAATATTTCTTTGTTGAACAACTAACCAAACAGCATGGAAGCTCTACAACCGAGTAAGTGGTTATTGCTTTCATTTACCGCTTTCATATACATATAACTGTATTGTGGGGCTGTTTCACTGTAAGTCTTCTTTCATAAACTCATATCAACTATGTAATAATAGTATAGATATTTCGAGTTTCCCCGGCAACTACGTCTAGAACTAGGTAACGCCGTTTCGTTTATTCGTAGAAATTGACAACTAGATCCCCAATAGGATCACCAGATACAGTCTTCTCTTCGGCTGTCCTAATTAGGAATTGTCAAGAAACTCTACTCCCAGAGATGAATGTATTCTCCGTGAATGGTATCTTTGAGTTTCTTCCAAATTCTTGAACTTTCCTGACTTGATCTATTCCTTGTGAATAGCTTGCCTTGAATTTCTCGGGGTTTGGGGACCCACGGGCTTCTTAAAAGCATCGGTCTCCTCTTGGGCATCATACAAGGACCCACAGGCTTCCTAAAAGCAACCCCGCCTCCTCTTGGGCTTAGTACAAGGACCCGTCGGCTTCTTAGAAGTATTCACAACCTCCTCTTAGGCTTCGTATAATGACTCTTCCTCCGGGAATAGTAACCTCCTCTTGGGCTTCATACAAGGACCGATCGGCTTCTTAAAAGTTTCCAGCCTCCTCTTGGGCTTCGTACAAATTGTCCCGACGACCTCCTAGAGGTATAGGAACAGAACTTAGTCATCTGCATAGAACAGACAGTCCTTTCCAAGAGTCTACTATTATTTCTCAAAGCATAGTACAAGAGATGAAACTCTAGACACGGACAGTCTAATATCCTTAGTCTCAAAGACATTCTCAAGTGAGCCCTTCGTTAAATAGGAAGAAAACCCGTAGACTCGGACAGTCTCAATACCCTTCGGATTTCCCACTTCCTTAAAGAACAGGAATAACCCGGATCCTCGAATCAAATCCTTGAGTACAGTGTTGCTCATATAAGAACTGATTTTCTCTTTCAAAGATCAGTATACTAGACCTGTCACTCAACTAAAACAGTTACAATAGCCTCCTCTTGGGCTTTGTACAATGATTCTCCCCAGCGGAGTCAAACAACGTTTAGTCTCTCTCTCGGGCTTTGTACGAGACACATAAGAGACTCCCTCGTTGAGTCAATCACCCCTTTTGCCTCCATCTCGGGCTTTATACGAGATACAAAAAGGTTCTTATTGAGCCAAACAAATTTTAGCCTCCATCTCGGGCTTTATACAAGATACCAAAAGACTCCATCGTCGAGTCAAAACCTTTTAGCCTCTCTCTCGGGCTTTGTACGAGACACATATTAGCCTCCTCTTAGGCTTTGTATAAGAAAACCACTGGTTGATCCAATCAATCTTTTAGCACCAAAGCTGTGCCTTGTTCACAGTACACAAATATCAATAACTCCTTCCCCTCCATCTAATTGCTGTAAGCGGCAAGCCTCTGGATCATCTACATCCATGCCACTGTCCCTCTTTTAGCATGAGAAATTCCTAAGGAAATATAGCATTGCTCTACACTGAGTTAAAGTCTTCTCCTTCAGGTTAAAAACCCCCTATAAAGGAAATTATGGCATTGCTAGGATCCGCGTATCCCGGTTAAAGTAATCCTCCCTCTATAACCAGTCACCCAACAGTTGTGACAAACAGACCCCTCTTTAGAGATGACAAATTCTCTTTAAAGTCAAACCTTTTCAGCTTCATATCTTGGGCTTTGAACAAGATACAAAGTACCTTTCGCTTCACGTCTTGGGCTTTGAACAAGACACCAAACAACCATTTCCTCCCATAGAATAGGAGGAACTACGAACGCTCTGATTTCCCTGTTTCGGCAAACGGGAATACGTAGGCATAAGATCGAAAGAAAAGATCTTAGCGAGCACACTAAACAAAAACCCTAAATCCCATACTCTCATATATCTATAAAAAATCATCAGTCCTAACATCCTAATCCTTGTTCCCCGCCAGAAACTTGTCTGTCAAAATAACACAAGAAAGGCCCCACCACATTGATCGCATCCGTAACCTAACAGACCGCTGTTTAAACTCAGTATGCAAGCAGGGTTAATTGGAGACATCTATTTCCCTTCCTTCACCAGCTTTAATAGGATAAAAAATGAATCAACCTGTAGTAAACTGACCCCAGAGAGAGCGACCGCGCTTGAGAACCGCGTCCAAAATCGCTCGCTACACTAATTAATGACTTTTCTCTATATCATTTCTTTTTCCCTCATTTTCCAAAGATAGAAACATTTAGTGAAAGAGAAGCTAGAGAGAAGGAAAAGGAAAGGAAAGAAAAGAAGAGAAAGTCCAAGAGCTCAAGATCAAGAATCATCCACCACTATTCATCAATTCATCTCATCTTCTTCATCATCATCTTCGAATCCAGTTGGGTTCTAGATAGAAGCTTTAGTTGTAGAATTCTTGAGTTTCTAGAGTTAGGTTAGATTTTGAGAAAAATGAACAATTTTGCAAATAAATAGAATCTAACGGTTGAAATGTGATATTAACTATGTAGTATAGTCGAACCATGTATATGATCAATTGTTGATACTTGTTTTGAGGTTTGAAACTGATTTGGTATGGTAAGGATGAGATTTGGGACCCTTGGAACCATGGAAAATGCAGGAAAAGAAATTTGGTTCTGGTGCGATTCGCCAGGTGAATCAGAACTCGCCAGGAGAATCAGGTCTCGCCACTGTTTCGCCAGGCGGAGAGGAATTTGCCATGCGAAATCCAAAATCGCCGGGCGAAAATGAAGAGACAGAACATGTTTTGGCTACTGGAACTTTTGGTTTTTTCAAAAATCAGGTCTCGCCACTATTTCGCCAGGCGAAGTACTGGCAAAGAGGGATTCGCCAGGCGAAATCCTTAACCGCCAGGCGAATCTGGCAGTTTTTCAATAATCTTCTTTTCTTCAAAAATCCGTAATTTTTTCCTCGTTTGTCCGATTTAAGTGTTCTTTATATCGATGTGAAGCTATGAAAGTGTTATATGCTATGGAAAGTGAAAATATTGTTTATGAGATGGAATTTATTCGATTATGTGAAATAAATGGAATTAAGTGATTTATGAAAAAGTAACTTTTGGAATTTAAAAGCTTCAAGTTGTGAGCTAGTGAGGAAACCATTAGTATAATAGAATGACTAGAGAATTGTGGGACAACGCTTACATCGATACTAGAAGTGTATCTTTGATAAGTAGTTTAGTGGAGGTTCGAGGCTAGTTTTGTGAACTCCTCCGAATTAAACGTGTGTTATCCCCTAATAAATATTAGTGACCCGTGTCGAGATCCTCTGGTGTAGGATGGCCGGGAAAAGTATTTATTAGTGTTATCCCTTAATAAATATTAGTGAAACGTGTCGAGATCCTCTGGTGTAGGATGGTCGGGGAAAGTATTTATTAGTGTTATCCCTTAATAAATATTAGTGACCCGTGTCGAGATCCTCTGGTGTAGGATGGTCGGGGAAAGTATTTATTAAGTAAGTAGTCGTGACCCGTGTTGAGATCCTCTTGTGTGGGATAGCCGGGGAAAGTTGCTTAGTGGGTGGTATGAGTGACCCGTGTCGAGATCCTCTTGTGTGGGATGGTCGGGGAAAGTACCATTGGTAGATAACCGTGACCCGTGTTTAATCTCCTTGTGCGGGATGGCCGGGGAAAGTCATCTACGTTAAGGATTCGTGACCCGTGTTTAATCTCTTTAAGCGGAATGGCCGGGGAAAGATTCCTTAACTAGTTTCTGTTTGTGTATATATATTCATGCCATAGTTTTTTTGTATTAGTCTTGTTGGGCATGTATATGTATAATGTGTTTACTAGGGACTTATTGGTATTTCAGTACCAAACGTGGAATTCATGTATAATATATGCTTTGATGTATGTATTTATATATGGGCGTTATAGTTGGTGAGATCTAGGCTCCTTAGCTTGTGCGATGGCACCATTGTTATCACAATAGAGATCAATGGGATCCACAATGCTAGGGACTATGCCAAGTTCACTAATGAACTTTTTGATCCAAACAGCTTCCTTTGATGTATTTGAGGCAGTAATGTACTCGACCTCAGTTGTAGAATCAGCAATTGTTTCTTTCTTTGAACTTTTCCAGCTCACAGCGCCACCATTTAGGCAAAACACATGACTAGATTGCAATTTAAAGTCATCCTTATCTGTCTGGAAGCTA
Source organism: Lathyrus tuberosus (assembly GCA_022829125.1). Taxonomy (NCBI): domain Eukaryota; kingdom Viridiplantae; phylum Streptophyta; class Magnoliopsida; order Fabales; family Fabaceae; genus Lathyrus; species Lathyrus tuberosus. Next base: position 725,126 of record JALAZF010000203.1, on the reverse strand, counting down.
GCACCGGTGTATCCAATTACCGCGAGCTCTTCCTGACCTCCATATATCAAGAATGAATCCTTAGTCCTTCTCAAGTACTTAAGGATATTCTTGACAGCTACCCAATGAGCATCATCGGGATCATATTGATACCTACTCGTTGCACTTAAGGCATACGAGACATCTGGTCGAGTACATAACATGGCATACATGATAGATCATATTGCATATGTATATGGAATCTTATTCATGCGATCCCTTTCTTCCTTAGTTGAAGGAAATTGTGTTTTTGATAGACACAGGCCAAGTTGCATGGGTATGAATCCTTTCTTGGAATCATGCATATTAAAGCGTCTCAGCACTTTGTCTATATATGTACTCTGACTTAGGCAAAGCAGTTTATGTGATCTATCTCTATAGATCCCGATTCCTAATATATAGGCTGCTTCACCAAGGTCCTTCATAGAAAAACATTTCCCTAACCAAGTTTTTACTTGTTGCAAGGTAGGGACATCATTTCCAATGATTAATATGTCATCTACATATAATACCAGGAAGATGATCATGCTCCCACTAACCTTCTTGTAGACACAAGGCTCATCTTCATTCTTTATGAATCCATATTGTTTTACAGTTTCATCAAAATGAAGATTCCAGCTTCTGGAAGCTTGCTTCAATCCATAGATTGATCGTTGTAACTTGCATATCTTTTGGGCTTCTTCTGGTATGTCAAATCCTTCAGGTTGTGTCATGTACACATCCTCAAGAAGATTCCTATTAAAGAAAATAGTCTTGACATCCATCTGCCATATTTCATAATCATGATATACAGCGATAGCAAGTAAAATCCGAACAGATTTAAGCATTGCAACTGGTGAAAAGGTTTCATCATAGTCTACACCATGAATTTGCTTATAACCTTTAGCAACCAGTCTTGCCTTATAGGTATGCACCTTACCATCTATGCCAGTCTTCTTTTTGAAGACCCACTTGCATCCTATGATATTAACTCCTACAGGAGGCTCTACCAAGGTCCAAACCTGGTTTGTGTACATGGAATCCATTTCAGATTTCATGGCTTCTAGCCACTTCTCAGACTCAGGACCAGTTATGGCCTCTTGATAGGTTACAGGCTCATCTTGATCCATGAGTAATACATCACCTTGATCATTTATGAGATATTCATATCTCTCTGGTTGGTGACGTATCCTGCTCGACCTACGATGGTCTTGTTCTACTTGAGCAGGTTGCTCTTCCATAACTACTTGTGGTTCCTGCTCTAATTCCTCCATAGGTGTATCAATACTTTGTGATTCTTGAATTTCTTCAAGCTCTACTTTCCTCCCACTGATTCCTTTAGAAATAAAGTCCCTTTCCAAGAAAACTCTAGTTCGAGCGCCAAATACTTTGCCCTCAGAAGGATTGTAGAAGTAATACCCTCTTATTTCTTTAGGATACCCCATAAATAAGCATTTGTCAGATTTGGGCTCAAGCTTAGTTGAAATTTTTTGTTTCACATAAACTTCACAACCCCAAATCTTCATGTAAGACATATGTGGTTTCTTACCACTCCATATTTCATATGGTGTCTTTTCAACCTTTTTGGATGGAACACGGTTAAGGGTGTAAGCTGCTGTCAGTAGTGCATATCCCCAAAAGGAGTTTGGAAGATCGACGTGACTCATCATAGATCGGACCATGTCTAACAAGGTTCGATTTCTTTTCTCAGATACACCATTCCATTGTGGTGTTCTAAGAGGAGTGAGTTGGGATAGAATCCCTTACTCTTTTAGATGGTCACTAAACTCTAGGCTTAAATATTCACCACCTCGATCTGATCGGAGAGTTTTAATATTCTTACCTAGTTGGTTTTGTACTTCATTCTTGAACTCCTTGAACTTTTCAAAGTATTCAGATTTATGTTTCATTAAATAGACATAACCATATCTACTGAAATCATCGGTAAATGTGATGAAGTATTGAAAACCTCCTCTGGCTGGTATGTTTAGTGGTATATCCACATACATCAGTATGTATGAGGGCCAAAAGATCATTAGCCCTTTCACCATTTCCAGTGAATGGGGACTTTGTCATCTTTCCAATTAAACAAGATCTGCATGTATCATATGATTCGTAATTAAAAGAGTCCAATAGTCCATCTTTATGGAGTTTGGAGATGCGTTTCTCATTTATATGGCCTAAGCGACAATGCCAAAGGTAACTTGGATTTAACTCGTTAGGTTTCATCCTTTTAGTATTAATGTTATAAATTGGCATTTCAAGATCAAGGACATACAATCCATTGTTCATTTGTGCAGTAGCATAGAATATATCATTCAAATAAATAGAGCAACAATTATTCTTTATTATAAATGAAAAACCAAACTTGTCCAAACAAGAAACGAAAATAATATTCCTGCTAATTGCAGGTACATAATAACAGTTCTCTAACTGCATTATTAAACCACTAGGTAAAGTCAATACATAAGTTCCTACGACTAAAGCAGCAACCTTTGCTCCATTGCCAACTCGTAGGTCAAATTCACCTTTTGCCAAAAACTCCACTCCTTTTTAGCCCCTGCACATTGGTACAAATGTGAGAACCACATCCAGTATCTAATACCCATGATGCGGAAGTAGATAAATTTATTTCTATAACAAAAATATCTGAAGTCGAAGTCCCCACTCCATTTTTCTTATCTTCCAGGTACTTTGGGCAGTTCCTCTTCCAGTTCCGATCTTACCGCAATAGAAGCAAGTGCCCTCCTTTGCTATACCTCCACTAGGCTTCAAAGCAGGGGCAGTATGTTTAGGTTTGGCAACTTCCTTGCCTTTCCATTTACCACCTTGCTTGGTGGGCCTTTTGTTCTGTTTCTTTCCATTACTGACCATCAGAATGGATTTCCCTTTTGACTTCAGATTTTGCTCAGCAGTTCTTAACATGCCTAGCAATTCAGAAAGAGTTTTGTCCATATCATTCATGTTGAAATTAAGGACAAATTGACTGAAGCTTTCTGGCAATGATTGCAGGATCAAATCAGTCGCAAGATCCTTTTTGAGGGGAAATTCCAATCTTTCAAGGTTCTCCACATACCCAATCATCTTGAGTACATAGGGACCTACATGGATTCCCTCAGATAGCTTGGCTTGAAAAGGGGATTTTGAAACTTCAAACCTCCCATTCCTTGCCTGCTCTTGATAGAGCATCTTCAGGTGTTCGATCATATCGAACGCTGCCATGTTTTCATGTTGCTTTTGCAATTCAGAATTCATGGTTGCCAGCATGAGGCAAGCAGTTTCATTGGCATCATCGACATGCTTCTTATAAGCATCTCTTTCAGCCTTAGGAGTAGAACTAGGAGGCCCCTCCTCAAGAACAGGTGTCTCTAAGACATACAGCTTTTTGTCATGTTTGAGGACAATCCTCAGATTTCGGTGTCAATCCAGAAAATTTGTCCTAGACAATTTTTCCTTATCAAGGATTGATCGCAAAATGTTGTTAGAAGTGTTTGTTGTCATGGTAATCTACAAAATAGAATGGAAAAATATAAGTATCATTAAAACAACATATTCAATTAGGCCTTTAATTAAATATGCTCCCACTATTTTACTTAAACTAAATGACCCTCGCCATTTGATTCGGAAAATCCCGTTGGAAGATTTTCTAGTGGATCGAGATCCATATTTCACTTTGTTTTAAGTCAGCGTTAGGCTGATTACACAAAACTCAGTTATTTATGTAGGAACTCTTTCCAATTGTATCCAATACAATTCTCGAATATTTCAGTTGGGTGAATAACTACTTTTTAATCCATCATATGGATTATTCCCAACTCTTGCTTCTAAACGTATATAATCTTATTATATTTTGTTTAGTTAAGTTTGACCCATTGTTTTAGAAATTAGATATTACATTTATCCCATCGCATCTTACTAATATAGAACATGCACCTCGTGTTAGGCAAAACCTACATTATTCGATACTAGTCTTGATGAGTTCTAAAACTTGGAATGCATAAACTTAATATTCAATTTTGAGGGAATTTTCATTAGTTTGATCTCACCGGCTTATTTATCATATAAATCGTCTCTCACATGCATCAATATACATACACACGCATCAACATACATACAAAATGAAACAGTTATGGCCCCTAGCACAATTGTTTTCCCAAGCCAATGAGAGAACCTAAGCTAAACCTAATAACGATCTACACTTCTCCAAGCAAGATCTCCAAGGTTGTCCTTCTTTGATCTTGTAGTCTTCTTCTTCTTCATACATTACATTACATTAAAGAATACTCGTTTTACATACGAGGGAGTGAGATGAGAAAAGAAGTTACATCAAGAGACTCAAAGAGAGGCACGACACGCAGGTCGTATTTTTGAAATCCCAAAACAAAATAAAGGAAAACTAAGGCCATAACGGATCACCACAAGAGAAAAATAATAAACACAATTTTATTATTATTAATTTAAATCCTATTAATTAAATTAATTAAATTAAATTTCGGCGAATGATCACACTATGCAGACGGGGCAGCGCCCCAACGAATTATTTTTTCAATGAACAATTCATTTGAAATCGGCGTCGTTTTTCATATCAGCACTTGATACTTTCCATAAAAATTAAAGTACAACTTTTGTGCCATCACAACTCTAATCGCAGACTTTTTAGACAACACAACCCTTGTGTCGTCATGAACCCTAATGCAACAATTTCATATCGTCAAAACACCATGATCAATAATTCAGTATGATTGATCCATATGCCACAGCTTCACCATACTAAAGTTGGTTTCTGAAGCAAATGAATACGGGTCGCTCAAAGGAATAATGATCATTACGCGATTTAAATGAACGAAATAGAAACAGTATATCCAATATACCATCTTTGCATCAGAGTTAATTATATCACATATAAAATTTGGCCGGTCATATTTGTGTAACTTAAGGACGATCGATATATCGCTGCTTCACCATACTATTGTCGGTTTCGAAGCATAGTCAATACCGATCATCCAAATCATACACAGCCTCATGCCAAAATTCAATTTCTCAATTTAATTTAATTTGTTACGTGTTTTAATCGAATTAAAACAAAAAACAGAAAATAAACACTTATCTGATGCATGATTTCGTAAATGGCTCTAATACCGCTGAAGGGAAATCGCGATTCAAAAATGCAGCGGAAATTAAAAATTTTCCTTTAGCGATCCTTACAAAAGATCATGATTAGTGATAGAATGGTTACCTCTTGTGGCGATGAAAACTTTGATTCTGAATCGAAGGAATAATCACAAGCGATGTACGATGAACAGCGCCTTTACTCAGTCCACACGAACAACTTCCTTCAGTCTCAGTGCTAGCTGCTACAATTGAAGGCTTTGAGTGAGAGATAAAGAGAAGTAAAATACGGCTAGGGTTTCACGGCTGAATTTTCATCAAGTGTTTTTACTTCTGCACAAAGGTTATATTTATAGAACCACTTGTGTGGGCTGCAAGCTAAAAAGCCCACTTAAGTGCACGCACACCATATGTTATGATAGTACCGTATATCACTTAAGCATGTGGTACCCTACCACAATCCGTATTCCACTTTAGTGCACCGTACCTTACGGTGTTACATATTTACTTAAGTACACCGTACCTTACGGCGTTCCTTATTTACTCTACCTCATATCAAACATTCCTTATGTGTGTAACCCTGTAGGATTGCGCGACGTTGGTAATTATATTAAATCATGCATTTAACATAATAAACAGTGAGATGTATCTAGCAACACATCACTGCTACCCAAGTCACAAAATTGTCATGTGATCTGACAAAACCTTTTGTGATAGTGCTTGTGTATATAATTACTCTTTTGCCCTTATGTCTATATTGAACACAAGGCATATACCGTGCCATCCTTGTTCAGTTCAATATTGGACCCTTAGACATTTATCCTGTTATGCAGGATGGACAAATTCCATCTAGGTCACTCATGTCCCTCAACATGCTTTATGAAGTACCCATCAACTGTCTTTGTAGTCATCCAATTATGGACAATGTTTGATCAGCAATAAAGTACTTGACTCTACATCTAGGGTCCATAGTGGTTTCAGGTCGAAGGGTGGTACACACCACTATCACCATGAGAGTAACTTATGACACATTGCATAACATTCTATGTAGTACTCTCATAGTGGGTTAATCCAGTATAAATATTACTCCTAATATTCATATCTATGTTAAGACTTGATAACTCCTTATCCATGATCCATGAGATGTGATCATCAGTCTATCTACATAATAGTCTTAATACTTTAAGGTTATCCCATTTCACATTAAAGCTCGACTACGGATACTTTAAGAATAGTGTCCTTATGTTTAATGGAATCTCATGATTAAGTCACACTTAATATTTCATTAAACGAACTAGATATTCTAGGGACTTTATCAATTTGGAAAACAAACATAATAAAAAAATGCCTTTTATTATTAATAAATAATTCGATACAAGTACCAAAAGTATTGGCCTCTAGGGCTTACACCAACACTTTCTCCTTTTTATTTTAGAAACCTAACCTACATAGCTTTGATCTGAAAAACTTCTTACCAAATTGAGATCGAGATTGCTTATGTGTTTTTGTGTTGTATTGAGAATGTTATATGATGTTGTGTTCTTGTTTTGTTTTTGTTGTTGTAGCCGTCGGTTTTTATCAGTGACGCGAGCACCTACCGCATGTTTGGTGCTACTTTCTGATTTCTGTATTTATCCTATGAAGCTTGAAAGTAAGGGGAAGATATCGTAAACTAACTCTGCACGCAAGTGTTTTCTTTATAAAATGCTAAGAGATCGGGGATCAGGGTCTGGTTATACAAAGGGAAGCTGTTAACACCCAGAGTATCTATAGTAATCTATAGAAACCTTCTTTTGCATGTATTTATGCTATTTTGAAATGCTTTCTTGTGTTTATCTGTTTTGGATTGGGAAAGATTCTCCTTTGGAAGTGTTGAGAATTTTTTTTCGGGTTTTCTGTTGTTTTTGGGAAGGTAGCGGACCTAAGATTTTTGATTTGTGTGCTCGCTAAGATTTCGCAATCTTATGCCTACGTATTCCCGTAAAGAGATTTGTGAAATCAGAGCAATCGCAGTTCCTCCTATTCTATGGGAGGAAAAATATTTACTGTCTTGTTCAAAGCCCAAGATTGAAGCTATCGGAGTATTTGTGCCTTGTTTAAAGCCCAAGATTGAAGCTAAAAGGGTGTTTGTATCTTGTTTAAAGCCCAAGATTGAAGCTAAAAGTTGACTGAGAGAGAGAATTTGTCATCTCTAAAGGGAGGTATCTCACCTATTCATCACAAAATGTTGAGTAATTGGTTATAAGGGAAATTACTTTAACTGGGATGCATGGAATCCAGTAATGCCATAATTTCCTTTATAAGAGGGATGTCATGAAGGAAGAAGCTTTAACTCAGTATAGAGCAATGTCACTTTTCCCTTTATGAATCTTCCATGCTAAGAGAGGGACATTGGCTTGGATATATAGAATCCAAAGACTTGCCACTTACAACAATTAAATGAAAGATAAATTTTAGCCAGGATAGAGGAATGACTCCAGTTTAGATTTTGAATCAACAGGTGTGTCACTTACACCAATTATCTGGAAAAGAGTTTTGATTGTTTGTTTTGATATGTGATGTATAGAAGAGGTATCTTCCTATAGAGAAGACTCATGGTCTCATCTGAAGGGATGCTGATTTTTGTGTGCCTTATTCAAAGCCCAAGGTTGAAGCTGAAAGAAAATGACTCCTATGGGGAGGGTTTTATCTATCTTGTACAAAGCCCAAGATTGAGGCTGACTGGGGGGAAAATTCTTATATAAAGCCTAAGAGGAGGCTGACTCTTGCTGAGGATTATTGAAATCCAAGAAAAGGTCTCAATTGTATTGGGGAATCCAAAAGGAATTTACTCTGACTGGGAACCAGGGAAGAGTTAAAATACCAGATGCCATGAGGCTCTGATTTTGTTGGGGATTTGTTGTGGTCAACCTAACCTTGGCTGGAATTTTCCAGGTGAAAGTTAAGCCTTATTGGGGGTCAGGGGAGTTTAAAGGTGAGTTTGAAAACCTTAGAAGTTTTTAACTCTACTGGAGATTGCTGTATTAATAAGATGATCAGGATTTACCCTATACTTTTAGGAAACCTGAGGGTCTCTGTGTGAGGTCCAAAAGGAGACTATGACAATGAGACTTTTCCAAGTCTACTTGAATGAAGCCCAAGAAGAGGTTGATACTATCCAAGTCTCTTAAAAAGTGGTAGACTCTGGTGTAGAGAGATCTTTGTATGATGCCCAAGAGGAGGTTGTTGGTTAAGATCAACCCTTGATGATAGGATGCTCTGGAATTCTTGACTCTCCTGGGGATTGAACTAGCAGAGATGACTAATTTCTATCCTATGGTTTTAGGAAGCCTTTGGGCCCTTGTACTAAGCCCAAGAGGAGGCTGGGGAACTTCTAAGAAGCTTGTTGGTCCTTGTACTAAGCCCAAGAGGAGGCTAGGGATGCTTCTAGGAATCCTGTGGGTCCAAGCCTAAGAAAAGTTCAAGAAAGATTTCACCGGGAATAAGTTCTTTCTTTGTTGAATAGTTATAAGGTTTGAAGAAATTCAAAAGTGGTTTAATCGAGAATTTATCCTCTCTGGGGAAATGAATTTCTTGTATATATATTTCTAAGTTTTGACAGTCTTGAGAAAATTTTCACCGGGAATAATGCCTTTCTCTGTTCCATATTGAATAAAGCCAAAGAGGAGGCAAACTGTATTGAGGGAAGTTTCCTATGAGGGAACTAGTTATGACTAAGTTAGAAGTAACCTCTGGTTTGACCTAAGTGTAGACCTAACTATTGGGGAAACTCTAGACAGATATGCACAAGTATATATAGATAAGTGAATTCACATGTATATAAACAAGTATGCATTGAATTGAAAAGATGTTGGGTCTTACACTTTGAGAAGAGGCCCAAGTGTATTGTGATTGATTGTACTGATTTTAACTGTATGATTAGGGTTTTAAGAAATTGAAGAAAGTTTTGAGAAAACTTTAAGTTTGAATTTGAAAGAAAGTTTATTGAATTGAATTGAAAAGAAAGTTTGGGCTTATAACTCAAAGAGAGGCCAAAGTGGTCTAAAAGCAGTTCCACCGGGAATAATGCTCCTCTTAGTACCAGTTTAAAAATAGATAAATGATTTTGAAAACAGAGGTATGGGGCTTACAACTCAAGGAGAGGCCCATGGAAGTTGTTTATTGTTTAAAACAAAGTTTATGAATAAAATATTGGGCCTTATACTCAAGGAGAGACCCAAATGACTTGTTTTGAAAACAGGGATCGCACTGCGATACCCACAGACGTTGTGGGATTTATACTATAGCAGAGGCCCAAAATTTGCTTATGTACAAAAGAGTTTGGGTCTTACACTCTATTAGAGGCCCAAACGTGTTTGTAAAGAAGAAAACTGGGGCTTATACTCAAGGAGAGGCTCAGATGAAAAATAACGAACGCGCCATTGTTTTGAAAACCGCATCGGGACTTATACTATGACAGAGGCGCAGGAATTATTTATTTACAAAAGGGGTTGGGTCTTACACTCTATTAAAGTCCCAAAAGTGTTTCAATTGAAGATTGACAATTTTAAAATCAAGGAGAAAACCCTAATTTTAATTTAAAATACAATTTTTCAAAGAAAATTAAATAAAAAATGATATAAAATATCAAATATATTTAAAACATGTTGTGATCTTTAAAAAATGTTTTGAAAAATTATGTTTTATCCATATGAAAGCTTAAAGTTCATTTGAGTTTGAAAAATCAAGAGAAAGATTTCATTAAAAATGTTTAAAAACAATTAAAAAGAAATTCTTTACAAAAGTTCAAAATATATTATATAAATAATATTCTTTTGATTTTTTTGTGGAATAAAATATTTTAACATTTTTGTGAATTAAAAAAAAAAAGAATCAATAAAAAATGATTAAAAATTAGAGAGAAATTAATTTTTGAAATCAATTAAAAAATAATAAAAAATTTGAAAATTTGAAAAAGGCACCTTGAACAAATTATCTTCTTCGCGCGAGCTCTGGTTTTCCAGATTTGCAAAACCCTCCATAACTCTCTCAATAAGTAATGAAATGGAACGATTCAAACATCAATCTTGCTCATTTTTAATCAAGGATTAAGATGGTACCATTTAATTTCATTTATTTTAAGTGTAGAGTGAGATAATTGTGCTGGCACAGAAACCCTAGAATTTGCAAAAACTATCATGAAATCTTAAACACGAATGAAACATAGCAATTGATTGAGGGTTATCACTATATGAACTACCAGAAACATGTTGGTAACTTGAAAATAAATTTATGATGCACGTAGTATAGAGTTTGAGAGTGTCAGACTTACTTGTGCAAGAGGAATTTAGAGGTGTTACAGATGTTGTGTGATGATCTGGACAGCTTCAACGGACCTTATGTAAGGTGTTTAGAAGCTTGGAATGGATTGAAGACCCCTGGAACTCTTTGTCGAACTGCAACTTGGCTCATGTGTGATTTGGAGGTTTGTGATTCTGATGTTACCGATGATGGAGAAGTGTTTGGATAACTTCTATATGATATATATGATGTTTCTACACTCTTAGTTTTGATGGAATTGCTTCCTATTGAAAAATTAGAAAGTTACTTGAAAAGGAAGCAAATTCTGGTTTTGGAGAGTGAAATAAAGGAAAACATGATTGGAGATATTTTGGGGTGTGTTAATCAGTCACACATAACCTCTATTTATAGTAGAGGAAGTTTGTCATGGATGAACAACTTCAGATTGGAAGATAAGATCTTGGTTCAATGGCTTTGGAATGGTATCATTATCCCTAATGCAAGGTACACCAATGTGTCCAAATAGCTTAGCTACCAATTGACCAATTCCACATTCCTCAGCCATTTTTATTGTTGTTTATTATTGAAAAGTATTTTGGGGGGTGTTTTTATCGTATCCACAGGGATCGAATGTATATTGCCGCCGTTCTATAGTCAAAAGCATTTCAAACTTTTAAGTAACAAAGAGTTTGGTTTTTCGTATCGGATCGTTTGCATAAAATTTAGTAATCTACGGTAAAGAAATTGGTTTTAGAGTTTGGTAAAAACATGCCAAGATTAGGGTCCAATAATCTGTTTTCTACGTATTTACTCGATAAAGCGTGTGAACTCATTAACGATAAATATAACCATATATCCTCTCAACAAGTTTATCTCTAACACTTGTTGTGAGATTTATCATATTGATTCTTTGATGATCTCTCACTCAAACTACCAATATGATAACATACAAGTTCAATATTTATGAACATCAACTTTCAAAACTATCTCTAGCCTTATGATTATTGATGGATTGGAACTTAGGTCAAGTTTTAGAACATATCTCTCGATCATGAATTAAAACAAATTATAAACCATGTAAACAAAGTTTTTCTTCTATATTTATCATCAACAAAGTTTATAAACTTACAATCAAGATCAATACATACAAAATGATGGATTACCTACCACTAATCTTGACACAAGATGTGTTTAGCTACACATATTCATGGTAGCTTGCTTTTCAAGTTTCATGAGGAGATGAAAAAGCATCCGCGTCGAAGAATCGAGATCAGATGCAAACCCGGCTTCTCTAAGTGAAGAATCTCTCTTAGATGAAGAAATATCAGAAAAATAGGTATTGGGGTGTTAAAGTGAAGTTTTCCTCCCAAGAAAATGCATAAAATCTATTTATAATACACTTAAAATCAAACACATTCGCACTGGGAATGATTTATTCGCCTAGCGAATGATGAAAGTGGCACCTGAAGTGCCTTCTGATAAGCTAAACCGCCCTTGTTTGTTTGCATAAGTTTGCAATGCGAACTATTCGCCAAAAAGTTTGCAAAGCGAACTTAGCCCCCTTTTCTTACTGTTCAAGTCTGGGACCATTCGCTGGGACTTCGCCAGTTTGTTCGCAAAGCGAACATTCGCTGGAAAGTTCGTAAAGCAAACTTGTTGATGTTTTCCTCTTTTCTTTGGTAGCTTGTATCATTTCTTTGTGTCTCACATCTTTGATCAAGTAGTGCCTTTTCCTGCACAATAGCACACATATTACAAGCACCAAAGGTATATTCACAAGGTTTGAAGAATAACAACAATTCTTGAGTAAAATCCACAATTCACATAGAAAAGCTTGAAAAATGCCAAGTATACAATAGAAATATTAGTCATGTTTGACATCTAACATTTATGTGAGCATCTTGACTGAGGAATGTCCTTTTGTTGAATGTGCACTATTGCGCATAAATGCCTTTGAATTCAAGGCATAATGTGACAAAAGCCATTACTCCAAGTTGAAGGATTTCTTGACCCTTTGACTCAAATTTGCAGGTTTACCATGATTTCTTCTGTTATGCAATGAATGTGAGTGGCATTGATCATTGAACTTGACAAGAAAATCGTGTATGGCAAGTAATGACCAAACTGATTTTGCAAAATAGTTTACAGCAAGGCATGTTGGTCACTCCATATCTCTTTGCTCAAATAGAGTTTGATGATGTTCTTGTACTCTTTGGAAAACTTGCATGTCATTCTTCAACTTTGATGTTTAACTTTGGTCTTGGATTAATGTGGATCATATAGAAAAATGACCTTAAAGTTGGAAAAAATGCAAACAGATTCTGTCCAAATTTTCACTAAGTGTTAAAGTGGAAATCTCATGAAACCCTAACTTCATGGCTTAATAACTCAAAATCCATGCATCTTTTTGAAGGCGTGAGAAAAACACAAGAAAGGGGGGGTTTGAATTGGGTTTTCCACAATGAAAGCTTTTCGTGACACTCAAACAAAGATCACAAATAGACTAATAATAGAGAATGACACACGACATATCCTGGTTCACTTGAAAATTATCAAGTTAATCTAGTCCACCCATCAAGGTGGTTTTTCCTCTCTCAAACGAGGTCTTAATCCACTATAACCAAACTGATTACAACTGCACTAGCAACTGCTGGTGACTAACAATACACAGACTAACTGTCTCCTCTTAAGGCTTCTGACCAAACTGGCCCCTTAAGGAATTAATCTCTAAGACACATTAGTCCTAGACTTCTCAAGAATTCTGACCTAACTGGTCTCTCAAGGAAATCAAACCACTGTTTGAAAATACAATGCACAAGCCAACTGCAAGTGACTAACAACACAAAAACTCACTGTCTTAGTTTTCCTAAAGCTTCTGACCTAACCGGTCCTTTAGGGAACACAAACAACTGTATGTTACAAACATTTACAATAATGATGCTTCTACACAAGCAGAGTAAACACATTTTTAGCTCAATCTATCTTAGAGCGAATCTACACAGTAAAAACAATCTTCTTCTTTGTATTGTGGTGCTTTACTGTTCACTCATAATTTTCTCCATTTCTTGAGTTCCTTCTTCATATGACTAAGTGCTTTTAATATTTCTCTTTTTCAAACTGAGTGTTACATTTTTCCTCACCAGATTCGTTGAATGATCAAGTCTATATATATATAGCCAGAAAAAGATTCGTTGAAAGGTAGATCAGTAATATCAGAAGAATACTGGCGACTTGAAATAATGTCGTTATGCTGGGGTGAAAATCGTACACTAAAATTGTCCTTTGTACCACCAAATCAGGGTAGTGGAATGGTGGTGGAAAAGAACGTTTTTTATCTGTACCATTATTGGCAGGAGATTTCGACCAAGGTAAAAGGACAAGAGGAAATTCAAAAGCAAGTCGACGACAAGGGATGCTCAAAGCGTGGATCCGACGCTGGTCAAAAGGCGTGTCAGAAGGAAGGCGACAAGCCATGGTGTCGGAAGAAGCCAGACGAAAGGCAAGCCCACATTCAAGGATAGGTACTTGGGCGGGAAAAGTTTGAAAGTTCCAAGAATATGGGAAGTTGAAAAGAAAGTGGTGTGACACGTGTCAGCACCAAAGGAAATCTGGGCAGATGAACAGTTATTTTTTAGGCCTATATAAAGCATTGTATTTTCCATTTTTAGGGGTCGCATTTTGTAACATTACAAAAGGAAAACACTCAAAGTACCAAGCTTAGAGAGAAACGAGTTCAATCCCGCGAAAATGTATAATTGCGTCCACAATTTCTTAATGCAATTTACTTTCAGAATTTAAATTACTTTTGTTTATTCACCTTTTCCTTTTTTCTATTTGTTTTTTCTGCTTTGGGCTGTTAAGCACCCCAACCTTTATTTCTTGCCTTTCCAACATTTATTATCACACTTACAAAGAAACTGTCACAATCAAACGAACATACGCTTCTAATCACTTGTTCTGGGATTTGTGTGGCCGGTCCCGCGAGTAAACCTGAGACGGAAGGCCAGCGGTTGTTCGCGCCAACGAACAAATTGGCACGCCTGGTGGGACCCGTGTGAATTGAGTGTATGTTTTTGCGTAGTGGTAAGATGGTAATACCACGTCCAAATGACGAACCATCTTCGATGAAAAGTACGGTTGTGACACAAACAACTGATGTTGGCTCTGGTACCGTGTCAGCGGTTTCAACTATCCCTAGTGGGCCAACTGGGACGTCACGTCGACATGACCCAAAGTCAACAATGGTGGGGACTACAGGGCAGTATATGCCTAGTATCACCATGCCTATTCCTCGATCTTATGGGATGCCGACAAAGTTCATGCAGAGTTTGCAATCTACTGGCCCTTTGTTTGGGGAAAGTTCATCCCCGGTATTTTCACCCTATCAGGGGACAGGGCATCTGTCAAACCAGGTGGTTCGACCCCCAGGTTTCAACCTTTTATCTCAATCCATACCGACATTTACCTCGAGTTCTGTCGCGGTCATGAGGCAATAGATGGATGAGAGCAATCATGAGATGGTTCATATGTTGACTCAACAGATGGGTACAATATTTAGACCACTGATACAAGAATCAACACAGAGTTACCAATAACTGGCGACTCAAATGACACGTATAAGTGACTTTCTAGGCGCTCCTAGGGCTCAGGGTCGACAGACCCCGCCGCCTCCACCGGAGACGCCCATTCGTCAGGATGAGGTCTTCGACGAAACAATCGAACAACCCCATGAATTTGAAGAGATCCTTATGATGGCCCAAAGGCCTCCTGTGATGGTCCATAGGAACCAAGATCCGGACTTTGTCGTCAGACAAGTTCGACAGGATGCCGTGGTTGGGGAACACAATTTGGAGGCTGTGGTCGAACGTGTCATGGTTCGTAATTGGGCAAATCCAAGTTCGTTGGTGAGACTGAGGGGCCACCGTCGAACACGTCGCTAGGTACCAAACCGAAGCCGGCGACATAGTAAATAACGAGGACTTAAAAATAAAGTATTTTCCAAGTTCCCTCACGAAGAATGCATTTACGTGGTTTACCACGTTGCCCCCTCAGTCGGTCCACACGTGGGCACAATTGGAAAGATTGTTCCATGAATAATTTTACATAGGTCAGTCGAAAATAAGTCTGAAAGAGCTGGTAAGCGTCAAACACAAAGCCACAGAGTCAGTAAACCAGTACTTGAACAGGTTTAGACTTTTGAAAGCACGATGCTTTACTCAAGTCCCTGAACACGAATTAGTCGAAATGGCAGCCGGTGGTTTAGATTATTCTATCAGAAAGAAGCTTGACATGTAATATCTTAGGGATATGGCCCAACTGGCTGACCGAGTCCGACGGGTCGAACGCCTAAAAGTTGAGAAAATTCAATCTAACAAATATCGTAAAAAAGAAAAAGTTTCCTATGTGGCTGCTGACGAGTATTCCTCTGACGAAAAGGAATTCGTCGATGAAATTGAGGTCCATGTGGCTGAACTTAAGCCAGGACCTCCCTACACGTGCAAATTGTTGAAACCATCAAACGGGAAAAATCCCGTCGAAATCGGAAAAACAGATAAATATGTTGCTAAAAATTATAGTTTTGATGTTTCTAAGTGTGATGAAATATTTGATTTACTGGTTAAAGATGGTCAAATAATTATTCCTCCTGGTTTAAAAGATCCCTCTTTAGAACAAAAGAAAAAGAGGGGATTTTGTAAATTTCATAATTTCCTTGGTCATAAAACAGCTCAATGTGTTCTTTTCAGGGATTTGGTGCAGAAAGCTTTGAAGGAGGGCCAACTCCAATTTGGCGAAAAGCCAAAGATGCAGGTTGACACTAACCCACTAAAGGTCGAAGAGGCTCTGTACTCAGAGGTGTACGAGTGTATGATGGTCGAGGTTACTGAGGGTCCCGATAAATAACCAATGACTGAAGTGGTGGAGTGCATGATGGTCGAAACTACTGAAGGTTCCGACAAGAGAGTTGTGGAAAAACTCAAAGCAGTGTATCCCCAGGCTGGCGAAAGTTTGGAAGATTTCCAGGAAAAGTGCATGATAAGCGGGTCGAAGGCCGCATTATGCCCCAGGTGCAACGTCGTGTTTGATGAGAAAGCTGCTGAGAGGTATGAGGCAAGCAAGAGAGAAGTGATGCCAGAAAGCAAGCCACATGTCCCAAGGTTTGTGTTTGACAAGAGTGGTGCCTCTCATTGAAATGAGGAGTACAGAAAGTTGTTCCAAGAGGCACGACCCAAAACTTTTGTGCCTCCGTCGGATACCCCACAGGAAAGATGGATGGCACCAGTCAGCCAGAAAGGAAGTAAAAGACCAAAATGGAAGGTTTTAGATTTGGAAAAGAAAGCAAATGTCTCCGAGAAGAGAGTCGAACCAAGGGGCTACGTGGTGTCCCCTAACTACAAGGGAAAAACCCCATGACTAGGACTCAGTGGAGGCACTATCAGCGCAACAAGAAAGCTGAGAAAGAGGCTGCTACTTCACAGTTGAAGCCTGTCGGAACGTCTGGACACAAGCGGCAACACCCAAGAAGGCAATGGGTAGAAAAAGACAAAGTGGTGACAAACCAGACCATGGCAGTAACCGTGGAAACTTCAGGAGAAAAGGGGGTGGTTTCGACCCAGAGTTCAAAATATACTTCGCTGGTTGAAAATAAGAAGGAGCCAGAATTCACCCCTCAGTCGGATGAGGAAGAGCCAAAATATTCTCCTCAGTCGGATGAAGAATATGATCCTTCACCTAAGGGAGATTTTGACGAAGACATGTACGACGACACCAATGATGACACCTATGGTGAAGATTTCGTACTGAATTGCGGTATCGTGTCAATCCTACCAGCTGA
This sequence comes from Lathyrus tuberosus, assembly GCA_022829125.1. Lineage (NCBI taxonomy): Eukaryota > Viridiplantae > Streptophyta > Magnoliopsida > Fabales > Fabaceae > Lathyrus > Lathyrus tuberosus. The sequence goes on along the minus strand of JALAZF010000203.1, from coordinate 707,908 downwards.
ATATGACGCGGTGTCAGAAATCTCCGAGGCAGAAGAAGACTTCGTCCCTGACGAAAATGCGGATGACAAGCCTCTATGTTATTATGTGATGAATAGTGGTGTGGTCGAAGAGTAAACGACTATGTTTGAATGCCCTAGTCCTGAGATGATGTATCACTTGAAGCCGTTATTCATAAAGGCAAAAGTTGATGGAGTGGCGGTCAACAAGGTGTTCGTGGATGGTGGGGCAACTGTAAATATGATGCCCCACAATTTATTCAAGAAAATTGGAAAAACAGAGGCTGACCTCCGATAGCACAACATGGTTCTTTCCAACTATGAAGGCAAGACCAGTAATATCCTGGGGGTTATCCAAGTGGACTTGGCAGTAGGTACAACCAACAGGTTAACACTCTTCATGGTCATCAATTGAAAAGCAAATTTCAATCTATTGCTGGGACGGGAACGGATCCATGGAATAGGGGCAGTATCGTCGACAATGCACCAGAGATTGACCATTTGGAGATAAGATGGCATCGTCGAAAATATTGAGGCAGATCAAAGGTACTACAAGGTCGACGAAGCCAAGGGTATCAAGAAATCTTTTGACCAACACTTAGCAAATGTGGCTCCTTGTGATGACAGGTCAGGTTCCTACACCTCTGTCAACACGGGTCGCGTCCTAAACTTAGACCCCGACTATGGGTTCATCTGGGATGCTGTCGACAAAGCCATGGAGCCTATGGAAATGCCACCAACGGGGTGGCCCACGGTCAGTGAAAATGACTGCTGAGTCAGAAAGCATGACTCGAATTTCGGCCTATTTGGCTGAAAACAGAAGAATGTTGGCACTTGAAACAGAGAAGCCACCACGAGTAATTGAGGGAGCCGACTGTAGTACACAAATAAGTGGCCCACAAGGCCAAAAAACAGCTTCAGAAATCCAGAGGCTTGATTGTATTTAAGACGACGAGCCTTTAGGGTTTGAGAAAGACCCAAATCATGAGCCACAAAGGATGCAGCCGCAGGATCCACTTAAAGAGGTTGACTTAGGAGATGGGACAACCAAAAGACCCTACTATGTGAGCACCAAAGTGGAGCCAGAGATGAAGGCCAAGCTGATTAAGGTATTAAAAGAATACAAGGATTGCTTTTCCTGGGATTACGGCAAAATGCCTGGTCTGAGTCAGAGCGTAGTGGAGCATCGACTTCCAATCCAACTAGGTAAGAGGCCAGTAAAGCAACAACCTTGACGCTTCGCCCCAAAAGTCACGTCGAAGATCAAGCAGGAAATTGAAAGACTGCTCAAAAGCTGGTTCATCAGAACTGCAAGGTATGTAGAATGGATAGCGAACATAGTACATGTTATCAAGAAAAATGGAACCCTTCGAATTTGTATCGACTTTAGGGATTTGAACAATGCTACCCCTAAAGATGAATATTCAATTCCTGTGGCAGAGATGCTTGTCGACTCAGCTGCAGGGTTTGAATATTTGAGCATGCTCGACGGCTACTCCGACTATAATCAAATTCTCATAGCCGAAGAGGATGTCCCCAAAACTGCGTTTCGATGCCCTGAAGCTTTGGGGACATATGAATGGGTTGTGATGCCTTTTGGGTTGAAAAATATTGGGGCAACCTACCAAAGGGCTATGAATGATATATTCCATGACTTTATTGAAAATTTTATGCAGGTATACATTGATTACATAGTGATAAAATTGTCATCAGAAGATGGTCACCTTGACCATCTTCGACGCTCATTTGAGAGAATGAGAAAATATGGATTGAAAATGAATCCACTAAAATATGCCTTTGGGGTTCCTGCAGGGGACTTTCTGGGATTCGTGGTCCACAAGAAAGGCATCGAGATCAACCAGAACAAGACGAGAGTAATCTTGGATCTCAAGCCTCCGTCGACAAAGAAACAGCTCCAGTCTTTGTTGGGGAAGATAAACTTCTTGAGGAGGTTCATCTCGAACCTAAGTGGCAAGACGAAAGTGTTTTCACCACTACTCAAAGCCAAGAAGGAAATCGAGTTCCGTTGGGGACAGGAGCAGCAGGAAGCTTTCGACGCAATCAAAGAATACCTTACAAAGCCTCCAATCCTATTACCACCTAGTATAAATAAAAACATGAAGTTGTACATTGCAGCGTCGGAGACGACCATAGGAAGCATGTTAGCACAAGAGGATAGTGGTGGCGTCGAAAAACCCATTAATTACCTTAGTAGGATGTTAATAGATGCTGAAACTAGGTACACTATGATTGAAAAGTTGTGCCTATGCCTGTACTTCTCATGTATGAAATTAAAGCAATATATTAAACCAGTTGACGTTTATGTTTCATCTCCTTTTGATGTTATTAAGCATATGTTATCCAAACCTATTTTGCATATTCGAATTGGGAAATGGGCACTAGCGCTAACTGAGTTTTCCTTGACATATGTTCCTTTAAGGGCAATGAAGGGTCAAATAGTGGCAGGCTTTATTGTCGACCACGCATTAGTCGAAACGTCGATACATAGTATGGATATTGCTCCGTGGAAGTTGTACTTCGATGGATCGAGCCATAAAAATGGGGAAGGTATCGGAATCCTAATAATATCACCACAAGGTATTCCAACTACATTTAAATGCAAAGTTGATGGCAAACGCTCTAATAATGAGACAGAGTATGAAGCCTTGATCACTGGCCTCAAAATACTTAGGGATTTGGGAGCCAAGGAAGTAGAGATAAGAGGAGACTCAGAATTGGTGATTAAACAAATCACAAGGGAATACAAGTGCGTTAAAGAGCATCTTTTGAGTTACTTCTCATTGGTGAAACGTTTGTTAGAGCATTTTGAAGTTGTCAGTATTTCGCAAGTACCTAGGATAGAAAACCATAAAGCTAATGAATTAGCACAAATCGCCTCTGGTTATAAAGTGTTAGAGGGTAGGCTGAAGGATTTCATCGAAACTAGGGAAAAGATGGTGTCGAACATACATTCACCATCAAGTTGGTCAATATCCAAGGACTCAAGCAGTTTGGTCGAAGGTTTGGAAAGCTATGAGATTTTTGTCAACAATATGTCACCAACAGATTGGCGAAGACCAATCATGGAGTATTTGGAGAATCCGTTAGGTAGCACTGATAGGAAGACTAAGATAGAGCGATGAGTTATGTCCTTATGGGGAATGAGCTGCTAAAGAAAACTCCAGAAGGAGTCTTGCTCAAATGCTTAGGAGATACGGATGCCTATTTGGAAATTTCTGAGGTTCATAGTGGGACTTGTGGAGCTCACCAAGTTGGCCACAAAATGAAATGGCTTTTGTTCCGACAAGGGGTTTATTGGACAAGTATGCTCAAAGATTGCATGGACTTTGTGAAAAGATGCCAAGATTTCCAGAAACATACAAATATTCAGCATGTACCAGCCAGTGAATTGCACGTTATAGTCAAACCATGGCCGTTTCGAGGTTGGGTTTTGGATGTAATATGAGAAATTCGGCCAGCTTCGTCGAAACAGCAAAGATTCATCCTCGTAGGGATAAACTACTTCACCAAGTGGATAGAAGTTGTGCCTCTAGTGAAGGTGGATCAAGAGGCCGTGATAGAATTCATCCAAAATCATATCTTGTATAGATTCGGGATACTTGAGACAATCACGACAGATCAAGGCTTTGTGTTTGTTGGGCAGAAAATGCAAGAGTTTGCAGCAAAAACATGTTTCAAGCTGGTTACTTCGACACCATATTATGCTCAAGCAAATGGTCAGGTCAAAGCAGCTAATAAGGTGATAATTGGGCTAATCAAGAAGCATGTTGCAAAAAAGCCAAAAAACTAGCACAAAACATTAGGTCAAGTTTTGTGGGCCTGTCAAACATCACCCAAGGAGTCGATCAATTCGACCCCGTTTCATTTAACCTTTGGGCATGACACTATGTTGCCAGCAGAAATATGCCTGCAATCAGTTAGGGTACAACGACAACACGAGATTCTGTCGGAACAATATTGGGAAATGATGCTAGACGAACTCGTGGATTTGGACGAGGAAAGAATGATAGCATTGAACGTGTTTATACGCCTGAAGGCACGGGTTGCCAAGGTATACAACAAGAAGGTCAATAAGAAAACCATCGCCGTAAATGACTACGTATGGAAGGCGGTGTTACCCATGGATCGACGGGATCGAACAATGGGAAAATGGTCACCAAATTGGGAAGGGTCGTTCAGAGTAAATCAAGTTTTTAGCAACAATGCCTATGAAGTACAAGAATTAGGAATGGACCAACGGATCTTAAGAGTAAATGGGAAATATTTGAAGGAATATAAACCTATGCTACAAGAGATTCACATTAAAGTATAATTCTTTCTCATTGGTTAAAAGCCAAAATAGGCTAGGGGCCAAAAATGGCTTACAAAGTGTTTACATCAGTTCGACATATAGGCTAAGGAAACTCAGGGAATCTGGACTTAAATGTGAGAGCAAGAATTGTCTCTACAAGTCAATCTATGTTTTGATGATAACAATGAGTATTTGTGAAAGAACCATTTTATGGACTAACGTTTGTTGTGTGCAGATCATAAGAACTAAAGACATCAAAACCAACATACACCAGCTAGATGTACTATGATTGAATATATATATATATATATATATATATATATATATATATATATATATATATATATATATATATATATATATGCGGAGTTACTATGTGTGACTAAAGTCGCGAGAAGCAAGAACGCTTGTTTATCAAGTCATGATCAGCCAGATCCAAGGATGCCAAGATTGTTGTTACAATGCTCTTGTGGATGCTGAAAGTGATTAAGATTCTGAAGATAGCGAAGCCTCTGAAGAAGTACACTCAGAAAGAACCAAAGTTCTGAAGACTCCTATGACTTGAAGTTCTGATGGCTGAAGGCGCTGAAGACCAAGTGCAGAAAGAATCTGAAGACTGACGAGTTCTGAAGATTAAGGTTTCAAACAAGAAGTTCTGAAGACTCTGAAGACAGGCTCTGAAGATTCAGAAGACTTAAAGCAGGAAAGGATAACACTCTTAACGACCAAGTGCTGAAGTTCTGAAGACTGATTCCTAATGGACTTCTTCAATTAACGAAAGACTTGAAGCATCAGATATTCTGCTATAAAGACTCCACTCATGCTTCATCAAATTAACATCAGAAGCCACTGAAGTTTTGAAGTCTAAATATTACCGTTGTGAGTCAAATGTACACACTGCCCAAGAAAAGATGTCTGGTCACTTCCTCCTCTGCAAAAAGAAGATGTGTCAGTACAACTCATTATATCACAACGTTTCTTTTCCAAATAGCCAACAGTATTCTCTAACGGCTATATTTCTACTGGCTATTTAATGGAAAGAGTTTTTTCTTCTGATGTGTCGATCACTTGTAGAATCACGAACTGAATGTTCATCTACAAAATTGACCAAGTCATTGTGAAGATAGTAACAGCGATGAGTTCTCATTGTAACATTTAACATATTCAGAGCTATCATTATTTCACCAATGGCGATTGTTGTTGAAACTCAAGAAGACAAATTAACACAACTACAACAATCAAACAGAAGCTGTTGATGAAGAAGACAACATTGAAGATCTGTTAAGTCATCAACCTACCTTCTCGTCAAGACTACATTGAAGATCTGAAGCAAGGAGTTGCTGCTCAAAGCTTGCTCAACCAGAAGACGAAGAAGAAGAAGATCTACAAGATGTCAACAATAGTAATATCTATATATATCTTTGTAGTTTCTTAGGAAAGCAAGGAGTTGATTGCTCAAAACTTGCTTGAACACATGTGTGTGTTCTTTGTACTTAAACTTAGGAGAAACTTGCTTATTAAGAAGCACAATTTATAATCTCCAGTTTGCCAATTCAACTAAATGAATTGAGACTCCTCAAGTGAACGTTATATTCATTAAGTTGAATCCCTGAACGGTTCAGCTGTGAGTTGAGGCCCTTGAGTAGATCACGTGGTGATCAGATACTTGAGATGACAATGGCTGGGTGTCATTGTGGAAAATCCTGAAATAGGGTCAATAGCGTTATATTCATTAAGTTGAATCCCTGAACGTCTAGCTGTGAAAGCCTAGCAGTAGATCTTGAAGAGATTGGAACCTGCAGGTCAATGTTCGTTATATTCATTAAATTGAATCCCTGAACGGTTCATTGTGGTGTTAGTCACAGTGCGGCTGTGCAAGTTGTTAGTCACCGGCGTGGCCCGTGCAAGTGTAATCATGATTTGGTTATAGTGGATTAAGTCCTTGTGTTCAAGGCGAAATCACCTGAGGAGGGTGGACTAGATTAGCCCGCGTGGTAAACCAGGATATATCGTGTGTCCTTTACTCTCTTGCTTAGTATCTCTATTTATGTTTTTGCATTAAATATCAGAACCTCATATTAAGCAAAGTCAGAACCTTGCAGCCTATCTCTGATAAGCTTCCGCACTGCAAGTTCTGAGTATCCTATCTTATGAATAGAACCTATACGGTTCTCATACTCTTTAGTTAATAGATCATAATCTCTCACCGAACATTGAAGGTTCTTGAGCGTCAAATTAACAAGATGCAAAAAGTTACAAAAAGAGTAAATACACAATTCAAACCCCTCTTTCTTGTGTCTTTCTCGCACCTTCATTAAAGTCTTCAAAGAGGGTCTTCTCATGAACAATCTTGCTCTCGAGGAGCACTTTTCTTCTCTACATGCAGCTAATAGCATCCTTGATCTTCATAGTCGCTTCGACATGAGCAATTCCCAGGGATACCTCGTGGTCGATGGCTTCTTGAGAAGCCAGAGGCTCAGCTGAGTCTAAGGAAGCTTTATGTTGTTCGAATTCAGAAATCTTTTTTGTCAGTTCTGCTATCTGAGCCTGATAGTCAGATATCTGTTGGTCGAAGGCTTGACGCTTGTCGGAACGCTCCTGTTTTTTGGTTTCAAAATCTCCAAGCTTCTATTCACAAACTGAGCTAAGATACCACTCACGTTTCATATCATTATGTCGAAACCGAATTTGAGCGTCGGCCTGATGACACACAGAAAGGTCTTTGGCCAACTGAGTGAAGAAGACTTCGAACTCGATCAGGTACGTGGCCATAGGGGCAGGAAGCTGGAATTCAGAAATTTCACCCAAAATCTTGAAAACGTCGTTGGCTATGGCTACCTCTTCTGCGGCAGCCACCAGGAACTGTTCTTCAAAAGATAGGACCGTAGCTGTTGAAGTTTGAGAGAGAAAGAGGCGTCCAAATTTGGAGTTGGGATGGCCGTCGAACTGGTGGGTTTAACATCCTCACTCTTTTTGTGAAGTTTATGTAGCGCCTTTAGTGTTGCTACTGGATCTGTTTGTTTGGGTGCCAAGAGTTCCTCTAGGGTAAGGGTTTTATCGACAGTAGGCAAGGTTTTCTCTGAGCCATGTTCAGGGGCTTGGAGGTTCTCCCCAACGTCAGTTGTGGTGACAACATGTAAAGGATTGACATTCTCCCCAAAGGTTGCACCATCATTTTCGGTCCCAAGGTTGGCATTTTGGGGAGGATGCATCTTCGCCACCAATTTTTCCTCTAGAAAAGGCTCCTGGAATTCATCGACCTTCTGAGGACTTGGCGTAATCATGGTTTCAGCAGGAGTAGTGTCGGCAGCCAGTTCAGTATCACCAATGTCGACAGTGGTCGAAGTGACCATATTTTCCTACAAAACAAGGTGCAGTGAGATTTTTCACCTGAATGTCATCTGAGGTACTAAAGCGGAGAAAGGAAATACCTCTGCAGGTTGTGAAGGAGTCATTTTAGGAAGACCTTCAGTAGGGATTGGCTCAAACACTTCTTCAAGATTTTTGGGGACGACGGGAGCCACAGTCAAAGCACCGGCTCTTGAAGGTGCTCTCCTTGTCAAAGCCTTTTTCTTCCTCACCAAAGGTGTGGATGGAGGGGACACTGAAGCTGTTGTGGTGAAAACTCAAGAGTGAGTACTCTCATTCGACTCGGTTCTTTCAGGAGAAGGCATTTTCTCAGAAGCCTGCGCAGAAATACCGTCAGACAGAGAAAAAGAGAAAGAGAGCAGGATAAAAGAATAATAAAATATACCTGTGAAGTGGTAGGTTTGGGTTTTTTAGCAGGCCTAGTGGAGGTCGACGCAGCAGATGTTTCCTGTTTGCGTCCCTAAAAACAAATATGAAACAATTTAATTCAAACTCACAGATGAAACAAAATTAAAGCCCAGAGTCCACCTTTGTGGAGGGGTCTTCTATTGTGTCAAAGTCCGCAACAGGAGCTGCAGTTGATGATTTAGAAACTCCACCAGCCAGAGAAGTAAAGGCATCGACCATGTTCTCCAGGAAAAGGTTTGGAGTAAAGATTTGAGACTGGTACTTCAACCACCAGGCGTCGAACTCTTAAATGGTGAAAAAGGAAGGCTGGAATACAAATACCGACAGTTCAAGATACTGAGTGGCTCTGACGAATCTCATACAAGCCCTATGACCCACCTGAGTCAAGCGTCGTCCAGACCGTACTATATCATCAGGGTGTTTCACCAGAGACTTTGGCAACATTTGGCTCAAGCCAAATTGTCGGGCTACCATATTTGGCTGATAGTTCATGAAACCATAACTATTGTTTCCTGTTTCAATCCGGAAAGATATCATGGTAGGAGTGAGAAACGCCTGCCATATAGAGTTCGACTGCGCACCAGCTTTGGGGGATACTCCAGGAAATGGATTTCTAAACCATTCAGGGCCAAACTTACGCTCAACAAAAGGCGCCATGTCGGGGACGAAGGAAGTGGTATCAACAAACATACTGAGATACCTCATAAAAAGGGTTTTCTTGGGGGCCTCTTGGGTAGTCATCAGAGCGAGTCGCATGCCTTCGATAGGATGCTCTCTGTTTAAGCGCTCCATTATCGTAGAAGCTGGGTATCCCAATTTGTGTTCGAAAGTGGCGTTGAGCCAATGCTGCAACAACCACATATGCCCTAAGATGTTTAAAGCCTTGGTGGTCTGGTGGAAAAGTTTCAGCCGCATAGTTGACAAACCAAGAGAATGGTAGAGAGAGGCTAGCATAAGTTTAGCAAAAGATATATGTCGACCTTCATGGATCTGAATATCCAGATTGATAAAACTTTTGGCTATTTGTAAAGAGCCAGGGCAAAACATATAGTAAGACAGCCATAATGTCAAGAAAGCAATGTGCTCCTCATCAGATACTTATTTGGAGCGTTTGTCGTGATGGTCTTCAATATAATTCTGGAAGCTAGCACGCTCAAAGTCGAAGGCGTTGTTGGTCTCCAGAGTCAGATCGAACGTATCGCCTAGTGGCGAAAGGCCAGTAATGGCCACCACGTCGAAAAGCGTTGGTGTGAACATACCACAGGGGAGGTGGAATGTGTTTGTCGATCCTTCCCAGAAATACATTGACACGAGTAGCAAACAAGGGTTAACCCTATGAGCAGTTCTGGAAAGTTGGATGGCGTCGAAAATGCTAGATTCCTTCCATTGCCTTTTACGTTGACCTTCGACTTTGTCGAGCCAGGCAATGTAATCTTTGTTTCCTGGAGTAGGCATGGATCTGAAGACTCGAGACTTAGGCACCATAAATTTGAGATCTAAAATTCCGCCTTTCTCGAAAGTGTAGCGAGCGATTTTGGACGCGGTTCTTAAGCGCTGGTCGCTCTCTGCGGTTTGAGCTTAAACTACAGGTCGATTCATTTTTTATCCTATTGTGAGCTGATGAAGGAAGGGAAATAGATGTCTCCAATTAACCCTGCTTTGCATACTGAGTTTAAACAGCGGTCTGTCAGGTTACGGATGCTATCAATGTGGGGGGGCCTTTGTACTGGTTATTTGTATTTTCGCCAATACTGTTTCTTTCTTTTTATCTAGACAGAAGGTTTCTGGCAGGGAACAAGGATTAGGATGTTAGGACTGATGCTTTTGATAGATACATGAGAGTATGGGATTTTGGGTTTTTGTTTAGTGTGCTCGCTAAGATTTTTCTTTCAATCTTATGCCTACGTATTACCGTTTACCGAAACAGGGAAATCAGAGCGTTCGTACTTCCTCCTATTCTATGGGAGGAAATGGGTGTTTTGGTGTCTTGTTCAAAGCCCAAGACATGAAGCGAAAGGTGATTTGTATCTTGTTTAAAGCCCAAGATATGAAGCTAAAAAGTCTATTTGTATCTTGTTCAAAGCCCAAGATATGAAGCTAAAAGGTCTCAACTTTAGAGAGAATTTGTCATCTCTAAAGAAGGGTTTGTCTGTCACAACTGTTGGGTGACTGGTTATAAAGGAGAATTACTTTAACCGGGATTTGTGAATCCGGCAATGCCATAATTTCCTTTATAGGGATTTTAACCTGAAGGAGAAGACTTTAACTCAGTGTAGAGCAATGCTATCTTTCCTTAGGAATTTCTCATGCTAAAAGAGGGACAGTGGCATGGATATAAATGATCCAGAGGCTTGCCGCTTACAGTGATTAGATGAAAGAGAAGGAGTTGTTGATGTTTGTATACTGTGAACGAGGCACAGCTTTGATGCTAAAAGGTTAATTGGATTAACCAGTGGTTTTCTTATATAAAGCCTAAGAGGAGGCTAATATGTGTCTCGTATAAAGCCCGAGAGAGAGGCTAAAAGGTTTTGACTCAACGAGGGAATCTTTTGGTATCTCGTATAAAACCCGAGATGGAGGCTATTTGACTCAACAAGAGGTTTTTTCATATCTCGTACGAAGCCCGAGATGGAGGTTGTTGTTTGTTTGGCTCAATAAGAACCTTTTTGTATCTCGTATAAAGCCCGAGATGGAGGCAAAAGGGGTGATTGACTCAAGTAGGGAGTCTCTTATGTGTCTCGTACAAAGCCCGAGAGAGAGGCTAAACGTTGTTTGACTCCGCTGGGGAGAATCATTGTACAAAGCCCAAGAGGAGGTTGTGGTTACTGTTTCAGTTAAGTGACAGGTCCAGTATACTGATTTTAAAAAGAAAATCAGTTTTTATATGAGTAACACTGTACTCATGGATTTGATTCAAGGATCCGGGTTATTCCTATTCTTTAAGGAAGCGGGAAATCCAAAGGGTATTGAGATTGTCCGAGTCTGCGGGTTTCCTTCCTATTTAACGAAGGGGTCACTTGAGAATGTCTTTGAGACTCAAGGAGATTAGACTGTCCAAGTCTAGAGGGTTATCTTTTGTACCATGCTTTGAGAAACAGTAGTAGACTCTATGAAAGGACTTTTCTATGAAGATGACTAAGTTTTGCTCCTATACCTCTAGGAGGTCGTCGGGACAATTTGTACGAAGCCCAAGAGGAGGCTGGAAACTTTTAAGAAGCCGATCGGTCCTTGTACTAAGCCCAAGAGGAGGCTATCATTCCCGGAGGAAGAGATCATTATACGAAGCCTAAGAGGAGGTTGTGAATACTTCTAAGAAGTCATAGGGTCCTTGTACTAAGCCCAAGAGGAGGCGGGGTTACTTTTAGGAAGCCTGTGGGTCCTTGTACGATGCCCAAGAGGAGGCCGATGCTTTTAAGAAGCCTGTGGGTCCCCAAACCCCGAGAAATTCAAGGCAAGCTATTCACAAGGAATAGATCAAGTCAGGAAAGTTTGAGAATTTGGAAGAAACTCAAATATGCCATTCACGGAGAATACATTCATCTCTGGGAATAGAGTTTCTTGATAATTCCTAATAAGGACAGCCGAAGAGAAGACTGTATCTGGTGATCCTATTGGGGATCTAGTTGTCTATTTCTATGAATAAACGAAACGGTGTCACCTAGTTCTAGACGTAGTTGCCGGGGAAACTCGAAATATCTATACTATTATTACACAGTTGATATGAGTTTACGAAAGAAGACTTACAGTGAAACAGCCCCACAATACAGTTATATGTATATGAAAGCGGTAAATGAAAGCAATAACCACTTACTCGGTTGTAGAGCTTCCATGCTGTTTGGTTAGTTGTTCAACAAAGAAAGATTGAAAACAACAATATATTCAAAATCAAAGGAGAAAGTGCTTTGAAAAAGAAAGATTTGGGGCTTACAGTTCAAGGAGAGGCCCAGGGTTTTATCAGTGAGCGCACTGTTTGAATTTGTACAGAGGGACTTATACAAGTGACTGAGGCCCAAAATGTTTTTCTGTACAAAGGGATGGGTCTTACACTCTTTCAAGAGGCCCAAATGTTTTAAAGAAAAAGAGTGGGGCTTATAACACGAGGGTAGGCCCAGATGATTTTTCCGTTTAAAATGGCGATCGCGCCGAGGTTTTCTTTTAAGGCAGAGGGACTTACACAATAAGTGAGGCCCAAAATTTTTTGGTTAAAAGGGGATTGGGTCTTACACTCTATTAGAGGCCCAAAAGTTTTGAATGGGTCTTATAGCTCGAGGAGAGGCCCAATTGATTTTTGAATAGGCGACGATCGCGCCGTTTGTTTTTGACGGTATCGGGACTTATACAATACACTGAGGCCCAAAAATGATTTGGTCAAAAAAGGATTGGGTCTTACACTCTATTAGAGGCCCAAAATGTTTTGAAAATGATTTATCGAGAGCGGTGTACTTGACCATATAGTCGTATTTTCCACTCGGTTGTCCCAGAGTGTCCCAAACTTCTTTGGAACTGGAGGAGTCATCTCTCTCGATGACGTTGGCCTCGGGAAAAGCATAGTTGATGAATTCTAGTCCTGCAAATGTTGCAAATTCATCTTCATGTTGAGTAGTTTCTAAATGACCTGAGTGTTGATCCCATGACATGGTGGGGACACAGGTATTCTGTTCAATGATGGTCAGCTGATTTTCATTACTCGACTGACTTTCTTGCCCCAAATCTCCTGGATAAGGTTGCCACATTGGCAGACCATCCATTGGGCCATAGTAATCGTGGTCAAAGTTGTCTTTCATCAGAGTGTCCGCCTCTAATGAATTTGGCGGAGCACGGCATCCTTCTGGATCACAATCTCCGTATATCATTTCGATGTTTGACCGTGGTATAAATCTCAAACTTTCTGTGGGAAAGCAAAAAGGCATAGGTACCTCTTCCTGAGACATATAACCGTCCTCGTTCAGATAGGACTTCCATTCTCCATCCATGTCGGAGGGATCTTCCTCATTAATAGCAGGTACTGCTTGGGATACCGGGTGAAGAAAACCTCCACTGTGGAAGAAGTTTTGAAAGGGATGAAGACTTTCATCGTTGGCAGCTGTCTGGGTACAGGTTGCGGAAAAACCAAGACCCTTCTTTGTTTTATTGTCAGTAGGAACGACAAGATGTCCCCATCCTGTTGTATCGGTACTCTCGACTGCTTTGATAGCATCTTTGTATGAGGAAATCGAGGTTCCTCCTCTGAACTGATTGTTCTCGCTCATCGACAGTGCTTGGAACTGCGTTCCAATAACCTCCTCGGGTTCTATACCAGTAGATGATGAAAAGTTGCTTACAAGCAAGGCTTGTTCCCCACAAATTGTGACAAGTTGATCGTCCTTGACGAATTTTAGCTTTTGGTGGAGGGTCGAAGTGACCGCTCCAGCCTGATGTATCCAAGGTCTTCCTAATAAACAACTGTACGTTTCCCGGATGTCCATGACCTAGAAAATGACTTGGAAAGTGTGAGGACCAATAGTTATGGGAAGATCAACTTCGCCGATAACTATTTTTCTGGATCCGTCGAACGCTTTGACGGCGACCTCGCTAATTCTCATCGGAGGGCCTTTGAATGATAATTGCATCAAAGTGGACTTCGGCATAACATTCAGGGCTGACCCTGTGTCTACCAGTACGCTGGCTAAAGCATCGTCCTGGCAGTTAACTGTAATGTTGAGCGCCATATTATGACGGCGACCTTCTTCGGGTAATTCCTCATCACTAAATCCCAAATTATTGCAGGAAGTGATGTTAGAGAAAATACTATCGAACTGTCTAATGGTTACATCTTGTTCCACAAAGTCTTGCTCCAAAACTTTCTGTAGAGCCTCCCTATGGGCTTCTGAACTGAGTAACAGTGATAATACCGAGATCTTTGAAGGAGTTTGTAACAGTTGATCGACAATGTTGTATTCACTCCTTTGGATGAGCTTCAGCATCTCATCATTATTTTTCGAAAGGTCGGGATTACTGGATTGACCGACTGGTGGATCGGGAGCTTCCGTCTGAAGTTCCTTTTCTTTGGTAAGTTCTCCAACTCCTCGGTTGAAGATTCGACCGCTCCGTGTTACACGACTGATGTCTGCAATATTCACGACGGAGGGTAATGGAATTTCCTTTCCATTTTCAATTGTCGTTGCACCGTATTTGTAAGGGATAGCCTTAGCTGATTCATACGGTAGTGGTCCCAGTAGATAGATAATTATGGGAACCTTTTGATTTTTCTGACCATCATAAGTGATCTCGATTCGTTCCCGGTCGGGAACTTTAGATTCGTCAAGTAGAGGGATAATGGCAAAAACATCCCTGGTCCTGTGATGACCAGAGATCGTGACAACATCCTCAACTTGCTCGGCAAGGTAGTTCGGTGTCCAGTTGATGGGTCCAGAACCCGGATATGGACGAATTTCTCCACGATCCACCTGACCCTGAAGAGCTGCTCTCACAAGGTAACACCCTTGGTTACTTTCCGAACAGACGCCGCAACGTTCATAGTTGTGCGGTGGCACCTGGCCACGCCCACTTTGAATACAATGTAACCTCACTAGGTTAGCTTCCACAGATCGGACATCCTGACTCTGACGCCGTGTGGGGTTTCTGTTATTGATACTAATCTGTTGAGTATCTTCATCCATATAAATTGGCATCCACCAGTGATTTAACAAGTGCTAAAGTGCCTCCTGGACAAGGGTACAACCTCGATCGTTTTCGCAACCCGATTTACAACTTTGATAGTCATGTGATATTAAGAATTCGAGCCAGACCTGCTCAGCATGTAACTCTACCAGATTGGTATTCAACACGCAAATATCGAAGATCTAAACCATGTTGATCTGATAAGGGTTCCTATCATGGTAGTCATGGATCCATCCAAGATCCATCTGACGCTGGAGGGCCTCCTGTATGAAAGAGCATCCCTGTTTGTTTACCGAGCAAGTCAGACAGGAACTGTAATCGTGTCGCGGCAGATTATGATACTGGCTTTGCCTTCAGTGCATTGCCACCAAGTTGACATTCATTGCACAGATGTCGTGGTTCTGAATGATGTTAGAGTTTGTGTAGACTATGTTAACTCCACGAACTCGGTGCTCTTGGATCCATTCGAGATCCATTTGTTCCTGTAGAGCTGCTTGCACTACAGAACATCCTTGATTGTCTTTAGAGCAGATATCACGCTGATGATAGTTATGAGGTGGCACATGGCCATATCCACTATGTCTACAATGCATCTTGACCAAATTAGTCTTCAACAAAAGTACATCGTGAATTTGATAGACATCATTAGTCTCTCCTTCTATCAAATTGACTGCAGCCTTCTCGTGTTGACGCAGCGGATTTGTGAGAACATTAGGATTCGTATCCTTGAAGGATAAGACCCCGCTCATAACAAGTTTTTGCACGTCGGACTTGAAATTGAGACAAGTCTCTATGTTATGCCCTGGACCTCCTTGATGGTAAGGGCATGTCTGATCCACCTTAAACCAAAAAGGCGGATTTTCCGGTACTGTAAGTGGAGATTTAGTCTGAATGTGCCCCTTAGCCAGTAGTAATGGAAACAGCTCTGCGTACGTTACGAGTATAGGATCAAATCCTGGTGGCCGTGTTGTACGGTTGTTGTTATATGGAGGACGAGCCTGCTGAAGAGGTTGTTGTGTCCTTTGTTGGTTAGGTTGGCTTTGCGCAACCTGAGGTTGATACGTAGGAATAAACGTAGGGTTGATAGCAGGAGTTACAGCTGCTACCGGTTGATAACGTCGCCTTTGCTTTCCGAGAGAGATATTCCCAATATCTTGCTCTTTTTTCTTAGGGAGAGCACTACCTTATTTTTTAGTACCGCTCGCCGATCCAGCGTCTTTTACCAAACGTCCTTCTCGGACGGCTTCCTCAAGACGTACGCCTATGCCGACCATTTCGGTGAAGTCACTGGGCGCACTGGCAACCATTCGGTCATAGTAAAATGAGCTTAAGGTCTTTAAGAAGATCTTTGTCATCTCTTTTTCCTCAAGAGGTGGACAAATTTGAGCGACAATTTCACGCCACCTTTGAGCATACTCCTTAAAGGTTTCCTTGTCCTTTTGCGACATAGATCTGAGTTGATCTCTGTCGGGTGCCATGTCCAAATTATATTTGTATTGTTGGACAAAGGCAGTGCCAAGATCTCTGAAAGTGTTGATCGTGGCACGGTTTAAACCCATGTACCATTTGAGTGCGGCACCAGTTAAACTATCCTGGAAGTAGTGAATCAGTAAGTCCTGATTCTCCGTCTGAGCTGACATTCGCCGAGCGTACATCACCAGATGGCTCTGAGGGCAAGAGTTACCCTTGTACTTTTCAAAGTCGGGCACTTGGAATTTGTGCGGGACTTTCACATTGGGGACCAGACAAAGGTCTGCGGCGTCCTTTCCAAATAGATCCTGACCGCGAATGGCTTGCAGCTCCTTCTGCATTTCCAAGAACTGCTCCTGGAATCCCTCCATTCTGTCAAACATAGTTTCCTTCTTACCAGAAGGTGTCTGTGGAATCTGCCCTTCCGGGACAGTGTGCACCACAGGGGGTGGTACCGTAACTACGGTAGTGAGTCTTGGCGTCTCCCGAAGTTTGTAACCTTCAGGAGTCTTCAGTATGCCCCTGGCATCTTCGCTTTCCCGATGTTTGTAACCTTCAGGCCCAGTGGCTTCTGTTGTCATTCCATGATCCTCAGTGATCGGTGGAACATGTCCTTCCGGGATATAGTTAACAGGCATGCCCCAGGGACGATCTTTCGGCATCTGATACCTAGGATCATACTTCTCCACTATGGGCGTTGAGGTGATCTCTGAGATCACAGTTCTTTGTAGTTGAGCTTCTGCCATGGCTTGCATGTCGTTACGAAGCTTTCTCATATCCTCTCTCAGAGCGTCAATCTCTTCCTTCAACTCTCTGTTTTCTTCCTCAAGATCATCCATCTTTTTCTGACGATTGGCCCGAGTATTATACGAATGAGACAATTTGACTCTAGAACCGAGACACAAACGTGAGATTCGTAGGTAAGAAGAATACGCGATGTGAGAATGATGAATGCAATGATTATATTAATTGTTTAAGGTTTAATCAAAATAAACTTCGACAATTAGATTGCAAATATCAAACGGTGGGGGAAACCCCTTTTTATTGAATTCAAAGGATTACAGAAACGGAAATACAGTAGATTACAAAGTTCAGAAACAGAGACCTAAGCTAATGGGTCCTAAGTCCTCTCTGAAGAGAAATCGGGTGCTGATTCTGGTATCTTCCTTTTCTTTGACCTGGGCTCTTGGGCCGTTGTCGGGTTATCATTCCTTTGCTAGATGAAAGGAGCGAGCAAATTCCTTTGGTCATCCTGATTATCCACAGCATGTTGCTCCAAAATTTCAATCAGAGCATCTTTCTCTTTCAGTAATTGCTGTATTTTGATGCACTCTATGTCGAGGGTGCGATACTTGTTCTTCCAAGACCTTCTCTCCTTTTGAACTTTGTTGAGAGTAACCTGAAGCTTTTCAGTCTCAGTCATGAAGTACATGACAGATTCCTTTGGCGGAAGAATTCCGTAACGAGGATAAGGCATCTTTAGCTTGAGAGCTCTAGTCTGTACCCAGTGGAGATAAGGCTCCACCGAGACACAGTCCGGTTTTCCTAGAGACTCTCATCCTTTCTTATGAACATGCTTCCAAGCGTGCACTATTTTCATCTTTAGTGCTCTATCATTTTCTCCTTCCTTGAAGAAAAGACCTTCCAGATGAACACCCAGTGGGATGTGCCTCATCGAGTATCCAAATTGACGGTGAACCAACACCGGATGGTAGTTGATTCCTCCTTTAGTTCCTATGAGGGGTACTTTGGGGAAGTTTCCACAACGGTCAATGATTCTGATTCCCTCATAAATCCTATTGCACCAATCTATATCAGAGTTGGTAAGAGACATGATCTTCTGCGACCAATGTATGACACTCTTACAATCCCAAAAAGCAGCAGACTTGGGCAAGTGAGAGATAAACCATTTGTAAAGCAAAGGTACACATCATGTGATCTCCCCTCCGCTGTATAAATTTCCCAAGTGTACAGAATGATACGCATCTGCGAGCAAAGTCGGCACAGGATTTCCAATGAGAAAAACCTTAATGGAGTTAATATCGACGAAATTATTAATGTTGGGAAACAAAAATAACCCGTAGGTGAGCAAGACAAAGTTGCTTTCAAAAGCAGTCACGTTTCCTATACTGGCAAAATACAGGGTTTTCTTTGTCAAGAACTGGGCTGGAAAACCTTGGATGCCACCCTTAGTGGTTATGTGAGTCCTGACCTCAGACTCATCCAAATGAATTGCTCTTGCAATGGTCTAATTCTTTGGAATTTCTTCCAGTCCGGAAAATGGAGCTCGATCGGTGATATGTAGATCAATCAGATGAGAACACTCCTCCAGCGTTGGTGCTAGCTGGTAATCCGGGAATGTGAAACAGTGATAAACTGGATCGTAAAACTGAATGAGCACATCCATGATTCCCTCAATCACATGGACTCTTAACAGTGGTAGCAGACCTCCGTGCTTGGCTTTGAAAGCCTCAGGGTTAGTGATCATCCTCGTTAACCTTCTTAAATCCTCTAGCCTTGGAACCTTGAAGGTATAACTATGAGTTATCCTTCTACCGAAATCCATTAGCACAATCCTTTTCTATGATATTTGCAATCACAGTCTTAGTTTAATTTGAAAAACAGAGATACTAGAAGAGAAGATTTTTTTTAATGTTTTAATGTTTTTTAAATGAATGCATGAATGCAGCACACAAAAACATAGAAAAAACATGGGGTCAAAGGGTCGTTGTCATGAAGTCAAGGCTCTACCCATCCCCCAAAGGTGTATACTAGGGTTATTTTTGTACCTGTACTCATTATCCTCAGCTCCTCCCAGGAAAGCAAAACAACAAGCGGATCGCCAGCGAGTTGTAGAGCGATCTTAGAGTAAGTGCCATTCATTGAGAATAGATCACCAGCCTCAAATGAGGGTAGTATCACGTAACAACTATTTCCGATAGTTTCCGCACTACGAAAGGGTTTGGCTCCTCAGCTTCTCAGACTTAACAACCGGCCCATTGTCTAGGTGAGAGAATGGGTTGCGTTGGTCAGCCTCCACTGAGGTTGATGGTCGACCCCGTCGCCATCACTTATCTTAAGTGTATACTCAATCTTTCCACATACGGCATCACCCGCATTCCCATTAGCAGAAAAATAAACACGTATAGCAATTAGGAAAAGCGGTATATATATTTGTCCTAATCATCCTAGACCTTTAAAGCTATGAATCTTAAGTTCCTGACAGAAATTGGGTTCCCCGGCGAAAGCCCCAATCTGTGGTATTCACACAAGAGGTGAAAAGAAAGACCGTGCATAGATCTAACTTTGAACGGCCCCACGGTGGGCGCCATTTTTCTATAGCGAGCGATTTTGGACGCGGTTCTTAAGCGCTGGTCGCTCTCTGCGGTTTGAGCTTAAACTACAGGTCGATTCATTTTTTATCCTATTGTGAGCTGATGAAGGAAGGGAAATAAATGTCTCCAATTAACCCTGCTTTGCATACTGAGTTTAAACAGCGGTCTGTTAGGTTACGGATGCTATCAATGTGGGGGGGCCTTTGTACTGGTTATTTGTATTTTTGCCAATACAGTTTCTTTCTTTTTATCTAGACCGAAGGTTTCTGGCGGGGAACAAGGATTAGGATGTTAGGACTGATGCTTTTGATAGATACATGAGAGTATGGGATTTTGGGTTTTTGTTTAGTGTGCTCGCCAAGAATTTTCTTTCAATCTTATGCCTACGAATTCCCATTTACCGAAATAGGGAAATCAGAGCGTTCGTAGTTCCTCCTATTCTATGGGAGGAAATGGGTGTTTTGGTGTCTTGTTCAAAGCCCAAGACACGAAGCGAAAGGTGATTTGTATCTTGTTTAAGGCCCAAAATATGAAGCTGGAAAGTCTATTTGTATCTTGTTCAAAGCCCAAGATATGAAGCTAAAAGGTCTCAACTTTAGAGAGAATTTGTCATCTCTAAAGAAGGGTTTGTCTGTCACAACTGTTGGGTGACTGGTTATAAAGGAGAATTACTTTAACCGGGATTTGTGAATCCGGCAATGCCATAATTTCCTTTATAGGGATTTTAACCTGAAGGAGAAGACTTTAACTCAGTGTAGAGCAATGCTATCTTTCCTTAGGAATTTCTCATGCTAAAAGAGGGACAGTGGCATGGATATAGATGATCCAGAGGCTTGCCGCTTACAGCGATTAGATGAAAGGGAAGGAGTTGTTGATGTTTGTATACTGTGAACGAGGCACAACTTTGATGCTAAAAGGTTAATTGGATTAACCAGTGGTTTTCTTATATAAAGCCTAAGAGGAGGCTAATATGTGTCTCATACAAAGCCCGAGAGAGAGGCTAAAAGGTTTTGACTCAACGAGGGAATCTTTTGGTATCTCGTATAAAGCCCGAGATGGAGGCTATTTGACTCAACAAGAGGTTTTTTTGTATCTCGTACGAAGCCCGAGATGGAGGCTGTTGCTTGTTTGGCTCAATAAGAACCTTTTTGTATCTCGTATAAAGCCCGAGATGGAGGCGAAAGGGGTGATTGACTCAACGAGGGAGTCTCTTATGTGTCTCGTACAAAGCCCGAGAGAGAGGTTAAACGTTGTTTGACTCCGCTGGGGAGAATCATTGTACAAAGCCCAAGAGGAGGCTATGGTTACTGTTTCAGTTAAGTGACAGGTCCAGTATACTGATTATAAAAAGAAAATCAGTTTTTATATGAGTAACACTGTACTCATGGATTTGATTCAAGGATCCGGGTTATTCCTGTTCTTTAAGGAAGCGGGAAATCCAAAGGGTATTGAGACTGTCCGAGTCTGCGGGTTTCCTTCCTATTTAACAAAGGGGTCACTTGAGAATGTCTTTAAGACTCAAGGAGATTAGACTGTCCAAGTCTAGAGTGTTATCTTTTGTACCATGCTTTGAGAAACAATAGTAGACTCTATGAAAGAACTTTTCTATGAAGATGACTAAGTTCTGTTCCTATACCTCTAGGAGGTCGTCGGGACAATTTGTACGAAGCCCAAGAGGAGGCTGGAAACTTTTAAGAAGTCGATCGGTCCTTGTACTAAGCCCAAGAGGAGGCTATCATTCCCGGAGGAAGAGATCATTATACGAAGCCTAAGAGGAGGCTGTGAATACTTCTAAGAAGCCGTATGGTCCTTGTACTAAGCCCAAGAGGAGGCGGGGTTGCTTTTAGGAAGCCTTTGGGTCCTTGTACGATGCCCAAGAGGAGGCCGATGCTTTTAAGAAGCCCGTGGGTCCCCAAACCCCGAGAAATTCAAGGCAAGCTATTCACAAGGAATAGATCAAGTCAGGAAAGTTCGAGAATTTGGAAGAAACTCAAAGATGCCTTTCACGGAGAATACATTCATCTCTGGGAATAGAGTTTCTTGACAATTCCTAATAAGGACAGCCGAAGAGAAGACTGTATCTGGTGATCCTATTGGGGATCTAGTTGTCTATTTCTACGAATAAACGAAACTGTGTCACCTAGTTCTAGACGTAGTTGCCGGGGAAACTCGAAATATCTATACTATTATTACACAGTTGATATAAGTTTACGAAAGAAGACTTACAGTGAAACAGCCCCACAATACAGTTATATGTATATGAAAGCGGTAAATGAAAGCAATAACCACTTACTCGGTTGTAGAGCTTCCATGCTGTTTGGTTAGTTGTTCAACAAAGAAAGATTGAAAACAACAGTATATTCAAAATCAAAGGAGAAAGTGCTTTGAAAAAGAAAGATTTGGGGCTTACAGCTCAAGGAGAGGCCCAGGGTTTTATTAGTGAGCGCACTGTTTGAATTTGTACAGAGGGACTTATACAAGTGACTGAGGCCCAAAATGTTTTTCTGTACAAAGGGATGGGTCTTACACTCTTTCAAGAGGCCCAAATGTTTTAAAGAAAAAGAGTGGGGCTTATAACACGAGGGTAGGCCCAGATGATTTTTCCGTTTAAAATGGCGATCGCGCCAAGGTTTTCTTTTAACGCAGAGGGACTTACACAATAAGTGAGGCCCAAAATGTTTTGGTTAAAAGGGGATTGGGTCTTACACTCTATTAGAGGCCCAAAAGTTTTGAATGGGTCTTATAGCTCGAGGAGAGGCCCAATTGATTTTTGAATAGGCGACGATCGCGCCGTTTGTTTTTTACGGTATCGGGACTTATACAATACACTGAGGCCCAAAAATGATTTGGTCAAAAAAGGATTGGGTCTTACACTCTATTAGAGGCCCAAAATATTTTGAAAATGATTTATGAGGGTTGAATTAATCCAAAAACCCTAATTTGTTTTCAAAAATGTATTTAATTGAATAAAAATTCAATTAAAATGATTAAAATTGTTTAACATATGGAAAACAAATTGTGATCTTGGATTAATGCTTCAAAAATTAAGTATTGACCTACAAAATAATTAGAAAGCATTAAAAGTTGCAAAATCAATGTGGAAAAAATATTTAAAATGTCAAAAATAATTAAAATATTAATTCTTTGCAAAAATATCAATTATATGAAATAAATAATATTTTTGGGATTTTTTGGGAAAATAAAATATTTTAACATTTTTGTGAATTATTAAAAAAAGAATCAACTCAAAATCATTAAAACTCAGAGAGAAATTAATTTTTGAATCAATTAAAGAAAAATCACAAAATTCAAATATTTGAAAATTAAAAAAAGGCACCAAGAACAGCTGAAGAACACGCGCGTGTTCTGGGTTTGGCTGATTTGCATTTTCTATCCAATCTCCCTGAATACTTGATTATAACATACAATCCACATATCATTATGCTCGTCTCAACCTCACGATCATGTCTATGTCCATTAATTTCATTTAAATTAAACATATAACAAGAAATCATGAAAAATCCTCAAGAACCCTAATTTCTGCATGAAGGCTAGGATTTTTGATACACGATTCAAACAATGCAATTAATTGAGGGAAAATATTCCATGCATGATTATGAACATATGGCCAAATTATTGTGCGAGAAAATATGCATAGATTGAGAGATGACCAAGTGTATGCTTACCTCTAGGCCGTGACAGCAAGTGCAATGTGATTTTTGATTTGGAGGTGTTACAGATGAGTGGTGATGATCTGAACAGCTTCCTTACACCCTATGGAGTGTGTTTGAATGCCTGGACTTGATTGAAAATGGCTAGAACGATTTGTGGTACCTCAGCTGCAACTTGATTGAAAGTTTGAGCAACCAGCTGGTGATTTTGTGAAATCTGTGTTCCAGATGTTATGTGAGTGTTTGGATCACTTCTATATGATGTATGTGAGGTGTGTGAGTGATTGGTTTGATTGGAAAAGCTCTCAAACTCAAAACCCGATAGCTACCTTGCTAAGAAATGCATTTTTACCAAGAGAAAGAGATTTTGAGGAAAGCATCTGTTAGATGGCTTTGGTGTACTCAAACTGATCATAATTGAGCTCTATTTATAGTAGAGCAAGTTTGTTTTGCAAGGAATGGTGAATGGCAACTGGTAAGTAGGTTTGGCCAATGAAAATCCAAGTCTCCTCTAGCCATTGACTAGAGGTTAGGGCACAGAGCTTTGGTTCCCTTGGTCTTGGATAAGTCTTGACTGATTTCAGATGAGAATGGCTCAGTCCATGCCACCTTAATGCTTCCATTGAATGCTTCAATCCAAATTTGGAGTCTTGTCCCTATTTTAGCCATTCTAGGTTCAACATGCTATTTCTTGTTCCATGGACTTTGGAGGCTTGGCTCAGTGATTGTCCCCTTTAGATTCAATCCTCAGATGTGTCCAAGTGGATAGGAGAATTTGAATTTGGCTGATTTTGGCAAATCGAGCAAAGTTGTAAATTCTACCTTGCCTTTGACAGATTTCAGCAAGGCAACTTTCCAATGTCATAACTCATGGTGTAAGTTGAATTTGGTAATGCTCTTGACCATTTTGGAAAGCCCTTACATGATACAACAATTGTTTGAACATATTTTGTTTTGATCTCTTTTGAATCCAAGTGAAAAATCCCTCTACATTTGGCAAAAAGTGCAGGCAGATTCTGACTTAGTGAAAATTTCACTAAGTGTTGGAAAAAGTGACATTTTCACTTTTCAGCCATTTCGATCACTCCCTAACTCAAAATCCTTAATGAATTGGACTTAGGTCTAGTTGAAGTTTTTGTAGAGGGTAATGAGGGCTACAAATCCATCTTTGGATGAAAAAAAATGGCTTTGTGGTTTAGGAGTTATGATCCTTCAAAGTTGGTGCCCTTGTCACTTTATTTTTAACTTAGAAAATTTTCTAAGTTTTTATGGTTATCCCTTTTACAAGTTATCCAACTTTTCTTGATTTTTCTTGATGAATGATGATTCAAATCATACATTAACATCATTTTAGGGTTAAAAAACCATTTTGGTGAAAAATCTCAAAAAGTCAAAGTTGACTTTTGTGCACAGTTGACTTTTTATCAGATGAATTCCAAACTGTGCAATTCTTCAGGAAATCATGTCCTTGACCTAAATCAAACTTGATGGACATGTTCCATGGGTGTCATAGGGCATATTGAATCATGTCTTAGGGCTTGGGAGCATGTCCTGGTCAAAAGTCAAAGTTACAGTTGACTTTTTCCTTAAAACCCTAATTGTTGTGCAGATGAAATTGAGACTTGTTGCTCAAGCTTCTTGGATTAATCCATTGTTCCAAATGGATCAATATAGTTCATTAGAGACCCTCAAACCCTCTCTTGAGGTCTTGGTTTATGATTTGTCCCAAAAGTCAACTTAGGGGTGAATTAGGTCAAGAAACCCTAATTCCTGATTTTTGAAGAGTGCAACCCCTGAGGCAAAATTGACTTGATGAATGGGTCCATGAGGTTCCATGGAGTACATTAGGTTGTGTTTTGGATCATTGGCTCATGCCCAGATGAAAAATTTCCATCTGGAGGCCCTGGTCGACCAAAACCCTAATTTGGTGACACTGTCGATCTTGAGGCCTGATCCACCTAGAAGGGAGCATCCTTGTGCTTAATCCTTGGAGTGGGAGTCCTTTTGATCCTTTGTGGATGCTTGGGAGGTTATACAAGTTGAATATCATGTCATTCCTTGACTGATCCTTTGTCTAAGCACTCAGAGAGGGCTTGAAACCCTAGTTTTGATTGTAGTGAATGCTCACCCATCTTTGGGGAGACTGATGAAGTATGATGGTTCCTCCATATTGTGATGATGATTTTCACAATGATGGGAAATCTAAGTGGTCAAAATTTGGGGTATGACAGAAAGCCGGTGGAATTGTTTGTTCAAAACAAGGAAAGAACTGTTAGAGTTCTTGTGGATTAGGTCTTTTGTCCAGAAGTGGGCCATGGAAAGCTTGAAGATTGTTCTCCACCGCGAAGGGGATAACCATGTGGCGGCGCCAGTTGTTTACCACTGTTTCGTCAGTGGATGACGGTTGTGGAAGAGGACGGAGGGTTTCTGCTTCAGAAAGCACAAACGCAACTGGGTTGTTTCCGGTGGTTTGAGGAATAGAAGTGGTAACAGTGATTGACGAAGCCATTGGAAAGAAAGAAATGCAGAAGGTGTTCTGAGACAAGGAGCGTTTTGAGAAAGAAAAGTGTAGAGGTTTTGTTTAGAGATTAAAGAACAAGTTTGAAGAAGAAGAAGAAGAAGTTATGGAGAAATGTTGAAGCGGTTTTTAGGGATGCTATTTATAAGACGCATGCAAAAGATGAAAGATCGTCGAAACTGTTCAACTTCTGAGAGTGAGTGGGAGTTGGTTTCGAGGCCCATAACTCAGACGAGACTAGCCATCATGGCGTTTATCTTGGAAATCGTGGTATAAGATTGCCATCATCATGTCAGACGGCGTTTGACACATGTCTCAGAGGAAGACAAAACGTTGGTGAATGAGTCGAAGGAAAAGCCGTAGAAATCTCACAAGAAACCAAAAAGCCAGATTTCTCAATCGACACGGCGCTCAGTCGAAATTGGCCTTTTGGGGGGCAATTTGTTGACATGGGATTTCGACCAAGGTAAACCAACAAGAGGAAATTCACAAGCAAGTCGACGACAAGGGATGCTCAGAGCGTGGATCCGACGCAGGTCAAAAGGCATGTCGGAAGGAAGGCGACAAGCCATGGTGTCGGAAGAAGCCAGACGAAAGGAAAACCCAAATTCAAGGATTGGTACTTGGGCAGGAAAAGTTTAAAAGTTCCAAGAATATGGGAAGTTGAAAAGAAAGTGGGGTGACACGTGTCAGCACCAAAGGAAATCTGGGCAGATGAACAGTTATTTTTTAGGCATATATAAAACATTGTATTTTCCATTTTTAGGGGTCGCATTTTGTAACATTGCAAAGAGAAAACACTCAAAGTACCAAGCTTAGAGAGAAACAAGTTCAATCCCGCGAAAATGTATAATTGCGTCCATAATTCCTTAATGCAATTTACTTTCAGAATTTAAATTACTGTTGTTTATTCGCCTTTTCCTTTTTTCTATTTGTTTTTTCTACTTTGGGTTGTTAAGCACCCCAACCTTTATTTCTTGCCTTTCCAACATTTATTATCACACTTACAAAGAAACTATCACAATCAAACGAACATACGCTTCCAATCACTTGTTATGGGATTTGTGTGGCCGGCCCGCGAGTAAACCTGCGATGGAAGGTCAGTAGTTGTTCGCGCCGACGAACAACCATGTACTATTTTCCCACACAAACGTTTCATCTTCTTCTATTCATCAGAGGCTTCTAAGTTGATATGATTGAAGCATGATCAGAAGAATGAATCATTGGGTCTTCAGAGTCTTCAGAACTTGTTCAGCAAAACCTTGTCTTCAGAATCTTCAGTACTCCTTCTTCAGAACCCTTAGTCTTCAGAATCCTTAAGTCTTCAGAGTCTTCAGAACTTCGTTCAGCAGAACCTTGTCTTCAGAATCTTCAGCACTTAGTCTTCAGAAGTTAACGACTTCAGAAGCCAAACAGGCTTCAGAAGTAGAACATCAGAGTCACGCTCAGAGGTTAGAATCCAAGAGAAGTTACAGCAGCAACATAGTGTCTTCTTAGAGTCTTTCTGACGCACAGTAGATCAGAAGCAATCTTGCTTCTTTATGCAGAAGTGACCATTGAGAATTTCAGAGTGACATAGCACATGATCTTTATTAGAGTCAGAACCTGTTTGTCAAAACCATCAGAATAACAAACGTTAGAGTACCAAAATTGTTCTCACACAAATACTCCATTGTTATCATTAAAACATAGAGATAAGATGCAGAACCAAATCTTGTTCTTACAATCTCCCCCTTTTTGATGATGACAAAACCATGTATTTTGATAGAACAATTTATACAGGGTAATCACCATAGCCGACAAATTCAGAGTTTAAGCTCTAAGCTCCCCCTGAATTTGTTAATCTCAAAATTTCATTTATGCTTATTCAGAGTCTCCCCCTGATCCCAAGACTCAAAATAAAATTTGAGTTCTTTAGAACATAACAATAGAGAAGGAATACTTCCCTACAACAACTCATCAGAGTCTGACTAGAACACTAGGTCTTCATCTCAGAACCTGGTTACTATCAGAACTTTGATGAAAAATCAAAACTTGATTTTTAGTCTGATTGGATGATGTCGCACATCTCATATCAGAACTTCTTGTCAAATCTTGATTAAGAATCACAACTTCTTAAGTATCAGAGTTTGATTAGAATTGACTTCTCTTTTGTCAATCTTTTCTTAGATTCACCAATCTTGTCAGATTCAGAGCCTGGTTGATTTTATCATAATATCATCCATTACAGAGCGTATCTTCTGAAATAGTATCTTTGAATCAGAGAATTGACTTGACTTGTTTTCAAGGAGATTTCAGCTTCTGACGCTTGAGTCTGAATTTCATACTTTTAGAAAGTTTACAACTTTTGAACACTATGATATCAAACAAGATTTCTTGACTTTCAGAAAATTCACAACTTCTGAACAGTATTGGAACATTTGTTTGAATAAACATTTATTCTCAGAGTGTACAACTTCTTAACCATGAATTATCAGAGTTGAAATTATCCATAATATTTTCAATCTTAAGAGAGTAGGATCTTTATATTCAACCTGTCTAGAATGCTAAGTGAACTTTTTCAGAGTTCCTTAATTGAAACATCAAACAAACGGTTAGTTGCAAAAGCATTATGTAATGTTTGAGTTCGAGATTCTGAGAATAGGTACTATCAAAATCATTTTACTTTAGAAATTTTACAACTTTTGAACACTGTTATATCAAACAAGATTTCTTGACTTTTAGAAAATTCACAACTTCTGAACAGTATTGGAACATCTGTTTGAATAAACATATATTCTCAGAGTGTACAACTTCTTAACCATGAATTATCAGAGTTGAAATTATCCATAATATTTTCAATCTTAAGAGAGTAGGATCTTTATATTCAACCTGTCTAGAATGCTAAGTGAACTTTTTCAGAGTTCCTTAATTGAAACATCAAACAAACGGTTAGTTGCAAAAGCATTATGTAATGTTTGAGTTCGAGATTCTGAGAATAGGTACTATCAAAATCATTTTACTTTCTCCCCTTTTTGTCATAATAAAAAAGATAATGCAATAAACAGTGAAATATTATGATAAATATGTGAGAAAGAGATTTCTAAAATAGACCATAGTACTCATAAAAATAGTTTCATTAATAATGGATCAAAATACATTGGCATGACTCGAACACAAATCAAACACAGAGCATCCTAGAGACAAGATAGAAAACACAAGATACGACATGCTAAAGATTAACCATCAAAGACTTCACAATTTTTCTTCAACAGACCATTTTCTAGACCATTTGTCTTGACAAATTCAACAATTCCTTCTTTAAAGAAGATTTCAGATAGAACTCTTCCAAAAGGTATGTAGTACTTGATGAAATCACCATTTCTGGAGTCAGTAATGGATTTTTGCATAAAATTGAATATAGTCTGAAGTAGCGTTATCCACATTTGAGCCATCAGGAGAAAGATGAAGACCCGATCATCATGAAATAAGATATTTTTGTTTTCTTCCCGAGGACGAAAATTTGCCAGCAAAACCTTAAACCAAGCTTTGGGAATGGGAAGAAGGTTTTCAGGATTGAGAGGTTCATATTTGGACAATGTGTTGTGAAGAGAGGCGAGTTCCTTAGAAATAAGATACCCAGACTTAACATGTTCAACAGTAAATCCAATGTTCTCACAGCCAATTACTAGAGCAATGGTGAAGGGAGTGATGTTTATGGGGACATCAAAAACACGAGAGGAAATTGAACGATCTTTATAATTAATGTAGGCATGTTTCCAAAAATCTTTTACAAGATTTAAGTAGACTGGTTTATCTAGAATGATGAAGTATTTTGTCCATTCTTGATAGTGCATGATTGAGGTGATACTGCTAGCAATTTCTCTGTTTCCAAGATGAAGAAGGTTAATTTGTTCTTCTAATATGACCTCAAGAAGGTTCTCATCTCCTTGGAAAGTGATTAGAGACATGATGAGAAGATTTAGACAGTAAAGATAATTTTGAACTAGTAAGATCAAACACTACAGAACATGGGAGGAGAAATGAAATATATATGTAGTAAATGAGAGACGTGACTAACTGAGAAAATGACATAGGTCAAGATGCGTATCACGCATAAGATATGCCAAGGACATAGTGGCAGAGTAAGCGACAAAGAATATCAAGGAATAGGAAAGAAGTGTAGCAGTATCTTAAAACAGAATATCCAGAAGGTTACAAATAAGGATACGTTATTTACGTTTTGACAGGAGTCAATAACTATGAATAAATGTATACTTATAAGTGGTAATTGAAAATTGACACATAGTAAAGACAGAAGAGAGTATAACTTATTTTCAAGAAAAAATTAACTCACATACGTCTTATCATTTATGAATGCACAGTCATAGGGGAATGCGTAAAGATTTTAGCCTATTCTTAAGAAGTTTACAAAACCCAATGAGTCAAACAGTTGTTACCATTATCGTTCACTCGTTATCAAAATTTTAACTAAATCATTTTGATTTAAAAGAATTTAGATAAGTTAAAGTTAGTCATTTTCTTCATTTTTATGATAATCATTACGGAATGCAGTAAGACAAGATAAAGAGAATAAGGAAAGTACTTCATTGACAGAACAACAAAACGCCGGAGCGCATTACAGGAACAGAATCATAAGACAGGAAAACAAACAACAACGAGGACAACGGATAGGAAAAGCAATGATAAACGGAAGAAAGATTAAGCAACAAGCAACCAAAAGTCCAAGAGAAACACCCACCAACCAACTATCAGAAATCCTCCACCTCATCAACCTTTTCACACCTCTATTCAACTGTAGCATCTTCTAGTCCAAGTATTCTGGCTAAAGTGATGATTTTAGCCCTGTAGAATAACTCAGACAGAATTCTTCCATAAGGTATGAAGGACTTATATTGATTTCTCGAGATTTCAACACAGTTCTTCAGATGATTGAAAATGGTTTGCGGAAGATTCACCCGGATGTTGTACATCATGAAATAGATAAACAGTTTATCATCATGAGTCAGGTGCTTTTGGCCAATCCTCTGGGGTGAAAGTTGGTGAGCAGGAGTTGAAAGCACAACTTTCCATCAGGGAGAAGTCCTTCAGGATTATAAGGTTCATAGTTGTTTCGAGACACATCATGAATTTTAATGAGATCCTCAACAAAGGAGTAGTTCTGATGGAGATCCTCAACAGTGACTCCAGATTGAACGCAATTAATGGCTTGAGCAATGGAGGTAGGTGTTATGAAACCGGAACACTAAAAATAGAAGACCAAACAGAATTGTTATCTTCCCCAATTCGTGCATATTTCCATAATTCTTTCACCAAGACAGGATAAATGGGTCCATGCAAGATTGCATAGTATCCTTACCACCCTTGAATTTGCATGCTGGTGGATAGGTAAGCACCTGAGTCTCTTAATCTTGGAAGATTTGGCCTTTTCTCATTAATGACCTCCATAACTTCATCATTGTCAGCGAAAGTTTTGATAGACATAGTGAAATAAGAGGAATAAGAATGAAAAGCAAGTTTGGAAACGGATGAATAATCATGAGAAGAAGTGTGGTATATAAAGAGAGCGATGAGTGATAGCCATAAATAGCAATAAAGACTGGATGACTTGAGACAAGAAATTCATCATTTCCAATACACAGGATACAAATAGGAACAAAGAATGATGAAGGAGTGTATCAGTCTCCAAAAGATTATGAAATAGTATACGTTATTGATATTATGACATCAGCCAATAAATGTTTACTCGAAAATGAGAAGGCAGATTCTGACAATGAATAAAGGAAGACAATTGTTAAGTTCCAAGAAATTTTTGTCTTACATGCATCTTTATGAATGTCTACTGAGGAGGGAAGACGTAACGATTTAAACACTTATCAAGTAAATTTTTAAATCCAATGTGTTAGACATGATATTAAGGAGTAATAGGTAATAATTACTTGAAACCTAATCTCACAAAATCACAACGCTCGAGGTGTCTTTTCAACAGAAGATATGATTTTATTTTGGACACATTTTGATATCCTCAGAGTCTGGAAGACCAAAAGGTTTCCATCTGATCAGAGACACTTCTGACAAAGCATCCTCTGATGACTAAGGTTAAAAACAAATGATATTTAGTTTAAATGAAAATCTGATTTCTTCAGACTCTGACTAAACACATCTGATTCTGATGAAATCTTACTTTGGACAGTAGTCCATTTTCAGATGCTTCAGAATAAATAGAAATCTATCTTCAGCCAAGGGTTTTGTAAAAACATCAGCCCATTGATGGTCTGTATCTATAAATTTTAAACATGAAATTCCCTTCTGAACATAGTCTCTAATAAAATGATGTTTAATTTCTATATGCTTAGCCCTAGAATGTAAGATTGGACTCTTACTTAAACAGATAGCAGCGGTATTATCACAAAAGATAGGAATGTTACTCTCATGTATCTGATAATCTTCTAGCTGGTTCTTCATCCACAGCATCTGCGTACTGCATAGAGACGCGGATATGTACTCTGCTTCTGTTGTTGAGAGAGCAATTGTTGATTGCCTCTTGCTTGACCATGAGATCAGATTCTTCTCGAGAAACTGACAGTTTCCAGAGGTGCTTTTTCATTCCAATCTGTCTCCTGCGTAATCTGCATCGCAATAACCAGAAAGAGAGTACTCTGATGTTTTCTCATACATCAAACCAAGGTTAATAGTTCCTTTCAGATACCTTAGAATTCTTTTAACAGCAGTTAAATTAGATTCTCTAGGATCTGATTGAAATCCAGCATACAAATGAACACTGAAAAGAATATCAGGTCTAGAAGCAGTTAAGTACAGAAGAGAGCCTATCATACCACGATAGAGCTTTTGACAAACCTTCCCGCTTACCTCTTCCTTTTCCAGAATACATGTTGGATGCATTGGAGTCTTAGCGGGTGTACAGTCCGTCATGTTGAATTTCTTCAGAAGTTCTTTGGTGTACTTACTTTGATGAATGTAAGTAGCCTCTGATTTTTGGTCAATTTGAATTCCTAGAAAGAACTTCAATTCACCCATCATACTCATATCGAATTCTGCCTGGCGACTAGAGCAAAGGTTTCTGTATAGTTTATTTGTTCTTGTTGACTATAACCTTGTGCAACTTGTCCTACCTTGCTTCTGACAACCTCACCCTTCTCATTGAGCTTGTTTCTGAATACCCATTTAGTTCTAATAACGTGGACACCTTTAGGCTTCTGAACAAGATCCTAAACATCGTTCTTTGAAAACTGGTTAAGTTCTTCTTCCATCGCCATAATCCAGTCTTTGTCCAGTAGAGCTTCATCAACAGATGTTGCCTCGATCAAAGACACCAAACCCATAAGTGTTTCTTCAGAAGGTTTGAAGGATGATCTAGCTATGATAGGAGTGTCCTTATTTCCAGAATCAATTCTTCAGGGTGTGAAGTTACAATTCTGCTTTTCTTTTGTTGTGGAGGATTAGAGGGAACAACAACAATATCAGAAGTAGGAGCTTTTGAATCTTTGATTTCTTCTGCCTTTTTCTTAGGTTCTGAAAAACTGATTTCCAAATCTGCAAACAACAGTTCCAGAGCCAATGATTTTTCCCTTCTAGTTTCCTCCGAAATCAATGACACCTCCAGACTTAAGTTCCAAATCTTGAAACATATGCCTTTCTCCCGTCATGTGTCACGAGCATCCACTGTCTAGGTACCATAACTGGTGTTTTAGTGGCGCCATCAAGGATGTCTCTGAGTCTGAGTCTGAGTCTGATTCTGGTTCTGATGACATTTTGTCTTCTGGCTCTCCAGAAACTTCATCGTCAATTGTTGCTACAAGTGCAACATTTGCTTGTTCTTCATCAGATTCTTCTTCATCTTCAGAATCAGAGTCGTCCCAAGTTACCATTAGACCTTTCTTCGCTTGGAGAAATTCTTCTTAGGCTTCTTGTCTTTTTTTAGCTTTGGACACTCGTTCATGTAATGACCTGGCTCATTACACTCATAGCAGATGACTTTTTTTCCAGAGTTCTGCTTTTTCTGTCCAGATGATGACTCAGAGCGGCCTTTGATTCTTCTAGATCCTCTGAAGTTTCCTTGCATGTGCTTCTTGATTCTTCTGGAGATTAGCGATAGCTCATCTTCTGATTCTTACTCAGCTTGATAAGCCCTTTTCCTTTGTAGGTTTAGACTTAGAAGCAATAGATTTACTCTTCTTCTGAGGTTCATCTTTTTCCAGCTCTATTTCATGACTTCTTAAGGAACAAACAAGTTCTTCAAGACTTATACTATTCAGATCCTTGGATAGCTTTGGAGCTGTTACCATAGGCCTCCATTCTGAATGCCTCATATTTCTGAATTAAGGCAAGCGCCTTTGTCTCCTTAACTTGAGCATTTCCTTCATGAGTCATTCTCAAAGAGTCAAGAATGGATTTGGCAGTTTCTCTGTTTGTTATCTTCTCATACTTAGTATAAGAGATAGCATTTAGCAATATGGTTCTTACCTTGTGATGATTCTTTCTTTTGTTGGTTGGTCATAGCACTTATAGACACTTTAACACCTGTAGCATCAAATGGGTGAGTGTAGCCATCGACTACAAAATCCCAAAGATCTACTTCATAACCAAGAAAGAAACTTTCAATTCTATCTTTCCAGTAGTCAAACTTTTGACCATCAAAGACTGGTGGTTTGGCACTGTAATGATCTTTCTCTTCAGTGGTGGTATTAGCAGGAGCCGCCATGATATCTCACACAAATACTGGATCGGTACTGAACATTGTTAAGTGCTGATAAAATGTTTATCACAATCAGAACCAGGGCTCTGATACCAATTGAAGGTGTGAGAAAAACACAAGAAAGGGGGGGTTTGAATTGGGTTTTCCACAACGAAAGCTTTTCGTGACACTCAAACAAAGATCACAAATAGACTAACAATAGAGAATGACACACGATATATCCTG
Organism: Lathyrus tuberosus; assembly: GCA_022829125.1. Taxonomy (NCBI): domain Eukaryota; kingdom Viridiplantae; phylum Streptophyta; class Magnoliopsida; order Fabales; family Fabaceae; genus Lathyrus; species Lathyrus tuberosus. The sequence goes on along the minus strand of JALAZF010000203.1, from coordinate 673,227 downwards.
GTTCACTTGAAAATTACCAAGTTAATCCAGTCCACCCGTCAAGGTGATTTTGCCTCTCTCAAACGAGGTCTTAATCCACTATAACCAAACTGATTACAACTGCACTAGCAACTGCTGGTGACTAACAATACACAGACTAACCGTCTCTTCTTAAGGCTTCTGACCAAACTGGTCCCTTAAGGAATCAATCTCTAAGACACACTAGTCCTAGACTTCTCAAGAATTCTGACCTAACCGGTCTCTCAAGGAAATCAAACCACTGTTTGAAAATACAATACACAAGCCAACTGTAAGTGACTAACAACACTAAAACTCACTGTCTTAGTCTTCCTAAAGCTTCTGACCTAACCGGTCCTTTAGGAACACAAACAACTGTTTGTTACAAAGGTTTGTTTACAATAGTGAAGCTTGTACACAAGCAGTGTAAACACATTTTTAGCTCAATCTATCTTATAGCGAATCTACACAGTAAAAACAATCTTCACTACGCCAAAATTGGACAAAGACAGCGCTTTCTGGACAAAGCGCTGCTATAAGTCTTTAAAAAATTTCGCTTAAAAAAAGCGCTGTAAAAGACAGCCTTTAGAAAGCGTTTTTTGAAAGCGCTGTTAAATTCCCAAAATGGAAGCCACCTTAGAAAGCGCTTTTTGTAAAGCACTGCTATAGGCATTAATTTAGACAGCGCTTTTATAAAAGCGTTGTCTAAAGGTTAACATTAGAAAGCGCTTTTTAAAAGCGCTGTTAAATGACCAAAATGGAAGTCACCTTAGAAAGCGCTTTTTATAAAGCGCTGCTATAGGCATCACTTTAGACAGCGCTTTTGCAAAAGCGCTGCTATAGGTTTTAAATTCTCCCCACCTTAGAAAGCGCTTTCTGAGAAAAGCGCTGTTATAGGTAGCACTTAAGAAAGCGCTTTTTAAAAGCGCCGTCTAAAGTCATTTATGAATTAAAATATAAAACAATTTCTAATCATTTTCAGACATTTCTTTTCATTTTCTTCTCTCGACCGTTCTTCTCTACTGAAACCCTTGCTATCGTTCTTCTCTACTGAAACCATTGTCATCGTTCATTTGCCATTGTCGTCGTTCCATTGCCGTCGTTGTTCGTCATTGTCGTCGTTCACGTATTTCCGTCAGTTTGGTTGTTCATTCGCCATTGCTTTCGTGAAGAAAAAGACGAAAGGAAGAAAAGGTACGCTTTTCATTCTTGTTTTCATTCTTGTTTTCATCGTACGATTTTTGTTCTGTTTTCATTCTTCCTTCTATCGCGTAGTTACGATTTTGCCTTCGTAGTCACTAGCTACCATTTTGCCGTCGTAGTACAGGTGTTGTTGAGGTGGTTCGGAGTTCCTGCGTCATACTTCCATTTTGTGTATTATTCAGTTGCATACTTCTGACTTATTTTGTGTGTAGTGTTGATATGGGTAATGACCATAGTTATAAAGTTTTGAGATGTTTATTTTTGAACATGTTTAGAATGACTAATATTGAACACGTTGTTTCTATTTTCATTAGTTGTTGTTTCTATATTCTAGATTAAAGAAAGTATGATAGTTATTGTAATATTGATAGTTATTGTATTGATGGAGTTATGATATATAGAGCCATGAAAGTGGAGTTATGATAGTTATTGTATTGCATGGTCAAAGAAAGTATGATATTTGTCTTTGCATGAGATGTTTATCTTGCTCAATAATTGCTTTGATGATTATCTTTGTGATATGATGATTACTTGTTTAAGTATGCTTGCTGTTAAGTATGTTGCTTGTTTGTGATTACATGTTGCCACTTATCAAGTTATGACTCATAATTGGTCAATTAATGATATTTCATTTTATGATACGTGTAAAGGGGGATCTTGGTAATTCTAACATATCTGGACACTGTGTGGGTCTAAAAGTTGTTTACATCCCTGCAGGTAAATATTTTTTATTATTGTTTTTGTTTAGTTTAATTAGTATAACTATGGATAAGAAATGGATGTCTTCAAGTCGATTGTCGAAAGAGTACGAGAATGGGGTATCAGAATTCGTTAAGTTTGCTATTGCGCACGCCAAAGACCCCAGTCGAATGAGATGTCCTTGCTTGGGTTGTTGTTTTGGGAGTCGGGTTGACGCGGTTCAGTTGACATCGCATTTAATGAGGAGTGGAATTGATAGAAGTTATACATGTTGGAATTTGCATGGTGAGAACATTAACGAGAATGTTGAACCGGGGGATAATACAACCTATGCTTCAAACGACAATGGCACAGATACATACGATTCTGATCGAGTCGAAGAGATTGCAGAAGCACTTGAAGAAGATCTTAAGGATTGTCCCAAAATGTTTGAGAGGTTGGTAAGCGATGCAGAGAAACCGTTATATAATGGTTGCACCAAATTCACAAAATTGTCTGCGGTATTAAAGTTGTACAACTTAAAGGCGGGTAATGGATGGTCGGATAAAAGTTTCACAGAGTTATTGGCCCTTATGAAAGATATGCTTCCAGAGGATAATGTTCTTCCCAATCGAACATATGAGGCCAAAAAGATGTTGTGCTCTATTGGCATGAGCTATGATAAGATACATGCCTATCCAAACGATTGCGTTTTGTTTCGAAATGAGTATGCATCATTAAATGAGTGTCCTAAATGCGGTGTCTCTCGATATAAGGAAAAGTTGTCTCCAGCAAAAGTCTTATGGTATTTTCCTATAATTCTGAGATTTAGACGCATGTTTCGTAGTGAGACCGATTCAAGACACTTGACTTGGCATGCAAATGAAAGAATTATTGATGGAAAGTTTCGACATCCGGCAGATTCACCACAGTGGATGAAAATTGATGATGATTATCCTGAATTTGGAAAAGAAGCAAGAAACCTTCGCTTGGCATTATCTACTGATGGAATGAACCCACACGGTCTTCAAAGTATCTCACATAGCACTTGGCCTGTGATCATAATGATTTATAATCTACCTCCATGGCTATGTATGAAGCGTAAGTACATGATGTTATCTATGTTAATTTCTGGGCCTAGACAACCAGGGAATGACATAGACGTATACTTGGCACCCTTAATCGAAGATTTAAAGTTTTTGTGGGAGAACGGTGTGGAGGTTTATGATGGGTATAGGAAAGAAAGTTTCAACTTGAGGGTGATGTTGTTTGGCACAATTAATGATTTTCCAGCATACGGAAATCTATCAGGGTACAGCATAAAAGGTCAATGTGTGTGTCCTATTTGTGAAGATAAAACAGATTGGACGCGATTGGAGTTTGGTCAGAAGAATGTATTTCTCGGTCATCGTAGATTCTTAAATTCTAATCATCACTATCGTGGGTGGAGAAAAGCATTCAATGGAGAGGCAGAACATGGTAGAGCTCCAACTATATTGACAGGTGATCAAATTTTTGAAAAGGTGAAAGATGTGAGTACTCAGTTTGGAAAGCCTTTTGCACATACACTTGTCAAGAGTGGGTGGAAGAAGAGGTCAATTTTTTTTGAACTGCCATATTGGAAGTCGTTGTATGTAAGACATTTTCTCGATGTTATGCATATTGAAAAAAATGTATTTGACAGTGTTATTGGTACGTTACTCAATATACAAGGAAAGTCTAAGGATGGCCTTAAAGCAAGAAAGGACCTGGTAGCGATGGGAATAAGAAATGAATTAGGACCCGTGAAGAAAGGAACACGAACATATCTACCACCTGCTGCTTATACTCTATCTAGAAAAGAGAAAAAGGTATTGTGTAAGTTTCTAAGTGCAGTTAAAGTGCCAGAAGGATACTCTTCAGATATTAGAAGACTTGTGTCTATGAAAGACCTCAAGTTAAAGAGTTTAAAGATGCATGACTGCCATGTTATAATGGAACATTTTCAACCAATAGGTATACGTTCTATTCTGCCAGAAAAAGTAAGAAGCGCAATAACTAAATTGTGTTTTTTCTTCAAGTCAATTTGCAGTAAGGTGATCGATCCTGCGATCTTACCAACATTGCAAAAAGAAATAGTAATTACTTTGTGTGATCTTGAAATGATTTTTCCTTCCTCATTTTTTGACATAATGGTTCATTTAGTTGTTCATCTGGTGAAAGAGACACAATTGTGTGGACCGGCTTATATGAGATGGATGTAACCTGCTGAACGTTATATGAAAATATTAAAAGGGTATGTTAAAAACCGAAGTCGACCAGAGGGTTGTATTTCCGAACGATACATTGTTGAAGAAGCAATTGAGTTTTGTACTGAATATCTGTCCAATGTACAATCAATTGGACTCCCCAAATCTCATATTGTCGAAAAAAAAGAAGGAAAAAAGTTAATTGGAAATGAAGTTGTGACAGTATCAAGGGTCGAACGGGATCAAGTGCATTTGTATGTTCTGCACAATGAGAATGAGGTTGAGCCGTATGTTGAAATGCACAAGGATGTTCTCCGAGATTTAAATCCGAATAGAAATGAGAATTGGATAGTACGAGAGCACAATCGAAGTTTCATACCTTGGTTTAAGGATCATATTTATTCAAAGTTATATTCAGATCCCGCTTCAATAACAGAAAGGTTGAGATGTTTAGCATATGGTCCAAGTTTGGTTGAGTTTTCTTATAGCGCATACGCAATTAATGGATACACATTTTATACCAAAGAACAAGATGATAAAAGTACTATGCAAAATAGTGGTGTCGCCGTGGTAGCTGAAGCAATGCACATTTCAAGTGTGAAAGATTTAAACCCCAAATTTGCAAATCTGTCATATTTTGGGGTTATCGAGCGCATTTGGGTGTTTGATTATGAGAAGTTTCAGATTCCTATATTTCGATGCAAGTGGGTTGAAAATAATAATGGCGTACGAATGGATAAGTCAGGATTTTTGGAAGTGGATCTTAATAGGGTGGGGTACAAAGATGAGCCTTTTATTCTAGCCTCTCAAGCTAAACAAGTGTTCTATGTCACTGATCTGACAAGTACAAAATGGTCTATAGTGCTTTTATCTAACAAAGTAATTGATGAAAACATTGGAGATCAAGGTGATATTGATGTTGATATTGAATCATTTACGAGAAATGATCAAGATGAAAATATTATAGCGAATGAATCATATACAAGAAATGATCATAATGAGGGTATTTGGATCAATCCAACCATCCGTGTTGTTAAGAGACGGGTAGAACATATTCCAACAAAGAAAAGAAAGAGACGTTAGTGAAAAAGGTACTAGTTATAAAATTATAGCTTATATCATTTAATAATATTAATTAGTTATCATGTTATATATAGCTTATATCATTCAATGGATTATGGATTATGGATTTTTATATTTGTCATTTAATTTTTATTTTTTTCTTTCTTACAGGTGAAATGGCTAGTGACCATGACGATACACACGAGACACATGATGAAAATGAAGCTCAGGAGGTATATTAATTTTCACAATGTTGCTTATTAGTGATGCTACTTGATAACACAAAACAACTATATATTAATTCTTATTTGTTTGTCTATGTGTAGTGCCCTCGTCAGCATAATGGCATAGACTGCGGGTATTTCGTTTTGAGGTTTATAAGAGAAATCCTTCAAATGGATCGATTAGAGATTCCTATTACGGTATGCATGGATTTATAACTTAGGATTTATTTTAATATTTATCGGATATGTCATATAATTTATTATTTTTAACTAAATCATGCATATTTTGTTTTGTTATGTAGTACTTTGATGAATACGCGTGTTCTCATTACACGAAGGATAAATTGCAAGAAATTAAGGAGGAATTGTGCGAATACCTTATTGGAAAAAAAGTCATATAAGGTATAGGATAATGGGATTATGTGAATGTATAGTTTTGTGAATGGTTTATTTTATGGGATCGTATAGTTTTGTGAATGGTTTATGTTATTTATGTGATTTTGGAATGTAATTGTATAGTTTTGTGAATGGTTAATGTAAATGACTTGAATTATAATGGAAATGGTTTATGTGGTTTATGTGATTTATGGGATTAGTGGAAATGGTTAATGAACCATACTATAAATTGTTAATGGAAATGTGAAATATACAGGTTTATTGAAATGGCTTGAATTATACAGGTTTCTGCATAAAAAAATGGTTAAAATGGGATTTTTTTTAAAAATCTTAAAATTATACGTAGAGAAAAGACAGCGCTTTCTAGAAAAAGCACTGTCTATAGTTCACAACAAAAAGCGCTTTTCCTAAAAAGCGCCCTCTAAAGGCATAGAAAAATTCATAACTAAAATTATAGGCATACATTAGACAACGCTTTTAGAAGCGCTGTCTAAAGGGGGCCTTTAGACATCGCTTTTTATTGAAAAAGCGCCCTCTAAAGGTATAGAAAAATTGATAATTAAAATTATAGGTATACTAGACAGCGCTTAAAAAAAGCGCTGTCTAAAGGGGGCCTTTAGACAGCGCTTTTTGTTGAAAAAACGCCCTCTAATGTATACTTTAGAGAGCGCTTTTTCGTAAATAAAAAGCGTTGTCTTTACCTACGCCAGCGCTGGCTTAGGCAGCGCTTTTAAGCGCTGTCTAAAGTCTTGTTTGGCTTAGTGCTTCTTCTTTGTATTGTGGTGCTTTACTGTTCACTCATAAATTTCTCCATTTCTTGAGTTCCTTCTTCATATGAATCAGTGTTTTTAATATTTCTCTTTTTCACACTGAGTGTTACATTTTTCCTCACCAGATTCGTTGAATGATCAAGTCTATATATATATAGCCAGAAAAAGATCCATTGAAGGGCAGATCAGTAATATCAGAAGAGTACTGGCGACTTGAAATAATGTCGTTATGCTGGGGTGAAAATCGTACACTAAAATTGTCCTTTGTACCACCAAATCAGGGTAGTGGAATGGTAGTGGAAAAGAACATTTTTTATCTATACCATGTACTATTTTCCCACACAAACGTTTCATCTTCTTCTATTCATCAGAGGCTTCTGAGTTGATTTGATTAAAGCATGATCAGAAGAATGAATCATTGGGTCTTCAGAGTCTTAAGTCTTCAGAACTTGTTCAGCAGAACCTTGTCTTCAGAATCTTCAGCACTCCTTTTTCAGAACCCTTAGTCTTCAGAATCCTTAAGTCTTCAGAACTTCGTTCAGCAGAACTTTGTCTTCAGAATCTTCAGTACTTAGTCTTCAGAAGTTAACGACTTCAGAACCTAAACAGGCTTCAGAAGTAGAACATCAGAGTCACGCTCAGAGGTTAGAATCCAAGAGACGTTACAGCAGCAACATAGTGTCTTCTTAGAGTTTTTCTGACGCACAGTAGATCAGAAGCAATCTTGCTTCTTTACGCAGAAACGACCATTGAGAATTTCAGAGTAACATAGCACATGATCTTTATCAGAGTCAGAACCTGTTTGTCAAAACCATCAGAATAACAAACGTTAGAGTACCAAAATTGTTCTCACACAAATACTCCATTGTTATCATCAAAACATAGAGATAAGATGCAAAACCAAATCTTGTTCTTACACTTTTGGCTATGGGTTAGGAGGACATTTTTGTAGTATGTAATAAGAGCTTTCATTTGAGCTTTGGATGGAAGAAAATGGTTGCTTGGATCATAAGTTATGGTCTTGCAAAGTTGGGTAAAAATCATCCTTTTTCCATAACTTAGTGAAATTTTAAGTTTCTTAAGATTACCCCTTTTGCAAGTAACCTCACTTTTCTTGATTTTTCTTGATGGATGATGATCCAAACCATAAGTTAACATTGTCTTTGACTTGAAGAAGCCATGTTTGTCAAGAAATTTCAAAAGTCAAACTTGGTTTTGGGGTACAGTTGACTTTTTATCAGATGAAATTCAAACTTTGTGATCCTTCATGAAATCAAGTTCTTGGCCTAAATAAAACCCAGAGGATGGATTCCATAGGTGTTTTAGAGTGTCTTGAATCATTCCCCAAGGTTTGGGATCATGTTTTGGTCAAAAGTCAAAGGTGGGGTTGACTTTTTCTCAAAAACCCTAGTTTATGGTCCAGATGAATTTGAATCTTTATATTGCTCATGAATCAAGTTCTTTGTGTTAATTTAAACTTGTGAGAGGATAAATATAAGATATTTGAGGTCTTCAAAACATTTCTTGAGGTCTTGGCTCATGCCTTGCTCCAAAAGTCAACTTAGGGGTGAATTAGGTCAAGAAACCCTAATTCTCGATTTTTGATGAATGCATCCCCTGTGGCTATTTTGAACCTATGATTGGATCCATGAGATCCCTTTGATCTTCTTGGATCATGTTTTGAAGTATTGGCTCATTCCCAGATGAAAAATTTTCTCTGGAGGCCTTGGTCGACCAAAACCCTAATTTGGTGACACTGATGATCTTGAGACTTGATCAACTTGAAATGTTGCACTCTTGTGCTTGATTCTTGATATGGGAGACCTCTTGATCCTTCATGGATGTTTGAGAGGTTTGAAAAGTTGAAGATCATGTCCATTCTTGATTGATCCTTTGTCTGAGTACTCTGAGAGGGCCAAAAATCCTAATTCTTGATTAAGGTGAATGCTCAACAATCTTTGAGAGGAATGCTAGGAATGAAGATACATCCATATTGTGGTGATGATTTGCACAATGATGGGAAATCTTGTGGTCAAAATTTAGGGTATGACAGTTTTGACTTAACAATGTTTTGTTTTTATAATGCGACTTTGCAAAATTTGAATGTTATATATTGTTATGATTGAGAGTGAGACTAAGATTGGAATTGTTTTTGTGTGTTTGTGTTGTTGAGAATGTTATATGTTTTTGTTGTTTTGTTCATGTAACTTATCAATGTTTTGTTTTTATATGTGACTTAGCAAAGTGTTGAATGTTATATGTTGTTATTGTTGAGAATGATATGTGTGTGTGTGTGTGTGTGTTGATGATGTTGTTTTTTTTATGTTCTCTAGATGGTGCAAAATAAATTTCCCTGATTGAGTCCACGTGCAACTTTCATTTCGTTCGGCCTAACATGTCTAGAGTACAATAAAGTAATAATATATATAATTGAGTTTATTATATCGTATGTGGATTGCGTGTTTCACCAACCCCTCATTGAATATATAACATTTCAAATTGATTTTGAAAATAATAATTTAGAAAATCAAGTTATATTTGAAGAGCAACTTACACTGATTAATGTTTTTTGAGCTTTCTACGACTCATTGTTCACCTCTCACTCTTTAACAGTTAGAATTTGGTTCAATAATTCTAGTTTTTCAGTCAACAATTTCTTCTCTGTAAGTTCTTGTAATTGGCTGAAATTTTGTTAAAACAATGTTGTTGTCATGGTTGATGTTACAACATGAGTTTCTAACAGTATAGGTATGTTTTGGCTAACATTCTGGTTTGTGAATATTGTTGAAGAGTTAAAGTGCTAAAGAGTGATGTCACATGCGATGTCTTAACATCACTATACCAGAACATTAAAACATCAGACTGTAGTGTGTTTAGGGCTGCACGTGTTTCTAGTGTGAATGAGATATTCTGCTAAAGAGAATCAGAGAATGCAGGCGAAGATCAAGGGAGAGATATATTCTGTTGAAATTAATTATGAAGATCAGTTTGTTGCGAATTCAAAGCATAAAGATATGGAGAATATTCAGAGTTAATTATTGAAGATATGATTGAAGATCTATTTAGAAGCAGGGTCTGTTGCAGATTTGTTACAGAAGATTTGATATGATTTGAAGGCCCAAATCCAGTTGGGATTATGTTATAAATAGAATGCTTGTAACCTAGAATAAGTACGGGTCCAAGATGTAGATCATTAGGGCTTTGTCTAAGTGAACCACTCGGGTTGTGAGATGGTCACTGTGTTTAACTCAGAAACCTGTAGGTAATGAGTTTGGTATTGTTCTTGGAGGAAGCTTTGAAGCAACTCCAAAGGGTGTCATGGAAGGGTGTCTTCTATGGTTGTACAGTTGTTGGTAATCAAGTTGTTGATGCAGTGATGGTGTAGTTGACTGCTAGACATCATTGTGATGATAGGAAGTGAGATGGAGTCTCTTACCTAGGGAGGACTTAGGTAGAAGGGTCATTGGGTAGTGATTAAATTAGGTAGATTGTCAACTGGTTTGTTGAGTCTGTAATTTGATACTACTAATAGTGAACTTCCTTCCTGGCTTGGTATGCCCCCAGATGTAGGTTGTTGAACTGAACTGGGTGAACAATTCAGTGTGTTGTTTACTGTTTCCATTATTGCCTTGTTCAGCAGATTGCGATGTTGTGACATTGCACAAAGACATCACATATCTGTACCAGAATTTTATTCTCTACTAGTTCATTATGCAAAATGATGATGATGATGATGAATTGGAATTTCTCAACAAGTTTGATGCTTTGCATAATGAATTAGTAGAGATGAAAGTGATGATTGAAGAACTATAAGCATTGAACCAAATTTTAAATGTTAAAAAGCGAGAGATGGATAATGAGTTGCAGGAAGCTCAAAAATTATTGAATAGTGTAAATTGTTATTTAAATATGACTTAATTTATAATTTATTATTTTCTAAATCAATTTTGACGCTTATATGTCCAGTGACGAGTTGGTGAAGTAAGCATTTCACATAAGATATAATAAACTCAATTGTATATATCACCTAAGTTAAAATCCACAAACGTGGTAAAATACAGTGATGCGCCATTTTAAAATGCCAAAATATTGTCGTTGGGTAACGAACCCATGACCATGACACTTTTCACTATGGTTAAATTTTCCAACCGTGATGAAATATGGCACGCATTCTTGTTTTTTACAATGGCCACTATCCCATGGTGAAAAGTAAGGCACTTACCATCACAAGTTTGTTACTACGGACCTCCCACCTTGATGAAATCCTTCTCTAAACAGTGGGGATAGGTAGTTATCGTAGTAGTAATGGTTTAAATAAAGAAATGGAAAGAAATTTTTGGAAGAAATCCACTTTTTCTGTGCAACACAACACCTAGTTGGGAAAATGCTGGCAATAAAAATCATCAAAGAAGGCTATTTTTAACCAACAAGATCGAAAACGACAGGATAAACGTTCACAAATGTAGCAAGTGCCAAAGATATGGTGGCGTACACCTCGCCTCCCGACAGAAATGAGCAACTTATCATATTTGCGGTCGTTTTCTTGGTGAGGCTTAGACATCTTAGGTCATTTCCCTATCTCATTGGGAATACAAAAGTTTCTAATTATTTTCTTCAATTACTTCACAAAACGAATTGAGATATAACCACTAAAAAAATATTATGAGACACGATATCTTACATTTCTTCAAGAAGAATATTTTCACATGGTTAGGCATCTCCTAGACTAAGGTAATTGACAATGGGAGATAATTTAGAGATAATATATTTCAGAAGTTGATGGAAGACTTGCAGGTAAACTAGTATTTTACCTTTATGATACACCCTTAGACCAGCGACCAGGTAGAATCGGCAAACATAGTTCTATTATGAGGTCAGAGACAAAATTTAGATGATACTATAGGGAATTACGGTAGATAAACTTACACAAATCCTTTGGGCATGCCCCATTTTGAACTCACCTATGAAACTGACGTAGTAATTCCCATAGAAATTTAAGAACCAAGTTAGAGAACCTTACAATGTGCACCTAGAGAAGTTAACAAGAATGGATGTAGAGAATAGATAGATCTCTTGGAAGAATGTATAGATTGGGTCTATATAAGTGAAGTTATCGTGAAGAAAAAGATGGAATCAAAATATAATAAGAGCTTTGTCCCCGAGGTCTTCTCCTCGGGAAACATCATTCTAAGAAATGAAAATTTCATTGTACGAACACATCAAGTGGAAAGCTCGCACCTAATTGGGATAGGTCGTATATGTGGTCTTATGATTTGAACATGTATATCAAGATTTTCATGATGACAAAGAGAACAAATCAAATATCATAAAATTAATTAAACAAAGAAGAAGATTTGAAATAAACCAAAAAGTAATACGTTTATGTTATAGAACATCATCAAGAAATGGTGTGGACTACTAAAATCTCACATTTGATTCTCTACTCTGTTGCTTATTTATTTTAATAGGATAAAACATATGATATTAAATGTGACACCTTGAAATTTATAAGATCATATTGTAGGGAAAATAACAAAAAAAACAAATTTCTACGCACGCGGAAGCATGCCCATAAAAAGAAAAAGAAGTAAAAATTCCAACAAAAACTCATAAAATCATAACTCAACTTGTAATTTTATAAGGACAAAATTTCAAACTCTCCAATTTTTAAGGAGAAAATTGCAAACCCTACCAATTACAATTTTTGAACGGAAAAATTATAAACCATCTTTCAATTACAATTTTTGGACGGAAAAATTGTAAACTCTCGCTCAATTGCAATTTTTGGACGGAAAAATTGCAAACTCTCTCTCAATAGCAATTTTTGAACGGAAAATTGAAAACTCTCTCAACAACCTATTTTTGAACGAAAAAATAAAAAGCCCTCTCTAAACACACAACTATCCAAATCCCAATCCACCCAAAAGACTACAATTTATTATTGTGTCGAAAACTAAAACTAACTATCTCTATTTATATCAATACTCAAATTCTTTTTTTTTCTTCTGCTACCCGTCGTGGGACTTAGATGAATATACTATTTGACCCAACAAATCCTCCCTTCGTTCAAAGTCTCACATATCTTCACTTTGTCTTCAACTTCATCTTCAAAGCGATCATTATAATTATAATGATTAGGCGTATTTGTAAAATTATTACTCTTACATCTTTTTGTCTTCTTTCTCCCTTGATTAGAATAATTGTTACTCTTCCTTCCTCCCTTGATCGGAACCTTAGCTCTAATACCACTTGTAGGGAAAATAACAAAAAAACAAATTTCTACACACAATGAAACATACCCCTAAAAAGAAAAAAAAAAAGTAAAATCTCCAACAAAAACTCATAAAAGCATAATTCAGCTTGTAATTTTATAAGGACAAAATTACAAACTCTCCCATACAATTGCAATTTTTAAGGAGAAAATTGCAAACCCTACAAATTACAATTTTTGAACGGAAAAATTGTAAACCCTCTCTCAATTACAATTTTTGGACAGAAAAATTCTAAACTCTCGCTCAATTGCAATTTTTGAACGGAAAAATTACAAACTCTCTCTCAATCAATAGCAATTTTTGAACGGAAAAATTGTAAACCCTCTCAACAAACTATTTTTGAACGGAAAAATTGCAAACCCTCTCAACAAACTATTTTTGAACGAAAAAATAGAAAACCCTTTCAACAATCTATTTTTGAACGGAAAATAGAAAATCCTCTCTAAACACACAACTACCCAAATTCCCAATACACCAAAAAGACTACATTTTATTGTTGTGTCGAAAACTAAAACTAACTATCTTTATTTATATTAATACTCAAATTCTATTTTTTTTCTACTACCCGATGTGGGACTTGGATGAATATACTATTTGACCCAAAAAAAATCCCCCCTTCATCCAAAGTCTCACATATCTTCACTTTTTTTTCAACTTCGTCTTCAAAGCGATTATTATAATTATAATGATTAGACATATTTGTAAAATTATTACTCCTCAATCTCTTTGTCTTCTTCCTGTTGAGTTGTAATTCCTCTGTCGAAGTAGTGTAGCTCGACAGGAACAAGGTCTAGTCGAATTAGCCTAATGTGTGTGTCGAGTTGTATTAGTGTGTCAAAGTGTCGAAGGAGGTTGCTTCACACAGAATTTTGACTTAGGCCTATTTTAGTGGTGTTAGTTATTTTGGGCTTTTATAGTTTTGGGCTTTGGCTTGGGGTGCAAGCTAACCTAAATCTATAAATAGGGAGAAACCCTTATTTTGTAAACAACTTAGAATTCATAACATTGTATTCACATTTTTGCAGTTGCAAAGTGAATAAAGAAGTTTCCACAGTTTGTGGGCAGAGAGAAACTCTGCAGAAAATTTATCTTCTTCTCCAACGTTATTTTTCTTTCTTTCTAAACCTTTTTCTTTCATTGTCATTGCGTGAATGAAACAATCTTCAGATCAAGATTGAGTGTAATTCTCCATAGGTTGTGGTTGAATTCCAACATTTGGTATCTAGAGCTTCGGTTGTGATTTAAGGAAGCAAAACTGTGATGGCGAAGAATCATCCAAACGGGCACTTTCCGGCGAACCTTCTGATTCTCAAGAAAGATAATTATGAGAATTTGTGCAAGTAGATTAAGGTAGCTTTCTGTAACAAGATCTTTGGGATCTTGTGAAGGAAGGAGTAGCATCGCTTGCAGAGAACGCGACGGATCAAGAAAAGGTAGCACATAAAGAATTAAAGAAGAAAGATTATAAATCTCTCTTTATAATCCATCAATGTATTATCCAGATAATTTTGAAAAGGTTAATGACGTAGAATCAGCAAAAGAAAATTGGGAGATTCTTGAGAATTTGTTTGGAGGTGCAAAGAAGGTGAAAGAGGTGAGGTTACAACTCATAAAAAGACTTATGAATTGCTTCAGATGGAAGACAATGAAATCATAACAGATTTCTTCACTAGGGTTACAAAACTGGTGAATTAAATCAAGGTATGTGGAGAAGTGTTGATATCAAGATTAGTTGTTGCAAAGATCTTGAGGTCATTGGCTCCAAAGTTTGACCACGTGGCAGTAGCCATAGAAGAGTCGAAAGACTTGTCAGTATTGACGAAGGAAGAGCTTCAAGGGATGCTTGAGTCTCATGAACAAAGGATGGCTGAAAGAGCTGCAGGAAAGTCGAAGAGTGATATGGCTTTGTAGGCGCAGTCAAAATAAAAGAAAGGCAAATGAAGTTGGAATGGCAACAAAGGTAGAGGAGGCTACAACAATTTGACTAGTCGAAATCAGCAGGAAGGAAATTGGCCAATTATGAGAAACCCCTGGAACCAAGGAAACCAAAGAGGTGGTGATGCAGGTAGGGGAAGAGGTAGTGGTCGAAAGCCTGACAAAAGTCACATTTAGTGTTTCAATTGTCAGAAGTATGGTCACTATTTTAGTGATTGTCTAGAAAAGAAGAAGAATCAAGAAACTGATGCAAAGCTGGTGAAGCATGAAGAAGAAGAGATGTTGTTGATGGTCACAACTAGAGATGCTCATCACACATGACTTGAAGGAAATATTGGTTTGTCAACATAAAGCCGTCAACGAAGAACATGGTGAAATTTGCAAATGACAATACTCTAGCAGCTGAAGGTATTGGTGATGTTCTTATCATGAGGAAAGATGGCAAGAGGTCAATAATTTCCAAAGTGTTGTACATACTAGGCATGAAAAGTAATTTGCTCAGTATAGGGTAGTTGGTCGAAAAGAACTACGAGGTGTTGATCGAAGACAAGATGATGAGAGTTCTCGACTCAGGTGGTAGGTTAATCTTGAAGGCTCCAATGTCTCAGAATAGAACCTTCAAGATTGAACTTAATGTGATGGAGCATAAGTACCTTGTAATGGCAGCCAGCAGAGATGAATGGCTATGGCATTATCGACTTGGTCATCTCAACTTCAAAGACATTAGAGATTTGAAGAAAAGAAATATGGTTTCAGGATTACCAGAAATCGACATTCCAAGTGAAGTGTGTGAAGAATGTGTTCAGGCGAAACAACACAAGAATAGCCTCAGCAAGGATGCAGGAAGAAAGTCGAAAGCAATTCTCGAAGTCATATACTCTGATGTATGTGGTCCTATCCAGGTGGATTCGATTTGAGGTAACAAATACTTTGTCACGTTCGTAGACGATTTCAGTCAAAAATTGTGGACGTACCTGATCAAGAAGAAAAGTGAAGTTATTGAGGTATTTACCAAGTTTAAATCTATGGTCGAAAGACAGAGTGGTCTAAAGCTAAAGATTATGAGGACTGGTGGTGATGGAGAGTATGTGTCAAAAGATTTTGATGCATTATGTGAGAAAGAAGGGATTGTGCATGATGTGGTGCCACCCTACACTCCATAACATAATGGAACTGCAGAAAGGAAGAATATAACCATCATGAATATGGTGAGAAGTATGTTGAAAGGCAAGCATCTACCCAAAGAATTATGGGGAGAAGTTGTTTCGACTGTAACATGTATTTTGAACAGATGTCTGACAAAGAAGCTAAAAGGAATCACGCCAGAAGAATGTTGGTCTGGTGTCAAGCCTAGCCTAAATCACTTGAAGTTTTTTGGATCTATAGCACATAGACATGTGTCAGATCAGCTGAGAAGAAAACTTGATGACAAGTCAAATCAGATGATCCTGATAGGATATCATTCAACTGGAGGATACAAGTTATTCGACTCAGTGAACAAGCAAGTAGTGATCAGCAGGGACGTGATCATAGATGAGCTTAAGGAATGGGATTGGACTGAGAATGTCAAGAAGGATTCAGTAAGAATCTTATGTGATGAACCAGCTAGTGAAGTCGAAAGGGAAGTTCGACAAGAAGAAGTCAGAGGTAAAACAGGCCCAAGAAGACCTCGACGAACAAGACACAAGCCTGCAAGGTTGCAAGAATGTGTGATTACATCAGATGATGTGGTTAATGAAGAAGGTGAGATGGTACACTATGCTTTATATGTAGATGTCGAACCAGACAATGCAGATGAGGCATTGAAGGATTCGAAGTGGGTGAAAGCAATGAATGAGGAGCTAGAGTCCATCGAAATCAAAAACACTTAGTCACTTGTCAAATTGCCTCAAGGCAAGAAGGCAATTGATGTGAAATGGGTTTAAAAGGTGAATGTGAATCCTAAAATAGAGGTAACTCGACACAAGGTGAGACTTGTGGTGAAAGGATTTCTACATAAGGAAGAAATCGACTTCGATGAAGTTTTTGTACCTGTTGCTAGGATCGCAACAATCAGATTGGTTGTTGGTCTAGCAAACATGAAAAATTGGCACACATGTCAGATGGATGTGAAATGCGCATTCCTGAATGGCCCCTTAGACGAAGAAGTTTATGTTGCACAACCAGTTGGGTTTGTGAAACAAGGCAAAGAAAGAAAGGTGTACAGGCTGCATAAAGCCCTGTATGGACTTAACCTTTTTTAGGCTTGAATTCGATCCAAATACCATAAATCTCCACCTTGGAACAAACTCTACACTAACAAGGGAACAAACTAGCTTTAATCATGCAGCTTTATCAACTGCATATACAGTTGAAAAACTTGTTACTTGGCAATGTTTGGTGATCATATCTGTAAAATTGTCATTAGTCGAAACCTTCAGCACTTGGACTTCTCCATGCTCGATTATTTCTCTGACAAAATGCAGCCTCACATTGATGTACTTAATTTACTCATAATAGGTTGAATTCTTCGACATATGTATTGCACTTTGACTATCAAGTTTAACAGTGATAACTCTACCTTGAAGTTTCATCTCCTTAGCAAAACCTTCAAGCCGCAATGCTTCTTTCACAACTTCAGTAAGGGCAATATACTCTGCTTCAGTGGTTGATAAGGCAACAACCTTCTGTAGTGTTGCTTTCCAACTGATTGTTGTACCAAACATAGTGAACGTATATCCAGAAATATATTTTCTGGAATCCATATAACCTGTAAAACCATAGTCGACAAATCCTTCAACTTCAACTTTGCTATCATCACCATAGGCTCCACCATAAATCAGGACTCTGCTCAGAGACCCATTTATGTACCTTAGAATCAACTTTAATGCTTGTCAGTATGCCTTTCCACGATTGCACATGTATCTGTTCACAAGACTCACTGAATATGTTATGTCTAGCCTCGTACAAACCATAACATACATTAAAGAACCTATTATACTAACATATGGAATGTTATTCATATATGTACTTTCGCCTTCAATACTAGGAGTTTGAGTCGTACTCAGCTTAAACTGAGGGCTAATAGGTGTTAGAACAGACCTTGAATTTGACATACCAAACCTATCAAGAATCTTCTTCAGGTATTTCTCTTGAGATAATCATAATCTTGACTGCTTTCTATCTCTCTAGATGTCAATCCCAAGAATCCTAGAGGCAGCTCTCAGATCCTTCATGTCAAACTCCTTATCGAGTTCAGTCTTCACCTTCATAACATCTTCGATATTGTTTCTTTCTATGAGGATGTCATCCACATAAAGTAACAAAGTAACAAGTGAATTTTCAGGTCGAAATCTGAAGTAAACAGAGTGGTCAAACTGGCCCCTAGTGAAACCTATGTGTCCCATGAACTTGTCGAATCTCTTATTTCATTGTCGAGGAGATTGTTCCAGGCCATACAAATACCTATTCAGCTTGTACACATAATACTCCTTGATCTTTTCTACATACCTTTCAGGTTGCCTCATCAAGATTGTTTCGTCTAGATTAACGTACAGGAAGGCTATCTTCACATCCATCTATTCAAGTTATAGGTTGAACTTTGCCACCATGACTAACCACATTCTAATGGATATGTGCTTTACAATAGGTGAAAACACATCATTGAAATCGACACCTTTTTTCTGAGTGAACTCCCTAGAAACCAACCTTGCCTTAAATCGCTTCGACATCACTCTTTTGATTCCTTCCTTGAATATCCACTTATAGCTGACTAACCTGACCCCTATATGTTTCTTGATCAGCTCCCAAGTGTTATTATCGTGAAGAGATTTTATTTCATTATCCATGGCTTTAAGCCATTCAGTCTTGTCTCGACTCCTCATAACTTCCTTATAGTCTCTAGGTTCTTCATCCAGAACCTCACTTACAGAGACTAAGGGATAAGCTATGAGATATGTATAACCAAATCTCCAATGTGGCTTGATGACACTTATCGACCTGTCTCTTGCCAACGAGTAGTAATTATCATTCTCCTCATATTCATCAGAAATTTGTGCTTCTTCTTCGACTTTATCTGGATTATGAAATTTAGCATCACTATGCTCCACCTAAACAAGAATCTCTTCCTATTTTAGCTCCTCTATAGAGATCTTCATACTTTGACCAACGTCATCAGTTTTCTTGAAATCTATTTCAGCTTCATTGAAAAGTACATCTCGACTTATGATACATCTCTTGTGACCAAGCTCTAGGCACCATAGCCTATAAGCTTTGACTCCTTCAGGGTATCCAAGGAACATGCATCTCTGAGCTCTAGGTTTGGCCTTGTCTTGTCTAATGTGAGCATATGCTAGATAACCAAATACTCTAAGTCTGTCGAGATTAGATGGATGTCCCAACAGACTTCTTTAGGTGTCTTCATTCCCAAGGCAGTCGAGGGCACCTATTTATCAGGTATGATGCAGTCACAACAACTTCTGCCTTAAACACCTTCTTCAATCATGTACTAACCAATATGCATCTAACCCTTTCCAAAATGGTTCGACTAAACCTTTTAGCCAAACCATTTTTTTGGGGAGTACCTATAGTAGTTGTGTGCCTTACAATACCAGACACAACACAATATCTGTTGAAAGCCTCATTGCAAAATTCAAGACCATTGTCAGTCCTCAACCACTTGACCTTCCTACTAGTTTGGTTTTCGACCAGAGTCTTCCAGTTCAAAATTTTCAAAAGTTTCATCCTTAGTTTTTTGAGTGAAAACACACAACTTTCATAAGTAATCATCAATTATAGATAGAAAATATCTTGCACCCGAGTGAGAAGGATTTCTTGCAGGCCCCAAAAGACCAGCATGGATACAATCAAGGGATCCATCTGTTCTTTTTTTACCTTTTTTAAACTTCACCCTACAATATTTACCGAATACACAAGGTTCACAAAACTCTAGTTTATTGACCTTGTCACCACACAGCAGATTTTGTTTTGACAATTCGACCAGGCCTCTTTCACTGACATGGTCAAGTTGCTTGTACCACAACTTAGTCTTTGACATAGGTTTTATGGATGCCACATCTGCTGAACCACTTACAACCTCAGCCTTAAGGGTATACAAGCCTTGTTTCTTTAGGCCTCTCAAGACTTCCTTCAACCCCTTCATTACCCTTAGGATAATTTGATCTCCTTTGAAGACATATCCTTTCTAGTCGAATTCACCAAGAGAAATAGAATTCCTCTTAAGTTCAATTACATACCTAACATCAGTCAATATCCTTATTGACTCATCATGGAGCTTGAATCTCATCGACCAAATACCTACAATCTTGCAGGATTTATTGTTTCTAAGCAACACTGATCCACCATTTTGGTCACATAATAACTCAAACCAACAATCTTTTTCAAGAATTTCCCCTTAACGGACAAACTTTCACCAACAGAAGATGGCTTGTGCTCCTTTTGTTAATTCAAATCCTTAGAGTAAAAAGTTGATTGAACTTCTTCAAAGGTCAATGAACCTCTTCCATGCAAGAGAGTTTCTTTGAAGTGAGCATGAGATATTGGTGGAGCACGCAACAACAACATCAACAACGCTTGATCTTCATCATCAATCTTGACCTTAATATTTTCAAGATCAAGAATCAACTTGTTCAACATATCCCACTGCTCAGCCAAGACTTTGTATTCACTTATCTTGAATGAATACAAGACTTGCTTCATGTAGAGGCGATTGACCAAAGATTTAGTCATATACAAATCCTCGAGTTTTCTCCATACACCAGTTGCCATCTCCTCCTTTGAGACCTTCCGGAGAACCTTATCACCAAGGCTCAATATGATGGCATTGTGGGTTTTCTCGATCATCGTTGTCTTCTTATTCTCCGCTAGGGAAACATCCATTTTCTTCAATCCTTTCAATGCTTCTAAGAACCCTGTTGAACAAGAAGGGCTTACATTTTCAAGCGCCAAAAACCAAAATCATTCACACCGTTGAATTTCTTGATCTCATACTTTATTGACTGCATCTTCTCTTCCATACTCACCACACCACTTTGCTATGAAACAATGCCCAAGAAAACAAAGTATGATCGGTTTCTTGATTAACAAGAAAACCACAAAGTAAAATAAAAGAGAGAAGGGAAAAGAAAGAACAATAAAAGTGGTTAAAAACTGGATCCTTGATTCAATTACACATTAGGGGACAATGTTTACAATTGAATCTCAACCACACCACTTTCTCTGTCTGATTAGGATTATTAGGGATTGATAGAGAAGTGGTGACTAGTATGCTATTTATAAGAAAACTAAACCCAAGCTTTCAACTAACATATTGTCATACCCCAAATTTGTCCTACCTATATATTTCCATCTGTACATCCATCCACTGACAATTATTCAGAAAAAATCCAAAAATACGTTGTCTTCAACTTCATCCCTCTTTTATTTTTTATCCATATATATATTTAACCATTTTAGTCCTTTATCCAGTTAAATAACCATTTCCATATTCATTTAAATTTCCCATATTTATTTCATATCCAAAACTAATTCTCTTAAAAAAATCCATTCTTAATCCATTTCAAACCAATTATCCATCAATATCCATTTATCCATTATCCACTTTTATGTCCATATCTATTTTTCAATTACCCAATTCCATTGTCCAATTTCCTTATTTAGATACCCATTTTTTTTATCCATATTCATATCCATTTCTTATCCAATGTCCAATTTCTAAATCCATTTAGAATAGTCTTTTGCCAAATATCCATTTTTAGGTCCACAATACAATGTCTAATCCATTCCCATGTCCATATCCAATAAACAAGTTATCCATTTATTTTTCTAAGTCCACTTTTAATTTGGAAAATCTAAAAAAAAACACATTTGTTTATTCTTCTTTGAAACCATCCATTATAAAAAGCCCAAAAAAACAACAAAAAATAGTGACAGTACATTTTTCACACTTCAAGCCAAACATTGTGCAAACCATTCTCGCACCAACCCATAGCCACAACGCATCCAATAACCGTCTCGCCACCATGATTCACCACCCTGCGCACTACAGATTTCTCCATAACCTTCCACCAATTTCAACAAGCCATGAGCCTACAACACACCACACAATCACCAACCTGCAACCAAGAGAAAAATAACCTTCAGCCACTCCCAAAACCACACAAGAGGACAAAAAATAGAATCACGTGACAATCCTACGTACGACGCAACAAATACCCTCCACGACCCCACATATACACAACCTGCACAACAACGATACGCACCAGCCATCACTTGCTTGCACCATTCCTTGCGTAAAACCTGCAAAATAATTCATTCGCAAACGAATCAAAACGGTAACTGAAACCATGAAACGCAGCAACAATAAATTTTCCCTTCAACCCAATTCCTATACCACTCTCAATCTCACTCTATAAAAACAACTAGTTCTCTTCCTCGTTGGAAAGAGAGGACCGAGCCGCCAAACCCTCCCTTCAACCATTCACAACCATTCAAACACCATAACCATAAACTCTTACTCCCTCATCGCAACAAAACCTCACATCGCTTCACCCAACCTCCAAATCTTGATCAACATCAACCCTTCATCACAACCCTCTTCATCTTCTTCCTCCAACCTTCAAACAATCCCTCTAATCCCTCAAATAACCTCTGCATACCATTCAACCATTATAAACCCGAAATAAACCCAGAAATTGATATAAAAGGAGAAGAAGAGGGAGTTTCCAGATCTAAACCAGGAGACGAGAAGAAATTGAAAAAAAAAGCAAATCGAAATCATCACAAACCTGTTGAGGCGAGCGAAAGCAAGCGAAACAAAACGAAGAAGAAGGTTGAGATATACAATGGTCTGGTTTTGCGAAGCTAATGCGTGTTGTCGTCGTGTTGTTTTTTTATGTAGATCTTTTCCTATTTTTGCTCCATTGATGCTCTGACTTATCTTGTTTTTAATTTTAAAAAATATGGTGGTTGACCGTCTTTGTTGACTGAGAATATTGCCTTGTCTCTACTGTAGAATCGGTCGATGTTTAAAATGGAAGTGGGTCTTGTTGTTTTTTTTGGTTTTGGAGGAATCTAGTAGTTTTGTGAGCATCTGGGCCTTTCTACATGACCCGTATTGGTTTTATACCCACACTCAAATTTTCAAACGCACCCCTCTCTTTTTCTTATTCAACCCGTTTTCTTTTGTGTGTATGAGGATGATGGGCTCAGGAGCCCATGTGATTCCTCTATAATGGACACCCCTGGAAATTAATTTCACAAGCCCCATTTTCTTTTATATTCTATTTAGTTAACATTTATGGTTTAATTTGTTTAAGTTTTTTTTATCTTTCATTTTCATTTTTTCTAAATTTTATGGTCAATTATTATCTTCAGTTTTATTTTCTATTTTATGGGCCAATGATATCAAAAATATCTTGATTAAGGTTGATTTTCTCAAATCGATTAAATCTTGATTTATATAAGGCCAATTTATTTTTTATTTCAATTTATTTCATTTTATTATTTTTTACATTTATTTTGGGTCGATGAAAACCAAACATCGATGATTTGTTGATTTCTCGACTAAATCTCAATAAAGGTGAGACCTTTATTCTTTTTCCTATTTATTTCGATTTTTTTCCATTTTATTATTTTTTACATTTATTTTGGGTCCATGAAAACTAAATATCGATTGATTTATCGATTTCTCGATTAAATCTTGTTAAAGGTGAGACCTTTATTCTTTGTATTCATATTTTCGATTTAATTTCTTAATTGTCACTTTATATTTCTTTTATTTTCATTTAGGTCAATGAAAGTCAAAAGTCAACAATTTATCGATTTCTCGATTAAGTTTTGATTAAGACGAGACCGATTTTATTATTTTATCTACTTTTCATTTTTATCGGTCGATGAACATCTTAAAACCAAATTTTATCGGTTAAAGATGAGAACTTTCTTCAGTTTCGATTTTATTTTACATTTTTTACGTCACTTTACTCTTTTATTTTATTCCTTTCATTTCCGATTAATGAAGGTCTTAAACATCATGGAACCATTTTTTAGAGTTTATGATTAAGACGAGATCGACACATTTTATTTTCCGAATCACCCGATTAACTTTTAGCTTGTTTATTTTCCGTCAAATATTATCTCGATTATATTATTGTTTACATTTTATTCATATCCATATCACATTCACATTCATATTTATCTAATTATTTTTATTTGCTCAAATGCTTACTTCCCGATTAAAATACTCAACACATATTCAAATCATTTTTTCAATTAAATTGCGAAAGAACTGAATTCTTGAGGTCTAGCACTTCTTGGGTTCTTGAGTGACCGCTATTGAGGCGCACGCCTTAGGTGGTGATCACTCGACCTTTCGCTCCTAAAACACTCGTCTTAACTATTTGGACAAAGGAATACCATTGGAGTCTAGTATTCCACGTGGTACTTTCGTTGTTCATCAAATAATATTTCATAAATCAATCGAATGAAAAAGGCGTCGTTAGGATCTAGCATCCTAATAATGCCCCGATTAATTGGTTGCGAGGCCGACGTCTCATTTATCGAATAATCGTCATTCTCTCTAAAACATTTAACAAACCAAATCATTTTCAAACCAATTCTTGACTCATCGTCGAGCCACTCTTCAAAACATTCTCGTAAGTCGAGTGCCTTTTGCCTCGTCGTCAAACGCACACTCGCACATCTCGTGGTTTCGTTACTAGGAGCACCCCTAGGGACTAGTATCGAACCTCACCTCTTTTCTCAACCGATCCGACTCAATCTTTTTCAAATGTTTTTCTTAATCAACTTACGAAAGGAGGAGATTCTTGGAATCTAGCATTCCTTGGGTCTTCGAATGAATGGCTCTTGAGGCACGCCCTTGGGTTGTTGTTCATTCACCCTTTCGTCTTAAAACGCTTAACCATTATCAAACATTTTCGTAATCAACTCACGAAAGAACTGAGTTCTTGGAGTCTAGCATTTCTTGGATTCTTGAGTGACTGCTCTCGAGGCACGCCCCTTGGGTTGCATGTCATTCAATCTTTCGTCTCCTAAAATTCAAACCCTAACCCCTCTTTTCGTGGGCGTACCACGAACTACGACTGCTCTGATTCTTTATTCTCGTCCGAGTAAAGATACGTTGGCACAAGATTACGATGATCTTGGCGAGCTACCTTTTTCTTTTTCCCCCGTTTGTGTCCACACTTTCTCTTTTTCCCCCATTTATGTCCATACGTTTTTCTTTTTTCCCCGTTTCCACACTACCATCTTTTTCCGTCAAACCCCGTAGTCAAACTACAATTGCTCTGATTTCTCATTCTCGTCCGAATGAGCATACGTAGGCCCGAGGTCGCGATGATCTTGTCGAGCACGCTATCCTAAAACCACCCCATTTCCCTTAGTATCTTTTCCCTTTGTCTTATTGTTTCGGGTCTACCATTGAGAAGAAAACAAACAAGCTTAGATAACATTCCTCACAATTCGAACTAAGAGGTTCCCGTTGAGTACAAGGGACGTGAGGGAGTGCGCGTACCTTCCTCTCACGTAACCGACTCCCAAACCCAGAATGTGGTTGCGACGACCATGTTCTTATCTCCTCTTTTAAAGGTTTTCTCGATATTTTCCTTTCCCTATTTTTGGGATAAATAAAGTTCGGTGGCGACTCTGTCGAACCGTTTTCCACGCCTTTTGCGCGAGGGTCGTGTCTTCGATATAAACGAATTTTCGAGGTGCGACACATACTAAACAACTGACCCAACTGACTGACCTAATTTGACATGTTAACTTAAACAACAAGCTAACATATACATCTACGCATAAGAACAAACTTCAACTACGGCATGCACATCTTCGACTACTGTCGAACCATGAAGCTAACTTGTTGAGGCTAGAGTTCGATCCAAACATCACACATCTATTAATGGTAACTCGGGGGTAATGTTTCATTATTTATCTAATTTTTTTCATTGTCCAACATTTTTAGGCATTATTAAGTTGCAAGTTGTTCATGTGGGGTCATGAACTTGAACGCAACATACCAAGTGAACCCACAAATACAAGCGGTTGTAATTGCTCAGAGGTTGTAAAGGATTTATGTTGCATTTTCAAAGACCTTGAGTCTAGGAAAAAATAGAAAATGAAGATGAAGTTGGAAAATGAAAGGAAAAAATCCAACATGTTTAAGTTTTTTTTTATTGTTTCATGGAGTTTGTTCATTACTTACCATAAATGGTGTTGATTGTAATTCTAATGACTCTGAAATTTTTTTATTTTCGTCCCTCTAATATGGATAATTCATGACTTTGTTCCTTGTACTGGTTAATTAATGAATGAAGATGAAGTTTTGAATTTTATGATTTTAGTCCCTGTTAGTGTTTGATTCTTTTGTTTTTCATCCATGTGACTTAATGAACTAAAATAAAGATTTGCGTAAAATGATAATGTATTACATAACCAAAATACATATGGCCCAAAAGGCATATGAACATGTCTACAAAGTACAAAATGATAATGTATTACATCATAACTAACTCATAAAATTTGGTTCATATCTACAAAGCCAAAAGGCATAAAAATGTCTCAAAATACATAATAGCTAAACCATAAATAAAATTCAATAAGATGTTTGATCTCTACAATTCCAAATTTATGCTGGATCACTTCCTTCTCCTTTGAGTTTTTTTTTTCATTTCATGACCCTTGCTCTATCACTTCTTCTCAAATTCAATTTCCTAGCAACTTTTGGTTTGGTTTTCTTTTTCTGCATAACACAAATATCAGAATATTAGAGGAACATCATGTTGAGCAATTGGAACATGTGTAGACAAATAATTCCATGAGCGCAACTAGTTTTAAAAACTCAACTTGTTTAAGAGAAGTAGGAGTTACAAAAACAACCACGTCAGGTACATCATGTTAAGTAGTTGGAACAGGTGCAGACAAAATGTAATCAGGTGCAGAAAGATTTCTGACAGAGTCATGTGCAGCAATAGAAAATGGGTAATTCGAGCAATTTGTGATGTGACATCACTCACATTTGGTTGTGGTTGTGTTACCTCATATGTTGCAAGATTTGTGGCAAGAATTCAAACTCGGGATCAATATTTGTTTGAGTTATTGTAGGTTGAGGTTGTTCTTGAGTTTTAGGGACATATTTTTTAGGTTAAGGTTGTTCTTGAGTTGCAGGGACAAATTCATTAGGTTGATGTTGTTCTTTAGTTGTATTACCAGATGGTTCTCCTGTAGTAGTTTTCTTTGGTTTTCTTGCATTTTGGCCAAGTATGCCACATCTTGTATAACAATAATTTTCTGTGTCCTTCCCTTGTTAAGGTCCTCATCAGGTTCCCTCCTCCTCAATTATTTGGACTTCCATGTCCTCCTTTTTATGTTGGAGGTAACATCTCTTCAATGTCAACTTTTGGCCACATGTCTTATCCATTAATACGACTTACATTATAATTATAACATTCCACATAAGTTTCCTTGGAATAACAGCCATCCATATAATCTTCAAGGCATGGGTTCCTAAATCCTAATGCAGATACTGCATCTCAACAAGGGATCCCTACCTATTCTAAGAATTTACAAGTACATGTTTTTTTGGAAGTGTCAACGTTGAAACTATGCTTGGCATGCACATGTTCAGCTTCATATTGTTTCATCAGACCAGGATGGAATCCAACTACCTGCATGTTCAACATCCTTATATACGCTAAGCCTTGGTCTAGGCATTATTTTATGGTGCCATCTATCAACTCTTTCTCTTAAGTTAACATTCATATTCATAATGTAGTTTCTTATCCATTCACACATGGTTAAGATTTGTTTATCTCTGGAAACTAATATAGTGTTATTAAATGCCTCAGATACATTATTCATAAGTACATCCCAAGCCTTCACGTTAATCTCCTTTAATTCTTTCATCTTAGCTTTCCATGCTTGAATGTATGTTACATTTGTTACTCCCATCATCAAATCCATAATTTATGTGCCTCCTCCAAACTTCTTTTTGAAATTAACATATAAATGCCTAAGACATAGACTGTGCTATACCCTTTCAAATATTTCTTCAAACACATGGACCAATCCCTACAAACCAGTTTCAAACAAACAAAAAACACAATCAGGGATTAATCCCACCTTGAACTTGTAATATTTCCAACATCAGCTACTTCCTCTTCTACCACATTATTTCCAACATCAACTATTTCATCTTCTTCAACATTAACTCTACCCATGCCTTTAACATTATGCTCAACATCTATTACGCAGATCATTTCAACAATATATATATATATATATATATATATATATATATATATATATATATATATATATATATATATATATATATATATATATATATATATATACTCATCAACATCACTATCACTAACAATTCTATTGTACATGTCTGCATCATTGTTATACCATCATAACCAATATTTTGAATGATCAAGCTGAATAATCTCTTTCACAATACCAGTAACTTCAAAGAAGCTCCGCCTAGTAGGATCAATGTCTACTACATGTTCATGTCCCCCTTTGTAATATGCTACATAGTCCATAACAAAGCTACCCCTTAATGAATATTCAAACTAAAACTCATCCCTAGAAATTTCAAGAACACGCAACGAAAAGAACCAAATCTTATGATTTGAACTGTGAAAAAATTTAAAACCTGATTAATCGAAGAATATTTTGCGTGAATCATTTGTCTTCCTCAATCACATTCTTGAATCTTCTGTCACATTAGAACGATGCCTTCTTCTACCTTTGTCATGTGCCACACTGAATCGTTCGTCCTCTTCTTCATGCAATATCCTTCCACACAAAGCTTCATATTTTTCCTATTTTGAAACAATAATATGTAGGGACTAAATGTAAAAATGTATTTGGGAGTTTTTGGATATTTTTTGATGTGAAACAAGACTTTCCACGTAATAATACAGTTTCAAAAGAGGAAAATGGAAAAAATAATCCACATCCTCAACGTTAGCCACATCATCTTTTTTTAACAAAAGTTTAACATCGGGGATTAACGGTAAAAGAAAATCAACTGTTAGGGACTTCATCCAAAAAAAAAGATTTAAGGACTAAAATAAAAAACACACCAAATTACAGGATGAAAATATTATTTAAGCCTTTAACAAATAATTTTTATGCATCTGGTGGGGTTCAAATTCACCTCCTTTTCACAAAATACAAATGCTTTTACCACTCATCCAACTACTTCCTTTACTAAATTTTTGCACGTAATGTTTAATATATTCAAAGTGTTTTCTATTCAATTGCAGTCATTCACAATATGCAGAAAAATTATTTCTATTCACCTACCTCAATCTCTATATTGATTGTGAATTCTTAGATTTTGCAGCTGAAAAGTCAAAAGGTTATATATTATATTATCCATCACTTAGAGCTAGGATTGTGGAATCAAGAAATGCCAAATTTCTTGAAAATGACTTGATTAGTGAGAGTGATCACCTCGAATATATAATTTCTAAGAAATATCACTATAGGTTGAACCTTATAGATTAAGTGGTAGACTGATTGTTGTCCACACTCCTTAAGTACAAATAAATGTTCGACAAACTGCAATTGAAGTTTCACATGCTTTTGAAAATGATCATGTAGATCAAGTTGTTAATGCGGAACATCAAGATAATGTTGAACAACATGTTATTAAATCAGTTGAACAACAAGATCCTTAAGAAGATAATGCGATAAAATTGAGAAATGAGACTCAAAAGGAAACATTGAGAGACATAAGACAAAACTTGTTGCCAAGGGATTCACTCAAAGAGAAGGAATCGGCTACACATAGACATTTTATCTTGTGTCCAAGAAAGATTCGTTTCGAGTCATTATGGTATTAGTAGCTCATTTTCACTTTTAATTACATGAAATGGATATGAAAACAACATTCCTAAATTATTCTCTAGAGGAAGAAGTTTACATGAAAAAACCTGAAGAACTTTCCTCTAGTGAAGGTGAAGACTTAGTTTATAAGCTTAATAAATCTATCTACGGATTGAAACAAGTATCTCGCCAATGGTATTTGAAATTTCATGAGGTAATCACTTCATTCAATTTTAAAAAGAATGTCAAGGATCGATGTATATACCATAAGGTCAGTGGGAGCCATATATGTATCCTTTTGTTATACGTGGATAATATTTTGCTTGTGACAAATGATAAGGGTTGTTATATGAGGTGAAATAATTCCTTTCAAGGAATTTTGATATGAAGGACATGGGAGAGGCATCTTTTGTCGTTGACATTAAAATCCATAGAGAAATAAATTGAGGCATTTTGGGTTTGTCCCAAGAGACTTATATCAATAAAGTTCTTGAGAATTTTAATATGAAAGATTGTTCACCAAGTGTGGCTCCTATCGTGAAGGGTGATAGATTTATATTAAGTCAGTGCCCACAAAATTATTTTGAACGGGAACACATGAAGAACACCTCATATGCTTCAGTTGTAGCAAGTCTTATGTATGTACAGGTTTACACCAGACTTGGCATTGCTTATGTTGTTGAATTTTTAGGAAGATATTAGAATAATCTAGGTGTTGACCACTATAAAGTTGCAAATAATGTGATGATATATTTCTAGGAATAAATAATTTCATGCTTATGTACAAACGTACGGGTAATTTAGAAGTAATTGGCTACTCCAATTCAGACTACACTAGTTGCATTGATACCCAAAAATACTATCAGGCCATGTTTTTATGCTGGCTAGTGGAGCTGTATCTTGGAGAAGTGCAAAGCAGACCTTGAATGCTACTTCCACTATGGAAGTTGAGTTTGTTTCTTGTTTTGAGACTATCTCGCATGGTGTGTGGTTAAAGAGTTTCACATCTGGCCTTAGAGTTGTTGACTCTATTTCGAGGCCATTGAAGATGTACCATAACAACTCTGCGTCAGTTTTTATATCTAAGAACAACAAAAATGGAAGTCGAAGTAAACACATTGACATCGAATATTTAATTGTAAGAAAATGTGTTAAAAAGAAAATAAAGTGATCATTGAACATGTAAGCACAAAGTTGATGATTGTTGATCCTTTAACTAAAGGTGTGCGACCGGAGAATTTGTAGGATCTTATAGAACATATGGGATTTGGTTCCGTGATGTAATTTTTATTTTATAAACTTTTGTTATTTTGATGAAACTCTTATTTAATTTGATTTTTTTCTCATTTTGTTATGTGCACAAAAATCACTTCATTTAGACCAGAAATTAATATGTTGTTATTTCATTAATTTGGGAATTGATATTGAAAATCTTTTGATATATAGTAATACATGAAAAATACTACTCTTTATTAGAGGATATATCGTCGTTTTCGTTATTCTTATGTTTTGTTTCTTATTATGTTTGATTATGAATTATATGAAGTGGGAGAATTTTAGTGAAAATTTTACCTCATACCCCTACCATCATCTCTTTACGAATTTTTTTTAACATATTTTTTCAAGAAAAATACAAAAAAAAACTAACATTTCAGTGGTTTGGAAACCCACTATAAGGGTGGCGCCATATGGGATGGCGCCTCAGTGTAAGACCACATGTCAAACCATATGGCGCCTCAGTGTAAGTTCTTATGCCCTAATTTTTTTTTCAACTTACCTGAGGAGTCGCCATCTGGGATGGCGCCTCAGTGTAAGTTGTTTTTTTTTTAATTTATTTTTAATTGGAAATAAAAAATATTAATTTTTTAATTTTTTTTTAAATGTTTTGTTTCATTTGTGAATTGAAAATTGTATTGGAAATAAAATTATGATATCCATAAATACATCACAATGTTAAGGATAATAATTAGTACAATATTTGGACACAAAAAAAATTCAATTATCGTGCCTATCTAAACGACCACCGGTTCCACATGCAGGGGCTCTTGCACGGCGTCTCTGTCTACCACCACGAGTTTGTTGAGGTGTGGTTGGTTTTTCGTTTATTGAGATGGCCCCGACGCATCAGACGATGACCCCGGCGCATGAGATAAATTCTGAAGCATCTGTCCCCAATAGCCGGGGGGCGTTGTAGCTGACGGCGCTTCCGTAATTCAGTTGCATGCCCATGTTTGCGTAGTTTGTATGAGGGTGTTGGGTTGGTTGCATACGGTATGGTTGGCCGAAATGTTGCATTGATGGTGTTGGTACTGATTCAGCGGTTGATGTGGGGTTTGGTAGTCGAACATTGAGTGGGTTTGTTGGCTGTAGGATGATTGTGGTTCTTGGTTGTAGGAAGATGGGGTGTTCATTTGTGGAGGGCTTGGGTGGGCTTGGGTGGGTTCGAAAGACTCGTCAGGGCTATAGGGGTAAGGGTTTTCTTGTGGTGGTGTATAGGTAGGTGTATGATGTTGGGCATATTGTTGGGTATTCTGCTGCGAGGAAGACGCACGTTGGCGGGGGTCAATTAGATACGTCGGCTGAGAGAGGAATGGTTGCGTTGTTGTAACAGACCTAAACTAACTCATATATTGTTGCGTTGGAATAGCATATTCTACAACGGGGTCGGTTAAGACGTGCTGGTGTCGGTTCTCCAAGTGTTGACACAACGTTGTTGTGAAGTTAGTCCACTCACCCACTGACCACTGCGTGTCGACTCTATACAGATGCCACTTTCCCAAACTTGTAGGAGCCACTGGAATATCCTGATGCATTCCGAATTGAAGTTTGACTTGATCGCTCTGATGCATCTCCACAGTTGTGAACCGAATTATTGGCGTTTTTGAATTCCACACAGCAGCATCATTTGCGTTGGGCTGGTGGTCGAGCCCCTCCTACGGCCTCCAGATAAACTACAATAACAAAATGTTTAATGAGAAACTGTACAAAATGTTAGAAATATTTATGGAAGTTGTAGGAAAATATACGTCGTCTGGGCCAATGTGGTCTAGCAGGTTGCGGTAGACTGTTATGGCGTGCCTGGGGTTTTTTTCGTAGCTCATTCCGGGAACTGCCCACCTGAAAATCTAGTTAGAAATGAATTAGTTACAACTAAACATTTTATTAAAGGACATAGGCGCAGGAAAGTGTACAAGCTTACCTTAATGCGTAGGGGAATGTGAAGGGGTTCCGGTTAATTCGAGCTAGTGTTGGCATTCTCGACCAACCCTACGCCTGAAAGAGATAGGCGCAGCCATAAAATGTACAAGTGTTTTCTTTTGCAGTTTTGCAGAGTGAACTATACAGATGGGTCAGAACAGCTGAACCCCAACTATATTCGTGCACTCTGTTAATGTTAGTCAACAAAGGGAGATACATAATATTTACACTGTTTCCAGTGCTTTCTGGAAACAAAAAAAGACTGAACAATAGCAATAAATAACATCTAGTTTTTAGTATCTTGTAATAGGGGAGGGAATCCTCATTTAATACGATAGAGTCATGGTATTCCCTAAGGTATTTTAGGTTAATACCTTGCCCCCTAGGTCTACCGTCAGGTGATGGCTCAGCTTCTTCCAGCTGTAGGGGTGTGCCCAACAACTCGATGCATAGTTGGCTATTTATATTTACGGGGCCGTTGACGGCAGTGCCATCTATGTGAAGGCCAAGTAACATATGCACGTCTTGGAGGGTGACCGTGCATTCACCAAAAGGAAGGTGAAATGTGTGGGTCTCCGGCTCCATCGTTCTAGCAAGGCCGGAATAAATTTTGGGTCTACATGGTATGAAGTGATTTGAATCACTTCTCCAAATCCACATCTTATTAGATATTCTTCGATGAAAGGGTCGTGACGGAAGTAAGTGTGTCCACGGCAATGGAACCTTGATACTTCCTGAACAAAAAAAGAAATAACATTACTTAGATAAAAAAAATACATCTAAGGTTAGAAGTGTAAAACAATAGAAGGCCTAAACACTTACGAAGTCTTCAATGTTTTCCGGGGTTCCTCGGTGGTTGTTTCCCATGGTGAGCAGAGACATTGTTTTTCGTAAGTGGTTTTAAGAGGAAGACTTTGTGATGGATGCGAAATTTTTGTGAGTTGAAGAAAAGAGAAGAGTTTGGGATGAGATAAATTTTTGGAATGGTGAGATGGTATTTATATTGGTGTAGAGGGGAGTCACATGATAATGCATGCATTCTTTGACTTTGTAGTCTGCCATGTGTTCTCTTGCATGCATCTTGGTCTTTGACGTCTGACATGTGTAGTAATGAATGAGATTCCTTGCATGTATTCTTGGTCATTGTGGTCTGACATGTGTAGTAATGCATGAGATTCCAAGGCATGCTTGTATTGTCATGTCAATAGTAATGGTGCAGAGGCATGCTAAAGAACAGTGGAAGCAGAGTGTAGGCATGCAGAGTGTAGGGCATCTCTTTTCATCAGTGTAGGGCATCACAAAATTTAAATTATTTTTAAAAAATGTTTTTTTTATTTCCAATTAAAAATAAATTTAAAAAAAACAACTTACACTGAGGCGCCATCCCAGATGGCGATTCCTCAGGTAAGTTGAAAAAAAATTAGGGCATAAGAACTTACACTGAGGTGTCATATGGTTTGGCATGTGACCTCTAACTGATGCGTCATTCCATATGGCGTCACCCTTATAGTGGCTTTCCAAACCCAACCACTTTGGTAAATTAACTAAAATGTCATATTTTTTTGTATTTTTCTTGAAAAAATATGTTATATTAAAAAAAATTCTCTCTTTACCCCTACATTTTTTAAAATATTCCAATTCTATTTTTTTTATTTATCAACTAATTTTATTATTTAATATTTATTATTTTTTTGTATGTATTTTTTCTCCACCAAATAACTTGCAATCAAGTTTTTTTGTATGTATTTTTTCTTTACCAAATAACTTGCAATTAAATTTTTCGGTATGTATTTTTTCTTCACCAAATAACTTGCAATCAAGTTTTTCGGTATGTAATTTTTCT
Organism: Lathyrus tuberosus; assembly: GCA_022829125.1. Classification (NCBI taxonomy): domain Eukaryota; kingdom Viridiplantae; phylum Streptophyta; class Magnoliopsida; order Fabales; family Fabaceae; genus Lathyrus; species Lathyrus tuberosus. The sequence goes on along the minus strand of JALAZF010000203.1, from coordinate 638,565 downwards.
TCACCGGTTAAATTATATACCGGAAAACTTGATTGCAAGTTATTTGGTGAAGAAAAAAAATATACCGGAAAACTTGATTGAAAGTCCTTTGATGAAGAAAAAATACATATCAGAAAATATGATTGCAAATTATTCGCTAAAGAAAAAATACATACCGAAAAACTTGATTACAAGTTATTTGGTGAAGAAAAAATACATATCGGAAAACTTGATTGCAAGTTATTTGGTGAAAAAAATATATATCGAAAAATAATAAATATTAAATAATAAAATTATTTGATAAATGAAAATGATAGAATTAGAATATTTTAAAAAATGTAGGGGTAGAGGGATAATGGTAGGAATATGAGGTAAAATTTTCAATTTTAATTTGTTTCCTATTTATTCTCTAACAACGTGTGGTTATTTTTTAGTTGCAAATCTGTTGTTCTCTAGTAACTGAAATGTATTGGGTAACAACTCCAAAATGTGTTACAAACTTGTTTTCTCTCTTCATAAATTACACCATTGAATTTAAGTGAGTACAAATTTAGAATATTAAAACAGAATAATTGCTGTAATAAGACGCTTAATTCCGACATAGCAATGACGGGAGGATAGTGCTCCTTCATTTTGCTTCCGTTACTGGTTTGAATGTATTGTTTATGATGCAAAACATGTTTAAATCAATTAAGAATTTCTATTACATATTTTATTCCTTTAAAAAAAACCATCATCGTGTTGAATGAATATCACAAAATTTGTTTTTTTTTTTTAAATTGATTGAAAAGAAGCCAACGTACATCACAGTCATATAGTGGATTATTGCTTCATGCAAGTGAACAAGGAAGGATAAGAAAATGACCTGGTGGTTTCTTCAAACGTATTGAAAGTGATAATGCTTACATTAAACTGTGGGGTGTTTTGCTTGAGTTGCAGTTGGTGACAGTCAATTATCAAAGAGTCTTAAGAAAAAAGAAAGGGAATGTTAGTACTGATGGGTAGAGATTAGAACAGAAAACTTTAGCTTCTGAAAAGGAAGTGGAGGATTACCATAAGTCATTCTAATGTAGAAGCAAACATATTTTAACTTGTACCTGATACCCCATTTTGAACACTTTTACAGTTATACCGTTTTTTGAAATTTTCCTATTTTCATTGAAAATTTTCAAATTTTTCATTTCTGAAATTTCTGATAAAAAGAATATTTCCGAAAAAATTTAAAGAATACCACAATTTTCAAAAAAAAATTCCAAAATTTTCAAAAAAACATTTTTTTTATTCTAAAAAATCGTGAAGTACTGAAAATTTCACTTTAGTTAAAATTTCCGATATAAAATAAAACATTTAAATTTTCCAATTATATTTATAAGTTAATGTATATTTATTTACAGAAATTCAGGTATACCAAAAATTATAAATACACTACCGAAAATTTAAATTGCCTATCGAAAATTTCATATGAAAATTTGTTTCAAACTTTTTCAAGACAGTTTTGGAATTATGAAATTATGGGAGTACCTCTTCAAGTGGGGTGGCCATTTAAATTCTCAAACATGTGTGCTAACAGGTTGGCCTCTTTTGGTTGTGTTCAATTCTGGAGTTAATAATAAATGATGATATTTTCAATCAGAAATAGATTACTTCTTTTCATGACTCAGAAAATAGACAAATGTATTAAACTCATCCTTCTCTCATTGCTTCAAGTAGAGATGAATCATCAATTTATATTTTGGAATGTTCTGAGAACAAAATTTACAGTAGCCGATAGATAGCACAATGTCAAAACTCTACCCAAAGTTTTCTATGTACAAAAGCTATAAGATTGGGTCAACACGGTGAGTACTCCATGTCCACCAAACGAGAGAGAATCTCAACACGGTGAGTACTCCATGTCCACCAAACGAGAGAGAATCTCATTGCAACTTGGTCGTTCATGAGCGTCTGCCCAACAATCTGTAAACAAACATGAAAAAAAAAATGATTAAGTTGAACCAGATGAGTATAAGTTGTCATCAAAATGTGATTAGAGAAATGTAGTGTGGGACCTGAAATCAGCCTGCCTAATGGACCTTCAGGAACCTCCAATCTGGAACCCTCATGAGCAACAGAATAAACCACCTGATCAAAAGTAAAAACGATCAATTGTTTCAATGAAATGCATAGTAGAAATAGAAAACACTGGAAAATGAATAGATCATCAGTTGAATATACCCTCTCTGGTGGTACGCCTTCCCATGGTCTGTTCAAGTTGTACAGCTCCCACAGTATCACCCCAAGGCTAAAGATATCACATTTTTCATTGAATGGTTCATTTCGTATGAGTTCAGGAGCCATCCATTCTGGAGTTCCAGCTGACGAAGAATCACTGATTGGAGATTCTATCATTATTCTTGAAAGCCCAAAATCACAGATTTTCACGGTCCAATGCTTGTTCACTAGACAGTTTGCACTTTTTAAATCACGGTGAACAATCTTCATACGGTGTATGCACATCAAACCCCTACACGTAACCAAGGTGTACACATTAATGTTGACATATCAAATGTAGTTTCCAATATTATGAAAACAATTGAATGATTGAATTTGAACTGAGGTAACACTTCACCCAATTATGATTAAAAACAGGTAATAGATGGTAATAGATGAAATTCGTTGACACCAATGGCCTAACAAAACATAATTTCAATTAAATAAATATTGCCTTGACTCAAATGGTAGATCATTTGGCATTTGATAACATATGCAACAGCAATTTCTCTCTAAATGGGGTCGGATACATAGATCAAACGCACTGTAATGTTTTAGTATATATAACACTTGCATCCAATTCATTAATTTCTAGATCGTTCTTAACCGTTCTTCTTATAGGTGTTACCCCAACTCTCTAATACTCTCATTTATAATCATATATCGCCTAGTCTTACTATACATTCAACACAACATCATCATCTCTGCTACGCTTATTTCATTCTCATTTTCGTTCTTTACCATCCAACACACCATCCCAAACAAAATCGTCAGTCTTACAATTGTAAGATAAAATTTTCCCTTTAACTTGTGAGATACTTTTGTATCACATAAAACATCTCAAACTATCCTCCATTTCAACCACCCAACTGAATTCAATGGTTTAAATCTCCTATTTATTTATTGTTTTGCACTACAATCCAAAATATTTAAACTCTGGAACATATGCTGAAATTGCATTCCATATACTAAGTTTTGCTTCTACTCGGGCTGAAGTCATACGCATCTAAGCCTTGTCTCCAATCTCCCATTTAATTCCTCCCTCGACTCTGAAAAGAGGACTATATGCATCTAAGCCTTGTCTCCAATCTCCCATTTAATTCCTCCCTCGACTCTCAAAGAGGACTATATCGTATGCAAAAAGTATTTGATTCTCGATGTTGACTAAAGTTTTAAGCATTTCACTAAAGTTTAATCCTTCTATAATTTGCACAATTTTGTATATATCTCGTTTTCATATAAATCAGAATTAAAGTGATTCTTATCTATTTGTTCAACATTTTTTTACATCATAATCCCGTTAAAAAGCTGTGAGCCACCTAATACCTCTGTCTCCAAGACTTTTCCATACCGTAATAGGTATGTAGTCTGGTTCAATTGTCTTGCCATTATCCATCCTTTTCAACATTTCTTTTATTTCGTGTTTTTGAATCTGACATAAACATGTATAACTTTAGTCGCCCTCTCTAATGTCTAGCCCAAATTTGTACACAATTGGGTAACCAACTTGGGTTAGACATCACTAACAGAATTCAGGTACTCTTCTAACTGACATTCTGTTCAAGACTTTTTAGTTTTTACTAACAACTAGTAACTTGACTAATTAAACTAACCTGAACTATAAAATTTAATAAAAACTGGCTTGTAAAATGAGGACTACCCATCACTTAAAACACACTATAAAGTCACATAAGTTTAAATTGTTAAATTAAAAGAAATTAAATGATCACCTCAGAATGCACCATTTTAATTATTCTATTGCACTATTTTCATTCTCCTTGGATTCCATATAAAGACTGCATATAGTCACTTGCTTATTCTATATACACGTTATTTGGCTATGCAGTGCTCTATCTGCGTGACTTGCGTGACAAAAAAAGTTACAGTTTCATTTTGAGCGTAATGGTTTAGTTTTTTGTTAATTACTACTATGAAGCTATTAACTTAAGCATTATACGTCATTTATACATTAGATTTCAAGGTATGTTATGTTGCATTGTGTCTCTAAATCTTATATTTGTTATGATTTGCGGTTCAAGCAACGATTTACACTTCATGCAATCTGAACCGTGATTGGGTTTTTAAATTAATTGGAATAGGAAGAAAATATGTCATGGAACACAGACAATACAGTGATTTCTCATGTGAAATTGAATGGACGGGGGAACTTATGAGAATGATTGGAAAACATTGAAGCAGTTATATGCGTGTGAAAATTGTTTAGCATAAATGCCAATGAAGAGATAAGATTATGAGAAGGTATGCATAATCATAGTACTTACTTGCACATGTCACACACCATCTTGCAGTTATAGATGTGCAAAAAATGTTTAGCATAAATGCCAATGGAGAAATAAGATTCTGAGAAGGTATGCATAATCATAATACTTACTTGCATATGTCACGCATCATCTTTAGTCGTCTCCGCCAACTGAGCTTTTTCTTCTGACCGCTCAAATGTATCAAGTAATACAATGATCCCATCTCCATATATTCCGTAACCATAGATAAACGTGGAGGCTTTGTGCATGCACCAAGAAATAAGATAACTGCATATAATTTTATCACTATATAAATAACACCTATACTGAGAGGGAAAGATGCTACATGATATATTTATTTAACCAAGCTTACATAATACAGTAATAATACTTTTTATATTTATCAGTGAGGAATATTTTAATAAAGACATCAATTCAGAAGCCCTTTAATTAATTAGGATATGTATAAAACAAATATGAAAGATCAATGTTAAATCCAAAACTATAGAAGTAAATAGTTAAAATGATGGAAAATACCATTAGGATGTCGGAGTCGGCTGGATGAAAACAAAAACATAAATTCAAAAGAAAACAGAAAGAGTCAGAACATGTTGGACACAACAGAAAAAGGCTAACAAGCTGCATATCAACAACCAAATACCTCAGAATAGATATTTCATTACAGAAATCTTCCATGTTTTCGGCGGTTAAATCTTGCTCTAGAAAAACCTTGATTGCAACATCTGTACCATTCCATATGCCACGAAAGACTTCTCCAAAGAAGCCTGAAAAGAAAAAAAAAATACATAAAAGCTCAAGCAATGGTTAACTATGGCATTACTACATCATCCCTCAAGAACAAACCTATCATGCCAAAACGATAAATCTATTTATTTTAAAGCTGAATAGCAGTTCTGCTTAAAATTGCACATGACATGGCACATAATACTCCAACTAAAACTCAAATATTTTCTAACAATGCAAATCTCCTCAAGACATTCCCCACTTGTATCTATTGAAACTTAACATGAAAGAATATTTCTTACTTACAATGAAGAGGTTTGTACAAGTATCTATATACATGCGAGACATAATATAAACAGGAATACGATCCTATCATGATCCTAGTGCGTTAAATTTTTTGAAAAATAAAGGATGGGACATCACAACTTCAGTTGTATTGTGTTTGATTTTAAAAATATTCCTATATTTAAATATTACACCCACCCCTCAAGTTGAAGTTGAAGCTTATAAATTAAATGTACCAAACTTGCTACATATAGAACTGATCAGGACCTCGCAGGGATTAAAATATCTGCCAATTGATCATTGTAATTGACAAAGCTTGTGAGGATATCACTTGATTCAATCTTCTCTCAGGTAAAATGACAATCCATCTCAACATGTTAGGTCCTCACATGAAAAATAGGTTTGAGGCAATATGCAATGCAACTTGATTATCTCAAATTAGTGCCATTGGTCTTGCCTCTTCAAATTGAAGTGCTCTTTGGAGTAACTCTTTCAACCAAATGAGCTCACGTGTTACTAATGCCATTGCCATGTATTATGACCGAGCGTTGGATCCTGCAACTACAATTTATTTCTAACTCTTCCAAGATATCAAGTTTCCTCGGACAAGTACAACCCAAAAGTGGAACGCCTATATTGGATGAGCCTGCTCAATCAACATCTGAGTAGCCATATATCTTTATATGTCATCTATCTTCATAAATGACCCATTTTCCTAGAGCATATTTGATATATTTCAGAATTCGGATCACAACAACCATATTCAGAGTAAATGTATATGGACGAGTGATTGTTAGATAATTCAATTTTCCAACCAATCTCCTATGTAACCTTGAATCTAATTAGGTAACATTTTGACATTTGGATCCATAGGATATCAATTGACTTGTCATTCAATACCGTCATTTGGACGAGTTACTTGTCATTCAATATTTCCTTTGTGAAATTACAACTCCGTCCTTGAATTGGGCTAACTCAGAATTCGAATTTCAACATCCATATTCAGTGTAAATGATTGGACAAGTGATTCTGGGATAGTTCATTTTTCCAACCACTCTCCTATGTTACCCTGAATCTAATTGAGGCTCGCTCTGATTAGGTAGAAATTTGATATTAGGATCCATAAGTGTATCAACTAACTTGGCATTCAATAGACTTGTTTCTTCAATAAAATCCATAGCATATTTCCTTTGTGAAATTACAACACCATCCTTGAATTAGGCTAACTCAATACCCAAAAAGTAACGAAGTTTACCAAAGTCTGCAACTTAACGGAAAGATGTTTCAACGGGAGTATTCTAGGTTGATCACTACCAATTATGAAAATATTATCTACATAATTAATAAGATGTGCTATTTGGATTGAGTGCCGATAAAAAAAAATGAATGGTTGAATTCACTACAAATTATACCAAACCATTGTGCTATGTGCCAAATCTGTCAAACCAAGTTTGAGGAGATTGTTTAAGACCATAGAGAGACATGTGTAGCCCATAAATCATAGTAGATGGCTTCCCCTGAGCAACAAATCCAGCCCAGGTGGTTGCTCCATATACACCACCTCCTCTTCAAGAGCACCATGCAAAAGGAGTCTTAACATATGTTATTATGGCTAGAGGTGAGGAAGTATCACTATAATCCGACCCAAAAATTTGAGTGTATTCCTTAGCCATCAATTGGGCCTTGAATCAATTAATCTTACTATCTGAACCAACCAACACATCGTATAAAACCAATGACAACCTACTAAAGACTCCCGGGGATAGAAGAATTGTTTCCCAAGTATCACTGAGGATGGATGAATCATTTCCCAAGTATCACTGCTTTGAAGTGCACGCATCTCGTTAATCATTACCTACCTCCCCTCGGGATGGGATAACCTCACCTGGAGATTTAGGAATAGAAACAAAAGCCATAGAAGACAAGCAAGAATAAATGCAAAGGAGATATGCAAAGGAGAAAGATGATGATAACTTCATGTAAATGAGGACATGGATTGTGAATATGATGTATACTTTTACAAATAGCAATAGGAAGATCCAGAGTTGGATCTGGTAAAGGCACTGGTGGCAGGGGAGAGTCAGGAATGCCCTCAGAAACAGGTGCTGGAACATGCACAGTAGACTGAGTTTTAAATATAAAATAAAACTACTCAAAAATAAGAGAGTAATTCATATCTATTTTTCTTTAAAATAACCAAGTGCAGCAGGAAAAATCATCAATAGAAGTAATAAATCTTAAAGTAGCAAAACATATGCATCGCATACCAAACAAATTACATCTAATCCCACAATGTGCAAATCATATTACTTTTTACTATGATAACCCTGAGATTCAAAACTTACCGATCCCTACACGAGTTCCAACAGTTAACTCAGAGAAGTCAATATTCCATCCTTCATATGGCAATAAAGGTTTGTTATTGTACATTTGAGATTCAAGTACTTTATTCCAGGTCGACTCTGTTTCATCATTAACTCCATATCTTGATAGCTCGCTTCTCTCAGAAGCTTGACTTCTATAGTCATGTGGTGAAGATGGTAATGACATTGCCTTTTGTGATGTTACTTGGTCACGCTGAAAAGAATATAAGCTAGGCCTTTCATCATGACCATCATGATGGAAATTTGACACCTGCAATTGCAGAAAGAGAACCATGCGTAAGATATTTAAATTAACTGAAAAAAGAAAACCACCCTTCTCAAAAATAAAAGGGCCAAGACAAGTTTCATGTTTTAATAGAGTAGCTAATCCAACTTTTTAAAGACTACAATAATAACCAATGATGATTGACAAACATAATTCACAAGACACCAACTTCAACGCAAACATGAATTTTAAACGAGTTGAGTTTGAAAACCACAAATAGACACCATGCATGACACCAGCATAAAAGAATGCCAGTATGTAATTAATTTGTCTCAACTTCTGGGTTAGATCAAAACTATTTAAATTCAGAGTTATTAAGTGTTGAGAGAGAAGAGAAACAAAAGGCCTGTGACGAAATCTTCTTCCAAACTACACAATGATGGATATTCTATATACCAAGACACATAAATCCAATCCAAAGATTTACAGTTACCCTAATTATTGATTTCTTGTAATTACATAATAATATACAACACATAATAAACCATAATTACCCTAAATCATGAGGAATTGGCAAATCAAATTGTAAGCCCGTTGACTCTTCTATAGATCCAAATGTTAACCTTATCTTTGGTCAGGGGAGCCATTTACAGGTCTAGGATGGTACCAAAAATTAGGTGGTAAACCAAACTACCATACTATCGCTATTGTTATTGCTTTAGTGGGGATTCAAGTTCACCAGCTTTCTCATGTAATCATTGAGAAATAGTTGTTCTTAATTTGAGACATGTTAAAGGATCTTATGGTCAAGGTATATTGAATGAAAATGGAGCTCTTTCCGAAGTGATTGGTTACTCATATACTGATTGGATTCGATCTTCCTCTGGTAGACGATCTACTTCAGGGTACCATGTTCTTATAGAGGGCTATCTCGTCATCTTGATGAACAAGTAGGAGATTGTTTCTTGATAGAAACTGAGAGAGAGAGAGAGAGGGAAAGAGAGAGAGAAGTTATTCATTTCATTCAAACTGAATTCAGTTATGGTGTTACAATTGTTAGTTACATAAGAACTGCACCTTGTTACTTATAGTAACAGGTGACTGGCAACTGTAGGTTACACAAAGTAGTGACTGGCTATAACCAGTAACACTAATGCACAGCCTACACTAATATTTCTAGATCTAGATTTGAGGATTAGTAGTGTGTTATGGCCTTGGTATTATCTAGAGCAAGCAACTAAGTCATGAATTGAAATTTATTAAACGAAGTTGTTTTGAAATAATCAAGCAAGATACTCATCATATTGTTTTGCAATTATCAAGCAAGATGCTCATCATATTGCTTTGGACCCGATTTCTCATGATAGGACGGACCACAAATATTGAAGACAAAGGTATTTGAGCATAATATTAAACAAATAATTGGATCATATTTTCTAAAGGTAAATGCTATTTTATTTAACACATAGTTATAATGTGTGGTTTTTTGTTTGTTGTATTTCTTATGATAGGTATTACTAAATCCGGTTTTAACCTATAAATCCCCCTCAAATATATAGTATTAGTGTAGAGTTTTGATCTTTATAGAACACAAGTATTATTTTTGCAATCTTTAAGGATAAATTACAAAATGTCTATTAAAAATCATAATGCATTCTGTTAAGAAATGTGGTTGGGCCTAACTCAACCCTACAAAACCGGTTGGTAGAGTGAGGATTGCCCCCACTTATAAGCACATGTTCATGTCATATATTGTCTGATGTGGGACTCTTAACACACCCCCTCACGCCCAGGACTGGACATCTGGAGCGTGGAAATAAATGGTGGGTGGCCCGATAGCGGAAACCATAGAAGGTGGCCCACCGGATCTTAAACGAGGCTCTTGATACCATGTTAAGAAATGTGGTTGGGCCTAACTCAACCCTACAAAACCGGTTGGTAGAGTGAGGATTGCCTCCACTTATAAACACATGTTCATGCCATATATTGTCTGATGTGGGACTCTTAACACATTCTTTTCCAAAAAAGAAAAGAAAAACAGCCATAAGAATCATGACAGTATATTGCTCTTTCTTGATTGTGTGATGAAATCAAACCCTAATTGTAATACCAAAGGTCTTTTCTTGTTCTAAATTTTTCCATTGTTTTATTCTATGATTCCATGGTACCCGATCTTCTTTTCTTTTTTGTAAGACATAATAAATCACCAGATCAATGCCATATATCCTTCAAATGGCCATGAAATCCATCAGATTGAAATCAGTCTTTCAAGTACTGTTCACAAATCAAAAGAAGAAGAAAGTACTCCCTCCGTCTCATAAGACACTTGAGCTATGCGCGGTGGTTCTTAAGAAAATAATTAGATGTGTTGATTTTAAAATAAAATTAGTATTATTTACTGAAAGGTACTTATTAATTATAATTATAATTAGTGCAGTAGTTAAATAGAGTGAAAGTTAATAAATAAGGGTATAGCAGTGGGAAAAAGTAATAAATGTTGTATTGATATCGTAAAGAGACATTTAAGAAAACGTGTAAATGAGACACTTTTTATGAGACGGAGGAAGTAATACACAAAAATTTTAACCGTATCAATTGGCAGATGTCATCGGGACTATCAAGAGTTCAAACAATAGGTCTCAGATATAGTTTTGAAAAATGACTGAAGAAATGTTCAGTAAGATGCTGAAGATTCACAGGCAGAGAAAAAAGGTTTCAATAAAAATATGCTCCATTATTAGCAAAAAAGAAAAGACATACTTTTTTCTGAAGATTTTTTGTAGAATGGGACAATGAATTATCATCCACTCGCTCTCTCATAAGACGATTATGCTTAAGTGTTTCACTCATTGCCCGTACGGCCCTGCAATGAATAGATAAAGAGTTATCAGCATTTGAAATACTTATAAATAAGCACAAAGATAGCATTCATTATTAATACAACAAATGACCATGCCGGTTGAAAGTTTTATATAAAGGATTATTAATGTACCTAACATAAGTATGTATTATAATCATGCATTCTCTGCATTAGTTACTTAGCAAGCCAGCGGGAACAGATAAAATACCAGCCCTCTACTCATAATAATCTATCAAAGTAGTTCATTTTGAAGTTGAGCTAAATTACAAGTGTTGGAATTTCTGCCTTCATTGCCGTCCGCCCCTAGTCACTTAAATTGTGGCATTTGGCTTGCCTTCATTGCAGCCTCCAACACCTTCATTATGTTGGGTTTGAAGGGGTGGATTTAGTCCCACATTGCTTAGAGACCTGGCCTGTCTAGTGTTTAAAAAGCTTGGGTAACCCTCACCTTACAAGTCGGTTTTGTAGGGATGAGTTAGACTCAATTACACATTCTAAGATGGTATTAGAGCCTATCCTAGATCACTTGTTGGGCTTCCCACATCGTCCACGCTTCGGCCTCATTGAGGCCCGACACCTTAATTGCGGCATTTCCCTAGTCGCCTAAATTGTGGCATTTGACTTGCCTCCTTTGCAGCCTACAACACCTTCATACTGTGTTGGCTTGGGCAGCCTTCACCTTACAAGCCGGTTTTTTAGGAACGAATTAGGCTCAACTCACACATTCTAAGAACAAGAACAAGCAAGTGCAATCATGACCCAAAGCCTGATTTTTTGCATATAAGCATTTATAGAAAATATGGAAGGGTGCAAAGTCACAAGAATAAGGAATCCTCTAAAAACACATGAAAAAAGAAAAGAACAAATAAAAACACTATTTTCATATCAGGTAATGCAAACTCTTGCAATGAGCTTTTAGCTCAATTAACACTGAGCTACTTGGGTGTGACAATAATATATATCTTTAAATAGTGAGAGTGGAATGGAACACAATGGAATGGAGTAAAATAAAGAAGAATGGAGGGGATAAAAATAGAGCAGAATGGAACGGAATAGAGATTTTATTCCATTGTTAAGATATTTTATGCCGGAGCAGAACAAATTTCTCATTCCACCCAAATAATGCAATTTAATTATATTCCATCACATACCCACTGCATCCCACCTCATTCCATCAATACAAACAAGCCTAATGGTTTAATCCTCTACTAGGTCACCTATCTCCCTCCCTGTGACCTGCCCACATACAAAACCGGGAGAGAAATATTGCGACAAATTTCTTGTATTGCACTCATGCCGAATGCATCACACATCACAAAAAGCACTCTCCAAATTGCCTTGGTTGAAATAGAGTAGGAAAAAGCAGTTCAGTTCAATAGGATCGTAACCCCCACCCATACACAAAAACTTGACAGGTCTAAGGAGGATGAGATGTATTAGGCAACCACATATACCCCAAAAGTCAGGAGACGGTTCAGTGAACAAAACAATTCTGTAACAAGCAAGCAGCAGCATTTCACAATGCTCCACTTTAAACAGAAAGAAAACTAAAAAGCCATAAATGAGTAATATCCAACTTCACATGACATAAGACATTATGTTTGCACGTATATTTACTCCAGCCTCCAAGTGGCCAGAATCTTATGAACCTACTCTATAGATAAAAATAAAAATAACTAGTCTCAAGTCTCCTGACCTAATCCTCTGCAATCGTCTTTAAGACATGAAGGAATTGACATGAGCATTCAAATGTCCAAAAAGCAAAGGAAACATGTTGAAGACAACTAGCTAAAAAATTAAAAAGCAGAAATTTACTCAAAATTTCAAAAACAACACACAATGAAAGGGCAACACACTCTACAAAGGAAGCAAATACAAATCCAGAAGCATTATGGAACAACAATCAACCTTACGATATCATCCCCAATCTCTGGCGTAATGCTGATGCTTCTTCGTCGTATCCTACGAACTTCTGATGAGGATGCACCATCTGATCTATAGCTGGATCTGAGAATCGAATAAAAACCTCATAAGCCATTTATTTACATAATGAGATGATAAAGAACAAAGACAAAAAAGTGTTAGATAATTCCACAATTGTTTAAAGCATACAATAAACAAGGGAAAGTAAATATCAGCCAACATAATCTTATATTCCTTAAAATCCCATCCAATTTAACAAAACTATTTGAAGCCGAAAGGAACACTCACATCACGGAACATAAATATGAAAATAATGTTTCAAAGCAACAACTTGAACAACAAATTTATGAGCGGAGAAAAACAAGTCTAGAGTGATGATAGTAAAGGTGATTACAATTTAAGTCTTTCTTTTTCTACTTATATATTTACTTGTTTGTTTAGCTTTAGGCCTTGTCAGTTTTGATGGCAGCACTTCAGACTTGAGCTGGTACACTTTGAATATGAAGATATTAAAGATTAACAAATACACAAGTTTTTAAGCAAAATCCTTACAAGTTTACAATATTTTGTGGCCTCTACAAAAAATGCAAATAACTAAAATATCAAATTTGTAGAGCCCATAGCTTAAGTAGATTCTTCACAAATCAAAAAAAGGATCTCATGTTTCATAAATTTGTTTTGATGAATTTCATCACAAATTTTTATTTAATGAGTTTGATTACACCTCAAGTAGCAAATCAATTGATAATGGACTATGCAAACGCTGTGTATATTACTATGTTTGCATCATATAAATAAATATCAGTTATCACTTGGCACCATGTCTTGACCAAAATGAAAAGAGAAAAAGTCAGTAAAATTCAAGCATATAAATTGATAATTAGTTTCATAAAAACAAAATAAAAGTGAAAAACTTGACATGATAGTACAAGATTGGATAAAGAAAAGATTGTTAGCAAGTTGTATTTATTCAAACATAGTAGCAATCCAAAAAAAATAAAAAAATACTCCCTCCGTCCCAAATTATAAGTCGTTTTGAGCATATTACACGAATTATGAAACGTAATGAATGCTTTATGAGGAAGATAAATTATGTATGACTTTACACTATTGTCCTTCATTTATTATAGATGAAAGAGAAACTTAAAGAATTGGAAGAAGAAAAAGTAATAAATGATAGAGGGTATATTGGGAAAAATGTCATTAATAATGCATTGGAATTGTAAAGTGACTTATAATTTGGGACAAATTTTTTTTACAAAGTGACTTATAATTTGGGACATAGGGAGTAGTTAACAGTCAATCAATAGAGTGCAAGCTCAGTTGTGTTTGTACAGTGCCAAGATTTGTTTCCGCAAAAGCTTGTCTCTTGTAGCTTTTGCCAAAACCCTGGTTTGGAAATCCCAAACACCAAACCAAATAAACGTATCGTATGATAATGCTGACAAAAACATGCAAGGCCTTATGGATTAAGAAAAGATTGTTAGCAAGTTGTTTTTATTCAAACATAGTAGCAATCCAAAAAAAACAAATAGTTAGCAGCCAATCAATAGAGTGCAAGCTCAGTTGTGTTTGTACAGTGCCAAGATTTGTTTTCGCAAAAGCTTGTCTCTTTTAGCTTTTGCCAAAACCCTGGTTTGGAAATTCCAAACATCAAACCAAATAAACGTATAGTGTGATAATGCTGACAAAAACATAACTAAACAGATATAATAGAATATAAGCAAACATTAAGGGGCCTTAAAGGTAAAAACCTTGATGTAGCCTGATCATCAGCAAAATCTCTAAATTCTGTCCTATCGCCACTAAGCATGGACCGCGCACGTGCTCGAAATGATGGGTGTTCTGGACTGCAAAATCAGAAATATTTCAAAGATAAGAAGACAGACCATGAACTTTTCAATTTTTAAGTTAGCGCGTACAATTAAGTATTGTTTAAATGCATTCCCTAATATGTTATAAGACAACATGTACATGGACAAATAAGGAACACAATGGCCGTGGTGTAGCTAGAAATATTGGGGGGAAAGCTACACTTGAAAGAGAAAGTAAGGGTATCATCAACCTTTAAATTTTAGTGAGTCAAGCTAATGATGCCCTTTGAATCAAATAAATGGTTGGATACACCTTTATTTGCCAAGTTTAGAGACAAGCTGCTTGTCTTGAAGGCTTATCCATATATGTGAAAAACAAATGGACTCGCAATAAATTTAAAATTGTTATGTATGATTTGGAGATTGTTTGGATACCATTGCCACTGAATTCACAAAATGAATTCAGTTAGAAAGACAAAACTGACATGTCCTAGTTACAAGTTGTAGTGTCAGCAATATCTAGGCTCTATCAGCAGTATAAAACTTCACATACACAGAGACCAAGAGAAAAAATGCAAATCAGAGTCGAGATATACCAATACTGTCAAACAAGATAAGTTAAAGGCTGTATATAAAAAATCAAACTAAAAATTTTAAGCTTCTAAGAATCATGATTGACAAAGTTTAGAAAAAGAAAACCAAGGTTAGGAATGATACAGATTATGTGTACTGAACCAAAACCTAACATTCGCCTATTCATCATTCCAAAAGAAATAAAAGGAATTACGAATAACCTTGAACTAGCTGTCCTCTGTTCAGCAATAACCTTTCTCCGACTACGCCGACCAAATGCAGTTGCAATATTGGGTTCACTATGAGACAAACTGAGATAATTGACAGAATCATTTAACAAGAAATAGTTGGTACAGTACATTTTTGAAGATTCTAGTAAAACAAAGTTTCTTAAATATAAAAAATTTACCCTAACAATAATGAAAATGTGAGTGAAGAGATGAAAACAATGGGAAAAGGAGCACAAAACATATTAGGATAAGCAATGGAAAATAATACCTCAAATTGCTATTTGATCGTAACATCATATTTCTCAGGGAAAGGCCTGTTACATTTGAAGACGCTTCAAATCTTTTATGGAATTGAAGGTTTTCCTCCTTCTCAGCACTGTAAGAGGGGGAAAAGTAAACAAATATCAATCAGTTGAAACCTCTAGTAGCTGGAAGAACAGCTATAATGATAGAGGCCTAAAGGTTTTGTACCTATAATCTCACAATTCACTTCATAACGAAAATACAGGAAGGATATATTTTATCCGATGTTCAGTGTAAGATCAACATCACAATTGCATGGTAAATGCATCATTAGCAGTTGAAATCAAAAGTATATAGCAAAGGGATTTATGACACTTTTAGGCATCTGAATTTCACTAAATCTGATTTTGCTCCACATATTCCCGTTTGCAATTGTGTTATCTTCAGTTATTAAACTCATATTTGTTATAATTCAAGTCCCCCATCAGTTTGATTTAGATATTGTCATACCATTTTGCTTCACATATTCTCTTTGCTAATTGAATTTGATGGTTTATGTTGCACGGTATCACATGCATCTACATTAATCTAACAAGAGAGCTTAATTGCAGCAATTGAAAACTACAACAACATTCTACAATTGAAATTAGGGGGACCAAAATCAAACTGAGGGGAAACAAAACTATATTAAGCCCAAACAACAATAGCAACAGTTTTGAAACCTGTTGAGAACTAACCTTTCTGAAACTCCAAATAAAGGACTGTTAGGTTCTAATGGCGAATCACATGAATCGTTTTCTGCTGAATCACTCTCTCCTGCCGCGGATATATGACTCATAAAAACTGCCTTTGTTGATTTTGGCAACAATTGACCCGGAAATCGCATAAGGTCAACCAGCATTTCCGCCGAATTTAATACAACTATAACTGACATATGCTTGTATGAATCTACACATTCAACAGCCCTGTCATTTGGCAAGCCCTGGTAAAGAAAACAATGGTACAAAACATATCCTTCAAAATTTAAATAATAATGGTGAACAAAATTGAATAACGACGACAGCAACAGCAACAACAACAAATCAAGTCCTTATCTTGCTAGGTAAAAAGAGAGAAGTAAACTCGTAGACAAGATTGAAAATTTACTAATAATTCTTTTGACTAGCAGGTAAGAGTATTATTACTCAGTATGGCACAGAAATTGAGTTCACCAACAGAAATCAGAACTTACCACCATAAGTCTGCTTTCAAGACCTACAGTATCCGCTAATACTTTAAATAATATAGCTCGAGGACGACATGAACCATGCTTTATTTGCCCCAGCATCTGGATGCCTCGATTCTCAAATATGTGAGAGGTTTCATCAAATGCGGCTTTTGCTGGACTTTCCACACTGGGTCGCTTATAAAAATCAGAAACCTATCCAAAAAATAGCGGTAAAAATAAATGCAAGCATCTTTAAATATGCTTAGCAAGTAAACTAAATAATAGATGAAGGCAATTAAGAAAAGGTTATCATATGATTAATTTAATCCCTGTAATGCCCATCAACAGACTTGGCACTAATAATTATGTTTATTAGAGTTATATCTTAGGATATGAAAAATCAGCACTATAGAATAATTAAGGCCAGCCTTAATTTAATAGAATAAGAAAAGTTCAGCACTATAGAATAATTAAGGTCATCCTTAAATGTAGAGCTTGAATGATTCAACTCTTGAATGTTCAACTCCTCTTGTATAAATAGAGCATCATGCTCCATTCCAATTCAATAATAACAGAATCAGTTTCTCTCTTTTCTCTTTTAGCTTTCTCTCTCTTCTTTCTCATATCTCACTTTAATATGGTATCATAGAGCTTCGGTTCTATCCATGGCAGCGACTCCGGTAACTACAGCTCCGGCCACCGCAGCATCTATGTCATTCCAACTCAAAATCACAGAAAAACTTGATGAGAAGAATTTCCTACTTTGGCGCCAACAAGTAGATCCTTTCGTTAAAGCGAATAATCTTCAAAACTACCTTTACCTTCGTGACATACCGAATCAATACCTAACTGATGAAGATCATGCAGCTGCTCGTGAGAATCCTGCGTATCGCACCTGGATTACGCAAGATCAGTGGCTTATGACGTGGCTTCAATCCACGCTTTCACCTTCGATTCTTTCACGCGTTCTTGGATGCGTTCATTCCTACGAGCTCTGGGAACGTATTCTTGCGCATTTTCAAAAGCTTACACGTGCGAAAGCAAGACAACTACGAGCGGAACTCAGATCTACAACACTTGAAGACAAATCTGTTGGTGATTACCTGGTTCGCATCAAAGTTCTTGTTGATGCGCTTGCTTTAGTAGGAGATCCAGTTCCAGATCAGCAACACATTGATGTGATTCTTGAAGGTCTTCCTCAAGACTTTGCCTCTGTTATTTCAGTCATTGAAAGCAAGTTTGATTCAGTAGAACTTGAAGAAGTTGAAGCTCTTCTTGCTCATGAGATGAGATTCAACAAGTATAAGAAACACTCTCAAATGGAGGTGGCTGCCTCAGTGAATCTCACTCAAGCCAATTCTCAACCTGAAACTGATAACTCCAATAACAAGAACACTGAACAAGCTGTGAATTCAACCTTTAATCCAACCTATTCAAGAGGAGGTCGTGCATCTGGCCGTGGCGGTGGGCGCGGACGTGGGAGAGGTAGGTTCAGCAACATTCAATGTCAAGTTTGCTTCAAATATGGTCACCTTGCTGCTAACTGCTATCACAGGTTCAATCAACAGTTTCAACCTAACATACCTGCTGATTTTCAAACAATGAACCTACAAAATTTCTACAATCCGTATCAACCAATTGGTGGACCTCAGTTTGCTCAGCCCATGGTTAACACTTGGTCACGCCCAAGCTATCAACCAAGACTTGCTCCTCTCCCTGTTCCTCAGTCACAGATCACTCCCAATGCTATGATTGCTAACACAGCTTCAGTTCCAAGCAGTGCCTGGTTCCCAGACTCAGGAGCTTCTTATCATGTTACCAATGCCTCTCAAAACATACAGCAGACCACACCTTTTGAAGGTCCTGATCAGATCTTCATTGGTAATGGTCAAGGTTTGCACATTCACTCTTCAGGCTCTTCTTATTTTCTCTCTCATTCTAAACCCAACACTCCATTAGCTCTTCATAATTTACTGCTTGTTCCTTCTATTACAAAGAACCTGATAAGTGTCAGCAAATTTTGTCTTGATAATAGAGTTTTCTTTGAGTTTCATGAACCTGATAAGTGTCAGCAAATTTTGTCTTGATAATAAAGTTTTCTTTGAGTTTCATGCTGATATGTGCTATGTCAAATCTCAGGCAACCAATGAAATTCTGCTCTAAGGTCGTGTAGGAAGTGATGGCCTGTACCAATTTTCCCATCTTCAGCTTCTTAAGTCTCCTTCAACAAGTCAAGTCTCATGTCTCACCTTAGACTCTAATGCTCCTGTTTCAAGATCTGATTCCAGCACTAGTGATAGGGTTTCAGTTTCTAATCAAAATGTATCAGCTAATAACTCATATAATTCTCAACATACTTGGCATTTACGCCTTGGTCATCCAAATTCTAATACTATGAGACTTGTTTTAGCTCAATGTAATATTCCTTATTCTAATAAAGTTGAATCTGTCTTTTGTTCTGCCTGTCTTTTGTTCTGCCTGCTGTATGGGAAAGGCACATAGGCTGGCACTCCCCTCAGTCACAAACTCAATATCACTCTCCTCTTGAATTAATTTTCAGTGACCTATGGGGTCCTGCCCCAGTCAAATCCTCCCAAAACTTTACCTACTACATCACCTTTGTTGATGCATACACTAGATTTACTTGGATCTATTTGCTCAAAAATAAATCTGAAGCCTTAACTATCTTTAAACAATTCAAAGTCATGGCTGAATTACAATTTGGATTTCCTATTAAATCTGTCCAAACTGATTGGGATGGGGAATTTCGCCCATTTACAAAGTTTCTTTCTGATCTTGGCATTATTCATCGTCTAATTTGCCCTCACACTCATCACCAAAATGGTGTAGTGGAGAGGAAGCATAGACACATTGTTGATCTTGGTTTAACCCTCTTGAGTCATGCCTCTTTACCTCTCAAATTTTGGGATCATGTCTTTTTAACTGCTGTCTACCTAATACCAACCATGTCTCTCAATCAACATATACCATATGCTGTCCTTTTCAATCAAAATCCTGCCTATAAATTCCTCAAAGTCTTTGGGTGTGCTTGTTTTCCTCTCCTTCGCCCATACAACTCTCAGAAATTTGACTTAAGATCCCATGAGTGCCTTTTTTTAGGGTACTCTACAGCTCACAAAGGTTACAAATGTCTCTCCCCAAGTGGTAGAATATTCATCTCTAAAGATGTCCTTTTCAATGAGTCCAAATTTCCTTACAATGATCTTTTTTTCTCTAATGTTTCTCTCCCCTCATCAACCATTCCATCCTCCTCCTCATCTAAAGTAACCCTTAACACACAAGCTCTCCCTAATGTTTTTCCGGTTCCTACTGCTTCCACTACCTCACACTCCTCTTCTTCTTCTCAATCCAATTCCAGCCACACACCTACTGTCTCTGTGTCAGCCAACCCTGTAACACAAACAGCCAGCACTAATCCTACTCCTTCACCCTCTTCAAATGCCAACAATCAGCCTACTACTACCACTTCACCATCCTCCTCCTCTATTTCTGCTCCTAGGGATCCTAACCTTCAGCCTCTCCCCACCAATACTCATCCTATGACTACTAGAACTAAATATGGTGTACCCTTACCTCGTCTAAATCCTTCCATTTTTCTTGTCAATTCTGAGCCTCAGAGTGTTAAAACTGCTCTCCAAGATCCTAAGTGGTTTGCTGCTATGCAAGGGGAGTATGGTGCCTTGATAAGGAACAACACTTGGTCTTTGGTACCACTGCCTGCTAACAGGAAAGCAATAGGCTGCAAGTGGGTTTTTCGTGTAAAGGAAAATGCTTATGGGACAGTAAATAAGTACAAAGCTAGACTTGTTGCTAAGGGGTTCCATCTAGTCCATGGATTTGACTTTAATGAAACTTTCTCCCCTGTTATTAAACCGGTCACAATTAGAATTATTTTGACTCTTGCTCTCACTTACAATTGGCCTCTGCAGCAGTTGGATATAAACAATGCCTTTTTGAATGGCATTCTTGAAGAGGAGGTCTATATGATGCAACCCCCTGGATTTACTGCCCCTAATTCATCTCTGGTTTGTCACTTGCACAAGGCCTTGTATGGCCTCAAACAGGCCCCAAGGCAATGGTTTGAAAGACTCAAAACCACTCTTTTATCCTTTGGCTTTCTGAACAGCAAGTGTGATACTTCACTGTTCATCTACAAGCATCACAGTGTTGTCATTTATATGCTAGTTTATGTTGATGATATAATCATCACAGGAAACTCTCCTCCTCTCAACAAGCAAGTTACTCAACAACTAAATCATGTGTTTTCTCTCAAACAACTTGGTGACTTGGATTATTTTCTGGGCCTTGAGGTGAAGAGACTGTCCAATGGTAATCTCCTTCTCACTCAATCTAAGTACCTAAGGGACTTGCTAATCAAAACTGATATGGAGAATTCCAATCCAGTTGCTACTCCTATGGCATCCACCACCAAACTCATCAAAACAGGGTCTGCTGCCTTGTCTGATGCCTCTCACTACAGGTCCATTGTAGGGGCCCTGCATTATGTAACAATTACACGCCCAGAAATCTGCTATGTTGTTAACAAAGTATGTCAGTTCATGGCACACCCCTTGGAGTCCCATCGGCTAGCTGTCAAGCGTATTCTGCGCTACCTAAAAGGCACTATCACCTCTGGTTTATTGTTCACTCCTGCCTCCACTGTTCCGTTCTCTCTGCAGGCCTACTGTGATGCTGACTGGGCTGCTGACCCAGATGATAGAAGATCCACCTCTAGGTCAGCTGTGTACTTAGGCCCTAATTTGATCTCTTCGTGGTCCAAAAAGCAAACTGTTGTTGCTCGTTCTAGTGCTGAGGCAGAGTATCGCAGCTTGGCTCACACCACAGCTGAAGTTTTATGGGTTCAAACTTTGCTAGCTGAACTAAAAATTCCCTTGACAACTTCAGCCATCTATTGTGACAACCAGAGCACAGTTGCTATGGCTCATAACCCTGTTCTTCATGCAAGAACAAAGCATATGGAAATTGACCTCTTTTTTGTAAGAGAAAAGGTCCTTAATAAGTCTCTCATTGTCTGCCACATTCCAGAATTGACCAGAAGGCTGACATCCTCACCAAGCCTCTCTCAAGTTCAAGATTTATGGAGCTCAGCAGCAAGCTCAACCTGTCTGCCTCAAGTCAGCCTTTGCAGCCACCTTGAGCTTATGGGGGAGTATTAGAGTTATATCTTAGGATATGAAAAATCAGCACTATAGAATAATTAAGGTCAGCCTTAATTTAATAGAATAAGAAAAGTTCAGCACTATAGAATAATTAATGTCATCCTCAAATGTAGAGCTTGAATGATTCAACTCTTGAATGTTCAACTCCTCTTGTATAAATAAAGCATCATGCTCCATTCCAATTCAATAATAACAGAATCAGTTTCTCTCTTTTCTCTTTTAGCTTTCTCTCTCTTCTCTCTCATATCTCACTTTAATAATGTTGCAGCTGGCTAAATTTTGCATAATTGAATATAGTAAATACATACCAATCCAGCTATCTTCTTAATTATTGCGGCTGGATTTGAGTTTAATCCTTTAACTAAGGCCACAATCAGTTGCTTCAACATGGATAGCTTTTTATCTTTCTCTAAATCCACGAGAATGATATCGGCTCTATAACCCTCTCCACCCAAAGCATGAAGCTCGTCCAAGGTAGGAATACTATCAAAAAGTTCTTTGAGTCTTGTCTCCTGCACATTATCAGAAATTAATTAATGAGGATCCATTGAGATGGAATAATCATTATAATCACACATCTAGAGTCAGGTCACCAGTCACCAGCAACAAACTTAAACAACACATGCTATATAATCCATGAATGAGTAGAGATGTTATCAAACAGCATTGTGAAACTAAAAAGTAAAAACAGCTTGACAGCTGAATATCAAAAAGAAATTTTTAAACTAGATATATTTGATAAAGCATGCTAAAATATGCTCAGCTACCATCAAGAACTTTCATCTAATTGACAATACCATTGCTATTGTGGTCCATGTTCTCAAAAATTGCTGAATAATACTTCCAAATAAAATATACTTTGTGACCAGAGGTGAATTCCAGAATATACTGAATTTTCTGTTTGTCAAAAATTATGGAATCCTTAACAAGCTAAGCCCAAGCTTTCCTAATGTTTAACAAGTCTAGGCCAAGATTTTAGTTAAGCTCGTTTAAACAAATGAGCCAATCTAAAGCCATTCATTTTCTTCTCAAGCCAAGCTCAGGCTTTAAGTATTTATTCGGCTCAACTTGTTTACACCAACTATCTACTATATTCACAGAAATCAATGTTCTAATAACACTCATATAGACAGACAGAAAAAAAACTTGGGTTCACAATGGGGTCTTCTTAATGTGATTAAAAGAATTGTTGAGAGCTTCACATTGCCTAGAGATATGGCTTAAGTGGTGCTTATGAAGTTCGAGAAATCTTCACCTTGTAAGTCAGTTTTATGAAAACGAGTTAGGCCAGGAGCCCAATTTTAAGTGGAGAGCTCATCCTAATTTGTTATCAGTCCGAGATCTCTTTTAATCTACCCATATTTTTCCACGCTTCATATGTGAATCCTAGGTGTGAGAGGGTGTGTTAAGATCCTTGTTATTACGTGCGCATTAGTCCATACTTCAAATGTTCAGTTCTGAGCGTTGATGTGTTTAAAGTCCCCCATTGGGAGATATAACTTAGATAGTGGTTATAAGGTTTGAGCATTCCCTGCCTTACAAGCCGAGTTCGTTGGAATGAATTAGGCCTAAAGCCCAAATTCTAAAAAGAATTATTATATAACATCACTTTTAACTAGAACTCAGCCCATCCAGATGCATAAACAACTTTTGTCATTTTGACATTATAGCTAGTTTTGGAATAGTTACTGGTGAGGCTGCGAAGGGTCTTTGAACCCTCTCAGATGCAGAAAAAAATATAAGTTCTGGTAGACATTTTTTTTTGTAAATATCTTAGAATGTATTTAGATGAGCTTTAGATTGTCTCAGTATATATTGTGAAATAAATTGGTCGTCTACTTAAGAAAGAAACCTAAGAAGATGTTTCTTAACTTCATATATATTTACCCAAATTGTTTCCTTATGTAATAAGAGTTAATATTCTTATTGAATTTAGAGGTTTTGAGCATAAGGGTTAATATTCTTATTGTATTTAGAGGTTTTGAGCATTTTACTAGCAATACTAAACTAATACGTGGATCATTAGTTTAATTGACACTGTCACGTAATGCACAGCGCCATATAAATATAATTAGTGTTTGCATTGCATTAAGAATGTAATGTATAAATTAATCCTCACCGGAATGACTGAATAAAAACCATTTGGTATTGGTTCTGAAAGCATTCCAGTGCGCCAAAGAATTTGTGATGCTTTCATAGGTGACAAAACATCTTTGTCAGAGTGTCTAGAAGATTCTTTATTATTTATTGTCTCGTCTTGAGAATCCAAAGCAACAGATCCAAATTTTTCAACAAAATCTGAAGGCCACCATGATACGTTGACATTAGATGACCCTTGTTCTGACGGCCCTGCATCTTCTCGTGTCTCCTCCATGTTCTTATATATTTGGAATGAAAAACCATTTCGCCACACTTATTAGCCCATAAGAAACATATTCAAGCTAAAGGAAGTTCTTAAAATGCAAATTATTGAAAAATATGTGATAGTTCAATATACTTCAGCAGCTCCAACTGTTTCAGGCTGAAGGCCATGTAGCCTGCATAATGATAAAATAATAAGGTATTATGGCAACTGTAATGAAAAAACAAAACCAGCAATGTCGAGGGATGAAAATATTCAAAATCATTTAATAATGTGAAACTGATGCATTCACTGCCAAAGGAGGGAGGGTAAAGTCACCAAACCAAAATAAAATTTACAAATATGTTAAAATCTTCTTAGCTCCCACATATGAGTCCAGGGAGGCTAATGAAACAGTCACTAAAGTATCCCCAAAACAAGCACACGGGATAAATTTCAGAACTGATGTTATTGTTACCATTTAAGCGCAGCCAAAACATAAGGAAGCAATGACTATCTCAGTCCAAATGCATTCATAACAAGAGGAAATCTCTCTGCATTGTGCAAGTTGTTTTATTTCCAGCATTTCATCTATATTGGTATGTATGTCACCTACAACATTGAATAACAAGGTTGTCGAGATCGAGATCTTGACTATGATCGGGAGGGGTTAGCAAGATCGTATCACGTAAGATTGTAATTAGGATTGGAAGATCCTACCCAACTATTTACCTAGGACCGGGAGGGGTAGCAAGATCGTAAAACATAAGATCACAATCAAATCATAAGATTTTACTAAAATTTAAAAATAAAAAAAAAACACACACACACAAAAATAATATATATTACTTGGACAGATATTATTGGGACAATTTGGGAGAACCCTAAATTTAATATTTTGCTGGATATTATTGGAGGTTTTTTTAACTCATTATTGGGAACTTAGACAACTTTATTATGACAGGTAATTTACACCATATTATTTATTTGTTGCTGGGCTGGACCCATTTAAAAGCAACCCTAATTCTTTTGATTCCTTTATATTCCAACAACAGCACAGTTTTTGAAATCTTCATCTCCCTTAGTGGCAGCATCCTTCTTTCTACATTTTTTTCACTCGTGATATCACCAAAATGCGATTTTACTCGCGATCAAGATCGCTAGCAAACCGTGGGACCGTAAAATAGTAAGATCTTAAGATTAAAATTGAGATTTTGATAACATTGAATACAAAACCTGTATAGATGTACCCAACCCTCAGTCTCAAAAGGAAATATAATTTGTATTAAATTAAAGCACGCTATCGAGACCTTCTATAGATGAGTTCCGCTCAACACTTTCCCATTAACAACAAAGTACAAACACACACAAAGGAGTCACCATGGCAAAGAACCCCGCATCAATGATGTGGCTCTTGTGACAGGCATACACATATGAAGAAACTTATCTTTAATATTGGAGACGAGATGCGCACAAAGTTATAATGGGTAACTATGAAATGTTTAAATGAAAAAACCATTATTGGGAATGGTAGTTAACCGGCATTAACAACTTTGCGTATAGTGTGCTAACTGCAAACCTCTCAATGCCATGTTTAATTTAGAGTAGTAAATCCAAATACCATTGAATTCACACCAGAAATAACTTTAAATTTCTATATTGGTTTTAAAATAATGTTCGCATTTTTTACAGGTTCTTGATATAATCCTCGAAAGTGCCGTGGAAAACAGTGATTCAGTCATCACACATATGCTCAACAATGGTTTGTAGTACATATTGAAAACATTATAGGCAAATCAGTGAGGTAAGCTCCAATGATACAAGAAGGAATCCTCTAACCAAAGATCAAACACTGCCACCAACATGGGATATATAATTACTCTTTAAGAGTCGTCATACAGCTATTCATTGCACATCCAAAAGAGCACTCTTAGCATAAAATAAAAGTTTCCAAAGGTGCATCTCATAATGCTTTCTTTAAAGATTCCAAATAAAGAAAATATTGCATTGAATACAAGTCTTTAAAAAAAACATACCTTTTATTCTTTAGAAAAGTCAATTGTTTTAATTTCCAATACATTGAATACAACTATTTTCAAACAAATATACCTTTTAAAACTCTTAACGAGTGCCCCCGGGCACTTGTTAGCATTTCACAACAGAGATAACCTCCTATTTGTCCTCTTTCAAATAACTTCCATTTCAACCAGTATTCTATGTCAATTAACTAAATATAGAAATATTCTCTTGGAATCTGCATTTAATTCTTCAAAAGTTAAATTTTGTTTTTTCCAACATAAATGTTCTATATTTAGACAACTTAACACTTACCCTACACACACATGTTAGCATGACCCTGAAATCAATACAATTTCCATCAACAATTCCCCATCTAAAACAACTTCTTTCCATTTTGCAAATAATCTCTCCCCTTTATAGTTTTCACAATCGCTTTAGACAAAACAACACAGAGAGCTCCGGAAATTTTACTTCCATTTCCTTGTATTTGATTATCCATATATGTATCTCTATAATTCAATCAGTATTGCAGCAAATATCAAAAACAGAAACTATCTAATATAGAAGTTAGCACTCGTAAATCCCCGATCAACGCGAAAAATCGCAACACGAATTGAATCAAACAAACGATTTATCAACATCACGCACATACTCAACTCAACTCAATTCACTATAAATCACAACAACAAAAATTTATCAAACAATCAATGCGGACGGAGAGAACAATGCTTGAACTGAGAATATCGCGGAGTGAAATTGAAATTGAAATTGAAATTGCGAGCAATAATATGAGCAAGAAAATCGAAAATAAAATGATCGGAAAGATAAAAGGAGTGAGGAATTCACCGTCGTCGTCCAGGAGTAGATCGAAGCATTTGAGTCCGAATCTGAGCAGCGTTCGGATCTGAATTGATTTGTTATGGAAAGCGTGGAATGATGAATACGCGAGCGGAGACACCAGAAGAGAGAGAAAGAGTGAGAGAGGAATTTGATTGTTTGGGTTTTTTGTTTGATGAAAGAGGAAAAGGAAGATGAAAAAAATGAAAGCGATGGGATTTTTGAGAGGATGGATGGAATGGAAGTTGAGGAAATGAGAGTGAGTGGGTCACGTGCGGTATGAGAGGGATCTGGGGGCCTCTCCCCGACAGCCAGCTGGCAAAAGGGTTGGTTCACCAACATCCACAACTTCTTACGCGTCAATACTCAATACTACTAGTACCTTTTTTTCCCTTCTCCCGGTTAAATTGCCTTTTTATTGGGAAGTAGTATAAATGTGTTTACAATTTTATTTAATTTTATCTAATAGATAATAAATAATAAGGGCGGGATAAACGGGTGGGTTGGGTCAGATTTGGATCCAAACTTTCAATCCGGCCTAATCCATGGGTGCTAAACAGAGACCCACCTTCGACCATTTTAATTTTCGGTTTCCACAGTTTACAGTTTATCGAATTCTGCGGTTTTTCGGATCGGATTGTTCGGTGAGTTTATTTTTGCAGATTGATTTCAACATACAATAATCTGAAAAAAAATTATTTAAAACACAAAAATCAAGAAAATAGCAAAGAAACTCATAGATTAATTGTATTCTTCTTTTGCTTTGTTCTTGTATTCTTCTTCAATGAGAAAAAAAAAACAGAACTTGTGATATCTGTTTTAGAAGAAATTAGATCTAATGAACAAGATTCAATTGAATGTGCAGTGTCGTTGATTCATGTCTCCCATTTAACTTAAAAAAATGAATCTCATAAATAAACTGATTGAAAAATGAGGAGTGAGAAGAAGAAAGATTGAAAGATCTTGGCATAAAAAGATTTTGGAAGAGAAAAATCTGGCAAGAAAGTAAGATAGAAGGAGAAAAGAACAAATTGAAAGAGATAAAGAATCTGGAAGAAGAAACGGCTAGGTTGAAATTTACCCTTCTTAACTCTCTCAGCCCACCATTTATTTGCTTTAATTAAAAAAATTAAAATTAAATTGTTATTTCGGGTGGGTTTGGTTTTGAATGGGTCAATTTTACTCAACTGATCTGATCCAATTAAAACCGTGAGGAACTGCATATATCAACTGTGTAACCCATGATCCGAATGAATCCACCCGCAAACCAATTTTTTATTTCGGTTTTGCCGGTTTACGGACGGACCGGATTGTTTTGTCCAGCCCTAATAGATATGCATGTTAGGTTGGATCAGAGAGAAATTCTTTTATGATTTTCCTTTAAAAAAATATGATAGTTATCATTATAAAAACAAATGAAAAAAATTGGAACGGGTTCATAATAATAAATGTCTTGAGTCTAGTCATAAGAGGTGTATTAAAAGTTGAGATGTACTAGTTTTTAATGAAGCAGGAATGCCTTTTAAAAAAATTGATGATGTTGGTCAAAGCGCCAAGATCTCTAAAGACGAGCTGGAACATGAAGGGATTTCTGTTGAGGTGGAGCATGTTGATGTTGAGTTGCATAACTCATATGAAGTCGAATAAGAAGCAGAAGTTATTATCGAAGTTGAGGAGACTGGTATGACTACTTGTTGGCAAGAGACATGTCGAGAAGAGTCATCAAGCCACCTCGGAGATTTGGTTATGCATATCCTATAGCTTATGCCTTAATCTCTGCAAGTGAGGTTCTTGAAGAATAACCTAGAGACTGTAAGAAAATTATGAGGAGTCAAAATAAGACTGAATGGCTAAAACCCATGGATGATGAGATGAATCTCTTCGTGATAATAACATTTGGGAGCTGATCGAGAAACCTGCAGGGCTCGCTTAGTCAGCTGTAAGACAAGGCTGGTTGTTAGGGGGTTCACTCAGAAAGAAGGTGTCATCTTCAATGATGTATTTTCACTTGTTGTAAAGCATAGACCTATTAGAATGTTGTTAGTCATGGTAGCGAAGTTCGACCTAGAACTTGAACAGATGGATGTGAAGACTGCATTCATGTATGGTGATCTAGGTGAAACAATTCTGATGAGGCAACCTGAAGGGTATGCAGAAAAGGGAAAAGAAGATTATGTGTGTAAGTTGAATAGGTATTTGTATGGCCTGAAACAATCTCCTCGACAATGGAATAGGAAATTCAACAAGTTCATGGCACACATTGCTTTCACAAAGAGCCCGTTCGACCACTGTGTTTACTTTAGATTTCGACTTGGAAGTTGCTTTATGTGGATGACATCCTCATAGCAAACAATAACGTCGAAGATATTATGAAGGTGAAGGTTGAACTCGATAAGGAGTTTGACATGAAGGATTTATGAGCTACCTTCATAATTCTTGAGATTGACATCCGGAGAGATAGAAAGCGGTTGAAATTATGTTTATCTCAACTAACATACCTGAAGAAGATTCTTGACAAATTTGGTATGTCGAACTCAAAGTTTATTCTAACACCGACTAATCCTCAGTACAAGATGAGTACAACTCAAAGTCATAGTAATGAAGTCGAAATAGCGTATATAAATAGCATTCCATATGCTAGTATAGTAGGTTCCTTGATGTATGTTATGGTCCGTATGAGGTCAGACATAACGTACGGAGTGAGCCTTGTAAGCAGATATATGGTCAATCCTAGGAAGACGCACTAGTAAGCATTAAAGTGGATTCTTAGGTACATCAATGGGTCTCTGAGCAGAGTCCTGATTTATGGTGGAGCCCGTAACACCCCAAAATCAGTAGAATATTTATTTAATTGATTTATTATAAATATTCGAATTTTTGGTGAATTTTGGTGAATTATTGTGATGTCTCGTGATTTATGTTGTGGGGTATTGACGATGTTAAGGGTGTGTTGATGATGTTAGGAGTATATGATTTATTACGGATTATTTCGATAATAATAATAATGGAATAATGTGACAATGTTATTTAAATTATTATTATTATTTTAAAAATAAAAGGAAGGGCTAAGTGGTAATTATGCGAGAATAAGTGAGGGCAATGTTGGAAGAGCCTATTAGGGGTCCTAGGGGTAAGTTGGACAAAAGAAGTTAGAGAGAAAGGAGAAGTCATTGTGATACGATCAGTTTGGAGAAAACGCTCTGAAGAAAAGGAGAAGAAGGCTAGGGCTCAGAGAGGTTTCGGAAGAACTCAGATAGGAGAATTCAGAAGCAATTTTCTAAGGTATTGGGAGAATTTTTTTCCATTATAATTGATATGGGGGTATAAGCATGTAGGTAGTGGGTTTTCGGGTAAATTATACGAGTCTGTGACGGAATTGGGGTTTTGGGAAGGTATTAGATGTTAGGGATAAAACCCTTTGTGATGCATTGATGTTGTTGTGTTGTTTCTATGGTGAATTATGAATAATTTGGACTATTTAATACTGAAATCGTAAGCTTGTGAAGGTTTGAGATAGTGCAGAATTGCAACAGAGAAGTTGCAGGATTCGCACGTTTCGCTGGGCAAAATTCTAAGCTCGTCGGGCGAAAGTGAGAGCGAAGGAAAGGTGGAAAAAAGGTGCTATTTGATTTTGTATCTGAGTGTGGGATTCACCCCTGCTTCGTCGGGAGAAGCCCATGCGAGGGAGCTGCTTCGCCGGGCGAAGATAACAGCGAATGGGAGAGTGTGAAAAGTGGGTTTCTGGATTTTGTATGGGGGAGATGCTTCGCCACTGATTCGTCGGGCGAAACCCAGGCGAGCGCGCTGCTTCGCCGGGCGAGCTCCAGGCGAGCAAGAGCAGTATTTTTTTATTTTCTTTTCTTTTCTTTTCTACCTTGTGCTGCTTTGTGTCTTGATGATTGATGATGATTTTTTATGCATGATGATGATGTCATAACATGATGATTTATGACGATTTTTTATGCATGATGATGATGTGATAACATGATGATAATGTGATAACATGATGATTTATGACAATTTTTTATGCATGATGATGATGTGATAACATGATGATTTATGTCGATTTTTTATGCATCTTAATGATGTGTTACCATGATGCTTAATGAGAGTTTATGAATGATGATGTAATTGACACTTTTGTGATGATGACGATTTATGACGTTTGCATCATGCATTCATAGTATCCAGGGACTTCGGTCCAGTGACGGTTTCTAGGACTTCGGTCCAGTGGTGGCTTTAATCCCATTGTGCGGATTAGAGTGTATGGCGTTGCTCCGGTTCTTATGTAGAATCGATCCTATTGGTGGGGATCTTTGGAGGGTGATGGCCCAGTGTCCATCAAACATGACGAATTGGTCCCACATGCATGAGTCGATGTTGTGCATTTCATACTTATATGGCATTGCGTATTTGTGAATGATGATGTGATTGATGACATGATTGTAAATGATGTACGATTAATGATGATGACGTATTAATGATGATGCTGGTTTATTTTGATGCTTGTTACCATATTATTCTTATCTTATATCTTGTATAATGGTTTATGATTACTCACACTGCGTGTTTGAATGTTACCTCCACGTGGGTAACATGCAGGTGATCAGGATTAGCTTTTGGTGCGTGAAGATTTGACTTGAAGTATTTTGATTATTTTGGTCGAGTAGAGGGTCTTGCTCTGATATGTAACATCGGGTCAAGACGTTTGAGTCGAACCATTGTGTTCTTTTATTTGATGATGTTATGATGCTTTGAAGTTGTTTTAAAATCCTTTTGGTGTTATAACTTTTGATGTTTTTAAAGTTTTCAGTTGCGTAGTATTCAAGTTAATTTTGATGTTTTAACCCGTGTTACGGGGCGGGGTGTTATTATTTGATGTTTTATGACGAAATGTGACGCCCTTATGGGATTTTACTCTAATAATTGTTGTTATATTATTCGTGAATGTTTGTTGGGTAGAAGGGTGTTACATTATTGGTATCAGAGCATGTCGGTCTGTGCGGCCAGGTTGTTGTATGATGTCAGTCCCCTGTGAGTCGATAAGTGTGTGTATAATATCGATGTTTTATTTCTTCTAACCTTGTTGGTGGTGCGCAGGATGGCTGGAAGAAACGACTGTGCTATTGCTGACGCGCTGGAATCACTTGCTCAAGTGATGGCTCAGAACAATCAGAATGGTGAAGCTCCTGATGAGTCCCGTGCTTTGGGGAAATTCCAGAGGAATAATCCGCTAACTTTCGTGGGCACTCATGATCCGGAGAGCGCGCACAAATGGCTCAAGGTGATTGAGAAGATATTCCGGGTGATGGGGTGTATGGATGCTCAACATGTTCAGTTCGATACTCATATGCTATCAGAAGAAGCTGAAGATTGGTGGGATAACGCCCATCAGAGGCTGGAGGATGTTGGCACCGAGATAATATGGGATGTGTTTAAGAGAGAGTTTTTGGGAAAATATTTTCCTGAAGATGCTTGTGGCAAGAAGGAGGTAGAATTCCTTGAGTTGAAGCAAGGAAATATGACTGTGGCAGAGTATGCGGCAAAGAGGCGCCGGTGAAGTTTTATCCGCATTATAATCGTGCTGATGCGGAGATGTCTAAATGCCTTAAGTTTGAGAATGGGCTGAGACCAAAGATCAAGTAGGGTATTAGTTACCAACAGATTCGAAGGTATGCTGAGCTGGTGGATATGAGTAAAATCTAAGATGAGGATAGCCGAGCTCGATCTGCTCACTATAAGCAACTTAGTGAAAAGAAAGAGAAGGGACAGTTCAGAGGAAAGCCTTATGTGACTCCAGCTGACAAAGGGAAACAGAAGGCTTCAGATGGGAAAAAGACAAGTGGGGGAGCATCTCCCGCTTCTGTGAAGTGTTACAGGTGTGGCGAGCAAGGCCATCATGTTGAAGTTTGCAACAATAGTGTGTTGAGGTGCTACAGATATGGTAAAAGAGGTCACAGAGCTACTGACTGCAAAGACGAGGGTCCGACTTATTTCAACTGTGGTGAAAAAGGTCACATCAGTACACAGTGTCAGAAGCCGAAGAAGACTGTTACTGCAGCTCAGACTAATGGCAGAGTGTTTGCTTTGAGTGGTTCAGAGGTTCCTAAGAAGGATAACTTGATTCGAGGTACTTGTGTTATTAATAACATTGAGTTGGTCGCTATTAATGATACTGGTGCTACTCATTCGTTTATTTCGCTTGAATGTGCTAATAGATTGGGTTTGAAATTGTCTGATATGAATGGTGGTATGGTAATAGAGACTCGTGTTAATGGTTCTATTACTACTACTTTTGTGTTTGAGATGTCCTTTGACGATTTTTGGGAAGAGTTTTGTGATGGTTTTGGTGTGTTTGCCCTTGCACCAAATCGATGTGATTCTAGGGATGAACTGGTTGGAGTTCAACTACGTTCACATTAACTGTTATAATAAGACTGTGGAGTTTCCTGAGTTTGGTGATAATGGAGAGTTGATGTTCTTGTCTGCTAGGCAAGTAGACGAACTCTTAGAGGACTAAATCTTGATGTTTGCGTTGTTTTCATCGTTGCAAGTTGATCGTGAGACTGCGAGTATCGAATTACCTGTCGTCTGCAAATTCCCAAAAGTGTTTCCGGATGACATAAGTGATTTTCCTCTAGAACGTGAAGTAAAGTTTGCAGTTGATTTGATATCAGGTACGAGTCTGGTGTCAATGGCTCCTTATCGAATGTCAGCTTCTGAGCTAAGTGAATTGAAGAAATAACTAGAAGAATTGCTTGAGAATAAGTTTGTTCGACCGAGTGTTTCTCTGTGGGGTGCTCCTGTGTTGTTAGTGAAGAAGAAAGATGGTAGTATGAGGTTGTGTGTTGATTATCGACAGTTGAATAAGGTGACTATCAAGAATAAGTATCCACTTCCGAGATTTGACGATTTGATGGGTCAGCTAGTAGGCGCTTGTGTGTTCAGTAAGATTGATTTGAGGTCTGGTTATCATCAGATTTGTGTTAAGCCTGATGATATTCCGAAGACAGCTTTCAGGACGAGGTATGGTCACTATGAATATACTGTGATGTCGTTTGGTGTATCTAATGCACCCGACGTGTTCATGGAGTATATGAATCAGATTTTTCATGAGTATTTGGACAAGTTTGTTGTGGTTTTCATTGATGATATTCTGTTATACTCTAAATCTGAAGAAGAGCACGCTGAGCATTTGAGAACTGTGTTGCAAGTATTGAAAGAGAAGAAGTTGTATGCAAAACTGTCAAAGTGTGAATTTTGGTTGAAAAAGGTGAGTTTTCTTGGCCATGTGATTTCAAGTGGTGGAATTGTTGTTGATCCTTCTAAGATCGATGTTGTGCTACAGTGGGAGACTCCGAAGTCTGCTACTAAGATACGAAGTTTTATGGGGTTGGCAGGTTACTATCGCAAGTTCATAGAAGGTTTATCTAGATTGGCGTTACCGTTGACGCAGTTGACTCGTAAGGGTCAGGCCTATGTGTGGGATGTTGCATGTGAAGAGAGTTTTGTGGAATTGAAGAAGAAATTGACGACTGCTCCGGTTTTGATTTTGCCTAATCCGAATGAATCTTTTGTGGTGTATTGTGATGCTTTGAAGATGGGTCTTGGTGGAGTGTTGATGCATAATGGACAGGTTGTTGCTTATGCTTCGAGACAATTGAGAGTTCATGAAAGGAATTATCCTACGCATAACTTAGAATTGGCAGATGTGGTATTTGTGTTGAAAATTTGGAGACATTACCTTTTTGGCTCTAAATTTGAAGTGTTCAGCGACCGTAAGAGTTTGAAGTACTTACTCGATCAGAAAGAGTTGAACATGAGGCAAAAGAGGTGGTTGGAATTGTTGAAAGACTATGATTTTGATTTGAATTACCATCCCGATAAGACAAATGTGGTGGCCGATACATTGAGCAGGAAGTCATTGCATTTGTCTATGCTCATGGTGAAAGAGTTGGAATTAATTGATCAATTTCGAGATTTAAGTTTGGTATGTGAAGAGACTCCTGACAGTGTGAAGTTGGGTATGTTGAAGTTGACTAGTGGTATTCTGGAAGAGATCAGAGTGGGACAGTAATCTGATTTAAAGCTAGTTGATTAGTCGGTTTTAATTAACCAGGGTAACGGAGGTGAATTCCTGAATGATGAGAATGGTGTAATGAGGTTCAAAGACAGAGTGTGTGTCCCAGATGTTCCCAAAATTAAGACGAGTATTCTTGACGAAGGACATCGAAGTAGATTGAGTATTCATCTCGGTGTTACGAAGATGTACCAGGATTTGCAAAAACTGTTTTGGTGGCCAGGTATGAAGAAGGATATTGTTGAGTTTGTTTATGCCTGTTTGATTTGTCAGAAGTCCAAGATTGAACATCAGAAGCCTTTGGGTATGATACAACCATTGAATATTCCAGAATGGAAATGGGATAGTATTTCCATGGATTTTGTGTCGGGTTTGCCGAAGATTGCAAAAGGGAATGATTCTATTTGGGTGATTGTAGTCAGGTTGACTAAATCGGCTCATTTCTTGCCGATAAAGATTAACCATTCTATACAGAAGTTAGTTGAAATGTACATTGAGGAGATTGTGAAGTTGCATAGGATTCCTTCGAGTATTGTGTCGGACAGAGACCCGAGATTTACATCGAGGTTCTGGAAAAGTTTACAAGATACTTTGGGTACTAAGTTGAGGATGAGTTCTGCATATCATCCGCAGACGGATGGCCAGACAGAGAGGACTATCCAGTCTTTTGAGGATTTGCTGAGGGCATGCGTGTTGGATCAGGGAGGATCTTGAGATATCCATTTATCGTTGATTGAGTTCACATACAACAATAATTTTCATTCTAGTATTGGGATGGCACCGTATGAAGCTTTGTATGGAAGGAGGTGTAGAACTCCATTGTGTTGGTATGAATCGGGCGAGAGTGTTGTCCTCGGACCTGAAATTGTGCAGGAGACGACTGAAAAGATTAAGATGATCCAAGATAGGATGAAAGTTTTGTAGAGTCGTCAGAAAAGTTATCATGATAAGAGAAAGAAGACACTTGAATTCCAAGAGGGAAATCACTGTTTTTGAGAGTTATGCCGGTGACTGGTGTGGGTCGAGCTTTGAAGTTTAGGAAGCTCACCCCACATTTTGTTGGTCCGTACCAGATTGTGTAGAGGATATGGGAGGTGGCCTATTGGATTGCTTTACCGCCGTCGCTTGCGAATTTACATGATGTGTTTCACGTGTCTCAGTTGAGGAAGTATATTCTGGATTCATCGCAAGTGATTCAGATGGATGACGTACAGGTAAGAGATAATCTGACCGTTGAAGCATTACATGTGCGGATAGATGGAAAAGAAATGAAGCAACTACGGGGTAAAGATATATCATTGGTGAAGGTGTTATGGGGTGGACCAGCTGGTGAGAGTTGGACTTGGGAGCGCGAGGATCAAATGAAGGAGTCGTATCCGACTCTGTTTTCTTCAGGTAATTTTTTAGGACGAAAATTCTTTAAGTCGCGGAGAGTTGTAACACCCCAAAATCAGTAGAATATTTATTTAATTGATTTATTATAAATATTCATATTTTCGGTGAATTTTGGTGAATTATTGTGATGTCTGATGATTTATGTTGTGGGGTATTGGTGATGTTAAGGGTGTGTTGATGATGTTAGGAGTATATGATTTATTAAGGATTATTTCGATAATAATAATAATGGAATAATGGGACAATGTTATTTAAATTATTATTATTATTTTAAAAGTAAAAGGAATGGCTAAGTGGTAATTGTGCGAGAATAAGTTAGGGCAATGTTGGAAGAGCCTAGGGGTAAGTTGAACAAAAGAAGTTAGAGAGAAGGGAGAAGTCATTGTGATGCAATTAGTTTGGAGAAAACGCTCTGAAGAAAAGAAGAAGAAAGCTAAGGCTCAGAGAGGTTTCGGAAGAACTCAGAGAGGAGAATTCATAAGCGATTTTCTAAGGTATGGGGAGAATTTGTTTCCATTATAATTTATATAGGTGTAGAAACATATAGGTAGTGGGTTTCCGAGTAAATTATACGATTTCGTGACGGAATTGGGGTTTTGGAAAGGTATTAGATGTTAGGGATAAAACCCTTTGTGATGCATTGTTGTTGTTGTGTTGTTTCTATGGTGAATTATGAACAATTTGGATTGTTTAGTACTGGAATCGTAAGGTTGTGAGGGTCTGAGATAATGCAGAATTGCAACAGAGAAGTTGCAGGATTGACACATTTCGTCGGGCGAAATTCTAAGCTCGTCGGGCGAAGCTAATTCGCCCCAACCTCGCCGGGCGAAAGTGAGAGCGAAGGAAAGGTGGAAAAAGGGTGCTACTGAATTTTGTATGAGAGTGTGGGATTCGCCCCTACTTCGTCGGGCGAAGCCCAGGTGAGCGATGTGTTTCTCCAGGCGAAGATAACAGCAAATGAAGAGTGTGAAAAGTGGGTTTCTGGATTTTGTATGGGGGAGATGCTTCGCCCCTGCTTCGCCGGGCGAAACCCATGTGAGCGCGCTGCTTCGTCGGGCAAGCTCTAGGCGAGCAGGAGCCGTATTTTTTTATTTTCTTTTCTACCTTGTGCTGCTTTGTGTCTTGATGATTTATGATGATTTTTGATGCATGATGATGATGTGATAACATGATGATTTATGACGATTTTTGATGCATGATGATAATGTGATAACATGATGATTTTTGATGATTTTTGATGCATGATGATGATGTGATAACATGATGATTTATGTTGATTTTTTATGTATGTTAATGATGTGTTGCCATGATGCTTGATGGGAGTTTATGAATGATGATGCAATTGACGCTTTTGTGACGATGACGATTTATGACGTTTGCATCATGCATTCATAGCATCCTAGGACTTCGGTCCAGTGACGGTTTTTAGGGCTTCGATCCAGTGGTGGCTTCAATCCCATTGTGTGGATTGTAGTGTATGACGTTGCTCCGGTTCTTGTGTAGAATCGATCCTATTGGTGGGGATCTTTGGAGGGTGATGGCCCAGTGTCCATCAAACATGACGAATTGGTACCACGTGCGTGAGTCGATGTTGTGCATTTCATACTTATGTGGCATTGCGTGTTTGTGAATGATGATGTGAGTGATGACATGACTGTAAATTATGTACGATTGATGATGATGACTTATTAATGACGATGCTGGTTTATTTTGATGCATGTTACCTTATTATTCTTATCTTATATCTTGTATAATGGTTTATGATTACTCACCTTGCCTGTTTGAATGTTACTTCCACGTGGGTAACGTGCAGGTGATCAGGATTAGCTTTCGGTGCGTGAAGATCTGACTTGAAGTATTTTGATTATTTTGGTCGAGTAGAGTGTCTTGCTCTGATATGTAACATCGGGTCGGTACGTTTAAGTCGAACCATAGTGTTCTTTTATTTGATGATGTTATGATACTTTGAAGTTGTTTTAAAACCCTTTTGGTGTTATAACTTATGATGTTTTTGAAGTTTTCCGCTGCGTAGTATTCAAGTTAATTTTGATGTTTTAACCCGTGTTACGGGGCAGAGTGTTATTATTTGATGTTTTATGACGAAATGTGACGCCCTTATGGGATTTTACTCTGATAATTGTTGTTATATTATTCGTGAATTTCTGTTGGGTAGAAGGGTGTTACAGAGCCTATGGTGATTATAGCAAAATCGAAATTGAAGAATTTGTGGACTCTGGTTATGCAGGTTGTATGGATTCTAGAAAATCTATTTTTGAATATGTGTTCACTATGTTTGGCAGAGCAATCAGTTGGAAAGTAACATCTCAGAAGGTTGTTGTCTTATCAACCATTGAAGCAGAGTATATCGCCCTCACTGATGGCGTGAAAGAAGAATTTCGGCTTGAAGGTTTTGCTAAGGAGCTGAAACTTCAAGGTCGAGTTATCACTGTATGTGATAGTCAAAGTGCAATACATTTGTCAAAGAATTCAGTCTATCATGAGCTAACCAAGCACATTGAGGTGATGATGCACTTTGTTAGAGAGATAATCGAGCATGGAGAAGTCAAAGTGCCAAAGATTTTGACTGATGACAGTGTTGTTGATATGATCACCAAGACATTACCAAGTAGCAAGTTTCCCACTGTATGTAGTTGATAAAGCTGCATGATGAAATCTAGTTTGTTTCCTTGTTAGCATAGAGTTTTATTCCAAGGTGGAGATTTGATATATTTGGGTCGAACTCTAGTGTCGACAAGGGTAGATTTATGGTTCTACATGAGTAGTGCATTATGTAGTCAAAGTGTATTCAAGCATGTTGTCAAAATATGTTAGCCTTGTGTTTAAGTTAGCATGTCGAATTGAGTCTTGCTTGTAATCTCAATTGGTAAGTTAACATGTAGCCTAAGTTAGCTTAGTATTCTATAAATAGACTAGTTCTCTCAGGTTGTTGAGAGAGCTTAATTTATGTTATTCACTTGTAATCTTTAAACCCTTATTGAGAAAGTGAATAGGAAATCAATTTTAACCAATTCTTATTCTTCTTCTTCCTTCTTCTCTCTCTTTCGTACAACCTAATAGGGTTTCTTGTGTTTGTTCAAGAAACTCAATCTTTATCTCATAACTTTGTTTTGCTATTGACGACATCGTCTCACAACACCTTATATGGGTTATTAACAATTAAGTTGTCATGTTGCTTTCCTTTTTTTATTTTGATTCCTTATTTTCCTCTTAAGTCTAGTGATACTTATATTTCCTTGTTTTTTTCCCATCCACATTGGCGCTTAAGTGCTCTTCAGAAGGCGTGTTATTCATCTGGTTCATTAGAAGGTTTATGTTCTTGTTCTGGTTCTCCTCTCTCTCATTCATACTTCTCTCATGTTTCCATTGAGGATTTTGATTGTTTCTATGGTTGTTTTTGTTGTAGTTAGTCTTATGCTTCTTTTTCTCCTTACCGCTCTTGTTGGAGAAGTATTTGATGTTATTTCCATAACTTCATACCCTTACAGTTATACCAATACCCCTACATTTTAAAAAAAAAATGGCAATTTTACCCTTGTTTATTTTTTATTATTTTATTTTTTACTTTTTACTATTAATGTCAGACATCCGGAAAATTGGACAAAATGAAACCGCATCGGAAGACTTAAATCAAGACTTCCGGTATGTTAATTTTCTCTTCTGGAAGACTTAAACAACGTGTTCCGGTCCATCACAAAACATATACCGGAAGATTAACCAAAAGAGTTTCGGTTTGTTACAAACCTATATCGGAACACTTTTTGGATGTCATCTGGTTTGTTTCTTACCTATACTGGAACACTTTTATGAAGAAATCTGGTTTATTTAAAATTACATACCAGAACTCATTCATAAAGTGATCCGGTTTGCTTTTTTAAATTTTATTTTTTTATAATTTTTTTATAGTGCATGTATGGAAATTCCTCCAAAAATATGTGTAGATACTTCTGATGTTTTTTCAACTACTCAAAGATTTGGTACGTGAGAAGAGGTGATAAAGTGGATTAAAGAGGTTGGAATCTGAAATAAAGTAACTGTTATTATCACTCGTTCAGATACTGAAACAGACAAGAGAGGAAGAAGTAACAAATTAATATTGTGTTGTGATAAAGGTGGGAAACACAAGGATACTGATAGTGGAACCCAAAATGCGACGAAAAAATGTGGATGTCCATTTAAAATCAGGTCGACTCCGGCGAAAGATGGGTCTGGATGGAATGTTAATGTAAAATATGGAGTTCATAACCATGGTTTATCTGATAGATTAGAAGGTCATTCCTTTGTTGGTAGGTTGACCACATATCAGAAGCAACATGTTGTTGGTTTAGCAAAGAGACATGTTCCACCTAGACACATATTACTTTCCTTGAAAGAGAGAGATCCATAGAATGTCACTCGGATCACGCAAATATATAAGCATAAGAGTATGATTGAAAAAGAGATAAGAGGTCCTAGAAGTGAGATACAACGTTTGTTTAAGCTTATTGAGGATGCAGGTTTTGTTTATTGGAGTAGAAAAAGAGATGACTCTGAAGTTATTAGAGATATATTTTGAGCCCATCCAGATTCAGTTAAGTTGTTGAATATTTTTCCTATTGTGTTAGTTATGGACAACACCTACAAGACAAACAAATATAGGCAACCTCTGTTTGAAATTGTTGGCATGACATCAATCGAGTTGACTTTTGCTGTCGCATTTGCATATGCTGTAGAGTTGACATCAATCGAGTTTCAATTGTTTGAAATTGTTAGATAAGCTTAAAGAATTGTTTATGAAGAAAGATTTGTGTCCACAAGTGATTTTGACAGATAGAGATCTTGCTTTGATGAAAGCAGTTGAAACTGTGTTTCCTAGGTTGATCAATTTGCTATGTGGATTTCACATTAACAAAAATGTTAGTGCAAAATGGAAGAAATATGTGGTTAGTGACATGCAAAATACGATTGAGGACTTATAGATGGAAGTTATATGGGCTAGTGACGAGGTTGAGTATGATCAACGACTGCAACAACTTGAGCAGGCGTGTGTTGATTGTAATGAATTTCTTGATTATGTGAAAGACACATGGTTGACACCACATAGACAGAGATTTGTTGGAGCATGGATTAATCGAGTGCTACATTTGGGTAACACCACGACTAATCGGTATGTATCTTTTTATTAATATTTTTTACTATGTATTTATTTTTAGTATTTTTAAATTGTGTATTTTTAATTTGTATTCTTTTAAGTATTTTTACTATGTATTATTTATAAGGTTGAGTCTGCTCATTGGAAGTTAAAGCAGATGGTAGGGAACATTATAGGTGACATGGTCAAATGTTGGGAGGCTATGAATAACTACTTAAAGTTACAAGTGGGCAACATTAGAGCTTCTTTTCAAAAACGTTTTTATGAAGTTGAGCACACGCACGTAAGTTCATTCTACAATAATTTACGTGGTTCGGTATCTTAAGCTGCTTTGAGACGCATTGCTGAAGAGTTATTGAGAGTTGTTTATATTGGAACTAACAGTGAAATATGTGGTACACATATGGGCTACCTTGTGCTTGTGAGTTAACAAGATACATACATGTTGGTATACCAATAACAATAGATGATGTGCATGTTCATTGGAGGAAACTAATTATGGAAGTTGAGTTGGAGTTAGATGCAGATGATGGATCAGAGGTGGATATGAGTAGTACAATAGATGAATTATGGAAAAGGTTTAGGTTACTAGATGTTGTTGGGAAAAGAGCATTAAAAAGTAGATTTTTTGAACTTGCCTACCCCACAATGACTTCTTTGTGTCCACCACCTGAGAAAATAAAAACCAAAGGGGAGGGGGGGGGGGGTCAAGAAGAAAGTCAAAAAACCAGTAGGGTATGATGTTTATAGGGACCCTTCGCATCATGAGTATGTTGATAAAGCATCTCAAGCTTTTCAGAGGCAATCTCAACCCTCAAGCTTCACAGAGGCAATCTCAACCATCCCAGGCTTCGAAGAAGTTAAAATTATTACAATCTTCCGAGAGGCAATCTCAAACATCACAGAAGCAGTCACAGTCATCTAAGCAGTTCATCTCTCAATTTCCTAATCATATTAGGTCATATATTAAAGATGTAGTTAATGTTGTATCAAATGGTAATTGTGGATTTAGAGTCATTGCTTCATTGCATGGATATGGTGAAAATGGTTGGCCAATAGTTCGTCGGGATTTGGGGTTAGAAATAATACACAAGGAAAGATCAAGTTTGTATAACAACTTATTTGGTAATTGGTTAGCAGAAGTGGGAGAATCTTTAATGATAGAGGCATTTGGTCCTCAACCACTACAAAAATGGTTGAATTTACCAAATATGGGTTACTTAATAGCAAATCGCTATAATGTTGTACTTTTCTGTTTAGGCAATCCGTGCATGACTTTCTTCCCTATGACAAGTTCATATTCACCAAATGTCTCCATTTATTACATTGATTTTGTAAACTGAAATCACTGGGTTCAGGTATTTAGTTAGTTGTATTTAATATGACTAAATTTATTTAGTTTATTTTATTAAACATATCACTTAATGTTTTGTTTATTTATTTATTCAGTTAAACATGAAAGAAGGGTTTCCATTGCCACCAGTCACATTAGATTGGAAGAAGTTTCGTTCTCCAACAACAGCATCTTGGATGGTAGGATTTGCAGGACGTCTACAACATTGGCAACAACTTACACCTATATTACCATGAATATGTAACCAAAGTAAGAATAATGAATTATGTCATTCAGTTTTAATTTTATATGTCGCAATAACACATAACTGGATTAAACATAAGTCTAGTAGTTAATACAAATGAAAAAATATAAACATATCTCAACTAGGTCAATAAGTCTAAAAACTAACACATAAACATAAACATAAGTCAATAAGTATAATAGTTAACACATAAAAAAAACATAAACACAAGTCAACGTGAACGAGAAATATGTAAAGCTTCAAATAAATTAGCAAACTGTGGATCATCCTCTTCGGCATCAACCTGTCGGAGATAACGATGAATCAATGTAGAAACACGAGCCCAACTAGGATCAGATGGTCCTGCATCGTAAAAAGGAACAAACACCTCTCTTGGCGCATCATAAAGGGGAGGTACCAAGCGAGGATGCGAAACAGGATAATACCACTCAAGATATCCATCATCTGTCTCAGATGGGGTGGTGGCCAGTG
The DNA here is from genome assembly GCA_022829125.1 of Lathyrus tuberosus. Taxonomy (NCBI): domain Eukaryota; kingdom Viridiplantae; phylum Streptophyta; class Magnoliopsida; order Fabales; family Fabaceae; genus Lathyrus; species Lathyrus tuberosus. Next base: position 594,516 of record JALAZF010000203.1, on the reverse strand, counting down.
ATGTCGAACAAATCGCAATAAGAACGCTCTAATGATAACTAATCCACTCAACGTCAATATCATCAGCCATCATGTAATCAGGAGGTGGGTGGAATATATGCATGTAATCACACTGACGTATACATCTGTCAGGCAAATATTGAATAATTATGTCACCCCATTTCAGACACCCCCTGTACAGACATATCTCATAAAACTGACGCCATACTCTATGATCCTCGAATGGGCGCCAAATGATGTCGGCAGGTGTCAGCTCGTTCAAAATAGGTCGCAACTCATCCACCTTCAGGATTCCTTGCTTATAGGACCATCCCATCGCTCGAGGAAGGCCACAATTTTGCGCTGGTATCCAATTCTCTCCCCTTTTTCCAAGTGTTGGAAAATACTCGTGAACCCAGTACTGTTACAAAATTAATAGTATTAATTAACTAAACAAAATTATTCATAACATAATAAAATAAATATACTAAATAAAATTAGTTAAAACATAATAAACTAAATTAAAATAAATACCTGTAGGAGAGTAGGATAACCACCAAGCTGCTTGTAACCGAACATAGAAGCATCTCCAAGATGACTGTAAAGGGTAACCAACGCAGCAACTCCCCAACTGTATCCTGATAATTTGTCTAAGTTCGTAAATAGTAGGAGGTATCGTGCATCGACAAGCGTAAAGGTATCGTTGGGAAAAATCATGGAACCCACCAACATCAGCAAATACGCTTTGGTCGCATATACCCATTTAGAAGCAACTTTATGCTCTATGAATAAATCGTGTAACCACTCCAGATTATAGTAAGAACCCCTGCAACGACGAACTTATTCTTGTGCCCTATACTGGGACACTCATAAGTAATCAACAACAAGTCTAACAGAAACCGCTTCTGTGATATATTGAGGGGGCCAGAACACTCCCTTGATGGGCAAGTGAAGTAGACAAGAGACATCATCCAGAGTAATGCTCATCTCACCAAACGACATGTGAAATGAAGATGTCTCTAGATGTCATCACTCCACAAATACGGAAACCAGGTTTGTGTCTATCTTTGTCAAACTGGTTCTCTGAAGTGACGATAGACCAGACCTAGAAACCCAACCCTCCATCTCTTTTGGAAGTTGTTGTAGAACCCTCGCTACAAGCTTCAGCCCATGTCCAGCAACCTTCAGCTCTTTCTTCGAGCCTGTATCTTAAAAACAATTAAAAGTACGAATATTATAAAACACAACATAAAAAATCAAATATTATTCAATATCAAATACATGTCGTTTACTTACCTCGCCAAACCATACATGTTTGGCAATATGTTACTCGTACTTAACCAACAGATATGTATCGTATGACCCTCCTGGATAGCCAACGGCGATGCTGCGGCTGCGGATGTGGATGCGGATGCACCAGTATGCTCTTCTTCACCAGTAAATGTTGATGAAGTGCCTCATTCTAAAGCACTCATTGCCGTCATACTGCCTCGTGTTCGCTCCACTTAAAAAATAAAATAAAAAAACAAAAAAAGTACAAAAATAACATTACCGGAACACATAGGAAATGAGTTACGGAACTAAAAAATCACAAAACTGGAACTCATTTTATGAGTCTTCTGGAATGTAAACATAAATGTTCCGGTAAACACTTTAACAAGTTGGAAGAATCTTAAATGAGTTCTGGTACACAAACTTAAATATTGTAATCTGGAACACTTACTTTAACTGTTTCGGAGGCCAAAATGTGAACCGGAAGTCTTTGATGAAGTGTTCCGGTTTGCAGCGTAACTTTGGTCTATTCTGGAAGTCTTTGGGAGCGTGAATGGAAAATGAAATTGTTCTGAAACTTATATCTATTTATATGAGGGTATTTTGGTCTAAATTTTGTGTGTGTAGGGGTATGGAGTAAAAATTTCTCAATCTGAACCCAAGGGAATAGTTAATGGACTAAAAAATGTATTTTGTCTATTTATATTAATATAAAAAAATCTTAAGGATAAAAAGAGCAGTGAAAATAATATCATTATTGTTAAACAAATTTATTTTTATATATAACTATAGTGAAACAAACATACCCCTAATTAGAATTTTTCATCCGTGTGTGTAAATATATATATATATATATATATATATATATATATATATATATATATATATATATAGTTCATATCATATGAGAATGTCATTTTTACGTAAGAACATGAGAATGAATCTGAATCATTAGATTTTAAAATAAATGGTGGAGATTGTGTGTGGTTTTTATTTTTCTCTCTCCTCCATTATTAAAATAAATGATGGATGAGAGAGAAAAAAACTGACACATAATCTCCATCATTTATTTTAAAATCTAATGGTTCAGATTCATTCTCATGTTTTAACATAAAAATGTCATTCTCATCTGATATGTATATATATATATATATATATATATATATTAGAAAAATTAAAATTGATAACAAAATTAAACTTTGTAGCTGATTAGGAAAAATTATATATATTTCTAAAACAACTAATAAAATTCCGTTTATAAATGTGATAGCAAAATTATATCAATAAATGATTAAAATTGGCCTCGAGAATCCCGCTTCTTCTCAAAATTTGGGCTTTTGAAAAACCTACGCTTTTGAAAACTTTAAGTGTAACACCCCAATTCCCATCGCAGAATAAATAATATATAAATAAATCAGAGTAAATAAAATTTTTATCCTTAGACAGAAACAAGGATGCCATATTTAAAGAAAGAAAACACAAAATTCCTGCTTATAAATTTGATACATAACACAAACTTGAATAAACCTAAAAGGGAAACTTTTTCCAACAAAAGGAAAGTTCAATTATGGAATAAAGCGGAAAGATCCATAACCGACTTGTTTTACAAAATAAATTATTTTATAACATCAAAATATTCATACAAAGGTAATACAAAATAGATCCTACAAATGTATACATATATAACAAAAGCGTTCCCCGACTCCCGTGTTACGTATCATAGCAGACAGATCGACAAAAGGATGGAGAACTAATCTTCACAAAAGCCTCCAAGATACTAATCTGCAATTGCCTCATAGATCAACAAACCACAGCAGAAGGGTGAGAAATAACAACTAAATAAATTGCATAATAATATGCAAACACATATAAAATCACATGCATGATTATTCTCACCACAAGCATCACATACTAATACATATAGCTTGCCACAAATACATAACATGTTTCTAATAATTCAATAACATAACATATATCACTTATACCAACATAATGACATAGCAAAGTTATGACATATGAAAACACACCACCACATCACATATATTCATATATCGCATACCAACGATAATCCAAACACTCTTTGTAATATATAACATCTCCACAAAACATAGCATATGTCTATTCATAATACATATCACCCATAATCCATACATTTATCACAAATGCATATCAAATCACCAATGCTATCACAAGCTCAACACATAAGCAATCAATTTACAATTTCTCACACTTAATCAATCCATTCATGATTCATGCAAATGCACAGAGACCGACACAACGACTCTATGCATATGCAATGCGGTACCATCCATCCATCATTCTCATCATCAGTTCACTCAGGAACTATTGGAACCATCGCTTGTTACTTAGTGTAACTCCCCGTCGGGCAAACGATGTTCCCCGTCGCTCACACCTCTTTGTATAAGGCACACGACGTTTATGGATCGCTCATACCTCTTTGTATAAGGCATACGACCCGATCGCTCACACCTCTTTGTATAAGGCACACGATCGTCTATAATCATCACTCACACCTTTTTGTATAAGGCACACGATGTTATAGCAGATTCCCTCTGGAATCGATTCGTCGCTCACACCCAATAGGGCACACGACATCACAAGATGCATATCATGATGCTTGACATACAATGACTCATGACAATCAAATGCATCTTCACAAATCAACAATATGGATTATCTCATCATCATATTCATGCATTGGAAATCAATTCAAATAATGCATTTACTTGCCATAAGGCCACCAAATAGCACCCATTGAGTTTCACATAAACAATGTATTTCATCATAATCCACAAACCACAGCAATTAGCATTTTAGCATATACACTCATATCAATTCACATCAAGAATTACTCACCATCAACCACGACAATCCTACAATCATACAATGATATTCACAACACTAGGGTTCACGCCACAAAGGCTACCCACAACAACATACATTAATACCATACATTTGTATTCAATTCAACAAATGTTTTGCCATAAGGCCACAACAATTACCACAACTTATCACACGCTTCAAAATCATATAAACTACATAAAAGCTCCACGTTTATATGTCAATAGCATAACACACGACAAAATATCGACCACACGCATTTAACGCGATAAAAATCCGACAACACGACTATTTCTCAAAAACACGAATTAATTAAATCCTCTTTTACCCTCCAAACCATTTTTAATAGAAATAATATTTCATCAGCTTTCCAACGCTTCGAACGGGGGTCAAAACGGACTTACGGTTCAAAAGTTATGAAGAAAACAAAATCGGACATTTTGGAAAATTTGCGCAGCGCGCGGACATGCTTGCGTCGAGTCTTTAATCGACTCAAAGTTCTTTAGGTCGACCCAAAGTCCTTTAGGTCGACTCATACTGCGCAGACTTTGTTAAAAACTCAGTTTTCGATCGCTAAATGCCTTCCGGACCTCTGATTTCGATTCCGTAAAAAGCCCCGGTCTCAGAATTCAACAAACTACAATATTCTCACAATTAAAAGCCATCCAACACATTTTCCATTTTTGAAATATTTTGAAACATAATTTTTTTCATCAATTTATCCCAACTCCAAACTCGCTCAAAACCACTCGAAAACACACAAACAACCATTCCCGATTAATTCCTATCCTCACCCGACGATACTACACAACTTATTCCAAATTCTAACTGTGAAAACATCGATTTCTACTCATTTCTACCATTTCAACCTAAAATGAACACTAGAAGAAAATCACCAAAATAATCCAAGAAAACATACACATATACATATGCAAGCAAGATATAATCGAAATTTCTCACCCTTACTCGATTATTCGCGATTGAAACGGAGTTTCTTCACTTTTTTTTCCTCTTTCTCCTCTTCTCTCTTTTCCTTCTCTTCTTTCTCTCTGTTTTTCTTCTTCTTTTCTAACTTTCTCTTTTTCTCTCTTTCTAACCAATATATATATATAATACTTATTATATAATATAAATCCAATAGGGTAAAATATCTCCAATTGATATTTTGTCTTCTAATACCAATTGATCAATTATTAGAGTTACCTTAAAATAGTCTTTTTTTCTCTCAAATCTCTATTTATAAAAATATCTAATTTTTCTAAAATATCTAACTAATCAAATGACCATTTTACTCTTACGCCCAAATATCTCCCACACGCTCTCAAAACGCGATAAAACATAAACATACCGATGAAAAACATATCGTGCAATAAAAGTTAAAAAGAAAAATATAATTTAATGCAAATATTTTACCTATCAGAGAAATTAACCAATTAACTCAATTAGCAGGTAAAATACAATAAATTCACACATTTCACAAAATTCACATAAATGAAATAAATAAATACAATTAAACAAATCGGGGCGTTACAACTCTCCCCCACTTAGACATTTTCTTCCTCGAAAATATAACTGTTACGAACAACTCCGGATACGACTCTCGTATCCGACTAACCAACTCTCATGCCAACAAAAAGCACACCACGGATAACACAAACTGACAAACCACCTTGCTAATAGCAGCTACAACAATGACAACTACAACGACAAGATGCAAAGCCCATACAATGCACTTGACGACCAACTCACGACTCAAAGAATACCCAAGTTACGAACACACAGGTTCACTCTTGAACCGAAACACAACAAGATCGTTACCCTCACCCTAGGTAACACTCCCCTAATTCCCCACACAAGAATTAACTACTCGCACTCGAACCAACACGATAGAAACGAGGCAACAACAAAGACAAGAACCTAAAGTTCCACAACACAACATCGTTTCAACAACCTCTACATAACCACAATACCAACATCTTTGTCACCCAACATCAGTACAACAATGCTACGATTCCTCAATCAAACATGTAACCAAAACATCCATCTATATAGTAGCCCATGAATAATATTTAAACCTTTCACCTAACACTTCCATTCTAAAACGTTAAATGGTCTCATCATTCCTACCGTTTTCCACTGTTCAACCTTTGAACTCTTACCAGTCACACACTTATATATGAATTGTGCCTCATCACGCTTCCGTTGCGCACTCTGATGACTCGTAACCATCAAAACTATCAATCTCACGCCCAAAGTCTAACTCTTTCTCATATTCACCAAAAATCACTGTTCACCTTTAATATACCCAACCTCACACTCTGCTGTGTTAGCTTACACACCAGACACAAGTCTTTGAACTGCTCAACCAACTCTAATTCTCTGACCATCAAAATAGACATATGTAAAGACTTTCGACTTAACTCATCAGGCACGACATTAACTTCACCAATAGGATAATTCCAGCTAAAGTCATAACTCATCAGGAATTCCAATCACCCTCGTTGTCTCGTACTCTATTATTTCCGACCAAACAGGCACTCAATATTCTTGTGATTACTAAACACTTCAAACTCAAAACCATAAAAATAATACCTCCAAATTTTCCAACACAATACAACCGCAACCAATTCCAAATCTTGAATAGTATAGATCCTTTTATGAATCCTCAATCGTCTTAAAGCATAAGAAATGACTTTACCCTCTCGCATTAATACACTGACTAAACTCATCATAGACACATCACAATACCTCACAAACGGTTTATTAGGATCACACATAATCAAAATTGGAGCTGTAGTCAATCTCTAATTCAGCTCACCAAAACTTACTCACAACTAACATCCAAAACAAATGACTCACCCTTTGCAAGTCAACTGAGATAACAGAAGTACGAATTTAGCAAAGTCTTCCATAACCTGCAGTAACAACTAACTAAGCCCAAAAGTTTTTAATCTCCTTAACCGACTTCAGAGTCTCTCATTGTAGAACTGCATCTACTTTGGATAGATCCACAACAATACCATCATCAGAAATAACATAACCAAGAAAACTAACCTCTTTCAATCAAAATTCTCACTTCGATAATTTAGCAGAAAGCTCCCTCTCTTTCAACCCTTGTAACTCAATCCTCAAATACTCTGCATACTCATCCTTTGATTTAAAATAAATTAGAATATCATCCAATAAACATCACTATAAACTTATCCAAACAAGTATGGAAGATACGATTCATATACTCCATAACCATAACATATACAACCTTCAAAATTCATTATGAGCTCGAAACAATTCATCCAAAAATAGCTTAACAATCTCTGGTTACCATATTCCATATTAATTATTCTTACGGGGTTCCAACTCACTCAAGGTTTCTGTTGACACGAAATCTCAACCCATAACAAAAGTAATACCATCAAGGAACTTTAAATCGTTCGCGATTCGTCACAATTCAAAACTCAAGCTATCCAGAACACAACCGCAAGTTTCCATACTACTCACTGATTAACACACAACCTCATGCTATCATCCTTTTCCTTACCAACCATGTTGGACCTCTTCAAGTCGACACACTAATGTTCCATCCAAAAACACATCTGAAAACCATGCACAACTGACGGCCCATCACTGTGGCTTTCCTGCCAATTTCCAGAACACTATCATCACAAATATGACAAACACCTGAGTTTCACTTCTTAAAAGTTCTTCTACTTACTTAGCAAATCCAAACCTCAAATCTTCACCTTCGTCAAATTTGATTTCACACTCTACTCTCTGAGAACAACCATTAACAATACCCAATCGTTCTCTCTCAATGACTTCCCAACTTGACCAACATACCAAAACCTCTAATCCGTCTCATCTTCCGATATTAGAATCTTTATTGACTCAACAAAACAATCTGTACTCACTTGGCTTAGCTCCAAACGATTCACAAAACTTACTATCAAAGCTGGAAAGACACGTCTATTCCATCCAACATAATTCCGTCTACTATCAACAAGAGATTAAGGGTGATCAGTTTCTCAATTTGTCAATAGACAGCCGACAATCATGATGGGGCATAAACCAACTTTACCAAACTATAATAGCATTCCTTGCACCTTGTGCACACAACTACCTAAAGCACAAATCCTTAGTTTATCAGAGCAGACAGACCAACAAAAGGATGGAGAACTAATCTTCACAAAAGCCTCCAAGATACTAATCTACAATTGCCTCATAGAGCAACAAACCACAACAGAAGGGTGAGAAATAACAACTAAATCAAGATTGCATAATAATATGCAAACACATATAAAATCACATGCATAATTATTCTCACCACAAGCATCACATACTAATACATATAGCTTGCCACAAATACATAACATGTTTCTAATAATTCAACAACATAACATATATCACTTATACCAACATAATGACATAGCAAAGTTATGACATAAGGAAACACACCACCACATCACATATATTCATATATTGCATACCAACAATAATCCAAACAATCTTTGTAATATATAACATCTCCACAAAACATAGCATATGTCTATTCATAATACATATCACCCATAATCCATACATTTATCACAAATGCATATCAAATCACCAATGTTATCACAAGCTCAACACATAAGCAATCAATTTATAATTTCCCAAACTTAATCAATCCATTCATGATTCATGCAAATGCACAGAGACCGACACAACGACTCTATGCATATGCAATGCGGTACCATCCATCCATCATTCTCATCATCAGTTCACTCAGAAACTATTGGAACTATTGCTTGTTACTTAGTGTAACTCCCCGTCGGGCAAACAATGTTCCCCGTCGCTCACACCTCTTTGTATAAGGCACACGACGTTTATGGATCGCTCACACCTCTTTGTATAAGGCACACGACCCGATCGCTCACACCTCTTTGTATAAGGCACGTGATCGTCTATAATCATACACCTCTTTGTATAAGGCACACGATGTTATAACGGATTCCCTCTGGAATCGATTCGTCGCTCACACCCTCTAGGGCACACGACATCACAAGATGCATATCATGATGCTTGGCATACAATGACTCATGACAATCAAATGCATCTTCACAAATAAACAATATGGATTATCTCATCATCATATTCATGCATTGGAAATCAATTCAAACAATGCATTTACTTGCTATAAGGCCACCAAATAACACCCATTGAATTTCACATAAACAATGCATTTCATCATAATCCACAAACCACAACAATTAGCATTTTAGCATATACACTCATATCAATTCACATCAAGAATTACTCACCATCAAGCACAACAATCCTACAATCATACAATGATATTCACAACACTAGGATTCACGCCACAAAGGCTACCCACAACAACATACATTAATACCATACATTTGTATTAAATTCAACAAATGTTTTGCCATAAGGCCACAATAATTACCACAACTTATCACACGCTTCAACATCATATAAACTACATAAAAGCTCCACGTTTATATGTCAATAGCATAACATACGACAAAATACCGACCGCACGCATTTAACGCGATAAAAACCCGACAACATGACTATTTCTCAAAAACACGAATTAATTAAATCCTCTTTTACCCTCCAAACCATTTTTAATAGAAATAATATTTCATTAGCTTTCCAAGGCTTCGAACGGGGGTCAAAACGGACTTACGGTTCAAAAGTTATGAAGAAAACAAAATCAGACATTTTGGAAAATTTGCGCAACGCGCGGGTATGCTCGCGTCGAGTCTTGAGTCGACTCAAAGTTCTTTAGGTCGACCCAAAGTCCTTTAGGTCGACTCATACTGTGCAGACTTTGTTAAAAACTCAGTTTTCGATCGCTAAATGCCTTCCGGACCTCCGATTTCGATTCCATAAAAAGGCCCGGTGTCAGAATTCAACACACTACAATATTCTCACAATTAAAAGCCATCCAACACATTTTCCATTTTTGAAATATTTTGAAACATAATTTTTTTCATCAATTTATCCCAACTCCAAACTCGCTCAAAACCACTTGAAAACACACAAACAACCATTCCCGATTAATTCCTATCCTCACCCGACGATACTACACAACTTATTCCAAATTCTAACCGTGAAAACATCGATTTCTACTCATTTCTACCATTTCAACCTAAAATGAATACTAGAAGAAAATCACCAAAATAATCCAAGAAAACATACACATATACATATACAAGCAAGATATAATCGAAATTTCTCACCCTTGCCTGATTATTCGCGATTGAAACGGAGTTACTTCACTTTTTTTCCTCTAGATGTCATCACTCCACAAATACGGAAACCAGGTTTGTGTCTATCTTTGTCAAACTGGTTCTCTGAAGTGACGATAGACCAGACCTAGAAACCCAGCCCTCCATCTCTTTTGGAAGTTGTTGTGGAACCCTCGCTACAAGCTTCAGCCCATGTCCAGCAACCTTCAGCTCTTTCTTCGAGCCTGTATCTTAAAAACAATTAAAAGTACGAATATTATAAAACACAACATAAAAAATCAAATATTATTCAATATCAAATACATGTCGTTTACTTACCTCGCCAAACCATACATGTTTGGCAATATGTTACTCGTACTTAACCAACAGATATGTATCGTATGACCCTCCTGGATAGCCAACGGCGATGCTGCGGCTGCGGATGTGGATGCGGATGCACCAGTATGCTCTTCTTCACCAGTAAATGTTGATGAAGTGCCTCGTTCTAAAGCACTCATTGCCGTCATACTGCCTCGTGTTCGCTCCACTTAAAAAATAAAATAAAAAAACAAAAAAAGTACAAAAATAACATTACCGGAACACATAGGAAATGAGTTACGAAACTAAAAAATCACAAAACTGGAACTCATTTTATGAGTCTTCTGGAATGTAAACATAAATGTTCCGGTAAACACTTTAACAAGTTGGAAGAATCTTAAATGAGTTCTGGTACACAAACTTAAATATTGTAATCTGGAACACTTACTTTAACTGTTTCGGAGGCCAAAATGTGAACCGGAAGTCTTTGATGAAGTGTTCCGGTTTGCAGCGTAACTTTGGTCTATTCTGGAAGTCTTTGGGAGCGTGAATGGAAAATGAAATTGTTCTGAAACTTATATCTATTTATATGAGGGTATTTTGGTCTAAATTTTGTGTGTGTAGGGGTATGGAGTAAAAATTTCTCAATCTGAACCCAAGGGAATAGTTAATGGGCTAAAAAATGTATTTTGTCTATTTATATTAATATAAAAAAATCTTAAGGATAAAAAGAGCAGTGAAAATAATATCATTATTGTTAAACAAATTTATTTTTATATATAACTATAGTGAAACAAACATACCCCTAATTAGAATTTTTCATCCGTGTGTGTAAATATATATATATATATATATATATAGTTCATATCATATGAGAATGTCATTTTTACGTAAGAACATGAGAATGAATCTGAATCATTAGATTTTAAAATAAATGGTGGAGATTGTGTGTGGTTTTTATTTTTCTCTCTCCTCCATTATTAAAATAAATGATGGATGAGAGAGAAAAAAACTGACACATAATCTCCATCATTTATTTTAAAATCTAATGGTTCAGATTCATTCTCATGTTTTAACATAAAAATGTCATTCTCATCTGATATGTATATATATATATATATATATATTAGAAAAATTAAAATTGATAACAAAATTAAACTTTGTAGCTGATTAGGAAAAATTATATATATTTCTAAAACAACTAATAAAATTCCGTTTATAAATGTGATAGCAAAATTATATCAATAAATGATTAAAATTGGCCTCGAGAATCCCGCTTCTTCTCAAAATTTGGGCTTTTGAAAAACCTACGCTTTTGAAAACTTTAAGTGTAACACCCCAATTCCCATCGCAGAATAAATAATATATAAATAAATCAGAGTAAATAAAATTTTTATCCTTAGACAGAAACAAGGATGCCATATTTAAAGAAAGAAAACACAAAATTCCTGCTTATAAATTTGATACATAACACAAACTTGAATAAACCTAAAAGGGAAACTTTTTCCAACAAAAGGAAAGTTCAATTATGGAATAAAGCGGAAAGATCCATAACCGACTTGTTTTACAAAATAAATTATTTTATAACATCAAAATATTCATACAAAGGTAATACAAAATAGATCCTACAAATGTATACATATATAACAAAAGCGTTCCCCGACTCCCGTGTTACGTATCATAGCAGACAGATCGACAAAAGGATGGAGAACTAATCTTCACAAAAGCCTCCAAGATACTAATCTGCAATTGCCTCATAGATCAACAAACCACAGCAGAAGGGTGAGAAATAACAACTAAATAAATTGCATAATAATATGCAAACACATATAAAATCACATGCATGATTATTCTCACCACAAGCATCACATACTAATACATATAGCTTGCCACAAATACATAACATGTTTCTAATAATTCAATAACATAACATATATCACTTATACCAACATAATGACATAGCAAAGTTATGACATATGAAAACACACCACCACATCACATATATTCATATATCGCATACCAACGATAATCCAAACACTCTTTGTAATATATAACATCTCCACAAAACATAGCATATGTCTATTCATAATACATATCACCCATAATCCATACATTTATCACAAATGCATATCAAATCACCAATGCTATCACAAGCTCAACACATAAGCAATCAATTTACAATTTCTCACACTTAATCAATCCATTCATGATTCATGCAAATGCACAGAGACCGACACAACGACTCTATGCATATGCAATGCGGTACCATCCATCCATCATTCTCATCATCAGTTCACTCAGGAACTATTGGAACCATCGCTTGTTACTTAGTGTAACTCCCCGTCGGGCAAACGATGTTCCCCGTCGCTCACACCTCTTTGTATAAGGCACACGACGTTTATGGATCGCTCATACCTCTTTGTATAAGGCATACGACCCGATCGCTCACACCTCTTTGTATAAGGCACACGATCGTCTATAATCATCACTCACACCTTTTTGTATAAGGCACACGATGTTATAGCAGATTCCCTCTGGAATCGATTCGTCGCTCACACCCAATAGGGCACACGACATCACAAGATGCATATCATGATGCTTGACATACAATGACTCATGACAATCAAATGCATCTTCACAAATCAACAATATGGATTATCTCATCATCATATTCATGCATTGAAAATCAATTCAAATAATGCATTTACTTGCCATAAGGCCACCAAATAGCACCCATTGAGTTTCACATAAACAATGTATTTCATCATAATCCACAAACCACAGCAATTAGCATTTTAGCATATACACTCATATCAATTCACATCAAGAATTACTCACCATCAACCACGACAATCCTACAATCATACAATGATATTCACAACACTAGGGTTCACGCCACAAAGGCTACCCACAACAACATACATTAATACCATACATTTGTATTCAATTCAACAAATGTTTTGCCATAAGGCCACAACAATTACCACAACTTATCACACGCTTCAAAATCATATAAACTACATAAAAGCTCCACGTTTATATGTCAATAGCATAACACACGACAAAATACCGACCACACGCATTTAACGCGATAAAAACCCGACAACACGACTATTTCTCAAAAACACGAATTAATTAAATCCTCTTTTACCCTCCAAACCATTTTTAATAGAAATAATATTTCATCAGCTTTCCAACGCTTCGAACGGGGGTCAAAACGGACTTACGGTTCAAAAGTTATGAAGAAAACAAAATCGGACATTTTGGAAAATTTGCGCAGCGCGCGGACATGCTTGCGTCGAGTCTTGAATCGACTCAAAGTTCTTTAGGTCGACCCAAAGTCCTTTAGGTCGACTCATACTGCGCAGACTTTGTTAAAAACTCAGTTTTCGATCGCTAAATGCCTTCCGGACCTCTGATTTCGATTCCGTAAAAAGCCCCGGTCTCAGAATTCAACAAACTACAATATTCTCACAATTAAAAGCCATCCAACACATTTTCCATTTTTGAAATATTTTGAAACATAATTTTTTTCATCAATTTATCCCAACTCCAAACTCGCTCAAAACCACTCGAAAACACACAAACAACCATTCCCGATTAATTCCTATCCTCACCCGACGATACTACACAACTTATTCCAAATTCTAACTGTGAAAACATCGATTTCTACTCATTTCTACCATTTCAACCTAAAATGAACACTAGAAGAAAATCACCAAAATAATCCAAGAAAACATACACATATACATATGCAAGCAAGATATAATCGAAATTTCTCACCCTTACTCGATTATTCGCGATTGAAACGGAGTTTCTTCACTTTTTTTTCCTCTTTCTCCTCTTCTCTCTTTTCCTTCTCTTCTTTCTCTCTGTTTTTCTTCTTCTTTTCTAACTTTCTCTTTTTCTCTCTTTCTAACCAATATATATATATATATATATATATATATATATATATAATACTTATTATATAATATAAATCCAATAGGGTAAAATATCTCCAATTGATATTTTGTCTTCTAATACCAATTGATCAATTATTAGAGTTACCTTAAAATAGTCTTTTTTTCTCTCAAATCTCTATTTATAAAAATATCTAATTTTTCTAAAATATCTAACTAATCAAATGACCATTTTACTCTTACGCCCAAATATCTCCCACACGCTCTCAAAACGCGATAAAACATAAACATACCGATGAAAAACATATCGTGCAATAAAAGTTAAAAAGAAAAATATAATTTAATGCAAATATTTTACCTATCAGAGAAATTAACCAATTAACTCAATTAGCAGGTAAAATACAATAAATTCACACATTTCACAAAATTCACATAAATGAAATAAATAAATACAATTAAACAAATCGGGGCGTTACAACTCTCCCCCACTTAGACATTTTCTTCCTCGAAAATATAACTGTTACGAACAACTCCGGATACGACTCTCGTATCCGACTAACCAACTCTCATGCCAACAAAAAGCACACCACGGATAACACAAACTGACAAACCACCTTGCTAATAGCAGCTACAACAATGACAACTACAACGACAAGATGCAAAGCCCATACAATGCACTTGACGACCAACTCACGACTCAAAGAATACCCAAGTTACGAACACACAGGTTCACTCTTGAACCGAAACACAACAAGATCGTTACCCTCACCCTAGGTAACACTCCCCTAATTCCCCACACAAGAATTAACTACTCGCACTCGAACCAACACGATAGAAACGAGGCAACAACAAAGACAAGAACCTAAAGTTCCACAACACAACATCGTTTCAACAACCTCTACATAACCACAATACCAACATCTTTGTCACCCAACATCAGTACAACAATGCTACGATTCCTCAATCAAACATGTAACCAAAACATCCATCTATATAGTAGCCCATGAATAATATTTAAACCTTTCACCTAACACTTCCATTCTAAAACGTTAAATGGTCTCATCATTCCTACCGTTTTCCACTGTTCAACCTTTGAACTCTTACCAGTCACACACTTATATATGAATTGTGCCTCATCACGCTTCCGTTGCGCACTCTGATGACTCGTAACCATCAAAACTATCAATCTCACGCCCAAAGTCTAACTCTTTCTCATATTCACCAAAAATCACTGTTCACCTTTAATATACCCAACCTCACACTCTGCTGTGTTAGCTTACACACCAGACACAAGTCTTTGAACTGCTCAACCAACTCTAATTCTCTGACCATCAAAATAGACATATGTAAAGACTTTCGACTTAACTCATCAGGCACGACATTAACTTCACCAATAGGATAATTCCAGCTAAAGTCATAACTCATCAGGAATTCCAACCACCCTCGTTGTCTCGTACTCTATTATTTCCGACCAAACAGGCACTCAATATTCTTGTGATTACTAAACACTTCAAACTCAAAACCATAAAAATAATACCTCCAAATTTTCCAACACAATACAACCGCAACCAATTCCAAATCTTGAATAGTATAGATCCTTTTATGAATCCTCAATCGTCTTAAAGCATAAGAAATGACTTTACCCTCTCGCATTAATACACTGACTAAACTCATCATAGACACATCACAATACCTCACAAACGGTTTATTAGGATCACACATAATCAAAATTGGAGCTGTAGTCAATCTCTAATTCAGCTCACCAAAACTTACTCACAACTAACATCCAAAACAAATGACTCACCCTTTGCAAGTCAACTGAGATAACAGAAGTACGAATTTAGCAAAGTCTTCCATAACCTGCAGTAACAACTAACTAAGCCCAAAAGTTTTTAATCTCCTTAACCGACTTCAGAGTCTCTCATTGTAGAACTGCATCTACTTTGGATAGATCCATAACAATACCATCATCAGAAATAACATAACCAAGAAAACTAACCTCTTTCAATCAAAATTCTCACTTCGATAATTTAGCAGAAAGCTCCCTCTCTTTCAACCCTTGTAACTCAATCCTCAAATACTCTGCATACTCATCCTTTGATTTAAAATAAATTAGAATATCATCCAATAAACATCACTATAAACTTATCCAAACAAGTATGGAAGATACGATTCATATACTCCATAACCATAACATATACAACCTTCAAAATTCATTATGAGCTCGAAACAATTCATCCAAAAATAGCTTAACAATCTCTGGTTACCATATTCCATATTAATTATTCTTACGGGGTTCCAACTCACTCAAGGTTTCTGTTGACACGAAATCTCAACCCATAACAAAAGTAATACCATCAAGGAACTTTAAATCGTTCGCGATTCGTCACAATTCAAAACTCAAGCTATCCAGAACACAACCGCAAGTTTCCATACTACTCACTGATTAACACACAACCTCATGCTATCATCCTTTTCCTTACCAACCATGCTGGACCTCTTCAAGTCGACACACTAATGTTCCATCCAAAAACACATCTGAAAACCATGCACAACTGACGGCCCATCACTGTGGCTTTCCTGCCAATTTCCAGAACACTATCATCACAAATATGACAAACACCTGAGTTTCACTTCTTAAAAGTTCTTCTACTTACTTAGCAAATCCAAACCTCAAATCTTCACCTTCGTCAAATTTGATTTCACACTCTACTCTCTGAGAACAACCATTAACAATACCCAATCGTTCTCTCTCAATGACTTCCCAACTTGACCAACATACCAAAACCTCTAATCCGTCTCATCTTCCGATATTAGAATCTTTATTGACTCAACAAAACAATCTGTACTCACTTGGCTTAGCTCCAAACGATTCACAAAACTTACTATCAAAGCTGGAAAGACACGTCTATTCCATCCAACATAATTCCGTCTACTATCAACAAGAGATTAAGGGTGATCAGTTTCTCAATTTGTCAATAGACAGCCGACAATCATGATGGGGCATAAACCAACTTTACCAAACTATAATAGCATTCCTTGCACCTTGTGCACACAACTACCTAAAGCACAAATCCTTAGTTTATCAGAGCAGACAGACCAACAAAAGGATGGAGAACTAATCTTCACAAAAGCCTCCAAGATACTAATCTACAATTGCCTCATAGAGCAACAAACCACAATAGAAGGGTGAGAAATAACAACTAAATCAAGATTGCATAATAATATGCAAACACATATAAAATCACATGCATAATTATTCTCACCACAAGCATCACATACTAATACATATAGCTTGCCACAAATACATAACATGTTTCTAATAATTCAACAACATAACATATATCACTTATACCAACATAATGACATAGCAAAGTTATGACATAAGGAAACACACCACCACATCACATATATTCATATATTGCATACCAACAATAATCCAAACAATCTTTGTAATATATAACATCTCCACAAAACATAGCATATGTCTATTCATAATACATATCACCCATAATCCATACATTTATCACAAATGCATATCAAATCACCAATGTTATCACAAGCTCAACACATAAGCAATCAATTTATAATTTCCCACACTTAATCAATCCATTCATGATTCATGCAAATGCACAGAGACCGACACAACGACTCTATGCATATGCAATGCGGTACCATCCATCCATCATTCTCATCATCAGTTCACTCAGAAACTATTGGAACTATCGCTTGTTACTTAGTGTAACTCCCCGTCGGGCAAACAATGTTCCCCGTCGCTCACACCTCTTTGTATAAGGCACACGACGTTTATGGATCGCTCACACCTCTTTGTATAAGGCACACGACCCGATCGCTCACACCTCTTTGTATAAGGCACGTGATCGTCTATAATCATACACCTCTTTGTATAAGGCACACGATGTTATAACGGATTCCCTCTGGAATCGATTCATCGCTCACACCCTCTAGGGCACACGACATCACAAGATGCATATCATGATGCTTGGCATACAATGACTCATGACAATCAAATGCATCTTCACAAATAAACAATATGGATTATCTCATCATCATATTCATGCATTGGAAATCAATTCAAACAATGCATTTACTTGCTATAAGGCCACCAAATAACACCCATTGAATTTCACATAAACAATGCATTTCATCATAATCCACAAACCACAACAATTAGCATTTTAGCATATACACTCATATCAATTCACATCAAGAATTACTCACCATCAAGCACAACAATCCTACAATCATACAATGATATTCACAACACTAGGATTCACGCCACAAAGGCTACCCACAACAACATACATTAATACCATACATTTGTATTAAATTCAACAAATGTTTTGCCATAAGGCCACAATAATTACCACAACTTATCACACGCTTCAACATCATATAAACTACATAAAAGCTCCACGTTTATATGTCAATAGCATAACATACGACAAAATACCGACCGCACGCATTTAACGCGCTAAAAACCCGACAACATGACTATTTCTCAAAAACACGAATTAATTAAATCCTCTTTTACCCTCCAAACCATTTTTAATAGAAATAATATTTCATTAGCTTTCCAAGGCTTCGAACGGGGGTCAAAACGGACTTACGGTTCAAAAGTTATGAAGAAAACAAAATCAGACATTTTGGAAAATTTGCGCAACGCGCGGGTATGCTCGCGTCGAGTCTTGAGTCGACTCAAAGTTCTTTAGGTCGACCCAAAGTCCTTTAGGTCGACTCATACTGTGCAGACTTTGTTAAAAACTCAGTTTTCGATCGCTAAATGCCTTCCGGACCTCCGATTTCGATTCCATAAAAAGGCCCGGTGTCAGAATTCAACACACTACAATATTCTCACAATTAAAAGCCATCCAACACATTTTCCATTTTTGAAATATTTTGAAACATAATTTTTTTCATCAATTTATCCCAACTCCAAACTCGCTCAAAACCACTTGAAAACACACAAACAACCATTCCCGATTAATTCCTATCCTCACCCGACGATACTACACAACTTATTCCAAATTCTAACCGTGAAAACATCGATTTCTACTCATTTCTACCATTTCAACCTAAAATGAATACTAGAAGAAAATCACCAAAATAATCCAAGAAAACATACACATATACATATACAAGCAAGATATAATCGAAATTTCTCACCCTTGCCTGATTATTCGCGATTGAAACGGAGTTACTTCACTTTTTTTCCTCTAGATGTCATCACTCCACAAATACGGAAACCAGGTTTGTGTCTATCTTTGTCAAACTGGTTCTCTGAAGTGACGATAGACCAGACCTAGAAACCCAACCCTCCATCTCTTTTGGAAGTTGTTGTGGAACCCTCGCTACAAGCTTCAGCCCATGTCCAACAACCTTCAGCTCTTTCTTCGAGCCTGTATCTTAAAAACAATTAAAAGTACGAATATTATAAAACACAACATAAAAAATCAAATATTATTCAATATCAAATACATGTCGTTTACTTACCTCGCCAAACCATACATGTCTGGCAATATGTTACTCGTACTTAACCAACAGATATGTATCGTATGACCCTCCTGGATAGCCAACGGCGATGCTGCGGCTGCGGATGTGGATGCGGATGCACCAGTATGCTCTTCTTCACCAGTAAATGTTGATGAAGTGCCTCGTTCTAAAGCACTCATTGCCGTCATACTGCCTCGTGTTCGCTCCACTTAAAAAATAAAATAAAAAAACAAAAAAAGTACAAAAATAACATTACCGGAACACATAGGAAATGAGTTACGGAACTAAAAAATCACAAAACTGGAACTCATTTTATGAGTCTTCTGGAATGTAAACATAAATGTTCCGGTAAACACTTTAACAAGTTGGAAGAATCTTAAATGAGTTCTGGTACACAAACTTAAATATTGTAATCTGGAACACTTACTTTAACTGTTTCGGAGGCCAAAATGTGAACCGGAAGTCTTTGATGAAGTGTTCCGGTTTGCAGCGTAACTTTGGTCTATTCTGGAAGTCTTTGGGAGCGTGAATGGAAAATGAAATTGTTCTGAAACTTATATCTATTTATATGAGGGTATTTTGGTCTAAATTTTGTGTGTGTAGGGGTATGGAGTAAAAATTTCTCAATCTGAACCCAAGGGAATAGTTAATGGACTAAAAAATGTATTTTGTCTATTTATATTAATATAAAAAAATCTTAAGGATAAAAAGAGCAGTGAAAATAATATCATTATTGTTAAACAAATTTATTTTTATATATAACTATAGTGAAACAAACATACCCCTAATTAGAATTTTTCATCCGTGTGTGTAAATATATATATATATATATATAGTTCATATCATATGAGAATGTCATTTTTACGTAAGAACATGAGAATGAATCTGAATCATTAGATTTTAAAATAAATGGTGGAGATTGTGTGTGGTTTTTATTTTTCTCTCTCCTCCATTATTAAAATAAATGATGGATGAGAGAGAAAAAAACTGACACATAATCTCCATCATTTATTTTAAAATCTAATGGTTCAGATTCATTCTCATGTTTTAACATAAAAATGTCATTCTCATCTGATATGTATATATATATATATATATATATATATATATATATATATATATATATATATATATATATATATATATATATTAGAAAAATTAAAATTGATAACAAAATTAAACTTTGTAGCTGATTAGGAAAAATTATATATATTTCTAAAACAACTAATAAAATTCCGTTTATAAATGTGATAGCAAAATTATATCAATAAATGATTAAAATTGGCCTCGAGAATCCCGCTTCTTCTCAAAATTTGGGCTTTTGAAAAACCTACGCTTTTGAAAACTTTAAGTGTAACACCCCAATTCCCATCGCAGAATAAATAATATATAAATAAATCAGAGTAAATAAAATTTTTATCCTTAGACAGAAACAAGGATGCCATATTTAAAGAAAGAAAACACAAAATTCCTGCTTATAAATTTGATACATAACACAAACTTGAATAAACCTAAAAGGGAAACTTTTTCCAACAAAAGGAAAGTTCAATTATGGAATAAAGCGGAAAGATCCATAACCGACTTGTTTTACAAAATAAATTATTTTATAACATCAAAATATTCATACAAAGGTAATACAAAATAGATCCTACAAATGTATACATATATAACAAAAGCGTTCCCCGACTCCCGTGTTACGTATCATAGCAGACAGATCGACAAAAGGATGGAGAACTAATCTTCACAAAAGCCTCCAAGATACTAATCTGCAATTGCCTCATAGATCAACAAACCACAGCAGAAGGGTGAGAAATAACAACTAAATAAATTGCATAATAATATGCAAACACATATAAAATCACATGCATGATTATTCTCACCACAAGCATCACATACTAATACATATAGCTTGCCACAAATACATAACATGTTTCTAATAATTCAATAACATAACATATATCACTTATACCAACATAATGACATAGCAAAGTTATGACATATGAAAACACACCACCACATCACATATATTCATATATCGCATACCAACGATAATCCAAACAA
This sequence comes from Lathyrus tuberosus, assembly GCA_022829125.1. Classification (NCBI taxonomy): domain Eukaryota; kingdom Viridiplantae; phylum Streptophyta; class Magnoliopsida; order Fabales; family Fabaceae; genus Lathyrus; species Lathyrus tuberosus. The sequence goes on along the minus strand of JALAZF010000203.1, from coordinate 572,378 downwards.
TCTTTGTAATATATAACATCTCCACAAAACATAGCATATGTCTATTCATAATACATATCACCCATAATCCATACATTTATCACAAATGCATATCAAATCACCAATGCTATCACAAGCTCAACACATAAGCAATCAATTTACAATTTCTCACACTTAATCAATCCATTCATGATTCATGCAAATGCACAGAGACCGACACAACGACTCTATGCATATGCAATGCGGTACCATCCATCCATCATTCTCATCATCAGTTCACTCAGGAACTATTGGAACCATCGCTTGTTACTTAGTGTAACTCCCCGTCGGGCAAACGATGTTCCCCGTCGCTCACACCTCTTTGTATAAGGCACACGACGTTTATGGATCGCTCATACCTCATTGTATAAGGCATACGACCCGATCGCTCACACCTCTTTGTATAAGGCACACGATCGTCTATAATCATCACTCACACCTTTTTGTATAAGGCACACGATGTTATAGCAGATTCCCTCTGGAATCGATTCGTCGCTCACACCCAATAGGGCACACGACATCACAAGATGCATATCATGATGCTTGACATACAATGACTCATGACAATCAAATGCATCTTCACAAATCAACAATATGGATTATCTCATCATCATATTCATGCATTGGAAATCAATTCAAATAATGCATTTACTTGCCATAAGGCCACCAAATAGCACCCATTGAGTTTCACATAAACAATGTATTTCATCATAATCCACAAACCACAGCAATTAGCATTTTAGCATATACACTCATATCAATTCACATCAAGAATTACTCACCATCAACCACGACAATCCTACAATCATACAATGATATTCACAACACTAGGGTTCACGCCACAAAGGCTACCCACAACAACATACATTAATACCATACATTTGTATTCAATTCAACAAATGTTTTGCCATAAGGCCACAACAATTACCACAACTTATCACACGCTTCAAAATCATATAAACTACATAAAAGCTCCACGTTTATATGTCAATAGCATAACACACGACAAAATACCGACCACACGCATTTAACGCGATAAAAACCCGACAACACGACTATTTCTCAAAAACACGAATTAATTAAATCCTCTTTTACCCTCCAAACCATTTTTAATAGAAATAATATTTCATCAGCTTTCCAACGCTTCGAACGGGGGTCAAAACGGACTTACGGTTCAAAAGTTATGAAGAAAACAAAATCGGACATTTTGGAAAATTTGCGCAGCGCGCGGACATGCTTGCGTCGAGTCTTGAATCGACTCAAAGTTCTTTAGGTCGACCCAAAGTCCTTTAGGTCGACTCATACTGCGCAGACTTTGTTAAAAACTCAGTTTTCGATCGCTAAATGCCTTCCGGACCTCTGATTTCGATTCCGTAAAAAGCCCCGGTCTCAGAATTCAACAAACTACAATATTCTCACAATTAAAAGCCATCCAACACATTTTCCATTTTTGAAATATTTTGAAACATAATTTTTTTCATCAATTTATCCCAACTCCAAACTCGCTCAAAACCACTCGAAAACACACAAACAACCATTCCCGATTAATTCCTATCCTCACCCGACGATACTACACAACTTATTCCAAATTCTAACTGTGAAAACATCGATTTCTACTCATTTCTACCATTTCAACCTAAAATGAACACTAGAAGAAAATCACCAAAATAATCCAAGAAAACATACACATATACATATGCAAGCAAGATATAATCGAAATTTCTCACCCTTACTCGATTATTCGCGATTGAAACGGAGTTTCTTCACTTTTTTTTCCTCTTTCTCCTCTTCTCTCTTTTCCTTCTCTTCTTTCTCTCTGTTTTTCTTCTTCTTTTCTAACTTTCTCTTTTTCTCTCTTTCTAACCAATATATATATATATATATATATATATATATATATATATATATATATATATATATATATAATACTTATTATATAATATAAATCCAATAGGGTAAAATATCTCCAATTGATATTTTGTCTTCTAATACCAATTGATCAATTATTAGAGTTACCTTAAAATAGTCTTTTTTTCTCTCAAATCTCTATTTATAAAAATATCTAATTTTTCTAAAATATCTAACTAATCAAATGACCATTTTACTCTTACGCCCAAATATCTCCCACACGCTCTCAAAACGCGATAAAACATAAACATACCGATGAAAAACATATCGTGCAATAAAAGTTAAAAAGAAAAATATAATTTAATGCAAATATTTTACCTATCAGAGAAATTAACCAATTAACTCAATTAGCAGGTAAAATACAATAAATTCACACATTTCACAAAATTCACATAAATGAAATAAATAAATACAATTAAACAAATCGGGGCGTTACAACTCTCCCCCACTTAGACATTTTCTTCCTCGAAAATATAACTGTTACGAACAACTCCGGATACGACTCTCGTATCCGACTAACCAACTCTCATGCCAACAAAAAGCACACCACGGATAACACAAACTGATAAACCACCTTGCTAATAGCAGCTACAACAATGACAACTACAACGACAAGATGCAAAGCCCATACAATGCACTTGACGACCAACTCACGACTCAAAGAATACCCAAGTTACGAACACACAGGTTCACTCTTGAACCGAAACACAACAAGATCGTTACCCTCACCCTAGGTAACACTCCCCTAATTCCCCACACAAGAATTAACTACTCGCACTCGAACCAACACGATAGAAACGAGGCAACAACAAAGACAAGAACCTAAAGTTCTACAACACAACATCGTTTCAACAACCTCTACATAACCACAATACCAACATCTTTGTCACCCAACATCAGTACAACAATGCTACGATTCCTCAATCAAACATGTAACCAAAACATCCATCTATATAGTAGCCCATGAATAATATTTAAACCTTTCACCTAACACTTCCATTCTAAAACGTTAAATGGTCTCATCATTCCTACCGTTTTCCACTATTCAACCTTTGAACTCTTACCAGTCACACACTTATATATGAATTGTGCCTCATCACGCTTCCGTTGCGCACTCTGATGACTCGTAACCATCAAAACTATCAATCTCACGCCCAAAGTCTAACTCTTTCTCATATTCACCAAAAATCACTGTTCACCTTTAATATACCCAACCTCACACTCTGCTGTGTTAGCTTACACACCAGACACAAGTCTTTGAACTGCTCAACCAACTCTAATTCTCTGACCATCAAAATAGACATATGTAAAGACTTTCGACTTAACTCATCAGGCACGACATTAACTTCACCAATAGGATAATTCCAGCTAAAGTCATAACTCATCAGGAATTCCAACCACCCTCGTTGTCTCGTACTCTATTATTTCCGACCAAACAGGCACTCAATATTCTTGTGATTACTAAACACTTCAAACTCAAAACCATAAAAATAATACCTCCAAATTTTCCAACACAATACAACCGCAACCAATTCCAAATCTTGAATAGTATAGATCCTTTTATGAATCCTCAATCGTCTTAAAGCATAAGAAATGACTTTACCCTCTCGCATTAATACACTGACTAAACTCATCATAGACACATCACAATACCTCACAAACGGTTTATTAGGATCACACATAATCAAAATTGGAGCTGTAGTCAATCTCTAATTCAGCTCACCAAAACTTACTCACAACTAACATCCAAAACAAATGACTCACCCTTTGCAAGTCAACTGAGATAACAGAAGTACGAATTTAGCAAAGTCTTCCATAACCTGCAGTAACAACTAACTAAGCCCAAAAGTTTTTAATCTCCTTAACCGACTTCAGAGTCTCTCATTGTAGAACTGCATCTACTTTGGATAGATCCACAACAATACCATCATCAGAAATAACATAACCAAGAAAACTAACCTCTTTCAATCAAAATTCTCACTTCGATAATTTAGCAGAAAGCTCCCTCTCTTTCAACCCTTGTAACTCAATCCTCAAATACTCTGCATACTCATCCTTTGATTTAAAATAAATTAGAATATCATCCAATAAACATCACTATAAACTTATCCAAACAAGTATGGAAGATACGATTCATATACTCCATAACCATAACATATACAACCTTCAAAATTCATTATGAGCTCGAAACAATTCATCCAAAAATAGCTTAACAATCTCTGGTTACCATATTCCATATTAATTATTCTTACGGGGTTCCAACTCACTCAAGGTTTCTGTTGACACGAAATCTCAACCCATAACAAAAGTAATACCATCAAGGAACTTTAAATCGTTCGCGATTCGTCACAATTCAAAACTCAAGCTATCCAGAACACAACCGCAAGTTTCCATACTACTCACTGATTAACACACAACCTCATGCTATCATCCTTTTCCTTACCAACCATGCTGGACCTCTTCAAGTCGACACACTAATGTTCCATCCAAAAACACATCTGAAAACCATGCACAACTGACGGCCCATCACTGTGGCTTTCCTGCCAATTTCCAGAACACTATCATCACAAATATGACAAACACCTGAGTTTCACTTCTTAAAAGTTCTTCTACTTACTTAGCAAATCCAAACCTCAAATCTTCACCTTCGTCAAATTTGATTTCACACTCTACTCTCTGAGAACAACCATTAACAATACCCAATCGTTCTCTCTCAATGACTTCCCAACTTGACCAACATACCAAAACCTCTAATCCGTCTCATCTTCCGATATTAGAATCTTTATTGACTCAACAAAACAATCTGTACTCACTTGGCTTAGCTCCAAACGATTCACAAAACTTACTATCAAAGCTGGAAAGACACGTCTATTCCATCCAACATAATTCCGTCTACTATCAACAAGAGATTAAGGGTGATCAGTTTCTCAATTTGTCAATAGACAGCCGACAATCATGATGGGGCATAAACCAACTTTACCAAACTATAATAGCATTCCTTGCACCTTGTGCACACAACTACCTAAAGCACAAATCCTTAGTTTATCAGAGCAGACAGACCAACAAAAGGATGGAGAACTAATCTTCACAAAAGCCTCCAAGATACTAATCTACAATTGCCTCATAGAGCAACAAACCACAACAGAAGGGTGAGAAATAACAACTAAATCAAGATTGCATAATAATATGCAAACACATATAAAATCACATGCATAATTATTCTCACCACAAACATCACATACTAATACATATAGCTTGCCACAAATACATAACATGTTTCTAATAATTCAACAACATAACATATATCACTTATACCAACATAATGACATAGCAAAGTTATGACATAAGGAAACACACCACCACATCACATATATTCATATATTGCATACCAACAATAATCCAAACAATCTTTGTAATATATAACATCTCCACAAAACATAGCATATGTCTATTCATAATACATATCACCCATAATCCATACATTTATCACAAATGCATATCAAATCACCAATGTTATCACAAGCTCAACACATAAGCAATCAATTTATAATTTCCCACACTTAATCAATCCATTCATGATTCATGCAAATGCACAGAGACCGACACAACGACTCTATGCATATGCAATGCGGTACCATCCATCCATCATTCTCATCATCAGTTCACTCAGAAACTATTGGAACTATCGCTTGTTACTTAGTGTAACTCCCCGTCGGGCAAACAATGTTCCCCGTCGCTCACACCTCTTTGTATAAGGCACACGACGTTTATGGATCGCTCACACCTCTTTGTATAAGGCACACGACCCGATCGCTCACACCTCTTTGTATAAGGCACGTGATCGTCTATAATCATACACCTCTTTGTATAAGGCACACGATGTTATAACGGATTCCCTCTGGAATCGATTCGTCGCTCACACCCTCTAGGGCACACGACATCACAAGATGCATATCATGATGCTTGGCATACAATGACTCATGACAATCAAATGCATCTTCACAAATAAACAATATGGATTATCTCATCATCATATTCATGCATTGGAAATCAATTCAAATAATGCATTTACTTGCTATAAGGCCACCAAATAACACCCATTGAATTTCACATAAACAATGCATTTCATCATAATCCACAAACCACAACAATTAGCATTTTAGCATATACACTCATATCAATTCACATCAAGAATTACTCACCATCAAGCACAACAATCCTACAATCATACAATGATATTCACAACACTAGGATTCACGCCACAAAGGCTACCCGCAACAACATACATTAATATCATACATTTGTATTAAATTCAACAAATGTTTTGCCATAAGGCCACAATAATTACCACAACTTATCACACGCTTCAACATCACATAAACTACATAAAAGCTCCACGTTTATATGTCAATAGCATAACATACGACAAAATACCGACCGCGCGCATTTAACGCGCTAAAAACCCGACAACATGACTATTTCTCAAAAACACGAATTAATTAAATCCTCTTTTACCCTCCAAACCATTTTTAATAGAAATAATATTTCATTAGCTTTCCAAGGCTTCGAACGGGGGTCAAAACGGACTTACGGTTCAAAAGTTATGAAGAAAACAAAATCAGACATTTTGGAAAATTTGCGCAACGCGCGGGTATGCTCGCGTCGAGTCTTGAGTCGACTCAAAGTTCTTTAGGTCGACCCAAAGTCCTTTAGGTCGACTCATACTGTGCAGACTTTGTTAAAAACTCAGTTTTCGATCGCTAAATGCCTTCCGGACCTCCGATTTCGATTCCATAAAAAGGCCCGGTGTCAGAATTCAACACACTACAATATTCTCACAATTAAAAGCCATCCAACACATTTTCCATTTTTGAAATATTTTGAAACATAATTTTTTTCATCAATTTATCCCAACTCCAAACTCGCTCAAAACCACTTGAAAACACACAAACAACCATTCCCGATTAATTCCTATCCTCACCCGACGATACTACACAACTTATTCCAAATTCTAACCGTGAAAACATCGATTTCTACTCATTTCTACCATTTCAACCTAAAATGAATACTAGAAGAAAATCACCAAAATAATCCAAGAAAACATACACATATACATATACAAGCAAGATATAATCGAAATTTCTCACCCTTGCCTGATTATTCGCGATTGAAACGGAGTTACTTCACTTTTTTTCCTCTTTCTCCTCTTCTCTCTTTTCCTTCTCTTCTTTCTCTCCGTTTTTCTTCTTCTTTTCTAACTTTCTCTTTTTTTCTCTTTCTAACCAATATATATATAATACTTATTATATAATATAAATCCAATAGGGTAAAATATCTCCAATTGATATTTTGTCTTCTAATTCCAATTGATATTTTGTCTTCTAATACCAATTGATCAATTATTAGAGTTACCTTAAAATACTCTCTTTTTCTCTCAAATCTCTATTTATAAAATTATCTAATTTTTCTAAAATATCTAACTAATCAAATGACCATTTTACCCTTACGCCTAAATATCTCCCACACGCTCTCAAAACGCGATAAAACATAAACATACCGATGAAAAACATATCGTGCAATAAAAGTTAAAAAGAAAAATATAATTTAATGCAAATATTTTACCTATCAGAGAAATTTACCAATTAACTCAAATAGCAGGTAAAATACAATAAATTCACACATTTCACAAAATTCACATAAATGAAATAAATAAATACAATTAAACAAATCGGGGCGTTACATTAAGCTGCTTATCACGTAAAACCTTCAATCTCTCATATTAGGATTTACGATTGTCACTTCTCTCTCAATCCTTTTCTCAATCAATCAAATTTGGAAAATCCTCTCAAAAAATGTTTGGAATCAAAAACTCTCTCTGAGTCGATTTTGAATCACAAACGTTGTCCCTCTCTTTTAGGGTTTATTCTTTTTTTGAATTGGAATGCCAATCTGTTTCACTGTCGATTTAGAATATGTCTCGTTTTGTTCGTACACAATCGGTGTTCCCTCTTGCTTGCAACTCACAACATTGTATCGAGATTGTTGTGGTATGGCCTTTTACTTATTATTAATCATATCATCTACTAGAAATACAAACTCCCTGTTTCAAGCACTCTCCTGTTGTGTTTTTACCTATTTCTATGTATTTAAAAAGATTAGTCTGTTTTAAATGTTTCTCATAATATATCTTACTTTGTACTCAACAGATAGGCTCTCCATGCGAGGAGGTTTATGTCCCACAATTCTCATCCCTAGTTTGTAAATTATTCACAATTTTATTATTTATTTTCTACGTTGTTAGCATAATACATACACAACACAATATCACAAAGTAGGTTCCCGTCATCAAATTCGTTGGCAGCATTATAATGGTTATACACTATCGGTTTAAAAAAGAGTCGTGTTGTAGTCGCGTCACGATTGTGTAAAGGCTTTTATGATTTCGATCTGTTTGGTGAAATTGATTGTGGTTGTCGCCGTGTGAGGTGATAACATCCTGAGAGACTATATTACAAATAAAAAACCTAATTTTATATCCATCAAGGTAAGTAAATTGTCTTAAATTTATTGATATTTCATATGGATTATACAAGCTTAATTAGTGTCGAAGTCCTTTAACTTAATTTCAGTTTTCACTTTAGTCCTTATCTAATAAATGTTACATTTTAGTCCCTTAAAAATTATTCTGTTAGTCAAATTGGTCATTTCTGTTAAATATTATGAAAAAATGTTAAGTCGTGCATATGTGGCATGGCAACATGGTAAATGAGTCAGCAATTTAATAAAGGGACTAAATTGAAACCTTACATATAGTTAAAGTACCAAATTGAAACTTTTTATATTAACAAAATCTTGAATATAATGGAATTAAGCCAAAATATTGATACATTACTTATTCAAAGAAATACATTAAACCAAAATGAATTAAAGTGTACACAAACATAACTAAAAGAGCTTATTCTTCTTATAACTTGAGTTATCAATGGTGAAAACAACTTTTCCAAGTTTAACATTTTTGTAGTTGTTGTAGAGATTTGGTTCTTCACATGAAACAACTTTTCTCGTCTTATGGATTATCACAATATAACTTCCTTCTAAACATGGTATAAACTCTGCACCATAGCTTCCAATTACTCTTTTCTCTTAAGAGATTAAATAATTCTGTAAGTTTCTAATAACATATTTTAACGCATTAGTATAAATCATGACAGGTTCAACTTTATTCCATTACATGCACTTTTTCCACTTCTAATTCATAAATCATAAACACATAGCATGCTTTACATTAGGGGTGATCCAGAGTCACTTAGATATTCATCTATTTAGCAAGCAAAACCAAACATTAAAGAAACATTATACGGATAACATATATCTAAATTAGTAAAATGATTTATTTGGATTTAGTTTAGTTACCTTCAATGTTTCTTCATATAAAAAACTCTAGTAAGAATTAAGAAACATTATATTGATCACATATACTCTAATAATTTGCATTCTCACATTTGTTAGAGATCCATTCTTTTTGTTGCACGAAGGATATTCATTATTTGTCATCCCTGTTAGTGCAAGATTGTAAACAGAGTTACACAAAATCATGAATTCCAAACTGCAAAAAAACAACAACAACAGACAAAGAAAACAAAAACTAGCAGGAAAACTTAATCAAAATATAGCAAAGTAACTAACAACATCTCTAATCATTCTTTTAAAAACTTATACAAAGATGTAGTTCTAATCCTAGTGCAAATCACCACTTGTATAACGTAGAAGAAATAAAAGCTAACACAAGCAATTTCAACAATTCCTTAGAAGTAGTTCAAAGAATTTTTGGTAGAAGAACTAAAAACATGCCGTGAACACACAAGGTGTATCCCAATTTAAGAACAGTACCAACAAAATCAATTCTTCTCCACATCATATGTAAGTAACTCGAAGACAGAGCTTCACCTAGGGCACAACATCACTTCTGACTTCTTTCGTTGGCAGTGGTGGAGAAACTCCACTAAGTTTTCATCATTCCTTGTGTAAGCCACCTTCACTTGCTCTACGTTTCGTTAGGTGCCTTCCTCGTCATCCTCCACCTCAGTCTTTTTGCGCACTTCGACCATGTTAACTTCTAAACTGGTACCATCAGTGATCTTCAACTTTTGAAATTTGATTCTAAGGCCTTCAGTGGCCTCAGTTATGTTGGTTTCTTTATTTAAACCCTCAGTGGTTTCAATCATGGTGGTATTCTTGTCACGACCTTCAGACACTTCAACCTTGTACACAATGGCAGGCTTAGTTTAATGGGCATTCGCTACCTGCAGAGGGTCTAAATCTATCTTCATTTGGGACTTAGCTTTGTCCCCAAACTTCAGTCTCCCATCCTTAATCCCATTCTGCACCAGATCCCTGAAAAGAAAACACTGTGAGATTTTGTGGCCTAAAAAATTATGATATTTACAAAAACCTCTTTTCTTTCATTGTTCTAATGGAGGTATTTTAGCGCCACGAGGCACTATCATTTGGCCATCTTTGACTAGTAAGTCAAAAATTTCGTCACATTTGGTAACGTCGAAAGTATATGTTTTCTTAGGGAATTTGTCATTCTTTTCCAGTTCGACATAATTTTTCCCATTCGAAGGCGCAAGAACCTTGCATGAATAAGGTGACCCTTGTTTTAATTCAGCCAGGTAGGTTTTTGATTTCTTTGAAACTTAAGGGGTCACTATATGTTTCTTGATCATCTTCATCTAATTCGACATATGCTACCCTTTCTCTCATATTATTCTTACTTGCTCTGGCTTTTTCAGACTTCAGGCGCTCTACCAGTCGAACTCTGTCATCCAACTGGGCCATATCCCTCAAGTATTGGGTGTCTAATTTCTTTCCGATGGAATAATCTAAACCACCAGCGGTTATTTCGACTAACTCGTGTTCAGGCACTTGTGTGAAACGCCTTGCCTTTAGCAAACTGAATCTATTGAGATAACCATCTATTGGCTCAGTAAATTTGCGCTTAATACTAGCCAATTCCTTCAAACTATTTTTTGACTGGCCCAAGTAAAATTGTTCATGGAACAATCTTTCTAGACGAGTCCAATCCTAAATCGAATTCCCTGGGAGCGTAGTGAACCATGTAAAGGCATTCTTAGTGAGAGAATTGGGGAAGTATTTTATTCTCAACTTTTCATTATTCGCAATGTCCCCTGCCCCAATTAGATACCTTGCCACATGTTCGACGGTAGATTCACTAGTGTCTCTAGAAAATTTCGTGAATTTTGGGACCTTCCATCCCCTAGGCAATTCGGTCTGAAAAATATATTCAGACAACGGGGAGACATAGTTTGGCCTATGGAGGCCAATGTTTACTCCATTTCGCGCCATAATCCTTTCGACCATGGCAGCCAAGTTATTATCTTCTGCCATATCATTGTGTCGAACTCGATGTATGAATTCATCTGCATCTTGATTCCTGTTAACCATTACCACCCTTGGTTCCCGCTCCTTTCGCACTGGTTGTTCGACCCTGGGGGGTTCGACTCTAATTCTCTGATTTGCCACATCTATACGGGGTGCATTTTGCTGGGCTTGGTTAATGGTAGGATCCTCCTCAAGGATTTCTCCTTGGTTTTTTACCACCAATTCCATTCGAAGTTGTTGAGGTGCTTGCGGAACCCCAAAGAAGTCTGCAATTCGCGTCAACTGCGCTGCCATCTGTTGGGCAAGCATATGGACCATGTCACGGTTACTTTCGTCCATTTGCTGCCTTAAGATTGCTGCAAAGTTTGTAGTAAATTTGGACATTTGTTGGGAAAAAACCCCACCTCTGGAGGTTGGTTGATTCGGCCCATATTGTTAACAGCTGATCTAGACCCTTGCAAAGGCGAAAAAGTGTTCACCATTGGATCAGCGAATGTTGACGTCGCATTATGCAAATTTGCCATCATCGAAGTTGGTATGCCGTCTGGCTATTCGCGACCATTCAAAGGCATTGTAAACCAGGCACATAAGACCTGAATGCACTTGTTCCCACTGGAGGAGGGGTGACCGGTTGACCCTGCGTCCTCACAGGAGATAAAACTGGTCCACTGTGAGTGCTCGACGGTATAGCCGTTGTACTCGCCGTGGATGAAATTGCTTCGGACACATATGATGTGGCCATAGTCTCCCCTGTCGAAAGAGGGTGTTGTTCTCCATTGTTATTTGGCGGATTCGTTATCCTTCTTACGTATCTCCTTCTTGGTATTGCTTCATTATTAGTGGCTATTTTACCACTTCTTAATCTCATGCAACAAAGTTAGAAATGAAGAACTTTTAAATATTTTCAAAAATTAGGCAAGAGCAATGGTCCCACTGGGCGTGCCAATTTGTTTACCGTCGAAATTGGTAAACAAACGATAGTCCTCCAAATTCTTTATTTTTGGTTACTCGCAAGATCGACTAGATTGATCCTAGGACATGTGCTTTTGTTTTCTTCAAGTTTGATCACTTATGAACATTTCGACAATGTTCCTTTCGTTGAAAGTAATATTAAAGTTTGTAAAGAAACGCAAAAATGTAAATAGCAATGTAAATAACTTCAAAGTAAATTTACAACAAATGTAAATGACGATATCGTAAATGATTTGATATAAAAAGTGTAAAAATGGTGATCACACGTACATTGCACTCAGGAATTCGTTTCTCAACAACACAGATACTTTGAGTAATATTTAAGTTTTTGTACAAAATGGAACACCCGAATCCTAATCACTAAGATCCCTATTTATAAAAAATCAAAAATAACGGTAACTAACAATCTCTTCTCCAGAAGATGACACGTTCTCGATTGCATGGACTTCGCTACTTACAACTTTCCACGCGTCTTCTCAAGAAACGGATAAGGCTAAAAAACGGTTATTAGCCTTATTTGAATTACGCTTGTCGAACACAACTCCAAACGAGCATCTTCGTCGAAGTTAAGTCTGAACCCAATAATATTTCTAAATCCCAAACCAAAATTTCCCTTTATGTAAAGGGTCTTCTTTGACTATGCCTTCACAAACTTTTCGTCAAAATCAATATATTCTTTTCCAGAATATCTCCTTTACCTCTACTGGCTTATTTCAAATACTCTTGAGCGTCAACTAATAGTCACCTATCTTATAAATCTAACATTTCACTCATTCATAGGTGGTGTGATACTTAACCACTCACACTTGCATCCAATAAGTTCATACCACATAATTATACATTTGAATGGTATTTTTAAATTAAATAAAAAAATTATTTAAGTATTTTATCAAAGTCAAACAATTTTTTTGAGAGTAGCTTTTAATATTAAAATCCCAAACAATCTAACTTTATTTTGAAAGAGAATTTTTAACTTGAAATCTTGTTGGACAACATTTTTTAACTTAAACTAATTATTCCTAACATTTTAACAAATTCAACAAATAATTACAATATTTGTGTTTAGGGATGGCAGAAACCTGCGGGGCCCACCTGCACCCGAACCCGAGTCAACGGGTGAAAACCCAAGTTGACTGGGTTCGGATTCGGGTGTCATCCGATTTTTCGGGTGCGGGTTTTGGTAGTGTAAAACTCGTGCTCGAAACCCGAAACCACACCCGCTATATATATATATATATATATATATATATATATATATATATATATATATATATATATATATATATATATATATATATAATTTTATTTTATTTTTGAGTTTTTGCTACGGGTTCGAGTTTGGGTGAAAAATCCCGAAGCCAACGGGTGCGGGCGTGGGTGTTATTTTGCCACCCGAATAGCCTTTAGGTTCGGGTTCGAGATCAGGTGGTAATTTCGGGTACGGATTTGAATAGTGTGAAACCCGCACCCGGTCCGACCGGTTGCCATCCCTATTTGTGTTTGATCCAAGAGAAGTTAGATCAGTAATAAATTTTGATTTTATGATTTTAATAAAAATAGTTAAAATATGATATAAAGAACTATAAAATACACATTTATTTTGTTGGTATTATTGATAATTTTTCTTTTTTCAATTTTTTTTAATGTAAAATAACAGTATTTATCTTCAAAAATGAATTCGAATTTTTTTTGTCACCTAGGAGTGCGGCTTCTCTTCTCTTGTACAGGAGTAGTATTCCCCCATTTTCTCTCCTAAACATATTTTTCTCTTCAAACATTATAAGTGTTTCTAGTAAAAAATAAGGGGATTTCTTAATACACCACCCAAGTTTCTTAGGCACCATGTGAAATTTCATTTTTGTCCCCAGATTTCGGATTTGCACATCCGGACCCACCAAATTTTTAAAAAACACTGATATGTTCCAGATGTGCACATCCGGAATAATTTCTGATTTGCAAATCCGGAAAAAATCAAAAGAATTTCATAAAATCATTTACTTCTAAATATAATTAAATCCAATATAATTAAAATCGAATATAATTAAAATTAATATCATTTTTTCAATATAATTCAATCCAATATAATTAAATCCAATATAATTAAAATCTATATTAATTAAAATTAATATGATATTTAATATGATTAATTTTTTTTCAATATAATTAATATGATTAATATGGTATTTAATTTTAAATGATATTTTTATATTGAAAAAATTAATTTAATTATATTGGATTTAAAATTATATGATATTTACTTCTAAAATTGGATTTAATTATATTGGTATTTAAAATTATATGGTATTTACTTCTAAATTATATGGTATTTACTTCTAAATTATAATTAAAATTATATGGTATTTACTTCTAAAATTAATTTAATTATATTGAATTTAATTATATTGAAAACATCATATTAATTTTAATTATATTGGATTTAATTATATTGAAAAAATCATATTAAGTGTAATTATGTTGAATTTTAATTATATTGGATTTAATTATTCTTTTGATTTTTTTCGGATTTGCAGATCAGGAATTCTTCCGGATGTGCACATCCGGAAAAAACTGAAAAATTTTAGAGAAAGGGTGCGTCCGGATGTGCACATCCGGAAATTAACGGCAAAAACGGAAATTTAGATGGTGCCTAAGAAATAAGGGTGGTGTGATAAGAAATGCCCAAAAATAAACACTAGGAGATTTTGTTTTTATCTTTGCCCACTAGCTCTCTATTAGTTGTAACTTTTAAAAGGGAATAAATTCTAAAGCTAAGTGCAAAGGAATCTATCATCTTTTTTTCTTCATTGATATGTCATATAGTATCAGCAATTAATAATTTTTTTAGCCATGCTGGATATAGCAACAGTAACAACCAGTGTTGTCTTTGAGAGTATGACAATATATATACAATATATTATCTCACATTTTTTATGATTAAACTATAATAAAAAACTTCCATTCATTTAAAAGTTCACAATTCAAATGAAGTTAATTTAAATTTCTTAGGCATAATTTCTCAAAAATTTGAGACAGTTATAATAAGAACACTTTGGTTTGTAACGATTGAACTTCTAGTTATAAGCATAGGTGCTACTTGAAATTGGTTTGTTGTGAGCAAATGGAGCAAATAATGTGTATTGTTGTGGATTAGGGTGTAAAAGCCATTTATAGAAAGAAAGTTTGAGGTGAATAAAGTTGTTCCCACATATTCCATTCTTTCTTGGTTTGGTGGTGGCAAGAAAGTTGGAGTACCGGATGCTTAGAACTAGACATGTAGTGATGGCTCTATGATAATAATATCTATATTTTTTTGGATGAACAAGATGATTGATTGAAGATGAATTTTAACTTCGCATGTACCAAAATTTCTTATCTGTCATTTATTTATTTATTTTTAAATTTTTGTATTCGATTTTGCGATCAACTAACTTAAAGATTTTTTTTTTTTTTTTTTGAAAATTTTGGTATCCGGTCTTGCGACCGACTAATCCAAGAGGGACCAATACCCACCGTCCACTAGCGGGGGTTCCGTTTCAAACAAGAACAAAGCTCCGTATGGACTGACCTACACAAGAGTTAATTGCACCTAGTAGGATTCGAACCTGAGAGGCTGAGACTTTGAGAGAAGCACACTCTCAAGACTCAAGCCTCCACCACTAGACCAACTCTTGGGGGTTAACTAACTTAAAGATATCGTTTAACATAAGAGATAATTTTGTATAGACGAATTCAATTCAAAATTTATTTATATTTAGCGGAATTCAAATATGAAATCTTGACACTCTCAAAACCGATATCTTCACCACTATAAGAACCCCTAAATCTTTTATTTGTCATTTATTATATTTATCTAACGAAATTTGTCTTGATTAATCAATCTCATAGTAAATAAGGTATAAACTTGATTTAAACTTTGAAACCTATTATCTTCTTCAACATTCTAATTCAATTTTGGAGGGCGTAGAGAACATACGGGGTGACAAATTCTCTTAAATATACTTCTAATTCATTTATTTATTAAATTTGTATTTTAATACACAAACCAACTATATATTAACTTTTTTTTCCTGCTAGATTAATTATTTAATTAATTAAATATAAATTGGTATAATTAATTATTAATAAATTATATTATGGTCAATTTTTATAAGACATTAATTATTGATGAAATTATTTGATTGAGGTTTGTGTCTGAATGGATCGTGATAGGTTAGACTATTCAATTAAGTCTAAAAGTCTCTGTCTTCAGTCGTTTAGCTATTTAAGTGTTGTCACATTAGACAATTAACATACTCTGAAAATCTTAAACGGAAATGAGGGTAGTACTTTTATCATACTCACTCTTCCGATAACCGTCTTTCAAATCTTACAAGTTACATCATTCGTATTGTTGTTGTTTATTTATTTAATATAATAATATGTTATAATTTGTATCTATAAATTATCATTTATATATGTTAAAATTCTTCAATTAATTTCAGAGTCTGTTTAGATACATGTTATGACTATTATAAAATTTATATATAATTTAATTAGAGATTTTACTAATTCGATTAATCATAAACATTACTACCAAAATAACATTTTTTTTTCTAAAGGCAAATGAATTAATCAAGAATACAAGGGGTATTATAACCCTTCCAAAACAAAGGGAAAAGAAAATTCCCAACCAACACTACTCTAACTAACACCTAAAAAGGTTTCATATAAAAAGTATGAAAAGTATAGTTAGAGTAAGGAATCTCCCCAATACAACCTCGTTTTCAAGCAAAAATTTTACATTCCAACAAATATTGTTAACATTACTAATTCCTTCATTAAAAACTATGTTGTTTCTGTCCTTTCATAATGCCCACAAAACAGCCAGGCAAATAACACCTCTAATAAAGTTACTATAACCGCAAATACCACCACCACACCAATTTAATAGGTGATCCACAACATTCCCATTACAAATAACAATGTTCCCACACCAGCCTCCAATCGATTTCCACACCACCCGTGAGATCTTGCAACTAAAGAATAAGTGCAGTAAGTCTTCATCTGTTAAACCATAGAGCCTGCACGTCGATTCCACCACCACACCTCTCTTAACCAACTGATCATAAGTGGGTAGTCTATTCCACAAAACATTCCAACCAAAAACTTTGATCTTGGTTGAGACTCTAATCTTCCAAAGCCAGTCGAATGCCTTCTTCAGCTCTTCCTGCACAAAACCAGTAGGATGATGGCTTTTCATAAGATAATAAGCTTCCTTGACCGTAAAACTGTATTGATTTTCCTTCTTCTAGTACACAACATTATCATCTCCCAAGCTAGGACTTAACCCATTCAACAACTGTAACAATTAATTGAATTCACCCAAAAAAGAATCCTCCCGTTGGCTTGAAATACCCAGACTACACCAGTCTCAAACCCCATTTACCCAGGCCCTCATCTCTATCACCATATCATCCTTCTTATTGCAGCATTTAAACAGGTTCTGAAAAACATCTGCAAGAGGTACTGATCCCACCCAAGTAGCAGTCCAAAAGGGTGTAGATCTGCCATTGCCCAACACGAAACTGACTGATTTCGAAAAGTTAAAGTCACCAATAACCGACATCACACCACACTTCAATAAGTCTTTCCACCAATAAGAAGATGAATTTCTAAAACCCACATTCTCCCTCAAAACCATAGATGCAATATTGTTATATCTCGCCTGAAGGACCCTTCTCCAAAAACCATTGAAATTCTGGTACCAGACGTGTGATGTTAAGGTGCGATGTCACAACAACACACTCTGCAATAATGGACAGAATAAGCAACAGGAAAACACAAGGAATTGTTCACCCAGTTCGGTCTAACTACCTACGTCTGGGGGCTACCAAGCTAGGGATGAAATTCACTACTTGTAGATATAATTTACAGACTCAACACACCAGTTGACAATCTCCTAAACTTATACTCTACTAGTGACTTTCTACCTAAGAAACCACTTAGATATGAGAACACTACTCAATCCCCTAAAACACTCAAAGAATAACCTCTTTGAGATCCCTTGATCTTGCTTCCTAGCTTCGATCAATCAACAACTCTCTATTGCTTCACAGCTTCTAGAGAGGACAGAAAATTCAACACCTATTCCAACCTAGAATAGTGTGATTACAAGTACTCTAAACAAACCCTAGACTCTAAGCCTCCAGCTCTTGATCTTCAATCTGTTTTCTGTACCTTCTTCCTTGGTCTTGTGCGCTTTATATAGCTCCTTGAATTTGGATTGGATTTGTCACAATATTTGATCAGATTTGTTAATTAAAAACTGAATCTTTTAAAACAGATTTTATCCCCAAAATCTTTTTAAATCTTCCACCTTTTAATTCTCCAACAAACCTGCAATCAAATCTCCCATGTAACCGAAAATATCTAGCCCAAGATATTCTTATCCAACGAGTCAACACTCTCCACAATTCCAGCTAATACGCGACCCTAATAACAACAAGCCCATGCTGTCATTAGCTTCAGTTCTGCAGGTCTGATGTTACAACATCACCTATGTGACATCAGACATCCACTTCAGCAACTAGCAACCTTAACATAGCCCAGTGTTAAGTGCAATGTTATGACATCAAGCCCATGACATCAAACATAGTTAACCTTCACAACTTAGTACAGCCCAGTACTAAGACTCAATGCTGCAACATCAACACCATGACATCAGCATTGAACACCTTGTTGTTTTACCAAAATTCCAGCCAATCCAGGAACTTACAATCTCCCCCTTTGGCTAATTTTGGCTAAAACAATCTCTGCATCTTCAGAGACTTCAGCAGCGGAATATCTTCAATATTTTGAAACTTTAACTTGCAGCAGTTTGACAATCTTCATATAGTCTTCATTACTTGATCTGCTGCAGCACCATCTTCATTATTGACAACAGCCAATTGATGCTCCCCCTCAAAAACTTGAACCAGCATCACAGCTGTTCAGTAGCTCACAATGTGCAACACATCTCCCCCTTGAATTCTGCTTTGCTGCACTCTGCACTCTTCAATGCTATGAATACTTCACTAGCAGCTCCACAACTATGCTGTCTATACTCCCCCTCCACAGCTGCATCATTACTTTTCAACTAAACACCTTTTATTTTTATTCTTTTAGCAGCAACTACTCTTCTCCTCATGGCAAATTTTTAACTCTCCCCCTTTTTAGCCATAATTAGACAATTATCTCCTGGCAGTTGGCTACACACAAGCCCAGAACCTCCAACTGCCCACAACCCCTTTTGCAAATTTAGTCTTCATGAATGCAGATTCCCAATTTGCTTCTTAATCTTTCAAATTGGTTTGCATCTAAGGCTTTAGTAAATATGTCAGCCAGTTGATTCTCTGTGGCTACATGTTCTAAGGTAACGATTTTATCTTCAACCAGATCTCTTATGAAGTGATGTCTTATATCTATGTGCTTAGTCCTACTGTGCTGTATAGGATTTTTAGAGATGTTAATGGCACTCAAATTATCACAGTATACAGTCATAACATCTTGCTCGACATTGTATTCACTCAACATCTGCTTCATCCACACTAGCTGAGAGCAACTACTTCCTGTTGCTATATACTCAGCTTCTGCAGTTGAGAGAGACACACAGTTCTGTTTCTTACTGAACCAGGAAATCAGATTATTCCCTAGAAAGAAACAGCCTCCTGAAGTGCTTTTCCTATCATCTGCACTTCCAGCCTAATCAGCATCACAATATCCTTTTAACTCAGTTCCAGTATTATGACTGTACAACATCCCATAGTCACTTGTCCCATTCACATATTTCATAATCCTCTTTACTTGGTTTAAGTGACTTACCTTAGGATCAGACTGATATCTTGCACACACTCCAACAACAAATGAAATGTCAGGTCTGCTTGCTGTGAGGTATAACAAACTCCCAATCATACTTCTGTACAAGCTTTGGTCCACACTCACTCCATTCTCATCTTTAGATAACTTCAAATGTGTAGGAGCAGGAGTTCTTTTGTGATTTGCTTTATCCAGGCCAAATTTCTTTACTGTACTCTTAGCATACTTGCTCTGAGAAATAAAGATAGAGTCCTCCATTTGTCGGACTTGTAGTCCAAGAAAGTAGCTGAGTTCTCCCACCAAACTCATTTCAAATTCAGATTGCATTTGTTGAACAAACTGTTTGACCATAGCTTCTGACATTCCCCCAAATACTATGTCATCCACATAGATTTGGGCTACCATCAACTTTCCGCCTTCTTCTTTGACAAACAGGGTTTTGTCTACCCCTCCCTTTCTATATCCACTAGCTGTTAAGAATTCTGTTAGCCTTTCATACCATGCCCTTGGAGCTTGTTTTAAGCCATATAGAGCTTTCCTCAGTTTGAACACATGATTGGGGAAGTTTGGATCAGTGAATCCTTTCGGTTGATCAACATAGACTTCTTCATTCAGATAGCCATTCAAAAAGGCACTCTTCACATCCATTTGGAACAGCTTGAATCTTAGGTTACAGGCCACACCTAAGAGAAGCCTGATGGATTCTAATCTAGCCACTGGAGCAAAAGTCTCATCAAAATCAACTCCCTCTACTTGAGTATAGCCCTGTGCAACAAGTCTGGCTTTGTTTCTTGTAACTACTCCAAGCTCGTCTGACTTGTTTTTGAAGATCCATTTTATTCCAATAACATTCACCCCTTCTGGTCTTGGCACTAGATCCCAAACATCATTTCTTCTGAACTGCTCCAGTTCTTCTTGCATGGCACTTATCCAAAATTCATCTGTCAAAGCTTCCTTGACATTCGTTGGCTCAATTTTGGAAACAAAACATGAGCTAGCAATGACTTCTCTAGATCTAGTTCTTACTCCAGAATTTGGATCGCCTATAATTAGTTCCTTAGGATGGTCCTTCTGGATTCTGATTGAAGGATCTTTCTGAGGTTGTTCAGGCTCAACATTAGTGGTACCAGGAGAGGTATTTCTTTCTTCAACATCAAGAGATGCTTCACCAGCAGGTGTTTCAACATCTTTTATAACATCCTCAACTTCCTGCTTATCTTCATCATCTATCACAACATTGATAGACTTCATCATAACTTTGGTTTTGGAGTTGAAGACTCTATAAGCTCTGCTATTAGTAGAGTATCCCAAAAAGATTCCTTCATCACTCTTGGAATCTAGTTTTCTTCTTTGCTCCCTATCAGTCAGAATATAACATTTACTTCCAAATACATGAAAGTATTTGACATTTGGTTTCCTCCCCTTCCACAGCTCATACAGAGTAGATGAAGCCCCTCTTCTTAGGGTAACTCTGTTGTGAATATAGCAGGCAGTGTTCATGGCTTCTGCCCAGAAGTGATAAGGAAGTTTCTTGGCATGAATCATTGCTCTTGCCGATTCTTGTATAGTTCTGTTCTTCCTTTCAACAACTCCATTTTGCTGAGGTGTGATAGGTGATGAAAACTCATGACTTATTCCTTCAGTTGAGCAAAATTCTTCAAACTTGCTATTCTCAAACTCTCTTCCATGATCACTTCTTATTCTGATGACCTTACTCTCCTTTTCCCTTTGGAGTCTTTGGCAGAGCTCTTTGAAGACATCAAACACTTCAGATTTGTCTTTGGTGAAATTTACCCAAGTGTATCTTGAGTAGTCATCCACGACAACATAAGCATATCTCTTTCCACCTAGACTTTCAACCTGCATGGGTCCCATCAGATCCATATGAAGAAGCTCCAACACCTTGGAGGTGGTGTCATGTTGAAGCTTTGGATGAGACATCTTTGTCTGCTTTCCTTTTTGACAGTCTCCACACACTTTTCCTTCCTCAATGCTCAGTTTGGGAATCCCTCTGACTGCCTCTGAGGAGATAATTCTTTTTATTCCCTTTAGGTGAAGATGTCCCAACTTCTGATGCCAGATTTTGACTTCATCTTCTTTAGCAAGCACACACGTGGATGACTCAGAGTTTTGAGGTGCCCACAGATAGCAATTGTCCTTTGACCTGTCTCCCTTCATGATTACTTCTCCTTTGTCATCTTTGACCACACATTCAGACTTAGTGAAGTCTACTTTGAATCCTTGATCACATAGTTGACTGATACTAATCAAATTTGCTGCTAGTCCTTTAACAAGTAGGACATTCTCCAGTCTGGGAGCATTGGCACAATTTAGTTTGCCAATCCCCTTTATCTCCCCTTTGACTCCATCACCGAATGTCACGTAGCCAGAAGTCTGAGGTTTCACATCAACGAGCAGATTCTTTACTCCAGTCATGTGTCTTGAACACCCACTGTCAAAATACCAGTCATCTTTGGTAGAAACCCTTAAGGAGGTGTGAGCTATCAAGCTGATAACTTTAGGTATCCATTTCTTCACCACTTTAGTTCTTACCTCTTTGTGTTGAGGAGCAGGATTAGGATAACCATGTAGCTTGAAGCATGAGGACTGGATATGCCCGATCCTACCACAGTAGAAGCATCTTCTTCTGCTTTGATAGGGCTGTGACTGCCACTCATACTTTTGTCTTCTTATACCATAGTTGAGTTGTCTTTTCATGTACTGATGATGCTGTCTCTTAGGCTGTCTACTATGGTGATGTGGCTTCCTTCTTCCATAGCAATGAGGAACAACTTTGTTGAATTTGTTTCCATTCCTGTTCTTATGATGATGAACCCTGTTCTGATTGCACCCAGCAGTCTCTAAGTTCTTGTGAAATTGGGGAGGCGTATGCTGACTAACTCCTTGAGATTGAGGACTATTCTTCTTTGATGTAGGATTCTGTCTCTTGGGTTAATGTTGAGACACAGGTTGAGACATCTCTCTTGTTGTTCCTGAAGTGCTGGCCACATATCCTATTCCTGATTTATCTCCAGCTGCTTTCTCAGACTGAAGAATTTTATCCAGATTAGTAGTACCACTGTTCATCATCCTAACAAATTTTGTCATCTGCTCCAATTGAGACTTAACAAGTACAACTTCGTTCTCTCGATCAGCTTTTTCACTTTCAAGCTGAGCAATCTGTTGTTTGTGACACTTGTTTTCTTGACAAATTTCAGCACTTTTCAAACACAGCTCTCGATAAGTAGATGCTAGTTCCTCATAGGTTATTTCTTCATCACTGTCATCATCTGACACAACTGTTCCTGTTAAGGCTCTAGCATGCCTTGCTGACTCATCTTCATTTTCACTATCAGATTCAGACCAGGAGACTGACATCCCCTTCTTCAGTTTCTTCAAGAATGTGGGACATTCTTTCTTAATATGTCCATACCCTTCACATTCCACGCATTGAACACCTTTATCCTGGGCAGGCTTCTTTTCATCTTTCTCTTTAGGCTTAATGATGTCAGAAGAACTGTTCTTGACCCTAGGCTTGTAGTTATTGTTCCACCTTTTTAACACTTTGTTGAATTGTCTTCCCAGCATTGCTATGGCCTGAGATAAGTCATCCTGGGATTTAGAACTCTTCCCTTCTTCCTCTTGATCATTTGACACCAGAGCTATATTCTTTGGCTTCTTTTCTGGTTCTTCCTCATTCAACCCAAGCTCAAAGGTTTAAAGAGATCCAATGAGCTCATCTACTCTCATCTTGCTGATGTCTTGTGACTCTTCAATAGCAGTAACCTTCATCTTGTATTTTTTGGGGAGGGATCTAAGAATCTTCCTCACCAGCTTTTCATCAGACATTTTCTCACCTAGAGCACTGGAAGCATTTGCCAGCTCTAGAACATTCATGTGGAAGTCATGAATGGTCTCCTCATCCTTCATCTTCAGACTTTCAAATTTTGATGTTAAAATCTGAAGTCTTGACATCTTGACTCTCGATGTTCCTTCATGTGTTGCCTGTAAAATACCCCAAGCTTCCTTAGCAACTTCACAGGTATTGATCAACCTGAAGATATTTTTATCCACTCCATTGAATATGGCATTTAGAGCTTTGGAATTTCCAAGGGCAAGCTCATCTTCCTCCTTGGTCCACTATTCTTCAGGTTTTGGCTTTGAGGTGCCTTCTTTATCCTTGCCAGCCTCATCTTTCTCACAAACCTCTGGAGCTTTCCACTCTTTAATGACAGCCTTCCAAGCTCTGCTGTCTAATGACTTTAAAAAAGTAGTCATTCTCGGCTTCCAATACTCATAGTTTGAGCCATCCAATATAGGGGGTCTGTTGACAAATCCTCCAACCTCTTTGTCCATCTTTCACCAGAAAGTACTTCCCTAGATCTCACCCAGAGACAGACAGGATGCCTGCTCTGATACTAATTGAAATTCTGGTACCAGACGTGTGATGTTAAGGTGCGATGTCACAACAACACACTCTGCAATAATGGACAGAATAAGCAACAGGAAAACACAAGGAATTGTTCACCCAGTTCGGTCTAACTACCTACGTCTGGGGGCTACCAAGCCAGGGATGAAATTCACTACTTGTAGATATAATTTACAGACTCAACACACCAGTTGACAATCTCCTAAACTTATACTCTACTAGTGACTTTCTACCTAAGAAACCACTTAGATATGAGAACACTACTCAATCCCCTAAAACACTCAAAGAACAACCTCTTTGAGATCCCTTGATCTTGCTTCCTAGCTTCGATCAATCAACAACTCTCTATTGCTTCACAGCTTCTAGAGAGGACAGAAAATTCAACACCTATTCCAACCTAGAATAGTGTGATTACAAGTACTCTAAACAAACCCTAGACTCTAAGCCTCCAGCTCTTGATCTTCAATCTATTTTCTGTACCTTCTTCCTTGGTCTTGTGCGCTTTATATAGCTCCTTGAATTTGGATTGGATTTGTCACAATATTTGATCAGATTTGTTAATTAAAAACTGAATCTTTTAAAACAGATTTTATCCCCAAAATCTTTTTAAATCTTCCACCTTTTAATTCTCCAACAAACCTGCAATCAAATCTCCCATGTAACAGAAAATATCTAGCCCAAGATATTCTCATCCAACGGGTCAACACTCTCCACAATTCCAGCTAATACGCGACCCTAATAACAACAAGCCCATGCTGTCATTAGCTTCAGTTCTGCAGGTCTGATGTTACAACATCACCTATGTGACATCAGACATCCACTTCAGCAACTAGTAACCTTAACACAGCCCAGTGTTAAGTGCAATGTTATGACATCAAGCCCATGACATCAAACATAGTTAACCTTCACAACTTAGTACAACCCAGTACTAAGACTCAATGTTGCAACATCAACACCATGACATCAGCATTGAACACCTTGTTGTTTTACCAAAATTCCAGCCAATCCAGGAACTTACAACCATTAGCTTCACTTAAAATCCTCCATTTCCCCCTTTGAAAGCAAAGATAAATTAAACTCTTTGATGCTCTTTATGCCAAGACCCCCCCAAAGCTTTTTCCCTACAAATAAACTCCCAATCTAACTAATGAATTCTCGACTTCGCTTCAGAATTCCCCTACAAAAAGCTCCTCCTAATTCTATCAATCATTTTCCAAACAGCCGCATGTGCTTTGTAGAAAGAAAACTAGAAGATGGGCAGACTAGAAAGTGAAGAATTGATCAAAGTAACATTACCTGCCAAAGACAACGTGCAACATTTCCAGATAGCCAACTTAGCTTTAACCTTCTTAATCAAAGGTTTCCACGACGAAATCCTCCTTGGGTTGCAACCGATTGTAATCCCCAAGAAATTAAAACCTCCATTTTCAACTTTACATAAGAGAAAGGCAGAGGCTGCCAACAAAAAATGGTTACTCACATTCAACCCAATAAGCCTGCTTTTGTGATAGTTTACTCCTAACCCCGAAGCAAGTTCGAACCCCCTCAAGATAGCTTTAATGGGCCAAATATTTTGCCACCCACCACTTCCTACCAATAACGTGTCATCCGCGAATTGGATAACATCAACAGAATTTTCAGCGTTAAACTTAAAACCAGATAATACACCTGATTGAGATGCCATATTAACCATCCTTATTAAACCCTTTGTAACTAAGACGAATAAAAATGGCGAAAGCGGGTCACCTTGCCTCAATCCTCTCTTGACTGTAAAATCCTGAGTAGGACTTCTGTTGACTAAGATTGATAAATATCCTAAGAAAATACACGCGTTCATCCATTTAAGCCAATTTTTTCCAAACCCCATCTTGATCAATAAATACTTAAGAAACTCCCAGTTGACACAATCATAAGCCTTTTCGAAGTCGACTTTGAACAAAACACATTTCCTCTTCTCCCTTGTAGCTAAATCAAACACCTCATTTGCCACAACAACACCATCCAATAAGTTTCTCCCAGGAACAAAAGATGACTGATTATGAGAAATCAACCCTCCATTTACCTTTTTAAGCCTAGCAGCAAGCAGATTAGCAACAATTTTGTACATACTTCCCACAAGACAAATGGGTCTATACTCATTGAGCAAATGAGGATTTGCAACTTTTCGGATAAGAGTCAGGAAAGAGGAAATTACCGCCTTTGGGAGATGAGCATGATGGTAAAAATCCTTCACAAAAGCACATATATCACTCTTCATAAAATGCCAACACTTCTTCAAAAACACGAAATTAAAATCGTCTGTGCCCAGGCTTTTAGAGCCATCACAGCTCCAAACCGCATCTTTAATTTCCGATTCTAAAAAAAGGGTGTTGAACCTCCGACTCAGATAAAGAGTTAAAATAAATCCCATCAAGCACCGGTCTGTCAACACCAACTTCATCGAATTTCTCTCTAAAGAACTCTCTGACCGCTTTTTTCACCTCTACAACCGATTCCATGACACCACCAGAAGTCTTGACAGCACCTATGAATTTACTTCTTGCCCTTCCTTTGAGAATATTATGAAAGAATTTTGAATAAACTTCACCATCCTTATTCCACTTGATTCTAGATTTCTGCATAAGCATGTTATCTTTAATGTAAAGATTCTTTCAAACAGATTTGCTTGCCTCAGAAGTTGAATGCACCAGAAAATCCACATCTTCCTTCGTAGCAGAAACCAACGCCTAATCCAATTCATTAATAGCTTCCACATTCTCCTCCACCTTAAGATCATACCACCAAAAAATGTCCCTACTCCAAGTCCTCAAACTCCCTCTTAACAACTTCAACTTCTCTTTTAAAACATAATCACTTCTCCCTGTCACCCTAAAGTTCTTCCACTACTCTTCCACGAAACTGATGAACATGTCATTATCAAACCAACAATCATTAGTTTTGAAAGTTTTAGGGCCCAGTCTCTGAATTGCACCTTCAACCAAATTAGGCAATGATCCGATAAATCCCTTTTTTCGATACTCTGCTCTATCATGCCCTATCTATCAATGAAGTTTGCATCCACAAAGAACCTGTCCAGCCTACTCATCGCATTCCCATCACCACTAAACCACGTAAAACGATTACCCACAACAGGAAGATCAATCAACTCCAGATTCTTAACAAAACCATTGAATTCCATAATCTCCAAGTTTTTAAACTGATTAGAAACTCCTTTTCTTTCAGACTTGTTGGTAGTAGCATTAAAATCACCACCAATTATCCACAAACCATCTTGTCAGTTCCTATTACACACCTAAAGATCTGCACACAATTTACGTTTCAAAGAGAGGGAGCAACTAGAGTAAACATTAACAACAAAAATAACTTTCGTCCTTCCCTTTCAGATTGTTAAGAGATTCCACTATCATGGTAAACCAATTGATTTCGCCCTTTTTCATCAAATAAAGCCTTATCCCTAGCTTCTAACTCAGTTATCAAACTTGAAAAGTTCGGCTTCCCGTCTTTTGCCACTACCCTTAGATTATTGATCGTGCTCCAAATATTGACTCCAACATTAGACTCCAATTTCTCCACGAATTTAGAATTGCATCTTCAAACATCCCCATCTGATAAAGGTTCACGACACAAAATAGCTCTTGCCAAAAATTTTTCTGAATCGACCAATCTAGATTTGGTAACAGCAGCAGAAGAGAAGCCAGGGATGTTCCTAGCTTTCAACACCTCAAAATAAGAAGCTTGAGAGAATTGTTCAATAGGATCGACCGATCCTATTGATCCAAGTGATACCCGACCCAAACTCCTCTTCTTGGGCTTAGATTTACTTTTATGAACTGGCCCAATTAACTCTACCATCCTCCTTATTTTGACTTTCTTATGATTTGAAAATCCCAGGCCCTTAAAAGTTGTTTCTTTTTCCAACAACAGAGTAGGCCAAAATCAGGCACCTGTTATGCATACAATAAAGTACCTCATGTCCCTCGCAGCCCTAGTTGCTAGAATTGCTTCATCAAAATCTGAAATCCTATGAATAGGAACAATATCACAAGCTAAATTAATCTCTTTCAACAACCTGTCTTTAACCAAACTGCCCATATTTGGTTCCTCAAACGAATTCGAAACCGAATTAGTTAAAATTGGACTGGCATCCCCCTTCTTCTCGTTATTCTTCAAAGTATGATCCACCTCCCAGTCTGGAACCTCATCCTCTCCATAGAATCTTCTCCACGAACTCTCTGATACTGACGAAGAAGAAACTTCCTCCTTTCTCATCCCATAATTGTTAACAACAATTCGCAAAGAACCATGACTGTCTTCTACCATTTTGATGGTAAAAATCACTCGATTAATCTGAACATTGATAATCTCGTTCAAGACCATCGCACAGCTTGTTCGAACCATTATTCTCGCTACGTCCATACATTCCCCTTTCAGAGTATTGTCATCAACACATACATAGATACCTAGAGTCTTCGCCAGCAATTCAAAAAATTGAAAGTTCCATGCATGGCATGGAATTCCATAACACCTAAGCCATGTCACTCTCATTTTATCCACGTCTCTTCTTTCCACTCTCTAATCTTCGAGAACCATTTTCACCACCACGATTCAACTTCCCTTATTAAGTCTCTAATTTCGCCTTCCTCTAGCAAACAGAGATTTGCTCCTAGAGGAGTAACCTTAATCGAGAAATACCCTTCTAGCTCGAAGTTATTTTGAATGTTATAAGCCATTCCTGGATTAATTACAACACCAATAAAGGCTTTCTAAAATCTCATCAAAACCGCCTATTCCGCTTGATACGCTAATGTCGTTGGCACCTTTCGAGGAAAAACCACCGGAGCTTGATTGTTAACCACTTCGGCGAATATTTCTCTGTTTTGGAGAAAGATTCTAAGGGAGCACCACAGTGGTACTGTGTTAGGTTTTCTCTAGGTTACACGAAATTCAACATATTTTCAAATATTTTAACATAAAATTCTATTTCATAAATATATTTGGTAAATATCTGAATGATAATAAATTCTTTATTAGTTTGTTGGTATTTATATTATTAATTATTAATTATTAATAATATAATTTTATTGATAATGATTTAAGACAATTAATATTATTATTCTTTTAATTTATTATTTTATTATTGAAATTTTTATATTTTGATATAACGATTTACTGTTGATTTATGAGGTTTTGAGATAATACTGCAATATTCTATAAATCATCAAAGTTCATTGACTCTATTTGCAAAAATGAATGTCACACTCTTTGAGGTTAATCATAATTTATTCTTGAATTTCTTGTGATTTATTATATAACTGCATTTAAGGAGAAATTTATTTCTAATATTATATATTCTTTTGGAAAAATATAAAATGTGCATTTATATAAAATTATTAATTTTTTCAAAATATTCTGAATTAAAAACTCCTTAATTATTGTTATAAATTGATTTCTTATTATATACTTAAAGAAAGAAAAATAAAAATCTAGATTTATGGGTATATTAGAAATCTTATTATTTTAAGAGTTTTACTACAAAAAAAACGAGTAATCCCTATTAATTTGCATAATTATAATTTCACCTATCATGGATATAATTATATAAAATTTCATATTATGAATAACATATAAGTTTTCATAATTTGTATGATTATAACTCACCTATCGTGAGTACAATTATATAAATTTTGTTTGATAAAATAGTTAAATTTATTTTTAACTATAATAAATATTATATTGATAATAGTTATACCATATTGGTATGTTATTATTAATATAATTTGTTGTGTTCAGTGTTCTTATGATTTATGATTATGTAAATTATTGTTCAAGTACCCTATCGGTATTAGAATTTTTTGATGACATAATATTTGTACATTGTTATATTTCTTATTTAATATTGTTGAAATTATTATTTGAGAAATAAGAAATTATTTAAAAAAAATATTATTTTATGAAATTCAATAATTTATTTTCAATATTTTTTAATTATTAAAATGAATTTCATTTCCCTCTGTATTATGTAAGTGATGGACATACCCTATCGATATAACGTTACTTGACATGATCGTTTTGTGATAGAGAAAATAATTGAATAATTATTTAAAATATTTATAAACTCTTGAATTAATAATTCAACTATTATTTTCTATCAAGTGGGAGAGTTTAACATGTCAATTGTATAAAAATGATAATCAAATATTATTTCTTTAATATAATATTATTTTATGGAGACTTATATTAAGGGTATTATTGTCTTATGTTATTGATGGAAATTTATCACTACTTGTGTTATATCCTCAATATTAATTAAATTAAAGTCTTATATTTTTCCGCTGTGTATAATATAATATGTTTCTCAAATGTGTGTAGTTATATTTGTAGCATTTAAGTGTTGAGTGAGTTATTAAAATGTAATATATAACACTATATTATATTTAAAATTATGGGGTTTGATCTCACTCAAATGATGGTAAACCTTTTTATGACCATCATACTCTTTCATGTGAAATTATATATTCTATTTACGTGCAAAATATGTGATTGAGTTTGTAAAACTCTAATGATTATTGGAATAATATAAGCAAGTGTGAGTAAGTGGGGAAATAGTCTCACATTGGATATGAATGTGGTGACTTGAGCATTTATAAGTGGGAGAACCCACTCATCTATCACCTTAAGGTTTTAGGTGGACAAGTGGTGTGTCTCTCACAAAGGTGCCCAACCCTACACGATGTATCAATGCTCCCTAGTAAACTTCCTCCAACAAATTGGTATCTAGAGCTTCCGGTTATTGTTCTTGATCGAGTTTTCAAGAACTTCACGTCAGAGATCGTGTTTCCAGGACAAGTGAATCAACCGCTGCGAAGATGGTTGGTGATAAGAGCATTCTGAATTCTCTTCCAATACTTGACGGCAAGAATTGGATCCGATGGAAAAACCAAATGCAATCCTTATTTGGCTTCCATGATACCCTAGAAGTGGTTACCGGCGGTGTTCCTGTGTTGACTGAAAATGCAACCGAAGAACAAAAAAAAGCCCACAACGAAGTCAAGAAGAAAGATTGCAACGTTGCTTATTGTATTCAGACGACGATCGATGCTGCTAACTTCGACAGAATCTCTCATGCTGAAACGGCGAAGGAGGCATGTGATATTCTGGTGAAGTATTATGAAGGAGGTGAGAAAGTCAAGGTTGTTAAGTTGCAAACCTTGCATCGACAATATGAGTTGTTGTCGATGGGAGAAGACGAAAAAGTTACAAAATATGTGTCGAAGGTTCAGAAACTCGTCCATATCATGAAGGGTTGTGGCGAAACCATAACTGATAAGATGATAGTTGAGAAGGTAATGAGAACGTTGACCTCTCACTTTGATCATGCTATCCTAACTTTTCAAGAATCCAACAATCTTGAAACCCTAAAAGTGGAAGATTTGGTTGGTTCGCTGGAGGCGCATGAGATGAGGATTGTCGAAAGAAAGGGAGTTCAGGATTCGATACAAGCACTCCAGGCTCAGTCATGGAAAAGGAATGGGGGTTCCAACAAATACAAAGGCAAAGTCGACAAGACTCAAGGAAACAAGTCTTGGTCAAACCCTCACAAGAATCGGGTCAAAGATAGAGCTTCTAAATCCTCGAAAAGAGGAGGAGGAAACTATCGAAACGACAAAGAAGATAAGAAAGGTATGCAGTGTTATAACTGTGAACAGTGGGGTCATTTGGCCAAACATTGTTGGTACAGGAAAGACAATGGATCGAAAAAATGCAAGGACGAAGGAGCGAACCTTGCACGCCAAGATTCAGATGATTCTGAAGGTGGTATGGTGGTTATGGCTGCAGTGGCAGATAGCCATGTCGAATCCAAGATCAGGTTCCTCGACTCAGGATGCTCAAATCACATGACTGGTCGAAAGGAGTGGTTGGCAGATTTTGACGAGTCGAAGAAGAGCAAGGTAAAACTTGCTGATAACAGTTCGTTGCAAGCAGAAGGTACTGGCAACATAGTTTTTCAACTGAGTAATGGAGCGAAAGCTATGATCAGAGATGTGTTATATGTACTTGGAATGAAGTTCAACCTGTTAAGTGTTGGACAGCTGGTTGAAAAAGGCTTCTCAGTTGTCATGAAAGATGGAGTTTTGAAATTGTTCGACCCCCAGAACAATTTGGTCTTGAAATCTCTGTTGTCGAAGAACAGGACATTTAAGACCATGATCAGTTCGACTGAAGTACAATGTCTAAAAACTGTTGTCGACCACAAGGATAGTTGGTTGTGGCATTTGAGGTTTGGACATTTGAACTTTCGATCACTCAATCAGCTGATTATTCAAGATATGATATCTGGTATTCCAAGTCTTGAGATGCCTAACAAACTCTATGAAGGTTGTTTAGTCGGAAAGCAATCCAAAAATTCTTTTGTTTCGACTATGCCAATGAGATCATCTTGCATACTCGAAGTTGTACATTCAGATGTATGTGGTTCGTTCGAAGAACATACCAATGATGGAAACAGATATTTTATTTCGTTTGTCAATGAGTTTAGTCGAAAGCTATGGATCTATGTGATCAAAAGAAAGGATGAAGTATTTGAAATCTTTAAGAGATTCAAGATGCTTGTCGAAAACCAGAGTGAGAAAAGGATCAAAGTTCGGTGAACCGATGGAGGAGGCGAATACACTTCGAAGATGTTTGAAAAATTATGTGCAGAACATGGTGTTGATCATGAGGTAACTGCTCCTTATACTCCTCAACATAATGGAATTGTTGAAAGAAGAAACAGAACCATATTGGATATAGAGAGATGTATGCTCAAGCAGAAGAATTTGCCAAAATCTTTATGAGGTGACGCTATTTTGACTGCAGTTTATATCCTGAACAGGTGCCCTACCAAGCAATTGAAGGACAAGGTTCCTGAAGAAGTGTGGAGTGGTAAACGACCATCAGTGAGTCATCTGATGGTGTTTGGCTCTATGTGTTACAAGCATGTTTCTGATGCAAGAAGAAGGAAGCTTGGTGACAAGAGTGAACCTATGATTCTGGTAGGATATCATAAGACTGGTTCATACAGGCTATTCAATCCAATTAATGAGAAGATTGTGTTGAGTCGAGATATTGTGATTGATGAAAATTCTTCCTGGGATTGGAATTCTAGTAATTCAATTAACAAGCCATTGATGAGCTCTGATTTCGACGAAGAAACTGATGAAGTCGAAGTTGAAGGAATTGCTGAGAATCCAGTCGAAGTCGAAGTAGAAGCAGTTGCTGACATTCCTGACACAGAGGCTATGGCTAAAACAAGCCAAAGACCTCTGCGAAATAGAGTTCCTCCAACAAGACTTCATGATTATGAAGTGTCTGGTGATGATGAAGTCACACCAGATGGTGAATTAGTTCATTTTTCTTTACTTGTAGGTGCTGAACCAATCAACCATAACGAAGCTTTAAAAACTCAACAGTGGAAGTTAGCTATGGTCGAAGAGTTACAGGCAATCGAAAGAAACAACATGTGGGAGTTAGTTGAATTACCAGCACATACAAAAGCTATCGAAGTAAAGTGGGTGTTCAAGTTAAAACGCAATGCTGATGGGTCGATAGCAAGACATAAAGCAAGATTAGTAGCTTGAGGGTTTCTTCAAAGAGAAGGACTTAACTACTCTGAAGTATTTGCTCCAGTAGCAAGACTGGAGACTGTTCGACTAGTGGTAGCATTGGCATGTAACCAAGGTTGGTCGACATTTTCACTTAGATGTGAAGTCAGCATTTCTGAATGGTTCGTTAGACGAAGAGGTCTATGTTACACAACCTCCTGGGTTTGTGATTCAGAAGGAAACGAGTAAAGTATATAAGTTGCACAAAGCGCTCTATGGCCTCAAGCAGGCACCTAGGGCATGGTACAAGAAGATCGACTCATACTTAGTCAAATTGGGATTTGTCAAATGCAAGTTTGAGTATGGTGTCTATGTTTAGGTTGTAGCACAAAATATAACAATCATCTGCTTATACGTCGATGACTTGTTGGTAACTGGAAATAGCTTGGAGAACTTGTTGATGTTCAAAGAGCTGATGATGAAGGAATTTGAAATGTCGGATCTGAGAAAATTATCTTATTTCCTAGGCATGGAATTTCAAATGTTGAAGCAAGGTATGGTGTTACGTCAAAGGAAGTATGTCAAAGAGATACTCAAGAGATTCGGAATGGATGATTCGAATCCTGCAATCCTGCATCCTCACCTGTCGAACCAAACTTGAAGTTGAAGAAGCATGGAGAGGAAGACAAAGTTGATGTAACTTTGTTCAAACAAATAGTTGGATCTCTGAGATAGGTGTGCAACAGTCGACCTGATATAGGTTTCCCAGTCAGATTAGTGAGCAGATTCATGGGTGAACCAAGAGTGTCACACATGAAAGCTGCAAGAAGAATTCTTAGATGCTTAAAAGGAACAACAGATTTTGGAATGCTATTTCGACGAGATTCTGAAGGCAAAGGAGCAATAGTTAATTTCTTTTCAGATGCTGATTGGTGTGGAGATAAGGAGGATCGAAGAAGTACAACTGGCTATTTCTTTCAAGTATTTGGTGCCCCAATCTCATGGTGTTCGAGGAAGCAACCTGTGGTGGCATTGTCATCGTGTGAAGCAGAATATATAGCAGGATCCTATGCTGCATGTCAAGCAATTTGGATCAGATCAGTACTTGAAGAAATGGAGGTCGAAGTGAAGAAACCTCTTGTGTTGCAAATCGACAACAAGTCAGCCATAAATCTGGTGAAGAATCCAGTTCTGCATGGGAGGAGTAAGCATATCGAAGCCAGATTTCACTTCTTGAGGGAAAAGGTAAATCGAGGCGAACTTGAATTTAGGCATGGCTCAAGTGAAGCACAGTTGGCCGATATTTTCACCAAAGGATTGAAGATCGACATATTCCTGAATTTAAGAAAGAAATTAGGAATAGTTCAGATCGACTATGACTAGCGTAGGCTCGACAACTTGAATTATGGGGTGTGTTGAAATATTAGATTAGATTTGATTAGATTTAAAATTTAAATATAATCCAAGTTATGTTAGCCCAAGCCCAATTAGGGTTGTATATAAATAGTCCTAGTTTGTATCATTATTTACACAATTCAATAATACAAATCCTTATTTCCTTATTCTCTCTCTATTCTCTCCTCACTAAAAGTGTCTCACGCACTAACAAATTGGTATCAGAGCCTTTGGTTCGAGAAAGGGACCGGCTTACTTGTATCGAAATACCCAGAAAGTGGTGTTCCATTGAAATCGAAATGCCCAAGGAAGAGGTGTATTCAAAATACCTAATAAGAGGTGCCTAGTAATAGGTGTCAACAACGGTACAAATATATGTGGACAAAACCCGAGGGGGAACATTATGGACTCACACTTGAGGTGGAGTGTCATACCCCAAATTTTACCCTCAGATACTCTGATCTTTTTCATATCATTTTAGATCATCCATCTTCGCATTTATCCATTAATCATAGCCACGCATTTTTCGTCTAATTGTTGTCACTTTTTCCTTTTATTATTATTATTCAATTATTTTGAATTTAGAACATTTCTTTTATTTAAAATTTTGACTTTTTTAAAATCACTAGTTTAGTTTAATTTAATTCTTCTTTTGTTAATATATTATTTATATTTCTTATTTATCTTTATTGTCATTATTTTATTATTATTATCGCTATGTTTATTTTTATTATTTATCATAATAATAATTATTTTGTTAGTAAGTTCATTTTTAATAGTTATTATTATTATTATTATTTATTATTTTATTATCTATTTCTATTACCATTATTATTATTGTTATTTTTATTACTATTATTAGTATTATTATTTATTATTAGCATTATTATTTATTTATTGTTATTAGCATCATTATTACCATTTTCATTTGTTATTATTACGTTGTCATTATTATTGTAATTATCATTTTTTATCATAATTATCATTTTTTATTATAATTCATTATTAGTATCATTATTATTTATTTTATTTATTTATTACTATTCATTATTTTATTTATTTATTTCTATTTTGTTATCATTATTATTATTATTATTATTTATTATTAGTATTTACTATTATTATTATTATTATTATTGTTTTTAATATTTATTATTTTTATTAGTATTATTGCTTATCTTTATTATGATTACCGTCATTATTTTTTTTCTGTCACTTTTTTATTATTATTATTAAATCAGAAGAGAAAACAATTGCCATTCCAAAACATATCTACACACACAGTTGAAAAACAAATTTCCAGGACAATTACATGTGTGTGACCCCACCCCTACTACACAAACCAAAACCACCAAACAACCTGCTGTCATCCAAACATGCACAAGAAACACTGCTCCAACCGTACGTAAAACCAAAAGTAAGACAAGCCACCTCCCTAAAACCTGCAACTTGACACAACGCTTGCATCAAAAGACTTCACAACGTAAACCTCTGCTACACCCCACATCTGCTATGCCAAGACTTACTACCCTCCAAAAAGCCTACTTCATCTCTACGCATCCTATGCACAACAACATACTACACACAAAATGACAACCATAAAGTGACCTCAAAAACCCTGCATCAAAACGCAGGTCTCACCTAAGCTCTCGAGACACTTCAAAAAACCTTCAACTCGCACGAACCGTCACAATCAAAAACCTGCTACCCCAGCAACCATACACCAAATCGTACCCTGCCTTACACCGGACCAAAAACCAACACGCAACAACAACAACACCTAAAACAAAACTCAGAACAAGAAAGAGGGAAGGAGAGAAAATTGAAAACAAAAAAGCCACAACCCCCCCCATTGTATCGATACAAAAACACAACTTTGTTTTTGATACTGCAATTTCCAAAAAACAACAATAATACTCCCTTTCATTAGACTCCCTTTCTCATCAATATTGCTCATCCAATCTCTTTCAACCGAACCAAAATCTTCCAGCAACAAATTCAATCTGAACCTTCACTTCCAAACCTTCTTTTCTCTGCAACCCTCAATTAACAAAAAACATTAAATCCCTCCTCTTCAACCCGCTTCTCCCAATTCTCCCCCAATTTCTCTGTAACCAAAACAATAACAACTCATAAACTTCCTCAACCACCATAAGCCAAAATCTTCCCTCCGTATTTGTTCAGTCCACCACGTAACACCATGAACTTTCATCCATAACCTTCTTTTCAAATCCTCAATCAACCGTAACCGCACTCCAACTAAAATAGAGAAAGATCGTGAAACCAAAAGAGGGAATAGGAGGAGAAAATTTGAGGCATATACAAACCAGAGTTTTAAAGTAAAACCGCGTGCGACTTATTTCCGGGACCGTCAGAAATTGCGAAGTATTCTTGCAGAGAATCGCGGGTGTTTGGTTCTTCTGTTTTGCTTTGACGTCGTGAGGATGGGATGGATGTTGAGGCACTTTAGGTTTTGGCAAATGGATCCAACTTGGAGTAATCTGCTCCAAGTTATTTGTTTGGACTGACCGCCCTCTTGGGCTTCCTTGTAGTACCGGATTTCAGGTCCATTCTTCCTTTTCCTTCAGTATTTGTTCTTACCTTGGTTAATTTTTTTAGTTTTATTATTTTAAACTTTAATTAATTCTTAGTTTTTAAACTTTAATTAATTCTTAGTTTTTAAACTTTAATTAACTCTTAGTTTTAAAACTTTTAACTTGAATCTATTCTGAGTTTATAACTTTTATTATCACTAATTTTAATTTTAAGTTTTAGACAATTCTTAATTTTATTTAAATGTCCATTATATCTCCATTTTTAATTTTTGGTTAGAATATTTATCTTTAGTTATTAAGACTAAAAAAAAAACTTTTTCTTGTTAGGTTAATCCTTATTATTTTTAAAATCATGTTTAGAATGTAAATATGTAGGTTTTTTATTTTTAATCTTCACTAACTCTCTTGACTATTAACTTATTGACATTTGACTTGGTCCCTCCCTTTAGAGACTTGACTATTTCTAGTTGAGTTTTCGAGCTCTTCATTATTTTGTGCTCGTCACCATTCATTCATAATTATTATCTTATGTGCTTGGGGCTCCACCTTTAGCTCCATGTTGTTACAAGTTACCTCTGCCCACATTCCAAAGGAAAGTTTCATTGTTGACTCATAAGTCATCTTCATGCTGGTTAGACCTTTCTCATTCCTTTCCCTTTACCTCTTCAGGATCACCATCTTGGCCTTATTGGAGCCTTTCTTCTCTTTTTAATCTAGTTTTAGGTTAGGGTTTTGAACCCTATGCGAGTACTATCTTTATAGATACTTACTTTCTTTCTTTGGCCTTATGAGAGCCATTTTGTTTTACAATTTAGAGTTAGGTTTAGAGTTTTTGAACTCTATGTGATTACCATCATGATGTGTACTCACTTCCCCCTTTGACTTTGTTTAAAGTCAACTTTAGGTTAGTTTTATAATGTAGACTTAGAGAGTTCTTTAACTCTATGTGAGTGTCATGATCATGAATACTCATTCCTTTTTTAAACCTTGGTCATTATCAAGAGTTCTTCATCCCTAGTTAGGCGAACTACGGAGGCTCTGATTCCTCTTTCCTAATCAGGATACGTAGGCACAAGATGCGATATCTTGTCGAGCCATTTTGCCTTATAACTTAGATTTAGAGAGTTCTTTAACTCTATGTGAGTATCATGATCACGAATACCCATTCCCCCTTGGAACCTTGATAATTATCAAGAGTTCCTCAT
Source organism: Lathyrus tuberosus (assembly GCA_022829125.1). Taxonomy (NCBI): domain Eukaryota; kingdom Viridiplantae; phylum Streptophyta; class Magnoliopsida; order Fabales; family Fabaceae; genus Lathyrus; species Lathyrus tuberosus. The sequence continues at coordinate 533,077 of JALAZF010000203.1, read as the reverse complement.
ACCTAGTTAGGAGAACTACGGATGCTCTGATTCCTCTTTCCTAATCAGGATACGTAGGCACAAGATGCGATATCTTGTCGAGCCATTTTGCCTTACAACTTAAATTTAGAGAGTTCTTTAACTCTATGTGAGTATTATGATCATGAATACTCATTCCCCCTTGGAATCTTGATCATTATCAAGAGTTCCTCACCCGTAGTTAGGCGAACTACGGAGGCTCTGATTCCTCAGTCCTAATTAGGATACGTAGGCACATGATGCGATGTCTTGTCGAGCCAATTTGCCTTACAACTTATACTTAGAGAGTTCTTTAACTCTATGCGAGTATCATGATTATGAATACTCATTTCCCCTTGAATCCTTGACCATAGTCAAGAGTTCCTCACCCCTAGTTAGGTGAACTACAAATGCTCAGATTCCATCCTTATTAGGATACGTAGGAACAAGATGTGACGTCTTGACGAGCATACTTAGTGTATATACCCCTAGGTCTTTACCATTAGCACCTTGATCTTTACCATAGGTCTTAGATCTTATACCTTAGCACAATTCTCTTAGCAAGCAAACATAACATAACACAAATACTTACAAGAGGTTTCTATAGAGTACTACATATATCTAGGATGCTAACACCTTCCCTAGGTATAACCAACCTCCGAACCTTAGACCTCCTAGTTGTGTCTTCACATAGCGCAATTAGGGTTTTCTTCGATCTTTACCATTTCCTTTGGATAAATCAAAGCTCGGTGGTGAACTTCAAAGTTTTGTGATTCAAGTTAATTAATAGCTTGATATCCGATTCTTACCGCGACAGAAATGGCGACTTCACTGGGGATCAATTTGAACAGAGGGTTAAGCCCACCTTGTTTGCATTTGTGTTATTTTATGTTTGCTTGCTTGTATGCTTGTATAGCTGTATATTTGTATATTTGCTTGGGTTCTTCTATTTGGTAGGGTTGCTACTATTGAGTGGTGAGATAGGTCCTAACCCGGACTTGAGAGCACACATATGATAGGATTGTTGTGTAATCAATAGTCGGTTGTTGGGACTAGTCCTAACATGTTTGGCATATGATGACCATGCTCAGTGGAGGCCCCTTTGGGATTATTGATGTCTGATGCGAGTAGTCGTATTGATGTCACTTTTTTCGACCTGGGAGTTCGTGGTACTGAGGACCTTTAGTTACCCTTTACCCCCACTTGGTCTTTTTAGGACGTAGTACAGTGATTATCCAGGTGTAGACCTGTGATGGTTGTCATGCGATACTACACTCAGACGAGTTTATCTTGAGAATATTATTAACCCGCACGAGTAGTCGTGTAGGCCGATAATATCTGAAAGATTTATCGATGACTCTGGGAACATTTTAGAACCTTGTTCTGCAGATCATGAACCCTTAGTACACACCTTTTGGGATGGGTAGACCATGGCTTCATGCCCGTGATCTTCAAACCTAGGCCCTTATTTTGCTTGCCTGTATATATGTGCATATTTGTGAATACATGTATATGTGCGTTTGTGCATACATCCATCCATTCATGGATAGCCCTTTGGTTTCAAGGAACTTAGACATTAATTACTTTGTAAAAGAAAATCAATTGAGATCATTGGATTTTGAAACAAGACTTTTCAGTTTTTTCAAAACATTTGCAACTTGCCTTTGAGTTCCTTGAAACCATTTGGCTTTGCATTTGCATAGCATGCGCATGTCGTCACATTTGCATTGCACTTGCATTTCTCAGCCTTGAGTCACATCTTCTTATTCTATCTCTAGAGGATGCCTAGCATGCATTCTAGACAAATGGCGATGATGAATGAGCTTTTTAAAGGTCAGGAAGCCTTGAGGGAGGAGATCAGAGTCCTCAAAGGTCAGATGATCTGGGTCTTTGAGACTTTGCAAAACTTGATGAAGAGAGAAAGGTACTCTTACCCTGTTGTATTCGGAGAAGTTATAACTTCACCACCTCCTGCAGTTCTTCCACAGCAAGGACGCTCCTGTAAGGAAACTTCGTATCAACCAGTATTTGGTCCTGCACGGAAGTGTCACCCTCACCTTGTGACAACCAAGGAAGTCATCACTTCCCATCCAGGGCAAAATGTGGATACTCTCCATTTATCAGTAGGACATCATCATCAGCCTTTGAATTCCAAGTTGGCATATCAACATTCATTGGCCATTCCTCTTCAAGGTCATCGAAATCGGAACAAGCGGCAGAGGCAGAAAAGGAGGCAGAATCGGAACAAAAGGAACAAAGTTCACGACGAACGGATTCTCGTGCCGCTTAGTAAGCTCTACCCGCTACTAATCCAAAATTCATTGATAACTCCTCTCATATCTGTGCCAGCGTCGTATACGTGGTACAATCTTGATACAAATGCAACATATGAATTCCATAAAGGGGCTAGAAGACATGATTTTGATACTTGTTCTGAATTAGAAGCTTCCATACAAAAATTGATCCACAACAAGAGTTTAATCTTTGAAGAAGACCATTCAGAGGTCGAATGTGGATATTGTACTAAGACAATAGGGTACCTCGTAGAGGAGTGCAAGGGTTTTAAGCTCAGGTTGCAAGATGTGATAGAGTCAATAGCACCCCAAGGAGGATGACCAGATATTGAGATCTCAATTTCTGAGCCAGATGGCAATAAGGGAAAAGGACCTGTGAGGCCTCTTAAGGTCTTATACCATAAAGAAAAAGTCACATGTATGAGTTGATCAAAAGCAAGATCCTGAGCATCAAAGAAGTGACCACTTTTTGGACATGGAAGTTGAAGTTTGTTGAAGTTAATTCCCTAAAGCTGGCGATCTTTTGATTGTTTCAGCGTTTCCTGTTGTATTTTTTTTCCATGTTGAATTTGTATTTGCTTATAAGCTGTTGTACTTTTAAAATTGGCAAGATTAATGAAATGTTTATGCATCTTTTGATTAAGTCCATTCATACTCACTCTTTTTCTTTCTTTTATTGTCATAAAACAAAACAAAAAAACACAAAAAGATTTTTCTTTCCTTCCACTTATCAAACTGTTGTTTAAACAAAGATTTGGGAGGATGATGAATATATTATATCCATAACTGTTGTTGGTATGCTTTCAATCAAGCTTTGCCGACGAGGTAAGGCATTGTTTCAATTCCCAAATACCAGAGAAATAAGGAAGATAATCCCTTGCTAACCCCTTCGAGCTTAGAAGTAGGAGTTTTCTTTTCATACAAAAAAAAAACCCGTAATCTCAACCTTGGGGCAGGATAGTTCTCAGTTTAACTTGGGTATACATTCGAATGAGCTTCATGCAAGACACCTGTTAACTCTTCTAAACCAAATGAACAAATTTTGTACAAGTTGTTCCCAAAGCGATAAATAAGGTAGGATAGTTAAGAAATCCTTACCCAAAGAATGAGTCGATTCCCTTTCAAGGCAAAAGCTAAGAAAAATGGGAAACTCATAATCATTGCCTTATACAAAAAAGCTTGTATGACAACCAAAAAGAGGATGAACTTAAAACTTTCACTTTGAATGTCCTTAATGGCAAAAACAACCAAATATTGTAAGGGAGTAATGACTGCCCTAGATTTCTAAACCATCACTAACTATCATTAGCTCAATTCCTAGCCTATAGGAACCTGAATGCATAGCCTGAGTTAACTGAGCGTAGGATTGAAGTTCATCATGGAGATTGGGTGGTTACAAAATAACTTTGAGCCTTTATACTTTGTTTCATGAGCCATGAACCAAGCCATGTTACAATCCTTAAAAGACCTAATTGAGGTAAGGTTGTTTTGAAAGCATACTACTGCAAGGTTGAATAACCTGACTCCTTATGATTTTTGCTTTTGTTTGTGTTGATCACTTCATCTGTCATTCCATAAATGACTAAATCCACTTCGTTTTGATCTTTTAATCACTCCATTGTGTGTTTATATCAACAAACTTTGATTTTAAAAGCTTGCATGAATGTTGCATTGAGATTGCCAATTTTAAATGAACAATACGGTTTGCAAGACAATTCAATGTCAAAGGAATCCCAACAAATGCAGCCAGCTAGAGAATTTGACTTGATAAAGGAAGCTCAGCCTAGGGCAACCAATTTGAAGGATTTGTTAATCAACCATTCCAAGAGCTATTGAATCAGGGGCAGGACTTTTTCAAGTTCAGAATATTGGGGCAAGCTGTATTGAGGTCATTTTTATGGCAAGTCGTTTCCCAACTCTTTTCAAGGCAAGGACTTTAAAGATCCACCAACAGGGGCAAGCCTGTTTCCCAGTTGTTACTCTCATAGTCCAAGGACTTTGTTCTACAAATGCAGTTAATCTGGGGCAGTTATGTCGAGATTCATGAATCTCTCCAAGAGTTTGAAGGTATTAAAGCCTCTTGTATGCCAATTATTCTGTAAAATCCTCTTGGTATTTTCTTCCGACATACCATGTAATCTGAGGCAGAGAAGATTTGAAGTTTATTTGTTGCAAGAGTCGTTGCTCATTGTGATAATCATTATGCGAGTTAGAGTGAAGAATTATATTGTTCTTGTGATATCCTTTGCTAGCTCCTCAGTAAGTTGTTACTTCAGTTGATCTTAGCCATTCTCCACAGATTTTCCTCTCTAACAAAGAAATCAAGCTCATGATGGCAATCCTAGTGAAGTCATGATGCTATACCAAGTGGAGTACTTTTTCCCCAGAGAAGGTCATAACCTTGAAGTAGAGCTGTTGATTCTACATATTCATCCCTAGTGATGTTCCAATTTGGCAAAGTTTGGCTGGATATCCCTGTTTTAGATATTTATTTCATCTCTAGTTTTGCTTCCCTTTGTCTGTTTTGTCAACATGACATACATGCATTCATACATATGCATAACATCTTAGCATTTCTGCTACCATCCTGGTGTTTATCTGTTTTGTTCACTTTGGCGTTTATTCCCCAAGTGACAGGATTTGTCTATTCTTTCCAATAGGGTCGTCACCTTTAGGCATAAAGTGCCCATCCTTTCTAGAATTCCCCACCGAGTTTGATTCTCGTGGATGATGGTTGGTTCAGTTATCTTTTCCACATTTGGATAAGATAAATCCCATTTGAGCTCATTCCTCGATGGGTGGAGTCTTGTTTGACCGTTTCTGTCTAGCTTGTTCCTAGATTGAACTTTGGTCCCTGACAGTGGTGTTTTTGAGCCCAATTTGAGCGTGCATTTATTTTACACTATGTCATACAGGAAGAATCTTTTACTGATTCTCATTGAAGACAAAATCTTTTCTCCAGCAGTGTTGTCATAACAATATCTCCTTGGAATTTATACTCAACAAGTGGAACCCTCCTTGAGAAGCTTGTTTAGTCATTTGTATTTTTGCAATGATAAGTGGAAATCTCTCCCAAGAAGCTTATCTGTCTTTGGTGTTTCCCTAAATTCTTTTTGTAACAAGTCGCAATCTCTTTGAGAAGCTTGTTTTCTATGGCGATAAGTGGAAATCTCTCCCGAGAAGATTATTTGTCTTTGGCGTTTACCTAAATTTTTTTGTGTAATAAGTGGCAATCTCTCTTGAGAAGCTTATCCGTCCTTGGTGTTATTCAACCATTTTGTGGTTACAATTGTTGTTACCCTTGATCAGCCATTACTGCCAACCGTTTTTTACGAGGACTTTCAAATACACCCTTTTCTATCAACCCCTTGATGAAATTCCGACTTGAGGTGTTTCTTTCCGTCAACTTTTTGACAACGCCACTCTTTAGTGAAAGGTTTCATTTACGTAAACTCTTTAACGATGTCATCATTTATGTCAGTATCTCCTCGCCAACCCTTTGACGATGTCACTCTTTAGTGAATTGGTTTTCATTTCTGTCACCCCTTTTGACGTTGTCAGCTTTTTTTCCATCAATCCTTCGATGATGTGGCTCTTTATTTCGATTATCCTTCCATCAACCTTTCGACGTTGATAATGGTTATCTTACCATCAACCCTTTGATGATGTCACTCATTAGTGAATTGTTTCGTTGTCGTTAACCCCTTGACAATGATGATGTTTGTTGAATTGTTCTTTCTGTCAACCCTTTGCTAATGTCACTCTTTAGTGAAGTTTTCTTTCCGTCAATTCTTTAACGAGGTGTCTCCTTCGGACATGTTTCATTCTGTTAACCCTTTGACGATAATGATGTTTAGTGAATTGTTTCTTTCCGTCAATTCTTTGACGAGGTGTCTCTTCGACGAAGTCCTTTTTTTCGTTTTGTCAACCGTTTGACGAGGTCAGTAGGTTTTGTTCCATCAATCCTTTGATGATGCCACTCTTTAGTGAATATTTCCTGAATTGGATCGTATCCGTCAACCTTTTGACGATGATCATGTCTGGTGATTTGCTACCTTACTGTCGCGGTGAAAATTGGATACCATAGTTATTTGTTAACTAGGATCACATTTTTTTTAATGTCACCACCGGTCTTTGATTTTATCCAAGGGAAGGGAGAAAAAACCGAATTCCCACAATGCAATGCAAATGCACTAAGATTCTAAGTTCGGGGGTTGGTTATACCTAGGAAATGTTTTAGCATCCTAGATATCTGTAGTACTCTACAGGAACCTCTTGATTCATTTTATGTTATCTGTTATTTGTTTTGCTAATGGTTTAAGGGTAGGTGATTTATTATTTTTATTCCTAAGTGTGCTCGACAAGATATCGCATCTTGTGCCTACATATTCTGTCAGGAGGGAATCAGAGCACTTGTAGTTCCTCATTATTAAGGATACTAAATGTTTTAAAGGTTTAGGAGAGGAAGATGAGTCATCATCTTAAGAAAACCACCACAGTTCTTTGAAAATGTTTGTATTTGTGGGGTATGGGATTGTATGTCCCTTTCTTTGAGATGATTAACATCTAATTCTCTTGTGTGGAGAATTAGGTGGGTTAAAGTTTGATTAAATAATCAAAATTGTGGGGGGACTAACCTAGGAAATCTATTCTAAGTTGTCTAATAGTCTTAACTTAAGGGTGTCGATTATGATGCATATGATGTGCACCATGCACAATAACGTGGTTATCATGCATGGGGTTTTCCCTTGGATATTTATGCGATTAATTATATTATTTAGGCGAAGGTGCTAGCAAAGTGATGCTAGACTTGTGTCCAGTGATCAAAAGGTCGAATGCGATGTCCTAAGGCGATCGACTTACATAGGTAGAAAATTGGCTCGACGTTGGATCGAGGAATTTTTATCTTTTTTGAAAGGGTTTTGACAAGTAGTATATAAATCAAATACATGATAAACAAGCAAGGCATAACATTCGAACGCTCATGAACCTACGACTAGGCAAGAGGTTTCTAATTGGAGAACGAATTATTAGGAGAAGGGTTTGATTTTAGGGAAAATTAGAAAAGGTTATTTATTATTTTGAGAATTTGTTAAAGATTGTTATTAATTTGAAAAGAGTTAAAGGGTTTTTTATTATTAAATAAAAAGAAATTAATTTTATTATCTAGTAAAAGAAAGGTTTTCCAAAATCGCTTATTTCTTTTAAGTTATAAAAGTAAAAGAGTTTTCTTATTAATAAAAGTTCTTAATATTATTTTATTTTAAAGTCATATTAAAAAGTTAATAAAGTTTCCTTATTAACTGAAAAAAATTTAATTTTAATATAAAAGTTTTTATTATTAAAAAAAAGGGTGTTTTATTAAAAGGGTTATATAATTATTTAAGGTAAAAGTAAATTTTAAATTTTCCTGCTTAATGTTATTAAAAGGAGCTAGAGGGGTCCTATTTTTAGTTAAAATAGTTTTGGTTGTAATTATAAAAAAAAATTAGAAATTAGTTACCATTATAAGAAAGGTTAATTTTTTATCTTTTATCATAAAATGTTAATTTTAATTATAAAGAAAAATTTAACTCTAATTACTAAAACTTAATATAAAAGACTTTAAACTCGGTTAAAAAAAAAAGGTTTTGTAAAAGGTTATAATTGTTAAAAAGAAAAGCTTAGATTAAATTGTTAAAAAAAAGGTTAATTTGCAAAAAATGAAAAAAAAAAACGAAAGGAAAACAGAAGAGGAGAATCCCCTCACAAATCGCTCACTCTCTCTCGTAACGCAAAAACCCTAAAGGGATCTAACCGCCACTCTCTCTCTCGTCGTCCTCCCCCGTTCTCTCATCTTCTTCACGACCTCATCAAACCCTAAATCGTCGTCGTTCTCCCCTCATCCCTCGATCTCTCGTCTCTCCGATCAAACAAATCGAAACAAACACAAACCCCACCCCACGATTCCCAGCCCCATTCCATTAATATTCTTTTGTTTTATGATTTACAGATACAATGATTAACGATGATGAGAAACCAAAAAGGAAAGGAAAAAGTCGCCAGAGACGGAGGGTTGAGGCGCGAACGACTCCAATGGTCACCACTTCAGGGATACATCATCTCTAAACTTTACCTCTTTGCGTGCTTTGTTTGTGTGTGTGTGTTGCGATGTATTGTCTGCGTCCGCCGTATGTGTGTGTTTATGGGTTCTCCGGTGTATTCTCTTCTTCTTCTTCTTCTTGGATCGATCGTTCTGGCAAAGTTGGTTGGTGTTTGATGAATTTGGTTTGGTATGTTGATGAATAAGTCTGATGTTTGGGTGATGAATAGGTTGATGAGTTTAGATTGGTAATGGATTCGAGAGGATTTTTGGGTATTTGTGTATAGGATGGTAGAGTGAATCCTCGGTTGATTTTTTCGTTCCTTTTTGATGGAATATGAGTCACTTTATATAGGCCAAGGATGAGATACGAATTTCTTCTCTTAAATGCTGATTAATTCTTTTGTTTAAATGCTGATCTGATTTGATTTCGACTTGGGAAAGTTTCGGACTGATTTGTACGCTTTATGATTCGGTTTTCAAATCTGAAAAGTTTTTGGAAACTTTTTGAAAACCTTCCTTCTTTGTCTTGAAACGATTTCTGATGTTGCCTTGTTTGCTGATTTGAATTTTTTGCTCTATTCTATTTTTAGAAGGTTTATGCTGGCGGTATCCTTTGGGATATTGCCCATAACTTCAAATGAAAATGATGAAGACAACTGCTGATTCTCGACATTAATTTTGAGGCCTATCTCATTCAACCTTTCCTTTTCCGTTTGATATGCTATTTTGCCTTGTTATTGAATTTTCGATGATTGGTTTTGATGTGCTGAGACTTTGTTTGAACGTGTCTGCTCTTTTTCTTCTTTAAGTTTAGCATGACTTTGGGAAGGGTTGATTTAAACATGTCTGGTAACTTGGATGATGGTTAATGTATTTGGCTTAGTCGCGTTATTGACTCTAAATGCGAAATAATGACTTTGAGGACTTCTGACTTGAAATGTTTGGTTTTCTTCAATTTGTGGCCATTAACTTTTGATCCTGTGTGATCATGTTTTGAAATTGAAGCATGGTTGAACTAGAGTTTCAGCTGCTAACCAAATGTGGTTGTTCTTATGCAGAGTAATGATGGTGGTACGGATCATAGCAAGGGTCAAGGCTGCTGTATTCACAGGCAAGCTCCGTGCAGTATAACTACTTGGAGCGAAGCCGGTAGCACTGCTGAATTGTGGAAGATAATCAACATTACTTAATGGTTGATCTTGTTAAATCGAATGCCCACGAATTTCGTCATTGGCCCCATTTAATTTTGTATTTAGGGGAACCCGTCTCAGCCTGGTTGTCAAGTCTTTAGAATCATGTTGACCATGTTAGTATCCTTTATTGATAGTGTGTAGATGATGCAGATCCTTTCCTATGTGATATCAGAATCAGAAGGTACCTCATAAACATGCATAACTTGAGTAGTCTTAGCAGGTATGTTGGCGTAGAAATCACCACGTAGAAGTGTGCTTCGTTTATGATTATGGTAATTCTAAGTTGAGAAACCATGATTTTTTTTGCGCATAGGTTGTACTAATGGAACTTTTGCAACTACGACAGTTCAGATGTTGCTTTCAGGTCTGGTTTCAGGCTTCAAATTTGGTGATCTCAAAGGCGGTTTAGCAGGAACAAAATCAGAGAGTAGGTTTGTTCGCCTCCGTATTCAACGCTTATTTGGGACTGTACAGAGGTAATGTGATGAATTCACTCCTTTAGGCCAGGTTGCCAGTGGTATAAAGTTTTGTTTCCTTGCTGTTGATTGTAATTTGGCTATTTCTTTTGAAGGTGCATGGGAGAACATTGTAGGAAGAAAGCCACCTTATCTAAAAACAATTTGGACTGTTTTATTCTATTTGATGGTAACTTCTAATTAATTCCTTCTTTGGTGTGTTTTTCCTGTTCTATTTAACCATGCTGGTTGGATGATAATGATGCTCCCTTTCCTCTTTCGAATGCAGGTACTTAAGGTTGAGATTTATTGTGATGGGTGAGGTGGATCAATATGACGGGTACTTGGAATTTCATTGCATTCCTTTCCTTGATTATCACAATTGCATAACGAAATTGAAACGTGTTCTTAGGGATTCGTTGTAACAGTATCCTTTTCTGAAACAACTGCAGGATTCTGGTCTTTGTTTGGACGACTGGCGGAATCAGAGTGTATATGCGAACCTTTGTCGTGGCCAGAACCTCCTACCTAGGCATTTCTCAACAGGCGAGTAGTTAACAGATTTCAAATGTGATACCGTAGGTTCTATGCTTACGGCTATCAACTTGCTCTTTTGTATTAGCCAAAGTGTTTACTTAATCAACACAAACATGCGCTGCCTAGCTTACATCCATTAGGAATTGGTGTTATTCTAAATGATTACAACATATATTGAATGACTTCTTTTGTGAGACTAAAATGCCATGTCATGGTTTTGTTGCAACAGGTTCAAAGGAGTTGCTAGTAGTTTGAAGAGGTGGCTTTTGGTTCGAGTAAAAGATGTGCATCCACGATTGAAGTTGATCTTATCCTCTCCTAAGCGTCTCGGTACAAAGCCAAACATTTTCCAAAATGATGCGTACAAGAAATCCATAATGAATATCTGTCTAACCATTGTAGCGGCAATGAATCGGGGAGGAGATAAATCACTTACGGCCTCTATAGCTGCTGGGTGTTAATCTTAAAATCTGGCGACGTTTTGGAGTCTTTTGTATTAACTTGATGTATTAAGAAGTGAGACGAACTGCAAATACTTTCATGCTTTGGATTCAAATTTTTCCTTTGTAATTTGTACGTCTATGCATGTCTTGAAATATTCAGATTGCTTTCTAAGTGGCGTTGGTGATGAATTTGTGCGTGGGACTTGCATAGACACCCTTGTAAAAGAAGTTATCAAACGTGGCACTTATGAATTTTGACATGTAACTTGAAATGCTTGTGTAGAAATAATTTGAGTTTGGCGATCTTGTATCACTTAGTATATTGTTAATTTCTTCTTCAATATGCTTCTTCTGGACTGTTGGATTGCTTGTGCTTGTAAACTTGTAAGGAATCAACGGGCTTGAATTTGCATCTTGGAAATCGACATTCTACTTCCTCCTAAATTGAACTTTCTTTGGTGAACCATTATCTAGGAACATAGATCAAGCACATCTCTTAACCTTTTGGAGCTTACAGAGGGGGGAAAATGCCATCTTGCGGTATAACTGCCACACAACCAGTGACTAGTCTTAGGGTACCAAATTCCATATCAGAGGGTATTCTGTGGGGGGAATGAGGAAAAAAAGCTTGGTATTGGTTTAGGGACCAGAAAGAGAAGGGGCACAATCTCACAGGAATCCACACACATCTTGCAAGGACCAAAGGACCTTCACAATCACATACACACAGCACAACCTTCAAGTCTTTAAGTCTTCTGCAGCAGTACCCGTGTTCACAAATGAAACAAACAAGCAAAAATCTAGATAAAGATGGTTAGTCCTGCACGAAAGATCGACCTAATATGTTATGCAAAAAAACAAAGCGGGGATCTTAGGGTCAAAAATTAGGGTACGACAGATGCCCCTATTTAAGTTTCTCCTACTCGGAGATATGGAGATTAAAATCTTCGTCTCGACGAGATAGGGGAGACTTAAATACAAACATGCACACATTTTTGGCCCTAAGATACCGCCAAATGCACATGATATGATATGCAAGACGAAGGTCCAGTGAGGAATAATGTCACAGGGGGGAACTGATATGGAAACTCTGAAACACAGCTAAAGGAAAGAGGAACCCGACGAGGAACAAACCAGCAAAACAAGACTCCACGGGGAAAGACCTAACTCCAATAGGGGGAAAGAGACTACCGACTAACAATCACAGGGTAGCTTAAACGCATGGCAAGAAACTTGAAAGGAAAAGGATAACTTACTACCAACAGCTGGTAGCCTACGCGAAGGTATCCAATTGCAATGAAAGGGCGTATATTACCTACTATCACACAGGATGGCCTAAGCAGAGGTAATAAGCTGGAAAAGAAGGGTCACCTACTGCCAACTTGTGGCAGCCTGAGCAAAGGCATCCGACCAAAAAGATGCGTTACCTACTATCAAGCATATGATAGCCTAAGCGAGGTAAACACAAAAGGAAAGATGACCTACTACCACCACGGTAGCCTAAGCGAGGCATCTGACCAAAACACCAAAAAAATGACTATTTGTCGAAGTCTGTTGGAGATCTACTGCCGAGAATAACCAGGGAAATACCTACTGCCAAGGTCTTCTGGAAATCTACTGTCGAGAATAACCAGGGAAATACCTACTGCCGAGGTCTTCTGGAAATCTACTGCCGAGAATAACCAGGGAAATACCTACTGCCGAGGTCTTCTGGAAATCTACTGCCGAGAATAACCAGGGAAATACCTACTACCGAGGTCTTCTGGAAATCTACTGCCGAGAATAACTAGGAAAATACCTACTGCCGAGGTCTTCTGGAAATCTACTGCCGAGAATAACCATGAAAATACCTACTGCCGAGGTCTTCTGGAAATCTACTGCCGAGAATAACTAGGAAAATACCTACTGCCGAGGTCTTCTATCAAATATTCCACTTGAAAGGGTAGAAAATAAGTCATTGCTACGAGGTTGTCTGCCTCAAATCTTGAAATAAACTGCCACGAGGTTGTCTGCCTCGCATACATCTTGAAATAAACTACTACGAGGTTGTCTACCTCTAACACAAATCTTGAAGTAAGCTGCTACGAGGTTGTCTGCCTCTATCACAAATCTTGAAATAAGCTGCTACGAGGTTGTTTGCCTCTATCACAAATCTTGAAATAAGCTGCTACGAGGTTGTTTGCCTCTATCACAAATCTTGAAATAAGCTACTACGAGGTTGTCTGCCTCTATCGCAAATCTTGAAATAAGCTGCTACGAGGTTGTCTGCCTCTATCACAAATCTTGAACTCCTCCTGAAAAGGTGAATACTTGTTGGAAAGCATCTTCACGGGGGATTGGAATTTCGCTGGAGCTCTTATGACTTCAGCTGGAATCCATAACTTGTTGGAGGTTTGGAAGTTACACCGGGGATCTTCAAAAGAGATGCGGGCCAGCTGGCTTGTAGAATATGTCTTCTCAAATAAAGAGAAAGATCATTTGAATCTTCATCCAACTTCTCGAAGAGATGCCATTTGACATAAGCAAATTGAATCATGGACTCACTGGGGAGAATACCACTGAGAAGTAATTACTGTTGTAGTTGAAGTTTGTGTTGAAGCTAGTAAAGTTCTTGTAATAGAGATTCTCAAATAAAGAGAATACTTGTAAAGTCCTCAATAGTTGATAACCTTGATAACTTCACCGGGGATAGACAAAATGTCTTGAGGAGACTGCCATTTGTCATCCAGATAGAAAATTGTGCTCAAATAAAGAGCTACCACTTGTTGTCTAGATTTAACTCCCATAATACTGCTGGAGAAATAACTTCTGTCTTCCATAGAGATATTCAAGTAAACTCTTCTTGGGGAGACAAAGTGCAAAATAAATGCACGCTCAGTCCAGGTTCAAAAGCCTAGAGATGTCCAAAATTGTGATTGTCAGGGACCAAAGTTCAATTCAGGAAATAACTGAAAAGAAACGGTCAAACAAGACCCCATCCAGTGAGGAATGAACTCAACTGGGGTTTTATCTTAATCCAAAAATGGAAAAGAAAACTAAAGCAACCATCTTCCACGAGGATCGAACTCAGTGGGGAATTAGAGAGGATGTGCTCTTTCTGCCTAGGGCTGGCGACTCTACTTGGAGGGAGCAGGCAAAACCCAACCACTTGGGGGATAAACACGACCAAAGTGAAAGAACAAACACACAAAAAACAAAATGCAAGATGCAAAATGTGCACATGCTATGAATCTACATGAAAGAATGCCATGCTATGCTTATGCCTATGCTGACAAAACAACAACGAGAAGCAAACGGGAGATGAAAACAAGCATCTCGATACAAATACTCAGCCAATCTTCGCAATGTGGAAGCATCACTGGGGATGAACGGAGAGCCACATATGGAACCATGACTTGCCTCGAGGCTTCACACTTCTCTGGGGAAAAGAGAGCACTCCACTTGGGGATGAACATCACGACTTCACTTAGGATTGTCAAGATGAACCTTGTGATTCTGTTGGGGATGAGAAAGATTCACTGGGAACGAATCAAACTCAATGATCGAAAAGGCTTCATGGGGGATAAAATAAATATCCACTGCGAGCTGAAGTAGTCTGAATGAGCGTTGTAACTGGATAAAATAAATATCCACTTCATCGGGGAAGCTTGGATCAGTAATAGTTGGAAATGTCGGAGATAAAAATTTTGAGAGGATGAAATAAACATCCGCCTTCACTGGTGAAGATTGAGGCACTGAGAAAATCCAATGAGGAGTAAAATAAACACTCGCTTCGATGGGGGAGGTTGAAATTGTAAGAATATCCACTGAGGATTCTTGGGCTGCCGACTGGAGAAATCTTGCGTCAAATGTGCCATAACTTCTTGAAGTGAAGATTCACCGAGGAATGGTCGTGACTACCTGTAGTAAAGACTTACTGGGGAGTCATCACATCATTTGAGGTAGAAACAAAGTAATTTTGTTTTGGTGATCTGCATGGTAGTCGCCGTTTTGAACAACAGTTGTTGTGAACGAATGAAAAAGTAATCCTCACTTCTCAAAATGCCCCAGGGTACACGGTTTATGAGAAGAAGTCATCTCAAGAGGATTTTACAGAAAACTTGGCATCCAACTATTCCAAAGTTTTCAAACTCTTGAAGAGATTTTCCAAATCTCGACGTAACTAGCTTGGATTAACTGTGTTCTGTACAACTGAATCTTCGAACATAGAGAGATTTATCAAATCTCGACGTAACTTTCCCAAATTGATGGTGTCTTTAGTCTTCAAGATTGGAGAGATTTATCAAATCTCGACTTAACTGCCCCTGATTGACAGGATTCTGAGTCTTCAAGATTGCCCCCGGGGTCAGACTGTGAAAGAAACAACTGGGCAACAGCTTGCCCCTGCTTAGTAGAGTCTTCAGGTAGCTTGCCCCTGGATACTATCATCTCCTTGAAACAATACTAAATTTTAGCTCATCATTTCCATACGTATGTTAATTTCTATGACGTCAAGCAATGTTAGCAAGTAGAAAATGTTAATTCTGAAACTGCTAATGCAACGTATGTTTGTCTTGAAGTTTTATTTAAAAGATTTTGGTTGAATTACCGATTTTATAATGCCAACACAAATTTGAGCATAGCTCATAGGAGTCAGGAAACGATATCTCAATGAGTATACTTTTGAAATAAACCTTGCTTCAACTAGGTCTTTTGAAGGTTGTATCGTGGTTGGTTCACGGTTTGAGAAACAAAGGTATAAGGCTCAAAGTTTGTTTGCCCACCCAATCTTCGTGATATTTTCCTCCATTTTTGAAAATTACCCTGCCCCATGTTAAGAATGAGGTTTTTTGATTTGTAGAAGAAAACTACTACTTCAAAGGCTCAAAAGGGTTAACGAGGGTTTATCTCCTTATATCTTCGGTGTTTAGGATTTTTGAAACAATGCCTTATATCACTAGCATAGTTTTATTCAAAAGCATACAGCAAGAGATCTTGCGTTTGATTTCATCATCCTTCTTTCAATTCTCTGCCGAGGCAAGAGATTGGGCAGCATTGGCATTATAAAATAGAAAAAGCATTTTAAAATGAGTGAAACGAATGGGTTTCTTCAAGACAAACATGTTTATTGCATTGATTATTCAAAATAGCAAGTTCTTGCATGCAAACCAAACTTTTACAATCAAAGAAATAGTCATAAGTGCAAGCAAATAAATAAACAGCCTGATGAGCTCGGGAACATGCTCTTCTCTTGATTTCACCGACTTGGAAATAATCTTCACCTGCAGGACATCCTTGTATCATGTTCACATTGACTCCCCATGTCGTGGTAAAGGATTGTTCTGCACATTTGGGTTGAAATCTTTGAAAGTTAGGATTCCACTTTCAATCAATCTCTGGACATCGACTTTCATCCCATAACAACTTTCAATATTATGACTTGGCGCCCCTTGATGATAAGGGCAGAATAAGTCAGTTCTGTACCAGAAAGGAGGGTTCTTAGGCACCGCTGGTGGGGACTTAGTCTGGATATGGCCCTTGCGTAACAATACTGGGAAAAGTTATGCATATGACATAGGAATCGGGTCAAAGTTTGGTTTCCTCAGTGCACGACTTGGGTTGTTGAGCAATTGTCGGGCTTGTTGAGGAGGTTTCTGATTTTGCTGATGATACTGCTGTTGTGGTGAAGCAAGTGGAGTTTGAGGTGGTTGCGCAAACTGTGGTTGGTAAGCGGGAGCATTGCTAATTGGGGTCACAGCAGCAACGTATGGGCGTGGATGATACCTTCCTTTTGATCGTCCTTGATACACAACACTAACTTCTTGTTCCTTTTTCTTTCCAAAATTACTTCCATACTTTTTAACATTGTTGGAAGTATTCCCCTCCTTAGCTAGTCTTTCTTCGCGGACGCCTTCTTCCAAACGCATCCCCATATTCACCATCTCGGTGAAATCACTTGAAGTGCTTGCCACCATTCTCTCATAGAAAAATGGGCTCAGTGTTTTCAGGAAAATTCTAGTCATCTCCTTCTCCTCCAGAGGCGGAGTAACTTGAGCAGCAAGTTCACGCCAGCGCTGGGCGTACTCCTTAAAATTTTCTCTTTCCTTCTGGGCCATGGCTCTCAGCTGGTCTCTATCTGGCGCCATGTCGACATTATATTTATATTGCTTGATAAAAAGCTCACAGAGGTCATTAAAACTGTGGACCTTTGAACTATCCAGCCCCATATACCACTTGAGGACTGCGCCAGTCAGGCTATCCTGGAAATAATGTATCAATAGCGGATCATTATCCTTATGAACAGACATTTTTCGAGCATACATAACTATGTGACAATGTGGGCAAGAATTTCCTTTATACTTCTACAAATCAGGGTGTTTGAACTTTAGAGGAACCTTAACATTAGGAACCAAGCATAGCTCAGAGGCACTCTTCCCAAACAGCTCTTTCCCACGAAGGGCCTTGATTTCTTTCTTCATCTCTAAAAATTGGTCCTGGAAATCATCCATTCGTTCTTCCATTCCAACACTCTCACTAGGAGCGGCATGAAACACAGGTTTTTCCAGATGAAAAGGAGTAGTATTCACCACGGGTGGTGGCACAGTCATTACAGCAGTTGTGGCAATAACTTGAGAAATGAGTGGGCGATATCCAGCTGGAGTAAAGTTAGGAGGCATAAAATATTGAACTTCACTTGTAGCAGACACCACTGGGATCGGTGCAGATATTATCTCCGAGATAACAATATTGTGTGATGGTGTACTATGTGTTGGCTGATTCTGAGCGGCCATCAGTGCTTCCATCATCCCATTAATCTTTTCCAGACTTTCCTTCAGTGTTGAAACCTCTTCCCGGAGTGCCTTTTTTTCCTGCTCGAGTTGATCCATTCTCTTCTTGAGACTGGCTCGAGTATTGTATCGATGGTTCAGCTTGACTGAGAAGAGAAATACGAATGAGAACCTGGAATGCAAAGGAATGCAAATGCAAATGCTATGCAACAAGATTCATGGAACTCGGCTATTTATAATCATTGAGGAATATCAACAGGCTCGATTTTTAATCATGAAAAAGCGGTTACAATCATTATTACTAGAATACTAAAAATTGATTTAATACAAAATTAAAACGCGTTTGTACGCCTTACAACAGTCATAACGTAAAGCTAAATAAAAGCTAATAATGATAGATCTAAGGAGACTCTTCCAACGGTCTTCGTTTGAGTCGCTCGATTTCTTCTTCCATCTGGGCTTCTTCTAAAATAAGCTTGTCGATGAAGTGTTGACTGATGGGATAAGACGTCTTGAGCTTTCTGTTTCTTGCAATAGGTAGCATTTTTTTGAAATTCTCTTTTTGTAGTCATCTTAGCTTGAATATTAACCGAAGATAGGAAATGGATTCTTTTATCCTGAAATAGTAACTTGGTCAGCTAAGAATATTCTTCATAAGGTGTCACCAACTAGTCCTCAGGAATAATGGTAGGCGGCAATAGAATAACTTTTTATCTTGTCTTGAATTCTTCTTTGTCTGGCAGCAAGGTCTCCAATCTCCTTAGATCGTCCAAGTTATAACTATTGTAAAGGTACTTCAACGTTTTTAGAGTCTATGATATTCCTATGATGTTTACAAACAGGACTAAGTTCCATGAATCTTTATGATATGATGCTAATGAATGCAAGGATGCAAACACAGACAAAGCACAAAGCACACATAAGCAAACAAATGGACAAAAGTCCTAGGTTCAAAGGAGCGTGAATGGAGTCAAGGTCTACCCATCCCATAAGGTAGTGTGGTTTCAAATGTACCTGCCGAACGGGTTCTAAAAAGTTCCCAGAGTCTACAACCCATCTTTCGGATATTATCGACTTCCCAAATCACTTGGTATTCAATAATATTCTCAAGAGGATCTCATCCGAGTGTAGTATCGCGTGACAACTATTTGGAAATAGACTCCCGCATAGTCACCGCACTACATTCTAAAAGGCCAAGTGGGGTTAAAGGTGCTACGGTCCTCAGTCTTAAGGGTTCTTGGTCGAAGTTAATACCGTTTTCACGAATGGACTCGTTCAAACAATATTAATTTCAAAAGAACCTAAACTGAGCGATGATTTTCTCAATTCGACTTTTCGGGAATCGACTTCGTCAAAGTACCCTTGACCATATCATCTCCTATAATTACACTCAAGTCCGGGTCTAGGACTCTCACCACTCAAGAATCCCTCCAAACAGCAAAAAAAGTACATAACAGATAACATTAAAAGATCAAGTTAGGGGGAACCATCTTATGAGTGTCCCCAGTGAAGTCGCCATTTCTGTCTCGGTGAAAATTGGATACCATAGTTATTTGTTAATTAGGATCGCATTTTTTTTAATGTCACCACCGGTCTTTGATTTTATCCAAGGGAAGGGAGAAAAAACCGAATTCCCACAATGCAATGCAAATGCACTAAGATTCTAAGTTCGGGGGTTGGTTATACCTAGGGAAGGTTTTAGCATCCTAGATATCTGTAGTACTCTACAGGAACCTCTTGATTCATTTTATGTTATCTGTTATTTGTTTTGCTAAGGGTTTAAGGGTAGGTGATTTATTATTTTTATTCCTAAGTGTGCTCGACAAGATATCGCATCTTGTCCCTACATATCCTATCAGGAGGGAATCAGAGCACTTGTAGTTCCTCATTATTAAGGATACTAAATGTTTTAAAGGTTTAGGAGAGGAAGATGAGTCATCATCTTAAGAAAACCACCACAGTTCTTTGAAAATGTTTGTATTTGTGGGGTATGGGATTGTATGTCCCTTTCTTTGAGATGATTAACATCTAATTCTCTTGCGTGGAGAATTAGGTGGGCTAAAGTTTGATTAAATAATCAAAATTGTGGGGGGACTAACCTAGGAAATCTATTCTAAGTTGTCTAATAGTCTTAACTTAAGGGTGTCGATTATGATGCATATGATGTGCACCATGCACAATAACGTGGTTATCATGCATGGGGTTTTCCCTTGGATATTTATGCGATTAATTATATTATTTAGGCGAAGGTGCTAGCAAAGTGATGCTAGACTTGTGTCCAGTGATCAAAAGGTCGAATGCGATGCCCTAAGGCGATCGACTTACATAGGTAGAAAATTGGCTCGACGTTGGATCGAGGAATTTTTATCTTTTTTGAAAGGGTTTTGACAAGTAGTATATAAATCAAATACATGATAAACAAGCAAGGCATAACATTCGAACGCTCATGAACCTACGACTAGGCAAGAGGTTTCTAATTGGAGAACGAATTATTAGGAGAAGGGTTTGATTTTAGGGAAAATTAGAAAAGGTTATTTATTATTTTGAGAATTTGTTAAAGATTATTATTAATTTGAAAAGAGTTAAAGGGTTTTTTATTATTAAATAAAAAGAAATTAATTTTATTATCTAGTAAAAGAAAGGTTTTCCAAAATCGCTTATTTCTTTTAAGTTATAAAAGTAAAAGAGTTTTTTTATTAATAAAAGTTCTTAATATTATTTTATTTTAAAGTCATATTAAAAAGTTAATAAAGTTTCCTTATTAACTGAAAAAAAAATTAATTTTAATATAAAAGTTTTTATTATTAAAAAAAAGGGTGTTTTATTAAAAGGGTTATATAATTATTTAAGTTAAAAGTAAATTTTAAATTTTCCTGCTTAATGTTATTAAAAGGAGCTAGAGGGGTCCTATTTTTAGTTAAAATAGTTTTGGTTGTAATTATAAAAAAAATTAGAAATTAGTTACCATTATAAGAAAGGTTAATTTTTTATCTTTTATCATAAAATGTTAATTTTAATTATAAAGAAAAATTTAACTCTAATTACTAAAACTTAATATAAAAGACTTTAAACTCGGTTAAAAAAAAAAGGTTTTGTAAAAGGTTATAATTGTTAAAAAGAAAATCTTAGATTAAATTGTTAAAAAAAGGTTAATTTGCAAAAAATGAAGAAAAAAACGAAAGGAAAACAGAAGAGGAGAATCCCCTCACAAATCGCTCACTCTCTCTCGTAACGCAAAAACCCTAAAGGGATCTAGCCGCCACTCTCTCTCTCGTCGTCCTCCCCCGTTCTCTCATCTTCTTCACGACCTCATCAAACCCTAAATCGTCGTCGTTCTCCCCTCATCCCTCGATCTCTCGTCTCTCCGATCAAACAAATCGAAACAAACACAAACCCCACCCCACGATTCCCAGCCCCATTCCATTAATATTCTTTTGTTTTATGATTTCCAGATACAATGATTAACGATGATGAGAAACCAAAAAGGAAAGGAAAAAGTCGCCAGAGACGGAGGGTTGAGGCGCGAACGGCTCCAATGGTCACCACTTCAGGGATGCATCCTCTCTAAACTTTACCTCTTTGCGTGCTTTGTTTGTGTGTGTGTTGCGATGTATTGTCTGCGTCCGCCGTATGTGTGTGTTTATGGGTTCTCCGGTGTATTCTCTTCTTCTTCTTCTTGGATCGATTGTTCTGGAGAAGTTGGTTGGTGTCTGATGAATTTGGTTTGGTATGTTGATGAATAGGTCTGATGTTTGGGTGATGAATAGGTTGATGAGTTTAGATTGGTAATGGATTCGAGAGGATTTTTGGGTATTTGTGTATAGGATGGTAGAGTGAATCCATGTTGATTTTTTCGTTCCTTTTTGATGGAATATGAGTCACTTTATATAGGCCAAGGATGAGATACAGATTCCTTCTCTTAAATGCTGATTGATTCTTTTGTTTAAATGCTGATCTGATTTGATTTCGACTTGGGAAAGTTTCGGACTGATTTGTACGCTTTATGATTCGGTTTTCAAATCTGAAAAGTTTTTGGAAACTTTTTGAAAACCTTCCTTCTTTGTCTTGAAACGATTTCTGATGTTGCCTTGTTTGCTGATTTGAATTTTTTGCTCTATTATATTTTTAGAAGGTTTATGCTGGCGGTATCCTTTGGGATATTGCCCATAACTTCAAATGAAAATGATGAAGACAACTGCTGATTCTCGACATTAATTCTGAGGCCTATCTCATTCAACCTTTCCTTTTCCGTTTGATATGCTATTTTGCCTTGTTATTGAATTTTTGATGATTGGTTTTGATGTGCTGAGACTTTGTTTGAACGTGTCTGCTCTTTTTCTTCTTTAAGTTTAGCATGACTTTGGGACGGGTTGATTCAAACATGTCTGGTAACTTGGATGATGGTTAATGTATTTGGCTTAGTCGCGTTCTTGACTCTAAATGCGAAATAATGACTTTGAGGACTTCTGACTTGAAATGTTTGGTTTTCTTCAATTTGTGGCCATTAACTTTTGATCCTGTGTGATCATGTTTTGAAATTGAAGCATGGTTGAACTAGAGTTTCAGCTGCTAACCAAATGTGGTTGTTCTTATGCAGAGTAGTGATGGTGGTACGGATCATAGCAAGGGTCAAGGCTGCTGTATTCACAGGCAAGCTCCGTGCAGTATAACTACTTGGAGCGAAGCCGGTAGCACTGCTGAATTGTGGAAGGTAATCAACATTACTTAATGGTTGATCTTGTTAAATCGAATGCCCACGAATTTCGTCATTGGCCCCATTTAATTTTGTATTTAGGGGAACCCGTCTCAGCCTGGTTGCAAGTCTTTAGAATCATGTTGACCATGTTAGTATCCTTTATTGATACTGTGTAGATGATGCAGATCCTTTCCTATGTGATATCAGAATCAGAAGGTATCTCATAAACATGCATAACTTGAGTAGTCTTAGCAGGTATGTTAGCGTAGAAATCACCTCGTAGAAGTGTGCTTCGTTTATGATTATGGTAATTCTAAGTTGAGAAACCATGATTTTTTTTGCGCATAGGTTGTACTAATGGAACTTTTGCAACTACGACAGTTCAGATGTTGCTTTCAGGTCTGGTTTCAGGCTTCAAATTTGGTGATCTCAAAGGCGGTTTAGCAGGAACAAAATCAGAGAGTAGGTTTGTTCGCCTCCGTATTTAACGCTTATTTGGGACTGTACAGAGGTAATGTGATGAATTCACTCCTTTAGGCCAGGTTGCCAGCGGTATAAGGTTTTGTTTCCTTGCTGTTGATTGTAATTTGGCTATTTCTTTTGAAGGTGCATGGGAGAACATTGTAGGAAGAAAGCCACCTTATCTAAAAACAATTTGGACTGTTTTATTCTATTTGATGGTAACTTCTAATTAATTCCTTCTTTGGTGTGTTTTTCCTGTTCTTTTTAACCATGCTGGTTGGATGATAATGATGCTCCCTTTCCTCTTTTGAATGCAGGTACTTAAGGTTGAGATTTATTGTGATGGGTGAGGTGGATCAATATGACGGGTACTTGGAATTTCATTGCATTCCTTTCCTTGATTATCACAATTGCATAACGAAATTGAAACGTGTTCTTAGGGATTTGTTGTAACAGTATCCTTTTCTGAAACAACTGCAGGATTCTGGTCTTTGTTTGGACGACTGGCGGAATCAGAGTGTATATGCGAACCTTTGTCGTGGCCAGAACCTCCTACCTAGGCATTTCTCAACAGGCGAGTAGTTAACAGATTTCAAATGTGATACCGTAGGTTCTATGCTTACGGCTATCAACTTGCTCTTTTGTATTAGCCAAAGTGTTTGCTTAATCGACACAAACATGCGCTGCCTAGCTTACCTCCATTAGGAATTGGTGTTATTCTAAATGATTACAACATATATTGAATGACTTCTTTTGTGAGACTAAAATGCCATGTCATGGTTTTGTTGCAACAGGTTCAAAGGAGTTGCTAGCAGTTTTGAAGAGGTGGCTTTTGGTTCGAGTAAAAGATGTGCATCCATGATTGAAGTTGATCTTATCCTCTCCTAAGCGTCTCGGTACAAAGCCAAACATTTTCCAAAATGATGCGTACAAGAAATCCATAATGAATATCTGTCTAACCATTGTAGCGGCAATGAATCGGGGAGGAGATAAATCACTTACGACCTCTATAGCTGCTGGGTGTTAATCTTAAAATCTGGCGACGTTTTGGAGTCTTTTGTATTAACTTGATGTATTAAGAAGTGAGACGAACTGCAAATACTTTCATGCTTTGGATTCAAATTTTTCCTTTGTAATTTGTACGTCTATGCATGTCTTGAAATATTCAGATTGCTTTCTAAGTGGCGTTGGTGATGAATTTGTGCGTGGGACTTGCATAGACACCCTTGTAAAAGAAGTTATCAAACGTGGCACTTATGAATTTTGACATGTAACTTGAAATGCTTGTGTAGAAATAATTTGAGTTTGGCGATCTTGTATCACTTAGTATATTGTTAATTTCTTCTTCAATATGCTTCTTCTGGACTGTTGGATTGCTTGTGCTTGTAAACTTGTAAGGAATCAACAGGCTTGAATTTGCATCTTGGAAATCAACCTTCTACTTCCTCCTAAATTGAATTTCTTTGGTGAACCATTATCTAGGAACATAGATCAAACACATCTCTTAACCTTGTGGAGCTTACAGAGGGGGGAAAATGCCATCTTGCGGTATAACTGCCACACAACCAGTGACTAGTCTTAGGGTACCAAATTCCATATCAGAGGGTATTCTGTGGGGGAAATGAGGAAAAAAAGCTTGGTATTAGTTTAGGGACCAGAAAGAGAAGGGGCACAATCTCACAGGAATCCACACACATCTTGCAAGGACCAAAGGACCTTCACAATCACATACACACAGCACAACCTTCAAGTCTTTAAGCCTTCTGCAGCAGTACCTGTGTTCACAAATGAAACAAACAAGCAAAAATCTAGATAAAGATGGTTAGTCCTGCACGAAAGATCGACCTAATATGTTATGCAAAAAAACAAAGTGGGGATCTTAGGATCAAAAATTAGGGTGCGACACTTACCATTAACCCTTTAGTGGTGACTCTCAAGTTTATGTATCTTTTTGTCAACCCTTTGACAATGCCACTCGTTTGTGAAGTTTTTATTTCCCCAGTGGAGACCGTCTTTCTGGTTCTACCTTCATTGAGGATCTTTTTGTTCTAGAATGACATCCGGTCACATTTGAACCTGATGATCAATCACTTTAGATACCTTTATTGGAGCCCATATTTTGGTTCTACTTCCAATAAGGTTGCTTTTTCATCCTAGAATGTTAACCAGTCATACTGGAACTTGTTGATCCACTGCTTTGGATATTCCCCCGTGAAGACTGTCTTTTCGGTTCAACCTTCATCGAGGATCTTTTAGTTCTAGAATGTCATCCAGTCACATTTGAACTTGATGACCAATCATTATTGGTCTTGCATAACTCCAGTGATTACTGGTGCGTTTTTTATCCAATCATTATTGGTACTCCAAGTCCAGTATTTACTGGCATCGCTTCAAAAATCTAATCATAATTGGTCAGTCATAACTATATGTCTTTTTTCTTCACAATCCAATCATAATTGGTCAGTCCTAATTGTCTTTCCTTTTCAAAATCCAATCATTATTGGTGCCCCAAGTCCAGTAATTACTGGCGTGTTTTTCTAAGTCCAATCATCATTGGCATCTTATAATCTTATCTTCGCCAAAAGTTTGGTCATTGCCAATACCCCCGTAAAAGTCCAGTGTTTACTGGCATTTGTTGAAGGTCTGATCATTATCAGCATCCTAAGTCCGATAATTACTAGCATGTTTTCTAAGTCCAATCATTATTGGAGTCTTAAGATTGGTCATTACCAACATCCTTTGAAAGTCCATGTGGTTATCGTCATTTGGCGCATGCAGAGTTTGTGTTTGTCTCTGTCTTTTCTGGTTTTTTCTTGAAGATCCCGTTTGAACTCTTCAATATAAGAAATCCCCAGAAAATCTTTTGTTGGGTGTCCATCCTTTTGTTTCAAATTGATCCCCAGTAGAGATCATATCTTCTTTCTGGTTTCACCCCTAGTAAAGAGTTTGTCTACCATTTTGCTATCCCCGAAGTCGTCCGGTCATATCCGAACCTGCTGTTTATCTCGCTAGATCCTTCCCCAGTGGAGATCACATGTCTGAATTTTACCTCCAGTGCGGATCTTTCCTTTCTAAGGCGTCAAGCGATCACATTTGAACTAGTTGCTCGACCATTTTAGATTCCCCAGTTTTTATCAGCTTCCTCAGTGTTGTTGTCCATCCCCAGTGAGTGTTTACTCATTGTGTCAATTCTATCTCTGTTTGCTTTCGTTTTCGTCTGCATCTTGCATTCAGCATTCCATCATTTACATCATGGTAGCGTTCATGGCATGTCAACATTATAGATTAGTTTTGTCCATAGCATTGCATATCATTGCATCTAAGGGCAAAATTTTCGGTTATCTATATTTAAATATCTGTCACCACGATTTCACGAGGATTATCATCACTCATGTCATCCGGTGAAGACATTTAAATAGGGGCAACTGTCATACCCCAAATTTTACCCTCAGATACTCTGATCTTTTTCATATCATTTTAAATCATCCATCTTCGCATTTATCCATTAATCATAGCCACGCATTTTTCGTCTTATTGTTGTCACTTTTTCCTTTTATTATTATTCAATTATTTTGAGTTTTAGAACATTTCTTTTATTTAAAATTTTGACTTTTTTAAAATCACTAGTTTAGTTTAATTTAATTCTTCTTTTATTAATATATTATTTATATTTCTTAGTTATCTTTATTGTCATTATTTTATTATTATTATCGCGATGTTTATTTTTATTATTTATCATCATTATTATTATTTTGTTAGTAAGTCCATTTTTAATAGTTATTATTATTATTATTTACTATTTCATTATCTATTTCTATTACCATTATTATTATTGTTATTTTTATTACTATTATTAGTATTATTATTTATTATTAGCATTATTATTTATTTATTGTTATTAGCATCATTATTACCATTTTCATTTGTTATTATTACGTTGTCATTATTATTGTAATTATCATTTTTTATCATAATTATCATTTTTTATTATAATTCATTATTAGTATCATTATTATTTATTTTATTTATTTATTACTATTCATTATTTTTTTATTTATTTCTATTTTGTTATCATTAGTATTATTATTATTTATTATTAGTATTTACTATTATTATTATTATTATTATTATTATTTTTAACATTTATTATTTTTATTATTATTATTATTGCTTATCTTCATTATGATTACCGTTATTATTTTTTTCTGTCACTTTTTCATTATTATTATTAAATCAAAAAAGAAAACAATTGTCATTCCAAAACATATCCACACACACAGTTGCAAAACAAATTTCCAGGACAATTACATGTGTGTGACCCCACCCCTACTACACAAACCAAAACCACCAAACAACCTGCTGTCATCCAAACCTGCACAAGAAACACTGCTCCAACCGTACGTAAAACCAAAAGCAAGACAAGCCATCTCCCTAAAACCTGCAACTTGACACAACACTTGCATCAAAGGACTTCACAACGTAAACCTTTGCTACACCCCATATCTGCTATGCCAAGAATTGCTACCCTCTAAAAAGCCTACTTCATCTCTGCGCATCCTATGCACAACAACATACTACACACAAAATGACAACCATAAAGTGACCTCAAAAACCCTGCATCAAAACGCAGGTCTCACCTAAGCTCTCGGGACACTTCAAAAAACCTTCAACTCGCACGAACCGTCACAATCAAAAGCCTGCTACCCCAACAACCATTTGTAACACCCCATTTTAATTATTTAATCGTCGTGTATTATTTCTGATTGTTTGGCTTTGTTAAGGGTGTGTGTTTGAGTGCGTAGGGATAATAATAATATAATAATGAATAATGTAGGGGCATGTCCAATAATAGTAAGGTAGGGTGAATTATTATTACTATTATTAGTATTATTAT
Source organism: Lathyrus tuberosus (assembly GCA_022829125.1). Lineage (NCBI taxonomy): Eukaryota > Viridiplantae > Streptophyta > Magnoliopsida > Fabales > Fabaceae > Lathyrus > Lathyrus tuberosus. The sequence continues at coordinate 505,254 of JALAZF010000203.1, read as the reverse complement.
TATTGTTATTATTATTAGTGTTATTAAACCAAATAGAATTAATATTATTATGATTATTATTATTTTATTATTAATTAAATAAAATCTGATTAATTAGAATTAGGGGGAGTTTAGTGGGACAAAACAGTTTTCACGTAAAAAGAGAAAAGGTTAGAGAAAGAAGAACAAGAGAAGAACAAGGGTGCTAGGGCTAGGATCTCCATCAATTTTCGCAGGATTTAATCAAGAATTCGAGGTAAGGGGGAGAATGGGCTCAATATAGGTGATAATTGCATGAGAGGGTAGTGAGGGGTCCTTTCCCTCGTAGGAATTTGTATGTGTAAACTCTGTTTTTGGTGAATTTGTTGTTGTACTATGACTAAATTCGTGATGAACATGTATGAATTGATTTATTCTGTCACGAGTTATGTAATTGTATGGTGTTGTTGCTGCTGTATGAATGTGTATGGTTGCAGATCTGGTTTTGTTGCAGGTGAAGGTAACGAACTTAGATCTAGGAATTGTTAATTTGATTAGAAATAATAGAAGGATGGAATTAGATGAAATTACAGGTCCTAAAATCAATGTAGAAACCAATTTAGGACAGATCTGGATGTAAGAAGTGAGGATGGAGTGATAGGATTAGGACTGATATAAAAAATGGGTGTTTTTCACAGTCTCTGCCCATACGCGTAACAAGGAGGGTGATACGCGTATGGCTTGGCGTGCCAGGGGCCTATATGCGTAAGGCAAAACGTACGAGGGTGCTACGCGTATGGAATTCAATTTGACATGACCCTCTGCCTGTACGCGTAATGGTACGCGTATGGAGGCTTGGCCTTACGCGTATGAGAAGGATATACGTGTATTGGATCTGAAAATGGAAATTTGGAGGGGACGACACGTCTCTGCCCATACGCGTAATAGGCAAGGCAATACGCGTATGGCAGGGCGGGAGGGGAAGCCTTACGCGTCTGATACGTAGATGGAGGGGCGAGCGAGCTGGGCAATACGCGTATGGCACAGGGCAATACGTGTATGACCAGCGTGAGTGCATATTTTCCCGTTTTCGCGATTTATTTCCCGTTTTCGCGTCTGAAGCAGTTTCTTTTGGTTTGAGAGGTTGGGGATAGATGTCAGAACCTTAGAAACGTAGGATTGATGATCAAAATAATTGTTTTAGTAATTTTAGTGAATTAATTAGTAATTAGCTAATTAAATGTCGTGTGAGGAGTTTTGTTTGTTGTGATGTGTATGATGGTGAGCAGGTATCTCACGTATGATCAGGAGGATCGTGTAGATGTATGATTGTTGTCATACATGTGTGTTATATGTATAGTTGTTGTCATGCATTCATGGTGTGTCGGTGGTGGTGAATCATTGCTCAGGAGGAGGTTATGTGATTCACCCGAACTCCAATGAGGAGTGTGGTGGAGATAAATCATTGCCAAGTAGGGGTGTATGTGATTTATCCGGGTTCGATTGAATGAACCATGGTGATTTGGTACCACATGCATTGTATTGATGTTTGAGTCGCATTACATTTATTCTATGGTTGGTGAATTGTAAATGTGTATGACAAGTACGTCGTGATTGTGTGTGTTATTGATATGTGATTGTGTGAGTACTACCTTTAGCATGTATTATTCACCGTTTATTATTGAATGTAGTTCTCACCCCTTTTGTTGTTTGTTGCGTCTGTGCTTCTCCGGAAGTACATATAATCCAGGTACTTGAGTGTACATGGAGTGCGTGTTGCCTAATCGAGTCTTAGGAGTCGCTCTGATACGTAACACAAGATTTGGGGAATTTCTAATTGATTGTTATTCATTATTCATTTGTTACGTATCGTTTTATTTTCGTTGGACTTATGTTGGACCACATTTAATGTGGGTTTTTGAAGTTGTTGGCATGTGGCCGTGAATTGAACAAATAATTATTTTTCCGCTGTTTTAATTCTTTAATGAAAGGAGTTTTCAGTTGTTGGTTTTAAATGAAGTGACACCCTACTTTTGTTAGTAAACTCTGATTATTTTAATAATATTTCTATATTTTATAAAATGGAAAAAAATGGGGTGTTACACCATTCACCAAATCGTACCCTGCTGTTGTACCCCAAATTTCACCCTCATTTTTTCTGCTAGTTGATGTTTTTATTTTTCTCTATATTTTAATTTAGTATTTATTTTAGTGTTTTATTTGTTTTTATTTTAATTTCAATATGGCTCATCTTTAATTTTACTTATATTTTATTATCCTATCTTTATTAATTTAAATTAATCTCAATTTAATTTTTGCATTAGTTTAATTATCTAGACTAATTCTCATTTGGTTTACTTTTCTAATTAATCTAAATTAAAGTCTTTGATTAGTGCCACTTTCTTTTATTTGTTACATTTTATTTGTTACATTTAATTAATCTACATTTTATATGTCTTTACTCCACTTGCGCATCCACCAAGACCCGCCGCCAAATTCAAAGTCAATTTCAACCAATAATCAAGACTTTAATTTAACCACTTAATTCATATCTTGGCACAAGGCCATTGTCAAGTCAAAGAAAGTTCGTACAGAACATTATCAATTCAAGTTTCTAAAGTCCACATCATTAACCCATTTGCCTCCTCACTCTTCAAAGTCCCAAATTACAAGTTTAAATTACAAAGATATGTGAAAGTACAACACAGCTGCTACAACTTGCTTCTGCACAAACGACTAAAAACCCCAGGACCTGCTCGTATGAACACGCTCCCTCTGCAGACTGAAAGCAACTACACAACAACGATAAAAAAAATTCAAATAGAGTTTAAGAGATGTTCTATTTTTCAGGAGGGAAAATAGCAGAAAATGAAAATCAGGGAGATGACTCTTTTCCATAACCTTCATCACCAAACAACCAAACATCAACAACTCGGAAGCAATACCACACGCTTCAGAAAGCCCAACTTCCACTCACACAACCACCATCCCAACCTCAACAACTCACAACTCCTCCACCGTAAGTTTCTTGTAACCCTCCAAGCCCATTTCCAATCGCAAACCTCAACCTCCTTCAACCTCTTCAATCCCACCCTTCAACAATACTTCTCCCACTACTCTCAGCCACTCACAGGACCTTCCTTAACCCCACCCTTTAAACTTCAATCACCCAACATCTTTCACCACCACAAATCTCAAAACACCAGACTCATTTTCTGGGTTTTACATTCAAACCCTAAATAACCAGAAATATAACAACATCTACTGCGGAGAGAGAACAACCTTCAACCTTAAAAAAAAAAACGAAACCTTTATCTCCAGCAACCTCTCGCCTCCATCAAACACCAACAACAACAACTAAAACAAACTCAACCTTTTTCTTCTCCTTCGCTCAACCCAACCGAAACATCACCACCATCTTCATAACCTTCAAATACACCATTAACCTTTTCCATCATCAACCCAACAACCTCAACCTCCGCTCCTTTCCAAATTATCATCGAACCCTTTTTCACCAAATCGAACCCACAAACAATTAACCATCACGGAAACAGAGAGAAATTGAGATGAAGAGAATTTGAAATCCAAACACAAATCGTGCTACAAACCTTGAATCGAACGCGAAAACACGGACGAACGAGAACAGGGACGAAACAAATCAAACTCGATTTGATTTCGAACACGAGAACAGGGACGAAACAAATCAAACCCAATTTGATTTCGAACACGAGACTGGGTCGCGAGAACGAACGTTGAGAGGTTGGGGATGAATTCATCGTGTTTTTCCTGATGTTGCTTTTGGTGTTGACCGCTTGACCCTTTGGGGATTCCTTTTGCTTTTTGTCACTTTGTTTTGTCGTTTTGTTTTGCAAATAACCGGGGAGTTTCGTTGCTGCTTTATGTGTTTCAATGGCCATTAAATTTTGTTTTAATGAGGATAAGCTGATGATTTTATTCTTGGAGCAGGTTTTTTTTTTTGGTTTTGGGCTTTGATACCTTGGGGTTTCTCATTACCCCATTATTGTTAAAAGTTAACCGTGTTTCAATGATGGAAATAGGATAATGGGCTTGGTTCTAGCCCATTTGATTTCTGGATCACACCCCATTTCCAGCGCCTCACGCCCTTTATTCATTTCAAACTGTTGTACCCCAAATTTTACCCTCATTTTTCTGCTAGTTGATGTTTTATCATTTTTCTCTATATTTTAATTTAATAATTATATTATTAGTTTTTTATTTCTTTTATTTTAGTTTAAATTCAATATAGTCTTTAATTACTAATGAAACATTTTAGCATGTGTACAACTTTACTTTGTTTTAGGCGTTGTGTTGCATATGTGTGTCCTCGTTAGGCATTCTTTGTGTGCAAGTCAACAAAGCTTCCCATTTCTCTTTCTTAGTGATAGTGAATGAAGATAAGTGCATGCATGTTTTACTTTCATTTATGAGAGAAACGTGTGAAGCATGGAAATAAGAAGTAGGAGAAAGATGATTCCTATATAAAGTGTTTGTTGGGATAGTCAAGTTGAAGTCAAGGCATTTACTACGTTTCTGATCATAAAAATGTAACCTACGATACTTTCCTAAGCTCACGCGTCACATTAACAGTATACACAAGGCATAGCCCAAAAAGAAATATATTGCAACTTTTCCACACTAGCTCATAAGGTATCATGCGTTGACAAAAACCTGTCACAAAGCCATAAAAAACTGCTATTGGAAAGTAACGTTGCAACCAAGACAAAGGCATTACAATAAAGCCCAAGCACCAACTTTGCAGCAACCGTACGAAACACTTTTCCACAAAGTTTGCAAGAGAACACGCAAACCTGCTGGTACGAACATCAACGTAAACCTGCTTCCACCATAGCCCTGCACCAACATATCTTTACAAATCAGAACGACTATATTTTTTAAATCAGAAGTCTTAACGGTTTTTTTTGAAATATTGTTAGGTTTTAAGCATAAATAGAGAGAACCAGGGGCGACACAAAGGGGGAGAAAAAAGAACAAGAAGAATAGAGGGGAGGTGAGGAAAATCGGGGAAGAAAAAAAAACCTACTTCATAGGAAAAACCAGAACCAAGTTCTAAGACATACCAAAAAAAAGGGCAGCAAAACAAAGTTCTCCCAATCAAAGAAGAACAAAGTTCAACATCAAAAACCAGGAAGTTCTCAAGTTCAAAACTTGAACTGAGTTCAATACAAAACCAGAACAGTTCAAAAGCCAAAAACCATAAACAAATTCACAAACATACCTCTGTCTTCATTTTTCTGGCAAGTCCTTTCTGTTACAAAAAACCAGACCTTCATCAACATCCCAGCCCTTTCGCACAAGCCGTGAACACTGTCTCAGTTACGCCTGCAGCACAAACCAATATACAGAAGGAAATTCATAAACAAAAAAATCACACCAGAGTTCATAAACCCACCCATAGTTCAAGATACCACGGTTTTCACAGAGAGGCGCATACCATAGCAGAAAGATACACAGCAGGGGAATGCACCTTCGAATACGCCAACATCGTCGAGGTCGTCGCGTCGTATTCCTCCAAATCCACTAATTGCACCACACGACCCTCTCCAGTATGAACATACCTTGATAAAAGTATGCACACCATATTCATGAGTATTCCAGAAAGGACATCAAATCGAAAAGAAGTGATAATTTCAAATCAAGCCACAACACGCAAGAATTAGGGAAGCAGGGAGACGTATCTTCAAGCTCATCGACATCACCAACACCTTACGAGAACCATTCAGTTTCCATTGGTAACTTCGAATACCTTTGCTAAATCTTGTATGATTATTTGTTATTGATTGTTTGTTTGGATTTGTTCGTGAGAGATTTCTGAGCGAAAAGCGACGATTGAGGGGGGACGACCGTTATAGCTTGAGGCTCCGACGGTGACGTTGGCGTGGAGATCGTGGTGAAGGAGAGAAGCTTTGGTTCGAGAGAGAATTGGAGGGAGAGATATCGCGAAAATTGTGAGAGATGAGGGAGACGAGAATGCGAAGCTGAGGGACAGAGAGCGATCGATTTTGTTGAGTTGATGATAACAGAACAGAAAAGGAAATTGAGGAGAGGAACGAGATAGGAGAGAATAAGGTTTGAGGATGAATCGCTTTGAATATTGTTGAGCGTAGTTTCCAGAATTCGTGAGGTTTGGATCGTGTGAGCATTTAGAAGAGCGACCGTTTTGGTTCGTTTAGGGTTTCTTGTATTGTTTTTTCTTCTTTCCATTTAAGCCAGCCAAACCGGGTCGGATCCGACCCATACAGTGGCCCGCCCCAAGACTTAAGATCCAGCGCCCGCAAATGGGCTTCCTCTACCCATGCCTTTCAATCCCTGGCCCAAGCGGATTCCTGCACTCCTCTTTAGTTTTTTTGATTAAGTTAGTAATTTAAGTTGTAGGTAGTTTTTAATTAAATTAATAAATTGAGTTTTAGTTAGATTTTTTGATTAAACTAGTAATTTAGCGTGTAGTTATTTTTTTTAATTAAATTAGTGAATTGATTTCTAATTAGATCTTATTTTAATTTGTTAATTAGTTTTAGTTAGAATTTCTTAATTAGCTCTAATTGGTTTTTAGTGTTTTTTTATCGAGTTTTTATCTAAATTTCGGTTTAATTAGAACTTGGTTTGATTAGGCTTTATTTGATTCTTAGGTCTTTTTTTATTTTGGTTTATTCTCGATACTTGTTGATATTTCTCAATTTCGTCCACGATTGGTTGATGAGTGTTTGGTGCTCTCTTGTTCGTTCTTGATTGATATCATTTATGCTTGAAGATCCATACTTACAACTGTTATCTTTCCCCCCATTCCAAAGGAAGGTGATTAGTGTTGACTCTTAAAGTCATAGCCCCCACCTTAACCTAAGTAACCTCTTAGGAGAAACTTCATTTCTTGGCCTCATCAGAGCCATAGAAATCACAACTAGCTTTAGGAGAGAGTTCCTTAACTCTTAGTGATATTCATCCTAATGAATTTATCACTTTCCCTACTAACTAAACATAACATAGGTCCATTATAACTAGACTTAGAGAGTTCTTAAACTCTACAATGAGCTTGTACTCATTTCCCCTCTGAATATTGACCATACTCAACAGTTCAGTAGAAGTAGAACTACGCATACTCTGATTCTACTCCCGAGGATACGTAGGCGTAAGGTGCGATGCCTTATCGAGTATACTTAGATACTAACCCCTAGGGTTTCAACCTTTAGCAAACATAAGATAACATTATAACAAGAGGTTCCCGTAGAGTACTACGAACGTTTAGGGTGCTAATACCTTCCCTAGACGTAACCAACCCCCGAACCTTAAATCTTCCCCTTAGGATTTTCTAACGATCTTGAACCTTTCCTTTGGATAAATCAAAGTCGGTTGTAAAAGAAATATGATGCAAGTTAATTAATAGCTTGTTATCCGATTTTCACCGCAATAGAAATTGCGACTTCACTGGGGATGTTAGACCTATTGCTGGTCCCTTCCTAAGAGGGTTAAGCCTATCTTGTTTTTATGTTATTCATGTTTGCTTATTTACTTGTATATGCTTATGTATGCTTATATACATGTATATCTGTTCTTGCTTGACATTTTTCTGTTTGGTTTGGGTCATTTATGAGTGAGATAAATCCTATACCCGGATTTGAGCGTACACTTATTATAGGACGATGGTATTCAAGGAGGCTTTGAGGGAGTTGAATCCTGAAAAGTTGAATTGATAACACCATCACTCAGTTGAGGCCCTCTCGAGAGTCTAGTTATGTTGAACTAATTCGTTCATGAAAGCGTGCTATTCTCGACTTAGGAGCCCGGGATATTGAGAATCGTAGTTACCAAACCCCACTAAGCCTTTTAGGATGTAGTGCGGAGACCATGATGGAGTCTATTTCTGAATTGGTTGTCACGCGATACTACACTCAGACGAGATCCTCTTGAGAATTTTATTGATTACCAAGTCATCTGGGAAATTGTTAAAATCCGAAAGATGGATTGTAGACTCTGGGAATTATTTAGAACCTTGTTCGGCAGGTGAAAACCAGTAGTACATACCTATTGGGATGGGTAGACCATGGTTCCATTCATGAGACCTAAACCTAGGATTTGTATGTTTTGTTGTGTGTACATGTGTGTTTGCCATATGTATGTGCTCGTGTGCTTTATGCATCTCTACATTCAAGCATTCCTAGCCCTTTGGTTTCGAGAAACTCAAATACTTGTTTCCTTTTCAAAAGATCAACAGAGCTTGGATTTAAAAAAAAACAAAACTTTTCAATTTTCCAAAAATTTCGCAACTTGCCTTTGAGTTCCTTGAAACCATTTGGCTTGCATTAACATCTCATTTGCATCATGTCATAGCACGTGCATTTTCTCTCTGTCTTTGTCTCATGTCGCCGTTTTCCCTTCAGAATCGTCTTTGTATTATCACCCAAGTCCAAACTCGACAAAGGATGTCTGAACAATACTGTGAAATGGATAAAGTCAACAGTGAGTTGAGTGAGCTCCGAGGAGGAATAGGGCAGATCATGGAAGTTTTGAATGTTATACGAGGAAAGGTGGATACGCAGGTCACTGTAGTCTCAGAAGTCATTGCTACAATTGTAGAACCTCCCGTTACTATTGTGAACCCCACTTTAGGCATGCCTTTTAACTTTATGCGTGCTCCGGCCGTCACTTCTACTCAACAAGCTGTTCCCTTGGTTAATGAGGCTTTTCAAGCTATTCCTACCTTCACTCCAACAGCAGTGCAAGCTCAGGTGCACTCAGTTTTTCAGAATCCACATCCGGTCCATGATCATGTCAATAGGTCCGAAGAAGGGGATAATCGACATGAAAGGTTGGAGGAAAGTGTAGAGACAATGCGGAGGAAATTGGAAGCAATGGAGACGAGCAATGAATCTAATACTAATGTTAAAGACTTGTGCTTAGTCTCAGGCTTTATAATTCCACCCAAGTTCAAGCTACCCAATTTCGACTTATACTCAGGAACGACCTGTCCTAAGTCGCATTTGGTCATGTATTACCGACGAATGGCTGCATTTATGGATAATGATAAGTTGATGATCCACTGCTTCCAAGATAGTTTGAAAGGAGCTGCTGCAAAGTGGTATTTGACTTTGGACCAATCTAGGATCCGATGTTTTCAAGATGTATATGATGCTTTTGTAAAGCATTACCAGTATAACATGGACCTGGCGCCAGATCACAGACAATTACTGAGTATGTCTCAAAACGATACGAGTCCTTTAAAGAGTATGCACAAAGATGGAGAGAGTTGGCTTCACAAGTTGAGCCACCTTTACTTGAAAAGGAGTTAACTGATTGGTTTGTCGACACGGTTAGACCGGAATTCTACGAAAGGATGATCAGTAGCATATCTGCTAGTTTTTCTAATATCGTGGCTGTGGGGATTAAAGTAGAGCTTGGTCTGAAGAATGGGAAAATAACCAAGAGAGCTGATAGCTCAAGCAATGATGCCAAAATATCCTTCAAAAAGGAAGGAGATACCAATGTGGTGATGACAAACAAAAAGAGGAAGAATCAGTACTGGAAGCGTCAGTAGCAACAACAGTGTTATGCCGTTCAGCAACCTTATGTGGCCGCCATTATGCCAACATTCAACCACCAAGCTTCTGGTTATCAGTCGGTTCCTCAACCACCAGTATATCAACGAGCACCCAACGCTCCTGCTTATCTCCAACAGACTCAAGTTTCTCGTCAGAATATTCCAGGCAAAAGAAAGGGTGGAAGGCCTCCGATTCCTCCCAATCCTATGACGTATACAGCATTGCATCCTGTTTTGGTACAATAAGGATTAATAACTACAAGGTCATAAGGCCCACCTCCTGATCCTCTTCCACCTTCTTACAATCCCAATGCTCATTGTGCATTCCATGAAGGTGCACCAGGCCATGATTTAGAAGGTTGTTTTGCTTTGAAGCATATTGTGAAGGACTTAGTGGAGAGAAACATTTTGTCTTTCGACGGCTCTCAGCCTATCATCAAGAACAATCCTTACCCTCTCATGAGATAAGTAATGCTGTGGAGGATGTACCAAGACAAAGATGGACTGTGATTGAGCTCCTCTTTGATTTTCTGTATTTGATTCCCTAAAGCTGGCAATCTTTTGGCTGTTTCAGCAAATTTATTGTATTTCCTTTGCACTTTGAATCTGTATTTGCTTACAAGCTTTGTTGTACTTTCAAATTGGCAAGGTTAATGAGATGTTTGTGCATCTTTTAGATTAAATCCATTCGTTTCACTCATTTACTGTTATTTTCAAAAAATATTTACCTTGTTTCACTCCCTTTTATTCAACTGTTTGTTTAAACAAAGATTGGGGAGGATGATGAAAACCTCATGTTCATAATTGCTGTGATATGCTTTCAATTAAACCTCGCCGAGGATGTAAGGCATTGTTTCAATTCATCCCTTGTTAACCCCTTTCGAGCCTAGAAGTAGTAGTTTTTTTTCTTCACACAAAAAAAACCTTAAATCTCAACCTTGGGGGCAGGGTAGTTCTCAGTTTAACTCGGTTATGCATTCAAACACGAGCGCTTCATATAAGGCGCCAGTCAGCTTTCAAATTAAGTGACTTCCTATTTTCGGAGATTTGAACGTATATCTTGAGTTAACTGAGCGTAGGATTTGAGCCTTTATCTTTGTTTCATAAACCATGAACCATACCACATTACAACCCCTAAAAGACCTAATTGAGGTAAGGTTGTTTTGAAAAGCATACTACAGCAAGGTTGAGTAACTTGACTCCTAATAATCTTTGTTACTCGCGTGTGTTGGTCACTTCCTTAATGACTAGACCCACCTTTGTTTTTGGCTATTTAATCATTTCATTGTGCCTTTTTTATCAAAGCTTTATTTTCAAACTTTGCATTAAACCTTTGCATTAAATTTTGCCAATTTTAATGAACAACACTTGTTTGCAATACCATTCGATATCAAGGAATCCCAACAAACGCGGTCAGTCAAGGAATTGAACCTGATAAAGGAATTTGACTTAGTCAGGGGCAACCAAGTGTGAGTTGACAAATCAGGGGCAAAATTCTGCAAGTCCAAAATATTGAGGCAAGTCTCCCTGAAGTCATCTATGACAAGTATGGACTCCAGTGACCTATCAGCAGGGGCAAGTTTTGTTCCCCCAGTCGTTTCTACTACCATTTGTGTATTACGAATACAGTTGAACCGGGGCAACCATGTCTAAGTTCATTTCTTTTCAAAAGTTTGAAGACATTGAAGCATCTGATGCGTCAATTCTTCTGTGAAATCCTTTTGGTGACTTACCCTCACGAACCAGTTAATTAGGGGCAATCAGGTCGAGATTCGGCAAATCTCTAAAAAACAGTCAGTCAAGGACATCCCCGTCACAGATCAACCAAGCTGACATGGGCAAAGTTTATTCCCCAAATCATCAAACAATCAGTCTGAAGCAAGTTCCAAGGCTTTGTTGTGCAAACGCCGTTAATCTGGGGCAGTTACGTCAAGATCTCTCCAAGAGTTTGAAGATATTGAAACACCCTGTATGCCAATTCTTCTATAAAATCCTCTTGTTATCGTATAGACCGTCTATCCTGGGGCAGATAAGATTTGAAGATGGTAGTTATGCCAGTGGAATGCATAATTACTTTGTTAGCTCCCCAATAAGCTGTTACTTCAGCTAATCTTGGCCATTCTCTATGGATTCTCCACCAACAAAGGAATCAAGCTCATGATGGCAATATTCATGATGTTATACCTCAAGTGGAATACTATTTTCACCAATGAAGTTGTTGATTCTTCTCCATCCCCAGTATTGGTCTAACCTGTTGAGTTTGGCTGGGTGTCCTTTGCCGAGACGTTTGTTTCATCTCCAGTTTCGCTTTCTGTCTGTTTTGTCAGCATAAGCATAAGCATGGCATAGGCTCATATGCATCTTAGCATTTTTAGCATTTCTGCTTCTTTTTCTGGTGTTTTCCTGTTTTGGTTCACTTTGGCGGTTTTTCTCCCCAAGTGATTGGGTTAGTCTATTCTCTCCAATAGAAAGTCAGCCCTAGGCATAAAGTGCCCATTCTTTTCTGAATTCCCCACAAAGTTTTATCCTCGTGGATGATGGTTGGTTCAATTATCTTTTCCACATGTGGATAAGATAAATTCCCATTTGAGTTCTTTCCTCAATTGGAGTCTTGTTTGACCGTTTCTTTCTAGTTTGTTCCTAGATTGAACTTTGGTCCAGGGCAGGGGTGGTTTTCTGAACCTATCTTTGAATGTGCATTTATTTTGCACCGTTTCTTGCAAGAAGAATCCCTCACAGATCCTCATTGAAGGCATCATTATTTCTCCAACATTATTGTGATATCATCATATCTTTGAAGTGACAATCTCTTGAAGAAGCTTGGCAGTCTCTTAAGCAGCTTATCTATCTCTGGTACTATTCAACCTCTTCGCAACCGTAATTGGGTATTCCCCAGGAAGCCTTATCTTCAGTTATGCAACTCCGGTACTAACCTATCAGATTATATACCTTTATTAGGGCCCATTTTTTGGTTCTATCTCCAATAACGTTTTTTTTTCCAAAGTGCCAATCGGTCATGCTTGAACTTGTTATTTCGTCACTTTGGATGTCTTTTCCCAGTGAAGACCGTTTTTCGGTTCAACCTTCATTGAGGATCTTTTCTAGAATGTCATCTAGTCGCGTTTAGCCTTGATGATCAATCATTCTAGATACTTTGTTGGAGCCCATTTCTTGGTTATATCTCCAACAAGGTTACTTCTAAAGCGCCAACCGGTCATACTTGAACCTGTTGTTCCATCACTTTAGAGGTTACTTCTAAAGAGCCAACCGGTCATACTTGAACCTGTTGTTCCATCACTTTAGAGGTGTTTCTAGGATGTCATTTAGTCATGTTTTGACTTGATGATCAATCATCTGAGATACTTTATTGGGGCCTATTTCTTGGTTTAATCTCCAATAAGGTTCTTCTTTTTCCAAAGTGCCAATCGATCATACTTGAACCTGTTGTTCCATCACTTTGGATATCTTTTCCCAGTGAAGACCGTTTTTCGGTTCAACCTTAATTGCGGATCCTTTCTAGAATGTCATCTAGTTGCATTTAGCCTTGATGATCAATCATTCTAGATACCTTTATTGGAGCCCATTTCTTGGTTCTATCTCCAATGAGGTTACTTTTCTGGCTCCTACCGGTTTTCCTTCATGAAGCAAATTATGTGTTATCTCAACCAACTCTTATGTGAGTACCGAAGTCTATTCTTGACTCATTAACCATGTTCCCATTTAAACCCCAGCTCTTTATGCAGGAGTCCCCAGAGAATTCAGCTGTTAGACGACAGAATTCTTAGTCACTAGAGTTGTTATTGGTTTTTGAGTACAATAACTTCGTCATTTTCATCTGGTTCTTGGAAGCGGAAAAGTTTTGAGAAAGCACAAAGATGAACTAAGTTTTACTCTAGTATCAAGATGTTTTATGGAATCAAGTTGGTACAGGAGGAGTTAGCAATACTGTATTTTTGGCATGGATTTGCCATCTCCAGCGAAAAGAAGATTGCCCCGGTATTCCTTGTTGTTTGGATTTCAGGGTGTTGGCTTGTGTTATCCTTTCTTCTTTCCTGTTTTGCGTTGTTCGCGTCGTTTATAGCATATAGCTAAGTATATGCATCATACCCTAGCATCTTTGCATCCTTGTGCTTTGTTTTGCTTGAGGTCTTTTGTTGGTGTTTGTCTTTATTTCCCCAGTGAAGTAAAGACATTCTCGGTTTGCTTCGTGTCGTGCTTGTTCGGTCCTAACCTTTGCGCGCCAGATTGGAATCTTTAAACCTTTTGCTGTTCCCCGAGAAGTTTAACAGTAAAGATGTTTTAAAACTGTTCTCGTTTGAATCGTGTCAAACTTGAACTTGGACTTTGTTTGAATCGTGACAAACATTGTCTTTAAATTTGTTCTCGTTTGAATCGTGTCAAACTTGAACTTGGACCTTGCTTGAATCGTGTCAAGCACTGTCTTTTTATTTTAAAATCGTTCTTGTTCGAATCGTGTCGGACATTGAGCGCTTATCTTGATTTTTCTAAAACTTGCTTTAAGCTAAGCTTCTTGGAACAATTTTCTTCAACCCTTAAGACTCCTAGTTGGTGCGCAGGGTTTGTCTCTGTTTTCATTGCTTTTCTTGAAGATCCCATTTTGAACTCTTCGGTATAAGATCCCCAGGAAGTCCTTGCTTGGTTGTCTGCCCTTTTGGACTGATCCCCGGTGATCAGGTTTTTCTTTCTGGTTTCGTGCCCAGGAAGAATGTGGTTTTGTTTTGTCCCCGATAGTCTATCTCCCCTGGATCTTTCCCCAGTGAAGTTTGTCTGTGGCCTTTTCCCCAGTGTTTCTTTGAAGTCTCCCCGGCGAGTCTCTTTTGTTGGTTAGCGTGTATCCCTAGTGAGGTGTTTCTCATGGATACTAACCTTCGTTCTTCCCCAGTGAAGCTCTTCGGTCCTTTTGCTTCCTGTTTACCCCTTGGTGTCTCGTTGTGTCTGCATTTTCTTGTATCTTCTTGGCATCATGTTTGTTGCATTGCATTTGTGTGCATCTGAGGGCAAAATTTTCGGTTATCTGTATTTAAATATCTTTCACTGTTGATTACATGAGGATCTTTATCTCTCATGTCATCAGGTGAAGATATTTAAATAGGGGCAACTGTTGTACCCCAAATTTTACCCTTATTTTTCTGCTAGTTGATGTTTTATCATATTTCTCTATATTTTAATTTAATAATCATATTATTAGTTTTTTATTTCTTTTATTTTAGTTTACATTCACTATAGTCTTTAATTACTAATGAAACATTTTAGCATGTGTACAACTTTACTTTGTTTTAGGCGTTGTGTTGCATATGTGTGTCCTCGTTAGGCATTCTTTGTGTGCAAGTCAACAAAACTTTCCATTTCTCTTTCTTAGTGATAGTGAATGAAAATAAGTGCATGCATGTTTTACTTTCATTTATGAGAGAAACGTGTGAAGCATGGAAATAAGAAGTAGGAGAAAGATGATTCCTATATAAAGTGTTTGTTGGGATAGTCAAGTTGAAGTCAAGGCATTTACTAAGTTTCTGATCATAAAAATGTAACCTACGATACTTTCCTAAGCTCACGCGTCACATTAATAGTATACATAAGGCATAGCCCAAAAAGAAATATATTGCAACTTTTCCACACTAGCTCATAAGGTATCATGCGTTGACAAAAACCTGTCATAAAGCCATAAAAAACTGCTATTGGAAAGTAACGTTGCAACCAAGACAAAAGCATTACAATAAATCCCAAGCACCAACTTTGCAGCAACCGTACGAAACACTTTTCCACAACGTTTGCAAGAGAACACGCAAACCTGCTGGTACGAACATCAACGTAAACCTGCTTCCACCACAGCCCTGCACCAACATATCTTTACAAATCAGAACGACTATATTTTTTAAATCAGAAGTTTTAACGGTTTTTTTTGAAAGATTTTTAGGTTTTAAGCATAAATAGAGAGAACCAGGGGCGACACAAAGGGGGAGAAAAAAGAACAAGAAGAACAGAGGGGAGGTGAGGAAAATCGGGGAAGAAAAAAAAACCTACTTCATAGGAAAAACCAGAACCAAGTTCTAAGACATACCAAAAAAAAGGGCAGCAAAACAAAGTTCTCCCAATCAAAGAAGAACAAAGTTCAACATAAAAAACCAGGAAGTTCTCAAGTTCAAAACTTGAACTAAGTTCAATACAAAACCAGAACAGTTCAAAAGCCAAAAACCATAAACAAATTCACAAACATACCTCTGTCTTCATTTTTCTGGCAAGTCCTTTCTGTTACAAAAAACCAGACCTTCATCAACATCCCAGCCCCTTCGCACAAGCCGTGAACACTGTCTCCGTTACGCCTGCAACACAAACCAATATACAGAAGGAAATTCATAAACAAAAAAATCACATCAGAGTTCATAAACCCACCCATAGTTCAAGATACCACGATTTTCACAGAGAGGCACATACCATAGCAGAAAGA
The DNA here is from genome assembly GCA_022829125.1 of Lathyrus tuberosus. Taxonomy (NCBI): domain Eukaryota; kingdom Viridiplantae; phylum Streptophyta; class Magnoliopsida; order Fabales; family Fabaceae; genus Lathyrus; species Lathyrus tuberosus. The sequence continues at coordinate 489,259 of JALAZF010000203.1, read as the reverse complement.
TACACAGCAGGGGAACGCACCTTCGAATACGCCAACATCGTCGAGGTCGTCGCGTCGTATTCCTCCAAATCCACTAATTGCACCACACGACCCTCTCCAGTATGAACATACCTTGATAAAAGTATGCACACCATATTCATGAGTATTCCAGAAAGGACATCAAATCGAAAAGAAGCGATAATTTCAAATCAAGCCATAACACGCAAGAATTAGGGAAGCAGGGAGACGTATCTTCAAGCTCGTCGACATCACCAACACCTTACGAGAACCATTCAGTTTCCATTGGTAACTTCGAATACCTTTGCTAAATCTTGTATGATTGTTTGTTATTGATTGTTTGTTTGGATTTGTTCGTGAGAGATTTCTGAGCGAAAAGCGACGATTGAGGGGGGACGGCCGTTATAGCTTGAGGCTCCGACGGTGACGTTGGCATGGAGATCGTGGTGAAGGAGAGAAGCTTTGGTTCGAGAGAGAATTGGAGGGAGAGATATCGCAAAAATTGTGAGAGATGAGGGAGACGAGAATGCGAAGCTGAGGGACAGGGAGCGATCGATTTTGTTGAGTTGATGATAACGGAACAGAGAAGGAAATTGAGGAGAGGAACGAGATAGGAGAGAATAAGGTTTGAGGATGAATCGCTTTGAATATTGTTGAGCGTAGTTTCCAGAATTCATGAGGTTTGGATCGTGTGAGCATTTAGAAGAGCGGCCGTTTTGGTCCGTTTAGGGTTTCTTGTATTGTTTTCTCTTCTTTCCATTTAAGCCAGCCAAACCGGGTCGGATCCGACCCATACAGTGACCCGCCCCAAGACTGAAGATCCAGCGCCCGCAAATGGGCTTCCTCTACCCATGCCTTTCAATCCCTGGCCCAAGCGGATTCCTGCACTCCTCTTTAGTTTTTTTAATTAAGTTAGTAATTTAAGTTGTAGGTAGTTTTTAATTAAATTAGTAAATTGAGTTTTAGTTAGATTTTTTGATTAAACTAGTAATTTAGTGTGTAGTTATTTTTTTTAATTAAATTAGTGAATTGATTTCTAATTAGATCTTATTTTAATTTGTTAATTAGTTTTAGTTAGAATTTCATAATTAGCTCTAATTGGTTTTTAGTGTTTTTTTTATCGAGTTTTTATTTAAATTTCGGTTTAATTAGAACTTGGTTTGATTAGGCTTTATTTGATTCTTAGGTCTTTTTTTTTATTTTGGTTTATTCTCGATACTTGCTGATATTTCTCAATTTCGTCCACGATTGGTTGATGAGTGTTTGGTGCTCTCTTGTTCGTTCTTGATTGATATCATTTATGCTTGAAGATCCATACTTACAACTGTTATCTTTCCCCCCATTCCAAATGAAGGTGATTAGTGTTGACTCTTAAAGTCATAGCCCCCACCTTAACCTAAGTAACCTCTTAGGAGAAACTTCATTTTTTGGCCTCATCAGAGCCATAGTAATCACAACTAGCTTTAGGAGAGAGTTCCTTAACTCTTAGTGATATTCATCCTAATGAATTTATCACTTTCCCTACTAACTAAACATAACATAGGTCCATTATAACTAGACTTAGAGAGTTCTTAAACTCTACAATGAGCTTGTACTCATTTCCCCTCTGAATATTGACCATAGTCAACAGTTCAGTAGAAGTAGAACTACGCATACTCTGATTCTACTCCCGAGGATACGTAGGCGTAAGGTGCGATGCCTTATCGAGTATACTTAGATACTAACCCATAGGGTTTCAACCTTTAGCATAAAACCTTTAGCAAACATAAGATAACACTAGAACAAGAGGTTCCCGTAGAGTACTACGGACGTTTAGGGTGCTAATACCTTCCCTAGACGTAACCAACCCCCGAACCTTAAATCTTCCCCTTAGGTTTTTCTAACGATCTTGAACCTTTCATTTGGATAAATCAAAGTCGGTTGTAAAAGAAATATGATGCGAGTTAATTAATAGCTTGTTATCCGATTTTCACCGCAACACAAACCCCTCCTTTTTATGTTTTTATTTAATTTGCTTAAAAAAATCTTTTTGAACATTTTAGTTTCTGAACTTTAAATGGTTAGTGCTTATTTTTTGATGTTGAGCTTTTCATATTTGTGGACCGATGATATATTAAAATCTTGATTGGTTGATTTTATTCAAATCACTAAAGAATCTAGATTTGTAGGAGGCCACTTTACTTTTTTTCTATTTCGGTCTATGAAAGTTAAAAATCTAAGATTATCGATTCGTCGATTAGATCTTGATTTAAACGAGACCAATTTTATTTTCATTCTGATTCTATTTCGGTCGATGAAAGTTAAAAATCTAAGATTATCGATTCGTCGATTAGATCTTGATTTAAACGAGACCAATTTTATTTTCATTCCGATTCTATTTCGGTCGATGAAAGTTAAAAATCTAAGATTATCGATTCGTCGATTAGATCTTGATTTAAACGAGACCAATTTTATTTTCATTCCGATTCTATTTCGGTCGATGAAAGTTAAAAATCCAAGATTATCGATTTATCGATTAAATCTTAATTTAAACGAGACCAACTTGATTTTTATTTCTACTTTCTCTATTTTGGTCGATGAAAGTCAAATGTCACGATTATCGATTTACCGATTTAAATCTTGATTAAGACGAGACCAATCTTATCTTTTTATAATCTTTATTTAGGCCGATGACGTTACCCAAATATTGACTTTGATCATTTCAAGTCACTAAAGTCTTGATAAATGTGAGGCCACTTTTTTTATTTTGTTGGTCAATGAAAGTCAGAAATATAAGATTATTAATTTCTCGATTAAATCTTGATTTAGACGAGACCGACTTTGTTTTTTTCATTTCGATTCCACTTTCTTTATTTTGGTCAATGACATAACAAACCTCATTGGTTTGGTTGATTGCATTAAGTTGACAAAGCTTGGATCAACATGAGACCACTTTCTTTTATTTCGGTTTCTTTTATTATTTAGTCGATGAAAGTCAAGAATCAAGATTATCGATTTCTCGATTAAGTCATGATTAAGACGAGACTATTTCTATCTTTATTGCATCTCGTATGTAATTCTCACTTTGCATTGATATCATGATTTTATCTGATCTCATTATCATAATTCATGTATTATTGTATCATCGTACTTGCATTATGATCTCTCTATCTTTTAGCAATCTTTACAACTATTATTTTCCCCCCCATTCCAAAGGAAGGTGACTAATGTTGACTCTTAAAGTCATAGCCCCCACCTTAACCTAGTAGCCTCATAAGAGCTAAACCTTATTTCTTGGCCTCATCAGAGCCATTGAAATCATAACTAGCTTTAGGAAGGAGTTCTTAAACTCTTAGTGATATTCATCATAATGAATCATCACTTTTCCCACTGACTAAAACATAACATAGGACCATCATAATTAGACTTAGAGAGTTCTTATACTCTACAATGAGGTCACACTCATTTCCCCTCTGAATATTGACCACAGTCAATCATTCAGTAGAAGTGGAACTACGCATACTCTAATTCTATTCCCGAGGATACGTAGGCGTAAGGTGCGATGCCTTATCGAATATACTTAGATACTAACCCCTAGGGTTTCAACCTTTAGCATAGAACCTTTAGCAAACATAAGATAACATTGAAACAAGAGGCTCCCGTAGAGTACTACGGACATTTAGGGTGCTAATACCTTCCCTAGGCGTAACCAACCCCCGAACCTTAGATCTCCCTCTTTTAGGTTTTTTAACGATCTTGAACCTTTCCTTTGGATAAATCAAAGTCGGTTGTAAAAGAAAATGATGCAAGTTAATTAATAGCTTGTTATCCGATTTTCACCGCAACAGAAATGGCGACTTCACTGGGGAAGTGTTAGACCTGTTGCTGGTCCTTTCCTAAGAGGGTTAAGCCAATCTTGTTTTTATGTTATTCATGTTTGCTTATGCTTATGTATGTCATATTTGCTTATATATCTGTATATCTGTTCTTGCTTGACATTTTTCTGTTTAATTTGGGTTGATATGATATCTATGAGTGAGATAAGTCCTAACCCGGACTTGAGATAACACATATGTTTAGGAACCGTGGACAGAGTCAAGGGAACTTCGAGGGAGAAATCCCAAAGGAGGGAACTTGAAGTCCACACTCAGTTGAGGCCCTCTCAGAAGTGGTATATGTTGAACGAGCAATCGTTAATGCGTTACTACTTTCGACCTAGGAGACAGAGATACTGATGACCTTTAGTTACCCCTTTACCCCCACTTGGCCTATTTAGGACGTAGTGCGATGACTGTGAGGGAGCAATCCCAAATGGTTGCTACGCGATACTACACTCAGATGAGACTCTCTTGGGAATTTTATCGATCACCAAGGAATTGGAAAGTTGATAATATCCGAAAGATGGGTTGTCGACTCTGGGAACTTTTTAGAACCTTGTCTGGCAGGTGAAAACCATAGTACATACCTTTTGGGATGGGTAGACCCTGGCTCCATTCAAGAGACCTATAAACCTAGGGCTTGTTTACTTTGTTGTGCGTGCATATGTGTTTGCCCTTTGTTTGTGTGTTGCATACATTTCTACATTCAAGCATTCCTAGCCCTTTGGTTTCGAGGAATTCAAATGTTTGTTTCCTTTTCAAAAAAAATCAACAGAGCTCGGATTTTAAAAACAAAAACTCTTTCAGTTTTTCCAGAAATTTTTTTCGCAACTTGCCTTTGAGTTCCTTGAAACCATTTGGCTTGCATTAGCATCTCATTTGCATCATGTCATAGCATGTGCATTTCCTCTCTGTCTTCGTCTCATGTCACCATTTTCCCTTCAGAATCGTCACCCGAGCCAAACTCGACAAAGGATGTCTGAACAATATTGTGAAATGGACAGAGTTAACAATGAATTGAGTGAGCTCCGAGGAGGAATGGGGCAGATTCTGGAAGCAATTCAAGTTATGAGTGCAAGGATGGATACACAAGCGACGGTGGTCTCCGAGATTATCACTACAACTGTAGAACCTCCCGTTACTATTGTGAACCCCACTTTAGGCATGCCTTTTAACTTTATGCGTGCTCCGGCCGTCACTTCTACTCAACAAGCTGTTCCCTTGGTTAATGAGGCTTTTCAAGCTATTCCTACCTTCACTCCAGCAACAGTGCAAGCTCAGGTGCGCCTAATTTTTCAGAACCCTCATCCGGTTTATGATCATGTCAATATGTCCGAAGAAGGGGATAATCGACATGAAAGGTTGAAGGAAAGTGTAGAGACAATGCGGAGGAAATTGGAAGCAATCGAGAGGAGCAATGAATCTAATACTAATGTTAAAGACATGTGCTTAGTCTTAGGCTTGGTAATTCCACCCAAGTTCAAACTACCCAATTTTGACCTATACTCTGGTGCGACCTGTCCTAAGTCGCATTTGGTCATGTATTACCGACGAATGGATGCATTTATGGGCAATGATAAGTTGATGATCCACTGCTTCCAAGATAGTTTAAAAGGGGTTGCTGCCAAGTGGTATTTGACTTTGGACCAATCTAGGATCCGATGTTTTCAAGACGTATCTGATGCTTTAGTAAAGCATTACAAATATAACATGGACCTGGCGCCAGATCGTAGACAACTACTGAGTATGTCACAGCGCGATACCGAGCCTTTTAAAGAGTATGCACAAAGATGGAGAGAGCTGGCTTCACAGGTAGAGCCACCCTTATCTGAAAAAGAGTTGACTGATTGGTTTATCGACACAGTGAGACCGGAATTCTACGAAAGGATGATCAGTAGCGTGTCTGCTAGTTTTTCCGATATTGTGGCTGTGGGGTTGAAAGTAGAGCTTGGTCTGAGAAGTGGGAAAATGACCAAGAGAGCTGGTAGTTCGAGCGACAATGCTAAGATATCCTTTAAAAGGGAAGGAGATACCAATGTGGTGATGACGAACAAAAGGAAGAAAAATCAGTTCTGGAAGCGTCAGCAGCAACAACAGTGTTATTCTATTCAGTAACCTTATGTGGCCGCCATTACACCAACATTCAACCACCAAGCTTCTGTTTATCAGCCGGTTCCTCAACCACCAGTGTATCAACGAGCGCCCAACGCTCCTGTTTATCGCCAACGGACTCAAGTTTCTCGTCAGAACATTCCAGGAAAAAGGAAGGGTGGAAGGCCTCTGATTCCTCCCATTCCAATGACGTACACAACATTGTATCCTGTTTTGGTGCAACAAGGATTAATAACTACTAGGTCATCAGGTCTACCTCCTGATCCGCTTCCACCTTCTTACAATCCCAACGCTCATTGTGCATTCAATGAAGGCGCACCAGGCCATAATTTAGAAGGTTGTTTTGCTTTGAAGCATATTGTGAAGGACTTAGTGGAGAGAAACATTTTGTCTTTCGATGGATCCCAGCCTAATATCAATAACATTCCTTACCCGCTCACGAGATAAGTAAAGGATGTATCAAGACAAAGATGGATTAAGGGGTCTGTGATTGAGCTCCTCTTTGATTTTCTGTATTTGATTCCCTAAAGCTGGCAATCTTTTGGCTGTTTCAGCAATTTTATTGTATTTCCTTTGCACATTGAATTTGTATTTGCTTATAAGCTTTGTTGTACTTTCAAATTGGCAAGGTTAATGAAATGTTTGTGCATCTTTTAGATTAAATCCATTCATTTCACTCATTTACTGTTATTTTCAAAAAAAAATTTACCTTGTTTCACTCCCTTTATTCAACTGTTTGTTTAAACAAAGATTGGGGAGGATGATGAAAACCTCATGTTCATAATTGCTGTGGTATACTTTCAAATTAACCTCGCCGAGGATGTAAGGCATTGTTTCACATTTCCTAAACATTGGAGATAATCCCTTGTTAAACCCCTTCGAGCCTAGAAGTAGGAGTTTTCTTTCCTTACACAAATACAAAAAACCTTAAATCTCAACCTTGGGGGGCAGGGTAGTTCTCAGTTTAACTCGGTTATGCATTTAAACACGAGCGCTTCATATAAGACGCCAGTCAGTTTTCAAATCAAGTGACTTCCTACTTTTGGAGAGTTTGAACGTATATATTGAGTTAACTGAGCGTAGGATTTGAGCCTTTATCTTTTGTTTCATAAAACCATGAACCATACCACATTACAACCCCTAAAAGACCTAATTGAGGTAAGGTTGTTTTGAAAAGCATACTACAGCAAGGTTGAGTAACCTGACTCGTAATAATCTTTGTTACTCGCGTGTGTTGGTCACTTCCTTAATGACTAGACCCACCTTTGTTTTGACTATTTAATCATTTCACTGTGCGTTTTTTATCAAAGCTTTGTTTTCAAACTTTACATTAAACTTTGCATTAAAATTTTTCCAATTTTAATGAACAACACTTGTTTGCAATACCATTCAATATCAAAGAAATCCCAACGAATGCAACCAGCTAAGGGGTTCGGCTTGATAAAGGAGGCTCAGTCAGGGGCAACCAAGCGGAAGGATGTGCCAATCTACCGAATCAGGGGCAGAACTCGTCAAAGTTCAAAATATTGGGGCAAGTCTCCCTGAGGTCATCTTATGACAAGTATGAACTCCAGTGACCTATCAACAGGGGCAAGATTTGTTCCCGAGTCATCTCTACTACAGTTTGAGTATTACGAATACAGTTGAACATAGGCGGTTATGTCGAGGCTCAAGAAACCTTTTCAAAAGTTTGAAGCATCTGGTATACCAATTCTTCTGTGAAATCCTTTTGATGACTTACCCTCACATACCAGTTAATCAGAGGCAGTCCAGTCGAGATTCGATAAATCTCTAAAAGGCAACGACATCTCCTTTACATATCAACCAAGTTGACAGGGGCAAGTTTGTTCCCCAAATCGTCAAACAACCAGTCTGAAGCAAGTTCAAGAACCTTGTTGTGTGAATGCAGTTAATCTGAGGCAGTTACGCCAAGATCTCTTCAAGAGTTTGAAGATATTGAAGCACCTTGTATGCCAATTCTTCTATAAAATCCCCTTGTTATCGTCTTCTGACAGACCATACAGCCTGGGGAAGATAAGATTTAAAGATGATCATTATGCCAGTAGGATACATAACTACTTTGTTCTTGTGATATCCTTTGCTAGCTCCCCAATAAGCTGTTACTTCAGCTAATCTTGACAAATTCTCCATGGATTCTCTACCGACAAAGAGATCAAGCTCATGATGGCAATCCTCAGGATGTTATACCTCAAGTAGAATACTTTTTTCACCAGCAAAGTTGTTGATTCTTCTTCTTCATCCCCAGTATTGGTCTAACCTGTTGAGTTTGGCTGGGTATCCTTGTCGAGATGTTTATTTCATCTCCAGCCTCGCTTCTTTTTGTCTGTTTTGTCAGTATAAGCATGAGCATAAGCATGGCATAAGCACTCATAGGCATAGCATCTTAGCATTTCTGCTTCCTTTTCTGGTGTTTTCCTGTTTTTGTTCACTTTGGCGTTTATCTCCCTAAGTGACTGGGTTTGTCTATTCACTCCAATAGAAAGTCAGTCCTAGGCATAAAGTGCCCATCTTTTCTGAGTTCCCCACAGAGTTTGATTCTCGTGGATGATGGTTGGTTCAGTTATCTTTTCCACATGTGGATAAGATAAATCCCATTTGAGTTCATTCCTCGATGGTTGGAGTCTTGTTTGATCGTTTCTTTCTAGCTTGTTCCTAGGTTGAACTTTGGTCCCGGGCAGGTGTGGTTTCCGAACCTATTTTTGAATGTGCATTTATTTTGCACCTTTTCTCGCAAGAAGAATCTTTTACAAGATCCTCATTGAAGACATAATTATTTTTCCAACAGTGTTGTGATATCAACATATCTTTGAAGCAGCAATCTCTTGAAGAAACTTGTTTTTCAATGGCGATGAGTGGCAGTCTCCTATAAGCAGCTTATCTATCTCCGGTACTATTCAGCCTCTTGCAACCATAATGGGTATCCCCCAGGAAGTTTTATCTTCAGTTATGCAACCCCGGTGCTAACCTATCAGTTACTATACCTTTATTGGGGCCCATTTCTTGGTTCAATCTCCAATAAGGTTCTTCTTTTTCCAAAGTGCCAACCGGTCATACTTGAACCTGTTGTTCCATCACTTTGGATGTCTTTTCCCAGTGAAGACCGTTTTTCGGTTCAACCTTCATTGCGGATTCTTTCTAGAATGTCATCTAGTCGCGTTTAGCCTTGATGATCAATCATTCTAGATACTTTATTGGAGCCCATTTTTTTGTTCTACCTCCAATAAGGTTACTTCTAAAGCGCCAACCGGTCATACTTGAACCTGTTGTTCCATCCCTTTAGAGGTGTTTCTAGGATGTAATTTAGTCACGTTAGACTTGATGATCAATCATTCTAGATACTTTATTGGGGCCCATTTCTTGGTTCAATCTCCAATAAGGTTCTTCTTTTTCCAAAGTGCCAACCGGTCATACTTGAACCTGTTATTCCATCACTTTGGATGTCTTTTCCCAGTGAAGACCGTTTTTCGGTTCAACCTTCATTGCGGATCTTTTCTAGAATGTCATATAGTCATGTTTTGACTTGATGATCAATCATTCTAGATACCTTTATTGGAGCCTATTTCTTGGTTCTATCTCCAATGAGATTACCTTTCTGGCTCCTACCGGTTTTTTTTCCTCATGAAGCAGATTATTTGTTATCTCAACCAACTCTTATGAGTACCAGAGTCTATTCTTGGCTCATTAACCTTGTTCCCATTTAGACCCCAGCTGTTTATCTTCGGTTATCGTGAACCGTTTGCTTATATCAAGTTATCTTGAACCTGTATTGCTAACTCCAGGTGTTTTTATCTGGCGCGCAGAGTTCGTCTCTGTCTTTTCTGGCTTTTCTTGAAGATCCCGTCTGAACTCTTCAGCCTAAGAAATCCCCGAAAGATATTCTTCGGGTGTTTATCCTTTTGTTTCAACTGATCTCCAGTGGAAATCATGCCTTCTTCCTGGTTTCATGCCCAGTAAGAGTGTGCCTTTTCCCCCAGTGTCGTCCGGTCATATTTGAACCTGTCGTCCACCTCCCTGGATCTTTCCCCAGTGGAGAATCCCTTTTGTTTTCTATCCCCGGTGTTTCTGCAGAGTCTCCCCAGTGAGTCTCTTTTATTGGTTAGCCTGCATCCCCAAAGAGTATTTTCCTCGTGGATACTAACCTTCCTCCTTCCCCAGTGAAGCTCATCTTGTGTTTGCTTCCTGTCTGTCCTTTGGTGTCTTGTTGTGTCTGCATCTTTGCATCTTCTTGGGCATATTATCATCATGTTTATTGCATTGCATGTCTGTGCATCTGAGGGTAAAATTTTCGGTTATCTGTATTTAAATATCTTTCACCTTTGATCCCATGAGGATCTTCATCTCTCATGTCATCCGGTGAAGATATTTAAATAGGGGCAACTATTCTACCCCAAATTTCACCCTGATTTTTTCTGCTAGTTGTCATACCCCAAATTTGTCCTACCTATATAATTTCCATCTGTACATCCACCCACTAACCATTATTCAGCAAAATCAAAAAATATGTCAGTTGGTGTGAGTCAATTTGTCAAGCTATGATAAGATCCCAATTATTTCATTATCCATCCATAAACCACTTCTAACCCCTTTTTCTTTCTTAAACTATTTTTATTTTTGTTAAACCATCGTCACAAATCATTGTCAAATAATCATTTTTCATCCAACACATCCACATCATGAACCATTTCTATCTTTCTCTCTATCCATTTTGCTTGCTATATCTATACCTCATTAATCATTTTTCCATAACCTTTTCTTAAGCCATTTTCTAACCCATTCTCAACAAAAAAAATCCATTAAGCTTTTTTTTTAATAACCATTTTTAAACCGTAAACCATTTCCATTCTTTAAACTCATTTCACAAATCTATCCAATATCCATTTCAAATCCATTTTTTTCTCTTTATCCAAAAATCCATTATCTAATCTCTCCATTTCATACCCATTTAATATCCATATCCAAATTCCATTTTACTATGTAAACCCAAATTCATGATACATTGCAAAAAAGAGAATAATGAAAAGCACAATTTGGTTTAACCAAATCACCGTCATTAACCATTATTTATTATTATTCTTTTTTATCAAACCACATAAAGACCAAGTCCATTGCAAACCATAAAACAAAAGTGTCTACAAAGTATATGTTTTTTCTTTCATGCGGCTCAAGGCCCATCAAACAACCAACTTCCCAAAAATAAAGAGAGTTTTTTCTATATGGGCTATTAAGCCACCACTTTAACACAACTTGCCAAAGCTATACACCATACCATGAACCATCCACATGAATAACATCACGCCATGTCAGCCCTTTTCCTTACCACAAGCTTCCTTGAACAAGCCACAAGCAAATGCTACCTCAACTTCAACCATACACGACCCCACCAAGACCTGCACAACTTCACCAAAATGGAACAACATCACCTGCGCATAACACCAAAACAAAACCGTACTAACACAAGCCCAGCAACAACACAAGACAGACTTTGCACCTACACCCTGTAACACACAGACACAGATCAACAGGGACAGATTCATCAAAATAGAAAAATTTTGCTGCATAAAAAAAAAATTGTTTATAAGCATTACAAGACCAAAGATGCTTCAACAGATTTTCAAATTAAAAAATCTAGTTCTTCAATATAAGAATAGAGGGATCTCAGAGGTCAAGAGAAAACTAAAAAAAACACATTATGTAAAAATTCAATCCAACACCCTTCTTCTTCATAAACGTACCAAAAACCCAACGTTCCTAAAGTCCTTCCCTAATCCGCAAATCGTAAGGAATTTTCACCTTTCGCAAAACCATTTTCAATACCTCATATTTCTCCTTCGACCATACCAGAACCAAAACCTTCCCTTTCGTTCAAACCACGAACCTTCACCCTTCACTAAACCTCCTTCAATCCAACAGCAACACTTCACAAAACTCCTTTCAACCCTTCAATCAAACCAAAACCAACCTTACCCATAACTCACAACTTAATCTTCAACAACCCAGAGATAAAAAACAGAACCGCAACAGAGAAAGAGATAAAAGATGGAGAATGAGATGGATTGAAGATCGAAATCGGAACCCGCAAACCTGTGCCAAACAGAGAGAGAGTTTGAAGCAAAACCCATGTCGAACCGAACAGAGAGAAGCAGAGTGATTGAAAACAGAAACAAAGCGAGAATCTAAGAACAAACCTTAGATCGAGATGGATTGAAGCCGAGCGATTAAGGTGGAAACGAAGGTTGGGATGTTCCCTATCACGATCCACCTTCCCTTGTTCGTTGCCGTATGATGTTGTTGTTTCACTCTAAAAGCTCTAAACCGTGACCCTTGTTTTTTTAAAAAGATGAATCTTGTTAAACCGTGTCACCTTTTTCTGTTTAAGTTTCTAGGTTTCTAATGGTTATTGTTCTTAGAGAGTGTTTTTAGAAGAAAAATCTGACTGCTATGATGTTAATTGTGGGCCTCTTAGCCCGTCTGTCCTACCACCCTCCTTTTTTACTAACCATGCGTCTATGGTAGATGATGGGCTAAGCCCATATGATTCTACAACATCCATTTATACACCCCTTTGTTCTAATCCAGCGCCCCCCTCTTTCTCTTTAATATTTTATTTGTTTGTTTTTTTAATATCTCATTTTCTTAAATAATTTTTCATCATTGTGTTCTTTGTGATTCACTTTCATTTTGTTTCACAATTTTCATTTTACTTTCTTTTTAATTTTTGGGCCAATGATATGAAAGAATCTTGATTATGTTGATTTATTTCAAATACATCTATAAATCTTGATTTATATGAGGCCACTTTTTTTTTTAGTCGGTCAATGAAAGTAAAAAATTCATAGCTTATCGATCAAAGATTAAAGATCTTGATTAAGATGAGACCGATTTTATTTTCACTTTTAATTTTATTCATGTTTGGGTCGATGAAAACCAAAATATCGATTGATTTATCGATTTCTCGATTAAATCTCGATAAAGGTGAGACCTTTATTCTTTTTCCTATTTATTTCGATTTTATTTGATTTTATTATTTTTTACATTTATTTTGGGTCGATGAAAACCAAAATATCGATTGATTTATCGATTTCTCGATTAAATCTCGATAAAGGTGAGACCTTTATGCTTTGTATTCATATTTTCGATTTAATTTCTTAATTGTCACTTTATATTTCTTTTATTTTCACTTTTGGTCAATGAAAGTCAAAAGTCGTCGATTATCAATTTATCGATTAAATCGCGATTAAGACGAGACCAATTTTATTTTATGCCAACTTTAATATTTTGTCAATATTATCTTGATTTTTATCGTTTACATTCTTATTCATATCCATATCATATTCATATTCATACTTATCTAATCGTTTTTATTTGTTCAAACGCTTACTTCCCGATTAAGATACTAAACACATATTCAAATCGTTTTTTTTAATTAATTAATCGTGAAAGAATTGAGCTCTTGAGGTCTAGCACTTCTTGGGTTCTTGAATGACCGCTATTGAGGCGCACGCCTTGGGTTGTGATCATTCGACTTTTCGTTTCTAAGATACGCGCTTTAACTATTTGGACAAAGGAATGCCATTGGAGTCTAGCATTCCATGTGGTACTTTCGTTGTTCAACAAACAATATTTCGTAAATCCATCGAATGAAAAAGGTGCCGTTGGGATCTAGCATCCCAATAATGCCCCGATTAATTGGTTGCGAGGCCGATGTCTCGTTTATCGAATAATCGTCGTTCTCCCTAAAACACTTAACAAAGCAAACCATTTTCAAACCAATTCTCGACTCATCGTCGAGCCACTCTTCAAAACATTCTCGTAAGTCGAGTGCCTTTTGCCTCGTCGTCAAATACACACTTGCACATTTCGTAGGTTTCGTTACTAGGAGCACCCCTAGGGACTAGTATCGATCCTCACCTCTTTTCGTAACCTATCCAATTAGATCTTTTTTTTAAACCGTTTTTTTAATCAACTAACGAAAGGAGGAGACTCTTGGATTGTAGCATTCCTTGTATCTTCGAATGAATGGCTCTTGAGGCACGCCCTTGGGTTGTTATTCATTCACCCTTTCCTCTTAAAACACTTAACCATTATCAAACATTTTCGCAATCAACTCCAGAAAGAGCTGAGTTCTTGGAGTCTAGCATTCCTTGGATTCTCGAGTGAATGATCTCGAGGCATGCCCCTTGGGTTGTATGTTATTCAATCTTTCGTCTCCTAAAATTCAAACCCTAACCCATCTCTTTTCGTGGGCGTACCACGAACTACAAATGCTCTGATTCTTTATTCTCGTCCAAATAAAGATACGTAGGCACAAGATTACGATGATCTTGGCGAGCACACTACCATTTTTTTCGTCAAACCCCGTAGTCGAACTACGATTGCTCTGATTCCTCATTCTCGTCCGAATGAGCATACGTAGGCCCGAGATCGCGATGATCTTGCCAAGCACCCTATCCTAAAACCACACCATTTCCCTTTAGTATCTTTTCCCTTTATCCTATCGTTTCACGTTTACCATTGAGAAGAAAACAAACAAGCTTAGATAATATTCCTCACAATTCGAACTAAGAGGTTCCCATTGAGTACAATAGACGTGAGGGGGTGCGCGTACCTTCCCCTCACGTAACCGACTCCCGAACCCAGAATGTGGTTGCGACGACCACGTTCATATCCTTCTTTAAAGGTTTTCTCGATATTTTCCTTTCCCTCTTTTGGGATAAATAAAGTTCGGTGGTGACTCTGTCGAACCGTTTTCCGTGCCTTTCGCGCGAAGGGTCGTGTCTTCGATTTAAGTTATTTTTCGAGGTGCGACAGATGGCCACTCTGCTTGGGATAAATTGCTCCATGCAAGAGATAGTCAAGCCTATCTTAGAGTGATTTGTGAGGAGCGTTATTTTTGTTTGTATGTTTTTTTCTCATTTACGTATTTGTTCTCTTATTGCTTTCTCCTATTGTTCTTATCTGTTAGATCTTGGGATAATATCATGAGTAAAGCTCTACACCTGAGCTTTGGTAAAATCAGAGAGAACACATAGTTTAGAATTGGATGTCGAGTAGTGTTAGTCCCCAAGGACTCGCTCCTTGTGTGCCTAGCATGAAAGCTCCCCTAGAGTAGATCTTTTCGTAGATCCTGTTGTAACACAGCTAGCCTGTCGCACGACTTGATTCATGAAGGGTCCATGATTCTATGAACCACTCTTAGAACCAAGTTCTATATTGGTGGTCGTGTAGTGTTAGTCTCCAAGGACTCGCTCCTTGTGCGCTTAGCATGAAGACCCCGCTCAGGGGAGACCTTGTCGTCATTATCGTCGTAATGCAGCTAGCCTGTTGCGTGACATTGATGCGATTTATGTCCGTAATCCTGGGAACCTTATCCGTCAACATAGAAACCATCCCGTGAGTGGGTTTATGGGTAAAGAACCTAGAACTTTCCTCATAGAGCCTACCTATAGGGTTTCTTTGATCAGAGACTTTGGTCATCTACCCGTGAACGGCCAACCTCAGAATTGTTTGAACCTGTGATCTGCGATCCTGGATCTTGCATCTTGCATTGCATACATGTTATTGCATTGCATTGCACCTGTTATGCATCTTGCATTGCATTTTCAACCTCAGAATCTCACCTCAACTTCCTTCCTTCTCCAGTAAATCAAGCTGATTCCTCGACACCAGTACGCAACTCGAGCCAACACAAGAAGAACGATGGAGCAGATTCAACAAGAGCAAGCTGCCTTCAGAGAAGAAATAGATTCTATGAAGGAAAAGATTGATCAGATTCTTGAAGCCATCATGATGGCCAGAAGAGAAGAAGAACTACGGGAAGCCGCTGCCGCCAACAACAATGCACAGGTTCAAGGGTCACCCTCAAGGCTCTCAGCTCCTGTTCCCAACCCCATCACTCATGGGATACCAATGAACTTCACTCCTGCCACTGAAGGAGCCACCACTCAACCATTTCCAACCCCTGGAGTTACTGTTGGAGCTATTCCGCAAGCCCAACCTGTTGTCACTCAGATTCCTATTCCTCATACTGAAGAAAACCTGGTAGATCAGTATGATGAGGTACAGAATTATCATGCTGCTATCCCAATTGTCAATCCTACTACTGCTCAGGACTCTGAAGTCATGAAAATGTGTCGTGATTTAGCTGAGAAATTCCGAGTCATGGAGGGGCGCAACTCAAAATCTTTGAACGCTTTGGAAATGTGCTTGGTGCCAGATGTTGTCATTCCTCCCAAATTTAAAGTGCAAGAATTCCCAAAGTACAAAGGCCTCAGTTATCCCCACATGCACCTAAGGATGTACTGCCGCAAGATGGCTGCCCATGCCAAAGACGAAAAGCTGATGATCCATTGCTTCCAAGACAGCTTGTCTGGGGCATCACTCGAATGGTACATGCAGCTGGAGCGTAGCAATGTGCGCACTTGGGATGATCTAGCTGATGTATTTGTCAAGCAATACAAGTACAACACTGACCTTGCTCCGAATCGTACTCAACTTCAGAGTATGGCTCAAAAGGACAACGAATCCTTTAAGGAGTACGCACAACGCTGGAGAGAGCTAGCTGCAAGAGTGCATCCACCTCTTGTTGACCGTGAACTGATTGACATCTTCATGGGTACTTTGCAAGGCCAATACTATGAGAAATTAATTGGTAACGTTTATGTCGGATTCTCTGATTTGGTAATTGTCGGTGAGAGGATCGAAGAGGGTCTGAAGAGCGGAAAGATCCAAGGAGGTTCTAGCAGTCAGTCTGCAGTCAAGAAGCCCTTCAATGGATTCAAAAAGAAAGAGGGCGAGACAAATGTTGTCTCTGCTCAGAAAGGGCAAGCTCCACAAGCTCCCCCTCAAATGCCTTATCAAATGCCATACTTCCAGTATCCGTACGTTGCTGCTGCGCAATACGCTCCAATGCCTTATCAGCCAACAGTTCAAGCTGTTCAAGCTCCAATGCCTCAGCAACAGGCTCCTCAGCAACAGTCATACAACCAGCAAGGGTATCAGTATCCTCCTCAACATCAACAACAGAGGGTTGCTCAGCAACTTCAGCCTAATCAACAGAGGACAAGGAGGTCTGATAGAGACTTTGATTGTCTGCCAATATCATATACTCAGATCTTTGCTCAATTAATGGAGAAGAAGGCAATCGCTCTGAGGGACCTAGCTCCTCCAACTGTCATTCCCCCAGATTATGATGCTAATGCTCATTGCGAGTTTCATAAGGGTGCTCCAGGGCATACGATTGAGGACTGCAGAGCTTTCAAACACAAGGTTCAAGACATGATCAACTCAAAGTATCTCACGTTCAGTGGGAGGGCTCCAAATGTCATCAACAACCCTTTTCTGCCACCAAACTAGCGCCAACATCAAGTCAAATCAAATCAAGTCAAGTTCAAGTTTCCCCGAAAAAGGCAGTCATGTTGCCATCCCGTCATTTGCATTCTTGTATTTTCGTCTTTATTTGTTTAAGTACTGTATGCTTTGAACATTGCCATTCATATTTGGTTTTCTTAATGTATTGACTATGCATGTTTTAAATCAGTTATGTCGTATTTACTCATTTTTTCCTGTTACTGCAAAACACCGACACATTTATCCACTTCGCTCTCTATATCAAACTGTCATTTACCAATGATTGGAGGGAGGATGATGACAACGAAATACCCATAATTGCAAAATGTATGCTTTCGGATAGAATCTCGCTGAGGATGTACAGGCATTATTTCTATCCCCCTAAACACTGGAGAGACAAGGAGTTAATCCCTAGTAAACCACTTCGAGCCTAGAAGTAGCAGTTGCCTTCAGATATTCAAACCCTTACACTCAACCTGGGGCAGGGAAGTGTTCAGTTAACTCAATTACACACTCAAATCACAAAGCAAAATCCAAAAGACATGACGGTTGTTCAGCAAAGACCCATGACTTGGCAGCCACAATCATCCAACAAAACCAAAAACAAAAAATCAAAAGCCTACTAAGTCAAACACCTCAAAGGCGACTTAGGCAAAAATCAAGGCAATCCCGATGGACTCGAAAAGCGAACTCAGTCCATGCAAAAGATAGGGATAAAAAACAAAGTCAAAAGAGGCTCTCGAATCCTCACCAAAAATAAAATAAGAGCCAGTGACCACCATATCAAAACCAAAGGGTCACTAACATCCATCAAAAACAAAATAAGGTGACTGTCATTTCGAGCATACCTTGAACCGTCAACCCTTTTCGAAATACAAACACGTGAAGATTTAACTGAACGTAGGACTATCATACTTTGAGCCTTATATCCTTTGTTTCATAACCGCGAACCAGACCACGTTACAACCCTCGAAAGACCTAGTTGAGGCGAGGTTTATTCTGAAGGCATACTATTGCAAGGTTGCGTAAACTGACTCCCCATATTTGCTAATCTTCAGCAATGGTGTCATTCTCCTTGCTATATCTCTCACACCATCAAAATCTGCACAACGTCTGGACTAACGGTCCATTCGTCTCACTATCACGACACTCCAATAAACGACTCTTTTTCAAAACTTGCATGAGCATTGTATTAAGATTACCATTTGTAAATATGTAATTTTAACTGCAAATTAGTGCTAGACATTCAAAGCAATTCCAACAAGACTCCCTCAAACCCTCAATCTGGGGCAAATCCTTCAACAGCTCAATCAGGGGCAAGCTACCTCAAAGCACATCAAGAGTTCATCTTCCAAAGATCAGACCACTTTAGAACTGGTTAATCAGGGGGAGACCATTACCATGTGCAAACTGGGGCAAGACTCATTGCAGTAGGCTACCCTGACCATCAAGCAAAGTTGTGGTTCTTTCAGGAACGAACTCACCAACAAATCAACAAGTGGTCAAACTCAGAGCATCTTCGTCTGCATCAATCATGGCGTCTTCAGCAAACTGAGTGTCGAGGAAATCAAATCCCTCCCATCACCCAAAAGTCCAATCCGCATTGGTAACTAGCAAAAGTCCACCATGCTGGCACCTCCAAACTTATCCAATCACCCGTCAGCAATCATATGCATCGCATTCGACATCATATGCATCTCATTCGACATCATAGATATCATGTGCATCATATGCATACCAAAACCCAATCATACTTCCCCAACACTTGCATCTCCGTGCATCAGCATTTGCATTGCACATCATTACAAAATCAAGCATTCACATATGCATGTTAAGATCCAGGATCAATCTCAAGACTACAAGAACATCTCCAGCCCGGCCAGGGGCATCTTCTGCAAGTCCGGGGGGCGTTCCTCACGAAGTTGTTTTCAACCTTTGGTCGAACAAGACAATCTCAAGACGATCTCCAGCCCAGACAGGGGCATCTTCGTCAAGTCCGTGGGCGTTCCTCACGAAGTTGCTTCAACCTTTTGTTGATCAAGCTCAAGCAATCTTCAGCCCAGTCAGGGGCATCTCCAAACAAGTTAGTGGGCATTCCTCATTGAGTTGTGTTCCTCAACCTTGTTGTTGCTGAGGTCGTCATCCTCATCCCAACCAATAAACATTCCTCCGAGTCAGTGGGCGTTCCTCATTGAATCTTTTCTTCAAGTCGAACTACGACTACCCTGATTCTTTATTCTCGTCCGAGTAAAGATACGTAGGCACAAGATTGCGTAGATCTTGGCGGGTTACCTTCTCTATTTTTCACTGTTTCCCTTTCCTTTTCGTGGGCTCTCCTCATTGATTTCTTTACTTCAACCTTTTGTTGATGTCTCTAAATAAATCTCATCACATCCCCAGAAAACTTGACCTTTTGTCAATTGCCTTACTATCATCCTTTTGGTGATAGCCAAACCCAATCAACTCAATTCAACTTGCATCCTTTTGGTGTTGGTAACCCTCAAATAAAATTTTTTCTATCATCCTTTTGGTGATAGCCGAGACCATGTCAATTCAACCTTCATCCTTTTGATGTTGGTCCTCATAAATTAGAAGTTCCTATCATCCTTTTCGGGGTAATAGCTTATTTTGATCCGTCATCCTTTTTGTGTCGCCGATCCATTGGTCTGTGTGTCATCCTTTTAGTGAGTGACAACCTTTGTGTGTGTGCCCTACTATCCTTTTGGTAATAGTAGGCTGTGTGTGTGCCATATTATCCTTTTGGTAATAGCAGGCTGTGTTGTGTGCCATACTATCCTTTTGGAAGTAGCAGGCTGTGTGTGTACCCTATTATCCTTTTGGTAATAGCAGTCTGTGTTGTGTGCCATACTATCCTTTTGATAGTAGCAGGCTGTGTGTGTGCCCTATTATCCTTTTGGTAGTAACAGGCTGTGTGTGTGTGCCCTATTATCCTTTTGGTAATAGCAGGCTTTGACCTCATTTTCATCCTTTTGGTGGAAGGGTCTGTGTGTGTGTGCCCTATTATCTCGTCGGTAATAGCAGGCTTTGACCTCATTTCCATCCTTTTGGTGGAAGGGTCTGTGTGTGTGTGCCCTATTATCTCGTCGGTAATAGCGAGCTTTGACCTCATTTCCATCCTTTTGGTGGAAGGGTCTGTGTGTGTGCCCTATTATCTCGTCGGTAATAGCGGGCTTTGACCTCATTTCCATCCTTTTGGTGGAAGGGTCAGTGTGTGTGTGTGTGTGCCCTATTATCTCGTCGGTAATAGCGGGCTTTGACCTCATTTCCATCCTTTTGGTGGAAGGGTCTGAGTGTGCGTGTGCCCTATTATCCTTTTGGTAATAGTAGGTTTTGACCTCGTTTTCATCCTTTTGGTGGAAGGGTCTGTGTGTGTGTGTGCCCTACTATCCTTTTGGTAATAGCAGGCATTGATCTCATTTCCATCCTTTTGGTGGAAGGGTCTATGTGTGTGTGTGTGCCCTATTATCTCGTCGGTAATAGCAGACTTTGACCTCATTTCCATCCTTTTGGTGGAAGGGTCTGTGTGTGTGCCCTATTATCTCATCGGTAATAGCGGGCTTTGACCTCATTTCCATCCTTTTGGTAGAAGGGTCTGTGTGTGTGTGCCCTATTATCTCGTCGGTAATAGCAGACTTTGACCTTATTTCCATCCTTTTGGTGGAAGGGTGTGTGTGTGTGTGTGCCCTATTATCTCGTCGGTAGTAGCAGGCTGTGACCTCATTTTCATCCTTTTGGTGGAAGGGTCTGCGTGCGTGTGTTTGCCCTATTATCCTTTTGGTAATAGCAGGCATTGACCTCATTTTCATCCTTTGGGTGGAAGGGTGTGTATGCGTGTGTTTGCCTTATTATCCTTTTGGTAATAGCAGGCGTTGACCTCATTTTCATCCTTTTGGTGGAAGGGTCTGTGTGTGTTCACTATCATCCTTTTGGTGATAGGTTTGTCATCCTTTTGGTGTCAGATTTATTCTGTTATTCCAACCTCTCAATCCTTTTCTTTCTTTCAGACAAATTTGTGGTCTTTTTCATATCTAATTGTCTTATACCTCGAAAGACCGAACGCCGTAGCAGTTCATCTAGCTCAGTTTAAGCCAATTAGATAGGGGCATCTGTCATACCCCAAATTTGTCCTACCTATATAATTTCCATCTGTACATCCATCCACTAACCATTATTCAGCAAAATCAAAAAATATGTCAGTTGGTGTGAGTCAATTTGTCAAGCTATGATAAGATCCCAGTTATTTCATTATCCATCCATAAACCACTTCTAACCCCTTTTTCTTTCTTAAACTATTTTTATTTTTGTTAAACCATCGTCACAAATCATTGTCAAATAATCATTTTTCATCCAACACATCCACATCATGAACCATTTCTATCTTTCTCTCTATCCATTTTGCTTGCTATATCTATACCTCATTAATCATTTTTCCATAACCTTTTCTTAAGCCATTTTCTAACCCATTCTCAAAAAAAAAAAAAATTCATTAAGCTTTTTTTTAATAACCATTTTTAAACTGTAAACCATTTCCATTCTTTAAACTCATTTCACAAATCTATCCAATATCCATTTCAAATCCATTTTTTTTCTCTTTATCCAAAAATCCATTATCTAATCTCTCCATTTCATACCCATTTAATATCCATATCCAAATTCCATTTTACTATGTAAACCCAAATTCATGATACATTGCAAAAAAGAGAATAATGAAAAGCACAATTTGGTTTAACCAAATCACCGTCATTAACCATTATTTATTATTATTCTTTTTTATCAAACCACATAAAGACCAAGTCCATTGCAAACCATAAAACAAAAGTGTCTACAAAGTATATGTTTTTTCTTTCATGCGGCTCAAGGCCCATCAAACAACCAACTTCCCAAAAATAAAGAGAGTTTTTTCTATATGGGCTATTAAGCCACCACTTTAACACAACTTGCCAAAGCTATACACCATGCCATAAACCATCCACATGAATAACATCACGCCATGTCAGCCCTTTTCCTTACCACAAGCTTCCTTGAACAAGCCACAAGCAAATGCTACCTCAACTTCAACCATACACGACCCCACCAAGACCTGCACAACTTCACCAAAATGGAACAACATCACCTGCGCACAACACCAAAACAAAACCGTACTAACGCAAGCCCAGCAACAACACAAGACAGACTTTGCACCTGCACCCTGTAACACACAGGCATAGATCAACAGGGACAGATTCATCAAAATAGAAAAGTTTTGCTGCATCAAAAAAATTTATTTATAAGCATTACAAGACCAAAGATGCTTCAACAGATTTTCAAATTAAAAAACCTAGTTCTTCAATATAAGAATAGAGGGATCTCAGAGGTCAAGAGAAAACTAAAAAAAACACATTCTGTAAAAATTCAATCCAACACCCTTCTTCTTCATAAACGTACCAAAAACCCAACCTTCCTAAAGTCCTTCCCTAATCCGCAAATCGTAAGGAATTTTCACCTTTCGCAAAACCATTTTCAATACCTCATTCTTCTCCTTCGACCATACCAGAACCAAAACCTTCCCTTTTGTTCAAACCACAAACCTTCACCCTTCACTAAACCTCCTTCAATCCAACAACAACACTTCACAAAACTCCCTTCAACCCTTCAATCAAACCAAAACCAACCTTACCCACAACTCACAACTTAATCTTCAACAACCCAGAGATAAAAAACAGACCCGCAACAGAGAAAGAGATAAAAGATGGAGAATGAGATGGATTGAAGATCGAAATCAGAACCCGCAAACCTGTGCCAAACAGAGAGAGAGTTTGAAGTGAAACCCATGTCGAACCGAACAGAGAGAAGCAGAGTGATTGAAAACAGAAACAAAGCGAGAATCTAAGAACAAACCTTAGACCGAGACGGATTGAAGCCGAGCGATTAAGGTGGAAACGAAGGTTGGGATGTTCCCCATCACGATCCGCCTTCCCTTGTTCGTTGCCGTATGATGTTGTTGTTTCATTCTAAAAGCTCTAAACCGCGACCCTTGTTTTTTTAAAAAGATGAATCTTGTTAAACCGTGTCACCTTTTTCTGTTTAAGTTTCTAGGTTTCTAATGGTTCATGTTCTTGGACAGTGTTTTTAGAAGAAAAATCTGACTGCTATGATGTTAATTGTGGGCCTCTTAGCCCGTCTGTCCTACCACCCTCATTTTTTACTAACCATGCGTCTATGGTAGATGATGGGCTAAGCCCATATGATTATACAACATCCATTTATACACCCCTTTGTTCTAATCCAGCGCCCCCCTCTTTCTCTTTAATATTTTATTTGTTTGTTTTTTTAATATCTCATTTTCTTAAATAATTTTTCATCATTGTGTTCTTTGTGATTCACTTTCATTTCGTTTCACAATTTTCATTTCACTTTCTTTTTAATTTTTGGGCCAATGATATGAAAGAATCTTGATTATGTTGATTTATTTCAAATAGATCTATAAATCTTGATTTATATGAGGCCACTTTTTTTTTTAATCGGTCAATGAAAGTCAAAAAATCATAGCTTATCGATCAAAGATTAAAGATCTTGATTAAGATGAGACCGATTTTATTTTCACTTTTAATTTTATTCATGTTTGGGTCGATGAAAACCAAAATATCGATTGATTTATCGATTTCTCGATTAAATCTCGATAAAGGTGAGACCTTTATTCTTTTCCTATTTATTTCGATTTTATTCGATTTTATTATTTTTTACATTTATTTTGGGTCGATGAAAACCAAAATATCGATTGATTTATCAATTTCTCGATAAAGGTGAGACCTTTATGCTTTGTATTCATATTTTCGATTTAATTTCTTAATTGTCACTTTATATTTCTTTTATTTTCACTTTTGGTCAATGAAAGTCAAAAGTCATCGATTATCAATTTATCGATTAAATCACGATTAAGACGAGACCAATTATATTTTATGTCAACTTTAATATTTTGTCAATATTATCTTGATTTTTATCGTTTACATTCTTATTCATATCCATATCATATTCATATTCATACTTATCTAATCATTTTTATTTGTTCAAAGACTTACTTCCCGATTAAGATACTCAACACATATTCAAATCATTTTTTTTAATTAATTAAATCGCAAAAGAATTGAGCTCTTGAGGTCTAGCACTTCTTGGGTTCTAGAGTGACCGCTATTGAGGCGCACGCCTTGAGTTGTGATCATTCGACTTTTCGTTTCTAAGACACGGGCTTTAACTATTTGGACAAAGGAATGCCATTGGAGTCTAGCATTCCATGTGGTACTTTTGTTGTTCAACAAACAATATTTCGTAAATCAATCGAATGAAAAAGGTGCCGTTGGGATCTAGCATCCCAATAATGCCCCGATTAATTGGTTGCGAGGCCGACGTCTCGTTTATCGAATAATCGTCGTTCTCCCTAAATCACTTAACAAATTAAACCATTTTCAAACCAATTCTCGACTCGTCGTCGAGCCACTCTTCAAAACATTCTC
This sequence comes from Lathyrus tuberosus, assembly GCA_022829125.1. Lineage (NCBI taxonomy): Eukaryota > Viridiplantae > Streptophyta > Magnoliopsida > Fabales > Fabaceae > Lathyrus > Lathyrus tuberosus. The sequence continues at coordinate 464,415 of JALAZF010000203.1, read as the reverse complement.
GTAAGTCGAGTGCCTTTTGCCTCGTCGTCAAATGCACACTTGCACATTTCGTAGGTTTCGTTACTATGAGCACCCCTAGGGACTATTATCGATCCTCACCTCTTTTCGTAACCTATCCAATTAGATCTTTTTTTTTAAAACCGTTTTCTTAATCAACTAACGAAAGGAGGAGATTCTTGGAATCTAGCATTCCTTGGATCTTCGAATGAATGGCTCTTGAGGCACGCCCTTGGGTTGTTATTCATTCACCCTTTCGTCTTAAAACACTTAACCATTATCAAACATTTTCGCAATCAACTCACGAAAGAGCTGATTTCTTGGAGTCTAGCATTCCTTGGATTCTTGAGTGAATGCTCTCGAGGCACGCCCTTTGGGTTGTATGTTATTCAATCTTTCGTCTCCTAAAATTCAAACCCTAACCCCTCTCTTTTTGTGGGCGTACCACGAACTACGACTGCTCTGATTCTTTATTCTCGTCCGAATAAAGATACGTAGGCACAAGATTGCGATGATCTTGGTGAGCACACTACCATCTTTTTCCGTCAAACCCCGTAGTCAAACTACGATTGCTCTGATTCCTCATTCTCGTCCGAATGAGCATACGTAGGCCCGAGGTCGCGATGATCTTGCCGAGCACCCTATCCTAAAACCACACCATTTCCCCTTAGTATCTTTTCCCTTTATCCTATCGTTTCACGTTTACCATTGAGAAGAAAAAAAACAAGCTTAGATAATATTCCTCACAATTCGAACTAAGAGGTTCCCGTTGAGTACAACAGACGTGAGGGGGTGCGCGTACCTTCCCCTCACGTAACCGACTCCCGAACCTAGAATGTGGTTGCGACGACTACGTTCATATCCTTCTTTAAAGGTTTTCTCGATATTTTCCTTTCCCTCTTTTGGGATAAATAAAGTTCGGTGGCGACTCTGTCGAACCGTTTTCCGCGTCTTTCGCGCGAAGGGTCGTGTCTTCGATTTAAGTTATTTTTCGAGGTGCGACACTAGTTGATGTTTTTATTTTTCTCTATATTTTAATTTAGTATTTATTTTAGTGTTTTATTTGTTTTTATTTTAATTTCAATATGGCTCATTGTAGCGAGCGATTTTGGACGCGGTTCTTAAGCGCTGTCGCTCTTTGGGGTTTACTACAGGTCGATTCATTTTTTATCCTATTGTGAGCTGACTAAGGAAGGGAAATAGATGTCTCCAATTAACCCTGCTTGCATACTGAGTTTAAACAGTGGTCTGTTAGGTTACAGATGCTATATGGTAATGAGGCATTTCTTTCTTCTTACTTTATTAAGGTGGAAAACTGGGACTATTCATGGGGATTTGGTTAGGATACTGCGCCAGATTGATATATGTATGGGATTTTGGGTTTTTGTTTAGTGTGCTCGCTAAGATTTTTCTTTCAATCTTATGCATACGTATTCCCGTTTTCCAAAACAGGGAAATCAGAGTGTTCGTACTTCCTCCTATTCTATGGGAGGAAATGGGTGTTTTGGTGTCTTGTTCAAAGCCCAAGACGTGAAGCGAAAGATGGTTTGTATCTTGTTTAAAGCCCAAGATGTGAAGCTGAAGGGTCTATTTGTATCTTGTTCAAAGCCCAAGATGTGAAGCTAAAATGGTGTTGACTTTAGAGAGAATTTGTCATCTCTAAAGAGGGGGTTTTTGTCACAACTGTTTATAAAGGAGAATTACTTTAACCGGGATATGTGAATTCGACAATGCCATAATTTCCTTTATAGGGAAGTTCCAACCTAAAGGAGAAGACTTTAACTCAGTGTAGAGCCATGCCATCTTTCCTTAGGAATTTTTCATGCTAAAAGAGGGACAGTGGCATGGATGTAAATAATCCAGAGGCTTGCCGCTTACAGCGATTAGATGAAGGGGAAGGAGTTGTTGATGTTTGTGTACTGTGAACGAGGCACAACTTTGATGCGAAAAGGTTGATTGACTCAACCGGGGTTTCCTTATACAAAACCTAAGAGGAGGCTAGTGGCCCAACAAGAGGGAGTTATTATGTGTCTCGTACGAAGCCCGGGAGAGAGGCTAAAAGGGTTGACTCAACAGGAGAATCTTTTATACTCAACAAGAGAGTGATTTTGTATCTCGTACGAAGCCCGAGATGGAGGCTGAAAGGTGATTGACTCAATAAGAGAGTCTTTTATACTCAACAAGTGAGTGATTTTGTATCTCGTACGAAGCCCAAGATGGAGGTTAAAAGGGTTTGACTCAACAAGAGAGTCTTTGTATCTCGTATGAAACCCGAGATGGAGGCTATAAGGTTTGACTCAACAAGAGAGTCTTTGTATCTCGTACGAAGCCCGAGATGGAGGCTACAGGTTCTGTTTCAGTTGAGTGACAGGTTCAGTATGTTGGTTAAGAGAAAATCAGTTCTTATAAAGAGACTGATTAAAGGTAAGGCTGTGCTTTGGGATTGATCAGAGGATCAGGGTTATTTCCTGTTCTTTAAGGAAATGGGAAATCCAAAGGGTATTTGAGACTGTCCAAGTCTGCGGGTGTTTCCTTACTTGAGAATGTCTCCGAGACTTAAGGAAATTAGACTGTCCAAGTCTAGAGTTTTATCTTTTGTACTATGCTTAAAGAAACAGTAGTAGTACGTTCACGGTAGAAAGATCTAGACTCTTTGAAAGACTGTTCTAGTAAGATGACTAGTTTCTATTCCTATACCTCTAGGAGGTCGTCGGGACAATTTGTACGAAGCCCAAGAGGAGGCTGGAAACTTTTAAGAAGCCGAGGGACAATTTGTACAAAGCCCAAGAGGAGGCTATCATTCCCGGAGGAAGAATCCTTATACGAAGCCTAAGAGGAGGTTGTGAATACTTCTAAGAAGCCGACGGTTCCTTGTACAACGCCCAAGAGGAGGCGGGGATGCTTTTAGGAAGCCTGTGGGTCCTTGTACAACGCCCAAGAGAAGGCGGGTGAACAGTTCCAAAAGGGGTTTCACAAAGAAACGATTGCCTTTTGTATATTGAACTGTTCAAGGGGGAAATTTCCTAGACCTAGTTATCTAAGATAATTGTTATAAAAGGTCTGGTGCAATATCCAGGAGAACGTCGGGTGGGTAGAGACAGAGTTTGCCTAGTTCTAGACGTAATTGCCGGGGAAACTCTAATATCTATACTATTATTACACAGTCGATATGAGATTATGAAAGAAGACTTACAGCGAAACAGCCCCACAATACAGTTATATATATATGAGTTTGTGAAAGGAGACTTACAGTGAAACAACCCCATAATACAATTATATACATATGAAAGCGGTAAATGAAAGCGGGTAAACACTTACTCGGTTGTAGAGCTTCCATGCTGTTTGGTTAGTTGTTCAACAAAGAAAGATTGAAAACAACAGTATATTCAAAATCAAAGGAGAAAGGGCTTTGAAATAAAAATGGTTGGGGATTACAGCTCAAGGAGAGGCCCAAAAAGTTTTACCAGTGATCGCACTGTTGAATTTGTACAGAGGGACTTATACAAGTGACTGAGACCTAAGAAAGGTTTTCTGTACAAAGAGATGAGTCTTACACTCTATTAGAGGCCCAAGTGAGTTTTAAGAAAAGAAATGAGGTTTTAATCACAAGATGATTTAAAACTTATTTAGTTTTGATTTTCAAGATGAATATTCACTTTTAAAATGTTTAAAAATAATTAAAAATGAATTTATTCACAAAAATACCAACTATATTAAATAAATAATATAAATTTGATTTTTTTGAAGAATAAAATATTTTACTATTTTTGTGATTTTTCAGAAAAAGAACCAATAAAAAATAATCAAAATTGAGGGAGTTATTAATTTTCCAAATCATTAAAAAATAATATAAAAAATGAGAAAATATGAAAAAGAGGGGTTGGTCTTACACTCTATTAGAGGCCCAAAGTGTATTTTTGTACAAAAGATGAGGCTTACAACTCAGGGAGAGACCCAAAATATTTTCAGTTTGAAAATGGCGATCGCTCCGAGATTTTTAACGTATCGGGACTTATACAATAACTGAGGCCCAAAATTGTTTCGTTAAAAAAAGGGTTGGGTCTTACACTCTATTAGAGGCCCAAGTATTTAAAAAATGAAAAGAAATGGGACTTACAGCTCAAAGAGAAGCCCAATAGTCTTTTTGTTTGAAAATGACGATCGCGCCGAGGTTTTCTTTTAACGCAGAGGAACTTATACAATAAGTGAGACCCAAAATTGTTTTGGTTAAAAGGGGATTGTGTCTTACACTCTAATAGAGGTCCAAAGAGTCTGAAAAAGATTTGTTAGGGTGAAAATCAACGAAAACCCCAATTTCATTTTTTAAGGCATTTTTCCAAGAAAAATTAAGTAAAAAATGATAAAAATATCAAATAAAATCATTAAATAATGATTAAGCTTTATGAAAAAATATTTTATCCACATAAATATTTAAAATAATTTTGGTTTTAAAAATCAAGAAAAAAGGAAATCATTTTAAAAGCATTTAAAACAATTTAAAACACTATTTTTAAATATATTAAAAATAATATTTTTTTTTGTGATTTTTTGGTGGATTAAAATATTATGGGGTATGAATTGGAAAATGATGATTTTTTTGCTATGTAAAAGAATTGATTGAATTTTGAAAATATAAAATAAGAAAAAGAGGAAAGATGTCACAATATCATCTCCGACATTTCTTATGGGGTAAAAACTAGTACCGAAACTTTAATTTTCAACACATTTTTTATCAAATTTCAAACACTCATAACTCTCTCAATTTTTATCGGAATCAAAATCCGAAAGTACCTATCTTGACCGATTTTTTGCAAGGAATCTGATAGTACCACACATACACATTGAAACTCGACGTACAAAACACGCAAATCAAAAAACCAGAACTGCTATTAATTCAAAATATCGTTCCGCGTCGAATTTCCAACACGCGTAACTCTCTCGATTTTTAACGGAATTAAGATCCGGAAGAGCCTATCTTGACTGATTTTTCGCGAGGAATCCAATGGTATCACACATGCACGCTAAAACTCAACGTACAAAATGCAGCAATTAAAAAACCAGAACTGTTACCAATTGAAAACATCGTTTCGCGCAAAACTTCCGACGCGCGTAACTCTCTCGATTTTTAACCGAATTAAGATCCGAAAGAGTCTATCTTGACCAATTTTTCGCAAGGAATCCAATGGTGTTACTCATGCACGCTGAAACTTAACACACAAAACGCAGAAATTAAAAAACCATAACTGCACGTTGTTTTCGGTGTCGTTTCGCGTCAAATTTCCAACACGCGTAACTCTCTCGATTTTTATCGGAATTGAAATCCGTGAAAACCTATCTTGACTGATTTTTCGCAAGGAATCCAATGGTATTACTCACGCACAGGAAAACTCAACATACAAAACGCAGCAATTAAAAAACCAGAACTGCGCGTTAGTTTTCGACGTCGTTTCGCGTCAAATTTCCAACGCGCGTAACTCTCTCAATTTTCATCGGAATTGAAATCCGTAAAAACCTATCTTGACCGATTTTTCTCAAGGAATCCAATGGTATTACTCACGCGCACTAAAACTTAATGTACATAACACACCAATCAAAAAACCAGAACTGGACATGATTTTGAAACAACCAAAATTCCACATAAAAACATGTTAAAATGCAAACAGTGGGAGGATCACAACATACACATTAAGGACTACATTTTTGCTTCAAGAATTGTTCAATATGATGCATGTATGTGGACAACAAAGGAAAGCATGATTCAAAGAATTCAAGTTGTGGATTTTACCTCTTTTTTGGAGATTTTGGGCAACCTACCAAGTGCTTTGTTCCAGAAATGATTTGATGCTTTGAACACCCTCAAATGACCTCTTAGAAGCTTTTAGGATGGTTGGAATCAGCTGGAAACCTCTGGAGCAAGTTTGAGCACTTTCTCGCGAAATGGTCAAAAGTGGCCAAAATGCCAACTCTCTCAAATGGTGTTCCAGATGTGTGGCACTATTTTGGACAGTTCAAGGATGATATTTGGAGTGTGTTTGAGGTTTTATCTGGTTTGGAAAGTGACTGAATTAAGACATTGCTTGAAAAATGCAAAAAAGTGCCATTTTGAGGTTTTGAGATGTGACTTTGTGATGTTGGTGTTATAGGTCACTTGTGAGAGTTTGGATCACCTACATATGATGTTTGTGAGGTGTTAGGATCATGAGCTATGATGGAAATGCTCTCTAACTCAAAAACTCAGAATTTCCTTACTAAAGAAGGCATTTTGGAGTGAAAGAGAGAATTTGAGGAAAGCATCTGTTTGATGGCTTTGATGTACTTAAACTGAGCACAAATGAGCTCTATTTATAGTAGAGCAAGTTTGTTTTGCAAGCAATAGTGAATGGTGGCTGCAGCAGAGGTTTGGCCAATGTTGGCCAATGAGAATCCAAGTCTCCTCTAGCCATTGACTAGAGGTTAGAGCACAGGCCTTTGGTTCCCTAGTTGTTGGATGAATCTTGACTGAATTCAGTTGGAGGAAACTCAGTTCATCCCACCTCTAAGCATCCATTAAATGCTCCAAACCAAAATTGGAGTTTTGTCCCTCTTTTAGGGATTTCTAGGTTTTGGCATGCTATTTTTGGTTCCTTGGACTTGGGAGGCCCATGGATCAAATCATCCCACTTGGATTTGATCCTTAGATGTGTCCAAAATGATGACAAGGCTTGAAAATTCATGTGGCACAAAAAATGTGCAAATCTGCCCCTGGAAAATTCAGTTGCAACAAGCCTTTTTGTAAAATCCATAACTCCCTGCTCGAGTATGCTACATGGACGTTCTAGGACTTTCCGGAAAGCTGAGATGACGTACTTCAACTTTAATGTTTGGCCCTAGACCTAGTTCAACTTGGATCATGGAGAAAAACAACCTTGAAGTTGGGACATTGTGCTGAAATTACAAGGCAGATTTTGGCTAAGTGCTGAAAAATGTCAATTTTAGGTTTTTAGCCATTTTGATCCAACCATAACTCAAAATCCATGATGAATTTGGATGAAGTGTAGTTGACACTTTTGTAGAGGGCCATGAGGGCTACAAATCCATCTTTGGATGGGGAAAAATGGCTTTGTGGTTTAGGAGTTATGATCCTCCAAAGTTGGTACCCTTGCCACTTTATTTCATAACTTTAGAAAATTTTCTAAGTTTTTATGGTTACCCCTTTTACAAGTTATCCCACTTTCTTTGATTTGTCTTGATGAATGATGATTCCAATCACACATTAACATCATTTTAGGGTTAAAAAACCATTTTTATGAAAAATCTCAAAAAGTCAAAGTTTGACTTTTGTGCACAGTTGACTTTTTAGCAGATGAATTCCAAACTGTGCAATTCTTCAGGAAATCATGTCCTTGACCTAAATCAAACTTGATGGACATGTTCCATAGGTGTTATAGGGTGTATTGAATCATGTCCTAAGGTTTGGGAGCATGTCCTGGGTCAAAAGTCAAAGGTACAGTTGACTTTTCCCGCAAAACCCTAACTGTGGTTCAGATGAAATTGAAACTTGTTGCTCAAGCTTCTTGGATCAATCCATTATTGCAAATGGATCAATGTGGCGTGTTAGGGATCCTCAAATCCTCTCTTGAGGCCTTAGCTCGTGATTTGTCCCAAAAGTCAACTTAGGGGTGAATTAGGTCAAGAAACCCTAATTCCTGATTTTTTATGTATGCATCCCCTGAGGCTAAATTGACTTGATGCTTGGGCCCATGAGGTTCCATGGAGTATTTTAGGTTATGCCTTGAAGCATTGGCTCATGCCCAGAGGAAAATTTCCATCTGGAGGCCCTAGTCGACCAAACCCTAATTTGGTGACACTAGCGATCTTGAGGCTTGATCCACCTAGAAGGGAGCAGCCTTGTGCTTAATCCTTGAAGTGGGAGTCCTCTTGATCCATTGTGGATATTTGAGAGGCTAGATAAGTTAAGGGTCATGTCATTCCTTGATTGATCCTTTGTCTAAGAACTCTGAGAGGGTTTGAAACCCTAGTTTGATTGTAGTGGCCGCTCACCCATCTTTGGGGAGACTAATGAGGTACAAAGGTACATCCATATTGTGCTGATGATTTGCACAATGATGGGAAATCTTAGTGGTCAAAATTTGGGGTATGACAGATGCCCCTATTTAATCTTCTTGGACCCGAAGGTGTGAATGACGAAGATATTCGGGCATTCGAGGTGCAAGAGGATTAAATATCGGAATACCTGAAATTTTGATGGTGGTTATGAATGGTAGCTTACGCATTCATCTTCTTTAGCTAAGCGATGATGCTTAGAAAAGGTAAACTTCCCCTCGATCCTGGTCTTCAGCCAAGGAGCTGGTCTTAGTTTTCTTTTGAAATAAACCTCCCCTCGAGCCTGGTTTCTTACCAAGGAACTGGTCTTAGTTTCTTTTGTCAACTTCCCCTCGATCTTGGTTTCCTACCAAGGAACTGGTCTCAGTTTCTGAAGTAAACTTCCGCTCGATCCTGGTTTCCTACCAAGGAACTGGTCTCAGTTTCTGAAGTAAACTTCCCCTCGATCCTGGTTTCCTACCAAGGAACTGGTCATAGTTTCTGATTTAAACTTCCCCTCGATCCTGGTTTCTTACTAAGGAACTGGTCTCAGTTTCTGAAGTAAACTTCCCCTCGATCCTGGTTTCCTACCAAGGAACTAGTCTTAGTTTTTGATTTAAACTTCCCCTCGATCCTGGTTTCCTACCAAGGACCTGGTCTTAGTTGCTGAAATAAACTTCCCCTCGATCCTGGTTTCCTACCAAGGAACTGGTCTTAGTTTCTGATTTAAACTTCCCCTCGATCCTGGTTTCCTACCAAGGACCTGGTCTTAGTTGCTGAAATAAACTTCCCCTCGATCCTGGTTTCCTACCAAGGAACTGGTCTTAGTTTCTGATTTAAACTTCCCCTCGATCCTGGTTTCCTACCAAGGAAATGGTCTACCAAGGAAATGGTCTTAGTTTCTGATTTAAACTTCCCCTCGATCCTGGTTTCCTACCAAGGAACTGGTCTTAGTTTCTTTTGTCAATAAACTTTATTGACAAGGAACGCTGTTGGTAACGGATTTTCCTCAAACTTCTCGCCGAATTTTCCTGGGGAGATGCCATTTGAGTGGAAAAAGTTTTGATGTCAGACTTGCTGGGGAAGCCATTCGTCTGAATTGTAGAGGTACACAAACTTCTCTGTTTTGGAGACGCCATTTGTCGATCCTACTGGGGAAAGCGAGTCTCTTGAGAGACTGTTTTCGTTTGGGGGCTTACATCACACTTTTCTCGGGATCTTTCCAGAGAAATGCCATATGATGGGATCCAATTTTGAGGTGCCGATGACCTTTTCATCAGTGGTTTTTTCAGAGAAAAACTGCCGTACCGTCGAATCACTTGATTAAGAGGCTTTCTCTGGGGATTTTCCTTAATCCGGAAAAGCAAGGATATCATCTTCAATGGCGAAGAGTGACATTTGTTGAAAGTCTTCTTGTTTCTCAGAGGTTCAAGTTATCAAAGTGGTCAAGGACCGTCTCTAATCCAGAGATAAACGGGAGAGAGATTACTTAGATGATTCACTTCCTAACGAAGAAAGGTCTGACAACTCGATTGAGATGACTTTTATCACTAGGGGATAAGACCGACTAGAGTGATAGTGATGCAATATGAATGTGAATGCAAATCAATAATGCATGATGTATGTATGTATATGCTGACAAAACTGACGCAACATACAGACTAGTAGATGAACAAGACTGGATACTCGGCCACAGTGGGGCATGTAGAAATATCGCTGGTTCAAGATAGCAATTCTGCCTTGCTTAGGAGAAACGGTCCCTGTTGGGGGCGAAGCTGGTCGGGCTTAGGAGATGAGAACTCGGCCGAGGATGTCAAATGAAACATGGTTTCTGACATAGTTGATCCTTCATTCAGGCTTAATGGTCTAGAAGGAGTACTTTGATTATGCACTTTGAGGTTCGAACACCTTTGGAGACGCGATTGATGTTCTTTCGATGTTTAACAGTCAAAAGAAATTGGCATCTCTATTTTAAAAAAGCAGAAAAAACTTTATCAAGTAAATTCATTTTTGTTTTATTTCAAGAATCGTTAATCATGTTAAAACGTCATTCTGTAAAGCTAAAACAAGTAAGAATTACAAACAAAAGCACAAGGGCTCAAATTTTATTGATAGGATGGAAATCAGCCAAACGCGTGATTCCAAAGAGTATTTACAAAGTTAGAAAATGGTAATTTACAGGGAAAATGGCTACATTGAAACATAACGACCACTATCCTTCTACCAACTTTGAATTCAGGACATCCTGAGCTTCTGTCGAAGATGACCTTGACTGGAGTTTTCCTGACAGATGATATAACTGCTGCTGGGGGATTTGCCCCTTTGTTGAACGTAGTTACTTGCCATTATCCCTAACTTTTGCCTGGATTGTACTTGGAGATTTCCAATTCACCGGGATGATTTTTTTATCATGTCTCTAATTTTTGCCTGGACCGCCTTTTCGGGTTTTCAATCCACCGAGACGTTTTTTTTAGGCGAAGTATTTCTTGACTACGTCAACATTCGCGGGGTAGGCAAATTCCTCTTCTTCCATGGTTGCAAGTCTCAAAGCGCCTCCTGAGAAAGATTTCTTGACCACATAGGGGCCGTCATAATTTGGAGTCCACTTGCCTCGCGAATCAGTGAGAAATGATTGTATCTTCTTGAGCTGTTTGAAGATCGGCGCGCATGTCACGGTTATGAGGAATATGAATCTGGAGATGTAGTTCAAACGTCCCAGGAATCCTCTGACTTGTTTTTCAGTTTTCGAAGAAGGCATTTCTTGAATGGCCTTGACCTTGTCAGGATCAACTTCAATTCCTTTCTGGATGACGATGAACCCTAAGAGTTTCCCTGTGTTTAGAAGAGATAGAGGAAATACAAGTGTGTGCAGTGTATTTTTCTTTTACTGCTTGTTATTATTATTGAGTTGTTTTTTAGGATTACCATTTTCTGAGAAAAGCAAAAAGAGAAAACAGCAATAAATGCGGAAATTACAGAACGACGTTATTTTATTAATGAACAAGTCGATTCTTGAAACTACAGCCCTATAAAACAAAACTCTGTCGCTTTGGGCAAAGCGAAGAGGAAAATTTACAGAAAGCGAGCCCTATCAAACATCCGTTTCACTTGGGCAGGGTGAAAGGTTAAAATAAAGATGGCAATTAGTTTGACTTATGAACAATCTTCGGAACATCGACAGCAACCCATTGGCGGCGGACTCCTCGGTGAATCACAAAGTCTGGCACCTTCCTTGATTTGTCTTTAGAAATAACACTGATTTCTGGTGGAGCAGGATCATTGGAATTTATCTCTCAAGCAGAGTTGTCGTATGAGGATTCCTCTGTTGCATTTTGTAGAGTATTTGTGCTCTCAGCTGTATCTCCCCATCCAGTTGGCTGGATATCTTCGAGCCTGATACGAGAGCTTTCAGGAGCGGTGTACTTGATCATAAAGTCGAATTTTCCACTCGGTTGTGCCAAGGTGTCCCACACTTCTTCAGAACTGGAGGGGTCATCTCTCTCGATGACGTTGACCTCAGGGAGAGCATAGTTGATGAATTCTAGTCCTGCAAATGTTGTGAATTCATCGTCATGTTGAGCAGTTTCTGAATGACCTGAGTGTTGATCCCATGACATGGTGGGGACACAGGTATTCTGTTCAATGATACTCAGCTGATTTTCATTGTTCGGCTAATTTTCTTGCCCCAGGTCTCCGGGGTAAGGCTGCCACATCGGCGGCCATCCATCGGGCCATAGTAGTCGTGGTCAAAGTTGTCTTTCATCAGAGTGTCTTCCTCTAATGAGTTTGGTGGAGCACGACATCCTTCCAGATCACAATCTCCGTATACCGTTTCGACGTCTAACTTGGGTATAAATCTCGGACTTTGTGCAAGAAAGCAAAAGGGAGTTTGTGTTTCGCCCTGAGACGTATAATCGTCCTCGATTTGATCAGTGAAGTAGTTGACTGATTCAGAACTTAACCATGGTTGAATCTCTTTGCGGTCCAACTGACTTTGAAGGGCTGCTCGCACGAGGTAGCATTCTTGATTATTCACTGAACAAACTCCACACCGCTCATAGTTGTGTAGTGGCACCTGGCCGCGTTCGCTCTGAATACAGTGTAGCCTTACTAGGTCAGTTTCCACCGACCGGACATCCTGACTTTGATATCTAGTAGGATTCCCGTTAGTGATACTAATTTGCTAGGTGTCTTCATCCATATAGATTGGAAGCCACCAGTGGTTCAACAAGTGCTGAAGTGTTTCTTGGACAAGGGCACAACCCTGATCGTTTTCGCAACCCGCTTTGCAGTTCTGATAATCATGTGATACCAGGAATCCAAGCCGGACTTGTTCTGCGTGTAACTCCACCAGGCTGGTATTCATCATACGAATATCGAAGATTTGAATCATATTGATCTGATAGGGATTCCTATCATGGTAGTCCTGGATCCATCCAATATCCATCTGACGCTGGAGGGCCTCTTGTATGAAAGAGCATCCCTATTTGTTTACCGAGCAAGTCAGACAGGAACTGTAATCGTGCCGTGACAGATTATGATACTGGGTTTGCCTTGAGTGCATTGCCACCAAGTTGACATTCATTGCTAGAATGTTGTGATTCTGAACAATGTTGGAATTCGTATAGACCATGTTAACTCCACGAACTCGGTGCTCTTGGATCCACCCTAGATCTAATTATTCCTGTAGAGCTGATTGCACCACAGAACATCCCTGATTATTTTTAGAGCAGATATCACACTGGTGATAATTATGAGGTGGCACATGGCCATATCCACACTGTCTACAATGCATCTTGACCAAGTTGGCTCTTAACAAGAGTACATCATGAATTTGATAGGTGTTGTTAGACTCTCCCTCTATCAAATTGACTGCAACTTTCTCGTGTTGAGGCAGCGGGTTCGTGAGAACATTGGGATTCATATCTTTGAAAGATAAGAGCCCGCTCCTAACAAGCTTTTGCACGTAAGATTTGAAATTGAGATAATTCTCTATGTTATGCCCCGGTCCTCCTTGATGGTAAGGGCAAGTCTGATCCGCTTTGAACCAAAAAGGCGGATTTTCCGGTACTGTAAGAGGAGACTTAGTCTGGACATGCCTCTTAGCCAGTAGTAACGAAAATAGTTCGGCGTACAACACCAGTATAGGATCGAATCCTGGTGGCCGCGTTGTACAGTTATTATTGTATGGAGGACGAGCCTGCTGAAGAGGCTGTTGTGTCCTTTGCTGAAACTGCTCTTGATTAGGTTAGCTCTACGCAACCTGAGGTTGATACGTAGAAACAGGCACAGGGTTGATAGCAGGAGTTACAGCTACTACTGGTTGATATCGTCGCCTTTGCTTTCCGAGAGAGATATTCCCAATATCCTGCTCTTTTTTCTTAGGGAGAGCACTACCGTATCGTTTTGTACTACTTGATGACCCAGCGTCTTTTACTAAACGTCCTTCCCGGACGGCTTCCTCAAGACGAACCCCCATGCCCACCATCTCGGTGAAGTCGCTGGGCGCACTGGCAACCATTCTGTCGTAGTAAAATGAGCTCAAGGTCTTTAAGAAGATCTTTGTCATCTCTTTTTACTCAAGAGGTGGAGAGATCTGAGCGGCAATTTCACGCCATCTCTGAGCGTAATCCTTAAAGGTTTCCTTGTCCTTTTGTGACATTGATCTAAGTTGATCTCTGTCCGGTGCCATGTCCAGATTGTACTTGTATTGCTGGACGAAGGCAGTGCCAAGATCTCTGAACGTTCCGATCGTGGCGCGATTTAAACCCATGTACCATTTTAATGCGGCACCGGTTAAACTATCCTGAAACGACTGCCTTTTGTATATTGAACTGTTCAAGGGGGAAATTTCCTAGACCTAGTTATCTAAGATAATTGTTATAAAAGGTCTGGTGCAATATCCGGGAGAACATCGGGTGGGTAGAGACAGAGTTTGCCTAGTTTTAGACGTAATTGTCGGGGAAACTCTAATATCTATACTATTATTACACAGTCGATATGAGTTTATGAAAGAAGACTTACAGCGAAACAGCCCCACAATACAGTTATATATATATATGAGTTTGTTAAAGGAGACTTACAGTGAAACAGCCCCACAATACAGTTATATACATATGAAAGCGGTAAATGAAAGCGGGTAAACACTTACTCGGTTGTAGAGCTTCCATGCTGTTTGGTTAGTTGTTCAACAAAGAAAGATTGAAAACAACAGTATATTCAAAATCAAAGGAGAAAGCGCTTTGAAATACAAATGGTTGGGGCTTACAGCTCAAGGAGAGGCCCAAAAAGTTTTACCAGTGATCGCACTGTTGAATTTGTACAGAGGGACTTATACAAGTGACTGAGGCCTAAGAAAGGTTTTCTGTACAAAGGGATGAGCCTTACACTCTATTAGAGCCCCAAGTGAGTTTTAAGAAAAGAAATGGGTCTTACTACTCGAGGGTAGGCCCAATGGTTAATTTTGAAAAGGCCGACGATCGCGCCGAGGTTTTGGAAACACCGTGGGACTTATACAAGTGACTGAGGCCCAAAATTTTGGTATTTACAAAGGGATTGGGTCTTACACTCTATTAGAGGCCCAAAGAGTCTTGAAACATTTGAGTATGATTAAAAATCAAAGAAACCCCAATTTTCACTTTTTAAAAGTAATTTTTCAAAGAAAATTAATAAAAAATGACAAAAAATCAAATAAGTTTAAATAAACCACTTGTGATTTTTGGTTAAGGTTTGAAAAATGAGGTTTTAATCACAAGATGATTTAAAACTTATTTAGTTTTGATTTTCAAGATGAATATTCACTTTTAAAATGTTTAAAAACAATTAAAAATGAATTTATTCACAAAAATTCCAACTATATTAAATAAATAATATAAATTTGATTTTTTTTGTAGAATATAATATTTTACTATTTTTGTGATTTTTCAGAAAAAGAACCAATAAAAAATAATCAAAATTGAGGGAGTTATTAATTTTTCAAATCATTAAAAAATAATATGAAAAATGAGAAAATATGAAAAAGAGGGGTTGGTCTTACACTCTATTAGAGGCCCAAAGTGTATTTTTGTACAAAAGATGGGGCTTACAACTCAGGGAGAGGCCCAAAATATTTTCAGTTTGAAAATGGCGATCGCGCCGAGATTTTTAACGTATCGGGACTTATACAATAACTGAGGCCCAAAATTGTTTCGTTAAAAAAAGGATTGGATCTTACACTCTATTAGAGGCCCAAGTGTTTAAAAAATGAAAAGAAATGAGACTTACAGCTCAAAGAGAAGCCCAATAGTCTTTTTGTTTGAAAATGACGATCGCGCCGAGGTTTTCTTTTAACGTAGAGGGACTTATACAATAAGTGAGACCCAAAATTGTTTTGGTTAAAAGGGGATTGGGTCTTACACTCTAATAGAGGCCCAAAGAGTCTGAAAAAGGTTTGTTAGGGTGAAAATCAAAGAAAACCCCAATTTCATTTTTTAAGGCATTTTTCCATGAAAAATTAAGTAAAAAATGATAAAAATATCAAATAAAATCATTAAATAATGATTAAGGTTTATGAAAAAATATTTTATCCACATAAATATTTAAAATAATTTTGGTTTTAAAAATCAAGAATAAAAGAAATCATTTTAAAAGCATCTAAAACAATTTAAAACACTATTTTTAAATATATTAAAAATAATACTTTTTTTTTGTGATTTTTTGGTGGATTAAAATATTATGGGGTATGAATTGGAAAATGATGATTTTTTTGCTATGTAAAAGAATTGGTTGAATATTGAAAATATAAAAGAAGAAAAAGAGGAAAGATGTCACAATATCATCTCCGACATTTCTTATGGGGTAAAAACTAGTACCGAAACTTTAATTTTCAACACATTTTTTATCAAATTTCAAACACTCATAACTCTCTCAATTTTTATCGGAATCAAAATCCGGAAGTACCTATCTTGACCGATTTTTCGCAAGGAATCCGATAGTACCACACATACACACTGAAACTCGACGTACAAAACACACAAATCGAAAAACCAGAACTGCTATTAATTCGAAATATCGTTCCGCGTCGAATTTCCAACACGCGTAACTCTCTCGATTTTTAACGGAATTAAGATCCGGAAGAGCCTATCTTGACCGATTTTTTGCGAGGAATCCAATGGTATTGCACATGCATGCTGAAACTCAACATACAAAATGCAGCAATTAAAAAACCAGAACTGTTACCAATTGAAAACATCGTTTCGCGCCAAACTTCCGATGCGCGTAACTCTCTCGATTTTTAACCGAATTAAGATCCGAAAGAGTCTATCTTGACCGATTTTTTGCAAGGAATCCAATGGTGTTACTCATGCACGCTGAAACTTAACACACAAAATGAAGAAATTAAAAAACCAGAACTGCACGTTGTTTTCGGCGCCGTTTCGCGTCAAATTTCCAACACGCGTAACTCTCTCGATTTTTATCGGAATTGAAATCCGTAAAAACCTATTTTGACTGATTTTTTGCAAGGAATCCAATGGTATTACTCATGCACATGGAAACTCAACATACAAAATGCAGAAATTAAAAAACCAGAACTGCGCGTTAGTTTTCGACGTCGTTTCGCGTCAAATTTCCAACGCGCGTAACTCTCTCAATTTTCATCAGAATAGAAATCCGTAAAAACCTATCTTGACCGATTTTTCGCAAGGAATCCAATGGTATTACTCATGCACACTAAAACTTAATGTACAAAACACACCAATAAAAAAACCAGAACTGGACATGATTTTGAAACAACCAAAATTCCACATAAAAACATGTTAAAATGCAAACAGTGGGAGGATCACAACATACACATTAAGGACTACATTTTTGCTTCAAGAATTGTTCAATATGATGCATGTATATGGACAACAAAGGAAAGCATGATTCAAAGAATTTAAGTTGTGGATTTTACCTATTTTTTGGAGATTTTGGGCAACCTACCAAGTGCTTTGTTCCAGAAATGATTTGATGCTTTGGACACCCTCAAATGACCTCTTAGAAGCTTTTAGGATGGTTGGAATCAGTTGGAAATCTCTGGAGCAAGTTTGAGCACTTTCTCGTGAAATGGTCAAAAGTGACCAAAATGCCAACTCTCTCAAATGGTGTTCCAGATGTGTGGCACCATTTGGGACAGTTCAAGGATGATATTTGGAGTGTGTTTGAGGTTTTATCTGGTTTGGAAAGTGACTGAATCAAGACATGGCTTGAAAAATGCAAAAAAGTGCCATTTTGAGGTTTTGAGAGGTGACTTTGTGATGTTGGTGTTATAGGTCACTTGTGAGAGTTTGGATCACCTACATATGATGTTTATGAGGTGTTAGGATCATGAGCTATGATAGAAATGCTCTCTAACTCAAAAACTCATAATTTCCTTACTAAAGAAGGCATTTTGGAGTGAAAGAGAGAATTTGAGGAACTGTTTGATGGCTTTGGTGTACTCAAACTGAGCACAAATGAGCTCTATTTATAGGAGAGCAAGTTTGTTTTGCAAGCAATAGTGAATGGTGGCTGCAGCAGAGGTTTGGCCAATGTTGGCCAATGAGAATCCAAGTCTCCTCTAGCCATTGACTAGAGGTTAGAGCACAGGCCTTTGGTTCCCTAGTTGTTGGATGAATCTTGACTGAATTCATTTGGAGGAAGCTCAGTTCATGCCACCTCTAAGCATCCATTAAATGCTCCAAACCAAAATTGGAGTTTTGTCCCTCTTTTAGGGATTTCTAGGTTTTGACATGCTATTTTTGGTTCATTGGACTTGGGAGGCTCATGGATCAGATCATCCCACTTGGATTTGATCCTTAAATGTGTCCAAAATGATGACAAGGCTTGAAAATTCGTGTTGCACAAAAAATGTGCAAATCTGCCCCTGAAAAATTCAGCTGCAGCAAGCCTTTTTGTAAAATCCATAACTCCCTGCTCGAGTATGCTACATGGACGTTCTAGCACTTTCCGGAAAGCTGAGATGACGTACTTCAACTTTGATGTTTGGCCCTAGACCTGGTTCAACTTGGATCATGGAGAAAAACAGCCTTGAAGTTGGGACATTGTGCTGAAATTACAAGGCAGATTTTGGCTAAGTGCTGAAAAATGTCAATTTTAGGTTTTTAGCCATTTTAATCCAACCATAACTCAAAATCCATGATGAATTGGGATGAAGTGTAGTTGACACTTTTGTAGAGGGCCATGAGGGCTACAAATCCATCTTTGGATGGGGAAAAATGGCTTTGTGGTTTAGGAGTTATGATCCTCCAAAGTTGGTACCCTTGCCACTTTATTTCATAACTTAGAAAATTTTCGAAGTTTTTATGGTTACCCCTTTTACAAGTTATCCCACTTTCTTTGATTTTTATTGATGAATGATGATTCCAATCACACATTAACATCATTTTAGGGTTAAAAAACCATTTTTATGAAAAATCTCAAAAAGTCAAAGTTTGACTTTTGTGCACAGTTGGCTTTTTAGCAGATGAATTCCAAACTGTGCAATTCTTCAGGAAATCATGTCCTTGACCTAAATCAAACTTGATGGACATGTTCCATAGGTGTTATAGAGTGTATTGAATCATGTCCTAGGGTTTGGGAGCATGTCCTGGGTCAAAAGTCAAAGGTACAATTGACTTTTCCCGCGAAACCCTAACTGTGGTTCAGATAAAATTGAAACTTGTTGCTCAAGCTTCTTGGATCAATCCATTATTGCAAATGGATCAATGTGGTGTGTTAGGGATCCTCAAATCCTCTATTGAGGCCTTAGCTCGTGATTTGTCCCAAAAGTCAACTTAGGGGTGAATTAGGTCAAGAAACCCTAATTCCTGATTTTTGATGTATGCATCCCCTGAGGCTAAATTGACTTGATGCTTGGGCCCATGAGGTTCCATGGAGTATTTTAGGTTATGCCTTGAAGCATTGGCTCATGCCCAGAGGAAAATTTCCATCTGGAGGCCCTAGTCGACCAAACCCTAATTTGGTGACACTGGCGATCTTGAGGCTTGATCCACCTAGAAGGGAGCAGCCTTGTGCTTAATCCTTGAAGTGGGAGTCCTCTTGATCCATTATGGATATTTGAGAGGCTAGACAAGTTGAGGGTCATGTCATTCCTTGATTTATCCTTTGTCTAAGAACTCTGAGAGGGTTTGAAACCCTAGTTTGATTGTAGTGGCCGCTCACCCATCTTTGGGGAGACTAATGAGGTACAAAGGTACATCCATATTGTGCTGATGATTTGTACAATGATGGGAAATCTTTGTGGTCAAAATTTGGGGTATGACACTCATCTTTAATTTTATTTATATTTTATTATCCTATCTTTATTAATTTAAATTAATCTCAATTTAATTTTTGCATTAGTTTAATTATCTAGACTAATTCTAATTTGGTTTACTTTTCTAATTAATCTAAATTAAAGTCTTTGATTAGTGTCACTTTCTTTTATTTGTTACATTTAATTAATCTACATTTTATATGTCTTTACTCCACTTGCGCATCCACCAAGACCCACCGCCAAATTCAAAGTCAATTTTAACCAATAATCAAGACTTTAATTTAACCACTTAATTCATATCTTGGCACAAGGCCATTGTCAAGTCAAAGAAAGTTCGTACAGAACATTATCAATTCAAGTTTCTAAAGTCCACATCATTAACCCATTTGCCTCCTCACTCTTCAAAGTCCCAAATTACAAGTTTAAATTACAAAGATATGTGAAAGTACAACACAGCTGCTACAACTTGCTTCTGCACAAACGGCTAAAAACCCCAGGACCTGCTCGTACGAACACGCTCCCTCTGCAGCCTGAAAGCAACTACACAACAATGATAAAAAAAAATTCAAATAGAGTTTAAGAGATGTTCTGTTTTTCAGGAGGGAAAATAGCAGAAAATGAAAACCAGGGAGAGGACTCTTTTCCATAACCTTCATCACCAAACAACCAAACATTAACAACTCGGAAGCAATACCACACGCTTCAGAAAGCCCAACTTCCACTCACGCAACCACCATCCCAACCTCAACAACTCACGACTCCTCCACCGTAAGTTTCTTGTAACCCTCCAAGCCCATTTCCAATCGCAAACCTCAACCTCCTTCAACCTCTTCAATCCCGCCCTTCAACAATACTTCTCCCACTACTCTCAGCCACTCACAGGACCTTCCTTAAGCCCACCCTTTAAACTTCAATCACCCAACATCTTTCACCACCACAAATCTCAAAACACCAGACTCGTTTTCTGGGTTTTACATTCAAACCCCAAATAACCAGAAATATAACAACATCTACTGCGGAGAGAGAACAACCTTCAACCTTCAAAAACAAACAGAACCTTTATCTCCAGCAACCTCTCGCTTCCATCAAACACCAACAACAACAAATAAAACAAACTCAACCTTTTTCTTCTCCTTCGCTCAACCCAACCGAAACATCACCACCATCTTCATAACCTTCAAATACACCATTAACCTTTTCCATCATCAACCCAACAACCTCAACCTCCGCTCCTTTCCAAATCATCATCGAACCCTTTTTCACCAAATCAAACCCACAAACAATTAACCATCACGGAAACAGAGAGAAATTGAGATGAAGAGAATTTGAAATCCAAACACAAATCGTGCTACAACCCTTGAATCGAACGCGAAAACACGGACGAACGAGAACAGGGACGAAACAAATCAAACCCTATTTGATTTTGAACACGAGACTGGGTCGCGAGAACGAACGTTGAGAGGTTGGGGATGAATTCATCGTGTTTTTCCTGATGTTGCTTTTGGTGTTGACCGCTTGACCCTTTGGGGATTCCTTTTGCTTTTTGTCACTTTGTTTTGTCGTTTCATTTTGCAAATAACCAGGGAGTTTCGTTGCTGCTTTATGTGTTTCAATGGCCATTAAATTTTGTTTTAATGAGGATAAGCTGATGATTTTATTCTTGGAGCAGTTTTTTTTTTGGTTTTGGGCTTTGATTCCTTGGGGTTTCTCATTACCCCATTATTGTTAAAAGTTAACCGTGTTTTAATGATGGAAATAGGATAATGGGCTTGGTTCCAGCCCGTTTGATTTCTGGAGCACACCCCATTTCCAGCGCCTCACGCCCTTTATTCATTTCAAACCCCTCATTTTTATGTTTTTATTTAATTTGCTTAAAAAAATCTTTTTGAACATTTTAGTTTCTGAACTTTAAATGGTTAGTGCTTATTTTTTGATGTTGAGTTTTTCATATTTGTGGGCCGATGATATATAAAAATCTTGATTGGTTGATTTTATTCAAATCACTAAAAAATCTAGATTTGTAGGAGGTAACTTTTTTTTCTTTCTATTTCGGTCGATGAAAGTTAAAAATCTAAGATCATCGATTCGTCGATTAGATCTTGATTTAAACGAGACCAATTTTATTTTCATTCCGATTCTATTTCGGTCGATGAAAGTTAAAAATCTAAGATTATCGATTCGTCGATTAGATCTTGATTTAAACGAGACCAATTTTATTTTCATTCCGATTCTATTTCGGTCGATGAAAGTTAAAAATCCAAGATTATTGATTTATCGATTAAATCTTGATTTAAACGAGACCAACTTGATTTTTATTTCTACTTTCTCTATTTTGGTCGATGAAAGTCAAATGCCAAGATTATCGATTTACCGATTTAAATCTTGATTAAGACGAGACCAATCTTATCTTTTTATAATCTTTATTTAGGTCGATGACGTTACCCAAATCTTGACTTTGATAATTTCAAGTCACTAAACTCTTGATAAATGTGAGGCCACTTTTTTTATTTTTTTGGTCAATGAAAGTCAGAAATATAAGATTATCGATTTCTCGATTAAATCTTGATTTAGACGAGACCGACTTTGTTTTTTTCATTTCGATTCCACTTTCTTTATTTTGGTCGATGACATAACAATCCTCATTGGTTTGGTTGATTGCATTAAGTTGACAAAGCTTGGATCAACATGAGACCACTTTCTTTTATTTCAGTTTCTTTTACTATCTAGTCGATGAAAGTCAAGAATCAAGATTATCGATTTCTCGATTAAGTCATGATTAAGACGAGACTATTTCTATCTTTATTGCATCTCGTATGTAATTCTCACTTTGCATTGATATCATGATTTTATCTTATCTCATTATCATAATTCATGTATTATTGTATCATCGTACTTGCATTATGATCTCTCTATCTTTTAGCAATCTTTACAACTATTATTTTCCCCCCCATTCCAAAGGAAGGTGACTAATGTTGACTCTTAAAGTCATAGCCCCCACCTTAACCTAGTAGCCTCATAAGAGCTAAACCTTATTTCTTGGCCTCATCAGAGCCATTGAAATCATAACTAGCTTTAGGAAGGAGTTCTTAAACTCTTAGTGATATTCATCATAATGAATCATCATTTTTCCCACTGACTAAAACATAACATAGGACCATCATAATTAGACTTAGAGAGTTCTTATACTCTACAATGAGGTCACACTCATTTCCCCTCTGAATATTGACCACAGTCAATCATTCAGTAGCAGTGGAACTACGCATACTCTGATTCTATTCCCGAGGATACGTAGGCGTAAGGTGCGATGCCTTATCGAGTATACTTAGATACTAACCCCTAGGGTTTCAACCTTTAGCATAGAACCTTTAGCAAACATAAGATAACATTAAAACAAGAGGCTCCCGTAGAGTACTACGGACGTTTAGGGTGCTAATACCTTCCCTAGGCGTAACCAACCCCCGAACCTTAGATCTCCCCCTTTTAGGTTTTTTAACGATCTTGAACCTTTCCTTTGGATAAATCAAAGTCGGATGTAAAAGAAAATGATGCAAGGTAATTAATAGCTTGTTATCCGATTTTCACCGCAACACCTGCCTTACACCAGACCAAAAGCCAACACGCAACAACAACAACACCTAAAACAAAACTCAGAACAAGAAAGAGGGAAGGAGAGAAAATTGAAAACAAAAAAGCCACGACCTCCCCCATTGTATCGATACAAAAACACAACTTTGTTTTTCATACTGCAATTTCCAAAAAACAACAATAATACTCCCTTTCATTAGACTCTCTTTCTCATCAATACTGCTCATCCAATCTCTTTCAACCGAACCAAAATCTTCTAGAAACAAATTCAATCCCAACCTTCACTTCCAAGCCTTCTTTTCTCTGCAACCCTCAATTAACAAAAACCATTAAATCCCTCCTCTTCAACATGCTTCTCCCAATTCTCCCCCAATTTCTCTGTAACCAAAACAACAACAACTCATAAACTTCCTCAAACCACCATAACCCAAAATCTTCCCTCCATATTTGTTTAGTCCACCACGTAACACCATGAACTTTCATTCATAACCTTTTTTACAAATCCTCACTCAACTGTAACCGCACTCCAACTCAAACAGAGAAAGATCGTGAAACCAAAAGAGGGAATATGAGGAGAAAATTTGAGGCGAATACAAACCGGAGTTTTGAAGTAAAACCGCGTGCGAGTTGTTTCCGGGACCATCAGAAATTGCGAAGTATTCTTGCAAAGAATCGCGGGTGTTTGGTTCTTCTATTTTGCTTTGACGTCGTGAGGATGAGATCACTGCTGAGGCGCTTTAGGTTTAGGTAAATGGATCCAACTTGGAGTAATATGCTCCAAGTTATTTGTTTAGACTGACCGCCCTCTTGGGCTTCCTTGTAGTACCGGATTTCAGGCCCGTTCTTCCTTTTCCTTCAATATTTGTTCTTTCCTTGGTTAATTTTTTTGGTTTTATTATTTTAAACTTTAATTAATTCTTAGTTTTTAAACTTTAACTTGAATCTATTCTGAGTTTATAACTTTTATTATCACTAATTTTAATTTTAAGTGTTAGACAATTCTTAATTTTATTTAAATGTCCATTATTTCTCCATTTTTAATATTTGGTTAGAATATTTATCTTTAGTTATTAAGACTAAAAAAAACTTTTTCTTGTTAGGTTAATCCTTATTATTTTTAAAATTATGTTTAGAATGTAAATATGTAGGTTTTTTATTTTTAATCTTCACTAACTCTCTTGACTATTAACTTATTGACATTTGACTTGGTCCCTCCCTTTAGAGACTTGACTATTTCTAGTTGAGTTTTTGAGCTTGATTCTCGCGTTGGCTATCTTTTTCTTCGTTATTTTGTGCTCGTCACCATTCATTCATAATTATTATCTTATGTGCTTGGGGCTCCACCTTTAGCTCCATGTTGTTACAAGTTACCTCTGCCCACATTCCAAAGGAAAGTTTCATTGTTGACTCATAAGTCATCTTCATTCTGGTTAGACCTTTCTCATTCCTTTCCCTTGACCTCTTCAGAATCACCATTCTTGGCCTTATCAGAGCCTTTCTTCTCTTTTTAATCTAGTTTTAGGTTAGGGTTTTGAACCCTATGTGAGTACTATCTTTATATATACTTACTTTCTTTCTTTGGCCTTATGAGAGCCATTTTGTTTTACAATTTAGAGTTAGGTTTAGAGTTTTTTGAACTCTATGTGATTACCATCATGATGTGTACTCACTTCCCCATGTGACTTTGTTTAAAGTCAACTTTAGGTTAGTTTTACAATGTAGACTTAGAGAGTTCTCTAACTCTATGTGAGTGTCATGATCATGAATACTCATTCCCTTTTGGAACCTTGGTCATTATCAAGAGTTCCTCGTCCCTAGTTAGGAGAACTACGGATGCTCTGATTCCTCTTTCCTAATCAGGATACGTAAGCACAAGATGCGATATCTTGTCGAGCCATTTTGCCTTACAACTTAGATTTAGAGAGTTCTTTAACTCTATGTGAGTATCATGATCATGAATACTCTTTCCCCCTTGGAACCTTGATCATTATCAAGAGTTCCTCATCCCTAGTTAGGTGAACTACGGAGGCTCTGATTCCTCTTTCCTAATCAGGATACGTAGGCACAAGATGTGATATCTTGTCGAGCTAATTTGCCTTACAACTTAGACTTAGAGAGTTCTTTAACTCTATGCGAGTATCATGATTGTGAATACTCATTTCCCCTTGGAACCTTGGCCGTAGTCAAGAGTTCCTCACCCCTAGGTAGGTGAACTACGAATGCTCTAATTCCATCCTTATTAGGATACGTAGGCACAAGATGCGACATCTTGGCGAGCATACTTAGTGTATATACCCCTAGGTCTTTACCATTAGGTCTTTACCTTTAGCACCTAATTGGTCATTACCATAGGTCTTAGATCTTATACCTTAGCACAGTTCCCTTAGCAAGCAAACATAACATAGCACAAATACTAACAAGAGGTTCTTGTAGAGTACTATAGATATCTAGGATGCTAACACCTTCCCTAGGTATAACCAACCCCCGAACCTTAGACCTCCTAGATGTGTCTTCACATAGCGCAATTAGGATTTTCTTCGATCTTTACCCTTTCCTTTGGATAAATCAAAGCTCGGTGGTGAACTTCAAAGTTTTGTGATTCAAGTTAATTAATAGCTTGATATCCGATTCTCACCGCGATAAAGAGTATTGGAATAATATAAACAAGTGTGAGTAAGTAGGGAAATAGTCCCACATTGGATAGGAATGTGGTGACTTGAGCATTTATAAGTGGGAGAACCCACTTACCTATCACCTTAAGGTTTTAGGTGGACAAGTGGTGTGTCTCTCACAAAGGGGCCTAGCCATACACTATGTATCAATGCTCCTTAGTAAACTCCCCTAAACACTGATGATATATTATAGAACCACTTCTAGTTTTGTACTAAAAATAAAGTTAGTATCCCATTGTATATCAGGGTATTTAATACTAGTGAACTCTGATAAATATTTATTCTATTGAATCAGTGGGAGTGCATCTGTACATAAATATATAATCTAAAAATTTTAAATTATTATTCTCATATTGTCATATATTCTTGCGCGCGTTATAAAATATAACATATTCTAAAAAGACTTCAAAATATATATTAACTCTAAGAAGTATTATTCTATTATACTGTGATGTATATTATATTATTCTATTAATCTTAAGAAATATCATAATTTGATGTTTAGGTCGATATTGAAAAGGACACAATAATTCTTTAGCATGCAATAATCACTACTATGGAAAAGTTATACCACAATGGTGGGAAAATGGATACCACAACGTCTGACTAACCGTTGTGAGGTAAGGGGTGATTGTATGTATGGTGATTTTCACCACGGTCACGAGGCCGTGATACTAAGCCAAGACGCGCGCTACCTACCACAGCGGTTACTTGTATCAACCGTTGTGGTATATACATTTAGGTAAATAACATTTCATCACGGTTAAGATAAATAATTGTTATTGAAAGTACCCAGAGTTTATAATATAATACGTAGATTGCTTGTTTTTCAATAAACCTCACAACAACATACAACCATTCAAATTGATGAACAAGTATATAACTTGAAAATTAAACTATTCTTGAAAAACAACTTAAACAAACCACTGTTTTCCAAATTGCATGTGTCTCATCATTCATTTCTCGCTCTTTAATATATAAAATATGGTTCGATGGTCTAAGTCCTTCATGACATCAATTCATTCGATTCTACCTTAATTTTAATAACATCAATAAATCGTTGTCATTCAAATTAAACTATAAGATTAGATATGGATGTAATGAAGGAATCAGGTCATTGAACCACATTCTAAATGTTAAACAGGGAGAGATGAATGGTGAGACGGATGCAACTCAGAAAACATTGATTGATATAAGTTGGCTTTCAAATACAACTTAATTTTCAGATTATAAGTTTCTATGTCAATTTAAATGAAATGTATTTTCAGTGAAAGGTTACTGAAACAAACAATCTACATAACATATAATAAACTCAACTTCATCTACTGTTCAACCTGCATAAGAATTTAAAGAACAAAACATTGTTAAGTCACAAGAAACTTCTTTCTTATGACTTAGCAATGTTTTGTTCTTGTTTTGAAAACATTAATCAACAACAACATACAACAACATTTATCAACAACACAACAATATACAACAAATAAAAAAATGAGGTTCGAGAATGCAAGATATAATAAACAAAAACAAAAACAAATTATGAAGTTCTGAGAACATTAATCAATAACAACATACAACAACACAAGATATTATAAAATGTTTCAAAAACGCACCTTTTTTTAAACTAATCGTGGAACTGGAAGAAATTATGAAGTACATCTAGATTATGATGCAATAAAGAAGATGTACAAGGTGAATGAAGTTTACACAATAACTTCATACTTCTTGTATTTTTTCTTCATAGCAACACAAACCATATGTACCATAGCTAAAGTATGCGCTTTGTTAAGGTGGTGAAGACGAATCTGAAAAAATGAGAACATTCACCAAGTGAAAAAATGAGAATCCATTTTTAACAAGAAACGTAAACGAAATCGAAGCATAAGTTTAATGAACGAACCTCAAAACTCAAGGTAGTGATTGGTGAAGACGAATCTGAAGGTTGAAGTATGTTTAAAGAGTGACATGAATGTTAGGGTTATGCTATGAGAGAGAAGAGTGAAATATGTTAGGGTTTTCTGTTGAGAGAAATGACTGTTATATACTGAACGATAGATACTTTCGCTTATATACTAAAAAATATCACTTTTTGTCACGGTTGGCAAAGAAAAACCGTGATGCAATTTTCAAATTTTACAACGGTTTATAGTAATACTGTGGTTAAATAACTTTCAATATTTTATTTATTTATGAACTTAATGGTGAGAGAGTTATTTAATGTTGTTATTATTATTATTCATTACTGTCGTTGTTGTTATTTTTGTTGGCTGTGTACTATTTTTTTTTGTAAAGAGGAATGAGTATATAAAGTAAAGAGTATATAAAACAAAAATAAAGAAATTCTATTAAGAGGCCCACAACGGAAGAGTACATAAAACATAATTTTTTCATTATATAATTCTGTCAAGATCGGAACAATATCCCCTAACACTAAAGGAATCTTCCCAATCTATGACCCGCTCCTCGCTACCCTCATTTGAGTCGTATTCTTCATCTTCTTATTCTTCTTGGTCTTCATCACCCCCAGCGCATCCCTGACACCAGTTGAGGAAGATGGCTGGACATCTTCATTTTCTGCTTCTGGGATAACCAGCTGATAAAACATCTTGTTTATCTTCTTCTTCCTTCTTTTCTTCATTGACTTCTTTCTTGGTTTCAACTCAGTGGTAGAATGACCTTTTTCTGTAGGACTCTGAGGTGTTGAGGACGAACCCTCGTCAGAAGTATTCAGTGTAGAGGATAAGGGTGAAGGTGCGAGAAAGACACAAGAAATGGGGGTTTGAATTGTGTTTTAACTCTTACAGAATTTTTGCCTCTTTTTGTTATTGTGTAAAGAGTATATCAGAGTTGTGTTAAGTGACTCTGACTTGTGAAGCGTCATTCAGATTATGCGATGCATGAAGTATAAGAGACAAGGAGAATCTGAATTAGCGATGCTTGAATCAGACTTGCAATGCGGAAGCTTATCAGAGTTAGGTTGCAAGGTTCTGACTTACTAATGCAAGGTTCTGATAATTGATACATAAACGTAAACAATAAAACAAGCATAAATAAGAGTAAAGAACATACGATATATCCTGGTTCACTTGAGTCATTCTCAAGCTAATCCAGTCCACCCTTCCAAGGTGATTTCGCCTTGAACACAAGGACTTAATCCACTATAATCCAATCTGATTACAGATGCACGGGCAACAGTCGGTGACTAACATCCTGCACAACTGCAGCTGTGACTAACCCACAATGAACTGTTCAGGGATTCAACTTAATGAATATAATGAACATTGACCCAATAGGTTCCAATCTCGCAAGATCTACTATCAGGATTTCACAGCTAAACGCTCAGGGATTCGACTTAACGAATATAACGTTTACTGACCATTCTTCCAAGATTTTCCACAATGACACCAAGCCATTGTCTTCTCAAGTCTCTGATCACACTGATCACTTGAGGAATCCTAATTCACATAGAATTAGTTAAACAAGAGATTACAATAATGCTTCTTAACAAGCAGATAATTCCTATGTTTAAGTACATAAGAACACACAAGTGTTCAAGCAAGATGTGAGCAGCAGCTCCTTGCTTTCTTCAGATTCTACAAAGATATATGTTGATTTCACAGTTGATGACATCTTGTAGATATTTTTCTTCTCCGTCTTCTTTGTTGAGCAAGCTTTGAGCAACAAATCCTTGCTTCAGATTTTCAATGTAGCTCAGACGAGAAGGTGGTTGATGACTTGACTGATTTGCGATGTTGTTTTCTTCATCAACAGCTTTTGTTCCAATTAATTATTGTTGTGTTGAATGATGATCTTTGGACTTCAACAACAATGGTCGTGTGTTAATGGTGATAGCTTTGAATATTTAGTTTAACAACGATAACTGATCGTTGTGACTATCATCACATCGACACCTTCAGAAGCGCATACTCCTTTCCTTTAAATAGCCAAGTAAAATATAGCCGTTGGAGAGCTTTTGGCTGTTTGAAAAGAGTTGGTATGCAATGATTAAAGTTGTACTGTCATATCTTTTTTTTTACTGTAAAAGTGATGGGATAGGTCATTTAGAACGGTGTAGAGTCATTGCTAACGGTAACATTTGTCTTCAAATCTTCAGAGGCTTCTGATGGTAATTAATTGAAGCATGAGTAGAGACTTTATAACTGGGTCTTCAGATCTTTCAAGTCTTCCGTCTTCAGAACTTGTCCATTAGGAATCTGTCTTTAGAACTTCAGCACTTGTCTTGAGACCCGTTATCTTCAATGCTTAAAGTCTTCAGAATCTTCATAACTTGACCTTTGGAGCCGTAATCTTCAGAACTCTTCAGTCTTCAGAATCTTTCTGCACTTGGTCTTCAGAGCCTTCAGCCTTCAGAACTTCAAGTCATGAGAATCTTCAGCACTTCGGT
This sequence comes from Lathyrus tuberosus, assembly GCA_022829125.1. NCBI lineage: Eukaryota > Viridiplantae > Streptophyta > Magnoliopsida > Fabales > Fabaceae > Lathyrus > Lathyrus tuberosus. The sequence continues at coordinate 434,402 of JALAZF010000203.1, read as the reverse complement.
TCTCCAAACAATTATGTCTTCAGAAGCTTCGCTATCTTCAGAATCATAACCACTTTCAGAGAGCATCCACAAGAGCGTTGCAACAACAATATCAACATCCTTGGATCTGACTGATTATGATCAGATACAGAAGCATACTTGCTTCTTGCGACTTGTGTCACACATAGTAACTTCGCATATAATCAATTACGCACATCTTGCTGGTGTTTGTTGGATCTGATATCTTCTATGATTATGATCTGCACACAACACATATTAGAACAAAAAATGGTTCTTTTACAAATACCATTGTTATCATCAAAACATAGAGATGACTTGCAGAGACAACTCTTGCTCTAACAAAGGGACCAGTTGCAGATGTCTCAGAATCGGCTGGTTTTTGAAGATCTTGATTCTTAAGACTAGTAGAGTTCTTTGAGACTTCTGTCACAACTGAGATGTTGACACTTTCAGCTGAGGACTCCCTGGTGCTTTGTTGGATGTTGATGAAAATGGACTAGGCTTCGGTTGCTTTTATAGTGGATTATGGGTAACCCAAACGTTGTAATAAAATCCTTTGCTTAATTCTTATAACTATTTTGACCAATAAATAATAAACATGCATTGTGCAACTCTTTAATGATCTCTACTACTGGATCATTTTCTTTTCCTTGAAAACTGGTCACGTAATGATGATTTGTTAATGCATTTATGATTGTAATTCTTTTCTTTTTCTCTTTTTTATTCTTTTTGATGTGATAAAAGGGGGAGAAAGATATAATAGTATTTAATAAAGAATCTGAACCCTTCATATTTAATGTTGTTCATTTATAATTAATGTATTTTTAAATTTATATTATTTTTTGTTATTTTTGTTTTGTTTTGTTGATCTTGCCTAGGTGATATATTTTAATTTTCTTATATATAGAACTAAGGGGGAGCTTACAAACCTCAACCTTGGATTATTAGACTCAGAGGGAGCTTACAAATCTCAGACTTTGATGTTGCTTAGAGAATTAAAATATTTTTTCTTAAATATAGTACTCAGGGGGAGTTTACAGAACTCAACCTTAGACTATTAGACACAGAGGGAGCTTACAAACCTCAGACTCTGATGTTGCTTAGAGAATTAAAATAGTTTTTCTTGAATATAGTACTCAGGGTAGTTTATAAAACTTAATGGTAGACTATTAGACTCATGGGGAGATTACAAACCCCATACCTTGATGTTGTAGAGAAAATTATAACTGCCCAACATTGTCATTTAAATACCTATGTTTTTCATCATAAAAAAGGGGGAGATTGTTAGAACAAGATTTGTTCATGACATATATCTCTAGGGTTTTGATGATAACAAAGTATTAAAAGAACAATGGTGTTATCTAATGCGTGTTCCAAGAATGCAGGTTCTAAGTCTTGAAAAGAAGGCATTCAGAATCTGATATAAGGATGCATTTGAGAGGAGCTGAGTTACTAGCTTCTGGTGGATCAGAACCTGAAGAAAACTCTCTAAGTGATGTCTGGCATAGATTGTGAAGCTGAAGCCCTCAGCATCAGAAGAGCAACATATTGTCTATACACTAAGTTAATGTATCAGCTTCTGGTGAACATTCAGAGTTAGTAATAAAGCTTGAGTTATCCATACTGCAGAAAGTAAGCTGTATTGTCAAATCAGCTTGCCAGCTAGAGTATATATTCACAAGGCTTAAGAAGAGTTGACGTGCTTTACGGATATCTGCTCTCAACGGTATAGTACAAGATTACATGGAAGACGCAATGGTGAAACATGTTACACAATGAATTAAGATATTTTGGTGTATCTCTCTTCAACGTCTCTTGTACTATGGAAAAACAAAGACATTTGTTCAAGTAATCTCTTCCGACGACTAGTTTTCTACAACTTCTATATAAGCTGCTGAAGATTCAAACTGAACTCTTCAACAAGGAGCAATCAAATGGGCAAATATATAAGGAAAGCCAAGGATGATAGAAGTGTTCTACACTTCTGTACGGATTGAGGAATAACAAGATCAAACAATATGTAACACAATCGAGTATGCAGAATTTCTGTTATATGTTGTAAATTGTAAAAAGCCTTAAGATTTCTTCAAACAATGAATATCTTAGAAATCTTAAGTGCTTAAGGTCTTTGTTAAGGTGATTACCATGTACCTCTGATTTTGTATCAAGTACACCTTTTTCTCTATTCTGCTAAACATGATTGTTTAGTAATTTAGATAAAGTCTCTTGCTACGTGCTTAAGCATCAAAGTCTCTTGCTAAGAAGCTTTAGACATGTAAGTCTCCTTCTAGGTGCTAGAGCATTGAAAGTCTTGATCAGTTGTTGATTGAGCAGAAAGTCTTGGGCCTGAGAGGCTTGAGTAAAAGTCTTGGGTTCGTGGAACATGAGCAAGAAAGTCTTGATTTCAGGGAACTTAAGCAGGGAAGTCTTGGGCCTGAAGGGCTTGAGCAGAAGTCTTGGATTCGTGGAATCTATGCAGGGAAGTCTTAGATTGAGGGTCTGAGCAAAAGTCTTGAGTATGAGGGGCTTAAGCAAGGAAGTCTTGGGTTTGTGGAACCTAAGCAGAAGTCTTGGACCTTAGGGGTTAAGAAGGAAGTCTCGGGATAAGGTTCTGAGCAATGAAAAGTCTTATGCTTAAGTGCATAAGCGATTATAATCATGTTTTGGTTATAGTGAAAATCTCTTGTGATATAAGGGGGCTGGAATACTCTCTTTTGGGAGGAACTTGTATAAATCTTTATGTGTTCTTTATCTTTTATTTGCTTCTGTTAACATTCCGCTGCAACGTATAATCAAAATTTGAACACCAGTTTAGATTCTGAACTCTGATCAGAGGCCAAGTTAAGAAACAGAAAACACAATTCAACCCCCCTTCTTGTGTATTTTTCTCACCTTCATCTTCAACAAGAAAAACATTAGTAATGGAAGGGAGATTAGTGTTACCTACAGTTCTGAAGCCAATGATCTTCCCTTTGTGATTGCCTCCAAAACCTATGATGCCTCCGGGCTTAAGTTCCAGGTCTTGGAACATATGCCTTCTTCCTGTCATGTTCTGCGAGCATCCAAAGTCCAGATTCCATGACTGGTGTCTTAACTCCGCTGCTAAGGATATATGCAACATAAATTTTTTTGTCCTTAGGTACCCACATCTTTTTAGGTTCTTTTGGGTTAGTCTTCCCATATTTTTTTACAACTTTGGATTTTTGTGCAGGATATCTATACACGAATGCATGATTAGAACGGGCATGAGTTTTTGTTTTAGCCTTAGATTATGCAATAGATTTACCTTTAGGCCTATCATCATTTTGTTTCCCAGAAGGAACAAAATGAGATTCAAGAGTATTATGCTTATCATCTTTTCAGAATCAGATTCTTCATCAGAATCATAGACAATACCCCTTGTCCCGTTCCTGCTAACACAATAAATCATGGAAGCCATTAAGCTTCTATTTAGGCTTCTAGCAAGAAACTTCTGGAAAGATTTATCATACTTCTGTATGATATCACCAAAACTTGTAGAGGCTTTAGAAATGATTTTATGTTCAGATACAGTAAGCTTACAATAAGCTTCTCGAAAAATAGACCATCATTTCTTACATTAAATAAAAGTAAGTGTGACCATATGATTGATTGATTGACATTCCCAACTGGCATTTTAGTTAATCAAGAGACATTTGACAAATGGATATTACTTACCCTTAAATTAGAGGGGGGGGGGGGGCACGCCTCCCATTAAAAATGTCTCCTTTAGCTAGGGACTCACCCCATATTAAAAATGGAGATTACTTATCCATAACGTTGTTATGATGATGAAAGTACATATGGGAGATGTGGAATACGGGACCCCTAATACTGCAGGGATAATGAAGCTACATGTGGGGGATGTTGAATCTCTCAGACTGCGGAAATGATGAAGTTACATGTGGAGGATACGGAATATGGGATCCATTGGTTGATGGAATGACGAAGGTATATATATTCATGAGGAAGAAAAAAGCTGGTGGACACCGAGATGGGAACATAGAGAAATTATGAGTGTATCATAGTGCAATGAAAGATGTAAATATGGATGGAGTAGTATAGGATTGAGTAGGTATCATAGTCTGTTGACGAAGAATAAAGAAAAATAAAGAGAAACAAAAGTAAAAGACAATGAACACAATCAATATTCGTTAACGTAGTTTAACTAACGATGTCTACCTCTGCGACTATAGAGCATTTATAGTTTCTTATATTTATATATAATGAATTAGGGTTATAGTTTTACAAGCAAGGGTGTTCATAGTGCACTTTTGACGATTTTGACGATTTTGACGCTAAAAGTCATCCAAACCGCAAAAGAAAAAAACATGCAGTTTGGTTTAGTTCAATTTACTTTTAGAAATAATACCAAACCAAATCAATGAGGTTTGGGTTGATTCGGTTTTTACAAGATTTTTATTAGCCATACATACATATAGAGAAAACAACATTACTTTGTGTTTAGTCATTCATAATTAACAAATAACTATAAAACTCATCATATTTGGATAATAACCTTCTATTTAATATACAAAAATCAAATTAGACAAAAGTAGAATAATAAACATAAAATAGTAAGATAAAATAATATCAAAAATACTATAATGAAATAGAATAAACAGGAGAGGAGATGAGAGATTGCAAAAGATTAAAAAGAAAGAACAAAAGAGATGAGAGATTAAAGAAGAAGAGGTGCGATAAAAATATAATTGGAAGAGAGAACACTAACATTAAAATGAGAAGATGAAATACAAAGAACATAATAGATGAGAGATTTGAGAAGAAAAGCGAGATGTACCTGACAAAGAAGATGAGAAGAAGGCGTAATACTACTAGTAGAGGTGTTCAAATCAAAACTGATCCAAATAAAAACCGCAAACCGATCCAAAAAAACTGAAAAACCACAAAAAACTAAATTTATTGGATGCGTTAGGATGTCATTTTATGAAAACCGTTCGGTTCAGATCGAATTTCGAATTAATTTTTCAAAACTGATCCAAACCGAATTAATTTTTTATTAGTATGATATGTTACGTTAATTTATTATTCGATGATAATTATGTTATTTAAATATTATTTATTAGTTTGGTTTAATTTATTTATTTTTATTATTTCATTTTTTTCAACCATAATCGATGATTCTCATTTTGTAATATTAATATTTAATATGCTATATATTATATATTATATAAAACCCATGATTTATTAGTATTTTTTATAATATTAATAAAATTATAATTTGTAATTTGGATATCCAAAAATCAATTCAAATTCAACTACATTAAATTGGATCGAATCAGATCATATTTTTTTAACATAACATCACTGAACCGAACCGCGAGTAAATTTATCTTCAGATCAGATGGGTTTTTGCCTTAAAACTGATCCAAACCACAACAGGAACACCCCTAACTACTATAAGAGAATTGAGAAGGCTGAAACTGAAACCCTAAGTGTGAGGAAGAGAAAATCGTCTGTAGTAGTAAGGCAAATGCATAATATGTTTGAGTTGGATGTGGGTTAAGTGGCATTTAGATTCTAACATAATGTTGTTTGGTTTGGTTTGGTTCGGGTTGTAAAATACAAACCGCAAACCGAATTGAAATATACGGTTTGTCAAGAAAATTACTCAAACTCATCCGAACCAAATGTGGTTTTTTAAGGTTTTCGATTTGGTTTGGTTCGGTTAGCAGTTTTCTATTGGGTCAATTCGATTTTAAACAACCCTAATTACAAATATATATATATATATATATATATATATATATATATATATATATATATATATATATATATATAATATTATGTCTCAGTTTACAATAATACTCCAGAAATCATTGCATCTTCAATTACCTACATTTAATAATCTCGACAATAAGCGTGACTCAACGATAAACATACTCGAACATAATTAAATTCCCTACAACTTCACTCTTTTTTATGTCTTCTAGTAAACTCTCTTTGTTACAAATTATAAGTCATTTTGTAAAAAAAAAAAAATTGTCTCAAATTATAAGTAATCTTACAATTTCAATACACGAGTAATAATATTTTTTCTAATATACCCTTATAATTTATTACTATTTTTTCTTATAATTTTTTAACTTTCTTTTTATACTTAATAAATTAATGACAAAATTCTAAAATAATACATAATTTATCTTGTTTATATAACATTAATTATATTTCTTAATTCATTTAAAATATTCAAAATATCTTATAATTTAGGTTAAATGTAGTTTTTTTATTTGATCAGAGCCTCAAACTCAAGCACAATGATGATAAACCAATTTGAGTCATCAGGTTCTAAGACTGACAAAACCTTCACTACAGTCAGATAGAAATAACAACATCATACTACCTATCAATTCTAGCTCATCTGCAAGTTGCATGTTGTTTAACACACCTCTTAACTTCTAGTAGTGTTATTATTGTTTTGTTGAAATTTTACACAACCCTTAATAGATAAAACAGAAAAAAAAAAGAATTAGTTCATTTACAATTGTTAATATACAAATTCTAATTCTAATATTCACCAAATAAAAAATATGTTTTAACTACTATAACACAACATTAAACCAAAAGAAGAAGATGCGAAATCAAATTTAACAGTGAGAAAGAGTTTATAATTTCAATTAAAGATTAAGACTTGTGATATTTTTATGATCTGTGATTTCTTTCTTCTGTTTTTTTTAATCAAAACAACCGTAAACAACACAGATTCAATACAACATAATTCAATACAACATGAGCAACATTCAAGAACTCTCAAGAACCAACATTCAAGAACCTAAAATATGATGACAGTAACTCTCAAGAACCAACATTCAAGAAAATAGGCTAAACTTAAACTCTAACATCTCAAGAAAACCTAAAACGGTCGGAGAAGAATGTGTACCTGCACGATAACGGTCGGAGAAGAATACATAATGCCTCTTCTTCGTTTTCGTTTTCCGCTTCTTCTTCTTCTTCGAACGAAAAATGAGTAGCAGACGGTCGATAATGGAAAAAATGCAGAGAGAACGGAAAAAAATGAGAGATAACGGTCGGAGAAAGGAGGAAGGAGAAAGGAAGAAAAGTCGCGAGAGTGAAAATGATTAGAAAAATTGATTAGGGCGCTCTTTTGAAAATGTGGTGTTTTTTAATTTTTAATCAATAAATGACCTAAGACAGCGCTTTTGAAAAGCGCTTTCTTAAGTGTTATATTTAGCAGCGCTTTTTCCTTAAGCACTTTCAAATGTGGGGCCAATTTAAGGCCTTTAGCAGCGCTTTTTCAAAAGCGCTTTCTAAGGTTAACATTTAGCAGCGCTTTTAGAAAGCGCTTTCTAAGGTTATACCTTTAGCAGCGCTTTTAGAAAGCGCTTTCTAATGTTATATCTTTAGCAGCGCTTTTATAAAAGCACTTTCTCAGGTGGTGTCTATGTAAGGCCTTTAGCAGCGCTTTCTAAAGGTAGCCTTTAGCAGCGCTTTTATTTAGCGAATTTTTTCTAAAACTTATAACAGCGCTTTGTAATAAAAGAGCTGTCTTTTTGGTGCTGCCAAAAGCGAATTTTGGCGTAGTGGTAGCTCTTTTATTTAAAATATTCAAAATATCTTAAAATTTGGGAGGAATGTAGTTCTTCTCAACTATAAATGAAAAATGTCCTTCTCATACCATTGCAGTCACCACCGAAGGGAGCCAGTTAACCAAATCCTTAACTAAAATAATTACTCATGAACATTAAATATTCAGAATGTAACTTACATTTTTCTTTCTCTCATACAAAAATAAACAAACAAGAGAGAAGAACCATTTTCTCACCTCTTGAAGCAAGCAATAATAAACACAAGCGTATTAAATAGTTTATTCTCAAAACTAATTCCTTTCTTTCTCTTCTTTCTTACATTTTCTTCTCCAAGAAAATAAATTCCCACTGTGCTTGCTCTAAACAAACAAAAACTTCATTCCTCCTTCAACTTTTTTTCTAAGGTTCTTTTTCTTCATATCTTTCTAACTCTGAATTTCTTTGATGTTCTTGTTTTATTTTATGTACATGCATGGCTAAATTCTCGAAACTTTTTACTATTTTTTTCTTGAGTTTGAGTTTGAATTTATTGTTTTACAGAAACTAATTTCATGGAAAAAAAGCAGTTAAATCTGAACCAGCCACTTTTATCAGTGAGGAGATTCACATCAGCATTAGCTTCTGAATCAGATAACACTGATACATATAATTCATCTGCTAAGTTACCATATCTTGCTTCTTACAAATCAGAGATGAGTTCCGGTCCGGTGAGAAATGCCGGTGCAGTTCCTTTTCAATGGGAGAAAACACCGGGAAAACCGAAAGATATATCAGTTATTGAGAGGGAGAAGGAGGGGTTTGATTCGGATGACGGAGATGAGAGTTTTCAAGATGCGCGCGATACGCTTTCTAGGACGGAATCGTTCTTCATGAGAAGTAGTATGAGTTCGGATGATCGCGAGGTGCAAGTTCGACCAAATGGAGGTTTCTCGAGCGATGAACACGCTCGCGATTTCATGATTGATCGGTTCTTGCCTGCTGCGAAGGCAATGATATATGAAACACCTCAATGTGGCTCCAAGAAGGCAGGTTTTGGACAAGGACAACAAAAGCAGATATGGAAAATTAGGAGTTCGGAGAAGTCGTATCCTCTTAATCAGCATAAACCGAAATCGGTACGGTTTAGGGAAGGAGGCGATGATTCTGAAAACTACACTACTAATACTACAGCTTGTGGACTATTTCCTCACTTTCGCGTGTTGAATCCGATGGCAGGAGGAAGAATGGAGAACAAGGTTCAGAGTAATGCAGATTGTAGTTCAGCTGTTTCGCCTTTTGAAACTCGAAAAGAGGTATTGGTTTGCCTCTATCGAATTTTCTTCTGAGTTATTATTTCATTTCGCGCGCGATTAAATAAATTTAACCTTTCTTATTCAGGAGTATGCTAGACCTTCTTATCAAAGGGGTTGCAGTGAATCATTTGTCTGGGAAAGTCCCACTGTTGAGAAAACTCTATATGTTGATTTTATACATAGGACCAGGTTTGAAACCGATCACAAAGGAGACGATTTCGAGGCGTTGAAAAGAGATAGTGAAATTTACGAGAATCTTTCGGTAGATTCTTTGCTCGAAAATAACCAAGGGTTGGATGTTGTAAATGCGAAGACAGCATTAGAAGCTAAGTTTTTGCAAACTCCTAACAGTGGTATGCAAGTGGACTCAGAAAAGCTTGGCATCCAAGGAAGAGACTTAGACCAGGACTCGATAACGATTTCAAGTCTGAAAATGGTTCAATGCAAAAAGATTGATGATGATAACCTAATTAAGGATTCTGACTTCAATATAAAGAGGCAACCAACGGCCAAATTGATAGATCGAGAGCAAACAGTGGAACACAGTAGGAAGATTGACTTAGAAAGCCAATGTGGCTTGACATTAGGCCATCAGGAGCTAACTGGTGCAACAAGCTTTTTCGAGATTCCTCTTGTCCTTCCTTCTCTGAAAGCACCATCAGAGTCTTGGCTTACGCGTACCTTACCAGTGATTTCCACGAAAAACACATGTTCACAGCCTAAGCCTTGTTGCAAATATTTATTCAAGACAGCATCATTGTATCCCAAGTCTTCTAATGTGCAACATGGTGTCATGCAGTTCCATGAGGTAATTCAGTACTATATTGTTCTCCTATTAAGTGCCATAGCTGAAATATTAATGTGTCAAATTAGTAATTAGTTCATCAACTTAACTTCTACTAATGTATTTTTCAGGAACTGGTAAAACCAATTGCAGAAGATTGAATCAGAGAGAAGGGTTTTATAAGTTGAATGCTTGCTAAAATGTACTACATTTTGGTTTTGTAGTTTGTTATCATATCCTTCTGGTAACTCTGTAAATGAAACTGTATATCCCTGTTCCATTTTCTGTATATATCTTGTGTAATTGTAATAAGTAGTTTCAATGAAAAGATGTTGTCTTTGTATACTACATTTTTTTCTTTAAGGTGACATGTTTCCAAATTAAAGATGTCGATGATATTGCATCATTGAGCATAGCCGTCTTTGAAGGCGTGCAAGACAACATATCACATATGCTTAAAATTTACCACGTTTAAATCCTACATAAATAGGATCTCATAAACTTGTCATTAGTAAAACGTAATTAAACAATACTTGATCATTAATAAGCCAAACAAAATCTCTAAAAATTTGATCATTAATAGTCTGGATCAAGTTGAATTTTATTTTAAACTTGAATTTAACATTGTTTAAAATTAAATTTAACATACTAATCTATTGAAAAAGTCAAATCTAACGTAGTACTCTGTTTAAAAATCTATTTTGTATTTTGCGTCCGTGCGTGTAATAGGTTAATTTTAGAATTTGATGGGAACTGTTACACCAATTCGGTAAAACTGAACCGTATCTTGAATGGTTTATGCTTTTCTCAAACTGAATTGTTATAAACATTCGGTGCACTGGATTTATGGTTCTTAATCGAATTGAAATTGGTTACAGAAAAATGAATTGTAATTTTTTTATTCTAACTAATTTTGCTGCATTCATTTCTCAACCAAACCTCAGGATCAAATCCTTATATATTTATTTATTGCATAATAATAACATAAATTCACCTACTTTTTTACCTTTACAAAATAAAAAACTTTCCTTATTTAGTTATAACATATAAACCCTGGAAATTTGAGATAATCCAGGAGAGTGAACCCCGATCTGAAATTGAATTATCTACGCATTCACGGAGAAAAGAACCAGTGATGGCCAGAGAATTTCATGCTATACTTGGCGGTGGCAACAGAGATTATATTTCAGGGATTTTATATTTGTTGGGAATTATCTTTCTATCGCTTTCTGTTTTATCAATCATCATATTTTCATGCGGTGATGACAACAACAATCAAAAGCAACGGAAAAAAAGAGACGGACGTGGTATTAGTGGAATTGGTGGCGACGGTGGTGGCGGCGGAGGAGGAGGAAGCGGTTACGGTGGAGGCGGCGGTTAGATCCAAAGTTGTGCGGTATGGAGATTCTCAATTAGTTTTTTAGGGATATTCTCGATTAAGTTTGTACACAATTTTCTTATTTTGGTATGAAATGTATAAATGCAAATTACTATAAACTTTTGAGAATTAGTTCGTAGAGTTCTCGTTATTATTAATTTCTGAGGTGATTACTGATTACAATGTTTTTTTCCATAAACTCGGATCAAGTTTATGAAATCCATTGATGAAAAAATGATGATTGATACTATATATTGGGTAATTTTATTGTGTAAAAGGAAAATTGAATCAGCCATGGTGCTATTATTCATGGAATCGGATACTTTTATAGGGCCAATTCATGTACAATATGAAAATTGAAGGATGGAAAGATATCAGGTTTATTTGTCCCCAAATCATAGTTTAACTGACAAAAATCGATATTGTTAGGTTCAACGTCATCACTAGAAATCTAACATTCCCTTGACGGTTGTGTGTTTGGGTTTCTGGTGATTATTATCACTTCATCAACAAGAAAAGAAAATCAAATGGTGTTTAATTGGAGGATTAGTTGTGTTATTCATGCTACTACTTTATTACTGTCAGCATTTCATCATTTCAGCATGCATTTTGTAATAACTCTGTTGTTATTGTTGTTCTAAATAATATATAAATATAAGCATATATTTTGAATGGATCTGAGATGTAGTTTTACTTGCTACAAAATTTAATTTACAACATTCAACAACTTCATATACGTACATATACACAAGTTATTTAGATACTGCAAAATTCCTAAAAGAAAGAAAAAAAATCAGCAGGTACATGAATCTGAACAGAGAATTGGAAACACAGCTTTTGAAGTCCATAGAAGAGCTACATCCACTTTCGTTTCATTTATCGTGACGTGAACACGAAAACGCTGCCACGATCATCTTGATTATCCTTATTTTGATTTGCCCTCTCCTCCTCCGCGGGATCATTTGTGGCATGGATTTACTCTTCTCCTTGTTTTCTCTGTACTCTGCTAACATTGGAGAGCAAATTGGGATGTCAAATTGCATATTTAGAATAGTATAGAAGAACTAATGATTTTGTAAATGTAGTATTTGGTACTGAAAAGGGAAGGCGATTTAATTGAAAGGGAAAAGGAAGGTTTAGAATTGCAGTGAAGATGGGATGCGAGTGAGGTTTCTATAGAGAGTGTGTGGGTGGGAACTAGAGAACTGTAGCATGCGTGTTCACCAAGACTCATATTTCTTTTTCTCTTTTTTTTTTCAAGGTTTGATTAAACGGTTTCTAAAAGTGTTTGGGATTTTGTTTATTCCCATTGTGCGCGTCAAATATTAAGGGGGAACAATATGTCTCTATCGAAAGTAAAACAGATTTTAAAGCAAAAAAAACATTTTCAAACAGATGTATACTTAATTCATTCAGAAAATACTATTAGGATGCAGAACTTCCATATCTATAATTTATATATTAATGGCTTAAATGCATATCTGATTTCCTATTTAAAGTTTTTTAAAATTTAATCTTCTATTTTAAAAATTAATTTTTTGGTCTCTAATGACATAACACATAACACATGTACAAGACCTCAATGTTATATTTAATGAATATTTTAGTTCACACTATTTAATTTTAGTATAAAATAACAATTTTAACTTAAATATTGATTTTAATAAAAAATTTACTATGGCTTTTTAATGGAAACTCAATAACACAAATTTGTAGTGGTGAACCTTAGTCGTCTTCGTCTTCCAACTTGAAATCAAGCACGATTTCTGTTTCTCATTTTCAATTGTCCATTTTCAATATTTGAACCATAGTTTCCTTGCCAAGTCGTTTTGCTCCTTTAAAATGTCTCAGACATCAGTTTCAAAAATTAACTATAGAAATTGTTCATTAAGGTACCAATGTCATTGTGGTATGGATGCTTCATTGATGACAACATGGACTAATGCAAACCTAGGACATTGTTTCTATGGTTGTGGGATGTATAATGTACAATCTCGTTTATGCTATTTTTTATGTTCTTCTCTTTTATGTTATATCACCACCGATGTATCTTCCTTCTACTTCATTGATTTCTCCAGATGCAAGGTTAGAAGAAGTGTAGCCACTTTGTTTGGTTGGATGAAGAAATGAACCCAAGAGCAAAGGAAGTTATTCCTCATTACTACAGAATTTGAATGATGAGAAGCAAAAGGTTATAATGCCAACATGACAGATGAAGAAATGAAGTTACCATAACATCATTATACATTCCATAACAGTTGATACCATAACTTGTTGATTTACATAAAACAAACCATAACTTGACTTGATTATCAAATGAAATTACCATAACATAAGTATACATTCCATAACATTTGATACCATAAAACTAGTTGACTTGCATAAAACTAGTTGATATTACATCAAAAGATCATAACAGACAATAATACAACTTGTTCATACTATTTGATGTTCAGTTCCAGCCTGTTTTTCACTTGTCTTTTTCTTTCCTTTACCACCCTTATTGGTCTTTGCCTTGTTTCCTCCCTCTGGTATTGCTTTTTCAACTGCTCTTTTACCCTTACAACTTCTCCTATTATGACATATTTCTCCATATTTCTTACAGGTAATTGTTGCAAGTCTCCTTGAAAGCATATGAGGGTTCTTTGGCTCGACATTTTCCTTGTTTCTCAACTTCTTTGGACGATAAATTGCTCATATCATTAAAGAGATAAATTGGCACATTATCAACTATATGCCACAATAGGTCTTCTCAAAGTTGACTTCCTGAAATAATCATAAACCTAATTAATGATACAGACCAAACAAACAAATAAATAATCAAAGAATGCAAAATCGGAATCATACATGTAATACTCAGCCACATAATTTTCAGGTTGTTTTTTATGTTCCAAATGCATGTGATGACATGACAACAAGGTATCCCAGACAAATCCCACTTTCTACATGAGTGTGGTTCACTTTTAAGATTGACACAGTAGGTCTCAATCCCATTGGTCATACCAAATATTGAAAGATCGCCATCTTCATGCCATGTTAGAGTCCACCCATGTGCATGTTTTTTATTCTTCTTAATGACCAGCTGGATTATAGGACAGAAAACTCCATCATACCCTTGCAATAACTCCTTATGTTTTGTTATCATCTTTGTTATATAATGTTTGATCAAAGAATATTGGCTTGTCTCTATGCTCCAATATTTCCCTGTTAAAAGCCTCACACATGTTGTTTACTTGCATATCTATTAGATCCTAATTTCGACGTCTGATATTGAATTAAGAGTATTAATCAAAGAAATATAATTTTAGAGAAGTTTGAAAGACTTCGACTGGAATGGTATTCCCAAAAATTCTAGTCGAAAGCGTCTTTGTGCAAGAGAGAGATGTTTTATGGACTTATAAATACTTCTAAAAATTTGGAAATTTGTTCGACGAAAGCGTTGCTGATGACGTTCGATCCAAGATTTGAATTCAAATAAGGGAGGGGACTTTGTTCTTATCCAATTGATGATAGAAGACACGTGGAGTGCATTTGAAGGACGAAGACATGCAAAATGCCATTTGTCTTGCTCTAGTTAGTACACCGTTAGGGGTAGTTATTTTCGACTATTATAAATAGCAAGTCTTAGTGTTAGGATTTTTGTGTGTTCAAGTTTGTGCAAATTCCTCAATTACTCAAAGTACCCGCGTGTAGAGAAACGAGTGTGTGAGAAATGTACGTTTGATGTAACACCATATTTTTCATTCAATGTAATTCAGTTAATCTTTGCCCAGAAGTTTATCTTTTATCTTTTACTTTTTCAAGTTATTTTCCAACGCACTTTTGATCATTTTCCTACATTATTTTTTCTTTAATATTGTCGAAGTAGTCTTCCTTTAGACTATGACTACTGTCGAAGTGTTCATCTTTTTTCAAATATCATTTTAATTTATTTAGCACATATCCTAGGATTTTGTATGGTCGATCCTGCAAGTTGTAACGCCCCAGTTTTTGTTAGATTTATTTAATCGAGTCGATTTAATTATTTTTATTATTATATTATTTTATTCTTGACTTTTATTTGATAATATATTATTTTTCAGTGTTGTTATGTTTTATCGCGTTTTGAGAGCGTTTGCGAGATATTTGAGTGTAGGGGTAATTTGGTCATTTTACTTTATTTTTCTTAAGTTAGTAAAAGAGAGAGAAAAATAGAGAGAAAGAAAAAGAGAATAAGAAAAAGAGAAAGAAGGAAAAGAAGAGAAGAAAAAGAGGGAAAAACTTGGGATTTAAGAAATCGATCAACCGACTTTTCAAACACGATTAAATCGGGTAAGGGTGCGAAACTTGATTATCTTATACTTGTGTATGATTATGTATGTTTGTATTTGTTTGTTGTTGGGTTGAAATTGAGTATAGAACCAAAACCATAATATGTTGAAATTGTTGGAAATTAATTCAAATTGTGTCTGAGATCATGTTTTAATGATCATAATTACTGAGACATGTTAGATAGGTGTTGTTGTGCACTCTATTGGTAATTTTCTGGTGTTTTGGTGAGATTTGGAGTTGAATTTGGGTGAACCCGTAGCAGAAAAATTCTGCAGGAAAAATTCTGGGTTTTCTCTGCCCAT
The DNA here is from genome assembly GCA_022829125.1 of Lathyrus tuberosus. Taxonomy (NCBI): domain Eukaryota; kingdom Viridiplantae; phylum Streptophyta; class Magnoliopsida; order Fabales; family Fabaceae; genus Lathyrus; species Lathyrus tuberosus. The sequence goes on along the minus strand of JALAZF010000203.1, from coordinate 418,749 downwards.
ACGCGTAACACGCAGGGCAATACGCGTATTGGGTTGGGCAATACGCGTATGGCAGGTACAATTGAGCCAATACGCGTATGAAAATCCATTTTTCTCGATCATCTGCTGAAATGCGTAATGGTACGCGTATGGGGCTGGGCAATACACGTATGGATCAGGGCAATACGCGTATGGCCAGCGAGGGTGCAGAATTTTGCCATTTCGCGATTCCTTTTCTTTTTACTTCCATAACTTGTGTTCCGATTATCCGTTTTGAACATTCTTGGTATCGTTGGAAAACTAATAAAATGTTCTTTCTTATTAAAATGGTTTTGAGATTGTTGGCCGATTTAATTATGTCGGGAATTTGGAAATGTGTCGTTTTGTCGACTTTTACCGTTTTAATTGTGCGTATTTGATGTGTTATCATGCAATGTGCTTTTGATATGTATCGTATGACTTGTGTGATGTTATATGATGTGAATGCATGTGATGAAATGTTGTGATGATGGTTTGTGGCCTAAGGGAAAGAAAATGCATTGTGTCGTATTTGATTATATATGCATGATTATGGATGTGTATATGTGTGCATTGGAATGTCATGAGTCATTGTATGCCAAGCATCATGATATGCATTCTTGGGATGTCGTGTGCCCTAGTGGGTGTGAGCAACGAAACGATTCTCAAGGGGATCCGTTATATCATCGTGTGCCTTATACAAAGAGGTGTGAACGATGATTATGGACGATCGTGTGCCTTATACAAAGAGGTGTGAGTGATCGAGTCGTGTGCCTTATACAAAGAGGTGTGAGCGATCCATAAACGTCGTGTGCCTTATACAAAGAGGTGTGAGCGACGGGGAACATCGTTTTCCCGACGGGGAGTTACACTAAGTAACAAGCGATGATTCCAATAGTTCATAAGTGAACTAATGATGAGATGATGGATGGAACGGTACCGCATTGCATTTGCATAGAGTCGTTGTGTCGGTCTCTTTGCATTTGCATAAATCATGAATGGATTAATTTTGGGTGGAATTGTGAATGGAATTGATGAGTTGAGATATATATATATATATATATATATATGTTGGTGATAAATGTATTGTGCATGATTGATATGCCTTGGTGATGGATATATGAGATATGCATTGTGTTGTTTTGTATTTGAATTCTGGTGTGAGTTGTGGTGAGAATATTTTACATGTGTATTTTAGTGTTATTATATAATTGTATGCAATTATATTATGATTGTGTTTCTCACCCTTCTGCTGTTTTGAGTGCTCTATGAGGCATTGCAGATTAGATGCTGGAGGTCTTTTTGTGAAGCTTAGGTCTTCATTCTTTTGTCGGTCGGCTCTGATATGTAGCACCGGGTAGTCGGGGAGATCGTTTGTGATCATGTGTATATGTATATGTTCTTTTTGGATTGTATATGTATGAATCTGTGTATGACAGACAAACTTTTATGTTATATATATATATATGAGATTCAGTTGCAGATTTTCCGCTTTTATTCTGTATCTGAATTGTGGGTAGTAGAAACTAAGTTCCTCTGTTATTTGCTACCTGATTGTTGCATATTTGTATGAGCAGGTTGTTGTATTTTATTCCAATTGATGTGACGCCTCCGTCTATGCCATGAATGTTTCAATTATACTCTGATTGTTTGTTATCGCTTTATCTAATTGTGGGTATAGATTGGGGGTGTTACATTAAGTGGTATCAGAGCCAGTTCGTGTCAGTTTGTGTCAGTTCTTGTTGGTCTTTGTGTTTGTTTAACCATAGTTGCTGTTATTGGATATGAACATAATATGGCTGGTAGGAATGATGTTGCTTTGGCTGCTGCTATGCAAGCTAAGGCTCGGGCTGTGCAGGGTGCACCTAATGCTGGTGGGAATGATGAGTTCAGGAAGAACAAACCGCCTGTCTTCAAAGGGAGACATGATCCTGACGGTGCACAGATTTGGCTTAAGGAGATTGAAAGAATCTTTCGAGTGATGGACTGTGCTGAGGAATATAAGGTGAGACTGGGTACTCACATGTTGCAGGAGGAGGCTGATGATTGGTGGGTTAGTGCGCGTCATGTTTGGGAAGCTACAGGTGAAGAGGTCACTTGGGCTTTGTTTAGCAGGGAGTTTTTGAGGAAGTATTTTCCTTAAGATGTTAGAGGAAAGAAAGAGATAGAGTTCTTGGAGTTGAAACAGGGTTACATGTCTGTTGTGGATTACACTGCTAAGTTTGTGGAGCTTGTTCAGTTTTATCCACATTATGCTGAAGCAACTGCAGAGTTTTCCAAGTGTGTGAAGTTTGAGAACGGATTGCATCCTGAGATCAAGCAGGCAATCGGTTATCAAAGGATTAGGAGATTTTCGGATTTGGTGGATTGTTGTAGAATTTATGAGGAGGATAGCAAAGCCCGTTCTACTCACTATAAGAGTGTGAACGAAAGGAAAGGGAAGCAACCATTTCGTGGTGGTCCTTATGTGACACCAGCTGACAAGGGTAAGCAAATGGGTAATTTTGAGAAAAGGCCAAGTGGGGGAGGTATGTCTAATCCTCTGAGATGTTTTAGGTGTGGTGACTTAGGACATCGTCAGTTTGAATGTAGAAAGGATATGAGGAAGTGTTCCAATTGTGGAGGTATAGGACATGTCGCAACTAATTGTAAGAAAAATGTGGTGAAGTGTTTCAACTGTGGTGAACCGGGTCATGTTAGTACGAAGTGTCCGAAACCAAAGCAAGCTTAAGCTGGTGGGAAAGTGTTTGCATTGGCAGGAACTCAGACTACTAGCGCAGACCGTCTGATCAGAGGTACTTGTTTTATTAATAGTACGCCTTTATTTGCTATTATTGATACTGGAGCGACTCATTCGTTTATTTCGTCTAAGTGCGCGAAGCGTTTGAATCTTTTGTTGTCTTCGATGGGTGGAGAGATGGTTATTGATACTCCAGCAATGGGGTAAGTAACTACTTCTTTGGTTTGTTTAAGTTGTCCTTTGACCATTTATGGTAAAGATTTTGAGATGGATTTGGTGTGTTTGTCGTTGGAGGGTTTAGATGTGGTTCTGGGAATGAATTGGTTGCAGTTCAATCGAGTGCATATTGATTGTTATCATAAGTTGGTAAGATTTCCTTCTCTTGAGGAAGACGAGGAATCGAGTTTCTTATCTACCAAAGAGTTGAAGAAACTTTTGGCAGATGAAGCTCAGTTGTTCGGGTTGTTTGCATCGTTGACGGTGGATAGTCAAGTTGTCTCGATGTGTTTCCAGTGGTGTGTGATTTTCCAGAGGTGTTTCCAGAGGATATTTCAGATGTGCCGCCAGAAAGAGAGGTGGAGTTTTCTATAGATCTGGTTCCTGGTACTAGACCCGTGTCTATGGCACCATATCGAATGTCGGCATCTGAGTTGGTTGAGTTAAAGAAGCAGTTGAATGAATTGTTAGAAAAGAGGTTTGTGAGACCGAGTGTATCACCTTGGGGTGCTCCAGTTCTTTTGGTGAAAAAGAAAGATGGAAGTATTCGATTGTGTATTGATTATCGCCAGCTAAATAAGGTGACGATTAAGAATAAGTATCCTCTTCCGAGAATTGATGATTTGATGGATCAGTTGGTAGGTGCGTGTGTGTTTAGTAAGATTGATTTGAGGTCGGGTTATCATCAGATTAGAGTGAAAGAGGAAGATATTCAGAAGACGGCTTTTAGGACACGATACGGTCATTACGAATATTCCGTGATGCCGTTCGGGGTTTCTAATGCGCCGGGTGTGTTTATGGAGTATATGAATCGTATTTTCCATGAGCATTTGGATCGATTTGTTGTTGTGTTTATTGATGACGGTTGGAGATCAAAGTGTGAATGGTGACTTTAAAGTGGATGATAAGGGTGTTTTGAGATTCCGTGGTAGAATTTGTATTCCTAATGATTCGGACTTGAAAAAGATGATTTTAGAGGAAGGACACCAGAGTAATTTGAGTATACATCGGGGAGCTAATAAGATGTATCAAGATTTGAAGAAGATCTTTTGGTGGTCTGGATTGAAGAGGGATGTGGCTCAGTTTGTTTATGCGTGTTTGACGTGTCAGAAGTCTAAGGTAGAACATCAGAAGCCTAGTGGATTGTTGCAACCGCTGGATATTCCCGAGTGGAAATGGGACATCATTTATATGGATTTTGTGACAGGGTTGCCGAATACACAGAGGGGACATAATGCCATTTGGGTGATTGTGGATAGGCTGACTAAATTGGCGCATTTCATTCCGATTGACATCAGTTTTTCTTTGGAGAGGTTGGCTGAGATTTATATCCGTGTGATTGTGAAGCTACATGGTGTTCCGTTGTGTATTGTTTCAGATCGAGATCCAAGGTTTACTTCCAGGTTTTGGGAAAGTTTGCAAAAGGCGTTAGGTTCCAAGTTGAGATTCAGTTCGGCTTATCATCCGCAGAAGGATGGTCAGACCGAGAGAACTATTCAGTCATTGGAAGATTTGCTGAGAGCTTATGTTCTTAAGCAAGGTGGTGCTTGGGATAGTTACCTTGCGTTGGTGGAATTCACGTATAACAACAGTTTCCATTCGAGTATTGGAATAGCACCGTTTAAAGCGTTGTATGGAAGAAGATGTCGAACACCGTTGTATTGGTATGAATCTGGTGAGAGTTCGGTGGTTGGACCGGAGTTAGTGCAACAGACTACGGAAAAGGTGAAACTTATTCGTGAGAAAATGAAGGCTTCTCAGAGTAGGCAGAAGAGTTATCATGATCGAAGGAGGAAAGATCTTGAGTTTCAAGAAGGCGATCATGTATTTTTGAGAGTTACACCAGTGACGGGTGTTGGTCATGCATTGAAGTCGAAGAAGCTTACTTCTCGGTTTATTGGTCCTTACCAGATATCAGCGAGAGTGGGTGTTGTGGCTTATCGGGTGGCGTTGCCGCCGAATCTTTCAAATTTGCATGATGTGTTCCATGTTTCACAGCTTCGGAAGTATGTTCCGGATCCGTCGCATGTGATTCCGATGGATGAAGTTGAGGTAAGGGAGAACCTTACGGTTGAGGCATTACCAGTGAGAATTTTGGATTGCGAGTTGAAGCGGTTAAGAGGCAAGGATATTGCACTTGTGAAAGTAGCGTGGGGAGGCGCTGCTGAGGGCAATTTGACTTGGGAGTTGGAGAGTCGGATGCGGGAGTCGTATCCGGAGTTGTTCGTCTCAGGTAATATTTTCGAGGACGAAAATTTCTAAGTGGGGGAGAGTTGTAACGCCCCAGTTTTTGTTAGATTTATTTAATCGAGTCGATTTAATTATTTTTATTATTATATTATTTTATTCTTGACTTTTATTTGATAATATATTATTTTTCATGGTTGTTATGTTTTATCGCGTTTTGAGAGCGTTTGCGAGATATTTGAGTGTAGGGGTAATTTGGTCATTTTACTTTATTTTTATTAAGTTAGTAAAAGAGAGAGAAAAATAGAGAGAAAGAAAAAGAGAAGAAGAAAAAGAGAAAGAAGGAAAAGAAGAGAAGAAAAAGAGGGAAAAACTTGGGATTTAAGAAATCGATCAACCAACTTTTCAAACACGATTAAATCGGGTAAGGGTACGAAACTCGATTATCTTATACTTGTGTATGATTATGTATGTTTGTATTTGTTTGTTGTTGGGTTGAAATTGAGTATAGAACCAAAACCATAATATGTTGAAATTGTTGGAAATTGATTCAAATTGTGTCTGAAATCATGTTTTAATGATCATAATTACTGAGACATGTTAGATAGGTGTTGTTGTGCACTCTATTGGTAATTTTCTGGTGTTTTGGTGAGATTTGGAGTTGAATTTGGGTGAAACCGTAGCAGAAAAATTCTGCAGGAAAAATTCAGGGTTTTCTCTGCCCATACGCGTAACACCCAGGGCAATACGCGTATTGGGTTGGGCAATACGCGTATGGCAGGTACAATTGAGGCAATACGCGTATGGAAATCCATTTTTCTCGGCCATCTACTAAAATGCGTAATGGTACGCGTATGGGGCTGGGCAATACGCGTATGGATCAAGGCAATACGCGTATGGCCAGCGAGGGTGCAGAATTTTGCCATTTCGCGATTCCTTTTCTTTTACTTCCATAACTTGTGTTCCGATTATCCGTTTTGAACATTCTTGGTATCGTTGGAAAACTAATAAAGTGTTCTTTCTTATTAAAATGGTTTTGAGATTGTTGGCCGATTTAATTATGTCGGGAATTTGGAAATGTGTCGTTTTGTCGACTTTTACCGTTTTAATTGTGCGTATTTGATGTGTTATCATGCAATGTGCTTTTGATATGTATCGTATGACTTGTGTGAGGTCATATGATGTGAATGCATGTGATGAAATGTTGTGATGATGGTTTGTGGCCTAATGGCAAGAAAATGCATTGTTTCGTATTTGATTATATATGCATGATTATGGATGTGTATATGTGTGCATTGTAATGTCATGAGTCATTGTATGTCAAGCATCATGATATGCATTCTTGTGATGTCGTATGCCCTAGTGGGTGTGAGCGATGAAACGATTCCCGAGGGGATCCGCTATAACATCGTGTGCCTTATACAAAGAGGTGTGAGCGATGATTATGGACGATCGTGTGACTTATACAAAGAGGTGTGAGCGATCGGGTCGTGTGCCTTATACAAAGAGGTGTGAACGATCCATAAACGTCGTGTGCCTTATACAAAGAGGTGTGAGCGACGGGGAACATCGTTTTCCCAACGGGGAGTTACACTAAGTAACAAGCGATGATTCCAATAGTTCCTAAGTGAACTAATGATGAGATGATGGATGGAACAGTACCGCATTGCATTTGCATAGAGTCGTTGTGTCGGTCTCTTTGCATTTGCATAAATCATGAATGGATTGATTTTGGGTGGAATTGTGAATGGAATTGATGAGTTGAGATATATATATATATATATATATATATATATATGTTGGTGATAAATGTATTGTGCATGATTGATATGCCTTGGTGATGGATATATGAGATATGCATTGTGTTGTTTTGTATTTGAATTCTGGTGTGAGTTGTGGTGAGAATATTTTACATGTGTATTTTAGTGTTATTATATAATTGTATGCAATTATATTATGATTGTGTTTCTCACCCTTCTGCTGTTTTGAGTGCTCTATGAGGCATTGCAGATTAGATGCTGGAGGTCTTTTTGTGAAGCTTAGGTCTTCATTCTTTTGTCGGTCGGCTCTGATATGTAGCACCGGGTATTCGGGGAGATCGTTTGTGATCATGTGTATATGTATATGTTCTTTTTGGATTGTATATGTATGAATCTGTGTATGACAGGCAAACTTTTATGTTGTATATATATGAGATTCAGTTGCAGATTTTTCGGTTTTATTCTGTATCTGAATTGTGGGTAGTAGGAACTAAGTTCCTATGTTATTTGCTACCTGATTGTTGCATATCTGTATGAGCAGGTTGTTGTATTTTATTCCAATTGATGTGACGCCTCCGTCTATGCCATGAATGTTTCAATTATACTCTAATTGTTTATTATCGCTTTATCTAATTGGGGGTATAGATTGGGGATGTTACACAAGTTACCCAATTTCTTATTGATTTGGTAGACCAGAGGTTGTTTGCTACTTTTCACAGTAAATAAATTGGCACGCCCAGTGGGACAATGCTAAGTAATTTTTGAAAACAATTTTTTGTATTTTCAAGAATTTATAATTCTGCATTCAATTGTCTTTTCTCTTTCGAAAAACTTCGTTGTATGTAATTAAGAAGTGGTAAAGTAGCCACCACTAACGAAGATAGACCAAGGAGAAGATACACGAGGAAAATGGCAAGCACAAACCAGCCAAATAATTCGAACCCTCAGCCAAATAGTTCGAATCCTTAAACTACGCCCAGTATTAATGTAGTTAAACCCCCTAGATCTTCGACTAGGGGACCAACGGTTTCAACGCCTGTTTCTGATACCATACCATACATGGCAAGTTCGATCCCTACACATTTGATTTCCCATACTTAACCTATTTTAAATTATGTCAGATCAAGGGGACCATCAAAGACTCCCCCACCCGTCGAGAATTCTAGTTTCCAACCATTTAATCCCCCTGGATTTTCGATGTCTTTACTTAGTCGAGACCCGCCTTTTGGGATGCCAACTTCGATGATGGCAAACTTACAGAATGCTCCTACAGTATTTACGGAACCCATAGTGACATCGCCATTACAAGGGTCAGCATCTGGGATTATTATGGGTCGAAATAACCAATCCTTAGGAATGGGATATTCAACCTAAATGTCAAACTTGACAAATAGCACTGCAGTATACTCAAGGCAACAAATGGACGAAAGTAACCATCAAATGGTCCAAATGATGTCCCAGACTATGGGAGAAATTTTCCAGTCTCTCATTCAAAACACTACCTAGACTAATCAGCAAATGGAAGCACAGATGACGCGCCTTGCGGATTTCTTTGGTGTATCAAACCCTCCTCGACATCCACAAAGGGAATATATGGTAGAAAACCAAGGGGCAGTTTTCGAAGAGGACCCTACTATTAACCAAATCCAACAAAACCTAAGATACATACCTCAGGAGAATTTAGCAAACCAGGGACTAGTCGAACAACATAGAGTCGAACCCCTTAGGAATCAACCACATGTTCCTGCAGGAGAGGAACCAAGGGTAGTTTTGGTAAATAGAAACCAAAATGCTGACAATGTCATACAACAAGTTCGACGTAACGACGTGGCAGCAGATAATGATTTGGCAGCCATGGTCGAAAGGATTATGACGCGGAATGGAGTAAACTTTGGTCTTCGATGGCCAAATTACACATCACCATTGTCAGAATATATTCTTCAGTCAGATTTTCCCCCCAGAACGAAGGTCCCTAAATTCACCAAGTTTTCTGGGGACACCACTGAATCTACTGTCGAACATATGGCTAGGTATTTAATAGAAGTCGGGGAGATTTCAAATAATGAGAACCTTAGGGTAAAATACTTCCCAAGTTCTCTTATGAAGAATGCCTTCACATGGTTCACAACTTTGCCACCAAATTCGATCCACAATTGGGCCCAGTTGGAACGTTTATTTCATGAGCAGTTCTATATGGGACAAACTAAGATCAGTCTAAAGAAATTGGCTAGTATAAAACGAAAATTTACTGAGCCAATAGACGATTATTTGAACAGATTCTGACTGCTCAAGGCTAGATGTTTTACACAAGTGCCTGAACATGAGTTGGTCGAAATGGCTGTTGGAGGCCTAGATTATTCCATTAGGAAGAAATTAGATACCCAATACTTGAGGGATATGGCCCAATTAGCTGATAGGGTTCGACAATTAGAACGCCTGAAAGAAGAGAAGGCTAGGGCAAACAAAAATAAAAGAATAGCCTACGTCGAATTCAATGAAGAAAATGAAAGACCTTATAGTGAGTCATTGGTTTTCAACGCAAGCGAAATTGATCTTGCTGAATAAAAATAAGACCCACCTTACTCTTGTAGGGTTTTGGCCCCATCGAATCGAGATTATATTACAGGGATTTTATATTTGTTGGGAATTATCTTTCTATCGCTTTCTGTTTTATCAATCATCATATTTTCATGCGGTGAGGACAACAACAAGCAAAAGCAACGGAAAAAAAGAGACGGACGTGGTATTAGTGGAATTGGTGGCGACGGTGGTGGTGGCGGCGGAGGAGGAAGCGGTTATGGTGGAGGCGGCGGTTAGATCCATAAGTTGTGCGGTATGGAGATTCTCAATTAGTTTTTTAGGGATATTCTCGATTAGGTTTGTACACAATTTTCTTATTTTGGTATGAAATGTATAAATGCAAATTACTATAAACTATTGAGAATTAGTTCGTAGAGTTCTCGTTATTATTAATTTCTAAGGTGATTACTGATTACAATGTTTTTTTTTCATAAACTCGGATCAAGTTTATGAAATCCATTGATGAAAAAATGATGATTGATACTATATATTGGGTAATTTTATTGTGTAGAAGGAAAATTGAATCAGCCATGGTGCTATTATTCATGGAATCGGATACTTTTATAGGGCCAATTCATGTATAATATGAAAATTGAAGGAAGGAAAGATATCAGGTTTATTTGTCCCCAAATCATAGTTTAACTGACAAAAATCGATATTGTTAGGTTCAACGTCATTACTAGAAATCTAACATTCCCTTGACGGTTGTGTCTGGGTTTCTGGTGATTATTATCACTTCATCAACAAGAAAAGAAAATCAAATGGTGTTTAATTGGAGGATTAGTTGTGTTATTCATGCTACTACTTTATTACTGTCAGCATTTTGGACAAGCATTCTCTAACTTTTGGGCGGGAAAGTTAGAGTAACTTTAGGCAAAAATTGAAGAATTCAAGGAAGTATTGGTGATGATTTTGGAGGGAAAAATAGGTGAGAGAAAGTAAATTATGAGAGAGATAGAGAGAAAGTTAGAGAAAGGTAGAGGAATGGAAGTTAGAGGATCCAATCCCCAGCAGTTCATCATTTCAGCATGCATTTTGTAATAACTTTGTTGTTATTGTTGTTCTGAATAATATATAAATATAAGCATATATTTTGAATGGATTTGAGATGTAGTTTTACTTGCTACAAAATTTAATTTACAACATTCAACAACTTCATATACGTACATATACACAAGTTATTTAGATACTGCAAAATTCCAAAACAAAAGAAAAAAAATCAGCAGGTACATGAATCTGAACAGAGAATTGGAAACACAGCTTTTGAAGTCCATAGAAGAGCTACATCCACTTTCGTTTCATTTATCGTGACGTGAACACGAAAACGCTGCCACGATCATCTTGATTATCCTTATTTTGATTTGCCCTCTCCTCCTCTGCGGGATCATTTGTGGCATGGATTTACTCTTCTCCTTGTTTTCTCTGTACTCTGCTAACATTGGAGAGCAAATTGGGATGTCGAATTGCATATTTAGAATAGTATAGAAGAACTAATGATTTTGTAAATGTAGTATTTGGTACTGAAAAGGGAAGGGGATTGAATTGAAAGGGAAAAGGAAGGTTTAGAATTGCAGTGAAGATGGGATGCGAGTGAGGTTTCTATAGAGAGTGTGTGGGTGGGAACTAGAGAACTGTAGCAGGCGTGTTCCCCAAGATTCGTATTTCTTTTTCTCTTTTTTTTTTTCAAGGTTTGATTAAACGGTTTCTAAAAGTGTTTGGGATTTTGTTTATTCCCATTGTGCGCGTCAAATATTAAGGGGGAACAATATGTCTCTATCGAAAGTAAAACAGATTTTAAAGCAAAAAAAACATTTTCAAACAGATGTATACTTAATTCATTCAGAAAATACTATTAGGATGCAGAACTTCCATATCTATAATTTATATATTAATGGCTTAAATGCATATCTGATTTCCTATTTAAAGTTTTTAAAAATTTAATCTTCTATTTTAAAAATTAATTTTTTGGTCTCTAATGACATAACACATAACACATGTACAAGACCTCAATGTTATATTTAATGAATATTTTAGTTCACACTATTTAATTTTAGTATAAAATAACAATTTTAACTTAAATATTGATTTTAATAAAAAATTTACTATGGCTTTTTAATGGAAACTCAATAACACAAATTTGTAGTGGTGAACCTTAGTCGTCTTCGTCTTCCAACTTGAAATCAAGCACGATTTCTGTTTCTCATTTTCAATTGTCCATTTTCAATATTTGAACCATAGTTTCCTTGCCAAGTCGTTTTTCTCCTTTAAAATGTCTCAGACATCAGTTTCAAAAATTAACTATAGAAATTGTTCATTAAGGTACCAATGTCATTGTGGTATGGATGCTTCATTGATGACAACATGGACTAATGCAAACCTAGGACATTGTTTCTATGGTTGTGGGATGTATAATGTACAATCTCGTTTATGCTATTTTTTATGTTCTTCTCTTTTATGTTATATCACCACCGATGTATCTTCCTTCTACTTCATTGATTTCTCCAGATGCAAGGTTAGAAGAAGTGTAGCCACTTTGTTTGGTTGGATGAAGAAATGAACCCAAGAGCAAAGGAAGTTATTCCTCATTACTACAGAATTTGAATGATGAGAAGCAAAAGGTTATAATGCCAACATGACAGATGAAGAAATGAAGTTACCATAACTTCATTATACATTCCATAACAGTTGATACCATAACTTGTTGATTTACATAAAACAAACCATAACTTGACTTGATTATCAAATGAAATTACCATAACATCATTATACATTCCATAACATTTGATACCATAAAACTAGTTGACTTGCATAAAACTAGTTGATATTACATCAAAAGATCATAACAGACCATGATACAACTTGTTCATACCATTTGATGTTCAGTTCCAGCCTGTTTTTCACTTGTATTTTTCTTTCCTTTACCACCCTTATTGGTTTTTGCCTTGTTTCCTCCCTCTGGTATTGCTCTTTCAACTGCTCTTTTACCCTTACAACTTCTCCTATTATGACATATTTCTCCATATTTCTTACAGGTAATTGTTGCAAGTCTTCTTGAAAGCACATGAGGGTTCTTTGGCTCATCATTTTCCTTGTTTCTCAACTTCTTTGGATGATAAATTGCTCATATCATTACAGTGAGATAAATTGGTACATGATCAACTATAGGCCACAATAGGTCTTCTCAAAGTTGACTTCCTGAAATAATCATAAACCTAATTAATGATACAGACCAAACAAACAAATAAATAATCAAAGAATGCAAATTCAGAATCATACCTGTAATACTCAGCCACATAATTTTCAGGTTATTTTTTTATGTTCCAAATGCATGTGATGACATGACAACAAGGTATCCCAGACAAATCCCACTTTCTACATGAGTGTGGTTCATTTTTAAGATTGACACAGTAAGTCTCAATCACATTGGTCATACCAAATATTGAAAGATCGTCATCTTCATGCCATGTTAGAGTCCATCCATGTGCATGTTTTTTATTCTTCTTAATGACCAGCTGGATTATAGGACAGAAAACTCCATCATACCTTTGCAATAACTCCTTATGTTTTGTTATCATCTTTGTTATATAATGTTTGATCAAAGAATATTGGCTTGTCTCTATGCTCTAATATTTCCCTGTTAAAAGCCTCACACATATTGTTTACTTGCATATCTATTAGCTCCTAATTTCGACGTCTGATATTGAATTAAGAGTATTAATCAAAGAAATATAATTTTAGAGAAGTTTGGAAGACTTTGACTGGAATGGTATTCCAAAAAATTCTAGTCGAAAACGTCCTTGTGCAAGAGAGAGATGTTTTATGGACTTAGAAATACTTCTAACAATTTGGAAATTTGTTCGACGGAAGCGTTGCTGATGACGTTCGATCCAAGATTTGAATTCAAATAAGGGAGGGAACTTTGTTCTTATCCAATTGATGGTAGAAGACACGTGGAGTGCATTTGAAGGACGAAGACATGCAAAATGCCATTTGTCTTGCTCTAGTTAGTACAGCGTTAGGGGTAGTTATTTTTTACTATTATAAATAGCAAGTCTTAGTGTTAGGATTTTTGTGTGTTCAAGTTTGTACAAATTCCTCAATTACTCAAAGTACCCGCGTGTAGAGAAACGAGTGTGTGAGAAATGTACGTTTGATGTAACACCATATTTTTCATTCAATGCAATTCAGTTAATCTTTGCCCAGAAGTTTATCTTCTATCTTTTACTTTTTCAAGTTATTTTCCAACGCACTTTTGATCATTTTTCTACATTATTTTTTCTTTAATATTGTCGAAGTAGTCTTCCTTTAGACTATGACTACTGTCGAAGTGTTCATCTTTTTTCAAATATCATTTTAATTTATTTAGCACATATCCTAGGATTTTGTATGGTCGATCCTGCAAATTACCCAATTTCTTATTGATTTGGTAGACCAGAGGTTGTTTACTACTTTTCACAGTAAACAAATTGGCACGCCCAGTGGGACAGTGCTAAGTAATTTTCGAAAACAATTTTTTGTATTTTCAAGAATTTATAATTCTGCATTCAATTGTCTTTTCTCTTTCGAAAAACTTCGTTGTATGTAATTAAGAAGTGGTAAAGTAGCCACCACTAACGAAGATAGACCAAGGAGAAGATACACGAGGAAAATGGCAAGCACAAACCAGCCAAATAATTCGAACCCTCACCCAAATAGTTCGAATCCTTAAACTACGCCCAATATTAATGTAGTTAAACCCCCTAGATCTTCGACTGGGGGACCAACGGTTTCAACGCCTGTTTCTGAGTCTATACCATCCATGGCAAGTTCGATCCCTACACATTCGATTTCCCATACTTCACCTATTTTAAATTATGTCGGATCAAGGGGACCATCAAGGACTCCCCCACCCGTCGGGAATTCTAGTTTCCAACCATTTAATCCCCCTGGATTTTCAATGTCTTTACCTAGTCGAGACCCGCCTTTTGGGATGCCAACTTCGATGATGGCAAACTTACAGAATGCACCTCCAGTATTTACGAAACCCATAGTGACATCGCCATTACAAGGGTCAGGATCTGGGATTAATATGGGTCGAGATAACCAATCCTTAGGAATGGGATATTTAACCCAAATGCCAAACTTGACAAATAGCACTGCAGTATACTTAAGGCAACAAATGGACGAAAGTAACCATCAAATGGTCCAAATGATGTCCCAGACTATGGGAGAAATTTTTCAGCCTCTCATTCAAAATGCTACCTAGACTAATCAGCAAATGGCAGCGCAGATGACGCGCCTTGCGAATTTCTTTGTTGTACCAAACCCTCCTCGACATCCACTAAGGGAATATATGGTAGAAAACCAAGGGGCAGTTTTTGAAGAGGACCCTACTATTAACCAAATCCAACAAAACCTAAGATACATACCTCAGGAGAATTTAGCAAACCAGGGACTAGTCGAACAACATAGAGTCGAACCCCTTAGGAATCAACCACATGTTCCTGCAGGAGAGGAACCAAGGGTAGTTTTGGTAAATAGAAACCAAAACGCTGACAATGTCATACAACAAGTTCGACGTAATGACGTGGCAGCAAATAATAATTTGGCAGTCATGGTCGAAAGGATTATGGTGCGGAATGGAGTAAACTTTGGTCTTCGATGGCCAAATTACACATCACCATTGTCAGAATATATCCTTCAGTCAGATTTTCCCCCCAGAATGAAGGTCCCTAAATTCACCAAGTTTTCTGGGGACACCACTGAATCTACTGTCGAACATATGGCTAGGTATTTAATAGAAGTCGGGGAGATTTTAAATAATGATAACCTTAGGGTAAAATACTTCCCAAGTTCTCTTACGAAGAATGCCTTCACATGATTCACAACTTTGCCACCAAATTCGATCGACAATTGGGCCCAGTTGGAATGTTTATTTCATGAGCAGTTCTATATGGGACAAACTAAGATCAGTCTAAAGGAATTGGCTAGTATAAAATGGAAATTTACTGAGCCAATAGACGATTATTTGAACAGATTCCGACTGCACAAGGCTAGATGTTTGCACAAGTGCCTGAACATGAGTTGGTCGAAATGGCTGTTGGAGGCCTAGATTATTCCATTAGGAAGAAATTAGATACCCAATACTTGAGGGATATGGCCCAATTCGCTGATAGGGTTCAACAATTAGAACGCTTGAAAGAAGAGAAGGCTAGGGCAAACAAAAATAAAAGAATAACCTACGTCGAATTCAATGAAGAAAATGAAAGACCTTATAGTGAGTCATTGGTTTTCGACGAAAGAGAAATTGATCTTGTTGAATTAAAATAAGGCCCACCTTACTCTTGTAGGGTTTTGGCCCCTTCGAACAGAGATTATATTACAAAGATTTTATATTTATTGGGAATCATCTTTCTATCGCTCTCTGTTTTATCATTCATCCTATTTTCATGCGGTGAGGACAACAACAAGCAAAAGCAACACAAAAAAGAGACAGAGGTGGTATTAGTGGAATTGGTGGCGACGGTGGCGGCAAAGGCGGAGGAGGAAGCAGTTACGGTGGAGGCGGCAGTTAGATCCATAAGTTGTGTGGTATGGAGATTCTCAATTAGTTTTTTAGGGATATTCTCGATTAGGTTTGTACACAATTTTCTTATTTTTGTATGAAATGTATAAATGCAAATTACTATAAACTTTTGAGAATTAGTTCGTAGAGTTCTCGCTATTATTAATTTCTGAGGTGATTACTGATTACTATAAAATTGTTGATTTTGTTTTTTTGTTCATAAACTCAGATCAAGTTTATGAAATCCATTGATGAAAAACTGATGATTGATACTATATATTGGGTAATTTTATTGTGTAGAAGGAAAATTGAATCAGCCATGGTGCTATTATTCATGAAATTAGATACTTTTATAGGGCCAATTCGTGTACAATATGAATATTGAAGGAAGGAAAGATATCAGGTTTATTTGTCCCCAAATCATAGTTTAAATGACAAAAATCGATATTGTTAGGTTCAACGTCATTACTCAGAATCTAACATTCCTCTGTATTGACGGTTGTGTGTCTGCGTTTCTGGTGATTATTATCACTTCATCAACAAGAAAAGAAAATCAAATGGTGTTTAATTGGAGGATTAGTTGTGTTATTCATGCTACTACTTTATTACTGTCAGCATTGCAGCATGCATTTTGTAATAACTTTGTTGTTAATTGTTACTGTTGTTCTAAATAATATATAAGCATATCTTTTGATTGGATTTGAGGTGTAGTTTTACTTACTAAAAAATTTAATTTACTACATTCAACAACTTCATATATGTACATATACACAAGTTATTTAGATACTGCAAAATTCCTAAAAGAAACAAAAAAAATCAGCAGGTACATGAATCTGAACTGAGAATTGGAAACACAGCTTTTGAAGTCCATAGAAGAGCTACACCCACTTTCGATTTCATTTATCGTGACATGAACACGAAAACGCTGCCACGATCATCTTGATTATCCTTATTTTTGTTAAATTGTAATTCCTAGTGTCTAAGTATGTCGAAGTCGAAGCATCATTAAGTACGTCGAAGTCGAAACAGTCAGTGTGTCGAAACAGTTTGTTTCACAGATTTGGTTTTGATTAGATTTGATATGATTTAGATTAGATTTGATATTTTGGGCCTTTAGAGTTTTGGTCCTTTGTAAATCTAAGTCTATAAATAGATGCTTTGTAGAATTCAGAAGAATATCAAGTAGTGAATACTATCACAATACTTGTAACAATCACAGTTGCAGTTTTAGCAAGTGATCAATGACAAGAAAAATCCCAAAGTTCGTGGGTGACAATTTTCTCCAAATATTTCTCTTCTCTCTCTTTTCTTTCTTACTGTTCTTGTTTGTTCTTCTTCTTTCATTGTCATTACTTATTGTTTGTGGGTTGGTTATCAATCTTGAGATCAAGATTGAAGCAGAATCACCATAGGTTGTGGTGAATTTCCAACATCTGGTATCGAGAGCTCCGATTGCGATTCAAGGAGGAAAATCGTGATGGCTATGAATCATTCAAATGGGCATTTTCCGGCGACCCTACCAATTCTCAAGAAAGATAATTATGAGAATTGGTGCAAGCAGATCAAGGTGGTTTTCTGTTATCAAGATCTTTCGGATCTTGTGAAGGAAGGAGTAACACCGCTTGGGGAGAACGCGTCAGATCAAGAAAAGGCTGCACACAAAGAATTGAAGAAGAAAGATTATAAAGAGTTGTTTATAATCCATCAATGTGTTGATCCTTACAGGTGAGATTCTTGAAAAGTCGTTTGGAGGCGCAGAAAAGGTGAAAGAGGTGAGGTTACAAACTCACAAGAGAACCTATGAGTTGCTTCAGATGGAAGACAACGAAAGTATTACAAATTTCTTCACCAGAGTTACAAAGTTGGTGAATCAAATCAAGGTATGTGGAGAGGTGTTGACATCGAGATCAGTTGTTGCAAAGATCTTGAGGTCATTGGCTCCAAAATTCGACCACGTGGTAGTAGCCATAGAAGAGTCGAAAGACTTGTCAGTATTGACGAAGAAAGAGCTTCAAGGGACGCTTGAGTCTCATGAACAAAGAATGGCTGAAAGAGCTGCAGGAAAGTCAAAAAGTGATATGGCTTTGCAGGCGCAGTCAGAAAAGGAAAGGAAAGGCAAAGGAAACATGAATGGAAACAAAGGTAAAAGAGGCTACAATTCGACTCAGAAGAAACCCTAGAACCAAGGCAACCAAAGAGGTGGTGTTGCAGGTAGAGGTAGAGGTGGTGGTCGAAAGCCAGACAAAAGTCACATTCAATGTTTCAATTGTCAGAAGTATGGTCACTATGTTAATGATTGTCCAGAAAAGAAGAGAAATCAAGAAACTGATGCAAATCTGGCGAAGCATGAAGAAGAAGAGACGTTGTTGATGGTCACAACAAAAGATGAAGAAAGATTCCAAGATCAGTGGTACTTGGACTGAGGATGCTCATCACATATGACTGGAAGGAAAGATTGGTTTGTCAACACGAAACCCTCGTCGAAGAACATTGTGAAGTTTGCAAATGACAACACTCTAGCAGCTGAAGGTGTTGGTGATGTTCTGATTATGAGGAAAGATGGCAAAAGGTCAATAATTTCCAATGTGTTGTACATACCAGGCATGAAGAGTAATTTGCTCAGTATAGGGCAGCTTGTCGAAAAGAACTACAAGGTAGCTGTCGAAGACAAGATGATGAGATTTCTCGACGCAGGTGGTAGGTTGATCTTGAAGGCCCCAATGTCTCAGAATAGGACCTTCAAGATTGAACTCAAGGTGATGGAGCACAAGTGTCTAGCAACAACAGTCAGCAGAGATGAGTGGTTATGGCATTTTCGACTAGGCCATCTCAACTTCAATGAAATCAGAGAGCTGAAGAGAAGAAATATGGTTTCAGGATTACCAGAAATCGACATTCCAAGTGAAGTCTGTGAGGAGTGTGTTCAGTCGAAACAACACAAGAATAACTTCAGCAAGGATGCAGGAAGGAAGTCGAAGGCAATTCTGGAAGTCATATACTCTGATGTATGTGGTCCAATCCAGGTGGATTCGATTGGTGGCAGCAGATATTTTGTCACGTTTATAGATGATTTCAGACGAAAGTTATGGACTTACCTCATCAAGAAGAAAAGTGATGTGATCGAGGTATTTTCCAGATTTAAATCCATGGTCGAAAAACAGAGTGGTCGAAAGTTGAAGATTCTGAGGACAGATGGTGGTGGAGAGTATGTGTCGAAAGAGTTTGATACATTATGTGAAATTGTGCATGAGGTGGTGCCACCCTATACACCACAACAAATTGGAGTTGCAGAACGAAAAAACAGAACCATCATGAATATGGTGAGAAGTATGTTGAATGGAAAGCATCTACCCAAAGAATTATGGGGAGAAGCAGTTTCGACAACAACGTATATTTTGAACAGATGTCCGACGAAGAAGCTTGAAGGAGTCACACCAGAAGAATGTTGGTCTGGTGTCAAGCCTAGCCTCAGTCACTTGAAGGTGTTTGGATCTATAACACGTAGACATGGGCCAGATCAGTTGAGAAGGAAACTTGATGACAAGTTGAATCAGATGATCTTGATAGGATATCATTCGATTAGAGGTTACAAGTTGTTCGACCCAGTGAATAAGCAAGTAGTGATCAGTAGAGACATGATCATAGATGAGCGTAAATAATGGGATTGGACAGAGAATGCCAAGAAGGATTCAGTGAGAATCTCTTATGAAGAACCAGCCACTAAAGTCGAAAGAGAAGTTCGACAGGAACCAGTTGCAGATGAAGCAGGTTCAAGCAGACCTCGACAAACACGACACATGCCTGCAAGGTTGCAAGAGTCTGTAGTTACATCAGATGATGTGGTTAGTGAAGAGGGTGAGCTGGTACATTATGCTTTCTACGCAGATGTCGAACCAGTCAATGCAGCTGAGGCATTGAAAGATTCAAAGTGGGTGAAAGCAATGAATGAAGAGTTAGAGTCCATCGAAGTCAACAACACCTGGTCACTTGTCGAATTGCCTCAAGGCAAGAAGGCAATTGATGTGAAGTGGGTTTACAAGGTGAAGGTAAATCCCAGAGGAGAAGTAACTCGACACAAGGCGAGACTTGTGGCAAAAGGATTTCTTCAGAAGGAAGAAATCGACTTCGATGAAGTGTTTGCACTTGTTGCTAGAATCGAAATAATCAGGTTGGTTGTTGGTCTAGCAAATATGAACAATTGACACACATGTCAGATGGATGTGAAGTGTGCGTTCCTTAATGGTCCCCTAGATGAAGAGGTTTATGTCGCACAACCAGCTGGGTATGTGAAACGAGGCGAAGAAGGAAAGATGTACAGGCTGCATAAAGCCCTGTATGGACTTAAGCAAGCTCCAAGAGCTTGGAATAAGAAAATCGACAGCTTCTTAAGGGAGAAGGAATTTGTGAAGTGTACGACAGAGCATGGAGTGTATGTAAGGAGAAGCAATAATGAATTGCTTATACTATGCCTCTATGTCGATGATTTGTTGATAACAGGGAGTTGCAAGAAGGAGATCGAAGATTTCAAACATGACCTGAGTGAGGAGTTTGAAATGTCAGACTTGGGAAATCTCTCATATTTCCTTGGCATCGAATTCTACAAGACTAGTAGAGGTTTGATGATACACCAAAGAAGATATGCAGGCGAAATACTCAAGAGATTTGAGATGCAAGATTGCAACCCAACTTCGACTCCAGCTGAGACCAGAGTGCAATTGTCGAAGAATCCAGACGAAGATGATGTCGACCCAATCCAATACAGAAGACTTATTGGGTCACTTAGATACCTTTGTCACACAAGGTCTGACTTAGCATACAGTGTGGGTATGGTAAGTATATTCATGCAGAAGCCAAAGGTATCTCACCTAACAGCGACGAAGAGGATACAGAGGTATCTGAAAGGGACTCTCGACTATGGCATTTTGTTTCCTGCAGCTGATAAAGGGAAAGAATGCAAGTTAGTGGGATACACCGACTCTAGTTGGTGTAGTGATGCTGAGGATAGAAAATCCACAGCTGGATACGTGTTTATGTTAGGTGGTGCACTTGGATGGTGAATTTGGTCGAAGAGATTACAGGGAAGAATCATGGAGCAATTACCATGAAGATAGACAGCATGTCAGCTATCAACTTGGCGAAGAATCCAATAGCTCACGGTCGAAGCAAACACATAGAAATGAGGTTCCATTATTTTCGAGAGCAGGTAGCAGAAGGGAAGATGAATTTGGAACACTGCAGAACTGAGAATCAGATTGCAGATATCATGACAAAGGGAGTGCAGGTCGAAGCCTTCAGAAGACTAAGAGCCATGATGAATGTAGACAGCTTAGACACAATGAATTTTGTGGTGTGTTAAATTGTAATTCCTAGTGTCTAAGTATGTCGAAGTCGAAGCATCATTAAGTACGTCGAAGTCGAAACAGTCAGTGTGTCGAAACAGTTTGTTTCACAGATTTGGTTTTGATTAGATTTGATATGATTCAGATTAGATTTGATATTTTGGGCCTTTAGAGTTTTGGGCCTTTGTAAATCTAAGTCTATAAATAGATGCTTTGTAGAATTGAGAAGAATATCAAGTAGTGAAGACTATCACAATACTTGTAACAACCACAGTTGCAGTTTTAGCAAGTGATCAATAACAAGAAAAATCCCACAGTTCGTAGAAGACAATTTTCTCCAAATATTTCTCTTCTCTCTCTTTTCTTTCTTGATGTTCTTGTTTGTTCTTCTTCTTTCATTGTTATTACGTATTGTTTGTGGGTTGGTTATCAATCTTGAGATCAAGATTGAAGCGGAATCACCATAGATTGTAGTGAATTTCCAACAATTTTGATTTGGCCTCTCCTCCGCGGGATCATTTGTGGCATGGATTTATTCTTCTCATTGCTTTCTCTGTACTCTGCTAACACTGGAGAGCAAATTGGGATGTCGAATTGCATATTTAGAATAGTATTGAAGAACTAATGATTTTGTAAATGTAGTAATTGGTACTGAAAAGGGAAGGGGGTTGAATTGAAAGGGAAAAGGAAGGTTTAGAATTGCAGTGAAGTTGGGATGCGAGTGAGGTTTCTATAGAGAGTGTGTGGGTGGGAACTAGAGAACTGTAGCAGGCGTGTTCACCAAGATTCGTATTTCTTTTTCTCTTTTTATTTTTTTTTCAAGGTTTAAACGGTTTCTAAGAATGATTGGGATTTTGTTTATTCCCATTGTGCGCGTCAAATACTAAGGTAAGACAATATGTATCTTTCGAAAGTAAAACAGATTTTAAAGCAAAAAAACATTTTCAAACAGATGTATACTTAATTCATTCAGAAAATACTAGTAGAATGCAGAACTTCCATATCTATAATTTATATATTAATGGCTTAAATGCATATCTGATTTCCTATTTAAAGTTTTTAAAAATTTAATCTTCTATTTTAAAAATTAATTTTTTGGTCTCTAATGACATAACACATGTACAAGACCTCAATGTTATATTTAATGAATATTTTAGTTCACACTATTTAATTTTAGTATAAAAAAACAATTTTAATTTAAATATTGATTTTAATAAAAAATTTACTATGGCCTTTTAATGGAAACTCAAAAACACAAATTTGTAGTGGTGAACCTTAGTCGTCTTTGTCTTCCAACTTAAAATCAAGCATGATTTCTGTTTCTCATTTTCAATTGTCCATTTTCAATATTTGAACCCTAGTTTCCTTGCCAAGTCGTTTTCCTCCATTAAAATGTCTCAGAAATCAGTTTCAAAAATTAACTATAAAAATTGTTCATTGAGGTACCAATCCCATTGTGGTATGGATGTTTCATTGATGACAACATGGACTGATGCAAACCCAGGACATTGTTTCTATGGTTGTGGGATGTATAATGTACAGTCTCGTTTATGCTATTTTTTATGTTTTTCTCTTTTATGTTATATCACCACCGATGTATCTTCCTTCTACTTCATTGATTTCTCCAGATGTAAGGTTAGAAGAAGTGTGGCCACTTTGTTTGGTTGGATGAAAAAATGAACCCAAGAGCAAAGGAAGTTATTTCCTCATTACTACAGAATTTGAATGATGAGAAGCAAAAGGTTACAATGCCAACATGAAAGATGAAGAAATGAAGTTACCATAACATCATTATACATTCCTGTAAGACCCTAATTTTTGACCCCTAAGATTCCACACATCATTCATATCACATTTTGCATCTTTACCACAAACAAGATCACACATTGGTTCCCTTGTCCCTTTCTTCTTTGGTTTTATGCCATGCAGGGTTTACCGAGCATCTGTGCCTTTCTTATTTACCTTTATTTGCTTATGTTTACTAACCTTTAATCAAAATCCAAAAATATGTTTGTTTTCCATTTACTAATTTTTTCAGGAAGAGAATCAAGGATATCAAACAGTCCCTCAGCTCGAATGAAATTCATCTGAACAAAGTCAAAGTTAATCTGCAAGCAATTCAAAATTCAGCTGATCAAGAGTTTCCAAGATTTAATTCATTATTATTCAAGAGACTCCAAGGTTCATATGTTTATGTACATGCCTTCTTTGACAAGCAAGAAAAATCGAGCCAGAGCCAAGACAGCACATTAAAAAGCCATTTTTCTCATTTTTTCATTGTGTTAATCGATCAACCTAATTGCACTGTGAAATGGTTAATCGATTAACACGTACAATTTTTGAAAAAAAATGTGCCAAATTCAAATTCTGCAGCAATTAGCACCAATTTTCATCATTTTGATCACATGTGGAGTATTCTAGACCATCTCATTTTAATTCCCTACATCACTTTGATCATTTCCTACCATACACCTTCACTAATCACCACTTTTTTATGAATTTCCCTCCAAATTCAAATTCCAAGCCTAATTTTCATTTCCAAACCAAACTCCAATCCGCCAAATTTTCCAAGCCTAAACTCTATAAATAGAGCCTTCATTTCATTCATTCTTCAAGCTTTGGATAGCCAAAATCACCTTGTTAAAATTCTTCTTGACTCTCAATTTTCTCCAACCACCAAAATTCACCAAAGCCCACTTTTCTTCTTTTGAAAGTTAACAAGAATTCACATTGATTCTTGTTCAACTTCGAGCTAAACCTTCATCCAAACTTGTTTTCATCATCAATTTCAGCAGATCAAGACTTTGGAGTTTGGATCTTGGAGTAATTTGAAGCAATTTTCAGATTTGGAGTGGTAATCTCATTTTCCATCATTGTTGTTCTTGATTCATCTTCCACAATGTAGATCCTTTATTGATCTTGTTTGCTTGATCTTTGGATCTTGTAATTTGTGTTTGATTACTGGTTTTTGCTGCTGTTTTACTCAAAATTTTGTGTACAATTGCATCCTTAATCATGACGTGTTTGAATAAATGATTGATCAATGATTATGCAATTTTTAAATTGATTTTCTGTTGTTTATAGTGTTAATCGATTAACCAAAACATGCACGAATTGGTTAATCGATTAACAGTTGAATTCTGCGCAAAAAATTGGAAGTTTACACTGGTTAATCGATTAACATAATTACACTGTGAGTTGGTTAATCAATTAACCAACATCCAGAATGTGAAAAATGCTTGTTTTTGGGACTGTTTTGGTTTTTTTGCCATTTTCTTCCCTTTCCTTTGTTCTTAGCCTTAGATCACATAATTTTGTGATTTAATTTGGCTTTCTCTTCATCTATTTCTCCTTTATTTGGATCGATGAAAGTCTTATGGATCTTAGAATTTCTTTGTCGAATTCTTGATCAAGACGAGATCGTTACCTTCTTTTCTTTTCGTGCGGTATTGCTTTCAGATGACGATTTACATATCGTTCATCTAGCATGCATTAGCACAAAGATTTATTGACCGGTCTCATTGTAGGGTAATTACTCCGTAAATTACTCGGCGATTGTTTAACATAGCGCAACATATGTCCCGTATCGGAAAACAATAAAAAATTATTGATTATTTGTCTTTTGGTTCAACACTTATGAGACTTGTTGTTAGGAGGCTTTGGTCTTATCAATTCTCTAATGAGTGCTCATTAACCTTGACCTAAGTGCAATTATTCAATTATTATTGATCACTTACTCTAACAACTAATCACTAACTTACTAACAATTCTATTGTACTAACTTTGTTTACGATTCCTTCTCGCTCCCTATCTCTCTTTTACTTTTATGCTCCATTATTATCATTATCATATCATGTTTATACTTCCGCAATTTTCCCTTTGTCTGTTGGACACATGTTTATGCTTCCGCAATTTTTCCTTTGTCCATTTGGACACATGTTTATGCTTATGCCTTTTTCTCTTTGTCCACTTGGACCAAAAACATTAATAAAGGCCAAAACCTCTAAAAAACTTGTGCTTCTAATCTTGGACTATGGATATTATCCTTTGTAATAGACATGGAGTTTTGCACCTAGACCTTGGACAATCATATTCTTGGAACCTTGGACTTAGAACTAGGGCTTTTTCCCTTTGCTTTGGAATTATGGTCCGAAGACCTTGGACTTCAATTCTATTCTTGGATCCTTGGACTTAGAACTAGGACCTTTTCCCTTTGCTTTGGGATTATGGTTCGAAGACTTTAAAGCCTTGTGCTTTTGCTTGGTTTATGGTGAAGATAGCTACATTTGTGGTTAGATCTTTCTTATCCTTAACTTTTACTTTATGCTTTAGGGTAGTCGCTTCTTCTCCTCCCCATTCTTCAATTTTCAAAACTTTCTCCCTTTTTCAAAACTTTCTTGATTTCAAACTATCACCTCTTTCATAATCAAACCATGACTTTGTCAAGTGACTTTACTCTGTTCTTTTCATTTCTTAACAAATGCTAAACTACATAAGCATATTGACATTTTTTCAAAAGACTTAAAAAACATCAAACTCATCACTCTCTTTTTGTGCCCTTGTGCACTTTTTTTCCTTTAACTTTTTCATAAGTTTAGACATGATTCATTTCTTTAAGCAGAATTATTCGCTTGGAAATGATGACTTGTCTTTACATTTAAAATCAATCAAAACAAACAAATTTCATTCTTTGTACCACGAACTACGAGGTTTTGATCCTACATTGCACATCGTGGGTACGTAGGCATGAGGCGACAAGTCTCTCCAAACACAAAAATCTTAAAAGATAATTTCTCTTCTCATCTCCTCAATCACTTTTCAAGCAAACCTTTTCAGACTAAAAGCGGTAGATATTTCAAAGGGTTCCTATAGAGTACTATAGACGTTTTGGGTGCTAATACCTTCCCTTAACGTAACCAACCCCCCTTATCTAGTCTCTCTTCATTTGTTCTTGTTGTAGAGCTTGTGTAGGTTTTGTTTGCTCTTTTTCCTTTCCATTTTTGGATAAAATAAAAGTGTGGTGGCGACTCTTTCTTTTCGAGTTAAGTTAATCAATAGCTCACACTCACGATTTTGCCACTACAGGAAAAGTGGCGACTTTGCTGGGGATCTTCCCTTGAGGGGTTTAGCCTACTTTGATTTATTTATCGTTTTTTGTCTGATTTGTTTGTTATTGATTGTTCTATCAGGGTGATTGGTGATCTGTGTGGTGAGATAAGCCCAATACACAGGCTTGAGTATACACCTAAGACTTAGGTGGAAAGTAGTGGGACCTACGTGCCATCTTGGTGCGTTTGGTGTTCACGAAATTCACATCCAGACGAGGTTTTCTTGGGAGATATTCTGACGCCCGTGTCTTGCGCATTTCAGGGTATTGATCTAGAGAGCTGTCGACTCTGGCGACCATTCCCGAGGACTCAGTTGAGGCACTCCTCCCAAGAGGCAATAATGGCAGACCAGAAATGGAAAACCCGTTATGCTTCTTGATCCGAGGACCCCGAAGCTGAGAACTTTAGAACCCTTAACCCATCTTAGCCTTATTAGGACGTGGTGCGGTGGTTATTCAGGTGCAGACTTGAATCAATTGTTATGCGATACCACACTCAGACGAGACTCTCTTGAGAATATTATTGACTACCAAGAAAGTTGGGAAATCGATAATATCCAAAAGATGGGTTGTAGACTCTGGGAACTTCTTTAGAACCTTGTTCGGCAGGTGTTATACCCTTAGTACATACCTTTGTGGGTTGGTTTCTTACCCTCGACTCCATGCTCGTGACTCGGACCTTTGAACCCGTGTGCTTTGAGTGATCTTGTTTGTGGTTGTTGCATCCATGTACTCTTGCATCCATAAGCATACATATGTATTCTTCCCAGTTGTCCAGAAACTCATTTCAACTGTCTCCTTCTCCAGTTATTTGTTCACCGTCAAGATGTTTCCTCAACGCAACTATGAAACTAGAGCTGCTGTCAGATTGAGAATGGAAAACCAAGAACAACACAATGTCGAAGTCAGAATGGAAATTGAAGAGTTGAATGTCGGTATGACCAAGCTCACAGAAATGCTGCAAGTTCTGATTGCTAGAGGTGAACCACCTCAGAGGACTATGATTGTTGAAACTTCACCTGCTGCTGTTAACCCTCCACTGACTCAGCAACCAGCTTCTACTTGTCCAGAATTTGGGTTACCTCCTAATTACTCGCCACCCTTTGCAACTACTCATGTGTTTGTCTCGCCAGTATCTTCAGCTCCATTGTTCACTGAACCTCAGTCTGTTGTGCATTCTGTTGCTCAAGCTATTCCTGAGAATCCTTTTATGTACCATGCTGCTGGTCCACAATCTGAAAGTCAGGGAAAACCTGGATACATTGAAGATGTCAGAGAGCAATGGCAAACTCTAGACAAAAGGATAAGAGTCGTGGAAGGAAGTGATGTCTTTAGTGCTGCCGCAATGGACATGTGCTTGGTTTCAGACTTGGTTATACCTGCAAAATTCAAAACTCCTAATTTTGAGAAATACAAGGGGCACACCTGTCCCATAAGCCACTTGGAGATGTACTGCCGCAAGATGGCTGCTCATGCCAAAAATGACAAATTTCTCATTCACTATTTCCAAGACAGCTTGAGTGGAGCCTCAATGAAATGGTATATGGAACTTGAGAAGAACCGTATCCAAAGCTGGAAGGACTTGGCTAATGCTTTCTTAAAGCAATATAAGTATAATCTGGACACGACACCTGATCGCCCTCAATTGCAGAAGCTGTCTCAGAAAGAAAAATAATCCTTTAAGGAGTATGCTCAGCGCTGGAGAGAGCTAGCTGCTCAAGTGGAGCCATCCTTGGCTAAAAAAGAATTGACTGGAATGTTCATGGACACTCTTCAGCCACTCTTTTGGGAAAAGATGATAGGCAGTGTATCATCTGGTTTTGCTGACCTAGTCACTATTGGAGAAAGACTAGAAGAAGGTATCAAGAAAGGAAAGATTGCCAATGCTGAAGCCTTTAGTGGTGCTAAAATGTATGCTGGGAATTTTCAAAAGAAGAAGGATGGTGATACCCATGCTGTTTCAGTTGAAGGGAAACCTCGTCACAGACAACAATAATATGTAGCTGCAGTTGCTCTTGTTGTCAATGCTCAAACAGTTCAAGCTCCTCGCCAGACTGTTAGACAAAATCAGAATCGCAATAGGGTTAGCTTTGATCCTATCCTGATGTCTTACACTGAGTTGTATCCATGTCTTGTTCAGAAAGGTTTGATTACAACGAGGGGTCTACCTCCTCCTCCAAATCCTCTCCCAGCCAGATATAGGGCTGATCTTCACTGTGAGTTCCATCGAGGTGGGGCAGGCCATAACTTGGAAGGCTGCTATGCATTGAAAGCTAGAGTACAAGAATTGGTGAACTCAAAGATTTTGACTTTTCTTGATGACAATCCCAATGTTGTCAACAATCCCTTGCCAGAGCATGCCAAGTGAATTTTGAGTCAGTTCAGACGAATTATCTCCTAAAGCCAGTGTTTCAGATAGGACAGCTCATCCTTGTTGCTGATTAGTCACTAGGCCTTGTTTCTTTCTGTTTGCATTTTTCTTTGATTGTATTGATTGTTTGCTTTCGAACTTTATTTGTACTTTCATGGTAATTTCAATGAAATGAGCATTGCAATGTTTTGATTTAATTCATTTATATCCACTTTGTGCATCTTTATGCTTTCTTTTTCACAAACAAAAATTTATCTCCTGTTCACTTTCTTTATTAAGCTTTTGTTTATGTAAAGATTGGAGGGAGGATGATGAAAACAAAATACCTGAAATTGCTGGATTGTATGCTTTCAATTTAAAACTTGGCTGATGATGTACATGCATTGTTTCAACTCCCAAACACTGGAGAAATAAGGAATTTAATCCCTTGTCAACCCCTTTGAGCCTAGAAGGTAGAGTTTCTTTCTGTACGAAAAAACCCGCAATTTTAACCTGGGGATGGGTAGTTCTCCGTTAATTTGACTGTGCATTCAAGACACCTTTCAATAAAGGTTGCAATCACAAGCATTCCTTCACACACATCAAAGAAGTGTCGAAGATGTCTTTCAAATCAAAAGCCAATGATAGTTCACCGTAATCATTAAGTCAGGCAATCACTATCTTTCAAAAAAAAAGAATGAAAAAATCAAAAGAAAAGCCCGCTATGTCGAAACCTATGAAGGAGACTTAGGCAAAAATTGGGGCATCCCGCTGACTGTAAACTCAAATGACACAGTTCAGGCAAAAGTTAGGGATAACAAAAAAATCAATCAAGAGGTTATCAAAATCCTCAAAGACAAAACGAGTTGACTAAGGTCCTCATCAAAAACAATAAAATGTTGTAAGAAAGAGTGTCTGCCATCTCAAAAATCCCTTGAGCCATCATCATAACAGTGTTGCAATTCCAAAATCTCTTGGAACCCGAATGCATAGTTTGAATTAACTGAGCATAGGACTGAAGGTCATCACGAAGAATAGGTTGGGTACAAATAAACTTTGAGCCTATATCCTTTGTTTCAAAAAACCGTGAACCAGACCACGTTACAACCTTCAAAAGACCTAATTGAAGCCAGGTTTCTTTTGAAAGCATACTACAGCAAGGTTGCATAAATTGACTCCTAAGTTTGTTGCCAATCATTTGCTTTGATGTCTTACCTTTGCTTTATCTTTCATCTTTGCATGTCTAAACCACCGTGTTTTGACAAGTGGTTCATTTTGCTTTACATCAATAATATCATTCCAAAAATGATTTTTTATTTCAAAATTGCATGAGCTTTGCATTAAAATTACCATGTTTGTTTGAATGATCTTATTTGCAGGCAAACTTTCCTCATCAAGAATTTTCAAACAGTTGAGAAACTTGGTCAGTGATCCTATCGGGGGCACATTACTTCTAGATCCTGTTGTGAATTAGTTCAAGATTTATTGTTCAGTGTAAGTTATTCTCAGATTTGGTTGACCAGAAGATCTCCTTCAAGATTCATATTGAGTTTAGCCTTCTCAACAGTCATTTCAAGAACTGAAACCATGATCAGTTCATCCCCGGCAACTGAATCCATGACCAGTTTATCCTCGGCATTCATTTCAATAATTGAAGCCATGATCAGTTCATTCTTTCCCTGCAGCAGTCAAACTGAAGCCATGATCAGTTTATCCTCATCAGTCAATCAATTTGGGGCAGTCTTCTTCAAGAACCCTCAAGATGTCTTTCCTCAAAAGACCATCAGCCTGATACAATTCATAAGTGTGACAGAGATGTGTTCAACATCTTCTCTCCAAGCAGAATGGGCAGTGTTCCATGTGTTGAGGAATCAGAGTTCCATTCTTCCCTCACAAAAGAGTCTATCTCAGTTTCCCTATCATCTGCATTGTATACATAAATCATTCATATATCATACATAGAAAGATTTTCATAGCTCGAAGTATGCTTTGCGCTCATATGCATTTCCTGAGGTCCTGTTGGTTTCAACACCTTACCTTGTGGTCAAAGTCCAACTTACTTGCCACCTACCCAAACATTGCCAGCCTTTTCATTCAGTGTCATTCCTGAATGTTGTCGGTTACCTGTCTTTTCACTCAGTGCTATTCCTGGATGTCTTGTTTATTTTCTTTCTTTCCAGTGCCATTCCTGGATGTTGTTGTTTACCTGTCTTCTTTCTTTCCAGTGCCATTCCTGGATGTTGTCGTTTCCCTGTGCATCTATTGCTGTTGTTGGATGTTTGTTTTCTTCCATTCCAGTGCTATTCCTGGATCTTTATTTTCTTTCACTCTAGTGCCATTCCTGGATGTCCGTCTCTTTTGATATCCAGTGCCATTCTTGGATATCTTGTTCCTCTTGTTTCTCCCAGTGCTATTCCTGGAAGTCTTTTCTCTCTTCTGTAATCCCCATCAAATTTGCATGGATATCTTTCAGTGTCATTCCTGAAAGTTTTATCTATTCATTCAGTGCCATTTCTGAATGAGTTTTCTCCTTTGCATTCAGTGTTATTCCTGGATGTCTTTCTCACTATCATTCAATGCCATTCTTGAATGAAGTGATTTACCTTTACCTTTCAGTGCCATTCCTGAAAGTTTTATCTGTTCATTCAGTGTCATTCCTGAATGAGTTTTCTCCTTTTGCATTCAGTGTCATTCCTGGATGTCTTTCTCATTACCATTCAGTGCCATTCCTGGATGTAGTGGTTTACCTTTACCTTTCAGTGCCATTCCTCAAAGTTTTATTTGTTCATTCAGTGTCATTCCTGAATGAGTTTTCTCCTTTTGCATTCAGTGCCATTCCTGGATGTTTTTCTCACTATCATTCAATGCCATTCTTGAATGTAGTGATTTACCTTTAGCGTTCAGTGCCATTCCTGAAAGTCCCGACTTTTTTTATCCAATGCCATTCTTAGATACTTCTGATATATTTTTCAAAGATCTTTCCCACTTTATCCAATGCCATTCTTGGATGATGAGATTCTTTTGTCCAATGCCATTCTTGGACACCTTTTCCCCAGCCAAGTCCAATGATATTCTTGGATATCTCTGATGTTTAACCTTGCCATCCAATTCCATTCTTGGATGTCCCCAATGAAGTTTTCAAATGGAATTTTGTTTATGTCCAATGCTATTCTTGGATGTCCTTGATGTTTCCTATTGCCCCATTCAATGCCATTCTTGAATGTTGTAGTTCCATTTATCCAATGCCATTCTTGGATACCTTATCCCCAATAGAGATTTTTTTCACCTCCATCCAATGCTATTCTTGGATGACGCTGCTGCTTTTACCAGAAACTTTCTTGTTATTGTCCAATGCCATTCTTGGACATCTTTTGGTATACCTTTGTCTCGTTTGTAGTTTCTATCTAATGCTATTCTTGGATGTCACTACTTGTCTTTCCAGAGTCTTATCCATCTCTTTCCAACTATTGATGGATACTTCTCGTCACCTTGACAGATGTCCATAAATAGCTTGCGTTCCCCGGCGTGTCTTTTCGTGTTATCTCTCTCAATTTACCGTAAATCCCTTATTTCAAGTTTCCCCGCAGAGTGTTTTATCATTTGCAATCATATCATCTTGTGGTATCTTAGGGCTAAAAAATTTAGTTTTGTATTTAAGTATCTTCATATCTCCCGATAGAAGAGACTTAAATAGGGGCAGCTATAAGACCCTAATTTTTGACCTCTAAGACTCCACACATCATCCATATCACATTTTGCATCTTTACCACAAACAAGATCACACATTGGTTCCCTTGTCCCTTTCTTCTTTGGGTTTATGCCATGCAGGGTTTACCGAGCATCTGTGCCTTTCCTATTTGCCTTTATTTGCTTATGTTTACTAACCTTTAATCAAAATCCAAAAATATGTTTGTTTCCCTTTTACTAATTTTTTCAGGAAGAGAATCAAGGATATCAAATAGTCCCTCAGCTCGAATGAAATTCATCTGAACAAAGTCAAAGTTGATCGGCAAGCAATTCAAAATTCACCTGATCAAGAGTTTCCAAGATTTAATTGATTATTATTCAAGAGACTTCAAGGTTCATGTGTTTATGTCCATGCATTCTTTGACAAGCAAGAAAAATCGAGCCAGAGCCAAGAAAGCACATTAAAAATCCATTTTTCTCATTTTTTCATTGTGTTAATCGATTAACCTAATTGCACTGTGAAATGGTTAATCGATTAACACGTGCAATTTTTGAAAAAAATGTGCCAAATTCAAATTCTGGAGCAATTAGCACCAATTTTCATCATTTTGATCACATGTGGAGTATTCTAGACCATCTCATTTTAATTCCCTACATCACTTTGATCATTTCCTACCATACACCTTCACTAATCACCACTCTTTTATGAATTTCCCTCCAAATTCAAATTCCAAGCCTAATTTTCATTTCCATACCAAACTCAAATCCACCAAATTTTCCAAGCCTAAACTCTATAAATAGAGCCCTCATTTCATTCATTCTTTAAGCTTTAGATAGCCAAAATCACCTTGCCAAAATTCTTCTTGACTCTCAATTTTCTCCAACCACCAAAATTCACTAAAGCTTTCTTTTCTTCTTTTGAAAGTTAACAAGAATTCACATTGATTCTTGTTCAACTTCGAGCTAAACCTTCATCAAAACTTGTTTTCATCATCAATTTCAGTAGATCAAGACTTTGGAGTTTAGATCTTGGAGTAATTTGAAGCAACTTTCAGATTTGGAGTGGTAATCTCATTTTTCACCATTGTTGTTCTTAATTCATCTTCCACAATGTAGATCCTTTATTGATCTTGTTTGCTTGATCTTTAGATCTTGCAATTTGTGTTTGATTACTGGTTTTTGCTGCTGTGTTACTCAAAATTTCGTGCACAATTGCATCCTTAATCATGAGGTGTTTGAATAAATGATTGATCAAGGATTATGCAATTTTTAAATTGATTTTCTATTGTTTACAGTGTTAATCGATTAACCAAAACATGCACGAATTGGTTAATCGATTAACAGTTGAATTCTGCACAAAAAATTGGAAGTTTATACTGGTTAATCGATTAACATAATTACACTGTGAGTTGGTTAATCGATTAACCAGCATCCAGAATGTGAAAAATGCTTATTTTTGGGACTGTTTTGGTTTTTTTGCCATTTTCTTCCCTTTCCTTTGTTCTTAGCCTTAGATCACATAATTTTGTGATTTAATTTGGCTTTCTCTTCATCTATTTCTCCTTTATTTGGATCGATGAAAGTCTTATGGATCTTAGAATTTCCTTTTCGAATTCCTGATCAAGACGGGATCGTTACCTTCTTTTCTTTTCGTGCGGTATTGCTTTCGGATGACGATTTACATATCGTTCATCTAGCATGCATTAGCACAAAGATCTATTGACCGGCCTCATTGTAGGGTAATTACTCCGTAAATTACTCGGCGATTGCGCAACATAGCGCAACATATGTCCCGTATCGGAAAACAATAAAAAATTATTGATTATTTGTCTTTTGGTTTAACACTTATAAGACTTGTTGTTATGAGGCTTTGGTCTTATCAATCCTCTAATGAGTGCTCATTAACCTTGACCTAAGTGCAATTATTCAATTATTATTAATCACTTACTCTAACAACTAATCACTAACTTACTAACAATACTATTGTACTAACTTTGTTTACGATTCCTTCTCGCTCCCTATCTCTCTTTTACTTTTATGCTCCATTATTATCATTATCATATCATGTTTATGCTTCCGCAATTTTTCCTTTGTCCGTTGGACACATGTTTATGCTTCCGCAATTTTTCCTTTGTCCATTTGGACACATGTTTATGCTTATGCTTTTTTCTCTTTGTCCACTTGGACCAAAAACATTAATAAAGGCCAAAACCTCTAAAAAACTTGTGCTTCTAATCTTGGACGATGGTTACTATCCTTTGCAATGGACATGGAGTTTTGCACCTAGACCTTGGACAATCCAATACAATTCTTGGAACCTTGGACTTAGAACTAGGGCTTTTTCCCTTTGATTTAGAATTATGGTTCGAAGACCTTGGACTTCAATGCTATTCTTGGATTCTTGGACTTAGAACTAGGACCTTTTCCCTTTGCTTTGGGATTATGGTTCAAAGACTTTGAAGCCTTGTGCTTTTGCTTGGTTTATGGTGATGATAGCTACATTTGTGGTTAGATCTTTCTTATCCTTATCTTTTACTTTATGCTTTAGGATAGTCACTTCTTCTCCTCCCCATTCTTCAATTTTCAAAACTTTCTCCCTTTTTCAAAACTTTCTTGATTTCAAACTATCACCTCTTTCATAATCAAAACTTGACTTTGTCAAGTGACTTTACTCTTTTCTTTTCACTTCTTAACAAATGCTAAACTACATAAGCATATTGACATTTTTTCAAAAGACTTAAAAAACATCAAACTCATCACTCTCTTTTTGTGCCCTTGTGCACTTTTTTTCCTTTAACTTTTTCATAAGTTTAGACATGATTCATTTCTTTAAGCGGAATTATTTTCTTGGAAATGACGACTTGTCTTTACATTTAAAATCAATCAAAACAAACAAATTTCATTCTTTGTACCACGAACTACGAGGTTTTGATCCTACGTTGCACATCGTGGGTACGTAGGCATGAGGCGACAAGTCTCTCCAAACACAAAAATCTTAAAAAATAATTTCTCTTCTCATCTCCTCAATCACTTATCGAGCAAACCTTTTCAGACTAAAAACGGTAGATATTTCAAAGGGTTCCTATAGAGTACTATAGACGTTTTGGCTGTTAATACCTTCCCTTAACGTAACCAACCCCCCTTATCCAGACTCTCTTCACTTGTTCTTGTTGTAGAGCTTGTGTAGGTTTTGTTCGCTCTTTTTCCTTTCCATTTTTGGATAAAATAAAAGTGCGGTGGCGACTCTTGCTTTTCGAGTTAAGTTAATCAATAGCTTACACTCACGATTTTGCTGCTACAATTTCATAACAGTTGATACCATAACTTGTTGATTTACATAAAACAAACCATAACTTGACTTGATTATCAAATGAAATTACCATAACATCAGTATACATTCCATAACATTTGATACCATAAAACTAGTTGACTTGCATAAAACTAGTTGATATTGCATCAAAAGATCATAACAGACCATAATACAACTTGTTCATACCATTTGATCAGTTTCAGCCTGTTTTTCACTTGTCTTTTTCTTTCCTTTACCACCCTTAGTGGTCTCTGCCTTGTTTCCTCCCTTTGGTATTGCTCTTTCAACTGCTCTTTTACCCTTACAACTTCTCTTATTATGAATTATTTCTCCACATTTCTTACAAGTAATTGTTGCAAGTCTCCTTGAAAGCACATGAGCGTTATTTGGCTCGTCATTTTCCTTGTTTCTTAGCTTCTTTGGACGGCCAATTACTCATATCATTACAGTAGGATAAATTGGTACATGATCAACTATAGGCCACAATAGGTCTTCTCATAGTTGACTTCCTGAAATAATCATAAACCTAATTAATGATACAAACCAAACAAACGAATAAATAATCAAAGAATGCAAAATCTGAATCATACCTGTAATACTCAGCCACACAATTTTCAGGTTGTTTTTTTATGTTCCAAATGCATGTGATGACATGACAACAAGGTATCCCAGACAAATCTCACTTTCTACATGAGTGTTGTTCATTTTTAAGATTGACACAGTAGGTCTCAATCCCATTGGTCATACCAAAAGATCATCATCTTCATGCCATGTTAGAGTCCACCCATGTGCATGTTTTTTATTCTTCTTAATGACCAACTGGATTATAGGACAGAAAACTCCATCATACCCTTGCAACAAATCCTTATGTTTTGTTATATAATGTTTGATCCCTTCCAACAAAGTGAATATTGGCTTGTCTTTATGCTCCAATATTTCCCTATTGAAATCCCCACACATGTTATTTACTTGCATACCACACTTTGTATATATCTTGAAATGTAATCTGGTCCAAAGTTGTGCAGGGGTCTCCATCATGTCCTTCCATGCACCTTCATTCAAATCTTTTATTTTTTGCATTGCTTTTTCCCACAATGGTATTGTAGCTGCCCTAGCTGCTACCCACGTCACCACCTTTAACTTCAAACCAGGGTATTTCTTTTTCCAATTATCATATAGATGCTTTACTCAAAGTCTCTGCTCCACATGGGCACTAATGCCTTGAATTGCAGGAACCAACCCTTGTCACAATTAAGGCAACATAAGAAATTATACATGACATAAGAGAATATATCTTCTGTTGGTTAGAAATAAAGCCATGTGCTCTTTGATTTAATGTACTTAAATCTTCCAATAGAAGGTGTAAGAACCATTCCCATGAATCATTGGTCTCAACCTCAATAACTGCATATGCAATTGAAAATATTTGGTTGTTACCATCCCTGCCCACTGCTGACATTAGTTGCCTGCCATATTCTCCCTTCAAAAAGCAAGCATCCAATCCAATGAGTGGCATACATGTCTTAGCATATCATGCCTTACAAACCTCTAAGCATATATATATATATATATATATATATATATATATATATATATATATATATATATATATATATATATATATATATATATAACCTTTCAAAAACATGGTTGCCTTTGCTTTCAACACATTGTATAAACACAATACTCTTAGGATTTGACTTCAACAACTCTTCTGCATAACTCCTCAAATGATTAAATTGATCAAAACCACCACCTTGAATCAAATCCATAGCTTTCCTTTTTGCCCTGTATGTTTGATCTTGTGATATCTTTACTCCCTACCTATCAAGGGAGTCAACCATGATACTTGTTG
The DNA here is from genome assembly GCA_022829125.1 of Lathyrus tuberosus. NCBI lineage: Eukaryota > Viridiplantae > Streptophyta > Magnoliopsida > Fabales > Fabaceae > Lathyrus > Lathyrus tuberosus. The sequence goes on along the minus strand of JALAZF010000203.1, from coordinate 381,077 downwards.
GCTTAATATAAGGACTATGCCTTAGGACATTTGCAATTTTTCTTGCAAGCCATGTAGTCTTAGCATTCCAATTATGTGTAGTTTCGTGGCATGTATGATCTTCCACATAACAATTTTTGAATATTGTTGCCCATTCCTTTTACTAATCCTTAAGTAGAACTTACAACCAGTCATACACCTAATTACCATCCTTTTGGCATAATTCTTCTTGATGAACACATTTTTCTAATTTTCCATTCCATATTATTTGATAGCATCTTTTTCATCGCTTTATTTGTAAACATCACTCCTAAATGAAACCCACTTCCCTCACCACTCTTAAATGTTAGAAACTTAACTACATATTCATCATTATCACTCCTAAGTGGTGTGTATAAATGATCAGAATCGTCACATTCCTCATATTGAGTATCAGCTGGCCCTTTGCTTCCACTGGCCTCACCTAAAGTTTCAGGGGGTAGTACTTTGGAATAGTTTATCTCCTCAAAATCTTCACTGGCCCCATTAACTCCATTATATTCACTATAATCACTTTCAACATAATCATCATCATTCACTTCATCTTGTTCATCATTGAATTCAACATTAGGATCATTGACTTCTGCTTGTTCATTATTAACTTCAGCATTACACTCGCTAACTTCACCATTACGCTCACTAACTTCATCTTATTCATTATTAACTTCAACATTGCCCTCACTAACTTCAACTCGTTCATCACTCAAATCAACATTAGGCTCACTAAAACCAGTATATTATACATCATCCTCATCAATGTAGTTATATAATTCACTTTGATCCACAATCACATGGGGGTCAGATACTTTGTGCTCCATTATACATCTATCACCTCGTGTCCTACAACATCTTAGGCAAACTGTAACACATCCTTATCATTATTCAATGGCCTAAGACCACGTGAAAAGCTGAAGATAGGTTTCTAATACTACAAACACTTTATGTATACATAACCTTCACTTTTAATCAATCCCTCTACATCCATGTATGACATGAAATCCACATCCCACTACCAATTCATCTCAGTTACCTCTCCACCAACATACCATTTAATAGGTTTATAAACTAATACCCCCTATGGTGTATTCTTAACCTAACCTTATTAGTTGGACTTAGCTTGAAAATTGATTGAATATATATGGAATAAGTTAACATTCAGTGGGACCGCAACCAAACATTAAACAAACATGGTGGACTACAACATTAGAATAATACACATAAACAAGAAAACATCTATGGGACCACAACAAGTTCACATGAATGAAAAGGACAATGGACCACAACTAAACATACAACAGGAAAAATAAAACAACTGGGACATGGTGACACTCCAAAGAGGACAAGAAAACATACCTTAAACATAACTTTACTTGTCCACTAGTCATATTCGTGAATCCCATGTATGAAATGCTGCAACTATGAGCTTTGAGTAACCTTTATGAGTCTTTGTTTCCAATGCTTTTAGGTTTGATGTTTGAGTCGGTGTTCAAAAAGGAATTAGGGTTCTTCATTTTCTTCTTCAGAGAGAGGAGGCAAAAGGGAATTAGGGTTCAAAAAAGAATTATGTCTTCTGGTTTACATTGTGTTGATTTTATATTGTTTAAAATTATATTAAAATGATTTCCATAAATTAAAAATATTTTGTAAAGTGACATGGATCCACGGTGGCATTGTCACGTCATTAACAAGCATGCCAAGTGTTCAAAAGTGGAGTGGAGCATGAAAATCCTGAGGAAAGTAAAGTTTAGGGACTAAAAAACTGGTTTTTAAAAAGGGCAGACTAAATTTTAAAAAACTTCAGAGTAGGGGGACCAAAAGTGTATTTAAACCTACATTAATTTATTAAGCGTGTTATGAAATAAGAAAAGGAAAAGATTAGAGAGGAAATAGTATAACTTTTTATTATTTTGTTTTCGTTTCTCACATTATAATATAATATATGACTTTTTTTATAGGATAAAAATTGTCTAATACACAATTAAGAGAATTGATTAACATTTAGTAGGGAGAGAATGTTACGAGAAAAATGATTAAACATCCATTACTTATGATTATTCATAACACTCCCATTTGAATGTTTATCGAGGATATGCCTCACTAAAACCTTACTAGAAAAAACTCAGTGGGAAAAATTTAGTGAAGGAAAAATTGTACATTATCCTTTTAAGATACATTTATTTCCCCCTCAACTGAAAAATCATTTATTCGTCGATGAAGATCAATATTTTGTATTAGTTGATTAAAAGTTCTACTTGGGAGTGACTTTGTGAAAAAATCTGCAAGATTATCACATGAGCAAATTTGTCGGATACTTACATCACCATTCTTCTAAAGATCATGAGTAAAAAAGAACTTTGAAGAAATGTGTTTTGTTCAGTCTCCTTTAATGTAATCATCCTTTAATTAAGTGATGCAAGCAATATTATCTTCATATATGGTTGTTGCACTTACTTTTCCGGAATATAACCCACAAGTTTGTTGTATGTATTAAATTAGATATCTCATCTAAACGCATTCTTAACTTGCCTCGTGTATTACTAAAAATTCCGCATGATTTGATAAAGTTGTTGCTATGGTTTGTTTCACAGATTTACATGAAATGGTTGTACCATCACAAGTAAACAAATAACCTCTTTGTGATCCACCATTACGAGGATTTGACAAGTAACCTGAATCTGCATAACCTGTTCTTTCGAATTCTGATACTTTGGAATAAAACAAATTCGTGTCCATTGTACTTCTAAGATAACAAAATATATGTTTGACTCTGTTACAATGTCTTAGTGTAGGTGAAGGATTATATCTTACTAATAGATTGACAGCAAATGATATAACAGGACATGTAAGATGACTTCTTGGCAAGTGTACCAATAATGTCGTGGTAATAAAAATATTGAATCCACGGGGACTACTATTTAACAAGACAAAATTGTGCAATACGTAGAAAATAGTAAATTTGGGGGTATTTTCGAGTTTGAATTGCGAAAATTAAATAAAGTGTTCCAACAAATTAATTAAAGCAATAGGTTGTGTATAGAAATCACTATTTCTCTATCGTTGATGTTCGATGCATTACATGAATGATATTATCACTATAATCCCACAGCAAATTAACAAAACCAGTATAACAAATCCCTTGTGATATAACTCACTAATAACTACTCTGAGTTTTATATCCCTAGTCCACCAGCATAAGCAGGATTAGGCAATGCAACAACGCGTTAATTCACTAGCCACTACTCGGGGTCTCCTATCCCTATTCAACCAGAGTAAGCACAACAATTGCTCTAAGTCCAATGCATAGACTAATGGCCAGTATTCCTTATGTGCCCAAAATTAGAGTAAAAGAGTATCTCACATAAAAAACATTAAGAACAAAGTGTAATTGAATAGAACTATATTTCAAATTACTCATGCAATATCAAATCAAACATATGTCTCAACAATATCAAAATAGGTTCATCAAACACAACCTAACTTATAGATATTTAGCTACTCGTAATTCAAGTTACAATACCAAAATCAATTAAGAAGGTTTGCATAAGAATTCCCTTGAAGGATTTGCCTCCAATGGCTTCAAATTCTCTTAAAAATCACTTTTGGTGTTGCAAACTCGTACTTTCTGTGTAGAAATTCGTTACCCTTGAAAAAGTGCCAAAAGTCCCCTTAAAAGGCCTTCAGAATGGATTAGAACGCGTCAGAAAAGCCAGAAAAAAAAGGTAATCGCGCGCGGGATGACCTGCATCACGCATGTGATGCAGCTGTTACTTCCCTATCGCACGCGCGATGTTGTACGTGATTATTCCAGTAGTTGTACGATTTTGCCCCTTTTTTACCTGATCTTCACTAAGTCCCTATTTCTTCACAGTTAGCTATTTTTTCCTCATTCTTTGGTATTTTTTCTTCATTTTTGCTCCTTTTTAACTTGTTTTGATCTGTTTCTTCGACTGAAATTATGCAATAACTAAATGTCATCACAACCCCAAACTTGAATCGTTGCTTGTCCTTAAGTAACTTGCCTGCAATTGCATATTTCAACAGAAAACAAGTTGCACAATAGTAATTAAACATCACCGTATAATTTTTTCTTTACCTAACCATCATTCTAGCTTCCATACGGCAAATTCGAAAAACGTCCTCAAACTTTGAAGAGTACTCAACATGTCTCTCATCTCACCTTGACTCACTCAATGGATAAGATACTCTCAATCAACATGCAAAATAGTTTATACCTAGCTTGATCATGTTCTAATATAATTCATCAAAGAAATCAAAACACATAATTTGAGGGCTTTTTTGGTTGTATCTTGGCTTATGTTTGAATAGGATACTTTTGGGAAAGTAGGTTTAAACCTTTGGAGTTAGATGTCCATTTCTCCTTTTATTATTATACCCCTTTGTTCCTTCTTAATGGTACTAGAGATTTTAATTTTGTGGTCCTTATCATGCACTTTTGCATTCTTATACTCTTTTTTTGAAGAAGTTTCTTTTTCCATTTTTTTTTTCTCAAAATTTTTTATTTTCTGACCATTTTTCTCTAGTACCCCAACCCCAAACTTAGAACTTTGCTCACTTCTAAGAGCAACCTCAAACTTAATATTTTTCATATCACTTAAGATCAACGATTCTACCTAACTCCAAAGAGAGGATGGAAAGATAAGATCTTTCAAGTTATGTGGCTAAAAATTAAGGTTAAGTCACCAAAAGAAAGGATAAGCTCAAAGTGGTTAGAAATGGATATACCTATTACTACATGGTGGTTTAAAAAAGCTCAAAGTTATAAACAAACAACTGCCTCAGTGTGTGTCAATCAAATTAGACAAATTTAATCGAAAATAGATCAAACCTGATAAAAACAATAATGCATTGATACACTCAATAAGAAAGAATAGTGAAAATTTGAATTTATTTGGCTCAAACCTTACTAGTTGAGGTATCTGAAGGTTGAGTACAAGTTCTTTAATTCATTTCTCATCATTTGCCTTCAAGTTATAAGTTCCTTTCCTGATGATCAAGTTCCTTTTGGTTCATTTGTTCAATGCTAAAGTTGCAAAGTTGTACTTCTGAAAGAAACAACAGCTAGAAACTTGTTCACTAACGACAAATATAAATAGTGACTTATAAGGCATGCACGGGTGACTAATTCCTCCGGTTGAATCTCGCTACTAACATAAAATAAATCCTGTAAAAATAACGAAATTGGTTATAACACATAGGTTACCTCCCATGAAGCGCTTCTTTTCTGCCATTAGCTTGACGCCCAGTGCCTAAGGCACGTCAGATGCAAGAGATACCATCACGCAAGTCAATTCACTTATTTCCTTACCATTATCAACTATGTCACCTTTTTCCTCAATATGGTATCATGTCTCTAAGTCCTCCACATACAGTGTCCAGTCATGCACATTAAAAACATTTTTTCTTTGTTGAATTTCAAAACAAGTTCACCAATTTCCACATCTATCAAAACCTTCCCGGTTGCCAAGAATAGGCGACTGAGAATAGCGGACCCTCCTGAATCTCCTTTCATGTCAATCACCATAAAATATGCAGGAAACACTAAACCATCAACATGTACTAACATATCTTGTATGATACCAAGCGGATGAGTAACAGATGAATTAACTAAAGTGAGAATTGTATTACTCGGTATGATCTCTCCCAAGTTAAATTATTTAACCTTATTTAGTGACATAACATTAATACTAGACCATAAATCACATAAAGCGTGTGGGATCTTTACTCCACCAATATTACAATAGATAGTAAATTTACCTGGATCCTTTAGCTTTGGTGGTAATGTTTGAGGTACTTATGTCTCATCCTTCTCAGTCATGTTCACCTGTTCCTTGACCACTTTCTGCTTCGTACCCTTTAGTAATGCCTTCATAAATTAAGCAAACTTAGGCATTAGTTCTAAAACCTTATGGAACGAAATACTTACCCGAAGTGTAGTCAACATCTCTTTAAACTTTGCAAACATTCTTGCCTCATCTTCATGTACTAGTTTCTTCTTAATTATGGGATAAGGTTTTTTGATGTAATCCAGTAGTTCTAGATTGGGATCATTAAGGATTTGCTTCTAAGTTCTTCTCTAAGGGGAGTTTTTATCTATTAATTATTCAATGGTGAATCCTCTCTCCTCTTGATTATCCTAATATTTACTCTCCTCTTTTTCATCCCCACTTATTCCTTTTCCATCAAAACCTCTTCCACTATTTCACCTTAAAACCTGTTTATATAGACTTGGAAGACTCATTCTTAAGATTATCTACAACGTTACATGTAAATATTCCACTTGAGCTAGGTAAAGCAGTTATTTGTCTAGATAACTGACCAATCTGCATCTCCAATTTTTTTATAGATGCATCATGGTTCCTACTCATTGTCTCATGGTTTTTATTCACCTGATCAAAACTACTCTGAGTGGCCTTAATAAAGTTTTGCAGGGTCTCTTCCAGCTGTGAAGGTTTTCTTTGGATAAGAGCTTGTTGGTTTTGCTGCATACCTTGATTAACACTTGTATTTTGGTTATTGCCCCATCGGAAATTCGGGTGATCCTTCCTACCCGGATTGTAGGTGTTGAAATAATGATTATTCTTCTGGAAATTGGCAAATTGAGCTTCTTCACTTTACTGTTCCAAATAGCACCTTTCATTTGTATGTCCTCCTCCACAGAAATCAAACCTAAGTGCTTATACCTGGCTCATGTTAGCTTTACTTAAGCTGCTTTCAGCTAGCTTTTTATTCAATAATTCAATTTGATCTAAAAATGAAGTATGAGTATCAATAACTAACATACCTTTGGGTGTGCCCACAATTTTAATTTGTACTGACCTTTCGCTCTTTGAACGATATTAATTTAAGCGTATCTTTTCGATCAGGTCTTTAACTTGTGGTTGTGTCATAGTTCGGATTGTGCCTCCCGCTGAAGCATCAAACAAATTGCATATTGACTCTTGAGACCTTTGATAAAATTTTGCATTTGCTCCATATTATTTATATTATTATTTGGGGACATGCATAATAAAAGTTTAAACCTTTCCCATTAGTCATACAACGATTTAGTTTCCTGCTGCTCAAAATTTACAATTTCTGCTCTTCGCTTAGTAAACTGAGTAGTGGTGAAGTATCTCTCTAAGAGTTTATCCTCCACCTCCTTCCATGTTCGTATCGTTCCATTTGGAAGGCAAAGTAACCAATTATTAGCCCTTCAAATCAATGAGAAACCAAACGATCGTAACTTCACTTAGTTTTCCATGACATCATCTGGTTTGCATATCAAAGTTGTTTCGTAGAAGCGTACAAGATGCGCCCCCGGGTCTCTAATCACATTCCCGTCGAACGCATTGTCTCTTAAACCTGAAAGCACATAATTCTTAATATCAAAATTAGCAGTGTCTGCCAATACAAACTTTCTCAAAACATGTCCTTCATCACTTCATTTGCAATAATCCCCCATAGTTTGGAGTGATGCAGCTACCATGGTAATTTCCTCTTCAGTGTCTGAAGAAATCAGTGGTTGATCTTCTACTAAGATCCTTTGATCTAGAGTTGATTATCTAACTGCTCCCCTGATAGCACGTGCAGTTCTTTCAATTTCTAGATCAAACGATGTCAATATCGATCCTGAGCAACGTATACACAAACAAAAAATACCTCAGTAGCACTATAATTAACAAGAAAATAAAACAAAAATAAAAAAACTAAAAATAAAACGTTGCACAAGCGTTACCTTGTTGAAATTATCAACAGTCCGCGACAATAATGCCAAAAATTCGATGACTTATCAGCAAGTGTATCGATAATGTCCCAGTAATAAAAAGATAAAATCCACATGAACTGCTATTTAACAAGACAAAATTGTGCAATGCGTATAAAATAGTAAATTAGTGGGGGTTCGAGTTTGAATTGTGAAAATAAAATAAAGTGTTATAACAAACTCACTAAAGCGGTCAGATAGTGTATATAATCCACTATTTCTCTATTGATGATGTTTGATGCATTACATGAATGAAATTGTTACTATAATCCCACAGCGAATTAACAAAACCGTTATAACCAATCCCTTGCGATATAGCTCACTAATCACTACTCTGATTTTTCTATCCCTAGTCCACCAGCGTAAGCAGGATTAGGCAATGCAACAACACGTTAATTCACTAGCCAATACTCGGGTCTCTTATCCCTACTCAACCAGTGTAAGCGCAACAATTTTTCTAGGTCCAACACATAGACTAATGGTCAATATTCCTTATGTGCCCAAAATCTGAGTAAAATAGAATCTCACATAAAAATCATTAAGAACAAGGTGCAATTGAATATAATTATAGATCAAATTACTCATGCAATATCAAATTAAACATATGTCCCAACAATATCAAAATAGGTTCATCAAACACAACCTAACCTATAGAGATTTAGCTAAATTCAGTTAAGAAGGTTTGCATAAGAATTCCCTTGAAGGATTGGCCTCCAATGGCTTTAGATGCTCTCAAAAGTCACTTTTGGTGCTGCAAACTCGTACTTTCTGTGTAGAAATTCGCAACCCTTGAAAAAGTGCCAAAAGTCCCCTTAAAAAGTCGTCACAATGGATCAGAACACGTCAGAAAAGTCCAAAAAAAGGGTTATCGCGAGCGTGCTGACCTGCATTGCACGCTCGATGCAGCTGTTACTTCCCGATCACGCGCATGATGTTGTGTATGATTATTCCAGTAGCCCCACACTTTTGCTCCCTTTTTCACATGATTTTCACCAAGTCCATATTTCATCACACTTAGCTGTTTTTTCCTCATGTTTTGGTCTTTATTCTTCATTTTTGCTCCCCTTTAACTTGTTTTGGTCTGTTTCTTCGACCAAAATCATGCAATGATGAAATGTCATAAGTGTATAATTAGCAAGATACATTGATGCTCCAATCGTACTGAGATATGGTACTTCAGAACCAGGTAATTCTTCGTCATTTTCTCGAGGTCTAAAGGGATATTTCTCCACATCCAATGATCTAACAACCATTGGAGTAGACAAATATGACATTTGTCCATATAGAAGCATTTTAACATTTTTTCCTATATAACCTTATTTATTTGCAAATATTCCATTGTCCAAATGCTCAATTTGTAAACATAGACATAATTTTGTATTTCCTAGGTCCTTCATCTCAAACTTTTTCTTTAAGCAATTTTTAGCTTTTAGAGGCTCTTTAGGAGTTCCATTAATATTTACGTCATCCACATAGAATACTATTATTGCAAATTATTTTCTAGATTTTTTTATAAAATACAAAGACAAATGAAGTTATTTGTATATCTCTCCCTTAACAAATATTCACTAAGATGATTATACCACATGCATCCAAATGTTTTAGCCCATAGAGAGACTTGTTCAATTTGATGGAGTAGCTTTCTCGAGATCCATAATTATGTGCATCTTGTATATTGAACGCTTTAGGGAGTTTTATATAAATTTCACTATCAAGTGAGCCATACAAATAAGTTTTTACAACATCCATCGTAGGAAAATTAATCCCTTCATGTGATACAAGGCTTATTAAATATCAAAAAGTACATGCATCCATTACAGATGAATATGTCTCATCAAAATCAATTTTAGGTCTTTGCAAAATCCTTAAGCAACAAGTTGAGCTTTGTACCTTACAATTTCATTATTTTCATTTAGTTTTCGCATGAAAATCCATTTGTATCCAACTGGCTTCACACCTTGAGGTGTTCGAACTACAGGTCCAAAAACTCTTCTCTTGTAAAATGAGTTTAATTCTGCTTTAGTTGAATTTTTCCATTTTGGCCAACCCTCACTTTGTCTACAATTTTTAATAGACGTTGATTCATGATCCGCTTTGTCATTTATCATATTTAGCACTATATTGGGTTTAGTTGAAAATTTACATGTTAAAGAAGTCCCACATCACTTACTTTTGTGAATGAAGAGAGAGTCCAATGCTATATATATATATATTACTTCACGTAAAACGGATAGTGGATTTTTTTCTGTCTTTTGTTGAATCCTTTTCATAACTCGATAGAAAATTTGATAAGCCAATGATTTTTTTCCGTGTTTCATAATATGGTTAATCAACATGTTAACTACTCGATTACGATAAATTGGATCGGATTTTTTGATTTTATTTTTTGCAGTACCTCGTCGTGACATGAGCTTAATAATCCATTTTTTTATAACTTATAGGGGCTAAAATAAGAATTTATTTTGGCTTTTTGGCTCCATATTTGGAACGCCCTTGTTGACGATCCTTTACTGTAGAAAGAAATCAAATCTATTTCTTTCTACTATATTCTCTATTACGGTAGGAGTAGGATAAAAATAGAATATTTTACTACAAAAAAAAAAGAGTTCATATGGAGGAACCAATCTATTATTTTCTTTTCATATGGATATATGGATATCAATCTATAGATATATATGGAATGTAAATTCCATGGCGCCCACATTTTTCTTTATTTCATCTAAATCTATTCTATTTGTATTGGTTCCAATTAATATGAAATAATTCAAAAGCAACGCCGTTTTTATTCTTCTTATTTTCATTTTTATATATACATGAAATATATTACACCACTGGAAGGAATACAAGAGAATTTCTAAATCCAGATAGAATTGCATTTCATTAATTAGTATTAATTAAATAACTAAAAGAGTTCAAGACTGGAAGACCCCAGCTATAAAACAATTGAGACAGTTTGATCCCTTAACTCAATTAGTATTACCTTTAGAGTCCACTTCTTCCCCATACTACAAGGGAAAGTGAAAATGTAAAAACTACCATTAAAGCGGCCCAAGCAAGACTTACTATATCCATGTCAATTGTGTCTCTTATCTATATCAATATGAATAAATTCTTTGATTAATTCTTTGTTTTATTGTTTACTTATTTTTCTTGTATTCTTTTTGTTTTTTTTTTCACTAAAAATTGGAAAATATCTTCCAATAATAGTGGCATCGCTGGTATAGAGTCAAAAAAGGATTCCATTCCTTCCTAACACCATTGACGAAACATCTAATTAGAACATCTAGCAAGTTCTTATCCGATTTGGAGTAGAATTATATATATATATATATATATATATATATATATATATATATATATATATATATATATATATATATATATAATACAATTATTTGAAGTCCGACATCGCTTAGTTTTGTGAAGGAAGTGGGAGTCCAATGCTATATATAGGATTCAAGTTCTTCATTCTAAGATGTACCAGTCAAAAGCACTTTAAGCTTGTATTTGACTTTTTTTTCCAATATTTTCTCTTATACTCTTGGTTTTAATGTGTTGTGAGGGGTAGTTAAATATTTGCTTTGGAGAGTGTGGGTATATTGGGGTCTTGGGGTCTTTGGGTGGTTGAGGTTAGTCTATGTGTTTTAACAATTTTCACATAGTGTTATTCTCTGGCTGTCTATTGACAACGACCGTGGTTTTTTTCTCTGGTCTTGGAGTTTCCACGTTAATATCTTGTGTTGTTATTATGTTTCTCTTTTTTCTCTATGCTTGTTTTTTCCTAACAAGTGGTATCAAGAGTCTTGGTTTGGTGGAGTATAAATTTTTTTAGTATGCTGTGTGGTTGCAGTTTTTGCTGATCTTCAATACCAGAAAAAAATTTTATACTCTGTGTTGGTTGGGAAAATTTTGTTTTGCTGCAGGGAAGGTTTTGGTTGAAATGTCAAGTTTTTCAAGTGCCGTGAAGATTGGCTTAAAAAAATTTGATGGAATAATTAATTTTGGCTTGTGGAAATTTTAAGTCAAATATGTTTTGATACAATTAGGATTACACAAGGCGTTGAAAGGAAACATTTCCAACATGGACAACGAGAAGTAGGAGGAATTCAATTTGAGAGCTTCGAGTACAATTCACATGTCTTTGGTTAAGAATATTCGTGCAAATGTTCTTGGTACGTCGATGGCCAAAGAGCTTTGGGAGAAACTTGAAGGGCTATATCAAGGAAAGGGTATATCAAATCGTTTATTGTTGAATGGACAGTTTTATAGCTTGCGTATGGATGAACATACGAAAGTATCTGATCATCTAAGTGTTCTAAATGGTATTGTTTTTTAATTAGAAACTATTAGAGTCAAGATTGATGACGAAGATAAATATTTGAGACTCATATGGTCTCTTTCATCTTCCTATGAGCATATTAAACTTGTTTTAATATATGGGAAGGAAATTTTGAACTTTGAAGAAGTTGCTAGTAAGATTATTTCTGAAGAAAGAAGATTGAAGGGTGATGAAAATACTTAATCAAACTCAGTGTTAGTTGCTATAGGAAGGTCGTATGTGAAGAAAAACAATGAAACAGGTGCGAGATGTTGGAAATGTGGAAAGCTTGGACATATAAAGTATAAGTGTTCCGATGGGGCCGCGTCAGAAAAGGGCTCCGAGTCAAATGCTAGCAATGTCTCTCTCATTGTGAGAGAGGATGATCTTCTCTGAAAATTGAGAAGTGTGTCCTCATGACATTTCCGTTGTCATGGAAAAGGAAGAGTTATTGCTAGTGAATTAACACATGAGCATTAATGCAAAGTGTTTTGTGATATTAAGTCGGTGGTTGAAGAGCTTCCTGCCAACAAGAAAGTTGCACTATAAAGTTTCAACCTGGTTTTCGACATGGGAAAATTTTTGAAGTGGTTTAGTTTCAAGTGAAGTATACTCTTATTTAGGCGGCGTATGATAGTTTTTAAAACTATGATTGTCAGTGAAGACAATGTGAAATTTTTTGAGTGGTGTAGCTTCAAGTGACTATACTCTTTATGGTGGAGTATAATTTTTGGTGAAGACAATGAAAGCTTATGTATTATTTTCAATCAAGGTCGAGATTGTTGGGGTTGGTTGAAAATATACATGTTAAAGAAGTCCCACATCGCTTAGTTTTGTGAATGAAGAGAGAGTCCAAGGCTATATATATGATACAGGTTATTTAAAGTCTCACATCGCTTAGTTTTGTGAAGGAAGTGAGAGTCCAATGCTATATATAGGATTCATGTTCTTCATTCCAAGATGTAGCAGTCAAAAGCATTTTAAGCTTGCATTTGACTTTTTTTTATATATTTTCTCTTATACTCTTGGTTTTAGAGTGTTGTGAGGGGTAGTTAAATATTTGCTTTAGAGAGTGTGGGTGTATTGAGGCCTTGGGGTGGTCGAGGGTAGTCTATGTATTGTAACAATTTTCACATAGTGTTATTCTCTGGTTGTCTATTGACAATGACCGTGGTTTTTTTCTTCGGTTTGGAGTTTCCACGTTAATCTCTTGTGTTGTTATTGTGTTTCTCTTTTTTCTCTGTCCTTGTTTTTTCCTAACACATAATTTATCGAGGTCTCTTTATTTTCATGAATTTCAGGTACCTGATCAGCCTCTTATGAAGCTGAAGTGTTTATTATGTGTGAAGATTCTTAAACTCTCTATATCCATATTCGTACCATCTTTATTCTTAACTCTCTTTCTTGTTCGAGGATTTTTATCTTTGGAATTAATTGGTCTACCACGCTTCAAGCGTAGTTGAGACTTGTTAGATTTTCCAATAGGGGCATCCATTTTTATTGGAGTATTGGTTGTTGGTATATATGATTTAGTCACACTTTTTGGATCAGTGAATGCATTTGGTCATTGATTTGCTAAGATTTGCAAGTGAGTTATCTTTTGAACTTTTAGTTCACATTGTTTTGTTCGAGGATCATGGTGAGACAATGATATTTCATTCCAACTGATCTCTTTATCCAGCTTCTTATTCTCATCCCCAAATGTTGGGAAATTTGATTCACCAAAATGACAATCAACAAATCGAGCAATGAATAAATCTCATGTTCTTGGTTCAAGGTACTTTATAATAGACGCAGATTCATATCCAACATATATTTTCATCCTCATTTGAGGACCCATATTAGTGATATTTGGTACAGAAATTGGAACATATACCGCGCATCCAAAAATTCTTAAATGGGAAATATTAGGTTCTTTACCAAAAATTAATTGTAAAAGGGAAAGGGTGTGATAACTTGTTGGCCTGATGTGAATCAATGCTGCGGCATGCGAAATTGCAAGTCCTCAAGTAGAAATTGGGAGTTTGCATCTTATGATAAGTGGTCTTAGAATTAATTTAATATGTTTAATAAATGATTATGCAAGTCCATTTTTTTATGAACATGCGGTAGTGGATGTTCAATCTCAATCCCAATAGACATACAATACTCATTAAATGCTCGAGATAAAAATTTTGTCCGAACTTATTTAAGGCTCACACTGTTTGTGTGCTTCCCATACAATGATAGTTCCAAACTAGAACCTTCACCGATGTTGAACGACATTCATCCCAAAGCTTGTAATTTGTCCAAGGGTTGAGGTGTTTTTTTAGTCCGTGTTTGTTTTTTCCAATCTCTTTAAAAGAAATTCATTTACTTATAAAGACAATAATTGTGATTTGTGGTAGCCTTAACTGAATAAGTTGTTATTTTTAGGGTTGCCTTGATAGAAATATAATATGGTTAATGTGTCCAACATAACTTGGGGACCAAGACTACATTGTCCAATACTTGGATTTTTAGGGGTGTTATTGCTAAATGTGTTGTCTCTGTTAAAGAATTAATTACGACTATACTAGTTTGAACATATCCATATGCCTAATAGGGTTGAACTTTGAGAACCCCTATCTATTATCCATAGTTCTATGGAATAATTCTTCACAATAACCAATCAACCAGCAATTAAAGTAAAACATTGAGATTTTTTAAACGAAAATCGACTCTATTGGTTGAACTCCTAATGTACACTCCTAGTTTGATAGTTTTAATTGTGTAATTATTAATGTTAACTTTCACAACCACGACCTTATATAGAAAATTATAGCAATTAGCGTCCGACACTTACACAACTTTGCACTAGTTTTGAGCCCTATTTGACAGTTTTGCATTACAATGGTAGCCCCCCACTACTACAGAATGCTCCTTTCACCATGGTTCTGAAAGGTTTACCTTTACAGTTGATCAACCGTGATAAGGTAAGGCGTGGTAGTATGTGACAACTTTAACACCATGGGCTGATAACCATTTTAAAAACTCAGTATCGTGTTACCTATTACTACGATTGTGTAAAGTAACTGTAGTAAAATGTGGCACATTATGAGAATTTTGAGTGATTTTTCTACATTTCACTAAGCTTATAATTAACAATCCTAGGGAAAAACATAATGTCATACCCCAAATTTTGACCACCAAGATTTCCCATCATTGTGAAAATTATCACCACAATATGGATGTAACTTCATGCCTCATCAATCTCCTCAAAGATGGTTGAGCATTCACCACAATCAAGAATTAGGGTTTTGAGCCATATCAGAGCACTTAGACAAAGGGTCAATCAAGGAATTACATGAGCTTTAACTTGTCTAACCTCTCAAACACCTATAAAGGATCAAGAGGACTCCCACATCAAGAATCAAGCACAAGGTTGCAACATTCCAAGGGGATCAAGCCTCGAGATCGCCAGTGTCACCAAATTAGGGTTTTTGGTCGACTGAGGCCTCCTGATGAAAATTTTCATCTGGGCATGAGCCAATGCTTCAAAGCACAACCCAAGATACTCCAAGGGACCTATGGACTCAATCATCAAGTCAATTTAGCCTCAGGGGATGCATTCATAAAAAATCAGGAATTAGGGTTTCTTGACCTAATTCACCCCCAAGTTGAATTTTGGAGCAAAGCATGAGCCAAGACCTCAAGACATGATTTGAGGACCTAAAATACACCATATTGATCCATTTCTAATAATGGATTGACCCAAGAAGCTTGGTTCACAAGTTTTAATTTCACCAGGACCACAATTAGGGTTTTGAGGAAAAAGTTAACTGTATCTTTGACTTTTGACCAAGACATGCTCCCAAATCTTGGGACATGATTCAATACACCCTATAACACCTATGGAATCCATCCATTAGGTTTGAATTAGGTCAAGAACTTGATTTCACAAAGGATCGCATAGTTTGGATTTCATCCGATAAAAAGTCAACTGTGCACAAAATCAAGTTTGACTTTTTGGAAATTTTCACAAATATGGTTCCCCTAAGTCAAAAACAATGTTAATGTATGATTTTGATCATAATTTATCAAGAAAAATCAAGAAAAGTGAGGTTTCTTGCAAAAGGGGCAACCATAAGAAACCAAAATTTTTCTAAGTTAATGGAACAAAAGTGATTTTGGTACCAACTTCCAAGGATCATAACTTGAGATCCAAGCAGCCATTTTGGGTGATCCAAAGCCTGATTTGTAGGTCTTCCTACATTCTACAAAAGCTTCAACTACAAGAAACTCCAATTCTTCATGGATTTTAAGTTATGGAGTGATCAAAATGACAAAAATGAAGAAAATTACACTTTTTCAACACTTAGTGAAAATTTGCCTAAGTTATCAGCTTTGAACACCAATATTCATGAGGATTTTTCAATGGGATCCAAATAGTTTCAAAATAAACTATGATCACACGTGTTTTGTATCATATGAGGGCTCTCTAAAAAGCACAAGAGCCTCCCATAACTCAATCTGAGCAGGGAGATATGATCTTCTCAAAATCACCATTTCCAACTGTCTTGTACAAGGCAGATTTTGGCATTTTGCTCGATTTGGAAAATTTGGACAACTCCAAGCCTTGTCATCCATTTGGACACATCAGAGGATGAAATCAAAAGGGAATGATGTGATCCCCGAGCCTCCCAAGTCCAAGAATCTACACATAGCCATAACAAACATAAAAAGGCTAAAAAGTGCAAAAGACTCCAATTTTGTTTCCAAGCATTTAATGGATGCATCAAGGTGGCATGGACTGACACATTCCTAACTGAATGAGACAAGATTCAGCTCTGAATCAAAGAACCATAGGCGTGTGCCCTAACCTCAAGTCAATGGCTAGAGGAGACTAAAGATTCCCTTGGATCAACATTGGCCAAATGCCTGTACCAACTTCCATTGACTATTGCTTGCAAAACAAACTTGTTGTACTATAAATAGAGCTCATTTGTGCTCAGTTTGAGTACACAAAAGCACTACAACTGATGTTTTCCTCAAAATCTCTGTCTTTAGGCCAAAATGTCTTCTTTTGCAAGTCATCTCTGAGTTTTTGAGTTAAAAAGCAATTCCACCACAGCTCATGATCCAAACACATCCAATATGTCATATCTAAGTTGTCCAAACACTCACCTTTGATCTGAAACACCAAAATCAGAAAGTCAACCTCCAAAACCTCTAAAATTGACTTTTCTGCATTTTTCAAGCCATGTCTTGATTCAGTCACTTCCAAAACCAAACTAGGCCTCAAACACACTCTAAATATCATCCTCAAACTATCCCAATTGGTTTCCCTCATCTGGAACACCATTTGAGAGAGTTGCTATCTTGGTCACTTTTGCCCCTTTTGCAAGAAAAGACCTATACTTGTTCCTGAAGATTCCAGCTGGTTCTGATCATCCTAAAAGCTTTGAAGGGATCAATTAAGAGTGTTCAAAGGATTAAATTACTTCTGGCACAAGGAACTTGGCAGATAGCACAAGAAGCTTCAAGAGGTAAGTGCATCACAACTTCAACTCTTTAAATCATGCATTGCTTTGAGGTCCATTGATCATGGATCTCTCATACATATCATATGTGTTATGTTTGAACCAATTTATCATGCTATTATTGCCTGTACCATGAGATAGCATAGAACATGCAAAATTTGGCCTATTTTGAAATCACTATCGGATTTTGAAATGGAAACATTTTCTGAAAATTCCAAGGGCACCATTAGATTCCTCATGAAATTCTAGGTCAGATGCACCTAAATTTTGTCCCAATCCATGGAGAAATGAGAAAGTTAGAGGCTTCATGCAAATTGCCAAAACTAGGCCTTGCCTTTGGCAAGGGCCAGGCATGGCGCCTTGGCCAGGCCTAGAAACTTGGCACCCCATATATGTTCATGGGGTGGTTTTGATACACGGATGTATCACCACCCTAGTGGTAGCGTGCATGTGTGCTTGGCTATGAGG
Organism: Lathyrus tuberosus; assembly: GCA_022829125.1. NCBI lineage: Eukaryota > Viridiplantae > Streptophyta > Magnoliopsida > Fabales > Fabaceae > Lathyrus > Lathyrus tuberosus. Next base: position 363,010 of record JALAZF010000203.1, on the reverse strand, counting down.
TCGTGGGTTCAACACGCACCCAGACCATTTTATTATTTTGCCATTTTTGCTATTTTTCATATTTTTATGGTTTTTGTTAATTAATTCTAAAATTAATTTCTCTCTCAATTTTAATTATTTTTTATTGGTCCTTTTTTTGAAAATTCCCAAAAATGTTAAAATATTTTATTCCATAAAAATTTCACAAAAATATTATTTATTTCATATATTTAGTATTTTTGTAAAGAATTGTGTTTTATTTGTTGTTTTAACACTTAAAATATTTCTTTCTCTTGATTTTTCAACTTCAAATGGTTTTCAAATCATTCTATGAATGAAACATTATTTTTCAAACATTAATCCAAGATCACAACTTGTTTTTCACACATGTTTGATAATATTGATCATTTTAATTGAATTTTTATTCAATTAAAATACATGTTAAAATCAAATTAGGGTTTTGATTATTTTCACCCTCACAAATCTTTTTCAAAACATTCATGGGCCTCTAATAGAGTGTAAGACCCAACCCCCTTTGTACATAAATAATTTTGGGCCTCAGTCATTGTATAAGTCCCGGTATAGTTTTCAAAACGACGGTGCGATCACTGTCTTTCCATGGGCCTCTCCTAGAATTGTAAGCCCCGTCCCTTGTACAAAAATAAACTTTTGGGCCTCTAATAGAGTGTAAGACTTAATCCTTGTTGTAAATAAAATAATTTGGGCCTCAGTCATTGTATAAGTCCCGATATGATTTTAAAAATCTCGGCGTGGTCGTCGCCTTTTAAACAAAAATCATTTGGGCCTCCCCTCGTGTTGTAAGTCCCATTCTCTTTTCTTTTAACATTATTTGGGTCTCTCCTTGAGTTGTAAGACCCATCCCTTTGTACAGAAAATCTAATTTGGGCCTCAGTCATTGTATAAGTCCCGATACAATTTTCAGATCAACGGTACAATCACTGTTTTTCATCTGGGCCTCTCTCTAAGTATAAGCCCCAATCTTCTTTTCAAAAATAACCTTCCCTTTTGATTTAGGTTCAAACTCATAGTTGTTATCAAAACTTTCTTTAATTTCTTGAACAACTAACTATATAGTTGTTACATTGGAAGCTTGCTCGCCTGTAAGTTTTATCAGTTTTCTTTTACATACTTGCACATATATATATAATTGTTTGTGCTGGAAGTTTGCTCACCTGTAAGTCCTCCTACCCTCTTTTACATACAGTATATATTTCATCTGTATATATATGCCTGTATATTATCTGCTTAGAGTTTTCCCCGATAATTAAGTCTAGAATTAGATAGAGCCAGTGGTCATTCTTTCAACAGTCAAAACTAGTTCCCCATAGGAATTCTAGATACAGTCTTGCCTTCTCTTGGGCTTATACAATATGGAACAAAGAGAAAGGCATTATTCTCGGTGAAAATTTTCTCAGACTGTCACTACTAGAAAAATTGTCAAAGAAGTTCATTTCCCCAGAGAGGACTAATTCCCGGTGAAACCTCTCTTGAATTTCTTCAAACCCTAGAACTGTTCACTAAAGAAAAGATTATTCCCGGTGAAACTTTGCTTGAACTCTTCTTAAGTTTGGACCCACGGGCTTTCGAAAAGCATCCCCACCTCCTCTTGGGCTTTGTACAAGGACCCTCCGGCTTCTTAGAAGTTCTCATGCCTTCTCTTGGGCTTAATACAAAGGACCTTGAAGACCTGTTAAAGGTATAGGACAGAAATTAGTCATCCTTTGTTAGAGAAGTCTTTCTAAAGAGTCAAAACCTTAGACAATTTAGGGTTGATTCTCATCCCTTAAAACACCAGCCTCCTCTTGGGCATCATACAAAGATTAACTCTTCCATATCAGTAGACTTGGACAGTCTAATCCCCTCTTGGATCTCAAAGACATTCTCAAGTTCCCTACAAATACAGGAGAAACCCTGGTCATTTAACCAATCTCCAGTAGAGTTGAAACCTCTATAGGTTTTCAAAACTCAATCTTTAAACTCTAACTTTAAATTTTCCCTGCCAGGGTCAGCTTATCATCAGTATAACACTATCCCAAATCAGAACCTCAAGGCATCTGATACCTCAAATCTTTTGTAACCATCAGCAAGAGTTGATCCCCCGACTTGGACCTGCCGCTGGATCTCAATAATCCTCAACAGAAGCCAGCCTCCTCTTAGGCTTTGTATAATGATTTTCCTCAGCAGAATTAGTCCCAACAGTACCCTTTTGTTAAGTCCATCTTCTTTCTTGAAACACTCTCTTGTTGAGTTAACCCTTTTCAGCCTCAATCTTGGGCTTTGTACAAGACAAACAAAGTACTCTCTTATTGAGTCACTCACCTTTCCACACTCTCTTGTTGAGTCAATGGTACAAAACATAAACACTCTCTTGTTGAGTCATTCTTTTTAGCCTCAATCTTGGGCTTTGTACAAGACATATATAAACTTTCTCCAACAAAGTCAAAATCTTCATAACCTTCTCTTAAGCTCGGGACAAATAACTTCCCCAACGGAGTCAATTCCTCCTAATCTTCTTTTAGGCTTTGAGAATTAATATCCCTAAGTGGAGTCGATCCTCTTTTCAGCCTCAATCTTGGGCTTTGTACAAGACACCCATAAATATCCTCTCACTAGTAGAGTCAACATCGTTCAGCCTTAATCTTGGGCTTTGTACAAGACACCAAATAAAACACTCTCTTGTTGAGTCAGTCTCATTTCAGCCTCAATCTTGGGCTTTGTACAAGACACCGTATAAATCTCTCCAGCACAGTCAATCTTCTTTTAGCCTCAATCTTGGGCTTTGTACAAGACAGATAAAATCTCTCACCTATAGGGTCAATTTCCTCTTTTAGCCTCAATCTTGGGCTTTGTACAAGACAGATGAAATATTTCCCCGAAAAAGTCATCTTTTAGCCTCCTCTTAGGCTTTGTATAATAATATCCCCAAAAGAGTCAGTCTCTTTTTAGCCTCAATCTTGGGCTTTGTACAAGACAGATAAACACTCTCTTGTTGAGTCAGCCTTTTTCAGCCTCCTCTTAGGCTTTGCATAAGGACTTCCCCAGTGGAGTCAATCAATCTCTTAGCTTCAACCTTGGGCTTTGATCAAGGCACACAAAAATCAACATCCCCTCAAAGGAAATTAAAATCTCTCTGTAGGAAGACATTTCTCCGTGTTATCACACATCAAAACAAACAAACCCTAATCCCAGATAACTGCTGTAAGTGGCACACTTGTTGATTCAAAAATCCAAGCTGTCGTCCATCTCTTATCCTGGTAAAAATCCTTTATTTCATCTAATTGCTGTAAGCGGCAAGCCTCTGGATTATTTACATCCATGCCACTGTCCTTCTCTTAGCATGGAAAACTCCTCAGGAAAAATGGCATTGCTCAACACTGAGTTAAAGTTTTCTCCTTCAGGAAAAATCCCTCATAAAGGAAATTATGGCATTGTTGGATTCTCATATCCTAGTTAAAGTAATTTTCCTTTATAAATAGTCACCCAACAGTTGTGATAAACAGACGAGATGTCTCCCTTTAGAGATGACAAATTCTCTCTTAGTCAAACCTTTTAGCTTCAATCTTGGGCTTTGAACAAGACACAAATAAACCTTTTAGCTTCAATCTTGGGCTTTGAACAAGACACCAAACATCTTTTTCCTCCCATAGAAATAGGAGGAACTACGATTGCTTTTATTTCCCTGTTTATCTTTAACGGGAATACGTAGGCATAAGATTGCAAAATCTTAGCGAGCATACCAATCAAAAACTTTAGGTCCAGTACCTTCACACACTAAATCAAAACTTAGGTCCAGTACCTTACCAAACTCATCAAAAACTCTCTCTCTCAAAAACCTCCCAAAGGAGAAACTTTCCCAACCCACAACAGACAAACACAAGTAAGTAGAAAGCAGTAAGGATAATTGCTAATAACCTGTGGATAACCACATATAGGATGGGTAATTGACAACTTGATGCGTTGTATTCGTAAGTGCACGAATCGCGTCAGAGTAATATAAAAAGTTATCGTATCCACAGAGACCAAATGTCGATCTAACGATTTTCGTTTGTTACAGTGCTTATCTAAGGCAGTTCAATTCAGGGTTTACTAATGCAGAGGAAAATAAATAAAAGTAAATGACGAGGTAATAAAATTCAGACAAAACAATAGGCTCGAATGTAATTCTCATAACCGATAATATTTCTATATTCATCAACAGAACTACTTCCGGGCAATATCTTCTATTTTAAGAAAAGAATTCAATTTAACAGGAACTGTCGCTTTCGCGTAGTCAGAACCAAGTTTACCCTCTAAACTAACCCCTTTATTGTCACTTATAAAAAGGCGCGCATTGCGTTAGAGTCATGGAAAACTTACTTTTAAGAAATGCAAATTCTAAACTAAACAGAAAAGTATTTTGACCTGAAATCTCTAAACTAAAGAGGTTCAAAATGAACCAGATTCTAATCCCACTAACGCGTCCGAAAATAGTTTTAAAATCTCTTTTCTAAAGTGTTAAAAATCCCTACTCAACTGAGCAAAGCGCTTTCGCTGTATTTGATCAATTGAGAACTAAACAAGTTCACAAATGGTTGGACGGCTTTCGATCTTACCCAACATTGCTTTTAAGTACAGAAAACTTGTGTTAAAGATTAAAACAGCCCTTAAGTACTTCTATTAACATATAGACGTATTACGGTGGTTATGGTCTTTACATTCTTACCTATCTAAAACTTAGCCAGCCATGGTAGTTATAACAGTCATATTAATTCTTATCATGTATGGAATTAAGTCTTTTGAAAAGTAAAGTTTTGAAAAGTAAGGCAAGACAATAAATAAACAAAATAAAGCAAGTGCAAGAAATAAATGTAAGTAAATGCGATTAAAATAAAACCTGCTCCAAAGCGGAGTCTTTAAATCTGGTACAATGTACGGAAAATAAAATGCTGGCAGGATTACTTCTACCAAAGTGCTCCAACTTGATTACAGACACTCCAAGACTTGATTACAAACTCGATCACACACAGTGCAATAACTCCTCGATGTGAGAAGATTACCGCTTTACAAGAGTGAAATTTATGCCTAGGATGAAGTAAACTAAGATTGGATGATCCTAAAATTCGAGTTCTGAGAGTATTTATAGGCAAAGTTGGCATGGTGCAAAGACAAAAGTGACCTTGGCTTGAAAAATGGGCGGGAACTCATTTTGCCTTGTCACGCCCGCGACAGGCCTACCGCGCCCGCGACATGAAGAAAACGGCAAAGGTCATGGGAACGTGGCAGTTGAGCAGTGGAGATCATGGGACACGTCGTCGCCTACCCTGGGGCGCCCGCGACAAGAGAAGCGACAAGAGTAAATTGCTGCCAAACTTGAATTCTTGCTCCTTTTTGCACCCTTTTTCGTCTGGGACCTCGATTTATTGAAAACCTGAAAACAAAGGGAAACATAACAATAACAAAGCAAAAATAATAGAAAAACAACTAATATGCATGTGAAATCAGAGTTGAAAATACAGTATAATTTAGTGTCATCAAATTCTCCCACACTTAGACCTTTGCTTGTCCTCAAGCAAAACATTTAAAGCTCATAGAAAAATCAGTGTCGATCGATGATTTTTGGGCGTAAAGGGCTTCTAAGTCCGAGTCTGGATGCAGTGGTCAGTACTAACTGAGTGAACCAAGGGCATCGTGATGACACTAATCCGCAAATACGGACATAAACTTCGCTCTTATACCAATCAACCCATTATATCCCACAATACCTAGGCCTTCCTTTTCCATCTCTTTTGAGTCCTTTTCATTCAAGCGCAATCACATTAAGCCCGTTTTCCGCACATGCTTCATGGTAGAGTGACCTGTTAGTGATTCTGATCTTTTCATACCGAATTTCTGGCACAAGGAACTGTGTAAAATCCTTTTATTCCTCTCAAGTGCAGTTGTGGGGGATCGGATCGTAATCCGCCCTACCGAGTTCAGCGCCAGATACCTCTGAACCAACTGAAATGAGCAAGCCAAACATCTTATTACTTTTTTTTTTTTTGAAAGTATGCACTCAGATCAGTCACTTATATTCGTCGGTCTCCTACTTAGAACATGTTTAGGCTGGAGCTTATTGCTGAAATAAACTACTAAGGATGATTTTGGAATGAAATTAGGGCCATGGTACATGGGGTTTCAGGTGTGATTCTTATATTTACGAAGTTCATGGTGTAAGGACGATACTGATGTTTCGAAGGTTTTCCCAAGTCACCGCATCCTAACCCGAACTTGTCTTAAAGTCCATAAATTTTTCAGAACAACACTTTTTTCTAGAAAAATTATTATTATTATTATTTTTTTTTGGTTAAAATACTTATACTGATGACTCTTCAAACACATGCATTTTCTAAAACAGAAATAAAAATAAATAATTGAAGGGAAATAAAAATAAACTACTAAAACGACGGAAATAAAAACGATAAAATCTCCTCCCACACTTAAATCAAACATTGTCCCCAATGTTTCGAAGTAAGCTAAGGAGAAAGGAACCTGGCAAAACTAGTGAGGACCGCTGGTGCCCTCGCCGCCTTGTGCTGAACGCTCGGAACGACGGGATCTGCTACGGTGATGGTCTCGCTGGTCCATCCTAGCCTGCAATTCTGTCTGAGCAGCTTTCACCTCACGAATTTTACCTAAGATGGAACCCTGAGTGGCCTCCATAAGCTGAAAGTGCTGATGGTTATATTGCTGTTGACGGGACTGCTCATTGGTGATCGCAAGCAGAGTACGGGAGATGGTCTCGTAAGATTGGTCTGCTCTCCGCCGCGACTCTTGCATAAAGCTCATCTGGTCCCAAGTACGGATCATAGGAGAAAGAGCTGAGGAACTCCAGAGTGAGGTTCCTATAGGTGGGATGCAAATCATCAGCGTACTGGTCCCATTTGAGCTGGTGGGTCAAGTATCGTACACTGGGCTCTATGCCCAAAGCTTCCATGCAATCACTGTCTGGGTAGCGAGTGGGTGCCATAGGTCTGAGTGAAAGCATTGCGCTCTCTCTGAGCGTCGTCTCTAAAGGTCACGTGCATGTCGTCGACTGGTGGCATCCTGAAAGAAAAGGTTAGGAAAAACAGGCCCTGAAATCAAACACACAAAACAAGTTAGACAAATATGTACAAACAAGCAAACAAACGTAAATCAAAATAAAAGAAAATAAATACGAAAAGGAAAAGAACCATGGGTTGCCTCCCATGCAGCGCTTGCTTAACGTCGTTAGCTCGACGAGTTCAAGTCATGTATCTGGTGCGAGGATAGGTGGGTTTGTTAACGTGAACCTGGAGTAGTATGCTGGAATGTCACCTCCTTCATAATGCTTAAGCCTTTGTCCATTTACAACGAACGGACTGCAAGATTTGTTCTTAATTTCCACTGCTCCAGATTTTAGGACTTTGGAAACTTCGAACGGGCCCGTCCATCTAGATCGAAGCTTACCTGGAAAAAGTCGTAGTCTTGAATTGTATAGAAGAACAGGATCACCTATGTTGAAGTCTTTCTTGACGATCTTCTTGTCATGCCATGCTTTGGTTCTCTCTTTATATATGATGGCATTTTCATAGGCTGATTGTCGGAGCTCTTCTAGCTTATGTATGTCTAAGATGCGTTTCTCACCAACTGCTAGGTAATCAAAATTTAAGGTTCTGATGGCCCAATATGCTTTGTGTTCCAATTCAAAGGGTAAGTGACATGATTTTCCGTAAACTAGTTGGTAAGGGCTTGTTCCAATGGGAGTCTTATAGGTTGTCCTGTAGGCCCACAGTGCTTCTGAAAGCTTCTGTGACCAATCCTTTCTGGATATCGAGACAGTTTTTTCTAAGATATGCTTGATCTCTCTATTGGATACTTCTACTTTCCCACTGGTTTGCGGGTGGTAAGGTGTGGCTACTCTATGTTTAACTCCATACTTCCTCAATAGTTTGTCAAAAATCCTAGATATAAAATGTGATCCTCCATCACTTATGACTAGTCTGGGAACTCCTAATCTAGGGAATATATTATGCTTGAACATCTTAATCACTACTCGGGTGTCATTTGTGGGTGGAGCTATAGCTTTAATCCATTTAGACACGTAATCGACAGCGACTAAAATATATTTGTTTCCTAAGGATGATGGAAAAGGTCCCATGAAGTAGATTCCCCAAACATCAAAAAGTTCTACTTCTTGAATGTTTCTTAATGGCATTTCATTTCTCCTCGAGATGTTTCCGGAGCGTTGACACGGGTCACACTTGGTTATATATGTATGAACATCACGCCATATAGTTGGCCAATAAAGACCAGCTTGTAAGATTTTAGCGTGAGTCTTAGATGTGCTTGCGTGTCCTCCGTAGGGTGCTGAGTGACAATGTTCTATGATATGGTGCACTTCTTCTTCTGGAACACACCGGCGAAAGATTCAGTCAGTGCCTCTCTTAAAAAGGAGTGGTTCATCCCAATAGAAATGTTTAGCGTCATTGAAGAACTTCTTTTTCTGCTGATAGCTGAGGTCAGGAGGTATTATATCTGCAGCAAGATAGTTAACAAAATCTGCATACCAAGGTACATTATTTACCGCTAAGGATTTTTCAGAATCTTCTAGGGTTTCTAAACTTACATCTCCAATGGCGTCTAGCTTAGCGATTAACCTGTCATAAGCAAAGTCATCATTTATGGGTACTACATCAGGTTTCAAGAACTCAAGCCTGGAAAGGTGATCGGCAACTACATTCTCGGTGCCTTTCTTATCTCTGATATCAAGGTCAAATTCTTGCAATAAAAGTATCCACCGGAGTAACCTAGGTTTAGCATCCTTTTTATTCAAAAGGTATTGGATGGCGGCATGATCAGTGTAAACAATTATTTTGGCTCCCACCAAATAGGATCTAAATTTGTCTATGGCGAAAACTACGGCTAGGAGTTCTTTTTCTGTGGTTGCATAATTTAGCTGAGCGGCATCTAGAGTTCTACTGGCGTAGTAAATCACATGTAACTTCTTATTAGATCTTTGCCCTAGCACTGCTCCTACAGCATAATCACTAGCATCACACATGATTTCAAAAGGTTTTGTCCAATCTGGTGGTTGCATAATGGGTACTGAGATTAAAGCTTATTTTAAAAGGTTGAATGCTTCGTTGCATTTTTCATCAAAAATTAACTCGGCATCTTTCATCAGAAGACCTGTCAAAGGTTTAGTGATCTTAGAGAAGTTTTTAATGAAACGCCGGTAAAATCCAGCATGTCCAAGAAAACTTCGAACTTCTCTAATTATTTTGGGTGGTTTAGGATTCTCTATCACCTCGATCTTAGCTTTATCAACTTCAATGCCTTTTTCAGAAACGATATGTCCTAGAACTATGCCTTCAGTGACCATGAAGTGACATTTCTCCCAATTTAATACCAGGTTTACTTCGACACATCTCTTCAAGATCTTTTCAAGGTTGACTAGACAGTTATTGAAATCAAATCCGCAGACTGAGAAATCGTCCATGAATACTTCCATAATTCCATCAAGATAATCAGCGAAGATTGACATCATGCAACGCTGAAAAGTTGCTGGGGCATTACAGAGTCCGAAAGGCATACGTCTATAGGCAAAAGTTCCATATGGGCACGTGAAGGTTGTTTTCTCTTGGTCATCAGGGTGTATAGGAATTTGGAAAAAACCTGAATATCCGTCGAGGTAACAGAAGTAGGAATGTCTAGCTAGACGTTCCAACATCTGATCTATAAAAGGTAATGGGAAATGGTCCTTCCTAGTGGCTTTGTTTAATTTTCTGTAATCTATGCACATACGCCAACCTCCTTCTATCCATTTTGTAACGTGCTCACCTTTTTCGTTTTGAACCACGGTGATGCCTCCCTTTTTAGGTACTACATGCACAGGGCTTACCCATTTACTGTCCGAGATCTGATATATTATCCCTGCTTCCAACAACTTAAGAACTTCCTTCTTAACTACCTCACTCATTATAGGGTTAATCCTTCTTTGGTGTTCTCTCGAAGGTTTAGCATCTTCCTCAAGTGAAATTCGGTGCATGCACACGGATGGACTTATTCCTTTAAGATCTGAGATGTTGTACCCTAGTGCTGAGGGATATCTTCGCAAGACATCTAAGAGTTGGTTTGTTTCATTTTGGTTCAGAACGGCACTGACTATAACTGGTCTGTCCATTTCTTTGTCTAAAAACTCATATCTTAGATTCTTGGGTAATTCTTTTAATTCTAAGGTTGGTTTGCTGGGGTTTTGTATAGGATCTGGAGTTAAGGATAAACATTCAAAAAGGCTATCATCTATGTAGGGTTCCATACTGTCATCATCTCTCTCAATGGGCGTTGAAGGTAGTTTTATTCTTTCTATTGGCTCTTCCTGGTTAAGTTCACGGACACATTCATCAATGACATCAACTGCATAACATGCATCTCCTATTACAGGTGCCGCGAGAAACTTTGTTAGGACAAACTCTATTTTTTCGTTACCTACCTCAAAAGTCAATTTTCCTTTCTTGACATCTATTATGGCTCCTGCAGTTGATAGGAAGGGTCTACCTATGAGGATTGGGATATCTTTATGTTCTTTGATGTCCATTACGACGAAGTCGGTGGGAATGAACAACTTTCCTATTCTAACTGGGATGTCTTCTAATACGCCTACAGGGTATTTTATAGATCCGTCAGCTAATTGGAGAGACATCTTAGTAGGTTGCAAATCTCCTAGTTTCAATCGTTCACAAACTGCAAGGGGCATTAGGCTTACACTGGCTCCTAAGTCCAGAAAGGCTTTATCTATGACATGATTCCCCAAAATACAAGGTATGGAGAAATTCCCCGGATCTTTGTCTTTTTTGGCAAGTTTGTTCTCGGAAATGGAATTACACTCCACTGGTTTTGGATCGTCAAGTCTACGTTTATTGGTGAGGATGTCCTTCAGGAATTTAGTATAAGATGGTATTTGGGTGATGGCTTCTGTAAAAGGAATCTCTACATGGAGTTTTTCTATAACTTTAACAAACTTCTGGAATTGGTCATTGATCTTAGTTTGTTTAAGTCTTTATGGATAAGGAATCAGTGGTTTGTATGGCTGAGGGGGTGTTGAAGCTTCGTCCGTAACTTCTCCTTTATCTTTGTCTTTTGGTTTCTCAATTTCTACGGGTTTCTCACCTTCGGGAGGTAGCATCCTTTTTGGAAATTTTGGAGTCACTCAATGTCGGGTTTTTAGGCCCTTCATAAGTGGTTCCACTTCGTAAGGTAACAGCGTTAGCTTGCCCTCGAGGGTTCTATTGAGGTTGTCCAGGAAATTGTCCTCCAGGAGTAGTTTGGGGTGCTTGCTTTAAGGCTACCTGAGAGATCTGGGTTTCAAGCATCTTGCTGTGGGTGGCCATTTGATCCATTTTGGTTCCTAGTTGGGTAAGCATCTCATTCACATGAATATTCTAATTTAGGAACTCTTTGTTTTGCCGGGCTTGTGCTGTCATAAAATCATTTAGCACTTCCTCAATATTTGGCTTAGGTGGCACTGCTTGCATAGGTTGGTTTTGTCTAGGTGCTTGATTGTTGGTTGATCTCGGAGGTGCTTGGTTTTGGATAGGGTTATTGTTTTTGTAGGAAAAATTAGGGTGATTTCTTCATCCAGGGTTGTAAGTATTTGAGAACGGGTTTCCATGGGCATAGTTGACTGGGTCTGGGTTAGTCTCGTTTAACAGATGGCAGTCACCTGATTGATGACCTTTAGTACCACAAAGTTCGCAATCCGATACTACTGCTGCTGCAGCGGTTGGTTGTGCGTACATTTGATCGATCTTGAGGGCCATAGCATCCATTTTGGCTTGCATCATGTCTATAGTAGTTACCTCATGCTTACCTCCTTGGGCTTCTTTCTTTTCCACTGTTGCTCTTTCGTTTCCCCATTGATGATGGTTTTGAGCTATATCTTCAATGAGACCACAAGCGTCAGGATAGGGTTTGTTCATCAGGGCACCGCCAGCGGCAGCGTCGATGGACATCTTTGTGTTATAATGAAGTCCGTGGTAAAAGGTATGTATAATCAACCATTGCTCCAAACCGTGGTGTGGACAAGCCCTTAGAAGGTCTTTATACCTCTCTCAAGCTTCAAATAGCGATTCTCCTTGGTTTTGGGTAAATCTTGTTATTTGGTTTCGGAGAACGGCTGTTTTGCTTGGGGGAAAGTATCTAGCAAGGAATGTTCTCCTAAGGTCTTCCCATGTTGTTATAGAATTGGCTGGAAGGGAATCTAACCAAGTTAGGGCTTTGTCTCTAAGGGAAAAGGGAAATAGTCTTAAACGAATCGCCTCAGGACTAGCATCATTGGTCTTAAAGGTGTTTGACAACTGGATAAAGACTTTTAGATGTTGGTTTGGGTTTTCAGATGGTAGTCCTGCGAATTGGTTTTGTTGAACTAGTTGTAATAGGGACGGTTTTAGTTCAAAATTATTGGCAGGTATGGCAGGGTTAACTATACTAGAGCTCGGTTCTTCGTCAGCAGGCTGAGCGAATTCCTTAAGGGGTCTTTGGTTACGATCTTTAGCCATAGCTTGCTTAATTAGACGAAGCCAAAGTCGTGCGCGAGCGTAATGTTCTGGTTCCACTAAAGGATCTATTACACTACTGGAGCTGCGAGATCTTCGCATCGACCAGTTCGTGCGGCCCTAGTCTAAACGGTGATAACAAACGAAATTCGAAATTCGGCGAAATTGGTCCCCGGCAACGGCGCCAAAAACTTGATGCGTTGTATTCGCAAGTGCACTAATCGCGTCAGAGTAATATAAAAAGTTATCGTATCCACAGAGACCAAATGTCGATCTAACGATTTTCATTTGTTACAGTGCTTATCTAAGGCAGTTCAATTCAGGGTTTACTAATGCAGAGGAAAATAAATAAAAGTAAATGACGAGGTAATAAAATTCAGACAAAACAATAGGCTTGAATGTAATTCTCATAACCGACAATATTTCTATATTCATCAACAGAACTACTTACGGGCAATATCTTCTATTTTAAGAAAAGAATTCAATTTAACAGGAACTGTCGCTTTCGCGTAGTCAGAACCAAGTTTACCCTCTAAACTAACCCCTTTATTGTCACTTATAAAAAGGTGCGCATTGCGTTAGAGTCATGGAAAACTTACTTTTAAGAAATGTAAATTCTAAACTAAACAGAAAAGTATTTTGACCTGAAATCTCTAAACTAAAGAGGTTCAAAATGAACCAGATTCTAATCCCACTAACGCGTCCGAAAATAGTTTTAAAATCTCTTTTCTAAAGTGTTAAAAATCCCTACTCAACTGAGCAAAGCGCTTTCGCTGTATTTGATCAGTTGAGAACTAAACAAGTTCACAAATGGTTGGACGGCTTTCGATCTTACCCAACATTGCTTTTAAGTACATAAAACTTATGTTAAAGATTAAAACAGCCCTTAAGTACTTCTATTAACATATAGACGTATTACGGTGGTTATGGTCTTTACATTCTTACCTATCTAAAACTTAGCCAGCCATGGTAGTTATAACAGTCATATTAATTCTTATCATGTATGGAATTAAGTCTTTTGAAAAGTAAAGTTTTGAAAAGTAAGGCAAGACAATAAATAAACAAAATAAAGCAAGTGCAAGAAATAAATGAAAGTAAATGCGTGTCGCTCCCGGGATTTTCATCCAAGTACAAACGCGAAAGTGGCACCAAAACAGAGTCGCCAGCAATGTGTATTTATCCCAAGAGAGGGAAAGGAAACACCGCGTAAACCTAAGAGAAAGGAAAAGCATGGTCTTACGACCAAGAGAACTGGGTTCGGGAGTCGGTTACGCACGGGGAAGGTATTAGCACCCCCACGCGTCCATCGTACCCGATGGGATCCACGCTTGCTGTTTCGATCAAAGGGTGTAAAGAAAGGATACTGGAAAAGGAACTGAAAGAAAGAAAGGAGAAAGAAAAGAAAAGGAACGGGAAACAAATGTAGGGAAAATAAAAGAAGTGCTCGCATGGGCCCTACCCCACTGCCTACGTATCTCATCGGGAGCATGAGAATCAGAGCGACGTAGTTCCCCTCACTAGGGATGGATTGTGTTTTTTAGAGAACGGCTTACGTTCTAGCTCAGGTGTTGCAGGCTCGCTGGTCCGAGTGCGTTACCATCTTGCAAGAGAACGAGTAGAAGCGCGTTCGTACGCTAAGAGTGAATGAGGTGAGAAAAGAATTCCCGAAGGAAAGACGTTATTGTTTGTTTTTGTCTTTTAGAAAGAAGTGTTTTGTTATTTGTTTGCATATGATAGTGTATCCAAATCTTAGTCCTTGGAATGTGTACCTTCTCACATTCCAAGATGGAATGAGTAAGAAAGTACACTAAATATGAAGAAGACCCCCACACTTAGTTTCAATTGTCAAGGTTCAAACACACTAGCATACTTGTGTTTATTAAGTGTTTTTGTTGATTAAGAAATGAAGAAGTGTTTTTTTATTTACCTCCAACAAGTATTGCATTTAAGTCCCTCACACAAGATCAAATGTTTAACACATTGACCCAAGATGGGCTATATGCTACACATTCTAAGATTACAAGAGAAGACCCCTTATAATTTTTTCTTTATATGAAAGGCCTAAATGCAATAAATGCCTACCTTTATTATATGTTTTGAATTTTCCTTGAGAGATGAGAAGATGAAAGACTCAAGAGAGGGTAAAGGTAAAAATCTATATGGAATAAGACTCAATCCTAATTGATTAGTTAAGGGAGTGATCCTAAAGTTTGTGAGGTTTCAACCTAAAGTCTAAAGAAAGAATGAATTAAACAATTCACTTCTAAAGTAGAAGATGAATTGTAATTCACAAAGGGAAAGTGATGAGTTATTAAAAGAAAGCACATAAGTGCTTAACAAAACATAAAATGGAATTGTAAAAGAGAAAGGATAGAAGTTGAATGTGGATTCCTTATCCACACTCAATTGAAACTTGCCAAAGCCCCTACATGGTTAGTAAACATGTATAAGAAGTATAAGAAGTAAAAGAACATGTAATGCATCATAAAACTCAAAAGAATTAAATGAGAAAACAAATCCTAGAACCACAACCAGAATGGGCATCATATGGACAACAAGTGAATATCATCATACAAGTGCAAGTGAATAAGCAATAATCATCATCCATTAGCATTTAAACATGTTACAAGAAGAAGGGATAGATGAAAGATGGAAAGAAATGAAGAGGACATGCATAAATGGAACATGTAAATCAACAACCAGAATTGAAACTAAATGGAAAATGGTTTATAAACATCTCAAAAGTATTTATGAATCAACTTCAAGACATTCAAGAAGTAATATAAGAAGAATTGAAATGGAAGTTCAGAAAGAAAGTGCAAACAATACATGTTAATGATGCACAAAGTTCAAATTGAAATGAACATGTAAAGATGACCTATAATGTGTATCAAAGACCTATAATATCATATGAATGGCTCATAACATATGCAAATGCTCATACAAATGTGCACAAAAGAATTCATGTAAACATGCACTAAAGTTGTAATGACATGCCATGGATTATACTTCCAATGTAATGCATCAAACAAAGACCAAATGGATTCATGAAAATTATGCCAGCATATTATTGGAATGCCTAGGTCATAAATGCATCATACATCAAGATAGCATGTAAAAATTCAGAGCAAAATGACTTCAAACAAAGCAATTAGGTCAAATTGAAACATCATGCAAAGTGGTGCAAATATAGGCATCAAAACATGTAATAAAGTGACCTAAAAAATTAAACAAAAATCATCTAACATGCTTCAATGTATTAGTGAATCAATGCAAAAAGGATCATGTCAAAACAGTTTGTAATGAGCAAGAACAAAATTAAACAAATTCATGTATCATGCTTAGAATGCATCTAAATGGAAATTCAAAGAAAATTATGGACCAGGGGTAAAAAGGTCATAAAATCAAGAAATAAAATCATGGAAAATTTCCTAAATGTTTTAGTGATACTCATGAATTTTTGTAGAATTTTATGATGATATTTGGTATTTTTAAAAATTAAAAATCAAATGTGTAGAAAAAAAATGAAAATAAAAATGGAATGCAAAGGGAAGGGGAGGTGTGAACATAGCAATCATGCAGTTCAAATCATTTGGGCCTTAAAACAGGGAGGTGCGAATAGCATTCTGGCTAAGTCCACTAAGCGCGCAGTACACAACAACTAGCATGCACTCTCAGTCAACAAAAGTCAATCAAGGATCACTGTTGGATCAAGTCAAGTCAGCATAATAGTCAAAGTAGTTGAATCTAACGCACACACATGAACGTCCACGCACACTACCATGCACTGCACCACACATTGATTAATTGAATTCAGAAATAAGACACGTGAGGTGCATGTGCATTTTAATGTGCTGGCACACTCTTAACCACACGATGATGAAAAACCAATGGCCACGATTAAAACGAACGCAAACCCTAGCATCTGAAACCACCGGCCGGAGATGACTTCCGGTCATCTTCTCCGGCTAACCACCACCGTCCGCAACCTCAAATGTTCACCAAAACACACCATACGCATACCAAAATGAAGCTGAGATAATGGAGATCAATGATACGCAATTATTTTTCACACAACAAGCATGCACACAAAGAACAGAGAGGATCAAACCAAGCCCTAACTTTTGGATCTAAGCCTCTACAAGGCCTATCAACTAGCCGGAGTAAGCAGAGCTTCTATCAAGCTTAAATTAACAAAAACAAGCTAAAATTAATGAAAATCAACTGAAGCACAGTTGAATGATGAAACCTGAAAATGTGGAGCAATTGGAGATGTTGAGAAAAACCAGAGGAAAGCTTGATATGCTGAGCTTCTAGATCTTCAAACTTAGCAAAATAAATGCTATGGATTCGTAAATAGATGAAGGATGTTGAAGCTTGCAATGATGCTGAACTTGCAGAAATGGAGTTGTTCTTGTTGCTCTTGATTCAACCACACCAAGCAATGATTAATGGAAGCACAATGGAGTTGAAATCGTGGAGAAGAAGATGAGCAAAATCAGAGAGAGTGAGAGGAGAATTCTGAAGTGAATGTGAGAAAATGAGTGTTGTCTCAGAAATGTGAGTGAAATTTGGTTTTATAGTGTGAGTTAGAAATGAACCAGAGGGGGTTAAGTGAGTGAGTCAACTGAGTCCAAGTTGAGTTAACTGAGCTGCCTCTAACTAACTGAGCCAAGTTAGTTAGGGCGAGTCAGCTGTGGGTGTGCTATAGTGGTGGAGGTCCATGGTGTTATGGTGGAAGTGAAAATGAACTGACATTGCACGGCTGTCTCACCAAACTTGTTCAGCAAGCTGCTTTTTTTCTATTTTCGTGCATGGCACGTGCTCATGTGCATGGACATGTGATGAGTGTTTGGTTAAATGAAGAAAGAGCTGGAGGGTGAGCAATGCACGAGCAAGCTGAGACAACAACAACAACATTCATTTTTTCTGGTTTTTTTTAAGACAGTTTGGAAATAATGCAAACATGGATGTTTAATGGTGATTTTCTCTTGGCATTGTGGGTGATTTGGTGTGTTTTTGGAGTCAGTGGAAAGAGGGCACATAGTGCTACAAGTTTGGTGTGAAAAAGGAATTGAAATGATACTTCAAACATGCTCCAAAATGACTATAAACTTAAGCACACAAGACTGGATGATGGGCGCATCAGGTGGTCGGTTGGCAAGGCTGGCATGGCACAAAATTTCAGCATAACCACCCTAACTTGAGGCCACTATTTCTCCATCATACCTTGATCAGATGAAATTTTGTCCAACATGAAACTTGAAGAAAACATTACAAGGAACATTTTTGATGTTGACAAGTTTTGAGAATGAAGCCTCTAACCATGCGAAAAATAGGTGTACATTTGGCCCACCAACTGTTTGTTAAAATGACTGCGCGCGTGCCCTGAAAATCTTGGTCATGACCTAGCTTTGAACCTACTTTGCTCAAACTTTGATCAATCATATCTCACTCAATTTTTATCCAATGGAGATGTTCCACACATGGATTTGAAGCTTAAAACAAGATCTTTTGTTGTGGCCGAGTGGAATTTTCATTTGGTGCTTCAATTTTAAATGGCCTTGGTTCAAACTCTGATGCAAAATGGCCAAAACTTACTATTTTTAGTAACCCTACTTCACCCAAAAATGGCAACTTTCCACATCTTGATTTTTTCATGATTCCTTTGGAGTTTCTTGACCAAATTTTGCACATTGGACACATATAACATGAATTTTATGAATTTGGCCTCAAAAAGTCAAGAGTTGACTTTTTCCTCTGATTATTTGACTTTGCCCCAATTTCTCTGATTCTTGATCTTTCTTCCAATTGAACCACTTCTAAAACCGATTGAGATGTAATTTTCCACATACATACACCTAGGGACATATGGAATACCATGACATCAAGTTTTGTCCAAAAAATCAAAGATTCCCTGATTTAATGGGAAACCCTAGTTTTGGTGCCCACCTCCTAGGAGAAAAATGTGCAGTCTTCAATTTCAAATTCCTCAGAGTATGTTGTGTACCTTCTTAAAGGATGATGATATATGCCTTTTGAGGATGATTTTGGATCAATGAGCTATCTCTTTTGAGGGTTTTCCTTCAGTTTTTGAACCTCTTGCATAGTGAAAGATGTAATTCTTCAATCTCCCATTGTATCTCTTATCCTTGAGGTTGTGGATGTTCCATTGAGATAGTATGAGACATGAAAGACCTCTTGGCTTGCCTTGAGGGCACTTGATTGACCTTTTGTGCTTTGAATGATTCCTTGATTGTCCACCTTCCACCTGATCACATGCCCTGATGGTAAGAAGGATGCCATGCTTCATTTTTCTATGTTAAATGCAATGTAATGTTAATGAGATGGATATGATATGATAAATGATAATGCCATGCTATGATGCCAAAAGGGGAGAGCAAATTTTGGGGTATTACAGCTGCCCCTATTCAAGCGCTGTAGACCTGAATGCCTGAAAGCAATTGCTTTCGGACTTTCAAGGTATATAGTGATTGAATACCAAATATAACCAAAAATTTGCTCTGGATGATGAAGAATAAAAGGGATATAAACCCAACGAGACTGCTGGATTGAATCTTCGATGAAACGTCGGAGAGATCTGTCTTTTGAATGACACCAGACGTTTACTGGCTTGCCACACTGCTGGTGGACTTTAATAATGTCTTTTATGCAATTCCAGACGACTACTGGCCTGCCACACTACTGGTGGACTTTAATAATGTCTTTTATGCAATTCCAGACGACTACTGGCCTGCCACGCTATTGGTGGACTTTGATAACGTCTTTTGAACGACGCCAGACGACTACCGGCTTGCCACGCTACTGGTGGACTTTAATAATGTCTTTTATGCAATTCCAGACGACTACTGGCCTACCACACTACTGGTGGACTTTAATAATGTCTTTTATGCAATTCCAGACGACTACTGGCCTGCCACACTACTGGTGGACTTTAATAATGTCTTTTATGCAATTCCAGACGACTACTGGCCTGCCACACTACTGGTGGACTTTGCAGCTTCGTGCCACCCGAAGACGGACTTTTGCCAATCCACTGTTGGACTTTTGCCACCCGAAGACGGACTTTTGCCAATCCACTGTTGGACTTTAAGAATTTGCCACCCTTAGATGGACCTTTCGCCAATCCACTGTTGGACTTTAATAATTTGCCACCCTTAGATGGACCTTTCGCCAATCCACTGTTGGACTTTTGCCACCCGAAGACGGACTTTTGCCAATCCACTGTTGGACTTTTGCCAATCCACTGTTGGACTTTTGCCAATCCACTGTTGGACTTTTTAGAATATCAATACCGGATTGCACTCTGCATCCGTGTCAGACATCTCTGCCGACTTTGCTGAGGAACAATGATCAATGACTTGACTTTAGAGGTTCCTGAGAGGATAGTATCTCTGTTGGAGAATAAATGAACAATCCGTCTGCTCCAAATTGTCAAGTTTGCCAAAAATAAATTGGACTTGAAGAATAATAAATCTGCCAGGAATCACTTCATCTGCTGGGGGAATGAATTCTGGTCACAGCGATTCCGCTGGGGATGAGAATTTCTTTGTATGGCGTCTTGCTAGGGAAGAAAAGTCATAAAAACTCTGCTTGGGAATCTATCCAATCCAAGACCCTTTGTAGGGGTTATCCACCTTCTGACCCGGCTGGGGAAAGGCTGTACCATCCTTGTTAAGGAATAGATTCTTCCGATCTTATAAACCTCTGCGGGGAGAACAACAACTCAGCTGGGGAGTATTGCTGACAAGATTCGATGCTGACCTCTGTGGGGGATCATTACCAGAGACATAATCTTGCTGGGGATCAGGGCTACTTTGCCAGGGATATGCGAATCCTGGTTAGAACATTCCCCTGCAACTTGCTAGGAAAGAGTCCTTAGAGATCTGTTGGGGAAACCCAAAGCAAATCCACAATATTCTGCTGAAGAATATGACTGTCAAGCTTAGGATAAGTACCACAATGCCCCATGTTAGGCGAGCTTTCCTTTAGACAATTCCGTTAGGGATGACGAGTTTATAACAAACTCTGCTGGCGGAAACTACTTTAAAACGTCTCGTGCTGGGGAATGCCTTTTGAGAGGATTTTATAGAAGACCAACTGTCCTCAAACTCTACTGGGGATGATCAACACTTCATGCTGGGGAAACAAACATGCCCCATGCTTGGACAACACAACAATTCGTCCCCGAAGAGGATGTCATAAGAGGATTTTACAGAAGATCTAGCCTCTTCAAACTCTTGTGACTTCGCTGGGGATAATGACCATCAGTTTCGGTGTCGACGAGACCACTCTTTTGGGGAACCTGTGACCGTTATCGACACAGAAAAGCTTGTAGTTGTTGGAAGGACTGAATAAGAGAATCGACTTAATAAGATACCACGATACCCAGTTGAACTTAATTCACTGATATCGACCCGTTATGAACAATCGTCGACCGAACGATGAACGCCGATCTCCTTACCCATAATTGCCCCAGTCTTTTGCGTGGGGTGATTTATTGCTGGTCTTGTGCTTAAAATCATCTGCACCTGCTACCTGCAACAAAAGAATATGCCCACATGCCCCGAATATTGCGTGGCTAGAATCCACCATCCGGGAGTATTCAACATTCGAAGTAATTTCAAATGTTTTTTCTGCGCATGTTATTGCAAGGCTGCCATGTTTTCAAATGCAATGTTTTATCAAAAATTAGGACGTTTTTGCAAACAAAGCAATAAAACAAAAATAGAAAGCTTTTTATTGAAATTCAATTTATTGACTGAGAGCCCAGAATAGGCAATTACATCTGGAAGCAATCCCTGGAAAGAGGTGATCGCTGAAAATTGAGAAAAGAAACTATCCTAATGGCAATGTGAAAACGGACTTCCACTGAGTTTCCATTCTGTTATGACCAGTATGTCTTCAAAACTCCCCGACCTTGCCTTCTGAGAAACGATCAGACCAATCCCTATCTTTCAGAACGTCAGTTGTTCAAACGATAATGGGGTACAGATAACTCAAACCGTAGTCATTCGCTTAAATCCCTCTTTTGTGTGGACCACCCTTTCAGGTTTTCGATCCACCAGGATACCCTTTTTTGCCTAAGTTGCCCTTTAGGGTTTTCAACTTACCGGGTGTACAAATCTTTTTTCAATTATATCCCTAATTTTTGCCCGAACCTTATTCTGTTTTTGGTTCGCCGGGATGCCCTTTTTTGCCTGGATTTTTTATTCTTATTATCCAGCGGGTCTATTCATGCGAAGTATTTTTTGACTACGTCCGAGTTGACAGGGGATGAAAAGTCTTCGCCATCCATGGTTGTAAGCAATAAAGCTCCGCCCGAAAAGACCTTTTTAACCACGAATGGACCTTCATAATTAGGAGTCCATTTGCCCCTGTGATCTGTATTGGGAGGAAGGATCCTTTTGAGTACCACATCTCCGACTTTATAAACCCGAGGACGCACCTTCTGGTCAAATGCCTGTTTCATTCTGCACTGATATAGTTGCCCATGACATACAGCCGCCAATCGCTTTTCCTCAATAAGGCTCAGCTGATCAAATCTGGCTCGTACCCATTCAGCTTCATCTAGCTTAACATCCATCATAACTCTGAGGGACGGAATCTCTACTTCAACCGGTAGCACTGCCTCCATACCATATACAAGTGAGAATGGGGTTGCCCCAGTGGACGTGCGTACCGACGTTCGATACCCATGCAAAGCAAATGGTAACATCTCATGCCAATCTTTGTACGTGACAACCATCTTCTGCACAATCTTCTTGATATTTTTGTTGGCCGTTTCGACCGCGCCATTCATCTTTGGGCGGTACGGAGAAGAATTGTGATGTTCGATTTTGAAGTCCCGGCATAACTCAGCCATCATCTTATTGTTCAAATTAGAACCATTATCAGTAATGATTCTTTCGGGAACTCCATATCGGCAAATGATATCCCGTTTTAAGAAACGAGCGACCACTTGTTTTGTAACATTGGCATAGGATGCGGCTTCAACCCATTTGGTGAAGTAATCAATTGCCACCAAGATGAAACGATGACCATTGGAAGCTGTAGGCTCAATCTTTCCGATCATATCAATGCCCCACATGGCAAACGGCCAAGGCGACGACATGATACTCAACGGATTTGGAGGCACATGCACCTTGTCTGCATAGATCTGGCATTTATGGCATTTGCGGGCATATTTGCAACAATCTGACTCCATAGTCAACCAATAATATCCCGATCTTAACAACTTTTTAGCCATTGCATGCCCTCCGGCATGGGTACCGAAAGAGCCTTCGTGCACTTCAATCATCAACAAGTCTGCTTCATGTCTATCCACACATCTAAGCAGGACCGTGTCAAAATTTCTTTTATACAGCACGCCATCTTTGTTCAAGAAGAAACTACCGGCTAACCTTCTCAACATCTTCCTGTCTTTGGACGATGCCCCGGGCGGGTACTCTTGACTTTTCAAGAAACACTTAATGTCATGAAACCATGGCTTGTCATCAGACGCTGCATCGACCGCAAACACAAATGCTGGTCTGTCAAGGCGGGATACCTCAATCTTAGGTACATGGTTCCATCCTTGCACTTTGATCATGGAAGACAAAGTGGCCAAGGCATCCGCGAACCTATTCTCATCTCGAGGAATATGGTACAGTTTCACTGTTGTGAAAACTGTCAGCAATCTCCTCGTATAATCTCTATACGGCACTAGATTTGCTTGGTGCGTGTACCAACTCCCTTTCACTTGATTGATTACCAAAGCTGAATCACCGAATATATCAAGGGTTTTAATCCGTAGATTAATCGCTTCCTCGATCCCCATTATACAAGCTTCGTACTCTGCTTCATTGTTGGTGCATCCGAAAGTTATTCGTGCAGTGAAAGGCATATGAACACCTTCCGGCGTGATAAGAACTGCTCCAACTCCGCACCGATTCATATTGACAGCCCCATCAAACATCAGACTCCATTTGGATTCAGGGTCTGGCCCCTCCTCCGAAAGTGGTTCCTCGCAGTCTTTAGCTTTGAGAAACATGATGTCCTCATCAGGGAAGTCAAACTTCATGGGTTGGTAATCATTAATCGGCTGTTGCGCAAGATAGTCGGACAAGATACTTCCTTTGATGGCCTTTTGTGAAGTGTACTGAATGTCATACTCTGTCAAGACCATTTGCCACCGTGCAACTCTGCCTGTCAATGCTGGTTTCTCGAAAATGTACTTGATAGGATCCATTTTTGAAATCAACAAGGTCGTGTGCCTAACCATATATTGCCTCAATCGCTTAGCGGCCCATGCAAGCGCACAGCATGTCTTTTCAAGCATTGAGTATCGGGACTCACAATCATTGAACTTTTTGCTCAGGTAGTAAATAGCATGCTCCTTCCTACCTGTCTCGTCATGCTGACCGAGAACACAACCCATGGAACCTTCAAGCACTGTCAGATACATTATCAGCGGTCTCCCTTCAACTGGAGGCATTAGAATCGGAGGTTCCTGCAAGTATTCTTTTATCTTATCGAATGCCAATTGGCAATCGTCATTCCACCTGACCGTTTGATCTTTCCTTAACAATTTAAATATTGGTTCACACGTGGCTGTTAGGTGAGATATGAACCTTGCAATGTAGTTCAATCTACCCAAGAAACCACGAACCTCTTTTTCTGTTCTCGGTTCAGGCATTTCTTGTATTGCTTTCACCTTGGCAGGATCAACCTCAATTCCTCTTTCGCTCACAATGAAACCCAGCAACTTTCCGGAACGTACCCCAAACGTGCACTTGTTTGGATTTAATCTCAGACGGAACTTTCTCAACCTTTCAAACAGCTTTTTCAGGTTAACCAGATGTTCCTCTTCTGTTCTCGACTTGGCAATCATATCATCTACATAACATTCGATCTCCTTATGAATCAAGTCATGAAACAATGTCACCATCGCCCGCTGGTACGTTGCCCCTGCGTTTTTCAACCCAAAAGGCATTACTTTATAACAATATGTACCCCACGGAGTAATGAACGTGGTCTTCTCCATATCTTCAGGTGCCATCTTGATCTGGTTGTACCCGGAGAAACCGTCCATAAAGGAGAACACTGAAAACTGAGCTGTATTATCGACCAGCACATCAATATGAGGTAGTGGAAAATCATCTTTCGGGCTAGCTTTATTAAGATCCCGATAATCCACACACATTCTCACTTTTCCATCTTTCTTCGGTACTGGCACGATATTGGCTACCCACGGAGGATATTTTGTCACGGCAAGAAAACCAGCATCCCACTGCTTCTGGACTTCCTCCTTAATCTTTAAAGCCATGTCGGGGTGAGTCCGACGAAGTTTCTGCTTGACTGGCGGACATTCTTCTCTTAATGGCAGCCTGTGCACGACAATATCCGTATCCAACCCCGGCATGTCTTGATACGACCAGGCGAAGATGTCAACATACTCGCGCAACATTTCCGTCAAAGTTTGTTTCACATCTGCTTGCAAGCTGGCACCAATCCTGATCTCTTTCTTGGCGTCCTTGGTACCAATATTGATGATTTCTACAGTCTCCTGATGAGGCTGGATGACCCTTTCCTCTTGTTTCAACAATCTGGCCAGTTCTTCAGAAAGTTCACAATCTTTCTCATCCCCTTCTTCGGCTTGATAAATCGGATTGTCAAAGTCATACATAGTCATATCAAAATCGTTATCAGTGGTATCCGGAGGATCAAGTCTGCATGAACGGGTTCATGCCTTATTTTAGAATTTATTTTTAAGCAAAACAAAAGAAAATGAAACATTGCCATTTTTTTTTTGTGCAAAAATAAAAACTGAAAGACAGAGAACAAAATTTGATTGCAAAACGTCCTTTATTAATGATTAAACATTGCAAATGCAACCATGGTGGCCCTACAAATGAATCTATACGCCTTGGGCAGAGCGCAAGATTTTGACATGCATTATGGTTAGAAAAAACAAAGAAAAATTACTCTGTCTGAAGAGTAACCCGGATGACTTCTTCAACGAACCAGTTCTGCACTTGTTGTCCCGGAACATGAGGGCGTACCCAGTTGTCCAGGTCACAATCACTGTCAACACTATCCTCTGTGGCTGCACAAGACTGGTCCGTGTAGATAATTCCCCCACTATTGAAAGTAATGGGTCCCCTGCTCCCCGCATCTGAAGTTGTAGAGGGATGATAACCAATACCAAATTTGTCTTCCTTCATTGGGGTCTCTATCAACCTGCCCCAACCTTGGGCGTTGCCTGCCCTGACGACTTCGACAGCTTGTTTGTAAGATGAAATTGAGGTACCAGCCCCAACTGGTACAGAAGAAGACTCAGGTGCATCGTCAATATTGACTGCTTCAAATGATTGGCACAGCATCTCATGAATTTCCCCATCCATTTCAATGTACTTGAACGTAGACAAGTGACTCACAAAGATGTCTTCTTCCCCACACACTGTCACAACCTGCCCTTCAAACTCATACTTCAGCTTTTGATGTAGAGTAGAAGTAACAGCCCCGGCTCCGTGAATCCAAGGGCGTCCCAATAGGCAGCTATATGCAGGTTGTATGTCCATTACATGGAACGTGGATTTGAATACCTGTGGTCCAATTTGTACGGGCAATTCCACCTCACCAAACACAGATCGTCTGGTCCCATCGAATGCTCTGACCACCAATTCACTAGGCCTTAAGATCAAACCATCAACTTCCAGCTTCATTAATGCCTTCTTGGGCAAGACATTGAGTGATGAACCAGTGTCTACCAGTACATGAGATAACACTGCGCCCTTACACTCCATCGTGATATGCAAAGCCTTATTATGGTTTCTTCCTTCAACCGTCAAATCTCTACTTGTAAAGCCCAAGCCATGGCTAACATTAACATTGGAGATTACGCCCTCGAGCTGATTAACAGTAATTTCCTGTGGCACGTATGCACTCTTCAACACTTTCAACAACGCCTGCCGATGCGCATCAGAGCACATCAATAGTGACAAGATTGAAATCTTTGAAGGGGTCTGATTCAGTTGGTCCACAATCTTATAATCGCTTTTCTTGATTATCTTCATAAATTCTTCCATTTCCTTATCAAAAGTAATCTTTGTCTCTGCTTCAGGTGTAGGCGCACTTTCAACCACCTGTTTACCCTTAGCCTTTGCTGCAGCTTCTGCCTCTTTATCACTTCTCAAGGTTTGGGGAGCGAACAACCTTCCACTCCTTGTAAAGCCCCCTACACCCCCTACATTATCAATATTTGGGCTGACTGACGGCTCAACTTCCTGCTTTTTACCTTCGTAATATACATCTGCCCCATAGTGCCATGGGATAGCCTTCGTAGACGTGAACGGAATTGGTCCTGGCACCGTGATAGTGACAGGACTGGGCCTTTCGGGCGCAACACTCGCCACGGGAACTGTATTGACCGGCATTTGAATCTCAGCGGGAGTGTAATAGATGGTCACGGTTGATATCTCATCAGTGTCTTTCACGACTCTGTCGAACTGTAGACATCCTTCATCGATCAGATTCTGTAAACCCATCTTCAACTTATCACAGCCGTTCTCCTGATTCATACACTCAGAGCAATCTTGATTACAGCCCGGGAACACCTGTCCCTTCAATAAACGATCTTTTACAACCAACAAAGAAGTTTTCACTTGATGAACATCTAACACCAAATTCAATCTCCTCCCATCTTCAATAGCGTACACATTTGCTGCACTATGATCAGGCATGGGATGCTGAGTAATATTAGGAGCGGGAGAGAAATTGATGGCTTTAGCATCAATCAAATCTTGTACTTTATGATGGAAAGCCCAGCATTTTTCAATGGAGTGCCCTTGAGCACCTGAGTGGAACTCACAACGAGCATTAGCATCGAAGTTAGGTGGCAGGTTTCCAGCAACCGGAGCTTTCATAGTACGGAGTTCTACCAACTTTAACTCGAGTAGCCGGGGCAACAGCGCGGCATAAGTCATAGGGAGAGGATCCATCTTACGATCCCTCTGTCTAGACCTTTGCTGGAAAAAAGGTTGTTGCTGTTGAACTTGTTGTTGGGGTTGTTGTTTCTGAACAGACGGTGTGGGGATTGTTACAGCATCTACCTGATAATAAGCTCGAGAACGCCCTCTGCCTCGTCCTCTAAACACAGCATTCGTATCACCTTCTCTTCTTTTCTGGTTACTAGCAAACGGTTTCTTCGTCCCCGAAGAGCCAGCCCCACTCACATCCTGGATCTTTCCAAGCTTTAACAGATTTTCTATTCTTTCTCCCGCAATCACAATATCAGCAAATCCAGTTGACGGACAAGCAGCTAATCTGTCAAGATAGGCCCCTTGCAAGGTGCCCATGAACATATCTGCCATTTCTCTGTCTGACAAGGGAGGTTGGACCTGGGCAGCCATTTCCCTCCACCTCTGTGCATATTCTTTGAAACTCTCCTTGGCATTTTGTGATAACCCCTGCAATTGAGTGCGGTTGGGCGCCATGTCAATATTATACTGGTATTGCTTCAGGAACGCTTCTGCCAGATCTTTCCAATTCTTCACAGCAGCTCTATTCAACTTCATATACCAGGTCAAGGACGCCCCAGCCAGACTGTCCTGAAAATAGTGCATCCATAGCTTCTCGTCATCCGTATGGGCTGAAATCTTCCCAAAGTAAGCTTGAAGATGCGTTTGGGGACACGCATTGCCGTGATACTTATCAAAAGTGGGAGGCTTGAATTTAGGGGGAATTCTGACTCCTGAGACCAGCCCCAAGCTGGTAACATCAATACCCATAGAGTTCTTGCATTCTATGGCCCTGATCTTCTCTGCTAACTCATCATACCTTCGATCCCCTTGATTACCCACATCAGCATCCAGCAGAGTAAATTGGTCTTCCAGAGTATCTTCAAGAGTAACACCAGCATGCCTACCATTTCCATTACCCCGATTGTTACCACCAGGAGGAGGGTTGCCACCGGGAGGAGGAATGCCATGTCCCTGTGAATTGTCATGCTGATCACCTTCGGGCCCATTGTCTGGACGCTCTACCAGAAGCCTCAATCTCTCCTGATTTTGCGCCATGCCAGTCATGAGGGTCATGAACTGGTCCATACGCGCCCTCATTTCAGCCAAATCACTTTGCACTTGATCCATGATTCTTACTTGATTCCTTCGCGTCGAATATCGGTGAATATGACTCTCCGCTATACTGCCTGAAACCAAACAAAGGTTAGAGTCCCTGCAACGAGTACCTGAAAAGCAAGTAACAAAAAATGCAAAATGATATGCAATGCCATGCAATGCCATGTTTGTCATTTTCGAGGTGCTTTATACCCTGATTCCAATCCAACCACAGAAATCTGAAGACCAGAAATTGTGATATAAAGAGACGTGTCGTGGTCATGTGCTTGTGTGCAGCTATCTGATAAGGAATAATTCTGAATAAAACTGCTCATACTCATTCAACGAAGTATTCAAGTACATTTAAGAAAGGTTCAACCGCAAATGCAATACAAGGAAAAATGGATCCATCAACAAGCCTGATGGTAACCATTAACAACAAAATATAAGGAAAAGAACATCAGTCTGACAATTCCACACCCTTCAGCTTATCACTTGAGTATTTGATCTCCTCAAAAAGTATACGGGTACGCTGGTGATTCGGCTTTTCAATCATTTCTTTGATCAAGACATCCCTTTTCTCAAGAGCTTCAATTAAAGAACCCATATGCAGCATCAGAGCCTCGTCATCACACACTCCTTTGTGTCTCTTTATGCCGGCTTGCGTCTTGAGTATCTCCCTTTCTATCATGACTTCTTCAAGCTCTTTCTTGGTATTCCTCAGCTCACCTCTAGCTTGTTCTAGCTGTTCTTGACTCTTACCGAGGCTTTCCCGATACTTTCTCCTCTGCTCATGCGCCTTTTCAAGCTCTTCGTCCTTAATCTGCAACTGTTCCTGTAATTCAGCATTCTCTATCCTAACTTCGTCCCAAGCGTGCTGAAACTTTGTTAACTTTTCTTTGGTCTGTGCTAACGCCTGTTTGGTTTGCTTGTGGGCTTGAGTAGCATCATCAGCACCTTTACTAATCTTCCGGAAATGTTGGGCTCTTCCAGCAAAGTCTTTTTCTTTTGCAGTTAGGATTTGTTCAGCATCTTGGGCTTTCCGCTCCAGCTCTTTGTTGACATGTAGAGCATTCTGAAGACGGCTACTCAACTCGGAATTCTCTCCTTGAAGTTTTTTCACCAAGGCTTGCAACTTGTCAACTTCTTCCACAGTAGCAGTGCTTCTTGCTTTCTCATTCTCCGGATACAAAAGGGGTGCCTTACCAAAAGGCAAGAGAAAATATTCCACTCTTTTCTTCACCCACTCTTCATATGCTGGATAAACCCGGTTGTTGGGCTTTCCTAGAGTAACTTTCCCCTTTTTCAGTATGCTACCCCAGCTTTCAGAAGCTTTCTGTGCTGCTTCCCAACCATCTGATGTATGAAAATAGAGGGACTCCTCCACATCTCTCTTAATAGGCGGACCTGTCAGGGCATACCCAAATTGTCGAATGGCCAAAGAAGGATTGTAGTTAATCCCACCCAGTCTTCCTATCAGTGGAACGTTAGGGAACTTACCACAGCTGTGGATAATATTCTTGCCAATCAGCCCATGATCTACCCATACGATGTCCTTGGCCACCAATCCCATTAAACGCTGTTTCCACTCTAGAGAATCTTTGGAATCCACAAAAGCCCCTGATTGTGGTAAACGGCCTGCAAACCACTTATAGAACAAAGGTGCACAATAACGAATTATCCCTCCTCTTTTCTTTTCGTTTCGGTTGTACAACGAGTAGTGAAGATCTCCCAGTAGCGTTGGCACCGGGTTCTTCATCAGGAATATTCGTATAGCGTCCGTATCAATGAAATCCGGCTCGTTGGGAAACAACACTATGCCGTATATGCAAAGGGCTAGCAAAGCATTAAAAACAAGCCAATTCTCGCCTTTAGCTGCTTCCTGGGCCTTCTTAATCAGATATTCCAGCTTGTAACCACGAATCTTTCCTTTGTTGGAGACATTGTCGCCTAACTCTGATTTGCTCAAATAAAGAGCACCAGCCACCTTTCCAAAGTCAAGATCCCCCACTGATCCAAAGAAAGGGGGCTCCTCCTTGATAGCAATCCCCAACATGTTGGAATACTCCTCCAAGGTAGGAACCAACACATAGTCTGGAAATACAAAACATCTCAGAGGCGGATCATAGAACTGCATCAACGTATGGAGACCTCTGGCTTCATAATCACTGACATTACGGACCATAGATAAAATCCACCCATATTTCTCTTCAAAAGCTTCTCGTACTGCAGGACTCGCCATTCCCTTCAGCATAACAATAGGGCCTAAAGTAGGCGTAAGGAACTTATAGCTGATGATATTCTTCCTCTCTTTAGTGTTCATCTTTGCAGGGACCTGATGACTGGAATCAAGGGTAATATATGCACCTGGAAATGAATAAACATGTATGTTAAAATATGATAATGCAATGCAAAGGGCAATGTGATCAGGTAATCAGGTGTCTGTGCTGAACTGTGAACGGTGTCAGTGTAGCTCTGAGACTAATATAGAACCATAGATAAGAACCATCTGAATACAATAGGATGAAATTTCCTTTTTGTGCAATGATGATAGAAAACCGGGTATGTAGGAGGTCATGGTTACCTGCAAACCTGTAAACAACCCGCCCTTCTCACATGTGGGTACTAGGATGTTCAGTATCCCGGGCTCTCAGGTCGAGAAATGATTATACGTTCACCATTTCTGGTTTGGCATCATCATCAATCGAGGAGGCCTCAACTGATTCTCCAAAACAAAAAGGTCCTCAGCTTCTGGCACTGAGGTCGAGAAGCAATAGTACATTCATCCCTCAGGGTACAGTACTATCGCCAATCGAGGAGTGCCTCCGCTGATTCTCTTTCAAAAAGGGATGTCCTATAGCAAGTTCCCAGCATTGGGTCCTCGGATCGAGAATGTGCAATGGGTTTGCCACGGAATGTGGTCTGCCACTGTCACAACTCGGGAGGAGTGCCGCAACTGAGTCCTCGGGAATGGTCACCAGAGTCGACAGTTCCTCAAGAGAATAACCACTGGCCTGCATAACATGCAGTAGCAGAAAGCTCCTGATAGAACCTCGTCTGGTTGTGGGTCTCATGAACAACAATACGTGGTCACCACCACGCAAGCGTCATGACTATCCACTCTAATTCCTATGTGTGTACTCAAGCCTGTGTAGTGAGCTTATCTCTCAGAACACCCCGCCCGCCAAACAGAAAATAACGGCATAGTCCAGCACAATAATGATATGTAATGCAGTAAATGCGATAAATACAGTAATGTACAGTAAAGCAGTAAATAACCATACAATAAAACGGTAAATATAGCACAGCAGTAAACAACCAATGAAAGAAAAACAGACAAGCGCTAGGATTGACTCGCTTAGGGATGGACCAGCAGGAGGTCAATCTGTCCCCAGCAGAGTCGCCAGCTGTCGCTCCCGGGATTTTCATCCAAGTACAAACGCGAAAGTGGCACCAAAACAGAGTCGCCAGCAATGTGTATTTATCCCAAGAGAGGGAAAGGAAACACCGCGTAAACCTGAGAGAAAGGAAAAGCATGGTCTTACGACCAAGAGAACTGGGTTCGGGAGTCGGTTACGCACGGGGAAGGTATTAGCACCCCCACGCGTCCATCGTACCCGATGGGATCCACGCTTGCTGTTTCGATCAAAGGGTGTAAAGAAAGGATACTGGAAAAGGAACTGAAAGAAAGAAAGGAGAAAGAAAAGAAAAGGAACGGGAAACAAATGTAGGGAAAATAAAAGAAGTGCTCGCATGGGCCCTACCCCACTGCCTACGTATCTCATCGGGAGCATGAGAATCAGAGCGACGTAGTTCCCCTCACTAGGGATGGATTGTGTTTTTTAGAGAACGGCTTACGTTCTAGCTCAGGTGTTGCAGGCTCGCTGGTCCGAGTGCGTTACCATCTTGCAAGAGAACGAGTAGAAGCGCGTTCGTACGCTAAGAGTGAATGAGGTGAGAAAAGAATTCCCGAAGGAAAGACGTTATTGTTTGTTTTTGTCTTTTAGAAAGAAGTGTTTTGTTATTTGTTTGCATATGATAGTGTATCCAAATCTTAGTCCTTGGAATGTGTACCTTCTCACATTCCAAGATGGAATGAGTAAGAAAGTACACTAAATATGAAGAAGACCCCCACACTTAGTTTCAATTGTCAAGGTTCAAACACACTAGCATACTTGTGTTTATTAAGTGTTTTTGTTGATTAAGAAATGAAGAAGTGTTTTTTTATTTACCTCCAACAAGTATTGCATTTAAGTCCCTCACACAAGATCAAATGTTTAACACATTGACCCAAGATGGGCTATATGCTACACATTCTAAGATTACAAGAGAAGACCCCTTATAATTTTTTCTTTATATGAAAGGCCTAAATGCAATAAATGCCTACCTTTATTATATGTTTTGAATTTTCCTTGAGAGATGAGAAGATGAAAGACTCAAGAGAGGGTAAAGGTAAAAATCTATATGGAATAAGACTCAATCCTAATTGATTAGTTAAGGGAGTGATCCTAAAGTTTGTGAGGTTTCAACCTAAAGTCTAAAGAAAGAATGAATTAAACAATTCACTTCTAAAGTAGAAGATGAATTGTAATTCACAAAGGGAAAGTGATGAGTTATTAAAAGAAAGCACATAAGTGCTTAACAAAACATAAAATGGAATTGTAAAAGAGAAAGGATAGAAGTTGAATGTGGATTCCTTATCCACACTCAATTGAAACTTGCCAAAGCCCCTACATGGTTAGTAAACATGTATAAGAAGTATAAGAAGTAAAAGAACATGTAATGCATCATAAAACTCAAAAGAATTAAATGAGAAAACAAATCCTAGAACCACAACCAGAATGGGCATCATATGGACAACAAGTGAATATCATCATACAAGTGCAAGTGAATAAGCAATAATCATCATCCATTAGCATTTAAACATGTTACAAGAAGAAGGGATAGATGAAAGATGGAAAGAAATGAAGAGGACATGCATAAATGGAACATGTAAATCAACAACCAGAATTGAAACTAAATGGAAAATGGTTTATAAACATCTCAAAAGTATTTATGAATCAACTTCAAGACATTCAAGAAGTAATATAAGAAGAATTGAAATGGAAGTTCAGAAAGAAAGTGCAAACAATACATGTTAATGATGCACAAAGTTCAAATTGAAATGAACATGTAAAGATGACCTATAATGTGTATCAAAGACCTATAATATCATATGAATGGCTCATAACATATGCAAATGCTCATACAAATGTGCACAAAAGAATTCATGTAAACATGCACTAAAGTTGTAATGACATGCCATGGATTATACTTCCAATGTAATGCATCAAACAAAGACCAAATGGATTCATGAAAATTATACCAGCATATTATTGGAATGCCTAGGTCAGAAATGCATCATACATCAAGATAGCATGTAAAAATTCAGAGCAAAATGACTTCAAACAAAGCAATTAGGTCAAATTGAAACATCATGCAAAGTGGTGCAAATATAGGCATCAAAACATGTAATAAAGTGACCTAAAAAATTAAACAAAAATCATATAACATGCTTCAATGTATTAGTGAATCAATGCAAAAAGAATCATGTCAAAACAGTTTGTAATGAGCAAGAACAAAATTAAACAAATTCATGTATCATGCTTAGAATGCATCTAAATGGAAATTCAAAGAAAATTATGGACCAGGGGTAAAAAGGTCATAAAATCAAGAAATAAAATCATGGAAAATTTCCTAAATGTTTTAGTGATACTCATGAATTTTTGTGGAATTTTATGATGATATTTGGTATTTTTAAAAATTAAAAATCAAATGTGTAGAAAAAAAATGAAAATAAAAATGGAATGCAAAGGGAAGGGGAGGTGTGAACATAGCAATCATGCAGTTCAAATCATTTGGGCCTTAAAACAGGGAGGTGCGAATAGCATTCTGGCTAAGTCCACTAAGCGCGCAGTACACAACAACTAGCATGCACTCTCAGTCAACAAAAGTCAATCAAGGATCACTGTTGGATCAAGTCAAGTCAGCATAATAGTCAAAGTAGTTGAATCTAACGCACACACATGAACGTCCACGCACACTACCATGCACTGCACCACACATTGATTAATTGAATTCAGAAATAAGACACGTGAGGTGCATGTGCATTTTAATGTGCTGGCACACTCTTAACCACACGATGATGAAAAACCAATGGCCACGATTAAAACGAACGCAAACCCTAGCATCTGAAACCACCGGCCGGAGATGACTTCCGGTCATCTTCTCCGGCTAACCACCACCGTCCGCAACCTCAAATGTTCACCAAAACACACCATACGCATACCAAAATGAAGCTGAGATAATGGAGATCAATGATACGCAATTATTTTTCACACAACAAGCATGCACACAAAGAACAGAGAGGATCAAACCAAGCCCTAACTTTTGGATCTAAGCCTCTACAAGGCCTATCAACTAGCCGGAGTAAGCAGAGCTTCTATCAAGCTTAAATTAACAAAAACAAGCTAAAATTAATGAAAATCAACTGAAGCACAGTTGAATGATGAAACCTGAAAATGTGGAGCAATTGGAGATGTTGAGAAAAACCAGAGGAAAGCTTGATATGCTGAGCTTCTAGATCTTCAAACTTAGCAAAATAAATGCTATGGATTCGTAAATAGATGAAGGATGTTGAAGCTTGCAATGATGCTGAACTTGCAGAAATGGAGTTGTTCTTGTTGCTCTTGATTCAACCACACCAAGCAATGATTAATGGAAGCACAATGGAGTTGAAATCGTGGAGAAGAAGATGAGCAAAATCAGAGAGAGTGAGAGGAGAATTCTGAAGTGAATGTGAGAAAATGAGTGTTGTCTCAGAAATGTGAGTGAAATTTGGTTTTATAGTGTGAGTTAGAAATGAACCAGAGGGGGTTAAGTGAGTGAGTCAACTGAGTCCAAGTTGAGTTAACTGAGCTGCCTCTAACTAACTGAGCCAAGTTAGTTAGGGCGAGTCAGCTGTGGGTGTGCTATAGTGGTGGAGGTCCATGGTGTTATGGTGGAAGTGAAAATGAACTGACATTGCACGGCTGTCTCACCAAACTTGTTCAGCAAGCTGCTTTTTTTCTATTTTCGTGCATGGCACGTGCTCATGTGCATGGACATGTGATGAGTGTTTGGTTAAATGAAGAAAGAGCTGGAGGGTGAGCAATGCACGAGCAAGCTGAGACAACAACAACAACATTCATTTTTTCTGGTTTTTTTTAAGACAGTTTGGAAATAATG
The DNA here is from genome assembly GCA_022829125.1 of Lathyrus tuberosus. Classification (NCBI taxonomy): domain Eukaryota; kingdom Viridiplantae; phylum Streptophyta; class Magnoliopsida; order Fabales; family Fabaceae; genus Lathyrus; species Lathyrus tuberosus. The sequence goes on along the minus strand of JALAZF010000203.1, from coordinate 327,093 downwards.
CAAACATGGATGTTTAATGGTGATTTTCTCTTGGCATTGTGGGTGATTTGGTGTGTTTTTGGAGTCAGTGGAAAGAGGGCACATAGTGCTACAAGTTTGGTGTGAAAAAGGAATTGAAATGATACTTCAAACATGCTCCAAAATGACTATAAACTTAAGCACACAAGACTGGATGATGGGCGCATCAGGTGGTCGGTTGGCAAGGCTGGCATGGCACAAAATTTCAGCATAACCACCCTAACTTGAGGCCACTATTTCTCCATCATACCTTGATCAGATGAAATTTTGTCCAACATGAAACTTGAAGAAAACATTACAAGGAACATTTTTGATGTTGACAAGTTTTGAGAATGAAGCCTCTAACCATGCGAAAAATAGGTGTACATTTGGCCCACCAACTGTTTGTTAAAATGACTGCGCGCGTGCCCTGAAAATCTTGGTCATGACCTAGCTTTGAACCTACTTTGCTCAAACTTTGATCAATCATATCTCACTCAATTTTTATCCAATGGAGATGTTCCACACATGGATTTGAAGCTTAAAACAAGATCTTTTGTTGTGGCCGAGTGGAATTTTCATTTGGTGCTTCAATTTTAAATGGCCTTGGTTCAAACTCTGATGCAAAATGGCCAAAACTTACTATTTTTAGTAACCCTACTTCACCCAAAAATGGCAACTTTCCACATCTTGATTTTTTCATGATTCCTTTGGAGTTTCTTGACCAAATTTTGCACATTGGACACATATAACATGAATTTTATGAATTTGGCCTCAAAAAGTCAAGAGTTGACTTTTTCCTCTGATTATTTGACTTTGCCCCAATTTCTCTGATTCTTGATCTTTCTTCCAATTGAACCACTTCTAAAACCGATTGAGATGTAATTTTCCACATACATACACCTAGGGACATATGGAATACCATGACATCAAGTTTTGTCCAAAAAATCAAAGATTCCCTGATTTAATGGGAAACCCTAGTTTTGGTGCCCACCTCCTAGGAGAAAAATGTGCAGTCTTCAATTTCAAATTCCTCAGAGTATGTTGTGTACCTTCTTAAAGGATGATGATATATGCCTTTTGAGGATGATTTTGGATCAATGAGCTATCTCTTTTGAGGGTTTTCCTTCAGTTTTTGAACCTCTTGCATAGTGAAAGATGTAATGCTTCAATCTCCCGTTGTATCTCTTATCCTTGAGGTTGTGGATGTTCCATTGAGATAGTATGAGACATGAAAGACCTCTTGGCTTGCCTTGAGGGCACTTGATTGACCTTTTGTGCTTTGAATGATTCCTTGATTGTCCACCTTCCACCTGATCACATGCCCTGATGGTAAGAAGGATGCCATGCTTCATTTTTCTATGTTAAATGCAATGTAATGTTAATGAGATGGATATGATATGATAAATGATAATGCCATGCTATGATGCCAAAAGGGGAGAGCAAATTTTGGGGTATTACAATGCGATTAAAATAAAACCTGCTCCAAAGCGGAGTCTTTAAATCTGGTACAATGTACGGAAAATAAAATGCTGGCAGGATTACTTCTACCAAAGTGCTCCAACTTGATTACAGACACTCCAAGACTCGATTACAAACTCGATCACACACAGTGCAATAACTCCTCGATGTGAGAAGATTACCGCTTTACAAGAGTGAAATTTATGCCTAGGATGAAGTAAACTAAGATTGGATGATCCTAAAATTCGAGTTCTGAGAGTATTTATAGGCAAAGTTGGCATGGTGCAAAGACAAAAGTGACCTTGGCTTGAAAATGGGCGGGAACTCATTTTGCCTTGTCGCGCCCGCGACAGGCCTACCGCGCCCGCGACAAGAAGAAAACGGCAAAGGTCGTGGGAACGTGGCAGTTGAGCAGTGGAGATCATGGGACACGTCGTCGCCTACCCTGGGGCGCCCGCGACAAGAGAAACGACAAGAGTAAATTGCTGCCAAACTTGAATTCTTGCTCCTTTTTGTACCCTTTTTCGTCTGGGACCTCGATTTATTGAAAACCTGAAAACAAAGGGAAACATAACAATAACAAAGCAAAAATAATAGAAAAACAACTAATATGCATGTGAAATCAGAGTCGAAAATACAGTATAATTTAGTGTCATCACAATTCCCCATTGTATAACCTGACCCCGAACTCCCCGAATCTCTTAAGCGTTTGTTCAGTTAAACATTCGCATGCAAGGTTAGTTTTAGATAGCTTCCCTTTTCCTTCCAGCTTCACTGGATAAATAAGAAATCAGAAAGTAGCACCCTACTCCTACCATTGCGGTGAGGAGAAACCCAAGGCGATAAGGTGGTCACGTCACCGACAAAAATCGCACGCTACAGGAAAATGGCGACTCTGCTGGGGAGTCCTATTAGGATCTGTCTTACCTTAGTCATCATTCATCACCATTTTCCTACAGTAAAATGGCGACTCTGCTGGAGATTCCCATTAGGATCTGTCTTACCTTCGTCATCATTCGTCACCATTTTCCTACAGGAAAATGGCGATTCTGCTGGGGAGTCATTTTGTCTGTCTAGGACTAAGATTATAGTTCCTAAGAGGTCTAGGTTGTTAGCAATCATACTAAATATATATATATATATATATATATAGCTTTTCCTACTTGATATCCGTGTTTATTTTTCTGTTAATGGGAATGCGAGTGACGTTGCATGTGGAAAGTATGAGAGAATCCTAAGATAGGTGATGGCATAGACGGGTGGTCTTACAGGGAGTGATTCCCGAATAAGCGATCCTGGTAGACCATCAAATCAGTGGAGATACCCTTTGCGGATTCAATGTTGAACGACAATCGTCATGAAAGCAGATTGTCCCAATGTGGTATCCGTGAAACTGAGGATTTAGTAGACATTAACCAGGTGACCATTTGGTAGTGCGGTATCTAACGAAAATAGTTGACACGCGATACTACACTCAATTGAGATTACCCTAAGATGCTACAGCTCGCTCGGGTGAACCAGCTTGTTGTTGGTATCCCTAGGGGGTCAATGATTTTAGGAACTTTTAACCCGTTCTACAGGTACAAAAATTAACCAGAATACAACCTTTGGGGATGGGTAGAGCCATGACTCCATGCTGGTGACGTTGAACCCTTGAACCCATGTTTTTTCAATGTTTTTGTGTGCTGCATTCATGCATTCATCTAAAAAAACTCTTAAACAAAGAAAAAAATGTCTTTTCTCTTCTCTCCTTTTTCAAATTAAACTAAAACAATTATTGTAAATATCATAGAGAAAGATTGCGTTATGGATTTCGATAGAAGGAAGACGCACAAGTACACCTTTAAGGCTCTAAAACTAGAGGATTTAAAGGGGTTGGCAAGGATGATCACCAAAACTGATGCTTTCAGAGTTAAGTACAGAGGGTTGTTGTCTTTGTTAAGGGTCCATGTAGTTGAAGGAATCATGTCTACGCTGATTCAGTTCTACGATCCAATTTATCACTGTTTCACATTCTCGGATTATCAACTAGCACCGACACTAGAAGAATACACTCACCTGACTGATTTACCCATCACTGACCAAGCTCCCTTTTCTGGACTGGAAGAAATTCCAAAGGATCAAACCATTGCAAGAGCAATCTATTTGGACGAGTCAGAAGTCAGGACGCACCTGACCACTAAGGAAGGAATCCAAGGTTTACCGACCAAGTTTTTGGTAGAGAAAGCCCTATATTTTGCCAGTATAGGAAACATTACTGCTTTCGAAGACATCTTTGTTCTACTCACATACGGGTTGTTCCTCTTTCCCAACATCGATAACTTCGTCGATACCAATGCCATTAAGATATTTCTGATTGGAAACCCTGTACCGACCTTGCTCACAGATGCTTATCATTCTGTACACTTAAGGAATTTGTACAGCGGAGGAATGATCACATGCCGTGTACCCCTGCTTTACAAATACTTCACTTCCCATTTACCCAAGTCTGCTGCTTTTTGGGATCATAAGAGTACTCTACATTGGTCACAGAGAATCATGTCTCTTACCAACTCTGACATAGATTGGTACAATCGGATCTATGACGGGATAAGGATCATCGACAAATGTGGAAACTTCCCTAATATACCCCTCATAGGAACTAAAGGAGGAATCACTTATCATCCAATTTTAGTTCGTCGTCAACTCGGATACCCCATGAAGAATATCCTACAAAATGTTCATCTGGAAGGTCTTTTCTTCAAGGAAGGAGAAAATGACAGGGCACTAAAGAAAGAAATAGTACATGTCTGGCAACATATTCACAGGAAAGGAAGAGAGTCTCTAGGAATATCGAACTATATCTCCATGGAACCTTATCTCCACTGGGTACAAACTAAAGCCCTCAAGCTGAGGATGCCTTACCCTCGTCAAGAAGTTCTTCCGTTAAAGGAATCTGTCCTTTATTTTATGTCTGATGCGGAAAAACTCCAGGTCGCTCTCAACAAAGTTCAACGGGAAAAGAACTCTTGGAAGAACAAATACCACATTCTCAATGTAGAGTGTACCAAAATTCAGGAACTGTTAAAAGAGAAGAATGCTCTGATTAAGATACTAGAGCAGCATGTTGTAGAAAATCAAGAAGACCGAAGAAACTTGTTCACTCCTTTCACTTGGCAAAGGACTGACAACCCAACAACGGCTGAAGAGCCCCGGTCAAAGAAAAGGAAAATACCAGAACCAGCATCTGAATTCTCCTCAGAGAGGACTCAGGATCCATAAGTTCAGGCATTTCTTTTACAGAACTTTGTAAAATAATGTATTACCCTTTCTGCAATCTTTCAAATTCAATAAAACTGGGTCTCCCCACTGTATGACATTTACAATCTATTTGTTGAAGTTTCTTTTTTATTAAAGCAAAAACAAAAAAAATTAATATATATCATTGCATATCATTCATCATTCTCACATAACGAATTCTTCTTACCTTCGAATCTCACGTATGTGTCACGATTCTAGAGTCAAATTGTCTTATTCGTACAATACTTGGGCCAATCGACAAAAGAAAATGGGCAATCTTGAGGAAGAGAACAGAAAGCAGAGAGAAGAAATCGACGCTCTGAAAGAAGATATGAAAAAACTTCACAGTGACATGCAATCCCTGGCAACAACTCAGAGACAACAACAAAGGACTGTGATCTCGGAGATCACATCTACGCCCATAGTGGAGACGTATGATCCTTGGTACAACATGCCTAAAGATCATCCCTGGGGCATGCCTATCAACTTTGTCCCTGAAGGATACATCCTACCGGTCACTGAAGACCCAAAAACTGTAACAGGAACCGCTGGGCCTGAAGGTTACAAACTTTGGGAAAGCAAAGATGCAAGAGTCATGACAGCAACTCCTGATGGTTACAAACTTTGGGATAGGGAAGCACCAAGAGTCACCGTCGTAATGACTATACCACAACCCATGGTACACACTCTCCCGGAAGGACAGATTCCATAAGTAATTCCTGGTGGAAATGAAGACATGTACGATAAGATGAATGAGTTCCAGGAACAATTCCTGGAGATGCAGAAGGAACTGCATGCGATTTGCGACCAAGATTTATTTGGAAAGAACGCCGCAGAGCTCTGTCTGGTCCCCAATGTGAAAATCCCGCACAAATTCAAGGTACCCGACTTTGAAAAATACAAGGGAAACTCTTACCCTCAAAGTCATTTGGTGATGTACGCTCGAAAGATGTCAACTCAGACAGAGAATCAACAGCTACTGATCCATTACTTCCAAGACAATTTAACCGGTGCCGCACTCAAATGGTACATGGGTTTAAACCGCACCAAGATCGTCACTTTCAGAGATCTTGGCCCTGCCTTCATTCAACAATATAAATATAACCTGGACATGGCACCAGACAGAGATCAACTCAGAGCAATGTCGCAAAAGGACAAGGAAACTTTTAAGGAATATGCTCAGAGATGGCGTGAAATCTTCACCCATATCTGTCCCCCTCTTGAGGAAAAAGAGATGATGAAGATCATTTTGAAAGCCTTGAGCTAATTCTATTATGGCCGAATGGTCGCCAGTGCGCCCAGTGACTTCACTGAGATGGTGAACATGGGAGTACGCCTTGAAGAGGCAGTCCGAGAAGGAAGATTGGTCAAAGATGCAGAGCCATCAAGCAGTACCAAAAGATATGGTAGTGCTTTCCCAAAGAAAAAAGAGCAAGATATTGGTAATATCTCTCTCGGAAAGCAAAGGCGAAGGTATCAACCAATAGCAGCGGTAACTTCTGCTATCAACCCTGCGCCGGCTCTAACGTATCAACCTCAGGTTGCTCAGAGCCAACCGAATCAACAATAGTATCAGCAAAGGACACAACAACCTCTTTAGCAGGCTCGTCCACAATACAACAACAACAACCGTACAACACGACCATCAGGGTTCGACCCTATACCAATGTTGTACGCAGAACTATTTCCACTCCTACTGGTCAAGGGGCATGTCCAAACCAGGTCTCCTCTTACAGTACCGAAAAATCTGCCTTTTTGGTTCAAAGCAAATCAAACTTGCCCTTACCATCAAGGAGGACCAGGGCACAACATTGAAAACTGTCTCAGCTTCAAGTCCGATGTACAGAAGCTTGTCAGGACGGGGTATTATCCTTCAAGGATACAAATCCAAATGTTCAGACGAACCTGTTGCCTCAACATGAGAAAACTGCAGTAAATTTGATAGAGGAAGAATTTAACCACAGTTATTAAATTCATGATGTACTCCTATTAGGAACCAATCTGGTCAGGATGCATTGCAGATAGAACGGGTACGGTTATGTACCGTCTCACAATTATCACCAATGTGATATTTGTTCAAAGAATAACCAAGGATGTTCTGTAGTGCAATCAACTCTACAAGAACAGATGGATCTCGGATGGATCGAAGATCATCGAATCCGTGAGGTCAATATGGCCCACGCAAATCCCAACATTGTCCAGAACCACAACATTCTGGCAATGAATGTCAACTTGGTGGCAATGCACTCAAGACAAAGCCAACATCATGACCTGCCACTGCACGATTACAATTCCTGTCTGATATGCTCAATAAATAATCAAGGATGCTCTTTTGTACAAGAGGCCCTCCAGCGTCAGATGGATCTCGGATGGATCCAAGATTACCGTAATAAAAGTAGCCATCAAGTTAATATGATTCAAATCTTTAATATTCGCTTGATGAAATCCAGTCTGGTAGAATTACATGTTAAGCAAGCCAGGTTTGGCTTCCTGGCTTCACATGATTATCAGGACTGTAAAGTGTGTCGTGAAGACGACAAAGGATGTGCACTTATCCAAAGAACACTTCAACACTTGTTGGACCACTGGTGGCTTCCAATCTACTTGGATGAAGCTACACAATAGATCAGTATGACTGACGGGAATCCTACCAGGCATCAAAGCCAGGATGTTCACTCGATGGAAACAGATCTAGTAAGGTTGCACTGCATACAAAGCGGATGTGGCCAGGTGCCATCACACAACTATGAGCGCTGTAGAGTTTGCTCAGAGAACAACCAAGGATGCTACCTTGTACGGTCAGCTCTTTAAAATCAATTGGACCGAAAAGAGATTCGACCATGTTTAAGTTCTGGTTTGATCAACGTAGTGCAAGACTATCTTCCTGATCAAAGTAAAGACGTTGTCTTAATCTCTAAACAGGAAATGGCCAAAGACGTATGTGCCATAATCCCTCTACTACATGAATCAAGAGTTCCTCTTGATAGTAGAAAGATTTTCAACCTCGAACCAATTGAGGCCGGCTACGATGGTCAGAAAAATCAAAAGGCTCATGTGGTTATCTATATGCCAGGACCAATACCGTACAAATTTGATAAGGCTATCCCTTACAAGTACGGTGCACCAACAATTGAGAATGGAATGGATACTCCATTACCCTTTGTCGTAAACATTCCCGACATCAGTCGAGTAACATGGAGCGGCCGGATCTTCAACAGAGGAGTTGGAGAACCCACCAGAGAAAAGGAACCTCAAACAGAAGTTCCCAATCAACCAGTCGGGCAATCCAGTAATCCCGACCTTTCACAAAACAACGATGAGATGCTGAAGCTTATCCAGAAGAGCGAGTACAACATTGTAGACCAACTGTTGCAAACTCCTTCGAGAATCTCTGTGTTATCTCTCTTGCTCAGTTCCAAAGCTCACAGAGAAGCTCTACAGAAAGTCTTAGAGCAAGCCTTTGTAGAACAAGATGTGACGATAAGACAATTTGACAGCATCATCTCCAACATCACTTCCTGCAACAACTTAGGATTCAGTGATGAAGAACTGTTGGAAGAAGGCAAAAATCACAACATGGCACTTAACATTGCAGTCAATTACCAGGACGATGCTCTAGCCAGCGTACTTATAGATATCAGATCAGCTCTGAATGTTATGCCAAAATCTACTCTGATGCGACTATCATTTCAAGGATCTCCGGTGAGAGGCAGCGAGGTCATCGTCAAAGCCTTCAATGGATCCAAAAAAATAGTTATCGGCGAAGTTGACCTTCCCATAACTATCAGTCCTCACACTTTCCAAGTCACTTTCTAGGTCATGGACATCCGGGCAGTATACAGCTGTTTATTATGAAGACCTTGGATACACAAGGCTAGGGCAGTCACTTCGACACTTCACCAGAAGCTGAAGTGCGTCAAGAATGACAAGCTAGTCACGGTTTGTGGAGAGCAAGCGTTAATAGTAAGCAACTTATCATCATTTTCCTGTGTAGAACCAGAGGAGGTTGTTGGAACTCAGTTCCAATCACTTTCGGTGAGCAATGAGAATTAATCAGAAAAAGGAACATTGATTTCCTCATACAAAGATGCTCTCAAAGTGATCGAGAGTAACAACGCAAAAGGATGGGGACAGCTTGTCATTCCTACGGATAACAAGACAAAGAAAGGTCTTGGTTTTTCCTCAACCTGTACCCAGACTACTACTAACGATGAAAGTTTCCATCCCATTCAGGACTTCTTCCACAATGGAGGTTTCCTTCACCCAGTGTCTCAAGGTACACACCATCAATTAGGGTGACTCCTCTGATACATATGAAGAGTGGAAGTCATATCTCAACGAGGACGGTTATATGTCTCAAGGAGAGACACATACGCCATTTTGCTTTCTCGCGCAGAGTCTGAGATATATACCAAGATCAGACGTCAAGATGATATACGGAGATTGTGATCCGGAAGGATGTCGTGCTCCGCCCAACTCATTAGAGGAGGACACTCTTATGAAAGACAACTTTGACTATGACTATTATGATCCCCTGGATGACTTTCCTATCTGGAAACCGTACCCAGAAGACTTGGGGCAAAAAAGTCAACCAAACGACGCTTATCAGCTGAGCATCATTGAAAAGAATACATGCGTCCCCACAAAATCATGGGATCATTACTCAGGACATTTCAAAAATATCCAGCACAATGATGAATCTGCAAAGATTACAGGACAAGAGTTCATCAATTATGCTTTTCCCAAGGTCAACGTCATCGAGAAAGATGACTCCGCCAGTCCCACAATAGTATAGGACACCTTAGGACATCCGAGTGGCAAGTACGACTTCTTGGTTAAATACACCGCTCCTGAAAGCTCTCGTATCAGGCTCGATGACATCCAACCAACTGGATAAGAAGATCCACCTGAAAATGAAAACATTGTGTAAGATACAACAGAAGAGTTCGTCTACGACAACTCTGCATGGGAGGAAGACTCCAACGATACTGCGCCGCTAGAAATCAGCGTCATTTTTTAGGATAAACCAAGAAAGAAGGCACCAGACTTTGTGATTCACCGAGGAGTTTGCCGCTAATGGGTTGTTGTCGATGTCCCGAAAGTCGTCCATAAGTCTAAGTAATTGCCATCTTTGTTTTAACCTTTCACCCTGCCCAGGTGAAACAGATGTTTTTATAGGGTTCACTTTCTGTAAATGTCTCTCTTCGCTTCGTCCAAAGCGACAGAGTTTTGTTTTATAGGGCTGTAGTTTCAAGAATCAACAAAATCATAAATAAATAACGTCATTTTGTAATTTCCACATTTTATTGTTGTTTTCACTTTTCGCTTTTTCAGAAAATGGTAATCCTAAAACAGCCCAAAAATAAAAACAAGAATTTTTCAGAAAATACACTACACACACTCTTGCATCCTCTCTATCTTTTCTAAAAATAAATCATCATGTCATGCAGATTGCTTGTTTTAAACCCCATTGAAACATACGATCCAATGCCATATCCCAACTTTGAATTCCCGGTATTTGAGGCTGAAGAAGAAGAAGAAGAAGAAATTCCAGAAGAGATCTCCCGATTACTCAGACAAGAGGAAAAGTCCATTGAACCTCACAAAGAGCCATTGGAAATGGTTAACTTGAGTACAAAATAAGAAAGGAAAGAAGCCAAGATAGGGGCACTGCACAGTCCAGATATCAGAGAAGACTTGATAAAACTTCTCAAAGATTTTCCCGATGTATTTGCTTGGTCCTATCAGGACATGCCAGGGTTAGATACCAGCATCGTGGAACATCATTTACCGTTGAAATTAGAATATCCGCCGGTAAAACAAAGACTGAGACAGACTCATCCAGACATGGCCATCAAAATCAAAGAGGAAGTGCAGAAACAGATTGACGCGGGTTTCCTCGCCACCTCAGAATATCCTCAATGGTTAGCTAACATAGTACCAGTTCCAAAAAAGGACGAAAAAGTCAGAATGTCTGTAGATTACAGGGATCTGAACAAAGCCAGTCCAAAGGATGACTTTCCCTTATCGCACATAGACATGCTGGTAGACAGTACAACAAAGTTCAAAGTCTTCTCCTTCATGGATGGATTCTCGGGATATAATCAGATAAAAATGGCGCCGGAAGATATGGAGAAAACTTCATTCATCACCCCATGGGGCACCTTTTGTTACAAGGTAATGTTGTTCGGTTTGAAGAACGCCGAGGCAACCTATCAAAGGGCCATGACAACTCTGTTTCACGACATAATGCATAAAGAAATCGAAGTGTACGTCGACGATATGATTGCCAAATATAAAATAGAAGAGGAGCATATGACCCACTTGCCAAAGTTATTCGAGCGTCTGAGAAAATACAAACTCTGCTTGAATCCTAACAAATGCATGTTCGGTGTTCGCTCAGGGAAACTCTTACAGTTCATCGTCAGCCAGAAAGGAATTGAGGTTGATCCTGACAAGGTCAAGGCTATTCAAGAGATGCCTTCACCAAAGACTGAGAAACAAGTCAGAGGATTCCTGGGACGTTTGAATTAAATTTCCAGATTTATATTCCTCATGACCGCGACATGCACGCCAATCTTTAAATTACTCAAAAAGAATCAGGACTGCGTATGGACAGAAGACTGCCAAACCGCCTTCGACAGTATCAAAGAGTATCTATTGAATCCACCTATCCTGTCACCTCCAGTGGAGGGAAGATCGATGATCATCTATTTAACAGTCTTGGAAGACTCCATGGGTTGTGTACTTGGCCAACAAGACGAAACGAAAAGAAAAGAGTCTGCCATCTACTACCTGAGCAAGAAGTTTACCGACTGTGAAACTCGGTATACTATGCTTGAGAAAACTTGTTGTGCTCTGGCTTGGACAGCCAAACATCTTCGCCAGTACATGATTCGTCACACTACTTGGTTAGTTTCTGAAATGGATCCAATCAAGTATGTATTTGAAAAACCTGCTCTCACGGGAAGGATTGCCCGGTGGCAGATGTTGTTATCAGAATATGACATTGAGTACCATGCTCGGAAAGCCGTCAAAGGGAGTATTTTAGCCGATAATTTGGCTCATTAACCGATTGATGATAAGGAATCATTCGGGTTTGACTTCCCAGACGAAGATGTCATGTACTTGAAAATGAAAGATTGCGATGAACCGCTACCCAGTGAAGGGCCAGAACCAGGTTCCCAATGGGGACTAATCTTTGACGGGGTTGTCAACAATTATAGAAACGGAATTGGGGCAATCATCATAACACCTCAGGGTACCCACATTCCTTTCACTGCCAGATTGAAATTCAAGTGTACAAACAACGAGGCCGACTACGAAGCTTGTATCATGGGTCTCGAAGAAGCGATCGACTTAAGGATCAAGAACTTGAATGTGTATGGAGACTCAGCCCTGGTTATCAATCAGATCAAAGGAGATTAGAACACATACCAATCAAGATTGATTCCTTACAAAGACTACGCGAGAAGGTTGTTACCATTCTTCAACAGAATCGAGTTTCATCATATCCCTCGTGAAGAGAATCACATCGCTGATGCACTGGCCACTCTCTCCTCCATGATTAGTGTAGGTCAATGGAACGACGTACCTAAGATTGACATAATGCGTCTTGAAAGGCCCGCCTATATCTTCACGATTGAAGCAGTCATAGACGACAAACCTTGGTATCACGATATCAAATGCTTCCTTCACAAACAAGAGTACCCACCTGGGGCATTAAGAAAAGACATGAAGACTCTCAAAAGATTGGCAGGCAACTTCTTCCTGAGTGGTGATACACTCTATAAGAGAAACTTTGACATGGTCTTGCTCTGATGCGTAGACAGACCAGAAGCAAACATGCTGATGAAAGAAATTCATGAAGGATCCTTTGGCACTCATGCCAACGGACACACAATGGCCAGGAAAATTCTAAGAGCCGGGTACTATTGGTTGACAATAGAATCTGATTGCTACAAGTACATGAGGAGGTGTCACAAGTGTTAGATATACGCTGACAAAATCCATGTACCACCAACGCATCTCAAAGTTATTTCTTCTCCATGGCCTTTTTCTATATGGGGAATCGACATGATTGGCATGATCGAACCCAAAGCTTCAAACGGACATCGGTTTATTCTGGTAGCCATTGACTACTTCACCAAGTGGGTCAAAGCAGCGTCATACGCCAATGTAGCCTGATAAGTGGTAGTCCGCTTTATCAAAAATAATCTCATCTGCCGTTATGGTGTTCCAAGCCAGATCATTACTGATAATGGATCCAACTTGAACAACAAGATGATGAAAGAGTTGTGTGCTGAGTTTAAAATCGAACACCATAACTCATCTCCCAACCGGCCTAAGATGAACGGAGCGGTAGAAGTGGCTAACAAGAACATCAAGAAGATTGTTCAAAAGATGGTTGTAACCTACAAAGACTGGCACGAGATGCTACCTTTTGCTCTTCACGGTTATCACACGTCTGTCCGCACTTCAACAGGGGCAACCTCTTTCTCTCTAGTATATGGAATGGAGGCAGTGCTTCCCATAGAAGTAGAGATCCCATCAATCCGGGTATTGATGGAAGCTAAGCTAACAGAAGCTAAATGGTGTCAAAGTCGACACGATGAACTGAACCTAATCGAAGAAAAGTGAATAACAGCTTTATGCCATGGTCAGTTGTATCAGCAAAGAATGAAGAAAGTGTTTGACAAAAAGGTCTGACCTCGCATCTTCAAAAAATGAGACCTCGTGCTCAAGAAGATACAATCATTTCTCACTGATTCCAAGGGCAAATGGTCCCCAAATTATGACGACCCTTATGTGGTTAAGAAAGCCTTCTCATGCGGCACCTTGAGACTCACAACCATGGATGGAGAGGAATTTGCCTACCCCACGAATGTTGAAGTAGTCAAGAAATACTTCGCCTAAACAAAAGTTAGGGATTAAAGAAATCCCCCGAAAGGGCGGTCCAGGCAAAAATTAGAGACCTAAGTAAAAAAAAATCCCGGTGGATTGGAAATCTTAAAGTACAATCCAGGCAAAAGTTAGGGATTCATGGCAAGTAACTACATCTGACAAGGTTAATTCCCTAGCGGTAACACTATTCGTCGACAAACTTCCAGTCAAGGTCATCTTCGACAGAAGCTCAGGATGTCCAGAATTTAAAGTTGGTAGAAGGATAGCGGTTGTTATGTTTCAATGTAGCCCTTTTTCCCGTAAATTACCATTTTCTAAACTTTATAAATGCTCTATGAAATCACGCGCTTGACTGATTTCCATCCTATCAATAAAATTTGGGCCCTAGTGCTTTTGTTTGCACTTCTCATTTATTTTAGCTTTATAGAATGACATTTTTAACATGATCAATGATTCTTGAAATAAAACAAAAATGAATTTACTTGTCCAAACTTTTCTGCTTTTTAAATAAAGATGGCAATTCTTTTGACTGTTGAATATCAAAAAGAACATCGATCGCTTCTCCAAAGGTGATTGAGCCTCAATGTGCAGAATCAAAGTACTCCTTCTAAACCAGTACGCCTGAATGAAGGATCAATTGTATCAGATATGGTTTTCACATCTGATATCCCTGACAGAGTACGTATCTCTTAAGACCGATTGAACAATTCTTTCTCCCCACGGGGACCGTCTCTCTTAAGCAAGGTAGGATTGCTATTTTGGACCAGTGATACTTTTCATTCCCCGCAGTGGCCGAGAATCCAATCGTGTTCATTCATTAGTCTATATGTCGCATCACTATCACTCTGGTCAGTCCTACCCCTAAGTGATAAAGTCCTCTTAATCAATCGAGTTGTCAGTTCTTTCCTCGTCAGGAAATATTTTGTCTGAACAATCTCTCCCCAATTTATTTCTGGATTGGAGACGATCCTCAACCACTTTGATAACTTGAATTCAGAACATCACTCTTCACCATTGAAGATGATATCTTCGCTTTCCCGGATTAAGGAAAATCCCCAGAGAAAGCCTCACAACTAAAGACTCTCAACAACACGTTGGTTTTTCTATCTAGAAAGTCAATGTTAATGAAGTCATCAGCACCTCAAAAGTGGATTACATCACATGGCATTTCTCCGAGAAGATCTCGAAGAAAAGTATGATGTAATATCCCTAAGCGAATAACGGTCTCTCAAGAGACTCATTTTTTCCCAGTAGAGTCAACAAATGGCATCTCCAACAGAGAAGTTTGCACACCTCTACAGCTCAGACAAATGGGTATCCCCAGCAAGTCTGACCTCAAAACTCTTCAATCAAATGGCATCTCCCCAGTTGAAAACTCGGTGAGAAGTTTGGTGAAGACCGCTACAAATAGCATCCCTTGTCAAGGAAGGAACTTGAAAAAAAAAACTTAGACTAGTTCCTTGGCTGAAGACCAGGATCGAGGGGAAGTTTATTTCAAGAAGAAACTTAGACCAGTTCCTTGGTTGAAGACAAGGATCGAGGGGAAGTTTGTTTCAAAAGAAACTGAGACCAGTTCCTTGGCTGAAGACCAGGATCGAGGGGAAATTTATTTCAAGAAGAAACTTAGACCAGTTCCTTGGCTGAAGACCAGGATCAAGGTAAAGTTTATTTAAGAAACTTAGACCAGTTCCGTGGCGAAAGAACAGGATCGAGGGGAAGTTTTACCCTTTTTCCAAGCATCATTGCTTAGCAAAAGAAGATGGACGGGAAAACTGCCATTCATAACCACTGTCAAAATTTCGGGTATTCCGATATTTAATCCTCTTGCACCCCGAATGCCTGAATACCTTCGCCATTCACACCTTCAGATCCAAGAAGATTAAATAGGGGCATCTGTCATACCCCAAATTTTGACCACCAAGATTTCCCATCATTGTGAAGATCATCACCGAAATATGGATGTACCTTCATGCCTCATCAATCTCCTCAAATATGGTTGAGCATTCACCACAATCAAGAATTAGGGTTTTGAGCCCTCTCAGAGCACTTAGACAAAGGATCAGCAAAGAATGACATGATCTTCAACTTGTCTAACCTCTTAAACACCTATAAAGGGTTAAGAGGACTCCCACATCAAGAATCAAGCACAAGGTTGCAACATTCCAAGGGGATCAAGCCTCGACATCGCCAGTGTCACCAAATTAGGGTTTTTGGTCGACTAAGGCCTCCTGATGAAAATTTTCATCTGGGCATGAGCCAACGATTCAAATCACAACCCAAGATACTCCAAGGAACCTCATAGACCCAATCATCAAGTCAATTTACCCTCAGGGGATGCATTCATAAAAAATCAGGAATTAGGGTTTCTTAACCTAATTCACCCCTAAGTTGACTTTTGGAGAAAAGCATGAGCCAAGACCTCAAGACATGATTTGAGGACCTCAAATACACCACATTAATCCATTTGCAATAATAGATTGACCCAATAAGCTTGGATCACAAGTTTCAATTTCACCAGGACCACAATTAGGGTTTTGAGGAAAAAGTCAACTATATCTTTGACTTTTGACCAAGACATGCTCCCAAACCTTGGGACATGATTCAATACACCCTATAAAACCTATGGAATCCATCCATTAGGTTTGAATTAGGTCAAGAACTTGATTTCACAAAGGATCGCACAGTTTGGATTTCATCCTATAAAAAGTCAACTGTGCACAAAATCAAGTTTGACTTTTTGGAATTTTTCACAAATATGGTTCCCCTAAGTCAAAAACAATATTAATGTATGATTTTGATCATCATTTATCAAGGAAAATCAAGAAAAGTGAGGTTTCTTGCAAAAGGGGCAACCATAAGAAACCAAAATGTTTCTAAGTTATGGAACAAAAGTGATTTTGGTACCAACTTCCAAGGATCATAACTTGAGATCCAAGCAGCCATTTTGGGTGATCCAAAGCCTGATTTTTAGGTCTTCCTACATTCTACAAAAGCTTCAACTACAAGAAACTCCAATTCTTCATGGATTTTATGTTAGGGAGTGATTAAAATGACAAAAATAAAGAAAATGACACTTTTTCAACACTTAGTGAAAATCTGCCTAAGTTATCAGCTTTGAACACCAATGTTCATGAGGATTTTTCAATGGGATCCAAATAGTTTCAAAATAAACTATGATCACCCATGTTTTGTATCATATGAGGGCTCTCTAAAAAGCACAAGAGCCTCCCATAACTCAATCTGAGCAGGGAGATATGATCCCCTCAAAATCACCATTTCTAACTGTCTTGTACAAGGCAGATTTTGGCATTTTGCTCGATTTGGCAAATTTGGACAACTCCAAGCCTTGTCATCCATTTGGACACATCAGAGGATGAAATCAAAAGGGAATGATCTGATCCCCAAGCCTCCCAAGTCCAAGAATCTACGCATAGCCATAACAAACTTAAAAAGGCTAAAAAGTGCAAAAGACTCCAATTTAGTTTCCAAGCATTTAATGGATGCATCAAGGTGGCATGGACTGACACATTTCTAACTGAATGAGTCAAGATTCAGCTCTGAATCAAAGAACCATAGGCCTGTACCCTAACCTCAAGTCAATGGCTAGAGGAGACTAAAGATTCCCTTGGATCAACATTGGCCAAAGGCCTGTACCAACTGCCATTCACTATTGCTTGCAAAACAAACTTGTTGCACTATAAATAGAGCTCATTTGTGCTCAGTTTGAGTACACCAAAGCACTACAACTGATGTTTTCCTTAAAATCTCTTTCTTTGGGCCAAAATGCCTTATTTTGCAAGTCATCTCTGAGTTTTTGAGTTAGAAAGCATATCCACCACAACTCATGATCCAAACACATCCAATATGTTATATCTAAGCTGTCCAAACACTCACCTTTGATCTAAAACACCAAAATCAGAAAGTCAACCTCCAAAACCTCAAAAATTGACTTTTCTGCATTTTTCAAGCCATGTTTTGATTCAGTCACTTCCAAAACCAAACCAGGCCTCGAACACACTCCAAATATCATCCTAAAATTGTCCCAATTGGTTTCCCTCATCTGGAACACCATTTGAGAGAGTTACTATCTTGGTGACTTTTGCCCCTTTTGCAAGAAAAGACCTATACTTGTTCCTGAGGATTCCAGCTGGTTCTGATCATCCTAAAAGCTTCTAAGGGATCAATTGAGAGTGTTCAAAGCATTAAATTACTTCTGGCACAAGGAACTTGGCAGATAGCACAAAAAGCTTCAAGAGGTAAGTGCATCACAACTTGAACTCTTTAAATCATGCATTGCTTTGAGGTTCATTGATCATGGACCTCTCATACATATCACATGTGTTGTGTTTGAACCAATTTATCATGAAATTATTGCATGTACCATGAGATAGCATAGAACATGCAAAATTTGGCCTATTTTGAAATCACTATCGAATTTTGAAATGGAAACATTTTCTGAAAATTCCAAGGGCACCATTGGATTCCTCATGAAATTCTAGGTCAAATGCACCTAAATTTTGTCCCAATCCATGGAGAAATGAGAAAGTTAGAGGCTTCATGCAAATTGCCAAAACCAGGCCTTGCCTTTGGCAAGGGCCATGCATGGCGCCTTGGTCAGGCCTAGAAACTTGGCACCCCATATATGTTCATGGGGTGGTTTTGATACACGGATGTATCACCACCACAGTGGTAGCGCGCATGTGTGTTTGTCTATGAGGTTATGGGTTCAACACGCACCCAGACCATTTTATTATTTTGCCATTTTTGTTATTTTTATGGTTTTTGTTAATTAATTCTAAAATTAATTTCTCTCTCAATTTTAATTATTTTTTATTAGTCCTTTTTTTGAAAATTCCCAAAAATGTTAAAATATTTTATTCCATAAAAATTTCACAAAAATATTATTTATTTCATATATTTAGTATTTTTGTAAAGAATTATGTTTTATTTGTTGTTTTAACACTTAAAATATTTCTTTCTCTTGATTTTTCAACTTCAAATTGTTTTCAAATCATTCTATGAATGAAACATTATTTTTCAAACATTAATCCAAGATCACAACTTGTTTTTCACACATGTTTGATAGTATTGATCATTTTAAATGAATTTTTATTCAATTAAAATACATGTTAAAATTAAATTAGGGTTTTGATTATTTTCACCCTCACAAATCTTTTTCAAAACATTCATGGGCCTCTAATAGAGTGTAAGACCCAACCCCCTTTGTACATAAATAATTTTGGGCCTCAGTCATTGTATAAGTCCCGGTACAGTTTTCAAAACGACGGTGCGATCACTGTATTTCCATGGGCCTCTCATAGAATTGTAAGCCTCATCCCTTGTACAAAAATAAACTTTTGGGCCTCTAATAGAGTGTAAGACCCAATCCTTATTGTAAATAAAATAATTTGGGCCTCAGTCATTGTATAAGTTCCTATACGATTTTAAAAATCTCGGCGTGGTCGTCGCCTTTTAAAAAAAAATCATTTGGGCCTCCCCTCGTGTTGTAAGTCCCATTCTCTTTTCTTTTAACATTATTTGGGTCTCTCCTTGAGTTGTAAGACCCATCCCTTTGTACAGAAAACCTAATTTGGGCCTCAGTCATTGTATAAGTCCCGATACAATTTTCAGATCAATGGTACAATCACTGTTTTTCATCTGGGCCTCTCCTTGAGTATAAACCCCAATCTTCTTTTAAAAAATAACCTTCCCTTTTGATTTAGGTTCAAACTCATAGTTGTTATCAAAACTTTCTTTAATTTCTTGAACAACTAACCATATAGTTGTTACATTGGAAGCTTGCTCGCCTGTAAGTTTTATCAACTTTCTTTTACATACTTGCACATATATATAATTGTTTGTGCTGGAAGCTTGCTCACCTGTAAGTCCTCCTACCCTCTTTTACATACAGTATATATTTCATTGGTATATATATATATATATATATATATATATATATGCCTGTATATTATCTGCTTAGAGTTTTCCCCGGTAATTAAGTCTAGAATTAGATAGAGCCCGTGGTCACTCTTTCAACAGTCAAAACTAGTTCCCTATAGGAATTCCAGATACAGTTTTGCCTTCTCTTGGGCTTATACAATATGGAACAAAGAGAAGGGCATTATTCCCAGTGAAACTTTTCTCAAACTGTCACTATTAGAAAAATTGTCAAAGAAGTTCATTTCCCCATAGAGGATTAATTCCCGGTGAAACCTCTCTTGAATTTCTTCAAACCCTAGAACTGTTCACTAAAGAAAAGATTATTCTCGGTGAAAATTTTCTTGAACTCTTCTTAAGTTTGGACCCACAGGCTTCCTAAAAGCATCCCCGCCTCCTCTTGGGCTTTGTACAAGGACCATCCGGCTTCTTAGAAGTTCACATACCTTCTCTTGGGCTTAATACAAGGACCTTGTGTAGCGAGGGATTTTGGACGTGGTTCTTAAGAGCTGGTCACTCTCTGCGGTTTGAGCTTAAACTACAGGTCGATTCATTTTTTATCCTATTGTGAGCTAATGAAGGAAGGGAAATAGATGTCTCCAATTAACCCTGCTTTGCATACTGAGTTTAAACAGCGGTCTATTAGGTTACGGATGCTATCAATGTGGGGGGCCTTTGTACTGGTTATTTGTATTTTCGCCAATACAATTTCTTTCTTTTTATCTAGGCAGAAGGTTTCTGGTGGGGAATAAGGATTAGGATGTTAGGACTGATGCTTTTTGATGTGAGAGTATGGGATTTGGGTTTTTTGTTTAGTGTGCTCGCTAAGATTTTTCTTTCAATCTTATGCCTACGTATTCCCCGTTTACCGAAACAGGGAAATCAGAGCGTTCGTAGTTCCTCCTATTCTATGGGAGGAAATGGGTGATTTGGTGTCTTGTTCAAAGCCCAAGACATGAAGCGAAAGGTGATTTGTATCTTGTTCAAAGCCCAAGATATGAAGCTAAAAGGTTGACCTTAGAGAGAATTTGTCATCTCTAAAGGGGGTCTGTTTGTCACAACTGTTGGGTGACTGGTTATAAAGGAGGATTACTTTAACCGGGATGTGTGAATCGACAATGCCATAATTTCCTTTATATGGGTTTTTAACCTGAAGGAGAAGACTTTAACTCAGTGTAGAGCAATGCTATCTTTCCTTAGGAATTTCTCACGCTAAAAGAGGGACAGTGGCATGGATATAGATGATCCAGAGGCTTGCCGCTTACAGCGATTAGATGAAAGGGAAGGAGTTGTTGATGTTTGTATAATGTGAACGAGGCACAACTTTGATGCTAAAAGGTTAATTGGATTAACCAGTGGTTTTCTTATATAAAGCCTAAGAGGAGGCTAATATGTGTCTCGTACAAAGCCCGAGAGAGAGGCTAAAAGGTTTTTGACTCAACGAGGGAATCTTTTGGTATCTCGTATAAAGCCCGAGACGGAGGCTAAAATTCGTTTGGCTCAGTAAGAACCCTTTTGTATCTCGTATAAAGTCCGAGATGGAGGCTAAAGGGTGATTGACTCAACGAGGGAGTCCCTTATGTGTCTCGTACAAAGCCCGAGAGATAGGCTAAATGTTGTTCGACTCCGCTGGGGAGAATCATTGTACAAAGCCCAAGAGGAGGCTGTGGTTACTGTTTCAGTTAAGCGACAGGTCCAGTATACTGATTTTAAAAGAGAAAATCAGTTCTTATATGAGCAATGTTGTACTCAAGGATTTGATCCAAGGATCCAGGTTATTCCTGTTCTTTAAGGAATCGAGAAATCCGAAGGGTATTGAGATTGTCCGAGTCTACGGGTTTCCTTCCTATTTAACGAAGGGGTCACTTGAGAATGTCTTTGAGACTCAAGGAGATTAGACTGTCCAAGTCTAGAGTGTCCTCTTTTATACCATGCTTTGAGAAACGGTAGTAGACTCTATGAAAGGACTGTTCTATGAAAGTGACTAAGTTCTGTTCCTATACCTCTAGGAGGTCGTCGGGACAATTTGTACGAAGCCCAAGAGGAGGCTGGAAACTTTTAAGAAGCCGATCTGTCCTTATACGATGCCCAAGAGAAGGCTATCATTCCCGGAGGAAGAGATCATTATACGAAGCCTAAGAGGAGGCTATGAATACTTCTAAGAAGCCGTAGGGTCCTTGTACTAAGCCCAAGAGGAGGCGGGGTTGCTTTTAGGAAGCCTGTGGGTCCTTGTACGATGCGCAAGAGGAGGCCGATGCTTTTAAGAAGCCCGTGGGTCCCCAAACCCCGAGAAATTCAAGGCAAGTTATTCACAAGGAATAGATCAAGTCAGGAAAGTTCAAGAATTTGGAAGAAACTCAAAGATGCCATTCACGGAGAATACATTCATCTCTGGGAATAGAGTTTCTTGACAATTCCTAATAAGGACAGCCGAAGAGAAGACTGTATCTGGTGATCTTATTGGGGATCTAGTTGTCTATTTCTATGAATAAACGAAACGGCGTCACCTAGTTCTAGACGTAGTTGCCGGGGAAACTCAAAATATCTATACTATTATTACACAGTTGATATGAGTTTACGAAAGAAGACTTACAGTGAAACAGCCCCACAATACAGTTATATGTATATGAAAGCGGTAAATGAAAGCAATAACCACTTACTCGGTTGTAGAGCTTCCATGCTGCTTGGTTAGTTGTTCAATAAAGAAAGATTGAAAATAACAGTATATTCAAAATTAAAGGAGAAAGTGCTTTGAAAAAGAAAGATTTGGGGCTTACAGCTCAAGGAGAGGCCCAGGGTTTTATCAGTGAGCGCACTGTTAAATTTGTACAGAGGGACTTATACAAGTGACTGTGGCCCAAAATGTTTTCTGTACAAAAGGGATGGGTCTTACACTCTTTCAAGAGGCCCAAAAAAGTTTAAAGAAAAAGAGTGGGGCTTATGACACGAGGGTAGGCCCAGATGATTTTTCCGTTTAAAAATGGCGATCGCGCCGAGGTTTTCTTTTAATGCGGAGGGACTTATACAATAAGTGAGACCCAAAATGTTTGGTTAAAAGGGGGTTGGGTCTTACACTCTATTAGAGGCCCAAAAGTTTTGAATGGGTCTTATAGCTCGAGGAGAGGCCCAAAAGGTTAATTTTCAAAAGGCGAAGATCGCGCGGTTTTTTTTACGGTATCGGGACTTATACAATGCACTGAGGCCCAAAAATAATTTGGTCAAAAAAGGATTGGGTCTTACACTCTATTAGAGGCCCAAAGTGTTTTGAAAATGATTTATGAGGGTTGAATTAATCCAAAAACCCTAATTTGTTTTCAAAAATGTATTTAATTGAAAAAAAATTCAATTAAAATGATCAAAATTGTTTAACATGTGAAAAATAAATTGTGATCTTGGATTAATGCTTCAAATATTAAGTATTGACCTACAAAATAATTAGAAAGCATGAAAGTTGCAAAATCAATGTGGAAAAAATATTTAAAATGTCAAAAACAATTAAAATATTAATTCTTTGCAAATATATCAATTATATGAAATAAATAATATTTTTGATATTTTTTGGGAAAATAAAATATTTTAACATTTTTGTGAATTATTAAAAAAAGAATCAACTCAAAATCATTAAAACTCAGAGAGAAATTAATTTTTGAATCAATTAAACAAAAATCACAAAATTCAAATATTTGAAAATTCAAAAAAGGCGCCAAGAACAGCTGAAGAACACGCGCGTGTTCTGGGTTTAGCTGATTTGCAGTTTCTATCCAATCTCCCTGAATACTTGATTATAACATGCAATCCATATATCATTATGCTCGTCTCAACCTCACGATCATGTCTATGTCCATTAATTTCATTTAAATTAAACATATAACAAGAAATCATGAAAAATCCTCAAGAACCCTAATTTCTGCATGAAGGCTAGGATTTTTGATACACGATTCAAACAATGCAATTAATTGAGGGAAAACATTCCATGCATGATTATGAACATATGGCCAAATTATTGTGCAGCAAAAATTGCATGGATCATAGAGTTAGAAGAGCTCATGCTTACCACTTGCAGCTGGTGATCGTGATTTGTGTTGGAGGTGTTACATCTAGGTTCCAATGATGTGGATAGCTTCCCTAGGTACCAAGTGATGTGTCTGAGTGCTTGGAATGGATTGAAATGGTTTGGAGTTGAAGATGGCACCTCAACTGCAAAACTGTCAAGAACTTGAGTAATTGGCTGGTGATTTTGTGAAATCAGTGTTCCAGATGTTATGTGAGTGTTTGGATCAGTTCTATATGATGTATGTGAGGTGTGTGAGTGATTGGTTTGATTGGAAAATCTCTCAAACTCAAAACCCGATAGCTACCTTGCTAAGAAAGGCATTTTTGCCAAGAGAAAGAGATTTTGAGGAAAGCATCTGTTAGATGGCTTTGATGTACTCAAACTGATCATAATTGAGCTCTATTTATAGTAGAGCAAGTTTGTTTTGGGATCCACAGTGAATGGCAACTGCAGCAGGTGTTTGTTCAATGTTGGCCAATGGAAATCCAAGTCTCCTCTAGCCATTGACTAGAGGTTAGGGCACAGGGTTGTGGTTCCCTTGGTCTTGGATAAGTCTTGACTGATTTCAGATGAGAATGGCTCAGTCCATGCCACCTTGATGCTTCCATTGAATGCTTCAATCCAAATTTGGAGTCTTGTCCCTATTTTGGCCATTCTAGGTTCAACATGCTATTTCTTGTTCCATGGACTTTGGAGGCTTGGCTCAGTGATTGTCCCCTTTAGATTCAATCCTCAGATGTGTCCAAGTGGATAGGAGCATTTGAATTTGGATGATTTTGGCAAATCGAGCAAAGTTGCAAATTCTGCCTTGCCTTTGACAGATTTCAGCAAGGCAACTTTCCAATGTCATAACTCATGGTGTAAGTTGAATTTGGTAATGCTCTTGACCATTTTGGAAAGCCCTTACATGATACAACAACTGTTTGAACATGTTTGGTTTTGATATCTTTTGAATCCAAGTGAAAAATCCCTCTACATTTGGCAAAAAGTGAAGACAGATTTGGACTTAGTGAAAATTTCACTAAGTGTTGGAAAAAGTGACATTTTCACTTTTCAGCCATTTTGATCACTCCATAACTCAAAATCCTTAATGAATTGGACTTAGGTCTAGTTGAAGTTTTTGTAGAGGGTAATGAGGGCTACAAATCCATCTTTGGATGAAAAAAAAATGGCTTTGTGGTTTAGGAGTTAAGATCCTCCAAAGTTGGTGCCCTTGTCACTTTATTTTTAACGTAGAAAATTTTCTAAGTTTTTATGGTTACCCCTTTTACAAGTTATCCCACTTTTCTTGATTTTTCTTGATGAATGATTATTCAAATCATACATTAATATCATTTGAGGGTTAAAAATCCATTTTGGTGAAAAATCTCAAAAAGTCAAAGTTGACTTTTGTGCACAGTTGACTTTTTATCAGATGAATTCCAAACTGTGCAATTCTTCAGGAAATCATGTCCTTGACCTAAATCAAACTTGATATACATGTTCCATGGGTGTCATAGGGTATATTGATGCATGTCATAGGGCTTGGGAGCATGTCCTGGTCAAAAGTCAAAGTTACAATTGACTTTTCCCTTAAAACCCTAACTGTGGTGCAGATGAAATTGAGACTTGCTGCTCAAGCTTCTTGGATTAATCCATTGTTCCAAATGGATCAATATAGTTCATTAGAGACCCTCAAACCCTCTCTTGAGGTCTTGGTTCATGATTTATCCCAAATGTCAACTTAGGGGTGAATTAGGTCAAGAACCCTAATTCCTGATTTTTGATGAATGCATCCCCTGAGGCAAAATGGACTTGATGATTGGGTCCATGAGGTCCCATGGAGTATATTAGGTTATGTTTTGGATCATTGGCTTATGCCCAGATGAAAAATTTCCATCTGGAGGCCCTGGTCGACCAAAACCCTAATTTGGTGACACTGTCGATCTTGAGACTTGATCCACCTAGAAGGGAGCATCCTTGTGCTTGATCCTTGAAGTGGGAGTCCTTTTTGATCCTTTGTGTATGTTTGAGAGGTTTAGACAAGTTGAAGATCATGTCATTCCTTGATTGATCCTTTGTCTAAGGCTCTGAGAGGGCTTAAAACCCTAATTTTGATTGTAGTGGATGCTCACCCATCTTTGGGGAGACTGATGAGGTATGATGGTTCCTCCATATTGTGATGATGAGTGACACAATGATGGGACATCTTAGTGGTCAAAATTTGGGGTATGACAGATGCCCCTATTTAATCTTCTTGGACCCGAAGGTGTGAATGACGAAGGTATTCGGGCCTTCGAGGTGCAAGAGGATTAAATATCGGAATACCCAAAATTTTGATGGTGGTTATGAATGGTAGCTTGCACATTCATCTTTTTTAGCTAAGCAATGATGCTTAGAAAAGGTAAACTTCCCCTCGATCCTGGTCTTTAGCCAAGAAACTGGTCTCAGTTTTCTTTTGTCAACCTCCCTCCCGTTCTTGGTTTCCTACCAAGGAACTGGTCTCAGTTGCTGATTTAAACTTCCCCTCGATCCTGGTTTCCCACCAAGGAACTGGTCTTAGTTTCTGATTTAAACTTCCCCTCGATCCTGGTTTCCCACCAAGGAACGGGTCTCAGTTTCTTTTGTCAATAAACTTTACTGACAAGGGACGCTACTCGTAGCGGTTTTCCTCAAACTTCTCGTCGAATTTTCCTGGGGAGGTGCCATTTGAGTGGAAAAAGTTTTGATGTCAAACTTGCTGGGGAACCCAGTCGTCTGAGTTGTAGAGTTGCACAAACTTCTCTATTGGAGACGCCATTTGTCGATTCTACTGGGGAAAGCGAGTCTCTTGGGAGATTGCTGTCGCTCGGGGGTCTTACATCATACTTTTCTCGGGATCTTCCCGGAGAAATGCCATATGATGGGATCCAATTTGAGGTGCCGATGACCTTTTCATCAGTGGGTTTTTCAGAGAAAAACTGTCGTACTGCCGAATCTTCGATTAGGAGGCTTTCTCTGTGGATTTTCCTTAATCCGGGAAAGCAAGGATATCATCTTCAATGGCAAAGAGTGATGTTAACTGAGGGCTTCTCTGGTTTTTCAGAGGTTCAAGTTATCAAAGTGGTCGAGGACCCCACTTCAATCCAAAAATAAAACTGGAGGAGAGAGAATGTTCAGACGCAACGTTTCCTGACGAGGCAAGAACTGACGACTCGATTGAGAGAACTTCTATCACTAGGGGACAAGACCGACTAGAGTGATAGTGATGCAATATGAAATGTGAATGCAAATCAATAATGCATGATGTGTGTATGTTTATGCTGATAAAACTGACGCGACATACAAACTAATGGATGAACACGACTGGATACTCGACCATCGCGGGGCGAAGAAGTACATTGGTTCAGAATAGCAGTTCCACCTTGCTTAGGAGAGATAGTCCCTGTTGGGAGCTATGTTGATCGGGCTTAGGAGATAAGAACTCGGCTGAGGTGTGTCAGACGAAACAAGGTCTCTGACACAGTCGATCCCTTCATTCAAGCGTACTAGGCCTAGAAGGAGTACTTTGATTCTGCACTTTGACGTTCGCTTACTTCTGGAGAAGCGACCGATGTTCCTTTGATGTTCAACAGTCAAAAGAAATTGTCGACTTTATTTTAAAAGCAGAAAAAGTTTTAATAGATAAATTTATTTTTGTTTTATTTCAAGAATCGTTAATCATGTTAACAACGTCGTTCTATAAAGCTAAAACAAATAAGAATTACAAACAAAAGCACAATGGCTCAAATTTTATTGATGAGATGGAGATCAGCCAAACGCATGATTCCAAAGAGTATATACAAAGTTTGAAAATGGTAATTTACAGGGAAAAGGGCCATGTTGAAACATAACAACCACTATCCTTCTACCAACTTTGAATTCGGGGCATCCCGAGCTTTTGTCGAAGATGACCTTGACTGGAGTTTTCCTCCGATGGATGGTGTAACTGCTGCTGTTGAGGGACTTGCCTCTGTTGAACATAGTTACTTGCCATTATCCCTAACTTTTGCTTGGATTGTACTGTGATGTTTCTAATCCACCGGGATGATTTTTTTCTCTGTCTCTAACTTTTGCCTGGACCGCCCTTTCGGGTTTTCAATCCACCGAGACGTTTTTTTTTTTTAGTTTAGCCGAAGTATTTCTTGACTACATTAACATTTGTGGGGTAAGTAAATTCCTCTCCGTCCATGGTTGCAAGTCTCAAGGCACCGCCTGAGAAAGCTTTCGTGACCACATAGGGGCCATCATAATTCGGAGTCCATTTACCTCGCGAATCAGTGAGAAATGATTGTATCTTCTTGAGCACGAGGTCTCCTTTCCTGAAGATGCGAGGTCGAACCTTTTTGTCGAACGCCTTCTTCATTCTCTGTTGATACAGCTGACCATGGCATAGTGCCGTGATTCTCTTTTCTTCGATCAGATTCAGTTCGTCGTGTCGGCTTTGACACCATTTAGCTTCGGTGAGCTTGGCTTCCATCAATACTCGGATTGACGGAATCTC
This sequence comes from Lathyrus tuberosus, assembly GCA_022829125.1. NCBI lineage: Eukaryota > Viridiplantae > Streptophyta > Magnoliopsida > Fabales > Fabaceae > Lathyrus > Lathyrus tuberosus. The sequence goes on along the minus strand of JALAZF010000203.1, from coordinate 298,960 downwards.
TACTTCTATGGGGAGCACTGCTTCCATGCCATACACTAGAGAGAAAGGGGTTGCTCCTGTTGAAGTACAGACAGATGTGCGATAACCGTGAAGAGCAAAGGGTAACATCTCGTGCCAGTCTTTGTAGGTTATAACCATCTTTTGAACGATCTTCTTGATGTTCTTGTTAGTCGCTTCTACCCTCCGTTCATCTTGGGTCGGTAGGGAGATGAATTATGTTGTTCGATTTTGAACTCTGCACACAACTCTCTCATCATCTTGTTGTTCAAGTTAGATCCATTATCAGTAATGATCTTGCTTGGAACACCATAACGGCAGATGATATTGTTTTTGATAAATCGGACCACCACTTGCGGGGTTACATTGGCGAATGACGCTGCTTCGACCCACTTGTTGAAATAGTCGATGGCTACTAGGATGAACCGATGTCCGTTTGAAGCCTTAGGTTCAATCATGCCGATCATGTCGATTCCCCATATGGAAAATGGCCATGGGGAAGAAAGAACTTTGAGATGTGATGGCGGTACATGAATTTTGTCGGAGTATATCTGACACTTGTGACGCCTCCTCATGTACTTGTAGCAGTCGGATTCCATGGTCAACCAGTAGTACCCTGCTCTCAAAATTTTTCTCGCCATTGTATGTCTGTTGGCATGAGTGCCAAAGGATCCTTCATGAATTTCTTTCATCAGCATTTCTGCTTCTGGTCTATCAACGCATCAGAGCAAGACCATGACAAAATTTCTCTTATAGAGAGTGTCACCGCTCAGGAAGAAGTTTCCAGCCAATCTTCTGAGGGTTTTCCTGTCTTTTCTGAGTGCCCCAGATGGGTACTCTTATTTCTGAAGGAAGCATTTGATATCGTGATACCAAGGTCTGTCGTCTATGACTGCTTCAATCGTGAAGATGTAAGCGGGCCTTCCAAGGCACATTATGTTGATCTTAGGTATGTCATTCCATCGACCTACACTAATCATGGAAGAGATAGTGGCTAATGCATCAGCCATGTGATTCTCCTCACGAGGGATATGATGAAACTCAACTCTGTTGAAGAAGGGTAACAACCTTCTTGCATAGTCTTTGTAAGGAATCAATCCTGATTGGTATGTGTTCCAATCTCCTTTTATTTGATTGATAACCAGAGCTGATTTGCCGTATACGTCCAAGTTTTTTATCCTTAAATCAATTGCTTCTTCGAGACCCATAATACAAGCTTCGTATTCGGCCTCGTTGTTCGTACATTTGAACGTAAGTCTGGCAGTGAAAGGAATGTGGGTACCCTGAGGGGTAACAATGATTGCCCCAATTCCGTTTCCATAATGATTAACTGCTCTGTCAAAGACAAGTCCCCATTGGGAACCTGGTTCTAGCCCTTCACTGGGTAACGGTTCATCGCAATCTTTCATTTTTAGATACATGACATCTTCGTCTGGGAAGTCAAACCCGATTGGTTCTTGATCGTCAATCGGTTGATGAGCCAAATGATCGACTAAAATACTTCCTTTAACGGCTTTCTGAGCGTGGTACTCTATGTCATATTCTGATAACAACATCTGCCAACGGGCAATTCTTCCTGTGAGAGCAGGCTTTTCGAAAACGTACTTGATTGGATCCATTTCGGAGATTAACCAAGTAGTATGATGAATCATGTATTTGCGAAGACGTTTCGCTGCCCAAGCCAAAGCGCAGCAAGTTTTCTCAAGCATCGTGTACCGAGTTTCGCAGTCGGTGAATTTCTTGCTCAGATAGTAGATGGCAGACTCCTTCCCTTTGGTTTCGTCTTGTTGGCCAAGTACACATCCCATTGAGTCCTCTAGGACTGTGAGGTAAATTATCAGGGGTCTTCCTTCCACTGGAGGTGATAGAATCGGTGGATTCAACAGGTATTCCTTAATACTGTCGAAGGCGGTTTGGCAATCTTCTGACCAAACGCAATCCTGGTTCTTTTTCAATAATTTGAAAATCGACGCACACGTGGCAGTCATAAGGAATATGAATCTGGAGATGTAGTTCAACCGTCCCAGGAATCCTCTGACTTGTTTTTCAGTTTTCGGAGAAGGCATTTCTTGAATGGCCTTGACCTTGTCAGGATCAACCTCAATTCCTTTCTGGATGACGATGAACCCTGAACCCTAATAGTTTCCCTGAACGGACACTGAAGGTGCACTTGTTGGGATTCAAGCTGAGCTTGAATTTTCTTAGACGTTCAAACAATTTTGACAGATGTTCAACGTGCTCACTCTCTGTTTTTGATTTTGCAATTATATCATCGACATACACTTCGATTTCTTTGTGTATCATGTCATGAAACAGAGTAGTCATGGCCCTTTGATAGGTTGCCCCGGCGTTCTTCAAACCGAGCGACATTACCTTGTAACAAAAGGTACCCCATGGGGTAATGAACGAAGTTTTCTCCATGTCTTCCGGCGCCATTTTGATCTGGTTATAGCCCGAGAATCCATCCATGAAGGAGAAGACTTTGAATTTTGTTGTACTGTCCATCAGCATGTCAATGTGTGGTAAAGGAAAGTCATCCTTTGGACTTGCCTTGTTCAGATCTCGGTAGTCGACACACATTCTGACCTTTCCATCCTTTTTCGGAACGGGTACGATATTGGCTAACCATTGAGGATATTCTGACGTGGCGAGGAAACCCGCATCAATCTGTTTCTGTACCTCCTCTTTGATTTTGATGGCCATGTCCGGGTGAGTCCGTCTCAACCTTTGCTTTACTGGCGGACATTTCGATCTCAACGGTAGGTGATGTTCCACGATGCTGGTATCCAACCCTGGCATATCCTGATAGGACCAAGCGAATACATCGGGTAATTCTCTGAGAAGCTTTATCAAACTCTCTTTGGCATTTGGACTGAGCAGTGTCCCAATCCTGATTTCTTTTCTCTCTTTTTCTGAACCCAAGTTTACCTTTTCCAACGGCTCTTTGTGAGGTTCAATGGACATTTCCTCTTGTCTGAGTAGTCGGGAGATCTCTTCTGGAATTTCGTTGTCATTTTCTTCTTCAGCCCCAAATACCGGGAACTCAAAGTTGGGAGAAGGCATTGAATCGTATATTTCAACGGGGTTTAAAATAAGCAATCTGCATGACGTGATGATTCGTGTTTAGAAGAGATAGAGGAAAATGCAAGTGTGTGCAGTGTATATTTTTTTTACTGCTTGTTTTTATTATTGAATTGTTTTTTAGGATTACCATTTTCTGAAAAAACAAAAAGAGAAAATAGCAATTAATGCGAAAATTACAGAACGACGTTATTTTATTAATGAACAAGTCGATCCTTGAAACTACAGCCCTATAAAACAAAACTCTGTCACTTCGGGCGAAGCGAATAGGGATATTTACAAAAAGCGATCCCTATCAAAACATCTGTTTCACCTGGGCAGGGTGAAAGGCTAAAGATGGCAATTACTTTGACTGGTGAACGATCTTCGGAACCTCGACAACAACCCATTGGCGGCGAACTCCTCGGTGAATCACAAAGTCAGGCACCTTCCTTGATTTGTCTTCAGAAATGACGCTGATTTCTGGTGGAGCGGGATCATTGGAATCTGTCTCCCAGGCAGAATTGTCGTAGGAGAATTCCTCTATTGCATTTTGCATAGCATTTGTGCTCTCAGTTGTACCTCCCCATCCAGTAGGCTGGATATCTTCGAGCCTGATACGAGAGCTTCTGGGCGCAGTGTACTTGACCATATAGTCGTATTTTCCACTCGGTTGTCCCAGAGTGTCCCAAACTTCTTTGGAACTGGAGGAGTCATCTCTCTCGATGACGTTGACCTCGGGAAAAGCATAGTTGATGAATTTTAGTCCTGCAAACGTTGCAAATTCATCTTCATGTTGAGTAGTTTCTGAATGACCTGAGTGTTGATCCCATGACAAGGTGGGGACACAGGTATTCTGTTCAATGATGGTCAGCTGATTTTCATTACTCGGCTGACTTTCTTGCCCTAAGTTTCCTGGATAAGGTTGCCACATTGGCAGACCATCCATTGGGCCATAGTAATCGTGGTTAAAGTTGTCTTTCATCAGAGTGTCCTCCTCTAATGAATTTGGCGGAGCACGGCATCCTTCTGGATCACAATCTCCGTATATCATTTCGATGTCTGACCGTGGTATAAATCTCGAACTTTCTGTGGGAAAGCAAAAAGGCATAGGTACCTCTTCCTGAGACATATAACCGTCCTCATTAAGATAGGATTTCCATTCTTAATCTGGGTCAGAGGGATCTTCCTCATTGATAGCATGTACTGCTTGAGACACTGGGTGAAGGAAACCTCCACTGTGGAAGAAGTTTTAAAGGGGATGAAGACTTTCATCGCTGGCAGCTGTCTGGGTACAGGTTGCAGAAAAACCAAGACCCTTCTTTGTTTTATTTTCAGTAGGAACGATAAGCTGTCCCCATCATGTTGTATCGGTACTCTCGACCGCTTTGATAGCATCTTTGTATGAGGGAATCGAGGTTCCTCCTCTGAACTGATTGTTCTCGCTCATCGACAGTGCTTGGAACTACGTTCCAATAACCTCCTCGGGTTCTATACCAGTAGATGATGACAAGTTGCTTACAAGCAAGGCTTGTTCCCCACAAACTGTGACAAGTTGATCGTTCTTGACGAATTTTAGCTTTTGGTGGAGGGTCGAAGTGACCGCTCCAGCCTGATGTATCCAAGGTCTTCCTAATAAACAACTGTACATTGCCTGGATGTCCATGACCTGGAAAGTGACTTGGAAAGTGTGAGGACCGATAGTTATGGGAAGATCAACTTCGCCGATAACTGTTTTTCTGGATCCGTCGAACGCTTTGACGACGACCTCGCTGACTCTCATCGGAGGGCCTTTGAATAATAATTGCATCAAAGTGGACTTCGGTATAACATTCAGGGCTGACCCTGTGTCTACCAGTACGCTGGCTAAAGCATCGTCCTGGCAGTTAACTGTGATATTGAGCGCCATGTTATGACGGCGACCCTCTTCAGGTAATTCCTCATCACTAAATCCCACATTATTGCAGGCAGTGATGTTAGAGACAATGCTATCGAACTGTCTGATTGTTACATCCTGTTCCACAAAGGCTTGCTCCAAGACTTTCTGTAGAGCCTCCTGTGGGCTTCTGAACTGAGTAACAGTGATAATACCGAGATCTTTGAAGGAGTCTGTAATAGTTGATCAACAGTGTTGTATTCACTCCTTTGGATGAGCTTCAGCATCTCATCATTATTTTTCGAAAGGTCGGGATTACTGGATTGACCGACTAGTGGATCGGGAGCTTCCGTCTGAAGTTCCTTTTCTTTGTTAAGTTCTCCAACTCCTCGGTTGAAGATTCAACCACTCCGTGTTACTCGACTGATGTCTGCAATGTTCACAACAGAGGGTAATGGGATTTCCTTTCCATTTTCAATTATCGTTGTACCGTATTTGTAAGGGATAGCCTTAGCTGATTCATACGATAGTGGTCCCGGTAGATAGATGATTATGGGAACCTTCTGATTTTTCTGACCATCATAAGTGATCTCGATTCGTTCCCGGTTGGGAACTTTAGATTCGTCAAGTAGAGGGATAATGGCAAAAACATCCCTGGTCCTGTGATGACTAGAGATCGTGACAACATCCTCAACTTGCTCGACAAGGTAGTTTGGCGTCCAGTTGATGGGTCCAGAACCCGGATATGGGCGAATCTCTCCACGATCTACCTGACCCTGAAGAGCTGCTCTCACAAAGTAACACCCTTGGTTACTTTTCGAACAGACGCCGCAACGTTCATAGTTGTGTGGTGGCACCTGGCCACGCCCACTTTGAATACAATGTAACCTCTCTAGGTTAGCTTCCACAGATCGGACATCCTGACTCTGACGCCGAGTGGGGTTTCTGTTATTGATACTAATCTGTTGAGTATCTGCATCCATATAAATTGGCATCCACCAGTGATTTAACAAGTGTTGAAGTGCCTCCTGGACAAGGGTACAACCTCGATCGTTTTCGCAACCTGCTTTACAGCTTTGATAGTCATGTGATATTAAGAATCCGAGTCGGACCTGCTCAGCATGTAACTCTACCAGGTTGGTATTCATCACGCGAATATAGAAGATCTGAACCATATTGATCTGATAAGGGTTCCTATCATGGTAGTCTTGGATCCATCCAAGATCTATCTGACGCTGGAAGACCTCCTGTATGAAAGAGCATCCCTGTTTGTTTACCGAGCAAGTCAGACAGGAACTGTAATCGTGTCGTGGCAGATTATGATACTGACTTTGCCTTGAGTGCATTGCCACCAAGTTGACATTCATTGCACGGATGTCGTGGTTCTGAATGACGTTAGAATTCGTGTAAACTATGTTAACTCCACGAACTCGGTGCTCTTGGATCCATCCGAGATCCATCTGTTCCTATAGAGCTGTTTGCACCACAGAACATCCTTGGTTGTCTTTAGAGCAGATATTACACTGATGATAGTTATGAGGTGGCACATGGCCATATCCACTCTGTCTACAATGCATCTTGACCAAATTGGTTTTCAACAAGAGTACATCGTGAATTTGATAGACATCGTTAGTCTCTTTTTCAATGAAATTGACTGCAGCCTTCTCATGTTGAGGCAGCGGGTTCGTAAGAACATTAGGATTTGTATCCTTGAAGGATAAAACCCCGCTCCTAACAAGTTTTTGCACGTCAGACTTGAAATTGAGGCAAGTCTCTATGTTATGCCCTGGACCTCCTTGATGATAAGGGCATGTCTGGTCCACCTTAAACCAAAAAGGCAGATTTTCCGGTACTGTAAGAGGAGATTTAGTCTGAATGTGCTCCTTAGCCAGTAGTAATGGAAACAGCTCTGCGCATGTTACGGGTATAGGATCAAATCCTGGTGGCCGTGTTGTACGGTTGTTGTTATATGGAGGACGAGCCTGCTGAAGAGGCTGTTGTGTCCTTTGTTGGTCAGGTTGGCTTTGCGCAACCTGAGGTTGAACGTAGGAATAGACGTAGGGTTGATAGCAGGAGTTACAGCTGCTACCGGTTGATAACGTCGCCTTTGCTTTTCGAGAGAGATATTCCCAATATCTTGCTCTTTTTTCTTAGGGAGAACACTACCGTATTTTTTAGTACCGCTCGCCGATCCAGCGTCTTTTACCAAACGTCCTTCTCGGACAGCTTCCTCAAGACGTACGCCCATGCCCACCATTTCGGTGAAATCACTGGGTGCACTGGCAACCATTCGGTCATAGTAAAATGAGCTTAAGGTCTTTAAGAAGATCTTTGTCATCTCTTTTTCCTCAAGAGGTGGACAAATTTGAGCGGCAATTTCACGCCACCTTTGAGCATACTCCTTAAAGGTTTCCTTGTCCTTTTGCGACATCGATCTGAGTTGATCTCTGTCGGGTGCCATGTCCAAATTGTATTTGTATTGTTTGACGAAGGCAGTGCCAAGATCTCTGAATGTGCTGATCGTGGCACGGTTTAAACCCATGTACCATTTGAGTGCGGCACCGATTAAACTATCCTGGAAGTAGTGAATCAGTAGGTCCTGATTCTCCATCTGAGCTGACATTCGCCGAGCGTACATCTCCAGATGGCTCTGAGGGCAAGAGTTACCCTTGTACTTTTCAAAGTCGGGCACTTGGAATTTGTGCGGGACTTTCACATTTGGGACCAGACAAAGGTCTGCGGCGTCCTTTCCAAATAGATCCTGACCGCGAATGGCTTGCAGCTCCTTCTGCATTTCCAAGAACTGCTCCTGGAACTCCTCCATTCTTTCAAACATAGTTTCCTTCTTACCAGAAGGTGTCTGTGGAATCTGCCCTTCCGGGACAGTGTGCACCACAGGGGGTGGTACCGTAACTACGGTAGTGAGTCTTGGCGTCTCCCGAAGTTTGTAACCTTCAGGAGTCTTCAGTATGCCCCTGGCATCCTCGCTTTCCCGAAGTTTGTAACCTTCAGGCCCAGCGGCTTCTGTTGTGATTCCCTGATCCTCAGTGATCGGCGGAATATATCCTTCCAGGATATAGTTAACAGGCATGCCCCAGGGACGATCTTTCGGCATCTGATACATAGGATCCAACTTCTCCACTATGGGCGTTGAGGTGATCTCTGAGATCACAGTTCGTTGTAGCTGAGCTTCTGCCATGGCTTGCATGTCGTTACGAAGCTTTCTCATATCCTCTCTCAGAGCGTCGATCTCTTCCTTCAACTCTCTATTCTCTTCCTCAAGATCATCCATCTTTTTCTGACGATTGGCCCGAGTATTATACGAATGAGACAGTTTGACTCTAGAACCGAGACACAAACGTGAGATTCGTAGGTAAGAAGAATTCGCGATGTGAGAATGATGAATGCAATGATTATATTAATTGTTTTTTGGTTTAATCAAAATAAACTTCGACAATTAGATTGCAAATATCAAACGGTGGGGAAACCCCTTTTTATTGAAATTCAAAGGATTACAGAAACTGAAATACAGTAGATTACAAGGTGCAGAAACAGAAACCTAAGCTAATGGGTCCCGAGTCCTCTCTGAAGAGAAATCGGGTGCTGACTCTGGTATTTTCCTTTTCTTTGACCAGGGCTCTTGGGCTGTTGTCGGGTTGTCATTCCTTTACCAAGTGAAAGGAGCGAGCAAATTCCTTTGGTCATCTTGATTCTCTACAGCATGCTGCTCCAAAATTTCAATCAGAGCATCTTTTTCTTTCAGTAATTGCTGTATTTTGATGCACTCTATGTCGAGGGTGCGGTACTTGTTCTTCCAAGACCTTCTCTCCCGTTGAACTTTGTTGAGAGTAACCTGAAGCTTTTCAGTTTCTGTCATGAAGTACATGACAGATTCCTTCGGCGGAAGAATTCCGTAACGAGGATAAGGCATTTTTAGCTTGAGAGCTCTAGTTTGTACCCAATGGAGATAAGGCTCCACTGAGACACAGTCCGGTTTTCCTAGAGACTCTCGTCCTTTCTTATGAACTTGCTTCCAAGCATGCACTATTTCCATCTTTAGTGCTCTGTCGTTTTCTCCTTCCTTGAAGAAAAGACCTTCCAGATGAACACCCAGTGGGATGTGCCTCATCGGGTATCCAAATTGACGGTGAACCAATACCAGATGGTAGTTGATTCCTCCTTTAGTTCCTATGAGGGGTACGTTGGGGAAGTTTCCACAACGGTCAATGATTTTGATTCCCTCATAAATCCTATTGCACCAATCTATATCAGAGTTGGTAAGAGACATGATCTTCTGCGACCAACGTAAGGCACTCTTACAATCCCAAAAAGCAACAGACTTGGGCAAGTGAGAGATAAACCATTTGTAAAGCAAAGGTACACAGCATGTGATCTCCCCTCTGTTGTACAAATTTCCCAAGTGTACAGAATGATACGCATCTGCGAGCAAAATCGGCACAGGATTTTCGATGAGAAAAATATTAATGGAGTTAATATCGACGAAATTATTGATGTTGGGAAACAAAAATAACCCGTAGGTGAGCAAGACAAAGATGCTTTCAAAAGCAGTCACGTTTCCTATACTGGCGAAATACAGGGCTTTATTTGTCAAGAACTGGGTTGGCAAACCTTGGATGCCACCCTTGGTGGTCAGGTGAGTCTTGACCTCAGACTCGTCCAAATGAATTGCTCTTGCAATGGTCTGATTCTTTGGAATTTCTTCCAGTCCAAAAAATGGAGCTCGATCAGTGATATGTAGATCAATCAGATGAGAATACTCCTCCAGCGTTGGTGCTAGCTGGTAATCCGGGAATGTGAAACAGTGGTAAACTGGATCATAAAACTGAATGAGCGCATCCATGATTCCCTCAATCACATGGACTCTTAACAGTGGTAGCAAACCTCCGTGGTTGGCTCTGAAAGCCTCTGGGTTAGTGATCATCCTTGCTAACCTTCTTAAATCCTCTAGTTTTGGAACCTTGAAGGTGTACGTATGAGTTCTCCTTCTACCGAAATCCATTAGTGCAATCCCATTCTCTGATATTTGCAATCACAGTCTTAGTTTAATTTGAAAAATAGAGAGACTAGAAGAGAAGATTTTTTTGAATGTTTTAATGTTTTTTAAATGAATGCATGAATGCAGCACACAAAAACATAGAAAAAACATGGGGTCAAAGGGTCGTTGTCATAAAGTCAAGGCTCAACCTATCCCCCAAAGGTTTATACTAGGGTGATTTTTGTACCTGTACTCATTATCCTCAGCTCCTCCCAGGAAAGCAAAACAACAAGCGGATCGCCAGCGAGTTGTAGAGCGGTCTTAGAGTAAGTACCATTCACCGAGAATAGATCACCAGCCTCAAATGAGGGTAGTATCGCGTAATAACTATTTCTGATAGTTTTCGCACTACGAAAGGGTTTGGCTCCTCAGCTTCTCAGACTTAACAACCGGCCCATTGTCTAGGTGAGAGAATGGGTTGCGTTGGTCAGCCTCCACTGAGGTTGATGGTCGACCCCGTCGCCATCACTTATCTTAAGTGTATACTCAATCTTTCCACATACGGCATCACCCGCATTCCCATTAGCAGAAAAATAAACACGTATAACAATTAGGAAAAGTGGTATATATATTTGTCCTAATCATCCTAGACTTTTAAAGCTATGAATCTTAAGTTCCTGACAGAAATTGGGTTCCCCAGTGGAAGCCCCAATCTGTGGTATTCACACAAGAGGTGAAAAGAAAGATTGTGCCTAGATCTAACTTTGAAAGGCCCCACGGTGGGCGCCATTTTTCTATAGCGAGCAATTTTGGACGCGGTTCTTAAGCACTGGTCGCTCTCTGCGGTTTGAGCTTAAACTACAGGTCGATTCATTTTTTATCCTATTGTGAGCTGATGAAGGAAGGGAAATAGATGTCTCCAATTAACCCTACTTTGCATACTGAGTTTAAACAGCGGTCTGTTAGGTTACGGATGCTATCAATGTGGGGGGGCCTTTATACTGGTTATTTGTATTTTCGCCAATATAGTTTCTTTCTTTTTATCTAGGCAGAAGGTTTCTGGCGGGGAACAAGGATTAGGATGTTAGGACTGATGCTTTTTGATGTGAGAGTATGGGATTTGGGTTTTTGTTTAGTGTGCTTGCTAAGATTTTTCTTTCAATCTTATGCCTACGTATTCCCGTTTACCGAAACAGGGAAATCAGAGCGTTCGTAGTTCCTCCTATTCTTGGGAGGAAATGGGTGTTTTGGTGTCTTGTTCAAAGCCCAAGATATGAAGCGAAAGGTGATTTGTATCTTGTTCAAAGCCCAAGATGTGAAGCTAAAAGGTTGACCTTAAAGAGAATTTGTCATCTCTAAAGGGGGTTTGTTTGTCACAACTGTTGGGTGACTGGTTATAAAGGAGGATTACTTTAACCGGGATGTGTGACTCCGACAATGCCATAATTTCCTTTATATGGGTTTTTAACCTGAAGGAGAAGACTTTAACTCAGTGTAGAGCAATGCTATCTTTCCTTAGGAATTTCTCATGCTAAAAGAGGGACAGTGGCATGGATATAGATGATCCAGAGGCTTGCCGCTTACAGCGATTAGATGAAAGGGAAGGGGTTGTTGATGTTTGTATACTGTGAACGAGGCACAACTTTGACGCTAAAAGGTTAATTGGATTAACCAGTGGTTTTCTTATATAAAGCCTAAGAGGAGGCTAAGATGTGTCTCGTACAAAGCCCGAGAGAGAGGCTAAAAGGTTTTTGACTCAACGAGGGAATCTTTTGGTATCTCGTATAAAGCCCGAGATGGAGGATAAAATTCGTTTGGCTCAGTAAGAACCCTTTTGTATCTCGTATAAAGCCCGAGATGGAGGCTAAAGGGTGATTGACTCAACGAGGGAGTCCCTTATGTGTCTCGTACAAAGCCCGAGAGAGAGGCTAAACGTTGTTCGACTCTGCTGGGGAGAATCATTGTACAAAGCCCAAGAGGAGGCTGTGGTTACTGTTTCAGTTAAGTGACAGGTCAAGTATACTGATTTTAAAAGAGAAAATCAGTTCTTATATGAGGAATGTTGTACTCAAGGATTTGATCCAAGGATCCAGGTTATTCCTGTTCTTTAAGGAATCGAGAAATCCGAAGGGTATTGAGACTGTCCGAGTCTACGGGTTTCCTTCCTATTTAACGAAGGGGTCACTTGAGAATGTCTTTGAGACTCAAGGAGATTAGACTGTCCAAGTCTAGAATGTCCTCTTTTATACCACGCTTTGAGAAACGGTAGTAGACTCTATGAAAGGACTGTTATATGAAGGTGACTAAGTTCTGTTCTTATACCTCTAGGAGGTCGTCGGGACAATTTGTACGAAGCCCAAGAGGAGGCTGGAAACTTTTAAGAAGCCGATCGGTCCTTGTACGATGCCCAAGAGAAGGCTATCATTCCCGGAGGAAAAGATCATTATACGAAGCCTAAGAGGAGGCTGTGAATACTTCTAAGAAGCCGTAGGGTCCTTGTACTAAGCCCAAGAGAAGGCGGGGTTGCTTTTAGGAAGCCTGTGGGTCCTTGTACGATGCCCAAGAGGAGGCCGATGCTTTTAAGAAGCCCGTGGGTCCCCAAACCCTGAGAAATTCAAGGCAAGCTATTCACAAGGAATAGATCAAGTCAGGAAAGTTCGAGAAATTGGAAGAAACTCAAAGATGCCATTCACGGAGAATACATTCATCTCTGGGAATAGAGTTTCTTGACAATTCCTAATAAGGACAGCCGAAGAGAAGACTGTATCTGGTGATCTTATTGGGGATCTAGTTGTCTATTTCTACGAATAAACGAAACGGCGTCACCTAGTTCTAGACGTAGTTGCCGGGGAAACTCGAAATATCTATACTATTATTACACAGTTGATATGAGTTTACGAAAGAAGACTTACAGTGAAACAGTCCCACAATACAGTTATATGTATATGAAAGCGGTAAATGAAAGCAATAACCACTTACTCGGTTGTAGAGCTTCCATGCTGTTTGGTTAGTTGTTCAATAAAGAAAGATTGAAAACAACAGTATATTCAAAATCAAAGGAGAAAGTGCTTTGAAAAAGAAAGATTTGGGGCTTACAGCTCAAGGAAAGACCCAGGGTATTATCAGTGAGCGCACTGTTGAATTTGTACAGAGGGACTTATACAAGTGACTGTGGCCCAAAATGTTTTCTGTACAAAAGGGATGGGTATTACACTCTTTCAAGAGGCCCAAAAAAAAGTTTAAAGAAAAAGAGTGGGGCTTATGACACGAGGGTAGGCCCAGATGATTTTTTCGTTTAAAAATGGCGATCGCGCCGAGGTTTTCTTTTAACGCGGAGGGACTTATACAATAAGTGAGGCCCAAAATGTTTGGTTAAAGGGGGGTTGGGTCTTACACTCTATTAGAGGCCCAAAAGTTTTGAATGGGTCTTATAGCTCGAGGAGAGGCCCAAAAGGTTATTTTTCAAAAGGCGACGATCGCGCCGTTTGTTTTTGACGGTATCGGGACTTATACAATGCACTGAGGCCCAAAAATGATTTGGTCAAAAAAGGATTGGGTCTTACACTCTATTAGAGGCCCAAAGTGTTTTGAAAATGATTTATGAGGGTTGAATTAATCCAAAAACCCAAATTTGTTTTCAAAAATGTATTTAATTGAATAAAAATTCAATTAAAATGATCAAAATTGTTTAACATGTGAAAAATAAATTGTGATCTTGGATTAATGCTTCAAAAATTAAGTATTGACCTACAAAATAATTAGAAAGCATGAAAAGTTGCAAAATCAATGTGGAAAAAATATTTAAAATGTCAAAAACAATTAAAATATTAATTCTTTGCAAATATATCAATTATATGAAATAAATAATATTTTTGGGATTTTTTGGGAAAATAAAATATTTTAACATTTTTGTGAATTATTAAAAAAAGAATCAACTCAAGATCATTAAAACTCAGAGAGAAATTAATTTTTGAATCAATTAAACAAAAATCACAAAATTCAAATATTTGAAAATTCAAAAAAGGCGCCAAGAACAGCTGAAGAACACGCGCGTGTTCTGGGTTTGGCTGATTTGCATTTTCTATCCAATCTCCCTGAATACTTGATTATAACATGCAATCCATATATCATTATGCTCGTCTCAACCTCACGATCATGTCTATGTCCATTAATTTCATTTAAATTAAACATATAACAAGAAATCATGAAAAATCCTCAAGAACCCTAATTTCTGCATGAAGGCTAGGATTTTTGATACACGATTCAAACAATGCAATTAATTGAGGGAAAACATTCCATGCATGATTATGAACATATGGCCAAATTATTGTGCAGCAAAAATTGCATGGATCATAGAGTTAGAAGAGCTCATGCTTACCACTTGCAGCTGGTGATCGTGATTTGTGTTGGAGGTGTTACAGCTAGGTTCCAATGATGTGGATAGCTTCCCTAGGTACCAAGTGATGTGTCTGAGTGCTTGGAATGGATTGAAATGGTTTGGAGTTGAAGATGGCACCTCAACTGCAAAACTGTCAAGAACTTGAGTAATTGGCTGGTGATTTTGTGAAATCAGTGTTCCAGATGTTATGTGAGTGTTTGGATCAGTTCTATATGATGTATGTGAGGTGTGTGAGTGATTGGTTTGATTGGAAAAGCTCTCAAACTCAAAACCCGATAGCTACCTTGCTAAGAAAGGCATTTTTTCCAAGAGAAAGAGATTTTGAGGAAAGCATCTGTTAAATGGGTTTGGAGTACTCAAACTGATCACAATTGAGCTCTATTTATAGTAGAGCAAGTTTGTTTTGGGATCCACAGTGAATGGCAACTGCAGCAGGTGTTTGTTCAATGTTGGCTAATGGAAATCCAAGTCTCCTCTAGCCATTGACTAGAGGTTAGGGCACAGGGTTGTGGTTCCCTTGGTCTTGGATAAGTCTTGACTGATTTCAGATAAGAATGGCTCAGTCCATGCCACCTTGATGCTTCCATTGAATGCTTCAATCCAAATTTGGAGTCTTGTCCCTATTTTGGCCATTCTAGGTTCATCATGCTATTTCTTGTTCCATGGACTTTGGAGGCCTGGCTCAGTGATTGTCCCCTTTAGATTCAATCCTCAGATGTGTCCAAGTGGATAGGAGCTTTTGAATTTGGCTGATTTTGGCAAATCAAGCAAAGTTGCAAATTCTGCCTTGCCTTTGACAGATTTCAGCAAGGCAACTTTCCAATGTCATAACTCATGGTGTAAGTTGAATTTGGTAATGCTCTTGACCATTTTGGAAAGCCCTTACATGATACAACAACTGTTTGAACATGTTTGGTTTTGATATCTTTTGAATCCAAGTGAAAATCCCTCTACATTTGGCAAAAAGTGAAGACAGATTTGGACTTAGTGAAAATTTCACTAAGTGTTGGAAAAAGTGACATTTTCACTTTTCAGTCATTTTGATCACTCCATAACTCAAAATCCTTAATGAATTGGACTTAGGTCTAGTTGAAGTTTTTGTAGAGGGTGATGAGAGCTACAAATCCATCTTTGGATGAAAAAAAATGGCTTTGTGGTTTAAGAGTTATGATCCTCCAAAGTTGGTGCCCTTGTCACTTTATTTTTAACTTAGAAATTTTTCTAAGTTTTTATGGTTACCCCTTTTACAAGTTATCCCACTTTTCTTGATTTTTCTTGATGAATGATGATTCAAATCATACATTAACATCATTTGAGGGTTAAAAATCCATTTTGGTGAAAAATCTCAAAAAGTCAAAGTTGACTTTTGTGCACAGTTGACTTTTTATCAGATGAATTCCAAACTGTGCAATTCTTCACGAAATCATGTCCTTGACCTAAATCAAACTTGATAGACATGTTCCATGAGTGTCATAGGGTATATTGATGCATGTCATAGGGCTTGGGAGCATGTCCTGGTCAAAAGTCAAAGTTACAGTTGACTTTTCCCTTAAAACCCTAATTGTGGTGCAGATGAAATTGAGACTTGTTGCTCAAGCTTCTTGGATTAATCCATTGTTCCAAATGGATCAATATAGTTCATTAGAGACCCTCAAACCCTCTCTTGAGGTCTTGGTTCATGATTTATCCCAAATGTCAACTTAGGGGTGAATTAGGTCAAGAACCCTAATTCCTAATTTTTTATGAATGCATCCCCTGAGGCAAAATTGACTTGATGATTGGGTCCATAAGGTCCCATGGAGTATATTAGGTTATGTTTTGGATCATTGGCTTGTGCCCAGATGAAAAATTTCCATCTGGAGGCCCTGGTCGACCAAAACCCTAATTTGGTGACATTGTCGATCTTGAGACTTGATCCACCTAGAAGGGAGCATCCTTGTGCTTGATCTTTGAAGTGGGAGTCCTTTTTTATCCTCTGTGTATGCTTGAGAGGTTTAGACAAGTTTAAGATCATGTCATTCCTTGATTGATCCTTTGTCTAAGGCTCTGAGAGGGCTTAAAACCCTAATTTTGATTGTAGTGGATGCTCACCCATCTTTGGGGAGACTGATGAGGTATGATGGTTCCTCCATATTGTGATGATGAGTGACACAATGATGGGGATGTCTTAGTGGTCAAAATTTGGGGTATGACACCTTGAAGACCTCTTAAAGGTATAGGACAGAACTTAGTCATCCTTTGTTAGAGCAGTCTTTCTAAAGAGTCAAAACCTTGGACAATTTAGGGTTGATTCTCATCCCTTAAAACACCAGCCTCCTCTTGGGCATCATACAAAGATAAACTCTTCCATACCAGTTGACTTGGACAGTCTAATCCCCTCTTGGATCTTAAAGACATTCTCAAGTTTCCTACAAATACAGGATAAACCCTGGTCATTTAACCAATCTCCAGTAGAGTTGAAACCTCTATTAGTTTTCAAAACTCAATCTTTAAACTCTGACTTTAAATTTCCCCAACCAGGGTCAGCTTATCATCAGTATAACAATATCCCAAATCAGAACCTCGAGGCTTCTGATGCCTCAACTCTTCTGTAACCCTCAGCAAGAGTTGATCCCCCGTCTTGTACCTGCCTCTAGATCTCAATAATCCTTAGCAGAAGCTAGCCTCCTCTTAGGCTTTGTATAGTGATTTTCCTCAGCAGAATTAGCCCCAACAGTACCCTTTTATTGAGTCCATCTTCTTTCTTAAAACACTCTCTTGTTGAGTTAACCCATTTCAGCCTCAATCTTGGGCTTTTTACAAGACAAACAAAGTACTTTCTTGTTGACTAAATCACCTTTCCACACTCTCTTGTTGAGTCAATGGTACAAAACATAAACACTCTCTTGTTGAGTCATTCTTTTTAGCCTCAATCTTGGGCTTTGTACAAGACATATATAAACTTTCTCCAACAAAGTCAAAATCTTCATAACCTTCTCTTAAGCTCGGGACAAATATCTTCCCCAGCGGAGTCAATTCTTCCTAGCCTTCTTTTAGGCTTTGAGAATTAATACCCCTAAGCGGAGTCAATCCTCTTTTCAGCCTCAATCTTGGGCTTTGTACAAGACACCCATAAATATCCTCTCACTAGTAGAGTCAACATCGTTCAACCTCAATCTTGGGCTTTGTACAAGACACCAAATAAAACACTCTCTTGTTGAGTCAGTCTCATTTCAGCCTCAATCTTGGGCTTTGTATAAGACACCGTATAAATCTCTCCAGCAGAGTCAATCTTCTTTTATCCTCAATCTTGGGCTTTGTACAAGACAAATAAAATCTCTCACCTATAGGGTCAGTTTCCTCTTTTAGCCTCAATCTTGAGCTTTGTACAAGACAGACAAAATATTTCCCTGGAAAAGTCAACTTTTAGCCTCCTCTTAGGCTTTGTATAATGATATTCCTAAAAGAGTTAGTCTCTTTTTAGCCTCAATCTTGGGCTTTGTACAAGACAGATAAACACTCTCTTGTTGAGTCAGCTTTTTCCAGCCTCCTCTTAGGCTTTGCATAAGGACTTCCCCAGTGGAGTCAATCAATCTCTTAGCTTCAACCTTGGGCTTTGATCAAGGCACACAAAAATCAACATCCCCTCAAAGGAAATCAAAATCTCTCTATAGGAAGACATTTCTCTGTGTTATCACACATCAAAACAAACAAATCAAACAAACCCTAATCCCAGATAACTGCTGTAAGTGGCACACTTGTTGATTCAAAAATCCAAGCTGTCGTCCATCTCTTATCTTGGTAAAAATCCCCTTTTTCATCTAATTGCTGTAAGCGGCAAGCCTCTGGATTATTAACATCCACGCCACTGTCCTTCTCTTAGCATGGAAAACTCCTAAGGAAAAATGACATTGCTCAACACTGAGTTAAAGTTTTCTCCTTCAGGAAAAATCCCTCATAAAGGAAATTATGGCATTGTTGGATTCTCATATCCCAGTTAAAGTAATTTTCCTTTATAAACGGTCATCCAACAGAAACAGACGAGATGTCTCCCTTTAGAGATGACAAATTCTCTCTCAGTCAAACCTTTTAGCTTCAATCTTGGGCTTTGAACAAGATACAAATAAACCTTTTAGCTTCAATCTTGGGATTTGAACAAGACACCAAACATCTTTTCCCACCCATAGAAATAGGAGGAACTACGATTGCTCTGATTTCCCTGTTTATCTTTAACGGGAATACGTAGGCATAAGATTGCAAAATCTTAGCGAGCATACCAATCAAAAACTCTAGGTCCAGTACCTTCACACACTAAATCAAAACTTAGGTCCAGTACCTTACCAAACTCATCAAAAACTCTCTTTCTCAAAAACCTCCCAAAGGAGAAACTTTCCCAACCCACAACAAACAAACACTAGTAAGTAGAAAGCAGTAAGGATAATTGCTAACAACCTGTGGATAACCACATATAGGATGGGTAACTGACAACTCCCCATTGTATAACCTGACCCCGAACTCCCCGAAGCTCTTAAGCATTTGTTCAATTAAACATTCGCGTGCAAGTTTAATTTTAGATAGCTTCACTTTCTCTTCCAGCTTCACGGGATAAATAAGAAATCAGAAAGTAGCATCCTACTCCTACCATTGCGGTGAGGAGAAACCCATGGCGATAAGGTGGTCGCGTCACCGACAAAAATCGTACGCTACACATAACATACAAATTTTCACTATAGCTATAATTAAAAATTGTTGTGATATGTATACATGAGTTTATTATAACTTATGTAGAATGCTTATTTCACCAACCTGCATATGAAAATATCATCTTTCAATATGATTTAGAAATTAATAATATTACAAATTAATTTATATTATAAGAACAAGTTACACTAATCAATGTTTTTTCGAGCTTCCTACACCCCATTATCCGTATCTCGCCTTTTGACTGTTAAATTTTTTTTTAATGCTTGTAGTTCTTCAATCAACACTTTCTATTTTACTAGTTCATTCTACAAAGTTAATACTTTGTAAAATAAACTAGTACAAAAGAAAGTGTTGATTGAAGATCTACAACCATTAATTAAACTAGCGGGATACCCGTGCCTTCGCAAGGGTACCCGTCGGTGACGCGCATTTATTTACGTTTAAAATTTGAAAAAAAAATACAATTAATAAAAATCAGTAAAAATAAAAAATATAATTTATATTAAAAAATATAGAATCAATACTCGCAGACATCGGGTGGTGACGCATTTTTATTTTTAAAATAAAAATAGAAATAGAAAAGAAGACAAAATTATTTTACCAATTTTTTTTTTAAAAGAAACATATTTTTATTTATATTTGGAACATAAATATAGTTTTTCCATATATACAAATATTTGAATCAACCGTATATTTTCCGGTATGTAAATATTAATTTTGTTTAGATATTTTTTATAAAAATATTTATGCAACAATTTTTCCCGTGTATAAATATTATTTTAAAAAAATATAAATGTAGAATTTATAATTGTTTTCGTATATATATTTACCTTTATTTTTTTAATTGTACAAAAATGGTAATAATCCGTGCGTTCGCACAGATTCTAGTCTGGTTACCCGTGTGTTTGCACAGATACTGGTGAGTTATGCACAATTCTTTTCAAAATGTAATAAGATTGAATATAAAGAATAACAGAATTGCTCATATATTAGTCAAATTATTACATCAATACTATGTAGATCACCTTCCATTTATTTTCTTAACAAATATTGTATCTTAAATTTAAAATATTTTTAAAATATTTTTTTTCATAACAAATATTATATCTTAAATTAAAAATAATTTAAAAAATATATATTAAAAACTTGTATTAGTCAATTTCATAACAAATATATAGCTCCACCTTCCATTTGTTTGTATTGTTATGCCATAAAGTGACATAAATTATATTAAAAACTGATTATATTTTTTTCCTGAATAATGTCCATAGAATAGAAAATTTGATTATAATGGTATAAATTATATTAAAAACTCTAATTAATATTGAATTTGATATATTAGAATATTATTGAAAAATGTTGCAGAACACGGAAGTGGAAAATCAGAGAGTGTATACAATGATATTCTTGTACAATAATATTATACAGAATAGAATATTAAAGTACTTGATTAATTTAAGTTTTTAAAAAAATATTGTGTAGTTTACATAAAAGTAGGGCTGACAATGAACCAAACCAACTCGAAAATAGTTCGAAATTCGATTCGAAAATTAAATCGTTGAACTAGGTTCATGAACCAAATGAGTTGAATATAAGCTAAAAACTAAGTTCGTTAACTAAATGATCTGAACTTGAACTATACATAGTTCGACTCGTTAGGTTCGTGAGTCAATTCGATTATATATGAGATAAATTATATTGTCTTTAAGAATAGGTTTAAAGATTTGTTCTAAATCTTAGTCTCATATTTTCTTTTAATCTAACGGTTTTAATTGATAATTTATATTCTCAAGTGAGTAAAATATTTCATCGAATAATTATACAAATAAAATTAACATCGTATAAATTCCAATCTTATAACTTTTATTTTATTTCTATATTTTTTATATAAAAAATCTTAATTTAAAATGTCAAATATATATATATATATATATATATATATATATAATAGACTTTAAAAAATTACTTTTAAATCTGTGAAATAAGCGAGTTGAACCTAACAAGATAAACCTAACGAGTTAAACCGAGATATTCGTGAACTTCTAACAAGTCGAGTTTGACCTGAAAAAAAAGTTCGTGATGAACTCGAACTCGAACTCAAACTCGGCCAATTCTTAACGAGTCGAGTTTGAGCTGAAAAAAAAGTTCGTGATGAACTCGAACTCGAACTCGAACTCGGCTAATTCTTAACGAGTCGAACTGAGCTAAGGCGAGTTTGACTCGACTCGACTCATTTCCAGCCCTACATAAAAGAACAAAAATATTTATCATATTTTCATTTTGGTACCAATCTTTCAAACATGCCTAGAGAATGTACTTGGTATAACAGTTCTGCATTCTCTCCAACTTGTTTTGCCAACCCATGATATAGTAAAGAAGAAATCTGTAATGATGCCAATCTAGAACAGATTACTGTCCATGAGTTTGCTAATTAACTGAAAGATAATGGTAAAAAAACACATGTCATAAGAAGTGAATGAGCCTATGGAGCAATTCTTTTCAAAAGTGAAAGCAATCGGGGACCAATGTAAATCCCATCATAGATATCATAGTTTGTTCCCCTATGGATTATCAAAACCAGATGCAACACGATGCATAATTTCAATATGATATGAATTAGTAAATCTATATTGATATTTTATGGCAACTCGGAAAAATACTGGATGTGTAATGTTAGGTTACTCTAAGGGAAAATCAAAAGATCAAAATGGCAAAGAAAATTAACACAATAAAACAATAACTTTTCTGAATATTCATGCCTCCACAAAGACAAAGTGCAAACAATAAATAGCTAGGGTTTCTAGCTAGTACAACCAGAAAATGGGCCTAACAAAACTGACCCAAAACTAAAGGAGAGCAAGAATTGCTAAATAAACCCCTAATTTAAAAATAACAACCCTTTAATAAAACTGATATTTTTTTTGTTTCTAACGGGTCTTGGGCTGTTCCTAACATTACTCACGGGCCCAATAAGAACCTTGTCCTCAAGGTTGGAGAATGAATGAGCTGGGAAATGTAAATGGGAGAATGGCCCAAAATATGGGGAACTCGTGTTGGCCCATGCTGAGAAGTGGAGGGGATATTTTTTTTACATGTGACAACATGCTTGGATGAGGCTGGCAATGGGTGGAGAAAATCTGCGGACGTGGCAGCGGTTGGTGGGTAGGAAATCTGGATGAAGGGTTGAGATGTGGGTAAGGGAGATAGTGGGGGTGTGGAGATAAGGTTATTGGGTAGTGTGTGGTTTGGGGAAACAAAGTGAGTGGGGTTAGGTGAGGGGGTCAGACCTTGAGCTGTGTGAGATGGTGAGAATTTGACTAAATCAGATTTTTCTGATGTATTGCAAGGCTGGTGGGACCCAAGGGCACGTGAAGGGGCAGAAAAGTTATGGGTTTGTAGCTTTACGCCAGACTTTTCACATGGGTTGGGTAGAAAAATAGATGACCGTTGTGGGGGTTGAATAAGTAGGGGAGTCTGAGAGTTTCTCACAACATTTAGAACTTGTTTCAAAATAGAAGTGGGTTGTACTTGATCCCACTCTAACTCCGCTGTCTCTTTCATTTTTCTGCTTTCCCCACATAACTCTTCATCATCCGATTTCTTTGTTAACAACTCAATATCATCTGAAAAACTTTCATCGCTTACTTTAGAGAGTGACCTTGTATCTTCTTGAAGCTTCGTGTTCGCATGCATGTCCTGAGAAAGGTCTGAAAAAATGGAAGCATAGTTCTGTGGGAGTGGGCGAAACAGTTGAGGTTCCTTTGCAACGAAGAAGGGTCGAAGGAAGGATCCATGGACAACTGGTGGATTCGCGAGGACGAAGGAAAATCCAGCAAATAAGACACTTCACCGACCCGTTTGATGATAGTGAAGGGTCCGTAGAATTTCTTGGCTAATTTCTGAGAAGATCGTGTTGAAATCGTGTGTTGTCTGTAAGGTTGGAGTCTCAACAAGACTTGCTCGCCCACCTGAAAGGTAAATGCTATTCTTTTTCTGTTGGCCTGTTTCTCCATTTCAATCCGACTCCTTTTTAAGTTTTCCTTCAACTGAGTTAAGACACTATGATGTTGTTGCAAGATGTTTTCTAAAGTCTCGTCCGAACCCGAATCAGCTAAGTATTCAGGAATGGTGGGGGGGTCTCGACCATATAAGGCTTTGAAGGGGGTCATCTGGATGGCGCTGTGAAAAGAAGTATTGTACCAAAACTCGGCGAGGTGAAGGAATTTGTACCATTTGCGTGGTTGGTCGCTAGCAAAACAACGCAGGTAAGTACCAATGGATCTATTTACCACTTCTGTCTGTCCATCTGTTTCTGGGTGGTAAGATGTACTATATTTTAAAGTTGTACCCTGAACCTTGAAATATTGTTTCCAGAACTTGCTGAGAAATAACGGATCGCGATCATAGATGATGGATTTGGGGATCCCATGCAGTCGTGAAATTTCTACAGCAAATCGAGAGGCGAGGTCTTGGGCGGAAAACTTAGTTGGCATGGTAATGAAATGAGCGTATTTTGTGAGTCGATCACATACAACCCAGATGAAGTATGATCGAATGAATTTGGTAAGTGAGTGATGAAATCCATCGTTAAATCTTCCCATACCTTATTTGGAATTGGTAAAGGTTGTAGTAACCCTTTCTATTTTTGCGTTTGGTATTTGTTGTGTTGACAGATGAAGCAGTGCTTCACAAGATGTTTGACTGAACTAGCTAAGCCTGGCCATGAAAAAGATGCAGAAACCCTGGCCAACGTTGCCCTCACGCCTGAGTGTCTTGCTGTAGGGGTGCCATGAAATTTCAGCAGAATATTGTGGCGGGGTCCTTGTAAATCAGGTATGAACAACCTGTCCTTGTGGTACAATAGTCCTTTAGAAATCTTGTAGTTGTGATTGCTATTGTTGTTTAGGAGATGAGCAACTAATGTTTTCCCTGCTGTGTCTTTGGAATAAAACTCCTTGAGTTTGAGCAAGAGATCTGGTATGGGGGATGACAAAGCTAGCAACAAAGTGTCTTCAGTTTGGAATTTTTTGCTCAAAGCATCAGCAAGAAGATTCGATTTGCCAGGTTTGTAGAATATTTCAAAATTAAATCCTTGAAGTTTAGCTACCCACTTTTGTTGTTCTGGTGTTTGAATTTTTTGGAGAAGTAGATTTCGCAACCTCTTTTGATCTGTATGAATGTCAAATTTCTGCCCTAACAAATATTGACGCCATTTTTTTACAAATTCTGTGATGGCAAACATCTCTCGCACATAAACTGACGATGACTGCATTCGAGGGCATAACTTCTTACTGAAGAAAGCAATGGGATGGCCGTCTTGGGACAGAACTGCACCAATCGCAACACCTGAGGCATCAGTCTCCACTATGAATTTTTTTGTAAAATCTGGTAGAGCCAGGACCGGCATGTCGGTCATTGTATGTTGTAACTTTGTAAAGGCTTCGGCCGCCTCTGTACTCCATTGTAACTTAGTGGAACGTAATAAGTCGGTGAGGGGAGCGGCGAGAGTAGCATAGTTGCGCACAAAGCGACGATAAAAACAAGTAAGTCCCAAAAAACCATGAAGAGCCGTGAGAGAACGTGGTTGAGGCCAGTCCAAGATGGCCTTGACTTTCGCTGGATCGGGTGCAACACCACCCACAGAAATGACATGACCAAGGTAATGAACTTGATTCACTGCAAACACACACTTGGATAGCTTCACATAAAAAAATTGGACTGTAATAACTCAAAGACAACCTGCAAATGAAAAAGATGATCCCTGAAAGTGGAACTATAAATCAATATGTCATAAAAAAAACTAAAACAAATTTTCTTAAGTGAGGATGTAAGAGGTCGTTCATTGCGGATTGAAAAGTAGAGGGAGCATTTGTGAGCCCAAAAGACATAACGAGAAATTTGTAGTGCCCGTCGAATGTCCAAAAAGCCGTTTTATGCGTGTCTTCCGATGCCAATCGGATCTGATGATACCCTGAGCATAAGTCTAACTTGGTGAAAAACTTGGCATTTCCCAATTCATCTAGTAGCTCATCAATGGTAGGAATTGGGAAACGATCTTTGATAGTTACAGCGACGATAGTCAACGCAAAAATGCCAAGTTCCGTCTTTTTTTTTTACGAGTAAGAAGGGTGAGGAAAAAGGACTATGGCTAGGAATTACGAGTCCTTGTTGTAACATGTCTTGGATAATGGAGGTCATGGCTTCCTTTTGTGAGTGGGGGTAGAGGTATGGTTTAATGTTGACTGGTCTGGTGTTTGGTTCAAGGGGAATGTGGTGGTCATGAGGACGTTGGGGTGGAAGGCCAGAAGTTGTTTGGAAAATGGATGGAAATTGGTGAATTAGATTATGAATTTTGGGGTGTAGATCTTGAGGTACGAGTTGCAAAGAAAGGTTAGGATTTGTAGGTGGAGGTGATTGAGAATGATCGATTGGTTGAAAGGTCAGTAGGTGAAATGAGGAAACAGAGTCAGTATGTATGAGCTGGCGAAGTTGATGGAATGTGGTATGGATGGGGTGAGAAGTGGGGTCTCCGGTTAGGGTAATAGCTTTGTTTTGGTGGGTAAAAGTAATTGAGGGAATTGAAAAATCTGCCTGAATTGGGCCTAGGGTGCGAAGCCAGGCCATGCCCAAAACCACATCTGCCCCTTCGATTGGCAGCAAATAAAATGGTAATTGGAAAGTTTGGTTTTGTAATACAATGGGAACTTTTTGACAGATACCTTCACAATTTAAATGTGATTCGTTTCCAACCATTACGGAAAATTGAGGTGTAGCAGTTGTCTTGAGGTTTGGATGATGAGCAATGCATGGTTGGAGAATATTGTGAGTGATGCCGGTATCAACGAGTACCATAACCGATAATTCTCCAATCTGCCCTTTAAACTTAAGAGTTTGGGGAGAAAATTGACCCGTTAAGGCATGTGTGGATAGTTGGAAATAAGTGTCTTCATTGGTTGAGTCCTCTTTGTCTAAATCAGAGCTGTTTTGAACTGAACTAGGGTCTTCCCAATGTTCTTCCTCAGCTAACAGGATAAGAAATCGATTAGATGAACACTTGTGACCCGGAATGAATTTTTCGTCACAATTAAAACAAAGGCCTTGAGCTCTTCGTTCTTGAAGTTGAGTTTGGGAAAGGCGTCGAATGGGCAATTTTGCCGCTGAAGGTTGTGATTGAGGTTTTGGGAAAAATGATGCTTGCTGATTAGGGACAGGGGAGGGTTTGGTAGCTTGCAAAGATGAAGTGCTGGTTTTTAGAGACGGGTTAGGGAAGGGTTTTTGAAATTTTGGTTTAGCATCTTTAATTTTTGCTTCAATGAGTTTAGCCAGCCCAATAGCTTGGGAGATAGAACAAGGTTTATGAACAGCCATTTCATTTTGAATTTCTAGTGACAGCCCAGAAATGAAACAATTTAATATTGCATCTGGTGGTAAACCCACAACCTGATTCCCAAGTTTTTCAAACTTAGCTTGATATTCCACAACAAACCCTTCTTGTTTCAATTTAAATAACGCAGCCTGATGATTTTCATAAGAGGAGGGTCCAAAACGTAATTCCAATGCCTTTGTAAAAGAAACCCAATCAGTCAAAAGTGAACTCTGATGAATCCATTTGAACCATCCAAGAGCTTCATCTTTCATATAAAAAGAAATTAAGGACAACCTATTTTCATATGGCATATTGTAGAAGTTGAAAAATTGGTCAGCTTGAAACAACCAATCTAATGGATTGGAACCATCAAACATTGCAAGTTCAAGCTTAGGGCTACGAAAAGGTGGTAGTGGGGGAAGGTTTGCATATGGTGGGTAGGGGTTTTGCTGGAAAATGGGTACGTTAAAAGTTGGGGTTTGTGTAAAAACTGTTTGAGTGGGTATGTATGGGGAAAAATGGGGTGGTGGTGGGGCAGCTGATGGGCGAATGGTATTAGTGATAGGTGGTAGTGTAGGTGAATGAGACATTATTGCTGACTGTCTTAAAGGGGTGTTTATGGGTGAGGTAATGTGAACAACAGAGGTAGGTAGCATGGATATAGATGAGGGAATTTGAGTAATACCTGAAGAACTAACTGTTGAGTGAATAATGGCAAATTGGTTGTGTTCCTTATGGTTAAGGAGTTTTTGAAGCGCTGACATCATTGAATCATGCCTAGAATCCCAGATCTGTTTGTCATTATCCATTCTGGTGTGGATTTGACCCATTTGTTGTTCTAGATCTGCATTAATCTTGTCAAAACGTTCATCCATTTGTTGCTGAACTTCAGCCATAGCATTGTTAAGGTGAAGATGGGCTGTTTGGACAGCCTCTTCCACAATGTCTTTGGAGGTAGGGTTGTTAGGTTTAGGGGGAGCCATGAGAACAAGGATGAAAGCATCAAATGTTAGGTTACTCTAAGGGAAAATCAAAAGATCAAAATGGCAAAAAAAATTAACACAATAAAACAGTAACTTTTCTGAATATTCATGCCTCCACAAAGACAAAGTGCAAACAATAAATAGCTAGGGTTTCTAGCTAGTACAACCAGAAAATGGGCCTAACAAAACTGACCCAAAACTAAAGGAGAGCAAGAATTGCTAAATAAACCCCTAATTTAAAAATAACAATCCTTTAATAAAACTGATATTTTTTTGTTTCTAACGGGTCTTGGGTTGTTTCTAACATGTAACATATCAGTATATTCACACAATATATAAGATTTCAAATCGCAACCACTTTTCTCATACATTTCATCAGGAAAAACACCATTGCACGGAACACAAAGGTGTGAATTCGAATCCTTACAAATTAGACCCTTTTGTTGATCATTTTCAATTTCATAGTAACTTGGAGGACAAGGTTCGGAGAAACACTTTCTTGTTCTTGGTGAAACATCCAAAGATAGAGAAGTTGGAAATCCAACACCCCAACAAATAGGTTCGAGCAATTTCGCAGCAAGGATTCCACACATAAAATAATTACCAGCTGCAATTTCAAACACTTAATCCTTTTAGGAACTGTTGTGCTTGTTTA
The DNA here is from genome assembly GCA_022829125.1 of Lathyrus tuberosus. NCBI lineage: Eukaryota > Viridiplantae > Streptophyta > Magnoliopsida > Fabales > Fabaceae > Lathyrus > Lathyrus tuberosus. Next base: position 270,945 of record JALAZF010000203.1, on the reverse strand, counting down.
CAAACTCAACCCCAAACAAATCACACCATGATCACAACTATTAAATCCACAAGCATGAAACTTCCTCCAACAACAGAAAGCATATGATCATTTGGTGCCAATTCAACACCACCACCTTGTCCTTGATTAGGAATCAATGAAATCTCTTCCTTCATATCCAAACTCACCCCCCAACAAATAGTTCTAGAATTCACACCTTCCAAGATTCCACACAAATGATACCCTCCACAAGACACTTTCTGAAATCTCATACCTCGAGGAATCAATCTAATAACTTGACTACTAACCTTATCACCCCAACAAAAAAACTGTCCTACTCTATGAAAAAATCCACAATTGAACTTAGAACCTGCCGAAATCGATTGAATCTGTCCATCAAACAGTTATTCGTCATATTGTACCCCCAGCAATCAACAAATATTCCCGTACCTTCCTGTTAAAGGCTTCCTAAATCCACAAAGATGATAATTGCAAGCGCTGATTTCTAAATACTGAGCTCATTTAACCATAGGTTATGGCACACCCATTTCTATATGGCTACTACTCCCCCAACAATACGGTTGATTCGAACTCATCAAAAGTTTGCAAACAAAACCATCGCGGGAAGTGAAACTAATGAACGGAAAAAGAGACGGTGTTCCATAAACTATAGCCAAATTGAATCCATAACATGTCACAGTATGAGATCCATCTGATTTCAAGCCACATAAAGCTGAACCTTTATCTCCGTAAGACACAGCATTTGATGACATAGAACAAAGACATGTAACTTGTAACCATAACCATGTAAAAACAACAACCTTAAATAGTATAGTATTCAAAAGGTAGGCTGGGAATTGTTTTTTAGAGATTGATTTCTAGGCCGGAAAACACTTGGATTATAACTCTCATTTTGACATCTAGTCCAATTTTGGGCAGATATTTTAAGAAACAGACTATGCAGCAAATATTCGTCAACTGTCATCAATACTTAAAATATAGGTATGACTTGATAGAATGTGGCCACCTTTGGTTGACCCATGCAAATAATTACAAGTTACAACATCTCAATGTTTATTCTACGTACAAGTAAAAACTATGATATTAAGTTTTTAATAGAACATGAACCCCTACCCAGTGTTGGATTTCTAATAGTCTTATTAAAATAACAATTCTCACTATATCTAAAGAATATACACAGGCAGTAATGAATTCCAATCATATTTTATTCTGCAGACAACATTTTTCTCAATAGTATCAACTAAAATCAACTAACCTCCATGATGTGTTCATTTCATTAACACCACAAGCAACTACAAAAGATCATAAAAATCTTCTGGTATACCCAGTGTAGCATCAATACTAACCTGAGGTAGATATTCTGTGACAATTATCATTGGGGTGCTTTGTTCCACGACACCCGAAAATTAGACGACATTTGGATGCCTTTCTTTCTGAAGTAACGTAAGCTCTTTGCGAAATGCCTTTCTGAGAGACATGGGAATACATATCGTAAATTGAATAATCCAATTAGTATGAATAAAATAATAGATTGCATAATTACTAATTAGACCAACTCACACTTTATTATTGTCAGTGAATACTTCCTCCCCAAGCATTGCGCCTTGCTTCCTGTGTAGTTAGGGAACAAAACCACATCATTACACGTATGGTTAATTGGTTATACTTGTAATTTCACTATATTGTGCAACTTAGTTACTGGCCCAAAATGTCCATCTAACTCGGCTATCGGTTCTTGCTTTAAGAAATTTTGAATTCTCCTTATATCCCAAAGCAGTGCTCTGCAACATGACGGATTTGGTAAGTGTTCCACCATCAAATGCATGTAAACTACATATATAAAAAAAAGCTAAACATAACATGACATGACATGATATTTCAAGGTAGCGGTAATACTTCACAATGAAGGCTTATTCGGTGTCTAAACATAACACACTCTCACACATAGTTTACATTCAATCACTTTCATTTTCTTAAATTATATCATCAGTGTTTACTTCACACATGTTAATGTCAGTGTCGTGAGTAACTTAGCAGCAATAACAAAGTTTCTTTCCAAATAGTCATACCTGTCATCACCGCCTGTGCATATTACACATTTTGAAGGGGCAATGTCAAATGAATATAACTTCGGTTGATGGACGGATGCTGTGAGAACTCTCTGCATTGTCCTTAAATCAATTGCAGTGACTGAATGGGCAACTGCAACATACATCAACGATTCAATGTATTTCATGTATATCGGTGCACCATGAACAAAAGTCATTCCCACACAAGAGCTGACCGATGATGATCTGGTCGTATCCTAAGCCTTCACTTGTTATAACATAATAAAAGGCTTCAATTATACTGCTTAAAAGAAGCATTGTAGCAGAAGAAATGTGTAAATTAAACTTTAGACCATTTAAATTAATTGTATTATGTGTCCTGGAATATTGAAACTAACAGGAAACGAATTGCTAATAAAAAAAGAATTAAAACCAAACATGGGATAAGCTATGCTAGAAAACAAACTGTATGTACCATTACAAACTTATGCAAACACAATCTGTCAAGCTAATAACACCCATCTAAAAAACTACCAAAGGCATATAAGCAATTTAGAGATACAACATATAGAAAACAGAAACAACTCAATAACTTCCTGATTATGTTTAACTATACCTAAGAGATCAACACCACATCACCAAACCACATATTGACAGAGCAAGAAAATCAACCGGATCCAAAACATACCCCTGAGATGATTATCCGCTTTCCACCAAGGCCAACATCAAACAAAAAAATCAGAATTTTGACCACATTTTATCTAAACAGACCAAATAACTCAATTAACAATGGAACCCAGCGAACCGCATGCTTGATGACAGAAGAAGCCTGATTCACCAGACTGCTACAGAAATAGAAAGAAATAGCAGTAGCGATAAAGCTGTCACGGTTCGCAACCATACATACAGAGGCATGCCCGAGGATTCAAGCACCATTGGAAAAAGGATATAGTACAAGCTTTTGCTTTTGATTCTCAACCATTTCCACGATGTTACTTTCACTTCTTCGATCATTTTATCCAAACAGACTTCGATGTTGTTAAAAAGCCTCTCGTTCTATAACAACTACCTGCAGAAAATCGAACACAATAATTTCTTACGATTAAGATTATATAGAAATTTATATAAGGCATATTTATCCTTGGTAAGTAGCATGTATCTACCTGATACTCAACTTCTTTGGTGGTTATACTGTTCAAATTAATTTGAATTAATTCAAAGAACATAAACTACATCACATAATGGAAAGGAAACTTTCTTTCTTACCGAGATCCATGAAGTATAGCATTTTCAGTGTTGATGTCAATATAAATATCACCATTCATTAGGGGTGCAACTGGATTTCCCAACACAACAGAACTATCAACAACCACCTCAGTCATTGTTTGCATGAGCCTATCATCAAATCCATATCATTAAGGAAAACCTCTTGCTTGTACATTAGATGTAGATGTTGCAGATGTTGTTTCACCAACAGCAAAATCTTTGGCAACATGTAACATTAGGGACAACTGCTAACATTTCATAAAAGAAGAATGAATGAGAATTGTGAAATTAACTAACTATATGAAGTGAAGAATTTATCAAGCAAAATGGCTCCCTACTAAATTCACCTTTAGTAAGAGATCAGTTGGTGGGTTATGCTGAAGCAACCCCGATAAATTTTTCTATCAAAGGGTTATAAAGTGATAAACCAACTCACCGTAGGCACAATGGCTTCCTGCTTAATGTTGCGAAAAACACCAATATCTACTTTACTTGAAAGTATTTGCACAATATGAAGAATAACCATTTTTTTAGGATAACCATTTTGTTAAAAGTGACTTAAGAATTATCTCAGCTAGTTCAGAACAATCTAAACAATTTTCTTCGAACCAAGAGAAACAACTGAATGTCATATATATTAAATAACTTGTAAATGTTCATGAGGGTGGAAGACAAATTCACTTCCTCGAGGTGGAATAACTTAAGCATGATACGTGCACACTATCTGTAGTAAATCATTCTTATGAGCTTATCAAAGCCCTTCACTCCAAAGAAAACATGTTAAATGCTAATCCAGCGTCACCTAAATCTAACTAGTGCAAAAGAAAATAGAAAACTATTTTTCACTGACCATAGCCCATTCCATCAACAAATCACCCCATTATTGATTTCATTGTTTGAAAAAGGAGGATCCTCATCTTCGGGCACAATGCTTCTAACTGGACTGCCAATGAAAAAAACATAATATTGAAATTAAACATCAAATGTCATAAAATAAAGGGTTAAATAGTGTTTACCCCCCTGCCATATAGGCGTGTTTTGGTTTATCCCCCCTTAAAAAAAAAAAATTTTATTCCCCCCTCAACTTTCCCAGATTCCATTTACAAAGACCCTGATGCACCCATGGGTCAAAGATTCTGTGACGTGGCGTGTTGACCTTGCTGACTGGGCATTTTGTTGACTGCCACGTGTGATTCATATTTAGGTTAAAGTAGCACCATCTTCTTCTTCTTCTTCATACGTGATAGGACCATCTTCTTCTTCTTCTTCGTTCCGACCAAGTTGCTCTTCTTCTTCTTCTTCGTTGTTCATCTGGAAAAACCCTAAACCTAAATGGATAGAAGTCAAAGTGTTGATAGCAGCAATTCTTGTGAAAATCCAACCGGTCCTTTGTGTGGCTGTCGTCGTCCGATGAAGATGTTGGTGGCGAAGACCATACAAAACCGCAATAGGAGGTTTTGGAAGTGTCGAAACACAGGGGTGAGTGGAATTCTTCGAAACACTGTTTGTTATCGTTTTTGGATAATGCTTCATTAATGTTGTTGGTTTTTGCAGATGGGTGGTAGCTGCGAGCTTTTAATTTGGGATGATGAAATAGACAACTCCATGAATGGCTTGTCAAATAATGGTAGCTGTTGCAAAAACTGTGATGTGGTACATTTGGAGTTGGATATGACTGTAAATAAGCTTCAAAAAGCCAAGTTGAAGATAAATGTTTTGAAGAGGAAAAATTTCCAACTGAAATTGGCCATTTGGGTGTCTTTGATTATGTTTGCAGTAGTTTACAAGGTCATGTATTTGTAGCTGTCCTGTATTGGTCTGATTTTATGCTATTGTACTGTCATTAGTATGTGCTATAGGATTTTAGTTGTTTGAATCAGTGTATGAATTGGTTGCAGCCATGTACTAAGAATTTTATGTAATGAATTCTTGAGTTAAATTAGTAAAGCTTCATTTTTAAAGTCATTCAGCACAATGTGTACAAATTGTTTTCTCAAAATATTGGATTTCATGTCTTTCAAAATAGGCCATAACAAAATGGCATTGTCAATACAAAAAGGCATTAGCCATAACTTAAATATGCCATAACAAAAAGGCATTGTCAATACAAATAGGCCATAACAAAATAATGTTGTCATTACATAAAGGCCATAACAAAGTGGCATTGTCATAACTTAAAGGTTCCAAGATAACTAATAACTAAGTCCTAGATTGCAACCATCAAAACAGCCCTGAAACTATTTCCTCATTTTCTTCTTGGCTCTAGAAGAACCACCTTCTTCTTGTGTTAAAACCCCTCCCTCTTGTTCTGGTACACAGATAGGCTGGTTAGAATTTGAACCAGGTCCTATGATTGGTTTCTGAAACCACTTCAGCTTGATTCTTTCACTTGACCTCTTCTTGATTGACATGAAATCCTTCCCCTTCTTCTTAACTTTACCCTTGGCAGCAGGTGCATTTCCTTGAATCACCTCACTTTGACTTGCAGCGGGTGGCTGTGTCTGAGTTGCATAAGGTATGCTTGAAATAAGACAGCATGACATACCTTTCTTTTCAGCCCTTTTGGGTCTTGTGTTGGGCTCTTACATGTTTGAACATTATGACCAAACTTGTCACACCTTGTACACCTGTAGGACACACCAGGAAACCTCCTTCTAACACCATCTTCACCATTCTCTCTAATCCTCAACTTTTTAGGCCTACCTGGTCCTTTCTTGTATTTAGGTGGTAACAGTTCCTCATCCTGAACTTCTGGCCACATTTCCTGGCCATTAATTGGACTGACAACAAAACCATAACACATTGCATACTTCTCCCTTGAATAACACTCATCCACAAATTCCTCTGGATTTTGTTGCCTAAACCCAAGAGCTGCTATAACATGCCTACATGGAATCCCAACCAACTCCCAGAAATTACAAGTACAAGATTTTTTAGCAATGTCTACTATGAACTCCTGAGTGTTGAAAGAATGGGTGACTTGAAATTTCTCATCCATTTCCCAAGTGGGCAACTGTCGCTCCCAAAAGATTCGCATCCAACGGTACAAACGCGAGAGTGGCGCGGAAAACAGAGTCGCCAGCAATGTGTATTTATCCCAAGAGAGGGAAAGGAAACACTGCATAAACCTGACGGAAAGGAAAGAGCATGGTTTTGTGACCAAGAGAATTGGGTTCGGGAGTCGGTTACGCGTGAAGAAGGTATTAGCACCCCCACGCGTCCATCGTACCCGATGGGATCCACGCTTGCTTATCTCGATCAAAGGGTGTCGTCAACTGGAACTCCGCTGCTGCTGGAAAGGAAAAGGAATGGGAAAAAAGGAAAAAGAAAGGAGAGAGAGAGAGAGAGAGAGCAAGAAACAAATGTAGGGAAAATAAAAGAAGTGCTCGCATGGGCCCTACCCCACTACCTACGTATCTCATCGGGAGCATGAGAATCAGAGCGACGTAGTTCCCCTCACTAGGGGTGGATTGTGTTTTTTAGGGAACGACTTACGTTCTAGCTCAGGTGTTGCAGCTTGCTGAATCGAGACTTAAGCATTACCGTCTTGCGAGAGAACGAGTAGAAGCACGTTCGTATGCTGAGAGTGAGTGAGATGAGAAAAGAATTCCCGAAGGAAAGACGTTATTGTTGGTTTGGAGTTTTTAGAAAGAAGTGTTTTTTACAGTTATTTGTAACTTGCATTGAACCAAAGTCTTAAATACAGGGACGAATACTTCGTGCATCGTCCCCAACAGGACGTACACTAGGTATTCTAGATGAATGAGAGGAAGCCCCTCGTTCTCCACTTCCCGTATGTAAGGCTCAAGTGCAATACACGTTAACCTTTATTAAGTGTTTTTTACTTTTCTTTTGAGATGAGAAGAGAGAAAACCCGAGGGAAACTCTAAAGAGAGACTAAGAGTCCTAATGTTATCATGCATGGATGTCCTATGGTTAGTGAGGTTTAGGAGAAAAGACTAACTAACACCTAATGCTAATCCTACTCCAAGCTTAATAAAAAATTAAGTTGGACTAGGTAGCTCTAAGGGGAAAGGAATCCAAGACTTGAACAAGTCTTGAGATTCATGGGATGAGAAAGAGTGAAAGAGAAGAAAAGGTACAGCACCTACAACAGCACACTTGCCTCAGAACAACAATGAAAAATAAGCACACACTCCCAACAACATTGACAGCATACAATTCAGCATCAAAATAGGTGCAACGGGTCGCAACAGCATGCGTAAACACATAGGTAACACCTATAACAGCACGTATGCACACAAACAACGGTAAAACAGGATAGCGTGCATTGCATTCGAATACGATCCAATCGAGGCAGAGCAAACATGCATCAAACAAAATACACCGTTCAATTAATCATGATCATAAACTCATCACATACCATGATGGATAACTTGGCAATCATCATGGAAGAACGCAACATATAGCATGTGATCAAACGAATCGAGTATGCACATCATGAAATTAGATGCAAACAAGTATGCACAACCATCATCAATCCAGCAACAATGCACAATGAACACAATCGACAAGTGTGTGTGTGTGTGTTAATATCTTTAAACGTTCAACAATGCAAGCATACACATAAATGATGAAATTCAACAAGTCGCGTGTCGAGAAATGTGAACATGCAAGAGTGTGAGGTGTACCAGCATAGGAATAATCCACAAATCATCAATATATCAATCCATGAAGTTTAGGCATACATTGGATCTCAAACAACCAAGAAAATGCAAGAAAATGGCACTCTGCAGCAGTGTTAATCGGTTAACCAAATACGTTAACCGGTTAACAGCTTAAAAATCAGCAGAAAACAGCAAAAATACAATGGTTAACCGGTTAATCATTTTGCACTGCAATTGGTTAACCGGTTAACCCTGTTACAGCAGCAAAAATTAATTTGAAAAAATCACTTCCAGCAGCAAAAGCACTTATCCAATCATCTCCAATGATCATGTAACCAACAATGCACGAAAATTAAGTTCAGAAACAATATTCAAACATCATTTAAATTCAATAATCATCAACATCCACAATCAAGGTCAACCAAGTGAATCAAAACATATCAAAATTCATGGATCTACATTGTATGAGTGGCAATTAAGCTAAAATGAGTATGGATCTGAAATTAACCAACCTACAAAGCTGAGATTTGCTTTGGTAAGTGTTGCAAACAGAAATGGATGAATTCAAGTAGAGAAATCCAAGATCCACAAGCTTCTTGCACTCAAAAGTTGAAGATCCAAGCAAATAAGCAACAAAACTCCAAAATCACTTGCAATAATCACTTCTGAAAAATCATAACTAGATCCAAACGAAAATCCAAATTGAAAAGCTGAAATGTAGTGATGATGAGAGGCTTTAGCTCAAGAATCAGCAAGTTCCAATGAAGAACTTGTTAATCTTTGAAAGAGAGCTTTGAGTGTGGTTGAAAATGGAGATTGAGAATGAAAAAGGGAGAGAGAATGGAGAGAATTCTGAAAATTGGGAGTGTAAATAAGACCTAGCCCCTTAGAGGTTTGGAATTGATGAGATTAAATAACCTCTAGCTTGGGAGTTTGGCTTGGGTTTGGAGTGAATGGAAAATGAGGTGAAAAATGGGTTTGGAAATGAAATGTGGAATTGGGGTGGAAATTCATGAGTGGAAATGGAAAATTTTGGTGGAAAATGATGAAAAGAAGTTGCTCTAGATCCTTCCCACGTAGGCACAAGCAATGCACATGACCACCACAATAATTTCAAAACTCTGCAATGCTGAAAAATGCAGATTTGGGCAAAATTCGCAATGGTTAACCGGTTAACTATATGCGTTAACCGGTTAACGCAAGAAAAATTTGAATTTTCTGCTTGGCGCCAAAAGGAGGGAAAATGGAGACAGACGTGATTACACCTGTTCTGAGCCACAATATGCCTTTGAAACTTGTCTTTGGACCTCCCTACTTGAGTGCACTTGAGACATGCCACGAAATATTTTTTGAGCCCCGATTAAATTGCTGAAACGGCTGCTCGGTGCCGAATTGCTGATCAAAATTTGACTGCCGGAACAGCTGATCTTCAAAACACTTAATGAGCAAAATAAAGGCTCAAAAAGACTTTGAGAATTAAATGTTTGGCCTTGACTGCTGATAAAGATCAAACCGGTGCTGAGAACATCTTGTACTGCTGAAGCAAATGCCCTGATCCCATGCCCTATGCTGAATGCCATGCTATGCAATCTATGACCTACTATGGAATGCAAATGGGTAAAGCATAGACCAATTATTGAGAAAAATAAGAGGGTAAATTTTGAGGTATTACAGCTGCCCCTATTCAATCAACTGTGAATCTGAATGGATGAAAGCGACGGCTATCAGGAATTCAAGATACATAGGGATTGAATACAAAAATAACCGAGAAAATTTGCACTGTGGTTAGAGAAGATGTTGTAAAGGTAAGGAAGAAAAGTTGGTGAAGAAGACCTTGGAACCATTGGATCCCATAGGAAACCTGTCGGGAACTTGTGAAATACCTGTCCGGAACGGGTGAAATACCTGTTGGGAACTGGTGAAATACCTGTCGGGAACAGGTGAGATACCTGTCGGGAACGGGTGAGATACCTGTCGGGAACTGGTGAAATACCTGTCGGGAACGGGTGAGATACCTGTCGGGAACTGGTGAGATACCTGTCGGGAACTGGTGAAATACCTGTCGGGAACTGGTGAGTTAGGACCTGTTTTGCCTATCGGGAATGGGCAAGTGTACCTGTCGGGAACTGGCAAGGTTCAAACCAATGGGAGCTGTCGGGGACGGCTACAGCTTATAACCAAGGCTTACCTATCGGGAATGGGTAACGGGGCCTGTCGGGAACTGGCATGGTTAAAACTCAAAGGGAGCGGTCGGGAACGACTACAGTTTATAACCAAGGCTTACCTATCGGGAATGGGTAACGGGGCCTGTCGGGAACTGGCATGGTTAAAACTCAAAGGAGCGGTCGGGAACGGCTGCAGTTTATAACCAAGGCTTACCTATCGGGAATGGGTAACGGGGTCTGTCGGGAACTGGCATGGTTAAAACTCAAGAGAGCGGTCGGGAACGGCTGCAGTTTATAACCAAGGTTTACCTATCGGGAATGGGTAACGAGGCATGTCGGGAACTAGCATGGTTAAAACTCAAGAGAGCGGTTGGGAACGACTGCAGTTTATAACCAAGGTTTACCTATCGGGAATGGGTAACGGGGCCTGTCGGGAACTAGCATGGTTAAAACTCAAAGGAGCGGTCGGGAACGGCTGCAGGAATCCTATCGGGAATGGTTCCAAGAAACTTACAAGTTGAGAGATATGACTCTGTGGGGAGAAAAATGATGAAACCCTTTGTATCGTTTCACAATGTCTGTCGGGGAATAAACACGACATTCCTTCTGGTTTTGTCAATGATGTAAGGAGCAAAGTTTTGGACCCTCGCACGAGTTATCAAAAACTGGCCTATGCTTCACATGCATATGTTTGAATTTTGCCGTAATGCTCCATACGAAATGGAATGCTACGCATTTTAGAGGATGCTATGCGTACTACATGCAAAATGCAAAGAGGTCCTCAGCAAAATGAATGCTGAGGAAAGGAAAGACAACCCCGCCGGGGATAACTAGCTGGATTGACTTCGCGGTCGCAAACCGTACTGGGGAGGACAAATTGACCTGACGTCCTGATCTGGGCACTGACCTGACAAACCTGTTAAGGCTACTGTAGGAAAAGATAACTTTGCTGGGGAGGCATCATCTGAGCCAATCTGCTTGGGGAATAACTATAACCATAGAACTCCGCTGGGGATTAATGAGCTTACAACAAACTTTGCTGGGGAGATGTCCCTTGAGAGGATTTTACAAAAGACCACGCCTCTTCAAACTCTACTGGGGAACCAGGTTTACAACAAACTCTGCTGGGGAGAATCACGTCAAAGTGTCTCATGCCAGAGAATGTTTCTTAAGAGAATTTTACAGAAGCTCCAACATCTTCCAACTCTTAAACTAATACCGAGACTAGAGCTAGGATGCAGTAGATGGGAGGCCACCCTGTTGGGGAAAATAGATCTGGAATACTCCTGCCGGAGAATTTCGTGATGCTCCATGCTTGAGATGGTCAACCACTTGCTTTTGCCCCAAGATACAAGTCTGATCTGGAGAAAACGTCCCAAGAGGATTTTATAGAAGATTCAACATCTCCAAACTCCTGGACACTCGCTGGGTCTTGAACATTAACTGTAAGGCGTGTGAAGCAACTCTACTGGGGCTTACAACCATTATCAACACAGAAAAGCTTGTAGTTATTGGAAGTACTGAATAGGATACTATACTACCCTTTTGACAACGCTGTTGGGGATCATGAAGCTCTGTATGTACGCTGGGGATGACCATCTCCAAAAATAACTCTCATGCTGAGAAGTCCTCTCTGCCTGGGGAGGAACGATCATTTGTGCTTCGTAAATGATTTGGCTTGAAGACGTCTTACATCTTTGCATAGTTATCCAGTGAAATCTCCACACCTGCAAACAAAAGAATGCGCACATATGCCCCAGAATAATCCGAGGTTCGGTAGTATTCAACCAAGCACACGCGTCATTTAAAGCAATTTTAAATGTTTTCTCCTTTATGCACATTATTGTAGAACCCCCAAGATTTTCGCATGCAACTGTTTATAAAAAATTTGGACGTTTGTGTAAACAAAGCAAATATAAAAACAAAACAACAGATAGAATTATTCTGAATAACGACAATTTTATTGATTGAGGAGCCTGAAAAAATAGGCATTTACATCAAGAAGCAATTCCTGGAAAGAGGTAATTGCCAAAACAGAAAAGAAACTGTCCTAATGGCAATGTGAAAATGAAACTTCATTGAACTTCAACCCTGCTATGGTTCATATATCTTCAAGATTCTCCAACTGCTTTGCCTTCAAAGGGGAACGATTGAACTGATTCCTGACCTTCAGATTACTTACTGATTGAGACGAGGCAATACAGATTACTCAGATCGCAGTTTTCGCTAAATCTCTCTTTTTCCTGGATCGCCCTTTACGGGTTTTCAATCCACCGAGATACCCTTTTTGCCTAAGTTGCCCTTGCGGGTTTTCAACTTACCGGGTGTACTTTTTTTTTTTATCCCTAATTTTTGCCCGAACCTTCTTTTCTTTTTTGTTTTTTTTTTCTTTTTTTAGGTTCGCCGAGATGCCCTTTTTTGCCTGGACTCTCTTTTTACTGTCCAGCGGGTCTCTTTATGCGAAGTATCTTTTAACTGCGTTTGAGTTCACAGGGGACAAAAAGTCCTCACCGTCCATTGTTGTAAGCATCAAGGCTCCGCCCGAGAAGACCTTCTTAACAACATATGGACCTTCATAATTAGGCGTCCATTTGCCCCTGTGATCTGTATTCGGAGGAAGAATCCTTTTCAATACCAAGTCGCCCGTCTGGTAGGTTTGAGGGCGCACTTTCTGATCAAATGCTCGTTTCATTCTCCTCTGATACAGTTGTCCATGACATACTGCAGCCAATCGTCTTTCTTCGATGAGACTCAACTCGTTGAACCTCGCTCGAACCCATTCAGCCTCGTCAAGTTTAACGTCCATCATGACCCTTAAAGAAGGGATTTCCACTTCAACCGGTAACACTGCCTCCATACCATATACAAGCGAAAACGGGGTTACCCCAGTAGACATACGAACAGAAGTACGGTACCCATGTAAAGCGAAAGGGAGCATTTCATGCCAATCCTTATATGTCACCACCATCTTTTGCACAATCTTCTTAATATTTTTGTTGGCTGCCTCGACAGCACCATTCATCTTCGGGCGGTAAGGAGATGAATTATGGTGTTTAATTTTGAAGCTCTGGCATAGCTCTTTCATCATCTTGTTGTTGAGATTAGAACCATTATCAATAATGATCCTTTCAGGCACCCCATATCTGCAGATAATCTCCTTCTTAATGAATCGGGCTACCACTTGCCTGGTAACATTTGCAAAAGAGGCTGCTTCAACCCACTTGGTAAAGTAATCAATAGCCACCAGAATGAATCGATGTTCGTTGGAAGCTGTAGGCTCAATCTTCCCTATCATATCAATACCCCACATAGCAAAGGCCCACGGAGAACTCATCACATTCAAGGGGTTTGGTGGCACATGCACCTTATCAGCATAGATTTGGCATTTGTGGCATTTTCGAGCGTACTTAAAGCAATCAGCCTCCATAGTTAACCAGTAATACCCTGCTCGTAGTAATTTCTTCGCCATAGCATGCCCGCCAGCATGGGTACCAAAAGATCCTTCATGTACTTCCTGCATTAACAGGTCTGCTTCCTGTCTATCCACACATCTGAGCAAGACCATGTCAAAGTTTTGCTTGTACAACACATCCCCATTCAAAAAGAAGCTTCCTACCAACCTCCTCAGAGTCTTTTTGTCATTATTGGATGCCCCAGCTGGATACTCTTGACTCTCCAAGAAACGTTTGATATCAAAATACCAGGGTTTATCATCAGTCGTAGTATCAGCGGCAAACACATGCGCGGGTCTGTCTAGTCTCATCACATCAATCTTCGGGATATGGTTCCACCAATTCACCTGAATCATGGAGGACAATGTAGCTAAAGCATCAGCCATCTGATTCTCATCACGAGGTATATAGTATAATTTCACTGTTGTAAAAAAGGTCAATAGTCTTCTCGCGTAGTCTCTGTAAGGAATCAAGTTCTGCTGGTTGGTATGCCAATCTCCATTGATCTGGTTGATCACTAGAGCGGAATCACCAAATATCTCAAGAGTCTTGATCCTCAAATCAATGTCTTCTTCAATACCCATGATACAAGCCTCATATTCCGCTTCGTTGTTGGTGACATTAAAAGTTAACCTGGTAGTGAAAGGTATGTGTGATCCTTTCGGAGTAATAAGGACTGCCCCAACACCACTTCCATTCATGTTAACGGCCCCATCAAACATCAGCTTCCATTTGTCATTAGGATCCGGTCCTTCATCAACCGGAGGCTCTTCACAATCTTTAGCCTTGAGAAACATAATGTCTTCATCAGGAAAATCAAACCTCATTGGCTGGTAATCATCAATAGGCGACTCGGCAAGATAATCAGATAACACACTCCCTTTGATAGCCTTCTGGGAAGTGTACTGTATATCATATTCAGTCAAAACCATCTGCCACCGGGCGACCCTTCCATTAAGAGCTGGCTTTTCAAAGATGTACTTGATTGGATCCATTTTTGAAATCAGTAGGGTTGTATGAGTAAGCATGTATTGCCTCAATCGCTTAGCAGCCCATGCTAATGCACAACATGTCTTCTCAAGCATCGAGTACCTGGACTCGCAATCAGTGAATTTCTTGCTCAGGTAGTATATAGCATGCTCTTTCCTACCTGTCTCGTCGTGTTGACCGAGAACGCAACCCATTGATCCATCACGTACAGTGAGATACATAATCAGCGGCCTCCCAGGAACTGGAGGCATGAGAATCGGAGAATTTTGCAAGTATTCTTTTATTTTTTCAAAGGCCTTTTGACAATCACTGTTCCACCGGATTGATTGATCTTTTCTCAATAACTTGAATATTGGCTCACAGGTTGTGGTAAGATGAGATATAAATCTTGCAATATAATTCAACCTTCCCAAAAACCCTCGAACCTGCTTTTCAGTTCTCGGTTCCGGCATTTCTTGAATGGCTTTTACCTTTGCTGGATCCACCTCGATTCCCTTTTCACTGACAATGAAACCCAAAAGCTTACCAGATCTTACCCCGAAAGTACATTTATTCGGGTTCAGCCTCAGTCTAAAATGTCTCAACCGCTCAAACAACTTTTTCAAATTTATCAAATGCTCTTCTTCCGTTTGTGACTTGGCAATCATATCATCCACATAAACTTCAATTTCTTTGTGAATCATATCGTGGAAGAGCGTTACCATGGCACGCTGATATGTAGCCCCAGCATTCTTCAAACCAAACGGCATCACCTTATAATAGAAAGTGCCCCAAGGGGTGATGAATGTAGTTTTCTCCATATCCTCGGGCGCCATCTTAATCTGGTTGTAACCTGAAAACCCATCCATGAAAGAAAACACAGAGAATTGAGTCGTATTGTCTACCAACACGTCAATGTGTGGTAACGGAAAATCATCTTTTGGACTCGCCCTATTCAAATCTCGATAATCCACACACATTCTGACTTTGCCATCCTTCTTCGGCACCGGCACAATATTAGCGACCCACGGCGGATAATTGGTAACAGCTAGAAACCCCGCATCCAACTACTTTTGCACTTCCTCTTTAATCTTGATGACCATTTCAGGTTTGGTTCTCCGAAGCTTCTGTTTGACAGGAAAACAACCCTCTTTCAGCGGCAATCTGTGCACAACGATGTCTGTATCCAACCCAGGCATATCTTGATAAGACCAGGAGAAGATGTCGACATACTCTTGCAACATTTCAATCAGCTATTTCTTTACATTCTCAGCCAAGCTTGCCCCTACTTTAACCTCTTTATTTACCTCTTCAGTACCAAGGTTGACAACTTCTACATCTTCCTGATGAGGCTGAATGGCTCTTTCTTCCTGTTTTAATAATCTAGCCAACTCCTCCGGCTGTTCACAGTCTTCTTCGTCCCCCTCTTCGGCTTGGTATATTGGATTATCGAAGTCATAATAAACCATAGCAGAGTCATCATCAATGAGGTCCAGAGAATCACCCCTGCATGAATGATAATTCATGCCTTTAGAACTGCTCTTTGAAAGAAAGAAAAAAAGGAAAAATGCAAAAAAAAACATGAAGAAAACATTGCCACTTTTATTTAAATGATAAAAATAAAAGAGAAAGACAGGGAACACAATTTGAATACAAAACGTCCTTTCATTAATGATAAAAACTTGTATGAAAACAAACATGGGGGCCCTACAATGAAGTCACTATGCCTTAGGCAGAGCATAGGACTTTTGCATGCTTAATGAAAGAAAACAAAGAAAATTACTTATTTGGCAGAGTAACTTGGATGAGATCCTCCGAAAACCAATTGTTCAGCTTCACTCCTGGAGCACATGGACGCACCCAGTTGTCCAGGTCACAGTCACCATCTTCACCGTCTTCAATTGCTGCACATGTATGACTTGGATATATGACCCATCCACTTGAGAAAAAAACGGGCGCTTGGCTCTCTTGACCTTGTGGTGGAACCCGAGGAGGTTTATAACCAATTCCATTCTTATCATCCTTGAAAGGTATCTCAACCATTTTCCCCCAACCTTCGGTATGACCAGACTGCACCACCTCCAAAGCCTACTTATATGAAGTCATAGAGGCTCCCACTCTTGCCTCACCAGACGGGGACGGAGAATCTTTCACCATATTCATAGTTTCAAATGCCTGACAGAGAGTTTCGTGGATCTCTCTGTCCATCTCCACATACTTGAAGGATGACAGATGACTAACAAAAATATCTTCTTCTCCGCATACCGTAACAACTTGGCCATCAACTACAAACTTTATCTTCTGATGCAAGGTTGAAGATACGGCCCCAGCAGCGTGGATCCAGGGATGACCCAATAGACAACTATAGGCTGGCAGGATGTCCATCACATAAAACACTGTATTGAACACCTGGGGTCCTATCTGGACAGGCAGCTCTACCTCTCCAATCACTGATCTTCTTGAACCATCAAATGCTTTCACCACTAGATCACAAGGTCTGAGTATCACCCCTTCCACATCCAGCTTGGCTAATGCTTTCTTAGGCAACACATTGAGGGACGAGCCAGTGTCCACCAATACATGGGATAACATGGCACCTTTACATTCCATTGATATGTGGAGAGCCTTATTGTGATTCCTTCCTTCTGGCGTTAAGTCAAAATCTGTGAACCCTAGACCGTTTCCAGCATTAACATTGGAGATCACACCTTCAAGCTGGTTCACTGATATCTCTTGCGGTACGTACGCTATATTCAAAATTTTAAGCAGAGCATTCCGATGAGCTTCGAAACATAGCAACAATGACAATATGGAAATCTTAGAAGGAGTTTGATGTAGATGGTCAACGATCTTATAATCGCTTTTTCTGATTATTCTCATGAATTCCTCAACATCTTTCTCAAATGACTTATCAGATTCTGCCTCTGGCACCGGTTTAGCCCCTAACGTTAGTTCATCATTCAAGACTCGCTTCCCTTTGGCCCTTTCTAATGCTTCAGTATTGTCTTTCCTGAGTGTCTGAGGAGCAAAAAGCCTTCCGATGCGAGTAAAACCACCCATTCCTCCAACATTTCCGACACTTGAACCACTTTCTTTAGGAGTCTGCACCTCCTACCTTTGTCTTTGACTATTAGTCCCATAGTACCACGGGATAACAACTTTGTTCTCATTTGGGACGTAGTTGGGAATAGTTACAGTTATAAGAGCCACTCGTTCAGGTGCAGATATCTGTACAGGAGCAGGCACAGGAATTTCAACAGGATCAAAGTAGATTGTAATAGTGGAAACTTCATCATCATTCTTTTTCAACTGATCAAATAGCATACATCCTTCATCTATCATACTCTGAAGGCCAATTCTAAACTTTACACAACCATTATCAGCAATCAAGCAATCTTCACAACTCTCTGAACAACCAGGAAATACAACCCTTTTCAGCAATCGTTCCTTCACAACTTTCAGCGGAGTCCTGACATCATTAATATCCCTTACCAGATTCAGCCCTCTATCATCTTCAATGGCATGCACCCCCGGTCCACCATGCGAGGGCATGGGATTTTGAATTACATTAGGTCTCGGAGCAAAATTAATAGCTTTTGAATCAACAAGGTCTTGCACCACATGTTTGAAAGCCTTGCAGTTTTCCACATTGTGTCCGGGCGCATTGGAGTGAAACTCACACTTTTCATTTGCATCATATCCATCAGGTAACCTGCCCAGTGGGGGAGCCAAAGTCCTCAACTGTACCAAATTCAAACGAAGTAAATTCTGTAGCATCTGTGAACAAGTCATAGGGAAAGCATCAAAATGTCTGTCATTCATTCTCTTTCTTGGGTGATACTGCCTCTGAGCTGCAGGTTGAACTTCATTACCCGGAGTTGGAATAGTTATGGATGCTGCCTGGTGATGTGCACCATGTTGTCCTCTACCTCTCCCTCCTTGTGAATACACTGCATTAACGTCACCTTCACGCTTTCTGTTATTGTTGCCAAAAAACTTCTTCGCAGGAGCTGAACTTGTACCACTTCCATCCTGAATTTTCCCCATCTTAATCAAACTCTCAATTCTCTCTCCAGCAATTACTATGTCAGTGAACCCAGTAGATGGACAAGCGGCCAGCCTATCAAGATACGGACCTTGCAAAGTATTCATGAACATGTCAGCCATTTCTCTATCTGCCAACGGAGGTTGCACCTGTGCAGCAAGTTCACGCCACCTCTGGGCGTACTGTTTAAAACCTTCCTTGGGGTTCTGTGTCATGCTTTGTAACTGAGTGCGATTCGGTGCCATGTCAATGTTATATTGGTATTGCTTTAAGAAAGCCAAGCACAAATCTTTCCAGCTTCTGATGCGGGCCCTGTCTAACTTTATGTACCATTCCAGTGAGGCTCCAGACAAGCTGTCCTGGAAAAAGTACATCCATAACTTCTGATCATCAGAATAAGCTGCTATCTTCCGGTTGTATGCCTGGAGATGAGTCTTGGGACAAGTGCTACCATTGTACTTGTCGAAAGTAGGAGGTTTAAACTTCGGGGGAATCTTGACACCCTGTACCAGTCCCATATCCTCGACATCAATTCCCAAAGGATTCTGACTTTCTATAGCTTTCACTCTCTCAGCCAATCCCTCGTATTTCCTTTCATCATGGTAGAATCCCATATCAGCATTAAGTACAGAAAACTGGTCATCTTAACGATCTTCCACCAGCCCAGTGTTACCAGGAGTAAAACCCACATTAACCCCAACCGGAGGAGGAGTAACCATAGGAGGATTGACCACAGGAGGGTTAACCCTAGGGGATCAACGTGACCACCAGTAGGAATCTCAGTCTCCAACCTCTGGATGGTAGCTCTCATGTCTTCTTGCCTAGCTCTCAGGTCCTGCTGCCCCTGAGCAACCCCTTACATCAGATTCATAAATTGTTCCATTCGTGCCCTTAACTCAACCAACTCTGTCTGCATTTGATCCATAGCTCTAGCCTGGTTTCGTCTGGTTGCGTACCGGTGAATGGGAGATTCAGCTATTGTGCCTAAAACCAAATAAAGGTTAGAGGTCACCTGCAACAAGTACCTGTTATGCAAAAAATGCTTATGCTTATGAGGATGCAAATGCGAAATGCAAACAACCATATTTAAACATTTCCGGGCCGAATCTGCTTTGATTCCAGCTTTGGCAAGGGATCAGACACAACATCGGAAAATAAATCCGACTCCAGAAATACCACCGGATCAAACCACCAGAACAAATACTATTCGAAAACCAGGACTGTCAGAGCACAGATACTTAAACCAAATATTACATTACTGAAAACAAAGTAGTTCTTATAGAAAGAATCAAGCATAATCAAAGGTGATTCCATCAACAATCCTGATGGTAATCCCGAACAAAGATAAACAACAAAATCAACTACAAATCAACTCCAAACAAACTAGCTTCAACTTCCTCAAGAAGGTCTGCGGTGTCAGGATGTGTGGGTTGCTGCATCAGCCCTTTGATCAACTTGTTCCTCTTTGCAATCTCCTGGTTCAATTTAGCAATCTGCTCTTCAGTGTTGTTGTCCTCGCGCTTCGACTTCTTAACCTCGGCTTGTAGCTTGAGTTCTTCAATTTCTTTTTGTGCTTCTTTCCACCTGGCAAAGTAACGATCTTTCCTTGCTTTCACAACCTGAAGTTCCTCTTTCAACTCTTCATTCTCAATCTTGGCATTTTTCCACATATCCTGATAAGTGGCCAGCTCGTCCTCTGCTTTAGTCAAAAGCTTCTTGTTTTTCCTCTTAGATTTGACTGACGAATCAGCAACCATACTGATCTTTTTGAAGTGTTGAGCCCTGTCAGCAAAATCCTTCTCTTTTTTCTCTAAATGCGCAGTCATGTCTTGAACTTTCCACTTCAATCCTAAGTTGTCATGTAGAGCACTTTGTAGCCGACTACTCATATCAGAGTTTTCCGCCCTCAGATCAGATATCAACTTACGCTACTTATCAAACTCTTCGAATGGTACAGTGAGTCTCTCTTCCACAATCTCAGGATATAAGGGAGGCACCCGGTCAAAAGGCAAATAAAACTCTTCTACCCTCTTCTTCACCCATTCAACATATGGAGCGAAAGCTTGATTATTGGGCTTACCCAAAACAATCTTACTTATCTTCTGTCTGCTAAGCCAAGCTTGAGAAGCTTCTTGTGCAATAGCCACACCATCGGTCATATGAAAATACAAAGATTCTTCCAAATCTTCCTCAGCTGGAGGGCCTTTTAGAGCATATGCAAACTGCCTAATAGCCAGAGACGGGTTGTAGTTAATACCCCCTTTTCTTCCAATCAAGGGTACATTAGGATACCGGCCACAGCTATGCAAAATATCAGCCCCCACTAATCCTTTGTCCACCCACAGAATATCCTTAGCAGCTAAGCCCATCAGACGCTTACTCCACTCTAAAGAAATTCTTGAATCAACAAAAGCACCAGATTGGGGTAAACGTTTGGCAAACCACTTGTAAAAGAGAGGTGCGCAACAACAAACCACCCCACCTCGTCTTTTCTCATTCCTGTTGTATAGGGCGTAGTGGAGATCACCTAACAAAGTCGGTACCCGGATTCTGAGCTGTAAATATCTGAATAGCATCCGTATCGACGAAATCAGATTCATTAGGGAATAACACAGTGCCATATATGCACAGAGCCAATATTGCATTGAAAGTCATCCACCTCTTTTCTTTTGCTTCCTCTTGAGCCTTCTTCACTAAGTACCCCAAGTGATAGCCTCAGAATCTTCCTTTCTTAGAAAAGTCAGCCTCCACTGTAGATCTGCTCAAATAAAGAGCCTCAGCCACTACCTGGAAATCACAATCTCCTTGGGAACCACAGAAAGGAACACATTCTCTGATAGGAATCTTCAAAAGGTCAGAGTACTCCTCCAGGGTAGGAACCAACACATAATCTGGCATCACAAAGCACCTTAAGGAAGGATCATAAAATTGCATCAAGGTGTGTAGCCCATTGTATTCATACTCACTGAGACTCCGAACCAGGGGTAAAATCCAACCATACTTCTCTTTAAAGGCTCCTAAAACTTCTGGACCAGCTATACTCTGCAGACTGTTCAATGGGCCAAGAGTGATCTTCGGGAACCTGTAGACGATGATATGCTTCTTACCCCTCTTAGTGTCCATCCCTAAGAATGCCCTCTGACTGGAATCAAAGACTAGATACTACCTGAAAATGCATAAACATGAGTGTCAGAAAAATGGAATGCAATGCAGAGCACGGGATCAAGGTATCCACACAAACTGGCTGCACTGTGCTGACTGAACAAACCAAGGCTCTGTACCAAAACTCAGAACAATAACCACCATAGTGATAGAACCAGAAAACCAGGTAGGTTGAAAGTCACGGTTACCTGCAAACCTGCAAACCCCACCCCTCTCACATGTGGGTACTAGGATGTTCAGTATCCCGGGCTCTCAGGTCGAGAAATGATGATACGTTCACCATTTTTGGTTTGGCATCATCATTAATTGAGGAGGCCTCAACTGATTCTCCAAGACGAAAGATCCTCAGCTTCAGAGGTTTGAGAAGCAATAGAAATTCAGCCCGAAGGATACAATGCTATCGCCAATCAAAGAGGTCGTCTGCTGATTCACTTCAAAAGGGAAATCCTATAGCAAGTTCCCAGCATTGGGTCCTCGGATCGAGAATATGCAGCGGGTTTGCCACAAAGCGTGGTCTGCCACTGTCACATTTCGGGAGGAGTGCCGCAACTGAGTCCTCGGGAATGGTCATCAGAGTCGACAATTCCTCTAGAGAATAACTAATGGCCTGTATCAACATACAGTAGCAGATAGCTCCGGATAGAACCTCGTCTGATTGTAGGGATCGTGATCACCCACACGTGGCCAATGTGACGCCCCCGATCTACACCCCCAATAACAGGCAATTAAAGCACTAAAAGAAAATTCGAAAATTGATCAGAGTATATTTGAAACATCATGGCATAGAAAGGGAGTATCACATCAAAGTAACCAAACATACACATAACATGCAACACCTGCTCATCTAGATATGCAACGTGGGGTAACAATCATAAAGAGGAAACTTCGTTCCTTGCACCCACTTTTCAGAAATTAGAATTAAAGCGGAAAGATCTAAGATCTGAATAACACACATACATATAAACTTGGCTGTCATACATCAAGTTATAACTGTACCACCAAAATATAATCATCAGATATACAAAACAATCACAAACGGCCACCCTATGCTACCCGGAGTCACATATCAGAGCCGACCGACCAAAATAATGAAGACGCAACGCTTCACAAAAGAGTACCTCCAGCAATCTAATCTGCAACGCCTCATAGAGCGTTATAAAACAGCAGAAGGGTGAGAAAAACAACCATAATATAATCGCATAAGATTATATATTAACACCGAAATGCACAAATAACATATCCTCACCACCAAAGCACACAGATAAATTATAACAACACACCGTACAATTCACACGTATCAATTACCACTGCACATCAATCATTCACAATACAATCACACATATTCCCTTTCATTAATCACATTCGCAAATTCACACACAATTAATTCATGATTTATGCAATGCACATAGACCGACACAACGACTCTATGCACATGCCATGCGGTACCGACTTCCATTGTCACGTCATGTCACGTCATTAGTGACGCTCCCGGGATTTTCATCCAAGTACAAACGCGAAAGTGGCACCAAACAGAGTCGCCAGCAATGTGTATTTATCCCATGAGAGGGAAAGGAAACACCGCATAAACCTGAGAGAAAGGAAAAGCATGGTCTTACGACCAAGAGAACTGGGTTCGGGAGTCGGTTACGCGCGGGGAAGGTATTAGCACCCCCACGCCTCCATCGTACCCGATGGGATCCACGCTTGCTTGTCTCGATCAAAGGGTGTAAAGAAAGGATACCGGAAAAGGAACTGAAAGAAAGAAAGGAGAAAGAAAAGAAAAGGAACGGGAAACAAATGTAGGGAAAATAAAAGAAGTGCTCGCATGGGCCCTACCCCACTGCCTACGTATCTCATTGGGAGCGTGAGAATCAGAGCGACGTAGTTCCCCTCAATAGGGATGGATTGTTTGTGTTTTTTAGAGAACGGCTTACGTTCTAGCTCAGGTGTTGCAGGCTCGCTGGTCCGAGTGCGTTACCGTCTTGCAAGAGAACGAGTAGAAGCGCGTTCGTGCGTTGAGAATGAATGAGATGAGAAAAGAATTCCCGAAGGAAAGACGTTATTGTTTGTTTTTGCCTTTTAGAAGGAAGTGTTTTGGATTTGTTTGCATACGACAGTGTATCTGGATCTTAGCCATTGGAATGTGTACGTTCTCACATTCCAAGATGGAATGGGTAAGAATGCACACTAAGAGTGAAGAAGACCCCCACACTTAGTTCCAATTGTCAAGGTTCAAACACACTAGCATACTTGTATTTATTAAGTGTTTTGTTGATTATGAAGTGAAGAAGTGTTTTTTATTATTTGCACCTTCAACAAGTATTGCATTTAAGTCCCTCATACAAGATCAAATGTTTAACACATTGACCCAAGATGGGCTATATGCTACACATTCTAAGATTACAAGAGAAGACCCCTTATAATCTTTTCTTTATATGAAAGGCCTAAATGCAATAAATGCCTACCTTTATTATATGTTTTGAATTTTCTTTGAGATGAGAAAAGAGACTCAAGAGAGGAGAAAAGGTAAAACCTATATGGACTAAGACTCAATCCTAATTGAAGATTAAAGGGAGTGATCCTAAAGGTTTGTGAGGTTTCAACCTAAAGTCTAAAGAAAGAAAGAATTAAACAATTCACTTCCAAAGTAGAAGATGAATTGTAATTCAAAAAGGGAAAGTAATGAGTTATTAAAAGAAAGCACATAAGTGCTTAGCAAAACACAAAATGGAATTGTAAAAGAGAAAGGATAGAAGTTGAATGTGGATTCCTTATCCACACTCAATTGAAACTTACCAAAGCCCCTACATGGTTAGTAAACAATAGAAACATGTATAAGGAATAAAAAGCACTTAATGCACATTAAAATTCAAAAGAATAAGATGAAAAATCAAATCTTAATATCATAACCAGAATGTGCATCATATGGATAACAAGTGAATATCATCATACAAATGCAAGTGAATAAGCAATAATCATCACCCATTAGCATTTAAACATGTTACAAGAAGAAGGAATAGATGAAAGATGGAAAGAAATGAAAAGGACATGCATAAATGGAACATATACATCAACAACCAGAATTGAAACTAAATAAAAAAAGGTTTATGAACATCTCAAAAGTATCCATGAATCAACCATCAAGACATTCAAGAAGTAATAGAAGAAGAAGTGAGATGAAAACTCAAAAAGAAGGTGCAAACAATACATGTTAGGATGCACAAAGTTCAAGTTGAAATGAACATGTGAAGATGACCTATAATGTGCAACAATGACCTATAATATCACTTGAATGACTCATACAACTATGAAAATGCTCATACAAATATGCACAAAAGAGTTCATGCAAACATGCACTAAAGTTATGATGACATGACATGTATTATGCTTCAAATGTAATGCATCAAACAAAAACCAAATGGATTCATGAAAATTATGCCAGCATATTATTGGAATGCCTAGGTCAGAAATGCATCATACATCAAGATAGCATGTAAAAATTCAGAGCAAAATGACTTCAAACAAAGCAATTAGGTCAAATTGAAACATCATGCAAAGTGGTGCAAATATAGGCATCAAAACATGTCATAAAGTGACTTAAAAAATCAAACAAAAATCATCTAGCATGCTTCAATGTATTGGTGAATCAATGCAAAAAGAACCATGTCAAAACAGTTTGTAATGAGCAAGAACAAAATTAAACAAATTCATGTATCATGCTTAGAATGCATCTAAATGGAAATTCAAAGAAAATTATGGAACAGGGGCAAAAAGGTCATAAGATCAGAAAATAAAATCACCAAAAATTTTCTAAATGTTTTATTGATGTCCATGAATTTTTGTGGAATTTTCTAATGTCATTTGATATTTCTAAAAATTGAAAAGCAAACGTGTATAAAATGAAGAAAATAAAAGGAAATAGAAAACAAGAGTGGGGTGCAAATATAGTAAACCAACAGTTCAAAGTGTTTGGGCTTTTTAAAAAGGAGGTGCGAAAAGCAATCTGTCATAGGTCCAATTACGCGTAGCACACACTAACTACCATGCATTATCAGTCAAACTAAGTCAAACCATTCACCACCATCAGATCAGGTCAAGGTCAAATCTAGGTCAAGGTAATCAAGATCAACGCGCACACTTGAATGTCCATACACACTACCATGTACCATACCACACAAAGTTTAAAAAAATTTCAGAAAATCACACGTGACATGCACATGAATTTTTATGTGTTGGCAGCATGGTAGCCATTAGATCACACTCATCCAACGGATCACATTCAAACTGGTCATAAAACCCTAACATGAAGCCATCGGCCGGAGAGGGACCTCCGGTCACCTTCTCCGGTCACTTACCACCGTCTGCAACTCACATTTCTCCAGAAAATCACAATGCATACATCAATTGAAAGCTAAGCTCACGTACATTATGAATATGCTAATGAAAATCACCAAACACATACGCACAGCAAGAACAGAGTCAATCAAATTAAGCCCTAGGTATAGAACTATGCCTCTAAGAAGCCTATCAACTAGCCAGAATCAAACTTGTGCTTCTAATAAGCTTCAATCAATGTATAATGAACTTAAAACTCTCATGAATCGTACAGAAAAAGATGATGAATATTTACCTGATGTTGATGGAACTTTTGAACCAAGAAAAACCAGAGAATAAACTTGATACTCTTGATCTTCTATTGGCCAAATAAAGGCTTAAGCACTGAAACTTGAGCAGCGAGAGAGTGAGTAAATCGTGTGGAGAAGAATGGCGATGAAGCTTGAGCAGTGTGAGAATGAGACTCTGAAACTTGGAGAGATGAACCTCTGAACTCGTGACACAAAATGAACAAGTGAAAAACCTCCCTGAGTTATGAGCAATGTGATGTTTATATAGCCAGCCTTAACCATGGTTTAATGAGTGAGTCAAGCGAGTTGAGGGTGGTCAACTGAGTGCACCCTAACTAACTGAGTCAAGTTAGTTAGGGGCGAGTTCCTTTAGGCTTTTGTATGGTATATGGCAGCTCATGGTAAGTTACAATGTTCCTGCTGCAAAACTTCTACCACAAGCTTTCAACCTTTTCCTTTTTCATGTATGACTCGAGCAAAGGTGTAAAGAGTGCAGGCATGTGTTGGTCTTAATGAGGAAGCAAACATAAAAAACCTGTGTCATGTATTTGAGGTGTGCTTGAACCAAAATTATGCAACAAGTCATTATTGTAACAGTGGATGTTTGATGGTAAATATCTCTCATGTTAATGCATGGTTTAATGAGGTTTTGGTGTCAAATGAAAGAGGAGCTATCATGGCACAATATTGATGTTGAAAACAAGTCAAATGGAAGTGTACAAGATGATGAAAAATTGCTTGAAACAAAAGGAATCAAAACTGGTGTATGGCGTAGTAATGGGGTTGGTTGGCAAGGCAACATGGCGCCTGGGTTTTCAGCATAATCAACATGACCTGGGGTCACTATTTCTCCATCATAACTTGATCAGATGAAATTTTGCCCAACATGAACATTGAAGAGGGCATTGCAAGGAACAATATTGATTTTGACAAGTTTTTCATTTGAGGCCTTTAACCATGAGAAAAATAGGCGAATATATGGCACACCAACTGTTTGTTAAAATGACTGCGCGCGTGCCCTGAAAATCTTGGTCATGACCTAGTTTTGAACCTACTTTGCTCAAACTTTGATCAATCATATCTCACTCAATTTTTATCCAATGGAGATGTTCCACACATGGATTTGAAGCTTAAAACAAGATCTTTTGTTGTGGCCGAGTGGAATTTTCATTTGGTGCTTCCATTTTAAATGGCCTTGGTTCAAACTCTGATGCAAAATGGCCAAAACTTGCTATTTTTAGTAACCCTACTTCATCCAAAAATGGCAACTTTCTACATCTTGAATTTTTCATGATTCCTTTGGAATTTCTTGACCAAATTTTGCACATTGGACACATATAACATGAATTTCATGAATTTGGCCTCAAAAAGTCAAGAGTTGACTTTTTCCTCTGATTATTTGACTTTGCCCCAATTTCTCTGATTCTTGATCTTTCTTCCAATTGAACCACTTCTAAAACCAATTGAGATGCAATCTTCCACATACATACACTTAAGGACATATGGAATACCATGACATCAAGTTTTGTTCAAAAAATCAAAGATTCCCTGATTTAATGGGAAACCCTAGTTTTGACCCCCTTTGGTTAGGAGGAAATTGCACATCTTCCAAATCCAAGTTCCTCAGAGTATGTTGTGTATCCTCTTAAAGGATGATGAGAAATGCCACTTGAGGATGATTTTGAATCAATGAGCTATCTCTTTTGAGGATTTTCCTTCAATTTTTGGACTTCTTGCATAGTGTAGGATGTAATGCCTCAATCTCCTATTGTATCTCTTATCCTTGAGGTTGTGGATGATCAATTGAGATAGTATGAGACATGAAAGGCCTCTTGGCTTGCCTTGAGGCAACTTGACTGACCTTTTTGTGCTTTGAATGATCTCTTGATTGTCCATCCCCCACCTGATCACATGCCCTGATGGTAAGGAGGATGCCATGCTTCATTTTTCTATGTTAAATGCAATGCAATGTTAATGAGGTGGATGTGACATGATAAATGATAATGCCATGCTATGATGACAAAGAGGGAGAGCAAATTTTGGGGTATTACAGCTGCCCCTATTCAAGCGCTGTAGACCTGAATGCCTGAAAGCGATTGCTTTCGGACTTTCAAGGTATATAGTGATTGAATACCAAATATAACCAAAAATTTGCTCTGGATAGTGAAGAAGAAAAGGGATATAAACCCAACGAGACTGCTGGATTGAATCTTCGATGAAACGTCGGAGAGATCTGTCTTTTGAACGACGCCAGACGACTACTGGCTTGCCACACTGCTGGTGGACTTTAATAATGTCTTTTATGCAATTCCAGACGACTACTGGCCTGCCACACTACTGGTGGACTTTAATAATGTCTTTTATGCAATTCCAGACGACTACTGGCCTGCCACACTACTGGTGGACTTTAATAATGTCTTTTATGCAATTCCAGACGACTACTGGCCTGCCACACTACTGGTGGACTTTAATAATGTCTTTTATGCAATTCCAGACGACTACTGGCCTGCCACGCTACTGGTGGACTTTGCAGCTTCGTGCCACCCGAAGATGGACTTTTGCCAATCCACTGTTGGACTTTTGCCACCCGAAGACGGACTTTTGCCAATCCACTGTTGGACTTTTAGAATATGCCACCCTTAGATGGACCTTTCGCCAATCCACTGTTGGACTTTTGCCACCCGAAGACGGACTTTTGCCAATCCACTGTTGGACTTTTGCCACCCGAAGACAGACTTTTGCCAATCCACTGTTGGACTTTTGCCACCCGAAGACGGACTTTTGCCAATCCACTGTTGGACTTTTAGCTGCTTTGCCACCCGAAGATGGACTTTTGCCAATCCACTGTTGGACTTTTAGAATATGCCACCCTTAGATGGACCTTTCGCCAATCCACTGTTGGACTTTTGCCACCCGAAGACGGACTTTTGCCAATCCACTGTTGGACTTTTGGAATATGCCACCCGAAGACGGACTTTTGCCAATCCACTGTTGGACTTTTAACAATGCCAGACGACTACTGGCTTGCCACACTACGGGTGGACTTTCGCAAAATTCCAATACTGGATTACACTCTGCATCCGTGTCAGACATCTCTGCCGACTTTGCTGAGGAACAATGATCAATGACTTGACTTTAGAGGTTCCTGAGAGGATAGTATCTCTGCTGGATAATGAATGAACAATCCGCCTGCTTCGAATTGTCAAGTTTGCCAAAAACAAATTGGACTTGAAGAATAATAAATCTGCCAGTAATCACTTCATCTGCTGGGGGAATGAATTTTGGTCACAGCGATTCCGCTGGGGATGAGAATTTCTTTGCATGGCGTCTTGCTAGGGAAGAAAAGTCATAAAAACTC
The DNA here is from genome assembly GCA_022829125.1 of Lathyrus tuberosus. Taxonomy (NCBI): domain Eukaryota; kingdom Viridiplantae; phylum Streptophyta; class Magnoliopsida; order Fabales; family Fabaceae; genus Lathyrus; species Lathyrus tuberosus. The sequence continues at coordinate 241,227 of JALAZF010000203.1, read as the reverse complement.
TGCTTGAGGATCTATCCAATCCAAGACCCTTTGTAGGGGTTATCCACCTTTTGACCCGGCTGGGGAAAGACTGTGCCACCCTTGTTGAGGAATAGATTCTGCCGATCTTATAAACCTCTGCGGGGAGAACAACAACTCAGCTGGGGAGTATTGCTGACAAGATTCGATGCTGACCTTTGTGGGGATACCATGACCAGAGATACGATCTTGCTGGGTATCAGGGCTACTCTGCCAGGGATATGCAAATCCTGGTTAGAACATTCCCCTGCAACTTGCTAGGAAAGAGTCCTTTGGGGAAACTCAAAGCAAATCCACAGTAGTCTGCTGCAGAATATGACTGTCAAGCTTAGGATAAGTACCACAATGCCCCATGTTAGGCGAGCTTCCCTTTAGACAATTCCGTTAGGGACGACGAGTTTATGACAAACTCTGCTGGAGGAAACTGCTTTAAAACGTCTCGTGCTGGAGAATGCCTTTTGAGAGGATTTTACAGAAGACCAACTGTCCTCAAACTCTACTGGGGATGATCAACACTTCATGCTGGGGAAACAAACATGCCCCATGCTTGGACAAAACAACAATTCGTCCCCGAAGAGGATGTCATAAGAGGATTTTACAGAAGATCTAGCCTCTTCAAACTCTTGTGACTTCGCTGGGAATAATGACCATCAGTTTCGGTGTCGACGAGACCACTCTTTTGGGGAACCTGTGACCGTTATCGACACAGAAAAGCTTGTAGCTGTTGGAAGGACTGAATAAGAGAATCGACTTAATAAGATGCAACGGTACCCAGTTGAACTTAATTCACTGATATCGACCCGTTATGAACAATCGTCGACCGAACGATGAACGCCGATCTCCTTACCCATAATTGCCCCAGTCTTTTGCGTGGGGTGATTTATTGTCGGTCTTGTGCTTAAAATCATCTGCACCTGCTACCTGCAACAAAAGACTATGCCCACATGCCCCGAATATTGCGTGGCCAGAATCCACCATCCGGGAATATTCAACATTCGAAGTAATTTCAAATGTTTTTTCTGCGCATGTTATGGCAAGGCTGCCATGTTTTTCAAATGCAATGTTTTATCAAAAATTAGGACGTTTTTGCAAACAAAGCAATAAAACAAAAATAGAAAACATTTTATTGAAATTCAATTTATTGACTGAGAGCCCAGAATAGGCAATTACATCCGGAAGCAATCCCTGGAAAGAGGTGATCGCTGAAAATTGAGAAAAGAAACTATCCTAATGGCAATGTGAAAACGGAATTCCACTGAGTTTCCATTCTGTTATGACCAGTATGTCTTCAAAACTCCCCGACCTTGCCTTCTGAGGAATGATCGGACCGATTCCTATCCTTCAGAACGTCAGTTGTTCAAACGGTAATGGGGGGATAGATAACTCAAACCGTAGTCATTCGCTTAAATCCCTCTTTTGTGTGGACCGCCCTTTCAGGTTTTCGATCCACCAGGATACCCTTTTTTGCCTAAGTTGCCCTTTCGGGTTTTCAACTTACCGGGTGTACAAATTTTTTCAATTATATCCCTAATTTTTGCCCGAACCTTATTCTGTTTTTGGTTCGCCGGGATGCCCTTTTTTGCCTGGATTTTTTTTTATTCTTATTATCCAGCGGGTCTATTCATGCGAAGTATTTTTTGACTACGTCCGAGTTGACAGGGGATGAAAAGTCTTCGCCATCCATGGTTGTAAGCAATAAAGCTCCGCCCGAAAAGACCTTTTTAACCACGAATGGACCTTCATAATTAGGAGTCCATTTGCCCCTGTGATCTATATTGGGAGGAAGGATCCTTTTGAGTACCACATCTCCGACTTTATAAACCCGAGGACGCACCTTCTGGTCAAATGCCTGTTTCATTCTGCGCTGATATAGTTGCCCATGACATACAGCCGCCAATCGCTTTTCCTCAATAAGGCTCAGCTGATCAAATCTGGCTCGTACCCATTCAGCTTCATCTAGCTTAACATCCATCATAACTCTGAGGGACGGAATCTCTACTTCAACTGGTAGCACTGCCTCCATACCATATACAAGTGAGAATGGGGTTGCCCCAGTGGACGTGCGTACCGACGTTCGATACCCATGCAAAGCAAATGGTAACATCTCATGCCAATCTTTGTACGTGACAACCATCTTCTGTACAATCTTCTTGATATTTTTGTTGGCCGCTTCGACCGCGCCATTCATCTTTGGGCGGTACGGAGAAGAATTGTGATGTTCGATTTTGAAGTCCCGGCATAACTCAGCCATCATCTTATTATTCAAATTAGAACCATTATCAGTAATGATTCTTTCGGGAACTCCATATCGGCAAATGATATCCCGTTTTAAGAAACGAGCGACCACTTGTTTTGTAACATTGGCATAGGATGCGGCTTCAACCCATTTGGTGAAGTAATCAATTGCCACCAAGATGAAACGATGACCATTGGAAGCTGTGGGCTCAATCTTTCCGATCATATCAATGCCCCACATGGCAAACGGCCAAGGCGACGACATGATACTCAACGGATTTGGAGGCACATGCACCTTGTCTGCATAGATCTGGCATTTATGGCATTTGCGGGCATATTTGCAACAATCTGACTCCATAGTCAACCAATAATATCCCGACCTTAACAACTTTTTAGCCATTGCCTGCCCTCCGGCATGGGTACCGAAAGAGCCTTCGTGCACTTCAATCATCAACAAGTCTGCTTCATGTCTATCCACACATCTAAGCAGGACCGTGTCAAAATTTCTTTTATACAGCACGCCATCTTTGTTCAAGAAGAAACTACCAGCTAACCTTCTCAACGTCTTCCTATCTTTGGACGATGCCCCGGGCGGGTACTCTTGACATTTTAAGAAACACTTAATGTCATAAAACCATGGCTTGTCATCAGACGCTGCATCGACCGCAAACACAAATGCTGGTCTGTCAAGGCGGGATACCTCAATCTTAGGTACATGGTTCCATCCTTGCACTTTGATCATGGAAGACAAAGTGGCCAAGGCATCCGCGAACCTATTCTCATCTCGAGGAATATGGTACAGTTTCACTGTTGTGAAAAATGTCAGCAATCTCCTCGTATAATCTCTATACGGCACTAGATTTGCTTGGTGCGTGTACCAACTCCCTTTCACTTGATTGATTACCAAAGCTGAATCACCAAATATATCAAGGGTCTTAATCCGTAGATTAATCGCCTCCTCGATCCCCATTATACAAGCTTCGTACTCTGCTTCATTGTTGGTGCATCCGAAAGTTATTCGGGCAGTGAACGGCATATGAACACCTTCCGGCGTGATAAGAACTGCTCCAACTCCGCACCCATTCATATTGACAGCCCCATCAAACATCAGACTCCATTTGGATTCAGGGTCTGGCCCCTCCTCCGGAAGTGGTTCCTCGCAGTCCTTAGCTTTGAGAAACATGATGTCCTCATCAGGGAAGTCAAACTTCATGGGTTGGTAATCATCAATCGGCTGTTGCGCGAGATAGTCGGACAAGATACTTCCTTTGATGGCCTTTTGTGAAGTGTACTGAATGTCATACTCTGTCAAGACCATTTGCCACCGTGCAACTCTGCCTGTCAATGCTGGTTTCTCGAAAATATACTTGATAGGATCCATTTTTGAAATCAACAAGGTCGTGTTCCTAACCATATATTGCCTCAATCGCTTAGCGGCCCATGCAAGCGCACAGCATGTCTTTTCAAGCATTGAGTATCGGGACTCACAATCATTGAACTTTTTGCTCAGGTAGTAAATAGCATGCTCCTTCCTACCTGTCTCGTCATGTTGACCGAGAACACAACCCATGGAACCTTCAAGCACTGTCAGATACATTATCAGCGGTCTCCCTTCAACTAGAGGCATTAAAATCGGAGGTTCCTGCAAGTATTCTTTTATCTTATCGAATGCCAATTGGCAATCGTCATTCCACCTGACCGTTTGATCTTTCCTCAACAATTTAAATATTGGTTCACACGTGGCTGTTAGGTGAGATATGAACCTCGCAATGTAGTTCAATCTACCCAAGAAACCACGAACCTCTTTTTCTGTTCTCGGTTCAGGCATTTCTTGTATTGCTTTCACCTTGGCAGGATCAACCTCGATTCCTCTTTCGCTCACAATGAAACCCAGTAACTTTCCAGAACGTACCCCAAACGTGCACTTGTTTGGGTTTAATCTCAGACGGAACTTTCTCAACCTTTCAAACAGCTTTTTCAGGTTAGTCAGATGTTCCTCTTCGGTTCTCGACTTGGCAATCATATCATCTACATAACATTCGATCTCCTTATGAATCAAGTCATGAAACAATGTCACCATCGCCCGCTGGTACGTTGCCCCTGCGTTTTTCAAACCAAAAGGCATTACTTTATAACAATATGTACCCCACGGAGTAATGAACGTGGTCTTCTCCATATCTTCAGGTGCCATCTTGATCTGGTTGTACCCGGAGAAACCGTCCATAAATGAGAACACTGAAAACTGAGCTGTATTATCAACCAGCACATCAATATGAGGTAGTGGAAAATCATCTTTCGGGCTAGCTTTATTAAGATCTCGATAATCCACACACATTCTCACTTTTCCATCTTTCTTCGGTACTGGCACGATGTTGGCTACCCATGGAGGATACTTTGTCACAGCAAGAAAACCAGCGTCCCACTGCTTCTGGACTTCCTCCTTAATCTTTAAAGCCATGTCGGGGTGAGTCCGACGAAGTTTCTGCTTGACTGGCGGACATTCTTCTCTCAATGGTAGCCTGTGCACGACAATATCCGTATCCAACCCCGGCATGTCTTGATACGACCAGGCGAAGACGTCAACATACTCGCGCAACATTTCCGTCAAAGTTTGCTTCACATCTGCTTGCAAGCTGGCACCAATCCTGATCTCTTTTTTGGCGTCTTTGGTACCAATATTGATGATGTCTACAGTCTCCTGATGAGGCTGGATGACCCTTTCCTCTTGTTTCAACAATCTGGCCAGTTCTTCAGGGAGTTCACAATCTTTCTCATCCCCTTCTTCGGCTTGATAAATCGGATTGTCAAAGTCATACATAGCCATATCAAAATCGTTATCAGTGGTATCCGGAGGATCAAGTCTGCATGAACGGGTTCATGCCTTATTTTAGAATTTATTTTTAAGCAAAACAAAAGAAAATGAAACATTGCCATTTTATTATTTTTTTGTGCAAAAATAAAAACTGAAAGACAGAGAACAAATTTTGATTGCAAAACGTCCTTTATTAATGATTAAACATTGCAAATGCAACCATGGTGGCCCTACAAATGAATCTATACGCCTTGGGCAGAGCGCAAGATTTTGACATGCATTATGGTTAGAAAAAACAAAGAAAAATTACTCTGTTTGAAGAGTAACCCGGATGACTTCTTCAACGGACCAGTTTTGCACTTGTTGTCCCGGAGCACGAGGGCGTACCCAGTTGTCCAGGTCACAATTACTGTCAACACTATCCTCTGTGGCTGCACAAGACTGGTCCGTGTAGATAATTCCCCCACTATTGAAAGTAATGGGTCCCCTGCTCCCCGCATCTGAAGTTGTAGAGGGATGATAACCAATACCAAATTTGTCTTCCTTCATTGGGGTCTCTATCAACCTGCCCCAACCTTGGGCGTTGCCTGCCCTGACGACTTCGACAGCTTGTTTGTAAGATGAAATGGAGGTACCGGCCCCAGCTGGTACAGAAGAAGACTCAGGTGCATCGTCAATGTTGACTGCTTCAAATGATTGGCACAGCATCTCATGAATTTCCCCATCCATTTCAATGTACTTGAACGTGGATAAGTGACTCACAAAGATGTCTTCTTCCCCACACACTGTCACAACCTGCCCTTCAAACTCATACTTCAGCTTTTGATGTAGAGTAGAAGTAACAGCCCCGGCTCCGTGAATCCAAGGGCGTCCCAATAGGCAGCTATATGCAGGTTGTATGTCCATTACATGGAACGTGGATTTGAATACCTGTGGTCCAATTTGTACGGGCAATTCCACCTCACCAAACACAGATCGTCTAGTTCCATCGAATGCTCTGACCACCAATTCACTAGGCCTTAAGATCAAACCGTCAACTTCCAGCTTCATTAATGCCTTCTTGGGCAAGACATTGAGTGATGAACCAGTGTCTACCAGTACATGAGATAACACTGCGCCCTTACACTCCATCGTGATATGCAAAGCCTTATTATGGTTTCTTCCTTCAACAGTCAAATCTCTACTTGTAAAGCCCAAGCCATGGCTAACATTAACATTGGAGATTACGCCCTCGAGCTGATTAACAGTAATTTCTTGTGGCACGTACGCACTCTTCAACACTTTCAACAACGCCTGCCGGTGCGCATCAGAGCACATCAATAGTGACAAGATTGAAATCTTTGAAGGGGTCTGATTCAGTTGGTCCACAATCTTATAATCGCTTTTCTTGATTATCTTCATAAATTCTTCCATTTCCTTATCAAAAGTAATCTTTGTCTCTGCTTCAGGTGTGGGCGCATTTTCAACCACCTGTTTACCTTTAGCCTTTGCTGCGGCTTCTGCCTCTTTATCACTTCTCAAGGTTGGGGGAGCGAACAACCTTCCACTCCTTGTAAAACCCCCTACACCCCCTACGTTATCAATATTTGGGCTGACTGACGACTCAACTTCCTGCTTTTTACCTTCGTAATATACATCTGCCCCATAGTGCCATGGGATAGCCTTCGTAGACGTGAACAGAATTGGCCCTGGCACCGTGATAGTGACAGGACTGGGCCTTTCTGGCGCAACACTCGCCACGGGAACTGCATTGACCGACATTTGAATCTCAGCGGGAGTGTAATAGATGGTCACGGTTGATATCTCATCAGTGTCTTTCACGACTCTGTCGAACTGTAGACATCCTTCATCGATCAGATTCTGTAAACCCATCTTCAACTTATCACAGCCGTTCTCCTGATTCATACACTCAGAGCACTCTTGATTACAGCCCGGGAACACCCGTCCCTTCAATAAACGATCTTTTACCACCAACAAAGAAGTTTTCACTTGATGGATATCTGTCACCAGATTCAATCTCCTCCCATCTTCAATAGCGTACACATTTGCTGCACTATGATCAGGCATGGGATGCTGAGTAATATTAGGAGCGGGAGAGAAATTGATGGCTTTAGCATTAATCAAATCTTGTACTTTATGATGGAAAGCCCAGCATTTTTCAATGGAGTGCCCCTGAGCACCTGAGTGGAACTCACAACGAGCATTAGCATCGAAGTTAGGTGGCAGGTTTCCAGCAACCGGAGCTTTCATAGTACGGAGTTCTACCAACTTTAACTCGAGTAGCCGGGGCAACAGCGCGGCATAAGTCATAGGGAGAGGATCCATCTTACGATCCCTCTGTCTAGACCTTTGCTGGAAAAAAGGTTGTTGCTGTTGAACTTGTTGTTGGGGTTGTTGTTTCTGAACAGACGGTGTGGGGATTGTTACAGCATCTACCTGATAATAAGCTCGAGAACGCCCTCTGCCTCGTCCTCTAAACACAGCATTCGTATCACCTTCTCGTCTTTTCTGGTTACTAGCAAACGGTTTCTTCGTCCCCGAAGAGCCAGCCCCACTCACATCCTGGATCTTTCCAAGCTTTAACAGACTTTCTATTCTTTCTCCCGCAATCACAATATCAGCAAACCCAGTTGACGGACAAGCAGCTAATCTATCCAGATAGGCCCCTTGCAAGGTGCCCATGAACATATCTGCCATTTCTCTGTCTGACAAGGGAGGTTAGACCTGGGCAGCCATTTCCCTCCACCTCTGTGCATATTCTTTGAAACTCTCCTTGGCATTCTGGGACAATCCCTGCAATTGGGTGCGGTTGGGCGCCATGTCGATATTATACTGGTATTGCTTCAGGAACGCTTCTGCCAGATCTTTCCAATTCTTCACAGCAGCTCTATTCAACTTCATGTACCAGGTCAAGGATGCCCCAGCCAGACTGTCCTGAAAATAGTGCATCCATAGCTTCTCGTCATCCGTATGGGCTGAAATCTTCCCAAAGTAAGCTTGAAGATGCGTTTGGGGACACGCATTGCCATGATACTTATCAAAAGTGGGAGGTTTGAATTTAGGGGGAATTCTGACTCCTGAGACCAGCCCCAAGCTGGTAACATCAATACCCATAGAGTTTTTGCATTCTATGGCCCTGATCTTTTCTGCTAACTCCTCATACCTTCGATCACCTTGATTACCCACATCAGCATCTAGTAGAGTAAATTGGTCTTCCAGAGTATCTTCAAGAGTAACACCAGCATGCCTACCATTTCCATTACCCCGATTGTTACCACCAGGAGGAGGGTTGCCACCGGGAGGAGGGATGCCGTGTCCCTGTGAATTGTCATGTTGATCACCTTCGGGCCCATTGTCTGGACGCTCGACCAGAAGCCTCAACCTCTCCTGATTTTGCGCCATGCCAGTCATGAGGGTCATGAACTGGTCCATACGCGTCCTCATTTCGGCCAAATCACTCTGCACTTGATCCATGATTCTTACTTGATTTCTTCGCGTCGAATATCGGTGAATATGATTCTCCGCTATACTGCCTGAAACCAAATAAAGGTTAGAGACCCTGCAACGAGTACCTGAAAAGCAAGTAACAAAAATGCAAAATGATATGCAATGCCATGCAATGCCATGTTTGTCATTTCCGAGGTGCTTTATACCCTGATTCCAATCCAACCACAGAAATCTGAAGACCAGAAATTGTGATATAAAGAGACGTGTCGTGGTCATGTGCTTGTGTGCGGCTATCTGATAAGAAATAATCCTGAATAAAACTGCTCATACTCATTCAACAAAATATTCAAGTACATTTAAGAAAGGTTCAACCGCAAATGCAATACAAGGAAAAAAATGGATCCATCAACAAGCCAGATGGTAGCCATTAACAACAAAATACAGGGAAAAGAACATCAATCTGACAATTCCACATCCTTCAGCTTATCACTTGAATACGTGATTTCCTCAAAAAGTATACGGGTACGCTGGTGATTCGGCTTTTCAATCATCTCTTTGATCAAGACATCCCTTTTCTCAAGAGCTTCAGTTAAAGAACCCATATGCAGCATCAGAGCTTCGTCATCACACACTCCTTTGTGTCTCTTTATGCCGGCTTGCGTCTTGAGTATCTCCCTTTCTATCATGACTTCTTCAAGCTCTTTCTTGGTATTCTTCAACTGGCTTCTAGCTTCTTCTAACTGTTCTTGACTTTTATCGAGACTTTCCCGATACTTTCTCCTCTGCTCATGTGCCTTTTTAAGCTCCTCGTCTTTAGTCTTCGACTGATCCTTTAACTCGGCATTTTCAATTCTGACTTCATCCCAAGCTTGACGAAGTTGAGCTAATGAATCCTTGCTTCGGGCTAAAGCCTGTTTTGTAATCTTGTGAGCCTGACTAGTGTCATCTGCTCCCAAAGTAAGTTTCCGAAAGTACCGAGCTCGGTCATCAAAATCTTCCTCTTTGTCAGCCAAGGTTTTTTCCGCTTTCAAGGCTCTCTTTTCCAACTCTTTGTTGTCAGCTAGAGCTTTCTGAAGACATCTGCTCATTCCAGAATTCTCTATCTGCAACTCTCTGACCATTTTCTTCCACTTCTCACATTCTTCAATAGCCACCATAGTGGGTTGTTCTGGCTGTACTGCACATAAAAGAGGTCCCCTTGAAAAGGGTAAAAGCAATTCCTTTACTTTCGTCTCAATCCACCTGTCATATTCAGGATAAGATCTACAATCTCCTTTTCCAAAAACTGCTTTTCCAATTTTGTGCTTATCTTTCCAAGCATTCACTACTTCTACCACCTTCGCATCTTTAGTTCCTGTAAAGAATAAAGATTCTTCCACATCTTGCTCTGTAGGAGGATCCCTGGAAGCATACCCAAACTGTCGGATGGCCAAAACTGGATTATAATTGATCCCTCCTTTTCTGCCAATCAAAGGCACATTTGGAAAATTTCCGCATCTTGTGACAAGCTCTATTCTCAACAACCGGTGATCAAACCATACAATGTTATCAGCAGTTAAACTCATCAATCGTTTAGACCATTTCGCCACATCTTTGGTTTCCACAAAGGCACCTGTCTGAGGCAAATGTTTGAAAAACCAATGACTCAGCAGTGGAGTACAACAACTAACAGATCCTCCCCTCCTTTTCTCATTCTTATAGTGCACGGAATGATAAAAATCTCCTAACAAAGTAGGGACTGGATTTTTAAGAACGAAAACTCTTGTCGCTTGCATATCCACAAAGTCTTGCTGATTGGGAAAGAAAACTAGGCCATATATGCAGAGAGCCAGAATGGAATTGTAAACCGTCCAATTTTTAGCACTTGCAGCCTCTTGGGCCTGTCCAGACAGAAATTCTAAATGAAATCCGCTAACTCCATTTTTACTGCTCACACCACTCTTTATCACTGCCTGATCCATTTGTAAAGCAGCAGCAATTTCTTTTACGCTGGGAGAACTACCAGAGAAGAATGGTATTGCCGACGTGATCGGAATTCCCAAAATAAATGAGAATTCTTCCAGTGTTGGCATCAAAATGTAATCTGAAAAAAGAAAGCACCTCAACGAAGGCTCGTAGAACTGCAGCAGAGTGTGCAAGGCATCATGTTCATACTTGGTGATTGTACGGACCATCCCAACCAAATTCCCGTAGCTCTTCTGAAACCTATCAAGAATACCCGGACCAGCCATATCTATAACTTTGAGCAATGAATCCAAGACAGGATCTGGAAACTTGTAAGACACATTGTTCTTTCTCTCGGCAACAATCTCTGTTGGACCCATGGATTGGAATCAGAAATGTATTATGCACCTGAAAATGACAAACATAACTGTTATGATATGATAATGCAATGCAAGAGGGCATGTGATCAGGTAATCAAGTGTCGGTGTCTGTATTGAACTGTGTGCACTGTGTCTCTGTACTGAATCTGGCAATATCTGAGATGAACACTTAAATCACTGTCATAGGATACAATGTCTGAAATCATCATAGAATCACAAGTAAGGTAGGTAGGAGGCTGGGTTTCCTGCAAACCTGTAAACATCCCGCCCATACTCACGTGTGGTTCTTAGAAAATAAGGCTTGTCAGCTTCGGAGGTTTGAGAAGCAATAGCACATTCAGCCCGTAGGATACAATGCTATGCCAATCAAAGAGGTCGTCCACTGACTCCCCTTAGAAAATAAAAGTCATCCTATGCAAGTTCCAAAGTGGGCCCTCGGGTGCGAATGGGTTTGCCACAGAATGTGGTCTGCCATTGTCACCACTAAAGAGGGATATTTCCACTAAGGTCCTCATGATCGGTCACTAGAGTCGACAGCTCTCTAGATCTACATCCTAGAATACGCAAGATGCGCATGCCACGACGTGTCCCAAGATAGCCTCGTCTAGCTGTGAATTTCGTGAACACCCAACGCACTCCAAACGGCACGTAGGTCCCACTACTCTCCACTCTAATTCTAAGTGTATACTCAAGCCTGTGTAATGGGCTTATCTCTCAGAAATCCCATCCTGCCAAACAGAAAATAGCACAGTCCAACACAACAGTAATAATATGATGTGTAATGCTAAAAAGCAGTAAATACAGTAATGTACAGTAAAGCAGTAAATAACCATACAATAAAATGGTAAATATAGCACAACAGTAAACACCCAATGAAAGAAAAACAGACAAGCGCTAGGATTGACTTGCTTAGGATGGACCAGCAATAGGTCAACCTCTTTTCCCCAGCAGAGTCGCCAGCTGACGCTCCCGGGATTTTCATCCAAGTACAAACGCGAAAGTGGCACCAAACAGAGTCGCCAGCAATGTGTATTTATCCCATGAGAGGGAAAGGAAACACCGCATAAACCTGAGAGAAAGGAAAAGCATGGTCTTACGACCAAGAGAACTGAGTTCGGGAGTCGGTTACGCGCGGGGAAGGTATTAGCACCCCCACGCGTCCATCGTACCCGATGGGATCCACGCTTGCTTGTCTCGATCAAAGGGTGTAAAGAAAGGATACCGGAAAAGGAACTGAAAGAAAGAAAGGAGAAAGAAAAGAAAAGGAACGGGAAACAAATGTAGGGAAAATAAAAGAAGTGCTCGCATGGGCCCTACCCCACTGCCTACGTATCTCATTGGGAGCGTGAGAATCAGAGCGACGTAGTTCCCCTCAATAGGGATAGATTGTTTGTGTTTTTTAGAGAACGGCTTACGTTCTAGCTCAGGTGTTGCAGGCTCGCTGGTCCGAGTGCGTTACCGTCTTGCAAGAGAACGAGTAGAAGCGCGTTCGTGCGTTGAGAATGAATGAGATGAGAAAAGAATTCCCGAAGGAAAGACGTTATTGTTTGTTTTTGCCTTTTAGAAGGAAGTGTTTTGGATTTGTTTGCATACGACAGTGTATCTGGATCTTAGCCATTGGAATGTGTACGTTCTCACATTCCAAGATGGAATGGGTAAGAATGCACACTAAGAGTGAAGAAGACCCCCACACTTAGTTCCAATTGTCAAGGTTCAAACACACTAGCATACTTGTATTTATTAAGTGTTTTGTTGATTATGAAGTGAAGAAGTGTTTTTTATTATTTGCACCTTCAACAAGTATTGCATTTAAGTCCCTCATACAAGATCAAATGTTTAACACATTGACCCAAGATGGGCTATATGCTACACATTCTAAGATTACAAGAGAAGACCCCTTATAATCTTTTCTTTATATGAAAGGCCTAAATGCAATAAATGCCTACCTTTATTATATGTTTTGAATTTTCTTTGAGATGAGAAAAGAGACTCAAGAGAGGAGAAAAGGTAAAACCTATATGGACTAAGACTCAATCCTAATTGAAGATTAAAGGGAGTGATCCTAAAGGTTTGTGAGGTTTCAACCTAAAGTCTAAAGAAAGAAAGAATTAAACAATTCACTTCCAAAGTAGAAGATGAATTGTAATTCAAAAAGGGAAAGTAATGAGTTATTAAAAGAAAGCACATAAGTGCTTAGCAAAACACAAAATGGAATTGTAAAAGAGAAAGGATAGAAGTTGAATGTGGATTCCTTATCCACACTCAATTGAAACTTACCAAAGCCCCTACATGGTTAGTAAACAATAGAAACATGTATAAGGAATAAAAAGCACTTAATGCACATTAAAATTCAAAAGAATAAGATGAAAAATCAAATCTTAATATCATAACCAGAATGTGCATCATATGGATAACAAGTGAATATCATCATACAAATGCAAGTGAATAAGCAATAATCATCACCCATTAGCATTTAAACATGTTACAAGAAGAAGGAATAGATGAAAGATGGAAAGAAATGAAAAGGACATGCATAAATGGAACATATACATCAACAACCAGAATTGAAACTAAATAAAAAAAAGGTTTATGAACATCTCAAAAGTATCCATGAATCAACCATCAAGACATTCAAGAAGTAATAGAAGAAGAAGTGAGATGAAAACTCAAAAAGAAGGTGCAAACAATACATGTTAGGATGCACAAAGTTCAAGTTGAAATGAACATGTGAAGATGACCTATAATGTGCAACAATGACCTATAATATCACTTGAATGACTCATACAACTATGCAAATGCTCATACAAATATGCACAAAAGAGTTCATGCAAACATGCACTAAAGTTATGATGACATGACATGTATTATGCTTCAAATGTAATGCATCAAACAAAAACCAAATGGATTCATGAAAATTATGCCAGCATATTATTGGAATGCCTAGGTCAGAAATGCATCATACATCAAGATAGCATGTAAAAATTCAGAGCAAAATGACTTCAAACAAAGCAATTAGGTCAAATTGAAACATCATGCAAAGTGGTGCAAATATAGGCATCAAAATATGTCATAAAGTGACTTAAAAAATCAAACAAAAATCATCTAGCATGCTTCAATGTATTGGTGAATCAATGCAAAAAGAACCATGTCAAAACAGTTTGTAATGAGCAAGAACAAAATTAAACAAATTCATGTATCATGCTTAGAATGCATCTAAATGGAAATTCAAAGAAAATTATGGAACAGGGGCAAAAAGGTCATAAGATCAGAAAATAAAATCACCAAAAATTTTCTAAATGTTTTATTGATGTCCATGAATTTTTGTGGAATTTTCTAATGTCATTTGATATTTCTAAAAATTGAAAAGCAAACGTGTATAAAATGAAGAAAATAAAAGGAAATAGAAAACAAGAGTGGGGTGCAAATATAGTAAACCAACAGTTCAAAGTGTTTGGGCTTTTTAAAAAGGAGGTGCGAAAAGCAATCTGTCATAGGTCCAATTACGCGTAGCACACACTAACTACCATGCATTATCAGTCAAACTAAGTCAAACCATTCACCACCATCAGATCAGGTCAAGGTCAAATCTAGGTCAAGGTAATCAAGATCAACGCGCACACTTGAATGTCCATACACACTACCATGTACCATACCACACAAAGTTTAAAAAAATTTCAGAAAATCACACGTGACATGCACATGAATTTTTATGTGTTGGCAGCATGGTAGCCATTAGATCACACTCATCCAACGGATCACATTCAAACTGGTCATAAAACCCTAACATGAAGCCATCGGCCGGAGAGGGACCTCCGGTCACCTTCTCCGGTCACTTACCACCGTCTGCAACTCACATTTCTCCAGAAAATCACAATGCATACATCAATTGAAAGCTAAGCTCACGTACATTATGAATATGCTAATGAAAATCACCAAACACATACGCACAGCAAGAACAGAGTCAATCAAATTAAGCCCTAGGTATAGAACTATGCCTCTAAGAAGCCTATCAACTAGCCAGAATCAAACTTGTGCTTCTAATAAGCTTCAATCAATGTATAATGAACTTAAAACTCTCATGAATCGTACAGAAAAAGATGATGAATATTTACCTGATGTTGATGGAACTTTTGAACCAAGAAAAACCAGAGAATAAACTTGATACTCTTGATCTTCTATTGGCCAAATAAAGGCTTAAGCACTGAAACTTGAGCAGCGAGAGAGTGAGTAAATCGTGTGGAGAAGAATGGCGATGAAGCTTGAGCAGTGTGAGAATGAGACTCTGAAACTTGGAGAGATGAACCTCTGAACTCGTGACACAAAATGAACAAGTGAAAAACCTCCCTGAGTTATGAGCAATGTGATGTTTATATAGCCAGCCTTAACCATGGTTTAATGAGTGAGTCAAGCGAGTTGAGGGTGGTCAACTGAGTGCACCCTAACTAACTGAGTCAAGTTAGTTAGGGGCGAGTTCCTTTAGGCTTTTGTATGGTATATGGCAGCTCATGGTAAGTTACAATGTTCCTGCTGCAAAACTTCTACCACAAGCTTTCAACCTTTTCCTTTTTCATGTATGACTCGAGCAAAGGTGTAAAGAGTGCAGGCATGTGTTGGTCTTAATGAGGAAGCAAACATAAAAAACCTGTGTCATGTATTTGAGGTGTGCTTGAACCAAAATTATGCAACAAGTCATTATTGTAACAGTGGATGTTTGATGGTAAATATCTCTCATGTTAATGCATGGTTTAATGAGGTTTTGGTGTCAAATGAAAGAGGAGCTATCATGGCACAATATTGATGTTGAAAACAAGTCAAATGGAAGTGTACAAGATGATGAAAAATTGCTTGAAACAAAAGGAATCAAAACTGGTGTATGGCGTAGTAATGGGGTTGGTTGGCAAGGCAACATGGCGCCTGGGTTTTCAGCATAATCAACATGACCTGGGGTCACTATTTCTCCATCATAACTTGATCAGATGAAATTTTGCCCAACATGAACATTGAAGAGGGCATTGCAAGGAACAATATTGATTTTGACAAGTTTTTCATTTGAGGCCTTTAACCATGAGAAAAATAGGCGAATATATGGCACACCAACTGTTTGTTAAAATGACTGCGCGCGTGCCCTGAAAATCTTGGTCATGACCTAGTTTTGAACCTACTTTGCTCAAACTTTGATCAATCATATCTCACTCAATTTTTATCCAATGGAGATGTTCCACACATGGATTTGAAGCTTAAAACAAGATCTTTTGTTGTGGCCGAGTGGAATTTTCATTTGGTGCTTCCATTTTAAATGGCCTTGGTTCAAACTCTGATGCAAAATGGCCAAAACTTGCTATTTTTAGTAACCCTACTTCATCCAAAAATGGCAACTTTCTACATCTTGAATTTTTCATGATTCCTTTGGAATTTCTTGACCAAATTTTGCACATTGGACACATATAACATGAATTTCATGAATTTGGCCTCAAAAAGTCAAGAGTTGACTTTTTCCTCTGATTATTTGACTTTGCCCCAATTTCTCTGATTCTTGATCTTTCTTCCAATTGAACCACTTCTAAAACCAATTGAGATGCAATCTTCCACATACATACACTTAAGGACATATGGAATACCATGACATCAAGTTTTGTTCAAAAAATCAAAGATTCCCTGATTTAATGGGAAACCCTAGTTTTGACCCCCTTTGGTTAGGAGGAAATTACACATCTTCCAAATCCAAGTTCCTCAGAGTATGTTGTGTATCCTCTTAAAGGATGATGAGAAATGCCACTTGAGGATGATTTTGAATCAATGAGCTATCTCTTTTGAGGATTTTCCTTCAATTTTTGGACTTCTTGCATAGTGTAGGATGTAATGCCTCAATCTCCTATTGTATCTCTTATCCTTGAGGTTGTGGATGATCAATTGAGATAGTATGAGACATGAAAGGCCTCTTGGCTTGCCTTGAGGCAACTTGACTGACCTTTTTGTGCTTTGAATGATCTCTTGATTGTCCATCCCCCACCTGATCACATGCCCTGATGGTAAGGAGGATGCCATGCTTCATTTTTCTATGTTAAATGCAATGCAATGTTAATGAGGTGGATGTGACATGATAAATGATAATGCCATGCTATGATGACAAAGAGGGAGAGCAAATTTTGGGGTATTACAATTAGTCCACTCAGGAACTATTGGAACCATCGCTCGTTACTGAGAATCTCAAGTAACTCCCCGTCGGGCCTACGATGTTCACCCGTCGCTTTAGGTCCTCAGGCATCGCCTCATATTTTCGAGGCACACGACGTTAAGGATTGCTTTAAGTCTCCAAAGGAGCCCACAATCGTCTATACCCATCGCTTTAAGTCCTCAGGCATCGCCTCATATTTTCGAGGCACACGATGGTATAGCATATTCCCTCAGGAATCAAACCGTCTCTCAGGACGTTTCCACAATGCACATTATGATGCTTGGCATACAATGACTCATGACACTCACATTGCATCCATGCACACATTCACAATTATGCATATATCATCAAATACCACACTTAGCATTTTCTTGCCTTATGGCCACAAATCATCATCACAACAGCACATAAGTTATCCCACATTCGAAGCAACACCATAAAGCATAACACAAGTCAAATACGCACCATTAAAACCACAAAAGTCGACCATTGACACTATTCACATTTACCGACAAAATAAAATCGGCTAACAAATTCTAAACCATCATAATAAGAAAGTACAGCTCAATGGCTTTCCAACGCATCCAACCACGCCTCAAACCGAATCACAGATCAAAAGTTATGCAGAAAACAAAATTACACGAACAGCACTGTTCGCTGGGCGAACCTCCCTCGCGAGCATTCGCTAGCTACTTCGCTAGGCGAACCCCCTCGCGAGCATTCGCTAGCTACTTTGCTAGGCGAATGTTCCAGCGAACCACCTGTTAGCTAAAAACAGACACAAAGTTCGCTAGGCGAACACTTGGCGAACCAAGTCAGAACCAAAAACACCCAAAGTTCGCTAGGCGAACACTCTAGCGAACCTTCGCTCATGCCTTCGCTAGGCGAATACCCGTAGCGAACCTTCGCTACCATTCGCTGAATTGTTCGCTAGGCGAACCCGCGAAAATCTCACTCGCTGCCACCTTCGCCCCAGGTTCGCTAGGCGAACCAAGGAAAACCCAACATTTTCTGCGCTGTTTGAAACCCCAAAAGTGATATTTTCCAACCCAAACCATTCCAAATCAACATATTTCAATCAAAACCTATTCTAATCATGTCAACAAGCAAACTACCACCTTTACATCGATTTCCAACCGTTAAACCATCGACTCCCACAATCCGACCTAAAATCAAAAGCTATAAAACACCACCAAAACACATACACACACATACATAACCATACACAAGTATAATATAATCGAGTTTCGCACCCTTACCCGATTTAATTCGATTCTAGAAGTTGATCTTGATGATTTTCACACTTTTTCTCCACTTTTCTCTCTTCTCCTCTTTTCCTCTCTTTTCCCTTCTTTCTTCTTTCTTTCTCTCTATTTTCTCTCCCTTTTCTCTTCTATCTTACTAACTTAGTAAAAATATCTATGAAATGTCTAAAATACCCCCACACTCAAATATCTCATAAATGATCCCAAAACGCGATAAAATATATTCACGACTAAAAATAACACATTTTCACACAAAAGTCGAAATTACAATAAAATAATAATAAAATAATCAAAAACGACTCAATAAAATAAAATTGGCAAAACGGGGCGTTACAATTCTCCCCCACTTAGAAATTTTCGTCCTCGAAAATCTTACCTGATACAAACAACTCCGGATACGACTCCCGCATCCTACTTTCCAACTCCCACGTCAAATTACCCTCAGCAGCGCCTCCCCACGCCACTTTCACAAGTGCAATCTCTTTACCTCTCAACCGCTTCACCTCGCGATCCAAAATACTAACCGGTAAAGTCTCAACCGTAAGGTTATCCCTTACCTCAACCTCGTCCATCGGAATCACATGTGAAGGGTCCGGAACATACTTCCGTAGCTGTGAAACATGAAAAACATCATGCAAATTCAACAGATTCGGCGGTAACGCCACACGATACGCTACAGCACCAACTCTCGCAGATATCTAGTAAGGACCAATAAATCGAGAAGTAAGCTTCTTAGATTTCAAAGCACGACCAACACCCGTTACCGGCGTAACTCTCAGAAATACGTGATCACCTTCTTGAAACTCAAGATCCTTCCGTCTCCGATCATGATAACTCTTTTGTCTACTCTGAGAAGCCTTCATTTCCTCACAAATAAACTTTACCTTTTCCGTCGTCTGTTGCACTAATTCCGGTCCAACCACAGAACTCTCACCAGTTTCGTGCCAACACAACGGCGTTCGACATCTTCGTCCATACAAAGCCTCAAAAGGTGCCATTCCGATACTAGAATGGAAACTGTTATTATACGTGAACTCAATCAATGCAAGATAACTGTCCCACGCACCACCTTGCTCCAAAACACACGACCTCAACAAATCCTCCAAAGACTGAATCGTTCTTTCGGTCTGACCATCTGTCTGCGGATGATAAGCCGAACTCAACCTCAATCTAGAACCCAAAGCCTTCTGTAAACTTTCCCAAAATCTAGATGTAAATCTAGGATCTCGATCAGAAACAATACTTAAAGGAACCCCATGCAATTTCACCACCACATTGATATAGATCTCAGCTAACCGTTCCAAAGAAAAACTGATGTCAATCGGAATAAAATGTGCCGATTTAGTCAGCCTGTCCACAATCACCCAAATAGCATTATGCCCACGCTGAGTGTTCGGTAATCCCGTCACAAAATCCATCGAAATGCTATCCCATTTCCACTCAGGAATATCCAACGGTTGCAACAAACCACTAGGTCTCAAATGTTCCACTTTCGATTTCTGACAAGTCAAACATGCATACACAAACTGAGCCACGTCTCTTTTCAAACCAGACCACCAGAAAATCTTCTTCAAATCTTGGTACATCTTATTCGCACCCGGATGTATACTTAAATTACTCCGGTGTCCTTCCTCCAAAATCATTCTTTTCAACTCCGCATCATCAGGAATACAAATACGACCACGGAATCTCAAAACACCGAAATTATCAACCTTGAAATCCACATTCTCATTCATCATCAAATAAACAAATTTCAAATCCAGCTTTTGTTTCTCACTTACCGACAACAAAAATTCATTCGTAACTTTCAACATTCCAAGCCTCACACTAACCGAAGTCACTTCACATACCAAACTCAAATCTCTAAACGATTCCAAAAGTTCCAACTCTTTCACCATTAATGCGGACATATGCAACGATTTCCGACTCAATGCATCGGCTACCACATTAGCTTTACCAGGATGGTAATTCAAGCCAAAGTCGTAATCTTTCAAGAATTCCAACCATCTCCGCTGCCTCATGTTCAACTCTTTCTGATCAAATAAATATTTCAAGCTCTTATGATCACTAAAGACTTCGAACCTCGCACCATAGAGATAGTGCCTCCAAATCTTCAACACAAAAACCACAGCCGCTAACTCAAGATCATGAGTAGGATAGTTTTTCTCATGAACTCTTAACTGTCTTGAAGCATAAGCTACCACTTTACCTTCCTGCATCAGAACACCACCCAAACCAATTAAAGAAGCATCGCAATACACAACAAACAGTTCATTAGGATCAGGTAAAATAAGAATCGGAGCTGTCGTCAATCTTCTCTTCAGCTCACAAAAACTTTCTTCACATTGAATATCCCAAATGAATGTTTTGCCCTTACAAGTCAACTGCGTCAAAGGAAGAGCAAGCTTAGAAAAACCTTCAATGAACCTCCGGTAATAACCAGCCAAACCCAAAAAGCTTCGAATCTCGGTAACGGATCTAGGAGCCTCCCATTGTAGAACTGCTTCTACTTTAGATGGATCCACAGCAATACCATTACCTGAAATTACGTGCCCAAGAAAACTCACCTCAGACAACCAGAATTCACACTTGGACAATTTGGCAAAAAGCTTCCTTTCCTTCAAAACCTGCAAAACAATACGCAAATGCTCTGCATGTTCTTCCCGAGACTTAGAATAGATTAAAATATCATCAATAAACACCACCACAAAACGATCCAAATGCTCGTGGAAAATCCGATTCATGTATTCCATAAACACACCAGGCGCATTAGAAACCCCGAACGGCATCACCGAATATTCATAATGACCGTAACGTGTTCTAAAGGCCGTCTTCTGAATATCCTCTTCCTTCACCCTTATCTGATGATACCCCGATCTCAAATCGATCTTACTAAACACACAAGCACCAACCAACTGATCCATCAGATCATCAATCCTTGGAAGCGGATATTTGTTCTTAATCGTCACCTTATTCAACTGGCGATAATCAATACATAATCGCATACTCCCATCCTTCTTTTTCACTAACAAAACTGGAGCACCCCAAGGAGAAACACTTGGCCTCACGAACCTCTTTTCCAACAACTCACTCAACTGCCTTTTCAACTCCACCAATTCAGATGCCGACATTCTATAAGGTGCCCTAGAAACAGGTCTAGTACCAGGAACTAGATCTATCGAAAATTCAACTTCTCTCTCTGGCGGTACATCTGAAATATCAACAGGAAACACCTCAGGAAATTCGCACACAACAGGAAACACTTCCAATGAAACTTGACTATCCACAGTCAAAGATACAAATAATCCAAACAACTGAGCTTCATCCGCCAAAAGTTTCTTCAACTCTTTGGTAGACAAGAAACTCGAGTCTTCATCCTCCTCAAGAGAAGGAAACCTTACAAGCTTATGATAACAATCAATGTGCACCCGATTGAATTGCAACCAATTCATTCCCAACACCACATCTAAACCTTCCAATGGCAAACACACCAAATCCATCACAAAGTCTTTACCATAAATGGTCAAAGGACAACTCAAACACACTAAAGAAGTAGTTACCGACCCCATCGCTGGAGTATCAATAACCATCTCACCATCCATCGAAGACAACCCAAGATTCAAACGTTCCGCGCACTCAGACGAAATAAACGAATGAGTCGTTCCAGTATCAATAATAGCAATTAAAGGCATATTATTAATAAAGCAAGTACCTCTTATCAGACGATCAGCGCTTGAAGTCTGAGTTCCTGCCAACGAAAACATCTTCCCACTAGCCTGAGCTTTCTTCTGATTCGGACACTTTGAACTAATGTGACCAGGTTCTCCACAATTGTAACACTTCACCACATTCTTCCTTTTACAATCAGCTAAAACATGTCCGATACCACCACAATTAGAACACTTATTCAACTTCTTCCTACATTCATGCTGGCGATGACCCAATTCACCACACCCAAAACACCTAATAGGATTAGACATACCTCGTCCACCTGAACTTCGATCAAAAGTTCCCCTTTGTTTACCTTTATCAGCCGGTGACACATACAGACCACCACGGAACTGTTGTTTCCCTTTCCTGTCACTTACACTTTTATAGTGAGCAGAACGAGCCTTACTGTCTTCATCATAAATCCTACAGCATTCCACCAAATCAGCAAACCTTCGAATCCTCTGATATCCAATAGCCTGCTTTATCTCAGGACGCAAACCACTTTCATACTTCACACACTTTGAAAATTCAGCAGTCGTTTCCGCATAATGAGGATAAAACTGCACAAGTTCCACAAACTTAGCAGTATAGTCAATAACCGACATATTACCTTGTTTTAGCTCTAAAAACTCAATCTCATTCTTTCCTCGGACATCCTCCGGAAAATACTTCCTTAGAAACTCTCAGCTAAACACCTCCCAAGTGATCTCTTCTTCCTCCTCATCAGCTTCCAACACCTGACGAGTACTGACCCACCAGTCATCAGCCTCTTCGTGTAGCATATGAGTGCCCAGCCTCACCTTAACATCATCGTCATCACACTCCATTACCCTAAAAATCCTCTCAATCTCTTTCAACCACAACTGCGCACCATCCGGATCATGTTTCCCTTTAAAGACCGGCGGCTTATTCTTTCTAAACTCATCATTTCCGGCAGCATTCGGTGCACCCTGCACAGCTCGTGCCATCGCTTCCATCGCAGCAGCCAAAGCAGCATCATTACGACCAACCATATTCTGTTCGTCCAAAACAGAAACTATGGTTAAACAACAACTCGCTCAACACAACTCGCCCAATATGCCAGACACCACAGACACAAACAACACAACAAACACAACTGACACGGACTGGCTCTGATACCACT
This sequence comes from Lathyrus tuberosus, assembly GCA_022829125.1. Taxonomy (NCBI): domain Eukaryota; kingdom Viridiplantae; phylum Streptophyta; class Magnoliopsida; order Fabales; family Fabaceae; genus Lathyrus; species Lathyrus tuberosus. Next base: position 218,096 of record JALAZF010000203.1, on the reverse strand, counting down.
TAATGTGACGCCCCCGATCTACACCCCCAATAACAGGCAATTAAAGCACTAAAAGAAAATTCGAAAATTGATCAGAGTATATTTGAAACATCATGGCATAGAAAGGGAGTATCACATCAAAGTAACCAAACATACACATAACATGCAACACCTGCTCATCTAGATATGCAACGTGGGGTAACAATCATAAAGAGGAAACTTCGTTCCTTGCACCCACTTTTCAGAAATTAGAATTAAAGCGGAAAGATCTAAGATCTGAATAACACACATACATATAAACTTGGCTGTCATACATCAAGTTATAACTGTACCACCAAAATATAATCATCAGATATACAAAACAATCACAAACGGCCACCCTATGCTACCCGGAGTCACATATCAGAGCCGACCGACCAAAATAATGAAGACGCAACGCTTCACAAAAGAGTACCTCCAGCAATCTAATCTGCAACGCCTCATAGAGCGTTATAAAACAGCAGAAGGGTGAGAAAAACAACCATAATATAATCGCATAAGATTATATATTAACACCGAAATGCACAAATAACATATCCTCACCACCAAAGCACACAGATAAATTATAACAACACACCGTACAATTCACACGTATCAATTACCACTGCACATCAATCATTCACAATACAATCACACATATTCCCTTTCATTAATCACATTCGCAAATTCACACACAATTAATTCATGATTTATGCAATGCACATAGACCGACACAACGACTCTATGCACATGCCATGCGGTACCGACTTCCATTGTCACGTCATGTCACGTCATTAGTCCACTCAGGAACTATTGGAACCATCGCTCGTTACTGAGAATCTCAAGTAACTCCCCGTCGGGCCTACGATGTTCACCCGTCGCTTTAGGTCCTCAGGCATCGCCTCATATTTTCGAGGCACACGACGTTAATGATTGCTTTAAGTCTCCAAAGGAGCCCACAATCGTCTATACCCATCGCTTTAAGTCCTCAGGCATCGCCTCATATTTTCGAGGCACACGATGGTATAGCATATTCCCTCAGGAATCAAACCGTCTCTCAGGACGTTTCCACAATGCACATTATGATGCTTGGCATACAATGACTCATGACACTCACATTGCATCCATGCACACATTCACAATTATGCATATATCATCAAATACCACACTTAGTATTTTCTTGCCTTACGGCCACAAATCATCATCACAACAGCACATAAGTTATCCCACATTCGAAGCAACACCATAAAGCATAACACAAGTCAAATACGCACCATTAAAACGACAAAAGTCGACCATTGACACTATTCACATTTACCGACAAAATAAAATCGGCTAACAAATTCTAAACCATCATAATAAGAAAGTACAGCTCAATGGCTTTCCAACGCATCCAACCACGCCTCAAACCGAATCACAGATCAAAAGTTATGCAGAAAACAAAATTACACGAACAGCACTGTTCGCTGGGCGAACCTCCCTCGCGAGCATTCGCTAGCTACTTCGCTAGGCGAACCCCCTCGCGAGCATTCGCTAGCTACTTCGCTAGGCGAATGTTCCAGCGAACCACCTGTTAGCTAAAAACAGACACAAAGTTCGCTAGGTGAACACTTGGCGAACCAAGTCAGAACCAAAAACACCCAAAGTTCGCTAGGCGAACACTCTAGCGAACCTTCGCTCATGCCTTCGCTAGGCGAATACCCGTAGCGAACCTTCGCTACCATTCGCTGAATTGTTCGCTAGGCGAACCCGCAAAAATCTCACTCGCTGCCACCTTCGCCCCAGGTTCGCTAGGCGAACCAAGGAAAACCCAACATTTTCTGCGCTGTTTGAAACCCCAAAAGTGATATTTTCCAACCCAAACCATTCCAAATCAACATATTTCAATCAAAACCTATTCTAATCATGTCAACAAGCAAACTACCACCTTTACATCGATTTCCAACCGTTAAACCATCGATTCCCACAATCCGACCTAAAATCAAAAGCTATAAAACACCACCAAAACACATACACACACATACATAACCATACACAAGTATAATATAATCGAGTTTCGCACCCTTACCCGATTTAATTCGATTCTAGAAGTTGATCTTGATGATTTTCACACTTTTTCTCCACTTTTCTCTCTTCTCCTCTTTTCCTCTCTTTTCCCTTCTTTCTTCTTTCTTTCTCTCTATTTTCTCTCCCTTTTCTCTTCTATCTTACTAACTTAGTAAAAATATCTATGAAATGTCTAAAATACCCCCACACTCAAAAATCTCATAAACGATCCCAAAACGCGATAAAATATATTCACGACTAAAAATAACACATTTTCACACAAAAGTCGAAATTACAATAAAATAATAATAAAATAATCAAAAACGACTCAATAAAATAAAATTGGCAAAACGGGGCGTTACAGCCAACACCACGGGAGCGTCACGCCTGCCCACGCTAAAACCTAGGTGTATGCTCGAGCCTGGGTATTGGGCTCATCTCTCAAAACATCCCAACCCGCCAAACAGAAAACCAGCCATCACAGCACAGTAATATCCAGTATGACAGTAATAAAATGCAATGCAATAAAAGCTATAAAAAAAGTAAAGCAGTAAAGCAAAAAATACATTAAACAGCAATACAGTAATATACAACAAAATAAAGCACCACAGAAAAACACCCTATGAGAGAAAACAAACAAGCGCTAGGATTGACTCCCTAAAGGGGATGGACCAGCAAGAGGTCAACCAGAGTCCCCAGCAGAGTCGCCAGCTGTCGCTCCTGAAAGATTCGCATCCAACGGTATAAACGCGAAAGTGGCGTGGAAAACAGAGTCGCCAGCAATGTGTATTTATCCCAAGAGAGGAAAGGAAACACTGCATAAACCTGACGGAAAGGAAAGAGCATGGTCTTGCGACCAAGAGAATTGGGTTCGGGAGTCGGTTACGCGTGAAGAAGGTATTAGCACCCCCACGCGTCCATCGTACCCGATGGGATCCACGCTTGCTTGTCTCGATCAAAGGGTGTCGTCAACTGGAACTCCGCTGCTGCTGGAAAGGAAAAGGAACGGGAAAAAAGGAAAAAGAAAGGAGAGAGAGAGAGAGAGAGAGAGAGCAAGAAACAAATGTAGGGAAAATAAAAGAAGTACTCGCGTGGGCCCTACCCCACTGCCTACGTATCTCATCGGGAGCATGAGAATCAGAGCGACGTAGTTCCCCTCACTAGGGGTGGATTGTGTTTTTTAGGGAACGACTTACGTTCTAGCTGAGGTGTTGCAGCTCGCTGAATCGAGACTTAAGCGTTACCGTCTTGCGAGAGAACGAGTAGGAGCACGTTCGTACGCTGAGAGTGAGTGAGATGAGAAAAGAATTCCCGAAGGAAAGACGTTATTGTTGGTTTGGAGTTTTTTAGAAAGAAGTGTTTTTTACAGTTATTTGTAACTTGCATTGAACCAAAGTCTTAAATACAGGAACGAATACTTCGCGCATCGTCCCCAACAGGACGTACACTAGGTATTCTAGAAGAATAAGAGAAAGCCCCTCGTTCTCCACTTCCCGTATGTAAGGCTCAAGCGCAATACACGTTAACCTTTATTAAGTGTCTTTTACTTTTCTTTTGAGATGAGAAGAGAGAAACCCCGAGGGAAACTCTAAAGGGAGACTAAGAGTCCTAATGATATCATGCATGGATGTCCTATGGTTAGTGATTTATGAGAAAAGACTAACTAACACCTAATGTTAATCCTACTCCAAGCTTAATCAAAAATTCAGTTGGACTAGGTAGCTCTAAGGGGAAAGGAATCCAAGACTTGAACAAGTCTTGAGATTCATGGGATGAGAAAGAGTGAAAGAGAAGAAAAGGTACAGCACCTACAACAACATACTTGCCTCAGAACAGCAATGAAAAATAAGCACACACTCCCAACAGCATTGACAGCATACAATTCAACATCAAAATAGGTGCAAAAGGTCGCAACAGCATGCGTAAACACATAGGCAGCACCTATAACAGCACGTATGCACACAAACAGCGGTAAAACAGGACAACATGCATTGCATTCGAATACGATCCAATCGAGGCAGAGCAAACATGCATCAAACAAAATACACCGTTCAATTAATCATGATCATAAACCCATCACATACCATGATGGATAACTTGGCAAGCATCATGGAAGAACGCAACATATAGCATGTGATCAAACGAATCGAGTATGCACATCATGAAATTGGATGCAAACAAGTATGCACAACCATCATCAATCCAGCAACAATGCACAATGAACACAATCGACAAGTGTGTGTGTGTTCATATCTTCAAACGTTCAACAATGCAAGCATACACAAAAATGATGAAATTCAACAAGTCACGTGTCGAGAAATGTGAATATGCAAGAGTGTGAGGTGTACCAGCATAGGAATAATCCACAAATCATCAATATATCAATCCATGAAGTTTAGGCATACATTGGATCTCAAACAACCAAGAAAATGCAAGAAAATGGCACTCTGCAGCAGTGTTAATCGGTTAACCAAATACGTTAACCGGTTAACAGCTCAAAAATCAGCAGAAAATAGCAAAAATACAATGGTTAACCGGTTAACCCTGTTACAGCAGCAAAAATTAATTTGAAAAAATCACTTCCAGCAGCAAAAACACTTATCCAATCATCTCCAATGATCATGTAACCAACAATGCACGAAAATTAAGTTCAGAAACAATATTCAAACATCATTTAAATTCAATAATCATCAACATCCACAATCAAGGTCAACCAAATGAATCAAAACATATCAAAATTCATGGATCTACATTGTATGAGTGGCAATTAAGCTAAAATGAGTATGGATCTGAAATTAACCAACCTACAAAGCTGAGATTTGCTTTGGTAAGTGTTGTAAACAGAAATGGATGAATTCAAGTAGAGAAATCCAATATCCACAAGCTTCTTGCACTCAAAAGTTGAAGATCCAAGCAAATAAGCAACAAAACTCCAAAATCACTTGCAATAATCACTTCTGAAAAATCATAACTAGATCCAAACGAAAATCCAAATTGAAAAGCTGAAATGTAGTGATGATGAGAGGCTTTAGCTCAAGAATCAACAAGTTCCAATGAAGAACTTGTTAATCTTTGAAAGAGAGCTTTAAGTGTGGTTGAAAATGGAGATTGAGAATGAAAAAGGGAGAGAGAATGGAGAGAATTCTGAAAATTGGGAGTGAAAATAAGACCTAGCCCCTTAGAGGTTTGGAATTGATGAGATTAAATAACCTCTAGCTTGGGAGTTTGGCTTGGGTTTGGAGTGAATGGAAAATGAGGTGAAAAATGGGTTTGGAAATGAAATGTGGAATTAGGGTGGAAATTCATGAGTGGAAATGGAAAATTTTGGTGGAAAATGATGAAAAGAAGTTGCTCTAGATCCTTCCCACGTAGGCACAAGCAATGCACATGACCACCACAATAATTTCAAAGCTCTGCAGTGCTGAAAAATACAGATTTGGGCAAAATTCGCAATGGTTAACCGGTTAACCATATGCGTTAACCGGTTAACGCAAGAAAAATTTTGAATTTTCTGCTTGGTGCCAAAAGGAGGGAAAATGGAGACAGACGTGATTACACCTGTTCTGAGCCACAATATGCCTTTGAAACTTGTCTTTGGACCTCCCTACTTGAGTGCACTTGAGACATGCCACGAAATATTTTTTGAGCCCCGATTAAATTACTGAAACGGCTGCTCGGTGCCGAATTGCTGATCAAAATTTGACTGCCGGAACAGTTGATCTTCAAAACACTTAATGAGCAAAATAAAGGCTCAAAAAGACTTTGAGAATTAAATGCTTGGCTTTGACTGCTGATAAAGATCAAATCGGTGCTGAGAACATCTTGTACTGCTGAAGCAAATGCCCTGATCCCATGCCCTATGCTGAATGCCATGCTATGCAATCTATGACCTACTATGGAATACAAATGGGTAAAGCATAGACCAATTATTGAGAAAAATAAGAGGGTAAAATTTGAGGTATTACAGCAGCCAATGGCCACTCAATACAACCTCATTATCAAGTCTCTTCCTAGGAATAGGCATAACTTTATGGGGCCACTTGCCTAGTTTTAGGGTAGATGTGGAGGAATTCCCATTAACCAAGCCCATGCTTTAGGAGGAATTCCCATTAACCAAGCCCATGCTTTAGGATCAACTTGTTTCAGCAACTTTTTGGAGGAATTCCCATTAACCAAGCCCATGCTTTAGGATCAACTTGTTTCAGCTCAGTCATCTTTTGCAACCACCCTTGGTAGTAAGTTGATTTTGCAGCCCCCATCATCAGATCTCTAATTAAACTGCCACCACCGACCTCCATACTTTGTTTTCAGATGACAGTCATCCACTCCTACAAAAGGTCTACAACCATTAATGAACCCCTTTTTACAACCATCAAAGCAGAAATAGAAAGCACCAAACCTTAGTTGAATGGAAGCACTTGGTCTCTCCACTGTGATACTTAGAGTGTTGCCAGGGTTCACTCTATGTAACTCAGCCGCATATCTTCTCAAAGTTGCATACTGTTTGTCAGCATCTCCCTCTAAGATCTTCTTTGCTATGAGTTTAGCCTTCCATGCCCTCCCCACAGTGATTCCCACAGAATAGTTTTGTCGCATATCCTGAACAATGTCACAGATCCTAACATTTTCTGATGTTTACATATTTTTCAATACAGCCTTAGCCACCCACCTAGAGTTAGCAGATTTGTTATCCAAAACCCTAGCACATGTATGTTTGTCCACTATGGTTTTAATAGCAAATGTGTGCTTGTGGCCCACTTTAGAGCAAAGTACCAAAAAACTCAACCCTAACTCTGTATGACTCATTTTTAATGAAAGTTATTTCCCTCCAATTTAATACGGACCACTCACGTATTGCTTCTCTAAAATCATCAAGGGTATTAAATTCCATACCCCACTCAAATTTAAAATTCTTATTCAAATGCTCATTCCTAAACTTTTCAAACCTTGGCCCTTTCTCATCATCACTTATATCAGGATCAGAGCTATCAAGCTCATCACTCACATACTCATCATCCTCCTCCCATTTCTTCTTATTGGATCCACTAATAAATCCACCAATTAAGGGTGATACATTAATAGGTACAGTGACATCAATACCTTCAAACCCATCAAGATTTGCAGTTGCTCATTCATCCTCACTATCATCTAGTCTTTCCACTACCTCTTCATCACAAACCTCCAGTTCGACAATCTCATTGACACACCTAGGAGACCTTACTGAGTCTTTTATATCAACTACATCATGCTCAACAAACATTTCCCCTTCTACTTGGGTTGCACAAGCATATGCTGCAAAATCGTAGCAGTCATCATCATTCTTAAGCTGGAAAAAGTTTTCATCAATTTCAATAATCTTTGTCCATGTTCTATAACTCCCTAAAACATAACCCCACCCGGTCACCAACCTATGAACACAATCCATTCTCCATTTATCAATTTCTAACCCAGACACTAATGTGGATACACCTCCCCTATAAATGGTAACCCCATCACTTAACTTTACAAATTCACCTCCATGGTGAAATACGGCTTTGAAAACTTGCATGTTCTGAAAATCAAAACAAACGAACTAAATAACCTAACAAAACCATAAGATATCAGAAACGACATTGGAAGGTTTGAAAAAATACGAACCTTGTCAGCTTGAGCATGAGAAACACCATCGCCTTCCTTGTGCTTCTCAGGTTCCACATATTGGTTGACGACGGTGGCTTCAGTCGGTTTACGGCTTTTCTTTGATTGATTCCCTTGTTTCGATTGCTTACGGCTCTTTTTCTTCATCGGCTCTTCGTCTTCCTTCCTAATTCTGGGACTGAATAAACCCTAATTATTCTAGGGGGTAGAAGAAGAAATGATTTTTGAAAAATGTTTTCATATTAATATAACTTTACTTATCACACGTGGCAGTCAACAAGGTGCCAAGTCAGCAGAATCTTTGACCTATGGGTGCATCAGGGTGTTTGTACATGGAATCTGGGAAAGTTGAGGGGGGGATAAAAAAAAAATTCTTAAGGGGGGGTAAACCAAAACACGCCTATATGGCAGGGGGTAAACACTATTTAACCCTAAAGTAAACAATAAAAAATAATATAGGTGAATAAACTATTTATCATTTCTGAATTTGTTTGCACTAATTTTGATCCCTAATTGAGAATTTTGCATTACAATGGTAATCCCCCACTACTACAGAACGCTCATTTCACCATGGTTCTGAAAGGTTTACCTTTACGGTTGATCAACCGTGATAAGGTAAGGCGTGGTAGTATGTGACAACTTTACCACCACGAGCTGATAACCGTTTTAAAAACTCAGTGGTGTGTTACCTATTACTACGATTGTGTAAAGCAATAGTAGTAAAATGTGGTGCATTATGAGAATTATGAGTGATTTTTCTATATTCCACTAAGGTTATAATTAACAATCATAGGGAAAGACATAACATACAAATTTTCACTAGGCTATAATTAAAAATTGTTGTGATATATATACCTGAGTTTATTATAACTTATGTAGAATGCTTATTTCACCAACCTGCCCATGAAAATATCATCTTTCAATTTAATTCAGAAATTAATAATATTACAAATTAAGTTATATTAGAAGAACAAGTTACACTAATCAATGTTTTTTCAAGCTTCCTACACCCCATTATCCCTATCTCGCCTTTTGACTGTTAAAATTTTGTTTAATACTTATAGTTCTTCAATTAAAACTTTCTTTTTACTAGTTCATTCTACAAAGTTAATACTTTGCAAAATAAACTAGTACAAAAGAAAGTGTTGATTGAAGATCTACAACCATTAAATTAAATTTTAACAGTCAAAGAGTGAGGTATAGATAATGGGCTGAAAAAAACTCGTAAAACATTGATTAGTGTAAGTTGTTTTCTAACATAACCTAATTTTTTATATCATTAATTTCTAATTCAATTCGAAAGGTTATACATTAAATGACAAGTTGATAAAATACTCAAACCACATACGATATAATAAACTCATATTCTAAGGACATGTTGAATGAATAATATGATAGTTACAATGTAAAATAATAACATTATCAACAAAAACAAAATCATTAACAACATAGAAATTTTATCAACAACATGCGATACGATGTTGACCACATACACACAACAAATGAAACTATGCGACCATATTAAGAAAATCAAGGCTACCACAAAATGAAATGATGAGTCTGTAAATATAAACGAAAGTTTTATTTTTCTTTTCAGATTTATTAATTTTTAAAATTAATAAAAATTGTTATGTAATAAATTTTTATTTTAATTATTTAAAATAAATATTTTATAAATTTAAATAATTATTTATCTATTTTATTAGTAAATTAGATTAGGGGTGTGCAACAAATCTAATAACTATAAACTAAATCAGTATCCAAATTAATCCATATTTTAAAACCCAATCCAAAATTACATTTTAGAACCGGTAATCCATTTATCAAAACAAAAAAAACCGGAAACCATTAATTAAATTTGGATCAGCTTACCGGTTTCCAAATTTGAGACTCTCTCAGATCTCTCTCTTCCTCAATTGCTAAACCCTAATTCCCAAAACGGCAACACCAAATCTTCCTAATTCTCCTTCACGTTCTCCATCTCCGATTCTCTCTACATTTTTTCTCTCAATCCATCTATGATTAACATTTGCAGTCTAAGTGTGGATACCCTGTTCAAAATTTCTCACTTTGTCTTGGATATAGTTTGTAACTTCAACCTAATGAATCTCACCAACCACTAACTATTTTTTAAACTAACCATAACAAATCTGCCCTAGACTAATTCTAACAACAGCAACCGACGTAATCAATTCAGTTTTTGAACAAAAAAACAATGACCATTTTTAAGTTATCAGCTTCAGGATTTTTAACTAACTTAATCATTAAACTAACTTCCACTTTAATTAAGTAACTAACTTAACAGAGACTTCTGAACTTAACAAAAGTTGACCTGCACTAACAAGCCCTCACTTATTAATTAAACTAACTTCCACTTTAGTTAAGTAATTAACTTAACAAAGACTTCTGAACTTAATAATTAAACTAACTTCCCCTTTAAGTATTATATGTGTGTGTTTTTTTGATGATATTATTAAAGAGTAAATACCTCTCTAATATATAGTACAGGCTGCAAACAATTGATTGGTTCCATGTCAGTTAGTGTGAGGGATACTAGCTCTTTGTGTAGGGAAATTTTGAATATTAATTTAGAAAAGTGACAGAAGCATTCATGAAGGGTTGTGTAAATATATAGTACTGGTTTTTAACACTATCCATTTTATGTAACACTAAATTTATAAAATTGATTTTAAAAAAAATTGGTTTTAAAACTGATTTCTGTAAAGAAAATAAAAAATTGGTTTTGAGAGAAACCGATTTAAAATTGATTTTAAAAAAAACTGATTTTTTTGTGAGAAACCGGTTTAGAACTGAACCGATCCACTTGTAAATCAGTTTTAAAAAAATAAACCGATTTTATAGAAACGGTTTTAAGATCCATACCAAACCATACATATAGTTTAATTTGGTTTGATTTATGATTCATGCACACCTTTAAATTAGATGATAAAATAATTCAATAAATAAAATATATAAATTAGTAAAAATTAAATTTTTTTTTGGAGAAAGAGACACACCAAATGAATTGACATTTGCGTGAAACAATTAAGAGTTTAATTGTTATGCATTGAGTGACAGTATAAAAAACATTGTCAGCACATCTCCCTTTTTTCCAACCATTAATAGGAACTCAATTGATTTGGGGTGTCCATTTCCTATAAAAAATGTAAGAGGAGAATAATTAAAGATAATTAGAGAATTCATTTAAAAAATGGATTAATCGGTTCAAAAATTCATTTTTATATTAATTAAAATTTGCATAAGGATCAAGGCTCATCATTTTTGCCCCAAAAGAAAAGCGCCTGGTTTTGGCGGGAAACAACAGAGTTCAGAAACGCAACGCAAATGGCGAACAAGCTCATCAACCAGATGGGTTTACCTAAATCCATCGCTAATATCTTCACCGCTCGCAACATCATCACCGCCAAGGTAATACCAACCGTCGCCAATTCCCTTTCCCCTTTCTATTCGCTTTTCGTAGTTCGTGCTCAAATTCGAATCATCCATTTCTATTAGCATTCAGATCGTAATTTCCATGACCTAAATAATCGCGGTTTTCGCTTCTCATTGTATCGCGAATTTTGTATTATTAATTCAATTTTTTGTTATTTATTTTGAAAATCGCAGGATGCATTATCTCTCACTGAATTTGAATTGATGGAGTTGTTGGATGTTGGAATGGCAGAAGTAGCATCTGCAATGGCGCACATTAGCGAAGTCGTGTGTCCGCCTTGTCAAACTGTATGTAATACACACACATGTTCTCCTTTCTTTCATCTAGGGTTTTTTTCTTTTCTTTTCAATTTTGTTAATTGGAATTATTGAATGTTGCGATTATAATATGATAGGCGTTGCTTCTGATGGAGCAGCGAGTACGGAACGAAAGCTTGGCTGGTCATCTTCCCACTCGTTTGAAAGGATTGGATGATGCTTTATGCGGCGGTATACCGTTTGGTGTTTTGACGGAATTGGTTGGTCCACCAGGAATTGGCAAAACACAGGTGAATTATTGGTTTTATGTTTTAGGACATTTTACACTTAGTAATGTTTGAGAATGTATTCATTAACCATTTATCAGAGTGGGTGGTTTTTATATTGCAGTTTTGCTTGAAGCTCTCATTGTTGGCTTCGTTGCCGGCGAATTTTGGAGGCTTAGATGGCCGGGTGATATATATTGATGTTGAAAATAAATTTAGTTCAAAGAGGTAGTTGAAGCATGCATTGTATTGTATTGTTGCGTCGAGCGCTTTCAATAATAATAATAATGATACTATTTATTGTCATTGATTTGATTTTTTAAAAGAAACTGTTGAATCTTCAGCTAGTGAATGTGCTTTTTCTTTGCTTTAGATTGATAGAGATTGGAACAAAGAGTTTTCCTGAAATATTTCACAAGAAGGGAATGGCACAGGAGGTGTGTAGATTGACTCTTCTTTTCTTTTCTCATCTCTTTTTTGTATAGATTTTCTGTAATCTGAATTTGATTATATCTCAGAGGTAGAAACAGGCTGTGATTGTTTTTACTTAACATGTCACAGATGGCCGGTAGAATCCTGATCTTACGTCCTACATCACTTTCTGAATTCGCTGAGAGGTGAGAATCTTCCCATGACTTGATGTTGTGTGTTGAGATAGTTTCCCATATCCTAAATCTCATTCAAAGGATATTGTATGTCATGTTTTTCCTTTATAAAATGGAATTGTTGAGATTCCACACCAACTATAAATAAAACCGAATTAGTCTTCACGAGGCATTGAACTTGCTTTTGGGATTGAGTTAGGCCTAGTATAAATTTTAAAATGGTATTAGAGCGTATTGGATATGCATTTGGACCACTTATATTTTGTCTACACTCTAAATCTCTAATCCTAGATGTGAAATGACATATTGAGATCCACTCATGCTCTAGGTACCCGGCCTTGGGTGTGTGGGCATATGTTGATATCTCACCGTTGACTAAAGATATGCCAAATTAGTCCTTATAGCTTTATAAGTCTCGGGCAATTCTTACTGCGTAGGATTAGTCAGTATCTTTATTTTGTTCCAATATTTGTTTTGTTCTCCTTCTCAGTTGAAACAGCTTAATTATACATCACACCTATGAGTGGCCAGGAATTCTGCGAGCAAAGTTGATCTCTAGTTTAGAAGTGAACTTGACCAAAGTTTTAAATTATGTGGCTGATGTAGCCTCAATTGTCGCTGCAGAGACCTACAAAATCTTGACGTCACAGTCTAAATTGTGGCCACATTTATTTAAAAACCTTAGATTGGATATGCCAATTGCGCTTCTTTTAGCGTTGAAGTCTGTTTCTGATTTGTGACACTCTAAACTGATCTACTAAGTTTTAAACTATGCGGCTGATGTAGCCTCAATTGTCACTGCAGAGACCTACAAAATCTTGATGCCGTGGTCTAAATTGCAGCCACATTTAAAAAAAAAACCTTAGATTGGATATGCCAGTTGTGTTTCTGATTCACAACACTCTAAACTGATCTGCTAGTTTTTGGTGTCATTCTTATTACTTCCTGCATGTAGCATGTTGCCGATTATGGAGATAGAAATAGAATCTATCACAACTCCTATTATTTTCTTCCTTCTTATTCTAAGTTTATGTACGATAATTGTATGACATAATCTTTTAGCATTACCAGTTTGCACCGGATCAAAGTATCACTCCTCCAGCAACAAGTGAAGTTGCTCATCATTGATAGCATGGCTGCTCTTGTTTTAGGGTGAGCTAAATTTTTTTGGCAATGTATGTGAAGTATGTAGTTGAAGATGATCAGTTATAAATTTGGAATCATTCTTTGAAAAGGAGCAGCGTCCAATTAGGATGGTAAATGTAATGAGAAATAGAAGGAGAGCAGAGGATCTCAAATTCTGAATTAAATAAGACAGTTACAGTGTAACAAAACAACTAGCCAACAATGCTGGCTGCAGGTTCTCAACTACTCTCCTAATCCGGTGAATGAAACCATTTGATCAAGACCTCCAATTCATCTGCAGAATTTTCTTTAAGTCAACCAACTTTATAAGTTGCACCTTCAACTTTTGTTTTATTTGATAGCTTTTTTTTCAGAGGTTTGGCCTGCTGATTTGGGCCTAAGGCTTTCTTCAACAAGGAGAGTTGAAAAGCTGGGTGGTAGCTAATGGCTTCATTTTGTAATGTAAAGCTGCAGCTTCAGAAATAATCAATTGCCCACTTGGAAGTTCATTGCATTAAAAATGGTTATTTGCCTGTTCTCTCCATTGGTCTTGCGCTTTGAGAAATTTTCCTTTCAATTTAACCACCAACTCATCTCTTTGCTGTGCCTGTGTCTGATGATTTACTCCCTCAACCTTAAAGGGAAATGTAGTCCCTTTCAAGAGTAAAGGATTGCCAATTTTCTCCAATGCTCACCCAAATACAAACCAGCCCTTTCTGCTTCCAACCCAGTGTGCATCTCCAACTAGGCTAGTGCAAGAGATACAATAAAACATTACAACCCTTGGTATTCAAGAGACCCATGCTCTCCACAAAAGGATTGCAATGGATGCCTTCTCTCTCATCTCTCGTCTTCTTTTCCCTACTCTGCTAATTATCTGAACTAATAGTTTGTTAGTTGTTTTTTTTACACTGCGTAATTGTCTTAACTAATTTAAAAGCTGGGACACTCCCTCCTAATTGGATGTTGCCGCTTATCATTATTATGATATACTCCTATTCATGAATGTCTTATGATGCATAGAAATTGGTAACTTTTTCTTTTCAGTGAACATGATTGTGGGGCTTCTAAGCAACAAGCATTGGGTTGGCACGTCTCTTTTATCAAGTAAGATACACTTGTGAGATTTTAGCGAAGTGGAGTTACATGTTTCTTCTGAAAGGCAGTTAAAATTTTGACCTTGTTTAGGTCACTTGCTGAATTTTCACGAATTCCAATTGTATTGACAAATCAAGTAAGATCTCAAATGGGTGATGAATCTCTCATGTATTCCTTTCAAGGTATGACGAACAGATTATTTTTGGATAGCTTTAACTAGAGTTTAACATATCATTTGACATGTTAAGCAGCTCAAAGCCGTCCTATAAAAGAAGACGTTCCCGTTACCTTTGACTCTCATCTTGTTGCTGCTTTGGGAATTAACTGGGCTCATGCCGTGACCATCCGTCTTGTACTTGAATCCAAATCAGGTTAATTAATTTGCAGCAATATGTGCCCTCTTGATTTTAAATGTATTATTTTGTAACAAATAACGAAAGTTTGTGTACATGCCACTTTACTCAAATGGCCATTAAGACCATCCCAATTCATATATCCAATCCAGCAAAGTGTCTCCACTCACTGACGCATAGATGAACCTTCATTTCTGAACACTGCATAGGAGCACAACCTTCACTCTCATCTCAACTGTTGATCACATCCAGCAGCGCCCGCACCCCACGCTGGACAAATCGACACAATTTTAAACGTCTCTTCTATATAAGCGTGACCCTGAGTGGTTAACACTAATCAACCTTTGAAGCAAGTCATTTTTAGACAGATTTGGAAGAGCGGAAGACAAAGTAGTCTATCGAGATTTCAGAGTTTGATATCTGTTTCGACTCCAAAAATACCCTCAAAGCCCTGGTCTTTGCATACTTTGTTGCTAAGTTGACATTGACCACCTCTGAACCATGCACGAAGTGGACCGTCTTCACAAATGAGTCATTGAATAGTAGAGGAAGTAGAGTTGACTGCATTCTTGAGATCGACAAAGAGATCATAGTAGAAGTATCCCCGCGCTTTGACTTCACCACCAACAACCTGGCCGAGTAGGAAGCCTTCATCACTAGACACATGTTGGCGTTAGAGATCGGGCAAAAAAAATTTGGTCACACACATACTCCCAACTAATGGTCTCCTAGGTCAAGGGGGATGCACAAGCCAAAGATCCACTATTGTAGAAGTATATAGTCATGGTCGGAGACAAATTGAGCTCATTCAAGGCATATGAGATTGCTGATGTTCCAAGGGAGTAAAACACGAGAGCAGAGGTCCTATCAAAAGCCCTAATAAAGGCCCAACAATTGGGGTGTAATTGTGAAGGTGTCGCCACTAGGTATCAAAAAATTTCTTGTTCGAATGTAGTGAAGGGAAAGAAGATCCCCATCTCCAGGAATACCATGTCAAACACGGGGAAGCTTGGGTGGGGAAAGTCTTGGCAAATTCTGTGTGAGAAGGTTTGAACCTCGACCTTCCAAGCGCTAGAGGAACCACAAATCTCATTTACTACGTCATATTTTTCTGATTCAAATAAATCAGAATACACCGAAGGAGTCCCCAAGTGTCATCCACCCAGGGATATAAGCGACATACTTGTCCCTGTCGATTATAAGTCCAGAAGAAGGATATTTAATGCCTTGCATCATAGTACCTGTTCACACAAAGAAAAAATTGAATTCTAGGAAGGTACTTAATATCATAGCGAAAAGCAAAACAAATGGTAAATAAGGAAACACAGAAGAAGCTTACCAATACAAAACTTGATGAAGGTCGAAAGAGGAGAACATAAACGCCTCAAAGGCGAAGAAGCCAACATCGGAGAACAGGAACACTTCAACAATAATAGAAAGCCCGAGTGAAATGAAAACGGAAAAGTTAAAGAATGGTCCACTCTAGTATATATAGGTCCATTCTTTTCAAAGATTAGAAGACGAGTAGGCGAAGATTCAATGGTCGAAAGGCAAAAGACCATAAGGGCTGCGTATCCACCAGTGAATTGGTGCCACATCATCAGGGATGGCGTCATCAAAATAGTAATGATATGGCGTCATCAAAGTAGTAATGACAGATAGTTTCCAAACAACAATCATACCACACCTATCAATATGCCATCATTCTATTCACCTTAAAGGCGAAGGCTAAGGGACCTCCATGGAAGAACGACCTAGATCACAAGCAACACCTCAGCTTTGTCGGACCAAGCTTGGGGGACAACTATTCCTGCCTGGTCCGACGAGCATATTTAAACATCTCAGTAAGGGTGTTGGCCCATAATGAAGAAGATCCAGGGACTGGTGGATCAAGGTCATGAGTGGGTTTGCCATAGGAAAACACCAAGTCAAGATGAATGATTGAGGGTGAATCGTCAGATCACATGACAAATTATATTCTGACACCTGTCTTTTTGGACATCTATTTTACACAAAGGTTCTAGGTCTCCAAAACCCTAGAACCTGATTATAAGAGAAAGGAAATACATAAGACAAGGTACACACTTTTTCTAACGCCTGACCAAGATATCAGAACATCAGCTACACGCCAGAATACACCATCAAATCTATATCAATCAATCTAGCAGTGAACACCTCGAATCAACACGAGATCACTTCCTTTGCTTGCAATACTAGAATAACTACCATTAGCTATCTTAACTTTTTTAGACCCAGAACTAGGAAAATAGGAACTGAATTAATGAGAGTAATTAGTCATATTTTCAGATGCCTTTAAATTTATTACCCAAGGGTTGGAGTGGTATTGGACACATACTGCCAAAGAATCCTTATCTGTTTGTGCCACTGAACCGACAAGAACGTTAGAGGATGAATTGAATTTTAGAAGTTTTAGAAGGTGATCCATATGCTCCTTAATAAATGGAGACAAGCCAACCTCATTGGTTGTAAACATAGGACGGTCACCACACCTATCAATCTTGCCATTGTTTGGCCTACCGTGTATTTTGAAACAAGTTTTCCCAGTGTGATGGTTACGACCATAGTAGTTACAAAATAAATGGGTCTTGTCACCACCTCGTGGGTTAGGGAAAGATTTGTGATTGACACGAGGAACAACCAAGACAAATCCTTCGACTAGTGGCGCGACAACTGATTTTTTTCCAAACATCACTTTTCGACGACTCTCTTCATGGTGCACTTCCGCAAATACCTCACCAATTGGAGGGATATGATTCCTGCCAAGAATCCAACCACAGACCTCATCAAACTCAGTATTTAAACTTGCAAGAAGCTTGAAGACATGACTAACATCCACCATCTTCTTGTAATGCTTCTAGTCCTCAGGTGATTTCCAATCATACTTATTGAAGAGATCTTAATCTGGCCAAATATGTTTATGACAATTAAAGTATTTGGTGTCTGAATCTTCAGCTTGTCAAATTTCTCGTTGGAGAGTTAGTTCGTAAATTTAGGATTGGTTTTCCAAATCAGAATAACATTTGAGAGACATTTTTCCAAAGATCTTTAGCAATAGCATAGCAGAAATAGTTTGCACCTATCTCCTAGATCATAGAATTGATTAACATGATCATGGAATTTTCAGCATCCCATGTATCATAAGCTATGCCTGCCTTGTCCGGTTGTTTCCTATCTCTAGTGTGTAGCCAATAATTCCTTTTTCCCTGAGATACATACATACAAACTGCGATCAACGAAAGTGTTTAGTACCGTTTAGCTTAAATGTTGTGATCTGAACAAGGTGGTTTTCATGTATGTCCGAACAAGTTGAGGTATTTTAGGCTTAGGTGAAGAGTGTTTGGTTGTATGTTGGGACTCGGTATCATACATGAAATCAAACATTATGTGAGATGGAAAAAAGAAAAAATAACCGGAAGCAAAAATTCTACGGATTTCTTCGTGCAACTGATACCATAAAGAAAGAAACACACAAATGAAAATTTATTTCCTTGATTTGGTAAATAATACATGAAATATTGATAGAGTACAAAGAACAGAAAAATGAATACTCTTAGAAGATCAGAGTGATGATTCTCTCTATCTAGGGATGCTCATGGACGGTTAATTTGCATAACCAATCCATAGCCATAAATAATCCATATGTTATAACCGGTTATTAAAACTAATTATCATAACCGGTTTTTATTTTTTAAAATGGTTATAAACCGGTTATATCCATAACAAATTTTATAATTAATTTTGATTTAGTTTTATTTTAAAATCAATTTTTTCAAGAATTTTTTTTTCAAAAAAATAATATTTTTTTAAGAAAAAATATTTATATTCAAAAATATATATTTTTTAATTTTTGGAAAAATATTTTTTTTTATTTAAAAAAAATCATTTTTTAAAATTTTTTGAAAAAAAATTATTTACTGAAAAAAATTAAAAATATAATTTTTTTTTCAAAAAAAGATATTATTTTTTAAAAAAAAATTATTTACAAAAAAAAAATATTTTTGAAAAATATTTTCAAAGTTTTTTTTTTATAAATTTATTTGACTAATTTGGTTTTTATTTTGGATATGGATGTCCAAATTATGGATTTGGTTAAAACCATATTAAAAATATATTCAAAATATGGATTTGGTTAAAACCATACTAATAATTAACTGGTTTTTAATAATCGAATTTTGATATAGATATTAATTATTTAAATAACCGGTTTATTTGAGCATCCCTATCTCTATCTGAGTAATTATTCTCCCTATGAGTGCTAAGTTGTAATATGATAAATAAATAATAATACTGAATTATTATTTACATCCAGATATAATCGGGCTGCATAAAACAAAATCAGCAGTATAAAACAGTGCTGATTTACATTTATAAGTAATAACTTCCAACACTTGCTAATTTTTTTCTGTAAGTTTGGATTAGCTTGTCCCAAACTTTTGTTCCAAACTTGTAATATGTTACCAAACGTGGGGAGGAAAAACCAATATTTCCTAAATGTCAACAAAAGTCAAATACATCGAAGGTGTTTGGGTCAAGAATAGGGATAGTGCAATAAGTAAAAAGCCAACTTAAAAATACTCAGGTCTAATCTAATTAACACAGACAAGTATATAACGTAGTTCAGGAGTACACCGTTTAACTTGGGATTCTTAATATTGTGTCAAATTCCAATGTGTCAATCATCATATATTATTGCTATAAATGATTGTGTTAATGTTATCAATTTGAATTTCAGATGCTCAGTTTCTTGCAGGTCAAAGGTTTATTAAGCTAGCGAAATCTCCAATTTCACCACCTTTGGCTTTTCCTTTTAACATTACTTCATCAGGGATTGTTTTGCTTGATGATAATGGGATAGAGATGAAAGGGCCAGATATAAACAATATACATTACCAAGGTTTGTTCTTAGTTTTTCCGTGGTAAGGTAAGGTCTGCTGAATGCATTTCAAATGAGTACAAGAATTATTTGGAAAGATAAAACCCTAGTATATGTAGAGTGACATTCATAACTAGTTGTTATCTGTTTTAGACATGAAAGTCACGGAGAAAAAGTTCTTATTCTGGTTTAAATTCTGTGTTAAATGTGACAAATATGGGGTCTTGGTGTTCTTTTTTCACGAGTAAACAAAGTAAGAGTAGAGATTTCTTTATATCAACTGTAAGTATGGACTCACTTCAACACTTAAATAACTTCATATGAGTGTTTAAGTTTTATAAAATCAACTTTGGGAGTTAAAGTTCCAAGTAGATCTAGTCTGCAACATTTCCTAAATTCAAAATTTAATCATTACATTATTGAATCATTTAACTTCAATGTATAATATGCCGTTCAAAATATAAGTAAACATCTATTGTTATATGCCAAAAAATATATCTATTCTTATATTACATACATATAAATGCTCTAAATCATCTAAATGGCATGCATGATTAAGTTAGTATCATTGATTCAATCGTTGAACTAGTTAATATGTGTTTTATAACAAAATATTAGATGGTATAAGTGAATGCTTACACCTACTGTTAAGTACATCCCTTCTCTTGTAACACACTGTTCCAAACATTACTGAAACTTGCAATTTTAAGTTTTCACTTTTCTAGGGTTTCCTTTGATTGTCTAAATATATTGAAGCTCAAATCTCAACTTACCAATTTTAATATTTTTAATTAAAAACATGCAGGACAAAATGCTTTGTTTAATTTTTAAAGGGTAAGGCAGCACACCAGTTATCAGTTCATAGTATGCTTTTTCCAATCATATGGGATATGACATGACACACTACTATCCATATATTTATTGTCATCTTCTAGTGAAAGGAGACAAGTTGGGACTACTAGTTCACTTCAGAAATCTATTTTTCTTTCAGATATTCCCAGGTTAGTGTAGTTGTTTTCATTGGGATACATATATTATTGTTCTATAGGCTTTTATATTTGAGCCCGAGCTTCCATATTTTTTTTATCCAGTCATATAAACTATAAAATAGGTAATTATGTTAATAAATTATGGTAAAAAATGTTCATATTTATTTTCTTTATTGTTTTCATGAGATTATATATGGTAGTTGAATTGTGATTAGATTTGATTGGGTGATTTAGATTCTTATAATTAGTTGTGGACTGTTGCAGGTAACTTGTTCTGCATTTGTCACCACTAGCAACTATGTTTCTCATATATGTACGGTATGTGATACATCTGTCACTATTTGGCTTCTGCTGTCAATCACCATCTTTGTCTCATCTTGTTGGACTGGTGGATTGTCTGGAGGTTGTGTTATAAATTATGAAGATCATGCAACATACTTCTATGTGGTTTTTTTTTTTTTTTCTGCTAGAGGTGTATTGAACAGTATATAGTTAGGAAATGTTGATGATAAGCTAGCATTTGCCTTGATATAGTTCTTAACAACATGAAAAGGCCCCAGTTTTGATTACATTGGTTACAGTATATGTGACACAAACGTTATGCTAATAAGTCTAACATGTTTGAGTCATGTGCGGGGAAGAGTCATTTTAACAATATATTATATTCTTGATGATATAAGTCTTAACCGCATGAAATGGCCTAGATATCTTGACTCAAGATTGTCTGTAACTACAACTTCGTGTAGAAGTGGTGCAGTGGTTTTTCTGTGTTGCATGAATTTCTGGAAAGTATTAAACTACTAAAATAATTGAAATGCTATTATCTCATAGCATTGTGATCATATTTGGAGCTGGGTTTGTTTGATGATTTGAAGGAATGTGTAAAATTTAATAACTTCAGGTATCAATTTTGATAATTCTGAATTTTGGATATGCTCACAAAAGCTCTCTACTATCACAATTTGAAATTTATAAGCATCTATCAGTCCCCATCAAATAAAAAAATTGTCCTTAGGTCAAAATGCCCTGAATCAATGATTGATTTCTCTTTGCTTATACCATTTGAAGACATCTATCTAGGCGATCATTTCATGCTCTTGGTAGTGCGCTGAGAGTACAAGATGATTAATTTGTTTAGTTTTAACAAGGACAAAGGGAAAACGTAGCATTAATAGTGGCTTAACAATATGTTGATTGTTACCTTTTTATTTTTGTTTGTCCATTTGGGTTACAGAGAAAGTGCAACTTTTATATGAAGTTAAAAAAAGGGATTTGTGCTCCTCTAAAATGAGGATTTGAATTTCACAAATTTTCACGCATTTAAAAAAATCTAAACTGTTGATGCAGAATCCAATGGCTCAGAACACATCTATAAAAAAAAAATCATATTTATATCAAAGGTCCAAATTTACCGTTTAACCACTGCAGTGAAGGGTTAATATTGTATTACTCATTCCGGTCCTTTTTATAAGGAACACTTTACTTTTTTAGATTCATTAACTAATTAATGTATCTGACCTGTATTATAGATCAGATACATTAATTATTTAATGAATCTAAAAAAGTGAAATTTCCTTATAAAAAGGATCGGAGGTAGTACTATTTATGATTTGCCATGTGTGTAGTATATAATATCAATCATTGATTTGTTTATTAATTGTTGATACGCATGAATAGTGTTGTGGTTCTCGTAAGTTAGTGAATTTTTGTATTTAGTTCATAATTTTTTTTTTAGGTTTGAGTTCTTATATCTTAGGTTTGTGTTGATTTTCATCCCTAATGTTAGTAGTCAATTAAAAAAACGCCGAGTTGGTTAACGTCGTTAACGTGAAATGACATTTTATTTTTCTTTTCTTTAATATTTTACAGACGTGAAATCAATGCTTTGGTGGACATTTAAAGGAGGACTAAATTAAAAAAAGTTTACCATTTGCATCATCATCTTCATCTTCAAGTATTTTTTTGCACTTTTTCTTCTTTTTGTAACATATTCTGCGTTTTTCTTCTCTGTAACATGACAACGTCATCTGTAGGTAATAACTTTGAGTCTCAAATCTCAGTTTGTGGTTGCAATAGAGCAATGCGAATATCTCAAATTCAAGTGAAAATCCTAAACAAAGATTTTGGAAATGTGCAAATTCAGGTGTAATGTCAAGTTGCAAGCTATTCTTGTGGGATGATGAACTTAAGCGTTGCATATCAACTGAACCGAAAATTTCAATTGGTTGCAATTGCTCAAAAGTTGTGTAGGAATTAGGTTGCATCATCAAAGATGTTGAAGTTAGGAAAAAAGAGAAGATGAAATTGAAGTTGGAAAATGAAAGGAAGAATGCTAATTTGTTTAGGATGTTGTTGATTTTGTCATGGGTCTTGTTCTTTGCTTACCAGAAATGGTAGTGAGTTCTATGTTCACGGCGTCTGTAATTTTTTTATGTTTTAATCCCTATAAGATGGCTATTTGTTGAATTTTATCCATGTATTGGTTAATCAGTTAAGAATTCCGTCCCTGAATTGTTTTGACATTTTGCATTTCGTCCCTATTTCAAATTGTGTCGTTTGTATGTCATCCCTTAATCTTAATGAAATGTTTCTATTTAATTCTTGTTTCTTACTTATGTTAGTGGGTTGCATTTGTAGTTTGCCTAATTCTTTAGTACACAAAGGCAAAAACAGAATATAGTGCTAAAAGGCATACCTAGTTGTGTCATAATTTCATAAAGCCAAAAGACATAAGGTTGCAAAATACACAATAACTTGTCTCAAAAGCATACTTTGTCTTAGAGTTACATAAACATAACATAACTTGTCTCAAAACCATAACTTGTTTAAGAATTACACAAACAGAACATAACTTGCCTATGATAAGTGCAAAATGTAACTATTTTAGTATATAAGTTTTGTTGCACTTATCGATACTTTTTGGTTAATATCGTTCGAATAAACCCCGATTTGTTTATAAATATGTTTACTTTACATTTCAGTGTATATATTGCATATCGTGTAAATATCAATGAGTTTAATTGATTTTCTCTCATTTTTGCAGGTATTCAATCAAGGATATCTTGCCATTGTCGTAAAGAGCATTGAATAAGCTTTCAAGCGCTTCCGACCGTGCGTAAAACAGAGTTGGGCTTCAGAAGTTGTGGTCAAAATAAGGACTGGTTTGCTATCAAGTTCGCTTTCCGAGCTTGACATCGAATGTTCGCTTTGCGAATGCCTGGCGAGTTCCAAGCGAAGGCTCCCAGAATTGGGGGAGAAAGAGACCAAAGTTCGCTTTGCGAACTGTGCAACGAGCATTCGCTTTACGAATAAATCGTTCGCACTGCGAACTTCTGGAATTTTGCAGAGGCGGTTTAGCATTTCAGAGGCACTTAAGTGCCATTTTTTGAGGCTCGCTTTGCGAGTAAAACGTTCGCTTAGCGAATGCACGAATTTTGTAATTGTATTTAAGACGTTTTCAATCATTTTTTAGGTATGGTTTTGGGGATTTTTGCTCCCAACTCCATCAACTTCATTTTTCAGTAGATTAGCTTAGAAAACAACATGGAAGCTTGCATACGGATGAACCGGGGTGGATTGATCGTCGATCGGCGTTGACAAACCGCAAGATGTTTGGTTTATTTCTTTTCTTCTTTGTGTTTTTCTTCTATGTTGTGTTGTGTATATGTATTTATTCTAAACTCATGTATATTTGTCGCCCATGGCGTTGTATAATATCTGCTTTACAAATCTTTATTGGTGATTGTCTCTGATTTTTGCTTTATGCCCAGAGTTTGAGTTGCGTTAGAGATAATCCTCGCAAACTTTGATTAGGGATGATTATCTGTTAGTTTCTGGACTCTAGAGATAGATTTAGAGCTAACAATCTTCAATAGGCGTCGAAGCTTAATGCCTCCGTGTCTTGAGTCGGGTGCGAGAGTGTCGACGATGGTAGCACGATTGTTCTCTCAACTTTACGTTAGACATAACCTTTGTTGTAAGGGATGCTGGATGATATTGAGGAGTATTGTAGGTGGAGTATAACTGGTCGGTAATTTTAAGTTTGTGAGGAGTCGATTATGTGCATGCCGGATAAGTTCGTCTCTCTGATTAATGAATTCTTTTTGTTTTAATGTTTACTTTTCCTCATTTACTTTAAACCCATTTTAATCTAAACTCATAAACGCGAGAGATTGTCGAACGACATTCTTTCCCTCGAACCGATCTCTGTGGACACGACATAAATCCCGGAGGGAATTCTTCCAAAAATAAATATTTTTGCTTGCCGCTTTACAACTCCAACAAAATGGCGCCGTTGCCGGGGATTGATTTTGATATCGAATCGCATTGCGATAGTTTCTTTGTTTTTGAGTTTTGTATATATTGTATATATTGTCTATTTCCATTATGTTTGTTCAAGTGTTGTATACATTTTGTTCCCGTAACGTTTGTTTAAGTGTTTGGTTAGGGCACTTGCTTTTGGTTTGCGCGGTGAGGCATCACCATGGCATGAAGGAAGGAAGTTGCTAGCTAAGCATTGTAAAGGCACCGAGCTTACGACGTAAAAAAAGCATGTTGTATTATTTTCTTTTGTTGTTGTTTAGCTTAGGTAGTGTGGTGAACATTCATTAAACAAGTTGTACTCAGATTTTTCGTAAAATTCTCAAATCTTCACTTTACAACTTGTTTAATCCATTTTCACCCGGTCTTTTAGTATGTTTATATTAATAATTCTTGTGCTTGTCAATGAGCTTGTTTTGAGTAGCTTGAGGAAATTTAAGGTGATGTTCCAAGTTTGATTGTTTCAACTTGCGGATGTATGGTAATGATATTGTTAAGTTTTGTACACGTCCAAGGTATGTATTTATCGCTTTCTAGACTTTAGCATATTCATGATACTTAGACTTTTTACAAACTTCCATGCCATTCATTCTTTTGTATACTTGTTCTTATTGTGAATCACTTTAGTTCCCAACCTTTTTGTGAGATAGCTTTCCATTGTTCATATATGCGCGGAGTACCAACATTCTTGTTCTAACTGGATTTTATTATGCTTAATCTTTTGTTTGTGTTGATTATGTGAAAGCATGAAAAGGATCAAGGCATCTTGTTTCATTTTGAGCACAACTACCTAGCCAAATAGTCATTCACCTTGTGAGCGTGTGATCATTCGTAACCCCTTTGAGATTTTTTATCCATGTTTTATTTGAACTTAATGCTTGTCTATGAGTATTTAGTTCACTTATTTTTGAATGGATTTTGTTTTTTCTTGAACCCTCAACTTTGTGTTGTTGTATGAATTTTTGCCTTGTCTTAGAAAGTAGGGAGTATTTACATGATGATGTGGTTGAATTCAAGTTGGGGAGAGAATGATTGTTTACTCATTGGTTGGTTTCTATGAGGTTGAAAGAGAAAAGAAAAAAAGAGAAAAATATGACAAAGAAAAGAAAATAAAAATGTGAAAAAGAAAGAAAAAGAAAATCCTTGAGAAAGGAAACAAAAAGAGTTCAAATAATTGTGCTAAATAAGTATTGTGTGTTGTGTAACACTTGGGATTTTGGAAGAAGTTGATTGAAATTTTTGGTTTGAGTCTTTGTGAGTTGATCACTCCCTTAGGTTTAAGCAAGTTTTTGTTTCAATTACCTTTAGAAATTGCCCTTTGTTTGTTTACCCGACCACGCTATAACCTTGAAAGTCCTTGTGATTCTTGCCTTTGTATGTTCAATGTGAATTTTTGGATGGTTGCATAATTTAGTCTATTGTTTGCATGATTGTTGTGTGAGTGATAAGTACCCCATTTTGTGTTTTTTATCTACCGATGATTGTTTTTGCTTGGTGTGATTCACTTTGGAACTTGTGTTGTTTTAGGATGTTTGGCATGATTTTTGTATTTTACATTTGTTTTGTGGCTAAGTTGTCGTCGTAGTTTAGTGGTAAGTATTTACTTTGTGTGTACCGTTTTTCATTTGAACCATACATTTGTTTCCGTTTTTCAAAACCTGTTGATTCGTGATTCTTTGGTTATTGCCTTTGTGTCTTTAAGTTGTTAGATTCTTGTTTGAGGACAAACAAGTTTAAGTTGGGGAGAGTTTGATAAGTGCAAAATGGTACTATTTTTGTATATAAATTTTGTTGCACTTATCGATACTTTTTGGTTAATATCGTTCGAATAAACCCCGATTTGTTTATAAATACGTTTACTTTACATTTCAGTGTATATATTGCATATCGTGTAAATATCAATGAGTTTAATTGATTTTCTCTCATTTTTTCAGGTATTCAATCAAGGATATCTTGCCATTGTCGTAAAGAGCATTGAATAAGCTTTCCATCGCTTCCGACCGTGCGTAAATCAGAGTTGCGGTTCAGAAGTTGTGGTCAAAATAAGGGATGGTTTGCTATCAAGTTCGCTTTGCGAGCTTTACAGCGAATGTTCGCTTTGCGAATGCCTGGCGAGTTCCCAGCGAAGGCTCCCAGAATTGGGGGAGAAAGAGACCAAAGTTCGCTTTGCGAACTGTGCAACGAGCATTCGCTTTGCGAATAAATCATTCGCACTGCGAACTTCTGGAATTTTGCAGAGGCGGGTTAGCATTTCAGAGGCACTTAAGTGCCATTTTTTGAGGCTCGCTTTGCGAGTAAAACGTTCGCTTAGCGAATGCACGAATTTTGTAATTGTATTTAAGACATTTTCAGTCATTTTTTTAGGTATGGTTTTGGGGATTTTTGCTCCCAACTCCATCAACTTCATTTTTCAGTAGATTAACTTAGAAAACAACATGGAAGCTTGCATACGGATGAACCGGGGTGGATTGATCGTCGACCGGCGTTGACAAACCGCGAGATGTTTGGTTTATTTCTTTTCTTCTTTGTGTTTTTCTTCTATGTTGTGTTGTGTATATGTATTTATTCTAAACTCATGTATATTTGTCGCCCATGGCGTTGTATGATATCTGCTTTACAAATCTTTATTGGTGATTGTCTCTGATTTTTGCTTTATGCCCAGAGTTTGAGTTGCGTTAGAGATAATCCTCGCAAACTTTGATTAGGGATGATTATCTGTTAGTTTCTGGACTCTAGAGATAGATTTTGAGCTTAATGCCTCCGTGTCTTTAGTCGGGTGCGAGAGTGTCGACGATGGTAGCACGGTTTTTCTCTCAACTTTGCGTTAAACTTAACCTTTGTTGTGAACGATGTTGGATGATATTGAGGAGTATTGTAGGTGGCGTATAACTGGTCGGTAAATTTAAGTTTGTGAGGAGTCGATTATGTGCATGCCGGATAAGTTCGTCTCTCTGATTAATGAATTCTTTTTGTTTTAATATTTACTTTTCCTCATTTACTTTAAACCCATTTTAATGCAAACTCATAAACGCGAGAGATTGTCGAACGACATTCTTTCCCTCGAACCGATCTTTGTGGACACGACATAAATCCCGGAGGGAATTCTTCCGAAAATAAATATTTTTGCTTGCCGCTTTACAGCTCCAACAACCTCAAAAGTATAATTTGTCTTATGATTACATAAACATAACATAACACAATGCCGTAGAGGCCAAAATGCACAAATGTCAGAATCACAATGTCTTCTTCATGACAACAAAACCTTTTTCATGACTTCCTTGTCCTAAGACTTCTCCTCAATTCCAATTTCCTTGAAACTTTGGGTTTGGTACTCTTCATCTTCTTCTGCAATAAATAGAATAATTAGAGGTGCTCATATAACACAAATCATTAGAATAATTTCCTTGAAACTTTAGGTTTGGTACTCAACTGGTTTAAGACATCTAGGAGTAGAAGAACTAGGTGCAACAGGTACTTCATCTGTTGTTAGAACAGGTGCAGATAAAATATATTCAGGTGCATAAAGTATTATACCAGATGAAACAGGAGCACTCTGAGTTGATGTAGCAGGGACACTTTGAACTGATGTAACATGGACACTTTAAGATGATGTAGTAGGTACACTCTAAGATGATGTAGCAAGATTTGCTTGAGTTTGAGTAACCTCAAATGCTGCTGCAAGATTTGCAGCTAGCATTTCAAACTCAATGTCAACATCTATTTTAAATGCATTTGCTTCAGGACTAATCTTGACGGCTGATCAGAACCTGAAGTGGGCCAAGGAAGACGTCTGTGATGCTGGGTGTGTGACATGAGGAGGGGGTGTACCTGCAAGACACTCCGGTGCTAAAGTAAGAATCGGGAGAGGAAAAAGGAAAGTACAAAAGTATGTATTTTGTAGGAAGATTTTGAATACATGACCCTCTCAAATGAGAGAGTTTTTATAATGCCCCCAACGTGTGGCCAACGGTCCCTATTTTCGGGGCGAGATAACCGTTTCCCGAAGAATAGGTAACTGCCAAAAACTAGCCGTTAGGACAGACAGAGGTGCCCGAAACTAGTCGTTGCCACGGGCAAAGATGTAGTTATGGGCACGAGCGTCGTGATTGTTTCTAGATGGTAGAGTCGTGCATGACGGACAGGAATGTCGAGGAGGAGTGGATGACCCGGCGGTCCATCTGACCATATTTACCTAATAAAGGGGCAGAAAGGTAAATGCTGCCCCACATTGGCTGGACTTAGGCAATTGGGCCGTTCTGGGAGCAGAAGTGGATTGGGCCATGCCTAGTCATTGGTCCAGCCCAGAACAGGAGTCCCCCAAGTGGTTGCTCCCAAGCATGGGAGTGATGACTTAAGGATAATTCACAGTCCCGGGGAGATCGGAAGGGGTCTTCGCTTGTCGACGAGGTGGAGTTATTTTATGATGCCCGTGGGAGTTGGTGCCCGCGGGATACGTAACGTTGTCTGGTGTGCCCGGCGTGCGGGGAGACCAACTGTTGATGTGATCTGAAGAGATGAGACGCCACGTGTGCCTCGAGCCTTGTGCTACATAAATGCGTCATGATGGCTAGGCTAGGGTCATGATGATGCCCCTAGCCGCGCGTACTCGTGCACGTGTCCTCATAATGCCTATAAATAGAGGGAGAAGCTGCTCATTTTCACTTTTTGCTTCTCTCTCCTCCTTCACTCTCCTCTCTGAGTTCTCCAGCTCGTCGCCGTTTAAGCCACCGTTAACCGCCGTTCCGCCGCCTTACGAGCTCCGGGCATCGTCTTCGACCTTATGAAATTTCCTCGGCCGCGTAAGTTATTCATCTCCACTATAGTTTCTAGCTTTTTTGCTTCCTGTTTTGCTAGAATGCATGCGGTTAGGACGATTCTAGGTAGTTACAGTAGCAGTTTCTGGTGACTGTTGGTGGTAGACAGTGGTTTGGCCACTTTCTGCTGCCGCCGTGGTCGTCAGAGCTTTAGGAACCCATATATTTAAGTTGTTTCTGACGCTGTTGCGACGACGAGCGTGTGCGTTACCGGCGGAGCTCGTGAATTTTCCGGCGTTCCTATGAATTTTCCGGCGGGTTCATGAGTTTTCCGGTGAAGCTTTAAACAGAATTCTGGGTAGTATCCAGGGGAGAATCTCCCCGTATGTGTAAGAGGGGTTGTCCCGGGCATTTCTTCATGCAATACTTCGTGCCATTTGATTAGGGCTTAGGCCGGGGACGTCGTCCTCGACCCTTCGCGCGCCCTTTCACTTGACTAGCGGTGGAAGGGTGGATTTGATTTTGTCATTGAATTCACTTTTGTCCTCTGCTTTTCAGGTGAAAAAGATGGCCCGCGAACCTGAGCAAGAGATTCTAATAGACTCGTCCGAGGAGAGCTCCTCGGAGAGCCACGACACAGAAGTTTCGAGCACTCCTAGTGATGTCGGCGAGACTCCCTCTGATATGACCTCTGCGGGGGATTGGACAGTCGCAGAGCCTGCCGAACACGCCTCCGTTTTCGCCTTATTTACTGGGGATACCTTCACGACCGTGGGGCTGGAAGGGGAGTGGAAGGTGCATTTTCCCTGGTGAAGACGACCGTATCAGTACGGATTACGGGGAAAGGTTCCCAATGTACGAGTGTGTCTTCAAGGACATTGGGCTAAGGTTGCCCTTCACCGACTTTCAAAGATCTGTCTTCGTGCACTTGGATCTGGCACCCTCGCAACTGCATCCCAACTCCCTGGCGTTCATCCGTGCATTTGAGATGACGTGTGAGTTTTTGAAGATAGGAGTCACTCTCCCCTTATTTTTTACAATCTTCCATCTCCAGAGGCAGGTTTCGGGGAGAAAGTATAGCTGGGTCTCGCTGAAGCAGGCGAAGAAGTTGTTTAATCTGTTCTTCGAGTCTATCAGGACTTTTAAGGAGAGGTTCTATATCATCGAGCATGTGTCGGAGAAAGCCCAGGATTCCGCATACGTCTGGAAAGTGTCGACGGATGAAAACGGGGAGGATCTGTACGACGAGCATAGCAAAGTGGTGGCAGACAGAGTGCTGAAATTTCCCTTCTGCTGGAGCGGGTCTCATTTTTCCCAGGGGACCGACCAGTATATTACCCAGTTGGAGATGATGGGGGATGACGACAAAGCTGGGTACGCGGCGTTGGTGAATTATGTCAACAGTTTTACTCCCGCGGAGTGCTGGACTAAGAAAGGGGACCCGATCTTCGAGGAAGATGGCGAGCAAAAAGTGGAAAGCCGCTACATCAACACAAAGGGGATTCTTGAGTTCAAAACCCATGCTGACGCCCTTAAATTGCTTGGTAGTCTTTATTTTTTAGCTTGTCCGGATTATCCTTTTCCTCGTTTGCTAACGTCCCCGTTATGTTTTTGCAGGTGAAATGCCTTCAGCGCACGAGAGGATGGTGAAGAATGCCTTGGCGAAGGGAAAGGCTGGTGCAACGAATTCAATGACTCGGCTTACTCAACGAGTTCCCCCTCCTCAGATGGTGTTGGGGAGCTCCTTTCCTATTCCTTCTCCTACCCAGGGTTCTCCGGTGCCTGGGACCTCAAGGTTCAAGCGAGTCCGACAGAACGAGCTAGTGGATCTTAGCCAAGCGGAGGAGAAGAGAAAGTTCGAGCTTCCTCCATGCCTTCACAACAAAAAATTCTTTGAAGGCTCCTCGCTGACGGTTCCTCGGGCGGAATCTATAAAGCTTGAGGGGATGGAACGCTCGAGCAAGAGGGCGATGTTAGCGCAAGATGCCTCTGCCCTAATTAGGGTCTTGGAGATGGCGGCAGTCTATGCCGAAGAAGGCCCAGGCGGCGATATTGGCCCTGGAGGAGAAGGTGAAGTAGGCCAAGGAGAAGGCCAAGGCTGCTGAGGAGGCGAGGGGGAAGTCTCAGAAGGAGGTGACTAAGTTAAAAGGGGAGAACGACACCCTGGTTGCTGAGAAGAAAGCTGCTGAGGACTTGGTCGAGCAAATGAGGTATGCGGCGGCTCCAGCTGAAGACGAGCATGATGATCTGAAGGAGCTGAAAACTCAGGCTGAGTTGGTTACCCGCATCGTGCAAGCAGAGGGCGACGTCTGCGCCATCGGGGAGGAATCTTTCAACAATGTCGTGACTCAGCTCAAACTTGCGAATCCAGGGGTCCAACTGTCCATGGATGGGACCCGTTTTCTGTATCATGTTGAAGGTGGTAAGATTGTCACCCCGACTTCTTCCAGATTGGCGAGGAGCATGCTCATATCCTTCAAGAGGAGCCTCCATCGACGCGGACTATTGCCGAGGAGGCCGAGCAGATGGAAGAGTGATGTCTTATTTTTTTATATCTCTGGCCTGTGTGCCATGTTTATGTAATTTATCATTTTGTATGGGGCATGGCCCCCATTCTGTGTAACAAGTACAACTCGTGGTCCTTGCGACCATTAATTATTATGAAATGTATGTGTCCGGCCGTCCTGGTCGGTTTTGTATGCTTTATATTCGCACATGGCTTTATTTGTTGCTATTTCCGCTAAGTGTAGTAACTTTGCTCGATACGAGTGTCTGCCCGCGATAAGGGTGACTTTGGATGATTTGCTGCATCAGGGTTTGCTCGACTGAGATGTGTTCTCCAGTGAGGGGGACTGCACGAACGACCAGGGTAGTATCCGGGCATGAGAGAGGAGCTCAGGTCGCGTTTGAGGCCTGAGTTCACAGCGTGAACCTCCCATCGCGAGCTGGGTGTTCTGCCTATCATGGTTCTTTGACGATGACGGGCTCGATTGAGGAACCGCCGTCGGGCATGGGTCCTGCTCGTTCTTGAGTGGGATCCTGCCTTAGTTGGTATGCGACGCTTGTACCTGGGTGTGCATCGTAGTCGGGATGTTATGCTCGTCGCTCTGACGAAGCAAACCGACGGTTATGGCCTTTGCTATAATATTGTTTTAGCTTTTCAGCGTTCCATGGTCGAGCAAGTTCTTCCCCTTTGAGGTATTCTAGGTAGTATGCCACATTCTCCGTCTTTTCCCGGATGCGATAGGGTCCCTCCCAGTTTGCGGCGAGTTTTCCCTCTTGAGAATCTTTGTGGTTCCTTCTTAAGACAAGTCTGCCCACTTGGAATTCTCGGCGTATAACCTTGGCATTGTGCCTGATTGCAATTTTTTGTTTTAATGAGGCTTCGCAGAGAGCCGCTCCTGATCAGACCTCTTCGACGAGGTCGAGCTCCTCTCTCAGTGCCTCGTTATTTGTCTCCTCGTCCAGGGGGGATTCAGTACGCCTGGATGGCACGTGTATCTCGATGGAGATCACTGCCTCAGTTCCGTAAGCTAGGCGGAAAGGTGTTTCCCCCGTCGAAGAGTGGGGCGTAGTGCGGTAGGCCCAAAGTACGCTATGCAATTCCTCGACCCAGGCTTTCTTTGTTTCGTCCAGCCTTCGTTTGAGGCCCCGCAGGATTACTCTGTTTGCCGCTTTGGCCTGCCCGTTAGTTTGGGGATGTTCGACGGACGCGAAGTGTTGTTTCGTGCCTAGTTGGGCGACGAAGTCCTGAAATTTTCTGTCCGTGAACTGCGTCCCGTTGTCGGTGACTATTACTTGGGGAATGCCGAAGCGAGCAAGGATGTTCCACTTGTAGAAGCGAAGTATGTTGTGTGTCATTATTTTGGCCAGAGCTTTTGCTTCTATCCACTTGGTGAAATAGTCAACACCCACTATCAAGTACTTGTTCTGGTTCAACCCCACGACGAATGGTCCCAGGATGTCTAGGCCCCACCATGCGAAAGGCCACGGGGAGGACATTGCTTTGAGCTCGTTGGATGGAGCCAAGTGCATGTCCCCGTACCTTTGGCATTTGTCGCATTTCTTCACGTGTTCTTTAGCATCATGCTGCATGGTCGGCCATTAATACCCTGCACGTAGAGCTTTCCCGGCGAGGGATCTCCCCACGAGGTGTTGAGCGTTGATCCCTTCGTGGATCTCGCGCAAGAAGTGGGTGACCATCTCTTCCTCAACGCATTTGAGCAAAGGGATGGAGAACCCTCGCATGTAGAGTTTGTTTTCGACTAGGACGTATGAGCGGGCTATGCGCCTGACTACACTGGCCTCTTTGGGGTCGAATGGGAGTTCATCCTTGGTGAGGTAATTATAAACGGGGGTCATCTGGCAGTTGCTGTCGCCGATGACCTGCACGTCGAGGATCGTGGACGTTTTCTCGATGCTGGGTCGAGGAAGCACTTCCTGGATGACGGATTTGTTTTCGCCCTTTTTCTTCGTGCTTGCCAGCTATGACAACACGTTTGCTATGACGTTGTGTTCGTGAGGAACTGTCATACCCCAAATTTGTCCTACCTGTTTATACTTTTCATCTGTATATCCATTTCCACCTTGTCCACTACTATTTCTAAAGTCCATATCCATAAACCATTTTGTTCCAAAGCCATTTTAATTCCAAATTTCACTATAATTATTTTTGTTCTTTTCAATTATCCAATTATCCACTTCATGTCCAAAATAAAATCCAATCCTTTTTTTTAGACCATAAACTTTTTTTTCTAAATCCATAATTATCCATTTACCCTGGCTCCATTTCAAATTCATCTAAAAAATATATTCAATTCCATAATCAAATACATCCATAAAAAATTCACAAAAAAATAGACAAAGGCCCATGGAAGAATTCATCATTTCATACAAATTTATTACAAACAAAAAATAAGAGCCAACAATTTCTTTCACATGGCCCATGAAGACTTTTCCAAAATTTCCAAATGCTACTAGCCAAGTTGGCACCTACACAAACGCACAAAACCACACACAGCTTCCCCATGTGACAGGATTCATGAACCTTCCCATACATTACTTGCAGCTTCACCACCAATCATCTACAAACCGTTCATCACTCTAATATCTGTACACAACCATTTCCTTTTAAATAAACAAAAAAAATAAAACCAATTCACAACTTGTACAACCCCTTCAAACCGTTACAACCCGCAGCAACAGAATCAATGTGCACCCAGCCATACACCACCTCAAACCGTACAACAACCAACTCACAATACTACCATCCAATAATTCACGGTACTACCACAACAATTTCCAAAACCGCATATAATTTCACATCAACCTGCACATAAGTTTTACGCAACAACACACAAACTAGACTCCACAGCCATCACACAAAAAACTTTTCACAGCAACACAACACCAATTCTCCCAAACCATGCCTCACGCAAGCCGTAGTACAAAACCCAACGTAACGAACTCCACAACCATTTACAGCTCACAAATTTCATCACAAATCTCCCCATAATACCCTCATTTTTTCCCTACAAATAAGTACCCATTCATACTAATTGGAGAGGGTTGGAATTGACAAAACTCTGTTGAAATTTGACCCACAAATAGCAACAAATCTCTCCCAAATAAGCTTCAAGAAGCCACACAAAAACATTCTGCAAAACCTCTCCTCAAACTTCTTCTTTTTCCTTCGACACAGACCATAAACCTTCACCGTATCAACCTCTCCGCCATAACCCAATCAACCAAAAACCACCTCCACATCCCTTCTTCGTCAACCCTCCAAACACATTAAGAACAGTTCTTCAACAAATTCACCCCCTTATCCCCAAATCGCAAAACAACAACAACATTTCTCAAACCCATAAATTCACCTTCAACCCGTTTTAAAACTCACAGCCATAAACCCATCACAGAGCCAGAAAGGATGGAGTAGAAGGGAGACGAAATCAGAAAGTAAGATAAGAAGAGGAAGAGGGTCAAGGAAAACGAACCAATACTCACACCGTGGCAATCTGAGCAAGCGAATACGAAACCCAAATTCGAACAAACTTGGAATCGAACCCGGATCGGAAGTGGAAGCGGAAACAAAATGAGAAAGGTTAGTCCATGGTCGTGCGCTGATGTTTGCGCGATGATGAAGCAGTTGGCTTTTGAGCAAGTTTTTTACTTTACATTTCAACCGAGTTTGTTTATCAATGATTTAAGTGGCAATGGTTGTATAACAGATTTTCCTTTTTAAAAAAAATCCCATTGATATTTTAAGAGAAGGATTTGTATGGTTGTATATCAGTCAATGACTTAGGTGGCAATGGTTGACGATTTTTCCTATTTTCATTGCCATTTTTTTTTGTTGGAATTGGTTTCATGGGAGATGGGCCTTGTAGCCCACGGCGGACTTTGGATCCACATACTCCCATTTTTGTTGCGCCATCCCCCTTCAATCACTTTTTTTGTTCTCTTCAATCTAGTTCTTTTTTTTCTTTAGATTTTCTTAAAACAAATTTTTAATGTTTTAATCTTTTATTTAATATTTTTTGTTCCATATGATGTGTCCATAATCAATCCATTTTCTTTTTTGGGGCCAATGACATAACATATTCATGATTTAATCAAACCGATTAAATCTCAATTTATTTGAGGCCTACCTACTTATTTATTTATTTACAATTTATTTTTGTTCATAATGTTATTTATTAGGTCAATGAAAACCAAAATATCGATTGATTTGTCGATTTCTCGACTTATCTCGATAAAGGTGAGACCTTTACTATTTTTCATGTCATTTTCAATTTTTATTTCAATCTTTTTTGGTTCATTTACATTTATTTTAGGTCGATGAAAACCAAATATCGATCGATTTATCGATTCCTCGATTAAATCTCGATAAAGGTGAGACCTTTATCCTTTGTATTCATGTTCTCAATTTTATTTCATTTTTATTGTTGCTTACATTTATTTTGGGTCGATGAAAACCAAATATCGATCGATTTATCGAATTCTCGATTAAATTTTGATAAAGGTGAGACCTTTATGCCTTTATTCATATTTCCGATTTAATTTCTAACTTCTATTTAATTTTCATTTCGTATATTCCTTTATGTTCATTTGGGTCAATGAAGGTCAAAAATCCGATTATCAATTTACCGATTAAATCGCGATTAAGACGAGACCGATTTTATATCCATATTTTATCTTGTCCATTTTATATTATTGTTGTACATATTATCATATTGTATCATATTCATTTTCATTTCATTTATTCACCATTAATCGAATACAATTAATAATTATCGAAACCCTAAAAACAATTAACTAATGGACTGTTGATTATGATCATTTGCTTGGCGCTTGCAATCAAAGCTTAGTTTAGGACACTTTGCACACACATGGCTTCCTCTTGGGCTACCTTACAATGAGACCATTTATTTCTGTCAACACTTGTAATTTACATGTATCCCTCCCCCATTCCGATGTACGCACTTAATACTATTTTGATTGTGGTTTGTTTACTAGGAGCACCCCTAGGGACTAGCATAGGCAACCCATTTTCAAACCAAAACCTCGATTCGTCGTCGAGACATTTTTCAAACAACCCATTTTCAAACCAAAGCCTCGATTCGTCGTCGAGTCATTTTCAAACAAGCCATTTTCAACCAAACCCTCGATTCGTCGTCGAGTCATCTTCAAAACTGAACTCTTTTCTTAATCAATAAACCCTTGATCCAACGTCAAGTGGATTTTCATAATCAAAGTTCAAAAATAACTAATAACTATCGTAACTCCTTTAAGGTGAAAAATGGGGGTTTCAGTCTTTGATCTCTTTTCGATTGTTTGGGTGCGAGTTCTCTTACTCGTGTGTAAGCAATTGACGTCTCTTCCTTTAACAATACAATTCTTTTCAAACCAATCGAGCGCATACAATAAACCCTTGATACAACATCAAGTGGATTTTTACAACAAATCTCAAAACGACTAATAACTATCATGACTCTTTCAAGGTGATAAATGGGGGGTTCAAGTCTTTGATCTTCCTTCGATTGTTTGGGTGCGAGTTCTCTTACTCGTGTGTGAGCAATCGACGCCTCTCTTTTAAAATCAACCAACTCCCTTGTTTCGTGGACGTACCACGAACTACGACTGCTCTGGTTCTTGGCGAGCACACTTTTTCTTTTTTCCCCGTTTCCCACACTTTTTCTTTTTCCCCGTTTGCGTCCACACTTTTTCTTTTTCCCCGTTTGCGTCCACACTTTTTCTTTTTCCCCCGTTTGCGTCCACACTTTTTCTTTTTCCACCGTTTCCACACTACCATCTTTTTCTGTCAAACCCCGTAGTCGAACTACGATTGCTTTGATTTCTCATTCTCATCTGAATGAGCATACGTAGGCCCGAGGTCGCGATGATCTTGCCGAGCACCCTATCCTTAAACCACCCATTCCCCCTTAGTATCTTTTCCTTTTCCTTTTATCTTTACCTTTCCCGCATTTATTTTAGAGAAGAAAATAGATAAACTTAGCTAACGAGTATCGCGATTCGAATCAAGAGGTTCCCGTTGAGTACAACGGACGTGAGGGGGTGCGCGTACCTTCCCCTCACGTAACCGACTCCCGAACCCAGAATGTGGTTGCGACAACCATGTTCTTATCTCCCTCCTTACAGGTTTTCTCGATATTTTCCTTTCCCTCTTTTTGGGATAAATAAAGTTCGGTGGCGACTCTGTCAAACCGTTTTCCGCGCCTTTCGCGCGAGGGTCATATTTTCGATGAATTTTTGAGGTGCGACAGATGGCGACTCTGCTGGGGACATGTTTGCTCCATGCAAGAGAGAGTCAAACCTATCTTGATTCGAATCGCTAGCTCTTTAGCTTTGTTTATTTATTTTCTTCTCGTTTGCTTACTTTCTTGTTTCCTTATTTGTGTTACCTTTTGTAAGATTGTTGGGTTGTTCTGATATTGGGAATTTTGTGAGATGGCTCTACACCCGAGTCTGAGTATAACCCTAGGATTAGGATGGTGGTTGTGTAGTGTAGGCTTGCGTGGTCTCTTCCGCGTGAGTTGAAGCGAAGGCCACCGCTTGGAGTAGATTCCCTTGGAGATATTATTGTTGTGGTGAATCTTTGCCATGGTGGTAATACTTTCGAGGTGGGTCGTTGATCCCAAGGACCATTAACCCAATTTACCCATGGTGGTTGGTAGCGTTAATTCTATGTGAGTTAATGCAAACACCCCAATCAGATGAGATCCCTCGAACGTATTACTTCCTGACAGTAATATTTTCGACCTCGATCTGGGATTCTGAGAACCCTATTTAGAACCCGTGTGTCGATGGTTGTGTAGTGGGCGCCTCCGAGGAATCTTTCTCGTGGGGAAGAAACGAAGACCTCACCTAGACGAGATTGTTTCGAGGATATTATAGTCGGATGTCTCTTCGTCTTGGTTATAATGTTTTTGAAATATATCCATAACTCTAGGCACCTACCCATTTTAGAAACCTACCTGTGGGTTTTCCTTGTCTTAGCTGTGGTTCTTGACCCGTTCCTCTGGCCAACCGCAGAACTGTTTGAAGCTGTTTGATTCTGCGATCCTGGATCTTGCATCTCGCATTGCATCTCATATCATTGCATTTGCATTGCATCTGTTGCGCATCTTGCATTGCATTTCTCAACCTCAAAATCTCACTTCAACTTACTTCCTTCTCCAGTAAATTAAGCTGATTCCTCGACACCAGTACGCAACTCGAGCCAACACAAGACGAATGATGGAACAGATTCAACAAGAGCAAGCTGTCTTCAGAGAAGAGTTGGACTCTATGAAGGGAAAGATCGACCAGATTCTCGAAGCCATCATGATGGCCAGAAAAGAAGAAGAACTGCGTGAAGCCGCTGCTGCCAACAACGCTGTACAGGGTCAAGCATCTACCTCAAGGCTCTCAGTTCCTGTTCCCAATCCGATCAATTATGGGATACCAATGAACTTCACTCTTGCCGCTGAAGGAGTCACATCTCAACCATTTCCAACATCTGGAGTTACTGTTGGAGCTATTCCGCAAGCTCAACCCGTTGTCACTCAGATTCCCATTCCTCATGCTGAAGAAAATCTGGTAGATCAGTATAATGAAGTCCAGAACTATCAGGCTGCTATCCCACTTGCCAATCCTACCGCTGCTCAGGATTCTGAAGCTATGAAGATGTGTCCTGATCTAGCTGAGAAACTCTGAGTCATGGAGGGATGCAACTCAGCTTCTTTGAATGCTTTGGATATGTGCTTGGTGCCAGATGTTGTCATTCCTCCCAAGTTCAAAGTGCAAGATTTCCCAAAATACAAGGGCCTCAGTTGTCCTCACATGCATCTAAGGATGTACTGCCGCAAGATGGCTGCCCATGCTAAAGATGAAAAGCTGATGATCCCTTGCTTCTAAGACAGTCTGTCTGGGGCATCTCTCGAGTGGTACATGCAGCTGGAGCGTAGCAATGTGCGCACTTGGGACGATCTAGCTGATGCATTTGTCAAGCAGTACAAGTACAACACTGTCCTTGCTCCGAATCGTACTCAACTTCAGAGTATGGCTCAAAAGGACAACGAATCCTTTAAGGAGTACGCACAACACTGGAGAGAGCTTGCTGCAAGGGTGCATCCACCTCTTGTTGACCGTGAGTTGATTGACATCTTCATGGGTACTTTGCAAGGCCAGTACTATGAGAAGCTGATTGGCAATGTCTCTGCTGGATTCTCTGATTTAGTAATCGTTGGTGAGAGAATTGAGGAAGGTCTGAAAAGTGGAAAGATCCAAGGAGTCTCTAACAGCCAGTCTCAGGCCAAGAAGCCCTTCAATGGATACAAAAAGAAAGAGGGTGAAACAAATGCTGTCCATTTTCAGAAAGGGCAAGCTTCACAACAAGCTCCCCCTCCAATGCCTTTTCAAATGCCATACTTCCAGTATCCGTATGTTGTTGCTGCGCAATATGCACCAATGCCTTATCATCCAGCTGTTCCAGCCATTCAAGCTCCAATGCCTCAGCAACAGGTTCCTCAGCAACAATCCTACAACCAATAAGGGTATCAGTATCCTCCTCAGCATCAACAACAAAGAGCTGCTCAACAATGCCAGCCCTATTAACAGAGGACAAGGAGGTCTGACAGGGACTTTGATCTTCTACCAACGTCATATGCTCAGATCTTTGCTCAATTAATGGAGAAGAGGGCTGTTACTCTGAGAGACTTGGCTCCTCCAACTGTCATCCCTCCGGATTATGATGCCAATGCTCATTGCGAGTTTCATAAGGGTGCTCCAGGGCATACGATTGAGGACTGCAGAGCTTTCAAACACAAAGTTCAAGACATGATTGACTCGAATTTCCTCACGTTCAATGGGAAGGCTCCAAACGTCATCAAGAACCCGCTGCCGCCACCAAAATAGTGCCAGCATCAAGTCAAGACAAGTCAACTCAAGTCAAGTTCAAGTTCAAGTTTCCCCGAAGAAGGCAGTCATGTTGCCATCCCATCTTTTGCATTCTTGTATTTTCGTCTTTATTTGTTTAAGTACTGTATGCTTTGAACATTTCCGTTTGTATTTGGTTTTCTTAATGAAGTGATTATGCAAGTTTCGAATCAGTTATGTCGTATTCACTCATTTCTCCCATTTACTGCAAAACACCGACACATTTATCCATTTCACTCTCTTTATCAACTGTTGTTAGCAATAATTGGAGGGAGGATGATGACAACGAAATACCCATAATTGCAAACTGTATGCTTTCGGATAAAATCTCGCCAAGGATGTACAAGCATTGCTTCAAAATCCCCAAACACTGGAGAAACAAGGAGTTAATCCCTAGTAAACCACTTCGAGCCTAGAAGTAGTAGTTTCCTTAGGATATTCAAACCCTTACACTCAACCTGGGGCAGGGTAGTGTTCAGTTAATCCTAACTACACACCGAAATCGCAAAGACAAAATTCAAAAGACATGAAGGTTGTTCATCAGAGACCCATGACTTGGCAGTCACAATCATCCAACAAAATCAAAAGCAAAAAATCAAAAGCCTGCTAAGTCGAGCACCTCAAAAGGAGACTTAGGCAAAAATCAAGGCTACCCTGATGGACTCGAAAAGCAAAATCAGTCCATGCAAAATGTAACACCCCCAATCTATACCCCAAATTAAATAAAGCAGTAAAAGAAAATTCAAAATTTCATCAGAGTATATTTAAAAACACGGCATAGACTGGAGACATCACATCAATTGAAACAAACATACAACACCTGCTCATAAAGATATGCAACACTCCGCAGGTAGCAAATAAACAGAGGAACTTAGTTCCTACTACCCACACTTCAAATACAGAATAAAGCGGAAAATCTGTACTGAATCTTATATATATATATATATATATATATATATCACATAAAAAGTTTGTCATACATCAAGTCATACAGGTACAAGCCAAAAGATATATATATATATATATATATATATATATATATATACATATACACAAATAATCTCAAACGGCCACCCTAACTACCCGGTGTCACATATCAGAGCCGACCGACAAAAGAATGAAGACACAAAGCTTCACAAAAAGACCTCCAACAACTCTAATCTGCAATGCCTCATAGAGCATTATAAAACAGCAGAAGGGTGAGAAAAACAATCATATTACAGTTGCATATAATTATATATTAACACAGAAATACACAGGTAAAACATTCTCACCACAAATGCACCACAATCAAATACAACAGAACACAGTACAATTCTCAAGTATCAAATACCACTACACATCAATCATACACAATACACTCATCATCAATACAATTACAAATATTCCATCTCATCAATCACATTCACAATTCCATGCACAATTAATCCATGATTTATGCAAATGCACAGAGACCGGCACAACGACTCTATGCAATGCACCTGCGGTACCGTTTTCCAATGTTTCTCATCACTAGTTCACTCAGGCGCTCTGCTGGACCCATCGCTCGTTACATCACTGTAACTCCACGTCGGGCATACGATGTTCCCCGTCGCTCACACCCCACACGGGCACACGACGTTTATGGATCGCTCACACCCCACACGGGCACACGACCCGATCGGTCACACCCCACATGGGCACACGATCGTCTATAACCATCGCTTTCAGTCCTCTTATTTTTAAGGCGATTCATACCTCTTATTTTTAAGGCTCACAATGTTATAGCAGATTCTCTCTGGAATTAATCCGTCACTCAGAACGTCACAAGAATGCATATCATGATGCTTGGCATACAATGACTCATGACATTTAAAATGCACACATATACACATCCATAATCATGCATATATCATCAATTACCACGCATTGCATTTTCTTGCCCTTAGGCCACAAATCATCATCACAACATTTCATCATGTATATTCACATCTTATAACAACACACAAGCTACACGTTACATAACAAAAGGATATAGCATGATAACACATCAATCGCCCACAGTTAACGCGATAAAAACCCGACAACCCGACTATTTTTCAAAAAGCACGAATTAATTAAATCATCTTTTACCCTCCAAACCATTTTTAATAGAAAGAATATTTTATAAGCTTTCTAACGCTTCGAACGGGGGTCAAAACCGACTTACGGTTCAAGAGTTATGAATTTTTGAAGTTTTGCCAAAAACCAGAAAATTCCCTGCGGACTGCTACGGGTTTGAGCAATTTCGTCCGAAAATCCGACCGATTCAATTATTGTTTTCGAAACAAACACATACTCATTCATACCAAACATATAGTGATGATTTGGAACCATCAAACGTGAATTCTACGACTTTCAATTTCAATCCGAATCTTAAACCCTCAAATCTCCAAAAATGCAAAAACTTA
The DNA here is from genome assembly GCA_022829125.1 of Lathyrus tuberosus. NCBI lineage: Eukaryota > Viridiplantae > Streptophyta > Magnoliopsida > Fabales > Fabaceae > Lathyrus > Lathyrus tuberosus. Next base: position 174,433 of record JALAZF010000203.1, on the reverse strand, counting down.
CAAAATCAACCAAATTCGATAAAACAAGCATACTCGATCACAGCCTAACATTTCCCGACATAACTACGCAATCTAGAATTGAAAAATTATGAAAAAAAAGTAAACATTCAAACACACACATACATAATCATACACAAGCATAAGATAATCGAGTTTCACACCCTTACCCGATTAAATTGCTTTTAAAAAGTCGGTTGAATCGGTTCCTAAATCCACAAGTTTTTCTCTCTTTTCTTCTTTCTCTTCTCTTTCCTTCTTTCTCTTTTTCTTCTCTTCTTTTTCTTTCTTTACTATCTTTTCTCTCTTTTCTTTCTATTTATATTTCTAACTTAAGAAAAATAAGATGAAATGACCAAAATACCCCCACACTCAAATATCTCGCAAACGTTTCCAAAACCCGATAAAATATCACAACATTGAAAAATAACATATTTCCAAATAAAAGTCGAAAATAAAATAATATAATAATAAAATAATAAAAAACGACTCAATTAAATTGAAATACTAAAACTGGGGTGTTACACAAAAGATAGGGATTAAAAGCAAAGTCAAAAGAGGCCCTCAAAACCTCAAAAAAAAAAAAAAAAGATCCAGTGACCACCATATCAAAACCAAAGGGTCACTGACATCCTTCAAAAACAAAATAAGGTGACGGCCAGTTGGAGCAAACCTTGAATTATCACTCTTACATCGTCAACCCTTTTGGAATACAAACATGTGCAGAATTAACTGAACGTAGGACTGGAGTTCATCACGAAGAAGGGGTGGGTACAAATCAAACTTTGAGCCTAATATCCTTTGTTTCATAAACCGTAAACCAGACCACGTTGCAACCCTCGAAAGACCTAATTGAGGCGAGGTTTATTCTGAAAGCATACTATCGCAAGGTTGCGTAAACTGACTCCCAATATTTGCTAATCTTCAGCATTGGTGTCTTTCTCCTTGCTATATCTTTCACACCATCAAAATCAGCACACGTTTGGGCTAACGGTCCATTCGTCTCACTATCACGACACTTCAATAAACGACTCTTTTTCAAAACTTGCATGAGCATTGTATTAAGATTACCATTTGCGAATGTTCAATTTTAATTGCAAATCCATGCTAGACATCAAAGCAATTCCAACAAGGGGCAATCAAAGAGGAACTTGAACTTTCAGCGGTGTCGACCCGAAGCAAGACTCCCTCAAACCCGCAGGCTGGGGCAAATCTTTCAACAGCTCAATCAGGGGCAAGCCATCTCAAAGCACATCAAAGTTCAACTTCCAAAGACCAGACATCGTCAGAACTGGTTAATCAGGGGCAAACCATCACCATGTTCAGACTGGGGCAAGACTCATTGCAGCAGGCCACCCTCACCAACAAATCAACAAGCGGTCAAACTCAGAGCTCGAGAGCATTTTCGTCTGCTTTAATCATGGCGTCTTCAATGAACTGAGTGTCGAGGAAGTCAAAATCCCTCCCACCGCCCAAAAGTCCAATCCTCATTGGCAACTACCAAAAGTCCACCATGCTGGTGTTTACTGTGAATTTTGGTAAACAACCTCTGGTCTATCAATCTAAACGCAAATTGATTAACTTACAGGATCGACCACACAAATCCTAGGACATGTGCTAAATTTGAGAGAAAAGTGTAAATTAAAGAAAATGTAAACTGAACTCCACGTTCGACAATGCTGAAATAAAATCTACCTGAACTCCACGTTCGACTACGTGCAATAAAGTAAAGTAGAGACTTGAAATTTAAAGGGACGTAAGTAAAGGGTGCAGAAATTAAAGGCGTCGAAAAGAAATGACAATGAATAAAAAGCTTTGAAAGTAAAATGCAACGAACTCCACGTTCTTGGAAAGTAAAGGCTGGGATAATAAAAGTGCTGTCGAAAGTAAAGTGCAGGAAAGTAAAAGACTTTGAAAATAGATGCAAATGGATTTAAAGGAGAACTCCACGTTCTCGAAAATAAAAGACTTTGAAAAGTAAAGGCTTGAAGATTAACTGTTTGAACGTAAAAGTACAGTCGAAGGTAAACGCAGGAAGTTTAAATGGCTTTGAAAGTAAATTTGGCATGGAAGATAAAGTTCAAGAAACTGTAAAGGCATGGAAAGTAAATGGCTGAATCTTAAACATGCTGAAGATAAATTATATTGATGAAGAAAATGGTGTTACATTACGTACATTCTCACGAACTCGTTTCTCAACACGCAGGTACTTTGAGTTTCTTAGAGTAACTTGCACAAAAATATGAACACCCCATTTACATAGAACTAACTCATATTTATAGTGCTAGGAAATAACTACAAGTGGTGGTTACTGCTTCGAACGTGTTGATTTTGGCGCCTTCCCCTTGATCTCAACTGTTCCCACGTTCACAATTGCTCTTATTTAAATTTCAAATATTGGAAATTCCCTCCAACCTTAATATAACCACTGCAACGCTTGTTACTACATTCTCATGGTTGAAACCCTTTCAGCACTTAGCCAATTTTGAGGTTCCTACACCTCTATTCGACTCAGGCCTCTCCAAAACTAGGTCGAAGCCTTCTTTATATTAAAAATAATTTTTTAACATAAAATATCTTTGATTTTGTCTAGCATCGAAATTGAGGGTTAACAAATTGCCCCCAAGGAATGTCCTTTCGCCAGAATTGGTAGGAAGGCCATTTCTTGATATAATAACCATTTCGACGCCTATTTGCATGGCCTTAAATGAACATCCCACTAATTACTCAATGGCTGAACTGTTCAGTTTCTTTAACCCACGCCTCTGACGTCACACCATCATGACAAATCCTTAAAACGTCCTTTCAGTCGTATTCATCATAACACCTTTCTTGAAAACAGACGTTAACAGTCTGCACATAACTGCTACTTTTCATCACGCCTTCAGGAGAAAGACACGCGTCCCACTAACCCCTCAGCTTCAACGGTGGATCCAAGTCCCTTGAGATTTTCAAATATCTATATATACCCATTTCCGCCACTTTGTGATCTTTCCACACTTTTCGTATTCTCAAGCAAACTCTTTTTCTCTTCAGTTTTCTCACGCAAACCCAGCGAAGACACCATCTTTTCATCTTCTTCAACAATGGCATCTACCCAAATTAACCCTCAAGCAAAGAAGACTCAAAGGGGCAAGGCCACTCCATTTAAGCAAACCATCCCTCCGTTCGCTAACATCCCAGGCCCCCAACTGGTAGATAATCGCCACTACATGCCAGAACCCACCTCTGAATTATCAAGAGCCATCTACCGATCTCAGGTAATGATTCCCATAGTTATGTCTGATAAAACTTATGCGTTATCTGGTTCTTTGGCTGATGTGGACATTTCTAACGAGAGGCTAGGTGAGTTTTTCCCCTCGTACCGGAGAACCAGACCATTAGGACAAAAGAGTTTCCCTAAAATTAATCCCGCTGCTGGAACTTCCCCTGAAGAGATCCCTTTACCCAAAATTAACATTGGCTATCTCACTGATGGCACCAGGCTGGTGAGAGCTGTCAATCCTTTAAAGGAATTCGACCAATGGATGGCAAAGATGGAGAAGGTTAAAGCTGACCATTGGAAGGAGATAGGGATTTATGACCTCCTTATGCTGTCGAAGACCAGCATCCCCTATTGTCTGAACATGATGGCAACATCTTTATACTTTTGGGACAACACCTATTATACATTCCATCTGCCATGTGGAATGGTTACCCCAACCCTTTTTGACGTAGCTGCCATCACGGGGCTTCGTCCAGATGGCCTTGTCTATAATCCTGAGGTTGATGCTGAGGATACCATCAACATTTCAGGCTCCAAACTGACCTACACCCTCTTTATCAAGCACCACTTCACACAAGAAGATGATGAGGTGTCTGATGAAGAACATATTGCTTTCCTCACAGTCTGGTTGTCGAGGTATGTTTTTTGTACAAAGTCTTTGCAGGTGGCTAAGAAGTACCTGCCCCTGGCGAACCAACTCCACCACAACAGAGGGACCTGCCTGAGTGAACTCATTCTGGCGAACCTTTACGAATCTATCAGTGAGGGGGCTTCTCGACTTAAGAATGTGGAAGCCCAAGGTCCTATGCACTTGAACGACCCTCTTTGGCTACTTCAATTGTGGCTCAATGCTACATTTGAATCTAGCCTCCCCAAAAAAGGCATAGTTGATGAAGCCTCTGCTGAGATCAAGGAAAGGAGTGTCGAAGGGACACGTCTGGCTAAACTTACTCCAAATGATGATGTACTTTATTGTTGTCTTTTATCAGTCAAATTTGCAATTAAGGCATTCTATCTTTTTCTTGGAAAGTCACCTTTCCAGCTTTAAATTCCAAGGCATAAGCCTCTAGCTTTTAAAGCAACATTTATAGCATAGCCCTCAGGCCTACCTCCAAGAATAACTCACGTGTTTCCACCGTTTGGCTGGCCAATCCAATCAGTCACTAGCCTCTATAAATTTCTTCCACCTGACCACGTTTTGCGTAGAAGCAAACATGAATAATTCGGAGAAATCCTCAACCAAGAAGATGGCTGGAAAGGCCAAGGCAATTGAGGACACAAAAGAGATGAAGGCGCCCCAACAACCTAAAGCCTCCATTGGAGCAACCTCTCTAGCCAAGAAGAAAGAAACCAAAATGAAGATCTCTAAGAAAGGGCGCTCCAACACCCAAGACTCTGATGATGAGCCAGATGCAGATTATATGGACTTCCTCAAATCCATAGACTGGAGAGATTATGAATAACCTTTCCTTGATTAAACATTGTTGTGCTAGTTTCTCTTTGCTTTGTATGCCATATTAGCCTGACTTGGCCTATTTTGTCTTTCTTTTATTAAATAAAGCTTATGTTTTAATGTGAATCTCTTGTAGCATAGGCTTATATTTTTTCAAATACTTGCCATTTACTTTCAAGACTCTTTTATCTTTGTCTAACTCTTCCACTTCATAAGCTCCATTAGAGAACACTTGTATGACTTGGAATGGGCCTTCCCACTTAGGGGACCACTTGCCCAATGTTCTATCCTTTCGATCCATGGGCAAAATCACTTTCCAAACCAATTCCCCACATGCGAAAGATTTAGACTTAACCTTTTTGTTGTAGGATTCTTCGACCTTCTTCTTTTGTCTTCTTAACAACTCCAAGACTCTGAGCCTTTCTTCATCCAAATCCACTAATTCATTCATCATCATTTCCCAATAATTCTCAGAGGGAATCTCATGATTTCTTTGAACTCTTACAGACTGTAGATAAATCTCAACAGGCAGTACTGCATCGTGACCAAAAGTGAGTCGAAATGGGGTAGTATTGGTAGCCTCTTTAGGGGATGTTCGATACGCCCAAAGAACTTGGTCTAACGTCCTGTGCAAACTCCTAGGCCTTTTTCCCACATGCTTCTTAATTAGTCCAATTACTATCTTATTGGCAGCTTCGACTTGCCCATTGGCCTGAGCATAATAAGGTGTCGAAGTTAATAACTTAAAACCTATTTCTTTGGCAAATTCCTGCATCTTTCGACCAGTGAACACTGATCCCTGATCTGTAGTAATTGTTTCAGGAATACCAAATCTATAAATAATGTGATTTTGAATGAATTCAATAACATCCTCTTGACCTACATTCACCAGTGGTATTGCCTCAATCCATTTGGTGAAATAATCAATTCCCACCAAAATATATCTTTGGTTCTTTGAAGATGCTGGTCGAATCTCTCCCACTATATCTAAAGCTCATCCTCTGAAAGGCCATGGTTTCACTATTGAATGTAATTCACTTGCAGGGATGTGCTGTATGCCAGCATGAATTTGACATTCTTGACACCCTTTAGCAAATTCTATGCAATCCTTCAGCATAGTGGGTCAATACATGCCTTGTCGAAACAACATCCATTTCATTTTCTGGCCAACTTGGTGTGCTCCACATGCCCCACTATGTACTATCGAAAGGGCCAAATATGCCTCTGATTCACTAAGGCATTTCAATAAGATTCCCTCAGGGGTCTTTTTAAACAATTCATTACCCACCAGTACATAGCTTAAAGCTTGATATCTGATTTTTCGCTCTGTCGAAGCCGTTGGGTTTTGCAAATATTCAACTATGGGCTTCCTCCAATCTTCATCTGTTAAATTATCTATGGCAAAAATTTCAAAATTTTTGCCATCTATGCACCCAAGCTTAGTTGTTTCTAAGTCTGATGGGCATAATCCAACAGCCACCACCTTACCTCTTGCTTCAATTACTTCTTGAAGGTTTCCTTTCGACACCTTGTATCCAGAGGCAATTTGAGCCAAGTCATTAGCAACTTGGTTCTCTATTCTAGGTATGTGTTGGATGACCACTACCTCAAATTTCTTTAATAATCTATTAGCTATCACAAAGTACATAATGAGATTTTCTTTAACACATTTATACTCCTTTGTGATTTGTTTTATAACCAATTCTGAATCTCCCATTATTTCGACTCTAGTTGCCCCCAATTCTAACAAAATTTCAAGGCCAGCAATTAATGCTTCATATTCAGCCTCATTGTTAGAGCAAGGTCCTTCGACCTTGTACTTGAATTTTGTTGGAATTTTTTCAGGAGAAATAATGTGTATTCCTACTCCTGTTCCATTTTTATGACTTGATCCATCAAAGTATAACTTCCAGGATTTTAATTCGACGTAATTCAAATCATTTTCATTTATGGAGTGATCGACTATAAAGTCTGCAACTATTTGCCCTTTCACAGCTTTTAAAGGTTGATATGTTAAGGAAAATTTTGTCAATGCTAATGCCCATTTGCCAATTCGACTATGCAAAATAGGTTTAGATAACATATGTTTTACAACATCAAAGTGAGACGAAACATACACATCAACGGGTTTTATATATTGCTTCAGCTTAGTACAAGAGAAATACAAGCATAAACATAACTTTTCAATCATGCTATACCTAGTTTCTGCATCATTTAATACTCGACTAAGGTAATAAATGGCTCTTTCGACTCCATTTTCATCCTCCTGAGCTAACATGCTCCCTAGAGTTTTATCTGATGCAGCTATATACAATCTCATACTCTTGTTTCTACAAGGTGGTGAAAGAATTGGAGGATGGCTTAGGTACTCCTTGATCTTGTCGAAGGCTTCCTGCTGTAATTGCCCCCACTCAAAACCATCTTTGTTAAAACGAAGCAATGGCGAAAAAGCTTGTGTTTTGCCACTCAAGTTGGATATAAACCTTCTTAAGAAGTTGATTTTTCCCAACAATGACTGCAACTCCTTTTTAGTTGATGGCGCTTTCGCCTCCATTATGGCTTTGGTTTTATTCTGATTTATTTCAATCCCTTTCTTGTGGACCACAAAGCCTAAGAAATCCCCTGCCTTGCAGTGCAAATGAATTTACAACGAAGCAGTCTTTCGACTTCCTCTTTGATCTTTGACAATATCTCTGGTGCAAACCGTCTTGGATTTTGCTTGACTGGTTTTTTCCTAGGCGTCATAGGCAACCTGTGTTCGACCAACTCCCTGCTCAAACCAGGCATCTCATCATAATCCCAGGCGAAATAGTCTTTGAACTCTTTCAACAGCTGAACTACTTCGACCTTCAACTGGGGATCAAGATTGGCACTGATGTAGGTAGGCCTTTTGGTTGTCCCCTCACTGAGGTCCACTTCTTCTAAAGGATCTTGTGCTAGCATTTTTATATTATTTGCCAACGGATCCTTCTCAAATCCCAAAGGCTCATCTTCATAGATGGCGTCGAGTCTCTGGATTTGCTCTCCAGTTTCAACCTTATCTGGAGGTTTTGGGTCAAATTCCTTACCAGGACCTTCTTGATATACTTCAGAAATGGCTTCACCAGCCATATAATCGTTGGCGGCTTCCAAAGCCGCTTGTAGTTTTGTTTCGGCCACATAGGCCAAAATTCTTTTCAAAGCGTCGAACTCAGTCATGATCACTGAATTCATCTCCCCACCCTGTGGGCTCTATTGGAGGTGTGCCTAAGCATGTCAATCTTCCTCCTGGTACTTCCCTGTCCCATCTGAAACCTTCAACAGGGTGTAAGTACAACGAATAAAATGTTTCCTCGTCAGGTGTAAACTCAAAATCAGCTGGAGGACATGGAGCAATGTTCGCCAGATGTTTCTCAAATTGCCTATTATCCACATGATTAACAGGCACCTTAAAGTACCATTGATCAGCTTCAATGTTTTCCACTATCCCATCTGGTCTCCAAATTGTGATTCTCTGATGCATAGACGAGGGTACCGCTCCTATCCCATGAATCCACTCCCTACCCAAGAGTAGATTGTAGTTAGCCTTTGTTTCGACGACCATAAACACTGTTGGTCTAGTAATAGTTCCCACAGTGAGATCCACCTGAATTACTCCCAGAGTGGAACCAACTTTTCCTTTATAGTTCGACATAACCATGTTGTGGGGCTTAGTATCGGTCTCAAATTTTCCAATCCTGCTTAGCAAAAATCTTGGCATCAAATTAACCGTTGCACCACAGTCTACCAAAATTTTGTTGACAGGGACATTCTCTACTTTTCCAGTAATGTAAAGAGGCTTCAAATGACCCTTCATTGCCTCTGTGGGACGTTCAAAGAAAGCATTCTATTCTTCGACGCACCCATTATTCATGATGTAATAGCATATAGGCTTGTGTGCCATCATTTCCAATTCAGCAGTTTGGTCTAAGTCTTCGACCTCTGAGACTTGACCAAATTCTCTTGGCATCACTGACACCACATTTACCAGAATGTCTAGGGAAGCCGCTGACTCATTGTCGAAGTTATCAGTCATATCCTCATCCTCTTCGACCTTCTTTTCTGGCTGAATAGTGAACAACTTTCGTCGTGTGGGCATCTTCTCCATTGCCCCAGCTTGATTATCCACATTGGTGCTTGATTCTCCTTGCACCTGGGCCTCCCTGACAGCCTTTCGTCTGCGCTGCTCTCTTCGCCATTGTGATCTAGACATGGGGTTTTTACCCTTGTAATTCTGAGAAATGTACGCTGATTTGTTTGTGGTGTGATTCTCTTTTCTGTACTTAAATGATGAACCTCTTTCCACATCAAACTTCTCCCACTTTTTCTTCTGTCCTCTCCCTTCGACAGGCTTGATCCAACTACCTGTTGGCACATTCGCAGCTAGTTTGAACGTACCTGGCCTAATTCCTAGTGCTTGGTTTTTTAGCCCTGTCGAAAGTCGCCTATGGTCAAAACCTCTGTGCCCTTTGTTCACCTTCTGCCCCCAGCTTTCACCAGCCTTCTTGACACCGTCTAGCTTGTGGGCATCTTTTTCATCAAAAATGGCGCTGCACTTGGGACACAGCATTACTCCAGAGCCTTTTTTATGGCAACGATGCAAGAAGTCCACGATTGTCTCTTCTGGCTTAGGATAAGCCATTTTGTTGTGCTTCTCTTGCTCATCTACCTGACTCACTTGTTCATTTCTTCGATCTGTGATTTCGACCATGTTGACATCCATTCTATCCTTTAGGTGCATCTTGGAGAAACGGGCTTCCAGACTTTTAGTGGTCTTCGCCAAGCAGCTACCACCTACTGCTGCCTTTGCAGCTCTTTGGGAAGCTTTTTGCCAAGCAGCTTTCTCAGCCTCAACCATCTCCTCAGCATTGACTCTCTCGACATCAGGAGATGTCTTGAAAAAAATTTCAGCAGCCATACATATCCAGTTTTCCACCAGACAGCCATCCATGTCTAGCATCTCTCCTACCAAGAGCATGTCATCTTCCAATTCCTTAACAACTTGAATTTTGGGGGCATTTCTGCCTATAGCCTCATTGGTGTCGACACTATCTGAGCTAGAATCAGATTCTCCAGCCAACTCGACCATGTTAATGCCTTCATTGGCATTTATCTTCCACCCATTCATGGTCATATCCAAAACCTTAGCAGCATTATCTATTTCAACAAACTTATCAGCAGTTTCTTTGGTCACCAACATTAGACTGGTGCCATCAACATTTAGGCCACTTGCAGCCTTACTAGAACCTTTAATTATCACAGAACTGGTGGCGAAGTCTTCAGTAACCTCCACCATGTTGACTGACTCATCGAATCCCTCTGTGGCCTCCACCATCTGAACCTCGTGAGGCTCTGTGTAGTTAGCCTCTGCAATTTGCAATGGGTTAGAGTCAATCTTCATCTGGGCTTTGCTTTTGTCACCAAACTTCAGCCTTCCTTCTTGGATAGCATTTTGCACCAAATCCCTGAAAAGAAAACATTGAGAAGTTTTATGACCCAAAAAATTATGGTACTTACAAAAACCTCTTTTCTTTCTTTGTTCTAAAGGTGGCATTTTAGCGCCAGCAGGCACTATCATTTGCCCATCCTTAACTAACAAGTCAAAAATTTCGTCACATTTAGTGACGTCGAAAGTATATGTTTTCTTAGGAAATTTGTCGTTAGATTCGACAGGATTTTTTCCTTCCGAAGGAGCTAATAATTTGCAGGCATAAGGTGGACCTTGCTTTAACTCAGCAACATCAACCTCATTTCCGTCGAAATAAGATGGTTCACCATACAAATTCTCCACATCTTCATTGCATTCGACAAAGGCTACTTTTTTACCCCTGCTGAATTTAGCCTTTTCTTCTTTTAGCCTTTCTAGCTGTCGAACCCTATCAGCCAACTGGGCCATATCTCTAAGATATTGGGTATCTAATTTCTTCCTAATGGAATAATCAAGACCCCCAACAGCCATTTCGACCAACTCATGTTCTGGCACTTGAGTAAAGCACCTGACTTTAAGAAGTCGAAACCTATTCAGGTAATCATCAATTGGCTCAGTGACTTTGCGTTTGATGCTAGCCAATTATTTCAGACTAATCTTAGTTTGCCCCATGTAGAACTGTTCATGAAACAAACCTTCTATTTGGGTCCAGGTATATATGGAATTTGGAGGCAAAGTAGTAAACCATGTGAAGGCATTCTTGGTAAGGGAACTTGGGAAATATTTGATCCTAAGGCTTTCGTCAGCTGCAATTTCATCTGCTTCGATTAAATACCTAGCCACATGTTCGACAGTAGACTCAGTAGTATCTCCTAAAAACTTGCTGAATTTTGGAACCTTCATCCTAGGGGGTAATTCTGCTTGGAGAATGTAATCCACTATAGGCGAAGTATAATTTGGCCTGGCGAAGCCAAAATTCATACCATTTCTGGTCATTATCCTTTCAACCATGGCTGCAAGATTATTTTCTTCTGCTTGATTTTGGTGTCGAACCTGTCTAAGTAGTTGATCTGCGTTTTGGTTCCTATTCACCATCACTACTGGTTCTTCCTCCATCTAGTAAGGCATCTGGTTTCTTGGTGGTTCGACTCTAAAATGATCAATCATTTCTTGATCCTCCAAATTCGCATCAGGTGTCTGACGTGGACGACGTCTTGGGATATCTTCGACAAAAGTTATTCTTCGATCTACCACTGGTACTCCCATGAAATCAGCCATGCATGCCACTTGTGCAGCCAATTATTGGTTGGTTTATGTCGTATTTTGAATCAAAGGTTGAAAAACTTCTCCCATTGTATGAGACAACGTATGTACCATTTGCATGTTACTTTCATCCATCTGCTGTCTCAAACAATTTATGGATGTATTTGTAAGGCTAGGCGTTTGAACAGAGTAACCAACACCTATATTCTGGTTGTTTCGCCCTCCTGATCCTGACCCTTGTAGTGGCGAAGACACAACAGTTTCTGAAAATACAAGCGGAGCATTATGCAGATTTTGCATCATTGATGTAGGCATACCATAGGGTTGACTTCTTGACCCTGGATGTGGAAAACCTGGAGGAGGAACATGCCTGTACATTGAATTTCCTCCTGGGGGTGTTGGTGAATTAGAACTTTGTGGTCCTATGTACTCCAACACAAGTTGAGTATATGATTTTGTATATGTTGATCCTGGCTCAGACACTACTAATGGAAGTGATGCATGTCCTCCCGTCGAAGACACTGGTGATGGTGTGCTTTGAGACCCCATACTGCTACTTGACTGAGTGTTCGAAATACTCCCTTGAGGATCAACTTGTTGGTTGGCATTGGTTGCCATTTTCTGAGTGTATCTTTTCTTTGGTATTCCTTCGTTTGCTATGGCTAACTTCCCACTTCTCAATAACATACAACGAAAGTACTTCTTCACCAAGAAAGACGAGGTTGACAAAAAGGTATAACTTAGCCTGGGTCCCACTGGGCGTGCCAATTTGTTTACTGTGAATTTTGGTAAACAACCTCTGGTCAATCAATCTAAACGCAAATTGATTAACTTACAGGATCGACCACACAAATCCTAGGACATGTGCTAAATTTGAGAGAAAAGTGTAAATTAAAGAAAATGTAAACTGAACTCCACGTTCGACAATGCTGAAATAAAATCTACCTGAACTCCACGTTCGACTACGTGCAATAAAGTAAAGTAGAGACTTGAAATTTAAAGGGACGTAAGTAAAGGGTGCAGAAATTAAAGGCGTCGAAAAGAAATGACAATGAATAAAAAGCTTTGAAAGTAAAATGCAACGAACTCCACGTTCTTGGAAAGTAAAGGCTGGGATAATAAAAGTGTTGTCGAAAGTAAAGTGCAGGAAAGTAAAAGACTTTGAAAATAGATGCAAATGGATTTAAAGGAGAACTCCACGTTCTCGAAAATAAAAGACTTTGAAAAGTAAAGGCTTGAAGATTAACTGTTTGAACGTAAAAGTACAGTCGAAGGTAAATGCAGGAAGTTTAAATGGCTTTGAAAGTAAATTTGGCATGGAAGATAAAGTTCAAGAAACTGTAAAGGCATGGAAAGTAAATGGCTGAATCTTAAACATGCTGAAGATAAATTATATTGATGAAGAAAATGGTGTTACATTACGTACATTCTCACGAACTCGTTTCTCTACACGCGAGTACTTTGAGTTTCTTAGAGTAACTTGCACAAAAATATGAACACCCCATTTACATAGAACTAACTCCTATTTATAGTGCTAGGAAATAACTACTAAGTGATGGTTACTGCTTCGAACGTGTTGATTTTGGCGCCTTCCCCTTGATCTCAACTGTTCCCACGTTCACAATTGCTCTTATTTAAATTTCAAATATTGGAAATTCCCTCCAACCTTAATATAACCACTGCAGCGCTTGTTACTACATTCTCATGGTCGAAACCCTTTCAGCACTTAGCCAATTTTGAGGTTCCTACACCTCTATTCGACTCAGGCCTCTCCAAAACTAGGTCGAAGCCTTCTTTATATTAAAAATAAAATTTTTAACATAAAATAGCTTTAATTTTTTCTAGCGTCGAAATTGAGGGTTAACAGCTGGCACCTCCAACTTATTCAATCACCCGTCCGCAATCATATGCATCATACGCATCATATGCATCGCATTCAACATCATATGCATCATATGCATACCAGAAACCAAATCATACTTCCCTAGAATTTGCATCTCTGCGCGTCAGCATTTGCATTGCATATCATTACAAAATCAAGCATTCACATATGCATGTCAAGATCCAGGATCAATCTCGAGACTGCAAGAAGATCTTCAGTCCAGCCAGGGGAACCTTCTGCAAATCTGTGGACGTTCCTCACGAAGTTGGTTCAACCTTTTGTTGATCAAGACAAGATCTCAAAGCAACCTTCTGCCCAGTCAGGGGCATCTTCTTCAAGTTCATGGGCGCTCCTCATGAAATCATCAACCTTTTGTTGATAAAGCAGTGATCTCCAAGCAAGTCAGTGGGCGTTCTTCATTGAGTTGGGTTCCTCAACCTTTTGTTGCCGAGGTCGTCATCCTCATCCCAACCAACAAACATTCCTCCGAGTCAGTGGGCGTTCCTCATTGAATCTTTTCTTCAAGTCGAACTACGGCTGCCCTGATTCTTTATTCACGTCCGAATAAAGTTACGTAGGCACAAGATTGCGTAGATCTTGGCGGGTTACCTTCTCCATTTTTCGCTGTTTACCTTCCATTTTTCACTGTTTCTCTTTCCTTTTCGTGGGTTTTCCTCATTGGATTCTTTACTTCAACCTTTTGTTGATGCCTCCAAATAAATCTCATCACATCCCCAGCAAACTTGACCTGTTGTCAATTGCCTTACTATCATCCTTTTGGTGATAGCCAAACCCAATCAACTCAACCTAACCTTCATCCTTTTGGTGTTGGTCCTCACAAATAAGAAGTTCCTATCATCCTTTTGGTGGTAGTAGTTTGTTTTGATCCGTCATCCTTTTGGTGTCATCGATCCATAAGCCTTTGGTCTGTGTGTCATCCTTTTGGTGAGTGACAGCCCTCGTGTGTGTACCCTATTATCCTTTTGGTAATAGCAGGCTGTGTTGTGTGCCCTATTACTTCATCGGTAATAGAAGGCTTTGACCTCATTTTCCATCCTTTTGGTGGAAGGTTCTGTGTGTGTGCCCTATTATCCTTTTGGTAATAGCAGGCTGTGTTGTTTTCCCTATTACTTCGTCGGTAATAGCAGGCGTCGACCTCATTTTCATCCTTTTGGTGGAAGGGTCTGTGTTGTGTGCCCTATTATCCTTTTGGTAATAGCAGGCTGTGTTGTGTGCCCTATTACTTCGTCGGTAATAGCAGGCTTTGACCTCATTTTCCATCCTTTTGGTGGAAGGGTCTGTGTGTGTGTCTGCCCTATTACTTCGTCGGTAATAGCAGGCTCTGACCTCATTTTCCATCCTTTTGGTGGAAGGGTCTGTGTGTGTGTGTGCCCTATTATTTCGTCGATAATAGCCGGTTTTGACCTCATTTCCATCCTTTTGGTGGAAAGGTCTGTGGACGTGCGTTCACTATCATCCTTTTGGTGAGATAGGTCTGTCATCCTTTTGGTGCCAGATTATTTATGTTATTCCAACTGCTCAATCCTTTTCTCTTTTTCAGACAAATTTGTGGTCTTCTTCATATCTAATTGTCTTATACCTCGGAAGACCGAACGCCATAGCAGTTCATCTAACTCAGTTCAAGCCAATTAGATAGGGGCATCTGTCATACCCCAAATTTGTCCTACCTGTTTATACTTTTCATCTGTATATCCATTTCGACCTTGTCCACTACTATTTCTAAAGTCCATATCCATAAACCATTTTGTTCCAAAGCCATTTTAATTCCAAATTTCACTATAATTATTTTTGTTCTTTTAATTATCCAATTATCCACTTCATGTCCAAAATAAAATCCAATCCTTTTTTTTAGACCATAAACTTTTTTTTCTAAATCCATAATTATCCATTTACCCTGGTTCCATTTCAAATTCATCCAAAAAAAATATTCAATTCCATAATCAATTACATCCATAAAAAATTCACAAAAAAATAGACAAAGGCCCATGGAAGAATTCATCATTTCATACAAATTTATTACAAACAAAAAATAAGAGCCAACAATTTCTTTCACATGGCCCATGAAGACTTTTCCAAAATTTCCAAATGCTACTAGCCAAGTTGCCACCTACACAAATGCACAAAACCACACACAGCTTCCCCATGTGATAGGATTCATGAACCTTCCCATACATTACTTGCAGCTTCACCACCAATCATCTACAAACCGTTCATCACTCCAATCTCTGTACACAACCATTTCCTTTTAAATAAACGAAAAAAATAAAACCAATTCACAACTTGTACAACCCCTTCAAACCGTTACAACCCGTAGCAACAGAATCAATGTGCACCCAGCCATACACCACCTCAAACCGTACAACAACCAACTCACAATACTACCATCCAACAATTCACGGTACTACCACAACAATTTCCAAAATCGCATATAATTTCACATCAACCTGCACATAAGTTTTACGCAACAACACACAAACTAGACTCCACAACCATCACACAACGCATCACACAAAAAACTTTTCACAGCAACACAACACC
Organism: Lathyrus tuberosus; assembly: GCA_022829125.1. NCBI lineage: Eukaryota > Viridiplantae > Streptophyta > Magnoliopsida > Fabales > Fabaceae > Lathyrus > Lathyrus tuberosus. Next base: position 158,568 of record JALAZF010000203.1, on the reverse strand, counting down.
AATTCTCCCAAACCATGCCTCACGCAAGCCGTAGTACAAAACCCAACGCAACGCACTCCACAACCATTTACAGCTCACAAATTTCATCACAACTCTCCCCATAATACCCTCATTTTTTTCCTACAAATAAGGACCCATTCACACTAATTGGAGAGGGTTGGAATCGACAAAACTCTGTTGAAATTTGACCCACAAATAGCAACAAATCTCTCCCAAATAAGCTTAAAAAAGCCACACAAAAACATTCTGCAAAACCTCTCCTCAAACTTCTTTTTTTTCCTTCGACACAGACCATAAACCTTCACCGTATCAACCTCTCCGCCATAACCCAATCAACCGAAAACCACCTCCATATCCCTTCTTCGTCAACCCTCCAAACACATTAAGAACAGTTCTTCAACAAATTCACCCCCTTATCCCCAAATCGCAAAACAACAACAACATTTCTCAAACCCATAAATTCACCTTCAACCCGTTTTAAAACTCACAGCCATAAACCCATCACAGAGCCAGAAAGGATGGAGTAGAAGGGAGACGAAATCAGAAAGTAATATAAGAAGAGGAAGAGGGTCAAGGAAAACAAACCAATACTCACACCGTGGCAATCTGAGCAAGCGAATACGAAACCCAAATTCGAACAAACTTGGAAACGAACCCGGATCGGAAGTGGAAGCGGAAACAAAACGAGAAAGGTTAGTCCATGGCCGTGCGCTGATGTTTGCGCGATGATGAAGCAGTTGGCTTCTGAGCAAGTTTTTTACTTTACATTTCAACCGAGTTTGTTTATCAATGATTTAAGTGGCAATGGTTATATATCAGATTTTCCTTTTTTAAAAAAATCCCATTGATATTTTAAGAGAAGGATTTGTATGGTTGTATATCAGTCAATGACTTAGGTGACAATGGTTGACGATTTTTCCTATTTTCATTGCCATTTTTTTTGTTGGAATTGGTTTCATGGGATATGGGCCTTGTAGCCCACGGCGGACTTTGGATCCACATACTCCCATTTTTGTTGCGCCATCCCCCTTCAATCACTTTTTTTGTTCTCTTCAATCTAGTTCTTTTTTTCTTTAGATTTTCTTAAAACAAATTTTTAATGTTTTAATCTTTTATTTAATATTTTTTTGTTCCATATGATGTGTCCATAATCAATCCATTTTCTTTTTTGGGGCCAATGATATAACATATTCATGATTTAATCAAACCGATTAAATCTCGATTTATTTGAGGCCTACCTACTTATTTATTTATTTACAATTTATTTACAATTTATTTTTGTTCATAATGTTATTTATTAGGTCAATGAAAACCAAAATATCGATTGATTTGTCGATTTCCCGACTTATCTCGATAAAGGTGAGACCTTTACTATTTTTCATGTCATTTTCAATTTTTATTTCAATCTTTTTTGGTTCATTTAGATTTATTTTAGGTCGATGAAAACCAATTATCGATCGATTTATTGATTCCTCGATTAAATCTCGATAAAGGTGAGACCTTTATCCTTTGTATTCATGTTCTCGATTTTATTTCATTTTTATTGTTGCTTACATTTATTTTAGGTCGATGAAAACCAAATATCGATCGATTTATCGAATTCTCGATTAAATCTCGATAAAGGTGAGACCTTTATGCCTTTATTCATATTTCCGATTTAATTTCTAACTTCTATTTAATTTTCATTTCGTATATTCTTTTATGTTCATTTGGGTCAATGAAGGTCAAAAATCCGATTATCAATTTACCGATTAAATCGCGATTAAGACGAGACCGATTTTATATCCATATTTTATCTTGTCCATTTTATATTATTGTTGTACATATTATCATATTGTATCATATTCATTTTCATTTCATTTATTCACCATTAATCGAAAACAATTAATAATTATCGAAACCCTAAAAACAATTAACTAATGGATTGTTGATTATGATCATTTGCTTGGCGCTTGCAATCAAAGCTTAGTTCAGGACACTTTGCACACACACGGCTTCCTCTTGGGCTACCTTACAATGAGACCATTTATTTCTGTCAACACTTGTAATTTACATGTATCCCTCCCCCATTCCGATGTACGCACTTAATACTGTTTTGATTGTGGTTTGTTTACTAGGAGCACCCCTAGGGACTAGCATAGGCAACCCATTTTCAAACCAAAACCTAGATTCGTCGTCGAGACATTTTTCAAACAACCCATTTTCAAACCAAAGCCTCAATTCGTCGTCGAGCCATTTTCAAACAAGCCATTTTCAACCAAACCCTCGATTCGTCGTCGAGTCATCTTCAAAACTGAACTCTTTTCATAATCAATAAACCCTTGATCCAACGTCAAGTGGATTTTCATAATCAAAGTTCGAAAACAACTAATAACTATCGTAACTCCTTTAAGGTGAAAAATGGGGGTTTCAGTCTTTGATCTCTCTTCGATTGTTTGGGTGCGAGTTCTCTTACTTGTGTGTAAGCAATTGACGCCTCTTCCTTTAACAATACAATTCTTTTCAAACCAATCGAGCGCATACAATAAACCCTTGATACAACATCAAGCGGATTTTTACAACAAATCTCAAAACGACTAATAACTATCATGACTCTTTCAAGGTGATAAATGGGGGGTTCAAGTCTTTGATCTTCCTTCGATTGTTTGGGTGCGAGTTCTCTTACTCGTGTGTGAGCAATCGACGCCTCTCTTTTAAAATCAACCAACTCCCTTGTTTCGTGGGCGTACCACGAACTACGACTGCTCTGATTCTTTATTCTCGTCCGGATAAAGATACGTAGGCACAAGATTGCGATGATCTTGGCGAGCACACTTTTTCTTTTTCCCCGTTTCCCATACTTTTTCTTTTTTCCCCGTTTCCCACACTTTTTCTTTTTTCCCCGTTTCCCACACTTTTTCTTTTTCCCCGTTTGCGTCCACACTTTTTCTTTTTCCCCGTTTGCGTCCACACTTTTTCTTTTTCCCCCGTTTGCGTCCACACTTTTTCTTTTTCCACCGTTTCCACACTACCATCTTTTTCTGTCAAACCCCGTAGTCGAACTATGATTGCTCTGATTTCTCATTCTCGTCTGAATGAGCATACGTAGGCCCGAGGTAACGATGATCTTGCCGAGCACCCTATCCTTAAACCACCCATTCCCCCTTAGTATCTTTTCCTTTTCCTTTTATCTTTACCTTTCCCGCATTTATTTTAGAGAAGAAAATAGATAAACTTAGCTAACGAGTATCGCGATTCGAATCAAGAGGTTCCCGTTGAGTACAACGGACGTGAGGGGGTGCGCGTACCTTCCCCTCACGTAACCGACTCCCGAACCCAGAATGTGGTTGCGACGACCATGTTCTTATCTCCCTCCTTAAAGGTTTTCTCGATATTTTCCTTTCCCTCTTTTTGGGATAAATAAAGTTCGGTGGCGACTCTGTCAAACCGTTTTCCGCGCCTTTCGCGCGAGGGCCGTATTTTCGATGAATTTTCGATGAATTTTCCGCGCCTTTCCCTCTTGTTGGTTTTGATGTTGATTTTGAAAATGGCTCAACGACGAATCGAGGGTTTGTTTGAAAATAGCTCAACGACGAATCGAGGTTTTGGTTTTGAAAAGGGTTTATTTGAAAATGGCTCGACGACGAATCGAGAGTTTGATGAAAAAAGGGTGTGAGAATCGATCCTAGTCCTTAGGGGTGCTCCTAGTCACGACGTCACGATGGGTGTTTTGAAAATGGTCTCGACGACGAATCGAGTATTAGTTTGAAAAGGGGTTGTCTATGCTAGTCCCTAAGGGTGCTCCTAGTAAACAAACCACAATCAAAACAATATTAAGTGCGTACATCGGAATGGGGGAGGGATACATGTAAATTACAAATGTTGACAGAAATAAATGGTCTCATTGTAAGGTAGCCCAAGATGAAGCCGTGTGTGTGCAAAGTGTCCTAAACTAAGCCTTGAATGCGCGTCGAGTAAATGATCATAATCAACAGTCCATTAACATGATTGTTTTTAGGGTTTCGATATTTATTAATTGTTTTCGATTAAATGGTGAATAAATGAAATGGTTAGATAAATGAAATATGAATATAATATGAATAAAAAGATAATATGAACAATAGTAATCAAGATAAAAATGGACAAGATATAATATTGACATAAAATCGGTCTCGTCTTAATCGCGATTTAATCGGTAACTTGATAATCGGACTTTTGACTTTCATTGACCCAAAATTGAATAAAATAATATGTGGAATGAAAATTAAATAGAAATTAGAAATTAAATCGTAAATATGAATAAAGGCATAAAGGTCTCACCTTTATCGAGATTTAATCGAGAATTCGATAAATCGATCGATATTTGGTTTTCATCGACCCAAAATAAATGTAAGCAACAATAAAAATGAAATAAAATCGAGAACATGAATACAAAGGATAAAGGTCTCACCTTTATCGAGATTTAATCGAGGAATCGATAAATCGATCGATATTTGGTTTTCATCGACCTAAAATAAATGTAAATGAACCAAAAAAGATTGAAATAAAAATTGAAAATGACATGAAAAATAGTAAAGGTCTCACCTTTATCGAGATAAGTCGGGAAATCGACAAATCAATCGATATTTTGGTTTTCATTTACCTAATAAATAACATTATGAACAAAAATAAATTGTAAATAAATTGTAAATAAATAAATAAGTAGGTAGGCCTCAAATAAATCGAGATTTAATCGGTTTGATTAAATCATGAATATGTTATATCATTGGCCCCCAAAAAGAAAATGGATTGATTATGGACACATCATATGGAACAAAAAATATTAAATAAAAGATTAAAACATTAAAAATTTGTTTTAAGAAAATCTAAAGAAAAAAAGAACTAGATTGAAGAGAACAAAAAAAGTGATTGAAGGGGGATGGCGCAACAAAAATGGGAGTATGTGGATCCAAAGTCCGCCGTGGGCTACAAGGCCCATCTCCCATGAAACCAATTCCAACAAAAAAAATGGCAATGAAAATAGGAAAAATCGTCAACCATTGCCACCTAAGTCATTGACTGATATACAACCATACAAATCCTTCTCTTAAAATATCAATGGGATTTTTTTAAAAAAGGAAAATCTGATATACAACCATTGCCACTTAAATCATTGATAAACAAACTTGGTTGAAATGTAAAGAAAAAAAACTTGCTCAGAAGCCAACTGCTTCATCATCGCGCAAACATCAGCGCACGGCCATGGACCAACCTTTCTCGTTTTGTTTCCGCTTCCACTTTCGATCCGGGTTTGTTTCCAAGTTTGTTCGAATTTGGGTTTCGTATTCGCTTGCTCAGATTGCCACGGTGTGAGTATTGGTTTGTTTTCCTTGACCCTCTTCCTCTTCTTATCTTACTTTCTGATTTCGTCTCCCTTCTACTCCATCCTTTCTGGCTCTGTGATGGGTTTATGGCTGTGAGTTTTAAAACGGGTTGAAGGTGAATTTATGGGTTTGAGAAATGTTGTTGTTGTTTTGCGATTTGGGGATAAGGGGGTGAATTTGTTGAAGAACTGTTCTTAATGTGTTTGGAGGGTTGACGAAGAAGGGATATGGAGGTGGTTTTCGGTTGATTGGGTTATGGCGGAGAGGTTGATACGGTGAAGGTTTATGGTCTGTGTCGAAGGAAAAAGAAGAAGTTTGAGGAGAGGTTTTGCAGAATGTTTTTGTGTGGCTTTTTGAAGCTTATTTGGGAGAGATTTGTTGCTATTTGTGGGTCAAATTTCAACAGAGTTTTTTCGATTCCAACCCTCTCCAATTAGTATGAATGGGCCCTTATTTGTAGGAAAAAAATGAGGGTATTATGGGGGAGAGTTGTGATGAAATTTGTGAGCTGTAAATGGTTGTGGAGTGCGTTGCGTTGGGTTTTGTACTATGGCTTGCGTGAGGCATGGTTTGGAAGAATTGGTGTTGTGTTGCTGTGAAAAGTTTTTTGTGTGATGCGTTGTGTGATGGCTGTGGAGTCTAGTTTGTGTGTTGTTGCGTAAAACTTATGTGCAGGTTGATGTGAAATTATATGCGGTTTTGGAAATTGTTGTGGTAGTACCGTGAATTGTTGGATGGTAGTATTGTGAGTTGGTTGTTGTACGGTTTGAGGTGGTGTATGGCTGGGTGCACATTGATTCTGTTGCTGCGGGTTGTAACGGTTTGAAGGGGTTGTACAAGTTGTGAATTGGTTTTATTTTTTTCGTTTATTTAAAAGGAAATGGTTGTGTACAGAGATTGGAGTGATGAATGGTTTGTAGATGATTGGTGGTGAAGCTGCAAGTAATGTATGGGAAGGTTCATGAATCCTGTCACATGGGGAAGCTGTGTGTGGTTTTGTGCGTTTGTGTAGGTGGCAACTTGGTTAGTAGCATTTGGAAATTTTGGAAAAGTCTTCATGGGCCATGTGAAAGAAATTGTTGGCTCTTATTTTTTGTTTGTAATAAATTTGTATGAAATGATGAATTCTTCCATGGGCCTTTGTCTATTTTTTTGTGAATTTTTGATGGATGTAATTGATTATGGAATTGAATATTTTTTTTGAATGAATTTGAAATGGAACCAGGGTAAATGGATAATTATGGATTTAGAAAAAAAAGTTTATGGTCTAAAAAAAAGGATTGGATTTTATTTTGAACATGAAGTGGATAATTGGATAATTGAAAAGAACAAAAATAATTATAATGAAATTTGGAATTAAAATGGCTTTGGAACAAAATGGTTTATGGATATGGACTTTAGAAATAGTAGTGGACAAGGTGGAAATGGATATACAAATGAAAAGTATAAACAGGTAGGACAAATTTGGGGTATGACAGATGCCCCTATCTAATTGCCTTGAACTGAGTTAGATGAACTGCTACGGCGTTCGGTCTTTCGAGGTATAAGACAATTAGATATGAAGAAGACCACAAATTTGTCTGAAAAAGAGAAAAGGATTGAGCAGTTGGAATAACAGAAATAATCTGGCACCAAAAGGATGACAAACCTATCACCGAAAGGATGATAGTGAACGCACGTCCACAGACCTTTCCACCAAAAGGATTAAAATGAGGTCAAAACCGGCTATTATCGATGAAATAATAGGGCACACACACACACACAGCCTTCCACCAAAAGGATGGAAAATAAGGTTAGAGCCTGCTATTACCGACGAAGTAATAGGGCATACACACACACACACACAGACCCTTCCACCAAAAGGATGGAAAATGAGGTCAAAGCCTACTATTACCGACGAAGTAATAGGGCACACAACACAGCCTGCTATTACCAAAAGGATAATAGGGCACACAACACAGACCCTTCCACCAAAAGGATGAAAATGAGGTTGACGCCTGCTATTACCGACGAAGTAATAGGGCACACAACACAGCCTGCTATTACCAAAAGGATAATAGGGCACACACACAGACCCTTCCACTAAAAGGATGGAAAATGAGGTCAAAGCCTGCTATTACCGACGAAGTAATAGGGCACACAACACAACCTGCTATTACCAAAAGGATAATATGGCACACACACGAAGGCTGTCACTCACCAAAAGGATGACACACAGACCAAAGGCTTATGGATCGGCGACACCAAAAGGATGACGGATCAAAACAAACTACTACCACCAAAAGGATGATAGGAACTTCTTATTTGTGAGGACCAACACCAAAAGGATGAAAGTTAGGTTGAGTTGATTGGGTTTGGCTATCACCAAAAGGATGATAGTAAGGCAATTGACAACAGGTCAAGTTTGCTGGGGATATGATGAGATTTATTTGGAGGCATCAACAAAAGGTTGAAGTAAAGAATCCAATGAGGAAAACCCACGAAAAGGAAAGAGAAACAGTGAAAAATGGAGAAGGTAAACAACGAAAAATGGAGAAGGTAACCCGCCAAGATCTACGCAATCTTGTGCCTACGTATCTTTATTCGGACGAGAATAAAGAATCAGGGCAGCCGTAGTTCGACTTGAAGAAAAGATTCAATGAGGAACGCCTACTGACTCGGAGGAATGTTTGTTGGTTGGGATGAGGATGATGACATCGGCAACAAAAGGTTGAGGAACACAACTCAATGAAGAACGTCCACTGACTTGCTTAGAGATCACTGCTTTATCAACAAAAGGTTGATGATTTCATGAGGAACGCCCATGAACTTGAAGAAGATGCCCTTGACTGGGCAGAAGGTTGCTTTGAGATCTTGTCTTGATCAACAAAAGGTTGAACCAACTTCGTGAGGAACGTCCACAGATTTGCAGAAGGTTCCCCTGGCTGGACTGAAGATCTTCTTGCAGTCTCGAGATTGATCCTGGATCTTGACATGCATATGTGAATGCTTGATTTTGTAATGATATGCAATGCAAATGCTGACGCGCGGAGATGCAAATGCTAGGGAAGTATGATTTGGTTTCTGGTATGCATATGATGCATATGATGTTGAATGCGATGCATATGATTGCGGACGAGTGATTGAATAAGTTGGAGGTGCCAGCATGGTGGACTTTTGGTAGTTGCCAAGAGGATTGGACTTTTGGGCGGTGGGAGGGATTTTGACTTCCTCGACACTCAGTTCATTAAAGACGCCATGATTGGAGCAGACGAAGATGGTCTCGAGCTCTGAGTTTGACCGCTTGTTGATTTGTTGGTGAGGGTAGCCTGCTGCAATGAGTCTTGCCCCAGTCTGAACATGGTGATGGTTTGCCCCTGATTAACCAGTTCTGACGATGTCTGATCTTTGGAAGTTGAACTTTGATGTGCTTCGAGATGGCTTGCCCCTGATTGAGCTGTTGAAATATTTGCCCCAGCCTGCGGGTTTGAGGCAGTCTTGCTTCGGGTCGACACCGCTGAAAGTTCAAGTTCCTCTTTGATTGCCCCTTGTTGGAATTGCTTTGATGTCTAGCACTAATTTGCAATTAAAATTGAACATTCGCAAATGGTAATCTTAATACAATGCTCATGCAAGTTTTGAAAAAGAGTCGTTTATTGAAGTGTCGTGGTAGTGAGACGAATGGACCGTTAGCCCAAACGTGTGCTGATTTTGATGGTGTGAAAGATATAGCAAGGAGAAAGACACCAATGCTGAAGATTAACAAATATTGGGAGTCAGTTTACGCAACCTTGCGATAGTATGCTTTCAGAATAAACCTCGCCTCAATTAGGTCTTTCGAGGGTTGCAACGTGGCCTGGTTTACGGTTTATGAAACAAAGGATATTAGGCTCAAAGTTTGATTTGTACCCACCCCTTCTTCGGGATGAACTCCAGTCCTACGTTCAGTTAATTCTGCACATGTTTGTATTCCAAAAGGGTTGACGGTGTAAGAGTGATAATTCAAGGTTTGCTCTAACCCGCCGTCACCTTATTTTGTTTTTGAAGGATGTCAGTGACCCTTTGGTTTTGATATGGTGGTCACTGGATCTTATTTTGTTTTTGTTGAGGTTTTGAGGGCCTCTTTTGACTTTACTTTTAATCCCTATCTTTTGCATGGACTGATTTTGCTTTTCGAGTCCATCAGGGTAGCCTTGATTTTTGCCTAAGTCTCCTTTTGAGGTGCTCGACTTAGCAGGCTTTTGATTTTTTGCTTTTGATTTTGTTGGATGATTGTGACTGCCAAGTCATGGGTCTCTGATGAACAACCGTCATGTCTTTTGGATTTTGTCTTTGCGATTTCAGTGTGTAGTTAGGATTAACTAAACACTACCCTGCCCTAGGTTGAGTGTAAGGGTTTGAATATCCTAAGGAAACTACTACTTCTAGGCTCGAAGTGGTTTACTAGGGATTAACTCCTTGTTTCTCCAGTGTTTGGGGATTTTGAAGCAATGCCTGTACATCCTTGGCGAGATTTTATCCGAAAGCATACGGTTTGCAATTATGGGTATTTTGTTGTCATCATCCTCCCTCAAATTATTGCTAACAACAGTTGATAAAGAGAGTGAAATGGATAAATGTGTCGGTGTTTTGCAGTAAATGGGAGAAATGAGTGAATACGACATAACTGATTCGAAACATGCATAATCACTTCATTAAGAAAACCAAATACAAACGGCAATGTTCAAAGCATACAGTACTTAAACAAATAAAGACAAAAATACAAGAATGCAAAAGATGGGATGGCAACATGACTGCCTTCTTCGGGGAAACTTGAACTTGAACTTGACTTGAGTTGACTTGTCTTGACTTGATGCTGGCACTATTTTGGTGGCGGCAGCGGGTTCTTGATGACGTTTGGAGCCTTCCCATTGAACGTGAGGAAATTCGAGTCAATCATGTCTTAAACTTTGTGTTTGAAAGCTCTGCAGTCCTGAATCGTATGCCCTGGAGCACCCTTATGAAACTCGCAATGAGCATTGGCATCATAATCCGGAGGGATGACAGTTGGAGGAGCCAAGTCTCTCGGAGTAACAACCCTCTTCTCCATTAATTGAGCAAAGATCTGAGCATATGACGTTGGTAGACGATCAAAGTCCCTGTCAGACCTCCTTGTCCTCTGTTGATAGGGCTGGCGTTGTTGAGTAGCTCTCTATTGTTGATGCCGAGGAGGATACTGATACCCTTGTTGGTTGTAGGATTATTACTGAGGAACCTGTTGCTGAGGCATTGGAGCTTGAATGGCTGGAACAGCTGGATGATAAGGCATTGGTGCATATTGTGCAGTAGCAACATACAGATACTGGAAGTATGGCATTTGAAAAGGCATTGGAGGGGGAGCTTGTTGTGAAGCTTGCCCTTTCTGAACATGGACAACATTTATTTCGCCCTCTTTCTTTTTGTATCCATTGAAGGGCTTCTTGGCTTGAGACTGGCTGTTAGAGCCTCCTTGGATCTTTCCACTTTTCAGACCTTCCTCAATTCTCTCACCAACGATTACCAAATCAGAGAATCCAGCAGAGACATTGCCAATCAGCTTCTCATAGTACTGGCCTTGAAAAGTACCCATGAAGATGTCAATAAACTCACGGTCAACAAGAGGTGGATGCACCCTTGCAGCAAGCTCTCTCTAGCGTTGTGCGTACTCCTTAAAGGATTCGTTGTTCTTTTGAGCCATACTCTGAAGTTGAGTACGATTCGGAGCAAGGTCAGTGTTGTACTTGTACTGCTTGACAAATGCATCAGCTAGATCGTCCCAAGTGCGCACATTTCTACGCTCCAGCTACATGTACCACTCAAGAGATGCCCCAGACAGACTGTCTTGGAAGCAATGGATCATCAACTTTTCATCTTTAGCATGGGCAACCATCTTGCGGCAGTACATCCTTAGATGCATGTGAGGACAACTGAGGCCCTTGTATTTTGGGAAATCTTGCACTTTGAACTTGGGAGGAATGACAACATCTGGCACCAAGCACATATCCAAAGCATTCAAAGAAGTTGAGTTGCGTCCCTCCATGACTCAGAGTTTCTCAGCTAGATCACGACACATCTTCATAGCTTCAGAATCCTGAGCAGCGGTAGGATTGGCAAGTGGGATAGCAGCCTGATAGTTCTGGACTTCATCATACTGATCTACCAGATTTTCTTCAGCATGAGGAATGGGAATCTGAGTGACAACGGGTTGAGCTTGTGGAATAGCTCCAACAGTAACTCCAGATGTTGGAAATGGTTGAGATGTGACTCCTTCAGCGGCAAGAGTGAAGTTCATTGGTATCCCATAATTGATCGGATTGGGAACAGGAACTGAGATCCTTGAGGTAGATGCTTGACCCTGTACAACATTGTTGGCAGCAGCGGCTTCACGCAGTTCTTCTTCTTTTCTGGCCATCATGATGGCTTCGAGAATCTGGTCGATCTTTCCCTTCATAGAGTCCAACTCTTCTCTGAAGGCAGCTTGCTCTTGTTGAATCTGTTCCATCATTCGTCTTGTGTTGGCTCGAGTTGCGTACTGGTGTCGAGGAATCAGCTTGATTTACTGGAGAAGGAAGTAAGTTGAAGTGAGATTTTGAGGTTGAAAAATGCAATGCAAGATGCGCAACAGATGCAATGCAAATGCAATGATATAAGATGCAATGCGAGATGCAAGATCCAGGATCGCAGAATCAAACAACTTCAAATAGTTCTGCGGTTGGCCGGAGGAACGGGTCAAGAACCACAGCTAAGACAAGGAAAAGCCACAGGTAGGTTTCTAAAACGGGTAGGTGCCTAGAGTTATGGATATATTTCAAAAACATTATAACCAAGACGAAGAGACATCTGACTATAATATCCTCGAAACAATCTCGTCTAGGTGAGGTCTTCGTTTCTTCCCCACGAGAAAGATTCCTCGGAGGCGCCCACTACATAACCATCGACACACGGGTTCTAAATAGGGTTCTCAGAATCCCAGATCGAGGTCGAAAATATTACTGTCAGGAAGTATTACGTTCGAGGGATCTCATCTGATTGGGGCGTTCGCATTAACTCACATAGAATTAACGCTACCAACCACCATGGGTAAATTGGGTTAATGGTCCTTGGGATCAACGACCCACCTCGAAAGTATTACCACCATGGCAAAGATTCACCACAACAATAATATCTCCAAGGGAATCTACTCCAAGCGGTGGTCTTCGCTTCAACTCACGCGGAAGAGACCACGCAAGCCTACACTACACAACCACCATCCTAATCCTAGGGTTATACTCAGACTCGGGTGTAGAGCCATCTCACAAAATTCCTAATATCAGAACAACCCAACAATGTTACAAAAGGTAACACAAATAAGGAAACAAGAAAGTAAGCAAACGAGAAGAAAATAAATAAACAACGCTAAAGAGCTAGCGATTCGAATCAAGATAGGCTTGACTCTCTCTTGCATGGAGCAAACATGTCCCCAGCAGAGTCGCCATCTGTCGCACCTCGAAAATTCATCAAAAATACTACCCTCGCGCGAAAGGCGCGGAAAACGGTTCGACAGAGTCGCCACCGAACTTTATTTATCCCAAAAGAGGGAAAGGAAAATATCGAGAAAACCTTTAAGGAGGGGGTAAGAACATGGTCGTCGCAACCACATTCTGGGTTCGAGAGTCGGTTACGTGAAAGGAAGGTACGCGCACCCCCTCACGTCTGTTGTACTCAACGGGAACCTCTTGATTCGAATCGCGATGCTCGTTAGCTAAGTTTATCTATTTTCTTCTCTAAAATAAATGCGGGAAAGGTAAAGATAAAAGGAAAAGGAAAAGATACTACGGGGGAATGGGTGGTTTGAGGATAGGGTGCTCGGCAAGATCATCGCGACCTCGGGGCTACGTATGCTCATTCAGACGAGAATGAGAAATCAGAGCAATCGTAGTTCGACTACGGGGTTTGACAGAAAAAGATGGTAGTGTGGAAACGGTGGAAAAAGAAAAAGTGTGGACGCAAACGGGGAAAAAGAAAAAGTGTAGGAAACGGGGAAAAAAGAAAAAGTGTGGGAAACGGGGAAAAAAGAAAAAGTGTGGGAAACGGGGAAAAAGAAAAAGTATGGACGCAAACGGGGAAAAAGCAAAAGTGTGGGAAACGGGGAAAAAAGAAAAAGTGTGGGAAACGGGGAAAAAAGAAAAAGTGTGCTCGCCAAGATCATCGCAATCTTGTGCCTACGTATCTTTATTCGGACAAGAATAAAGAATCAGAGCAGTCGTAGTTCATGGTATGCCCACGAAACAAGGGAGTTGGTTGATTTTAAAAGAGGCGCCAATTGCTCACACACGAGTAAGAGAACTCGCACCCAAACAATCGAAGAGAGATCAAAGACTTGAACCCCCATTTTTCACCTTGAAAAGTTTCGATAGTTATTAATCGTTTTATTGTTTATTGTGAAAATCCGCTTGATGTTGGATCAAGGGTTTATTGTATGCGCTTGGTTGATTTGAAAAGGGTTCGATTGATTTAAAAGAAGAGGCGTCAATTGCTTACACATGAGTAAGAGAACTCGCACCCAAACAATCGAAGAGAGATCAAAGACTTGAACCCCCATTTTTCACCTTAAAGAGTTACGATAATTGTTAGTTGTTTTCGAACTTCGATTATGAAAATCCGCTTGACGTTGGATCAAGACGTTGGTTTTGATGTTGATTTTGAAAATGGCTCAACGACGAATCGAGGGTTTGTTTGAAAATGGCTCAACGACGAATCGAGGTTTTGGTTTTGAAAAGGGTTTATTTGAAAATGGCTCGACGACGAATCGAGAGTTTGATGAAAAAAGGGTGTGAGAATCGATCCTAGTCCCTAGGGGTGCTCCTAGTCACGACGTCACGATGGGTGTTTTGAAAATGGTCTCGACGACGAATCGAGTATTAGTTTGAAAACGGGTTGTCTATGTTAGTCCCTAGGGGTGCTCCTAGTAAACAAACCACAATCAAAACAATATTAAGTGCGTACATCGGAATGGGGGAGGGATACATGTAAATTACAAGTGTTGACAGAAATAAATGCTCTCATTGTAAGGTAGCCCAAGAGGAAGCCGTGTGTGCGCAAAGTGTCCTAAACTAAGCCTTGAATGCGCGTCGAGCAAATGATCATAATCAACAGTCCATTAACATGATTGTTTTTAGGGTTTCGATATTTATTAATTGTTTTCGATTAAATGGTGAATAAATGAAATGGTTAGATAAATGAAATATGAATATAATATGAATAAAAAGATAATATGAATAATAGTAATCAAGATAAAAATGGACAAGATATAATATTGACATAAAATCGGTCTCGTCTTAATCGCGATTTAATCGGTAACTTGATAATCGGACTTTTGACTTTCATTGACCCAAGATTGAATAAAAGAATATGTGGAATGAAAATTAAATAGAAATTAGAAATTAAATCGGAAATATGAATAAAGGCATAAAGGTCTCACCTTTATCGAGATTTAATCGAGAATTCGATAAATCGATCGATATTTGATTTTCATCGACCCAAAATAAATGTAAGCAACAATAAAAATGAAATAAAATCGAGAACATGAATACAAAGGATAAAGGTCTCACCTTTATCGAGGAATCGATAAATCGATCGATATTTGGTTTTCATCGACCTAAAATAAATGTAAATGAACCAAAAAAGATTGAAATAAAAATTGAAAATGACATGAAAAATAGTAAAGGTCTCACCTTTATCGAGATAAGTCGAGAAATCGACAAATCAATCGATATTTTGGTTTTCATTGACCTAATAATAACATTATGAACAAAAATAAATTGTAAATAAATAAATAAGTAGGTAGGCCTCAAATAAATCGAGATTTAATCGGTTTGATTAAATCATGAATATGTTATATCATTGGCCCCAAAAAAGAAAATGGATTGATTATGGACACATCATATGGAACAAAAAATATTAAATAATAGATTAAAACATTAAAAATTTGTTTTAAGAAAATCTAAAGAAAAAAAGAACTAGATTGAAGAGTACAAAAAAAGTGATTGAAGGGGGATGGCGCAACAAAAATGGGAGTATGTGGATCCAAAGTCCACCGTGGGCTACAAGGCCCATCTCCCATGAAACCAATTCCAACAAAAAAAATGGCAATGAAAATAGGAAAAATCGTCAACCATTGCCACCTAAGTCATTGACTGATATACAACCATACAAATCCTTCTCTTAAAATATCAATGGGATTTTTAAAAAAAAGGAAAATCTGATATACAACCGTTGCCCCTTAAATCATTGATAAACAAACTCGGTTGAAATGTAAAGTAAAAAACTTGCTCAGAAGCCAACTGCTTCATCATCGCACAAACATCAGCGCACGACCATGGACCAACCTTTCTCGTTTTGTTTTCGCTTCCACTTCCGATCCGGGTTCGTTTCCAAGTTTGTTCGAATTTGGGTTTCGTATTCGCTTGCTCAGATTGCCACGGTGTGAGTATTGGTTTGTTTTCCTTGACCCTCTTCCTCTTCTTATCTTACTTTCTGATTTCGTCTCTCTTCTACTCCATCCTTTCTGGCTCTGTGATGGGTTTATGGCTGTGAGTTTTAAAACGGGTTGAAGGTGAATTTATGGGTTTGAGAAATGTTGTTGTTGTTTTGCGATTTGGGGATAATGGGGTGAATTTGTTGAAGAACTGTTCTTAATGTGTTTGGAGGGTTGACGAAGAAGGGATGTGGAGGTGGTTTTCGGTTGATTGGGTTATGGCGGAGAGGTTGATACGGTGAAGGTTTATGGTTTGTGTCGAAGGAAAAAGAAGAAGTTTGAGGAGAGGTTTTGCAGAATGTTTTTGTGTGGCTTTTTGAAGCTTATTTGGGAGAGATTTGTTGCTATTTATGGGTCAAATTTCAATAGAGTTTTGTCGATTCCAACCCTCTCCAATTAGTATGAATGAGTCCTTATTTGTAGGAAAAAAATGAGGGTATTATGGGGAGAGTTGTGATGAAATTTGTGAGCTGTAAATGGTTGTGGAGTGCGTTGCGTTGGGTTTTGTACTACGGCTTGCGTGAGGCATGGTTTGGGAGAATTGGTGTTGTGTTGCTGTAATACCCCAAATTTTGACCACTTAGATTTCCCATCATTGTGAAAATCATCATCACAATATGGATGAACCATCATGCTTCATTAGCCTCCCCAAAGATGGGTGAGCATCCAATACAATCAAAATTAGGGTTTCAAGCCCTCTCTGAGTGCTTAGACAAAGGATCAATCAAGAAATGACATGATCTTCAACTTGTCTAATCTCTCAAACATCCACAATGGATCAAAAAGAACTCCCACTTCAAGTATTAAGCACAAGGCTGCTCCCTTCTAGGTGGATCAAGTCTCAAGATCGACAGTGTCACCAAATTAGGGTTTTGGTCGACCAGGGCCTCCAGATGGAAATTTTCATCTGGGCACAAGGCAATGATCCAAAACATGACCTAATATACTTCATGGAACCTCATGAACCCATGCATCAAGTCAATTTTGCCTCAGGGGATGCATTCATCAAAAATCAGGAATTAGGGTTTCTTGACCTAATTCACCCCTAAGTTGACTTTTGGGACAAACCATGAGCCAAGACCTCAAGAGATGATTTGAGGGTCTCTAATACACCATATTGATCCATTTGGAACAATGGATTGATCCAAGAAGCTTGAGCAACAAGTTTCATTTTCATCTGCACCACAATTAGGGTTTTAAGGGAAAAGTCAACTGTAACTTTGACTTTTGACCAAGACATGCTCCCAAACCCTAATACATGATTGAATATACCCTATGACACCCATGGAACATGTCCATCAAGTTTGATTTAGGTCAAGGACATGATTTCCTGAAGAATTGCACAGTTTGGAATTCATCTGATAAAAAGTCAACTGTGCACAAAAGTCAACTTTGACTTTTTGAGATTTTTCACCAAAATGGATTTTTAACCCTAAAATGATGTTAATGTATGATTTGAATCATCATTCATCAAGAAAAATCTAGAAAAGTGAGATAACTTGTAAAAGGGGTAATCATAAAACTTAGAAATTTTTCTAAGTTAAAAATAAAGTGGCAAAGGTACCAACTTTGGAGGACCATAACTCCTAAACCACAAGGCCATTTTTTCTCATCCAAAGATGGATTTGTAGCCCTCATTATCACCTACAAAAACTTCAACTACAAGTCATTCCAATTCATTAAGGATTTTGAGTTATGGAGTGATCAAAGTGGCTGAAAAGTGAAAATGTCACTTTTTCCAACACTTAGTGAAATTTTCACTAAGTCAGATTCTGCTTCACTTTTTGCCAAATGTAAGGGGATTTTTCACTTGGAATCAAAAGAGATCAAAACCAAACTTGTTCAAACAGTTGTTGTATCATGTTAGAGCTTTCCAAAATGGCCAAGAACATTGCCAAATTCAACCTACATCATGAGATACAACATTGGCAAGTTGCCTTGCTGAAATCTGTCAAAGCAAGGCAGAATTTGCATTTTGGCTCGATTTGCCAAAATCAGCCAATTTCAATTGCTCCAATCCACTTGGACACCTCAGAGGATTGAATCCAAAGGGGACAATCACTGAGCCAAGCCTCCAAGGTCCAAGGAACAAAGAATAGCATGTTGAACCTAGAGTTGCCAAAGTAGGGACAAGACTTCAAATTTGGAATGAGGCATTCAATGGAACCATCAAGGTGGCATGGACTGAGCCATTCTCATCTGAAATCAGTCAAGACTTATCCAAGACCAAGGGGACCAAAGCTCTGTGCCATAACCTCTAGTCAATGGCTAGAGGAGACTTTCATTTCCATTGGCCAACATTGAGGAAACCTACTTACCAGCTGCCATGCACTATTCCTTGCAAAACAAACTTGCTCTACTATAAATAGAGCTCAATTGTGGTCATTTTAAGTACACCAAAGCCATCTAACAGATGCTTTCCTCAAAATCTCTTTCTCTTGGGAAAAATGCCCTTCTTAGCAAGGTAGCTATCGGGTTTTGAGTTTGAGAGCAATTCTGCACAAACCAATCACTCACACACCTCACATACATCACATATGAGCTGATCAAACACTCACATAACTTCTGAAACATCAATTTCACAAAATCACCAGTTGGTTGCTCAAATTTTCAAACAAGGTGCAGCTGAGGTACCACAAAATGATCCAGCCAATTTCAATCAAGTCCAACCATCCAAACACAATCCATAGGGTGTAGGGAAGCTTTTCAGATCATCACCACTCATCTGTAACACCTCCAAATCAAAAATCACTTTGAACTTGCTGTCACGACTTGGAGGTAAGCCTAAACTTGGTCATCTCTCAATCTATGCATATTTCCTCGCACAATAATTTGGCCATATGTTCATAATCATGCATGGAATGTTTTCCCTCAATTAATTGCATTGTTTGAATCGTGTATAAAAAATCCTAGCCTTCATGCAGAAATTAGGGTTCTTGAGGTCTCTTCGTGATTTCTTGTTGTATGTTTAATTTAAATGAAATTAAAGTACATAGACATGATCGTGAGGTTGAGGCGAGCATAATGATATGTGGATTGCATGTTATAATTACGTATTCAGTGAGATTGGATGGAAAATGCAAATCTGGGCAAACTGAAAAACGCGCTTGTTCTTGGTGTTGTTCTTGGCGCCATTTTCATATATTTGAATATTTGAATTTTGTGATTTTGTTTAATTGATTCAAAAATTAATTTCTCTCTGAGTTTTAATGATTTTGAGTTGATTTTTTTTTTAATAATTCACAAAATTTTTAAAATATTTTATTTTCCCAAAAAATCCCAAAAATATTATTTATTTCATATAATTGATATTTTTGTAAAGAATTAATATTTTGATTGTTTTTGGCATTTTAAATATTTTTTCTACATTGATTTTGCAACTTTTAATGCTTTCTAATTATTTTGTAGGTCAATACTTAATTTTTGAAGCATTAATCCAAGATCACAATTTGTTTTCCATGTGTTAAACAATTTTTGATCATTTTAATTGAATTTTTATTCAATTAAATACATTTTTGAAAACAAATTAGGGTTTTGGATTAATTCAACCCTCATAAATCATTTTCAAAACACTTTGGGCATCTATTAGAGTGTAAGACCCAATCCTTTTTTTGACCAAATCATCTTTGGGCCTCACTTATTGTATAAGTCCTGATACCGTCAAAAAACAAACGGTGCGATCGTCGCCTTTTCAAAAATCATCTGGGCCTACCATCGAGTAGTAAGACCCATTTATTTTTCTTTAAACCTTTTTGGGCCTCTTGAGAGAGTGTAAGACCCACCCCCCCTTGTACAAAAACTTTTTGGGCCTCACTCATTGTATAAGTCCCTCTGTACAAATAAACGGCGCGATCGTCGCCCGTTTAAAAATAAAAATCATCTGGGCCTCTCCTTGAGCTATAAGACCCATTCAAAACACTTTGGGCCTCTATTAGAGTGTAAGACCCAATCCCCCTTTTAACCAAAACATTTTGGGCCTCACTTATTGCATAAGTCCCTCTGCGTTAAAAGAAAACCTCGGCGCGATCGCCATTTTTAAACGAAAAAATCATTTGGGCCTACCCTCGTGTTATAAGCCCCACTCTTTTTCCTTTAAACCTTTTTGGGCCTCTTGAGAGAGTGTAAGACCCATCCCTTTGTACAGAAAACCTTTTTGGGCCCCAATCACTTGTATAAGTCCCGCTGTACAAAGTCAAACAGTGCGCTCACTGATAAAACCCTGGGCCTCTCCTTGAGCTGTAAGCCCCAGATCTTTCTTTTTTAAAGCACTTTCTCCTTTGATTTTGAATATACTGTTGTTTTTAATCTTTCTTTGTTGAACAACTAACCAAACAGCATGGAAGCACTACAACCGAGTAAGTGGTTATCGTTTTCATTTACTGCTTTCATATTATAAACTGTATTGTGGGGCTGCTCACTGTAAGTCTCCTTTCATAAACTCATATCTACTGTGTAATAATAGTATAGATATTTCGAGTTTCCCCGGCAACTACGTTTAGAACTAGGTGACGCCGTTTCACTTATTCGTAGAAATAGACGCCTAGATCCCCAATAGGAGCACCAGATACAGTCTTCTCTTCGGCTGTCCTCCTTAGGAATCGTCAAGAAGCTCTACTCCCCAAGATGAATGTATTCTCTGTGAATGGCATCTTTGAGTTTCTTCCCAATTCTCGAACTTTCCTGACTTGATATATTCCTTGTGGATAGCTTGCCTTGAATGTCTCGGGGTTTGGGTACCCACTACGGTCATAATCTTGGACCTTAACTAAGGAACCCTCTTTAAAAGTTAAAAGTCGCTGGATAGTAAACCTCGCACGTTTACCAGTGGTTTTTTCTTTAAAAGAGTTATCTCTCCTAATGGAAAAGAGATGATAGACCCACGGGCTTCTTAAAAGCATCGGCCTCCTCTTGGGCATTATTCAAGGACCCTACGGCTTCTTAGAAGTATTCACAGCCTCCTCTTAGGCTTCGTATAATGATCTCTTCCTTCGGGAATGATAGCCTCCTCTTGGGCTTCGTACAAGGACCCGTCGGCTTCTTAAAAGTTTCCAGCCTCCTCTTGGGCTTCGTACAAATTGTCCCGACGACCTCCTAGAGGTATAGGAACAGAACCTAGTCATCCTCATAGAACAGTCCTTTCATAGAGTCTACTACTGTTTCTCAAAGCATAGTACGAAAGATAAAACTCTAGACACGGACAGTCTAACTTCCTTGAGTCTCAAAGACATTCTCAAGCACCCTTCGTTAAATAGGAAGGAAACCCGCAGACTCAGACAGTCTCAATACCCTTTGGATTTCCCGTTTCCTCAAAGAGAAGGAAATATCCCTGATCCTCAAATTAAATCCCTGAGTACAGTGTTGCTCATATAAGAACTGATTTTCTCTTTTAAATCAGTATATTGGATCTGTCACTCAACTGAAACAGTTACAATAGCCTCCATCTCGGGCTTCGTACGAGATACCAAAATTCTCCCCAGTGGAGTCAAAATAACCTTTTTGCCTCTCTCTCGGGCTTTGTACGAGATACAAAAACACTCTATTACTGAGTATAAAACATTCTCCAACTGAGTCAACTCTTTTAGCCTCCTCTTAGGCTTTGTATAACGATATGCCCCACTGGGTCAAAAATTTTTAGCCTCTCTCTCGGGCTTTGTACGAGACACAAAATAGCCTCCTCTTAGGCTTTGTATAATGATTTTCCTATCGGAAATTAGCCTCCTCTTAGGCTTTGTATAAGAAAACCACTGGTTGATCCAATCGACCTTTTAGCATCAAAGCTGTGCCTCGTTCACAGTACACAAACATCAACAACTCCTTTCCCTTCATCTAATCGCTGTAAGCGGCAAGCCTCTGGATCATCTACATCCATGCCACTGTCCCTCTTTTAGCATGAGAAATTCCTAAGAAAAGATGGCATTGCTCTACACTGAGTTAAAGTCTTCTCCTTCAGGTTAAAACCCTTTCTTCGGAAATTATGGCATTGCTCGGATCCGCGTATCCCAGTTAAAGTAATTCTCCTTCCCCCTCTTTAGAGATGACAAATTCTCTCTAAAGTCGAGGTCCTTTCGCTTCACGTCTTGGGCTTTGAACAAGACACAAATAGACCTTTCAGCTTCACATCTTGGGCTTTGATCAAGATACAAACCACCTTTCGCTTCACGTCTTGGGCTTTGAACAAGACACCAAAACACCCATTTCCTCCCATAGAATAGGAGGAACTAAGAACGCTCTGATTTCCCTGTTTCGGTAAACGGGAATACGTAGGCATAAGATCGAAAGAAAAGATCTTAGCGAGCGCAATCAACAAAAAACCCAAATCCCATATCTTCATCAATCAAAAGCAGTAATTCAAAAGCACCAGTCCTAACATCCTAATCCTTGTTCCCCACCAGAAACCTTTTGCCCAAGCCCTAGAAAGAAAGAACCTGTATTGGCGAAATACGAATAACCAGTACAAAGGCCCCCCACATTGATAACATCCGTAACCTAACAGACCGCTGTTTAAACTCAGTATGCAAAGCAGGGTTAATTAGAGACATCTATTTCCCTTCCTTATTCAGCTCACAATAGGATAAAAAATGAATCGACCTGTAGTTTTAAGCTCAAACCGCAGAGAGCGACCAGCGCTTAAGAACCGCGTCCAAAATCGCTCGCTACAGTTGCTGTGAAAAGTTTTTTGTGTGATGCGTTGTATGATGGCTGTGGAGTCTAGTTTGTGTGTTATTGCGTAAAACTTATGTGCAGGTTGATGTGAAATTATATGCGGATTTGGAAATTGTTGTGGTAGTACCGTGAATTATTGGATGGTAGTATTGTGAGTTGGTTGTTGTACGGTTTGAGGTGGTGTATGGCTGGGTGCACATTGATTATGTTGCTGCGGGTTGTAACGGTTTGAAGGGGTTGTACAAGTTGTGAATTGGTTTTATTTTTTTCGTTTATTTAAAAGGAAATGGTTGTGTACAGAGATTGGAGTGATGAACGGTTTGTAGATGATTGGTGGTGAAGCTGCAAGTAATGTATGGGAAGGTTCATGAATCCTTTTACATGGGGAAGCTGTGTGTGGTTTTGTGCGTTTGTGTAGGTGGCAACTTGGCTAGTAGCATTTGGAAATTTTGGAAAAGTCTTCATGGGCCATGTGAAAGAAATTGTTGGCTCTTATTTTTTGTTTGTAATAAATTTGTATGAAATGATGAATTCTTCCATGGGCCTTTGTCTATTTTTTCAATGAATTTTTTAGGTGCGACAGATGGCGACTCTATTGGGGATAAGTATTCAGACAGGTTGTCATTCTTGGCCTGATATTCTCCTCGAACCTGAAGGGCCACGAGTTAAGAGTCGGTTCAGATGACGACTTCTTCGGCCCCTAGGTCCTCGGCTAGGCGTAGACCTGCGAGGAAGGCTTCATACTCAGCTTGATTGTTGGACGTGGGGAAAAACAAGGTAAGCGAGACTTCGACAATAATTCCCTCGTCGTTTTCCAAGATGATACCGGCCCCACTTCCTGCCGAGCTGGATGCCCCGTCGACGAAGATAGTCCATTTGCGCGCCCTGCAAGTGGGGAAATCGGCGAACGTGATTTCTCCGACATAGTCGGCCAGCGCCTGGGCCTTGAGGGCCCTTTTGTTCTCATATTGAATGTCGAATTCAGATAGCTCCAATGACCACTTAAGCATTCTGCCGACCATGTCTGGTCGTCCAAATAGTTGCTTCACGGGTTGATTTGTTCGGACCACGATCGTGTGGGCCAGAAAGTAGTGCCTTAATCTTCGCGCTGCATTGATGAGGGCAAGAGATACTTTTTCTATTTGTTGGTACCTCATCTCTGGTCCTTGTAATGTTTTGCTCGTGAAGTATATAGGTTTTTGCCCGTCGGGCGTCTCACGGATGAGGGTGGCGTTGACGGCCTCGGTTGCTACGGCGAGATAAAGGTACAAGGTTTCGCCGTTATCTGGCCGGGAGAGGACTAGCGGTTCTGATAATGCTCGTTTTAGGTGAAGGAGAGCCTGGTCACATTCCTCCGTCCATTCAAATGCTGCCTCCTTGCGGAGGAGTTTGAAGAAGGGCAGAGCGTGCTGAGCAGACTTGGCCACAAAGCGAGATAATGAAGCGAGTATCCCGTTGAGGGATTGGATGGATTTCTTTGAGCTAGGCATAGGAAACTCAGAGAAGGCCTGACACTTATTGGGGTTGGCCTTAATTTCTCGTTCCGTCAGGTAGAAGCTAAGGAACTTGCCCGCTCGTACCCCGAACGTGCATTTCTCCGGGTTGAAACGCATCCGATATTTCCTGGCTTGCTCGAAGACCTTTATTAAATGGGTCGTGTGATCAGTTTCCTCGTGGGACTTCATGATCATATCGTCCATATAGACTTCGAGCATATCTTCGATTTCTCCCTGGAAGACCTTGTTCATCATCCTTTAATAGGTCGCGCCAGCGTTTTTCAAGCTGAAGGGCATTACGTTGTAGTAATATTTGTCTGAATCGGTCATGAAGGCTATGTAATTTTTGTCGCTTTTTGCCATTGGTATTTGATTGTAGCCCGAATAAGCGTCCATAAACGATAACAGTTTAAAACGGAAGAATTATCAACAAGTTTATCTATACTAGGGAAGGGGTAAGCATCTTTAGGGCATGCCCTATTGAGATCAGTATAATCAACACACATACGCCACTTTCCATTAGATTTTTTGACGAGTACAACATTGGACAACCAAGTAGTGTACTTGGCCTCCGAAATAATGTTTGCCTCAAGGAGGTCTTTTATAGCTTGTTCTACAGCCTCCATTTTCTCTGGAGACTGCTTTCTCCTACGTTGTGCTATAGCCTTGGCGGCGAGGTCAATTGTGAGCTGATGGCAAGCGACAGTAGGGTCTAAGCCGAGCATTTCCGTGGCGCTCCAGGAGAACAAATCCGCGTTCTCTCGGAGGAAAGCTTTGAACTATTTCCTCGCTATGTTGGGGAGTCAGGTTCCTATCTTCACTCCTCGCTAAGGGTCATCGCCGAGCAGGACGATTTCTAACTCGCCATCCGGAATTGGGCGCATCGGATGAGAGCTGTCGTCGGTGTTGGTTGAAGCAAAGCGGCTGCTCGAACATGTCTGGGTATCCTTCTGGTCATCTTCGGAGAAGCGGCTGTCGAGGTCGATAAAGTTGACGCGGGGTAGCGGTTTGGCTTCCTCGGAGCTGCTGGGCAGGGCCGACTTGTTGGAAGCCTTCGGCTTGGCAGCAATGGTGTTAAGTCCTTTGGTGGCTGCTTCGAAGCATATCCTTGCTGCCTCGATGTCCCTGTGTAAAGTGGCGACCAGACCCTTAGAAGTGTAATACTTTATTTTGAGATGCACAATTGAGGGTATGACCACCAATTCGGCCAAGGTTGGCCGTCCAAAGATGCACTGATAGAGAGACGGCAGTCAATAACTAGGAATTAGACTTTAATAGACCTGGCCGTCTCTGCAGATCCAAAAGTCACAATCAACTCGACATATCCCCAGGGCTTTGTGACCGACCCGTTGAAGCCCTGTAGGTAAGAACCCACGTAGGGAGTCAGGTGTGATTCATCTAGCTGAAGCGTTGAAAACACCTGCGAGTACATGATGTTGACCGAGCTGCCTTGGTCGACTAAGATTCAGCGAACATCAAAATTTGCCAACTGGGCTTTCACGAGCAGTGGAATGCTTGAGTTCGGAGCCCCACTGAGGAGTTCCTCGCGGTAGAAAGAGTAGGGACTGATTCTCCCTGTACTTTTTCGAGCGTTGTACTCTTGTTGGAGCTCGTGCTAAGAAGGTGTTCGAATTTCCTTTTCACGGAGCCCACAATAACTTTGTTGAAGCCCCCTCCGGAAATGACCATGGCGGAGGGGAAAGTTTCCCACGGGCTATGCGCTGCAAAGTAGGGGGAGCTCTGAGCTCCTCAGGAACATAAAAGTCCTCAGGACGCGATATGCTCATGGCGACCTGAAGGTTTGTCTCTTCCGAGGAAGGCACCTCTTCCTCGACTTTCTTCGACTCCTGGGCGTCTTGTCGGGGAGTTTCCCTCTTCTTTGTAAACTACTTCAGGTGGCCGTCCATGAACAGTATCTCTATGGCATCCTTCAGGTGGATGTAGTCGTCAGTTGTGTGGCCGCGACTTTTGTGGAAACGACAGTATTTCGACTTGTCAGCGTTCAGCTTAACCGATATCTGCTTAGGGAATCAAACCCCTGCTTGTTTGAACTCTGAGCTGACGCATTCGGAGAGGATTTTCTCTCTAGAGACGGTCAGGGAAGTATACTCATGGAAGCGGCCGGAGAGTCCTTTGTTATCCCGGGACTCCCGGGGGTGATCTTCACGTCTTCTGTCTCCCCAACGGGATGTTGAGGGTTCATCGTTCTTGGAGGTACGTGCACTTTCCTGGTGGCGTGAGACCCGAGCGGAGCTGACCGCTTCTTTCTCCTTGTACTGGATATATGCTTGCGCCTTGAGGAGGAAGGCGTCCAGAGTCCTAGGAGGTGCAATACCAACAACTTTGCCGAACTCTGTGTGGGGACAAAGCCCTCGCTCGATCAAGAACTTCTTCATGTCATCATTCGTTGGGACCTGTACTGCCTCTTTATTGAACCTCTCGATGTACGCTCGGAGAGGCTCATCTTTCCCTTGAATTATGGCATCAAGGGAGGCTTTGGTCTTCGGGTGGCGGCGGGATGCCGTGAAGTGTCTGGAGAACATTCTCCCAGTTATCTCCACGAGGTGATGGACTCGTCGGGGAGTTGCTTATACCAGGTTATTGCTCTTTTCCTGAGCGTGGTAGGGAACAAACGACATTTGATGGCGCCCTGGATGCCACGATAGTCGAGCAGTGCATCAATATTTTCGATGTGCTCGTCAGGGTCCGTCATAAGTGACCAAAGACGGTGGTTTCTCCAATCCCTTGTGGAGGCACATAACCATAATTTCCTGAGATAACGGGCCGTGAGGCTCATCGTCGCTGCTGCTACTGGTCCATGATGGGGAGCTGGTGCTTCGTTCAGGGACAGGGATGTGACTTCTGTGGGGAGACGGGGTTCGCGCCCGACCCTTAGATATGAAAGGAGGTGAACGCTGGTCTCTCCTGGTCCTCTTGTTTCTTAGGGAGTACTGGTTCCGCGGGGAAATATGGTCACACTTTCAGATAACATGTGACTCTGGCTCCTGATGTGCCCGACGACCACTTTCACATCGGGAAGGTGGACTTCGGGATCCTCGGCGATCTTTCCTCGACTGAGGGGATCTTGGTCTGGCAGATTCCTCCAATGCTCCAATCCTCTCGTTTTGTTGGAGGATTAAGAGGTTGGTTTAGTTGAGAGCTTCAAGAAGGGACGCCACGGTCGAGTCAGCGTTGGTAGGAACTGGAACGGGCTGGAGGTCCAGGGAGGGCTGGTCTTCAACACGATCAATGCGAGTGAGAGAGGGAGACGCAGTGGCTCCATGTCTCAGATGATGGGCGTTTACTCCGAGGAAGGGTGACAATCCGTCAGAATCAGTTTTTCTGACGGGGAGAAAAGCAGGATTGCGAGCATCATGAACGTGATCTTGGCTTGCCATGATCGGAGTCTTGGACAGAGAGCTATTTTGGTCTTGAATCTATGGTGGATGTTAGACGGGGATAACAGGTTTCCCCCAGACGGCGCCACTGATCTTGACGGCTGATCAAATCCTGAAGTGGGCCAAGGAAGACGTCTGTGATGCTGGGTGTGTGAGATGAGGAGGGGGTGTACCTGCAAGACACTCTAGTGCTAAAGTTAGAATCGGAAGAGGAAAAAGGCAAGTACACAATTATGTATTTCATAGGATGATTTTGAATACCTGACCCTCTCAAATGAGAGAGATTTTATAATACCCCAGCGCGTGGCCAACAGTCCATATTTTCGGGACGAGATAACCGTTTCCCGAAGAATAGGTAACTGCCAAAAACTAGCCGTTAGGACGGGCAGAGGTTCCCGAAACTAGCCGTTGCCACGGGCAAAGATGTAGTTCCGGGCACGGGCATCGTGTCTGTTTCTGGATGGTAGAGTCGTGCATGACGGACAGGAATGCCGCAGAGGAACATATGACTTAGGCAATTGGGTCGTTCTGGGAGCAGAAGTGGATTGGGTCATGCCTAGTCATTGGTCCAATCCAGAACAAGGACATTCATTGGTAGCAGTCGTAGTTGGATGACTTGCTTGAGTTTGTTCTTGAGTTACTTGAGTTTGTTCTTGAGTTGCTTAGGTTTGATCCTGAGTTGCTTGAGTTTGTTCTTGAGTTGCTTAACTTGTATTTGTAGATGGTTGTCATGTTGCAACTTTCTTTGGCTTTCTTTGTAAATTTTTGAAAATCATAACATTAAAAGGATTACTTGTTACATATACTTATCAAATTATGGACATGTTACATACCTTTCTTTTTTGAGCTTCAGGATCAACCACTTGACTCTTACAACTTCTTGCATTATGGCCATGTACACCACATGTTGTACAACAATAACTTGATTGTGTCCTCAACTTATTGGGGTCTTCATCTGGTTCTCTCTTCCTTAATTTTTTAGGCCTTCCAAGTCCTCTTTTATATGCTGGGGGTAACATTTCCTCTATGTCAACCTCTGGCCACATGTCTTGTCCATTAATAAGACTTACACCATAACCATAACCATAACCATAACATTTCACATAAGTCTCCTTGGAATAATAATCATCCACAAAATCTTCAGGGCATTAGTTTTTAAAACCTAATGCAGCTTATGCATGTCTACACGGGATGCCTACTAACTCTCAAAAGTTACAAGTGCATGGTTTTTTTTATGTATCCACAATGAAACTATTCCTAGTATAGATATGTTCAACTTGCCATATTGTTTCAGCAAACCAATTTGGAATCCAATTACCTGCATGCTCCACTTCCTTATCTAACCTAAGTCTAGGTCTAGGCATTATCCTATGTTGCCATTTATCAACCCTTTCTCTTAACTTGGCATTCCTATTCACGAGGTAGGTTCTTATCCAGTCACACATAGTTAGGATAAGTTTATCTCTGGAAACTAATATAGTGCTATTAAATGCCTCAGAAACATTATTCATAAGTACGTCACATTTGGGATAAAAAGAAAAGGCATGCTTACACCATGTTTTTGTTGGTATTTTTGACAACCACTCCCAAGCTTTCACATTAATCACCTTCAATTCTTTCATTTTAGCATCCCAAGATTGAATATATGCGGCCTTTGCAGCTACCATAATTAAGTCTCTAATTTATGTCCCTCCACCAAACTTCTTTTTAAAATTGGCATACAAATGCCTAAGACAAAGTCGATGCTCTAGCCTCTCAAACATTTCTTCAAACACATGTATAAAACCTTGCAAACTAGTTTCAAACAAATAACCAGAAATTAAGGATGATATACAAAAAACTAGAAAATAAATAGGGTTGAAATCCAAAAAACCAGAAAAGAAATAGGGATGACATCCAAAAAACCAGAAAAGAAATAGGGATGAAATCCAAAAAAGCAGAAAAGAAATAGGGATGCAAAATACTTTTTGTTGGCCAGAAATAAAAACCCGCCTTCGTTCGTGACCTATGTCCTCCAAAAGCAAGGTAAGAAACCACCTCCATTGCTCCTTTGTTTCAGTTTCACATACACCAAAAGTTAGGGGATAATATTGATCATTTGAATCTCTACCAACTGCAATTAGAAGAGTCCCTTCATACCTAGTCTTGAGATGACATCCATCAATCCTAATGAAAGGCCTGCAAGATGTTGTGAAGCCCTTCTTAAGCCCATCAAAGCAATAGTAGAAAGATGCAAACCTTGGTTGAATTGTTGGTGGAATCCTTGTCAAATTAATTTTACAAGCGTTCCTTGAATTGACTCTCCTTAACTCTGCAGTGTATCTCCACAAAAGGTTTTATTGCTTCACTGCATCACTCTTAATCAGAGCCTTTGCTATTTGTTTAGCCTTCCATGCTATATTCATAGTTATCCCAACAGAAAAGTTACTCCTAATCTCAGACACAATATCACGAATCTTAACACCATCTGAAGATGCCATCCTAGCCGCCACAGTTTTAGCAACCCACTTGGAAGTGTCCGATGTGTTATTCAAAACCCTACCACATGTGTGAGTTCCAACCTACCTCTTAATTTTATATGTGTGTTTATTCCCAACTTTACTTACAAAGGCCAAAAAACCACATTTTCCCTTGCAAATTACCCTTACCCTCACTTTGTCATTTTTCACATACTTTATCTCTCTCCCATTTAACATTGACCATTCTGTAATTGCCTCTTTGAATTCATCAAGTGTTCCAAACTTCAATCCCACCTTGAACCTGCAACTCTTACTCAAATCCTCCATATTAAACCTTGGATACTTTGGTTCCTTCTCATCACCAAAAACATTAGGGTCACTGCTACCAAGCTCATCACTAACATAATTGATATCCATCTCATTGTCCACACCACTAGATGAAGCTATATTTTCAACACCAATTGGAATTTTCTATGGAGTATCTCTATGCTTCCTTGTTGCAACTTTGACCCTTTTCTTTGGAGTATATTGTTTTTCATTAACATCAAAGCAATCATCCAACCCAAGCGCCCTCTCATCTTCACTATCATCAAATGATAAACCATCAAATTCAAAGTCGTTATCTTCACTATCATCACTATCCTCATTTTCATCTGTATGAACATCATCTACTTCATTTGCTTCATTAGCTTGAACACCACCAACACTATCAACATCATTACCTTGAACATCATCAACTTCATTTGCTTCATTAACTTGAACATCACCAACATCACTAGCTTCGTTAACTTGAACATCAACAACATCATTAACTTGAGCACCAACAACATCATTAACTTGAACACCACCAACATCATTAACTTAAACACATGCGTTACCTTTAGAATCAACATATAGGTGCACTGAAGTTTTCATTCTCATGGCATATTAATATACCTGATCAACATCAACATCAGTAACCATTGTACTGTACTTGTCTCTCTCATTGTTATATCACCATAACATATATTGTGAATGCTCAAGCAGAGTAATGTCTTTCACTATACTAGTTGCCTCAAATAACCTCTATATATCAGGATCATAACCCCTTGTGTAGTATGCTACATAGTCCCTTATAAAATCACCCTCGTAATGGAATATCGAATTGAAACTCATCACTTTCAACGAACAAAACAGAGAACAAAGATAAATACAACGAACAAAGTAATAACAAAACAGACTGAAAGATAAATGCTAAATACCACAGATGAGATTGTCAACCAGAACGGCCCCGTCGTCGTATTGTGGTTGTCGTTTCACATTCGCCTCCGCCGTTCTTCAATGGTCACCACACTTCTCCCAAATATGAAAAACCCTAATTTACAGGGACTGATGCCAAAAATTATTTTCTAAATATTTTGTTGATTTTGGTGTTAACATAAATCATTGGCCTCGTCTGCAAAATATTAAAGAAAAGAAAAATAAAATGTTATTCCACGTCAGCGGCGTTAGTCAACTCAACGTTTTTTTAACAGACTATTAACTTTAGGGATGAAAATTAACACAAACATAAGATATAAGGATCCAGACCTGAAAAAAAAAATTAGGGACTGATTTGTTGTAAAAACATAGAGAGAGAAAAAAA
Organism: Lathyrus tuberosus; assembly: GCA_022829125.1. NCBI lineage: Eukaryota > Viridiplantae > Streptophyta > Magnoliopsida > Fabales > Fabaceae > Lathyrus > Lathyrus tuberosus. The sequence continues at coordinate 127,073 of JALAZF010000203.1, read as the reverse complement.
AACTCTACCCATCATAGATTGAAACTATGAAAAGAGAATAGCCAATTGATATCCCTAAGAAAGCATAGTGTAGATAAGGAGGGTTATCTATGGAAAGAAAAAAGCGCGTCCAATATAAATATTAGAATGATAAGGGAGGTGTGGCTAGAATTTCCTTCAATATGCTATAAAACCCAATTCAAATCTATTTTTCTTTGAACCCAATCCTTGTGCAGCATTAGAGGCCCAGCATATGTTGACTCTTACAACGAAGATAATCAGAGTTTGATAGCAATTGTCTTTTTCTAAAGTTTTATATATCTTTCTAAACTTAAAATGATAAATACTAAAAAGATTAGTTTGATTTATATATTTTAATGCAATGACAAAAATTAAAGAAATTTTAGTGTTTTATTAAAATTTCAAAAAATGATGTAATTAATGTAAGGATATTTTTTAATACACCACCCATATTTCTTAGACACCACGCGAAATTCCGTTTTTGCCTCCAGTTTCTAGATGTGCACATCCGGACGCACAGTTTTTTTAAAAAACGTTGATTTGTTCCGGATGTGCAAATCAAGAAAAATTCCTGATCTGCAGATCCGAAAAAAATCAAAAGAATTTCATAAAATCATTCCTTGATCCGCAGATCCGGATAAAATCAAAAGTATTTCATAAAATCATTTACTTCTAAATATAATTAAATCCATTATAATTAAATCCAATATAGAAGTAAATTATTATATTGAAAAAAAATCATTTAGAAGTAAATACTATATTAATCATTTGGAAAAAAAAATCATATTAATTTTAATTATATTGGATTTTAATTATATTGGATTTAATTATATTGGATTTAATTATATTAAAAAAAATCATTTAGAAGTAAATACCATATTAATCATTTAAAAAAAATCATATTAATTTTAATTATATTGGATTTAATTATATTGAATTTAATAATATTGAAAAAAAATCATTTAGAAGTAAATACCATATTAATCATTAAAAAAAAAATCATATTAATTTTAATTATATTGGATTTAATTATATTGAAAAAAAATCATTTAGAAGTAAATACCATATTAATCATTTAGAAAAAAAATCATATTAATTTTAATTATATTGGATTTTAATTATATTAGATTTAATTATATTGGATTTAATTATATTTAGAAGTAAACAATTTTATGGAATACTTTTGATTTTATTCGGAAATGATTTTATGAATTTTTTTTTTTATTTTTTCCGGATCTGCAGATTAGAAATTTTTCGTGATTTGCATATCCGAAACAAATCAACGTTTTCTAAAAAAACGGTGCGTCCGGATATGTACATTCGAAAACTGAGGGAAAAAACGGAATTTTGCGTGATATCTAAAAAATATGGGTGGTGTATTAAGAAATGCATGTAAAAATATTATATAGTCTTGTGGATCTAATTCACCTTACAAATTGACTTACAAGTGTTACCTTTTACAAATTTCTTTTATGCTTTTATTCTAAAACACTTTAAAGTACTATTGGATGTGTGGATTTTTTTTATTATAAACATTGTTGAGTTTGCTGTGTAATAATACATAGCGAGTGATTTGCAGGATAAATTTTGATACTATATTAAATTTTGATATTATATAATTCATTCTTTTCAAATACCATCTTTAATCAATTTATTTTAAATCTTATCTTTATTCTATGCTAGACCTAGAGGTTAACTAATATTTTTTTATGTATGGTTTATAAGCTTAGCACAATTGGGTTATATAGGACACAATACAAAAGAATATAGGCACGAGAGAAACCTCCACGTGACATGATTCAAGATTGTAATCTTAATTCCATTTTAATATCACCATTTGGTCGATTATTATTATTCTTTATTTTATGAAAGGACCATTTGGTCGATTATTAGTATCAACAATGCGAATAATTTATGTAGATAAATACTAAATGCCATCGGTAGTTAGAGATGAGTTTCAAATACCTAACTTAGAAAAGAATGACATGACATTATTATAAAATTTTATATCAAAAGATGCAGCGAAAATTTTACTTCATACCCCCACATTTGTCTCTCTACTCCTACATTGAACTATTTTTTACCAAAATATCCTCATATAAAACGTTAATTTGTTTTATTTTTTCACTTTTTCATTATTTATTTTTTCAACTTTCCATCATTTATTTTTTACCTTTTTAAAACAATTATCATACAGGAACATTTTTTAAAAGTGTTTCGGTTAGGTATATTATTAAGACACCGAAACACTTTTTAAAAGTGTTCTGATTAAAAAAAATTGCTAAATAAGTTTCTGCAACAGTTCAAAACCGTGGCATAAAGTAACGAAAAAATTATCATACCGGAACACTTTTTGAAAATGTTCTAGTTAAAAAATTGTTAAATGAGTTTCAGCAACAGTTCAAAACCGTGGCCTAAAGTAACGAAAAAATTATCATACCAGAATACTTTTTGAAAGTGTTCCGGTTAGATGTATTAATAACACCAGAACACTTTTTAAAAGTGCTCCGGTTTAAAAAATTGCTAAATGCGTTTCTGCAATAGTTCAAAACTGTGGCCTAAAGTAACGAAAAAATTATCATACCGGAACACTTTTTAAAAGTGTTTCGGTTGAATTTATTAATAACACCGGAACACTTTTTGAAAGTGTTCCGGTTCAAAAAATTGCAAAATGAGTTTCAGCAACACTTTACAAACGTTGTCTATTTACTTTAGGCAACGGTTTTAACATGTTGCCGAGACTAATTTAGTAAGAAAAATTCTATCAAGAACACGTTTATAATGATGTCCGGGTTTTATAATATACTCAATTGGAACACTCTTAAAAAGTGTTCCGGTATGACTTTTTTTTTTTTATTTTTGAAAAATTTTCAACCGGAACACTTTTTTTCGGTATTAATTTTTTTTGAAATTTTTTAAAACACAAATATTATTTAAGCGGAACACTTCATAAAGTGTTACGGTATGATAAATTTTTTCTGTATGAAAATTTAGAAATATAAATGATAGAAAGGTGAAAAAATAAAACAAATTAATTTTATATGAGGGTATTTTGGTAAAAAAAATTTAATGTAAAGGTAAAGGGATAAGTGTGGGGATATGGGATAAAATTTTCAGATGGTGCGTGTGCTTCTCAATTAGATCAAAGTCCCATATCCACCATATATCTTAAAATAATATCTTTGATATTTCATATTCATCATGTGGATGACAAATTTTCAAGCCTCTAATTTGATTCATGATTTTTAACAATAATAACATAAATTAATTTATCTTCCTTCTAACTTTGGTTTCTTAATCAAAATAAAATATTATCTATTTTTATATCACATGATTTTAGTTAAACAAATTGGCCTCTATTAGTTTATTGGTTCCTATAGCTATAGCTGCTATCAGATATGAATAATGCCACATAAATCGAACTGAATTATTCATAATTAAATAATAAACAAAAGATTTTCAATATATGTCTTTGAATCTTGTTTACCTCATGACTTAAGTACGGACAAATAATCTTATCATATTACTATAAAAATTAATTATATTTTAATAATTGATAGTAATTAGAGCTGAATTTAGTAAAGATAACCACAGTCTTAATTTCTCGCAACTACGATAAAAAAAAAGTTGAAACCACTTAATATTAAAACTAATATCTAAATCAAATTAATCGATTCAACAGACCGAATATTATTAATAAAAAAAAACATCATATTTTGTTTATTAATTATAAACGTGGCATCTTAATCTCTCCGAAATGTCACACTTACTCAACAAATAGTTATAATAATATTGATTTAGTGACACTATTTATATCCTGTGTGACTGTGAGCATAATCAACAAAATTGTTGATAATTTTTGTTGTACGATAAAAAAGAAAGTTGAAACCACTTGATATTATAACTGATATTTAAATCAAATTAATCGATTCAACAGGTCAAATATTATTAATAAAAATAATCATATTTTGTTTATTAATTATAAACGTCCGAAATGTCACACTTACTCAACAGATAGTTATTATAATATTGATTTAGTGCCACTAATTATATCCTGTGACTATGAGCATAATCAACAAAGTTGTTGATAATTTTTGTTGTTGTATATTTATAATTAATATTAAAATAATTATATAGAAGATAGGACAAACACATAAACAATATGATTCTCAAAACAATAATTGGAATCATGGAAAGTTAAACAATTGTTAAAATAATAAGGTTGTAACCCTACATGCTGTCTCAAAGTGGAAATAAATGAGAATTCAATAATGGCAATAATTTGGATTAAAATAATAGAAAGATTAATAAAGTTTGGCAACCGACGAAAAAAATTACTTAAAGAAGGCATTTCCACGAATGGAGAAGAAGCAACCACGTCTCCTTAACCTTAAACCTCGTACATCTTGCCGACAACTTACCCATCCATCCAACAGCAGCAAAAGAAGACCTATTCTTTTTCTATGTAGTATTATTCAATTCTTTCTTTTCTTACAAGAGGATTATTCAATTGTTAAACTAATTACTATTGATTATTGTATTCATTACCTTAATTGATAGTGGTTTTCGAGTACGATTATACACCTAACACACGACTTATTTTTGTCTAAATGTTTATTCTTTCTTTCTATCATTGTCCTTATCTTCCTAAAAAGTAGTATTTCTGATGCGGTTGAGACGATTATTAGACAAACACAAGGATATTTGAAAAAAAATGTTGCCATTTTGACATTCAAATTATTATGAGATTGATGGATCGGTGAGAGGAAGTTCATTGCTTAGAATAAGTTGTTGGCATGAGGAACATGCATATCAAATGTGTATTAAGTTGAAAAAATATTTTTTTTTAGGTTGATGGACACGTAAGGAAGACGCTGACACATCTAGGTATTATTCAAGTGTAGTTACCATTTTGAGACGTGATCTTGGCTATTTGATGTGTCCTTAAAATTTCTAGTCAAATGTGGTAATTAGATCTAGCTGTTACTATGCATATAAAACGAGAACATGTAACTCATTCATGCTTTTTAAATTCTTCTTCAATATACGATTTTTTAAGAAAAAACTTTCGCTTGTTTCTTTAATCTACATATTCAAATTGTTTGTTTGATTACCAGCTTCATTGCTTGATTTCTTCAGTTAAATTGCTTTAAAACTAAATTATTTCCTTTTTCCTCCCTTTTCATTTATAAAATTTTATATACGTTTGAACATGGAGAGACCAGAAAACCCATTCGTAGGAATTCCTTTTTAAGAATATAACAATATAGCTTTTACCACTGAACCATAAGTGATCAACCTTATTTTCAATAGAGAGATTTATCCCACCTATATTAACATGAACAAAGTTAGGGCAAAATTTAGTTTTGGATACGTCATTCTAGTTATTCTCATTGTCGTCAATAATGACATGGATGATCCTAATGTGAAATCATTTTCTCAGTGTCTAGAGCGCAACTTCAAACATCTATTTAGTTTTAAAGACGTAACATGATGGTTGAAGGAGTGGACTAAATGTAAGACTCATGGTCTTCACTTGTTGTCTTTGAACAATGACAGAGAAATGGTGAAAAAAACGTCGTCATAATTCTCTACTAATGCTTAAGACTATTGTTTGGAGGATAGTGAAATCTTGGGGTGCCGATCTTTCTATTGCTTCAAGGATAAGTTAGAGTGGACATCCTGATATGTGATACCGTCCTCTGACTAGCAGGTAAATGTCCCCGAGGCAATAATGAGAATCTGGAGGCGTTATGGAGTGTGTGGCCTCCACTTGTATGATTGTTTATTCTTTCATATGGGAATCTAAATACCCTTCAACGAATTTAGAGTTGAGGTCCTTAATGCTTTATGGGCCGTACCATATCAAATGCATTTGTCTAGTTAGGCATATATGAATGTCTTTCAATACTAGTATGAATATAAGAAGAGTCATCTTACACTAGTCTTGTTCTTACATTTATTTCACGTTCCGAGGAAGTGTTCCAACCCCGACCAACCTTAAGGGTTGGTTTCATTGAAACAAGTCTATAATTTTTTTAAAGTATACATGGACTCCTTGAAGACTTTTAAGAATAATTTTTTCTCTGTGCTTCCCCACAACTTGTTGCGCACAAAACACTTTGTTAGATATCAGAATGGGCGTTAATGCATGAAAATGAAGAGTACACCATATATGAAAGTGTGAATAGGTTTGATACCAATGTATCTGATGATTCCTTCGACACCTTGCTGAGGGAGGGAGACGAGATTATCGGGGAGGTGTCAAGGACCCCTACTGATTGGCCGACCAACACATATAAGTTCCTCAAATGGTGGTCTCAGTGGGAAATGCCTCAGTATTTCCATGCCCCACTAAAAGAAAATTCAGGGTGATTTTAGAATGTTGACCTCGGTCGGATGTGCTTTGTGAATTTCTCCATGATTCTCACACATTTGACACTTCTTCATATATTATTTGACCTCCTGGACCATGATGGGTCAATAGTAGTCTGATCTAAGGACATTCTTGGACAGAGGCCAAGTTTATAAATTGTGTCCGGACATACCCTCATTGATTTTAATAAGGGTGTATGCAGTTTCATCATGCTTTAAAAATTTGAGGATGGGGCATGGGGGTTGAGAAAACCTCTATTGTATAGTTTGCCTCTAACGGTCGAGTATGAACATGCTCTTCTCTTAATGAGACCACATTATGCATGGTCTAATGCCATGATCCCTTGCTCTATGTAAGTCACGATTAGACTGATCTATGATGGTTCTGAAATCGTTGTTGTCACAATGACCACTAGGACAAATATGGAGAGGATGTGTCTTTCAAGTGTCTCCTAAATGAAGGAATGATTGATGTCAGACATTCTTGTGTTTTCCAATTTTGATAGGATATATGCCTTTGTATTTTGATATCTTGAAACATGCGTGAGTGATTAATCACCATTTTACTATGTGTTATCCTTATGTTTACAATGAATTTGTAAATACTTTAGTGTTTTTGAATAATAAATATAGTAAGTTTTGCAAGTATATCAACAAATAGGGCTTACAAGAATTCAAATATATTTTCTTAATAATATAATATTTTAGGAAATGCTTAACATGTAAATATATTTTCTTCTCTGCACCACAACATTTTGATTCTACAACAACGACAGAAAACTGTTGTGAAATCTAAAAAATCCGTTGCCTTTGTCTATGAGAATGGTTTTTATGTCGTGCCAAACCAAGGCGTTGTTTTATTCTTTTGCAACGGTTTTTCACCAAACAGCAACATCTTAGAGATAACCGTTGTTTTAGATATTTTAAGAGAACGGTTTCCAACAGCAACGACTTTGCAACGTTTTCAAATTAAGACCGTTGCGGTTGATATATTTTAGGTAACAACAGTTTGCAGCCGTTGCTCTATTTAATACCGTTCTAGTAGACTATATCTAAATGTTTACTTCATTAACTACAACAACAATTTTTCACCGTTGCTACAAATAAAGTTATTATTATAAACTTGATAAATAGTTATTATTAAATTTAATTAACAATAATTTTAATATAATAGTATTCAGATAAAATTTTAATATGATCTTTAAATTAAACAAAGATTTCAAACAAAATTTCATAACAAAATAAAATTTTAACATGAATCATCATTTACAATCAAAATAACACTTTCAATATACATATCCTAATGTCAACCATCATTCATAATTAAAATAAGATCTTAAAAACGACCATCAATATCTATTAAAAAAACTTAAACGTCTACACTCTACATCTGTGTCTCTTCATTTTTGAATGATTAAAAATCTTCATTGATTTCATCGTTCATGATCTGCAAAATAAAATAATATAATTAAAAAATCTGATCTTTCATACCATCTTTAGACCTTAGTTCAACTCCAAAAACTAGAGGAGTGTTAGTGAGTTACAATTCATTTATAACTATTGTTTAGGTTGTATCATAATTAAACTCGAATCCTCACCAAATGATATTAATAATTTCAAACAAACAAAGAAGAAAATAAACTAAATGTGAAAACTGAGATGAAAAAGATCCAAAACTCCATTAATTTTACCGAGTTCACTACAAGCTCAACCATGTAAACTCAGTTTCATTTATGAGCTTACTAAATTATAACAGTAGTATTCAGGTCTAGAAAATGTGTTCAATCAATTACACAAGTCTAGAACAAAGTATTGATAAATAGATGCAATGAAGAACATACCTGTGATGCTAGTGGCAAGCAAACCAAGGTACTTAAGTGATGGGAAAGAGATATATTACACTTGTATGGTCCAAGAGCTTGTCTTGCATTCAACATTCTGAACTAAACATCCAACACAAATACCATCTCAATCTGTACCACATACAATAATACATGAAACATTGATTTAATTAAACTATTTAGCCAAGAAAAAATTGTTCAAACTCTCAGGACAATGATGATACATAAAGTGAAACTCAGGTTCATTTATTCAAGTTATAACTAATACAATGTGCATTTCCCTCCTTATAACACCTACATACTAATAAGGGATAACTACTGCAAACTGCCATGACCAAATAGCTAACTCTTTGTGTTTGTTAATTAACATTAGTATTATATACTGTAAGTCTGTAACTAATATCTTAAATTAAAAGAAGCAAGACAAAGCTAAAAATGATATATACATAAATCTCCTAATGAACAATGACTAGAGATTGCATAGACACACCAAAAACTTGTAAGATGGTTGCGTGAAATAGAAACCAAAAAGGCAGTGATACCAGGTAAGTTTAGATCAACATTACTAGTTACTCCCTCCGTCCTCCAATCTTTACTCTTTTTGGCTTTGTATTTTTGTCTCCAAACTTTGATTGTTATAGGAAACTAAGATATTAGACATGCTTTCTCATTTGTACCTTTACGAAAACCAAAAGCATGCATTAAATAAATTCTATTTTCACTAAATGAATTAAGGGTAAATAGTTATATATAAGTTCAACCATTCAAGGACAGAATCTCACAAACTCAAAACCTTGATAGCACACAATTACCTGAACTTGATACCATTGCTTGCTTCATTATTGTAGTCCATCTCCTGCATTCAAGCTTGTATTCAATTTGAATTTCTAAGATATTTAATTTGGGAATATTTATGTATAAAACTAATTAGTTGAAGGTCGGTCTTTTCAATAAGCAGTAAGTAAACAATTTTTAAAGAATTAAGTAGTGGACAAGTAAGAAATTGGGGAAGAAAAAGACAGGAGACATTATCTGACTAATTTGCATCAGTTTATCACATGTAAGTTAACCATTAGGCTAATTATTCTCCTTTTACCCAAAAACCCATAAATTTAACAGAAACAGTAACCATTTAAGCATTAACATACTCTAAAATCTAAAAGCAATCTTATTCACATTGCAAGTTGTAGCCTCACTTAAAGATCAGTATTCAATTGGCCTGCACTTCTAGCTAGCCCTGCCATAGAATGTAAGATTAATATGTCAAGGGAAATTGCAGCTTGAACTCCTGGTCTTTGCACTTTAACAGCAACAACCTGACCTGTTCTGAGAAGCCTAGCTTGACAGACCTAGGCTCCAGAGACAAAAGTTCTGATGAGCATTACATGTCATATCAAAACTCAGCAAACATCAGCTAGAAAAATACACCAATATAAGGGTGAAGCGTGCACCTGCCCAATGGAAGCAGCAACAACAGGCTCAGGTGAAATCTCTGATAATATTTCAACCAAGGTTAAACCAATTGTTGTCTTGTTTCCATTCCAGCTGCTGTTGAAGCATAATTGACTCCTTTGAGTATGTCTCGACCTCTAACAGATGCATACGATGATATGCAACCGTTGAACCCCAATTGTTCAGCTGTGAAATTATATTTCAAGGAAATGTTAGACAAGACTAGTTCTTTCAAAAAAGAGTTGTCAAGAGATTTAGCAAGAGACAGTTTCTTACAAGCAACTAGCCTTCCATCTACTAACTTTCCCTGTCAAAACATAAATATGCAGTCCTCAAAGTACATTCATTTATGATTTTTCAAACTCACAATTTGAATCTCGATTTGATTAACACGAGTCTGTGTAGTAAAGCATGTATGATTAGATTTAGTACCTATATTATACCTGATTAACTTGGCCAATTCCACCACATCCTATAAGGTTTCGGTAATGAAAATTCTTGGTGGCTTTTCTCAATGTCTCAAAATCAAAGTAGATAATTGTCATAAGGTTCCCACTGATGAACTCTATGAATCCTTTGTGTATCCACAAAAAAACTTCAACACAAATTGATCCTTATAATAGTATGGTACATATATAATATTTTTCATGCTTTGTTTAAACTACCTGAGTGTGGATTAGTTGGGACAATCACAAATAACAAAAACAAATATGTAAGCATTAGATAAATATTTGTAAGACTTTATTTGGAAAGACTAATGAAAATGAAACTTATATGATAAGTGTTTAACTCATAAGTGCTTAATTATAATGATAAGATTATTATGATGTTTTCTCCATATATTACCATGCTTCTAAGTCTGACTTGGCAGCAAAGTTGTACCTGAGATCGATACGAACGAAGTGGTGCAGTGAGTTCATATCTACAAATAAAAATGAAAATTCAAAAATAATTTAAAATATGAAAATTTATGAAAAATAATACTGAAATTGAACTGTTAAAAGTGGAATCTTCTAGGACATACTATACTTTTCGATTAAGCTATTGTCATCGAATCTAAAGTCAAGGGCAACTGAAAGCGGTGCATTAAACTACACTTTTCAAAATATTGAGAGTGATTCCAATGATTGATGCTAAAGCGGGTAAGAATCAAACGATGTTGAGAGATTTGATTTAAGGGATTCGAACAATCAAGCTGTAGTTTGAACGATTCAATGGATTTTGACGATTTAGGAAGAAATCAGAATGAAATCAGCGTGAATGATAGATATCAAACAATTGAAATTTGGGGAAGGGTGTAGGGTTTTGAAGTTAGGAATTATTAGAACTTAGGGATTCAGAGGGTAGGGTTTAAGGTGCGATGGAAGTTTGATGAGTTTGGGAGGGAAGAATAGCGCTCAAAATTTTCAGAAAGGGAATGACAATTTGTTTTGGCGCTCGCATGAATGACAAAAGAAATTTTTTCACAAGGACTGGAGAATATTTGTTTTAATGCTGAGTATGATGAGAACGAACCTGAACCTCATTATGTTTTCACAAATAAAATTTGTTTTAATCATACATAGGGGAACGATCCATATAATTAATATTTTATTAAAATAATAAATAATTATATGAGAACAATTATAATCGGTTGCTAATAAAAGTTATTCTCTTTATCTTTTATAAGAACAGTTTTCGGTCATTGCATAATATTTGCCAAAAAATATAGTACCTACCACAACATAATCTAAAATTCGTTCCTATTACACTGTACGAGAACAATTATTTTACCTTTTAAAAATTAGGCGTTGCCGTAGAACTAAAATGTTGTAGTGCTGCTAAAGCACGTATGCTAGAGTTGAAATGCCCCCAAACGTGTTTCCAAGCACGTATGTTAGAGTCCAAATGCACCAAACATGTTTAGGACTTATCAGGGTCATTTTCCTCTATCCAAACACATTTCCAAACGCATTTCGAAGCGTTTTGCCGCCCAAGTTTAGTTCAAATGCCCAATTTCATATTTAAATGAAGGAAACCTTATTTGGACACTTCCTCTTAGATTTTTATAGCAAAATATAATCCCGGAGCAATGCAAACATTATAGGAACTATGAGAAGCACCGATTCAACGAATTCCTCCATCGAAGTTTCCCTCATTGTGATCATTGTGTATTGCTTATGACTTTCTTATTCCATTTATTAAAGTTATGAGTAGCTAAACCCCATAATGCTAGGGATGAGTCAACGTTCTTGATGAAACTTGTAATCACTACTATGTAAAGGCCCTTTCACAATGGTTGGAAAAGAGATACCATCACAGTTGACAAACTGTGGTAAAGTAGGTAGTGGAAGTAAGTATGTTGCTTTCCACCACTGACGCGTGAATGTAATGATAAACTAGGCAACACGCTACCTATCACAATGATTATCTTAAACAGCCACTGTGAAATATATAAAGTTCCTGAGTTTGATTCTCACCCATAATATGGTATATATAATATTTGATGCGCTACCTATCGCCACAATCATCTTAAATAACCATGGTGAAATACTGTTTTTTAATAGTTTTTTTATTATTCCATATATGCCCCATTTTGTAGTACCTTTATTTTTATACGATATTTTTTACCACAACAGAACCATCAAATACGCATATCTTTGTAACCAAAATATGTCAATACTACCAAAATGTTAAACCACCTAAATATCATTGGCTTATAAAGCGCATTGAAGCAAAACGTCCAACGTGTACGAACGTCTTTAAAGTCTTCTTCTGAGAATGGTGTATTATTGTTAAACATATATATAAAAAAGTGAAGGAAATTAAAGATCACATGATTTGAAATAACAACAAACTTAAACATTAATATGTTATTGTAAATATATATACCCGGTCCCAAGAATCAACAATGTCGGCAGAGGCAATGTTTAACATGTGTTTTATGACAAAAAAAACCACACTCGTATCCTCTTTTGTGTTGCCTTGTCTACAAATTTAAATATTTCTTGAACATATAACCACACATGTATGTAACTATAGATAAATGAATGTCAAAAGTAATCCACTTACCGAAGGCGTACAAAATGCATACTTTTTTATTTCTAACTTCGTTCAACATATGGTGTCGCTCCACAACTCTGTATATTGAAAAACATTTAAAAATATTACACAATAATCTAGTTACAAAGTCAAATAAAATATTACCAAAAGTCTTATAAATATAAATTTACGTAGAAAGAATACATTTCATCTTTGGTTCAAGTAGTTTGCCTAAGGAACATAGCGTAATTACCATATTTGTCCGAAGAGAGATGATGATCAATTGCCAATGACCACTGAATGAACACGAGCATAATTAGTATTTGATAAAACATGGAAACTAACTATAATAGAGAAACTACAATTTCAAAATTACGCACAAATTGATAAATGGCACTAAGTAGTAGTCTTTGTTCCTCTCACTTAATCGTGATGATATGAATGATTCGATCACTTTTGAAGAATTATTTATAAATCGAATACTAAATAAATCCAATAATCCATAAATATCTGATTTATATAATTCTATCAAATTACGATGAATGTACCTAAATGGTTAAACAAAATTCAAAAAAATATGTGAGGAATTAGTTTTATACAAACATGATGAATGTACCATATTGAGATGTTTAATTCTATACTTACATACACTGCAACTGTAGTATCCCTACGTCCAACCACTCATGTCCAAACATGAAATCCCTTATATCTTTAGGATTGACATATAAAACCTATAGATCTCGATCATGATCTAATTGAAGATGAATTAGTTATTTCTTATCCGTAACATGACATACCAATTATTTAATTGAATCTTCAGAAGGAACCAATATCTCATTATGGATATTTATATGAGCATCCTAACAACTTCCTCTTGTGCTCGCACCACCTATAACAACTCTTTTAAGCAATTGATCATCATCTTCATTTGTACACAGTTGGACGGTGCCACCCAATATCTGCATCATAGAATTAGCAGCAACACAAAATAGATTCAACACAATATATCCTACATTTTAGATAAAACACTAAAATCCTATTTATCCAGATAAAACATTATTTTAAAATACCCCAATGAGCTCATCCATTTCTTTCCTGCGAATTTCCATCTCTTGTGCTAATGCATCTTCCAACTTCTTATTGTACAACTCCTCTAAATCTTCCAACTCTTTCTTTTGCGATTCACATTCACTTGCTAAATTCTTCTCAACAATCTCATTCTTCTATTTATTTTTCATGTGTGTGCTTTTTCTTAATGTACCAAAGAATAACCTTAGGCCAATTCCTTCTCCAACACCATGTACACGCCCACCATGCTCCTTTATTCTGATTGCTTCGACTAATATATTATGTCGTGGTTGTGCAACAAAAGTACATTGATTGGAAATATAACTAATGAACCTTATACAACATGAATACAATATATTGTTATCAAAGTGATTTAAATTGCACATAACAACTCACACACATAACAAATCCTACTTACAATTTTCTCAACGACTACTCGTGAGACATCTGAAGTGAACTATCTAGTTGGTCTTTTTCGAGCCCTCTTCCAATTCTCATTTTGTGATGGTGGAGATGGGTTGAAATCATAACTAATGAAGTCCTTATCTCCCATTTGTTGTCATTTTTTATTAATCAATTTTTCTCAAGTTTCCCATAACCGCCACAAGGCAATCTATGGGAGTATTTATTTTTTTGACATGTTTAACTTTCTTAATTCACTTTTAACCTTTAATAAACATAATGAAAATGTTAATTTGCATGGTTGTATCTATAAAGCATAAGCATTCAATTGTCAAAATATAAGATTACTACTAACCAAGAAATCAACAGAGCTACGAGATTTCAAATTTTTTTTCCAAACCTTCTTGGCAATATAATTATATTTCACACTTGGATGCTTAAGACCAGTCTTAGAATTCGTAATGTAGTCACGTGCGGGCTATGACTTAAAGCCCCTCAAATGCTTACCAACATAAAAAATCCACTTTTTCTTCAACTTATCATTATCAGCATACTCAAAACTCGACTACAGTTATATTAATAAGTATGTATTTGTAATTATATAAAATACTATCGACTTATGTAAATTAAAATTAAGAAATTAACGTCTGTCCATATGCTTTCTTTCACATTTTGTGATATTTGGGTCCAATCATCTATCAAAATACTCACTTTGCTACGCTCAACACTCATCAGCACAAGTGATCCACTTTTTCTTCAACTTATCATCATCAGTAAACTCAAAAGTCAACTACAGTTACATCAATAATTATGTATTTGTAATTATATAAAATACTATCGACTCATGTAAATTAAAATTAATACCTTAACGTCTGTCCATATGTTTTCTTTCATATTTTGTGATACTTAGGTCCAATCGTCTATCAACATACCCACTTTGATAGGCACAAGGAACATAACATAACTTCTAAAAAGTGAATATTCATCACCATAACATGTCCAAGTTACGACATTAAACTTGATCAACATTCTGTTACTCGAGTTATAGAATTTTGTTAATGTTGAAATACAAGAAACTAAGAGACATATGAATAAACCGTGTGTTTTGAAAAGCACTACGGAGACATTATTATATATAGATAGATTACAACTAATTACATTATATAGTCGATGTGGGACTATTCTATATACAAATATTCTTAACACTATATATATTTACAAATATCAACACTCCCCCTCAAGCTGGAGCATATAAGTCAAATGCACCAAGCTTGTTACATATATAGTTAGTTCTGGGGCTTCGTAGGGATTTTGTAAACACATCTGCCAATTGATCATTAGAGTTGACAAAGCTTGTGACAATGTCGCCTGACTCGATCTTCTCTCTGACAAAGTGACAGTCTATCTCAATATGTTTGGTCCTCTCATGAAAGACTGGATTTGAAGCAATGTGCAATGTAGCTTGATTATCATAAATAAGTGTCATTGGTCTTTCTTATTCAATTTGAAGTTCCTTGAGCAAGTGTTTTAACCAAATAAGTTCACATGTTGCCATTGCCATGGCCCTATACTCTGCCTCGGCGCTTGATCTTGCAACTACATTTTGTTTCTTACTTTTCCAGGATATAAGGTTTCCTCTAATAAGTACACAATACCCAGAGGTGGATCGTCTATCAATGGGTGACCCTGCCTAATCAGCATCAGAGTATCCAACTATCTGGGTATGTCCTTTATCCTCATACACAAGACCTTTTCTTGGAGCACATTTGATGTATCTCAGAATCCGAATAACAACATCCATTGTTCCTGACAAGGAGAATTTAAGAATTGTCTTACCACACTGACTGCAAAAGAAATGTCCGGACGAGTGACTGTGAGATAATTCAGCTTTCCAACCAATCTCCTATACCTTATGAGTCAGATAGAGGCTCCCCCTGATTGGGTAGTAGTTTAACACTTGGATCCATAGGAGTATCGGCTGGTTTAGCATTTAACAAACCTGTTTCTTCCAAAATATCCATAGCATATTTCCGTTGAGAAATCACCAAACCATCTTTAGATTGGGCTAATTCAATACCCAAGAAATAGCGGAGTTTACCAAGATCTTTTGTCTGAAATTGCTTCGAGAGATGTTGTTTCAACTGGAGTATTCCCTGTTGATCACTACCAGTTATGACAATGTCATCTACATACACAATAAGATAAATACACCCTTGGGGTGAGTGACGATAAAAAATAGAATGGTCGGCTTCACTAAGGATCATACCAAACTGTTGTACTACATTGCTGAATCTGCCAAACCAAGCTCTCGGAGATTGCTTAAGACCATAAAGAGACCTGTGTAGCCTACAAACCGTATTCGATGACTCCCCCTGAGCAACAAACCCAGGTGGTTGCTCCATATATACTTCCTCTTCAAGATCACCATGTAAGAATGCATTTTTGATGTCAAGATGATGAAGAGACCAATGTCGAATGGCTGCAATGGCTAGAAGAAGTCTAACAAATGCCATCTTGGCTACAGGCGAAAAGGTATCACTATAATCCAACCCAAAAATCGGAGTCTATCCTTTAGCTACCAAGCAAGCTTTAAATCAATCAATCTTACCATCTGGACCAACCTTCATTGTATAAAGCGAACGACAACCTACTTAAGATTTCCCATGGGGTAGAGGAACTAGTTCCCAGGTACCACTGCTTTGAAGAGCACACATTTCATCAATCATTGCTTGCCTCCACTCAGGGTGAGATAATGCTTCACTTGGAGTTTTAGGAATACAAACAGAAGACAAAGAAGACAAACAAGTATACTGCAAAGGGGAAAGATGATGATAACATAAATCAATATAATGTGGAGAAGGATTTCGTGTTTGACGTATACCTTTTTGAAGGGCAATCAGAAGATCAGACTCAGGTTGCAGGATCGGATCCGGTGATGGCGAGAGCGTCGGAGGAGAGTCCGTAGTGACCTCAGGGATAGGTACGACTTCAGGGACTGGTACGACTTCAGTGACAGGTACAACAGACGTTGGGCGACGACGCTGATATGTTTGAAGTGGGCGAGGAGTGGGGGGGTCAACCTTAGGGGTATCTAGTGGGTCAGGTTCCCTAGAATGATGATGGATAATGACAAATGGGACTTCTAGAAGGGGTGTGGGAATACTTTCTTGTATAGGTTCCGTAGTTACTTGGCTGGACCCGAAATATGGAATAGACTCGAAGAAGGTAACATTGGCGAATATGAGGTATCGTTGTAGAGTATGTGAGTAGCAACGATACCCCTTTTGGGATCGATGATAGCCAAGAAAGATACACTTTAATGATCGAGCTGATAGTTTATCAAGACCAGGGGAGAGATTGTGTACAAAACACGTCGACCCGAAGACTCGAGGAGGAATTGAGTGGAGTGGAGAGTTTGGAAACAGGATTGAATGAGGGATTTTATTATTAAGGACAGATGAGGGCATGCGATTTATAAGGTAACATGCCGTGAGCACCGCATTTCCCCAAAATCGGAGAGGAACATTACCATGGAGAAGTAGGGTCCGAGTGGTTTCTACGAGGTGCCGATTTTTACGTTCGGCTACCCCGTTTTGTTGGGGTGTATGAGGGCAAGATGTTTGGTGCAAAATACCATTGGATGACATAAATGTTTGAAATTGTTGGGATAAATATTCACGTGCATTGTCACTTCTTAAGGTACGAATAGACAAACCAAATTGGGTTCTTATTTCTCGATAAAATTGTTCAAAAATGGAAAATAATTCAGATCTGTTCTTCATTAAAAATAGCCACGTGCAACGTGAAAAATCATCAATAAAAGTTACAAAATACCTAGACTCAAAAGTAGACACGGTACGTGAGGGACCCCAAACATCGGAGTGAACTAAAGCAAAAGGGGACGCAACCCGTTTATTGACTCGATCGGAAAAGTGACTACGAGTATGTTTCCCTAACTGACAAGACTCACAATGTAAAGTGGATAATTTGGATAAACTGGGCACCAACTTTTGTAGCTTGGGAAGACCTGGATGACCTAACTGCGCATGTATAATGAGTGGAGAATTTGTGGTGGAGCATGTGGTAGATGACTTAGAGAAGTAGTAGAGGCCTTAAGACTCACATCCGACGCCAATCGTCTGTCCCGAACTCCGATCCTGCAGAGTAACATTACTATTAGTAAAGGTGATAGAACAATTAAGGGAATGAGTTAAACGACTGACTGACAGTAAATTAAATGGGCAATGAGGTACATATAGGACATAAGTAATAGAGAGATGGTAAAATTTGAACAGTACCAATCCCTTGGGATCGGGTTTGAGAACCATTTGCGGCAGTTATAATGGGTAAGAAACCAGAGGTAGAGAGGGAAGAAAAAAGACCTTTATTACCAGTAACATGATCAGACGCACCAGAATCGAGGACCCAAGGACTAAGAGGAGATGATTGAGAGAAGCAAATAGATGAATTACCAGTGTGTGCAACCGAAGCAGTGGAACTAGAGATCTGATTAGTCTGACACCACCTGAGAAAATCCTCGTAGCTTGGCGTTGGGTTCTGAATAGAAGGTGAAGTCTGCATAGAGTCTGGGTTGTCACTTTGAGCTGCATTTACCTGGCGTGGGGGTTTGCCATGTCGCTTCCAACAACGGTCGATAGTATGTCCAATCCGGTTACAATGGTCACACTTGGGACGAGGTTTGAAGTTGGATGACCCTCCTCGAGGGCGATTCTGATTGTTGCCAAGAGATGCGAGGGTAGCAGTGTCACCTGGTGTTGGAGCAATAGTAGATGGAGGGGAAACCGGACCAAACACATGAGAGGTGTAGCCAAGCGCAACAGTTGTTCACTAACTGCATCATAGTTAGGAACAGTAGTACCTGATAAAATCTGGTTACGAATGGAGTCGAGTTTGGATGGTAGTCCTTTAAGTGCCATGACCATGAAAAATTTACTCTGTTGTTCGGCATGAGCTGTTGCATCTTTTGCGTACGGCATGAGGGTTGCGTAACTTGCTTTCAAGGCATCAAGCTTACTCAGATATGTTTGCATATCCATATTTTCCATCTTCAGTGTGTCGAGTTTGAGGATGACATTGTATAGACAATGAACGTCGTTGGAGAAGATTTTCTTCGTCTTTTCCCAAACCTCATAGCAAGTGGAGAAGACTTGATACTGCACTTAGAGGTTAGGTGCTATGGAGAACCATAACACGGTAAGCAGAGAGGCATCAGTTTTCTTCCATTTAACGAGTTTGGCGGTGGCAACATTACTGAATTGTGTGGTTAGGTGATCTTCATATCCCTGACCATGAAACCACATATCGACAGCACGAGCCCATATGTTATAGTTTACTGATCCGGTTAGTTTTTCACATGGGATAAGCGGAACTTTAGTAAACGACACAGAATAAGCGTCTCCCATGGTTTAATGACACAAAAAAACGGAGTGAAATCGGGGCTATTTGCACTTGAGCACCGTTTTCCGTGAGTCAGAAAGTAAAACAGAGGTCGGATCTGGAATGGGTGGGGAGAAGCGGGTAGACCGGCAGGAAAATGGTCGGAATCAGCCGCCGGACGCGCTGGGGCAGCGGCGGAAAAAGGGCGACGACCGGATCGGAGGACGGCGAGTTGAATCGTGGGGTCGGTTTTTTGAAACGTCGCCGGAACAGTAACGGCGGCAAGGCGGTTTCCGAAGAATTTTTGAAAAGTGAGAGGCAGACCGGAGTGACAACACGGTTTGCAAGAAAAAAATTTCTCACAGGAAGACAGTAGGTCAACCGGGTAAAGTACGGCGAAGAAAGAATTGCCTCTTAGTAGGCTCTAGATACC
The DNA here is from genome assembly GCA_022829125.1 of Lathyrus tuberosus. Taxonomy (NCBI): domain Eukaryota; kingdom Viridiplantae; phylum Streptophyta; class Magnoliopsida; order Fabales; family Fabaceae; genus Lathyrus; species Lathyrus tuberosus. The sequence continues at coordinate 107,084 of JALAZF010000203.1, read as the reverse complement.
ATGTTGAAATACAAGAAACTAAGAGACATATGAATAAACCGTTTGTTTTGAAAAGCACTACGGAGACATTATTATATATAGATAGATTACAACTAATTACATGATATAGTCGATGTGGGACTATTCTATATACAAATATTCTTAACACTATATATATTTACAAATATCAACAGTTAATTTAGCCATCATTGTAGCACCTCTTTTTTTTTTCTTTTTTTCTTCTATAGTTTGAGATTCATTTTTACGAGTTTCATTTGTATGAGTTTTATTTGTATGAATTTCGTCGCTAAAAGAAAAGTCTATCTTTGTTCAAAAACAACAATAAAAGATTAAACCAATCTTAACAAAAACATACAACAACATAACAAATGTGTGTTATACACATTCAACAACAACAACAACAACAACAATAACAATGTAATCAATAACTCTTTCTTCTTCAACTAGAACCACTTGATCAAATCCAACTCTTTCAACGAACCCTATAATATTATTTCCACAACCATATGCATGAAATCAAATGTATCTCATACACATTCAACAACAATAACAACATGAACAACACATATTTCATCTTCAATTAGAACCACTTGATCAAATACAACTCTTTCATCTAAATCTATAATAATATTTCCACATATAACCATGAATACAAATGTGTCTAATACACATTCAACAACAACAACAACATAAACAAAAACAACATAAACATTCAAGAACAACAACAACATAAACATTCAACATCAACAACATAAACATAAACAACAAGAACATAAACATTCAACATAAACAACAAGAACAAAAAAAATCAACATCAATAACAACAACAACATTCTAGATCAATATTTTACTATACATGCATGGTGAAAAGTTTACATACCAGAAACGTGATGAATAAGTAAAAGAGCTAAATATTGTGAGTTTTGTCCTTCTTTATTGTAATATTGTTCGTCTTCCTCCTCTCTGTTTCCTGCATTTTTTCGTTGCTTTGCACAATAAGCCAAGAACGATAGTGATGACTTTTTTTCCATGTTAAGCCAAGAATGATGCACGTCTTTCGTTCGTTAATGGAGATGAAAATATGGTTAGGGTTCATATGGTTTCTCAATGCTGAATGTGTTAGGGTTCAAATGGTTTCTCTGTGATGAGATGAAAAAAAATGAAAACTGAATAGACAAGCTAACATGTGTTTCTTGTTTCTAAATAAAATAATTCACCACGGTCGATAAAACCAACCATGGTGATATCTGATTTATTTAATAAAATTTTATAAAAGCGCTAGTTGTTAACCATTTAAAAATATAAAAATAAAAGGGAAAATATATCACAATGGTTAGTTTAAACAACTGTAGTGACATATGGAATATTTTAAGATTAAAAATAAATAAGAAATGATGGCGTCACTATAAAAATAAAAATAAAAAGGTAAATGATATCACCACGGTTTGAATAATCAACCGTAGTGAAATCACATTTATATTTTATTTAAAAATAAATCTAAAAGAAAGACACCACAATAATATTAAAGAAATAACAAATTTGCAGGCCCAGAGATTCGAACTCACGAACTTTATAAACTTTCACCACAGTTTCTCTATCCAACTGTGGTAATATCTAAAATATTTTAAATAAAAAATAAAATAAAAAGGATGGCGCCTGATTTTAGAGATGCCACAACCGTCATTCAAAGAACCGTGGTAAAATGGATGTCATTGTATATAGTTTTTATAGTATTGAATTAGGAATTAATCTTTGTAATGAATAAGTATTTTATTTGGTTAGAATTTATTTTTATCCATTTTTAATGCTTTTCGATTTCTGATCAATGGTAAATTATTCTATGGTTATCTGTTAGAAAGGAGTTTGTTGTGAAAAATGATACCAGAATAACAAAGTATAATCGATTTCTTGATCACCAAGAAACCCACAAGGGTAAGAAAAAGAGGGAAACAATAAGAACACAATGAAATTGGTTATAAAATGCTATTCTTTACTTTTCATTTGAAACAAGATTACAAGTGTTACATAATATCAAATAATCTCTCTCACCCTAATTAGGATTTGCACCACACACCCAAGATGAGAGACTAGCATGCTATTTATAAGAAGACTAACATACTAACTTAATGACCTTTTAAGCACATGCCCATTACACAAGTTAACTTAGGGAACAAGCTAACTTAAATAATTAGGCTTACTACCAAGGCCCAATTCGACATGCTAACACTCCTAGCATACTTCAACTACAGTATGTGAACAGACTTCGACGACATGCTAAGATTCTTTAGAATTGTTGAACCAAGAAGCTGCTCTTCAACCATGCTAGAGTTTGATCCAATATCTCATAAATCTCCACCTTGGAAAAAACTCTATAACATTAAGGGAACAAACTAGCTTTCTTCATGCAGCTTTATCAATTGCATACAATGGAAGAAGTTACAACTTGGTAATGTCTTGGTGATTATATCAGCAACATTGTGATCTGTTGAAACCTTCAGCACTTGGACTTCTCCACGTTCAATTACCCCTCTGACGAAATGCAGCCTGACATCGATGTGCTTGATTCGCTCATGAGAGGCTAAATTCTTTGACAGGTGTATAACACTTTGGCTATCACATTTAATAGTGATAACTCGACCTTAAAGTTTCAGCTCCTTATCAAAACCTTCAAACTAGAATGCTTCTTTCACAGCTTCAGTGACAACGATATATTCAACTTCAGTGGTTGATAAGGCAACAACCTTCAGAAGTGTTGCTTTCCAACTGATAGTTGTGCCAAACATAGTGAACACATATCCAGTAATAGATTTTTTGGAATCCATACAACCTGCATAATTAGAGTCGACATACCCTTCAATTTCTGCTTTACTATTTTCACAACATGCTCCACCATAAATCAAGACTCTATTCAGAGACCCATTTATGTACCTTAGAATTCACTTCAATGCTTTCCAGTGAGCCTTTCCAGGATTTTCCATGTACCTGCTTACAAGACTTACTACACATGCTATGTCAGGCCTAGTACAAACCATAACATACATCAAAGAACCTACTATGTTAACATATGACATGCTATTCATATAAGCTCTTTCGATCTCAGTACCGGGACACTGATTTGTACTCAGCTTGAATCGAGGGTTTGTTGGAGTTAGAAAATGCTTTGAATTTGACATACCAAACTTTTCGAGAATCTTTTTCAGGTATGCCTCTTGAGATAAGCATAATCTCGACTACTTTCTATCTCTCTGGATGTCAATCCCAAGAGTTATGGATGCAACTCCCAGATCCTTCATATCGAACTCCTTATTGAGTTCAACCTTCTATAGGATTTACCAAATACACAAGATTCACAAAACTCCAGTTTTTCGACCTTATCACCACCCAACAGATTTTGTTTCGAAAATTCGACCAAGCCACTTTCACTGACATGGCTAAGTCTGATGTACCATAGCCCAGTCTTCGACACAGGTTTCGTGTATGCCAAATCTGCTAAACCACTTACAACCTCAGCCTCAAGGGTATACAAGCCTTGTTTCTTCACGCCTCTCAAGAGTTCCTTCGACCCCTTCATTACCCTTAGGATGCTTTGCTCTCATTTGAAAACATATCCTTTCATGTCAAATTCACTAAGAGAAATTAAATTCCTCCTAAGATCACGTACATACCTAACATCAGTCAATAGCCTTATTGATACATCATGGAGCTTGAATCTCGTAGATCCAATACTTGTAATTTTGCAAGCTTTATTGTTTCCCAGCAGCACTGATCCACCATCTTGATCACACAATTCTTCAACACGTCCTTGTTTGGAGTCATGTGCCAAGTACACCCTGAATCCATAATCCACTCCTTGCTAGAGTCACTGCTTGAAACCACCAGAACATCAAATGATTCATAACCATCTTGCACAATGAATGCATTACCATTATCCTTTCTGTAACGCCCCGGTTTTTGTTAGATTTATTTAATCGAGTCGATTTAATTATTTTGGTCTTTATATTATTTTATTCTTGACTTTTATTTGACAATATATTATATTTCATCGCTATTTATGTTTTATCGTATTTTGAGAGCGTTTGGGAGATATTTGAGCATAAGGGCAAAATGGTAATTTTGGGTAATTAGATATTTTTACGTAAGTGGAATAGAGGGGAAAGAAAAAGAGAAAAGAAGAGAAAGAGAAAGGAAGGGAAAGAAGAAGAGAGAAAAGAGAGGAGAAGAGGAAAATCGAAGAAAACTCCGTTTCAAGCGCGATTAATCGGGTAAGGGTGTGAAACTCGATTATTCTATGTTTGCGTATGATTATGTATGTGTGTGTTGGAAGTTTTACTAGTTTTTCAATTACAGGTTGAAATGAGCTAAACGAGTAGAAATCGATGTTTTCACGGTCGGAATTCGATATAAATTGCGTTGTATGATCACACTGTGTTTATGAACAATCGTTGATACTTGTTTTACTGTTGGAATTGATTTGGGGTGGAAAATGGGATTTTTGGGGTTTTGGAACCGTGTAAAACGTAGCAAAATTTTCTGATTCTGGTGTAGGGCTCCGGGCGGTGCTTTGAGCGCCGGGCGACGCATGGGTTGCGCCGCTGCTCCGCCGGGTGATGCCCAAGAGTCGCAGCTTGTCACGCTGCTAACTCTTTTAAAGTTTTGGTTGGGGAATGTACGCCGCTGCTTCTCCGGGCGACGCAGAGGCAAAGGGAGCACCGCCGGGCGCTCCTGGGGATTTTCAATAAATTTGTTTTCTTTGAAAATGCATAACTTTTGATCCGTACTTTGGATCGGGACGTTCCTAGTATCGTTGGAAATCTAATGAAATATTATTTCTTATAAAAATGGGTTTGGGATTAGTGGCCGATTTAATTATGTCGGGAATTTGAAAATGTGTCGTTTTGTCGACTTTTACCGTCGTAATTGTGTGTAATTGATGTGTTAACATGCAATGCGCTTTTGATATATATCGTATGACTTGTGTGCTGTTATAGGATATGAATGCATGTGATAAAATGTTGAGATGATGGATGGAACGGTACCGCATTGAATTTGCATAGAGTCGTTGTGTCGGTCTCTTTGCATTTGCATAAATCATGAATGGATTGATTATGTGTGGAGCTTGTGATAGCATTGGTGAATTGATATGCATTTGTGATAAATGTATTGGTTATGGATGATATGTTTTATGTATAGACATATGCCATGTTTTGTGGGGATGTTGCACATCACAATGATTGTATTACTTATCTATGATATGCTATATATGAATTATGAATTGTGTTGTTTTGTGTTTGAATTATGGTATATGTTGTGGTGAGAATGTTGTTGCGTGCGTATTTCCTGTTATTACATAATTGTATACAACTATATTATAATTGTGTTTCTCACCCTTCTGCTGTGGTTTCTTGCTCTATGAGGCAATTGCAGATTAATAGTCTTGGAGGCTTTTGTGAAAATTAGTTCTCCATCCGTTTGTCAGTCTGTCTGCTCTGATACGTAACACGGGAATCGGGGAACGCTTTTGTTGTATATGTATACATTTGTTGGATCTATTTTGTATTACCTTTGTATGAATATTTGGATGTTATAAAATAATTTATTTTGTAAAACAAGTCAGTTATGGATCTTTCCGCTTTATTCCATAATTGAACTTTCCCTTTGCTGGAAAAAGTTTCCCTTTTATGTATATTCCATTTTGTGTTATGTATCAAATTTATGAGCAGGGATAGTGTTGTTTTTCTCAAATGTGGCATCCTTATTTCTGTCTAAGAGAATAAATTTTTTATTTACTCTGATTTATTTATGTATTATTTAGTGCGATGGGAATTTTGGTGTTACAATAGTGGTATCAGAGCAGGTTGGTCCGTCCGGCCAAGTTGTTGAGTCAGTTGGTGTGACAGTTGAATACTGTCAATGTTGTGTGTTCCTTAGTATGTGATATGTGTGTGAAACACTGTCAGTGCGTTCTGGTTTCCTCATCCTTTGTCTTCAGGTGTGAGAATGAGATAAGTGGGAGAGGAGCTGGTGCTTCTCCAAGTTGCTTTGGTTGTGGAGCGGTGGTTGCAAGATTGTAAGTGTTGTTGGACAGTGTTGTTCCCGGTTCCGGAGGGAATGCGGAGGTAAGGCTTATGTCGACTAAGGATTTGTGCTTTAGGTAGTTTGTGCGCAAGATGCAAGAAATGCTATTATAGTTTGGTAAAGACGGTTTATGCCCCATCATGATTGTCAGCTGTCTATTGACAAATTGAGGAACTGATCACCCTTAATCTCTTGTTGATAGTAGACGGAATTATGTTGGATGGAATAGACGTGTCTTTCCGGCTTTGATAGTGTGTGCAATGAATTGTTGGAATTAAGAAAATGATTACGGATTGTTTTGTTGAGTCGATGAAGATTCTAATAGCGGAAGATGAGACGAATTAGAGGTTTTGGTATGTTGGTCCAGTTGGGAAGTCATTGAGAGAGAACGATTGGGTATCGTTAATGGTTGTTCTCAGAGAGTAGAGTGTGAACTCAAATTTGACGAAGGTGAAGATTTGAGGTTTGGATCTGCTAAGTAAGTAGAAGAACTTTTAGGAAGTGAAACTCAGATGTTCGTCTTGTTTGTGATTATAATGTCTTGGAAATTGGCAGGAAATCCACAATGGTGGGCCGTCAGTTGTGCATGGTTTTCAGATGTGTTTTTGGATGAAACATTAGTGTGTTGACTTGAAGAGGTCCAGCATGGTTGGTAAGGAAAAGGATGATAACATGAGGTTGCGTGTTAATCAGTGAGTAGTATGGAAACTTGCGGTTGTGTTCTGGATAGCTTGAGTTTTGAATTGTGATGAATTGTGAACTATTTGAAGTTCCTTGATGGTATTACTTTTGTTATGGGTTGAGATCTCGTGTCAGCAGAAACCTTGAGTGAGTTGGAACCCTGTAAGAAGAATTGATATGGAATGTGGTAACCAGAGATTGTTAAGCTATTTTGGATAAATTGTTTCGAGCTCAGAATGAATTTTGAAGGTTGTATAGGTTATGGTTATGGAGTATATGAATCGTATCTTCCATACTTGTTTGGATGAGTTTATAGTGATGTTTATTGGATGATATTCTGAGTTATTTTAAATCAAAGGATGAGTATGTAGAGTATTTGAGGATTGAGTTACAAGGGTTGAAAGCGAGGGAGCTTTCTGCTAAAGTATCGAGTGAGAATTTTGATTGCAAGAGGTTAGTTTTCGGGGAAATGTTATTTCGGATGAGAGTATGGTTAATGGATCCATCGGAAGTAGATGCAGTTCTACGATGAGAGGCTCCGAAGTTGGTTAAGGAGATTAGAAACTTTTCGGCTTAGTTGGTTGTTACTGCAGGTTATGGAAGACTTTGCTAAGTTAGTGCTTATGTTATCTCAGTTGACTTGCAAAGGGTAAGTCGTTTGTTTTGGATGTTCGTTGTGAGTAAGTTTTAGTGAGCTGAAGAAAAGATTGACTACGGCTCTAATTTTAATTCTGCCTGATCCTGATAAACCGTTTGTGAGGTATTGTGATGTGTTTTGATGAGTTTAGTCAGTGTGTTAATGCAAGAGGGTAAAGTCGTAGCTTATGCTTTACGACAATTGAGGATTCATAAAAGAGTCTATACTATTCAGGATTTGGAATTGGTTGCGGTGGTATTGTGTTGGAAAATTTGGAGGTATTATCTTTATGGTTCTAGGTTCAAAGTGTTTGGTAATCACTAGAATATTGAGTACCTGTTTAGTCGGAAGAAATAGAGTAGGAGACAACGAGGATGGTTGGAATTTGTGATGAGTTATGACTTTAGCTGGAATTATCCTATTGGTGAGGTTAGTGTCGTGCCTGATGAGTTAAGTTGAAAGTTGTTACATATGTCTGCTTTGATGGTTAAAGAGTGGGAACTTTTGGAAGAATTTAGGGATTCAATTTTGGTGTGTGAATTGACATATGATAGCGTGAGGCTTAGTATGTTAAGGGTCACTAATGATTTTCTGTTGACCGTTAGCGGGAAACAGAGGCTGGAAGTGAAATTTGTTGAATTAATGACGGTTGTAGATAAAGGTGTGAATGGTGACTTTAAAGTGGATGATCAGGGTGTTTTGAGAGTCCACGGTAAAATTTGTATTCCTAATGGTTCAGAATTGAAAATGATGATTTTAGAGGAAGGACACCGAAGTAGTTTGAGTATACATCCGGGAGTTAATAAAATGTATCAAGATTTGAAGGAGATCTTTTGATAGCCAGAGGATTAGAATTATTTGAGCAGTCAGAGACTTGTGTCTGGTGTGTGAGATAACTCAGTGGAGTGTAAGGTTAGGTTTTTTAGAAATGAACTATGCTTTTTCTGGGGAATATTAGAGAAAGTCAGAAGTTGGATAAGGAATTGGTAGATTTGATTGTTGCGAGTAGTCAGAGTACGCATCTAAAGCGTGATGTGGCACATTTCGTATATGCATGTGTGACTTGTAAGAGTTCATAGGTTGAACATTGAAAACATGTAGGAATTATGAGACCATTGGACGTTTCAGAATGGAAGTGTTAGGTGAAATGTTTAAATATTATTCATGGGCTACTATGTAGATGGATGTTTTGGTTGTATGTTCGATTGGAGAATCGTAGCATTGTTGTAATAATGTTGTGTGACAAGGATGTTGGTATTGTGGTTATGTAGAGGTTATTGGAACGATGTTGGGTCGTGGAACTTTATGTTCTTGTGTGTGTTCCTAACTTGGGTATTTTTTGAGTCGTGAGTTGGTCGTCAAGTGCATTGTAGGGGCTTTGCATCTTGTCATTGTAGTTGTCGTCGTTGTCGTGTCATTGTTGTAACTGCTGTTAGCAAGGTGGGTTGTCAGTTTATGTTATACGTGGTGTGCCTTTTGTTGGCATGATAGTTTGTTAGTCGGATGCGAGAGTCGTATCCGGAGTTGTTCGTCTCAGTTACATTTTTTAGGACGAAAATGTCTAAGTGGGGAAGAATTGTAACACCCCGGTTTTTGTTAAATTTATTTAATCGAGTCGATTTAATTATTTTGGTCTTTATATTATTTTATTCTTGACTTTTATTTAACAATATATTATAGTTCATCGCTATTTATGTTTTATCGCATTTTGAGAGCGTTTGGGAGATATTTAAGTGTAAGGGAAAAATGGCCATTTTGGGTAATTAGATATTTTTACATAAGTGGAATAGAGGGGAAATAAAAAGAGAAAAGAAGAGAAAGAGAAAGGAAGGAAAAGAAGAAGAGAGAAAAGAGAGGAGAAGAGGAAAATCGAAGAAAACTCCGTTTCAAGCGCGATTAATCGGGTAAGGGTGCGAAACTCGGTTATTCTATGTTTGCGTATGATTATGTATGTGTGTGTTGGAAGTTTTACTAGTTTTTCAATTATAGGTTGAAATGAGCTAAACGAGTAGAAATCGATGTTTTCACGGTCAGAATTCGATATAAATTGCATTGTATGATCACACTGTGTTTATGAACAATCGTTGATACTTGTTTTGCTGTTGGAATTGATTTGGGGTGGAAAATGAGATTTTTGGGGTTTTGGAACTGTGTAAAACGCAGCAGAATTTTCTGTTTCTGGTGTAGGGCGCCGGGCGGTACTTTGAGCGCCGAGCGACACATGGGTTGCGCTGCTGCTCCGCCGGACGATGCCCAAGAGGCGCAGCTTGTCACGTTGCTGACTCTTTTAAAGTTTTGGTTGGGGAATATACGCTGTTGCTTCGCCGGGCGACGCAGAGGCGAAGGGGGCACCTGTCGTACCTCGAAAAATACGATCCTCGCGATGGACGCGGAAAAAACTGTTCGAAACAGAGTCGCCACCGAACTTTATTTATCCCAAAAGAGGGAAAGGAAAATATCGATAAAACCTTTAAAGGGAGATAAGAACATGGTCGTCGCAACCAAATTCGGGTTCGGGAGTCGATTACGCAGAGGGAAGGTATTAACACCTTCTACGTCCGTTGTATTCAACGGGAACCTCTTGATTCGATTCGTGAGAAAGGTTAGCTTGGGTTATTTGTTTTCTTCTAAGGTAAAATTGCTTTCTAAGGGGGGAAATGGGTGGTTTTTTATTAGTGTGCTCGACAAGGATTAGAACCCTTGGGCCTACGTATTCCCTCGTACAATGGGAAAGTCAGAGCATTCGTAGTTCGTGGGACTACGGTTGGTTTGTGTTTTTTAGGCGAACGAGTGTTTAATTCGCATTCTAACTGCTAAACGTTGGCTTGTCTGCTCGTAAAGGGAGGCTGAAGCACTAGTTTAAATGCGCGGAAGAATGGATTAAACAATGTTCTTTTTTGTGAAAAGTTGTTTGAATAAGAATTAAGTGTATTAGAGATTTGATTGAGAAAAAGGTTTGATTTGGACGTGTTTTAGGTGAACGAGGGTTTAGGTTGCATTCTAACTGCTAAACATTGGCTTGTCTGCTCGCTAGGGGAGGCTGAAGCACGAGTTCATATGCGCGAAAGAATGACTTAAACAATGTTCTTTGAGTTGTGGATTAAGTGTATTAGGGTTTCGGTTGCATGGGAAGTGTTTAGTTTGTTAAGTATTTTAGAGGAAGAACGACGACTATTTGATAAACGAGACGTCAGCCTCGCAACCAATTAATCGGGGCATTACTGAGATGCTAGATCTCAACGACACATTTTTTATTCTATTTATTATGAAATTGTTTGATAATGATTAAGTGTTTTAAGACGAAAGGTTGAATGAATAACAACCCAAGGGCGTGCCTCAAGAGCCATTCATTCGAAGATCCAAGGAATGCTAGACTCCAAAAATCTCCTCCTTTCGTTAGTTGATTAAGAAAGTGTTTGAAATAGGTTGAATCGCATTGGTTACGAAAGGAAGTGAGGGTCGATACTAGTCCTTAGGGTGCTCCTAGTAACGAAACCTCGAGATGTGCAAGTGTGCGTTTGATGGCGAGGAAAAAGGCGCTCGACTTACGATTGGGCTCGATGGCGAATTGAGGACTAGTTTGGAAATGGTTTAGTTGAAAGAGATCGAAAGATTGAATGAATGACAACCCAAGGGGCGTGCCTCGAGAGCCATCCATTCGAAGACCCAAGGAATGCTAGATTCCAAGAATATCCTCCTTTCGAAAGTTTGATTGAAAAAAAAGGGTGACATGCAATAAGAGGTCTCCAATTTAGTGTATTTAGATTAAGTGTATGAACAAAGAAAATTGTTAGATAAACATGAATATGAATATGATATGGACAATATGAATAGTACGAATAAAAATATAATCGAGATAATATTTAACAGAAAATAAACAAGATAATGATTAATCGAGTGAATCGGGAAATAAAAGGTGACGACCTCGTCTTAATCAAGAACTCTAAAAAAAGTTCCATGATATTTAAGACCTTCATTGATTGGAAATGAAAATAATATATTGCAAAATAAAATGTGAAATGAAATTGAAATCGAAGAACACTCTCATCTAAACCGACAAAATTTGGTTTTAGATGTTCATCGACCCATAAGAAATGAAAAGTAAAAGTGAAAATAAAATCGGTCTCGTCTTAATCAAGATCTTTAATCCTAGATCGATAAGCTATGATTTTTTGAGTTTCATTGACCGATAAAAAATAAAAAAAGGTGGCCTCATATAAATCAAGATTTTGAATCGATTTCAATAAATCAACTTAATCAAGATTTTTTCATATCATCGGCCCAAAGATGAAAACGGAAGTGACATTTAGTTGAGAAAACCTAAAAACAAATAAGAACTAACTATTAAAATTAAGAAACTTAAAAAAAACTTCATGCATTAGGTTAAATAAATAAAAAGGGAAGGGTGATTAAGAAACAAGATGGGTGTTAATATGTGGAATCATGTGGGCTTTACAAAGCCCATCATCCACTTCCCAAGAAACAAACTCGGGTCAAAGTGATGGTGAGACATCAAATGGACCTAAAGTCCATTACTCTAACAGCTTAGTCATAAAAAAAATGGCTAAAGAAAATGTTAAAAAAAAAAAAACAGCATGCCACGTTCAGGTTTAAGAAATGAAAATAAATAAATAAACAAGAGAACTAGGTCAGCAACTACTCATTTTTTAAAACCGAACATCAACAACAACATATGCAAAGAGCAAAAATCAAGAGGCACAACAAGCATCAGCAATCCCAACCTTCCGTTTTCACGATTTCAAAACCTCAATCTCTCTTTCGTCTTTCGTTTTCCTTTCATTCTCTCGTGCAGGTTTATGTTTCGGTTCGGTCACATCTTCTCCTTCTTCTATTTTTGTTGGGTTTCGACTTGTTGTGAACTCTCTCGCGTGCCCTTTCCATCTGTTTCTCTCGGCGGATCCCTCTCGATTACGGCTTCTCTCGTCTCCGATTCACCTCTCAGCTCACTCTCGCGATCTTCTCTTCTTCCATTTTCACTTCGCCGACGACGTAACTCTCCTCCGCTTTGGGTTCGTGCTTGACTTTGTTGTGTTCAGTTTAATCACTTTCTCCTCATCTTTTCTATTCTGATTCAGTTTGATTGGGTTTGAGATTTGGGTGTTGAAGATTTTGGATCGGTGAAGGTTGGAGCTTTTATGAAGTGGTTTATGAGGCAAGTTGTGGTGCGGTGAAGATTTTTTTTGGTGCGTGGAGGTATCGATTTCGGTCACGGAGATGTTGCTGCTGATTGTTGTTGAAGAGTGTTGGGCTGAGGAAGAAGAGGGTTAAGGTTAGAAAACGTTGAAAGGGTTTGTTTACGGTTGTGTGGGTTTGATTAGTTTTGGGAAAAGTTTATGACGGAAGATGGGGTTGAAGGTTAGAAAGGGATTATTTCGGTTTAGAGAGGTTGAGTTTGTGAGAGTTGATGGGAGATGGGTTCTGAAGAATGGGAAGGTTGTTTTGTGGCAAGCTTGGTGAGGGTTTAAGGTTATGTCGAAGAAGATTGATGGTGTCGCCCGAGAGTATGAAGGGGTGTGATGTTTGGTGATATGTAGTTTGTGTGGAGTTGGTGAAAAGGGGAGGTTCTGTCGAAAACGTGGAAGGAAGACCCTCTACCTCTTTCGAAAAGAGAGGTATGTATCATTTTTTTTTCCAAACTGATGATGCTCCTCCTCTTTAAAATCAAGACAACCAATTGTTTGCTTAGTTTTTTGGCACGATTCACTTGTCCTGTTATTGTTGTTAAGTCGTTTTCAAGTGCAGGATTTGTGTTGAATTGTCGTTTTCATGACATGTTATTGTTGGTTGTTGTGTAATATATCCATCTCAAGTGCTGCAGAATTTTGTTGTTGTTTTGCTGCAGGTTGTAGCAGAGGCACCGTGGTAGCAGCAGTGTTTTGGCTGGGAGCAAATCGACTTTCTTCTTCTTTTTTCTTTGACAAGTTAGTTTGTAACAGGAAGTGTGGTTGGGCTCTTTATCAAATGGGCTTTAAAAAAGAATTTGGAATTTTGTAACTTTGTGGTTTCCTAATTAATTTGGACTTGACTTTCTTGAATGATAATTTCAATGAATTATTATGAATTACAATGAATTTGGAACTTGAAATACATCAAAGAATGGTGTTTGATTTTGAATATGAAATAAAATGAGGTTAAAAAAAATGGATTGAACTTAAAATTGAGTTATCACATGGAACTTGAAAATGGATTGGATGTGGATAATTGGATATTAATGGATAATAAATGATGAAAAGATAAAACAAGGTGATTGGATTTAAATGAAAAATAGACATTTGGAAATGGATAGTAAATAGATAATGAAATGAATTTTGATAAATTGGAATGAATGGATTAGTTATTGAAATGAATTAAAACTTGGAAACCAAAATTGAAGTGGAATTGAATAGAAATAAAACTTGAGTTGGATAGAAACTGGATATAATCGACCACGAGTCAATCTCTGGATCGATCCTATAAAACTTGCCACTTGCATTACTGATTGAAAAGAATATGATTCTCCACCATGCACCATTTGAACACAGTTTGATAACTGGATCCACACACAGACAACCTGCATCGAGACTTCGGACACGACCTCCTGCACCAAACACACCCTGGCCTTGAAAAGAAAACAACATATTTTTGGATTTTCTGAATATGGTTAGTAGATGGGATGTACAGATGGAGATTATACAAGGTAGGACAAATTTGGGGTATGACAGATGCCCCTATCTAATTGGCTTGAACGTAGAAAATGAACTGTTGTAGGGCATTTTTTAAGGTAGAAGTCAGTTAGATATAAGAAGACCCCAAAATTTGTCCGACGAAAGGTAAAATGCTATAGAGCAAAAGCTGACAGAATGAGGCAGCGGCTCCAAATTGGAAAAAATAACTTGAGATCCTTTGGGTGGTCGAAGCAGTCCCTTATCCATTAAGGTTCCTCGATGATACCAAAGCAGTATCTCTGAAGGCAAACGATTCTCTGGGTCGTCGAAGCAGTCCCTTATCCATTAAGGTTCCTCGATGATACCAAAGAAGTATCTCTGAAGGCAGACGATTCTCTGAGTCGTCGAAGCAGTCCCTTATCCATTAAGGTTCCTCGATGATACCAAAGTAGTATCTCTGAAAGGTAGACGATTCTCTGGATCGTCGAAGGAGTCCCTTATCCATTAAGGTTCCTCAATGATACCAAAGCAGTATCTCTGAAGGCAGACTATTCTCTGGGTCGTCGAAGGAGTCCCTTATCCATTAAGGTTCCTCGATGATACCAAAGCAGCATCTCTGAAGGCTGACGATTCTCTGGGTCGCCAAAACAGTACCTTATCCATTAAGGTTCCTCGATGATACCAAAGCAGTATCTCTGAAAGGCAGACGATTCTCTGGGTCGTCGAAGCAGTCCCTTATCCATTAAGGTTCCTCGATGATACCAAAGCAGTATCTCTGAAAGCAGACGATTCTCTGGGTCGTCGAAGGAGTCCCTTATCCATTAAGGTTCCTCGATGATACCAAAGCAGTATCTCTGAAAGGCAGACGATTCTCTGGGTCGTCGAAGCAGTCCCTTGTCCATTAAGGTTCCTCGATGATACCAAAGCAGTATCTCTGAAGGCAGACGATTCTCTAGGTCGTCGAAGGAGTCCCTTATCCATTAAGGTTCCTCGATATAACCAAAGCAGTATCTCTGAAAGGCAGACGATTCTCTGGGTCGTCGAAGCAGTCCCTTGTCCATTAAGGTTCCTCGATGATACCAAAGTGTAAGTTCCTGGATTGGCTGGAATTTTGGTAAAACAACAAGGTGTTCAATGCTGATGTCATGGTGTTGATGTTGCAGCATTGAGTCTTAGTACTGGGCTGTACTAAGTTGTGAAGGTTAACTATGTTTGATGTCATGGGCTTGATGTCATAACATTGCACTTAACACTGGGCTGTGTTAAGGTTGCTAGTTGCTGAAGTGGATATCTGATGTCACATAGGTGATGTTGTAACATCAGACCTGCAGAACTGAAGCTAATGACAGCATGGGCTTGTTGTTATTAGGGTCGCGTATTAGCTGGAATTGTGGAGAGTGTTGACTCGTTGGATGAGAATATCTTGGGCTAGATATTTTCTGTTACATGGGAGATTTGATTGCAGGGTTGTTGGAGAATTAAAAGGTGGAAGATTTAAAAAGATTTTGGGGATAAAATCTGTTTTAAAATATTCAGTTTTTAATTAACAAATCTGATCAAATATTGTGACAAATCCAATCCAAATTCAAGGAGCTATATAAAGCGCACAAGACCAAGGAAGAAGGTACAGAAAACAGATTGAAGATCAAGAGCTGGAGGCTTAGAGTCTAGGGTTTGTTTAGAGTACTTGTAATCACACTATTCTAGGTTTGAATAGGTGTTGAATTTTCTGTCCTCTCTAGAAGCTGTGAAGCAATAGAGAGTTGTTGATTGATCGAAGCTAGGAAGCAAGATCAAGGGATCTCAAAGAGGTTGTTCTTTGAGTGTTTTAGGGGATTGAGTAGTGTTCTCATATCTAAGTGGTTTCTTAGGTAGAAAGTCACTAGTAGAGTATAAGTTTAGGAGATTGTCAACTGGTGTGTTGAGTCTGTAAATTATATCTACAAGTAGTGAATTTCATCCCTGGCTTGGTAGCCCCCAGACGTAGGTAGTTAGACCGAACTGGGTGAACAATTCCTTGTGTTTTTCCTGTTGCTTATTCTGTCCATTATTGCAGAGTGTGTTGTTGTGATATCGCACCTTAACATCACACGTCTGGTACCAGAATTTCAATTGGTATCAGAGCAGGCATCCTGTCTGTCTCTCGGTGAGATCTAGGGAAGTACTTTCTGGTGAAAGATGGACAAAGAGGTTGGAGGATTTGTCAACAGACCCCCTATCTTGGATGGCTCAAACTATGAGTATTGGAAGCCTAGAATGACTACTTTTTTAAAGTCATTAGACAGCAGAGCTTGGAAGGCTGTCATTAAAGAGTGGAAAGCTCCAGAGGTATGTGAGAAAGATGAGGCTGGCAAGGATAGAGAAGGCACCTCAAAGCCTAAGCCTGAAGAAGAATGGACCAAGGAAGAAGATGAGCTTGCCCTAGGGAATTCAAAAGCCCTAAATGCTATCTTCAATGGGGTTGACAAGAACATATTCAGGCTGATCAACTCATGCGAAACTGCTAAGGCTGCTTGGGATATTTTGAAGGCTACTCATGAAGGCACATCTAGAGTTAAGATGTCTAGACTTCAGCTTCTAACATCTAAGTTTGAAAGCTTGAAGATGAAGGAAGATGAGACTATTCATGACTTCCACATGAGTGTTCTTGAGCTGTCAAATGCATCCAGTGCTCTTGGTGAGAAGTTGACAGAAGAGAAGCTGGTGAGAAAGATTCTTAGGTCCCTCCCTAAGAAGTATCAGATGAAGGTAACAGCCATTGAAGAATCTCAAGACATCAGCAAGATGAGAGTTGATGAGCTTATTGGATCTCTTCAAACATTTGAACTTGGGCTGAATGAGGAAGAACCAGAAAAGAAGCCTAAGAGTATAGCTTTAGTCTCCACTCCTGCAGCAGCTAAAGATGATGAGTCCCAGGAGGATCTGCCTCAGGCTATAGTTATGTTGGGAAGGCAATTCAACAAAGTGTTCAAGAAGATGAACTATAACTACAAGCCTAATGTCAAGAACATCTCCTCTGACATCAGTAAGTCAAAAGAGAAAGGTGAAGAGAAGACTGTCCAAGATAAAGGTGTCCAGTGCTTTGAATGTGAAGGGTATGGACATGTCAAAAAGGAGTGTCCCACATTCTTGAAGAAGCAGAATAAAGGCTTGACAATTTCCTGGTCTGACTCTGACAGTGAAATTGAAAGTGAGTCAGCAAAGCATGTTGCAGCTTTAACAGGAATTGTTGAATCTGATGATGATAGTGATGGAGAAGTTACTTATGATGAGCTAGCTTCAACCTACAAAGAGCTGTGTTTTAAGAGTGCTGAAGTCTGTCAAGAAAACAAGTTCCACAAGCAACAGATTGCTCAGCTTGAGAATGAAAAAGCTGATCTGGAAAATGAAGTGGTGCTAGTAAGAGCTCATCTTGATCAAATGACCAAGTCTGTTAGGATGCTGAACAGTGGTACAGAAACTCTTGACAAGATTCTTCAGACGGAAAGGATAGCTGGAGACAGGACTGGATTAGGATTTGTGGTTGAGGGGAAAGTATCTACTGAAGCAAGCACTTCAAGAACCAAAGTGGAGATGTCTCAACCATTGTCTCAACATCAGCCAAAGGTGCAGGATCCTACTCCTAAGAGAGCTGAGGTTTCACAACCTAAGAGGATTGAGAAGAAGACTGGTCCTTATCAGAAGAGAAAGCAGCCACAAAGAGCTAGTCAGTATATGCCCCCACAATACCATAAGAGCATGCAAGCTGCTAGGTTCAAACAGGGCATATCACATCAGATGTCTCAACATCAGGTCAACGGGTATAGTCATGGTTTTAGATTCAACAATGCTGTACCTTACAATTATAGGAGGAGGAAGCCTCATCACCATGGGAGACAGCCTAGAAGACAACATCGTCAGTTCAGGAGACAGTCTACCTATGGTAAAAGACATCAGCTCGGGAGAAGACAACATTATGAGTGGCAGCCACAGCTTTATCATCAAGATGGGAGAAGGTTTAACCACTTCAGAGATGATAGAATCAGACGCTTCTATTGTGGAAGGTATGGACATATGCAGTACTCTTGCTACAAGCTGCATGGATACCCTCAGCCTCAAAACAGATGGAGGGAGGATAGGCCCAAAGTTGTTAAACAATGGGTACCTAAGGAGAAGGTGAAGTGCTTATTGGCTCACATGGCTGACAAGGAGTTTAAAGAAGAAACATGGTATTTTAACAGTGGGTGTTCCAAACACATGTCTGGATGTAGATCCATGTTTGATGATCTTAGGCCTTGCCCCTCTCATGAGGTCATGTTTGGCAATGGAGGAAAAGGTATTGTTGCAGGAGTTGTGAAAGTCCAAGGTGATGGTAGACCTGAACTTGACAATGTTATGTTTGTCAATGGCTTAAGTGCTAATCTAATCAGCATAAGTCAGCTATGTGATGAAGGGTACAAAGTCTGCTACTCAAAGGATGAGTGTCTGGTGACAAGTGAGAAGGATGAAGTGGTCATGAAAGGAGTCAGAACTAGAAACAATTGTTATTCTTGGATACCCATAAGGGTTAGCCCCACTGTGGATGACAAGACTGATGCTTTAACATTAGGTTGTGACATCAAGTATGAAGGGATACTGAAAGGTCAAACTGAGCTAATGAGCTCTAGGGTGAATCATTTTAAATTTTTAAAAGGAAAGGTTTCGTGGAGGGAAAACTTTAGTAATTGGAACCAAAATAAGGGGCCTTACCATATTAATATCACATCAAGACCTTCCAAAACCATCTCATCACAACGCCTCATCTTCCTAAATCTCAACAACATAGAGAGTTTTGTTCTAAACCTGGTCTGTTTCAAAGGAATGATGTCTTCCAAGAACTCTGAACCGGCACGAACTAGGGTTCCCTCCGAAAACGACCTAGGCAATGATGAACACGGTTCTGGTGCTCCTTCTGAGTCAGATAACCCTAAATCCTCCCCTACGAATAAAACTGAAGGCAGGACATCATCATCCCAAGCTGTTGAAGAGAAGTTTAATGTAGACTTGGAGTTGGAACAACTTACCACCAAAATCCTGGAGAAGGGGATACGCGTAAAAGGGATTTCTGTCCCTCTAAGGCAAATGGCTGCTGAGAAGGTCGCCACTCAAGAGGACAAAGATCTTCAAAAGGATGAGGGTAAAGATCCTGATGTCAATGGAAATGTCAGAACATCATCCCCTAGGGAAGCTAGTCACAAGGGTAAAGAGAAGGATCAGGTCGAGGTCATTGAGATTGAGGACTCATCTGGTGATGAGAAAATTGGAAGAAGGAAGGACAAGAAAAGGGCCTCAAGTAAAGATTCTCCAAAATCGTGGAGCAAAGTTGACAAGGTGGGCAAAAAGAGGAGAATCAGCAAAGAGTCTGAGTCTGAGAGCGATGCTCAAGACATCGACCCAACTGATAATCAAGTGCAAAATCACTATGGAGCCATGTGGAATTATGTGCCTCAAAGAAATATTGCACTGGAAAGAGAGGTAGCTGCAGAAGACACTGAAATTACTGACCTCATTGAGTGTGCTGGTCTGCGAACGACTGTGACGAGGTTGACCAATTGTTATGATGGGCTGGTCAGAGAATTCATAGGTAATATTTCTGAATCTATAAACAACAGCAAGAATCGAGCCTTCAGAAGAGTTACCATCAGAGGCAAATGTGTATGGTTCTCTCCTAAAGTGATCAATGGCTACTTAGGAAGAAGTGAGGAAGAATGTGAAAAATTGGAAGTCTCCAACAATGTGATATGTAAAGAAATCACTGGTGGTCAGGTAAAAGTTTGGCCAGAAGATTGAATGCTGCAAACCAGGTTGTTGAGTGTCAAATATGCCATTCTACACAGAATTGGTGCTGTCAACTGGGTTCCTACTGCGCACAAGACCACAATTTTGGTGGAATTAGGGAAGATAATCTATGCTGTAGGGACAAAGCAAAGAATTGACTATGGCTCCTACATCTTTGATTACACTGTTAAGCATGCTGCTACTATGAAGATACCAATTGCTTTTCCCTCTCTTATTTGTGGGATTATCTTATCTCAACAGCCTGGAATTCTACAGCATTGGGATATAGCTTGCACAAGGAAGCCTGCCTTGTCAGTCCATTCCAAATTGTTTGAAGTGAAACATGTTTCTGACAATGTCAAGACATCTGGTTCAACATCACAACAGCAGCCAGCCAAGACAGGGTTAATTTCA
Source organism: Lathyrus tuberosus (assembly GCA_022829125.1). NCBI lineage: Eukaryota > Viridiplantae > Streptophyta > Magnoliopsida > Fabales > Fabaceae > Lathyrus > Lathyrus tuberosus. Next base: position 86,816 of record JALAZF010000203.1, on the reverse strand, counting down.
GAACTGGAAGAGGCTTGCAAGGAGTTGGATGAAGTCATCAAAGTTAGTACTGAAAGGAAACAAAAATTTGAAAGACTTGTCATGACTCTGAAAATGGCAGCAAAGGAAGGTGGAGCAGTCAACACTAGCAAGGATGATGAAGGACCTGGTGATAAAGGAGAAAGTGAGGAGCTCAGCTCTGATGAAGACTAGCTTACTACCTTGCTATTTTTTTTGGTAGTTAGTAGTTTAGTTTTCTTGTTTTGTTGTTTTGCACTAAATGTGCTTGCTTTGTAATTTGAATATTGTGCTGGTTTATGCACCTATTTTTGTTCTATGATTTGTTTTGCCTATTTGCTGACTGTGAGGCTAACAATGAGGGCTAGTTTAGGACTAACTTTATTGGGATAGTTGTCTAATTATGGCTAAAAAGGGGGAGAGTTAAAAATTGCCATGAGGAGAAGAGTAGTTGCTGCTAAAAGAATAAAAATAAAAGGTGTTTAGTTGAAAAGTAATGATGCAGCTGTGGAGGGGGAGTATAGACATAATAGTAGTAGAGCTGCTAGTGAAGAAGTCATAGCAATTGGAGAGTGCAGCAAAGCAGACATCAAGGGGGAGATGTGCTGCACATTGTGAGCTACTGAACAGCTGTGATGCTGGTTCATGTTTTTGAGGGGGAGCACCAATTGGCTGTTGTCATTAATGAAGATGGTACTGCAGCAGATCAAGTAATGAAGACTATATGAAGATTGTCAAACTGCTGCAAGTTAAAGTTTCAAAATATTGAAGATATTCCGCTGCTAAAGTCTCTGAAGATGCAGAGATTGTTTTAGCCAAAATTAGCCAAAGGGGGAGATTGTAAGTTCCTAGATTGGCTGGAATTTTGGTAAAACAACAAGGTGTTCAATGCTGATGTCATGGTGTTGATGTTGCAGCATTGAGTCTTAGTACTGGGCTGTACTAAGTTGTGAAGGTTAACTATGTTTGATGTCATGGGCTTGATGTCATAACATTGCACTTAACACTGGGCTGTGTTAAGGTTGCTAGTTGCTGAAGTGGATGTCTGATGTCACATAGGTGATGTTGTAACATCAGACCTGCAGAACTGAAGCTAATGACAGCTTGGGCTTGTTGTTATTAGGGTCGCGTATTAGCTGGAATTGTGGAGAGTGTTGACTCGTTGGATGAGAATATCTTGGGCTAGATATTTTCTGTTACATGGGAGATTTGATTGCAGGGTTGTTGGAGAATTAAAAGGTGGAAGATTTAAAAAGATTTTGGGGATAAAATCTGTTTTAAAAGATTCAGTTTTTAATTAACAAATCTGATCAAATATTGTGACAAATCCAATCCAAATTCAAGGAGCTATATAAAGCGCACAAGACCAAGGAAGAAGGTACAGAAAACAGATTGAAGATCAAGAGCTGGAGGCTTAGAGTCTAGGGTTTGTTTAGAGTACTTGTAATCACACTATTCTAGGTTTGAATAGGTGTTGAATTTTCTGTCCTCTCTAGAAGATGTGAAGCAATAGAGAGTTGTTGATTGATCGAAGCTAGGAAGCAAGATCAAGGGATCTCAAAGAGGTTGTTCTTTGAGTGTTTTAGGGGATTGAGTAGTGTTCTCATATCTAAGTGGTTTCTTAGGTAGAAAGTCACTAGTAGAGTATAAGTTTAGGAGATTGTCAACTGGTGTGTTGAGTCTGTAAATTATATCTACAAGTAGTGAATTTCATCCCTGGCTTGGTAGCCCCCAGACGTAGGTAGTTAGACCGAACTGGGTGAACAATTTCTTGTGTTTTTCCTGTTGCTTATTCTGTCCATTATTGCAGAGTGTGTTGTTGTGACATCGCACCTTAACATCACACGTCTGGTACCAGAATTTCACAAAGCAGTATCTCTGAAGGCAGACGAGTCTCTGGGTCGTCGAAGCCGTCCCTTATCCAATAAGGTTCCTCGATGATACCAAAGCAGTATCTCTACGGTAAATTTGCGGAATAATAGTTGAGCAAGATTCCTGTCGGAGGAAATGTGCTGGCTTTGCAGGGGAAAGCTCACAAGAAACTTTCTATGGTATCCTCTGCTTAGGGAGTAAGAATAGCAACAGCTGCTGGGGGTTGTCATTATCAATTGCCTGGCTGAAGAATGACTTGCTGGGGAATAGGGTTCCTTGAGCACATGCGGGGTACCAACTCTCTTTAGAAGAATACTGTCGACTTTGAAGGAGGACTGGCCAAGATGCTTGCAAACTGATCCTGGATCCTGTTATGCTATGTTGCTGGGGATGAATATGCCATGCACTGCAAAATGCACTGAAACACATGCTAAGATGCAAATGTGGAGAATCTAATGCACGTATGATATGATAGTGCTTGATATGATGTTATGCTAGCATGTTATGCACATGACGATGCAAATGATCAGGCGCGCTGGGGATAGGTTTCCTTGTCGAGGGTATCACCAGGGATTGGATTTGGAAATTGTCAAATGAAATTGGACTTTGGCTATTTTGGTGTTATGAGGATGCCAACGACGGTGGACTTTTGAGTAGTTGCCAATAAAGGATTGGACTTTGGGTCAAACTTCCAGACTAAAACTGGATTGAAGGTTAGGTTACCAGACGAGAACTGGTGTGAAAAGGGTATTTTCCAGACGAGAACTGGGCCTTAATAGATTTACCAGACGAGAACTGGGCCTTAAAATATTTTCCAGACGAGAACTGGGCTTTAAAAGATTTGCCAGACGAGAATTGGACCTTAAAAGATTTGCCAGACGAGAACTGGGCTTTAAAAGATTTGCCAGACGAGAACTGGACCTTAAAATGATTTTCCAGACGAGAACTGGGCCTTGTATTGGTTTTCCATACGAGAACTGGGCCTTGCATTGGTTTGCCAGACGAGAACTGGACCTTAAAAGATTTGCCAGACAGGAACTGGACCATAAAAGATTTGCCAGACAGGAACTGGACTTTGGACTGCCAAGCTAAGTTGGACTTTTGTGTCAAGTCTTGCGGTGTCAGGATTTGAGATGTCAAATCTCGTTGGAAGGTTAGGCTTGAGGTATGATGCGCATGGTTATGCAATGAGCGAAGCGACATGACTAATGCATATGAGTGATTTATGCAATAATATGAAGGTTTCCAAAGATGCCCCAGTAGAGGATGATGGATGGATAAGTTCCTATGCAGCAAGGTTTCTTGTCAGAAGGAAGGCAAAAGGTTATTTGTGGGGTGATAGCATGATTCCCCAACACCCATCTTGAACTCAAAGGTCACTTGCCGGAGTTCGCTGGAGCAGATTGAAAGCAGCGGAGAGATTTGCCCCTGTGTAGCTCATCTTGCCCCAGTCTGGGTCTATGAAGAATTTCTCCTTGACAGGAAATTGGAAGCAGTTGTACCATGAGATGATCTCGAGATGGCTTGCCCCAGAATTCCAAGTCGTGAAAGGCTTTGTTCTTGAAAGGAAGTTGGAAGCAGATGTACCATGAGATGAACTCGAGATGGTTTGCCCCAGAATTCCAAGTCATGAAAGGATTTGTCCTTGAAAGGAAGTTGGAAGCAGTTGTACCATGAGATGAACTCGAGATGGCTTGCCCCAGAATTCCAAGTCGTGAAAGGATTTGTCCTTGATTGACTGGCTCTTGGAGTATTTAGCTTCGAAGTCCCCTTGAGGTAGCCTGCCCCAAAATGAGCGTTGGAGCGACTTAACTTGTGTTGATTGAACATTGGAGGGGCTTTTCCTTTAATCAAAAGAACTTCTGGGTGACCTGCCCCTGGTTATTAGATTCTTGAGATGATTTACTCTGATCAACCTATTCCTGAATGATTTGCCCCATAATCAACTAATGCTTCGAGGACTTGCTTTAAACTGAGTGATTCCATAATCATTGGATGTCGATGCCCCTGTTCCATAGGGTTATGAGGTGTTGTCAATTCCAGCCAACATTGTTGAATGATTTAGCTCTCTTTGATTGCTCCTTGTTGGAATTTCCTTAATGCCAAATACTGACTTGCAGTCAAAATTATTTGTTCGCAAATGGTAATTTTAATGCGATACTCATGCAAGTTTTGAAAATCAATCATTATTAGAATGATGTGATAGTGTGTGACGGATGGACCATTAGTCCAAACGTGGTGCTGATTTAGCTGGTGTGAAAGATATAGCAAGAATATGACACCAATTCAGAAGATTAGCAAATCTCTAGGAGTCAGTTTACGCAACCTTGCTGTAGTATGCTTTTAGAATAAACCTCGCCTCAATTAGGTCTTTTGAGGGTTATAACGTGGTCTGGTTCACGGTTTATAGGAACAAAGGATATAAGGCTCAAAATCTGTTTTGTACCCACCCTTTCTTCGTGATGATCTCCAGTCCTACGTTTAGTTAAATTGACACACACATTCATCTCCTAAGAGATCTTGACGGTTTAATAGTGAAGATGAGGATTCAAGGTCTTCTTGAAATGGCAGTCACTTTATTTTGCTTTGTCATGATGTCCGTGACCCTTTGATTTGACATGGAGGCCACTGGACCTTATTTTTGTTGAGGATTTAACAACCTCTTTTGTTTTTGTTTGATCCCTATCTTTTGCATGGACTGATTTTGCTTTTCGAGTCCATCATGGTTGCCTTGATTTTTGCCTAAGTCTCCTTTGAGGTGCTCGACTTAGTAGGTTTTTGTTTTTTTATTTTTTATTTTGTCAGAGGATTCTGACTGCCAAGTCATGGGTAATTGATGAACAACCATCATGTTTTTGGATTTTGCTTTTGTGAACTGAGTGCGCAATCAGGTTAACTGAACACTACCCTGCCCCAGGTTGAGTGTAAGGGTTTTTAAATATGAAGGAAACTCCTACTTCTAGGCTCTAAGTGGTTAACTAGGGACCAAATCCTTATCTCTCCAGTGTTTGGGGATTCGAAACAATGCCTGTACATCCTTGGCAGGATTCCATCCAAAAGCATACCATCAGCAATTATGGGTACCTTGTTTTCATCATCCTCCCTCCAATCTTTGCTAAAATGACAATTTGGTGAAGAAAGTGGACGAGAGTTATATAGATGAATTTTTTTGTTGTTTTTTTTAATATATATGTGAAGAAAAAATGAGCGAATGCGACGTGATTAGTTCAAAAAATGCATGATCACTTCATTAATATTACCATTCAAAATAAACAATGTTCAAAACAAGTAGCAATTAATCATAAAGACATTACAAATGCGAATGATAAAAACAATCCAATGGTTGCTAGCATCTGAGGAAGTCTTCCTGTCTGAACCACTGGCTGCCTCTTACAGTCTTGGAACTCATTTAGGCGAGAAGCTGACGTGCACAACCAAGTTTCTGTCTGGGAATGATATGTGTTTTTTGTCAATCAACTGTTGTACCTTGGCTTGAAAAGCTTTGCAATCTTCAGTTGAATGCCCCATGGATCTAGCATGATATTCACAATGCGCATTAGGATCATACCCAAGAGGGTATGGTTCTGGCAAAGGCTTGATAGCTTTGGGCTCTACCAGTGAGTTTTGGACCAGACGCGGCAAAAGCTGACTGTACGACATAGGAACTAGGTGAAGAGGAGCAGTCCTTCTTTCCAATTTGTTTCGAGGCCTATGTTGATTCTGATGATGACTCTGATATCCTCGACCACGAGCTCGTTGATTTGCACGAGGAGAAATCACGGGTTTCTGGTATGACGCCCTAGGATTGATAGGTTGCCCATAAGGATGACATGGCGCTGACAATGATAACTGCCGAGACGCTAAAGGGCCATAAAGTCTTGCTGGTATACCCTGAGAATACTCAACATTTGCTATGACTGCATCAATTTCATTATCCTCTTCCTCTTGGGAATTGCTGAAGGATTCAGTCTCTCTAGCTTGATTACTCGAGGCGTCTCAGACCTGTTTAGCTTTGAGGTAACTCTCGATGCGTTCTCCCACTATTATAAGGTCAGGGAAGCTTGAGAATGAACTGTCAACCATCCTTTCAAGATAGGTGTCATGCAGACTATTCAAGAACATGTCAATCACTTCTTTATCCAGGAGTGGTGGTTGCACCCCGGCTGCCAACTTTCTCCACTGCTGTGCATAATCCTTGATGGATTCACCGCTCTTCTGAGATAGGCTTTACAACTGCATGTGACAGGGAGCCATGTCCAAATTATACTCATATTGCTTTAGGAAAGCATTGGATAAGTCTTTCCATGATTGGATACAACTTCTTTCTAAATCCATGTACCAATTCAAAGATGCACCACTTAAACTGTCTTGAAAACAGTAAATCATCAACTTGTCGTCGCGGACATGAGAAGTCATCTTTCGGCATAACATCACCAAATGACGCTTTGGGCAACTGAGACCAGCGTACTTCTCGAAGTTGTGTACTTCAAACTTCAGAGGAATTACCAAGTCTGGCACTAGGCACATATCAACAGCATCGAGCCCAGAAGTATCGCGCGCTTTCATATCTTGAACCTTCTCTTCGAGGGCACAAAACCTTTTCTCCATGGAGTCAGACATCGACATCATCTGAGACTGAGCAGGGATGTTCACTTGTGGAAGATGATCACGAGGTAGACGATCATATAATGGGTTAGTCAACACAGTAAAACCTGATGAAGGGTCAAAATCTTCCACTCCAACATATTGAAAGCTACCCTCCGACATAGCTATCACAACTTTCAAAGTATCTATGCTCCTTTTCTCTCTGCTTGAACTTGCTTCAAATGCTTTGCGGCTACCACAGGTTCAATATGAGCGTCGGGAAATCAGCTAGCAGGAAATGGACAGAGGATCGGATGAGTTTTGGTTGGAAGGGTATGCCATGCAAATGAGATGCGAATGCAATGATATGCAAACAAATGTAATGCAAGAAGATCCAGGATCCAGGATATCACAAGAATTTGCAAAACACTCTAACAGGTAAGCTTTATAAGGATAGTTCTAGATTCTTTACCCATAAACCCACTCACAGGATAACTCCTACGTTGATGGATAAGGTTCCTAGGATTACGGACACTAATCGCATCAACACTACGCAACAGGCTAGCTGCATTGTGACGGGGATACAAAAAAGGTCTATCCTGAGTGTAGTCTTCATGCTAGGCCCACGAGGAGCGAGCCCTCGGAGACTAACACTAACGACCACCAAGATAAAAAGTGGTTCTAAGAATGGTTCCCAGAGTCACGGACCCTTCATGAATCAAGTCGTGCGACAGGCTAGCTGCGTTACAACAAGATATACAAAAATGTCTACTCTAGGGGAAGCTTTCATGCTAGGCACACAAGGAGTGAGTCCTTGGGGACTAACACTAATTACTTCCAGAATCTAAACTACGTGTTCTCTCTTCTTTTTCCAAGACTCGGGTATAGAGCCTTACTTGTGATATCATCCCAAGATCCAACAGACAAGTATGATAAACAACATATAATAAAGAGAAAGCAACACAAAGCAAATAAAGAAGTAATAGGAGAAAATAAACAAGAAATCAAATAAGCGAAGCTAACAATCTCGAATCGAGTCAAGTTAGGCTTGACTCTCTCTAGCATAGGGCAATGCGAGTCCCCAGCAGAGTCGCCATCTGTCGTACCTCGAAAAATACGATCCTCGCGATGGACGCGGAAAAAACTGTTCGAAACAGAGTCGCCACCGAACTTTATTTATCCCAAAAGAGGGAAAGGAAAATATCGATAAAACCTTTAAAGGGAGATAAGAACATGGTCGTCGCAACCAAATTCGGGTTCGAGAGTCAATTACGCAGAGGGAAGGTATTAGTACCCTCTACGTCCGTTGTATTCAACGGGAACCTCTTGATTCGATTCGTGAGAAAGGTTAGCTTGGTTTGTTTGTTTTCTTCTAAGGTAAAATTGCTTTCTAAGGGGGGAAATGGGTGGTTTTTTATTAGTGTGCTCGGAAAGGATTAGAACCCTTGGGCCTACGTATTCCCTCGTGCAATGGGAAAGTCAGAGCATTCGTAGTTCGTGGGACTACGGTTGGTTTGTGTTTTTTAGGCGAACGAGTGTTTAATTCGCATTCTAACTGCTAAACGTTGGCTTGTCTGCTCGTCAAGGGAGGCTGAAGCACTAGTTTATATGCGCGGAAGAATGGATTAAACAATGTTCTTTTTTGTGAAAAGTTGTTTAAATAAGGATTAAGTGTATTAGAGATTTGCTTGAGAAAAAGGTTTGATTTGGACGTGTTTTAGGCGAACGAGGGTTTAGGTTGCATTCTAACTGCTAAACATTGGCTTGTCTGCTCGCTAGGGGAGGCTGAAGCATGAGTTCATATGCGCGAAAGAATGACTTAAACAATGTTCTTTGAGTTGTGGATTAAGTGTATTAGGGTTTTGGTTGCGTGAGAAGTGTTTGGTTTGTTAAGTATTTTAGAGGAAGAACAACGACTATTCGATAAACGAGACGTCAGCCTCGCAACCAATTAATCGGGGCATTACTGAGATGCTAGATCTCAACGACACCTTTTTCATTCTATTGATTATGAAATTGTTTGATAATGATTAAGTGTTTTAAGACGAAAGGTTGAATGAATAACAACCCAAGGGCGTGCCTCAAGAGCCATTCATTCGAAGATCCAAGGAATGCTAGACTCCAAAAATCTCCTCCTTTCGTTAGTTGATTAAGAAAGTGTTTGAAATAGGTTGAATCGTATTGGTTACGAAAGGAAGTGAGGGTCGATACTAGTCCCTAGGGGCGCTTCTAGTAATGAAACCTCGAGATGTGCAAGTGTACGTTTGATGGCGAGGCAAAAGGCGCTCGACTTACGATTGGGCTCGATGGCGAATCGAGGACTAGTTTGGAAATGGTTTAGTTGAAAGAGGTCGAAAGATTGAATGAATGACAACCCAAGGGGCGTGCCTCGAGAGCCATCCATTCGAAGACCCAAGGAATGCTAGATTCCAAGAATCTCCTCCTTTCGAAAGGTTGATTGAAAAAAAAAGGTGACATGCAATAAGAGGTCTCCAATTTAGTGTATTTAGATTAAGTGTATGAACAAAGAAAATTGTTAGATAAACATGAATATGAATATGATATGGACAATATGAATAGTACGAATAAAAATATAATTGAGATAATATTTGATGGAAAATAAACAAGATAATGATTAATCGGGTGAATCGGGAAATAAAAGGTGACGACCTCGTCTTAATCAAGAACTCTAAAAAAAAGTTCCATGATATTTAAGACCTTCATTGATCGGAAATGAAAAGAATATAGTGCAAAATAAAATGTGAAATGAAATCGAAATCGAAGAACAGTCTCATCTATACCGACAAAATTTGGTTTTAGATTTCATCGACCCATAAGAAATGAAAAGTAAAAGTGAAAATAAAACCGGTCTCGTCTTAATCAAGATCTTTAATCCTAGATCGATAAACTATGATTTTTTGACTTTCATTGACCGATAAAAAATAAAAAAAAGGTGGCCTCATATAAATCAAGATTTTGAATCGATTTCAATAAATCAACTTAATCAAGATTTTTTCATATCATCGGCCCAAAGATGAAAACGGAAGTGACATTTAGTTGAGAAAACCTAAAAACAAATAAGAACTAACTATTAAAATTAAGAAACTTAAAAAAAAAAACTTCATGCATTAGGTTAAATAAATAAAAAGGGAAGGGTGATTAAGAAACAAGATGGGTGTTAATATGTGGAATCATGTGGGCTTTACAAAGCCCATCATCCACTTCCCAAGAAACAAACTCGGGTCAAAGTGATGGTGAGACATCAAATGGACCTAAAGTCCATTACTCTAACAGCTTAGTCATAAAAAAAATGGCTAAAGAAAATGTTAAAAAAAAAAACAGCATGCCACGTTCAGGTTTAAGAAATGAAAAAAAATAAATCAACAAGAGAACTAGGTCAGCAACTACTCATTTTTTAAAACCGAACATCAACAACAACATATGCAAAGAGCAAAAATCAAGAGGCACAACAAGCATCAGCAATCCCAACCTTCCGTTTTCACGATCTCAAAACCTCAATCTCTCTTTTGTCTTTCGTTTTCCTTTCATTCCCTCGTGCAGGTTTGTGTTTCGGTTCGGTCACATCTTCTCCTTCTTCTGTTTTTTTTTTGGTTTCGACTTGCTGTGAACTCTCTCGCGTGCCCTTTCCGTCTGTTTCTCTCGGTGGATCCCTCTCGATTACGGCTTCTCTCGTCTCTGATTCACCTCTCAGCTCACTCTCGCGATCCTCTATTCTTCCGTTTTCACTTCGCCGACGACGCAACTCTCCGCCGCTTTGGGTTCGTGCTTGACTTTGTTGTGTTCAGTTTAATCACTCTCTCCTCATCTTTTCTATTCTGATTCAGTTTGATTGGGTTTGAGATTTGGGTGTTGAAGATTTTGGATTGGTGAAGGTTTGAGCTTTTATGAAGTGGTATGTGAGGCAAGTTGTGGTGGGGTGAAGATTTATTTTTGGTGCGTGGAGGTATCGATTTCGGTCACGGAGATGTTGCTGCTGATTGTTGTTGAAGAGTGTTGGGCTGAGGAAGAAGAGGGTTAAGGTTGGAAAAGGTTGAAAGGGTTTGTTTACGGTTGTGTGGGTTTGATTTAGTTTTGGGAAAAGTTTATGACGGAATATGGGGTTGAAGGTTAGAAAGGGATTGTTTCGGTTTAGAGAGGTTGAGTTTGTGAGAGTTGATGGGAGATGGGTTCTGAAGAATGGGAAGGTTGTTTTGCGGTAAGCTTGGTGAGGGTTTAAGGTTATGTCGAAGAAGATTGATGGTGTCACCCGAGAGTATGAAGGGGTGTGATGTTTGGTGATATGTAGTCTGTGTGGAGTTGGTGAAAAGGGGAGGTTCTGTCTAAAACGTGGAAGGAAGACCCTCTACCTCTTTCGAAAAGAGAGGCATGTATTGTTTTTTTTCCAAACTGATGATGCTCCTCCTCTTTAAAATCAAGACAACCAATTGTTTGCTTAGTTTTTTGGCACGATTCACTTGTCCTGTTATTGTTGTTAAGTCATTTTCAAGTGCAGGATTTGTGTTGAATTGTTGCTTTCATGACATGTTATTGTTGGTTGTTGTGTAATATGTCCATCTCAAGTGCTGCAGAATTTTGTTGTTGTTTTGCTGCAGGTTGTAGCAGAGGCACCGTGGTAGCAGCAGTGTTTTGGCTGGGAGCAAATCGACTTTCTTCTTATTTTTTCTTTGACAGATTAGTTTGTAACAGGAAGTGTGGTTGGGCTCTTTATCAAATGGGTTTTAAAAAAGAATTTGGAATTTTGTAACTTTGTGGTTTCCTAATTAATTTGGACTTGACTTTCTTGAATGATGATTTCAATGAATTATTATGAATTACAATGAATTTGGAACTTGAAATACATCAAAGAATGGTGTTTGATTTTGAATATGAAATAAAATGAGGTTAAAAAAATGGATTGAACTTAAAATTGAGTTATCACATGGATCTTGAAAATGGATTGGATGTGGATAATTGGATATTAATGGATAATAAATGTTGAAAAGATAAAACAAGGTGATTGGATTTAAATGAAAAATAGATATTTGGAAATGGATAGTAAATAGATAATGAAATAAATTTTGATAAATTGGAATGAATGGATTAGTTATTGAAATGAATTAAAACTTGGAAACCAAAATTGAAGTGGAATTGAATAGAAATAAAACTTGAGTTGGATAGAAACTGGATAGAATCGACCACGAGTCAATCTCTGCATCGATCCTCTAAAACTTGCCACTTGCATTACTGATTGAAAAGAATATGATTCTCCACCATGCACCATTTGAACACAGTTTGATAACTGGATCCACACACAGACAACCTGCATCGAGACTTCGGACACGACCACCTGAACCAAACACCCCCTGGCCTTGAAAAGAAAACAACATATTTTTGGATTTTCTGGATATGGTTAGTAGATGGGATGTACAGATGGAGATTATACAAGGTAGGACAAATTTGGGGTATGACAGCATCGCCGGGCGAAAATATGTACCGCCGTGCGCTCCTGGGGATTATCAATAAATTTGTTTTCTTTGAAAATGCATAACTTTTGATCCGTACTTCGGATCGGGACGCTCCTAGTATCGTTGGAAAGCTAATGAAATGTTCTTTCTTATAAAATGGTTTTGGGATTAGTGGCCGATTTAATTATGTCGGGAATTTGAAAATGTGTCGTTTTGTCGACTTTTACCGTCGTAATTGTGTTTAATTGATGTGTTAACATGCGATACACTTTTGATATATATCGTATGACTTGTGTGCTATTATAGGATGTGAATGCATGTGATGAAATGTTGAGATGATGGATGGAACGGTACCGCATTGCATTTGCATAGAGTCGTTGTGTCGGTCTCTTTGCATTTGCATATATCATGAATGGATTGATTATGTGTGGAGCTTGTGATAGCATTGGTGAATTGATATGCATTTGTGATAAATGTATTGGTTATGGATGATATGTTTTATGTATAGACATATGCCATGTTTTTTGGGGATGTTGCACATCACAATGATTGTATTACTTATCTATGATATGCTATATATGAACTATGAATTGTGTTGTTTTGTGTTTGAATTATGGTATATGTTGTGGTGAGAATGTTGTTGCGTGCGTATTTCCTGTTATTACATAATTGTATGCAACTATATTATAATTGTGTTTCTCACCCTTCTGCTGTGGTTTGTTGCTCTATGAGGCAATTGCAGATTAGTAGTCTTGGAGGCTTTTGGAAAGATTAGTTCTCCATCCGTTTGTCAGTCAGTCTGCTCTGATACGTAACACGGGAATCAGGGAACGCTTTTGTTGTATATGTATACATTTGTTGGATCTATTTTGTATTACCTTTGTATGAATATTTTGATGTTATAAAATAATTTATTTTGTAAAACAAGTCAGTTATGGATCTTTCCGCTTTATTCCATAATTGAACTTTCCCTTTGCTGGAAAAAGTTTCCCTTTTATGTATATTCCATTTTGTGTTATGTATCAAATTTATGAGCAGGGATAATGTTGTTTTTCTCAAATGTGGCATCCTTATTTCCGTCTAAGAGAATAAATTTTTTATTTACTCTGATTTATTTATGTATTATTTAGAGCGATGGGAATTGGGATGTTACACTTTCCGCCATGATTGTTCAGTCGACCAGTGCATACTTTTCTTGTATTACCCTCATTCTTACAATGATAACACTTAATAGTGGGAGCATTACCACCATAAGAATTCTGTAGAACTTTACCCTTCTTCTCCTTCTCAAACCTACCATCTTTATTCAAGAATTTCCCCTTAATGGACAAACCTTCACCAACAAAAGATGGATTATGCTCATTTCGTTGGTTCAAATCCTTAGAGTATAAGGCAGGTTGAACATCTTCAAAGGTCAACAACTCTCTTCCATACAAGAGAGTTTCTTTGAAATGAGCATGAGACTTAGGTAAAGAGCACAACAGTAACAACGCTTGATCTTCATCATCAATCTTGACCTCGATATTTTCATGATAAAAAGTTAACTTGTCGAACTTATCCAGCTGCTCAGCCAAGGCTTTGTCTTCACTCATCTTGAATGAATACAAAGCTTGCTTCAGGTAGAGTCGATTAACCAACAATTTCGTCAATGTACAAACCTTCAAGTTTCGTCCATCACCAGCTGTAATTTTCTCCTTTAAAACCTGCTGGAGAACCTTATCACGAAGGCTCAATATGATGACATTGTGGGATTTCTCGATCATTTTTGTCTTCTCCTTTCTCCATTAGGGAAACATCCATCTTCTCCGATCCTTTCAAGCGCCACAAACCAAAATCATTCACACTAGTGAATTTCTAAATCTTACACTTTGTTGACGACATCTTCTCCTGCACGCTCACCGCACCATTTTTTTGTGAATTGACGTCGTCAAGAACAAACCAAAATATGAGAAAAAGATTGAGCTTCTTGTACAAACACAAGAAACCCTATTAGGTTTTACAAAAGATAGAGAAGAAGGAAGAAGAATAATAAGAATTGGTCAAAATTGTTCTTCTATTCACTTACTTAATAAGGGTTCAAAGATTAATAGTGAATACCAACAATTAACCTCTCTCAACAACCTGAGAGAACTAGTCCTTATAGAGTCCTAAGCTAACTTAGGCTATAAGATAACTCAACAATTGGGCTTGCAAGCAAGGCCAAATTTGATATGCTAACTTAAACACAAAGCTAACATATTTCGACATAATTCTTGAATAGACTTTGACTTCAGCATGCACAACTCCTGTCGAACCATGAAACTATCCTTGTCAACACTAGAGTTTGATCCAAATACCACAGTGTTGAAATATTTCAAACTGTTTTTGTTAACATAATTGAATCTATAAATTTACAATTGGATTTTTCACATCAACAACATAAAGGAAAAATCAGCTTGGTGTTTATTGCAATCCAAGTGTCTGACAAATCGTCATAGTCAAATTTTGTTTCTTAATTTCATTGGAAATTGATTATCAAAGTGTAAAATTGTTTAAGCGCTATTCTGAAAAACTTATATATTGATTTGAATTCTCATCATTGTGCTACTTTAATTTCATTTCGTTATGGTTTAATACACATATATGGTTCTTCCTATAATAATTTAGGATAGACGAGTGTCGATCCGGAACCGCTTTCGCTTGCCATAGAAAATATTTTAAAAACGGGTTTTTTTAATCAAAGAAAATTTATTAGCGATCTATTCATCCCCATATAAATTAGCTTGGTGTTTATGGCACACCAAGTGTTTGACAAATCGTCATAGTCAATTTTTGTTTCTTAATTTCATTGGAAAATGATTATCAAAGTGTAAAATTGTTCAAACGTTATTCTAAAAAACTTATTCATTTGTTTTCTCATCATTGTGGTACGTTAATTTCATTTTTTTATGGTTTAACATGCATATTCGGTTCTTCCTATAAAGGTTTGGGATAGATGAGTGTCGATCCAAAACCGCTTTCGCTTACCATAGAAAATATTTTTAAAATATATTTTTTAATCAAAGAAAATTTATTAGTGATCTATTCACACCCCCTTAGATCGTTGCCTTTGTCTAATAGTTTTTAATAGACCTTATACCAAAATACCTTGTTAAGATAGGCATACAAAAGAACAATGTATGTTCTAACAGAAAGTACATAAATAAACCTTGTTTAGTATACAACATAAAACATTCAACATATAATACATAAATAAACTAAATAGTCTTCTTGTTTGTGTAGCGAGCGATTTTGAACGCGGTTCTTAAGCGCTGGTCGCTCTCTGCGGTTGGGCTTACTACAGGTCGATTCATTTTTTATCCTATTAAAGCTGAATAAGGAAGGGAAATAGATGTCTCCAATTAACCCTGCTTGCATGCCGAGTTTAAACAGCGGTCTGTTAGGTTGCGAATGCTATCAATGTGGGGGGGCCTTTGTACTGGTTATTTGTATTTTCGCCAATACGGTTTTCTTTTCTCTTTCTAGGATTTTCTGGCGGGGAACAAGGATTAGGATGTTAGGACTGATGCTTTTGATAGATACATGAGAGTATGGGATCTTGGGTTTTTGTTTAGTGTGCACGCTAAGATTTTTCTTTCAATCTTA
Source organism: Lathyrus tuberosus (assembly GCA_022829125.1). Classification (NCBI taxonomy): domain Eukaryota; kingdom Viridiplantae; phylum Streptophyta; class Magnoliopsida; order Fabales; family Fabaceae; genus Lathyrus; species Lathyrus tuberosus. The sequence goes on along the minus strand of JALAZF010000203.1, from coordinate 71,274 downwards.
TGCCTACGTATTCACGTTTACCGAAACAGGGAAATCAGAGCGTTCGTAGTTCCTCCTATTCTATGGGAGGAAATGGGTGTTTGGTGTCTTGTTCAAAGCCCAAGACGTGAAGCAAAAGGTGATTTATATCTTGTTCAAAGCCCAAGATGTGAAGCTGAAAAGTCAGTTTGTCTTTAGAGAGAATTTGTCATCTCTAAAAAGGGGTTTGTCTATGACAAATGTTTATAAAGGAGAATTACTTTAACCGGGATATGTGAATCCGGCAATGCCATAATTTCCTTTATAGGGGATTTTAACCTGAAGGAGAATACTTTAACTCAGTGTAGAGTAATTCCATCTTTCCTTAGGAATTTCTCATGCTAAAAGAGGGACAGTGGCATGGATGTAGATGATCCAGAGGCTTGCCGCTTACAACAATTAGATGAAGAGGGTTGTTGATGTTTGTGTACTGTGAACGAGGCACAGCTTTGATGCTAAAAGGTTAATTGGATCAACTAGTGGTTTTCTTATACGAAGCCTAAGAGGAGGCTACTATGTGTCTCGTACAAAGGCCGAGAGAGAGGCTAAAAGGTTTTTGACTCGATGATGGAGTCTTTTGGTATCTCGTATAAAGCCCGAGATGGAGGCTAATTGACAAGAGAGTTTTTTGTATCTCGTACGAAGCCCGAGGTGGAGGCTGTTGTTTATTTGGCTCAATAAGAACCTTTTTGTATCTCGTATAAAGCCTGAGATGGAGGCGAAAGAGGTGATTGACTCAACGAGGGAGTCTCTTATGTGTCTCGTACAAAGCCCGAGAGAGAGGCTAAACATTGTTTAACTCCGCTGGGGAGAATCATTGTACAAAGCCCAAGAGGAGGCTGTGGTTACTGTTTCAGTTAAGTGACAGGTCCAGTATACTGATTTTAAAGAGAAAATCAATTCTTATATGAGCAATACTGTACTCGAGGATTTGATTCAAGGATCCGGGTTATTCCTGTTCTTTAAGGAAGCAGGAAATCCGAAGGGTAATGAGACTGTCCGAGTCTACGGGTTTCCTTCCTATTTTTGAAGGGTGCTTGAGAATGTCTTTGAGACTCAAGGATATTAGACTGTCCAAGTCTAGAGTTTTATCTTTTGTACCATGCTTTGAGAAAAATTAGTAGACTCTTTGAAAGGACTGTTCTATGCAGATGATTAAGTTCTGTTCCTATACCTCTAGGAGGTCGTCGGGACAATTTGTACGAAGCCCAAGAGGAGGCTGAAAAGCTTTTAAGAAGCCGATCGGTCCTTGTACTAAGCCCAAGAGGTGGCTATCATTCCCGGAGGAAGAGATCATTATACGAAGCCTAAGAGGAGGCTGTGAATACTTCTAAGAAGCCGTAGGGTCCTTGTACTAAGCCCAAGAGAAGGCGGGGTTGCTTTTAGGAAGCCTGTGGGTCCTTGTACGATGCCCAAGATGAGGCCTATGCTTTTAAGAAGCCGATGGGTCCCCAAACCCCGAGAAATTCAAGGCAAGCTATTCACAAGGAATAGATCAAGTCAGGAAAGTTCAAGAATTTGGAAGAAACTCAAGAGATGTCATTCACGGAGAAAAGATCATCTCTGGGGAGTAGAGTTTCTTGACAAATGCTTTTAAGAAGCCTGTGGGTCCCCAAACCCCGAGAAGTTCAAGACATGCCATTCACCGAGAATAGATCAAGCCAGAAAAGTTCGAGAATTTGGAAGAAACTCAAGAGATGCCATTCACGGAGAAAAGATCATCTCTGGGGAATAAAGTTTCTTTGACAACTTCTATGAGTGACAGTCTACGAAAGGGTTCACAGAGAATTCTGCCTTTCATGTCTCCATATTGTTTAACCCCAAGAGGAGGGAAGACTGTGTCTGGAAATCCTATGTGGATCTAGTTTAGACTATTTCTAAGAGTGATCAACGGGCTTAATGCTAGACGTAGTTGCCGGGGAAACTCTAAATATCTATACTATTATTACACAGTTGATATGAGTTTATGAAAGAAGACTTACAGTGAAACAGCCCCACAATACAGTTATATGTATATGAAAGCGGTAAATGAAAGTAATAACCACTTACTCGGTTGTAGTGCTTCCATGTTGTTTGGTTAATTGTTCAACAAAGAAAAATTGAAAACAATAGTATATTCAAAATCAAAGGAGAAAGTGCTTTGAAAAAGAAAGATTTGGGGCTTACAGCTCAAGGAGAGGCCTAGGGTTTTATCAGTGAGCGCACTGTTTGAATTTGTACAGAGGGACTTATACAAGTAACTGAGGCCCAAAAATTGTTTTCTGTACAAATGGATGGGTCTTACACTCTCTCAAGAGGCTCAAAAAGAGTTTAAAGAAAAAGAGTGGGGCTTATAACACGAGGGTAGGCCCAGATGATTTTTCGTTTGAAATGGCGATCGCGCCGAGGTTTTCTTTTAACACGAAGGGACTTATACAATAAGTGAGGCCCAAAGTTTTTTGGTTAAAAGGGGATTGGGTCTTACACTCTATTAGAGGCCCAAAAGTTTTGAATGGGTCTTATAGCTCGAGGAGAGGCCCAGAAGGTTTTTTCAAAAGGCGACGATCGCGTCGTTGGTTTTTGACGGTATCGGGACTTATACAATGCACTAAGGTCCAAAAATGATTTGGTCAAAAAAAGGATTGGGTCTTACACTCTATTAGAGGCCCAAAAAGTTTTGAAAAGGATTTATGAGGGTTGAATTAATCCAAAACCCTAATTTGTTTTCAAAATGTATTTTAATTGAATAAAAATTCAATTAAAATGATCAAAATTGTTTAGCATATGGAAAACAAATTGTGATCTTGGATTAATGCTTCAAAAATTAAGTATTGACCTACAAAATAATTAGAAGGCATTAAAAGTTGCAAAATCAAGGTGGAAAAAATATTCAAAATGTCAAAAAACAATTAAAATATTAATTCTCTGCAAAAATATCAATTATATGAAATAAATAATATTTTTGGGATTTTTTGGGAAAATAAAATATTTTAACATTTTTGTGAATTATTAAAAAAAGAATCAACTCAAAATCATTAAAACTCAGATACAAATTAATTTTTGAATCAATTAAATAAAAATCATAAAATTCAAATATTCAAATGTTGGAAAATGGCGCCAAGAACAAAGGCAAGAACACGCGCGTATTATGAGTTCCCCAGATTTGCATTTTCTATCCAATCTCACTGAATACTTGATCATATCATGCAATCCACATACCAATCAACTCGTTTCAACCTCACGATCATGTTTATGACAATTAATTTCATTTAAATTAAGCATAAAACAAGAAATCACGAAAAATCCTCAAGAACCCTAAATTCTGCATGAAGGCTGGGATTTTTGATACACGATTTAAACAAAGCAATTACTTGAGGGGAAACATTCCATGCATGATTATGAACATTTGGCAAAAGTATTGTGCGAGGAAATATGCATAGATTGAGAGATGACCAAGTTTAGGCTTGCCTCTAGGTCGTGACAGCAAGAGCAAATTGATTTCTGAGTAGGAGGTGTTACAGATGAATTGTGATGATCTGAACAGCTTCCCTACACCCTATGGAGTGTGTTTGAATGCTTGGACTTGATGGAAATTGGCTGGATCACTTCATGGCATCTCAACTGCACTTTGGTTAAAACATTGAGCAATTGACTGGTGATTCTGAGAAATCAATGTTCCAGTTGTTGTTTAAGTGTTTGATCAGCTCATATGTGATGTATATGAGGTATGTGAGTGATTGGTTTGAGTGGAATTGCCCTCTAGCTCAAAACCCGATAGTTACCTTGCTAAGAAAGGCATTTTTGCCAAGAGAAAGAGATTTTGAGAAAGGCAAGTGTTGTAGGCCTTTGGTGTACTTAAACTGAACATAATTGAGCTCTATTTATAGTAGAGCAAGTTTGTTTTGGGATCCACAGTGAATGGCAACTGCAGCAGGTGTTTGTTCAATGTTGGCCAATGGAAATGCAAGTCTCCTCTAGCCATTGACTAGAGGTTAGGGCACAGAGCTTTGGTTCCCTTGGTCTTGGATAAGTCTTGACTGATTTCAGATGAGAATGGCTCAGTCCATGCCACCTTGATGCTTCCATTGAATGCTTCAATCCAAATTTGGAGTCATGTCCCTATTTTGGCCATTCTAGGTTCAACATGCTATTTCTTGTTCCATGGACTTTGGAGGCTTGGCTCAGTGACTGTCCCCTTTAGATTCAATCCTCAGATGTGTCCAAGTGGATAGGAGCATTTGAATTTGGCTTATTTTGGCAAATCGAGCAAAAATGCAAATTCTGCCTTGCCTTGGTAGATTTCAGCAAGGCAACTTTCCAATGTCATATCTCATGACTCAAATGGAATTTGATAACGTTCTTGGCCATTTTGGAAAGCCCTTACATGATACAACAACTGTTTGAACATGTTTGGTTTTGATCTCTTTTGAATCCAAGTGAAAAATACCCCTACATTTGGCAAAAAGTAAGGCAAAATCCGACTTAGTGAAATTTTCACTAAGTGTTGGAACAAAGTGTTTTCTCTTGATTTTGATCACTCCATAACTCAAAATCCATGAGGAATTTGGACATAGGTCAGTATGAAGCTTTTGTAGAGGGCAATGAGATCTACAAATCAAGCCTTGAATGGGGCACAATGGACTTGTGGTTTAGGAGTTATAGTCCTCCAAAGTTGGTGCATTAGTGGCACTTTTTCATGACTTAGAAAAATTTCTAAGTTTTATGGTTACCCCTTTTACAAGTTATTCAACTTTTCTTGATTTTTCTTGATGAATGATGATTCAAATCATACATTAGCATCATTTTAGGGTTAAAAATCCATTTTGGTGAAAAATCTCAAAAAGTCAAAGTTGACTTTTGTGCACAATTGACTTTTTATCAGATGAATTCCAAACTGTGCAATTCTTCAGGAAATCATTTCCTTGACCTAAATCAAACTTGATGGACATGTTTCACGGGTGTTATAGGGTATATTGGTTCATGTCCTAGGGCTTGGGAGCATGTCCTGGTCAAAAGTCAAAGTTACAGTTGACTTTTCCCTTAAAACCCTAATTGTGGTGCAGATGAAATTGAGACTTGTTGCTCAAGCTTCTTGGATTAATCCATTGTTCCAAATGGATCAATATGGTATATTAGAGACCCTCAAATCATCCTTTGAGGTCTTGGCTCATGGTTTGTCCCAAAAGTCAACTTAGGGGTGAATTAGGTCAAGAAACCCTAATTCCTGATTTTTGATGAATGCATCCCCTGAGACAAAATTGACTTGATGATTGGGTCCATGAGGTTCCATGGAGTATATTAGGTTAGGTTTTGGATCATTGGATTTTGCCCAAATGAAAAATTTCCATCTGGAGGCCCTGGTCGACCAAAACCCTAATTTGGTGACACTGTCGATCTTGAGACTTGACCCACCTAGAAGGGAGCAGCCTTGTGCTTGATCCTTGAAGTGGGAGTCTTTTTGATCCATTGTGGATGTTTGAGAGATTAGACAAGTTGAAGATTATGTCATTCCTTGATTGATCCTTTGTCTAAGCACTCAGAGAGGGCTTGAAACCCTAATTTTGATTGTAGTGGATGCTCACCCATCTTTGGGGAGACTGATGAAGTATGATGGTTCCTCCATACTGTGATGATGATTTACACAATGATGGGAAATCTTAGTGGTCAAAGTTTGGGGTATGACAGATTCCCCTATTTAATCTTCTTGGACCCGAAGGTGTGAATGACGAAGGTATTCGGGCATTCGGGGTGCAAGAGGATTAAATATCGGAATACCCGAAATTTTGATGGCTATGAATGGCAGCTTGCGCATTCATCTTCTTTTGCTAAGGAATGATGCTTAGAAAAGGTAAACTTCCCCTCGATCCAGGTCTTCAGCCAAGGAACTGGTCTCAGTTTTCTGATTTAAACTTCCCCTCGATCCTGGTTTCCTACCAAGGAACTAGTCTTAGTTTCTGATTTAAACTTCCCCTCGATCCTGGTTTCCTACCAAGGAACTGGTCGTAGTTTCTTTTGTCAATAAACTTAATTGACAAGGGACGCTATGTGTAACGGTCTTCCTCAAACTTCTCGCCGAATTTTCCTGGAGAGATACCATTTGACGGAAAAGGTTTTGACGCCAGACTTGCTGGGGAACCCAGCCGTCTGAGCTGTAGAGTTGCACAAACTTATCTGTTGGAGACGCCATTTGTTTCTACTGGGGAAAGCGAGTCTTCTTGGGAGACTGCTGTCGCTTGGGATCTTACATCATACTTAGTGGTCAAAATTTGGGGTATGACAAATTGTGATCTTGGATTAATGCTTCAAAAATTAAGTATTGACCTACAAAATAATTAGAAGGCATTAAAAGTTGCAAAATCAAGGTGGAAAAAATATTCAAAATGTCAAAAAACAATTAAAATATTAATTCTTTTCAAAAATATCAATTATATGAAATAAATAATATTTTTGGGATTTTTTGGGAAAATAAAATATTTTATCATTTTTGTGAATTATTAAAAAAAGAATCAACTCAAAATCATTAAAACTCAGAGAGAAATTAATTTTTGAATCAATTTAATAAAAATCACAAAATTCAAATATTCAAAGGTTGGAAAATGGCGCCAAGAACAAAGGCAAGAACACGCGCGTGTTCTGAGTTCCCCAGATTTGCATTTTCTATCCAATCTCACTGAATACTTGATCATATCATGCAATCCACATACCAATCAACTCGTTTCAACCTCACGATCATGTTTATGACAATTAATTTCATTTAAATTAAGCATAAAACAAGAAATCACGAAAAATCCTCAAGAACCCTAAATTCTGTATGAAGGCTGGGATTTTTGATACACGATTTAAACAAAGCAATTACTTGAGGGGAAACATTCCATGCATGATTATGAACATTTGGCAAAAGTATTGTGCGAGGAAATATGCATAGATTGAGAGATGACCAAGTTTAGGCTTGCCTCTAGGTTGTGACAGCAAGAGCAAATTGATTTCTGAGTAGGAGGTGTTACAGACGAATTGTGATGATCTGAACAGCTTCCCTACACCCTATGGAGTGTGTTTGAATGCTTGGACTTGATGGAAATTGGCTGGATCACTTCATGGCATCTCAACTGCACTTTGGTTAAAACATTGAGCAATTGACTGGTGATTCTGAGAAATCAATGTTCCAGTTGTTGTTTAAGTGTTTGATCAGCTCATATGTGATGTATATGAGGTATGTGAGTGATTGGTTTGAGTGGAATTTCCCTCTAGCTCAAAACCCGATAGTTACCTTGCTAAGAAAGGCATTTTTGCCAAGAGAACGAGATTTGGAGAAAGGAAAGTGTTGTAGGCCTTTGGTGTACTTAAACTGAACATAATTGAGCTCTATTTATAGTAGAGCAAGTTTGTTTTGGGATCCACAGTGAATGGCAACTGCAACAGGTGTTTGTTCAATGTTGGCCAATGGAAATGCAAGTCTCCTCTAGCCATTGACTAGAGGTTAGGGCACAGAGCTTTGGTTCCCTTGGTCTTGGATAAGTCTTGACTGATTTCAGATGAGAATGGCTCAGTCCATGCCACCTTGATGCTTCCATTGAATGCTTCAATCCAAATTTGGAGTCTTGTCCCTATTTTGGCCATTCTAGGTTCAACATGCTATTTCTTGTTCCATGGACTTTGGAGGCTTGGCTCAGTGACTGTCCCCTTTAGATTCAATCCTCAGATGTGTCCAAGTGGATAGGAGCATTTGAATTTGGCTGATTTTGGCAAATCGAGCAAAAATGCAAATTCTGCCTTGCCTTGGCAGATTTCAGCAAGGCAACTTTCCAATGTCATATCTCATGACTCAAATGGAATTTGATAATGTTCTTGGCCATTTTGGAAAGCCCTTACATGATACAACAACTGTTTGAACATGTTTGGTTTTGATCTCTTTTGAATCCAAGTGAAAAATCCCCCTACATTTGGCAAAAAGTAAGGCAAAATCTGACTTAGTGAAATTTTCACTAAGTGTTGGAACAAAGTGTTTTCTCTTGATTTTGATCACTCCATAACTCAAAATCCATGAGGAATTTGGACATAGGTCAGTATGAAGCTTTTGTAAAGGGCAATGAGATCTACAAATCAAGCTTTGAATGGGGCACAATGGCCTTGTGGTTTAGGAGTTATGGTCCTCCAAAGTTGGTGCATTAGTGGCACTTTTTCATGACTTAGAAAAATTTCTAAGTTTTATGGTTACCCCTTTTACAAGTTATTCAACTTTTCTTGATTTTTCTTGAGAATGATGATTCAAATCATACATTAGCATCATTTTAGGGTTAAAAATCCATTTTGGTGAAAAATCTCAAAAAGTCAAAGTTGACTTTTGTGCACAGTTGAATTTTTATCAGATGAATTCCAAACTGTGCAATTCTTCAGGAAATCATGTCCTTGACCTAAATCAAACTTGATGGACATGTTTCATGGGTGTTATAGGGTATATTGGTTCATGTCCTAGGGCTTGGGAGCATGTCCTGGTCAAAAGTCAAAGTTACAGTTGACTTTTCCCTTAAAACCCTAATTGTGGTGCAGATGAAATTGAGACTTGTTGCTCAAGCTTCTTGGATTAATCCATTGTTCCAAATGGATCAATATGGTATATTAGAGACCCTCAAATCATCCTTTGAGGTCTTGACTCATGGTTTGTCCCAAAAGTCAACTTAGGGGTGAATTAGGTCAAGAAACCCTAATTCCTGATTTTTGATGAATGCATCCCCTGAGACAAAATTGACTTGATGATTGGGTCCATGAGGTTCCATGGAGTATATTAGGTTAGGTTTTGGATCATTGGCTTGTGCCCAGATGAAAAATTTCCATCTGGAGGCCCTGGTCGACCAAAACCCTAATTTGGTGACACTGTCGATCTTGAGACTTGATCCACCTAGAAGGGAGCAACCTTGTGCTTGATCCTTGAAGTGGGAGTCTTTTTGATCCATTGTGGATGTTTGAGAGATTAGACAAGTTGAAGATCATGTCATTCCTTGATTGATCCTTTGTCTAAGCACTCAGAGAGGGCTTGAAACCCTAATTTTGATTGTATTGGATGCTCACCCATCTTTGGGGAGACTGATGAAGTACGATGGTTCCTCCATACTGTGATGATGATTTGCACAATGATGGGAAATCTTAGTGGTCAAAGTTTGGGGTATGACAGATGCCCCTATTTAATCTTCTTGGACCCGAAGGTGTGAATGACGAAGGTATTCGGGCATTCGGGGTGCAAGAAGATTAAATATCGGAATACCCGAAATTTTGATGGCTATGAATGGCAGCTTGCACATTCATCTTCTTTTGCTAAGCAATGATGCTTAGAAAAGGTAAACTTCCCCTCGATCCAGGTCTTCAGCCAAGGAACTGGTCTCAGTTTTCTGATTTAAACTTCCCCACGATCCTGGTTTCCTACCAAGGAACTGGTCTTAGTTTCTGATTTAAACTTCCCCTCGATCCTGGTTTCCTACCAAGGAACTGGTCTTAGTTTCTTTTGTCAATAAACTTAATTGACAAGGGACGCTATGTGTAGCGGTCTTCCTCAAACTTCTCGCCGAATTTTCCTGGAGAGATGCCATTTGACGGAAAAAGTTTTGACGCCAGACTTGCTGGGGAACCCAGCCGTCTGAGCTGTAGAGTTGCACAAACTTCTCTGTTGGAGACGCCATTTGTTTCTACTGGGGAAAGCGAGTCTTCTTGGGAGACTGCTGTCGCTTGGGATCTTACATTATACTTAGTGGTCAAAATTCGGGGTATGACAAATTGTGATCTTGGATTAATGCTTCAAAAATTAAGTATTGACCTACAAAATAATTAGAAGGCATTAAAAGTTGCAAAATCAAGGTGGAAAAAATATTCAAAATGTCAAAAAACAATTAAAATATTAATTCTTTTCAAAAATATCAATTATATGAAATAAATAATATTTTTGGGATTTTTTGGGAAAATAAAATATTTTAACATTTTTGTGAATTATTAAAAAAAGAATCAACTCAAAATCATTAAAACTCAGAGAGAAATTAATTTTTGAATCAATTAAATAAAAATCACAAAATTCAAATATTCAAAGGTTGGAAAATGGCGCCAAGAACAAAGGCTAGAACACGCGCGTGTTCTGAGTTCCCCAGATTTGCATTTTCTATCCAATCTCACTGAATACTTGATCATATCATGCAATCCACATACCAATCAACTCGTTTCAACCTCACGATCATGTTTATGACAATTAATTTCATTTAAATTAAGCATAAAACAAGAAATCACGAAAAATCCTCAAGAACCCTAAATTCTGCATGAAGGCTGGGATTTTTGATACACGATTTAAACAAAGCAATTACTTGAGGGGAAACATTCCATGCATGATTATGAACATTTGGCAAAAGTATTGTGCGAGGAAATATGCATAGATTGAGAGATGACCAAGTTTAGGCTTGCCTCTAGGTCGTGACAGCAAGAGCAAATTGATTTCTGAGTAGGAGGTGTTACAGATGAATTGTGATGATCTGAACGGCTTCCCTACACCCTATGGAGTGTGTTTGAATGCTTGGACTTGATGGAAATTGGCTGGATCACTTCATGGCATCTCAACTGCACTTTGGTTAAAACATTGAGCAATTGACTGGTGATTCTGAGAAGTCAATGTTCCAGTTGTTGTTTAAGTGTTTGATCAGCTCATATGTGATGTATATGAGGTATGTGAGTGATTGGTTTGAGTGGAATTTCCCTCTAGCTCAAAACCCGATAGTTACCTTGCTAAGAAAGGCATTTTTGCCAAGAGAAAGAGATTTTGAGAAAGGCACGTGTTGTAGGCCTTTGGTGTACTTAAACTGAACATAATTGAGCTCTATTTATAGTAGAGCAAGTTTGTTTTGGGATCCACAGTGAATGGCAACTGCAGCAGGTGTTTGTTCAATGTTGGCCAATGGAAATGCAAGTCTCCTCTAGCCATTGACTAGAGGTTAGGGCACATAGCTTTGGTTCCCTTGGTCTTGGATAAGTCTTGACTGATTTCAGATGAGAATGGCTCAGTCCATGCCACCTTGATGCTTCCATTGAATGCTTCAATCCAAATTTGGAGCCTTGTCCCTATTTTGGCCATTCTAGGTTCAACATGCTATTTCTTGTTCCATGGACTTTGGAGGCTTGGCTCAGTGACTGTCCCCTTTAGATTCAATCCTCAGATGTGTCCAAGTGGATAGGAGCATTTGAATTTGGCTGATTTTGGCAAATCGAGCAAAAATGCAAATTCTGCCTTGCCTTGGCAGATTTCAGCAAGGCAACTTTCCAATGTCATATCTCATGACTCAAATGGAATTTGATAATGTTCTTGGACATTTTGGAAAGCCCTTACATGATACAACAACTGTTTGAACATGTTTGGTTTTGATCTCTTTTGAATCCAAGTGAAAAATCCCCCTACATTTGGCAAAAAGTAAGGCAAAATCTGACTTAGTGAAATTTTCACTAAGTGTTGGAACAAAGTGTTTTCTCTTGATTTTGATCACTCCATAACTCAAAATCCATGAGGAATTTGGACATAGGTCAGTATGAAACTTTTGTAGAGGGCAATGAGTTCTACAAATCAAGCTTTGAATGGGGCACAATGGCCTTGTGGTTTAGGAGTTATGGTCCTCCAAAGTTGGTGCATTAGTGGCACTTTTTCATGACTTAGAAAAATTTCTAAGTTTTATGGTTACCCCTTTTACAAGTTATTCAACTTTTCTTGATTTTTCTTGATGAATGATGATTCAAATCATACATTAGCATCATTTTAGGGTTAAAAATCCATTTTGGTGAAAAATCTCAAAAAGTCAAAGTTGACTTTTGTGCACAGTTGACTTTTTATCAGATGAATTCCAAACTGTGCAATTCTTCAGGAAATCATGTCCTTGAACTAAATCAAACTTGATGGACATGTTTCATGGGTGTTATAGGGTATATTGGTTCATGTCCTAGGGCTTGGGAGCATGTCCTGGTCAAAAGTCAAAGTTACAGTTGACTTTTCCCGTAAAACCCTAATTGTGGTGCAGATGAAATTGAGACTTGTTGCTCAAGCTTCTTGGATTAATCCATTGTTCCAAATGGATCAATATGGTATATTAGAGACCCTCAAATCATCCTTTGAGGTCTTGGCTCATGGTTTGTCCCAAAAGTTAACTTAGGGGTGAATTAGGTCAAGAAACCCTAATTCCTGATTTTTGATGAATGCATCCCCTGAGACAAAATTGACTTGATGATTGGGTCCATGAGGTTCCATGGAGTATATTAGGTTAGGTTTTGGATCATTGGCTTGTGCCCAGATGAAAAATTTCCATCTGGAGGCCCTGGTCGACCAAAACCCTAATTTGGTGACACTGTCGATCTTGAGACTTGATCCACCTAGAAGGGAGCAGCCTTGTGCTTGATCCTTGAAGTGGGAGTCTTTTAGACCCATTGTGGATGTTTGAGAGATTAGACAAGTTGAAGATCATGTCATTCCTTGATTGATCCTTTGTCTAAGCACTCAGAGAGGGCTTGAAACCCTAATTTTGATTGTAGTGGATGCTCACCCATCTTTGGGGAGACTGATGAAGTATGATGGTTCCTCCATACTGTGATGATGATTTGCACAATGATGGGAAATCTTAGTGGTCAAAGTTTGGGGTATGACAGATGCCCCTATTTAATCTTCTTGGACCCGAAGGTGTGAATGACGAAGGTATTCGGGCATTCGGGGTGCAAGAGGATTAAATATCGGAATGCCCGAAATTTTGATGGCTGTGAATGGCAGCTTGCGCATTCATCTTCTTTTGCTAAGCAATGATGCTTAGAAAAGGTAAACTTCCCCTCGATCCAGGTCTTCAGCCAAGGAACTGGTCTCAGTTTTCTGATTTAAACTTCCCCTCGATCCTGGTTCCCTACCAAGGAACTGGTCTTAGTTTCTGATTTAAACTTCCCCTCGATCCTGGTTTCCTACCAAGCAACTGGTCTTAGTTTCTTTTGTCAATAAACTTAATTGACAAGGGACGCTCTGTGTAGCGGTCTTCCTCAAACTTCTCGCCGAATTTTCCTGGAGAGATGCCATAAGAAGGAAAAAGTTTTGACGCCAGACTTGCTGGGGAACCCAGTCGTCTGAGCTGTAGAGTTGCACAAACTTCTCTGTTGGAGACGCCATTTGTTTCTACTGGGGAAAGCGAGTCTTCTTGGGAGACTGTTGTCGCTTGGGATCTTACATCATACTTAGTGGTCAAAATTTGGGGTATGACAAATTGTGATCTTGGATTAATGCTTAAAAAATTAAGTATTGACCTACAAAATAATTAGAAGGCATTAAAAGTTGCAAAATCAAGGTGGAAAAAATATTCAAAATGTCAAAAAATAATTAAAATATTAATTCTTTTCAAAAATATCAATTATATGAAATAAATAATATTTTTGGGATTTTTTGGGAAAATAAAATATTTTAACATTTTTGTGAATTATTAAAAAAAGAATCAACTCAAAATCATTAAAACTCAGAGAGAAATTAATTTTTGAATCAATTTAATAAAAATCACAAAATTCAAATATTCAAATGTTGGAAAATGGCGCCAAGAACAAAGGCAAGAACACGCGCGTGTTCTGAGTTCCTCAGATTTGCATTTTCTATCCAATCTCACTGAATACTTGATCATATCATGCAATCCACATACCAATCAACTCGTTTCAACCTCACGATCATGTTTATGACAATTAATTTCATTTAAATTAAGCATAAAACAAGAAATCACGAAAAATCCTCAAGAACCCTAAATTCTGCATGAAGGCTGGGATTTTTGATACACGATTTAAACAAAGCAATTACTTGAGGGGAAACATTCCATGCATGATTATGAACATTTGGCAAAAGTATTGTGCGAGGAAATATGCATAGATTGAGAGATGACCAAGCTTAGGCTTGCCTCTAGGTCGTGACAGTAAGAGCAAATTGATTTCTGAGTAGGAGGTGTTACAGATGAATTGTGAAGATCTGAACAGCTTCCCTACACCCTATGTAGTGTGTTTGAATGCTTGGACTTAATGGAAATTGGCTGCATCACTTCATGGCATCTCAACTGCACTTTAGTTAAAACATTGAGCAATTGACTGGTGATTCTGAGAAATCAATGTTCCAGTTGTTGTTTAAGTGTTTGATCAGCTCATATGTGATGTATATGAGGTATGTGAGTGATTGGTTTGAGTGGAATTTCCCTCTAGCTCAAAACCCGATAGTTACCTTGCTAAGAAATGCATTTTTGCCATGAGAAAGAGATTTTGAGAAAGGCAAGTGTTGTAGGCCTTTGGTGTACTTAAACTGAACATAATTGAGCTCTATTTATAGTAGAGCAAGTTTGTTTTGGGATCCACAGTGAATGGCAACTGCAGCAGGTGTTTGTTCGATGTTGGCCAATGGAAATGCAAGTCTCCTCTAGCCATTGACTAGAGGTTAGGGCACATAGCTTTGGTTCCCTTGGTCTTGGATAAGTCTTGACTGATTTCAGATAAGAATGGCTCAGTCCATGCCACCTTGATGCTTCCATTGAATGCTTCAATCCAAATTTTGAGTCTTGTCCCTATTTTGGCCATTCTAGGTTCAACATGCTATTTCTTGTTCCATGGACTTTGGAGGCTTGGCTCAGTGACTGTCCCCTTTAGATTCAATCCTCAGATGTGTCCAAGTGGATAGGAGCATTTGAATTTGGCTGATTTTGGCAAATCGAGCAAAAATGCAAATTCTGCCTTGCCTTGGCAGATTTCAGCAAGGCAACTTTCCAATGTCATATCTCATGACTCAAATGGAATTGATAATGTTCTTGGCCATTTTGGAAAGCCCTTACATGATACAACAACTGTTTGAACATGTTTGGTTTTGATCTCTTTGGAATCCAAGTGAAAAATCCCCCTACATTTGGCAAAAAGTAAGGCAAAATCTGACATAGTGAAATTTTCACTAAGTGTTGGAACAAAGTGTTTTCTCTTGATTTTGATCACTCCATAACTCAAAATCCATGAGGAATTTGGACATAGGTCAGTATGAAGCTTTTGTAGAGGGCAATGAGTTCTACAAATCAAGCTTTGAATGGGGCACAATGGCCTTGTGGTTTAGGAGTTATGGTCCTCCAAAGTTGGTGCATTAGTGGCACTTTTTCATGACTTAGAAAAATTTGTAAGTTTTATGGTTACCCCTTTTACAAGTTATTCAACTTTTCTTGATTTTTCTTGATGAATGATGATTCAAATCATACATTAGCATCATTTTAGGGTTAAAAATCCATTTTGGTGAAAAATCTCAAAAAGTCAAAGTTGACTTTTGTGCACAGTTGACTTTTTATCAGATGAATTCCAAACTGTGCAATTCTTCAGGAAATCATGTCCTTGACCTAAATCAAACTTGATGGACATGTTTCATGGATGTTATAGGGTATATTGGTTCATGTACTAGGGCTTGGGAGCATGTCCTGGTCAAAAGTCAAAGTTACAGTTGACTTTTCCCTTAAAACCCTAATTGTGGTGCAGATGAAATTGAGACTTGTTGCTCAAGCTTCTTGGATTAATCCATTGTTCCAAATGGATCAATATGGTATATTAGAGACCCTCAAATCATCCTTTGAGGTCTTGGCTCATGGTTTGTCCCAAAAGTCAACTTAGGGGTGAATTAGGTCAAGAAACCCTAATTCCTGATTTTTGATGAATGCATCCCCTGAGACAAAATTGACTTGATGATTGGGTACATGAGGTTCCATGGAGTATATTAGGTTAGGTTTTGGATCATTGGCTTGTGCCCAGACGAAAAATTTCCATCTGGAGGCCCTGGTCGACTAAAACCCTAATTTGGTGACACTGTCGATCTTGAGACTTGATCCACCTAGAAGGGAGCAGCCTTGTGCTTGATCCTTGAAGTGGGAGTCTTTTTGATCCATTGTGGATGTTTGAGAGATTAAACAAGTTGAAGATCATGTCATTCCTTGATTGATCCTTTGTCTAAGCACTCAGAGAGGGCTTGAAACCCTAATTTTGATTGTAGTGGATGCTCACCCATCTTTGGGGAGACTGATGAAGTATGATGGTTCCTTCATACTGTGATGATGATTTGCACAATGATGGGAAATATTAGTGGTCAAAGTTTGGGGTATGACAGATGCCCCTATTTAATCTTCTTGGACCCGAAGGTGTGAATGACGAAGGTATTCGGGCATTCGGGGTGCAAGAGGATTAAATATCGGAATACCCGAAATTTTGATGGCTATGAATGGCAGCTTGCGCATTCATCTTCTTTTGCTAAGCAATGATGCTTAGAAAAGGTAAACTTCCCCTCAATCCAGATCTTCAGCCAAGGAACTGGTCTCAGTTTTCTGATTTAAACTTCCCCTCGATCCTGGTTTCCTACCAAGGAACTGGTCTTAGTTTCTTATTTAAACTTCCCCTCGATCCTGGATTCCTACCAAGGAACTGGTCTTAGTTTCTTTTGTCAATAAACTTAATTGACAAGGGACGCTATGTGTAGCGGTCTTCCTCAAACTTCTCGCCGAATTTTCCTGGAGAGATGCCATTTGACGAAAAAAGTTTTGACGCCAGACTTGCTGGGGAACCCAGTCGTCTGAGCTGTAGAGTTGCACAAACTTCTCTGTTGGAGACGCCATTTGTTTCTACTGGGGAAAGCGAGTCTTCTTGGGAGACTGCTGTCGCTTGGGATCTTACATCATACTTAGTGGTCAAAATTTGGGGTATGACAAATTGTGATCTTGGATTAATGCTTCAAAAATTAAGTATTGACCTACAAAATAATTAGAAGGCATTAAAAGTTGCAAAATCAAGGTGGAAAAAATATTCAAAATGTCAAAAAACAA
The DNA here is from genome assembly GCA_022829125.1 of Lathyrus tuberosus. Taxonomy (NCBI): domain Eukaryota; kingdom Viridiplantae; phylum Streptophyta; class Magnoliopsida; order Fabales; family Fabaceae; genus Lathyrus; species Lathyrus tuberosus. Next base: position 54,430 of record JALAZF010000203.1, on the reverse strand, counting down.
TTAAAATATTAATTATTTTCAAAAATATCAATTATATGAAATAAATAATATTTTTGGGATTTTTTGGGAAAATAAAATATTTTAACATTTTTGTGAATTATTAAAAAAAGAATCAACTCAAAATCATTAAAACTCAGAGAGAAATTAATTTTTGAATCAATTAAATAAAAATCACAAAATTCAAATATTCAAATGTTGGAAAATGGTGCCAAGAACAAAGGCAAGAACACGCGCGTGTTCTGAGTTCCCCAGATTTGCATTTTCTATCCAATCTCACTGAATACTTGATCATATCATGCAATCCACATACCAATCAACTCGTTTCAACCTCACGATCATGTTTATGACAATTAATTTCATTTAAATTAAGCATAAAACAAGAAATCACGAAAAATCCTCAAGAACCCTAAATTCTGCATGAAGGCTGGGATTTTTGATACACGATTTAAACAAAGCAATTACTTGAGGGGAAACATTCCATGCATGATTATGAACATTTGGCAAAAGTATTGTGCGAGGAAATATGCATAGATTGAGAGATGACCAAGTTTAGGCTTGCCTCTAGGTCGTGACAGCAAGAGCAAATTGATTTCTGAGTAGGAGGTGTTACAGATGAATTGTGATGATCTGAACAGCTTCCCTACACCCTATGGAGTGTGTTTGAATGCTTGGACTTGATGGAAATTGGCAGGATCACTTCATGGCATCTCAACTGCACTTTGGTTAAAACATTGAGCAATTGACTGGTGATTCTGAGAAATCAATGTTCCAGTTGTTGTTTAAGTGTTTGATCAGCTCATATGTGATGTATATGAGGTGTGTGAGTGATTGGTTTGAGTGGAATTTCCCTCTAGCTCAAAACCCGATAGTTACCTTGCTAAGAAATGCATTTTTGCCAAGAGAAAGAGATTTTGAGAAAGGCAAGTGTTGTAGGCCTTTGGTGTACTTAAACTGAACATAATTGAGCTCTATTTATAGTAGAGCAAGTTTGTTTTGGGATCCACAGTGAATGGCAACTGCAGCAGGTGTTTGTTCAATGTTGGCCAATGGAAATGCAAGTCTCCTCTAGCCATTGACTAGAGGTTAGGGCACATAGCTTTGGTTCCCTTGGTCTTGGATAAGTCTTGACTGATTTCAGATGAGAATGGCTCATTCCATGCCACCTTGATGCTTCCATTGAATGCTTCAATCCAAATTTGGAGTCTTGTCCCTATTTTGGCCATTCTAGGTTCAACATGCTATTTCTTGTTCCATGGACTTTGGAGGCTTGGCTCAGTGACTGTCCCCTTTAGATTCAATCCTCAGATGTGTCCAAGTGGATAGGAGCATTTGAATTTGGATGATTTTGGCAAATCGAGCAAAAATGCAAATTCTGCCTTGCCTTGGCAGATTTCAGCAAGGCAACTTTCCAATGTCATATCTCATGACTCAAATGGAATTTGATAATGTTCTTGGCCATTTTGGAAAGCCCTTACATGATACAACAACTGTTTGAACATGTTTGGTTTTGATCTCTTTTGAATCCAAGTGAAAAATCCCCCTACATTTGGCAAAAAGTAAGGCAAAATCTGACTTAGTGAAATTTTCACTAAGTGTTGGAACAAAGTGTTTTCTCTTGATTTTGATCACTCCATAACTCAAAATCCATGAGGAATTTGGACATAGGTCAGTATGAAGCTTTTGTAGAGGGCAATGAGTTCTACAAATCAAGCTTTGAATGGGGCACAATGGCCTTGTGGTTTAGGAGTTATGGTCCTCCAAAGTTGGTGCATTAGTGGCACTTTTTCATGACTTAGAAAAATTTCTAAGTTTTATGGTTACCCCTTTTACAAGTTATTCAACTTTTCTTGATTTTTCTTGATGAATGATGATTCAAATCATACATTAGCATCATTTTAGGGTTAAAAATCCATTTTGGTGAAAAATCTCAAAAAGTCAAAGTTGACTTTTGTGCACAGTTGACTTTTTATCAGATGAATTCCAAACTGTGCAATTCTTCAGGAAATCATGTCCTTGACCTAAATCAAACTTGATGGACATGTTTCATGGGTGTTATAGGGTATATTGGTTCATGTCGTAGGGCTTGGGAGCATGTCCTGGTCAAAAGTCAAAGTTACAGTTGACTTTTCCCTTAAAACCCTAATTGTGGTGCAGATGAAATTGAGACTTGTTGCTCAAGCTTCTTGGATTAATCCATTGTTCCAAATGGATCAATATGGTATATTAGAGACCCTCAAATCATCCTTTGAGGTCTTGGCTCATGGTTTGTCCCAAAAGTCAACTTAGGGGTGAATTAGGTCAAGAAACCTTAATTCCTGATTTTTGATGAATGCATCCCCTGAGACAAAATTGACTTGATGATTGGGTCCATGAGGTTCCATGGAGTATATTAGGTTAGGTTTTGGATCATTGGCTTGTGCCCAGATGAAAAATTTCCATCTGGAGGCCCTGGTCGACCAAAACCCTAATTTGGTGACACTGTCGATCTTGAGACTTGATCCACCTAGAAGGGAGCAGCCTTGTGCTTGATCCTTGAAGTGGGAGTCTTTTTGATCCATTGTGGATGTTTGAGAGATTAGACAAGTTGAAGATCATGTCATTCCTTGATTGATCCTTTGTCTAAGCACTCAGAGAGGGCTTGAAACCCTAATTTTGATTGTAGTGGATGCTCACCCATCTTTGGGGAGACTGATGAAGTATGATGGTTCCTCCATACTGTGATGATGATTTGCACAATTATGGGAAATCTTAGTGGTCAAAGTTTGGGGTATGACAGATGCCCCTATTTAATCTTCTTGGACCCGAAGGTGTGAATGACGAAGGTATTCGGGCATTCGGGGTGCAAGAGGATTAAATATCGGAATACCCGAAATTTTGATGGCTATGAATGGCAGCTTACGCATTCATCTTCTTTTGCTAAGCAATGATGCTTAGTAAAGGTAAACTTCCCCTCGATCCAGGTCTTCAGCCAAGGAACTGGTCTCAGTTTTCTGATTTAAACTTCCCCTCGATCCTGGTTTCCTACCAAGGAACTGGTCTTAGTTTCTGATTTAAACTTCCCCTCGATCCTGGTTTCCTATCAAGGAACTGGTCTTAGTTTCTTTTGTCAATAAACTTAATTGACAAGGGACGCTATGTGTAGCGGTCTTCCTCAAACTTCTCGCCGAATTTTCTTGGAGAGATGCCATTTGACGGAAAAAGTTTTGACGCCAGACTTGCTGGGGAACCCAGCCGTCTGAGCTGTAGAGTTGCACAAACTTCTCTGTTGGAGACGCCATTTGTTTCTACTGGGGAAAGCGAGTCTTCTTGGGAGACTGCTGTCGCTTGGGATCTTACATTATACTTAGTGGTCAAAATTCGGGGTATGACAAATTGTGATCTTGGATTAATGCTTCAAAAATTAAGTATTGACCTACAAAATAATTAGAAGGCATTAAAAGTTGCAAAATCAAGGTGGAAAAAATATTCAAAATGTCAAAAAACAATTAAAATATTAATTATTTTCAAAAATATCATTTATATGAAATAAATAATATTTTTGGGATTTTTTGGGAAAATAAAATATTTTAACATTTTTGTGAATTATTAAAAAAAGAATCAACTCAAAATCATTAAAACTCAGAGAGAAATTAATTTTTGAATCAATTAAATAAAAATCACAAAATTCAAATATTCAAAGGTTGGAAAATGGCGCCAAGAACAAAGGCAAGAATACGCCCGTGTTCTGAGTTCCCCAGATTTGCATTTTCTATCCAATCTCACTGAATACTTGATCATATCATGCAATCCACATACCAATCAACTCGTTTCAACCTCACGATCATGTTTATGACAATTAATTTCATTTAAATTAAGCATAAAACAAGAAATCACGAAAAATCCTCAAGAACCCTAAATTCTGCATGAAGGCTGGGATTTTTGATACACGATTTAAACAAAGCAATTACTTGAGGGGAAACATTCCATGCATGATTATGAACATTTGGCAAAAGTATTGTGCGAGGAAATATGCATAGATTGAGAGATGACCAAGTTTAGGCTTGCCTCTAGGTCGTGACAGCAAGAGCAAATTGATTTCTGAGTAGGAGGTGTTACAGATGAATTGTGATGATCTGAACAGCTTCCCTACACCCTATGGAGTGTGTTTGAATGCTTGGACTTGATGGAAATTGGCTGGATCACTTCATGGCATCTCAACTGCACTTTGGTTAAAACATTGAGCAATTGACTGGTGATTATGAGAAATCAATGTTCCAGTTGTTGTTTAAGTGTTTGATCAGCTCATATGTGATGTATATGAGGTGTGTGAGTGATTGGTTTGAGTGGAATTTCCCTCTAGCTCAAAACCCAATAGTTACCTTGCTAAGAAATGCATTTTTGCCAAGAGAAAGAGATTTTGAGAAAGGCAAGTGTTGTAGGCCTTTGGTGTACTTAAACTGAACATAATTGAGCTCTATTTATAGTAGAGCAAGTTTGTTTTGGGATCCACAGTGAATGGCAACTGCAGCAGGTGTTTGTTCAATGTTGGCCAATGGAAATGCAAGTCTCCTCTAGCCATTGACTAGAGGTTAGGGCACATAGCTTTGGTTCCCTTGGTCTTGGATAAGTCTTGACTGATTTCAGATGAGAATGGCTCAGTCCATGCCACCTTGATGCTTCCATTGAATGCTTCAATCCAAATTTGGAGTCTTGTCCCTATTTTGGCCATTCTAGGTTCAACATGCTATTTCTTGTTCCATGGACTTTGGAGGCTTGGCTCAGTGACTGTCCCCTTTAGATTCAATGCTCAGTTGTGTCCAAGTGGATAGGAGCGTTTGAATTTGGCTGATTTTGGCAAATCGAGCAAAAATGCAAATTCTGCCTTGCCTTGGCAGATTTCAGCAAGGCAACTTTCCAATGTCATATCTCATGACTCAAATGGAATTTGATAATGTTCTTGGCCATTTTGGAAAGCCCTTACATGATACAACAACTGTTTGAACATGTTTGGTTTTGATCTCTTTTGAATCCAAGTGAAAAATCCCCCTACATTTGGCAAAAAGTAAGGCAAAATCTGACTTAGTGAAATTTTCACTAAGTGTTGGAACAAAGTGTTTTCTCTTGATTTTGATCACTCCATAACTCAAAATCCATGAGGAATTTGGACATAGGTCAGTATGAAGCTTTTGTAGAGGGCAATGAGATATACAAATCAAGCTTTGAATGGGGCACAATGGCCTTGTGGTTTAGGAGTTATAGTCCTCCAAAGTTGGTGCATTAGTGGCACTTTTTCATGACTTAGAAAAATTTCGAAGTTTTATGGTTACCCTTTTTACCAGTTATTCAACTTTTCTTGATTTTTCTTGATGAATGATGATTCAAATCATATATTAGCATCATTTTAGGGTTAAAAATCCATTTTGGTGAAAAATCTCAAAAAGTCAAAGTTGACTTTTGTGCACAGTTGACTTTTTATCAGATGAATTCCAAACTGTGCAATTCTTCAGGAAATCATGTCCTTGACCTAAATCAAACTTGATGGACATGTTTCATGGGTGTTATAGGGTATATTGGTTCATGTTATAGGGATTGGGAGCATGTCCTGGTCAAAAGTCAAAGTTACAGTTGACTTTTCCCTTAAAACCCTAATTGTGGTGCAGATGAAATTGAGACTTGTTGCTCAAGCTTCTTGGATTAATCCATTGTTCCAAATGGATCAATATGGTATATTAGAGACCCTCAAATCATCCTTTGAGGTCTTGGCTCATGGTTTGTCCCAAAAGTCAACTTAGGGGTGAATTATGTCAAGAAACCCTAATTCCTGATTTTTGATGAATGCATCCCCTGAGACAAAATTGACTTGATGATTGGGTCCATGAGGTTCCATGGAGTATATTAGGTTAGGTTTTGGATCATTGGCTTGTGCCCAGATAAAAAATTTCCATCTGGAGGCCCTGGTCGACCAAAACCCTAATTTGGTGACACTGTCGATCTTGAGACTTGATCCACCTAGAAGGGAGCAGCCTTGTGCTTGATCCTTGAAGTGGGAGTCTTTTTGATCCATTGTGGATGTTTGAGAGATTAGACAAGTTGAAGATCATGTCATTCCTTGATTGATCCTTTGTCTAAGCACTCAGAGAGGGCTTGAAACCCTAATTTTGATTGTAGTAGATGCTCACCCATCTTTGGGGAGACTGATGAAGTATGATGGTTCCTCCATACTGTGATGATGATTTGCACAATGATGGGAAATCTTAGTGGTCAAAATTTGGGGTATGACAGATGCCCCTATTTAATCTTCTTGGACCCGAAGGTGTGAATGACGAAGGTATTCGGGCATTCGGGGTGCAAGAGGATTAAATATCGGAATACCCGAAATTTTGATGGCTATGAATGGCAGCTTGCGCATTCATCTTCTTTTGCTAAGCAATGATGCTTAGAAAAGGTAAACTTCCCCTCGATCCAGGTCTTCAGCCAAGGAACTGGTCTCAGTTTTCTGATTTAAACTTCCCCTCGATCCTGGTTTCCTACCAAGGAACTGGTCTTAGTTTCTGATTTAAACTTCCCCTCGATCCTGGTTTCCTACCAAGGAACTGGTCTTAGTTTCTTTTGTCAATAAACTTAATTGACAAGGGACGCTATGTGTAGCGGTCTTCCTCAAACTTCTCGCCGAATTTTCCTGGAGAGATGCCATTTGACGGAAAAAGTTTTGACGCCGGACTTGCTGGGGAACCCAGCCGTCTGAGCTGTAGAGTTGCACAAACTTCTCTGTTGGAGACGCCATTTGTTTCTACTGGGGAAAGCGAGTCTTCTTGGGAGACTGCTGTCGCTTGGGATCTTACATCATACTTAGTGGTCAAAATTTGGGGTATGACAAATTGTGATCTTGGATTAATGCTTCAAAAATTAAGTATTGACCTACAAAATAATTAGAAGGCATTAAAAGTTGCAAAATCAAGGTGGAAAAAATATTCAAAATGTCAAAAAACAATTAAAATATTAATTCTTTTCAAAAATATCAATTATATGAAATAAATAATATTTTTGGGATTTTTTGGGAAAATAAAATATTTTAACATTTTTGTGAATTATTAAAAAAAGAATCAACTCAAAATCATTAAAACTCAGAGAGAAATTAATTTTTGAATCAATTAAATAAAAATCACAAAATTCAAATATTCAAATGTTGGAAAATGGCGCCAAGAACAAAGGCAAGAACACGCGCGTGTTCTGAGTTCCCCAGATTTGCATTTTCTATCCAATCTCACTGAATACTTGATCATATCATGCAATCCACATACCAATCAACTCGTTTCAACCTCACGATCATGTTTATGACAATTAATTTCATTTAAATTAAGCATAAAACAAGAAATCGCGAAAAATCCTCAAGAACCCTAAATTCTGCATGAAGGCTGGGATTTTTGATACACGATTTAAACAAAGCAATTACTTGAGGGGAAACATTCCATGCATGATTATGAACATTTGGCAAAAGTATTGTGCGAGGAAATATGCATAGATTGAGAGATGACCAAGTTTAGGCTTGCCTCTAGGTCGTGACAGCAAGAGCAAATTGATTTCTGAGTAGGAGGTGTTACAGATGAATTCTGATGATCTGAACAGCTTCCCTACACCCTATGGAGTGTGTTTGAATGCTTGGACTTGATGGAAATTGGCTGGATCACTTCATGGCATCTCAACTGCACTTTGGTTAAAACATTGAGCAATTGACTGGTGATTCTGAGAAATCAATGTTCCAGTTGTTGTTTAAGTGTTTGATCAGCTCATATGTGATGTATATGAGGTATGTGAGTGATTGGTTTGAGTGGAATTGCCCTCTAGCTCAAAACCCGATAGTTACCTTGCTAAGAAAGGCATTTTTGCCAAGAGAAAGAGATTTTGAGAAAGGCAAGTGTTGTAGGCCTTTGGTGTACTTAAACTGAACATAATTGAGCTTTATTTATAGTAGAGAAAGTTTGTTTTGGGATCCACAGTGAATGGCAACTGCAGCAGGTGTTTGTTCAATGTTGGCCAATGGAAATGCAAGTCTCCTCTAGCCATTGACTAGAGGTTAGGGCACAGAGCTTTGGTTCCCTTGGTCTTGGATAAGTCTTGACTGATTTCAGATGAGAATGGCTCAGTCCATGCCACCTTGATGCTTCCATTGAATGCTTCAATCCAAATTTGGAGTCTTGTCCCTATTTTGGCCATTCTAGGTTCAACATGCTATTTCTTGTTCCATGGACTTTGGAGGCTTGGCTCAGTGACTGTCCCCTTTAGATTCAATCCTCAGGTGTGTCCAAGTGGATAGGAGCATTTGAATTTGGCTGATTTTGGCAAATCGAGCAAAAATGCAAATTCTGCCTTGCCTTGGCAGATTTCAGCAAGGCAACTTTCCAATGTCATATCTTATGACTCAAATGGAATTTGATAATGTTCTTGGCCATTTTGGAAAGCCCTTACATGATACAACAACTGTTTGAACATGTTTGGTTTTGATCTCTTTTGAATCCAAGTGAAAAATCCCCCTACATTTGGCAAAAAGTAAGGCAAAATCTGACTTAGTGAAATTTTCACTAAGTGTTGGAACAAAGTGTTTTCTCTTGATTTTGATCACTCCATAACTCAAAATCCATGAGGAATTTGGACATAGGTCAGTATGAAGCTTTTGTAGAGGGCAATGAGATATACAAATCAAGCTTTGAATGGGGCACAATGGCCTTGTGGTTTAGGAGTTATAGTCCTCCAAAGTTGGTGCATTAGTGGCACTTTTTCATGACTTAGAAAAATTTCGAAGTTTTATGGTTACCCTTTTTACAAGTTATTCAACTTTTCTTGATTTTTCATGATGAATGATGATTCAAATCATACATTAGCATCATTTTAGGGTTAAAAATCCATTTTGGTGAAAAATCTGAAAAAGTCAAAGTTGACTTTTGTGCACAGTTGACTTTTTATCAGATGAATTCCAAACTGTGCAATTCTTCAGGAAATCATGTCCTTGACCTAAATCAAACTTGATGGACATGTTTCATGGGTGTTATAGGGTATATTGGTTCATGTCCTAGGGCTTGGGAGCATGTCCTGGTCAAAAGTCAAAGTTACAGTTGACTTTTCCCTTAAAACCCTAATTGTCGTGCAGATGAAATTGAGACTTGTTGCTCAAGCTTCTTGGACTAATCCATTGTTCCAAATGGATCAATATGGTATATTCGAGACCCTCAAATCATCCTTTGAGGTCTTGGCTCATGGTTTGTCCCAAAAGTCAACTTAGGGGTGAATTATGTCAAGAAACCCTAATTCCTGATTTTTGATGAATGCATCCCCTGAGACAAAATTGACTTGATGATTGGGTCCATGAGGTTCCATGGAGTATATTAGGTTAGGTTTTGGATCATTGGCTTGTGCCCAGATGAAAAATTTCCATCTGGAGGCCCTGGTCGACCAAAACCCTAATTTGGTGACACTGTCGATCTTGAGACTTGATCCACCTAGAAGGGAGCAGCCTTGTGCTTGATCCTTGAAGTGGGAGTCTTTTTTATCCATTGTGGATGTTTGAGAGATTAGACAAGTTGAAGATCATGTCATTCCTTGATTGATCCTTTGTCTAAGCACTCAGAGAGGGCTTGAAACCCTAATTTTGATTGTAGTGGATGCTCACCCATCTTTGGGGAGACTGATGAAGTATGATGGTTCCTCCATACTGTGATGATGATTTGCACAATGATGGGAAATCTTAGTGGTCAAAATTTGGGGTATGACAGATGCCCCTATTTAATCTTCTTGGACCCGAAGGTGTGAATGACGAAGGTATTCGGGCATTCGGGGTGCAAGAGGATTAAATATCGGAATACCCGAAATTTTGATGGCTATGAATGGCAGCTTGCGCATTCATCTTCTTTTGCTAAGCAATGATGCTTAGAAAAGGTAAACTTCCCCTCGATCCAGGTCTTCAGCCAAGGAACTGGTCTCAGTTTTCTGATTTAAACTTCCCCTCGATCCTGGTTTCCTACCAAGGAACTGGTCTTAGTTTCTGATTTAAACTTCCCCTCGATCCTGGTTTCCTACCAAGGAACTGGTCTTAGTTTCTTTTGTCAATAAACTTAATTGACAAGGGACGCTATGTGTAGCGGTCTTCCTCAAACTTCTCGCCGAATTTTCCTGGAGAGATGCCATTTGACGGAAAAAGTTTTGACGCCGGACTTGCTGGGGAACCCAGCCGTCTGAGCTGTAGAGTTGCACAAACTTCTCTGTTGGAGACGCCATTTGTTTCTACTGGGGAAAGCGAGTCTTCTTGGGAGACTGCTGTCGCTTGGGATCTTACATCATACTTAGTGGTCAAAATTTGGGGTATGACAAATTGTGATCTTGGATTAATGCTTCAAAAATTAAGTATTGACCTACAAAATAATTAGAAGGCATTAAAAGTTGCAAAATCAAGGTGGAAAAAATATTCAAAATGTCAAAAAACAATTAAAATATTAATTCTTTTCAAAAATATCAATTATATGAAATAAATAATATTTTTGGGATTTTTTGGGAAAATAAAATATTTTAACATTTTTGTGAATTATTAAAAAAAGAATCAACTCAAAATCATTAAAACTCAGAGAGAAATTAATTTTTGAATCAATTAAATAAAAATCACAAAATTCAAATATTCAAATGTTGGAAAATGGCGCCAAGAACAAAGGCAAGAACACGCGCGTGTTCTGAGTTCCCCAGATTTGCATTTTCTATCCAATCTCACTGAATACTTGATCATATCATGCAATCCACATACCAATCAACTCGTTTCAACCTCACGATCATGTTTATGACAATTAATTTCATTTAAATTAAGCATAAAACAAGAAATCGCGAAAAATCCTCAAGAACCCTAAATTCTGCATGAAGGCTGGGATTTTTGATACACGATTTAAACAAAGCAATTACTTGAGGGGAAACATTCCATGCATGATTATGAACATTTGGCAAAAGTATTGTGCGAGGAAATATGCATAGATTGAGAGATGACCAAGTTTAGGCTTGCCTCTAGGTCGTGACAGCAAGAGCAAATTGATTTCTGAGTAGGAGGTGTTACAGATGAATTCTGATGATCTGAACAGCTTCCCTACACCCTATGGAGTGTGTTTGAATGCTTGGACTTGATGGAAATTGGCTGGATCACTTCATGGCATCTCAACTGCACTTTGGTTAAAACATTGAGCAATTGACTGGTGATTCTGAGAAATCAATGTTCCAGTTGTTGTTTAAGTGTTTGATCAGCTCATATGTGATGTATATGAGGTATGTGAGTGATTGGTTTGAGTGGAATTGCCCTCTAGCTCAAAACCCGATAGTTACCTTGCTAAGAAAGGCATTTTTGCCAAGAGAAAGAGATTTTGAGAAAGGCAAGTGTTGTAGGCCTTTGGTGTACTTAAACTGAACATAATTGAGCTTTATTTATAGTAGAGAAAGTTTGTTTTGGGATCCACAGTGAATGGCAACTGCAGCAGGTGTTTGTTCAATGTTGGCCAATGGAAATGCAAGTCTCCTCTAGCCATTGACTAGAGGTTAGGGCACAGAGCTTTGGTTCCCTTGGTCTTGGATAAGTCTTGACTGATTTCAGATGAGAATGGCTCAGTCCATGCCACCTTGATGCTTCCATTGAATGCTTCAATCCAAATTTGGAGTCTTGTCCCTATTTTGGCCATTCTAGGTTCAACATGCTATTTCTTGTTCCATGGACTTTGGAGGCTTGGCTCAGTGACTGTCCCCTTTAGATTCAATCCTCAGGTGTGTCCAAGTGGATAGGAGCATTTGAATTTGGCTGATTTTGGCAAATCGAGCAAAAATGCAAATTCTGCCTTGCCTTGGCAGATTTCAGCAAGGCAACTTTCCAATGTCATATCTTATGACTCAAATGGAATTTGATAATGTTCTTGGCCATTTTGGAAAGCCCTTACATGATACAACAACTGTTTGAACATGTTTGGTTTTGATCTCTTTTGAATCCAAGTGAAAAATCCCCCTACATTTGGCAAAAAGTAAGGCAAAATCTGACTTAGTGAAATTTTCACTAAGTGTTGGAACAAAGTGTTTTCTCTTGATTTTGATCACTCCATAACTCAAAATCCATGAGGAATTTGGACATAGGTCAGTATGAAGCTTTTGTAGAGGGCAATGAGATATACAAATCAAGCTTTGAATGGGGCACAATGGCCTTGTGGTTTAGGAGTTATAGTCCTCCAAAGTTGGTGCATTAGTGGCACTTTTTCATGACTTAGAAAAATTTCGAAGTTTTATGGTTACCCTTTTTACAAGTTATTCAACTTTTCTTGATTTTTCATGATGAATGATGATTCAAATCATACATTGGCATCATTTTAGGGTTAAAAATCCATTTTGGTGAAAAATCTGAAAAAGTCAAAGTTGACTTTTGTGCACAGTTGACTTTTTATCAGATGAATTCCAAACTGTGCAATTCTTCAGGAAATCATGTCCTTGACCTAAATCAAACTTGATGGACATGTTTCATGGGTGTTATAGGGTATATTGGTTCATGTCCTAGGGCTTGGGAGCATGTCCTGGTCAAAAGTCAAAGTTACAGTTGACTTTTCCCTTAAAACCCTAATTGTGGTGCAGATGAAATTGAGACTTGTTGCTCAAGCTTCTTGGATTAATCCATTGTTCCAAATGGATCAATATGGTATATTAGAGACCCTCAAATCATCCTTTGAGGTCTTGGCTCATGGTTTGTCCCAAAAGTCAACTTAGGGGTGAATTATGTCAAGAAACCCTAATTCCTGATTTTTGATGAATGCATCCCCTGAGACAAAATTGACTTGATGATTGGGTCCATGAGGTTCCATGGAGTATATTAGGTTAGGTTTTGGATCATTGGCTTGTGCCCAGATGAAAAATTTTCATCTGGAGGCCCTGGTCGACCAAAACCCTAATTTGGTGACACTGTCGATCTTGAGACTTGATCCACCTAGAAGGGAGCAGCCTTGTGCTTGATCCTTGAAGTGGGAGTCTTTTTTATCCATTGTGGATGTTTGAGAGATTAGACAAGTTGAAGATCATGTCATTCCTTGATTGATCCTTTGTCTAAGCACTCAGAGAGGGCTTGAAACCCTAATTTTGATTGTAGTGGATGCTCACCCATCTTTGGGGAGACTGATGAAGTATGATGGTTCCTCCATACTGTGATGATGATTTGCACAATGATGGGAAATCTTAGTGGTCAAAATTTGGGGTATGACAGATGCCCCTATTTAATCTTCTTGGACCCGAAGGTGTGAATGACGAAGGTATTCGGGCATTCGGGGTGCAAGAGGATTAAATATCGGAATACCCGAAATTTTGATGGCTATGAATGGCAGCTTGCGCATTCATCTTCTTTTGCTAAGCAATGATGCTTAGAAAAGGTAAACTTCCCCTCGATCCAGGTCTTCAGCCAAGGAACTGGTCTCAGTTTTCTGATTTAAACTTCCCCTCGATCCTGGTTTCCTACCAAGGAACTGGTCTTAGTTTCTGATTTAAACTTCCCCTCGATCCTGGTTTCCTACCAAGGAACTGGTCTTAGTTTCTTTTGTCAATAAACTTAATTGACAAGGGACGCTATGTGTAGCGGTCTTCCTCAAACTTCTCGCCGAATTTTCCTGGAGAGATGCCATTTGACGGAAAAAGTTTTGACGCCGGACTTGCTGGGGAACCCAGCCGTCTGAGCTGTAGAGTTGCACAAACTTCTCTGTTGGAGACGCCATTTGTTTCTACTGGGGAAAGCGAGTCTTCTTGGGAGACTGCTGTCGCTTGGGATCTTACATCATACTTAGTGGTCAAAATTTGGGGTATGACAAATTGTGATCTTGGATTAATGCTTCAAAAATTAAGTATTGACCTACAAAATAATTAGAAGGCATTAAAAGTTGCAAAATCAAGGTGGAAAAAATATTCAAAATGTCAAAAAACAATTAAAATATTAATTCTTTTCAAAAATATCAAGTATATGAAATAAATAATATTTTTGGGATTTTTTGGGAAAATAAAATATTTTAACATTTTTGTGAATTATTAAAAAAAGAATCAACTCAAAATCATTAAAACTCAGAGAGAAATTAATTTTTGAATCAATTAAATAAAAATCACAAAATTCAAATATTCAAATGTTGGAAAATGGCGCCAAGAACAAAGGCAAGAACACGCGCGTGTTCTGAGTTCCCCAGATTTGCATTTTCTATCCAATCTCACTGAATACTTGATCATATCATGCAATCCACATACCAATCAACTCGTTTCAACCTCACGATCATGTTTATGACAATTAATTTCATTTAAATTAAGCATAAAACAAGAAATCGCGAAAAATCCTCAAGAACCCTAAATTCTGCATGAAGGCTGGGATTTTTGATACACGATTTAAACAAAGCAATTACTTGAGGGGAAACATTCCATGCATGATTATGAACATTTGGCAAAAGTATTGTGCGAGGAAATATGCATAGATTGAGAGATGACCAAGTTTAGGCTTGCCTCTAGGTCGTGACAGCAAGAGCAAATTGATTTCTGAGTAGGAGGTGTTACAGATGAATTCTGATGATCTGAACAGCTTCCCTACACCCTATGGAGTGTGTTTGAATGCTTGGACTTGATGGAAATTGGCTGGATCACTTCATGGCATCTCAACTGCACTTTGGTTAAAACATTGAGCAATTGACTGGTGATTCTGAGAAATCAATGTTCCAGTTGTTGTTTAAGTGTTTGATCAGCTCATATGTGATGTATATGAGGTATGTGAGTGATTGGTTTGAGTGGAATTGCCCTCTAGCTCAAAACCCGATAGTTACCTTGCTAAGAAAGGCATTTTTGCCAAGAGAAAGAGATTTTGAGAAAGGCAAGTGTTGTAGGCCTTTGGTGTACTTAAACTGAACATAATTGAGCTTTATTTATAGTAGAGAAAGTTTGTTTTGGGATCCACAGTGAATGGCAACTGCAGCAGGTGTTTGTTCAATGTTGGCCAATGGAAATGCAAGTCTCCTCTAGCCATTGACTAGAGGTTAGGGCACAGAGCTTTGGTTCCCTTGGTCTTGGATAAGTCTTGACTGATTTCAGATGAGAATGGCTCAGTCCATGCCACCTTGATGCTTCCATTGAATGCTTCAATCCAAATTTGGAGTCTTGTCCCTATTTTGGCCATTCTAGGTTCAACATGCTATTTCTTGTTCCATGGACTTTGGAGGCTTGGCTCAGTGACTGTCCCCTTTAGATTCAATCCTCAGGTGTGTCCAAGTGGATAGGAGCATTTGAATTTGGCTGATTTTGGCAAATCGAGCAAAAATGCAAATTCTGCCTTGCCTTGGCAGATTTCAGCAAGGCAACTTTCCAATGTCATATCTTATGACTCAAATGGAATTTGATAATGTTCTTGGCCATTTTGGAAAGCCCTTACATGATACAACAACTGTTTGAACATGTTTGGTTTTGATCTCTTTTGAATCCAAGTGAAAAATCCCCCTACATTTGGCAAAAAGTAAGGCAAAATCTGACTTAGTGAAATTTTCACTAAGTGTTGGAACAAAGTGTTTTCTCTTGATTTTGATCACTCCATAACTCAAAATCCATGAGGAATTTGGACATAGGTCAGTATGAAGCTTTTGTAGAGGGCAATGAGATATACAAATCAAGCTTTGAATGGGGCACAATGGCCTTGTGGTTTAGGAGTTATAGTCCTCCAAAGTTGGTGCATTAGTGGCACTTTTTCATGACTTAGAAAAATTTCGAAGTTTTATGGTTACCCTTTTTACAAGTTATTCAACTTTTCTTGATTTTTCATGATGAATGATGATTCAAATCATACATTGGCATCATTTTAGGGTTAAAAATCCATTTTGGTGAAAAATCTGAAAAAGTCAAAGTTGACTTTTGTGCACAGTTGACTTTTTATCAGATGAATTCCAAACTGTGCAATTCTTCAGGAAATCATGTCCTTGACCTAAATCAAACTTGATGGACATGTTTCATGGGTGTTATAGGGTATATTGGTTCATGTCCTAGGGCTTGGGAGCATGTCCTGGTCAAAAGTCAAAGTTACAGTTGACTTTTCCCTTAAAACCCTAATTGTGGTGCAGATGAAATTGAGACTTGTTGCTCAAGCTTCTTGGACTAATCCATTGTTCCAAATGGATCAATATGGTATATTCGAGACCCTCAAATCATCCTTTGAGGTCTTGGCTCATGGTTTGTCCCAAAAGTCAACTTAGGGGTGAATTATGTCAAGAAACCCTAATTCCTGATTTTTGATGAATGCATCCCCTGAGACAAAATTGACTTGATGATTGGGTCCATGAGGTTCCATGGAGTATATTAGGTTAGGTTTTGGATCATTGGCTTGTGCCCAGATGAAAAATTTCCATCTGGAGGCCCTGGTCGACCAAAACCCTAATTTGGTGACACTGTCGATCTTGAGACTTGATCCACCTAGAAGGGAGCAGCCTTGTGCTTGATCCTTGAAGTGGGAGTCTTTTTTATCCATTGTGGATGTTTGAGAGATTAGACAAGTTGAAGATCATGTCATTCCTTGATTGATCCTTTGTCTAAGCACTCAGAGAGGGCTTGAAACCCTAATTTTGATTGTAGTGGATGCTCACCCATCTTTGGGGAGACTGATGAAGTATGATGGTTCCTCCATACTGTGATGATGATTTGCACAATGATGGGAAATCTTAGTGGTCAAAATTTGGGGTATGACAGATGCCCCTATTTAATCTTCTTGGACCCGAAGGTGTGAATGACGAAGGTATTCGGGCATTCGGGGTGCAAGAGGATTAAATATCGGAATACCCGAAATTTTGATGGCTATGAATGGCAGCTTGCGCATTCATCTTCTTTTGCTAAGCAATGATGCTTAGAAAAGGTAAACTTCCCCTCGATCCAGGTCTTCAGCCAAGGAACTGGTCTCAGTTTTCTGATTTAAACTTCCCCTCGATCCTGGTTTCCTACCAAGGAACTGGTCTTAGTTTCTGATTTAAACTTCCCCTCGATCCTGGTTTCCTACCAAGGAACTGGTCTTAGTTTCTTTTGTCAATAAACTTAATTGACAAGGGACGCTATGTGTAGTGGTCTTCCTCAAACTTCTCGCCGAATTTTCCTGGAGAGATGCCATTTGACGGAAAAAGTTTTAACGCCAGACTTGCTGGGGAACCCAGCCGTCTGAGCTGTAGAGTTGCACAAACTTCTCTGTTGGAGACGCCATTTGTTTCTACTGGGGAAAGCGAGTCTTCTTGGGAGACTGCTGTCGCTTGGGATCTTACATCATACTTAGTGGTCAAAATTTGGGGTATGACAAATTGTGATCTTGGATTAATGCTTCAAAAATTAAGTATTGACCTACAAAATAATTAGAAGGCATTAAAAGTTGCAAAATCAAGGTGGAAAAAATATTCAAAATGTCAAAAAACAATTAAAATATTAATTCTTTTCAAAAATATCAATTATATGAAATAAATAATATTTTTGGGATTTTTTGGGAAAATAAAATATTTTAACATTTTTGTGAATTATTAAAAAAAGAATCAACTCAAAATCATTAAAACTCAGAGAGAAATTAATTTTTGAATCAATTAAATAAAAATCACAAAATTCAAATATTCAAATGTTGGAAAATGGCGCCAAGAACAAAGGCAAGAACACGCGCGTGTTCTGAGTTCCCCAGATTTGCATTTTCTATCCAATCTCACTGAATACTTGATCATATCATGCAATCCACATACCAATCAACTCGTTTCAACCTCACGATCATGTTTATGACAATTAATTTCATTTAAATTAAGCATAAAACAAGAAATCACGAAAAATCCTCAAGAACCCTAAATTCTGCATGAAGGCTGGGATTTTTGATACACGATTTAAACAAAGCAATTACTTGAGGGGAAACATTCCATGCATGATTATGAACATTTGGCAAAAGTATTGTGCGAGGAAATATGCATAGATTGAGAGATGACCAAGTTTAGGCTTGCCTCTAGGTCGTGACAGCAAGAGCAAATTGATTTCTGAGTAGGAGGTGTTATAGATGAATTGTGATGATCTGAACAGCTTCCCTACACCCTATGGAGTGTGTTTGAATGCTTGGACTTGATGGAAATTGGCTGGATCACTTCATGGCATCTCAACTGCACTTTGGTTAAAACATTGAGCAATTGACTGGTGATTCTGAGAAATCAATGTTCCAGTTGTTGTTTAAGTGTTTGATCAGCTCATATGTGATGTATATGAGGTATGTGAGTGATTGGTTTGAGTGGAATTGCCCTCTAGCTCAAAACCCGATAGTTACCTTGCTAAGAAAGGCATTTTTGCCAAGAGAAAGAGATTTTGAGAAAGGCAAGCGTTGTAGGCCTTTGGTGTACTTAAACTGAACATAATTGAGCTTTATTTATAGTAGAGCAAGTTTGTTTTGGGATCCACAGTGAATGGCAACTGCAGCAGGTGTTTGTTCAATGTTGGCCAATGGAAATGCAAGTCTCCTCTAGCCATTGACTAGAGGTTAGGGCACAGAGCTTTGGTTCCCTTGGTCTTGGATAAGTCTTGACTGATTTCAGATGAGAATGGCTCAGTCCATGCCACCTTGATGCTTCCATTGAATGCTTCAATCCAAATTTGGAGTCTTGTCCCTATTTTGGCCATTCTAGGTTCAACATGCTATTTCTTGTTCCATGGACTTTGGAGGCTTGGCTCAGTGACTGTCCCCTTTAGATTCAATGCTCAGTTGTGTCCAAGTGGATAGGAGCGTTTGAATTTGGCTGATTTTGGCAAATCGAGCAAAAATGCAAATTCTGCCTTGCCTTGGCAGATTTCAGCAAGGCAACTTTCCAATGTCATATCTCATGACTCAAATGGAATTTGATAATGTTCTTGGCCATTTTGGAAAGCCTTTACATGATACAACAACTGTTTGAACATGTTTGGTTTTGATCTCTTTTGAATCCAAGTGAAAAATCCCCCTACATTTGGCAAAAAGTAAGGCAAAATCTGACTTAGTGAAATTTTCACTAAGTGTTGGAACAAAGTGTTTTCTCTTGATTTTGATCACTCCATAACTCAAAATCCATGAGGAATTTGGACATAGGTCAGTATGAAGCTTTTGTAGAGGGAAATGAGATCTACAAATCAAGCTTTGAATGGGGCACAATGGCCTTGTGGTTTAGGAGTTATGGTCCTCCAAAGTTGGTGCATTAGTGGCACTTTTTCATGACTTAGAAAAATTTCTAAGTTTTATGGTTACCCCTTTTACAAGTTATTCAACTTTTCTTGATTTTTCTTGATGAATGATGATTCAAATCATACATTAGCATCATTTTAGGGTTAAAAATCCATTTTGGTGAAAAATCTCAAAAAGTCAAAGTTGACTTTTGTGCACAGTTGACTTTTTATCAAATGAATTCCAAACTGTGCAATTCTTCAAGAAATCATGTCCTTGACCTAAATCAAACTTGATGGACATGTTTCATGGGTGTTATAGGGTATATTGGTTCATGTCCTAGGGCTTGGGAGCATGTCCTGGTCAAAAGTCAAAGTTACAGTTGACTTTTCCCTTAAAACCCTAATTGTGGTGCAGATGAAATTGAGACTTGTTGCTCAAGCTTCTTGGATTAATCCATTATTCCAAATGGATCAATATGGTATATTAGAGACCCTCAAATCATCCTTTGAGGTCTTGGCTCATGGTTTGTCCCAAAAGTCAACTTAGGGGTGAATTAGGTCAAGAAACCCTAATTCCTGATTTTTGATAAATGCATCCCCTGAGACAAAATTGACTTGATGATTGAGTCCATGAGGTTCCATGGAG
Source organism: Lathyrus tuberosus (assembly GCA_022829125.1). Taxonomy (NCBI): domain Eukaryota; kingdom Viridiplantae; phylum Streptophyta; class Magnoliopsida; order Fabales; family Fabaceae; genus Lathyrus; species Lathyrus tuberosus. The sequence continues at coordinate 34,620 of JALAZF010000203.1, read as the reverse complement.
TATATTAGGTTAGGTTTTGGATCATTGGCTTGTGCCCAGATGAAAAATTTCCATCTGGAGGCCCTGGTCGACCAAAACCCTAATTTGGTGACACTGTCGATCTTGAGACTTGATCCACCTAGAAGGGAGCAGCCTTGTGCTTGATCCTTGAAGTGGGAGTCTTTTTGATCCATTGTGGATGTTTGAGAGATTAGACAAGTTGAAGATCATGTCATTCCTTGATTGATCCTTTGTCTAAGCACTCAGAGAGGGCTTGAAACCCTAATTTTGATTGTAGTGGATGCTCACCCATCTTTGGGGAGACTGATGAAGTATGATGGTTCCTCCATACTGTGATGATGATTTGCACAATGGTGGGAAATCTTAGTGGTCAAAATTTGGGGTATGACAGATGCCCCTATTTAATCTTCTTGGACCCGAAGGTGTGAATGACGAAGGTATTCGGGCATTCGGGGTGCAAGAGGATTAAATATCAGAATACCCGAAATTTTGATGGTTATGAATGGCAGCTTGCGCATTCATCTTCTTTTGCTAAGCAATGATGCTTAGAAAAGGTAAACTTCCCCTCGATCCAGGTCTTCAGCCAAGGAACAAGTCTCAGTTTTCTGATTTAAACTTCCCCTCGATCCTGGTTTCCTACCAAGGAACTGGTCTTAGTTTCTGATTTAAACTTCCCCTCAATCCTGGTTTCCTACCAAGGAACTGGTCTTAGTTTCTTTTGCCAATAAACTTAATTGACAAGGGACGCTGTGTGTAGCGGTCTTCCTCAAACTTCTCGCCGAATTTTCCTGGAGAGATGCCATTTGACGGAAAAAGTTTTGACGCCAGACTTGCTGGGGGAACCCAGCCGTCTGAGCTGTAGAGTTGCACAAACTTCTCTGTTGGAGACGCCATTTGTTTCTACTGGGGAAAGCGAGTCTTCTTGGGAGACTGCTGTCGCTTGGGATCTTACATCATACTTAGTGGTCAAAATTTGGGGTATGACAAATTGTGATCTTGGATTAATGCTTCAAAAATTAAGTATTGACCTACAAAATAATTAGAAGGCATTAAAAGTTGCAAAATCAAGGTGGAAAAAATATTCAAAATGTCAAAAAACAATTAAATTATTAATTATTTTCAAAAATATCAATTATATGAAATAAATAATATTTTTGGGATTTTTTGGGAAAATAAAATATTTTAACATTTTTGTGAATTATTAAAAAAAGAATCAACTCAAAATCATTAAAACTCAGAGAGAAATTAATTTTTGAATCAATTAAATAAAAATCACAAAATTCAAATATTCAAATGTTGGAAAATGGCGCCAAGAACAAAGGCAAGAACACGCGCGTGTTCTGAGTTCCCCAGATTTGCATTTTCTATCCAATCTCACTGAATACTTGATCATATCATGCAATCCACATACCAATCAACTCGTTTCAACCTCACGATCATGTTTATGACAATTAATTTCATTTAAATTAATCATAAAACAAGAAATCACGAAAAATCCTCAAGAACCCTAAATTCTGCATGAAGGCTGGGATTTTTGATACACGATTTAAACAAAGCAATTACTTGAGGGGAAACATTCCATGCATGATTATGAACATTTGGCAAAAGTATTGTGCGAGGAAATATGCATAGATTGAGAGATGACCAAGTTTAGGCTTGCCTCTAGGTCGTGACAGCAAGGGCAAATTGATTTCTGAGTAGGAGGTGTTACAGATGAATTGTGATGATCTGAACAGCTTCCCTACACCCTATGGAGTGTGTTTGAATGTTTGGACTTGATGGAAATTGGCTGGATCACTTCATGGCATCTCAACTGCACTTTGGTTAAAACATTGAGCAATTGACTGGTGATTCTGAGAAATCAATGTTCCAGTTGTTGTTTAAGTGTTTGATCAGCTCATATGTGATGTATATGAGGTATGTGAGTGATTGGTTTGAGTGGAATTTCCCTCTAGCTCAAAACCTGATAGTTACCTTGCTAAGAAAGGCATTTTTGCCAAGAGAAAGAGATTTTGAGAAAGGCAAGTGTTGTAGGCCTTTGGTGTACTTAAACTGAACATAATTGAGCTCTATTTATAGTAGAGCAAGTTTGTTTTGGGATCCACAGTGAATGGCAACTGCAGCAGGTGTTTGTTCAATGTTGGCCAATGGAAATGCAAGTCTCCTCTAGCCATTGACTAGAGGTTAGGGCACAGAGCTTTGGTTCCCTTGGTCTTGGATAAGTCTTGACTGATTTTAGATGAGAATGGCTCAGTCCATGCCACCTTGATGCTTCCATTGAATGCTTCAATCCAAATTTGGAGTCTTGTCCCTATTTTGGCCATTCTAGGTTCAACATGCTATTTCTTGTTCCATGGACTTTGGAGGCTTGGCTCAGTGACTGTCCCCTTTAGATTCAATGCTCAGTTGTGTCCAAGTGGATAGGAGCGTTTGAATTTGGCTGATTTTGGCAAATCGAGCAAAAATGCAAATTCTGCCTTGCCTTGGCAGATTTCAGCAAGGCAACTTTCCAATGTCATATCTCATGACTCAAATGGAATTTGATAATGTTCTTGGCCATTTTGGAAAGCCTTTACATGATACAACAACTGTTTGAACATGTTTGGTTTTGATCTCTTTTGAATCCAAGTGAAAAATCCCCCTACATTTGGCAAAAAGTAAGGCAAAATCTGACTTAGTGAAATTTTCACTAAGTGTTGGAACAAAGTGTTTTCTCTTGATTTTGATCACTCCATAACTCAAAATCCATGAGGAATTTGGACATAGGTCAGTATGAAGCTTTTGTAGAGGGAAATGAGATCTACAAATCAAGCTTTGAATGGGGCACAATGGCCTTGTGGTTTAGGAGTTATGGTCCTCCAAAGTTGGTGCATTAGTGGCACTTTTTCATGACTTAGAAAAATTTCTAAGTTTTATGGTTACCCCTTTTACAAGTTATTCAACTTTTCTTGATTTTTCTTGATGAATGATGATTCAAATCATACATTAGCATCATTTTAGGGTTAAAAATCCATTTTGGTGAAAAATCTCAAAAAGTCAAAGTTGACTTTTGTGCACAGTTGACTTTTTATCAAATGAATTCCAAACTGTGCAATTCTTCAAGAAATCATGTCCTTGACCTAAATCAAACTTGATGGACATGTTTCATGGGTGTTATAGGGTATATTGGTTCATGTCCTAGGGCTTGGGAGCATGTCCTGGTCAAAAGTCAAAGTTACAGTTGACTTTTTCCTTAAAACCCTAATTGTGGTGCAGATGAAATTGAGACTTGTTGCTCAAGCTTCTTGGATTAATCCATTGTTCCAAATGGATCAATATGGTATATTAGAGACCCTCAAATCATCCTTTGAGGTCTTGGCTCATGGTTTGTCCCAAAAGTCAACTTAGGGGTGAATTAGGTCAAGAAACCCTAATTCCTGATTTTTGATGAATGCATCCCCTGAGACAAAATTGACTTGATGATTGGGTCCATGAGGTTCCATGGAGTATATTAGGTTAGGTTTTGGATCATTGGCTTGTGCCCAGATGAAAAATTTCCATCTGGAGGCCCTGGTCGACCAAAACCCTAATTTGGTGACACTGTCGATCTTGAGACTTGATCCACCTAGAAGGGAGCAGCCTTGTGCTTGATCCTTGAAGTGGGAGTCTTTTTGATCCATTGTGGATGTTTGAGAGATTAGACAAGTTGAAGATCATGTCATTCCTTGATTGATCCTTTGTCTAAGCACTCAGAGAGGGCTTGAAACCCTAATTTTGATTGTAGTGGATGCTCACCCATCTTTGGGGAGACTGATGAAGTATGATGGTTCCTCCATACTGTGATGATGATTTGCACAATGGTGGGAAATCTTAGTGGTCAAAATTTGGGGTATGACAGATGCCCCTATTTAATCTTCTTGGACCCGAAGGTGTGAATGACGAAGGTATTCGGGCATTCGGTGTGCAAGAGGATTAAATATCAGAATACCCGAAATTTTGATGGTTATGAATGGCAGCTTGCGCATTCATCTTCTTTTGCTAAGCAATGATGCTTAGAAAAGGTAAACTTCCCCTCGATCCAGGTCTTCAGCCAAGGAACAAGTCTCAGTTTTCTGATTTAAACTTCCCCTCGATCCTGGTTTCCTACCAAGGAACTGGTCTTAGTTTCTGATTTAAACTTCCCCTCAATCCTGGTTTCCTACCAAGGAACTGGTCTTAGTTTCTTTTGCCAATAAACTTAATTGACAAGGGACGCTGTGTGTAGCGGTCTTCCTCAAACTTCTCGCCGAATTTTCCTGGAGAGATGCCATTTGACGGAAAAAGTTTTGACGCCAGACTTGCTGGGGGAACCCAGCCGTCTGAGCTGTAGAGTTGCACAAACTTCTCTGTTGGAGACGCCATTTGTTTCTACTGGGGAAAGCGAGTCTTCTTGGGAGACTGCTGTCGCTTGGGATCTTACATCATACTTAGTGGTCAAAATTTGGGGTATGACAAATTGTGATCTTGGATTAATGCTTCAAAAATTAAGTATTGACCTACAAAATAATTAGAAGGCATTAAAAGTTGCAAAATCAAGGTGGAAAAAATATTCAAAATGTCAAAAAACAATTAAATTATTAATTCTTTTCAAAAATATCAATTATATGAAATAAATAATATTTTTGGGATTTTTTGGGAAAATAAAATATTTTAACATTTTTGTGAATTATTAAAAAAAGAATCAACTCAAAATCATTAAAACTCAGAGAGAAATTAATTTTTGAATCAATTAAATAAAAATCACAAAATTCAAATATTCAAATGTTGGAAAATGGCGCCAAGAACAAAGGCAAGAACACGCGCGTGTTCTGAGTTCCCCAGATTTGCATTTTCTATCCAATCTCACTGAATACTTGATCATATCATGCAATCCACATACCAATCAACTCGTTTCAACCTCACGATCATGTTTATGACAATTAATTTCATTTAAATTAAGCATAAAACAAGAAATCACGAAAAATCCTCAAGAACCCTAAATTCTGCATGAAGGCTGGGATTTTTGATACACGATTTAAACAAAGCAATTACTTGAGGGGAAACATTCCATGCATGATTATGAACATTTGGCAAAAGTATTGTGCGAGGAAATATGCATAGATTGAGAGATGACCAAGTTTAGGCTTGCCTCTAGGTCGTGACAGCAAGAGCAAATTGATTTCTGAGTAGGAGGTGTTACAGATGAATTGTGATGATCTGAACAGCTTCCCTACACCCTATGGAGTGTGTTTGAATGTTTGGACTTGATGGAAATTGGTTGGATCACTTCATGGCATCTCAACTGCACTTTGGTTAAAACATTGAGCAATTGACTGGTGATTCTGAGAAATCAATGTTCCAGTTGTTGTTTAAGTGTTTGATCAGCTCATATGTGATGTATATGAGGTATGTGAGTGATTGGTTTGAGTGGAATTTCCCTCTAGCTCAAAACCCGATAGTTACCTTGCTAAGAAAGGCATTTTTGCCAAGAGAAAGAGATTTTGAGAAAGGCAAGTGTTGTAGGCCTTTGGTGTACTTAAACTGAACATAATTGAGCTCTATTTATAGTAGAGCAAGTTTGTTTTGGGATCCACAGTGAATAGCAACTGCAGCAGGTGTTTGTTCAATGTTGGCCAATGGAAATGCAAGTCTCCTCTAGCCATTGACTAGAGGTTAGGGCACAGAGCTTTGGTTCCCTTGGTCTTGGATAAGTCTTGACTGATTTTAGATGAGAATGGCTCAGTCCATGCCACCTTGATGCTTCCATTGAATGCTTCAATCCAAATTTGGAGTCTTGTCCCTATTTTGGCCATTCTAGGTTCAACATGCTATTTCTTGTTCCATGGACTTTGGAGGCTTGGCTCAGTGACTGTCCCCTTTAGATTCAATGCTCAGTTGTGTCCAAGTGGATAGGAGCGTTTGAATTTGGCTGATTTTGGCAAATCGAGCAAAAATGCAAATTCTGCCTTGCCTTGGCAGATTTCAGCAAGGCAACTTTCCAATGTCATATCTCATGACTCATATGGAATTTGATAATGTTCTTGGCCATTTTGGAAAGCCTTTACATGATACAACAACTGTTTGAACATGTTTGGTTTTGATCTCTTTTGAATCCAAGTGAAAAATCCCCCTACATTTGGCAAAAAGTAAGGCAAAATCTGACTTAGTGAAATTTTCACTAAGTGTTGGAACAAAGTGTTTTCTCTTGATTTTGATCACTCCATAACTCAAAATCCATGAGGAATTTGGACATAGGTCAGTATGAAGCTTTTGTAGAGGGAAATGAGATCTACAAATCAAGCTTTGAATGGGGCACAATGGCCTTGTGGTTTAGGAGTTATGGTCCTCCAAAGTTGGTGCATTAGTGGCACTTTTTCATGACTTAGAAAAATTTCTAAGTTTTATGGTTACCCCTTTTACAAGTTATTCAACTTTTCTTGATTTTTCTTGATGAATGATGATTCAAATCATACATTAGCATCATTTTAGGGTTAAAAATCCATTTTGGTGAAAAATCTCAAAAAGTCAAAGTTGACTTTTGTGCACAGTTGACTTTTTATCAAATGAATTCCAAACTGTGCAATTCTTCAAGAAATCATGTCCTTGACCTAAATCAAACTTGATGGACATGTTTCATGGGTGTTATAGGGTATATTGGTTCATGTCCTAGGGCTTGGGAGCATGTCCTGGTCAAAAGTCAAAGTTACAGTTGACTTTTCCCTTAAAACCCTAATTGTGGTGCAGATGAAATTGAGACTTGTTGCTCAAGCTTCTTGGATTAATCCATTGTTCCAAATGGATCAATATGGTATATTAGAGACCCTCAAATCATCCTTTGAGGTCTTGGCTCATGGTTTGTCCCAAAAGTCAACTTAGGGGTGAATTAGGTCAAGAAACCCTAATTCCTGATTTTTGATGAATGCATCCCCTGAGACAAAATTGACTTGATGATTGGGTCCATGAGGTTCCATGGAGTATATTAGGTTAGGTTTTGGATCATTGGCTTGTGCCCAGATGAAAAATTTCCATCTGGAGGCCCTGGTCGACCAAAACCCTAATTTGGTGACACTGTCGATCTTGAGACTTGATCCACCTAGAAGGGAGCAGCCTTGTGCTTGATCCTTGAAGTGGGAGTCTTTTTGATCCATTGTGGATGTTTGAGAGATTAGACAAGTTGAAGATCATGTCATTCCTTGATTGATCCTTTGTCTAAGCACTCAGAGAGGGCTTGAAACCCTAATTTTGATTGTAGTGGATGCTCACCCATCTTTGGGGAGACTGATGAAGTATGATGGTTCCTCCATACTGTGATGATGATTTGCACAATGGTGGGAAATCTTAGTGGTCAAAATTTGGGGTATGACAGATGCCCCTATTTAATCTTCTTGGACCCGAAGGTGTGAATGACGAAGGTATTCGGGCATTCGGTGTGCAAGAGGATTAAATATCAGAATACCCGAAATTTTGATGGTTATGAATGGCAGCTTGCGCATTCATCTTCTTTTGCTAAGCAATGATGCTTAGAAAAGGTAAACTTCCCCTCGATCCAGGTCTTCAGCCAAGGAACAAGTCTCAGTTTTCTGATTTAAACTTCCCCTCGATCCTGGTTTCCTACCAAGGAACTGGTCTTAGTTTCTGATTTAAACTTCCCCTCAATCCTGGTTTCCTACCAAGGAACTGGTCTTAGTTTCTTTTGCCAATAAACTTAATTGACAAGGGACGCTGTGTGTAGCGGTCTTCCTCAAACTTCTCGCCGAATTTTCCTGGAGAGATGCCATTTGACGGAAAAAGTTTTGACGCCAGACTTGCTGGGGGAACCCAGCCGTCTGAGCTGTAGAGTTGCACAAACTTCTCTGTTGGAGACGCCATTTGTTTCTACTGGGGAAAGCGAGTCTTCTTGGGAGACTGCTGTCGCTTGGGATCTTACATCATACTTAGTGGTCAAAATTTGGGGTATGACAAATTGTGATCTTGGATTAATGCTTCAAAAATTAAGTATTGACCTACAAAATAATTAGAAGGCATTAAAAGTTGCAAAATCAAGGTGGAAAAAATATTCAAAATGTCAAAAAACAATTAAATTATTAATTATTTTCAAAAATATCAATTATATGAAATAAATAATATTTTTGGGATTTTTTGGGAAAATAAAATATTTTAACATTTTTGTGAATTATTAAAAAAAGAATCAACTCAAAATCATTAAAACTCAGAGAGAAATTAATTTTTGAATCAATTAAATAAAAATCACAAAATTCAAATATTCAAATGTTGGAAAATGGCGCCAAGAACAAAGGCAAGAACACGCGCGTGTTCTGAGTTCCCCAGATTTGCATTTTCTATCCAATCTCACTGAATACTTGATCATATCATGCAATCCACATACCAATCAACTCGTTTCAACCTCACGATCATGTTTATGACAATTAATTTCATTTAAATTAATCATAAAACAAGAAATCACGAAAAATCCTCAAGAACCCTAAATTCTGCATGAAGGCTGGGATTTTTGATACACGATTTAAACAAAGCAATTACTTGAGGGGAAACATTCCATGCATGATTATGAACATTTGGCAAAAGTATTGTGCGAGGAAATATGCATAGATTGAGAGATGACCAAGTTTAGGCTTGCCTCTAGGTCGTGACAGCAAGGGCAAATTGATTTCTGAGTAGGAGGTGTTACAGATGAATTGTGATGATCTGAACAGCTTCCCTACACCCTATGGAGTGTGTTTGAATGTTTGGACTTGATGGAAATTGGCTGGATCACTTCATGGCATCTCAACTGCACTTTGGTTAAAACATTGAGCAATTGACTGGTGATTCTGAGAAATCAATGTTCCAGTTGTTGTTTAAGTGTTTGATCAGCTCATATGTGATGTATATGAGGTATGTGAGTGATTGGTTTGAGTGGAATTTCCCTCTAGCTCAAAACCCGATAGTTACCTTGCTAAGAAAGGCATTTTTGCCAAGAGAAAGAGATTTTGAGAAAGGCAAGTGTTGTAGGCCTTTGGTGTACTTAAACTGAACATAATTGAGCTCTATTTATAGTAGAGCAAGTTTGTTTTGGGATCCACAGTGAATGGCAACTGCAGCAGGTGTTTGTTCAATGTTGGCCAATGGAAATGCAAGTCTCCTCTAGCCATTGACTAGAGGTTAGGGCACAGAGCTTTGGTTCCCTTGGTCTTGGATAAGTCTTGACTGATTTTAGATGAGAATGGCTCAGTCCATGCCACCTTGATGCTTCCATTGAATGCTTCAATCCAAATTTGGAGTCTTGTCCCTATTTTGGCCATTCTAGGTTCAACATGCTATTTCTTGTTCCATGGACTTTGGAGGCTTGGCTCAGTGACTGTCCCCTTTAGATTCAATGCTCAGTTGTGTCCAAGTGGATAGGAGCGTTTGAATTTGGCTGATTTTGGCAAATCGGGCAAAAATGCAAATTCTGCCTTGCCTTGGCAGATTTCAGCAAGGCAACTTTCCAATGTCATATCTCATGACTCAAATGGAATTTGGTAATGTTCTTGGCCATTTTGGAAAGCCTTTACATGATACAACAACTGTTTGAACATGTTTGGTTTTGATCTCTTTTGAATCCAAGTGAAAAATCCCCCTACATTTGGCAAAAAGTAAGGCAAAATCTGACTTAGTGAAATTTTCACTAAGTGTTGGAACAAAGTGTTTTCTCTTGATTTTGATCACTCCATAACTCAAAATCCATGAGGAATTTGGACATAGGTCAGTATGAAGCTTTTGTAGAGGGAAATGAGATCTACAAATCAAGCTTTGAATGGGGCACAATGGCCTTGTGGTTTAGGAGTTATGGTCCTCCAAAGTTGGTGCATTAGTGGCACTTTTTCATGACTTAGAAAAATTTCTAAGTTTTATGGTTACCCCTTTTACAAGTTATTCAACTTTTCTTGATTTTTCTTGATGAATGATGATTCAAATCATACATTAGCATCATTTTAGGGTTAAAAATCCATTTTGGTGAAAAATCTCAAAAAGTCAAAGTTGACTTTTGTGCACAGTTGACTTTTTATCAAATGAATTCCAAACTGTGCAATTCTTCAAGAAATCATGTCCTTGACCTAAATCAAACTTGATGGACATGTTTCATGGGTGTTATAGGGTATATTGGTTCATGTCCTAGGGCTTGGGAGCATGTCCTGGTCAAAAGTCAAAGTTACAGTTGACTTTTCCCTTAAAACCCTAATTGTGGTGCAGATGAAATTGAGACTTGTTGCTCAAGCTTCTTGGATTAATCCATTGTTCCAAATGGATCAATATGGTATATTAGAGACCCTCAAATCATCCTTTGAGGTCTTGGCTCATGGTTTGTCCCAAAAGTCAACTTAGGGGTGAATTAGGTCAAGAAACCCTAATTCCTGATTTTTGATGAATGCATCCCCTGAGACAAAATTGACTTGATGATTGGGTCCATGAGGTTCCATGGAGTATATTAGGTTAGGTTTTGGATCATTGGCTTGTGCCCAGATGAAAAATTTCCATCTGGAGGCCCTGGTCGACCAAAACCCTAATTTGGTGACACTGTCGATCTTGAGACTTGATCCACCTAGAAGGGAGCAGCCTTGTGCTTGATCCTTGAAGTGGGAGTCTTTTTGATCCATTGTGGATGTTTGAGAGATTAGACAAGTTGAAGATCATGTCATTCCTTGATTGATCCTTTGTCTAAGCACTCAGAGAGGGCTTGAAACCCTAATTTTGATTGTAGTGGATGCTCACCCATCTTTGGGGAGACTGATGAAGTATGATGGTTCCTCCATACTGTGATGATGATTTGCACAATGGTGGGAAATCTTAGTGGTCAAAATTTGGGGTATGACAGATGCCCCTATTTAATCTTCTTGGACCCGAAGGTGTGAATGACGAAGGTATTCGGGCATTCGGTGTGCAAGAGGATTAAATATCAGAATACCCGAAATTTTGATGGTTATGAATGGCAGCTTGCGCATTCATCTTCTTTTGCTAAGCAATGATGCTTAGAAAAGGTAAACTTCCCCTCGATCCAGGTCTTCAGCCAAGGAACAAGTCTCAGTTTTCTGATTTAAACTTCCCCTCGATCCTGGTTTCCTACCAAGGAACTGGTCTTAGTTTCTGATTTAAACTTCCCCTCAATCCTGGTTTCCTACCAAGGAACTGGTCTTAGTTTCTTTTGCCAATAAACTTAATTGACAAGGGACGCTGTGTGTAGCGGTCTTCCTCAAACTTCTCGCCGAATTTTCCTGGAGAGATGCCATTTGACGGAAAAAGTTTTGACGCCAGACTTGCTGGGGGAACCCAGCCGTCTGAGCTGTAGAGTTGCACAAACTTCTCTGTTGGAGACGCCATTTGTTTCTACTGGGGAAAGCGAGTCTTCTTGGGAGACTGCTGTCGCTTGGGATCTTACATCATACTTAGTGGTCAAAATTTGGGGTATGACAAATTGTGATCTTGGATTAATGCTTCAAAAATTAAGTATTGACCTACAAAATAATTAGAAGGCATTAAAAGTTGCAAAATCAAGGTGGAAAAAATATTCAAAATGTCAAAAAACAATTAAATTATTAATTCTTTTCAAAAATATCAATTATATGAAATAAATAATATTTTTGGGATTTTTTGGGAAAATAAAATATTTTAACATTTTTGTGAATTATTAAAAAAAGAATCAACTCAAAATCATTAAAACTCAGAGAGAAATTAATTTTTGAATCAATTAAATAAAAATCACAAAATTCAAATATTCAAATGTTGGAAAATGGCGCCAAGAACAAAGGCAAGAACACGCGCGTGTTCTGAGTTCCCCAGATTTGCATTTTCTATCCAATCTCACTGAATACTTGATCATATCATGCAATCCACATACCAATCAACTCGTTTCAACCTCACGATCATGTTTATGACAATTAATTTCATTTAAATTAAGCATAAAACAAGAAATCACGAAAAATCCTCAAGAACCCTAAATTCTGCATGAAGGCTGGGATTTTTGATACACGATTTAAACAAAGCAATTACTTGAGGGGAAACATTCCATGCATGATTATGAACATTTGGCAAAAGTATTGTGCGAGGAAATATGCATAGATTGAGAGATGACCAAGTTTAGGCTTGCCTCTAGGTCGTGACAGCAAGAGCAAATTGATTTCTGAGTAGGAGGTGTTACAGATGAATTGTGATGATCTGAACAGCTTCCCTACACCCTATGGAGTGTGTTTGAATGTTTGGACTTGATGGAAATTGGCTGGATCACTTCATGGCATCTCAACTGCACTTTGGTTAAAACATTGAGCAATTGACTGGTGATTCTGAGAAATCAATGTTTCAGTTGTTGTTTAAGTGTTTGATCAGCTCATATGTGATGTATATGAGGTATGTGAGTGATTGGTTTGAGTGGAATTTCCCTCTAGCTCAAAACCCGATAGTTACCTTGCTAAGAAAGGCATTTTTGCCAAGAGAAAGAGATTTTGAGAAAGGCAAGTGTTGTAGGCCTTTGGTGTACTTAAACTGAACATAATTGAGCTCTATTTATAGTAGAGCAAGTTTGTTTTGGGATCCACAGTGAATGGCAACTACAGCAGGTGTTTGTTCAATGTTGGCCAATGGAAATGCAAGTCTCCTCTAGCCATTGACTAGAGGTTAGGGCACAGAGCTTTGGTTCCCTTGGTCTTGGATAAGTCTTGACTGATTTTAGATGAGAATGGCTCAGTCCATGCCACCTTGATGCTTCCATTGAATGCTTCAATCCAAATTTGGAGTCTTGTCCCTATTTTGGCCATTCTAGGTTCAACATGCTATTTCTTGTTCCATGGACTTTGGAGACTTGGCTCAGTGACTGTCCCCTTTAGATTCAATGCTCAGTTGTGTCCAAGTGGATAGGAGCGTTTGAATTTGGCTGATTTTGGCAAATCGAGCAAAAATGCAAATTCTGCCTTGCCTTGGCAGATTTCAGCAAGGCAACTTTCCAATGTCATATCTCATGACTCAAATGGAATTTGATAATGTTCTTGGCCATTTTGGAAAGCCTTTACATGATACAACAACTGTTCGAACATGTTTGGTTTTGATCTCTTTTGAATCCAAGTGAAAAATCCCCCTACATTTGGCAAAAAGTAAGGCAAAATCTGACTTAGTGAAATTTTCACTAAGTGTTGGAACAAAGTGTTTTCTCTTGATTTTGATCACTCCATAACTCAAAATCCATGAGGAATTTGGACATAGGTCAGTATGAAGCTTTTGTAGAGGGAAATGAGATCTACAAATCAAGCTTTGAATGGGGCACAATGGCCTTGTGGTTTAGGAGTTATGGTCCTCCAAAGTTGGTGCATTAGTGGCACTTTTTCATGACTTAGAAAAATTTCTAAGTTTTATGGTTACCCCTTTTACAAGTTATTCAACTTTTCTTGATTTTTCTTGATGAATGATGATTCAAATCATACATTAGCATCATTTTAGGGTTAAAAATCCATTTTGGTGAAAAATCTCAAAAAGTCAAAGTTGACTTTTGTGCACAGTTGACTTTTTATCAAATGAATTCCAAACTGTGCAATTCTTCAAGAAATCATGTCCTTGACCTAAATCAAACTTGATGGACATGTTTCATGGGTGTTATAGGGTATATTGGTTCATGTCCTAGGGCTTGGGAGCATGTCCTGGTCAAAAGTCAAAGTTACAGTTGACTTTTCCCTTAAAACCCTAATTGTGGTGCAATTGAAATTGAGACTTGTTGCTCAAGCTTCTTGGATTAATCCATTGTTCCAAATGGATCAATATGGTATATTAGAGACCCTCAAATCATCCTTTGAGGTCTTGGCTCGTGGTTTGTCCCAAAAGTCAACTTAGGGGTGAATTAGGTCAAGAAACCCTAATTCCTGATTTTTGATGAATGCATCCCCTGAGACAAAATTGACTTGATGATTGGGTCCATGAGGTTCCATGGAGTATATTAGGTTAGGTTTTGGATCATTGGCTTGTGCCCAGATGAAAAATTTCCATCTGGAGGCCCTGGTCGACCAAAACCCTAATTTGGTGACACTGTCGATCTTGAGATTTGATCCACCTAGAAGGGAGCAGCCTTGTGCTTGATCCTTGAAGTGGGAGTCTTTTTGATCCATTGTGGATGTTTGAGAGATTAGACAAGTTGAAGATCATGTCATTCCTTGATTGATCCTTTGTCTAAGCACTCAGAGAGGGCTTGAAACCCTAATTTTGATTGTAGTGGATGCTCACCCATCTTTGGGGAGACTGATGAAGTATGATGGTTCCTCCATACTGTGATGATGATTTGCACAATGATGGGAAATCTTAGTGGTCAAAATTTGGGGTATGACAGATGCCCCTATTTAATCTTCTTGGACCCGAAGGTGTGAATGACGAAGGTATTCGGGCATTCGGGGTGCAAAAGGATTAAATATCAGAATACCCGAAATTTTGATGGTTATGAATGGCAGCTTGCGCATTCATCTTCTTTTGCTAAGCAATGATGCTTAGAAAAGGTAAACTTCCCCTCGATCCAGGTCGTCAGCCAAGGAACAAGTCTCAGTTTTCTGATTTAAACTTCCCCTCGATCCTGGTTTCCTACCAAGGAACTGGTCTTAGTTTCTGATTTAAACTTCCCCTCAATCCTGGTTTCCTACCAAGGAACTGGTCTTAGTTTCTTTTGTCAATAAACTTAATTGACAAGGGACGCTGTGTGTAGCGGTCTTCCTCGAACTTCTCGCCGAATTTTCCTGGAGAGATGCCATTTGACGGAAAAAATTTTGACGCCAGACTTGCTGGGGGAACCCAGCCGTCTGAGCTGTAGAGTTGCACAAACTTCTCTGTTGGAGACGCCATTTGTTTCTAGTTGGGAAAGCGAGTCTTCTTGGGAGACTGCTGTCGCTTGGGATCTTACATCATACTTAGTGGTCAAAATTTGGGGTATGACAAATTGTGATCTTGGATTAATGCTTCAAAAATTAAGTATTGACCTACAAAATAATTAGAAGGCATTAAAAGTTGCAAAATCAAGGTGGAAAAAATATTCAAAATGTCAAAAAACAATTAAAATATTAATTCTTTTCAAAAATATCAATTATATGAAATAAATAATATTTTTGGGATTTTTTGGGAAAATAAAATATTTTAACATTTTTGTGAATTATTAAAAAAAGAATCAACTCAAAATCATTAAAACTCAGAGAGAAATTAATTTTTGAATCAATTAAATAAAAATCACAAAATTCAAATATTCAAATGTTGGAAAATGGCGCCAAGAACAAAGGCAAGAACACGCGCGTGTTCTGAGTTCCCCAGATTTGCATTTTCTATCCAATCTCACTGAATACTTGATCATATCATGCAATCCACATACCAATCAACTCGTTTCAACCTCACGGTCATGTTTATGACAATTAATTTCATTTAAATTAAGCATAAAACAAGAAATCACGAAAAATCCTCAAGAACCCTAAATTCTGCATGAAGGCTGGGATTTTTGATACACGATTTAAACAAAGCAATTACTTGAGGGGAAACATTCCATGCATGATTATGAACATTTGGCAAAAGTATTGTGCGAGGAAATATGCATAGATTGAGAGATGACCAAGTTTAGGCTTGCCTCTAGGTCGTGACAGCAAGAGCAAATGGATTTCTGAGTAGGAGGTGTTACAGATGAATTGTGATGATCTGAACAGCTTCCCTACACCCTATGGAGTGTGTTTGAATGTTTGGACTTGATGGAAATTGGCTGGATCACTTCATGGCATCTCAACTGCACTTTGGTTAAAACATTGAGCAATTGACTGGTGATTCTGAGAAATCAATGTTCCAGTTGTTGTTTAAGTGTTTGATCAGCTCATATGTGATGTATATGAGGTATGTGAGTGATTGGTTTGAGTGGAATTTCCCTCTAGCTCAAAACCCGATAGTTACCTTGCTAAGAAAGGCATTTTTGCCAAGAGAAAGAGATTTTGAGAAAGGCAAGTGTTGTAGGCCTTTGGTGTACTTAAACTGAACATAATTGAGCTCTATTTATAGTAGAGCAAGTTTGTTTTGGGATCCACAGTGAATGGCAACTGCAGCAGGTGTTTGTTCAATGTTGGCCAATGGAAATGCAAGTCTCCTCTAGCCATTGACAAGAGGTTAGGGCACAGAGCTTTGGTTCCCTTGGTCTTGGATAAGTCTTGACTGATTTTAGATGAGAATGGCTCAGTCCATGCCACCTTGATGCTTCCATTGAATGCTTCAATCCAAATTTGGAGTCTTGTCCCTATTTTGGCCATTCTAGGTTCAACATGCTATTTCTTGTTCCATGGACTTTGGAGGCTTGGCTCAGTGACTGTCCTCTTTAGATTCAATGCTCAGATGTGTCCAAGTGGATAGGAGCGTTTGAATTTGGCTGATTTTGGCAAATCGAGCAAAAATGCAAATTCTGCCTTGCCTTGGCAGATTTCAGCAAGGCAACTTTCCAATGTCATATCTCATGACTCAAATGGAATTTGATAATGTTCTTGGCCATTTTGGAAAGCCTTTACATGATACAACAACTGTTTGAACATGTTTGGTTTTGATCTCTTTTGAATCCAAGTGAAAAATCCCCTTACATTTGGCAAAAAGTAAGGCAAAATCTGACTTAGTGAAATTTTCACTAAGTGTTGGAACAAAGTGTTTTCTCTTGATTTTGATCACTCCATAACTCAAAATCCATGAGGAATTTGGACATAGGTCAGTATGAAGCTTTTGTAGAGGGAAATGAGATCTACAAATCAAGCTTTGAATGGGGCACAATGGCCTTGTGGTTTAGGAGTTATGGTCCTCCAAAGTTGGTGCATTAGTGGCACTTTTTCATGACTTAGAAAAATTTCTAAGTTTTATGGTTACCCCTTTTACAAGTTATTCAACTTTTCTTGATTTTTCTTGATGAATGATGATTCAAATCATACATTAGCATCATTTTAGGGTTAAAAATCCATTTTGGTGAAAAATCTCAAAAAGTCAAAGTTGACTTTTGTGCACAGTTGACTTTTTATCAAATGAATTCCAAACTGTGCAATTCTTCAAGAAATCATGTCCTTGACCTAAATCAAACTTGATGGACATGTTTCATGGGTGTTATAGGGTATATTGGTTCATGTCCTAGGGCTTGGGAGCATGTCCTGGTTAAAAGTCAAAGTTACAGTTGACTTTTCCCTTAAAACCCTAATTGTGGTGCAGATGAAATTGAGACTTGTTGCTCAAGCTTCTTGGATTAATCCATTGTTCCAAATGGATCAGTATGGTATATTAGAGACCCTCAAATCATCCTTTGAGGTCTTGGCTCATGGTTTGTCCCAAAAGTCAACTTAGGGGTGAATTAGGTCAAGAAACCCTAATTCCCGATTTTTGATGAATGCATCCCCTGAGACAAAATTGACTTGATGATTGGGTCCATGAGGTTCCATGGAGTATATTAGGTTAGGTTTTGGATCATTGGCTTGTGCCCAGATGAAAATTTTCCATCTGGAGGCCCTGGTCGACCAAAACCCTAATTTGGTGACACTGTCGATCTTGAGACTTGATCCACCTAGAAGGGAGCATCCTTGTGCTTGATCCTTGAAGTGGGAGTCTTTTTGATCCATTGTGGATGTTTGAGAGATTAGACAAGTTGAAGATCATGTCATTCCTTGATTGATCCTTTGTCTAAGCACTCAGAGAGGGCTTGAAACCCTAATTTTGATTGTAGTGGATGCTCACCCATCTTTGGGGAGACTGATGAAGTATGATGGTTCCTCCATACTGTGATGATGATTTGCACAATGATGGGAAATCTTAGTGGTCAAAATTTGGGGTATGACAGATGCCCCTATTTAATCTTCTTGGACCCGAAGGTGTGAATGACGAAGGTATTCGGGCATTCGGGGTGCAAGAGGATTAAATATCAGAATACCCGAAATTTTGATGGTTATGAATGGCAGCTTGCGCATTCATCTTCTTTTGCTAAGCAATGATGCTTAGAAAAGGTAAACTTCCCCTCGATCCAGGTCTTCAGCCAAGGAACAAGTCTCAGTTTTCTGATTTAAACTTCCCCTCGATCCTGGTTTCCTACCAAGGAACTGGTCTTAGTTTCTGATTTAAACTTCCCCTCAATCCTGGTTTCCTACCAAGGAACTGGTCTTAGTTTCTTTTGTCAATAAACTTAATTGACAAGGGACGCTGTGTGTAGCGGTCTTCCTCAAACTTCTCGCCGAATTTTCCTGGAGAGATGCCATTTGACGGAAAAAGTTTTGACGCCAGACTTGCTGGGGGAACCCAGCCGTCTGAGCTGTAGAGTTGCACAAACTTCTCTGTTGGAGACGCCATTTGTTTCTAGTTGGGAAAGCGAGTCTTCTTGGGAGACTGCTGTCGCTTGGGATCTTACATCATACTTAGTGGTCAAAATTTGGGGTATGACAAATTGTGATCTTGGATTAATGCTTCAAAAATTAAGTATTGACCTACAAAATAATTAGAAGGCATTAAAAGTTGCAAAATCAAGGTGGAAAAAATATTCAAAATGTCAAAAAACAATTAAAATATTAATTCTTTTCAAAAATATCAATTATATGAAATAAATAATATTTTTGGGATTTTTTGTGAAAATAAAATATTTTAACATTTTTGTGAATTATTAAAAAAAGAATCAACTCAAAATCATTAAAACTCAGAGAGAAATTAATTTTTGAATCAATTAAATAAAAATCACAAAATTCAAATATTCAAATGTTGGAAAATGGCGCCAAGAACAAAGGCAAGAACACGCGCGTGTTCTTAGTTCCCCAGATTTGCATTTTCTATCCAATCTCACTGAATACTTGATCATATCATGCAATCCACATACCAATCAACTCGTTTCAACCTCACGATCATGTTTATGACAATTAATTTCATTTAAATTAAGCATAAAACAAGAAATCACGAAAAATCCTCAAGAACCCTAAATTCTGCATGAAGGCTGGGATTTTTGATACACGATTTAAACAAAGCAATTACTTGAGGGGAAACATTCCATGCATGATTATGAACATTTGGCAAAAGTATTGTGCGAGGAAATATGCATAGATTGAGAGATGACCAAGTTTAGGCTTGCCTCTAGGTCGTGACAGCAAGAGCAAATTGATTTCTGAGTAGGAGGTGTTACAGATGAATTGTGATGATCTGAACAGCTTCCCTACACCCTATGGAGTGTGTTTGAATGCTTGGACTTGATGGAAATTGGCTGGATCACTTCATGGCATCTCAACTGCACTTTGGTTAAAACATTGAGCAATTGACTGGTGATTCTGAGAAATCAATGTTCCAGTTGTTGTTTAAGTGTTTGATCAGCTCATATGTGATGTATATGAGGTATGTGAGTGATTGGTTTGAGTGGAATTTCCCTCTAGCTCAAAACCCGATAATTACCTTGCTAAGAAAGGCATTTTTGCCAAGAGAAAGAGATTTTGAGAAAGGCAAGTGTTGTAGGCCTTTGGTGTACTTAAACTGAACATAATTGAGCTCTATTTATAGTAGAGCAAGTTTGTTTTGGGATCCACAGTGAATGGCAACTGCAGCAGGTGTTTGTTCAATGTTGGCCAATGGAAATGCAAGTCTCCTCTAGCCATTGACTAGAGGTTAGGGCACAGAGCTTTGGTTCCCTTGCTCTTGGATAAGTCTTGACTGATTTCAGATGAGAATGGCTCAGTCCATGCCACCTTGATGCTTCCATTGAATGCTTCAATCCAAATTTGGAGTCTTGTCCCTATTTTGGCCATTCTAGGTTCAACATGCTATTTCTTGTTCCATGGACTTTGGAGGCTTGGCTCAGTGACTGTCCCCTTTAGATTCAATCCTCAGATGTGTCCAAGTGGATAGGAGCATTTGAATTTGGCTGATTTTGGCAAATCGAGCAAAAATGCAAATTCTGCCTTGCCTTGGCAGATTTCAGCAAGGCAACTTTCCAATGTCATATCTCATGACTCAAATGGAATTTGATAATGTTCTTGGCCATTTTGGAAAGCCTTTACATGATACAACAACTGTTTGAACATGTTTGGTTTTGATCTCTTTTGAATCCAAGTGAAAAATCCCCCTACATTTGGCAAAAAGTAAGGCAAAATCTGACTTAGTGAAATTTTCACTAAGTGTTGGAACAAAGTGTTTTCTCTTGATTTTGATCACTCCATAACTCAAAATCCATGAGGAATTTGGACATAGGTCAGTATGAAGCTTTTGTAGAGGGAAATGAGATCTACAAATCAAGCTTTGAATGGGGCACAATGGCCTTGTGGTTTAGGAGTTATGGTCCTCCAAAGTTGGTGCATTAGTGGCACTTTTTCATGACTTAGAAAAATTTCTAAGTTTTATGGTTACCCCTTTTACAAGTTATTCAACTTTTCTTGATTTTTCTTGATGAATGATGATTCAAATCATACATTAGCATCATTTTAGGGTTAAAAATCCATTTTGGTGAAAAATCTCAAAAAGTCAAAGTTGACTTTTGTGCACAGTTGACTTTTTATCAGATGAATTCCAAACTGTGCAATTCTTCAAGAAATCATGTCCTTGACCTAAATCAAACTTGATGGACATGTTTCATGGGTGTTATAGGGTATATTGGTTCATGTCCTAGGGCTTGGGAGCATGTCCTGGTCAAAAGTCAAAGTTACAGTTGACTTTTCCCTTAAAACCCTAATTGTGGTGCAGATGAAATTGAGACTTGTTGCTCAAGCTTCTTGGATTAATCCATTGTTCCAAATGGATCAATATGGTATATTAGAGACCCTCAAATCATCCTTTGAGGTCTTGGCTCATGGTTTGTCCCAAAAGTCAACTTAGGGGTGAATTAGGTCAAGAAACCCAAATTCCTAATTTTTGATGAATGCATCCCCTGAGACAAATTGACTTGATGATTGGGTCCATGAGGTTCCATGGAGTATATTAGGTTAGGTTTTGGATCATTGGCTTGTGCCCAGATGAAAAATTTCCATCTGGAGGCCCTGGTCGACCAAAACCCTAATTTGGTGACACTGTCGATCTTGAGACTTGATCCACCTAAAAGGGAGCAGCCTTGTGCTTGATCCTTGAAGTGGGAGTCTTTTTGATCCATTGTGGATGTTTGAGAGATTATACAAGTTGAAGATCATGTCATTCCTTGATTGATCCTTTGTCTAAGCACTCAGAGAGGGCTTGAAACCCTAATTTTGATTGTAGTGGATGCTCACCCATCTTTGGGGAGACTGATGAAGTATGATGGTTCCTCCATACTGTGATGATGATTTGCACAATGATGGGAAATCTTAGTGGTCAAAATTTGGGGTATGACAAATGCCCCTATTTAATCTTCTTGAACCCGAAGGTGTGAATGACGAAGGTATTCGGGCATTCGGGGTGCAAGAGGATTAAATATCGGAATACCCGAAATTTTGATGGTTATGAATGGCAGCTTGCGCATTCATCTTCTTTTGCTAAGCAATGATGCTTAGAAAAGGTAAACTTCCCCTCGATCCAGGTCTTCAGCCAAGGAACTGGTCTCAGTTTTCTGATTTAAACTTCCCCTCGATCCTGGTTTCCTACCAAGGAACTGGTCTTAGTTTCTGATTTAAACTTCCCCTCGATCCTGGTTTCCTACCAAGGAACTGGTCTTAGTTTCTTTTGTCAATAAACTTAATTGACAAGGGACGCTATGTGTAGTGGTCTTCCTCAAACTTCTCGCCGAATTTTCCTGGAGAGATGCCATTTGACGGAAAAAGTTTTGACGCCAGACTTGCTGGGGAACCCAGCCGTCTGAGCTGTAGAGTTGTACAAACTTCTCTGTTGGAGACGCCATTTGTTTCTACTGGGGAAAGCGAGTCTTCTTGGGAGACTGATGTCGCTTGGGATCTTACATCATACTTAGTGGTCAAAATTTGGGGTATGACAAATTGTGATCTTGGATTAATGCTTCAAAAATTAAGTATTGACCTACAAAATAATTAGAAGGCATTAAAAGTTGCAAAATCAAGGTGGAAAAAATATTCAAAATGTCAAAAAACATTTAAAATATTAATTCTTTTCAAAAATATCAATTATATGAAATAAATAATATTTTTGGGATTTTTTGGGAAAATAAAATATTTTAACATTTTTGTGAATTATTAAAAAAAGAATCAACTCAAAATCATTAAAACTCAGAGAGAAATTAATTTTTGAATCAATTAAATAAAAATCACAAAATTCAAATATTCAAATGTTGGAAAATGGCGCCAAGAACAAAGGCAAGAACACGCGCGTGTTCTGAGTTCCCCAGATTTGCATTTTCTATCCAATCTCACTGAATACTTGATCATATCATGCAATCCACATACCAATCAACTCGTTTCAACCTCACGATCATGTTTATGACAATTAATTTCATTTAAATTAAGCATAAAACAAGAAATCACGAAAAATCCTCAAGAACCCTAAATTCTGCATGAAGGCTGGGATTTTTGATACACGATTTAAACAAAGCAATTACTTGAGGGGAAACATTCCATGCATGATTATGAACATTTGGCAAAAGTATTGTGCGAGGAAATATGCATAGATTGAGAGATGACCAAGTTTAGGCTTGCCTCTAGGTCGTGACAGCAAGAGCAAATTGATTTCTGAGTAGGAGGTGTTACAGATGAATTGTGATGATCTGAACAGCTTCCCTACACCCTATGGAGTGTGTTTGAATGCTTGGACTTGATGGAAATTGGCTGGATCACTTCATGGCATCTCAACTGCACTTTGGTTAAAACATTGAGCAATTGACTGGTGATTCTGAGAAGTCAATGTTCCAGTTGTTGTTTAAGTGTTTGATCAGCTCATATGTGATGTATATGAGGTATGTGAGTGATTGGTTTGAGTGGAATTTCCCTCTAGCTCAAAACCCGATAGTTACCTTGCTAAGAAAGGCATTTTTGCCAAGAGAAAAAGATTTTGAGAAAGGCAAGTGTTGTAGGCCTTTGGTGTACTTAAACTGAACATAATTGAGCTCTATTTATAGTAGAGCAAGTTTGTCTTGGGATCCACAGTGAATGGCAACTGCAACAGGTGTTTGTTCAATGTTGGCCAATCGAAATGCAAGTCTCCTCTAGCCATTGACTAGAGGTTAGGGCACAGAGCTTTGGTTCCCTTGGTCTTGGATAAGTCTTGACTGATTTCAGATGAGAATGGCTCAGTCCATGTCACCTTGATGCTTCCATTGAATGCTTCAATCCAAATTTGGAGTCTTGTCCCTATTTTGGCCATTCTAGGTTCAACATGCTATTTCTTGTTCCATGGACTTTGGAGGCTTGGCTCAGTGACTGTCCCCTTTAGATTCAATCCTCAGATGTGTCCAAGTGGATAGGAGCATTTGAATTTGGCTGATTTTGGCAAATCGAGCAAAAATGCAAATTCTTCCTTGCCTTGGCAGATTTCAGCAAGGCAACTTTCCAATGTCATATCTCATGACTCAAATGGAATTTGATAATGTTCTTGGCCATTTTGGAAAGCCTTTACATGATACAACAACTGTTTGAACATGTTTGGTTTTGATCTCTTTTGAATCCAAGTGAAAAATCCCCCTACATTTGGCAAAAAGTAAGGCAAAATCTGACTTAGTGAAATTTTCACTAAGTGTTGGAACAAAGTGTTTTCTCTTGATTTTGATCACTCCATAACTCAAAATCCATGAGGAATTTGGACATAGGTCAGTATGAAGCTTTTGTAGAGGGAAATGAGATCTACAAATCAAGCTTTGAATGGGGCACAATGGCCTTGTGGTTTAGGAGTTATGGTCCTCCAAAGTTGGTGCATTAGTGGCACTTTTTCATGACTTAGAAAAATTTCTAAGTTTTATGGTTACCCCTTTTACAAGTTATTCAACTTTTCTTGATTTTTCTTGATGAATGATGATTCAAATCATACATTAGCATCATTTTAGGGTTAAAAATCCATTTTGGTGAAAAATCTCAAAAAGTCAAAGTTGACTTTTGTGCACAGTTGACTTTTTATCAGATGAATTCCAAACTGTGCAATTCTTCAGGAAATCATGTCCTTGACCTAAATCAAACTTGATGGACATGTTTCATGGGTGTTATAAGGTATATTGGTTCATGTTATAGGGCTTGGGAGCATGTCCTGGTCAAAAGTCAAAGTTACAGTTGACTTTTCCCTTAAAACCCTAATTGTGGTGCAGATGAAATTGAGACTTGTTGCTCAAGCTTCTTGGATTAATCCATTGTTCCAAATGGATCAATATGGTATATTAGAGACCCTCAAATCATCCTTTGAGGTCTTAGCTCATGGTTTGTCCCAAAAGTCAACTTAGGGGTGAATTAGGTCAAGAAACCCTAATTCCTGATTTTTGATGAATGCATCCCCTGAGACAAAATTGACTTGATGATTGGGTCCATGAGGTTCCATGGAGTATATTAGGTTAGGTTTTGGATCATTGGCTTGTGCCCAGATGAAAAATTTCCATCTGGAGGCCCTGGTCAACCAAAACCCTAATTTGGTGACACTGTCGATCTTGAGACTTGATCCACCTAGAAGGGAGCAGCCTTGTGCTTGATCCTTGAAGTGGGAGTCTTTTTGATCCATTGTGGATGTTTGAGAGATTAGACAAGTTGAAGATCATGTCATTCCTTGATTGATCCTTTGTCTAAGCACTCAGAGAGGGCTTGAAACCCTAATTTTGATTGTAGTGGATGCTCACCCATCTTTGGGGAGACTGAAGAAGTATGATGGTTCCTCCATACTGTGATGATGATTTGCACAATGATGGTAAATCTTAGTGGTCAAAATTTGGGGTATGACAGATGCCCCTATTTAATCTTCTTGGACCCGAAGGTGTGAATGACGAAGGTATTCGGGCATTCGGGGTGCAAGAGGATTAAATATCGGAATACCCGAAATTTTGATGGCTATGAATGGCAGCTTGTGTATTCATCTTCTTTTCCTAAGCAATGATGCTTAGAAAAGGTAAACTTCCCCTCGATCCAGGTCTTCAGCCAAGGAACTGGTCTCAGTTTTCTGATTTAAACTTCCCCTCGATCCTGGTTTCCTACCAAGGAACTGGTCTTAGTTTCTGATTTAAACTTCCCCTCAATCCTGGTTTCCTACCAAGGAACTGGTCTTAGTTTCTTTTGTCAATAAACTTAATTGACAAGGGACGCTATGTGTAGCGGTCTTCCTCAAACTTCTCGCCGAATTTTCCTGGAGAGATGCCATTTGACGGAAAAAGTTTTGACGCCAGACTTGCTGGGGGAACCCAGCCGTCTGAGCTGTAGAGTTGTACAAACTTCTCTGTTGGAGACGCCATTTGTTTCTACTGGGGAAAGCGAGTCTTCTTGGGAGACTGCTGTCGCTTGGGATCTTACATCATACTTAGTGGTCAAAATTTGGGGTATGACAAATTGTGATCTTGGATTAATGCTTCAAAAATTAAGTATTGACCTACAAAATAATTAGAAGGCATTAAAAGTTGCAAAATCAAGGTGGAAAAAATATTCAAAATGTCAAAAAACAATTAAAATATTAATTCTTTTCAAAAATATCAATTATATGAAATAAATAATATTTTTGGGATTTTTTGGGAAAATAAAATATTTTAACATTTTTGTGAATTATTAAAAAAAGAATCAACTCAAAATCATTAAAACTCAGAAAGAAATTAATTTTTGAATCAATTAAATAAAAATCACAAAATTCAAATATTCAAATGTTGGAAAATGGCGCCAAGAACAAAGGCAAGAACACGCGCGTGTTCTGAGTTCCCCAGATTTGCATTTTCTATCCAATCTCACTGAATACTTGATCATATCATGCAATCCACATACCAATCAACTCGTTTCAACCTCACGATCATGTTTATGACAATTAATTTCGTTTAAATTAAGCATAAAACAAGAAATCACGAAAAATCCTCAAGAACCCTAAATTCTGCATGAAGGCTGGGATTTTTGATACACGATTTAAACAAAGCAATTACTTGAGGGGAAACATTCCATGCATGATTATGAACATTTGGCAAAAGTATTGTGCGAGGATATATGCATAGATTGAGAGATGACCAAGTTTAGGCTTGCCTCTAGGTCGTGACAGCAAGAGCAAATTGATTTCTGAGTAGGAGGTGTTACAGATGAATTGTGATGATCTGAACAGCTTCCCTACACCCTATGGAGTGTGTTTGAATGCTTGGACTTGATGGAAATTGGCTGGATCACTTCATGGCATCTCAACTGCACTTTGGTTAAAACATTGAGCAATTGACTGGTGATTCTGAGAAGTCAATGTTCCAGTTGTTGTTTAAGTGTTTGATCAGCTCATATGTGATGTATATGAGGTATGTGAGTGATTGGTTTGAGTGGAATTTCCCTCTAGCTCAAAACCCGATAGTTACCTTGCTAAGAAAGGCATTTTTGCCAAGAGAAAAAGATTTTGAGAAAGGCAAGTGTTGTAGGCCTTTGGTGTACTTAAACTGAACATAATTGAGCTCTATTTATAGTAGAGCAAGTTTGTCTTGGGATCCACAGTGAATGGCAACTGCAACAGGTGTTTGTTCAATGTTGGCCAATCGAAATGCAAGTCTCCTCTAGCCATTGACTAGAGGTTAGGGCACAGAGCTTTGGTTCCCTTGGTCTTGGATAAGTCTTGACTGATTTCAGATGAGAATGGCTCAGTCCATGTCACCTTGATGCTTCCATTGAATGCTTCAATCCAAATTTGGAGTCTTGTCCCTATTTTGGCCATTCTAGGTTCAACATGCTATTTCTTGTTCCATGGACTTTGGAGGCTTGGCTCAGTGACTGTCCCCTTTAGATTCAATCCTCAGATGTGTCCAAGTGGATAGGAGCATTTGAATTTGGCTGATTTTGGCAAATCGAGCAAAAATGCAAATTCTTCCTTGCCTTGGCAGATTTCAGCAAGGCAACTTTCCAATGTCATATCTCATGACTCAAATGGAATTTGATAATGTTCTTGGCCATTTTGGAAAGCCTTTACATGATACAACAACTGTTTGAACATGTTTGGTTTTGATCTCTTTTGAATCCAAGTGAAAAATCCCCCTACATTTGGCAAAAAGTAAGGCAAAATCTGACTTAGTGAAATTTTCACTAAGTGTTGGAACAAAGTGTTTTCTCTTGATTTTGATCACTCCATAACTCAAAATCCATGAGGAATTTGGACATAGGTCAGTATGAAGCTTTTGTAGAGGGAAATGAGATCTACAAATCAAGCTTTGAATGGGGCACAATGGCCTTGTGGTTTAGGAGTTATGGTCCTCCAAAGTTGGTGCATTAGTGGCACTTTTTCATGACTTAGAAAAATTTCTAAGTTTTATGGTTACCCCTTTTACAAGTTATTCAACTTTTCTTGATTTTTCTTGATGAATGATGATTCAAATCATACATTAGCATCATTTTAGGGTTAAAAATCCATTTTGGTGAAAAATCTCAAAAAGTCAAAGTTGACTTTTGTGCACAGTTGACTTTTTATCAGATGAATTCCAAACTGTGCAATTCTTCAGGAAATCATGTCCTTGACCTAAATCAAACTTGATGGACATGTTTCATGGGTGTTATAAGGTATATTGGTTCATGTTATAGGGCTTGGGAGCATGTCCTGGTCAAAAGTCAAAGTTACAGTTGACTTTTCCCTTAAAACCCTAATTGTGGTGCAGATGAAATTGAGACTTGTTGCTCAAGCTTCTTGGATTAATCCATTGTTCCAAATGGATCAATATGGTATATTAGAGACCCTCAAATCATCCTTTGAGGTCTTAGCTCATGGTTTGTCCCAAAAGTCAACTTAGGGGTGAATTAGGTCAAGAAACCCTAATTCCTGATTTTTGATGAATGCATCCCCTGAGACAAAATTGACTTGATGATTGGGTCCATGAGGTTCCATGGAGTATATTAGGTTAGGTTTTGGATCATTGGCTTGTGCCCAGATGAAAAATTTCCATCTGGAGGCCCTGGTCAACCAAAACCCTAATTTGGTGACACTGTCGATCTTGAGACTTGATCCACCTAGAAGGGAGCAGCCTTGTGCTTGATCCTTGAAGTGGGAGTCTTTTTGATCCATTGTGGATGTTTGAGAGATTAGACAAGTTGAAGATCATGTCATTCCTTGATTGATCCTTTGTCTAAGCACTCAGAGAGGGCTTGAAACCCTAATTTTGATTGTAGTGGATGCTCACCCATCTTTGGGGAGACTGAAGAAGTATGATGGTTCCTCCATACTGTGATGATGATTTGCACAATGATGGTAAATCTTAGTGGTCAAAATTTGGGGTATGACAGATGCCCCTATTTAATCTTCTTGGACCCGAAGGTGTGAATGACGAAGGTATTCGGGCATTCGGGGTGCAAGAGGATTAAATATCGGAATACCCGAAATTTTGATGGCTATGAATGGCAGCTTGTGTATTCATCTTCTTTTGCTAAGCAATGATGCTTAGAAAAGGTAAACTTCCCCTCGATCCAGGTCTTCAGCCAAGGAACTGGTCTCAGTTTTCTGATTTAAACTTCCCCTCGATCCTGGTTTCCTACCAAGGAACTGGTCTTAGTTTCTGATTTAAACTTCCCCTCAATCCTGGTTTCCTACCAAGGAACTGGTCTTAGTTTCTTTTGTCAATAAACTTAATTGACAAGGGACGCTATGTGTAGCGGTCTTCCTCAAACTTCTCGCCGAATTTTCCTGGAGAGATGCCATTTGACGGAAAAAGTTTTGACGCCAGACTTGCTGGGGGAACCCAGCCGTCTGAGCTGTAGAGTTGTACAAACTTCTCTGTTGGAGACGCCATTTGTTTCTACTGGGGAAAGCGAGTCTTCTTGGGAGACTGCTGTCGCTTGGGATCTTACATCATACTTAGTGGTCAAAATTTGGGGTATGACAAATTGTGATCTTGGATTAATGCTTCAAAAATTAAGTATTGACCTACAAAATAATTAGAAGGCATTAAAAGTTGCAAAATCAAGGTGGAAAAAATATTCAAAATGTCAAAAAACAATTAAAATATTAATTCTTTTCAAAAATATCAATTATATGAAATAAATAATATTTTTGGGATTTTTTGGGAAAATAAAATATTTTAACATTTTTGTGAATTATTAAAAAAAGAATCAACTCAAAATCATTAAAACTCAGAAAGAAATTAATTTTTGAATCAATTAAATAAAAATCACAAAATTCAAATATTCAAATGTTGGAAAATGGCGCCAAGAACAAAGGCAAGAACACGCGCGTGTTCTGAGTTCCCCAGATTTGCATTTTCTATCCAATCTCACTGAATACTTGATCATATCATGCAATCCACATACCAATCAACTCGTTTCAACCTCACGATCATGTTTATGACAATTAATTTCGTTTAAATTAAGCATAAAACAAGAAATCACGAAAAATCCTCAAGAACCCTAAATTCTGCATGAAGGCTGGGATTTTTGATACACGATTTAAACAAAGCAATTACTTGAGGGGAAACATTCCATGCATGATTATGAACATTTGGCAAAAGTATTGTGCGAGGATATATGCATAGATTGAGAGATGACCAAGTTTAGGCTTGCCTCTAGGTCGTGACAGCAAGAGCAAATTGATTTCTGAGTAGGAGGTGTTACAGATGAATTGTGATGATCTGAACAGCTTCCCTACACCCTATGGAGTGTGTTTGAATGCTTGGACTTGATGGAAATTGGCTGGATCACTTCATGGCATCTCAACTGCACTTTGGTTAAAACATTGAGCAATTGACTGGTGATTCTGAGAAGTCAATGTTCCAGTTGTTGTTTAAGTGTTTGATCAGCTCATATGTGATGTATATGAGGTATGTGAGTGATTGGTTTGAGTGGAATTTCCCTCTAGCTCAAAACCCGATAGTTACCTTGCTAAGAAAGGCATTTTTGCCAAGAGAAAAAGATTTTGAGAAAGGCAAGTGTTGTAGGCCTTTGGTGTACTTAAACTGAACATAATTGAGCTCTATTTATAGTAGAGCAAGTTTGTCTTGGGATCCACAGTGAATGGCAACTGCAACAGGTGTTTGTTCAATGTTGGCCAATCGAAATGCAAGTCTCCTCTAGCCATTGACTAGAGGTTAGGGCACAGAGCTTTGGTTCCCTTGGTCTTGGATAACTCTTGACTGATTTCAGATGAGAATGGCTCAGTCCATGTCACCTTGATGCTTCCATTGAATGCTTCAATCCAAATTTGGAGTCTTGTCCCTATTTTGGCCATTCTAGGTTCAACATGCTATTTCTTGTTCCATGGACTTTGGAGGCTTGGCTCAGTGACTGTCCCCTTTAGATTCAATCCTCAGATGTGTCCAAGTGGATAGGAGCATTTGAATTTGGCTGATTTTGGCAAATCGAGCAAAAATGCAAATTCTTCCTTGCCTTGGCAGATTTCAGCAAGGCAACTTTCCAATGTCATATCTCATGACTCAAATGGAATTTGATAATGTTCTTGGCCATTTTGGAAAGCCTTTACATGATACAACAACTGTTTGAACATGTTTGGTTTTGATCTCTTTTGAATCCAAGTGAAAAATCCCCCTACATTTGGCAAAAAGTAAGGCAAAATCTGACTTAGTGAAATTTTCACTAAGTGTTGGAACAAAGTGTTTTCTCTTGATTTTGATCACTCCATAACTCAAAATCCATAAGGAATTTGGACATAGGTCAGTATGAAGCTTTTGTAGAGGGAAATGAGATCTACAAATCAAGCTTTGAATGGGGCACAATGGCCTTGTGGTTTAGGAGTTATGGTCCTCCAAAGTTGGTGCATTAGTGGCACTTTTTCATGACTTAGAAAAATTTCTAAGTTTTATGGTTACCCCTTTTACAAGTTATTCAACTTTTCTTGATTTTTCTTGATGAATGATGATTCAAATCATACATTAGCATCATTTTAGGGTTAAAAATCCATTTTGGTGAAAAATCTCAAAAAGTCAAAGTTGACTTTTGTGCACAGTTGACTTTTTATCAGATGAATTCCAAACTGTGCAATTCTTCAGGAAATCATGTCCTTGACCTAAATCAAACTTGATGGACATGTTTCATGGGTGTTATAAGGTATATTGGTTCATGTTATAGGGCTTGGGAGCATGTCCTGGTCAAAAGTCAAAGTTACAGTTGACTTTTCCCTTAAAACCCTAATTGTGGTGCAGATGAAATTGAGACTTGTTGCTCAAGCTTCTTGGATTAATCCATTGTTCCAAATGGATCAATATGGTATATTAGAGACCCTCAAATCATCCTTTGAGGTCTTAGCTCATGGTTTGTCCCAAAAGTCAACTTAGGGGTGAATTAGGTCAAGAAACCCTAATTCCTGATTTTTGATGAATGCATCCCCTGAGACAAAATTGACTTGATGATTGGGTCCATGAGGTTCCATGGAGTATATTAGGTTAGGTTTTGGATCATTGGCTTGTGCCCAGATGAAAAATTTCCATCTGGAGGCCCTGGTCAACCAAAACCCTAATTTGGTGACACTGTCGATCTTGAGACTTGATCCACCTAGAAGGGAGCAGCCTTGTGCTTGATCCTTGAAGTGGGAGTCTTTTTGATCCATTGTGGATGTTTGAGAGATTAGACAAGTTGAAGATCATGTCATTCCTTGATTGATCCTTTGTCTAAGCACTCAGAGAGGGCTTGAAACCCTAATTTTGATTGTAGTGGATGCTCACCCATCTTTGGGGAGACTGAAGAAGTATGATGGTTCCTCCATACTGTGATGATGATTTGCACAATGATGGTAAATCTTAGTGGTCAAAATTTGGGTATGACAGATGCCCCTATTTAATCTTCTTGGACCCGAAGGTGTGAATGACGAAGGTATTCGGGCATTCGGGGTGCAAGAGGATTAAATATCGGAATACCCGAAATTTTGATGGCTATGAATGGCAGCTTGTGTATTCATCTTCTTTTGCTAAGCAATGATGCTTAGAAAAGGTAAACTTCCCCTCGATCCAGGTCTTCAGCCAAGGAACTGGTCTCAGTTTTCTGATTTAAACTTCCCCTCGATCCTGGTTTCCTACCAAGGAACTGGTCTTAGTTTCTGATTTAAACTTCCCCTCAATCCTGGTTTCCTACCAAGGAACTGGTCTTAGTTTCTTTTGTCAATAAACTTAATTGACAAGGGACG
Source organism: Lathyrus tuberosus (assembly GCA_022829125.1). Taxonomy (NCBI): domain Eukaryota; kingdom Viridiplantae; phylum Streptophyta; class Magnoliopsida; order Fabales; family Fabaceae; genus Lathyrus; species Lathyrus tuberosus. The sequence continues at coordinate 2,502 of JALAZF010000203.1, read as the reverse complement.
CTATGTGTAGCGGTCTTCCTCAAACTTCTCGCCGAATTTTCCTGGAGAGATGCCATTTGACGGAAAAAGTTTTGACGCCAGACTTGCTGGGGGAACCCAGCCGTCTGAGCTGTAGAGTTGTACAAACTTCTCTGTTGGAGACGCCATTTGTTTCTACTGGGGAAAGCGAGTCTTCTTGGGAGACTGCTGTCGCTTGGGATCTTACATCATACTTAGTGGTCAAAATTTGGGGTATGACAAATTGTGATCTTGGATTAATGCTTCAAAAATTAAGTATTGACCTACAAAATAATTAGAAGGCATTAAAAGTTGCAAAATCAAGGTGGAAAAAATATTCAAAATGTCAAAAAACAATTAAAATATTAATTCTTTTCAAAAATATCAATTATATGAAATAAATAATATTTTTGGGATTTTTTGGGAAAATAAAATATTTTAACATTTTTGTGAATTATTAAAAAAAGAATCAACTCAAAATCATTAAAACTCAGAAAGAAATTAATTTTTGAATCAATTAAATAAAAATCACAAAATTCAAATATTCAAATGTTGGAAAATGGCGCCAAGAACAAAGGCAAGAACACGCGCGTGTTCTGAGTTCCCCAGATTTGCATTTTCTATCCAATCTCACTGAATACTTGATCATATCATGCAATCCACATACCAATCAACTCGTTTCAACCTCACGATCATGTTTATGACAATTAATTTCGTTTAAATTAAGCATAAAACAAGAAATCACGAAAAATCCTCAAGAACCCTAAATTCTGCATGAAGGCTGGGATTTTTGATACACGATTTAAACAAAGCAATTACTTGAGGGGAAACATTCCATGCATGATTATGAACATTTGGCAAAAGTATTGTGCGAGGATATATGCATAGATTGAGAGATGACCAAGTTTAGGCTTGCCTCTAGGTCGTGACAGCAAGAGCAAATTGATTTCTGAGTAGGAGGTGTTACAGATGAATTGTGATGATCTGAACAGCTTCCCTACACCCTATGGAGTGTGTTTGAATGCTTGGACTTGATGGAAATTGGCTGGATCACTTCATGGCATCTCACTGCACTTTGGTTAAAACATTGAGCAATTGACTGGTGATTCTGAGAAGTCAATGTTCCAGTTGTTGTTTAAGTGTTTGATCAGCTCATATGTGATGTATATGAGGTATGTGAGTGATTGGTTTGAGTGGAATTTCCCTCTAGCTCAAAACCCGATAGTTACCTTGCTAAGAAAGGCATTTTTGCCAAGAGAAAAAGATTTTGAGAAAGGCAAGTGTTGTAGGCCTTTGGTGTACTTAAACTGAACATAATTGAGCTCTATTTATAGTAGAGCAAGTTTGTCTTGGGATCCACAGTGAATGGCAACTGCAACAGGTGTTTGTTCAATGTTGGCCAATCGAAATGCAAGTCTCCTCTAGCCATTGACTAGAGGTTAGGGCACAGAGCTTTGGTTCCCTTGGTCTTGGATAAGTCTTGACTGATTTCAGATGAGAATGGCTCAGTCCATGTCACCTTGATGCTTCCATTGAATGCTTCAATCCAAATTTGGAGTCTTGTCCCTATTTTGGCCATTCTAGGTTCAACATGCTATTTCTTGTTCCATGGACTTTGGAGGCTTGGCTCAGTGACTGTCCCCTTTAGATTCAATCCTCAGATGTGTCCAAGTGGATAGGAGCATTTGAATTTGGCTGATTTTGGCAAATCGAGCAAAAATGCAAATTCTTCCTTGCCTTGGCAGATTTCAGCAAGGCAACTTTCCAATGTCATATCTCATGACTCAAATGGAATTTGATAATGTTCTTGGCCATTTTGGAAAGCCTTTACATGATACAACAACTGTTTGAACATGTTTGGTTTTGATCTCTTTTGAATCCAAGTGAAAAATCCCCCTACATTTGGCAAAAAGTAAGGCAAAATCTGACTTAGTGAAATTTTCACTAAGTGTTGGAACAAAGTGTTTTCTCTTGATTTTGATCACTCCATAACTCAAAATCCATAAGGAATTTGGACATAGGTCAGTATGAAGCTTTTGTAGAGGGAAATGAGATCTACAAATCAAGCTTTGAATGGGGCACAATGGCCTTGTGGTTTAGGAGTTATGGTCCTCCAAAGTTGGTGCATTAGTGGCACTTTTTCATGACTTAGAAAAATTTCTAAGTTTTATGGTTACCCCTTTACAAGTTATTCAACTTTTCTTGATTTTTCTTGATGAATGATGATTCAAATCATACATTAGCATCATTTTAGGGTTAAAAATCCATTTTGGTGAAAAATCTCAAAAAGTCAAAGTTGACTTTTGTGCACAGTTGACTTTTTATCAGATGAATTCCAAACTGTGCAATTCTTCAGGAAATCATGTCCTTGACCTAAATCAAACTTGATGGACATGTTTCATGGGTGTTATAAGGTATATTGGTTCATGTTATAGGGCTTGGGAGCATGTCCTGGTCAAAAGTCAAAGTTACAGTTGACTTTTCCCTTAAAACCCTAATTGTGGT